>JARFIY010000294.1:3117012-5676524 GCA_036346155.1 Sinelater perroti | reverse complement strand
TATTTCCTTTGCAGGAAATCTTCGTCCATAATTATTTGCTCCTCTGTTGTGTCGGATAGTTGAGGGTTAAGTACTTGATTAAATGCTGACTCAGAAGAAGGTAAATTTACATTACCGTAGGTTTGGGGTGTCAATATATGATTATGATATTGAGTTTCCGATACAAAAGTACTGTTTTGTACGTGTGTATATAAATATAAATTTATAATGGGATGATTGCTATTTCCAAATGCCGGTTGTTGTGAGTTATAGACGATTTGCGGTAAAGACACATATTTTTGTTTTGTAAATTCTGCATCTACAGTGTTTATGTTTCGCGACTGATACCAATAACAGATTAGAGGTTGAAAGCATACACCGATGATAACGCGAAGCGATCACAGTACGGCGCATACACACTCTCTTGCTGTTCACTGCGAACTCCCTACTTATAGTATGTAATTTTAATTCTATCAATTTTTGATGAATTTTTAATATTTTTGTGTGCATGATAAGGAATTAAAAACTAAAAATATGGGAACTATAGGGTGATCCAAATTGAACATTAAGGTTTTAATTCTCCCCTCTTTACGTTATGAGTACTTGAAAAGTTTGCAGTTGCATAAATACATGGCAAAGTTCAACAAAGACCATCAGAAGCACCATACATTTATGAAATGGGTTTTAGAGAGCATGGCAGTTGATGCCAGTTTTTTCTGTAAAAGACTTTGTGAGTTATCCAGATTATCGCATCTGGGTTAGTGAAAATTCACGTGTTATTTACAAAAAACCAATACATACACAAAAGTGCACTGTTTGCTGTGTATGGTAGGCTGGAGGAATTATTGGCTTGTGCTTTTGAAGACGAAGCTGGCAGAGCTGTTATTGTCAATGGTGTACGTTGTCGGAGATGCTAAACAACTCTTTTTCAATGAAACCAACGATTTAAATTTAAGTTGCATATGGTTTCAACAAGATAGAGCCACATGTCATACCGCATGTGAAACACTCACTTTAGTTCAATCCAAATTTCCTGGTTGTGTTATCTGGTGATATCGATTGGCTACCGCAGTCTTGCTATTTAACTTAATTAACAAACATGCTACGATTCCAAATATAAATAATAAAAAACAAAAATTTTCCTATGCAAGAGAGATTGGCTAGAAATGAAACTAAATGAAGAGAAAGAAAAAAATGAGCCTTTTATACCCCTTGATATAAATAAACGGGCCTAATTTATAGCCAACCAATCAGGATGATGGCAACAAACCAATAAGCTGTCACGTACCAAGCATATAAAAAAGACGCAATATCATTAAATTAAGTGAAGAAACGTTTTAGCTCGAACACTCTACACCCAATTTTTGTGGAATTTAAATTCAATTTTTTTCTTATATGAAATTTGATCCAGACGAGCTACGATACGGTTGCCGCCGCATGTCAGCGGCTACGAGCACCGTCCCCCGATTTAAGATATGTAAAATGGTTTTACGATAAAATTACAAGCAAAATATTTTCTATAAATAGATTTCGTGTCCATTCGCCCGTTCCCGATGGGCCGCGCTTCAGACGACGCCGGCGGCGCTCAGCGTCTATAATGACGTCGAATAAGCCACTGCGCTTAATAGTGTCAACGGGAGCGCGTACAGCGTTTAACCTTTAATTCGCGATCCCGTGGGCAAGTTGGGCAGCCGAACCGAGCGCCGAAATCCCAATTGGCTTTGAATGAGGGGCTCCAATTTAGAATTCGGCGCTATTGAAATTAATGGGACGCCAGAAACGCTCGTCATACTATCGCCAGCTCGTGATGGTTGTTGAATCGGACGCGCTGCTCGGTCCCTCAACTTAGCCCAACGCCCGGCGAATGCCAGCCTGAAATTGCGGCAAACTCGGCTGGATTGGACTGAAGTGCGCGCAGTGCGTTTCCAACTTTGAGCAAACGAAGAGTCGAGGCATGAGTGGTTATCGGAATTACGTAAGTACATCGATTTTAGTTGAATTAATGTTTTGGTGAAACGGCGGAAAAATGTCGGCGAAAAGTCTATTTAGAGCGCGAGCCGCGGCTCCAGCAACTCGAGCTTTCGGGCCGAATTCGGGAATTCCGCTCCTAATTCCCAATGGGGCTGCAATAAGAAGGCGTCGTTATTAATAGCCGAAAGCACGTGTATTTAAAGCCAGACCTGACAAAAAATACACACCGCTTTTCTAGACAGAGTAGCGCTTTCAAGTGTGCGAACGCGGCTATTATTGCTCTTTCCGCGTGAAAATTTACTTGCGACAAGTCCGATACAACCGCGGGCAGGCTATTTTTAGCTTAAAGAAGGCTGATTTCGCCTGGTCGTATTCTTTCTCCCGTTTCAAAAGACACAACATTCTCACTTATGAAAATTAGAGCAATCTAGAAAATATTGAATCGTTTAAAGCTCAGATTTTATGTTTTTGAAAGTTTAGGAAGAGCAACAGAACTTGAACAAAGTTTTCAAGGTCATAACCTTGAATCTCCATGAATTCGAAAAAAACGCAAGTTTATTTTTAGGTAGGTAACATCTCCGATTCGTTGTTCAAATTTTGGTCATTATTCGACATTGTTCCAAATTGAACGTTTCGGTGACACCACTCTTCAAATGCGACCTCGGTCTGGACAACCTTCCGTAGTAAATCGAAAAGCTTTACTTTCAGTTCTTGAAATATTATCATCTATAAGCGCACGACAATTATCACAGGAGCTTGGACCACCGTGATGGAGAATAAACTAGGCAAAATGAAGAAACCATGCAGAGGAAGACGGGTTGTAATAGATCCATGTTCGTAATCCAAACAGATCAAACCAAAAGCCAAGATACAAAATCTGTTATACCTTGCGTCTAATGGTTACGAAGATGTAATTCTCTTTGAGATAGTTTCTGAAGGTCGAGTTATTAGCGTCGATCTTTATTGTCGGAATGTATGCCATCTTGGAAGTACAGTACCCTGATATAGTCAATTGAAAACAGGTGTTGCTTCAGATCGATAACGCCAGTCCGCATACGGCTCAAAAAACCCAGAAAATATTGGAGGAACTGGATATAATCGATTTATAGCCTTTAATTGGAACTATGAAGTCACCATCTGTTCCAATTAATGGTTCACTTTTTTTCCAGGAAGTAGTTCTTTGATTCTTGATACCACTAGGATAGTACCAATGAGACATAGAAAACGTGGTTTATAGTTTTAAAATGATTTGAACTATAACAACACGTTTAAGGAGTAATACAACATTACCTACGATCGATTTTTGCGTGAAATATGTTCGGACTCATCTTCAAGTTTACGTAGAGCGTGCCACTAGTTCATAATCCTACCGCCAAGTGCCAAACGATGAGTTGTGAAGTAGCAGTGAGTGGCGAGGGAAAGGTATTTTGCCTTTTATAATTTTATGTAAATGGGCCAATGCAACGCCGGTTTCGTGCACGATTTTATAAATAACCATAAGCGAAGAACTCTATTTGAAATTGACACGATAAATCCCAGCGAACAGGCTGCTGACTAAGTAGCTCATGCCACATCTGGCACAGGTCTGATTTTATCTCTCAGCTTATTGAAGTCTCATATTATAAGGCACTTTCTTAATGAGAGACTGTGAAATCGATTAATAGGGCGTGTAATATCTTCTATACCGGTCACCAAGATTACTGCGTGCAACTCCTTCTTATGGATTCCTCCAATATACCACAACCTGTCCGGTAAGAGCATATTAACATTTTTGAAGCTCACATTGAACATTTGTAATATGACTTTTTATGTGAAATTACAATTTCATGCTACAATGTATGAGTAAAATATAGCAAATAATTTTGAAAAGCCATGTATTTTGATTTTTATTTTTGTACCACCTTTGTTTTAGTTATAAATGTGGCTATGAGTAAAATACATGTGAGACGTAATTTTACAGCAACAATTACAAGAAAAGCTAAAGAAAGTTGTAAAGTCACAAAACAAGATGAACAAGCCAATTTAAATAGAGATCTGATAAGCTCATCATAGAATTCTGAAGACTATAAGCTTACAAGAAATTTAGAAATTCTAGATTGAAAAATTTGATTACAACTCATTGACTGAAAATAAGAAGAGAGGAAAACAAACCAAAAAAATCTAAACCCAATTTTTTTGCTCTGACCTGTAGACTTGGCTCATAACTTGAAAGATATCCAAAACAACTAAGGTATGCAATGGTTGTTTTTGATACATGTATTTATGTATGCACAGGCTACGTCAATAAAATGTGGGCAAAGTTCAATGTAAATTTCCTGCTATATTTCAGTTTAGCCGTAGGTGTGTACGGAGGTTTGGATGGGCTGGACGCGTGTGTATGATTTGCATAGCTTTGAAATTGCCAAGTGCAGAGCCGAAAGAAATAATTAGGATCTATACGATATTGCACAGAGAAATCGAAGGATTCGCGTGTCGGATCGACTGTTCGAGATACACGTGATGAAAGTACAACAAATGTTTTAATTTAGTTTTGAGTTGTGTATTGATTTAACAATGAAACTGCATGTTACTTCAAGTTTTCTTTAACGAAAAGATTTTTGCTTCCGAATGAACGGTGAACCTGAAGGTTATCTCGTTATAGCCAGGAGGAAGTTTCTAAACTATGTTTACGTCTTGAGTCTTATCTCCAGTGAGGATAACGTCACATTACTATATTTCTTTAATAGGGGAGAAACAGTCACGAAGGAAGCCTGCGTACGTATTATGGGGACGACAGTGATGACATAGAGAAACACCTACTTACCTATAGGAGACACTTAGCACGAAGCTTGGTTTTTGATACTGCGGACCTGTTTTAGTCTAAGAAATTTCGGTTTTCGGATAGTCCAGGTTTGAACCCTCTAGGCTATTACATATGGAGCACTACGAAAAGATTGCGTATTTCAACGTAGCTTTTCTCTCTTCCGCTATGGAATCAGCATTTGTGTATTTGGAGCGAGAGCAGTTAAAGAGTGTGTGTTCGTGTTTCAGACAAAGAATTAAGACGTTAATCGAAGCGAAAGACATTGAATATTATGACAAAAAAAAGTATCACTTAAGTGAAGTGTCAGAACTCGGAATTATTTTTTTAACTTATTAAAGCGTCATCAAAATACGAGCACACTTACTTTTCTACATAATTTCCTGATTTTTCCCTACGGATTTTAGTTCCACTATCGTAAAACAAAGACGGTAGTCATTCAAGCACAAACATTTTGATAGCAACATCGTCAACAAATCTCTGTCCTGCAAGTGTTTATCTTAGTGGTGCAAACTAATAATAATTTTAGGATAATAAGTCCAGATTTTGAAATAACAAATAATAAACATTTTTTTACTTTATATTTGAAGAATTTTGATTAGCATATTTTTTGAAAACATCAAAATTCGAAATTTTACTTTTTGCTGGTTTGGTTATTTATGCTGTCTGAACCGTAACTACATCAGTATTTATGGAGGGTTACTCAGAATATTTTCACATCTTTAATATATGGTAGCATAGATAATAAGTTTTTGAAATACTGAATACGTAAATTTGATACGTTATTAGGTGTGCCGTATCAAACATTTAAAGTTTACATGCTATATAATTTATAATACGTGTTTTAATATGCCTTCTTTTGTCATTGATAATATTTGTATATACAAATGTCCTGTGCTAATACCTTGTAGTATGAGTGATTACAAAGATTCGTGTCTATTTTAAGAATGTTAAAAATACGAAAAGCTTGTCCAAAAAAAGTTTTATTGGTTAATTACATAGTTACCACCATTTCCCACGATACTTTGGAGTTGGAGATTTTTTCTTCATAAGAATTGCATGTTTTTTGTTCAAAAAGGCCGTGAGTTTTCAATGGTTTCTACGGAATCCAACTTCTTTCCATTTTGTAGAGTCTGGAACAGATAAAAATCTTAAGAGTAAAATTGGAGAAGACGATAGATGTTAGAAGCTTTTCCCGTTTAACTCCTTCAGTGCTTGTAGCGTTGTTACGATGGAAGATGACGCGTTTTTGAGTGGCTAAAATTACAGTTCTTTGTGAATTTGCAAATTGATTTTGGTGATTTTCTTACAGTATTAATTTGTTGTAAGTGTTTGATTAGATGGAAGAAACCCTAAATGCTTATTTTCCTACAATCCCGCTAAGCAAGCATTAATACGTTAATTGGACGTAATTCAGTTCTTGTCAAAGATTTTGTATAATTATTTTCAGTTTTTTTTGTATTTTGTTTATAGGATTCACTCTTCATCATCTATTACAACTTTAATTTATGGCGTCCGAACAGAGCGAAATATCCACAAAGATACTAATCGACTTTCGTCAATCAAAAAGTGCGAGCTTGGAAGTTCAAATTCTTTAAATGGCGAAATACAGATTTGTTGCTTTTCACTTAATTCCGGATATTGTCATAGTCAACGCCAGGAAGTTTTCCAAAGCGGGATGGATCGGTCTTGGTTAAAATAACCATTAGTTATTTGCCCAACAACTTTTTCTTTATTATGGGAGTAAGTATATGGCTTAATCAAGCGCTCAAATTATGTTTTATTGAGGTCCCAAAGTTTAGTCCTTTCCGAAACTTGCATAGTCTATATTGGCTCAAGTGTAATTCTGAAAATTTTTTCTCCAATTCTCTGAACTAGCTTACTGTATCGACATCTGTCTCATAATGCTACCACATGATTTTTGATCAGTAGTATGACCACAAACAAAACACCAGCGCCGTTATGCGACAATTTTTCCCCCACCTATGCAAATCTGACATGAACTTTTACACTAATCCAACATATGAGCATATTATTCGCTCACTATAATAATTTACGTGAATAATTAATTTTTTAAATTGTGCTAGAAAAATATCTGCATATTATTTGCCCCTTACTGTAAAAAACTTCTTTATTTTTATATCTTTGACAAGAAGAGCCTCAACTTATTTCTGCATCAATAACAGTCGTGGAGCAGTTGAAATAAACAGAAATATCCGCTCTATTAGTCAAAGACTCAAATAAAAACGGCCACATTTCACTCGCTAGAATTAGAGAAACCTCAAAAATAAAAATTTCTAAGCTCTTCAAAGTTAAAAACAGCGCGTGTCTTAAAACAAAAGTTGAATAACCTGCTGTAATCAATGAACTAAAATATTTATGAAAGTCAGATGTGATAAACACAAATGTGTATTAAAGACAGCAAAAATTCATCTCTGGCACCGCACTACCCTTTTGATTGAAGCTCTGCCAAACTAATTTATTATCCAAACAATTTTAATGCAAAGTGAAAGGATTTCTAATAAGGCGGGTGACATACATGCAACGAACACGCGAAGTATACAAGTTAAAGAAATGTAACTAGTCTTCTACCAGCTTCCGAAGTAAAATTTGGAAATATGTAGGGTCGCTTCCTGGGAAGCCTTGAAATATTGGAAAATCCTGGCCGGGAATATCCAAGAAAATGTCGTTCAATCGCTTTATAAACGAAAACCTTTTAGCTACTGAACTACGAATAGTAACTGAATCTTGTAAACTTACAAAAGTTTATTTATACTTGACACTACAGTTGTTCTCTACTCAGAAATTTTCTATTGGAAGAAGACATTTCATTAGACGTAGTCACCTTTAATGTCTGTCCTTTTTTTGCTATAGTTTTGAAAGTTGCTACAAAGCTGCTTTAAGCCATTTTTTTGGTGTGTCACAGCATCACTTGTGGACAGCCAACAAAAAGTCGTCTGTTGAAGAGAACTTCTTACTGCACACTGTCTTTTTCATTCCATAAAACGATATAGCCGAGATTCTGGTGAATGACAACTGACAAGTAACTACGCATATTCATTGTTTCCATTCCCTATAACGTCGTGGGGTTGCTGAGTACATCGGCCGATTCGTTTCAGTGACACAGAATCGCTCTTAGAAGAAGGTACCCAATCCATTAACGGAAACTCCTACTGACCTCACAAAAGAATGCTGGCAATGGGTTCTTGAGGCGGATGCTTCCAATATGCTGCTGTTCAGCAGATTGGCCTTTCTTTCTGTCATTTTGAGTTAGAACCATGATTTGTCTGCTGTAATCAGCAGAACATCTGCGGATCCACGTTATACATCTACTACAATTGTTAACATACTTACACATTATTGAGCGGTGGGAGTATGAGGAATTCATTGTGCACAGGCCCTTTGATCTTCAAATTCTCATGGATGATACTATGAAAAGTTCCGGAAGATAAATCTGCTGCATACGCCAGTGCATGGAGTGTGATTTGCCTGGTTTCCACTATGAAGTCGGGCATTTGCTGTTTCTACTTCTTTCAGCAGTCATTGTTGTCCGAGATCCAGCGAAACATAGTCCCAACATTTGGTGCTGTGTTTCCATATAGGCCTATTAATCTCCTGGTAGCTTCAAAGTAGTTACTGCTTCCTTTTAAAAGAACCACTCCGTCTATTATTGCCTATTACTATCTGTCTCTATGGTCTTCTGCACACTCCAGCAATGACATTATTTGGAATCACGTGGCACTGGACTCGCGTTTCAATCTATGATACAACCAGAACTTTAAAAAAGAATGTCGATCATTTTTTAACATCCTAAATATTGGATATTACAAAATTAGCATTTTGCATTACCTATTCAAAATCAAATTAAAATTTACAAATTTTTGGGTACGTAAGTTTTACTAGTTTAATAGGTCATCTTCTCAATTATTCCCTACTTATAGTAGTCTAAGGGGACTACATTTAATGAAATAAGGGAGGTTATAGATGAAGACGTATAACCTTGTTTCGGGTACATTTTTGAATCAAATTTTTACAGCTATGCCTAATGCTTTAATATAAGATGGCCGGCATCCTGGGATTATTGTTAGCAATATCCTGAAGTTTCACAAACTTACTCATTCTGACCGCGTTTATAAATATTCTTTTATAACTACATATACCAAAATTACATGTCTTAATATATAATAATTCATAATTTTTTGGTCTCTGAATATCGACAACTTGGGAAAGACATAAAAATTGAATCCTTAACATTTCTTATCTAAGATTTGAAGCTGGTTAGGCCTGTTTCGAAGATATTTTTAGTTCCTTATCAATCCTTATAATATTATTGGATAGGTATAAGTGAAAAATTATCCCCATTATTTATTTATACAAAAGTAGGGGTTGAATAAGCATGCCGTTTTTCTACATATGTGGATGTAAGAACAATGTTTTCAGATAGAAAGGGATTTACCATGAAATCATTCATGATAAATTATCCAGGATACGGCAAAATAAATAATTCTTTTAATCGTCACTGAGAACACAAAGTGGAACATGGACTTTTTATTTCAATGGGCCATAAAGAGTTTATCGTTCAAGTGGTGTTTTTCACTTTCGATCCCCTGTTGGAACTAAATGTTTTCCAGTTGCAATGCTTTGAGGCTTGGTGCGAAAAATCAATTAGAAGTGACTAGTAAAACAGAAAACGAATGTCTTTGTGCATAATTTCCCGTCTAGTACGGCTAGACAAGTGAAGAGCAGATCTGCAAAATGTATCGTCTTAGTACATTGACGGTTTTCGCGGACTCAGAAATTTTCCTCCTCCCCTTCTCGCTATAGAACTAGTAATTTTGAAGTTCCCTATGCACAAAAAAATAAATTTTAAATTAAGAACTGAGGCCTGAGTGACAAGTTTATGGCGCGTCCAAAAGGCATGTTGTGTAGCCACAAGACATTGTTCTGAATATGATCTTTGACAGCAAACGCTCTTTGTTCGTTTGTCCAAAACTTGTTGGCTTCTAAGGACCCCCCAGGCAAAACTTTTCAATTGTCTATGTCTAATGAAATTACTTCCCCCACCTTAGAACTGTCTTTCGCCCCATAATCTTCCCTTAAAATTAAGGAAGGATTTTTGCCCCATCTTGTACTTCAACAATTTGAATTTTGACGAGACCAATTTGACTGCAACGACCCAGGAAATTAAAAATGTGTTATAAATACTCAAAGTAGTCTGCTCTACGCTGAAGACATCCTCTTATGTTTTGCGCTATTTATTAAGCATAAAACCTTTACAACGCATGGTGTACAAAAAGACCGAAAGGCACACAGTATAATATAAAAAAAAAATATTTCCAGTATATAGAAAAAATAATTGGGGCGACTTCCTGAAGATACAAAATCTTTCTTGTATGGGACTGACAAAACCAGAAATTCAGGCTAATTAAAAGTAAGAGAAAGGAAAAAATGGAAATTCAAGTTCTAAAAAAAGGCGTAGACAATTTTGAAGTTAAAAGTCGACAACTAGGAGCATCATCATGTAGCATAGAATAAAATAAAGAAAATAGGAAAAAGGCTCAAAATACGCTATAAAAAGCAAAGCAATACTTCAGCAAAAATGTCTATATATTCTGAAACTGAAAAGGATGTTTGAAATAAAATATGAACTTGGGATTCAATTAATTATTAATAAAAATGTTACAAAAAGAGAAAATAACTACGACATTATAGAACAATATAACGAAGTAATAAAAAAATAGAGATGCGATTTTTACAAATTTAAAATTGAAAAAGGAGATAATGAAGCAAGAAAAAAGAAAAATAAATTATATACTTTATCAACCGAACAGCTTGAGCTCGTATTCTTCAGGTAGTAAGAAGACAAGTCAAAACATCAAATTCTTATTAACAATACTGGAAAACAAAACGAGATGCTCGACTTTGGCTTTCACCGTTGTTAAAAGAGATTAAGAATGGTGGATTTATATGAAAGTGTGTAAATTTGCTTAGAATGTAAATACGGGGAGGGGCGGAACTTCTGACTGGTGCAGGTAGAGATGGCTAGCGCAGTCGTCCGTTTCTTTCAGTCTTATCATGCTCCTTTCTGCACTTCGTAGTTTGTGGTTGCCACCACCTCATTAAACATGTTGTTATTGTAATTGCCCTCTATTTTATTCTATCCGTTTCTTTGTTCCACTTAAAGTTAGAGTTGTAAAAAGCTTACTACTGCGTGTGCAAGTTAATCCCGCAGGAGCTTAGTGCTATTTAAAGCTCCTGGAAGTTCAACAAAATAGGGTAATGACTGCCATTAAAGAAAACTATTTACGCCAAAAACTGTAAAGCCATTTATGATCACCGGAGTAACGGTTCCGATGTTTACTTTATGTAGTTTCAGCCAAGCTAATCACAGATGCCACAAGAACAAAAAAATTCTAATTTTAAATTTATTCGCAATATGCTCGTGAAATAGTCGAAATAATTGAGGTATTTTTTGAAATTACGGGGCTAAATCAAATATAAATCGAAATTTGTTATGATCGAGAGCGTAAAACGGCCCAAAGCTTTGAGAAAACTTAGGGTGCTCTTAAAAAGCTCAAATCTACGCATAATAATTTTAAGGGGAACTAGCTTGATTGAGTAGAATTTTCGTAGAATGTTCGCCGCCGAATTTGGTGTCTATTTTACAATGAACGTTAATAATTATATTAAAACTGGATAAGCATTTGCAAAAGAATTAAAACCCAATGCTTCCTCGATCTACCTCCTTCTGCTCCACACTACATCTTTCGCTGCTGTTCTGTAGTACTAAAACACAACGTAAACATTTACTTTACACGTTGTATTTTTTACTAGCTATAAATTTTATTTATTTATGTATTTTTCAAGGCCTTCTTGTAATATTAAATCTGTATTTTAGGCAACCAGAATGTTGGTAGGAAGATGCAATAAAAACCTTGTGTTATTTAAAAATTAACAAAGTAAAAGGTGTTCCAAAAGAAACGGAGGATTAAATTTAAAAAAAAAACATTTTATTTGTTTATTAGTCGGCAATGTTATGACATTATTTTAAAAGGTAAAGTTGACATTAAATGTGGAACGGAATATTTGACAAAATTTTGGGTCACTATTTTGCTCAATTTCGTCGATAACTCTTCGAATTTTAGCTTTTAATTCAGGAATCGTTCTTATTTTTAAAGCATAAACTGGTCTTTATGAATCCCCATAGGAAAAATTCGCACAGTGAGACCGCAAGATTTTGATGGCCAGCTCACTTCGCTGTTTTAAGAGATAAGTCGCCCATTAAATTTCGGCTCTAACACTTGTATTGTTTCACGCGTCATGTGACAAGTGAGGCCGTCCAGCTAGATTTACGAGTCATCTAAATCTATACCGTCCAAATTAGGTCACAAAAAATCCATTATCATAATCACTGCGTTTCTAGCTTTATTTTCAAAAAATTAGAGCCCAATCACTCAATCAGCATAAAATTCACACCAAACTATTACTCTTTGGGTATGCACAGGCCGTTCTTGCATGACTCCATGATTTTATATGTCTCAAATTCGACAGTTTCGCTTATTGACATCCACATATTTTGCGCATAGTCTCGACAAAACGTTCTACATGCTTGTAATGAATTTAACAGTCGTCACTCACTCCTCCGTCGAGTAGCGCTACTTACTATAAAATGCCACCAAGCAGAACGCTGCCTACCTTGCACAAAAAAATAGCGTACAATTTAAATGCTGCCTTCCTTTATATTCTTATACTAAGCAAGATACCATTTTAATATTTTTTGCCAAAAATCTATATAAGATAGTATACCACATTTGGCCTACTTTAATAATTTTGCAACTCAATTAATTTAACAAAATAATTTTGTTACTCAAATATTTGTTGAAGTAATACGTGCTTTCAACATTCATGTCGGCGCCTGATAATGATTACTTGATCTTCGTTTGCGACATTTTTAGTTTTGCTGGGTTTTTTATAGCTTTTTACGTTTTGGAGCAGAAAGTCTCAACTTACTGGAGTGTTGCTTCTTATTTTGTAGAATTCTTGAAGCTTTTATTTGTACGTTGAACTCATCAAGACAGCTACTTCACCACTTTTTCTCTTTCTTGAGATAGAAGATTCCAAATAAGACATTGATCTGATTTTATATAGCAAAGTGAAACTTTTATTTGGATTGACTTGCTCTTACATTGATAGATGGCCTCTTGTTCAGTGAAAATGTCGTTGTAAGGGTAGATTCCTATTGCCTTGAATCTTTCCTTCAGTCCTGTATTATGGGAAAATCGTAATGTCAAACAGCTGACATACAAGTTGAAATGAAATGAAAGTTTATGAATGGCTATTCTGCCCTTCAGTGCTTTTTATTTTTAGTCTAGACACATACAAGCCTCATCTCATCAAGCTTAAATAATTTACTAAGGTTACATTTCACCTCGTCTAGTTCCAGTTTTGGAATTTTATTAGAGCTTTCTGTTTTAAAACCTAGTATCTTTTGAATAGGGACAATCGTAGGCTAAGAGAATGATTCCCTGATTCTCTTGTGGACGGAATAATAAAAACAGTAAGAACTGGAAGAGGAAGATGACCCGCAAAAAATAGAAATTCAACATGATGACAAAAAAGTAAATATGTTAATTTCCGCCTAAGAACTAAATTAACGTCGAAAACCCTTAAATGCAAGGTTGAAGAAGCGTTTGAAGATTCAGACATCGATGCTAAAGTCACTAGCGTAACGAGTAGGTACTTCCTCACATACCCGGTGAAGGATAGCTCTACTTTCAGGGATACGACCCTACCCACGCGAGCCTTGGTTTTCTTTCTCACTTCTTAAATAGAGGAAAATTGATGTTCCAACTCTAGTTCCATTCACCTACCCAATTCCCTACAACATATCCTACCTCCGCAAAGAAAGCAGTGTCAAACTGCACAAGCATCATTCATGGCTTGTCTCAAAATAAAATTTATCGAGAGTCAAAATATTCCTATGTTTAGATCTCAGAGTCGAATGCTGTGAGAAAATCTGATGAAGCAAAAACACCACATAAAATATCCCTCCATAAAGAAATTAAAATTGTTTCTATTGTGCAAGTTCTAGTACTGCAACCTGGAAAGCTCAACATTATTGAATAGGAAGTCAAAGACGTAGATCTAATAGGTCGAGATAAAAACCACTGAAAAATAATTTATACGGTTTTATTATTCTAAAGCATCTATTTAATTATCACTTTAGACGCTGTTGCCCATGGATAGCACCGGGAAGAAAATACAGGAATTGAATTAATTACATTCTACTACAGAATATTTCTAATGCAAAAACATATCCCGGGAAAGAATGCGACAGGAAACAACCTTTTAATAGCTAAAACAGTGACGAAGGGGAAGAAGAAATGTACATCACTTGAATCCCCAGAAAATACATACAATCACTACATACCAAAATACAATACTCCTGAAGAAAGTTTAGATACAGTTATGAAAAACTATTATACCAGACCAAAAAGCATGCAATAAAGCAAGCGATAAAAAATAATCAATTCAACAGAATAAAAATTGGGTAACTGCATAAACATAGAACATAATGAAAAAAGAAAGGAGCTACGGAATGGGTTTTGAAAATAATGAAAAGAAAGTGAAACATTAAAAAGTAAATAGAGGAGTACAAAGGCTGGAGTAAACACCGTGAAAACCTTTACTCAGATAGTCACGATAAACAACCAACCAAAGCAACCTAAAATCAGATTAAATCTATAAAACAAGAACCAGAATTATTTAAAGAAAAAGTTATACAGGTAATTTAAAAACTAAAAAATAACAAATTGGTAGGAGACGATAAAATTAACGCAGAAATTCTAAAACAACTTAATGAAAAATAGGACTACTATAGAAAATGTGGAATAATATATGGTAGGACGGAAAATAGTCCAATTATTGGTTCAAATCAGTAGTTGTGCCGATTTATAAAAAAGACTCAATATGTAAACTGCAACAACTATAGAATCATTGCCTTCATTCCATATACTAGTAAAATAATGCTCACAGTTTTGCTGCAACGTCCTAGAAATCTTCTAGACTGGAAAATTTCTCAAGAACAAGTGGAAATTAAGAGTGGAAAGAGCACTAGAAAACAATCTTGAACGTCCGACAAATAACTGAAAAAACAAGGGAGTTTAGAGTGCCTCGTAGAACTGTTTATCAATAGTAAGACTGGAAGGCAAATACCCCACAAACTTCAAAATACAAAAATACTTTCTCCCATCCTATTTAACATTTATGAAGAGAATTTACTTTTTGTCGATGACATAAAGCTGTTTGCCAATAACGAAATGAAATAACTGAGCTGCTTGAAAAAGTTGAAACCGAAAGTTACAATTATGAACTACAGTTAAATCGCCAGTTATATAGATTGTAAATGAGGTTATTTATTTGGACTGAACTAAATACGGTATATTATATCTAAAGCCACTAAGAAGAGAATAGTCATAACATTAATTTTTCGAATAGCGCTATATAGCGCAGAAGTTTGCACGTTAAAAACAGTTGACAGAAACAAATTGGGCTCCTGGATGTGATGTTGGATAGATTACAGAACAAATGCGCCTATACTAGAAGGTACTAGTCTATCCACAATCTACAACCATATCAATCAAAGAGAATAACGATAATCTGGATGGGGTTGTTATATAGGGAGAGATCGAAAAAGTACGGTCATGAAAAGGCTCTCTCAAAAGACGGATAGATCAAGTTGAAAGTTTCACAGGAACCTCATTAAATCTAAATTTATAAATACCAACAGACAGAGAGAGATGGTACATAGGAACTGCTCAACAACAAGCAATCACTCCGCTTCAATCGTGAAACACACGTTTCATGAGAAATTAGGAGATATGGAGTTGCCAAAAACGAAGTACAAGTTGGAAATAAGATGGTGGACACGACACGACACTGTCTGGAAGAAAACTAAAATTTATAAAACAACTATAAGACTCATACTGGCATACACGAGACGACCAAAACCAAGTGACCAAGCGAAAACAAGAATAGAACGAATACATTACTGGATGTTTAAAGAAAGAACAGAAATAATCGCTAGGAACAAATTACCAATAGAAAAAAGAAGCCTACGAAGACTTGCAAAACATTGGAACAACTTACACACATAATAGACAAAAATGAAGGAAAAATAGGCAATAAAGATATAACAATGAATAAGAAGAAAATAAAGATTAAGAATTTCTCTTTGTGAGTTTTTACGAACAGATTTAATCCTTTTCGTACTCATTGAAAACAAATGGGACAGATTATTTCGGATTGAGAATTTTAATGAGTTCAAAATCTTTCCAAGAAATTAACTCTCTTCTAAGTGTTATAGTATTACACGTTTTCTTTAGATTTGAGTTTATCATTTAAGTCGACCATATATTTATAAGGCCTTCAATTTTTTCATTTCCTTATTCTGATTAGTCTGCACTGATTTTTCCCTTTTTTCACATTCCCTGCAAGGAAAAGACAAGCTATTTAGCTAACTGACTGCTTGGTACAACGACAAAAACTTCAACCACGTGTCTGGATAGTTTAAAAAACGACAGTTTGCTTACAGCCATACAACTTACCTTTTGCTGACATGCAGGTGTCTTGACTGTTCAAAGATAAACTTCATAGTGCCTATCACTTGCCAATAGCTGCTCCATATATCCCTGTTCGAATGATTTAAAATATTAGAGTATGATTCATGAAGAACGTTCTGGACTAACTGTCCGAAATGAGAATTAAAGTCCGGGCAGCGCTTACGCTGTCAACTGAACCAAGAAAACCTGTTCCTGATTCCTTCTATGGTCGATATTTTGATTTAACTTTAACCCTTTAGGAACGTTTTTGAATCATTATATTTTTACGTAACAATTCTGGAATGGTTACTAAAACTCATTTATCCTTACTAACAGTTATTTCTTTGAAGTTGCTGATTTTGCTATAATTTTAATGATACAAACACTATTTTATTGCATTCCCAAAACGACGGCTTTTAAATTACGTAACGCATTGGGTCACACGTGCGCAATTTTGACGGAAAGGTCCTACAAAGGACATACTCAGCAGAAGAATGCATAGTAGGATAATGCACGCTTCACGCGCGTTATGATGCGACGATCGGCCAAAGAGCTGAAAGGAAGCGCTTAAGCGGAGTGTTAAAATGCGTTTTTATTTCCGTTAGCTCCCCCTTTGGGGGAAGACGACCTGGGTGCCGTCCATGGCGGCCCATGCAAGTGCCAGATAATTTTTTACTGCCGACACGTGCAATCGTTTCGGAGATGAAGAGTTAACGACCCGTTTTTTGCGGCGGGAGGATGATTTGGGGTTTCAGCCGCATAAATTAATCTGGGGCGGGGCAGGCGAAACGCCGCGCATTACAGGGCGTCACAGAATTTGTTCCTGTTCTTTGTGATTGAAGGATTGGAAGTGATCTTTTCTATGTCCAAAAATATTTTCCTCTTTAAATAGTAATAAATGTAGAATTTATTAACTAAGGCAACATTCTCTCGAGCAATGAGGCTACCTTTAAATGGACTCAATTAATCGATCTAATTGTATCTGTCGGTTAGGTTACCATGGAACACCACTTGAACTTACCAGGAGTTATAGTGTGAAATTCTAAAACTATTCTTTTTTGACCGAACTATCATTGGGAATATTTGCTAAAACATGCTGCAAGAATTCGTTGGTTCACATACTGAAGAACTGTCTCAATACAATTTTTCCGAACAAATATATTGGGCAAAAAGGTGGTGTTGAATTCTCTGCATATTTCCTAGATTTTAACCAAATAGACTGGATTAAAGCAACCATCGATGAGACAATGTCTTGAAGCGCTTCGTAACGCTATAAAAAACCATTGGTCTACGTTTCGGCTATGGCAGGAATGTGGAGGGTGCTATATGGTTTTCCAGTTGCAGCGATATGTGGTCTGGCATCGTTGTGATGGAACAACACACAGCGTCTGTTAATTAGAAACTGCCTCTTTCTTCTACTGCCGGTTTAAGTCAATTAATTATTGACAACAGACATTTTGAATAGTTGTCTAATTAGCATGATAATATTGCTTTGATATAAGTTAAGGTGTTCTTTCAAAACTCACACACTCATGACGTTCTTTAATATTTTTATATGAAGCTACTAGGCTATGGTTTTCTGTTTTAACCAGTGTATATATTTTATGCGTTGCTGTCGAGGCGCATCTCCTGTACCGTCACAATATGATTCAGTCCATTTTTACACGTAGCGCATTATTTGATTGTTCAAGTTGCAATTCATCTTGAAGACTAAATTTTCCAGATCTGAATTTGTCAAACCATTGTTGACAGTGGCGTTCTCTTAGTGTCTCTTCTACATACACCTCAATTTTTTTCTTATCGTTGCAGTCATCTTGTCATTTAGAATTTGCTTTAGTAACAGGTGTAGTTTATACACTTTACTCACTTACATTTCATTACCTTTAATACTACAAGCCGCCCTGACCATAACCATGAAACTAATGTGCCTTAAGTGCACTTTGCGCTATTTCTCCCAAAATATTTAGACTATCCTTAATGGCGTCAGCTCGAACTGTCTAATAACAATTTAGAAAAATTAGCAGTATTTTTGGAATAACCTAAAAAATCCTCTAAAGCAATTGTAAATGTACTCAATGTGTGAGCTTGATTGCAATCTTCCGCCAAAATTTATAATGAAATATTTCTTGGTGTTGTTCATAAGTTATAAAACAAAATTTTATTATATAGACATTCGGATTATAATTGATGTGCTAATTGTTCTACAGGCATTTTAATTCAAGAAAATCCCTCTATACTGAAATGCGAATTAAATTTTTGTAGTCTGATTTTTTAAATATTCCATTATTGACCAATTAATGGTGGTTTATGTTAGTGATGTCCTGGTTTGGTTTACAACTTTAGGGTCTGGGACGCTGACAGTCTGGTGCATTGGCTTTGTTGGTGGGCGCTTCTTTGCGGTCCGGGTGAGGGTCGGTTTACTTAAAGGACACGACCCTGCCCACCCGAGTTTAGTTCTCTCCTTTCTAATACTAATAAGAAACTATGTTCCCTAACTTTAACTCTATATTACCATACTTACTTTCCGCTATGTCCTATCCAGTTCGCCAGCTTGCCAACTCGCCTCAACATGCGTTTCAATGTTAAATTTATGTCTCGTCTTTTTTATCCCATACAAAATTCGACAATGATCTTCCTTTTATCAGGATATGCTAACAATCCACTGGATGGGTGATATTCAAGTCACTACAGTTGAAACGCAAAAAATCAGAGTAGCACTTAAATTTTTAAGCTAATAAACTCGGTTTTTAATAAAGAAAAACAATAAAATATCAAAAAATCGACACTAAGCTAAAAGCAAAATCTAATCAATACCAAAAACTAAAACCTAGATTTCAAGATAATAAAAGTAAATTGGCAAATTAATAATTTTTCACAACAATACTAACAAAAGCAGCAACTAGAATAACGAAAAAAGAACAAAAAAAGTTGGGCCAAGACATTAGAAACAAGTCGAACAAAAAATGCAGTTGTATACAGAAGAAAAATAAGCTTTATGCTTTATTCAAAATAAACTAATAAGAAAGGATCTGGATAAACTATGTGAAAAGGAACTGGACAAAATAAGAGTTTGGGCAGCTTAAGATGTCATGGCTAACAACAGATAACATCCATAAAGGATGACGAAAAAAAGTAAAAGAACAGTTAATATAAGAACATCCATAGACGACTGGTAGCTTTATGAATTAGAAGAAGAATGTAATAAAATAAACAGCATATAAGTAGTCTATCTGAAATACGACGTAGAGGAGAACAATATATCAAATTACAATATGAATACATATCCTATTACAGAGTATCATAGAATAAAATTCAACAAGGTGTTGGTTTTGTAATACACCAAAGATTACTAATTATACCTTGGTTTGATGATTGATGATTTTTACACAAAATTATGGTAAAAAACAAAAATATAGGGAATACTTAGGCCACAATAATTACGACGAAAGAAATCAGAAAGGAACATGAATTTTTAAGCCATTAAACTTGTTTTTTAAGAAGTAAAACATTAAGCTACTAAAAATGTAACTAGTAAATATCAAGAACTAAAATCGCAATATATAAGAAAGATCAATAGCAAAATAATAACTTAAATCACAAGAACACTAGCAGAAACAGCAACTGGAGTAGCGGAAAAAGAACCGAAAAAGAATCAGTCGAGACATTATAAATAAAATCGAACAAAAATGCAATTGTATAAAGAAAAAAATAAGCAGAAGTTAGAAAATGTCAAACGAAACTAATAAGAAAGGTTAAATTATGTAAAAAGAGACTGAAGTAAATAAAGGCTTAAGAAGTTTAACATATAATAGCAAACAGCATAAAGAATGAAGGACAAAAAATAAAAAGAAAACAGAATGAAAATCAAAGAAGTAGTAGGAACAATTTTACGAGAATGCTTATAGAACAAGAATCAAAAGAGATGGGAGAATTTTTTGAAGAAAAAGCGTATCACGACGCGCTTAGAATAACATTTTAGTATAAACGCTGAAAGAAAGGTAGCAGATTATTGAGAAAGCTTTGCGATATGTTGAAGTTACGTCTTGAAGCAAGGAAAATATCAGATAACTGGAAAAAAGGGAGATAAGACAAACCTCAAGAACTACAGACCAATCGGTTGCTGCTCTTACAAATTTATAAATTATTTACAAAAATGTGGCTAACTAAAAAATTGAATATGTACCTGTTGAACAGGTTGGATTTAAAAGCAACAGTGGCATGTATGAATATCTGTTGATAATGGGAATACTCTCACAAAAAACAACCAAATACAACTTTAAACTATTCCTAGCATATGCAGGTTTATTATAAAGCTTTCGATAGTCTTTCTCTAAACTAGAGATATGCCATAATCCATGTACTACATCATCTTCGATATGTCGATGACATCGTCCTTGTTTCAAACTGTCTTAGAGAACTCAAGAAATGTTGTCTGATGTTGGGAAGAAAGCATCCCAAATGGGTTTGAACAGGAACCTCCAAACACTAAAATAACATTAATGTAACAGTAAACAACACAGAATTAGACAATGCAAGCGATTACCTATACCTTGGTCGTAAAATAATGTTAGGACAAGAAAACCAAATTTCCAAAATAGCGCTGAAGTAAGACACAAAAAGAAAACCAAAACACTTCTATGTATTTAACAACTTTTTAGCCAGTGGTACTCATCACAGAACAGCTTCGATTCAAGTTTTGTACTTACGCCTTCTCAAGATTTTTCCGCTCGGTTCGATCTTGTACTTTTCTTGTCCATTGAGTTTCTTCTCTTTATTGTGATGCCATGCCTCCAACATGCTTTCCTGTTCGAGGTCTCCATGAGGTGGTCTTTTACTTCATCTTTCGTCGTCTCTACGTAGAAGGTAACATACCCATCTCCATTTTTGTTTGGCTATTCTCTCCACTAGGGGTAGCAGGTAGATACTCTGTGATTCCGATAGAGGGTAGATCTACTTTAGGCAGGCGATCCTGCCACGCGAGCCTCGACTCTTCCCCATCTCCTAACATCGGGGAAAAGTTTTGTCATACTCCTCTTATCCTCCATACATCTTATTCATTCGCTAACTTGCCCGGTAAGCGTGACGTTTGATTGCCAAATCCCCCTTGAATTAAAAGGAGGCCTACATTCTGCAGTGGACTCCAGCGGCTGTGTAATGATGATGATGATTCTCTCCACTATATCGTCGACTTTTTTCTTTTTCTTATTTATGGATTGTGTTTTGCCCAGTAACCTGATTTCTAACATTACTTTTTCCATTTCTTTTGCATCATCTTCAGTTTCTCCATGTTGTTTTCTCTACGCCCAAGTCTCAGAATTGTAGATCAGGATACGTTTATTTTTTTTTATTCGTGTGAATGTTCCTTTAAAAGCATTGTTTAGTTTGCAAAACCGACCATGCAAGTTGAATTCTTCACTACTTGGGTGGGTTTCTTAAATATCAATTTTTGCACCACGTATGTGTACTTGTCAGTCAGTTCTATTCGTTGTTCATTCAAAAATAACTCCTTCCAATCATTTTTATTTGTCATTAATTTTGTGTCTGGCATATTTATTGCGAGTCCTACCTCGTGCATGTTTTGTATCTTCGTCTGTGATTACCTGGATGTAACGAAAATCTTAAATGCTCAGCATATCATTAAATACGTAGCAGCAAAAACAGTTTATGGACTTAAATGCAGCTATGCTGAGCATATGGCCAGATATTCTGATGCAAGATGGACGAACACTATTCTACAGTTGAAACTATATTTAGATCAAAGATCTCAGGGACGCCCGCCCACACCTAGAATCGACGATTTTACGATAACTGCAGGGTTAGCTTGGGTAAAAGGCGCAAAACCGCAACAATTGAACCGAAGGGAATTAGAGAGGGAGCAAAAGAGAATCTGGTTTCGACTCTGAGTTGCCATTCTTGTTAGGTAGCCTACTCAATTGATAAAAATAATTAGAACAGGGACGAACATATGAAAGCCTTGATGCAGCAACGATATAATTTTTTGTTTTAATACTTCCAGTATGCCACTTGGAAGATGTTCTAATGAAAATTCATCTGCTACCCCTGGTTGCCTGTAACATAATTCCATAAATAGAATATCTTTATCGTGTCTGCTCAAAATGAATCTTTGATTTCGGTACTATAGATAACTTTATACATAAATGTTGCTCTATTGGATGTAACTAAACATTTATTAAGGGATCTGACATGGCCTTCTGGTTAACCTTAATAACGACCTGTCCATTAGAGAGAATGTTACTCTTCCACAAGAGTTTTCCTTTTATGGTAGGGGGTCCGGGTTTTTGAAACTGAATTTTTTTGCCGTCTTCTTGTTTTCCATTATTGGAGCAAATTTTGATATTGGTACTACTTGCACCTTTAAAAGGTTAGAACACCAAAATCAATCTTGGTCTTGTCTTGTACTAATTTAGAGGAGTATAGCCTAGAAATTAGGGAAGATAATATTTTTTCTCTTTTATAAAAATATGAATATGTCCAAGGTTGAGAAGGTTGTCTTAAGTTGCCATAGGTGAGCTTGATTTGATATTTTGACTATTAAAAAGTCCACGAATCTTTATATTATCAAATTCTTTAAAGATTGAAGCTTTTAGGATATAAGTAGATCTAAGATTCTGGAATGGATGATATGACAATTCAAGATTTAGAGATGCTGCGTACGGTGTCGAGTGAAATGAGCTGCCATAAAACAAAAAATGAGGAGTTTCCTCCGCCACCAAACACCAATCCATTAAACTTTTACGCTCTTCCTGTTTACAGAAAGCTCGCCCGGAGCTCAGGGCGGATTTGAGCTCTGCCTGGCGGCGACATCATTCCTGGGATATTGTTAGCTACTGGAAACTGGATGATAATGAGGCGCCGCGTTTTTTCCCACATTCTTGCGGCCGCCGCTGCACCCCCGCGCGCAGCCTGTTTGTTTCGGGAGTCACCCTGTTTGTCTCGCCCAGCGTATTATAATTGAGCCGTCTGGGCTGATTGAGCCGTGCGCCGGCATATCCTGCGCTTGATATGCAAATTGCGAGCTTTAGGTGGGCGCTCCGCGGGCTATTTATAGCCGGCATTGTTGCAAAGCTATCGCAATTGCGCTGGTCTTTAACCCTGGCGTTTTTATTTTCGCGCGCGAAGAGGCTTTTCCGGCGTGGGCGCCGCTTTAAATTTCTTCGCGTCGGCGAGTCCTGCCAAACGTCGTTGATTCCGGCCTTCCGCGTTACGCGGGCGAAATTGATCGGGAAAACGGGGTTAATTTGTTTATTTTCCGAGGCGGCGCGGCGCCTAATTGCGCTCATTTACCTGTCGCGTTCGAGCGCAATTTATCAGCCGCGCCGCGCAGCAGAGCGCAGGTCCCGACAGCTTGGCAAAACAAAAAAGTTGTTTGCGGTTGGATTTGAACCAGGAACCTTTCCGCAATTACTTTTTTGCTCGGATGACCTCTAGAGATCCTAAATATAAGCGTCGATATGGTAGCAGTCGAACAAAGGCCAGTGTGTGAAATATCGACGTTTGTTTGACGTTGATGAAAACGAGATCGTTGGAGAAACGTATCCATGCAATTTTGACTTTTGGGGATTGAAAAAGGAACTTTAATTTATATAATCAGAATCCCTTTTTTACCCTGAGGGTGCAAGGGTTACAATTAACTATTTACTATTTACAGTTTATATTCCTTATTCTTCTACTATACACTTTCTCGATTCCTTTCTGTCCTGTGCTAATCTTGAGAATGTTTTCCCATTGTATTATCTTAGGTCCTCCTCTTTTTTTTTCCAAATAGTTTTGCTTTCCTATACTCTTCTCACTTATTTTTAAGTGTCCCCATCATCCCATTTGTCTTTGTTCTATATATTTTTCTATTGACTATATTAAGTTCTGTTCTAATTTAATCATTTCTAATTCTTTTCAATCTTGTTACTCTTTTAACTCGACTGCTCTCAATTTACTCTACTCTTTTCTTGATAGAGCCAATGTTTCACATCCTTATGACAGAATCTGCCTGTATATTGTTTTTTATTTATTTAATCTGATCTATTGTACCGTTCGGTGTTGGACTATATATTGTACATTTACATTTTTATATTATATTTATTTATTTATTTATATTTTACATATTTTACTTTATCTTTATATGCCTTTTATGTTTCTTTTCTATTGGTTCCTGTCCTTTGCTATTGTTTTTCGCACCAATGTATTCCTCAATTTGTTGCCATTAGTCTGACTTGTTATTCCCATCGTATTTGTGGACGTCCTACTCTATTTCTTTCTTGTGTTCTCGCTTTATATACTTGTTTTGCTATTCTTTTTTATTCTACGTAGATGTCCTGACCAACTCAGTTGTCTTTCTTCTATTACTTTTTCTATTGGTTTTACTTTCAAGTCTTTAACTATTACTGTGTTTTTATCTTATCCTTTCTGGTAATACATTGTATTTTCCTTGGGAACATCATCTCTGCAGCCTTGATTCGACTTTTATGTGATATTTCTTTTTCTACTTTTCCGTTATGCTCTATTATTGTTCCCAAATAGTTATAGCTTGTAACTTGTTCCACTATTTGTCCATTTATTTCTATTTTGTGCTTATTTTCTTTATTAGCCATTACCATCGTTTTTGTATTACTTGTATTTATTTCCATACTTTTCGGTATTTATTTAGATTATGTCGTAGTTTTTCTTCTAACTAGGCGACTAACACCATATCATCCGCAAATAACATTTCTTGGAGTTCATTTTCGAGGTTTCTATTTTCGTACTTGTACATTTTTTTTACATTTAGGGTGCACCTTAATCTTTAAAATGAATTATTTCGATACGTCGTTGTGTATTTATACTTTATTTCTGTTGTTCTCATAGAATGCTTTAACTATTGCAGTCATCTTTTTCTCTATTCCCCTTTCCCTTATGTATTTTCAGTCATCACTTCTCCTTATCTTATCAGAAGTTTTTTTCAGGTCTCTGAATACAATATGTATATCTTTTTCTTTTTTAATTAATTTTTTCCTACGTCTTAATACAGATATTAGATCTTGGGTACTTATGTCTCTTCTAAACTCTTGTTGTGCTTCTCCTATTGTGTCTTCTATTTTTTTCTCTCAACCTGTTTTCGATTATTCTCGTAAATATTTTGCTTGGTACACTTGAGGGCAATTCCTCTGTAGTTCGAACATTCTCATATATCCCCTTTTTTGTACAATGGCAATATTATGCCGATATTCCAGTCTTCTGGTATTTCTTTTGTTTTTATGATATTATTTAGTAGTTCTTTGAGTACTACTTTTACTTTGTCTCTAATGCATTTTATCATTTTGTTCTAGTTTTAATTTGTCAATGGCATGAGTAATCCCCTTTTCTGTTATCAGTTGTATACTACTTCTTTCATTATTTTCTACTTGTAATATTTTTCGTTCTTGTTCTTTAATGTTTGTTTCTGTTATTTCTTCGAAGAATTGTCTCCATCTACCCATAATATCTTTCTCTTCTGTTAATATATTTTCTTTTTTATTCTTTATGTTTGCTAGCCTTTTTTGTCTGATCTGTTTTAATGTACCGTAGAATAATTGTTCGTTTTCGGCATAGTGTTTCTTTATTTTATTGTCAAAGTTTGCCCATGTTTGTTTCTTTTCTTCTTTAACAATATATTTAACATCCTTATTACATATTTTATATAAGTTATAATTTTCTTTCTGTTGTGACTTTCCATTTTTGTTTATTTTTCTTTATTTTATTTGTTGTTGTATTTCTGTTGTCCACCATTTGCTTCTTTTTGTCTGTAGATTATTTGTTTTCGCTATTACACAACTTTCCTTGGCTGCTAAAATCTTCTATGCCGTATATTATTTTTTACATTTTTAATTCTGTTTGTTCGGATAACTTTTTCTTATTTATGAGTCTCTTGCTCATTGTATAATATACTTTATTTGGTTTTTTATCCGATTGCTTAATTCCTCATCTTGCCCCCTGTTTGGTCTATTGTGATTCCCAAATATTGGAAACTATTCACTTGTTCTATTAATACAACTCCTATTTCTATTTTTATTTTTTTTTAATTTTTTTCTCATTCTTTTTCATTTTATTCGCTCTTATTCCATATTTTAATTTTTTTCTCTAGTTCTTTCTCATATTCAACTAAGATTGCCACATCATCTAAGAAGGCATATTCTGGGATATTTATCACTCCCAGGTTTTTCTACCCTATGAACAGTGGTTTGGTTCTTCGTTGTGTCTTTCTAATTATTTTGTCCATAAAGTAATAAATAATAGCGGGTTTAAACTTTCTCTTTGCCTTACTTTCTCTTTTATTATGAATTCCTCCAATATCATGTTTTTTACTTATTATACAATTTCTCGTTTCTTTGAACAAACACTTAATTACTCTAATTAGTTTTGTACTAACCTTCTTCTTTATTAAACATTTCCATAATTTCACTTGTAGGTAATTTGTCAAACGCTTACTCCATGTCTAAAAAGAATAAAAATACTGTTCTGCTTGTTGCTAGAGTCCGGTTAATATTTTTTTCCAATGCAAGTACGTGGTTTAGGGTTGCTTCTATTTTTCCAGGATCCACTTTTCTGTTAGCATTGGTTGGATTTGCTTTTTAGTAATTTTTTTAATAACTGTTGCAAATAGTTTCATTCCAATGCTTAGCTATATGTCTCTGTAATTATTACAATTTTAGGCTTCTATACATTAAAATGATAAGCCTTATGCAGAGAGTAATGTCCGTCTGTCCGTTTATTTTTCAACTTTTGATTAAGGCAGTTTCCAAGCTGGAGATAAGTTTCTATTTCTGTCATTTTTGACATCTGTCAAGCCTTATAATTTTTGATCTGTGATAGATACAGACAACGTTTTCAGTATTCAACTAAGGACCATAAGTGAAGTCCAGACGCCAAAAAATCAGTCTGATCGGAAAAGCTTGAAACCGGTTTGACCGGAAGTGGCCGCAGATTTTTGTTTATGTATAGAAGCCCTGGACATTTGTGGAACCGGAGTTCCACGTACGTACTTGTTTATTATTGCCTTTTTTACAAATGGGGAGTATTAGGCCCATTTCCCAATCCTTTGGTATAAGCTCTTCTTTTCACACTTTAGTGCAAATTTTTAATAGTGGCCATGTTGCTCTTTCTCTCAGGTTCTTAATAATTTCAGTTCTAATTTTGTTACCACCCGGTGCCTTGCCAATCATTAAATGTTTTATAGCTTATTTGAAGTAGCTTTAGTTTACAATATTTAAATAATGGAAATGGGAAAACGCGATAAATAAAGAAAACAAATGAATATGTATTTGATTAACGTGCTGAAATCAACTTTCGTGTTTGATTTAATGAAAACAGTTTTGTTTTCTTTGGTTAATTTATAGGGTGGCCCAATGAGTACGCTATATGAGATTTTCATTTAAGTCGTAGTTCCTAACCCCCGAGCACGAATTTACCCATAAAAAATTCCTCATCTAACGCGTGGATTCGTGGTCAAGGGGTTAGGGACATCAATTTAAAATGAAAATCTCATTCAGCGTACCTAATGGGCCAGCCTGTATGATCTACTTGAAACAAACAGAACTTATAATTTGTCGTACAATACAAAAATTTGAAGCCAGTGGCTCAGTCGTTTCAGGAGACTAACAAGGATGCAAGAGTATTGCTTCTTCTTCTTCCTTCGCGGCAACTATCATGGCAAAATCGTATCTGTGGGCAGTATGAAACAACGTTTGAGCATTTCGACTAATCTATTCCTTTGAACCATGATTTTCTCTAGTTCCATGACCTCTCTTCTCATCTATTTTTTTATTCGAGCGCGATTTTTAAGGTCTCATATTGCGTATGCCTCATAATATGGCCGAAGTATCCTGTTTTTCGTTTCTTTATGTTTACCAAATATGGTTGGTCTACGTTAATCTTATGTAGTACTTCATCGTTGGTTACCAGGGCAGTCCAAGATATTCTCAGCATTCTGTAGTATAACCACATTTCAAAATCTTATGTCCTTTTTTCTGAATTTTCCTTTACTTTTAATTTTTTTCAGTTGTATATTAATAATGCCCATATATAACATTGTAATAATCTAGTTTTAACTTGGGTGTTTCATTTTAATTCGCTTCTTGACTTCTTTGAAGTAGTTTATGCTGTTATTCATTTCTCGTCTTAAATATATGTATTTTTCAACGTTTGCTATTCCTTTGTCATTAACTTCAAGCTTTGTATTTCTATTATCGTCTAATTTGCTGAACTTCATGCATTTTGTTATGAGTGTGTTTATGTTAAGACCAATACGTTTACTTTCATAATTATCTGTAAGTCCATTTCATTATCAGAAAACACAACTGTGAATATTTTTGTTATTTCACTTATTTTTATTACTTCTGTTCTTTATTCTAAGATTTTTCGCATAGTTACATTTGCATCTTTTTTTTCTCATAGTCGTAATTTTCGTTATTGAAGCGAAGTAATGACATGGCCGACTCATATGTTGTTCTATATATTATGTCTCTCCATCTTTCTCTATCTTTGGCGATTCTGATATTTTTCTGGAGCAGCGTTTCTGTAAAGCTTTTTGTTTGATCTATCCACCTTTTTGGAGCGCATCCTCGTGGTCTTACTCCTTCAACCTTTCTCTACATTACAAGTCTTTCTAAATTGTCGTTATTTCTTCTAGTGATGTGTCCAAAGCATTTTAGGATGTGATGTCTTTCCACGGTGGAAACATGGTATATGTTTGATTTTTCTGTTATGGTCACATTTGTTCTGTCTTCTACAACACTAATTTTCTTGTAGCGTTAGTTTTTACCATCCATGTCTCTGCCTCATATATTGATATTGGGAATCTTAATGTTGTAACTAGTCTCTTCTTTGTTTCGTTCGATATATTATGATCTTTACAAATCTTACTGAGTTTTAACATTGTAGTTTTTGTCGTAGCTATTTTTTCCGCATTTCAGTGGAGCATTTTCCATCTCTATTTATATTATAATTTTATTGGCGATCTGTATATCTTATATGCTGTTTATGTCATTGATTATCTCTTTTCAATCGATAATCATCAAGTTTGTTTTCTGGGGTTCAATTTTAATCTAAAGTTTATACCTTTGCTTTCGATGTTTTCAAGCAACTCAAACATTTCAGATTTGTTATTAGCAAAGAGTGGTGTCGTTGTCAATACATGAGTTGTTTATTCTTTTTTCGCCAATGATAATTTCATTTTTTTGTTTATCAATAATTTCCCATAAATGTACAGAATGGGAGAGATTATGCAACCTTGATGTGTACCTTTCTACACTTTGAAATATTTGGAGTATTTGTCGTCGAGTTTTAATATTGCTGAACCTACATGTAGTTGTTTTGTAGGTAGGATAGTTTTGACCAATCCATACAGTCTAAAGCTTTGCTACAATCTAAAAAGCATATGTATGCAGTAGCTCTATACTTTCTAGTTTTTTCTAATATTTGTCGGATATTTAAAATTTATTTTCTTGTATATTTTTCAGTTTTGACATCGGCTTGTTCTTGAGGTATTTACTAATCTAGAAGGTTCTTAAAGCATTACAGCAGAATTATAAGCATTATTTTATTAGCCTGCAAAGTTATGGCGACTGTTCTATAATTATTGCAATTTTGGTTGGAACCTTTTTTGTGAATTGGCAGGTATACAGATATTGTCCAGTCTTTAAGCTATTGTCTATTGTCCCATATACTATTGCAGATTTTCCGCAGGAACTCTATTCCCTTATCATTGAGTTGCTTTAACATTTCTGCACTAATTTTATCTTCTCCCATCGATTTGCCCTTTTTCAGTTTTAGTACGACCTGTATAATTTCTTCTTTTAGCATGTCGAGTTATTTTTGTAAATCCTGCATCAGAAGGTTAGGTTCCTCTAATTGGCCATATTTATTGTCTGTGTAGAGGCTTTGACAATATTTTCTCCATGTTTCTATTGCTCCTCTTATTGCTGTCCTCTACTTTTCATTATTTTGACTTAAACTCTTTCGTTATTTCTTTAATTTTCAATAGATCTCTTGTCTCATTCGTGTTAGCGAATTTTTCTTTTCTTTATATAGATATTTTTATATTTTATATTAGATATTCTTTTTGTAAATTTTACTGTTGCCTTGAGATGGTGTGATGTTTTTGTTTTGCAATTCTTATATTTTAATTTTTCTATGTTTTGTTTGTGCTACTATGTGCGTTCTTTTTAGACGTACTTTTATGTGTACCACAACAGGTTTATGATTTATGTTGGTATCTGTTCCTTTAGTATGTTTTTGCCGATTAAATACTGTTTTTATGTCGATGGTTAAGCATCCTCCCCTTGAACAAGACAACTTGAAGAAAGTGCTTGTTATTAAGTCTTTCTCGATGCAGAACTGTACCAATCGCTCAGCTCGATCATTTGTAATGCTCTAGCCAAAGTTTTCTATATTCTGAATAACTCTTCCTTTGCCTATCTTGGCATTCCAGTTTCTCATTAGGATCATGAAACCTCTCTTATTTATCTTCAATGTGTTCTTTAGTTGATCATAGAACGCTTCTATTTTGTTTTCACTTCTGTCTGCCGTGGACGCATACACTTATATTCCATTTATCATTCTAGTGTCGTATTTAACTATATAATTCTATCTGAGATTGGTATAAAATTGTCCAAGGTTTTATTTGTATTTTTATTGAGAATTATGGCTACTCCATATTTTCATACATTGTTGGTTTTCCTCCTGAGTAGTGTATGACACCGTTGTCTAATTTACATTTTCCAGAACCTAACCAATACGCCTTGATTCCCAAAACAGCCATCTCTAATCTTATTCTTTGTGTGTTGACGTTGTGTACTTTTCCGGCTTAGTATAAGGTATAAACGTTCCATGTAATTACTTTTAATGCTAATTTAAAAATGTTGTCTTTATTCCGTGGATTATTGGTTGCCGAGGGGATTATTCGCACCTGTTTTTGGACTAGCGACCATCTTGTTATGATTTTCAGCCATTGTGACTATCTTGGGGAGTATAGTTTAGACTCCTGGTAGTTTTTCCTTGCTTTCCTGGGCCAAACTAGGATATAAAAGGGTAGCATAAGATAGGATATAGGTAGGATTTAAGGAATGGGACTTGGTTACAAGGGGTAATAATGCGGTGTCTAAAACGCATTGCTTGTTACACCCCTGCATCAGATATGATGAAATTTGAAGTCAATGGCTCAGTTGTTGCTTGCCACATTCCAGGAGACCAAATGCAAATTTACCTCTTCTATAAAGTTCTTAAAGGAACCAATGTGGTTGAGGGGTTAAGGCGCTTGGCTACGAAGCGGAAGAACCCGGGTTTAATCCTGAGCTCAGATGCCTGACGGGTATCTCACTACTCTATCACTAAAAATAATATGAGTAATCAGAGATGGTGGAATTGTTGCTCACCACATTCCGGGAGACCAATGTGGATAATGAAAATATTGCTCATGTAGAGAAAAATTTACATTTATCTCTCTTACAAAATTCTTAGAACTGTAATTAAACCTGCATCTTTCAGTTTGCTGGTTGTACTTTCACACAGGGTGTTAGAGCCTTATCACAACCACAATTTTCTTATTAAAGGCTTTAGTTTTCAAATCATCTTATCAACATGAACTTACTTTATGAACTCTCAAAAACATCTCAGTGATGAAAAGGGACAAACAGCTCCAGCATTCGCTGTAGAGCACCCGCACACATGAATAAGCAGAAGCTTACTCATCCAGTTGCGCAAATTGCAAATAAATTAGTATGGGGGATGAGGCAATAGCTCCGAACAACTCTGCAGACGATATTTAACAACTGCTTGATTAAGACAATTAGCATAATGAGGGCTGAAAATAAGGGCCGGAAGCGGCCGACACGGCAGGCAGGATGTTGTTAATAGAACCGCGGCGCGCTCCGTTTTCTTCTCTTTGCGCGCGCTGCGGCGGCCGCCGCCGGCTGGATCCGAGCTGATCGCGCAAGGTAGCCTGGGAGCGCCGCGACGGAAACTGTGTTTTCGAGGTGCGCTTTGATTCCGCCCGCCTTAAAAATAAACCCGGAATGCGTGGATTACTTAGGCGTAAGAGGTAAATGCACTTGACAGCTTTATAAGCTTCCCTCCGGATCGGAAATTTGGAAGGCTTCCATGCTGGCCGCGGCTCTATACCGCCGGCCGCAGGAAAGCGCTCTGGAATTTTAATGACCTTCAATTGCAGATTAATCCTGCTTCCTGCAGCTAATTGGTGGCCAGGAATTAGCAGGTGCAGGTAGAGGAGTGCCAAGTATTAGTGCTCTGTTTGCTTTAATGGTCTTTTTAGTACAGACAATTAATTTTGGTATTTCTTGTCTTTTTCTATTGTTGGCAATAAAATTTTAATAATATACAGAGACTGTTCGTCATTTTTTTCTCTTTATGTTTGCAGTCTCTTACTTCTGAATCTTTTTCTACAGGTAATCAGTCTTACGAATTAGTTTGCGTCAGCATTTTTAATTCTTAAACAGCAACATTATCGTCAAATTTCAGTCCTCCAAATGCTTTTGTAGTGGTTCAAACTAATAATAATAGTAGGTCAATAAGTCCAGAGTGTAGGGAAGGCATTCTGGTATAGTCCAGAACAAATCTTAATTTTTATATGGTTTTGGACAGCTGTATGAGGCCGAGCGTTACCGTGAAGCAGGCTAACATCTTGGAGCACTGTCGTAACTTATTCCAACTTTAGAAGCAACAGTTAAGAAGGCACTGTATATAGCCCTGGAGCGACATTTTTGACCCAAAATTATTTATGCCGCGCATACTCCTAGGTCTTCTTAAGAGTATTGGTTCTGATATTTTAGTCGTTGTGGTTGAATATACCAATAAGAAGAATTTTAAATAACATTTTTTTGTTGAGCTGTGACATTCAAGGACGAATTAAGAGACAATACAAAAGAACATTTTACTTAAAAATATGTTAGAAGAAATTCAGGTTGAGATTGTTTTTTTGAACTATTACATTTAGCTTAACTTGTCTCCTAGAGCTGGAAGACCTGCTGAAAAGCCGTCTTCTAGCATCGCCTTCCGAATCATCCTTTCTTCAAAATTTTACCGTTGATCAGTCTAAATGCGCACTCCACTGTGTTTGTTTTAAAAAAAACACATTTGATGTTTGTTTGCTCTAAATAATTTGTAATATAGGTGAAAACATATGCTGTTATTTAGATGGTTGCAATTTGAAGTGTTTCTATTGGATGTGTGTGGCTAGAATTTTCAAAACTATCACTTAATATTTTCCATCAGTCAAGATATATGAAGACATTTTTTATTCGCTTCAGGGTAGTCAAAGAAAGAAATTAATAGTACCTTTCCCGCCAACAATTCAACCTTTGCATTTAAACCTTTGAATGTGTGATTTTACAACTATGGGAATGTGATAAAGCCAACTGTTATTTCCACTAACGATGTAATTTTGTAAGCTCTCGCGATAATATCAAATACTAAAACTCTTGATACATCCTCACTTGTACCTGCTTCTATTAGAGGTTAGCAATCCCCACATCTACTTTATACAGGCCTGTTTTCTATGGGAACTCGTTTACTCAGCGATGAATAGTCCACTATAAAAAATATATTTTTTAGATTGTCAAGTATTTTTTTGAGATCTTGCCTATGATCTTAATTATGTTAAATATCAGATTGTTTATATCCATATTTCATACAATATGTACGGGTATACGGTTGAACGCTTTTTAGTGCACAGTTGTGTAAATACATGCTGTGGTATGTTTTACTATTTCCATCTAAGATGAAAGTGACCAAAAAGTATGTTCGACACAATATCATTTACAAATGCAGGAACATTAAAATAAAGGCGTTAGAAACATTAAAAGTGTATGCGAAATGTTGTAAATGGAAGAAGGTGTTGTATAGTTTTAGAAGTTTAGAAACAATGACTTGAAAATCATCGAAGTTTCCAGGCAGCCTTTGAACTTTGATAATGATACTTTTAAAACTGGTAGGACGTAATTCGTCCACTACAGTTCACTATTTTGAAACAGTGATAGGTGTAAGTCGTACGACTGTTCAATCACATTTGAAATAACAGAAAAGTTAAGTTGAGACATCGCTGACAGCTTCAACAGCGCGTTGATATATGCAAGTCGTTCCTGGAACAATCGTATAGCTTAGGTATCTCAGCGTAAAGCTGAACTTCATCCAGTCAAGACGTTAATTAAGAGTTTGGTGGGATTTCCATCAACTGGAAGCTTTGCACAAAAACTCATAACTTTGTTCTCTTCGATCAGTCGCTGATGTGTTGGATCAATCTCGCCCTACATAGGGAAAATAGAAGAATGTTGCTGATGGAAAATGCTCCATCCACATATTTTTTTAAGAGATTGGTCTATCGTATTTTCACCTGATTAGAAGATTGCAAAATTATCTCGATGGCACAAATTTTAATTTCCAGAAAGATGTTGGAAATAACAAGCAAGGCTAGAGAGCAAACAATATTGCATAGCTTTGCAAATTAACCTAGAAGGGCCATATCACAAAAAAGATAAACATATAGATCTGAAGGTATAGCAACTAAAAAGGTTTATAGGAAGAAGATTAAAACTTTCACTGGATAATAAGTTTGTCATGTCCAAAATTATTAAGAATGTTCTTTTATTTGTATACAACCATACCATCGATACTAACCTGACGATGTTATCAATAAAAGAAATTAAAAAACCTTCTGATCGACTACTTTCGTAGTATTTGGGAAAATTGAACTATCCACCAAATATAGCATAGCTTACTGGTATATGATAAATAGCCACACAGGTAGTTCTGTTACTTCGTTTAGACCTTTTTATCGACTTTAAATTTAGACACGCTCGCCTAGTACTGAAATCTGTAACAGTGTGCTGCTTACGGGGTAACCCGTATTTGCAAATTCATTAGCACGGACCTTCGCGCGATACCAAGCAAAATAAGTGCAGTTCTACAAGGCGGCTGCTATTGAAGCCAAGAGCAATCGCGGGGGACCGAACCGTCGCCCTCCCACTAATCGGTTAAGTTTAGAAGACGCTGCCTTACGTAAGATGAAAAGCCGAAAACGAGACGGCGCGCTTCGGCTGCCAAAAGTCAGCGCTCGGGGGCCGCACTTTTGCATTCTTATCTCAAATTTATTAGTTTCGCCAGCCAAGAGCTAGGCGTTCGGCTATTTATTTTGGATAGCCTTGTTTGTCAGCATCTAGCGGCAGCTTTAATAATTAAGCTCGGATTTTCAGTCCGTTTGTTTATAACTTTTTATACTGTACATTCGGTTGAGGAAATAATTTTATTTCAAGTGCAAAAAATTTATTTTTTGAAAGTCGAATTCTAAGTGTGTTAGTTTGTATTGGCTATATTTGAAACACAAGGTTACTGCAAAAGAATAATCAGATTTTGAAGATATATTTCACAAAATATTACAAATATAAAATTAAATGATACATAAAAAAAAAAAAAACGTTTTAAGGTCTTATTCATACTATTACAAATATTCGATGGGAACTTCCCGTCGCACATGACATACGTCTAAATAATAATCCAGTTCGATCCACACACGCTGTAGTATGTCCTCATTGATGCTTCTCACATAAACCAGATCTTCCATGGACCCCCCCTCCCAAAAAAAAATATCGTAAATCGTAATATCAGGAGTTCTGGGGGGATCCACCAAACAATACTAAATCCTTTTTAACACATCGCCTAATTTAGTGGCAAGGAAGTTCTTTATTTAGATAGTCACGCACTTCACCATACCAATGAGGTAGAGCCCCATCTTGTTGGAATTCTCTGTTATTTCTGGAAACAGCCATAACTACAACATATCTAAGTATGTTGTACCCGTTACAGTCTTTTCACTGAAGAAAAAGGGTCAGTACACTTTTATTTTAAAGACTGCACAAAAGACATTAAATTTTGGCGAATCCCTATCATGTTTCACGGCGGTATAAGGATTTTTCGTGCCCCATATCTGAAGATTGTGACGGTTTACCTTTCCAGTTATGTAAAATGTCGCCGAACACCAGATGGTAAGCAAATTCGTTATCTCAGATCGTTTCCTTACCATACAAAAATCGATTTGTTTTACATGGTCGTCGGACCGTAAAGTTTACACCATCTGTAAACGGTATGGTTTGAATCGTAATCCATACAGTCTGCTGCAGAATGCCAAGTTCACGACTTGTACTTCCACTGGACTACTGTGGGCTACATACGAAACATTCGCTAACTTTCCCCACTGTGTCGTCAGAAACAATTGGTCGTTCGGTGCTTTTACGTTTATTTAAAGAAACTGTATCCTTGAATTTACGATACCAGCTTACGTTGACTTCACTGACGGAATCAAAAGTTCCTGGATCTAGTCTCTAATATCGATCTTCTTGATAAGACTTAGCGTGGGCGGCAGATGACCATAAAGGCCGCTCCCGTGTGGCCTTGCATCAGGGATCAGAATATTTGGCGGGGCATTTCTATCAACTTCTAGTTGTTTATGCTACGGGCGATGGAGTTTTCATAATCTTTTATGCTTTCGTGAACGTTTTTGACTAATTTGAAGGTATATTTCTATATCGTGGGAATATTTGCGCTTCGATGAAGATAGTAGTTCCTCACGAGCCAAAGGCAGGCCATAAAACCAGATTTTGAATGACCTGAAGCTTATAGTCATAATTATACGTCACAGTAGGCTATATATACTTACTGATCTTATACAAAAGAATTGTTATCGGTGGATAATCGGCTGCCGGAGTAGAAAATAGTACCGAGTACTAATTTCTTGTGATCTCCCTATTAATGTGCGATCTCCAGGTCAGTTTCCTGTTCAGAATAATCTCGAGGCAGAATGTTTTTTTCTTTCCAGGATATCTCTCTTTCAAAGATTCCAAGATTCGCCAATGTATTGGTCTTTTGGTGGTGAATAGGACCGCCAAACTGTCCAGGTTTTCCTGAAGTTGTCGGGTTACGAAAGATGTTCTAACCGATCTAGGCAGCACTTTTGTGTCGTTTGTATATTGGATTGGTGTAATGAAAGGCGTTGTTGGCATATTCCGGCCCTAAATGGGGTAGAGCGTTGGGGCAGAACTGAGTTTTCCGGAAAGAAATTACGGTGAAGGCTATGTTGTACACTAGCTCATAATGCCATACCTTATTGAAGGCCTTGGTCACGTCTAGGAAGACTACACTGGTAGTTTGCTTCTTAAAGAAGCTGAAGGGTAGTGGAGTGTCTGGAGCAGAAGCCAAACTGACTCTCTGGAATCAGTTGGTGGCCTTCGAAAGCCGTTCTAAGGCGCTTATAGATTACTTACCCCACAAGCTCCTCCGCGATCGATAGGAAACAGTCATAACCAATAAACTCCACGTATACTCGAGAACCCAAAACGCTTTCGGCTGCCATTTTGCAAACTGACTGCTACATGTTTAAAACGAATTTGAAGTCTACATTTTAAACAGGCGTTTTCCTTTGCTTTTCACGTATCATTTAATATTTCTTTTAATTTTTTACGCATAGACCTGAGCAGTTGGGTATGTGACAGTGTCTTTTGCTTTTGGGGCCAACTTTGCTAGATGGTTTTGTTGGTATGTTGTCGTTTTTTATTTAGACACGAAATATAACTCTTTTACAACACACAGTTCCACGTGAGGTGATCAGTAGCAGACTTGAGCATTATGTGCACCGAGTAATGTCTTTCTTTTTGTAGGATATTTGTATGTTGTAGATGCTGAATTCTGTAAATATATTCATTGTTATCACTTTGTTCAAGTTCAACAAAGAATGATGATGGTACTTTGGTTTTTGTATTATTTTTGCCCTGCATTCTCTATATGCTGTTCTTAGTACTTTTAAGTCGTATTAAGGCTATTCCTGAACTCATCTTTCCTTTTATTTTCTTTTCTTTTCTTCGCTTATCTATGACTAGTAAGTATTTGTTAGTTGTATTTTGACTTGATTATTGTTCAATATTTTCAAATTACTTGTGTCTTTTGCTATAGTAGGTTTTTTTAAATGTTTCTATTTAGTCTACTTTTCTTGGAGTTGAGGTTCTTGATCACTAGTTATATTGGTCATACAGCAACCTCGTGATCGTACTTGAACTCGCACAGCACACATCACTATTTTCAAAAATCTTTACACTTAAAAGGTCAAGCGAATGCTAAGTTGTTTTAAATATATAAGATATTCTCTCTCAGCCTTTTAAAATCCCTTATTGGTCTTATGGTTTTGCACATTGTCAGCTAAAGGGGGTGGATGTTAATGGAATGATAATTATGTGGCAAAGATGCCGGTTGACCTGTTTCTTATAGTATGACAGAAATGTCGCTTGAGTAAAGTGTAACAGAATGATCATGTTATGTTGAGTTCCACAATATTTGTTCTTGGTTTTGTTAAATCTTATGTCTGCAATTTTTGGGAGCAGCCCTAACGAATCAACATATGCGCAAACTGCAGTGGCAACGCTGCCATGTTATGCAAATGATAATTAGAGAACCTGTGGAAGAGCGATATTGCTGTAGGCCATGCGAATATACTCTTTAACGAGGAAAACCTCAGAGAGGGTAGAAAAGTTTCTTCCATTACCGTCGCAACTTTTTTCACGAAGGGTTGCCATTTCCAGATGGACCTCTGATCAAACCACTTTTAAGAGAGTCTTGGTCATTATTCCTGATGATACGTACAGGTCAGAGCTTTTAGTAAAGTTTAAAGAGGATATTTCTATAAAAATAACCCGTCTCATGGACTTTACAATTACTCATTTTGGAGAGACCACGCGGTATATGAAAAAAAATGTTAATTTCTACTACACTACTAAGACCCTTTACACTATGAAGAATGCCACGTTATATAACACGTGGAGGTTAACCACTCGTTCCTAACACTGTGCAATAAACTCACAAGAAGATTAATATTGGATACCATCACCATTCAACTCTGTTATTATGCTGGCAACGTGTATTATATCACTTGGAAGGCTATGTTAAAGATCAGCCTAAACTAAAACTAAAAAAGTTTAAAAGAAGATATTATTTATTGTACGGGTAATTTATAATTAACTTCTAAGAACAGTATATTTTATTTATGTTTTTGTTGTAAAGCATTTTAAAATAAATGGATAAAGGATTAGGTAGATCGCTGCTATGAAAAATGCGCCATTTTGGTAGAACAGATAAGTTGGCAAAAATAATTAGCTATTATAAACAATTCCTTGAATTCGAAAATGACTACCCCTAATCCAGGCCTAGCAACATAAAAAATAATTTTCAATAATTGAAAGGTTTTAAAAAATTAAAAACAATAATAAATTACAATTCACGTAAGTAATTTAAAAAAATCGTTCTCTCAGGACTGGAAAAACTAAGGTGATTTTGCAAGTGAATTACAGCAATTAGAATACGGGTTTACATAAATGCACACATCTATGAGTCCATAGATCATAATCTTACCTGCAAGAAACATTGCGAGAATGTTAAACAAATCTAACAGCACTAGCACCGTGTCTTCATCGGTGTGATCAGTCACAGACTCTAATTTTTTGCTATTCAGCTGTTAAATATTTATGTGCTGGTGATGTCATTTTACAATTGTCAAACAGAAGGAAGATGCAGCGTTGCATTGGTAATCTGAAATTATAATAAGGTACTGAAAGCAAATAGTAATCAAATCTAGAAATTTCAACTACCGCTAGGCTAATGAGCTCCAAAAGGGAGCTTTAAAAAATCAACCTTTATGACGAATAGGAAGTAGGTACCTGTAAAGAAAATCTACATAACAGTAAGTTTCCTCTTTAACTATCGCCTAAGCTTCGGACATAACTTATATTTAAGCAAATTACAATTGCAATACTAAAAATTGCATAATTAAAGTCAGTTCAATTGTTTAAAACATTGCAGTTAACTGCGTTGTCATACTGGCCTGAATCTTATCGACGGCCTGGAATTTCTTTTCTTTGAAAGGTGACGCAAATTTACTATCCTACTCGTTCAGTTATTACAAATGTGACAATCACATTACATGTGTTCACTCACTAGCGTCTAACTTTCAATTGACCAGGCCAATAAAATCGTTCTCAATCACGCATGCGCATTATATTAAATCGTAGACTCAAACTGTTATTAATATAAGAATATTGACTCAATATGATCAGGGTAGGCTACGTAAGATTTTCAAAAATAATTTGTTTGGGGTAATGAGAAAACAATTATTGCTTCAGCTCTTTTTACAAAACTTTCTCTCATTTTGTTTTAAACTTATAAAGATATTAAATTACAACTTGACAATCTAACGTTCAAGTTGCAATATCTGGAGTGATTGCCAAGTATTATAAGTGTAGCTTAATAATTAGGGTAAAAAACAAGTTAAATCCAACATCGTCTCAATTGAGAGCTACCCACTTAGTTCAACGAGTTTCTAATTTTTTCTAACTGTCTGAAAAGTATTTTTTTCAGAGGGTGCAAAATATTTATTAATGGCGGCCGTGGCATCTTCGTTGGACGAAAAAGTTTCCAAATTTGGGATAAGAAAGAAATTATTCAAAGCTAAAAAGATAGGAAAGGGAAATTTGTTCAAATCTTAATTTTTTTAAAAATTTCACTGTGTGGTAATCTTGCGTGATGGCACGTTGTCTTGATGGAAGAGCTCTTGTTTTCGTCGCATTCTTTGCTTTTTGATTCAGTTTTTCTTTCTTGGATGATCTCTTAGAAATCGTAAAAACTGTAGCAATCACCTTTACAGTCGATAAAACAGGCTGTGTCTTCTTAGGCGCGCTTTCACCCTTTATCCATTAATTGGAATGCTGTTTTGTCTCCAGCATATAGGGGTAGATCCATGTTTTGCCTACGATAACAAATTGTTGCAAGAAGTCTATAATTAAACATTGCCTACGTTTTTAGTCAATAGTCAAGAGTTGCGTCACTAATTTTGCACTTAGTTTCATCTTGTATAATATTTACACAGGATATTATACAATTGTTCATCTAAGATACTTACCCTGTCAGTAATCTTCATTAATCATTAACTTCTTCAACTGCATCCGTTGCATCCTATGCGTACAGTGGGTTTCATCTGTTGTTTTGAAGTACCTAGGCCGGGCATCTAACCTCTTATCTAACTGTATAATAGCCTCCTTGGAAAAGGTTTCAGCCTATAGATCGCTGTTTCTACTGGTCTATGATGCTTTTTATTCATCCAGGACAAACGGAGACACGAAATTCTGCACGTGGAACAGGAGTTTTCGCAGAATTTCACTGGTATTAGTAGAGCCCTTCAGAAATGTGAATCACCTTTAGGACCAGAATCTTTATAGTTCCGCCTTTTGAATGAGCTAGAATATCATGGGCATCCCATGTCGATTTTTGTTAAATCGATTTGGTTCTGGGTTACTGACAGTCCTCAAAGAGTTGTATTTAACACACTTAGGTGTGGCAGTACCTCTAAATAAGACTCTACAAGGCCATCATAAGATTAAAGATTATGTATGCGGCCCCAGTCTGGGGAGATGCTGCAAAATCTCATATAAATAAGGTCTAGGTGATCCAGAACTAAGCTCTAAGATCCATCTATGGCACTCCTTGATACGTTAGAGATACAATACTCCATAGAGATACAGAAGTTCCTACCATCGGGGAGTTTATGAGAAAATAAGCGACGAAATTATGTGGAAGCATCCAAGATCAGCCGAATCCAACAATCAGGGGCCGTGGAGCATACAATACAGAGGAATGCAGTCGTCACAAGCGCCTGAAAACTGTGATTCTCCCATAGGCGGCAACGAGAGGGATTATAAGACCTATACTATCATCCACAAAAAGGCCCACCAATAGTGAGCAAGGAGATTAAGGGGCTAGGAACCAGCTACCTCAATAATAAATGAGTGATGAAGTGAATGAGTGTAATGCGGCCCTTTTACTTGAACAATTATGTAGTGAATTTAGACCAATTTTAAGACGTTTTTGACATTACATTCCATCTCAGCAAACATGATAGGCATTGGACATAGCGACCGGGACGTTTTGAGTTGCGCAGTCTTTTTTTATGTATTTATCTGACATTGATCTTTGGAATACCCCGTAGAACTATTCCGATAGGGTTCTCTGCCTTTAAAAGGTATGTATGGTAGGGAAACTGGTACGCCTGTATAAGATGCGTCATCTCTTTTAATCGTCTTCACTTGTTAAATTGTTGCTGATGCCTCAGCCACGTTATTGACCTTCGTATCGTCTAATCCTCCGCCCAATGAGTTTGAGCAGCTCCGGCTAATCCCGCTTCTCCCTCAGCTGAGACTCTGTTAAATATCGGATAGTCGTTCTTCGACGTCCTTTCTTAGGGCTTGCTACTGATGTGAATTCTTTGTCTGACTTTGCGGAATCAGGAAATTTCACCAAGCACTACATTACTTCGGGGTCAATCGTATTTATTTCTGCCCTATTGATACATCGAATTAGACGTCAGACTCAGTCACGGGTTCAGAAAACACAACACTTGTCTTCCCACTTATACTCACCCTTGTTGGAGCAGAATGATCCCCTGCTTTTTGTTCCACTTTATTAGGCTTTGACTGGGTGGTTGCTCTGATCTACTTGGGGTCTTGGGATGCTCCTTGGGGTTTGGTACAGTCGGATTAATACTTGGCTCGACGTCTTTATCGCTTACACTTCACAATTGCAATGTACATGCGCTCATTTACCAATTTGTGGGATTCTTCTGCAGATAACTTTGCATGCACAACTTGGGTGCGGCCTCCATGACATTATCGTGAAAAATTCTACACTGAGCTAAGAATATGCACTCAACTATAAGTTGACACTACGTAGCATAATACTCGACATATAATTGTCTGCACTGCTGTGTGCGTTAAGCTCTTCATCTTCGGTGCACGTTCAACCACCTTTAAATTTATTTATCCAAAAACAGTTTTGAATAATCGACTTCGTCCAATTCCATCTTACGAATTCCAACTACACGAAACTCATTATTTTCAAATTTCTACTGGCAACTTTCGTAGTGACCACTTTAAATACTCGTAGAATAAAATCAGTTTGTAGCTTAAATTTGGCTTGCTTTTGAATTGAATAGTCGACAATTGTTCGTCGTGACATCACCAAAAAAACTGTGGCGCAATCTCACAAAAATTCGCGCTAATTATTATAAACCAATAATTTAAGAAAGGTGTCGCCTCCTAGCTGATATTAATCAATTTTCCTGATGCTGTTATTCATTTCTATTTGATTCAAGTTTACTTGGTAGCTTGAAGTACCGCATAATAAAAGCTCTACAATAAATTGTAAATGGTAGCCTATATTGAACACTACATTCAAGCTTTGATTTTTTGCGATCTGCAACTCTGATACTTTGACGGATGTCATCTATGATTCTGCTAATTGGTAAATATGGAACGCTATACATAATAACAGCAAGTTATTATTGCTAAAATACACTGCAAGTTTTCTGAAAATTTTGCGGCACGAATTTAGATGGTACTTAATAATTATTTACTTGTTATGATAAAGTTACTAATAAAACTATGGCCAGATCTGCAGATACTCTCGTTTCATTCCGTACTGTTGCTGTAAAGGCGTGCTGCATTCGACTTTCATTAGTTTCTCGTGAATTCACTAATGAAAAATGTAGTAGCTGGCACAGGAGCAAATAATTACGTGGCTTTCACTTTCATGAATTTAACCATGCGCAGCAAATGGTTTATTATAGTGAACATTTCAGTTTCGTTTGTAGAATTAATCAAATGTATTATCTGGTTTTCATAACTTTTTCATTCATGCATATAACTAGACATTGTTATGTTAACAAGTAGATTAATTAAAATTACCATTTTTTATATATAATTAAGACATAGTTATGCAATGTGAACAATTAGTTCCACAAGAGTATCCAAAGTTTTTTAATTTGAAAATTAAATTTGAAGAAAATGTGTCTAGTTATTATCCAGTATCCTATAGCAACGATTTTGCACATTGGCAACTAATTGTAAGTTTACATTGTAAAAAGCGGCAAGATATTTATAGTTGGATTTTCGTTGAGAGATAGTGAAGGCCAATCCAATTTATGGACTCCATTTTGCGATCGTTATCTGCTTAAACAACAATACTTCATTATCAGCCCTATACCATTTCATGCAGACCACACCAAACAGTTCTCATATACTTTAACCATTTTTTCTGCCTGCAACATATCTGGGAAGAAGTGTAATGTTTCAAATTCTCGGTCGCCGAAACAATTTGAAACATGTTTAATCAAGCGCTTTCCATTTATTTAAAGAAGATCAAGCTCAACACTGCATTGCTGTAGTTTCAAGTATTCTTTGGTAAGGAACGGCTTCATAATCGTACTTCACCATATTATTAGTCCTTCTTTGCTAGATTTAGCATAGGGCCTCGAGGTACTCGAGGTTTACTTTCCACCATAATTTTTTCGAACACGTGTGGTTCAATGGTTTTCTGCCTTTTTGATTTATTCCCGAAAATGAGTTATGAAAATCAAATATCTCTTCATTTATCTGAAATCTCTTTTCAGACAGAAAAATAAAAATATTTTAAGTTTTTGTTTTTTGGTACATTCCTATAATAATTTATTTGCTGATTATTTATGGAGTAATTTTTCTGAATTGTTATTTGAAGCTCTTTCTGTAGACTGCGTAATGTGATCTTTTTTTCTTTTGCCAATTAATCAAACATCAAAATTTGTTTGGTGTTCCAAAATATTGATACTAACACCTTTCAGATGATTGAATGAAATTTGCTTTCTTCTAAACCAATTTACTGTTTCTAATCCATCACTTTAATTGCATTCTAGTTTCTGGTGCGTAGTGGTGAGTTCAGATCTCATCTATGGTTATAAAGTTTATCCTAAATTTTGTTGGATTTCTCTTAAACACTTCCAAATATTCTGCTACAATTTTCTGCTACTTCGTATAGTGTAAATAAGGTGGCCATTCTGCATAATTATTTTATATCTTATTCATTGTGTAAAATATATACCACTCCATAATGAAAAATGACGATACCATTTCTAGGCGATCTCTCTCAAAAGCATATTATGGTCTAATAAGGTAAATCAAATATAGAAGCCGAAATAATTTTTTTGATAGATTTAGTAGAAATATAACCTATCGTATACGCCATCACGTTGACTTCAAGAAGTTTTACTGTAGTTTTTCGTTTTATGACTCCCTTAAAAAATTTTTTTACAACTTCAACATTTCTCGACACACTGAGATCAGAATTGGCACAAATATATTTCATATATATCCTTAAGTACAATCCCAAATTAGAGGGATCTAATGTAGGGGTGGGGAGATATGACTATAAATATTGTTGATTTCAAATTTCCATTTGATTACATTATGAAATCTACCTCTGCCTTGGGGGACTTTGTCGCAAGGATGTTTTTAATTGTTTTTCTGTTGGAAGTCACCAAATATTCTTATTATAGCTACTAGAGGGTGCTTACAGAAAACTTTTTTCCAGGTTCGGTCTTTATCTCTGTACATTTCAAAAATTGTTGTTGCCAACAGATACAAGAATTGTATAAAAAATTTAGTTTTATTACCTTTTTATTGGGACGTTACTGCTAATATTGGGCAAGTAATTTTTGGAAATAATAAACGAAACTAAACTCTAGTTGGGATCTAGATATGCAATGATATTTATAAGTAGAATGTGTTCATTAGCCATTATCCTTCAAGCTTTGAAAATAACGTACCAATATCTATTTATCTTAATTTGATGAAGACCTCCTGGATAAGTTTTTAACGATAGATAATGGCAGAACAATCAATGACGTCAAATTCAGAATAAAATATCCTGCTTTTTCCCACAAGTATTTTTATTGTCTGAAAATGGCATCTGCAGTTTGAAGTTCTGTTGTAACACCTACAGGAATGAAGTTGACAATCAGGATGTCATAACTTGTTTACACCCTTTTTGCCTAGTCACAGATCAACACTTTCTATTCAGGATATATATTTGTGATGAATCGCTAAAGATACAAAATAACATTTTCTTAAACGCTATGTAGATTTTGAAGTTGCTTTACTTCGTTACTGACATGAAGACTAAAGTTACTGCTCTCCTAATGATGTAGATCGTTCAGGTGATTTGATAGCTAGACATGGCCTTCGGTTCTGACGGCAGTTGGTCACAAGTTGACTACGAGCCGTCTGGGCTTGGGTATAGTTCTAACGGGGTCCGAAGTATCAAGGCAGCGGAACAGGGGCTCTGAGTAAATAATGAAATATTACAAATCTTTCTTTTTATTTCACTCCATCTTCATAGTTTAGATAACATATACATGCAGAAGCAAATTGTTTTACAACAAAGTATTTCATCACCTTTCTGCTTCTTGTACCAAATTTTCCACATCGCAAGATTTAAAAGTATCCTACCTCAACTCTTTAGTTGGCTTCGCCAATTTGTTCCTTAAGGTTGGTGCTTTGCGGGTATGTTAATTTTGACTTTAAGTTCTTTATATATTTTTTAGAATTTGCAATAGCTGCATGAACACTCCTTTACGTAAAACAACTTCTTCATATCGCTTGTCTCTTGCATATTGTATATTTCAACCACTTTATTCTTTTGATCCCGCCAGCTAGTTATGACAGTTGATATCAAATTGCTAGAGGCATTCGATTCCAGGACAGAATAATAGAATGGGTAAATAATTAGCTCATCCACTGAGAAAAGTGGCTTGAAAGAGATTCTGCAAAGGTTTCCAGTTTTGAAACGCGCTATAGCAGCCGTTCTAAGAGTTCTAGAATAGTCAGCTACGTATGTTATTCATGTCCTAAAACTCAATGATATTGCATATGCAGGGTGAATTATAAGATGTAGCAAATACTCCACTACCCCTAACGTAATAAATCATTGAAAAATTATATCTACACTTGAGTAATTGCATACGGTTAGGTGACCAAGAAGTGTTTAGATAGATCACTAAGTAAAAACTTGGTACGGTTTGCTTAAAGATGCGAGCCTTTGGAGGGGGCCCACGAGGAACTAACAGCATTGCTTTGTAGATGATCGCCAAGCAAGTTGACCAACTTAACGATATGTATCCACTTAATCGAACTACAGACAAAAACAATAACAATACAAATAATGAGGATAAACACTAGCCGTTTTGTAATTCATAGTTCGGTGTGCATTAGCTTTCTAAATTGATTTTCGATATTAACCTCCATATTCACCAAAGCTTTTGATTTTCGCTTCAGGCTTTTTGGTGTATTCGAGTAAGGACTCCATCATTTCGTTTTTGTTTATCTACTCTCTAGTCAAGTTGTTGATCGTTGAAGAAAAATGTATATTCTGAAGAAATTGCAAAAAATACAGATAAAAGCCGATAAAATATTATTATAATGGATGGCCTGATCGGAGGAGAAGAAAACATAATAAAGGCATGAAAATATACTTAAGGACACATAGAAAATTAATAAGGAATGCCAATTGTAACATAATAATACATTTGCGCGAAGAAAATAATTTAGTAATAACAAACTCATAAATACGCACGAGAAGTGCAATCAAGACAGATAAAACAATCGTAGATTATTTTTTGTAGATAGAAAATACATGAAGCTAATAATAGACACAATAGTGAGTATAAAGATAGAGGCCAGTAAAGACAAAGAACAAACGCGTTAAGGGAAAATGTTAGAAGCTACGGATTGAAAGAGAAAGACGTGAAAGAAAAGTATTAGGAACTAATATAAATAAAATTAAATAATCATACAAAAAGGAAAGAGAGATAAAGGAGGAATTGAATTATCCAATACAAAGCTTACTATAAACTGCGGAAAAAGCTGTGTAATAACAAAACTAAGTAATACGAATATAAAAAAAAACAGAGAAAAATATAATGGAAGACAGCTAAACATGAAGGAATGGATCAAAATTTGGAAACAAGATGAAAGGCAATTTTAGCATAATCACCGGCTACTTTATAGAATACGAAAACAACTGTTAAGGAAGCGGACTGGTACTTTCAAAAATATCAAAGACAAAAAAGGGAAGTACTACTAGGGAGTTACTTTTTTCAAATATTTTTATGTGGTTGGGTTAGCAACGCTTTAACATGAATTTACTGTTGGTATTAAATCGATTCATCAAACAACTTATTTTTGAAAGGAAATCAAATTAAATAACTTTGAGCAGTTATCAAATTTTTTCGCGTACAAGAAAGAACATAACGAAAATTATATTCTGAGTAGATGCTGTTCTTGGGGACTCATTGCTGTCATATCTTTTACTCCCACTTTTTCACACTCGCTCTTCTTGCGTCACTTCTTTCACCGCCTTTACTCTAAAATGTACTCTGTATGTTGTGTTGTTAATCTTGTCTTGTTTTATTTTCCCTTTAATTTTTCTCCAAAACTTCTATACCTGTTAACTTGCTCTTTTGTGTATCTGTCATCGCTCACGATTTACTTCCATAAATCTTTATCGGGTACACTGTCTTTTTCACCATTTCTCTTTTTTTGGACTTTCGGCTTTGCTTGGTTTTTCTATAAAGATGTTTTTTATAATGTTAAAAGTTCTTTCTGCGACGGTTCTATATTGCTTTATTTCGTGGTCTGTCCTCCTATTGCTACTGATATGTGTTCCCAAATATTCAAATTTGTTCACTTGCTCTAGTTCTTTCGCTTCTATTGTGAGTTGTGCTTTATTTCATCTGCTATAACCACCATGTTTGTCTTCTCTCTTTTAATATTCATATTTGTTCTTTTCTTTTAACTATTGTGTATATTTAGGTTATGTTGTAACTTTCTCTTTACTTCTGGTAAGGTCACAATGTCAAATACTTGCACTATTTTAATTTTCCACTTTTCTGTGATATATTTTCTTTCTTTTTTTTGCTTTGTTGATTAGTGTGAATATCCCCGTCTTAAACCTCTCATTGTATCAATAACGTACGACTTCTCATTTCTTATTATATAATATTTTAACGACCTACGTAGTTTGATACTGTCTAAATATCTGTTTTCTCCTTTCAGGTCTATGTAATATAGACTTCTTTTCACTTTTTTGTTGCATTTTCGTCTCAATGAAAATATATTACCCTGTATTCCTTTTCCTTTTCTGAAACAGCATTAACCGTTTTCTATTGTGTTTTCCAGTTTTCCCTTAATAATGATTACTATATTCTCGAAAATGCCTTATTTAATATGCTTACTAAAGTCGTTTCCATATAATTGTTACAGTATCTTTTATCGCCTTTTTTTGGTAGTAGCACTATCACCATCTACCAATCTATTGTAGCCTTTTTGCTTTCGTAATGTTGTTAGTCTTAATATTTTCCCCTTTCTCTCCTATATTTTTTATCGTTTCTGGTATTACTCTATCTTCCTATACTGATCTCTTTCTCTAGTTTCATTTTTGATATACATTCAATATATGTGCCATTTTGCTCATTTTCATTACTACTTTTCTTTAGTTATCCTTCGTCGCTATGCTCTGACACTTTCTTGAAGTAATGCATTTATCTTTTCATTATGTGTTCTTCCCTTGTGAGAGGGTGTGAGCGAAAGATATGACAGCAATGAGTCCCCAAGAACAGCATCCATCCAGGATATAATTTTCGTTGTGGTTCTTTCTTTTCATGAAAAAATTTGATAACTGCTCAAAGTTATTTAACTTAAATTCCTTTCAAAAACAAGTTTTTTGACGAATCAATTTGGTACGAACGGTAAATTCATATGAAAACGTTGCCAACCTATCCACATAAAAATTAACCCCCTAGTAGTACTTCGGGAGCTTATGAATCCGTTCTCTTGTAATTAAAACAGAATTATCGGTTCTACCTAAATAAAAGTTATAAAGATAGAAATAATAAAAATGCCATTAGCGCTGTAAAACAGACTATTAGTACTACTTGAGGTTAAAATTGTGCCAAATGGTTTACTGGTTGGCAAGCAAGGCTCTCCTTTATTTTTGCGGCTCTGCAAACAAACCCGCAAGTTAGCGGGCGATTTTTCCTGCCAGATGCTGGTTATCTGCGGCGCCGAAATTGGGCCATCGCCCGTCCGCTGCGGATGCGGTGCTGAAAAATCGTCTGTTGACTCTTGAACCCGGCACCACTTAACCGGGGCGCAGAGCCTCACAATTTTAATTGATTGAATTATCGCCTCATCGCCTCTGTTTACATGGTGTAGGTTGTAAATTAATTTGTCGCCAGCCGCCATGCTCCAACAATAGCGGACTTAAATCAACGTTTCAGGATTTCAGCTGCCTATTTATAATGCATGTAACCCAGATATTACGGGCTGCTGCAGCAGGTTGTTACTCTTCCTTTATTTTAAGAACTTAATTGGTCCAGATAGGGGGGATGAATTTACTGCCCGTTGACCTGATGTTTATGCAGAATTACAAAGCGCTGCTCGATTGCGTTGAACAGAAAAGGTCGTTTGGATCTTTGGCTTCAATACATTATAAAGATTTATTTTTAAACATTCTCGCAACTTTTCTTTCTGTAGCTTCTTATCCTATTCTTCCTTTTCCTGTTCTTTTAATTGTAAATACTCTTTTTTATTCTATATTTCTATATTTTATTCTATATCTTCTAATAAGACCATTCTTAAATTTTTATAATTGTCTTTATTTTGTTTCTTTGCATGTATGGTCAGAATTTGATTTTTCTGAGAGGAGCTCAGCTAATTTCATCAACCGCAAGTCATGATCCTCTGTGAGTACAATTCTAGTTGAAGTTTTAGTTGAAGCTGTAGTTATCTGCCTTGTTTTATTTACGAGCTTTGTGCTTTAATAATTTTTTATCTCCCGTCACATTAGAATGGAGTCAGGTATTAATGTGGCAACAGAGCAAATGTGAAATGGCAGCTTCCGAACGGTACAGGTAGTCGTTAATGGACAAAACATGGGATCACCTATTGCTTGGGCTTTGACAAATAACTTCATGCGTGAATACTTTAAGGTATCTGCAATTTCTCAATGAGCTGTGGATTCGCGTCGACTTGCTCTTGCAGATATACCCCATTATCGACCACTGCGGAAACGGCCAAACCAAAGTTGCGATCTACGTTTATTAATAACATATTTGCCAAATTTGGCATCAATGCGACTATTTGATTCTGTTTCTTCAGTCCCTATTTGAAATCTTACAAGGAGCTTATTTGAAGATACTGTATAATTGACATTAGCCCGCGGTTGTGAAGCTAACGAATAGTCCTAAGTTTCTTCACCACCAAAATATACTACGTACGATATTGAATAAAATATAACTCGAAATTTTTGGTTTTAGGGTTTTTTGAATCATTATCACGATGTCAGAAATAACTTGGTTTGTTTTGCAACGGCTTAATATAGTGTTTTTACAACATAAGACGTAAAATTCTTCCAGATTTTAAGAAGGCATAAACAAGTTTTGCTAGAATGAGAAGCAGTTAAAAATGAAGGTCATCTACGTTGGCTGAGGATTAACGTAACTGAAGAGAATATTCGCATTGTTGGCCACCTTCTCGAGGATGACCTCTAAAATCGGTTGCTTTAATCGTGGTGAATTCTAAAGCACTGTAGTATCGAAGTAAGCTTATCAACTATTTCAAAAATTCTCTTCTAAACAGAATCAAGTCATTCACTACTATCAGAAATCATCAGTGCCAACAAGCACCATAGTGAAGTGACGCAAGAATTGACTGCTACCAAAAGTCAACTACTTATAGCTACTTCAAGATTTTTATGGCGAGTGTTGTAGTCGCCGAATAAAATCTACAATAAATAGTAAGACAGATTTCTTTAGTTTGATGAAATATTGAAACCAGAACCCACTTCGACTTGGTTTTAAAAATACGAGGAGCCTCAACTTGCTAGTCATCTTTATTGATAGCCCAGTAGAATCTCAAAGGTGATTAAGTAGAGTAAAGGTAATTTGAACAATATTCCATGTTCTGTGGATAACAACCAAATAATTTAAAAAACCATAAATATATATGCCAACAATATGAAACCTAGCGAGGCTGGGTCAAATCTGAAACGGAAGAAACCGAAGTTTTTGCACCCAGCAATATAGAACTAAATGTAGAAGTTAAAGAATACCTTCATCTATTAGCGCCTTTTCTTCAAAAGAATAAGAAAAAAGATACAAGCCTTGAAAAATGGGAAATTATCATACTGGTCAGACCAACTTAAGTTCGCCTTCAGAGGACCTAAGAGACAGTTTAGGGACAACACCTGTGAGGAGACTGAAGTATACATATTTTGAAGACGAGAAGTAGTTGAAAGTGAAGATCGACCACGTTGGCTGTAGATTAACGAGACTGCGGAGCATATTCTTATTGTTGACCGCCTTTTTGAAGACGACCGTTCTTTGAAGAAGCCACGCCGTTTATCGCTGCGTATGACTGTCTTCTTCAGTGATTTTCCGCTTTGACCACAACTGCACTCGCAGCAATACACAAACAACTCACTATCTATCCTTCTAGACGTTCCAGCAACGCCATCATCATCATGTGGCACTATAATTTATTTTCACACACGCACAGGCTAGGAATTTTAATCTATGACACTAGTAGCTAGAATTTATTTGGTACAAATTTACAAAGTGTGCTATTAGATTATTGTAGTTGCCAAAACTCACGTGAACACGTCATTTTTTCTTTGATGTAATGACGTATAATAAACGAGTACGGTATAAAAACAATATGGTATAGAGTATCTGCTTTCTTTTCGTTTCGTTTAGCAGATGTAAACATGATTTGTCAATTCTTATATTACTTCTTGTTCTCTGGTCTTCTGGGTTCCTGTTCTTATTATTACATCTCTACTTGTCCTTTTTTATTACGGTCGCCTTTTAATAATCCTTTCTGTTTCGTGATCTTGGAGCTGCAGAACAATGTTAAAAATGCTGACGATAGTGAAAGTATATGTATCTTCTGAGATATGCTAGCTCTTCCATTATCTCTTAGTGTGATACATGGAGTTATAATATCATGGAGTTAAACTTACGAAATCTGAGTATTTATTGTCACTTTATTTTACTTTAATTCCTCTTTACCCAAGTATATATGTGTTGGAGATTTGAGTCATTGCCTGAATTCTTTCTGCAACGGTCCATATCTGCGGTTTTTCTCTCTCTAGCTGCTTCTTAGATGTTATCTTTTCATTTCGGTTTTCGTTTCATTTCTTTTGTTTCATTTTAAGCATCTTTTTCGATATTCGGTATTCATTCAGATCATGTTACCTTATCACTGCAATTTTTATTTGTATATCTTTTAATAAACGTGTAAGTTCTATTTCTTCCCACATACTTCTGTTTCTTTCTCTCCCTTCTTGTCTTATCTACTATTCACCTTGAGTGTTTTATTCTCTTTGATGTTGTCTTGAATTTCTGTTTATCGGTAAGCAGCAATGTCTTGGCTGCGTATAATAGTATTGGAGTATGTAATGTTTTATCAAATCGAATTTTGTAGCAAATTCTTTTGCCTATCAAAAATTGTTTATTATACTTATACTATTTTTATGTTCTTCATCTCTTTCATTTTTACTGACCAGCACTTCCAGATATTTGCATGTATTCACATTTTGTATCTGTTATCCATATAATTATAGATCCCATTCTTCTTCGTTCTCCTGTTTTGTGACGTGCATTACCTATGTTTTCTTTCTGTTGATTGTAATCCCGTTTTTTCTAGATGATTTTCCATCCGATTGTTCTCTAAGTTTGGTTTCCATTTCTTGCCATAAGTAATATGTCGTCACCATATATCAAATCTTGTATCATCACAGGATTTAGATTGTGGCATCCTATGTGACTGTTACGTGTTTTTCTTTTACAGATACATACGCGCTTACAATCAGGAAAACCATTTGAAATTTCTCTGATATTTACTCTTTTAACCTTACCTTTCCAATTCTATTATTATTCACATTCTTAATACCCTTTTGTAAAAAAAAAACTTTTAAGTCTAATATATGTCGTTTTCTTTTCTAATAGTTTTTGTTGCGACCGAAAAGTGGATTGTATAGTAATTTTAAATTTAAACAAAAGGAACTTTAAACAAAAGCTAAATCTAAAAACACTAACCTGTGGAAACGGTGCTTTACCGCAGAAATCGGTTCCCTGTGCTGTTGGTCCTGGGGGTTCCAGAAAAGGATATAAGGGGGTGGGAAAAAGGTAGGACAAGTTACCGCAATCTTCAAAGCGGAGCCGAACGGTAGCATCTTTCCTGATGCAAAAGTTCCTTCGTCGTTTCTTGCCGAGTTAGAGCAAAGAAAAGAATGGACCGAGTTTTACCAGCAAAAATTTCAACCCCGAAATGCAATCGGTAAACAAAAGGACCTCCGGGAAGACGTTAATCTGGTCAGCAAAATATCGAATTTTGCCACAAAATTAGCTTTTAACAAAACGCCCTCGCAGAAATAAAAACTTCTGCTGTCAATTAAACACGTCGGCGAACTCTCGGTTAAAATGCTCTCGGCTTACGGAAAATTTAAGCTATCACAAAACTAAATTCAAAAACGAAGCCAGGTGGGCCGAAAGCAAAGGCAAAGGCCAACGCGAAAGCAGCAAAAGGCCAAGCGCGAACCGCGGCCTATATATTAGCGCTCCGCGTGCTCGTGCAAATTCGCGACCGATCAAAGCTAAATATACAGGAGGGAACCAAAATACGGCCGGCCCTAATTTAAAAATGAAAATAAAAGCAATTGGAGATTGGCGCGAACAGTTTTTATATATCTTCTTATGTTTGTCTTTCTGATCTAAATGTCACTTGCTCTTCTAATTTCTAACTCGTTCCTTAACTTTTTCTTTATTATTCTGGAATATAATTTTAGTGCCCCTAACCATAGCTATATTGCCCCGTAGATGTCTTTGTTTGTAGTACTTCCTTTTTTATATGAGTACTATAATGTTCTTTTCCCATATTTTCTCTCTATTATATGCTTATTGTATTGTTTTCGTCCATTTCATTATAATCTGACATTTTTTTAGCATTTCTGGAGTTATATTATCTGTTATATTTTCATTTTTAGTTTGCTTTATTTCCTCATCTGTTATTTCTTATATCTGTTGTCCTTCCGCTCTCTAGTTTTTTTTCATTATCTTTAAGTTTTAGTATGTTTTACTTCTTCCATATTTTCAATATTCCTGTTTTTGTAGTTTTTCTGTTTGGTTTTCAATATTTCAATGTTCCAAAATTGTTTCTGGTTTTCTATGCAGCTCTTTTCTATTTTTCGAATCTTCTCATATGTGTTTGTTATCATAGAAACTAACATTTGAGAAGCAAATGTATTCGTATTAGTAGTACTTAAACATTATCCTTAGAAATATATATATATATATATATATATATATATATATAAAATGAATTACTGTCAGTGTAAACATGTTTAGAAAACAATTACAGAAATTTATAAAAAATTTCTAAAGAAAATTGAAACACACAACAAAAAAGAACTTATTTGATATAAAATTTATAGTCAGAGCAAAAGTAAAGATAAAAATTAGTGTTTTTAGGTATGTTTACTATATTGTTGGAAGGAGAAAAAATAAAGCAATAATTAGACAGAATAAGAAGATATAAGGATAAAAGAAAAGGGAGATCTAGAACTTATTAGCATTTTGTTAATACAAATTAACGGAAAAAACATACTTAAATTATTTATTTACTCAAAACTAACTTTTCCAAATAAATTTATTATAATTTTCGCCTTAATAACCATATCTTTTTATTCTTCTTTATTTAGGCCGTTTCCCATTTTTTGAAAAAAGCTTTCTTTATGGTTTTACAGACCTTTTTGTTCATTGCCTTTGACATCCAGTTTCTTTTGAGATATTTTACTGATGTCTGTCATCTCGTATTTGGTCTTTCAATTCAGGGCCCCTATTTTGTTGTTCTCTTCGTCCATGTCTCTCCTAGTATTCGAGCGACAGGTCCGGGCTATCTCTATTTTTCTTCGATCATCAATTTAGCCATAGAACCCCCTGACAATAAAATCGTTTATATTAAAATTTTTGGTACCAAGTAAGTCTAAATTCTGGTGGAGCTTCTTTAAAAATTATTGAAATTTGTATGTGCCTATATTGAGGACGCTGTATGAAAATGACAACTTCGTTTTTTAACTAAAAATAGAACAAAGAAATGAAATAAGTGTGTCATTGAAAGCAATTTAGAAAATGAGAAGAAGGATGAAGTAAAAAGAATTTCCCATCTTACATAATTTGTATATGTTTCAAATTCGTTGTTGCCGTTATTTTAAGATGTTATGCAAACCAAATGTGTTATCCGTACATCTTTCTAAACTGTGTACGCTTATTAACCTTCTAACATCTATGTATACTCTCCTGAGGCATCATGACACGATGTTTATAGGGTTGTAGCTATAAATCTTTCTTGATTATTCTTGCTCTATTTATACCAGTAAATGCACCGTTTTTATAGCTGTACAGTTTATTTATTCGTTTCTATGTTTTTCAAGGTGTATATTGCGCACATTCAACAGGAAGCTTAGGAAAATTACAAGGTACACAATTTAGTAAAAAGGTACAACATATATATTAGATTATTTTTACTAATACCTTTGGAGCATCCATATACGGGAGCCGCATAATTTTTTTAAATATTGGAAAATCAACCATACTAAAGTTATCAAATTTTTGCTACTTTTGCGCTCCTTAAAGTCATAAACATTTTATTAATGAGGCTTCTTGTGATAATAAGCGGTGGCTGTGTGTGGATCTAAAGACGTTCTTTGAGTACCTGATTATAGCAGACAAATCATGATTCTAACAAAGGATGCCAGAAAAGAAACGTTTTTCTTCTTCAAGTGCCTTGACCGTTATCGATCGTTGGCGATCATGTTGATTACCATATTTGCTATTTTTATTTTGTCCACCGCTGCTCTAAAACGTTGCACTGTGGATTGCCCGTACCACTGTCTCAGATTTTTTAACCATGGGGTTCTTCGTCTACCAGGCCTCTTTTGCTGTCTGTTTTCCCTTGTATTATGAGATGTAGTATATCATATTTTCCTTGGTCTCTCATAATATGAGCAAAATATTCCAGTTTTCTTTTTCTCACAGTTTTAACGACCTCCATTTCTTTATTGGTTCTTCTTAATACTTCATCGTTTGTGATCCTGTCTACCCATGAAATTCGAAGCAGTCTTCCATAAACCCACATCTCAAAAGCTTTTAGCCGTTTAAGTGTTAATGTCTAGCTTTCTGCTCCATAATACAGTACTGTAAAAACATATGTTCTCACCAAGGATTTTCTTCATACGCAGAAATACAGCTCGGGTACATTCAAGGCGTCTTTTTACCTCTATGGAGGGATCCCATTCTTTGTTGATGTTGCATCCCAGATATATTGCTTTTTCTACTTTTTCTAACTGTACTCCGTTTATTTGAACGTCGTTGTTCTGCAGTAATTTGTTCTTACTTATTATCACATATTTGGTTTTTCTATGCAGGTTCTGGTGACCCTATCCATAAGTGTTTGCAAATCTTCATTGCTACTTGCGGCAATCAAAGTGTCATCGGCATATCTAATATTATTTATCATCTTCCCATTTACTATGATTCCCTCTTTCACATCATGTAGTGCCTCCTTGAACAATTCTTCGGAGTATAAATTGAAGAGAAAAGGTGACAGTATGCATCCTTGACGTACGCCACTTTTTATGTTTATTGTTTCAGTTAGTTGTTGTCCTACTCTAACTGACGCTGTTTGGTGCCAGTATAGGTTACCAATTATACGCAAGTCTTTGTCATCGATTCCTGTTCTTTTGAGAATTTGGATCAGTTTATCGTGTCGTACCTTGTCAAAGGCCTTTTGAAAATCGATTAAGCATATATGCACATCACAGTTGACACCTCGGCAACGTTGTATTAGCACTTGAACTGTAAAGAGAGCTTTCCGTGTCTCCAGCCCACTTCGAAATCCTAATTGAGATTCACTTAGATTTTCTTCTATATTTTGATGTATTCTGGCATGGATGACGCGTAAAAATATTTTTCGAAGGTGACTCATTAAACTTATGGTACGATAGTCTTTACATTTAGTAGCTCTATTTTTCTTTGGGATCGTAATAAAAGTAGGTTCTAACCATTCCTTTGGCAATGTTCCTGTGTTGTATATTTTATTGAATAAGTTTGTTAACATTGTCAGTCCTATGTTCCCAAGCATTTTTAGTACTTCACTCATTAGTTACCATTCTTTACTACTTTTATTGCTCTTTCCACTTCGTCTTTTGTAATATTTGGTCTAGTTCTTATATCGTTCATATTGAATTCTGTATCTCTATCATCGCTAAGTAATTCTGAGATGTATTTTTTCCATAGTTCTAATTTATGACATTCTTCTGTTGTAAGCGTTCCTTCATCATTTTCTAGGGCTCTATTGTTTATATTTATTTTGAGTCCTGATACCTCTTTTAGTTTTTATGAAGATTAAACATGTCATGTTTTCTATCGTATTCTTCTATTTCTAAACATTGTTTGTTGCTTTTGCCTGTCTTATTTTCCTTCTAATTTCTTTGTGAATTCTGTTGTAGTCTATTTGATTTCGATATTTGTGTTTCCTTTTTCGTCCATGAGATCTAAAATCTCTTCTGTCATCCATCCTTTTTCTTACCATGTCTCTCTTCTTTGAATATTGTTTCTTGTATGTTAAGGTTTATAACTTTTAACCGTTTCACCTGTGTTTCTATATCTTCCTTTTGCTCGTTTTGATTGTTCAGTTTATTCTCTATTTATTGTGTAGCGTTTCTATATAGTTCTAGGTCTTTTAGTTTTTCTCTGTTCAACCTTGTTAGTCTTTTAGGCTTAATCTGTTGGTACATCTGTCCCAGGATATGTTTTAACAGTTTTTATGATATTTCTGAATCTTTTGTTTATCGTTATGTAGTCAATTTGGTTACGAATAACCTTTTGTTGTGAATCTGCTGGTGATTTCCACGTATAAAGGCGTCTTTTAGGTAGTTTGTAGTATGTATTGGTGATTACTAAGCTTTTATCTATACATAATTGAGCAAATAAATTTCCTCTGTCATTACGAGTTCCGAGACCGTGTTCTCCTATTATATCTTCTTGTTTCCCTTGTACTATTTTAGCGTTTAGATCACCCATTAATACATTTATATAATTACTTTTTGATAACTTCATTACCTGTTCAAGTTGTTCATAGTTAGTCTGTGTAATAATAGTATATTGGAAGCCCCTATCCCGTATAAGTCGAGCAATGTTTATTCCAAACAAACGCCGGTTGTCTTTCGAGCTCGGTATGAGGATTCTACTGATAGACGGGCTGCCCTCTCGTGAGAGTATTACCAGGAAGCAGTACTGCTAGTCACTGAAGCGATTCTATTGTTAGTTTCAGCAGCGCAACCACAGGAAACAGAAACACGCAACTTTGTTTCAATATGAGTGGTCACATCGTTGCCACTGTGCAGGATCTCGGGTACACCATGCTGCTCCACACCTCATATTCGCTGGATCTTGCGTTAAGCGACCATGCTCTGTAGATGAAATAAAACAGGTAGTGCGGTAAAAAGTTCTCGGTTAACGACAAGCTTCAGTCACCTGTCCACAAGTGCTGCTATATTACACCCAGAGAATAGTTTAACGAAAAGCGATGGACAAAGTGCATAGATATTCTATTCTTTCCTATTTTTGCCAGTTTATTTTGTTGCATTTCTACTTGTAGTTTTTTCTACATTGTTCTTTCCATGTGATATTTAATATACCTCTTTTCTTTGTGCTTGTTTTGTAGTCTAAAGCTTCTCTTGTTATACTCTTTATAAGTTTTCTAAGGGTGTAACTAACCTATCTTTATTTGCGTTTTTTGTTGTAGTTGTTTTTACATTTTCTTCTGTTGTCTTCCAGAAATCTCTACTATTACTTTTTAAGTCAAAAAACTTTGGATATAATTGAAAGCACCGATTTATGAATGTCTGTATTATTTCCTTTCGACGTCTTCGTTTTATATAGCCTGATACTTTTATAGTATTTTATAATAGTCGTAGCTTTGTTTTTCTACTAATATTTGCTAATATTTGATAATTAAATTTTTTATCATAATTTGAAAAAAATACTATCCTCTACACTAACTGTACTTCGTAGATAGCAAAACTCTTTTAGTTTTTCAATATCTTTCTTTTATTTTTTAGTTGTTTTTAACCTCTTTTATGTTTATTTTTGGGCCTACTCTTTTTGCATTGTTATTTCATCTGGTTGTCTTTTCTGGCATACTTTTTTTATTTGTTGTAAAAAGACAGATATCATCGAGATATTCTTTTAGCATTTCGTATTGCCTTAATATCTTCCACGTTGGTTTCTCTTCTAGTAAATCAAATGTCCTTTGGAACTCCACAAAATTAACAAATATTTCCTGACTTATTGTTATTTGTTCCAATGTTATTCTCAAAGTGTATATATGATCAGCGCAAGCTCCATTAGATCTAAATTCTGTTTAGCTTTCTCTTAATTTCTCATTAATAATTATTAAGGATTCACACACAAATATCGTATTGCCCTGACTCGCACAGTACTTGGATTCACACAGAACCGTACGATATATTACGATAGTGATCGCCCTGACAGCAACTAGCACGTTTCTGTTAAAGATATAGTTTAAAGAAACATAGCGTAGGACAAAATCCAAATCAAGCAACATAACTTTTGCGCGACTTCATGGAAGTGCTACGGCATTCAGCGTGCACGGGCCTTTAACGCGATCTTGGCAATTTGCGTAATCGATCAAACAAGCAGGATTTTCGCTAAATACCAACTAATTAGATCTGCATTTTTACGGGCCTTTTTGCGATCGCAATGCCTGCGCAAGGTTGTTGATACGCCGTACTACGAGCTTTTTGTGCGCATTTGTGGCGCTGAACTTAATTAAGATATCTGCAGAGGCAGCTTTGATATGTGGAAGCAATTAAATTCGACCGGCGCGATCCGATTGAGCAATGCAAATTCGGTAGTCAACAGAATTATCCGGCTTGTTGGCATTTTTCAAGATTTGCATAGTTCTTGTGGCGGCCACTCGCTGGTTTTGATCAGAAGTAAACGCCTTTTAAAGATTTTCTAGGGTTTAGTGCAGGAAATCGTTTTGTAATCCGGTCGGTGTATAGGACTACTTAAATTTCTTAAATTAATAATTAATAAATGACCTTACATAGATCGCCTTTAGGGCTTATAACAAAACGATGTTTAATAACACGAATGATAGTTGTTTGGAGGTCTCCAGACATTTGTGATTTACTCGAACAAATAATGAGATAAAATCTTATGGTTCTGGTGGTCAGTTGCACAAATTCTATATCTTATCAGTAAAGAGCTAGTTTCAGTAAAAGTGTGTTGTATGACATGAGTTTATCGAAATTTCCTAGTAGGGCAAACTGTTTTTTCTCTCACCCGGAGAATTTTATAGTAAAAGCGATGCTTCCTCAAAATAGTGCCTCATCTAGTTATGAACGTGACACTACTCGAAGAAAACCTCAGGTTCGTCCATGATGATTGATAAATGGGGTCAGCAAAAACTATATCTTAAGATCTTAATTAGTCTTCAGATGGAACTGAAGGATACGTAGAAGATTCAATTTTATTCTCTCGGGTTTTTACTTTACCAGCTGATCCTTTGTGCTTTTTTCCACAAGCCCTATTATACCTTCTTCTAAAATCGTGTCTTTCAAATATCTTTTTTTTAAGTATGAATGAGATTTGCTGCTTAATAAACAACACCTCGGCTAAACGAAATGGCTTACATATATAACGGAACTAAACATCCTCAAAACTTTGATAATACTAATATTGTCCGTTAGTCTTTTTCCTGTGAGGTCACTACACAGTTGTGGGGTCCTCCATAACATGTAACAGGTGACACTCTTCTTTACTACATCAGATTACCTCCTTGAATAGGTGATCACCAAAAATCACCAATATTCCTCGTAGTACTGTTTAGAGAAGCTTTTCCAAAGATATGGGATAATCAATTCTTCGAAAATCAACAGTTACGCAGAGTAGATGCTCATAAGGTTTATTTTTTGTATTTAAATATCTTTCTAAACACCAGAAGGTCTGACCAAGATTATGTATTGTAAAAGGTGAGAGAGGTGGTCATAAAGATTACTTCTGGTTTTTGTTTGTAATCTTTTACAACCTTTTCATGTTACGGTTAAGTAAGAGAACTCTGTAAGCTGGCAAAGTTTTTCTTCATTTATAAGAGGGTTCGTTCTTTTTCACCAGAACCTGTCCATCTCCATAAACTTGTCAGAATAAGAGAATTTTTATTATAGTAGATTTTTGAATATCGAGAAAGGTTTGTCGTCTCACATCAACTATCTGTCGTTGTAGTTTACAAATATAAATATCAATCTCACCATGGACGCGTTTAACCCTTTTGATCATGGCTTTCTGATGACCAACGACCATACTGTTTGCTACACTCATACATCCTCGTCGCATATTACCTAGACTTAATACACTCCAACTTTCTCATAGAATTACAGTCCTATTAATCTCCTGCTGGCAAAGATGAAATATTCTTTTCCTTCTTCTACCTTTATATAGTCTGTTTCTAACCACACGGTCGTATGGTACTATGGAGCTGAGTTGGGCGTACCTCGGACAGATGGCTAGTCTAACCCGTTAATTTAGAAGAAGGAGGATATACTTTACGATCACCAAAGACGTCTGTATGACGGCCGAAGAACATTTGGTGTTTGTCTCAAACTCAACAGTGATTGGTGAGGTTAACTGTAAGGATGAAGATCTAAATTTAAATTTATCTCATAACATATTTTTAAAACGCGTGGCTCCGTTTGTAATTTCCTTTTTAATTGTGCGACTCATCACAGAAGAACCGACCGTGACGAGTACTCACAACACCATGAATAATTTGGCACCAAAGCGGTGGGGTTGCATTTAAAGCTCTGCTTGCCTTAGCCGCACAATAGCCGCTAAACTCACGTTTGATCTATTCATTCTGGTCCCCTGCCAAAGCCAGATTAGCTTTAATGATGCGTAATGCGAGCAATGTTTCGCTGCGCCAATCGGCGATTCCGCGCGCGCATTCCGAACCCTGAACTTGGAGCCCGGCTTCTGGATTTCGAAAAAGAAGCCGAGGAGACGGTCGTCCTTGGGCTCGCGCGAGGATAATGCAGCACCTCGCGGAACAATATTTGTGTCTGCGCGCGCTGGGCGAGCGCGTTTGTTGCTCTTGCTCGCAGGATACCAAACAGAAGGTTCTGCTGAATGTAAATGGACTTCCCGTTGCACGATCGCCGTTTTTACGGAACTAAATTCGCGGCTATTTTGAACCGACCCCAAGCACTGAAAAACGTGTCTAATCTAAGCACAATACAAAAATAATTGAACAAATGCAATTTGAGTTGCCTATCTTGCCATTAATCACGATTTTTGATTATGAATTTTATTTTTCATTCTTTAATTCACAAGTTGATTAAACGAAAGTTTAAAATCAGTGCTATCTAATTGATAAGCAAACCGTAGCTTCTGGGACAATGCGGAGTGAGAGGTCAGTAAACTACGAATACACAATAAAAAGTCCGAAGAAAATGTTGAACATGGTCTTCATAACGGACTTCCTTCTGATTATGCGTAGGCACGCTAAGGGTATTGTAAGGCATAAGCGGTTTGTTTGAATTTTAAACTTCAAACGAACAGTTAGAGAGAATATTTAATTTATAGCTTTATTTTTTATGATCATCGTTTATGAGTTTGCCTTTCTTCCTTATTTATTTACAATAACTTTCTGACATATTTACTGTTTCATGAACAATTAGATTACGTTCGACAGATATGATGTTATACATCGTGGTAGTGCTTCAATCAATTTTTGTAAACACATGAAAACATTTTTGTTAAGGCACACAATAGAGGACGAAAATTTATGTGACCAATGTTGTATTGGTAATTTTGAACTGGCAGAAGCTAACTATTTGATATTTATTTGTTTTATAATCTTCTTAACCTTTTCCCTTTTCCGTCTGTTGTTTTTCAGTGGTTAATTATCATTTGAAGGCGAATTTCCCCCAACTATAAATATCCTCTTCTTATGCAAGGCAGAATAGAAACCGTTGGGAGAAAACGAGGTATATTAATAAGGAAGAAATCTGAAATAAGATCGCTTCGTCATATCAATACTTCTCAGCAAAGATTTCAAGCAAAACTATGTCGTTCTCGTTATGCATGAGGCTTCGACTAATTTCTGATAAATTCCGTAGATGGAATTGACGACTATGTATATGTTTTTTTCCAGATTATTCTTATTATCTATTAGGTAGAGAGAGGAAAGGTAAAAAGGGGATATGAATGGTATAGGGAGGGGGGGTAAAGCGAGAATGCACGGGAGGTAGAAAAAGAGATGTTGGAGTAAAGAGAAAGATGGGTTGGTAGAGAGAGAAAAACAGGGAGGTAGAGATAGAAATAATGTGGTAGAGGGAGAGATAGAGCGATAGAGAGAGACAAGGAGGGAGAGGATTGAAAGAGAAAGAACGAATTAGAGAATTAGAATAAGAGCAATTGTATTTGTATGTCACGTCAAATTACCTCGTTTGGCACAAACCACGGCGCCTCAACAATTGACTTTTTTGAATAAAATTATTTATTTATATATTCAACTCATTTGCTGATCCCAGAGTATCATAGCATACGTCCAAATAAGTTTAATGGATTTATGAAGCAAAGCTTTATTTTTAAGTATCATTTGAGGCTCCTGTATCATTAGCAAATATATCCTTGAGAATTTTAGACCTAATTGTTGGCGTTTGGTCGCACCGTGTGTATGCCAAGTCAATTTTCTATCCAGATGTATGCCAAGGTATTTTACTACATCGTGTTGCGAAAACTTGTTATCGTTTGAAGTAACAAGTGTACATGCACGTTTATTCAATGTGAGCGTTATATGTATCGCCTTAGATTTATTTGCATGAATGCGCCACTTTTTAAGCCACAGCATGAAGATCCCAGGATGCGGCTATTGTATCCATGATAGATGCAAGAATCGCAATATCGTCGGCGAATGCTGCAGGCGAGATCAACTTGGTGGTTAGCAAATCCTTCCATGTATTAAATGTATCGTACTGTCCCGAAAATGGAGTTGTTTCAGTACCTTAGAATTTTATCCAAAAGAATCTCCTTGTTAAATACAACTGCAGTATCTAACAATAGTTGTAGCAATTTTCGTCATACCAAACTTTGTCGAAAGTTTGGGAAGTATCCAAAAAAGCCGCAAAGCAACGGTTTTCAGATTTAGGTTTTGCTTAATCTTTTTAACAACCATCTGGGCTTGCTCTATGGTTTTTCCTAAATCCAAATTGATACTTACGGTTCAGATTTTCTTTTTCAGTGTGGGCTAAGTTTGTTAAGGGGCAACTTTGTTTAATCAACTCACACCACACCAAGCCATGACATACGCGGGTTTCTGCACTCTGCTAGAGAGATATTTACATAATCGTAGTCTTCTGCTGTGAAGACTTTTTTGTTAAACAACAAGATATTGTTCAAGCTCTTTCCTATGTGTTTCTCAGAAAATTTTTGCGCATCGTTATCTGTTTTTTTTTCTTACAACTTAGGAAGTCGCATGTACTACATTTTAAAGCTTTTAATAGAAGGTCTTGCTTATATACTTTTTGAACGGTACCTTAAGACATTTTAATCTGAATATCTAAATTTTTCTTACTATAGCGCGGACTTCAACAAACTCCCATTTGTGTGCTTGTGGTATTCGCTTACTTTTTAGTCTGGCGTTACGTTTACGGTCATCCATAGTTCCAAATCCTATGTTCTTAAAAAATATTTAGCAAGGCTCCTTCTCACGTAATATTGCCTTATAAAATTGTCTTACTCTCAGTATAGTCAAAATGAATCCCCATTATATATTATAAAGTGATAAGTTTTTTAGAAGAGTTCAAATTGTTCTCTGTTATGTGTTGGTCTTTGAAGATAATGTATTGATGTGTCATTCATCTGGCTCTTCCAGTTTTTCACAACGATACTATTAGCCTGCATATATTTTCTTGATAGATGGTAAGCTCATTATGTTTTTATGATATTTTTTATTATGATGGCCGTTCCTCCATAGACAGCTCCGTCTGGATTTTGGTTGGATATATAATGCGTTTTCGATGTTTGTATTATATTGGAATCAGATACCAAGACGAAATGTATCAACCATTACGGCACCTTAAAAATTTTTTGTAGTAAGTAGGCTTAGAATAGTAACCTCCTTTCTATTAGTTTGGCCATAATAAAAAAGTAGAAAAGTAGAACTCAATATTTAAAAAAACCTTCGTTGGTCTCATAAGTTTTGCATTATCCGTTGGCATCAAAAATATTTTAGTCCAGCGTGACATTGACTGAAGCTGTTTTTTTCTAAGCTGGAATCGGTCCAATTGTCATAATTTTACAAAGAATGCATCCGTCTGTATTCTATTAATATATCCAGGTTATTTTTATTTAATATTCTGTGCAATAACTATTTCACTTACACATAAAAAAACAATTGTTATTTACTTTAATTTTAGCTTCTGAGATAATGCGGAGGGAAAGGTTAATTTTTACACTTAAATGGGAATTCCCCCAAACTATCAATTTCCCCTACTTATACCAGGCAACTACAGTTTTTTGTAAGAACTTTGAAATTAATTTGGAGGAGAAGGAGAGGAGAGAAGATTTCTTGTAAGACATAATACCACGTTAACAAAAAAACTCTCTAATGACATGTTATTGCCGTAATGTAAGCTTGAAGTTCATACATTCAGATCTTGACATCATCAATTACCTTTTATATGATTTCTTCACATTCTGTTTAGCCTTTTATTTGACCCGCCTTTGTATCTGTTTATCAACAGATTGTTCATAAAGATTTGTCACAATTTTGTTTGTTCGAAGGACAAGAGTATTTTGCACAATTTATCAAACTCTTCTGCTGCTGATCTTTTCATAGTTTTAATGTTGACTAAATAAAAAGTACTTAAGGATTTTAATACTTTTCTGAAATATATAAACAGACTATAAAACCATATGAAGAATTAAAAGGAATAACATACGCAATGAAACGGGTGAAAAATAATAAAGCAGCAGGAATAGATGGTCTAAATGCAGAGTTTATAAAAGTCCCCGGAGTTTATTCAATAGAATTTATCTATATATTAATTAAAAAGACCTGAATGCAAGAAATACTCCCAAACGATTGGATAGAAGGCATAATAATGAAAATACCAAAAAATAGGAAACTAAGAACTGTAAAGCAACCTCTTGACTTTGTGTTGCTAGCAAAATAATGACCAAGATTATATTAGAAAGACTAAAAAACTTATCATTGAGAAACTAAGAAATAACTAGGTAGGATTCAGATCCAATGGAGCTTGTATTGGTCATATATGCACCTTGCAAATACTACTAGAACAGGCAGCAGAAACGGATGAAGAAATCTTTGCTAATTTTGTGGACTTTTAATGGTCTTTCTGTTTACTAGACAAAATAACACTGTGAAATATGTTAAAACTACTTAAACACTAAAAAGGCCAAACTAATAGTTAAAAACAAAACGAGAGAGAGTTTAAATAAATGCTATCTAGATAATCCAGTGAGTGTGAAAGGTAGTACCAAGAGAATTATAAATAGACGTACAGAATTAACACAGAATTTTATAAAATTTTGACGTCAACAAATAAATTTTAATTTAATTTTTGGCTAAAAGCTTAGGAAATATTCAAAAGTACTACTGAGCAGTATCTCCCTGACTAGATATTGCCTAATCCTTTTGACAACCCTATGGACTTCTCAGTGATGGCACGTTTTTTTTTATTGAATCCAAATTGACACTTAGGGATCAGACTTTCTTTTTTCACTGTGCGTTTAAGGACCAATTTCTCAAACAGTTTCGACATTGATAGATCGTTAAGAAGTATCTACTTCAATAGCTAGCTTCTTCTTTCCTGTATTTAAAGTCAGTATTATTTGTTATAAAGTAACCCAATTTAAGGATGGCATTGTACATCATAGTTACAGATCTAAAAAGTCCTTTTAACACTTTCTCTTATATCCAGAGGCCTTATTTGTATTAATTTCGGTGATGATGATGTTTACATCCTCCTCTATTTTAAAGAGCACTATTAGTAGAGCCATTTTTTGTGGTTCTATTATTATCTACTGAATTTCTCTTTTTCTGGGACTTTTTCTGGACAGATGTTCCACAAACATGTAAGCTCTTTTAGTTTTACACTTTTCCTAAGTTCCGTCACTCTCCCTGATCTCTGCGACTGTTTAATTTTTTTATAGGCTTTCACAAACAATAGTCAGGTGCTCTATTGGACTAAGTCGGTTAAAGTGATATTGAATGGTTTTATTTTTGTACTGTTTAATATTGTTTTGAGCTCGTTGTTCTTTTTATTTAAATTCCTTTTGGCTTTAGGTGTTGTGATGTTCTGCCAGCGTTCTCTCTACTTCCATTTCTCTTCGAGCTTTATTGAATCTATTGATTTAGATTTTTGTTTACTTCAACTTTAAGATCAATATTAAAGTATTTGTCTTACTTTCCGTTACGATGGTAACTAACCCAAACTTCCAGTTCGAAAATCTTTTTCCGGCAATCAAGTCATAGTCTGGCGCTTTATATTCGTTAGTTTCAACCATAATGGAGCCCACAGTCTCCTTTATTTCAAAAAGGCTCCATTGATAGAGCCATTTCGTGTAGTTCTGTTAATAGCTGCCGAATCTAACTTTCTTCTTGTGGGGGTAGTTATCATGGATATGGCTCAAAAACTACTGTGTCCACTATTCAGCAAATACGTAGGTTTTTTCAGTTTCACTCTTTGCCTAGGTTCTATCACTCTTGTTGATGAGTGGTACTGATCTCTGCGGCTGTTTCGTTTCCACCTTTTCCTTAAATAAATGGAATATTCTTCTTTGTTTTTTGTTACATCATAGTTAGAGGTGTAGCGGAGCGAATACTCGAAAATATTTCTTATAACAATCATATTTTTAATAGCTTTAGAGTCGGTTGCTGCAGACCGCAATTAGCCGGTGTCAAATTAATTGGGCGTTTATTTTACCTGCTAAAATTATAGGAAATATTTTTCTTCATTCTTTCTAAAAGGGGCAAGTTTCAACCCTTACCTGCAAACGACACAAGCAGGAATTTAGTATTCAGCGATTGCAAGAGACACCAGGGTAGAAGGTGCCGAGCCCTAGCCAGGTGCACGTCTGCCTACTGGAATTTTGTCGCTTGACTACACGGTACCGCGTATATTAAAATATACGTTTCGCACGTCGATTGTGTTTATATTTACAATTCATCGCCCTAAAATGCATAAGAGTAATACTCCATGCAATAGTTGGCTTGATTAATTTAAATATTCGGTTGCTTCATCGCAATGTTCTCTGAAGTTTTTAGTGGAACACTCATCGATAGGCTTTGATCTAAAAGATTTTTAAATAATACTCAATCTGTTTAATAGTAACGTGTTGATGTGCGGCCAGAGTTAGCTTCTATATCCAATGTATTCTAAGTTCCTGCACAAAAATATATAGTAGTATTTCTTTTGTTGAACAGAAAATTAGTAAACCATACATAAACAGTAGTCTTCGTACTTATATTTTGTTTTCTTTTGTGCGTATATAATTCCACAGCCTGCTGAATTGGTCCTCTATTGGGGTACGAATGGTCTTCATTGGGAAATTAGGCCATTTTTTTCTCAAGGGACATGATCAGCTGCACAGACTTTTATTTCAAGTTTATGCCATATGGCACAATCCAAGAGATTCAAGTCTGGCGACGCAAACGACCATTGTTTGGTTAAAATGTATGAAATATTGGTGTAAAAGAAAATTTTTGGAGAGAGATCTAACAGCGATTTCTAAGATACTATCTATGTAATTTCTGGCTCGAACTTGACGAACAAAGACGAGCTTGACTTGACTTTACCTATTCAGCTCACATCACACTAGGTCACAACATACTCAAGTTTTTGTACGCTTCTCGAGTGATCTTTACATAATCGTAAGGTTCTACCGTAAAGATTTTTTTTCAGGGTACGAGATGTTCTTTAGGCTGTTTCCTATAGGTCTGTCAGAAGTTATTTGCACCTCGTCATCAGTTTTTTTTTTTTTTTTTGTAAGCTCAGAGAGTTTTGAAGCCTTTAATCCAAGCTATTGCGTAAGTGTCTTTTGGAAAAATTTTTATTGAAATGGCCAAGTTCTTCTAACTATGAGCTGGCTTGCGACGAATTCCCTTTTGCAGTATATTGTGTGCCTGTAATGGCACTTACTTCTTGGTCTGCCGCTACGCTTCGGTCATCCACAGTTCTAGTGTCCTTATATCTTTTGATTGCATCATAAACACTTCTTCTTCCAAATCCTGTGGAGTTAAAAGATTTTACAAGAGTTTTCCTCACTCATATGCATAATATACTGTCATTAGTAACTGAAAAGTCGATGACATCCGGCATCATCACATATTGTGTTATACAACTATCGTTCTATCAGTATAGTCAGACTGCATCTCCAATGTATATTATAAATTGATAACCAAGTGTTTTGTAAATAATTTCAAATTGTTCTCTGTTAATTGTTGGTCTTGGAAGACAATATATTGCTACGGCATTTAGTTTCTCGTCCCAGTCTTCCTCAGTGATACTAACAGCCTTTATATATGTTATCTATACTTGATTAAGTTATGATGTTTAACGAATTTTTTTATTGTGATCGCCGTTTTATTATATGTAGCTCCGTCAAAATGTTGGGTGTCGTACATCAAATATTTAGAGGTAATTAGAGGTAATATATACAATTGAGTATAGTGATCAATTGTACAATTAGGTCGAAACTTCTGACCACCTTTTTTGAACTCATAATTAAAAAGTAGAATAGGAAACCCGACCCATTGAAACACCCCTAAGGGGGGTTGTCCTGCTTTTTTTATTTTAAAGTGACATATCTCATGAACGATAATATATAGAGTACTGAGACCTTCATAGTTGATTGGTTGGTCTAAGTTTGAGTTTCCAAGGTGTTTATGAGTTTCAACATTTGTATATATTACCGTTTCGCCCCTTGATCTTGTTTAGAATATTGAAGTAGCTTTTACGTGCGTAACGCGTTTCTGAGATTTGCATTACGTCAAAATCAGATAGCAAGAGAAAGTGTATTAACCAAAATGGAACCTTAGAAATCAAAGGTTTAGGATTGTATACCTTTTCTCTATTATGTTAGCCATCATAAAAAAATTAGAAAAGTAGAATTGATATTTCAAAAGAAACATTTGTTAGGAAGTATTGCTTTTGGGTTGGCATCAAAAACATTTTAGTCCAGTGTGGCATTGACTTTTTTTTAAGTTGGAATCAGTCCAATTGTCATAATTTTACAAAGAATGCATCCGTTTGTATTCTATTAATACATTCGTTATTTTTTTTTATTCGCATTATTTGGCTTAAACATAAAAAACAATTGTTCAGTGCATATTTTTTGTAATTTTAATTTTTACGGAACTAATTTTTCTATTACAAAAGCTGTAGTACCTACAAACATATGTTGGAAAATGATGTGAACAACACGTAAAATCAAAAGGGCATTTGAAACGTTGGTGCAGTTTGAGCTTTTCATTATATGAACTTTCACCAGAAGCAGGCGCTCCGGCGGCTGCAACTCAATTTTTCAGGCGCACCAATTCCATGTTGCTAACTTTACACAGCAGGTCAAAATAGCTCCTGAATGAATTCTAATTCCGTCGATGACAGACAGATCGTTGCTGGAGTCCAGAGGCGTCTTCGGGCGCCTCGCTCCGCACTGCTCGGCTGGACGTTCTAACGCGCCTTTTTTTTTTCAGTCGCCATGGACCAAGGGCAGCCCGAGTCCCACGTACGCTGGAAGTTCAAGTTCAAAATCGGAGGCGTCCTCAAAGGTATCTATCTATTGTTAGAGCTGCGTCTGCAGCGGAATAAAAATACGCGTGAGTCAATGGCTCTCGAAAATAGCCATTACGGCGCACACCTGCGACAGATTGCGAAGGGCCAATTTCTGCGGAACTACTGAGCTTCTGTTTCAGTACGAGCCTGCATACGCCAGATCCGGTTCGGACTCCAAGAGAACAAGTGATGGAAGCTCGAGCTTACGGTTGGGCCAAAAATACAGCTCTTACGGCAGCGGCTACCAACGGGATGGAAGTGTTTCTAGAGACGCAGGTTGGTAACTCCATATCGGGTTAACAAAAACATCATCTCATGCATTAGCTAATGCCATAAATCAAATGTTTTGAAGCGCCAGTCCTCTTCAGAGGAAGTCATTAAATTAGAATTTATAAGATCAGGAAAAGATAACGGAGACGTTTATTTACAAATACATTTTGATGCCTCCGGCGCTACAAATTGCTGACAGTTTTAGCACAGGAAATTCCAGCACCTTCCGAACTGGAGTCGTTATTGTCCGACTAATTTTATTTTATACTTCCAGGAAAGTATCCAGCATCCAGCAACGTAGCCACCGCTCGAACTGAGAAGAAAGATACCACCAATCACCCACCCATTTCTTACCGTCCCGTCACAACAAGAACAGGAAGCAGGTCTAGAGACCCTAGCGCAGAGAGGGACAGTACCACTACATTAACAACCAATTACAGTACGAGGTTGTATCCTTCTTCGTATAACGCGCGATCAGTAAGCCGAGAAAGGACAGAGTCCACCAGTACCAGCTCAGCTTCGATACCGAAATATGCCGGAAGGTCCTCAATCACTAAGGACGATAAATTCGGCTTAGCTAGGACATCCAGGAATACTTCCAGAGAAGATTTAAGTACTAGTAAATTTAAAACTGCTACTGCCAGCAGAGCGGCTTCTCGCGAGGATTTAGACGTCGTTCCCAAAAAATACATCACCAGCAGGTTTCTACCTAAAAATACGATCGAAAAAAGTAACACGGCATATACTAGACCGACATCAAGCAGAATTGCGTCCAGTCAAAGAGAGACTAGCAGAAAGAATAGGGAGATCTTAAATTTATTAAATGCTCAAAGTGATATAGGCAAAAACAGTAGCAGGCCTGTTAGTCGATGTTCCAATTACTCCGAAGACACAAGTTCCTATAAAGAAAAACATAGTTTAGATCATAATACACCATCTCATTCAGAACAATCTAGCCAAAGCTGTGAAAACAAAGACTCTCCGCAGTCTAACAAATCTAACGAATCTAAATCATCAAAAGTCGGAAATTCACTAGCAACCCCCTGGTCTTCCTACTTAGATTTGAAATTTTCTAGTCCGAGCAATGACGCGAAAAGCACTAAAAGTTCTAGTCAAAACAGTTCCTCGAAACAAAACCATAATAGCCCCAAAAACTTATCCAGAAGCAACTCACCAAAAACTTCTAGTAATTCTGCTTCGAATTCGAAGCAGAGCAAACTTTCCAAACAGTTACCACCTCAAATACCAAGTTTTATAGTTCCTAACAAAGACTTTCGAAAATCTGTTTTGAACATGAATCCCGACGGTAAAGGCAAAAAATCGCATCGCAGCAACTCGGTTAGTTCGGCCGAATCAGAAGTGGAAATTCCACTATCTGAAGCAACCGATGTATCAGAAAATCTCTCCAGCTGTAGATCATTCCACAAAACATCCTCTCCTTCAATTTCAAAGCTCCCCAAACGGACGCCTTCTGACGCAACCGACGTGAAAAGTTACAGATCTACCACCCGTTCTCCAAGTTTGCCCCAGAGGGCAACTCTAGTTCGACTGCTGCGACTAGCGGAAGCGAGGACGACTCCAAGTCGAAATCCGCCAGGTCTGAAGGCAAACAATTGAAGAAAAGTCTGGCCTCGTCGCGTAACTCGGTCTTATCATCGCCGTCTGCCGACGAACCCGTTGTAGATAAGTCGCCAAAGCCGCCGATTAGTCCCAGACCAAAAAACGACGGCACGAAATCCGAAGCCGATGCAAAGTCCTTTCTCATGCGGGCACTCGCGCCCGTCACAAGCCTGTTCAAAGTCAAGTACCAGGATTCCAACGACAAAATCAACTGGATGGATAGCAGCTCGGACAACACGTCCGAGAGTAGACCAAAGAACCAGCCCCCTGACGGCGGAAAAATTAGAATCCGCCGCATTGAATCTGGTGAAAAGGCGTGGTGGTTAGACTCGAGCCAAGAAAACTCTGAAGGCAACTCGGACGCGCCCAAGCGAGTTATTTGCAGGATCGAATCCGGGGAGAAGTCATGGTGGGTGGAAGAGAGCCCTCAAAAACCGGATGAATCGAAGAAGACGGTATTACGCCGCGTGGAAAGCGGAGAAAGGCCGTGGTGGTTGGATGAAAATGCGCAAGTTCCTGAAGGAATTCAAGTTTATCCTGGAGACAAAATCGAGATCATTCACAGCGGTCCAGATCAAGGGAAGAAGAAGATCCTTTGTCGCGTCGAAAGTGGGGAGAAGGCGTGGTGGTTGGACGAAAACAGCGTCGCTCCGGACGGTGTCCAAATTTATTCTGCTCCTAATAAAACCGCTGAAGATAATACCACGGCGCAAGATTATGGGCAGAAATTCAAATTGCGCCATATCGATTCTGGAGAGCGGGCCTGGTGGATGAACAGCAACGAAGACATTCCAGATGCGGAAAGCAAAGGTCACCAGCGCCCGGGCGCGAAAGGGTGGTGGCTGGGCAGCTCCGAGGGCTCGAAGCAGAATTCGCAGGAAACCTCGGATTCTGAAGACGAAGGCGAGGCACCTCTGGGGGACAGGGCGAGCCCCGAGGGGCTGGAAATGCCAAAAGAGGATGAAGGGAGGGTCACTCCTTACGATAACGTTCCGACCTCGCACAACTCGAAGCCGAAGAGGCCGGACTCGCTGTTTATCTCGAAGCACAAGAACATCGATGACATCCTGGGCGGGGCCAGCCAGTGCCTGAGCCCGCTGATGGACAGAATCTTCGTCTACCGAGAGCAGCAGCAGTTTTTGGGAAATGACTGCCAAGAGGTCGGCCCGGACCAGGTTAAAATTCATGACAGCACCGCCCAGCATGGAGTTATTCAGCCGAATCGCCTGTAAGCTTGCTTAATATTCTCTTGGTGTTTCGCAGTGATTTATCGTCTAATTTGCAGGGACGCTGTTGGGGGTTTCCAGAAGGCGTCTGCTTGCGAAAACAATGTAAGTAGCTTTGATGTGTTGCTAATTGTATGACTAAGGAAGGGATATTTGTATACAGACAATAGGACATCACAGATAGATGTTTTACGCTTTTGCAATTTAAGATAATGCGTGAGTTGATTTTGAAAACGTCAAGACAATTTTGAATTCTCAAGAACTTGTACCATGTCTATTCAACAACTTTCAGCAAATAGACTAAAGTTTAATATTAAGAATTTAGAGTATTGGATATACCTTTAGACTTTTCTATTGAATTTCAAACCTGTCATCTAAACTGCAACCTGGAGACCTTCAGAAATAAGAACGCGATACTTCTTTATTGCCGCACTAGACACTATTTTTCTTCCTATGTAGGTGTCTTAAATCTTGTGATCTTTTTAATTTGAAGAAGTTGCTAATGAAAATTTTATTATTATCGCAGAAACTATCCTATGGTTTAGCTTGATACATTCAACTATTCTCTTTATAACTTATGATGGTTTTGATTATACTAATTTTGTCTTAAACCATACGCTCTTTAGCTTAATTTGTAGCTCTCTCTCTCTTCCCCCCTTCCATCTCTTCCCTTCTCAACCACTTCCCTTTCTCTCTCACTCTCTTCTCTTCTTTTGGCTTTGTATGCGTGTGCAAGTAATAGTGCGCGCATGTGCGTGTATGTGTGTTTGTATGCTTTTACTATATTGAAATGGTTGAAAATTATCAAATTATGCTTTCTATTTATATTCCCTTTCTCATCAAGGTTTGGGAGGGCATGTTGCCCTGTTAGTCTTCTTTTTGGATTAATCACGCACGTAAAGCAGGCGCTTGAATTATTTAGTTAGGCAAACATTGGTTTGGTTAACCATTTCTGTATCTACCTGTCATACACCGCTAATTTTATATTAAGGCTAATGTCGCCTAAAAATATTGTGGTCCGAAACGATCGCTTCGTCATCACAGTATTCTTCGGCAAAGACTTCAAGCTTGACCATAGCAGTATAGACTATGCCATTCTCGTTATGCGTAAGACTTCAACTAGTCTTCAAATAGGATTGGTAACCATGTCTAAGATTTCCAGTTTTATCGAGATTATTTCTTGTTGACCATTACGCTGAAATACAGACGTACTATTACATTGAAGATTTTTAAATATCTCCTTTAACTTTAGAGAAGGTGGTGATGGTCGTAAATCTAAAATGGATTATGATGATCGGTTACGTGAATTTCCTTAAGTGGACGATAAAAATCAATCCTTAGTACAATCTCCAGAGTGCTAGTTAATCTAGCAATTGACACTAGCCTACTATCTCCCCCTTGTGTAAGATAAAGCCTTTCCTGTCTATTTAATTTATATTACGAATTTTGCGCACGAAAATTCCTGATATTCTTGAGTCAAGAAGATTTGTCTTAACTTAGTTATTACGCAAAGTCAGAAATGTTCCTTATGTTTATGTGGTAGAAAATACTACCAATTTCTATCATTGAGTTCTTAGAATTAAGAAAGTGTGTGGAGACATGTCTCATGAAGTCTATAAGGTGATTTTTTTGAGGAATTCATATCTCTCCCCTAGCTTTATCAGAAGTATTAACTAGTATTGCATGTTACATGGGGGATAATGAGACTGTCGTAATTGTTTCTAGATGTTAGTCTATCCGCACATCGCTATCCTTTGCTTTTATAACTACAAAAGGGTTGCTCAGAAGATTCTTGAATGCCGGCTCTTCAATGACGATGTACTTTGTCTCTAAACTAGAAGATTATTCGCGCACTCGTTTGAATTTAATTTTTTGCTATGGACACTCGAACGTTAGCTTCTCTGAGAATTTTTAGAGGAAATACCAATAGCAATTAGGCATCCTCAGAGTGGTATAGTTTTTTTGTTAAGTATTTATAGGTTTGTTTGCGCAAATGATAGACACAAAACGATAAAGTTGTGTGCCCTAGGGGCAAATATGAAACACAATATGGCAAAACAGCACTACTTCGTTATATTCAAACATTTCTGTAGTGCCTCGGAGACCGGATCACTCAGCTTTTTTTTATAGAAGCACTTTCAATTAATTTGCAACTGTTATGTATAGTTGTAGACATTATTAAAGGCTTCGGCAAAGGTTGGTTGTAGCCTTTCTTAAATAAACTTTTGCGTAAACTGAATTAGACCAATTCTAAGAAGCTGCTGACAAGGAATTCCCTCTAGTATACTTATTAGTGACCTGCTACAAGACTTCGCTGTAGAACGTAATATATTAACTTGAGGATTGCTTTTGCACTCCAGAATTTGAAATTTATCATAATAATTGATAAATATTGTACAAGTTTATATATTATTTTCTCATACTGCAAAATGATCAAGTTAATATCTACAATTTGCGTTCTCGTAGATTGGTTCAAGAGTAATTGGTGAGTATTACAGAAGCGATTAGCTCTTGCAGACCAATTAACAGTAGAAAGAAGTAAATGTTTGATCTCAATTTAGTTTCTACAACTGCATGGACGCTATAATCGTACTATAATTGAAATTGTGTTTATTTAGCTTATGAATCAGAAATAATCTTGGATAGTAGAGATATACATCCTTTTGTTTGACTAATACAAAGGCCTATATGTAGCAATTCTCTCCTTCCTATCAAATAAAAACATGAAAATTATTCAAGAGTAGGATGTAGGCTTACCTACAACTAAAAAATCGACCGTAGAGAAATTCATAATATTTTTTTGCTCTAGAGTTTATCAAATATTTGGAGAACTGTGTCATCACAACCATTAAAGTATACTACCATAGTATAAAAATAGTGTTGACAGTTTTAAATACAGATTAACGTGCTAACTTCATTTCTTAGACTAAGCCACCAATCGTGTGGTGTTGATCCGTCTCCAGTCGAAGTATATTCACCAATTTTGATATCATTCACTGAGGCACTGCACTTTGGTGGTACTATGGTGCTGTACAATCTATGGTACATTCAATCATCATGCAGCGCCGTTCTTGTTTTAAAAAATCATAATATTAGGCTGCCAGCTATTGCAAGTCTCTATTCTTTTCCATTGGAAGAAAGAGTCCAGTTCTATTTAGTCTAAGGTACGATATGTATATAGTTAAAGTGTAAAAAATATTATTCGGTTCTATTCCATAGCGTTTATATGACAATATCCCTCTTTGCCTCGTTTGTGCTCAAGTAGCTATACTGAGAAGTTGGAAAGCTATCAATATTTCCACGACTACAGTGTATTATAATGTACATAGATATTGAGCCAACTAGGAAAAGCAAATTCAGTTTAAAGAGACTTTATTAACTTTAAGGTTTTCTCGTGCAGTTCGTCATTATGTTACACGCATTTATGTTTTATAAAGTTCTTGCAATGCTCCTTCAACTTTATCAAAAAACTCAAATGGGTGACCATGTAAGAAGTGCTTCGTTGATTGGAAGAGAGTGGAGTCCAACTCCTCAGACCTCTTCTTAGTTGAGCAATTCGCAACATATCTCGACTCACTTGTTGACTTGTACTTCGGTGCGGATACTCTTCAGGCACAGTTTGATAGGACGAAAGGTTTATCTTTCAACGTTTGTTGTTCAATTTTGATGGCCGACCAAAACGAGGTTTATCATCAAGATCAAAATTTCCATCGTTGAAGCGTTTGGTCTATTTTTGGTCACTGTTCATTGAGCAACTATTCTATCGCCCTCAAATTGACAAATTATCTCGACAGCATTTCTTGTGGCCAGTTGGGTTTTCCAATAATATCGTAATAAAACCCTCTATTATTTCATAATCAGTGACTGAAATGTTTATTATAATTGTCGCGAAATGACATAAAAAACCAAAAAGTCATTTTTTCTTGAGCGAATACCTGACAATGTGAAGCAACATTATATGGCTGATTTTATTTTTGAAATCAAGAGACATCACTATATTAAAATATTGAACATAAATCTACCATATATATGGTTTCAACACAATAAAACAATAGCATACACTAGTAAATGCGAAAGCTTTCACGGCCGGTGTTATGGTGCATGGTGTGGTTGGTTCTCGAGTTGTTAGGTCGTGGTCAGAGTTTGGAAACTCTTGACGTTTCGTTCACAACTGCAGCGGACATTTTTACAAGAAAATCTTCTACAAATTTTTATTTCTTCGAAAGTTGTGCAACAGCATACACTGTTTGTCAGTCTGATTTTCAAATTTCTTATCAAGTCTTCGTCACAATTTTAAATTGTTGGGTAATCTTAACATTCCTAATTAGAATATATTCGAACTCTTATTTCTCTTAAACTGGCGCCTGAAGGTTGCTGTAATCTTACCAAGGCCTTCAAAAAGAGTACGAAATTATGCTATGGCAAAAAAGTTCAGTGACTTCGAATGGACCTTGCCCAAATCAACTGTTAGTTTAATGATTTTTAAGTAAAAACGTGAACGCACAACCATAAGAAAGCAATGGTCGACTAATCTAAAAGCGATAATGGAAAGCGACCACTATGGCTTGAAGAACGTTTGAAGAAATCACTCAAAAGTTTCTCAAAGTTGTCCATAACCATAAAATATAGGTACAGAATTGAGACTAATGGGATTCCAGCTCCAAACGACATTACTAAACTTTAGGTGACTAAAAGAAGTTTAAAGTGACGAACCACGCTTTACCATGTGACGGTCTGATGGAAGAGTTATAACGAACGTTTTTGTACTACAACTATATTTAAAAAGTATCTATTTGAAGAACGTCAAGGTACTAAACAATTGCCCAAGATTTTGTAATCAAATTTGAGGTTGAGAGCAATGTACTTTTTCATGTTATTCAAAATCCAGCCAAATTGTTGTTGCCCAGAACAGCTAACGTTGATGAGTTTTATTGGTGTCATCTGCTTTCTACCTCACTATTTATACTTGCAGGAATTTCCCAATTATTTTCTAGACTATCATTATCCAATTAGGCGAGCGCGTAGCTGGCCGATTTCCGCCGTCTTCGGCGATCAGAAATCGACAGTCGAGTTTATGGCCCGTGCGTTTCGAAGACTGCTCGCCCTAACAGGCTGTGGGCGCCGTGATGCATTGCAGCGATAGGGAGCGCGCTCGTCCCCAATGATTGAACTTTGCGGCGCTCTGCGCGCGGACGTGCTTTCGATTTTGCGAGCCCGATCGGGTGCAAAGACGACGGAATCTGGTGCAGCTATTTGTGGCAGGTCGCTGTGGTCAGAGGTCATTGCCAGGTTAGATCGATATACCTCCGGAGCGGCCGACTTAACAAAATAATTAAATCACGAGCTGGGTGTTGCTCGGAAGAGTGGAAGGTTGCAGCGAGAAAGTTCTCTTGGCGCGAAGCTGCACATTTTTATCAGATGTTTATGTGACCCCTCGAGACAACTTATGATAATGAGATAGGCCACCCAAATATGGAGGTACAAATGTGTTGATAGAAAATCGTGAAAAAGGCAGAACGGACTAAACAAACTTCTGCCTAAGTTGGGGGGTGTCCTCTATTTTATTCAAAGTTAAAGCCCAAAAACCACTGTAAGCTAGAAGCAATGCTCACCACTTCGAATTATCTTCTAAATATGTTGGGGATGTTAACAAATTTTATTAACTCCAGATCTTTGTTCAGTGTTGTTCGTTGTTGTGGCCCTTCAGCATTCCCCACAAAAAAAAGGCAAGCGATGTCAAATCTTATGATGAAGATTACAAGATTTTGCTTAATTGTATGAGCAGTTATTTTGTCTTTCTGGAACTATCTCTTACGTATCTTCCATTCTTACTTCAAGCGCCTTTAGCAGTTCTATAAGGACTATGTTCTCTATTCTAAGCTTTCCAGCTATTGGTAGATTTGTACCTGGTCTTTCACTAATATCATTTTTCTTTTAGTACACCCGTACATTCCGATTTCTTGATATAGTCTTCCAGTTACTAACACCTACCGCTTTCATGTTATTTTTAACCATGTCCATCCACCTGTGTTAAACCTCCCTTTTAGCCTCCTTCTCTTCCCTTGAATTTTCTCCGATTTATCCTTTTACCATTTTTCCTATTCCCATATTTACATATTGTTGTTTATTTCCTACTAAAATTTCCTTCGGCATCGATCTACAAATTCACTCTAAATTGATATCTCTTTTTAAATACTTTGAAAAAGGTCCTTCTATTTTGCTCTATTAACAGTTTCTGTTTCTCATATCTATCTTTTATTTTCTTTTGGTAGGTCTTTTTTGCTTTTTCTTTACTTTTCCTGAATGGTTTCTTAGTTCCTTCAGCCGTGTGTAGTTTCTTTCTGTGAGTAGTTGCTTGCATTCTTTATCATCCCATTTCCTATTTTGTTTTTTCTTTTCCTGATAGGTATTTTTCTCTGTTCCCACTCTTTAATACTCTTTCCTCGTCACTCAATTCTTCTAACATTTTTTGAAGCTGTTATAATACATCCGCGTTATACTTTTTCCGTTCTTCTCCTAAGTGTGCTTTTCTTTCTACTGTTTTCTATCTCTACTTATCCAGACCAAAAAAATCTGAATTGAGATCCTCCCATAAATACGCTCGTTCTCCACATCTATAACAGTTCTACCATCAACTTAATACATAATTTGTCTGGTTTTTTGTTAACCTATTGGATAAGATCCAGATCCCTTTATGAAGCCTTTTATACTTTAATTACTCATTGCCAATTTTTCATAATCATTAGCCTCATCATATAAATCGTGTCTTCCAATTTGGTAATGTTTTTCTTGTTCCAGCTTTGCATTAAAATTTTCAATTAGAATTTTAACAGCCTGTCACGGTTTTCCACCAAGTATCTCTTGCATTTGTGTGTAAAATCCTTCTTTTCTTATCTTCCTTTTCTTTTGTGGGGACATGAGTATACAAATTATTAAATTTGCAAATGCAGCCTTTATTCTTTATATTGCTAGCTTCCCATACTTGACTTTTAATACCTTATCACTTATTTTAATATTCTTTATTTCCTTAACCATCTGTAGCTATTCGAATACATCTTCTCTTTCTTCTAAGTTTGTTGTCTTTTAACTGAGGTTTTTGTCTATTTCTAATAATCTGTTTTGTAAAACAAGTTAATTCTTTACAGTGTTCACATATATCTTTCAGGTAATCGTCTAAAATTCTTATATTTTCAATTCTTGGTGACTTTTAAAACGTTTATTTTCTAGCTTCATCTAGACATTTGTACTAATATCGGTTCATTTTGGGGTTCTTCTGGTATTTTTACAAGTTTCTCGTCTCTCCTTCTATCTTCTTCCACATTTACTCTGATTTTTTGAATACTTGTTTTACTTGCTTATCTGCAAATTATTTTCCCTCTGCTGCTCAATTTTTGAGTCCTCTGACTAGTTATTTTATTTTCTTAATTTTCTATTCTTCTTTCTTGCATCTCAAATTTTTTATAGAGCACCTTATTTTATTTATTCCAATATATGTAACTCTCTTGCGTTATTATCCAATTTCTCACCCATAGCCGTTACATCTCCACGTCAACTTTCCCAATATTCTCTCTCAGTCATTAATTTTATATATTCTTTAGATGCGTGCGCCTATAGGGTCCCCCATATACCTTTTTTTTTTAAATGCTATAAATAAAAAACTACTGAATATTTTTCCATTTTTCTTTTATTTGAAAGTACAATCCTTCCGGTTAATAATGGAATATAACTTCATTCATATGGCTGCCTTGGCTAGCCATGCAGTAGCCTATACGATCGGTTCAGTTTTTAAGTACTTTTCGATTGTATGCAGCTCTATTTCAGCTATGGCTGCACGAATGTTGTCCTTCAAAGCCTCAATTGTCTCTGGTTTGTCGACGTAACACTTATCTTTGACGGCTTCCCACACATAATAGTCCAACGGTGTCAAATCGCAGCTCCGAGGCGGCCAAACGACATCAGAATTTGACTGATAATGCGATTTTCGAAGACAGTGCGCAAAAGATCGATTGTAACGTTAGCTGTGTGGCACGGAGCGCGGTCCTTTTGAAACCAAATGTCGCCAATATCTTCCTCTTCTATTTATGTGAACAAAAATTCGTTCAACATGGCCCGATAACGCTCACCATTGACTGTAACAGCCGCTCCTTGCTCATTTTCGAAGAAAAATGGCCCAATGATGTCTCTGGACCAAAATCCGCCCCAAACAGTGACTCGTTGTGGGTGCATCGACTTTTCTTCGATTGCGTGTGGGTTTTATGTGCCCCAAATGCGGCAATTTTGCTTGTTGACATACCCGCCGAGATGGAAATAAGCTTCATCTGAAAAGATAATTTTTCGCCCAAAATCTGCATTTTCTTCAAGTCGATCCCAAACCCATGAAGCGAAGCGAAAACGCATTATGGTCAATTGACTTGCAATGCTAAACCAATTGGGCTTTGTACGGCGTCATACCAAGGTCTTTACGCAAAATTCGTCTCAATGATGTCTCCGAAATGTCCAATTGTTGAGAACGACGGTGAACTGATGTTCCTGGCGATTCACGCAACAGCAGCGATATTCTCGGGTGTACGCACTGTTTTTGGTTTTTCACGCGTTGGTTTGTCAATAAGCATGCCAGTTTCTCTCACTTTTTTAACAAGATAATGCACATACGGAGTTGACGGTGCCTTTTTTCTTCCCATTTCCGTACGTAATTTTCGCACACATTCTGCAACATTACCATGATTTTCAAAGTAATGTCGCAATATTTCCCAGCGTTCTTCAAGCGTATACACAACCATTTTCGTTCAGCGGGAGGATAAAACTAATTTTCTGTTAAAAATGTCATGAGCTAAGTGTTGCCATTCATCGAATAACCGCTAGTTCAAAAAAAAATTAGATGGCGGACCCGGTATTATCGATGATTGTTACTCCTACATCTGTGAAATTTGCTTTAATCATTTAGCGTACGAATTTGCGTTTACCCTTAAAAACCGTTTTCGCTGGCCCCTTTCATTTTATTTTATTTTAAAGCATCTATGTTAAAGGCCTAGGAGCCGTGGTGGCTTAGAATAGATCACTAGACTACGAAACCAAAAGTTGCGGGTTCGAATCCCGCTCTCGCCAATTCAATCACTGACATTTTTACGGCCCAGCTCGACTCAGGCTGCAATAACTGTGTACCTGGAGATCAAACTGTGGGGTAATAATAGGCGGTCGGTACGTAGCGCTAGCCACGTTACTACCCTTGTGTACCGTAGGCTCTAGATTGTAGCAGATCTATCCTGTTACGACCCCAAAGGGCCTTCAAGGCCTGTTACGGGGAACTATTAAAAGGCCTAGAATTGTAAAGAACCACTACCTGACTCTTGCAAATTTGAAGATAAATGGTAAGGACTTTTTGTGAAAAAGCACCTCCTTAATTAATTGAGGATGTTTAACCTTTTTGGTCTTGATACACCTAAGCACGTGGACATTTTAGGTATAAATTTTTGACACGACCTGTTACACTGAACTAGGAACTCTGTTTATTTCAAAAGATGCAAATCTTCAGTGTTGCGTGTTGTATTCTTAAGTTGATTAGATCATAAGTAATCTGTAGTTTCTTTCCTGCAGACACCACTTACCTATCACATTACATATTTCCTTAACAAACTATTTTCTTTAAAAAATAAAATTAAATAATATCGATGAAGACTTCAAAACTATCAATAATAGACTCATTGTGGACTTAACTTTCTCTCTTATGTAGTATTGGAAATTCTTTAAAACTCAAAAAAAAAATTAAAAATATGAGGAACCCATATTTGTTGACACATTTTGACGATCTTCCTCTTTTATCCTCTTTCTATGATTATGATTTAATGTTTAATGTTACTGTTTTTTACTAATGAAAGGCTTAACAGCTCCACTTTTCGTTTTTTCAAGTCTAAGGCGGCGATTTTAGCTTAAGTTACAAACTATGTGAATATTGAGCTGAAGCGTGGCTTTCAAGTAAAAGAGTCTAGCTTTCTACTGCTGACCACGATATGAGCAGATTCGAGTCCTGTTAAAACTTGAATATTAGTGACATGTTAAGATTAAGTTTCATAGAAGAGCTGCTGATTTAATCCCCGGATTGCAATTTAAAAATCAAGGCATCACTTACCAACTAGTCTCTGTTGCTACTTTCAGAATAGTCCCCTCTTGATATTATATACTTAAGCCAATGTCGGCATTACCAATATACCATGATTCATCCCTTGTGATGGTACTGAACGAGAATGTAAAATATTTTATTGCAATTTATTCAAGTTCTTTGAAAATGATGAGGAGCTTAAAAACCATCAAATTCAAATGACGATCGCGTTTTATCAAACGAAACCAAATTTGCTATTTCTCTAGATATGCCATTTCACCCTGCGTCAAAGGACTGTGTGCCACCTCCATATTACGTGTCACGCAACAGTGACTGAGGTCACCAATCAAAATACAACAACCTATTCCTGAGTTGTTTTAATTTATATTGGACACAAAACTTGGATGGAGTTTTCAATACGTACCCTCACATATCTAATACAAGCTTTAAAAATAAGGGGATCGCCCTATGATACATAGATGGGTGTCAATTTCATTCAGCTGAAACTAAGCGAATGTACCATACCATTTTTCTCATTTTTGATAGATTTTGAGCCTATCTTTAGATATTCGACATAAGTGGTCTGTCAAAAACAACTTTATTTGTCCGCTGGATATTTGATCACAATGCACTTCATTGTTGCAATATTTCGTCTTTCTTCCATCAAATGTAAATTCAAACTGGTTGAAAGACTTGAGAGGGGTTGATTGTATTGGTGCTTTGAGAAACAAATTATTATTTTATTTAGGTTGTTGTTGCTTTTTGTTAGGTACTTCTGCATAATGATGTACAAAAATAAATAAACAAAAGAATTTTTGGGTTTTAAGTCGTGGCGACGAAAGCCATCTGCTGTGGCACTGCATTTGGCTTGCCTCGAATGCCCCTTGGTGGTCCTGTTAGCTAACCGAGGTTCTTAAACAATCCGCGCTGCAGCCTCTCATTACACTCTCGCAGTAATGATCCGGGCAACACGGAGAGGCCTCATTTTAACTGAAAAGACCCGCTTAATGCCGGTGTCTCATTACGCGGCCACAATTGCAGCGGTAACAGCATCTCCGCGCTCACGCTCGCTGGGGCATTCCGCGATCGGTAATTACGTAATTAGGGCTTTATTGCCAAGGCCAGCGCAAACACGGTTTCTCAGTCGGTCCCGAAACGCGGTTTCGCTATTTATAAAGAGGTCGCTCACCTGGGTTCTTTAAATAATCGCCGGGAGAAACTTAATTGTTTTATATCGGCAGTAAAGCCATCAAATGGTTTTTGTGCAGCTGCTGCCCGTTTCGGGAGCCTGGGTTGTTTATGGACGGCCGAATCATTGAGATTTTGGAAATTTGAATATGAAAGCGCGAGGCCTGGAGGTGACTAATGGCTGGCCTTGATTTTTCTAAATTTATTTCGGTGGCTTATTGCTAATGGCTTTTGCCTCCGTGGGTGCATACAAACGGTCAGAAGTATTTGCGACACGTACAGGGAGGACATTGTAAACTGACTGATGTGTTTTTTAAATTTTTTGTCTAAAATAACACACGTTAATATTTTAATGCCTAATCGTTTATTTAAAATCCGAAATTATGTTCTAAATATATCTGATAACTGTCCATCAGTGGAGACCACAGACTCGAGCTCTTTGAATCACATTTTCTATCAACTCTTAATAGATAGCAGAAAGTATACTTTGAACAGCTTCCCCTATGTTTTCTTTGAGTTCTTCAATTGTGTTTGGTGTAGTAGGATAAAACCTATTCTTAAGATACCCCCACAGAAAAAAGTCTAGGCAGTTAAATTTGGTGATCTGGGGACCCAAACCACACCACCAAAACGAGAGATTAAATGTTTTGGAGATTCGCACTATCTTGCTGAAACCACATGTTTTTCAAGTTGTTCTTTATTTTGTGAAGCAAAAAAGTTAAATCATGTTACGATAGCGCCCCCCAACAACATTGAGATACTTTCCTGCTTTATCATTAAAACAATAAATCTACCCCAAACTGTGACCCGACATAGATATAATAATCATTCATGAAAAATAAGGGTTTTTCTAAACTTCTTTTGCTTCTCTCTTTAAGACAGTTTTGGTTATTAATACACCCAAGTAAGTCAAAATGTTTCTCATCGCTTAATATGACATTTTCAAAGAAACACCCATCTTTGACCCTTCCAGTTATTGCATTACTGTACTCAAGACGTTTTTGATGGCTTCTAGGTTGAAGTTCTTGAGTCAATTGGATATTTAGGGCGAACCATTCCAAAATTTTCTTATATATGAATAACATAAGTATAACCAGACCTCGAAATATCTTTAAAACCAACAATTTCTTCCAACTTTTTCGCCAACTGACGAACTGTGTTAACACTGGGCATAATATTACGACCAAAATCGTTTTGAAATTTTCGTAAAGTAGCAATAATTAATTATTTTGGCAAAATGCTTTGACAATAGACACACGCTGTTGAATTGTGAAACGTTCTATGATTAACTTGTCGTGTGTTCTCTACATAATCTCCAAATCACAACTTCTAACAATGCAAACACTTATAATGGCGGAAAATTCAAATCAAAATATGTTGCTCACTCTGTATAAATGTCAAAAATTTTATAAAATAAAAGATTTTACTGTAAATCATTATAATTTCTTTTCTGCTAATGATAGTTCTAGATTATAATGAGTAATTAAAATTTTCTATGTATAATAGAACTGAAAGGAATGAATAATTAAAAGGCAGTCGCATTACGCATAAATAATTATAAATTAGTTAAATGCAAAAGTTTGTAACCTATTTTATAATATTAAAAACAGAAGTTATTATAAAGACAAATTTTTTTAATCATTTATATAATCACAATCATTTTTACATTGACATACCAACGTTTCTGCGTAGAAACTGTGTGGTTTTTAATAGATGCGAAGGCTTTCACAAAGGCCGGTGTTATGGTGCATTGTGTGGTTGGTTTTCGGGTTATAAGTCCGTGGTCAGAGTTCGGAAACTCTTGACGTTTTGTCCATAACTGCGGCGGACATCTTCTAAAAATTAAGTGACTGTCCCGTGCTTAATCTACCTAAATCTTGATTTATCGCTCTTAAGGGGCAGAAAACAGACCGCTATACGGCGAAAGAGCGAGTGACGTCAGAAAATGCCGAAATATTACCGGCAACGATCCGACTGACATCAGCAGCTAGCCGGATCACGTCATCTACCATCCCGGTGACGTTAACAACGGCCCCCCAACACCATGCCTACCATACTCGCACGAGTATAAAATCGAAAACGCACGAGACAGTCACTTAATTTTTAGATTTTCTTCTAAAGATGTACGCCGCAGTTGTGAACAAAATGTCAAGAGCCACACAATGTATGGTTTTTCTTCAAAAAAAGGTTTTGGGGTAGTCTTCAACAATTTGCCCGCCGTTTTCTTGCCGTTGAAACTATTCTTTAGAAACTAGAAGAGAAGAAGAAAGGTTAGGAGAATAGAACATCCGTGTTATTGTGATAAGAAATGGCGTTTTTTGGATTGGCCACAATTGGACCGTTTTCGAGAATTTCCACACTAAATTTACTAAATTATTTAGGGTACTTGTTTAATGTAATTATTTCGCCAGAAATAGGAGAAATTAAAAAATTACTTCCCTACAAACTATCCAATAGATAGTTTTTGCTACAAGTTCTGCACTTGGACTTGCTTGTTTCCAGTTTCTTTTCTAGCTTGCACATTGTTTTATAGAAGCCGCGTTTTATTGCCAAAAATGCTCTTTTCCTTGTTATCCATATAAAGAAGCCCACAGAGACTCAGTCCAAACAATACGGAACCCATATGCCAAGCTTGGGGTAAATCCAAATTTCTTTAAAGGGCAAAAAATGCGGATTGTCTACATTCAAATTCTCAGCAATCTTTCTATTTGTAATTATTGGATTTTTCCACTAAAAATACACGAGACTATCGTGAATGCCGGAAGACTGTCTACAGTGAAGTCGATCTTCCAGATAATCTTCCAGTGAAAAAGTGAATTGGCAGATTTTAAAATAGTGATTATTTTGAAGTCTGCTAAACCACTTTTTAACTCTTCTAAGAACAGGAGCACGATCTATATAACAACCATCATGTATATTTTTGATTGTCGTTGTTAGTCTTCGTTCTTCACTTGAAAAACGTTTCTTATGCACAAGTCGACTTGCTGCAACCACATCTGATGCGATACTCACTCATGACGCTATTACACATCCTTCAGTGTACTGTATAGCCATAAAACAACATCAGTACCACTATGTAGCAAAATCAGGCATGAACTGTTGTAATCATTTGAAAATCGTTTTTGCTATACTATAGATCTGAAAATTACTTTTGACATAGAATACCAACCCCACATACACAAATAACATCAGAATACTGACATATTTCCGGATTTTACTTATCAGTTCATCATCATTTTTAAAATTGGCTTAGATAATTGTGGTATTAAATTTTAAATATCCTAAAGTTACATCTTTTGTAGATCTTACTAAATGGTGTCACATTAGTTGTGTAGATTCTATATATAAAATTAAAATCCGAACTATCTGTCCAAATTCTTGGACCTAGAAACAGGGAATTTTTAATAAAATTCACTAAAAGAACGTTTTGTTTTAAATGTTTTTCCACGTACAATAAAATAGCAGATTTGTTTTTTATATGTAAATGACTACTAGGTAATTCAAGATTTTGTCGTAAGTAACAAATCTCTCAAAGATAATCCAATTTTGGGAACGCTTTTCTTTATTTTGATTCTTCGGTTTCACTCTTGGTGAAAACTTAAAACTTAACATTTTGACTTGATTTTTGAAAGTTAATGGAGAGATTAATTGTCTTTCAAGAACTGTCACAATTAGAGGAGGTATAACATTCAACTAGTGGTTAAGAAATATGTACGCTAATTATGAGATACATCATGGAAAATTCTGCCTCATGACTACAAAAAAGTTTGCTACATTACCTACCTACTTCACTAAAAAGCTCAAATCTTCACTTATAGTAATTAATGCTAGATGAATATAGTTGATCAACTTTTTAAATAGATCTTTAAGAAATATCGCATCAGTGAATTCCATGACGATTTAGGTGGCGAAGGTGATCCGTACCTGCCGCGTAAATCCCTAAACCTGTCCTTAAGAACATTTCTGACAAACTCCGTACCATATAGTCTACAAAAGGAGTTTTAAGAATGTAACAAGAAAAGATATAAGAACTCTGAAAACCGAATAGTAACTGAGTACTTTTTTGCAAGGCTAAAACTCACTCAAATAGCACTGGGGGAGGTTGTAAATATCTATCTAACTGTAATATAGGACAGTGGGGACGCGGTGGCTCAGATGGTTCAACCAGTTGGCTCTGTCCTCTAGCAGGCGTGCGCGAGTTTGAGTCTCGCTCAACCCATGGGTGTGTGTGAATGTCCTAGCATTAAGTGCACGTTAGTGGGCACAATAAGCCCTTGCGGCTACAGTGCCTGTAAGTGCGCTAAAAAAAAATATATATGTAGGACACTTCATGTACCGTATTCTGGAATAAAAAATTACAACGTTGAAGGCCAAGTAGTTTACATAAAGCAACTGCATGCCTATGTTTCAATTTCCAGGTTTAGGTATATTTATTGATAAAAGGTTTACTACTATTAATTCAACAGAAAGCTCTGTTCTTGCAAATTCACTTTGGATAAAAGTAAATCGTGTTTAAGATACAGCATCTTCTCTCATGTTAAATAACTATTAGTTAAACAAGTTCACAATTTACTGGTCCAAAATGTATACAAAAACATAACAAGTAAATGTTGACATATTGACTAATGCTCCATCTAACGACAGTGCATCAGCACTGCATCTCCCGACATTCGCCCGACAAGTTCTTTTAACAGCAAAGAAACAGATCGATTTGTTTCAAGTTACCCTATATCCTGTGTTTAGTCTTTAATCGACAGCTTACACCTTGTTTTATCATATGTTTGCGTTTACATTTGCGTCTAATTTCTCGCACCAATTCACAAATTCCACAGGAACTGCCTACCGCTCCTCGATATCTTCTCAAGTTAGTGGCAATCTCCACCTGCTCTTAGTAAGGACCCTTTATGCTTTAGCCTTGGGCTCCTCTTCTGCATCACAGGTTTTCCTCACACGTGCATCTACCTTGGTTCTCCACCAATTTTTGTATTTTGACGAAATAGAAACAAAAGTTGCTGTACTCAATGATTAGTAGTGCAATGTAACTATTAAGGAACTCCATCGCCCTGTTTCCGTTGCTGGCCATTTCTACTCTCAGGTTGCTCTCGCCCTAGCTTGTAACTGGTTCTTTGCGAACCTCTCGCGATTCTTGGGGCAGTCTTGTGTCTGCTATAGTTTCTTTGACTGCTTGATTCACATTAATTTCATTGTGCGTCTGATGTGATTGTATCTCAATCTCGGTCGACAGCGTTTTTGTAAGGCTTGAATCTTCGACTTTTGTTGAGAGTAAGTAACGCTAACTTACTTGGACACTCTTGGATAACTATCAGCTCGCATTGGAAAATAGTGCTCTAGATCACAAGTTTGGCTTGTCTATCATAGATCTCTTCCCTGCATAACCACAAAAGTGGCTACTGCTCTCTTATACATGCACAGTCGTTGAACTTTAGACTGCTGCTCGTTAAGTGAGATGTCATCTCGTTCTGTAGGGTGCCCCGTCTCCTTTATGAACCGCTTTCGTTCGATCTTGCTTCAGTTCTTCTCGAATTTGTTGTTTTGGCCCAGTTGTCATCCTAATACGGTCTGCCGCCCCATGCAAAATGAAATGTAAACGCAGGTTTGTTGAGTACAGTATTTTAAGTACTTTTCGCCTTAACCGCAACAAATCCCTAGCCCGTCTCATCTTGCTTCCGTTTATATACAGGATTTCTGGCTATACCCCTCCCTTGAAAACGTAATTTTCCATAAAAGCTCTACCGCCCCGATCCGACAATAAATTTGTTTTTGTCATATATATATATACACACGAAAACCGACTGTGTAATTTTACTTCAACTAGATCTGCGCTGTGTGCACATGTTTTAAGCGCTTGGGACGCTTCGCTACTGTGTGCTTTTAAAGTTTGGCGTTACGCTGCTCGAACTAATAAAAGGTTGTCGTCTGCGAATTTCACTATTCAGCTTTTTTTAGGAGATTGAACTCTGAATATATTGTTGCATACCAGTTTTTAATATACCGGTCCGAAGAACGAACCCCGAGGACAACCTTTATTCACCCGTTGAATTGCAATTTTTCTCTTGGTCAAACAATTGCAGATGTTACTAAACGTCAGCAGTTGCATAAAGGACTTTCTAAATGGTTCAAATAAGAAAGTTGCTGTACTGCTAGCTGGAAACGTTAAAAAAACTTTACTAGCAGTATCTAGGGAAATTTGAGCTGACAAAGTCGGGTTGTACATTAAAGCGTTGTGTTTACGACTTTTTATCTAGAAATTATCTTTAAAAAGTATATATAAATAAGGATCCATTTGAGAAGTAATGTTTTCAGTGAGCATTTTCTGAACTTCTGCTTTAATTAAAAATGACCATATCAACAAACCCGGACGAGCATAAAAGTTTGTTAAATGGCCACAAGTACTGCTGAAATCTAAATTTGAAAAATTAGATATTAAATACGGATAACACGGTTTATCATCCCATTGAATTCTTGAACATTTTTAATTTTTCTGATATTTTACAGTCAAACCCCCAAACCCACTCAGACTTAATCAAACTTACCGCAATACAATTTCGAAATACTAAGAAGCGTAATTTTTTTGTACACACTTAAAAGGCTAACTTTTGTATACAAAGTTGAGTATAAAATGTAGGGTATTTAAGTATAACCTTAAAATACAAAAGAAGTCTGCGACTACAGTTACAAATAAAAATTCAGTCACTTCTGCTTTATCAGACAGTGCAGAAAAACTATAAAGATACAGAACCTGTCATTTTCGTTAACCACGCGTTTATTAGAGGTGAACGATCTTTCAATTCTTAAAATTTCCGGAAGCTTCTCGTACGCCTTAATAGGCCAACAGAAATTAATTTTGCCATTATATTTTCAATTACGATTACAGACGTTTACAATTACACCATCACCCGACGATTATTTTGCTTAAATATGTGTTGTTAACCACGCGGTTGCATATTTAACCTTGAGTTGTCTTCTGTAATAATTTCTAATTTCTATGACTACAGCTTCGTCGCTTGCCTATTATGCAAGCATGTATGTATACTTGTACCTCACATAAATTGCAAAGACCCATCATTTACTGCGGTTGCGTGAAAAATACCAATCGTGCATCTAGTTAATGTTTAGATTCAGCAAAAAAAGTTACCACTGTTGCCACAATTATTTTTGAATATTTTACCAGTTTGGCCATAAAACTTGTTAAAATCGATATACAAGATGTTTTAAAAATGAAACATCATAAGAATACGAACATATAAATATATTTTTATGCAGAATCTTCTGACTTAGGAACCCACTTTACTAACAGAGAAGTAGTTTTTTTGGCAGTTCTATCGTTGGAAATTTTAGGAAGACACTTTTCGCAGACCAAATTCTTAAGAAGACTCAAGTGTAGGCGTAGTTTAAGTAATAATGTTCAGGAGGATGAGAGGCAGTTGAAAATAAAGGTCAACGCCGTTGCCTAGGGACCAGCGTGACGGTAGAGAATATCCGCATTGTTCGCTACCTTATCGAGGATAACCACAGATTAACGGTTGTTGAAATTATTTCTGAGGTTGTAACAATCTCCGATAGTTCTCAGACTACTACAGTTGAAGTGCATCAAGAGTTACTGCGAAAAATTGTCAAGTTATTCACATTTACAGAAAACATTGAGCTTCCTCTTTAAAAAAGTAAGAGCCAACGACTTCAACTTTACTTACCGCATACCAAATAGTGACACGTTTGCCATGGAAAGACCTTTGATTAGATTTTTGTTTCCACGCAACTTCAGGCGATTTTTGTGAAAACGAAGATCTTGGTGTAAAATTTGCAATTGTGTTAAGATTTGGAAAATACCATACTTTCTCTAGGACTGGTTTATTCAGTATTATAAACATTTGTTTTTAGAACAACTATCCATTTTGTTTGTGGGATATTTATCGTAAAACCTTTATGATAACATGGTTCATATATTACAATTACTAAAGTTTGAAGATCTTCAATTCAAGATTCTTATCTAATATGGCAGTCATTGGCGTAGCTAATGTTGTTGACTATCACACGCCAATTTTTCTCTTTTTCTTGTTTAAAACCTCCTTAAAAATCTCTTGAGAAAAGATCAACCAGAAGCTTTATCTAAATGAAAATAAAACCAATAGGATAAAATGTTATTAAATTCTAAAGTAAGTATTAGAAAGAGTAGTACATAAACATTTTTTATATAAGATTTTCTCTATTCTTGAATCAGTAATATTCGGTGATATATTCAACAAAGGAAAGTTGAATAGCATAGGGCTTAACGCACCCAATCAATTCCGTGTTTGGCGAAGGATTTTAGAACGGGGAATTATCATGATGAAACTGATAGGTACGTGACGTTCTGAGGTCAAGCCTCGCGATCTCTTTGGTATCACGATGACGATTAGCAATCGCTTGATCAAGCTTGTTGTTAAAAGTTTGGCATATTAATGCGTGCCTATAATAAACAACAAAAATATCCATTGTTTTCGTATTTCCTCTTGGTTGCTTTGACTTCGGAAACCCCCAACTACTGAACCATGGTTACAAGTTTTTACCACTCGGGTATTACCAACCTTTTGCTGAATTTTGCGCGGTATCTATGCTCAGTGTGTCCGTCTACCACCTCATATAATAGGTATAAACGATGTGTCAGGAAAATAAAAGTTTTACTTCAGACTAACTCAAACGAAAAATTTCTTCAAAAACTTTGCAATATAAGCAATTTAAATAAATTCCGACACTTAATAAATAAAATGGTCGGTTAAACCTCCTTAAGGTTGTGCAAAAGTGGAAACTCCAGTCCACGTGTTTTATTCAAATATTCAAATCTGCCTAGGCAGCAAGATCATTCATTAAGCATTCTGTCTACTACAACTCCGCGATTCACGCGGCAGTTTTGCTGGTGTCGCCAAATAGTGCAATAGCTAGTCGTTGAGGAAAACTTGACATCATCGAAACCGAAAACCACCTACGCGCTCATTTACATTCTGCAAGCAAACAACTTTATGGAAACTGCTTAATTATTTAACTAAATTTCCTCCGCCCCCCGAAGCAGACTTCATACATCTCCTACGATGTCTGCGATGCTTTGAACCCGGCCACATTTCAGCAGCGAAATGTGAGAAAAAGCAGAAGCAGCACGTCGTTATGCATAAAACATTTGCGATTTTTACGATTCTACTCTAGCGCTGCGGGTTTGCAACTCGCTGGCCTAAAATGAATAGCCTCACGTGTAGCTTTAATTAGCTTCATGAGGCTGTTAATGATGTGTTTTATACTATTTCAGGAATGCGCCGGTTTCACTTTTTGCTAGATCCAGGTAAACAGATGTTTGTTCAAAAAAGCACCTTGAAACGAAGCAAACAGAAATGCGTGCGGAGAACGATACTGCGGGTGATTAGACCAATAAGAATGCGAAGCAAGCGCAATCATAACGATTTTAGCAGTTTGCTTTATTCTACGTAGAATGAAAGCTACTTTTACTGGTCCATAGACGGGAGTAAAAAAATTTCAATGGTTATTTATTCATTTAAGAATAGTTCAAGTTATTAGTAAAGTAATATAGAACTGTTTGTTTGTCACTCGCACTGAGCGCTACGCGATAAAGCAGATGAATTAGCCAGCCAATAAGGATCCAGTACTTGCAACAAGTTGATCAATTTCTTCTTCCGGGTTTTTCTCCATTCATTACCTTCCAGTTCTCGATAAGTTCTCCCGTATCTCTCTGTTTCTTCACTCTGCTTCTCCAACACCCTTCTCTTCTATCATTTCTTCTGTCCCTTTTGTTCAGCTTTTCCTCGGCCGTTTCCGTTTCCGTTTTTTACGTATTCGGGGGATTCATTCCATTGCTCATATGAACATGCTCATACCACCTTAATTTATTTTTTATATCTCTCAATGTGTCTTTCTTTACTGTCATTATGTTCTTTATTAATTCGTTTCGAACTCTACCTGCACGAATTCGTTTACTTAACTTTCTTTAATCCTCCTCCATATATTGCTTTAGTTTTCATTATATTGTTATATATTTATTTTTTCTCCTTCTATGTTTCTATCACACAGTACCAAATTAAATGTCTTCAGGATTTAATTTTCTTTTTTATTCTATTGTTCACTATAATGTTGGCCAATTCATTCTTAATTATGTGGATTCCCAGGTATATTGATCGTGACCTTTATTTTTATCCGATTTTCTATTTCTAGATTTTCAATCTATCGTTTTACTAAATATACTTGCATCTCTGCATTTGGTACTTTTAATTAATTTTCGTATCATCCATTGTATGTCTGTGGTATAAGAACTTGGTAGTCCTCAAAGTGTAGGAAATATAAGACGATAGTATCAATTTTTGATCGCATCCTATCATATTATTTCTCCACACTTTAGATCCTTTGTTCATATATTTTTATTGCGCGCGTTTGTTGTAACCCTTTACTTATTTTAAAGCCTTTCGGTGACTTATTTTCTATCTTCACCCTTGTTATTTGTTCGTTGTATTAATGCTATTTGAATATTTGCAACTTTTAACGCTTCCGAAAGTTTATGAGGTTAACAAATACTAAATTCAGTTTTCTTCCTGTTTGTTCTATGTTAGTTGAGAGTGAATATATCGTTTGTAAATTATATTCTTCTCTAAATCTACTTTGGTGTTCTCATTTTATTTCTTAATTTACGTCCATGGATTTTACTTAATGTACTTATTGTTAATACTCCTCCATATTTACATTTCTTCTTCTATTTGGAAGTATAGCCGTAAGATATACTTTGATAATAATGTTTCTTTTGTTTTATAGATATTAATGATGTTATAGCGATTTGCTCCTATATAGCTTTCCAGTTCTCTGCATCTCTTCTTCCGTGTTTTATTTCTTTCCCTATAGCCATATTTCTTACCTTTCTTTGTTGGTTCTTATATCTATTTTTATTTTTTTCTTTATTTATGTTAAGCTATTTGAGGTAAGGTTTTTCTCAAACCTTTTTGCTGTTTCGTCGTTGTTTCTTGAATTATTTCCACAGTTTTATTCGTTCTGTATTGATTTTTTACCGTTTTGTGAATATATTTTATGTATATATGTTTATACAATCGTCAGTTGTCATATTTTTACCTTCTCTCAGGTTATGTGAATAATATGTACTTTTATTTTTGAAACTCTTTACTGGTATTTTGGTTGTTCACTTTTATGTTGTTCTGTGCATTTTTTATATTTATTTGTAGCTTTAGGTGAAAATATTATCTTAAAATTAACTAAGTTAACTGCCACTAGCTACTCCCCTTTAAGCTTATACAACCTTTGTTCCTCTGCTAGGTTTATGCAAAATATGTGTTTTTTGTCATTTTTTCTCTACCTTTCTAACTTTTCAGTCTGCTAATATGATTCATTCTATTTTCCCATCTTTTTTCTCTGTCACTAATCTTCTCGTAGAATTCGTCTTTGTTTAGTGTGCGTTCGTTATCAAGACGATAGTCACTTTTATTATTGTACCTGTTATTTCTTTCAGTTCATCATATATTCCTTTCTTTGTTCTTGCTTCTTCAGGGAGTTTTCTCCATGGATGTATATAATGGTCTCGTTGTTCTATTCCTTCTCCCTTTTTTGTATTCGTTAGTACTAAGATGTCCATGATTCTTTTTGCTGCTTCGATTTTTTTAATTTATATCTTGCTATAATGACATACTGTATTTAAGTCATAGTGTATATCCTGGTTAGTTAATGCCGTAAGATTAGATTTAATGTAATTCCTTGTGCGTTTTTAGATGTGTTTAGACTAGATAAAGTAGTTTTTCTGACATATTAACGAATGTTGCGGCCACAATTTTATTTCGAGGAGTATTAAGGCTCATCCGCTATTCTATATCTAATACTAGGCGCTTGATAATATTTGATTTTCTATTTTACAAAAACTAAACAATATATCGCTTGTGCAACAGCTTTTGCCGCCTTTACCTGTATCTTCAGAAAGGCTGAATAACATTTTTGCCGATTTTGTCTGCATTCCAATGTCTTCTTTTTCTTTTAAAAAGGGCTGAACGCCATATTATTTCTGCCTACCATTTTTACGGTCTTTATCTGCATCCAAGGATTTTCTTTTTCGCCTTCTGCTAATGTTGCTAGTGTTCTTTAACAGCACGCTATTCTTGTCTGTCTCTTTATCGTTTTTGTTTGCATCCAAAAGTTTCCTTTTTAATCTTTAAAAGAACAGAGCATAACGCCATTTCTGTTTGTTGTTCTTGCAGTCTCAAGAGATTCTCTTTTCATTTCAGAAAAGTTGAATACCACATCATTTATGTCTGAAATTTGTACCGTCCTTACCTGCATCCAAGACTTTCCTTATCCGCTTTACTGAACAGGACGCTATTTCTGTCTACTAGTTTTAGCATTTTCATATGCATTAAGGCGTTTTCTTTTTCACTTTAAAAAGAATAACGTCACGCCATATTTGCCTTTTTGTGTGCATCTAAAAGTTTTTTTTCTTTTCGGAAAGGATTAATGTCATATCATTGTTCTGTAATATTTATTTTCACCCAAGAATTTTTCTTATCCGCTTGAGAACCGCTGAACGCCATGCTATTTCTGTTGAGAATTTTTGATTAATTTGTCTGTATCCAAGAGTTTTCTTTTCCGCTTCAGAAAGACTGCACGTCATGTTAGTTTTGTGAGTTTTTTGCTACTATTGTCTGTATCTAAGAATATTCTGTCGTTTTGTTTGCATCCATGTTTTCTTTCTTTTTCCGAAAGGCTAATCGCTTCACCATTTCTGTCTGCAAACTTTCCTTTCCCGCTTTACTGAGTGCGGCACTATTTCTGTTCGCTATGTTTGTCATTTTCATATGCATCCAATAGTTTTCTCTACCGCTTTAAGTAAGTCAAAAGTCACACCATTTTTGCCTTTTTATCTGCTTTTAAAAGTTTCCTTTTCTTTCACGGAAAGAGCAAATGTTACTGTCATAATATTTCTGCCATTTTGTCATTTTTATCTCCGTTCAAGGGTTTCCTTTGTCTAGTTAAGAAAGACTAAATGACACGCTATTTCTGTTTATTATTTTTGATTAATTTGTCTGTATCCGAGAGTTTTCTTATCCCATTTGTAAATGATAAACAAACTGTTATTGTCGCTTTTGTTTGCATCCAAGAATTTTCTTTTCCTCCAAAAAGTTTAATATCTCGCTTATTGTGTCTAGCATTTTTGTCGCTTTTGTGTGGATCCAAAAGTTTCCTCTTTCCGTTTTAGAAGGAGTAAAACAATGCCATTTCTGTTTTCTATCTTTGCAGCCTCTGTCTACATTAAACAATTTCCTTTTGCACTTTTGAAAAACTGGGCGCCATGCAATTACTCTCTGATATTTTTGCCGTTTTCATTTGCATCCAATAGTTCCTTTTTTACTTTAAAAAGATTGAATTACACGCTATTTGTGTTTCCCATTTTTGTAGTATTTGTCTGCAGTCAAGAGTTTTCATTTCCAATTTAGAAAGGTTGAACGGCCTGTCGTTTTAATCTGACATTTTTCTAGTTTTTTGCACCCAAGAGTATTCTTTGTCACTTCAAAGAGGCTGAACTCAATGCCATTTTTGCCTTTTTATTGTGCTTTAGAAAGGCTGCACGTAATATCATTTCTGACTGCAATTTTCGTCATCTTTGCCTATATCCAAGAGGGTTTTTTTGAGCCTTAGAAAGGCTGAACGCCACAACGTCACACTATTTGTATCTGTTTGTTTCCTTTACCGATTTAGAAAAGCTAAACGCTACACTAGTTCTGTCTGCTATTTTTGCCGCCTATGTGTACATCCAAGAGTTTTTTTCCCACTTCAGAAAGGTTACCGCAACACTATTTCTGTTTGCAGTTTTGTCACCTTTGCCTGTATTTAATAGTTTCTATTTCTACTTTAGAAAAGCTAAATGCAATGCTATTTTTGCCATTTTGTTTACATTCAAGTTTTTATTTCCTCTTTCAGCACATTGTATCTGTTTTTTGCCTTTTTGTCTATGCCCAAAAGTTTCCTTTTCCGATTAAAAAGGCTGAACTCCATGCAGTTTTTGTCTTTTGGTCTGCATCCAAAAGTTTTCTTTTTTTATTTTGAAGTTTGAATACAATATTATTTATTTGTTAATTTTTGTCTCTACACATCTGTTAGTGCATGAATTCACGCTGTTCTTTTCCTGCATCCAAGAAATCCACTTATTATTCCAAAATTCTGAATAACGCGTTATGTGGATCTGCGTTATAGGCTACCTTAGTAAGCGTACCTGCTTCTTTTATTTGCACAATTACAGCAACTAAATGTGGTAAATAATCGTTCCCATTCATTTAGGAGCTACAGTTGTTTTTGGCGGGCTCTTTTTACAGGTTAAGAATTTTCCAATAGATGTTTCATTTATTTTTCTGTCCACGACGTTTCATATCGCATCTCTTCATTTTCCCTTTATAGAATTACCACAAACTGCATTTTTATTAAGTATATGATTATGTGTTATAAAAAAGCTCATTTCCTCTAATATCATATAAATTATTTTGGATTACATGGACGTCTTGATCAGAACTAAATAAGAACGTCTTCCTCAATAACTAATTATTTTAAGAAGGGAGTTGTTAACCTTTTTGATCTACGAATATATTTCTAATAAAATACAATTATCAATATTTAAAAAATAAATAAAAGGACATACATTTCTAAAAATCTCTTAATACCTTGCCAACTTCAGACAAATTTCTGTAGGAATTCGCATTGTACTAAGATCTTCCTCGCCAAATATTTTCTCTAAGTGATCACAACTGCCAAAATGAATTGTTCACTACACAGCTTTGGACCATACTCACTTTATGGACAAAAGAATTTTTAGGATATCTCTTGCTGTTTCACTGATGCATTACGAAAGTAAACATAACTATTTTTTCTCTTCGGGAAGTACTCCAACTCAAGCAAACAAATCTGGTTAGTAACGTTTATTTTGATGCATCGCAGATATTCTTCCGGCATTGGTTTCAAGTGTGTAAAGGTTTAATCTGCGAAGTGTTTTGTGAGTTTTTTCCTGAAGAAACACTTTCGTCGTTCAAATAACAGGTTTGTTATAAAATGCCAGTCAGAAATTCACTTAACCATTCGAACTGTTTATTTGAAGTATATGAGGAAGTTACGAGGAAAGTACAAGGAAGATTAAAACAAAATAACAAAATAATTTACCTTTTTATGTCACTTTTATTGACTACAGAATATGCGACATTAGACAGGCTAATTTTTTTTATATCAAAGTTCCTGTAGCAAATCACATTCGTTTAATATTTAGAATATATACGAGTAAAAAGTAACTAACATTTCTTATTTTGAATAAACAATATCATAAAGAAGGCAACTAAGCAAACAAATTATTTATTGTAGTACATCGTTTTAAGTGTATTATTTGATGTGTGAAGTATTTTGTAAGTGAAAGGCGGTTTTTTCCTGAAAAGGCATTTTGGTGGTTCGACTAACAGACGATGCTATAAAATACCAGTCAGAAACCCAACAGCAAAACAGAAATAAATAAACAGAAACGAAACAAAATATGAAATGGTATGATCCGAGTAAGTTAGAAGCATACCTAAACATAAATTAATGAAAAAGGAATACAATAAATCAGCGACTGCAATCTCCGTATCTTTTCTCATAATTATTCATGATTACCCTTTATACATAAGATGAAATTTCAAAAGAACAACTCATCATATTATTCAAAATTCCCGAAGAAAATTATCAGAGTATCAAAAATTGAACAAAAGCTAGTAAAAGACGGACGCGTAGAGATGAATAAAAAGAAAAGATCAAAGTCACAGTAAAAAAACTCTGTTTTACCAGTGGGTAAGGTTTGGAAATATTATTATAAGTAAATAGTAATTATGATGACAATGTTTCCATAACCATCTCTCCTATTATAACACAATTTAGGAACTCATACCAAAAGGACTTAATGAAGAGTTGTTAATCATTAATGGATGCACTGCGATGAACTTATTAGAAATGTTATAACATTGTTCAATAGGTGATTACAAATTCAAATCAGTTATCCTCTTCTCATAAAGTTTCATATACAGAGTGAATATTAACAGTAGAAACAAATTTTCTTTAACCTTTAATGAATCCAGAAGTGAGCATAGGTCTCCCTTAGTTTTCTCCATTGTTTGATTTTGAACGATTTTTGTCCAGGTTAACCCCACTACCTTCTTAATATCGCCATACCAACGTGTTTTCGGCATTCTTTTTGATCGCCTTCCTGTCTACGGCTTCCATTTCATCACTTTGCTGCTTCATCTCTCGGCTTCCATCAGGACACTGTGTTTTGCATAGTTCCACTTAAGATATTAGACCTTGTCTAAAAAAGAAACGAATATATAAGAAATAAGGTCTTATTTCTTATATATTCGTTTTTTCTGTCCCGCAATGATAGACCCAGCATGCTCCTTTCCATAGCTCTCTGAGATGTTCTAAGTTTATTTACCATTTTGTTTGTTAGGACTTTCTTTAATTTTGTGAAAGCTGCCCGTCCGAACCTTATTCGTCTTTCAATTTCGATATCCTTGTTTTTTTTGTTTAGTGTTACTCTTTGTCTTAGGTATGTATAGTCCTCTTGCGTTTTCTAATTTCTGATTATTTATTTCTATTTTTAGGTCTTCTAGGTTTTGGTTTTATTTTTGTTTATTTTTAGTCCTATCTTTATTGATTCTTCTAATTATGTTATCGTTTTCTTCAAATCGTGACCATTTTCTGCGAACAAGATTAAGTCGTCAGCGTGTGTAAGTCTTTCTCCATTTACATTATTTCCTTGGTTCTTCCAATTTAACCTAAACACTCCTTCCAATACTAGTAGCGGTAACATTGTAACCCCTTGCCTTATTCCTCTCTGCATCTAAAAGAACTCTGTCGTGTCATGGGTTTTTACTACAGCTTTAACATTCTCGTGTATGGTTTTTAATGTTTGCATATTTCTGATCCACACGGGCTCTTGGTAGTTCATGTAGTATGGCCCAGTGTTCGACGAAGTCAAACGCCTTTTCGTAATCAATAAAGGTTATATTAAGGGCATATCATATTCTGTCATCTTCTCTATTAAAATTGTTACACTAAAAAGGTGATCACAAGTACTGAACTGTTTATGAAATACCGCCTGTTCTACTAGTTGGTAGTATTCAAGCTTTTTATTTATCCTGTTTGCATTTACTCTTATAAACAATTTATAAGTCTGTTGTAAGGGTTGACGGGTTGGGTTTCCCTCTTTAAAAGTATTACGATAATTACTTCGTTCCATTTTTGTGGTACATTTGCTTATTCTATGCGCCTATAAAAAGTATTTTCAACTTAGGAACGATTACGTCTGTTGCGTTTTTTATCATCTCAGTTATTACCTCGTCACTTCCCGGAGCTTTATTATTTTTGATTTTACTTAAGCGTGCAATATTTCTTCTTCAGTTATTGCCGAAGTATCTTCCGATCCAAAGTTTATTACTTTTCTTATTTCCTATCTTCCTGGAGGTTGTTGCATCTGAGAACTATATAGGTTTTTGTAGAATTCTTCTGTTATGTTTAAAATTTTGTCTTTGTCTGTTGATTGTTGGAGCTTTTTAGGGTTATTTCTCTTCTTCCTTCAGTTCTTCTTAAGCATCTTATGCTTTTGTTATTTGCTTTTACATTTTCTATTTCTCATTCGTAATGTGTCTATGTCTTTACGTATCATTCTTGTTGTATCTCTTCCGACTTCCCGGTATTCAGTTTGTTTTTTCCCTATAACCATCTTCTTCTTTCTATCATTTGTTTTGTTTCTTGGGATGGTTTGCTCCTTTGTCTATGGATGTTATTTGCTATTTTAGATGCTGTTTCTTTGATTTTTCAGTCAATTGTTCGAAAAAATTATTGACATTGGAGGAATTCTGCACCTCTTTCGGTTTTTTCGTCCATTTCCTTGCAATATTTATCTTTCTTTTCCTTATTTATCTATTTTGTTTGTGTTCCTTTTTCTTGTGTATGTTTATTAAATGAGTTAACGACTGATTCGTCTTTTACGATCTTTTCAGTGGATGAAAGGATGTAGTCTATTTCGTTTCTAGTCTTTTCATTTAGGCTCATCCAGGTCCACTTCCTTTGAAGTTGTTTTACAAAGTAGGTATTCATTGCGTACATTGTTTGACTTTTTGGTCTCCAGACCTATGATTCCAAATGCATGGCTCGTCTTCTGATAACTTTCTTCCTATGATTGTGTTGAAGTCACCAATTACTAGAGCATGTTTACATTTAACTCTTGACAGAGCTTTTTCAATGTCTTCGTACATGATGTCCACTTTTGCATCATCATGTGTCGATGTCAGCATATATATTTGGATAATTTTCACACTGTATTTTTCGATAGTTGCAGTACCAAGTATGCCACACCGTTATAACTTCGAACGTACATTTTTAGTTTCGGGTGCATTAAAAATCGTATTCCTTCTTGGCTTACACTTTCAGGTCCCTTGTAGTAGAAGGTATTTCCTGATTTTAACGTCTGCAAGTTTCTCCACGTCTTCTTACTTCGCTTAATCCCAGAAAGTCAAACTTTATTTTACTTAATTCATTTTCTAAATCTCAAATATTAATGATCTACAATTGTATGTTGGTATGATGATATGGTGTTTCTTTTTGAAATTTTTACGTTTAGTATGCGAATGTTTGTCTTTCCCAGAATACTCGAGGCACGCCTTTTTGATGGTCTAGGATTTGGGATTTCTGTTCCTATCCACCTGAGCTATTTTCCATTTCTTTTTAAATTTGACATATTCTTCTAAGAGGATTATTACGCCACGCTATCCTACTGCGGGTTGGTAAGTGTATTTGCAACCGTTCCTAACATGGAGAACATACGTTATTTGCAGTTGCTCACTTTGGACCAGACGCTGCTGGTGTGGTTACTATAGGAGCCATTAAGTTCAGTATTTGAAGGTTGCTTCCTATAGTCTCTTATTTAGTTTGATCTGTGTGCCGACATAGTTTACAAGAATATATAAATTAATAAACTTCTTGGAGCTATAAATGAGAGTGAGATTTCGTTAGAGACTAATATTCCAGAATAACCATAGATCCGGCAATCGTGGTTATAGAGGTACTACTCTTGGTCGTAAACCCCATACATCCTTCAACTGCAAGGTAGAAATTGAAAGAAAAACTATGAAACAAATTAATATATGCAAATATCTGAACACAATAATAAACAGTAAGGCAAAAGGAAATAGGGAATATAATTAAAACCATTTCAACAACATTTCACGCACCATAGAACCATTTAGGAGCAAATATGCAAGGAAAAAAGTTTACTACACACTATAAGAGATGAAAGTTCTTACGGAAGAGTGACATAATGAAAAACAGCATTAAATCTATGGTGGAAGACATTTTCATTTTAACTTATTTTCTTCTTTTGTTCTTAGGAGATTTTAAAGCTTTCTAACTTGTTTATGGACCACTAAATGGGATTTTGATCTCTATGTGGCTAACTAAACTCAATAATCATTTCCCACTTGTCGTTGTCTTGTACAAAAGTTTTGTTCCTAAAATTCTTGCCTCTATAGGATATTGAGGCTTATGGAATAACAAAAATATCAAAGCCAAAAACTGGAGATGAGATTGAATTGTTGGTCGGAGTTTCTCGGACAGTCTGGCCGCGGCTCGCGCACCTGGCCGGAACCGGCCGGCGTTTCCAAAGCCGTGGGCCGAACACCGTCCAGGTGAGTGTCTCGTAAAGAAGCAATTCCTCCTTGTTGCCGTCTGCGCGGTGGCGCTGGCTACGAACACTTGCCTTGGATCAGCAGTTCCGTCGCGGTTGCTCGTGAGGTGAGTTCGCGGCGCCGGCCTGCAGGTGCTCGAGAGCGCGTGTTTCGTCTCCGCGGCGGCGGCGCTGCGTTCGCCCTTTGTCCGGCCGCCTCTCGCGGCGCCCTTCTGCCCACCGGGCCGGTTTCGTCGCCGGCAGGTTCGGTTTCGATTTCAGCGTGCCATTCAGCCGCGCAAAGTGCAGGTGCTGGGCTGAAACAAAGGCCGAAATTGCGAATTCGCCATTCTTGCGGGCCGACTACCTGCAGTTTCTGCGCGGCCGGCCGTTTTGTGGTCGCGCAGCGCGGCTGTGATTTGAATTTTCTCGTCGGGGCGATATTGATGATATTAAAAAATCGAGGATCTGCCTTTGGTAGCTTGGCCAGACCAACCGATCCATCTTTTGGATTTTCCCCGAGACAATCAAAAACCGAAAGTACCGGAGTAAGAGCGCGGAATTTATTACCATTTCGTTATCCCGCGACCAACCTCTCGCTATCCACGTGCAGATCATACCGGCCACGAGAACAATGCGGCCATTGTAGAGTTCGTTAATTTGCTTTCGGACAATGGAGTTGTTTATCGGATTAATGCAGCCTTAAGTTGTAACTTTGCGCCGTGGGGCCGGTCGCGCAGCGCCGGGAAATCGCCGGCGGCGTTCAAGGGCGCCGAACGCATTAATCGAACTCTATTGACTTACGAAAGCTCCCTTAGGCATTTCCTCCATCATCAATACCGCCGCGACCCCGGCTCTGGACATGTGAAGCCCGGCACCGCCGGCAGTGCGCAAAGACAACACCGAGGAGCAGGCAACATGTCGCTGACATGCCGGGTCCAATATCTGAACGACATAGACCCGTTTTCGTACACGACCAACTTCCCCGACCCCCCCAGGCCGCCCCTGCACACCTTCAGCGTCACGCTCCCCCTCATCAACCAGCTGGCCGCCGTGCACAGGTTGTTGTGCGCCCCCCACAGGGTGAGTCGTCTTGGTTTTGTTCCCCGCGCGGGTAAGGTAGGTCGCGCCGCGCGCACATCTGGCCGCCCGATTTCGTGTGCCCTCAGATGCGCGCCGAATTTCCCCCCAAGGTCGCGCTTCCCAGTCGGTCTTGTTTCGCCGGCGGGATCAACAGCCGTGTCGTGGACTACCGTTTCGAGGATCTCGCTTCACTATTTGCTGAAGTTTTTGGGGACGCCCAGAACCGTTTTATTGTATTTGGGAGGTCACAAAAAGTCAAAGTTTTTAGAAAATATCATTACTATGCGCCATAAAGTATCAAAAGTACCTTCAAAATTTTCTGTATCAAAGTTTATTTGGATTGAAAATGAAGGGAAGAGGATTACGTTTGTATCTGTGTATCTTCTACCGACAATTTTGAAGAAAGTTGTCCCTTTACTGTCTGTATATCGAGAAAAACTATTAGTAGGTTGGGTACCTAACCATCCCCAAGACTGTCTGAACAATTTTTTATTTAAGATTGTATTTTATGAGGCATCGAAATTTGTAGGGTAAAAATAAGTGCAATTTTCAACCGAAAATCACTTAGAAAATGATCAACGTTGCCCGACACCATATAGTATTTTTCAACCTCCAGATAGCGCAAAATTGGATTTTAGAAAAATCTGAACTTTTATTATTAAAAAAATCTTGGGAGGCGTAATGTTTCTGTCATGGAGTGCTGGTTTTGGATAAAAAGGGAGACACGATCATGTTTATATCTGTGTACCTTCTACTATTTTGGAGAAAGTTGTCTCTTTACTGTCTGTACCTCGAGATAAACTATTAGTAGCAATTTTCAAGCGAAAAACTTATTTAGAAAATAATCAACGTTGACTGACACCATATACTATTTTCCAACCTCCAGGTAGCGCAAAATTGTATTTAGAAGGGCTTACGTTTTTCAGCCATAAAAAAGGGAGCACGATCATGTTTGTATTTATGTATCATCTACCCGCTATTTTGAAGAAAAGTTTCTCATAGAAGAATTTAGAAAAATGTTTCTTTCTACACTCTTTATACCTGACTATCCCCAAGACTCTCTGAACGGTTCTTTATTGGGATTGTATTTTATGGGGCATCAAATTTCAACCGATAAGCACTTATTTAGAAAATAATCAACGTGAACTAACACCATGGCTTATTTTCCAAACCCTAGATGGCGCAAAATTGCATTTTTGAATAATTCTTATTATTAAGAAAATCTTAGAAAGAAGATAATATTTTTTAGTTATCAAATACTGCTTTTGCATAAAAAGGAGGCACGATCATATTTATATTTGTGTATTCAGGAGGTTTTCTCTAACACTTTCTATACCCATTTAGACTCTGAATGATTTTTATTTTGGGATTGTATTTTATGAGGTATCAAATTTCTTACGGTAAAAATAAAAATCTTCAATTTTCAATCGATAAGCACTTGTTTAGAAACTAATCAATGTTGACTGACACCATCGACTGTTTTCCAACCCTCAGGTAGCACAAATTATATTTTTGAAAAATTGAATTTTATTATTTAAAAAAATCTTGGAAGGGCAAAATGTTGCTCAGTCATCAAGTGCTGGTTTTACTTAAAAAAGGGGAGTGTTACCATATTTATATTTGTATATCATTTGCAGACTATTTTTATGAAGTTTGTCATAGGTAGGAGAATTTCAAAGGTTTTCTCTATACTTTCTACTTACCTATCCCCAAGACTCTCGGAACAATTTTTCATTTGGGATTGCAATTTATGAGGAATCGGATTTTGCGTCGTAAAAATAAAACTATGCAATTTTCATCCGAAAAGCATTTCTTTGGTTTCTCAATCCCCCGGTGTCGCAAAAACTACATTTTTGAAGATTTTGAGTTTATATTGTTATAAAAATATTGGAAGGGCGGAACGTATCTCAACCATCAAGTGCTGATTTTGCAAGCGGTTGAAAATCTGCGTGAAAGAACATTAATTTCCGCAAAGTCGGCCATGTTATGTGTTATGTTGCGTTTGTCGTGAAGAAGTATCGGCCCGCGTCCAATTCTGTTCAGTGAGACTTTGTTGTGGTTGTACATAATTGATTGGGTCTTGGCCGGACTACCATACAGTCACCATGACTTTCGTGGGATGTTAATTCACACTTGGATGTTGTCGGGAGACTTCTTCACGGCCCAACCATTTCCTATTATGGCTCAGATTTTTTTTTTGAAGAAATTTGTTGTAGTACTTCAGTAACAAGGAAAAAGGCACCTCTAGTCTATGTATCTTGTGGTAGTCTGTCAATTCATGCGAAAGCATCCTGCCAAGCTTTTCAAATTTCCCAATATTATAAAAATGACAACTTACGATTGAACACTTTGAACGTCCCCGCAAGCCACTGTACGATAATTGATGAATTTTGTTCAACTTGGTCAATACTAAGGAGTCGGTCGTCCAGGGCTTTATTTCCTAACTAAAAATTTCCTTTTCTGAAACCATGATACCAATTTTATATCGTTCGTTTAGTATTATCGATCAACACTTAAATAATTTTTTTGTCATTGACGATATGTTCTTCTTTCTTGGTTTAAAAAATGAAATTGTTAGAAGTATTTCTGCTAGAGAGAAATGAACAGGCATTGCAACTAGTCGAAAGTTGGAAAATCTAAGCTATAAATTTATAGTCAATTCAACAGCAAATAAACGCTCGTCAATCAGACATTTGGCAATCCTTAGCTATGACTGTCTTCCATGTTTCTACTAATTTAGGAATTTCTTTTCGAAGAATGACTTTCCCCATTTTCTAGAGTTTCTTGTATATTTAATTTGTGTTGTTTTTAAGTTATTTTTTTCAGTTCCCTTATTATTTTAATCATTTTCTTTCTATTTTTCTCTTTCAATAATGTTTTGTATGCGATTTTGTTATGTCTTCTACAACCAGAGACTCAATTTTGGATATTTGTATATGATTCCAAGCGTGGCTGTGCGAGTTGGTTTGGCATTGAGTTAAACAACTGATATTTAGAAGAAGCACCCTATCCTAGCGCTTCCAATGTGTTTTTGACCTGTTTTCTAACATATAGTTGAGCGTTGTCTTATAAAAAGACCACTTTTGGTGCATTCTGAACGTTTTGTCTTCAAATTAATTAATTGTTGTTGATAGTGATCATCTGACTCAGTTTTAACAGCTGAAAGTGCAGCAGACCTTTCTCATCACACTAAATACACAACTTACCTTTTTTTATGAATGTTGTTGATTAGTTTGGATCACATATTAATTTTTTGGGTTTGGAATTATTGAAATATATCCATTTCTCGTCCCTGATAATATGGTGTAAAACTCCCTTTCCTTTTTTCTTATAAGCAGAATTTTGTCTTTCGAGCTTCTTTGCTTCAATTCCTATGGCACAAAGGTGCCTTTCTTACAAAGCTTCCCCGTGGCTTCCAGTCGTTTACATTTAATGCTCGTGGAAGTTTGTTTTTGCATCTGACACGTATCTTATCCAATAGTTCCTGCAATTCTTTATCTTATAATTTTTTAAATGCCCTAACATCAAAAAAGCATTAAAACCAACCATTTCGTGTTGCATGTGATGAGGTGCACGTTCACCATAAGCATTCGGTGAAATTCAGCATCATTTTCTTTGTTGAAATGATAAGGCAACACGTTTATTAGCTGGAATTCCTTCCGACACTTTTAATGCAGCAAACAGTTATCTCAATGTAACAAAGGCACTCCTTTATGTGATGAATATTGGTGGCTGATGTCAAAACTAACAATTATGGCGGCCATTAGAATCTATGCCTGCGCCTGATGTGGTAGAGGGGGCAAACTTAAATACTGATCATACATATGTTATACGGGTAGTCAACATTTTTGGTCCATTTCAACAACATCTTGACTAAGTTGCCATGTTGGGTATTTTTATCTCTTAATTTAATTTAGCTGTCATAATAGCAACAGCAAGTGTTTCTGAAAACGTCGGCGTTGAGGACCTTGAACTGCAGATTTGCGCAAAAGGGAAAATTAATGACGCATTGTGCGCTTGCGTCACCGCTTAAAAGCATAGTCTGGATATTCCGACGTCCACGAATATTTCTTCACTGCGGGAATGAATAAAATTTGGCATTGAAATTCTCTGCGGTAAATTGTGGCGAAACCGACAATGCTTTTATTGTTTGCCGTTACCTTTTCACTATATATGTGTGCAAATCAAATATAATGCGGAAGTATTTTTTTAAGTTGGTGCAACAAAATTGTTGTTGAATCTTTGTCGTCTAAGTGCGCTTTTAAAAAACATGATAATTGTAAGTAAGTTTGGCCTTTAAGAAGAGTGTTTCGGTGTAATTCAGAGTAAATTCTCAACTTTTGGTGGAATTTGGGCAACCGTATGGAGTCGAGTGTTGTCATGAAGCAAGTTAGATTAAAAATTCGCATCTTTTTCGACAAAATGTGATTTTGTTTCGTCTGTAAGTTGACATAAGTGAAATGATTTCTTTAGTCAAATTGGTCCTTCATTTTCAACTGTTCCTAACCCCCCATTCATCATCGACCTCAACATCACATGGTTTGAAGGTAATGCTCTGTATTTGGTGGGATCAGAATGGCGGTAGTGTTTTATTAACTGCTGAAACAAGGCGAAACTATCACTGGGGATCGCTACCGATAACAACCCCTTCTGATTACCGTTTGTTTCGATCGATGACGCATGACCTGCCTGAGCCGCGCTTCAACTCTTTTGAAGATATCAAAAAATGGGTCGATTCATGGATTGTATCAAAGGACAGGGAATCGTCTGTTGTCAGAATGATGGGAAAAAGTTGTAGCTAACTATGAAGGACAGTACTTTGAATAACTTGTGCATGATAATAAATATTTAATTTCACAAAAAAATCCTTTAAAATTAAATCCAAGTCCCAATACAATAAAAAACCTTTTTGAGACTGCTGGGCAGAGAGCTTCTTAGTGTACAACTTCAAACGCGCGACGTCTTTAATTTGTTGTTTCAGCCAACTCCTGTGCTACATTCCCCAAGTCCTGTGCATATTGACTCAACAAATGGGCTTTCCTGCGCTTGTTCAGCAATGCCCTCTTTTTTATTATTAGCATTTGCATCGATTCCCAATGTCCAACAGGTAAAAAATGCCTTTTTGTTAGAAAACCCCCAGAAACAATGCGAAAGCCCGAATTCCTCGACCTCGCCACGGGGCAACCGCTCCATTGTCCCGGACCGTTCCTCGAAACTGTCCCCTGCGATTAGCAGCAGCCTGTTAACTGGCTGCCTGCAAATAAATTTGAAATGTCCACATTTGCATGGTTATGAGCGCATTACGCCAACTATGAGGCGAATTCGGGCCGACTCCGCAAATTGCGAGTGCAGTTAGCGTCATCGCCGAGATTTAGGGGGGATTGTTTGCTAGTTGGCAATTTGGGCGGGCTCGTTTCCTCTATCCTGCACGTCCTTGTTCTTTTTGCGTTGTTGACGGGATGTTTGAACACTGACGTTTGCAGTTCTCTTAATTAACAGATTAGGCATGTAAATTGCGAGTCTGTTGATTTTCATTAATTAGTAAAGCTTTGTGAATCCAACATATATATGGTTTACTGTGGCCAGCAAATTAGTTGCAATTTGCAGTTTTATGCTTATTTTACTATTTTTGAAATCTTGGTTGTCATTCAAAGATTTTGGGGTTGTTACCAAACATTTCCTAATGATTATACAAAATTAACTAGTTGCTTAGAACAATATCAGAGAACCAAGGAATATCTAAAACTAAGTAACTGGATACTAATAGTAGCATAGGCCAAAGGATCGAATTTGTAATAAAAGTTAATTGCAGTTCACATTGAAGATAAACCTGTTTAGGATGAGCGCAGATAACACCATGACCAGTAGTGAAAATGAGTTGTTCAAAAATAGGAAGATAGATGTTTGTCCTAAAGAATTACGAAATCGAAAATTTATCCTCCAATATTCAGCATCCTGTATATTTAGACCACTGTAAATTAGTAGATGATTTTCATTTCCCTTTCATAATTTTTTATTTTTTTATCTCTGCTTTTTATTTTTATTGCTCTCACATTCCACGCCCCAATTTTGTCGTCCTGTCTACAATTCATTTTTCATCTCTATTATTTGATTCTTTGTATCCATATCTATAGCCGTTTTCATAGCCAAGGTGGTCTCCCGTTTTTCGTTTTTCCCAGCCATTAATTTTTGATTTACTGTAAGTGGAGTTTGCTTTGCTTGGATGCTGACTCGTATACTTCATTTTCTCCAGCTCCTCTTTATCTTGATTCCATTTCCACCATACTTGGTTTATGCAGATTTTTTGAATGATGATGTAAACACCGAAAATGGTCAACAATCTTAACCCCTTGCCGAAGTTGAATTTCGTGGACACGAAGGTATAGATCTTCTCAGAGTGCCCAACTATGCACACAGTTTCGGCAAATTTTGTAATCAATTTTCGCTTGGTGCACTATTTCGACCAAAAACTTCATGGAGTTTCCGTACCATTTCTGCAAAATTCTCGCTGAATTTGCAATAACTTGCTCTTCTATCGTATATATATTTTCGAATCGGGAGAATCGTATATGACATTTGTCGATGTATCAGAGTGGCTGACTACAAATAAGGCGTAAAGTTTAAGTCCGGCGTCCAATTTGGGCCACCTTTTGGTTGACAAATTCCGCAAGTGTTAATTGTGTGCATAGAAAATACCGCAAGGCGTGTGGCGTGCTCCAATATAAATATTTCTGCAGTGGGACGGATGTGCTAGCAGAATGGGGGCGAGCAGTGTTCATAATGGGTACGTGTCGCTCTATTCGAGCTCTTCCAAGAAAATTGGTTTGTTTATTTGAGAGAACATAAACAGCAATTTGCTGGAATGATATTTTAAAACAGTTCTAAATCTTGGTTTCGAGGGTTTTTTCTGTTCAGCTCCGTTCAGCAGTTTAATGGATCTTTAAGTGTGATGCTTTAAAATACTTGAAAATAGGTAATGCAGGTTTACCGTTAATATGTATATCGTTAGCAAGCGTGGCCTATTTTAGTGTATGTGTACTTTTCCAATAAACGAAGCGGCTTCCTAATTACTTTCTGTGTGCTCTACATGACAAGCTGGCGTTGAAATGTATTTTGGCAGAAGTCTCGAAGCTAAATATTTATATATATATATATATTAAGGTTGAATAGATTTAAGAATCTATTTACTTCGGTACAGTCCGGTTTTCTATTTGGTGCAGTAGAATTGTTTATATTTCGACTTTCTACTATCTTTATCATTAGTTCTGTTTGCACTAAATTTATTCTGGTGCTCCTCAAGTGTTCTTACATCATTTATTGACTATTGTTTCTTCATCTTGGTTAATTTGTGATCTATTTATGTACCTTTTTGGGTATGGTGTTGTCTGTGATCTTTTGTTTTGGACTGCTTATAATTATATCCATCAACAGCATCTTTTTTCTACTACCTGAACTATGTGCTTTATCTTCTCTTCGTTTAGGCTTTCCAGTAGTAGTATGGTATCTTTTTTTAGTATTTTTTTATAAAACTATTTTCTATCTTCCCTGGCAGTTTTTTTTTAATATATCAAAGGCCCTTCACTTTATTTTCATTATATTTCATCTCCACTCAGTTAATCCTATGTTTACTTTTGTTTTTTTCCATTTATTTTTTGTCTTTAGTCTTATTTATCTGAGTTTCTTCTTTATCAAATTCTCATTTATAAAAATTTGTTGGCAATTTTTAATTTTTTTTGTTCCCCATCTCGACTGGTAAATTTTTTGCATTGTTTTAGTAACTTTTTTGTTGTTAATAATTTCTTTAAAGTTGTGTTAGCACGTTGCTTCCTTTTTATCTCCTGGTTTTCTCTTCATGTCTTTCGGCATTTTTCGAATCAGGTCCAGGTCATCTTTAGCTCTATTTTGCGTTTTTGGCGGCGCCCTTGATGTGTCCTCGCTCTTCCCGCGATTCCCTACACTTCGATCTCCGTTGCCCTTTACCTTTCAATATTCACTTAGCATTTTCGCCAATTTATTTAAATGCGGGCCTCTTTATTTATTATTCGCTCATCTTTGACCTGTTTAGCTTGTCTGCATTGCAACGCGCAAGAAAGTAGCGTTGACCAACTCGTCGAAGGCTCACTCCTATCGTACGCAATACAGGTTATGTGCAATAAAGCTAATTCTTCAATTTAATTTCGTTTGTTCTATTTTTACCTTAGCGGTGTGATTGTATTCTATTTTCCATCATCACTGGATATGTGACTTGTTTATTTAAAGTGGTATTAAATACGTAAATCAGAGCCGAAATTCAGTCTGATTTTTCAGCCGTACATAAATTCACATCCTTTTGTTCAAGCAGCCTCAATGTTGATCTTACGGTTTTGGAAGAAAATAAAGTCACTACCTCAAAAAACCCTTGCTGCAATACAGCTGGATTAGTTTTGTTTGTTGAAGTTATTGTTTGATGAACTAAAAGGTTTTATAATAATTTCATCAATATCAAAGTATAAGACTAACTTTGATATCACTCAGAATTCGTAGGTTGCTGCCAACATTCGACTGACAGATGAGGTCTTAGAGTTTACTCAAATCGATAGAAAATAGTTTCCTTCTGTTGATTTGTTTTATTTTAGCATCGTATGATTCTAGTGGTAGCGAATTAGTGTACTTGGGGTGTATAAAATGGATGACACTACAATTGTATTCTCCTCACTAACCTTTTGTTAGGAAAAAGTGAGTATACATTTAATTAGAGAGGTTTTTTTCAATGTCTGCACTTTTGCTATCATCTCGGCAGTTTACGTAAAGTTGCTGCAAGTTACTCTTTGTGTGTGGCACAGCCGACTGAAGCTTGTTGGAGGAGAATTATTTACCGCGCACTGCCTCTTTTAGTGCGTCAAACAGAGTAGGGAGCCCGGAGCCTACAGAATGGCAACAGTATGACCGCGTATTGTCTTGTTGAAACAACTATTCTGAATGCTTCAGCAGCGTCGCTTCAGTACCACTCACTGATAATAATCTCACGAGGTTGTAACCAATCTACTAGCAGAATTCCCTCCTTGTTTTGGAATAAACAATCCTAGCCGTGTCATTACTTGTGGATAACCGACTGAAGATTTTTCATTGTTTCTAACAGACCGTAGTAGTTCGGTGGGGTGTGATATGAAGGCAGCACGATGCACCCAAGAGCCTGCAAGGTGACAACGGTGACATGTAGCCGCACATCGTTATGAAACAGCGCATCCCTTTTCTATTCGATGGCGTTGATGAATATACCAATGAAGTCGCCTAAGTGACTTATAGTACTGCCCAATGGTAACAAGACAGCAGCCGATTCATCAGCAGAATCCGATCTTACTCCAAAAAAGCAATCGCCATTTTTAGGGCTAGATCTTCTAATAAGGTGCCAAAATCTGTGGTTTACTGGTGCAGTAGTTGTTGGCATACCTTTACAAGCTTCTAATGAACGCTGAAGAAACCTGTTGTGCTAGATCTTTACTATCTTCAAATCCTCGTGGATGTTAGTATGAAAAGCTCTGCTAAACACCTGTTGTGTCCACCAGTGGCTCGAATGTAATTCATCTGTTTGTTATTATCAAATCCTGATAACCGCTTCTTTTGCCTTTTTGACCACAATTCTTGCTATATTTAAACTTTGATATCCAGTAAGCAATTCTGCGACTCAGCACTTCCTCTATTTTGCCTATAACTTCCGTGCATTCCAGCAACACCATCTGGTGGACTTACATGGCACTATAATGTCTCTGCACACTAGCACTAGGCGCGTATATAAATCTGCGACACAGAGTTTCTAGAGGGAGTATATATAATTATTTCTGAACGTCCTAAATAACTTTATTTGTATAATAATGGTTAGGCTCTAACGCCTTTTGTGGGAGCATGATCTGCGAACTGAGAGGTTGGGGCTCTCATATATTCGCCTTTACTGCCCGGTCGTCGCCCACTATCTCTGATACGAGGCGATGTGGCAAGCACCGCGTCTTAGACGACGGTATAGTACACTAATTACGCCGAACTTTAGAAGTGACAATTAAACAACGTATACAGCACTCTATCCAACAATTAAACATGCAAAAAAATATTTGGACACGGCAGAATCTTTAGCGTCTTTAGAATTTGCGATTAGCTACTGCAACTGGCTATCATGAAATTAAAATCATGTAATGAAAAGAAGACCCATTTCAATTTTTTTCTTCTAATTTGAAATTGTATGCTGGTTAATTTAAATACGGAATTAAGACCTAAAACCTGCAAAAGTAAAATTATGTTTTTTCATTTTATGATAACATTACAGATGATGTAAATGATTGGCCCTTTAAGTAATCATTTTGCATTGAATTTTTTTAGATATGAAATTTTAAGGAAGGGTTTCGTTTACTTTAAAAAAGCAGTATAATTTATAGCTCACCTCTAGGAACTTCTCTTGGAATTAATAGCATCTTGAACCGATTTGTTTTATTTAATTTTGAACCGTATTTAAGGACCTTCACTGTTTCTTTTTTCTCTCTAAGCCTTTCAGGTAATTTTCTTTAATCTCTACCCTCTACCTTTAAATTTTATGTTATTTCTCGACCCCCTTTTGAAAAACAAAAATCTTGATGAAATTATATAATAAATCGATTCAACAATTAACAGAAATTACATCTGAAGGGCAAAAAAACCACAATTGCTTTCAACAACGCCTCAAAGACATTCTCTCCAGCAGCACGCTTACCCCAGATAAATCAAGTACTACTCCAAATGATGCCTCGATGCTTTTTGTTGTGCCACTTAGCCGAACTCCACCTGCGTTCAACAGTCTAAGTGTGAGTGCCAGCCTCCGGATCCACGAAGTTGTAGCGGTGGTTGACTTTGAAGTGCTCGAATCCGGCTTTTTCAAGCTGCTTTGTCTTGTAGGTGCATCAACTGTCCGAGAAGATGGTAGTGTCTTTCTTGATCTCCTTTATTAATGTCTTTGCGCTTTGGCCTGGAACCTGCACCAAAAAGCACTTACTGGTCTCTCGATTAATTCCTCCAAAGATGCACTGTTGAGACAATATTCGACCAGGTTTGTTCTTGCGCTTGGTGAACATCGACTTGTCAGTTTCCACGATATTTTGCTATGGTCGTTGAAGAAGCTGCTCAATCAACTGTTGTGTTCTTGTTCATTCCGGTCTCTTCTTCGTACCACTTGATCAAAGTCAACTCTTTGACCCAACAGTGACAAACGACGGAAGACTACCCATAAACCAAGTGCCTGTGCATATGTTGACCTTCTCTTTGCACACATTGACGTGCACTTCCAAAAGATCCAAAAGAAGTAGAGCTTCATTTTATGACTCTTAAACAAATTCGGCTAATCAGCAGAATAGCCTTCTGTTGCATACACGCGACGGCATGTTAAAGATATTCATCTGAATGTCAAAAAATGCGGAAAAAATAAAAAGGGGTCTAGGTAACAGGAAAGTAAAAGGGAGCTCGAGATAACAGGAAAATACCGTCTTTCATCTATTCAAATTACTCTGGACCAAATGCAGTCAAAAAGATAACCATCGGGGGAGTTTTGATCAAGATAAAGAATTAAATTTGGTAGTTTCAGCAGCGATTCAAATTATTCCAAAGCCTGAAATGGAGGAAACAAACAATCTAATGTTACTTCGGGAGCAACATAAGCATCACGAACTTTATTTCAGAAAAGGCTTAAGAATGGTATTTGATGTAAAATACGGGACGTCCCTTATAAAATATATTTGTTCAAATGTGCGTATACGTCACACTTTCTTCAATTTCATCAATAGATTCAAATTGGCGACCACGCAAGAAGTGCTTCGTTGATCGGAAGAAACCGTAGGCTGGATCCGGAAAAACCTCAACGCTGTGCAGCTCCTCAAACTTCTTGATTTAGTACTTGAAATCAAATCTGGATTCGCTTGTTGGTCGGTATTTTGGTGAATTCCTACGAATCGTGTAGGGGCTTCTTGTGAACAAAGTTAAATTGATGCAAGTAGTTTTGCACACTCCAAGGCTGCTCATCTTCCAACGCTGTCAATAAATATTCGTTGTTCACCTTTTATCAGAAAGAGGTTGGTTTTCAAGATCAAAATCTTCTTCGTTGGAGCGCTTTAGCCATTTGACAACTAGTCGCTGGGCAACTATTGGCTCGGTTTTAACTTCTCAAATTGTCTCAGAAAGATCTCTTATAGTTAGAATTTTCTTCCAATAATGTCGTAACAAAACCTAAAGTTGATGATTTCGTAATCAGTGTTAGCCATTCTAAGAAATGGTTGGAATATGTCAATTAAAATTACCAACACGAAGTAACATCAAAAACCTTTGGGTAACATTATAAATTCCGCTTATCATTAAGTGATCTTCAATCTCCAAATTTCTCCTACAACTCACTTATGACCGGTATATCTGTAGGACTTTGGTTCCATCATCTTACAAAAAGTTATTACAACAGCACACAAATTTTATGAGAATATCTGCAATTTTACTGGCCTGTCGTTTTTCCTGCAATTCTTTTTAATTGCAACAAGTATTCAAGTATCAAGACTGAGTTTAAAGTTCAGAGCCTTGTCCTACTAACATTTAACAATGGCTTTCCTATTTTAGGGTGGCATTTTTGAATGGCCGCTTTAGCAATTATAAAAAGTTAATTGAATAAACCTCATGAAATCGGATTCCACCACGAACGGCGCCCTCGTTTAATTTGCAGGCCTCTCCTTGCGGTCGCCGGTCTCAAATAGAACACAGCCTTTCCGAAGGCAATAACAGTTAAGCACACGTATTTCGATTGAGTTAATTTTTATGGCACATTTACAACTGGACAAGCAACTGCGGCAGTAAACATTTCTAAGCACAAAAACAAACGTCTCTAGGTGTCTAACGGTCACTTGAGCGAAGGACGAGGTTGCGCCAGGATAAAGTATGGAGAGCTGAACTCTTTTTCCGCAATTCCTCGTCAAATTTATTTTGCTCGCGCCTTTATTTCGCTTCGCCGCGCGAAGGACTTTCTTGGTGCAATCTGCCGCGCGGCCTCGTTTTCTCCTGCTTGCAGCGCCAGGGTAATTTCAGTAATTTCCTGCAGTTCTCCGTTCTCGAGCAGACGCAGCAATCACATAAATCTCAATCCAACGATCTCGTATTTGCTTGGGGTATTTGCTTTGCAAATTGGTAAACAGAAGAAACATCGGCCGAAGCGTTTCTGATGTTCGCATCGTCTGTACACGGCAGCTCGGCGCGGATTTTTTGCGGCCCAAAAGCGGCCGTTGCGCGCTCGCCTTATGATTAAGTCGTCGCTTCGTCCCAAAAAGGCAGCGCGGGAATTATCCAAAGCGGCAGTTACTTTTTCTTTCATCCCGGCGGATGCGAGGCACACGCAATTGCGCAATTAGCGCCGGCGAAATCCGATCGGCGACGCCGGGCTCCTCTTAATCCGATCCCGATGCGAGTAAGCGGCGCGAATTGTCTTGTCGGCCAACGGTTTATTGTTCTGGCAGCTATTAGTACACCTGACGATTGAAAAACGGTGTTTATGCCCGTAAAAAGCTAATGGGCCGCTCCGCGTGCCATTGTCGGTATGCTAATTCGGAAAACGCGCCGAATTCATCTGCGTTTCGAGCCCATCCATCATCATTATCGCTAATGCGCGCTTTCGAATTCGGGATGAGCGAAATGGGAATGCCTGACAAAAGTGCGAGGTATTCCCCGGGTCAGAGGTGAAGAATCTTAGCAGAACTTGTTAGAATAATTGTGCCTGAGTTCCTTTGCTTTCTGAAGCGACTGGCTAATTAACGGGATTGTCGTTATCTTGCCGGTTTAACCTTTGACTTTCGCAAAAATGGAAACAAAATACATCAGTGTCAATATACGTTCAAGGTACGGAGCTAAATAACTGTTCGTTACTCCGGCCAACTTTCAAGAAGCGATGGCTCTCATAATTCACAATGGTAGTTAAAGCCATGGTCAAGCTTTGGACTATTCGAAAGTATTTCAGCTGAAAAAATTTCGTAACAATTCTAAAAATAAGAAAGTTATCATTAGTATTGTTATTATGCGTTTCTTTAACTTGTTACGATTTTTATGAAGATTCGTTACATTAATGGAAACCTTGTAGAGAAAACCGAAAACAAAATTGGTTTTGGTAATATTATTTTCAAGACACTAAATAAAAACTGAATTTATACACTTCAAAAAATTTTATTATATAATATGGTATTATGCAACACCCAAGAAACAAACAAAAATTAACATGAACGCTGGAAAAAGTTAACTTGAATATTAAACATTTGTTTCACCCTTTGCGTTTAATACTGTTTTTACGATTTTAGATATTTAGATATTTTTTTAATTCTGGAGTGGTAAATCTCTCCTGCGCCTTCAAGAGAACTTCAAAGATGATTTTTGGGCGTGGGACATTTCTTTTTTACTGTTATGTCCAATTCATCCCATAGCAACTCTGTGGGGTTGAGGTATGGACTCTGTGGTGGCCATGTTATCGTGTTAAGCATTTTTTGTTCTTCTTGGTTTGCTAGATAGTCCTTATAAAACTTTTATGCGTATTTAGGATCGTCGTCTTGCACCATCACGAATCCCTTCCCGATTAATCGCAATCCAGATGGTATGGCGTTTTCCGTTAAACATTTCTTTTTATAATGTTCTTTACTCACATTGCCATCGACTTTTGCTAAGTCCCCCACACCAGCCAAAGAGAAGCACCCCTATACTAAAACAGACGTACCTCCGTGCTTGGAAATCGGAACAATACAGTCTAGGATCATCTTTTCAATCTTAGACCGATGAAGACTGAAAATTTCAAGTTTGGATCGTCGATCCATAATATGTTTTGCCACTGTTCACTTGTTCAGGAACGATGTTTTTGCATCTACTGAAGCTCTTGCTGAAGATTTTGCTTGAAATGTATACATGTTCGTGTGTCACTTTTTCTATTGTCTTTACTCTTAATTGGTCTCTCCATGTTTTATTACTAATCGTTCTTCAAAACCTTATTTCCGTGCTTGTCAGCTTGCTTTCCATTTTCATTTCTTTTGGAATTTTCGTTTTTCTTAGAAAGATGTTCCTTATAGTGTTAAAAGTGCTTCCTACAATGTTTAAGTTTGTTGTATATATTCCCGTTGCTACCGATATGTGTTCCCAAATATTTAAATTTGTTCACTTCTTTTACTTCTATCCTTTGACTTTTCTGTATTAATTTTTTTTGCTTTTTTTACTTTTCTATTTTTACTAAGATCACAATCCCATACGCGTGTAGTAATTCAGACACTTGCACCATTTTTATTATCATTTCTGGTGTTATTTAATTTTGCCCTGCTGTCCTTCCTAGTTTTATCTTTGTACTGCTTTTTCTAGTTCAATTTTTGACTTATTTTTTCCGAAGGAACCATTAAAGCCGCATATTTCATTAGAAGATGTACAAGAAAGATTTTATCGCCCTAATATTAGTCCTGGGGGTCATTATTCTTTAACGGAGCATAGAAAACTTAATATTTATTTTTGACCAGGATCAATAATTCAAGTTATGTTAGTTACAATTACATCGGTTTCATTGTTCTATACAAAGTAAAGGTTAACTATAGGGATGAACTTCGGAAGGGGATGGGGTAATTGCTGATAGTAGAAGGAATAAGAAAGTTTGTATGGTCTTCTGTACAGAAATTATATTTTAAATTATAGTCGCATCCGTTTAAATCTTCCAGACTGGATCTAAATCTGCTCTGGAGTAATTCAGAGAGGTTAAGGAGGTTAAAGTCCAATAACTGGATGGTCCATGCAACAGGATGGTTATCTCCGATTCTTCTGTCGGAGAAGTTGTTATTGAGATACTGGTGAAGTAATCTGAATCTTCAAGAGTGCTCCTCAGGAATTGCAGATACAACCATTGAGACATTGTAGAAAAATGACTTGTCCAATTTGTTGGTCCAGCTAAAGCGTTGCTAATGATGGAGTTCAACCATTCCATGGAGATTCTGCTTATCTCACAGCTGATTGTTGTGCAGGTTAATGATGCCATCCTCTACAAAGGTTGCCTCTTCTATGACAAGGATTAACTCATAATTTTTTGTTCCTCTTCCTATCAGAAATCATCTCCTTAAATTTGTCTCTATATTTAATACTCATTTTGTATTTTTTTGTTACATATTTTGCTTTTTTCTTTTCTCGAGGATCCATTAAAAGGCTCTTCTTTGATCTTTATTTCGTAGTCATCACTCTGTCCCGTTTTTGGTCATAGCTCTATTTGATTGGATATCTAATTAGTGGTTTAGAACGTTTTGATTTTAAAGTTGCTTATACTTCTAATCTTAGACAGACAAGTGAAGACGTCACTTGCTGTAATTATCTTTCTTTCAATGTCTTTAACAACTCATTTTCTCCAACCGGTACGTAAAGCTACTTTTTTTTATCACTGAAGGTCTTTATCAGTAGAAAAAAGTTAGATATTCACTAAATAATGTTGGTATATATATTCACATTTACCTACAGCAGCATTTTCCGTTAGCTTGTGCGATCTTTAGATCGTCATAAGTATCATATGTTATATATATTCTTCTCCTTTCTTAGTTTTTTGTTTTTTCTTTAGTATTCTTTTCTTTTTAGCTATAATTTTTTCCTATTTGTCTTGCATTTTCTCATTATTGATTTAATCAAATTTATTAAAATTGTTCTGCAAATTGACATATTCCTGGGTATTCTTTAAACCTTCCTTATTTTTAGTTTTCTTGTTTGTCTTCCCTTTAAGTTTTCGTAGCGTACATTTTTTCCGAAGTCATATATATTTCAGACTGTATCTTCTATGTTATTTTTCCTCACTTTTTGCTATCGCTTTGTAAGTGTTAGAAAACAGTATTTTGGATTTTAATGAGCGCATCATAAAAGTAAAGCCGTGTTTAGTCATTTGTTATATTGCTGTTGTGGGAAGTTATGCAAGTATACTGGGTTATTGAAGTGTTGTGGAAGAACATCTAGTCCAACTAGTTGTTCACTAATAATCCTAACTCAAACATTAATGCCAAACCGTTGCTGCCGATGCACTTCAACCCTTTCATGGCGATCCTGCTTAGCCCACAGATGATTGTTGCGTAAACTGATGATGCCTTCTCTACCAAAGGTTGTTTCATCGGTGAGTGGGTCTTAAGTCTACAAATGTGAAGCGTCCATCCTTGTGTTCGTCCCTCTCTGTCTCGGGCAAAAGTACTATGGTTTGTGCGGGTAGGTTTCTCTATAACCTTTTAACAGCGCTTTAGAATACACGTCCACTTAGAAGATGTGCAAGTTCTTTCGGACAACTAATGCGATGAAGAACAGTATTGCTATCTATCATGGAACGTATACACATTACTGGACATATGGTAATATGATTTTTTCTGTCAGGAATCGCTTTGATTTAGTTGGTCTCTATAGGTTAACGTTTACCCTCTATGTTTTTCTCCCATAACTTATTTTAATATTTTTTTAAGGATCCATTAAAAGGCTCTTCGTCGTTCTTTTTTATGAGGGCGTGACTCGTAGTTGTTATTCTGTCTTGTTTTTTCTCATTACTATTCGATGTCGTATCTAGCCACTAGTATATCGAACACTATAATTTTAATAGAAATGTTGCTTTTGTTTTTTAACTCTAGACAGATTGTGTGGAGACATCCCTTGATTTTTTATTCTTTTCACAAAGTATTTTATAACTTATATATCAACTTTTTTTATCATTTTACCATACATTCAATGCCTTGTGCCACATGTTCATCGGTTAGGACAGGGTATCCAAGGAAAACAAACCCTTCTTGTTTAAAAATGATTATACGTAATGCTATGAATTACCAGTATAGGAATGTCCAGACACTCTTCTATCTGGCGATAAACCACATACCTGACAGATTGTAGTATCTTCCTGGCAGTGGCGATGTTCCCTCTGTGTCCTGACCTCGAGTCTAAGTAGTTTCCTATCTAAAATTCCCGATGTTACTTGAATATAGTTGAACGATGAGAACGGTCGTCTTCTGGCATAGAAGCCATTTCTCAAAACACTGATCAACATTCCAATCGCGTACAAAGTTGTCTGACCAAGAAGACATTTCAAATTCTTTTTACTGCTATAGTTCAGGGGCAGCTAACACAGATTGTCATACGGTGGTGCAACCATTGCTTCAGCCACATTACAAAATGCTTATTGTCCACGAAGTCTACATCGTCCAACATTTTAATATTTCTATTTAGAAAGTGTTTAAAACATTATTTAGTATCAGAGTATAAAACCAAATAGCAGCTTTGTTCACCCTTTTTGACTTAAGCTTTAATAATATCTCATCGTTTGATATGCTAATTTTCCAGGTAAGCCTAATTTTACAGATTCAAAACCCTTCAAAATTTTGAACAAAATTTATTGTTTCACGGCGGTAGAGTGTGGTTTATGAATTCCCGCCGAGATCTCCACATATATCATCAAAATATTAAACGTAATGTGATCAATTCCAAGGGGTTTTTCTTTATCGGTTATTTTAATGGAACTTTTCTCATTACCGCCACTTGTGCCAATCTCGGTTTCACTTTTCCTCTCTATCTCTAACTTGCCTTTGCTCTACTGACTATATTCATCTTTTTTCACTAAATTTTAGATTTTAATCACCTCAGATCTTTGGTGTAAGCATAAGGTAGAAAACAATGTAGAGTACGACAAACAACTAGAATGTCACCGATATTCCTTCATCTCGTCTTCAAATCTTGTTTTCGTTTCTTTTCCATACTGAAAGTAGTCCAATAGATTGTTTTTGCTCCACAGTATTACTCAGCTCGGCGAAAGTCTTACCTCATACAAAAGAGTCGAGGCCACATAATACAGACTTTCCGTTGCACGTTACGCGATTAACAGGACCCGAATCGTAGATGCATAAATTGTTATGTTTTATTGCTTCTGAGACATTTTAATTAATTTAATTAGACGTCTTGGGGCTGCTCAATCTATCAAAACGAGATTGCCACTTAATATCGCAATTATGAGCGGCGAGTGTTGTCGCTAATGTTTGAATGCAACGCTGCGAGCCGATGACATAACCCAAACCCATGGAATCGCCTTTTCTTGCAGAAATCCATTTCTCGTTTCAGTAATTTTTGCGTTAATTTACTTTTTATGTTTTGTTGTAGATAAGGGAATTATCACTATCGCGTAGAGGTTAACTTTGTCACGCTTTTTGATTCTATCGGGTGCGACGACCGTGTCCTCCGAATATGGAAACTTGTTCTTTTCTCCTTCTGCATTTGATAGAATATGTCAACGGCTTGGCTTTTTATTTGTGTACATTTGCTTCTATTTTTGTTGGCTGCGCATAATTAACTAAATACCATCTGCATATCCTACGACCGGTAACATTAATTTCATCTTTCTTCTTGTGCTTATTATTTTCTAATTTTTCAATGTCTCTCAATGTTAATAAGCTAACGGATAGGTAGTTTTTTGATTTCGCTATTGGCTCATCGTTATAAAATTTCTGTCTTGAAGTGTTTCTTTTACTGATAATCGTGGAACGATAAGTCTGGACTATGGGGAGGGGATTCCAGTGGAGTCCAGAACAATCCTCAATCTTTTGTTGTTTGATTCTGATTCCGTCCTTAAAAACAATACCAGCCAGCTACCCTTTAATCGGCAATCATCCCTCACTCACACTAGGCGACGTTGGTGACGTTCATTTTCAATTGCCCCTAGTTCTTCCAAAAATTGTTTATACCATGTTACGGATATTATTCTCAAAGTGTGCCTTAAGTCTTCTCAAATTTTGGACGGTTTTACGTCTGTCGTAAAAAACTTGATAACCCTTTGAGTAACAGATGAGCGTACTTTACCAACAACTATTCTGATTTATATTTGATTCACCACGTATGTATGATAGGTGCCTCTCTTCAATTTTGATTAGTTATCGATTATGATTCAGTCAGTCGCATTTCGCACAGTTTTGGTTATAAGCTGCATGAAGTCGTCTATTTTGGTAATGACCTCTGTACATTCCGTTTCGTAGCAGGCAATGCGGAGGACATCGCCTTAGCAGCATTCGTGGCGCGAATGCGTTTCTGAAATCATTAATTACATCACAAATCACAACAATGACTCATGGTGGAACTGTTAGTACTACGGAGAACGGCCGTTCGACTTGTTCCTGACATGTAAACCCCGCACCAGAACATCTCCATGTTCTTCGCCCATCAGCCTTCGCTCTCCCCGAATGGTCTGTTTTGTTTGCAAATGAACCTGTCAGCGCTCGCGCACTTCCGCCACACAACCGTTTCGGACAGGTCCAGTCCCATTAGAATCAACCTCGCTCCTTGCTGCGCACCCGACTAATTGCAAGCCTCCCACATCTTTCCCAAGGCTGCTGGAGTTGCGCAACCAGCCTTCGCCGACGGCCTCATGGGGCGAGGGTGGGCGACGGGAAGCCCACTGCTGCGCAGCAGCAAATTTGGAGCAGATCTCGTTATGCTGATGGTTATTGCTGGCAGGCGTGGGACGGCTGCAGATCGCGAAAAACGCGGATCGCGCGAAAACGGCGCCTTCCGCCCTTGCGGGATTCCTGGGATGCCTTCGGCGCTGTTGTCAACAATTAACGTTAACGCAATTACTTGCCCACGCGGTTATTTAAAGCGGGACTCCCACGGTGGTTATTGGACTCGACTGTGTCGATCGCGATTGCAGGAGAAGCCGCGATACGTGATGCAAGCCTCAAGCGCGTCTCTTTGTTGTCATTTTGGGGGTTGTTCTCCATTGATGTTTATTGATTTAGATCAAAATTGAATTCAGGTCCACTTTATTCAAATGTGAGTATGTTCTAATCCACAGAAAGTGTTAATGTTAAAAAAAATAGTGATCCATCATTTAGGGATTGGTGATATGGGATGTTTTTCTGTCCATATTATGACTATCATCGGTATGTAAAGAAGATTGAAGATCTTCATATATTTAATGGGGTAAATTTCTCAAACGCTTACAGATTTTGTTCTTCATTTTATATGCATTGAGAACAAAGCTGTTTAAAACTTTTTGAAACTTATCATCAGATTTGTCTTGTGTTACAAGTTTCAGTATTTGCCATTAATAAACAGAATCATTAAATTGAAAGTATCCTTTCGAATCCATAAAAACACTTCTTCTGTAACGCCACCTTTCAAAATTTTTCTGTTAACAGATATAACCATACCCAAAATCCTCTCATCAGTCTCTCATTTGGTAAAGCACGATTTGTCCTCCAAACCACACTTTTCAAGTCGTCTACTGTTCCTTACGTCACTGCAGGTAACGAGTAGCATTTAAAGCGTAACTTTTGCCTATAGATACCGCTTGGTCTCAATGCTTGACGTACAGTCGTGGTGTTCTCGGCATATTTTTCATCACGACGACTGGGGGTTATAGCGAATTACGTTCTGTAACTCATTAGGGCCTGTTTCCGTCATTATCCGCAACTTACTCAACTGCCGTTTTATCGTGATTGAACGTTTTCGTTTCCCCACTTATCAGTCGCACCACAAACAGTTGATTTTGAGTTTTTGAGTTTCCCAATCTGCCTACACGTTTCCACACTTCTTTACATCACTTCAGACAACGAATATCATTTACAGTCTAACTTTTGTCTTATAGGTAGCCGTTCGACCATAAATCTGATGTCTTAGTTCAGCAAATTTTTCAAGGCAATCACTGGGGATTATCGTAACCCACGTTATTCAATGCACTGCGGTTTCTTTCTCTTATTATCTGCGTTCTGTCCAAACGTTTTGTTATGACTGTACTGTCACATTTCCACTTATCACTCATTCGGCTCGTACTACTTCCCGTTGGACATACTCATACTTCATACGTGTTGATTAGGTTATAACGACCTCTAAATGCCATTTTATCAGTTAGAGGTGCGATAAATCAATAGTTTGAAGAAAAAATATCAAACCTAATGTTTCGTCTGCCTAAGTTTTCTTACCCTAAGGTTATGTTGTCCTACGTCTCATGTTTATTTTAGATTGTGTCTTCTTTGTCTATTCTTCCTCATGTTTCGTTATCGCTTTCTAAATGTTAGCAGATTAACGACACTGTTTTCAGAAATTATAAACACAAACTTTCAAGCAAAGGCATACATTTTTTATGTTAGATTCTTAGATAAACAACCTTTCTTTTTTTAACTCATTCTATTTTAATTTTGTTGTCATTCTTCTTATTTTTGATGTTGTTTTCCTACTCTTGGTGTTTTTTCCTTTTTTTCTTTTACTCCCCTCATGTACAAAAAGTATTAAGAAGTTTTTCAAGGTGTTTTTAATTTTCGTACATACATACAAACTATAAATTTCTGTAGATACTAGAAAATCCAGCCAGCTACGCTTGGCTGCTATAGAGAATGCAAATGTTACGAACTTTCTGTAGCAATCGCTACTATTCTGCAGCTATTTCTTCCGGTGTTTTTTGAGAACCTCGCAGTCGCCTTGCTTGGTTTTCGGGTTTCGTCACCTTTACGGTGCTGTTGACATAGGGAGATCTTCCATTTTCAAATTTATTAAGCTTCTCGTGGCACCACAAAACGCGACGCATCATCTGTTCGTCGGTTAAGTTAAGGAGTACTCAAGCGGAACAAACCTCTCCCACTTGGGGAAGGTCATTTAGAAAGATATGAATTTCCTGTGCAGGAATGTCTAAACACTCTTCGATCTGGGGATAACTGGCAGATGAGTGTGGAGGTCCTGACCTGAGGGTGTCTTCCAGAACGAAATTTCCTCTCTGAATACCACCTGAATATCATCGTACGATGAGGACAATCATCTCTCAGCACGTGAGTTGTTTTCTCCAAGCACTGATTCAGCACGCTTGAACTTGTCATAACTTACGACAGACAAATCTTTTTGATCTTTTGGGTATTTACAATGAATACAAATTTTCTATTTTCTATTATTTTTTAATGACTAATCTGGTTTTATTCCAAATGTTTTATTAAGAACTGACAAATGCTTTAAATTTTATAGCCTTGTTTCTACAACAACATATTTTTAAATAATGATGTGCATAGCTAACGCAAGGTCATTTCCGCAATAGGAAAACTGCAATAGTGTGAAGTAAATGACCTTAAAATAATTTTGAACTTAATGCTGCTAACACGATATTGATTGCGGTGATCACATCTTTTGTTATATTGATGAAGCAAATTGAGGTTCAAGGAAAATAATTCGTTTTCATCCTTCGCAAGAGTGGAAAAAAGCTCGGGCTGCCGCATGCGACCTTGACTTACAATTCCCTTTTAAATTGGCTACCCGCGCGCTTCCAATTTCCTGCCTTGTTAGAAGACCCAGCCCGCGCGGACGAAACAATGCCGAATTTCGGATCCTCGCCTTCGCAAACGAATTTGGGCTAATTGGCGGAGATATGCCCAGAATCGGCATGCAATTAGGCCCCGCGGGCTTACGTAACGGCGCCGCGGGCTGCGTTTAATTGGGATTTATTGTGTTCGCTGCATGTGGACTTGCTGCAATTGGCGCAAGTGCGCCAGCGCGCATTCTAATTTCGTAATTGAATTATTAGCCGCAGAACCGCAGCGTATCTGAAGGGGCTTTCGTAATGCTTCTAATTGATGCATGCTGAAGTATGAAAATAGAAATCGTTCTCGCCTGCTCCTCCCTCGTTGCGTGCCGCTTACGTGCTTGCCGGCCGTGGGATTCACTTTTCGTACCGGATTGTTGATTTGATTTATTTGACGCCTAAATGAATGTTTCTAGTACGACAACCGAGTTTTTTAAGTTCCAAAACAACCAATACAAATTACGGATTCCTCTTCCATTTCTTTGAATTAAAAATAACACTGGACTCTACGCCTCACGTTGGGACAAGGCCTACAAACTAAAAGTTGAGGTTCTCGTATGTTTACCCTCACTACCGGTCGTCACGCACCATCTCTGATGCGGGCAATGGGGCCTTAGATGACTGCCATTAGTACCCCTTGTACGAACTGAACCCAGTGAATTCGGATCCGTCCGCACCGCAGCCAAACGCTTCAACTGCACGGACACATTAGTGCTCATAAGAAAATAGGAGAACAAGTCAAGCTATGGTACCTCAGTAGAATACCAAAAATTCAAAAGAGAACATTGTTTCCTTTTCTAATTTGAAAATATGGTTACCATTTTTTTTTCAATGCTCTTTTACAGTAAACAAGCTTATGCATTGATTTATCATAGGAAATGCGTGGCTTTTATTCAAAGAAAATGAGGTTATAAGGTGATTTTCAACAGCTTATACCATTCAAACTATGATGAAAATCTGCAGAACAAGGCCAAGAAAATACGATGGATGATGGGAAATTTTCCGTTTTAACTTCTAACTTCTCGTAGGGTTGATTGAGTGACATTGCGGTCTGGCATTTTTGTGAAGGGGGCATGCGCATCTTTGATGATTTTTGTAAATTTCCACATTGAGTTTCCCCGATTGTTTTGGCAGCTGGTTCCTTACAACCCCACCGAACAAAGAGCAGCAATGCATTAATTGGATGTAAGCCAACTTTTGCCACCTGCTTGTTTGCAGTTCCTTTTAAGTTGTGCGCTGTGGTACAGGATCCGTTCTTCACGGCCCTCATCAAAAATGTTCTTTTTATGGCACCGAAGTGGAGAAATAATCGCAGAGACGCGGTCCGTTGAATTGAGCTTGGAAATGAATCCAAATTTCTGTAAATAGAGAAATGCAGCCTCACTGCCAGTATTTAAACTATCAGCAATTTCTTCAGTTGTCATTCTTTTGGTCATTGATACTGGTTCGTCCAAAAGAGGGTTAATTGTTCAGATCAAGATCACAATTTTGAAATCTGCTAAATCACTTTCTTACTATTGTGAATGAAAGGTTCTGAAGTGGTTCCTACACTGCTGCTCTCCGAAAGTCATATGGTATGCCATGGTGGAAAATATAACTTTTGTTCTCTATTTCAAAATTTCTCTTGCACGCAAATTAACTTACGGCAGTGGTTACAGTGATGTTATACCAGCTCATAATGTTTGTCGTTCAGTATACATCATGAATACAAAACAGATAACACCACGCGCGGCAATATTTCTGCTACCTATAGAAGTCGGACACGAACTTTTGGAATCATCTGACCTATTGTCAGTATCACAGCTGGTACTTACGTCACCTGTGTTTTCTATTAACTTTGAAAACTTGTTTGCGTATTTTCTTTTATTTGCAAGAGTTTTATCTTCATCTGCACTACTTTAAGTTTCTTGCTATTCTTGTGTAGGAGCAATTTGCCTCAAAGCTTTTTAAAACTTTGTTGCTCTTGTGGTGTTCGAAGACAATAATAGCTCATCTTTTTAATTTTCAGGCTGTCAGTCGCCTATCCTTGTTGATTGCATCCCGTATACCTTAAACGTTTTCCAGTGCTCTGTTCGTTGTTAATGTTCCAGAACTTGAAGCACTTACAACAGGTTTCTGACCATCTCTGAATCGTTTCCGAAAACCTCCTGAATCATCCGAGTAGTTTCTGCAGATAAATCTTCCAGCTTCGCAAGTTTGATACAGATTAGCTTTTTATCTGCCACTCATTGCAAATGGGATAGTCACACACTAGTGTGCTCACTCGCCGGCATCTAACTCTGTACTGAACCAACCAGTGAAGTTTTCCTCATCCACGCATGCGTACTATACTCTATCTTTATGAGCTGCCAGACTATCCGATAATTAGTTGTAAATCTGCAAAAAAAGTTTTGTTTAGAGAATTGAACAGCGATTGTTAAGTTTAAAGAGTGATGCATTACTCTCAAATATAGGTTTTTCTATCTTCTTATGTTTACTTACAACTATTATAAATTACTAGATCTTGGTAGAATACCCTTTCCACGCAAGTCTTGATTTTTCTCCATCTTCTTTAATAGGGAAACCATGTCCTACCCTTCAAGTCTCAATGGTTACGACTTTAAATGATTACATCTTCCTAGGGCAACTAATAAATATAGTGAAAATCAAATGGCTGAAATTAAAAGGGGTTGAAGGAGGTTGCAGAAGATCTTCTAAAGTACCAAAACACCTGAATATTTAAGGACTGGGTGTGATCAGTGTGTAATCTACCGGTTCTAACATTGGCTCAGAAATCCAAACGTTTACCGAAGCGAACTAGCGAACTACAAAAGACTCAGAGATTTAGGGAAAGAGCAATGATAAAGTGTGAGACTATCGGGTAGAAAGATGTAAAAGAGCAGGTAGGTAGCTGGATTAAACTGAAGTCTCGCTTATCATAATGTCAAGCAACAAGATCATAAAGGGAATACATAGTTCAGCAAAAGAGACCGCCTGCAGATGAGATAGAAAGACAACTAAGAAGATAATTGGCATAACATAGATGCAAATGGAAGGATTTGAAGGAGACCTGGTTCAAAGTTAGATACTCTAAAATAACCTACACAAGAAGAGACTGCATGTAAATCTCTATAATCTGAAGCTAGTAACCTTTTAGTGTGTCTGGTTTTTAACAATCAAATTTGGTTCATTAACTAGTTACAATGATATGCTAACGATGAACCAAAAGAAAACAGAATTTAACTGAATGGTTCTCTGGGTCCATTTAAAAACTATCAGAGGAATTTTGATTAATACTTCCCAATCAGGATTCAGAGTTGTATTGTATCATTCTCTTGTAAAGGTGAGGTATCAACCAAAGATTATTTGGCTTGGTGGACACTTCTTTTATACATAAAATTGAAAAAGGTAGACCAAGAAAAACCGGTGCTACTTGTGAAGAGGTAGAACTTGGTGGAAATGAAATTAAACAACAATGGTGGCGCTAAAACTGGACAATACAATGGTGAGATTAAAAGTCATGATACGATCTATAGGAATAAAGAAAAATGAGAGTATTGAGCAGCCATAGGAATTTAGGAAAACTCATTTCAAGATCTTCTCGTTTTTGGATTACGTAATGTGATTAACGGATAAAAATTGGAAAGGTAATTACAACATTTCTAAAGAAATTAGCGGTGCTCAAAAATCCAGAAATTTTATTCAACGAGTATCATTATTTGAACTTATTTTTGTCTGATGAAGGTGATTAGAAGTTTATGCGTATCTTTGAGCCACTGTCTACAATTCAGTGCAGAGTTGGTAAGACATTCAAGGAATGACCGTTTCAAATCGATTGTTGCCTATGATGAATATTTTCTCATAAAAAAAATTTAGCTGCTATTGCTTACAAGATTTTCCGATGGTGTTTTACAATTTAATTTTCTCCTAGAATTCCAAAATTATGCAAACTGCGTTTTGCAAGTCAAGTATTTTAAACATTCATAGCTGCCATTACAGACAAGCGGAATGCTCATACGTGCCAAAAACCCACAAAGAATAATTGCACGCAAATGCCGCTTTTTAATGCGCGTTTTGCTATTGGCGGCCCGCGCACGAATATCGGCTATTAAAATTACGCATTCCAGCCGTAATTAAAAGATAATAAGCCGCGCTGCTGCCTATCTCGCATGCATTAGCGTCTGCATATTGCACGCCGATATTCGCGCCTTTATCGCCACAAGACGCTCCTAGGCCCCGGCCCGTGATTCATGGCCGTTGGGCCATTAAAGGTCCGGTCGCTAAGTAGATATTTATGTTTTATTGCGCGCCCGCCGGATTTTTCGCCGCGAAACGCGATCGAATCTTCGTGAGAGCGGCCGCCGAGCCTCGTTACCCACGCGATGCGAATTTCACCGCGCTTAATTAAAATTTGTAGTTGCCGGATGTTCGGAATAAATTTGCATGGATTTGTCTGCGTGCTGATGCTCTGTTTTGATGCCGGCAATTAGCGGCCGCCCAATTATCTAAATAGCGCGCGGATTACAAGGGAGCCGGGCCCGGCAAGGACGCCGGTGATTAAGCGAGGAGACCGCGGGAAGGGCGAGTGAACGAGCAAATTATAAACTGGCAGAAAAGGCGCAACAAGTGGGAATAATGAGGTATATGGAGAGTAATTAAATGCTCTTCGGTTGAAAGTAAAGTAAAGCCGACCCTTCATTATGGTTGTCCCTCACAACCACAGCAGCCGAAGCTTCTCTCATCAAATTTCTAATTATACGAAGTGCGTTCAAGTTCTAAGGTCTGCAATTTTTTTTTTTCTAAAATAGTTAAAACTTTTGTTACTTCTCAGCATAATCTCCCTCTAGACGTACACATTTTTCACAACGTCGTTGCCGTGATTTCATGGCTGCTGAAAACACTTCTTTAAGGGTGTGTTTTGGCCACTGGAAAATCGCTGATGCAACAGCAGCTCGATTCACGGGTCAACCTGTTCTGAGACAATGCCACCTGTGCAGCCTTATGTTTGTCGGTCAACATTTGTGAGACTCGCTTTGAAGAAACTTTCCGCATTTTCAGGTCATCATGGACTCCACAGATCCTACGGAAATGCCAAGTTTAGAGGCAACATTATCCACACCTAATCGACAGTCTTCCATAATAATTTGCTCCACTCGCGCAATCATGATTTCGATCCGGTTGGTTCGTGGCCGAGGCTGCTTCGGTTCATTGTTACACATTGCTTGACCTTTCTTAAGCTTTCGTACCCACGAGCGCACGTTTTTAATATCCATAACGCCTTCGCCGCATGTTCACTCAATTGGCGATGAGTTTCGATGGGCGTTTCACCACGCAAAAGGAGAAAACTGATGATTACACATTGTTCTTGAACACTAAACATCGCCATTTGAAAACAGCACTGCAATGGCGGTAATTTGACCTGTGTACATTGTATGGTGTCGCCATCTGTATTAAAATTCAGAAATATTCTCCGCTCTTCACTTCTCATAAAAACTACTTTTTTGAATAACCTTACACTTACTGTTGATTTTATGCACCATCTCGAGCACATTACCTTTAGTGATTTTTTACATTATCAGCAGGAGGTTGTTTTGATCGTGCTAATTGTCTAGATTCTGGTAATATTAACTTTGCCATTACTAACAGTAAACTTTAAAAAAGTTAACCACGATTATAGCACACCCAAAATTTTCGATTGGATAAGATATTTAATCACTTTTGGTACTTAAAGAGCGACAGCAACAATGCTCTTAGCTGGAGAGATCAAATTTCCAGTAGAGGAGACTTTGAGATAAAATTTTTGAGTGCTTCCTTCAATAAAGGAAATAACATCAATTAAGTGTAGCAAAAAATTTTGGACAGAGAGAATACCCTTGATCCCCAATGTCCTCCTTATAAATGCTTTGCAGCAATGAAAGTGAAAGGTTGATATATGTAGCGTTATCTTTCAGGATACATCTTCTTAAGAAGATCAAGGAAAGACATCTGAACTTAAAAAAAGGATTTTGGATTTTATGAGTACCTACCTTTATTCGGGGCGATAAGTGGAAACGAGTAATATTTTCCACTTCATAAATCTATCACTCTTGGAGAAGCCGCTTTGAACAGTGACACTTTCACTGGTTACCTGGTTGAAGAAATGTTTCTTGACCCAGCAACATTAGTGATCTTAGTGTTCCAAATGTGTGAAGTACTTTGAATATCTAGAATCTTACGTAATAGAAGAGAAAGAGACTTTCTACCTCCAAATTTAGGGGATTCTATAGTCACTTGTCCATGGAAAAAACGGCACTATTGCCGTCACAGACGAATCTATGACCTACACTAAGCAAGACAAGTTTTAAAAAAGAGTACGTCAATTTGTTCTAAATATCTTGAAATATATGAAACGTCCGTATTGTTTTTGTTTAATTTTGTTTGCTAATTGTCGAGATATACAAATATGTAAAACAACTGTGGGTTTTCTAAATATGGAGCTGGCTAAAGACATGAAAACATTTCGAATCCGTACTCCTCTTTTACGAAGTTCACTTGATGTGATACATTTGATAAAGTGACGAACATATAGCTTCATTTGTTGATAAATTTCTATGCTTGATCCTTTTGCCACTTCAAACATTGATAGTAAGACTTAAATTGCTGCTGTGGCGTGATGTCTGCATTGATTTAATTTGACTCTCCCTTGTATGATGCCGTTGTAATCGAAGGAAGGAAAGTTCGAAGTGTAGAGAGGGTGTTCTAATGTAGTCCAAAACATATTCTCAATTTTTTTTGAGTTTGAGTAGTTGTATGGAAGTTGCGAAGTCTCGAATTATCTCAACCTTGGCGTAACTTATTTTTAAGAAGACTGCTATCAGTATAAATATTTTTCTCAGTCACGCTGGTTCTGGAGTGACGATGACTTGCATTTCGAACTGTTCTTCGCCCTCCCAAAAATTGTTTATGCCATATATATTCAAGATGTTGCTCTCGATGTGTACCTTAAATTTCATAATAAATTTAATAATAAACCGTTGCGTAACGAATAACAGTATCTGTTGCTTTCACATTGTAAAGCTAACCAAAGTAGCGGTAGTACAAAGTAACACTACGGAGGGAATTTCTTTCGGGTATCTCTACTTACAATGTTTCCTTCACTTCACAGTACTCAAAGAAAAATTCCCGTTTATGTTTGATCGACAGGGGAAATCTCAAAAAATGCCTAATAAACAAAAATTCTTTAGTAGTCCAAAGAAATTATAATCAAAGAAGCGCATTCTAGTACAGTCCATAAGAAATTCTTCATTTTTTTTCGATTTTGGGGAGCTGTATGGACCGGAGCGTTGTGGTAAAACAGGATAACGTCTCGGATCGGAAATCCATGTCTTTTTGAACGATACGCAAGTTTTGTTTCGTTTGAAAGTGGGCATTCGTATGCGGAGCTTTACAATACGTTTGTGCAGAAAACCGATCTGCAAAACTCTTCCGAAATAAAAAAAAACAATTGCAAGAATCGTTCTAGTTGAGAGCCGAGTTTTGGTTCAAGCTTGTTTGGATGTTTACTCAAGTTTCATTTGAGGTAACGATACGGAGTGAAAAAGCTGTTTTTCCTGCCTGGTAGTCTGTCAGTAGTCGTTCGCACACCTCGCTACCGTCCCTGATCTTCGACGAGAAGACGTGGAATCTATTTTGCGAACATTTTTTGAAATCTCAAATTGTCACTAGTGATTGACCCAATTTATTTCTTAAAGAAGGCAGCGAACAGTCTGATTACTCTCCTCAATCGCCTTGGTTCTTAGACATCAATGTTTTTCATTTTGCACTGCTGCTCTCCAAAAATAACTGTTTGTGCCATGTCTGCTCTTGAGATTTCTTAAGGAACTTGATAATAATTCGTTGCGTAAGAAATAAGTAAACCTCTTGCTCGTACAACGTGATACACATCATTCAGAAGCCGTGCCTCTCTATGTTCACATCACGTCGCGTAAAAATGAAATTTATGGTAACGTTGTAAGTTTTCTGACTTAAAAATTGACGATAGAATCCTAATTTTGTTAAACCTTTAAAAATTGTTATAAATTTCTGTTGAACCATTAAATAAATTTGTTTTTATTAATCCTTAGCGAATCAGCCAGGACTTGATTATTAGAGGTAATTAGAGGTAATATATACAATTGAGTATAGTGGTCAATTGTACAATTAGGTCGAAACTTCTGACCACCTTTTTTGAACTCCTCATTAAAAAGTAGAATAGGAATGTCTCATAAACCGACCCATTGAAACACCCCTAAGGGGGTTTTCCTTTATTTATTTTAAAGTGACATATCTCATGAACGATAATATATAGAGTGCTGAGACCTTCATAGTTGATTGGTTGGTCTAAGTTTGAGTTTCCAAGGTGTTTATGAGTTTCAACATTTATATATATTACCGTTTCGCCCCCTGATCTTGTTAAACTTGATACCAAATATCTTTTAAATGCATATATCTTCCATTTTTAACGTTTTTTATCCCAAAAATTTTAGAATATAGTATTTTATTATTTTTTCTTTCACTTACTTTGGTGTTTGTCCAAAAAATACCCCGGAGTGTTTTAAACTATTTAGAGATGCTTTGGAGCACATTTGGAGGTATTTGGGACAGGAGCGAGGGCAAATATCCAATACATTTAAAATTGAGTAACTAGACTATGGTATTCTCTCCAAATACTATTTTAACTTTTCTAAATACAAGATTTTATTTATGGAAAAAGACAGTTTAGACACACTGGAGAGCTTGTAGTCTCTGAATAATTATTGATCTCTCAATAGATCTTTTCCCATTATTTACAAACATTAAATGTCTCATTCTTATCACGACTTTCTACACGATTTCAAAACTGTTTTTGTTTTATTTATTTAAATTTGTCTACTCAGCTCTATTTATTCGGGATATATTGGTCAACTTCAACATTTGTCAAAAAAAATTCCGAGTCTAGGCTGGTAAAGAATGATTTATTCAACTTACCAACTAATGGTCCTAGGTCTTGTCCAAATAATCATCTTGGGTATTTTTGGGGGTTATAAAAGCAAGCCGAAAAAGGTTAATCCCCAGTGGTTCTTAGCGCATCTATCACAGCCATTTGTATATTACACATCAACATATATGAAGTTGTAATATAGCAGGGATGTGATTTTTGGCCAGCTATTTCTAGACTGATGCAGTAGAATGAGGTGTTTCATTGTCATGCATTAAGAACCACTGCCCATATATCCGCAAGTGTTTCAGCGCAGTCATTGTAAAGGTTTTGGTTTATCGTTTATTCTTCAGGTAGATACTTGGTACACCAAACGTCTGAAATAAAAAAATGCTATCGACATTGTTTTCGAAAGTTGTCGCTTCATTTTTTTGGCAGCTGGTGATTCACGATCTCGTAATTCGGCACTTGGCTCTTTATTTGAGTATAACACTGGTAGCACCATCTTTCACCTCCGGCACTAATGTTTAACAAAAATGTGAGAGTAATTTTGACCACAGTTTTCCAACAGTTCAACATCAATTATTCGTCTGGTTTCTTTCTGTTCCCCTGTCAATATGTGAGGGACGAACTATTTTTGTATTAATTTACGTTTTCTATTCACTTACAGTTCTTCTGCTTTCATACGCACAGTAACAGGACGGTGCCCTTGCAGTAACTACCTCACAAATTCACAAACGAGCTAAATAATAGGTTGCTAAGCATAGCCCTCCCACCTAATGAGTTTACATGAATACTTCCAAGATCATATCTATTCAGAATAGATAACAGGTGACCGAATAAAATCAGTTTTTTCTGACAAGTATTGTACATATGCACATAAAACCCATACTTTTAAATTTCCTGTAATTCTAGTGCAGTAGAATGAAATCACACCTACATCCTGATTGAGATACTTGACTGGTGCACCCTAGATCTCACCTGACATGTAAAAAATACACAATTTGAATTAATGACCAAGCGTTATAAAGTTGACCACTTCACTAGTCATCGAAGAAAAGCTTTTGATGGGATTTCGAGATTTAATTAGTCATCGGCGAACCAATTGGGCACCGCAATGAAACCAGAAATCCGTGCCCGTGCGCCCTGCTCCAATCTTCGATTATTTATGCCGCAGCTAACGGGACTCCATTCAAATTTAACTGCCGGGAGGCGGCTCTTTGTGGCCGCACAGTAGCGCATTAATTATTTCTGAAGCGTTCGGTCCCAGAATAATTCCGTGAAATGGGTCATATTCGGGCCGCCTCAGCGCACCTCCGCGCGATGTGCATTTAGAGGACGATGACCTAAATCCCACTATTTCCGTGTTGCTGCGGCTGCGACGCCCTTTCCGTTTTCTTGGGCGGTTGGGACGGGCGCTTGCCAGTCGGAGACTGAACTGTGTGGCTCAGTGAGGAATTGTCGACCGAAAATTGATTAGGGAGGGGAAAGGCCTTGTTTCTTTCTTTGCTTGCTTTTGGCCTTCTAGGCTATTTGGAGTCTCGCTCGTTTTCTTTCATTTTATTATTCTTTTGGGAAATTTTATTTTTGTGTGTTCTAACCTTATTTTCCTTTTTTGATATACTGATTTTCTGTTGGTGGATGATTTGAAATATTTATGTTCGATTTGAAAATATCAAAATGTACCCTTTTTTATGAAGATCAAACGTATAATTAGTATTACTATCTTCCCTAACATTTAAGAAACTTGTGAATTCGCTATTCTTAGATGCACATAAAGTAGTTTACACCAGCTTCCCAGGAACCAAACATCTTCCCATTCAAGCTATGTATTTTGCAAAGACCAGAATTAATTAAAATTTGATGCCCTTGGTGTTGGAGAATTTTCTCCTGTAATTCCTTCGGAATTAGTTAGGCCACATGCGATTTTATGCGATGGAGAATGTCGCCTTTTTGATTGGAATTTCGCATTGAGTTTTGTGAACTTGATCGTTGTGGTTATTTCGTCAAGTGAAAAAAGATGGAGGCGAATGAATCCCCTGCAATCTCACCAAACAGATTCAATACCTTTTTTGGCGCTGATTCTGTGCTTTCACCCGCTTGATTCCACCTCTCATTTGCTTGTACATTGCTGTATAGGATCTCTTCTCCACCGTCTGTTACTTTATGATTCAAAACGTTTTTTTCACGGCCTCCAAATAGAAAAATAGCCATAAAATCCAATATGTCCAACATGTTGTCTAGCAAAGAATGCGGCTGCCCTGAATAGATATTAAATTTGTCCAAGTGCCTTTAAATGGATAAATATAGACGCATTGCTAATATTCAGTTTCCGAAGCCTTCTCAGTTGTAACCTTAGGGTTAATTCCATTAACGCACGTTCAATATCATCGTTAGTCTCGGAAATCCTCCTAGGAGATCAGTACTCCAGGTTAAAATCACCATTCCAGAAATTACCAAACCATTTTTCACTATTTTGAGAGAAAGGACAAGATCTAAATAGAGGTTGTGAATTCCGTTGCGAAACTCCTAGATACAAAATGTCCGAAAAGTAATGAGACATTTTCTTGGTTCAAAAAGGGGAGAAGTCTTCCACTCTCAAGGCTGATGCCAATTTCAGGTAAACTCTCTGGCCCAGCTCATTCGTGTTCAAGTCTTTACAAAGTGCGAATAGTTTGCGAAGTGGACAGATAGCGATACAAATTTGCGTTAAACTCGAAAAATTCTTAAACGCTTCCTATAATGCAAAAGTCTATGGAAAAATGCTTTGTCGAAAACAAGTGTTCAGGTACAAAATATTCAGAAAAGATATCGATGATGAGCAACGCGTAGGGCGCTTACAAACGTCTCACACTTTGGGCAATGTGGCTAAAGTGAAACTGTTTTGGACCCTGACCAACGTTTGAAATGCAGATGTGGAAAATTTGTGCTAAATTGATTTCGAAGGTTTTATGCGTTGGTTTGGAATACTTGAGAATGGGCCTGATTTTTTGGTTATAAATCTTGGATTCTTTTATTACGATCCTGAGACGAAGAAACAGAACTTTGGGTGGTACACTACCAAGTCACCTCGCTCAAGGAAGGCTGGAATTACCAAATCAAAGTTTTTTTACTATAAAGGCGTTTTCCATAAGGAGTTCGTACCACCCAGATGGCCGATCCGAAGATCGCCAACACTTAATGTTGTTCGCCATGACAATGTGGTGAACCATGCGTCGCTGCTAGTAAGAGAGTTGGTGGCAAAACGAACTGGTAATGCTGTCCAAACCTCCCTATAGCCCGGATCTGGTCTAGAACGCTTTTTTTTGATTACCCTAGCTTGAAAGGACACCATTTGGGACTTGAAATATTCAGGCTATTGTGACACATGGTAAAATTTCTGGCAACGGCGTATTGATGTTGAGGGATGATTTTCGAAGAACATTAAGTGTATGTAAACATATCCTCAGTTAATCGCGCAAATGTTACTTTTCGTTCTTTTTCTAATTTTTCTCGCGCACAAATCAATTTAGCAAAAGGCATCAAATCATTGTGCTGAAATATGTCCTATGGTATGCAGCATGGTTTAGAACATAATCAACGCGGCCATGGGACAATATTTGCGCCACTTGTGATAATCGAGCACGAACTTTTGTAAAGATCTTATATGTCTTTTCTAATTTGTGAGTTTTTATCATCCTGTACAAGTATATATCGTATGTATTATTAAAATGGTATCAGTCGAGTAGTAATTTTCCTTTTGTTAGAATCCTATTTGAAAACTTTACTGGAAGAACAATAACTTGTGTGATTCATAAAACATTGAAGCATTATATACCGATATAACTGCGACTGCTTATTGATTGGTAACCGTTTCTGCAATGTTTGTGAATTATATATCAGTCGTTTGCTTGGAGTTATATTTTCGTTGCTACAAAACCTATGATTTTTGAAGTGCTGTTTTTTTTGTGAAGGGAGTAAAATTGACAAACAAAATTAGCTCAAAGAAAAAGATTGAATTCAGTAATAGTTGTACTATTATTTTAATTTAAAAGACCTCTTTGTTTATCGGAAAATTTTTTCAAGTTGTAACTTGTGAAGACAAATGTAACTTTCTGTTAAATATTGGAAGTGTATATATCTATGGATTTGTTTCTTTATTATGTGTATACGCATTTTCTATATGACCTCTTCAAAAATGTTTTGTTTTGAATTATATAGAAACAAAGACATCTCACCAATCAAAGTTTTATAATGCACATTTATTTTTAATTAAATAAAAGTAATGTAATAAAACTTACAGCTCTCGCTCCTGACATACAGAAAGCTAGTGATATGTAGGAAGGAATTATATTATTATACATATGATAGAGGAGAAATCGTACAGCATAGTCGTTCATACAAGACCAACTGTAAACATTAAAGTACTTTCAAAAGCTAGGTTTAAAAAAAAAATCAAGAATGCAACATAAAACATAGAAACTATCATTCTCAATAGTGCATCGTGTGGTTGGTTCTCGGGTTATAAGACCGTGGTCGGAGTTCGGAAACTCTTAACGTTTTGTCCGCAACTGCGGCGGACATTTTCAGAAGAAAATTTTATAAAAATTAAGTGACTGTCCTGTGTGTTTTCGCTTTTTATACTCGTGTAGTAGGGATGGTGTTGGGGGGCCGTTGTTGACGTCACCGGGATGGTAGATCACGTGTCGGGCTAGCTGCTGACGTCAATCGGGTCGTTGCAGGTAATATTTTGGCATTTTCTGACGTCACTCGCTCTTTTGCCGTATCGCGGTTTGTTTTTTGCCCCTTAAGACCGATAAACCAAGATTTAGGTAGATTGCATCCATCGTCTCTGTTAAAATTATTTTTATATTTATAAATCTCCACCGCCTCTCTATATAATATCTGGTAATAATTTTTACAATTGGATAAAACTTATGTTTGCCCGAATTCTATTTAGTGGTCAGGATTTTCCAACGTATGTTCAGCAACTGCTGATTTTTCGGGTTGATTAAGTGGTAGATGACGTTTGTGTTTCTTTATCCTAATGGTAATCTAGTAGTAGTCCCAATCAATGTAGACTTGCTCACATGAACAAGGTATGCAAGCAAATCGCGTATCTTGGTGGCAGTAGTATAGATGGTTTCCGTCTTGTATTTATTGAGAATGTTTCTTATCCGGTCGGTAACCCTGTTGATATAAGGTAAAAAAGCTTTGCCTTCCGTAGCCGATGTTTGTGCGCATTTGTTAGGTGTAATTGCTCTATTTATCTCCGTCCTTGAGTAGCCATTCCCTTGTTCCAAATGTTGCTACCACACTCGCACGAGTATAAAAGCGAAAACGCACGGGACAGTCACTTAATTTTTAGAAGACTTTCTTCTGAAGAAGTAAGCCGCAATCGTGGACGAAACGTCAAGAGTTTCCGAACTCCGACCACGGCCTTATAATCTGAGAACCAATCACACGATTCACCATAATACCGGCCGTGAAAGTCTTCGCATTTATTTATCATTCTCAATAGTTGAGGTGGATCTCGAACCTGATGAAAAATTTATTCCATTGTACAGTTCACGAAGTACTAACAATATAATCATACCAAAACATGCAATTTGCCATACAAATGTGGAGAATGGAGATATTCCTATTACGTGCGTCCTATGCTAATTATCTCGGCTGCACAGTCCACAAAGAGTTACAAAACAAAATGAGAAAAAAAGGATCTCTACGAAAACATCTTGAATTAACCGGTCACAGCAGCAAATATGTATATCAAAACATTATTATCCCTCAACATCTGAATATGAAAATCAGTAAATAAATAGTGGAACCACTTCAAAAAATAAATAACATAAATAGCACGGATTATGGGAGTACTATGACAATTATATTCTCTAGAGGTCATCACGAACTCCCAGAGTATGAAGAACATTTCTTACAAGCAACATCGCTAGAAGTTAATAAACTGTTTGGTTTCATACCCCACCATCTGTGCATTACTCACTTAAATATAACCTCACGAAAAACGAATTGGAGCATTTTTTTGTAACTTTGGAGTACATTTTTATATGTAGAGATAATTTATATTAATAATAATATATCGGGGCAACAAATTAAGTACACCTAAAAGATGAACACTACAACCTCATGCATGAAGCTAACTATCAATACTTATCGACTCTCTATTTATTGGTTTAGTAATACCAATAAAATCCTTGACTTTGGTATATCGACTTATTCTCAGATCACACCTACCTAACTGGATCGCGTTTAGGGGAATGACCGATCAAAATTGTCAAACTGACATCAGCTTGAAAACGCCACTGGAAATAGATACATCAACAAATCTTTTTATTGCAACAGTACAAAATGTAATTGAAAAGAAAATATTAGAAACGAAACATGGTTGAAGTGCTTGCAATAGAATGGCCAATAATTCATATAGTTAATTTAAAGAAATCAAAAAGAAAAACATCAAAACTACTTAAGCAGATTACATTATCTGGAAAATAAATATAAAAAATGGCCCTAAACAATCTCCATAAGATCACCAAACGAATGGGCTAGAGCTGACAAGAAAAAGGGAGAAGGACTCTACGACATTTTGGAAATGTAGTTACTCCTACAAATGTTGCTGATCAACATTTTAGACCCACTATTGTGGATGTTAATCAAAGAACTTACTACAGCTGAAATCCGGAATGAAATTGAATATTTAAATAAAAAGGTGAAGTGACCCGATCAATGGAAAAGTGTTAAATGAACTGCCTCTTGAAGTTATTTCATATCGCCTAATTAGTCTGCTTCATCAAATATCTACTGGAAATACTAATCACCAGAAAAATGTATAAAAATAACATCTTAGACTATAGGTCCCCAAACCATTAATTCAGCTTCAAAAAGTAACATTTTACAGTCCAATAATGCCATCGATTGATAACAGTAATATATGAAAAATTAAAAGAACACCGTCCAATAGCGTTCTTGGACATACAACAAGTATGTGATACAGTTTGGTACCAATGTTCACTATGGGGAATAAAATTACCAATGCAGAGTGGGTACTAAAATCGTATCTTCCTGAGATCTTTCAGGTCAAACATGAATAAGAAGACTCAGATAACTACCCCAGAAACAAATATTGGAACATCTACAGACGACACAATAATAATTGTTAAACATATTGATCCAATAAATGCCACCTCAAAACTACAAGGTCCCCTGAATCTTCTGCATATATGGTTGCGTAAACGGTGACTAAAATTTAATGAAATAAAAAGCTTTTATATAACATACGCTCAGACGTTTTGAATGTCCAGTAACCTTAAATGGTATTGAAATACCTTTAACCAAAGTGACACGGTACCTAGGCTTACGTTAGGATAGTAAACTGACTTAGAATATTCATATAATCAAAAAAGAAACGATATGAATTTAGAGCTCAAGAAAATGTGCTGGTTCCTACCTTATCATTTCTTTGTAAAGAATTTATTAATCCTGTGCGAATCTATGACATTCAGTTATGAGGGTGTTTTAATAAATCAATTGACTTCAATCTAGAGCATTGAGTATAGGTATAGTTCAAACCACACTTTACATACTAATCTCAATATACCAATAATAGAAGGCTGTTAAAAAAACAACGTCTCCAACTCCAACCCAATAATCTGCGTTCAAATCTGCACGATGTCTAGAATTCCAAACGTCATAGTAGAATATGACCAAGCAATTTAAAGGAATAACATCGATGGATGGATTTCTTCTTGACCCATAGAATATTATTTTGCATATAGCAAGTGTTCTGATTCGTAATTTTCAAAAAAAAAAAACGGTTAAAAATCTTTCGGTAGTGTGATTAATAGTTGTTGTTTGTATTTATCATTCTATAATTCGTTACTTAATCAAAAAATATCTATTATAATCTCTTCTTTTTTAAAAGTTGGTCTGAAATAGGGTTTCCCAAACTAAGCACAATAATTTCTTCGCATTAGATGAGACTTGTAAAGTGAATGTATATATTTAACAAATTTCTCTCCCTCCGTTTTTTTCTCCCTTTCTCCCTGCCCCGGTTTCCCTCTTTCTCCTTTTCTTTCTCTCCTTTCCTTTTGCCCCTTTCTTTTCTTTTCTATCTCTCCTCTCTCTTCTATCTGCTCTGTCTTTTATCTTTGCTCTCCCCTCTTCTTTCGCTTTTTCTGCTTTCTTCTTTCGCCTTTCCCTCTTCTCTCTGCTCTTTCTCCTTTCTCCTCTCTTAGTTCTCTCCCAACTCCCTTCCTTTCCCATCTCTCTTCATTCTCTTTTTTTCTCTGTTTTATTTTTCTCTCTCTCTCTCTTCTGTCTCTCCTCTTTCTATAATTTTCGTGTCAAGTTAAAAAAGAGAAACCAGTTTTATCAGTTCCATTTTGTGTAACTGATTCTCGGGTGGATTCTGTAAATTTAAGAATCGTCGATCACTATTTGGGTATTGTAGTCTTCTTATATATACCCTGTGTTATATATATTTTTACTGGTTTTTAGATTCGTATCATCTTACGTAAAGGCGATAGTTATAAAAATTTCTACGATGAACTTGTAAAATTTTAATTAACCAAATAATTAGCTAAGCTACAGTCTTCAGGTTTTACAGTTATTTCCGGTTATATTCAACTTTGAGAACCTTATTTATACGCTAGCCGTGATAGTCAACACTTTTTTTATGAAATATTAGCTTTCTCTATCTTTGTAGTTTTTTGCATTTAACAAAAATACCATGTTATTTCTCACAGAAATAAAGAATGGGAGCTACAATGAATCTCTAAAGTTTCCCAGCGGGCTATTGAGTTTTATAGCTATATTTAAAGGGAGATTCTACTGCTACCTGGAAAAACTCCAGTGGTACTGGGATTCGAATCTGATCGTGGTGTTTAGTAAGCAGTATTAATACACTTAACCATACCATCAACTTTTACGTCATATGTTGATTTATATCTAATAACTTAATTTCAATTTGATGTCAGTTGCTTAAGACAGTTATCAAGGTTATCCAAACACTTGTAGTATTTCTTTCTCTCTTTTTATTTTGTTTCCTATTGTACTTATGATTCTCCTAAATGGAGAATGTAGTGGTGCAATTAATATTCTTAAATTATATTTTTAACCCGACACCCGTCTAGGGTTAAAAAAGAAGAAGAAGAAGAAATTATATTTTTATTTTATCGGATCTTTAGATGAAACCTGCACAAAGTCGTTTTCAGCTGCGACCGCATGCTCGCCTAATGTTCTATATAAGGAAGAGCTTTTGCTTGCATCCATGAGTCAGTCGTCTGGCGAAAAGCGGAGCCGAGCGCCCCCCGCAGGAACAAAGAATTGATTCACGAACGAACTGGGTCACCGTGGTTGCAGCTCATTTGGAAACTGCAGTTCATGTTTATGTAGGGGCACTTAATTGGGCTTCGATTTTGCAACGGCAGCCTGTTGGGAGGCTAGGCCAGCGGCTTTCGGTATTACACCTCGGCGAGATATGCGCGACCTGCCTTCTCGCGAGAGAATAAGGTTAGCTATTTCAAGGTTCCAGCTAATTGGCAGATGCTGAAACTTCCACGATTTGCATATAGGAACTTCGAAATTTTCAAAGCCGGCATATGCGTCTCTTATGGTAATAGCGGGGTTGGCTGAGTTTTTTGGCAAATATTTGCTTTGCTTTGGTCTTTATGATTTATTATTATTAAGCGATGATTAAGTGATTGGAAAGGTGAAGGTGCTGCTAATGGTTTCTTGTTTGATAAATTGGCTTTTGATAGTTTCCAAAGGAATATATAAAAGTCGTCAGACACGTGAAATATTTTTAAATTATTTTTTACTTCCAAATTGCATGCTTGTATTTGTGAAGTGAAACTTTTAAAGGTAACTTGAGTGAAATTAGATTACCTTAATGGAAGGAAGACTAAAAAGATAAATAGACTAGTAGACGAATTGATGAAGAAGGCAAAATAGAGTAAAAATGGCTAGAGTCGGTCTTGTTGAGAGATATTGCATCAAAAGATAAACCAATGATCATCTCATATATACAAGGTTGTATAAAATTCCTTTATATTTTCTCCTTGGAATCCGCGTTCATCACGTCCCTGGTGTAACTTACAACTAAATGTGTCAATAAACCAAACAGTGGGTTGCTAAACACATCCCTGCAACCTAGTGAGTTTACACGGAAGCACTTCCAAGATCATATCCATGCAGAACATATACGAGGTGATTAAATCACACCCATTGTTTGTGTTTGAACATCGCAAGCAAAGGATTAAAAGATCAGTACTGGGGCTTTTCTGGCAAGAACCATTTATCGTGAAAACACCAAGTTTTAAAAAGTATTGAGTTGTTACAAAAAATAAGTGACATACACAAAGAGGACTTAAAATTTGATGAAGAAGAACTTTGAAACTGAAAATACCAAAAAATATGATGAGTTATTTGACACGACCGGCACACATGATAAAGAGGAGAATATTTTGACTAACGTGGGGGGTAAAAGAGATGAAGATTATTATTGAGTTTCGAATTCCATTATCTGAAATTCTGGAAATATTTTGTCTTCTCCTAATTCTTGTTTTTTCACCTTTTGAACCCACCTTTATTTTTTTTTACCTTACAATTCTCGATAGAATTCTTCTACTCATTTCATTATCTTGTCTTGGTTTGTAACAAAGTTTTTTATGCATCTTTCAATGATGTTCTTATTGTATCTTTTAGTTGTTTTTTGTTATCATTGATTTGTTCTTCCCAATTTCTAAAATTTCTATCTTTGATTTGTGTTATGCTTATAAATTATTTTTTCGTTTTCCTTCTTAATATTTTATTGTTTTATCTAAGAGCTTCTGCATTTTCTTCCCAATTTCTTCCAAGTTTTCTCCTTTAATAATCGTTTCGCTTTGTTTGTGATCTTATTATCTTTGCTTTGAAAGAACAACTTTTGAAGTGATCAATTAAAACACCTAATTTTGAACATCTTGATATAAACTGAAGTACTGAAGTATTTTGTTTGGACGTCGATACTGGTGATTGGCGTGGGTCGCATATTATTTTTTTGTGTTTGGGATTATCGAAATCTATCTACTTTTTTTATCTACAATGCCAATATGGTGCACAGCCCCTTTTCTATTTGTTTATGAAGGAGCATATGTGCATGGTTTTTCGTTTTTCGATGTCTCTTTCCTTCGATTCGTTTTGGCATACATTTTCTTTCCCTTTTAAACCTCCCCCATTGCTTTCAAACGTTTGGGAATCTAAGGTTTAGTAACATTTAATGCGCCTTTAAGTTACTTAAGTCTAATGTGAATATATATTCAATTTTTGGGCATTTTGAACGTTCTTTTCAAAATCACTACAATTAAGGCGTCGAAATCACTCTTTAATGTTGCTTCTGATGGTGCACATTCACCGAAAGCTTCTACGTGAATTTTTCTTCATAATTATATTTAATATTGCTAATTTGACTGCGATTCTATTTGGGATGCGGCAAAAAAATATATTGTTGTTACAAACGCAAACTTTTGTGTACTGAATGTTGATGGCGATTACAATCATTAGAATGTAAGTCTGTTAGTGCTATACTCACTTGTCGCCAGAAGGATGAAACTTTGAATACCGCTATTGTATGTCGCTATAGGTTCCTTTAACCGCCTTTGTTTTCGCTTAATTCTTTTAGACTATCTTTCTCAGTTATATTCACTGTTATTCTTAGGGTGACGGTAGATACTTCTCGGCTATGAATAGTTCTTAGGAGATTTGGTAGTCCTACCCAATGAGTTCTTGATTTTGCCTATGTTCTTTACTGAAGGATCAAATTTTAATCTTCATCCCATCTATTCAATGATTTCTTTTTTATCCTTCTCATACATCGTACTTCAGGAGCACAGTATGAATATACAAGACAGCAAACGCCTGTCATTCTCCAATCATATTCGTCACCATTAAAGGAAGCGCGAAGATCATCAAAAATATATAGCGTCCTAAGAATCTCTAATTTCGAACAGGGTGTTAAAGACAGAAAGATAGAGCAAAGAAAAAGGAAACATTTACGCGTCATATAACGTAAAAATTTTCCAAGAAGATTTATAAAAATTGAAAAAAATAAATAAAAAATAAATTGGGATATCGTTGTTTTAAGTGAAATTAGAACAATAGAAGAGCAGTGTTTAAACAAGAAGATCATTTCAGTAATACACTTGCCAATGTGACACGGTACAGACATCTGCAAAAGATCAGTTGAAAGTAGTACAAATGAAGAAGAAACAAAAATGTATGAGTCTCATTCTAGTAAAACCATGGTTCTATAAAATTGAATTTGATGATCGAAGCTATGAATATAAGAGAAAAACTCCAATTGATCGAATCATAGTGCTACAGCATACCACTGGCGCACTATCGACAAATATATGGGAGTTGATATTGGGTTCTGTATGATTTGATCTAAAAATTGAATTTTTAAAGGGAGGTTAATTTGATAATAGTAAAATTTAAACGTTTTTTTTAAGATAAAAATTGTGTTACTGTGGTTCCCGTTTGATCTATGGATAATAAAGTATTTCCCATGCCATACCGTATGATTGCTAAAAAGAAGTTAAATCTGTAACCTTTCATATGAGTTAATTACCTTTCAGATTTCATATTTTTGATAGTTTTATGATTGCGTGGATAATGAACAATTAAGCATTGTTACGTGATAATATGGCCCAACAGTTGAATTGGTTATTAAAAGGTATTTTAAATTTTATTTTCGATTGCATTTTTGTAGGCGCTTACGCAACTTACAACTGATTTTGTCGCTTTGGGGGGGTTTTACGGGATTGAATCAAATATAAACTATAATTTATTTTTCTCGTATCGTAAAATGAAAAGGGCCTTGGCCTGAAGGGGATTCCTACCATAGAGTACCTGCCATTACTTTTCTTTAGTAAATATTGTGATGTAAAGACAAGAACTATCTTTGTTCGTTGCCCAATGAATTATTAACAAGTTTCTCGTACAGAGAGCATACAACCGTTCAAAATTATGAGAAAACTTAAGGCGCAGTTCAGGGACAGCACAACGTAGGATAAATAATTTTTGGCTGGATGAGAAGCAGTTAACAGTGAAGGTTATTGACGTCTCCGACGACCAGGGTGACAGAAGAATATTCGCATTATTCACCACTTCCTTGAGAACAATATGGCGTCTCTATCATTTGATATTTCTAATTCGTTACGTAATCTGTTTCATAACAACAATCGACAAAAAATTGAAGATTTATTCTGGAATACAATGGAACATTCTCTCTACATTCTAGACTTATCATGGTGCGATTATTATTTGTTCGGACCACTAAAAGAAGGACTTGAAGGGTAGATTTGACAACGATGTTATTTTTAAAGCATTTTCACACAATTGGCCGTATACAACCACTAAGAAACTGTTTAGAAAAATAAGTTTGTGTCCATTTTTATGATGTTTTAATAAATAGAAAAAATAATTTATATTTATATTTGATTTATTCCCGTATTATTATTTTTTTATTTTAATATACATTTTCGTTTTGCCTCAATTTGTGATTTGATTATTAGTATTTTTCATATTTAATTAAAAATGTGGAAATTATGTCAAAAATAGGGATATAATTTTCTTTCTTATCATTTATAAATTCGTGACGAGGCTTCAGGCAATAAGCGAACTGACTTTTATTTATTGCTGCTGATTAGGTAATGAACAGCCGCAATTTTCCTTGCAGATTTATGGGAAAATGTTGGGCTGGGAACTGCTCTTGCTCAATACTTTTAAAACTTCATGCAATTCTGAATTCCAATTTACTATGGGCTGCTTTCATCACTTTTGTGCAATTCGACTTGGCTTTTTAATTCTAGAGAAATAAATAGGTGTAAAAGGAATGTCTAAACTGAAGAGCTGAGAACCAAACCTAAATTTAGTATCTCATACGGTTACCCCATTTTCTGACGGCCGAGAATGGAACAATCACAATTGCTTTCAAAAATAATTTCCGCTTAAAATGTTGTTTTGGTGACTAAAAAAGGAGTAAAATGGCTCCACTGTGAAAGTACCTGGGTGAATCAGATATAAACTGGAATTATTTTATTATAAAAAGGCGGTTTTTGTAGGTACCCCTCCGCCCCCAGAAATATTTTAAGTTTCTTATGTCAGAGAGCCTAAATTATTTAAAATTTTGAGAGGACTTAAGGCGTAGGTCAGAAAAAAGTCTCTTAAGAAGACTCAAATGTACGTGTGACAGAAGCAATTTTTAGGAAAACGAGGATCGGTGCGATTGAGAAAATATTTGCATTGTAGCTGAATTTTCGAGTATGATCACCAATTAACAGTTGCTAAAATTGATTCTGAAGTCAGAATAAGTTACGATACTGTTGAGGCAGTGTAAGGCTCGACTCAACAACACATTCAGAATTTATTGTAGAGTATATTGGAATACCTTCCTTCTTCTTCTTTAGGTGCCATTTTCTTGCCAAAGGTTGATAATCGTCATCGCCATTGCAATTTTATAAACTGCTGCTTTGATTAGTTAGCTAGAGGTGCATTTGAACAACTCTCTGAGGTTTCGTAACCACGATATTCTTCTCCCTTCCACATTTTTTCGCCCCGTATTATTTAACTGAAGTCTGGTGTATTTTTATACTCTTGTCTAAGATATTCCAGCCTTGTGTCTTGATGGTGCCTGCTAAATCTTTATCTTTTGGCGTTTGTCTTAGAACCTCCATGTTCGTTATCCTGTACACCCACATTTCAAATTTCGATTTTCCCGAGACTCGTTACGTTTCAAATCCAAGCTCCTACTCCGCAGAGAAGAGTAGTGAAGAAATAACATTTTGATAGTCGGGTCTTTAATTTTAAGGTCAAATATTTGCTACATAAGACTCGTTTCATTTTAATAAAATTTGCTGGAGCTTTTTCTATTTTAAGTAGACCCCAACCATTCTTTAAGGATGTTTCTCGATTTGTATGTTTTATTGAATAAGTTGACCAATATATTCGTATGTTCCATATCATTATTTATTGTCAGAGCGTCACTTGAGAGTTCATCAGGTTCAGGACTTATCCTATCTTTCTTATTTTTAAGAGCATGTAATACTTCTTCTTTGGCGATATCTGGACCAGCTTCAACTTGATTTACAGGTATTTTCTCTGGATCAGTTGTATCACTCACAAACAAATCTTCGGTGTGTTCTCTCCGTTGCCGAAGTTTATCTTCTATAATTATTAAGATATTTTTATCTTTATATAAAAGAGCAGTTATCTGATTTTTTTATAAATCTGCTAATTCTTCACTTTTTAAATAGAGACTAAACAAATAGATTTATTCTTAAGCTCCTCAATTTCTTTATATTTTTGCTTGTCTTATCTTTCTGTATTTCTTTATATTTTAGTGCACTTTTTTTGTATATCATTCGTTGATTCATGATACGTAAAATCACATCGGTCATCATTTATGTTTTTGTGGTGTGGTTTTGTTTAATATCGCTTTGCAAGGTTTAAGTATTACCATCTCTAAATGCTTCTATATCTTATTAATATCATCATTGTCATTTTTCATCTGATCAAGTCGAGGTTTTCATAATTTTTCTTTTGGGCAGTTTCCCTAATAACTGGAATTTGTAGTACTCTTGTGTTTAATCTAGGGCTCATTATCGGTTTTTGATTTTTCTCAAATTGACAATTAGTGGGTAATGATCTGATGATACGTCAGCTCTTGGGTAAGTTTACTGATTTAATGGAATTTTTTCATTTTTAATTGACCAGGATGTAGTCTTTCTGATTTCCAACTATTTTATCTGGTTTGTCTGCAGGTGATTGCCATGTATATAACCTTCTACTTGGTAATTTAAACCAGGTATTGATTATAACCAATTGTTTTCCTTGATAAAATCCCACAAGTAAATCTCCTTTCTCGTTACGCACTTTCTTTATCCATCTTGGTGTTGAAATCGCCCATGAATATTATCCCTATTATTCACAAGCCATATCTTGTTGTTCGGTTGATAAAATGATTCTGTTTCTTCTTTATTTCCCCCCGTCATTAGTAATGTTATATACTTAAATTATATTAAGTTTAGCTTACGATTTCTTAATTGTGTAACCATAACTCTTTCTGATATTGGGGCAAATCCAACTACTGACCTGCCAGGAATTGAGGGCTGTTGTTTTGTGATTTTAAACATGGCAATTTGGACTAAGCAATTAAATGAGGTGTTTTTCTGTTGCCTTCCTTATCGCGGTATCATAACCATTCAAACTGCCCCATTCATATTTATGATACTCCAGCCGTGAACCAGTATAGGATTATTTCTTTTACGCTTCAAGTTGGTACTTGTGATTGCTGCTCTCGTTCAAAAGGATAAGAATGTGGGCAGGAATTAAGTATAGGATACATAGGGTTAGAAGATTAGGACTTGATTTTTTTCAGTGATAGGGGAGAGCGAGAACCAGGGTTTGCGTGGGCAAGGTTACATCTCTAACGTCTGCGCAGCTTATCTTCTTATCGTCCTGCGATTATCATGCATTTGGGCCATTAAAAGAAGCATTTGGAAAATCTTTTACGATGACGGTATCAAAAGCTACCCATTCTTTGGGAATATTTTTTGATTAGATATGTTTGCGATAAAATAATAAAGAGATCTGGTAATTATAGCGTTTGGGAATCATTTAATGTTGGATACTGGTTAATTACTTTTGTAGCTCTATATGTGTACCATCCAATAGATGTGATGTGCTCTTTTCGACTCTAATCTAAATGACCTTTTGCACCAACATGTTAATAGATGCCTTATAACCCTTTTGGAAAACCACGCATTTGCTACATGGATGAATCATTTACGTACGTTACTAAGGAAGGTACCTCCCCAGCAACTCTACTAGAAGGGTCTTTGTCCCGCGTGAAGGATAAATTATAATACCTCCTATATGGTAGTAAGGTTAGGTTCTTAGGTCAGAGTTGGTTTTTGAGTAATTCATCGGAATGTCATATCATATAGAATTGATGTTCTGAGGCCTTGGCTCAATCACGATTGACACCTGTGGATCACAACTCGAAAATCGTGTCAAGGGGCGGGCGAATATTCTTAGCGCGAGCTGGGATTTTTCCTTTGAAGTTCGATACGCGCGGCTTGTTAAAATTCCTCCTGGACACTTTACTAGTACTCGGGCTGAGCCCGCTGCAATTGTGGGATTTCAACCTGGGAACGCTCGGCTCGCTGCCGACTCGAAGCAGCCAGCAAATTGCAGCTGCAGCCGGCACCCATACCTGCCCGCGCAGGAGTCATTGTGCGCGCGATAGAGCAAGTGCATGCGACTCCCACGCCCTCGGGCCGTAATTAATTAGCTGCCATTGTTAATTTATATCTGAAATCCGCTGCCATTATGCTCATTCACGGGCCGCGCAGAAGCGGCCCGACGTGGTCTCGGCCGGCTCTTTGTCAACAGCAGAGGACCGCCGCGCGGCCGCGTGGGCCGCCATTCTCGCGTTCGAATTTTCCCGCCCAGAACCGGGAGTTCACCGGGGTGCATCGCCTCGCAGCCCGGCATTAACGTAATTGCCCGTTTGGGCACCGAATGCTATCTTAACAATTCGCCGCCGTGAATAACTGGTTTCAATTGTTTGTGAATTGAACTAGAGATGTCGCTAGTTAACTAGTACCGATAGTTGAACTGTTTTAGTACGAAAAAACTATCTAAGAATACTTCAGGGTATAACGTTTCTTCAGGTGGTGTTTCTTGAACTCATTTCTAGTTTTCGTTGAAATGAGAAAATTAATCACTGACCTAATGACTTACTTATTCTGCTGGCCGTATATGTATAAAAAAATGTCTATCGTTACAAGAGAAGTGCAGACCATTTATATTTTGAATAATCTATTGCAATTTTACGATCTACGCTATCAACAGAGTAATAAGTAAATAGTGTGGCAGAGTTATATATGTCATGAATTGGACGTCATTTGCTGATGGCTCTCCAGGATTCACTCAATGAAGTCTTTCGACCACTGACTTTTGATTGGTGTGTTTTAAAGTGCGGTCTTGGCTTTTTCTAGCTGCATTCTTAATGATAGTGATGAAAGAAATTCTGAGGTCATTATTCAGAGTATGTTTGCTGGTGAATCAATGAACGATGATTAAAAAGACTGCGAGATCTTGGCGTTTAAGGCTTTACTACATCCCCACAGTTCGATTCCGTAGGTCCATACAGGCATGTATTGCCTGTATAATAATAGGTTGCTTATAAATCATAACTTATGAACAGATAGTGCATTTTGTAGTGAATGTAATTTATGTGAATTTATCACTATTTTAATTCCCCAACGATCTAGTCAGGTTTATAAAAGGTTATCATCTGCAAAGGTGGCGATTAATGTGATGTTTGTAGTTGGAACGCCTACAGTGTAGAGGAGGTATAGTAACGGACCAAGGACGCTGCCTTGCGAAACACCAAAGTTAATAGAATGCTTTTTTTAAATTTTTTTTCTTTAATGGTTTTTCATTGGTATCTGTTATCTTGTGGACTTGGTCTACTGTTGTTGACTTTGTAGCTAAACTAGCTAGACTAGTTTCGAAATTGAGGGTGTCAATATATCTTGGACCCATATCTTAATCCAAATTAATAAAAATTGATAAGGTAGGTAAATTTCACTATTGTTTTTCTAGAAAATCGTTTTAGAATTTATTCGGTAATTAAATCAAATCTTAGAGTTTAGTTTAGATCACTCTGTTTTTCCAATCTAGTGAGGTATATAGGGAACTGATAATATAATAATGGCGGAAACAAACCTAGAATACGTTGAGACCCGTATGATATATGTCGATGTTTTAATGTGAAATATTTCGAAGGGTAAAATAAGGACAACAAACTCCAATTTTTAGAATATTTCAGCTCTTATTTAACCATGCAAAAAATTAGACAGATCTCAGTCGAAAAAGTTTAGACTGCTATAAGTCCAAACCCCCTTTCATCTTGTAATATACACGTGAGTGATAATACCCCTTTGTTTTGGCACCAATATTCTTGAACGTCTGGTTGAACATTTTTTAGATTCTGTTAATAACATCTTTTGTTTTTGGGTTACTTTTATAGACATTTTTGCGCGAATTATCATCGATTGCACGTACAATACCTAATTAATACACCAAAACAAAATTTGAATTCGGAATGAAAGAGCTTACACTAGTTCTAGTTAGATTCAGTCTACTTGCTTAGCAATAATCAATTTTTTTGATGATTTATGAATCATAGAAAAGTACAAGTATAACAAAACATATGTTTAAATTAGTTTTTTGACATAAATTATTAGGCCCAGGACACTTATTTTGCCACAGGTCGTGTGCCTAAGAAATTTGGTGAATGGTATCAGAAAACAAACGAAATAAAAGATACAAACAAATTACTATTAAAGACCTTCAAAATAATTGCCATCCTTCATAATACAGTTTTGTATCGATCGTAGAACTACTGCCACACATTTTTGACTTATCGCCACTTCCGAAAAACGAATGTCTTTTATGACACTTTTTAAGTAGCCTAGATCAAAGCAAGTAAACTCTAAAAAGGTTTCCATACATTTTGCTTTCTGTTCGTTTGTCAGTTTGTTCGCAAACAGATCTTTGTCCTATTCAGATTTTCGCAGAAGGTAGCGTGCACTGTGCCTCATCCTCATCTTCATCCATTTCTCTCTCCTTTGCTACCTCCCCTCTTGCCCCCTCTCCCCTTTTCTTTCTTTCCCCTTCAACCTCCCTCTCCTTCCTCTCTCTCTCTCTCCTTCACTCTCCATTTATCCCTCTTCCCCGTCTCGCTTGCACATTTTATTTTATTGTGGTCCTCACCTCGTTCAATAGATATGTGGTCAATGTATAAGTTACAATATTTTTTAAAATAAAATTACATACATTTGATATAATGCACAATATGGTGGGGAGAAATTTGAAGTTAGAAAGATGAAAATTGTATGGTATATATGTTTACTGTTTTGGGAAATCAGTGACGTATTAAAGAGGCAAGCATTATTTATTCAAGTAGGTAACCTGCTAGGTATCCTTAAAAAGATAACAGTAGTGCCAACTTTTTTAAATGTGATAAATGAACCAACTGAAAATTTCAAAAAGGTATCATTTTATAATTGTACCATTAGAATTACTAGGTAGCTGATAGCTAATAACTTTTTTAATTGCCAATGGTTATCTAATTTTTAAATGATCTGCATTCATATTGTCTTCTATTACTTCTTGATTGCCGAAGCAGCACTTTATTTTAAATTCATTATTTGGCCATTAAGTACCTACTAGACCTTTGCCATCTCTTCAGTGAGGCCAGAAATTTTTTCTAGCTAAATTCAAGTGTCTGTGGGTGGGGGATACATAAGCTTTATATTGCTTCTCATATTTTTTTCTGGGACTGCCTTGCTTTTAACAATTTTTATCTATTTATATATTTGTCCTTTTGTTTCATTTTGAATATGTTTAAAGATGGGCAAAAACATTTCTATAGGTGTCGGAAGCGGCAAAGTCTTGGTTTGTGCAGAAAGGTACTTGCTATAATTATATTACATAATAGATAAAAGAACTAAATTGCTCTTTTTGCTTTTTCTGATATCTTCTTCTTCTTCTTTAATCAGCCTTTGTTGTTCATTCTTGAACATAGGCCTCCTCCATTGCCCTTCAATGTTCTCTGTCCTGTGCCAGCTCTATCCATTTTGGGCCTGTTGTCTTGATGTCATCGATCCATCTCATGTTTGGTCATCCCCTATTTCTGATATATTACCTTTAAATACTTTTGTGCCTATAGTTGCTCTTTCTTTTTAAAATTTTTCTTGATCCTTTTCTTCTCTCGGACATCCAATTAATCAACTTTTTTAACATAGATACATAGATGTTTAGAGAACTCTCGGGCTCAAATTGCATTATTCTTATAAACCTTTGATTTATTGTTTTTAGCAAATTTTTTGCTTTACTCTTCTCATATTTATTTTAATATTATGTTCTTCATTTTCTGTTACTTTTTAAAAATAGCTGTAAATCTTTTTCAGTTATTTTATAATCCTCATTTTTTTAGTTACATCTTTTATATAGAATGTTTGGTTAGTTTAATTGATATTGTAGTTGCTGCGATAAAAAGCCGATCCTGCCAGGATTCGAACCTGGAATCTTCTGATCCGTAGTCAGACGCGTTATCCGTTGCGCCACAGGACCTCTCTCTTTTATGTTTCTAAACTTAGAATTTCAAAGAAAGTCAAACAACTAAATTTCTACAAAAAAATTAATACTTTTTTTAAGATAGTAGGGATTTAGTAAAATTACAACTTTAAAGTTACCTGACTTGAAAAAGATGAGTGGTCTAAATAACAGCTTAATTTAGATCGATATTTCTAATGCAACTTCTTGTGATGTGTAAAAACGAAAAAGTAGTGCGCCCAACGTGGGGCTCGAACCCACGACCCTGAGATTAAGAGTCTCATGCTCTACCGACTGAGCTAGCCGGGCTGATGCTGGTGTCAGTGAAGAGCAGTTTAGTCACCGATCATAAGTAGATTCATTGCTATAATTTGGACGGGCATCTGAGATTTCTATAAATAACTGACGCGGAGATATTACGCGCGTCTATTAATAGCGAGACTAATCTGCCCTGGATGTGCCTCGGAAGCTTCCAGCACGACGACGCCGAATTCAATTTTGAATGCGGAGAGATTAAGAAGAATTATTGGGTATTTTAGAATGTAAACAGTTGCTTGATATTCAGCAGCTATATACAAGAGGTATAATAATCGCATAGTTTTTTTTTTATAAAGTTTATATGTTAGAATTAGTCATTAGACTCGCTTTAACTATATGTTTCCAGTTTTTTTATTGCCTGCCTCTATAATCTTCTCTCTTTTTAGTTTTTTAATTTTTTATGTACGTAATAACAGCTTTCGTTCATTTTATTTTTCTTCGTAACTACAAATTCAAATCTTTACGCACATTTTCTTAATTTTTTGTATTTTACAATTTCTGAACATTTCTTTATAATTTGATCTAATTTTGTAGCTCTGGACAGTGCTCCTGTTTGGCATAGTTGGTTTCTATTTTTTTAATGATGAGTTTGTGGATTAATTTAATAGGAAATTTAAACTGTCAAATGATTCTAGAATGGGATCTGATACTGACCTTTCAGCTTTACCGCGAATTTCGCAGATCTTGGCCAATTTCATCCACCCTAGCGATGGTGTAGATCGCAGTATCCTGGTATGACTGTATATTTTATCTGAATTGAATTTTATATGACTTATCCTTCCTTTCATATTACAAATATTCTCTACAATCAGCGCTAAGAAATGGTTCTAAGTGGGTAAACAGTAGTTTTACCATCCACCTACCTCCACGTCTACTATTATATTGCACTAATTTCACATTAAGGCCAAGCAAAAACATTGCATACTGGGACCAGAAGCTTTTGACGGTGGTCTGTATCTTGAATGATGACGAGTGGGATCTCCATAGAAGTTATTTCTGACTGTACTATATTTCTGCAAAGCTTTTGTACAAGAACTTCTTGGGGCGTTCAGTAGTCTACCAATTCTAGTCATCAGGGTGAACAGATCACTGAATGAGCTAACGTATCCGTATCAGGGGTCGTGGAGTTGTCTTTGAGTTTTGACGGCGGCAAAATTCTTCTCTAAATTAGAGGACACGCCCTTTTTGCGCATAGGGTATGCCTTTCTTAATGGATCTCTGTTCACTGCAGCCTATGGCTTATTGTGATTGCCCCAATAAAGTGAATTCACAACCAATCTGTTATTGATGTGCCCTGAATCAGCAGATACAAGTCCTTTACAGGATGTGTCTGAAAATCGCCGGTTCCAAGATTGGTCTCCCGAATGTATGTTGTTTTTTCCTGCACAGCGCATCGCACTTGTATAGGATATGTAAGGCTGTTTCTGGTTCCTTGCTACAAAGTCTGCATGCAAGGTTACCATTGAATTTACCAATTTTTCAGGGGTGTTCTTGTATAGTCGCATGTCCTGTAAAAACCTTATGGTTATCTTTAGCTGTGGCCTTCTTAGGTTAAGTTCTGCAGCTCTCTTTTGGCAAGGTCCTTTGTTGAAGGTTTTGCTGAAATTATGTCCTGGTCGGTTCTTCCAGTATATTCGATGATGCGTGCGTGTCCTCTCCTTAATAAAGCTTCGGGCAGCACTTCGTGAAATTCCTAAAGCAGGTTCTGGGCCGATATAAGCCTCACTAGCATTGGTCAACGAATATCTCAGATTTTTGGATGGAATTTCAGACGATAACGTTAACTTTACTCTCCAACGAATTAAACAATATAGAAACTCTAATTATTTTTAGAATTAATTGGCAAGCTAAGCAACAGACGCACCGATACGACTACAAGTTATTTATTTCCATATGGCGATCTGGTCCGCCAGATACGTAGATCACAACGCGAACTCTGTATCTGATCACAACTGCTTTTCAGACTTCAATCACTCTCTTATCTCGTCATTAATTTTGAAGTCCCTAGGGTGTGACCCATAACTTTCTCTTCGCTAATTGTAGACCTCCATGAGGTTTCTGGGTCGTAGTTTTCTGGCATTTCATCCCTTGGATTTGGATGGTTTCCGTGTTTTCGTACAACTGGATCTCCTGTACTCTCACGAACTCCCTTATTGTTAAGAGTTCTGTCATCTCTGTGGAAATTCGTATTTCCAACGTACCATCGAATGCGAAAGATGGATCGTAGCACCCGGCATACCGTATCAAGTGTTGCATGTGGCATCATTGGTCTGGTGACTATTTTGTAGGCTGTCAACTTATTCTCTAGGGATAGCTTGCTCCTAGGTAGTACAGCGAGCCTAGGGATGTTCTCGCTGCTTTTAATTTCTTGGCTACTTGTGCTACATGGAAGCTCCAGGTGATTCTTGCTCTTCTTGTGAATCAATTCTTGAGAGGATTACAGCTAGGTGGGACATGGATGAACTGGGTATTATCATCGTGTTGTCTGCATATTAGGCTAGCGTCATAGAGGACCGGTAGGTATGTCCCTGACGTATAGATTGAATAGAATCGGAATAACATGGATCCCTGGGAGACTTCTGCACAAAGTTGCCGCTTCGATGACCTCACGCTGCCGATTTTGATTCGAAATATTCTTCTCGTCAAGAAGGGCCGAATTTGCTGGATCAACAGTAGCGAATGCCAAGGTTATCTTGAACACATCTTGTCGAAAGCTTCCCTTCTTGTTATATTTCCCCGTAATCTGTTGCATCAGGTGGGAGCTGGAGGGTGGTGGTGGTGGGGTTTTGTTGAATTCAAACTGAATCAACTCTAGGCCTTCGACTGTTATATTCAAACAATAATGAATGACGTTCCAGGCGAAATGTGTGGTTTGTCGCGAATATATCGAGTCGTATAATTACTGTAACAAAAATTTATATATTTAATAAAATTATACAAGGTACGCTCGTGTTCAAAGTAAGCATTTTGGAATCTTACATTTCTTCGGACGTGGTGAATCACAAAACTTCCATTGAGATGGTTTCGGATCGTAGCCGTAGATCCACGTTTGATGACTTGAGGAAATCTGGTTCATTAATAGCAATCTAGAGCAAATTATTAGCAACTGCAGCGTTTCTGCTTTGGTAACAGTAACCGTTGAACAAAGTTTACCGTGACACGTTTCATGCTGAGATCTTTCGCCAAATCTTAACTCATCTTTTAGTAGTCACACTGTCAGTCTCCGATTCTTGTTGATTGTATCCCCTACACGTTCCGGTGTTCTGCTTGTAACTGGTCTTCCAGAATATCATTTCCAACAAATCTCAGCTGTACTTTAATTAATTGTGCCATGCCTTTGTTCATGCTACATTCATTGCATTGGTCTCAAAAGTCCAAATCATCCAAATAGTCTATGAGGACGAATGTTCTAGCTTACAAAATTTTATACAGATTTGCTGACTGACCCGATCAATATAGTCGTCCTTATTCATGCATGCGCATTACAGTCCATTCTGATTAACTATCAGGTTATATCACGTCCATGCAAATTGTTCGTATCAACATTGGCTAGATATTATCGGGGCAACCTTGTATGTTCGTTGCATGTGCAATGGTTTATTGGGTTATAAAATTTAGAATAAGCAACTTCGATTTCTAGTTTATTAATAAACAATTGGAAGTAGTGAAATGCCATCAAAGACGCGCTTCAATTTATTAGTGTTCGCCAAAGAATCCAAGTGTTGGCTTTAAATGACAAAATGTAGACGCATTGTTTATGTTCAGACCCTCAGCAATCTCTTTATCTTTAATATTTGGATTCTTTTCTACTAAAGCACGCACAACGTGTTTATCAATGACGGAAACCTGTCTAAAAGCTTAAGGTTGAAATCATTATTTGGAAAGCAATTTTTACTGTTTTGGGAGTAGGGGTACAATTCGAATAAACGTCCAAAATGTTCCAATTCTCACTTTTTGACAAAACTCGTTCAGCATACAATGATGGAAATTAACTGTTCATTGTTCATTTTGAAAAATTGATTTATGATGCTACCACTTCCTATAGTATTTTATAGAATTATGTATCGAACTTTTATATTCATTCGTATGTATATAGTTGATAAAATTTGTTCTACAGGACGCATATATTACATTATGTACATTTTAATTTACTACTTATAAATTCAGATTTCTGGATTTTGCATTTATATTTAATTGATCTAACTTATGTCTTACTTTACCACCTTTTTCCAAGCATTTTTGTACTTTTCTTTTCCATTCTCTTCTGTTTGCTGTTCTTGCTTTCCAGTTCTCAATCTTCGCTGTTTTCAAATCAGCCTCCACCTTGCTCCCAAATCTTTTCCTCGGTCTACCCTTTCTTCTCTTCGCTCTTGGATTTCTGCTTAGGATTAATTTTGGCAACCTCTTTCCACTTAATCTTTCTACATGTCCCAGCCATCTTATTATTTGTGCCTTGATCGTTGCTATGATAATCGGGTTTTAAACAACTCTTTTAGCTTTTAGTTTGTTCTCCTCTTCCGCTTCTCCTCGGTTCTTATTCCTTCATAGATAGCTCGTAATATATTTCTTTACCGCCTTCTCATCTTTTCTTCTTCCTCTTTGTTCAGTACCCATGTTTCACATGCACAAGTCTGTAGCGTAAATTCTCTTTTTGTCTTTCTGGAAACATACTTTGACTTAATTTTTGTTTGTGCTTCATGTCATTCATGTTAATTTTCTTCAATAGTTACTACTAGATAGAAGTATTATTTCGTTTTTTTGTATTTTTTTTTCGTTTCTGCTCAACTCAAGTTATCCTCTTATTCTGACGTCCTCTGCATTTGTCCCATCACCATGTGTTTTCTGTTGTCTTCTCTCCAGATCGTGTTTTTTGTTCTTGCTATGATTATTAAATCATTCGCGAAAGCCATACTTTGTTGTTAAATATATTTTTATCAGTTTTTATTTTACTGTTTCTCATTATTGCTTCTAGTGTCAGTTCGAAGAATTTCCTCCGGCGATTCTTCGCCATTCCATGTTATTTTATTTTTTGTGTTCTCTAATGTCACTCCGACACCCGAGAGGGTAATATGGAAGGGGAGAAAGAAGAAAAAGAAAGTGTTTTCTAATGTCATCTTCGTTAGTGTGATGAGTTTTACGAATTTCTAATCGACTTTCTTCTATATATTTAGCATTTTTCTTATTATTAGCTCTAAAATCTTGTAACTGGTGTATAACAGCGTAATGCCGCTATAGTTCTGACATAGTGACGAGTCTCCTTTTTTATATATTGGGCTTATAAGGGCATTTGGCCATTCCATCCGTATTTTCTCTTTTATCTATATTTATTTTATTATTTCGTAAATTTTCTTTTTTAATCATCATTATTATTTTTAAAGGCTTTTATTACACTCTCTATTTCTTCACTAGTTGGTTCTTCTGTACTGACTTCTCTTTTATTGTTGGTAATGCTGCACTTGTTCCTGCCTTTCTATGTCGTTCAGTAAATTTTTAAATGTCCTCTCTGTGTTTCTAGTATTTCGCTGTGTTGTTGTTAATATTTGTTTTATTTTTAAATGCGTTTGTCGAATGTAATATCCTTTCTCTACTTTTTCTACTCCTTGGTGGAGTTATGTTATTTGTTTGTTTCAGAACTTTTCTTCTATTTCTTTCAGTCTCGTTTTATTTTGTTACCGTTTCTTTTTTTAGTTTATTTGATAAAAAAATTATTAAGCATACGTAAACGTATGACAATACGAATCAGGATCAAGCCCGGATAACACCTATATCTACGAGGATCTGCTCCGAAAATATCCGGTCATATAATACGAAAATTACTATTACAAAAACATATTTATTAAAAATGGTACAGGTCTTTTTTAGTTTTACTCATTTTATTGTTTATGAAAGCCTTCTGAATCTATTCGCTCAATTATTGCAAGTGCTATGATCACATGTTACATGTACCCAGTTAGCGGCGTCTAACTTCCAACTGACGCGTTACCAGCTACCAGGTTACATTGCGGCCCCGAAAATTGTCTATATTATAGTGATGTTAGCTCAATATTTTAAGAAAAGATGAAACAAACACATTGCCGCACATTGGAGCGATTACGACGCGCAACAGATTCAGTTTATAGATGCAGTTACGTGCCGTGAAAAGCAACCGAGCAGTAATAAACCGAAGCTCTGTGCTGTCGGAGATTTATCGCCAGTCGTGACGGATTTAATGCCAGGCGAATAAAAATCAGCTGAAAATTCTGTAGCGCCCGTGCCCTTTGTGTTGCGAACGTCTCATTTAAGAAGTCGCCATGCACGAACGTCGTGGGAATAAATGGCACAGGAAGCGGCTTATTTTTGCCTTTATCATCATGCGATATTACACAACGCGGCGTGCTCTCGTTTTCGGATCCGTTCGGCGTTATTACCTCGCAATGGCCACTCTGCGATAAAATCTGCTTCTCGATCGCCCTGTATATCCGAAGGCAACCGGCGAGATAAACGCGGCGGCTTGGCTCTTATCCTTAATATTGCCAGGACATCGCGTGCTAGCCTGCAATTATCTTCGATGATGCACTGTGTGAAAGTTTTAAATTATTTTAAATTGCCGTGAGCAGGACCGTAACGCATAAATTTCGGGAGTTGACATTTCCGTTTTTCAGCTTCGATGTTGGCGTGACTTCGCCGGGTTTGCTTCTCCGATCTAAGTTTGCTCGCCGTTTGCAAACGGCATTCCACAGCAGCAGATTGCGGCGTTAAAAATCTGATAGAAGTGGGTTTGATTGAACTTTTTCGTCACAAGTACCGAAACGGGCCTAGCGCTACAATGATTGCTCTTCGCAGCAGGATCAAGGTGAACGTGATTAGTTATTCCAGTGAAAGTCCCATTTTTTTATTCTGAAGTATTGGTGTCAGCTATTTAATAACGTCTCGAGATGACGAAATCGACTGCATTAGTTCGCAGCGCTTAGAATCTGCGCATTTATTCACATAAAAAATTGCTAGAATCCACAATTACGCAAGTAGCTGATGGAAATCTCGAAATTTAGCAACGGCGAATTAAATAAAATTGAACATTAGGCGGCTATCTTAGCATTCCAGCTGGCTATAAATTTGCAAAGCTGCTGCGTTTAGTTGGTAATTAGGTTAGGTGGATTCCCACTTTGTTATTGTTCGATCAGCCTACGCAAGTTGCTGTAACACGCTATTATGTTGCGAAACAGCTGAAAATATGGAATTTCCTAGAAAACATCATAATAGGGGTATTTCACAATGGCTTAATTACCTCGATCGCCAACCTTGTAAAGAGTAGTAAGACATAAGCCGTTTAAGGTGAAATAGCACAAATTCCTGAGAATTGCCTATGCAATTCTGCGCCGTGCATGCATTAAGTTGATTGGATAATTGTAATGGAAGCTTTTTAAAGCTGCAAAAGAATATTGAACAGTTGACATTTTGATTTATGCAAAATATAGTATGGAGATTAGACAAGTATAGGGGAAATTCAATCGGTAATTGTTTAGTGCCTTGACGCACTCGAAACATTGTTTTCATTGGGTCTACATTCCGTCGACAACCCCTGCACTTCGTTGAATGTCTGTACGCTCGCGTGTTATTTTATAGCGGCGATTCTGGTGTAAATTTGTGAAATGTGCCCTAATTTGTTTATAACACTCGTTTAGACCTTTCTAACTCCTTTTACTGTCGGAAAAATGTTCGCGCACGCCTGCCGGCTGCGTTGCCAGATTGTTACCTATCATAGTTGCATAACGTACACTACTGAACATTGCATATATTTACACCAAAATTATAATTTAATAAATAATTACCTGAAATCTTAACACCGTTATTAATAATTATCTTTACAACCTTGACGCTATTAAAAATGAAATAATCGATAATGCTTGTACGTTCTAGAAGGAAAAATGAGTTCTTTTTGCAACAATAATGAAACAACCAGCAAAAAGGAAAGTAACGGCTTTATCGTATAAATTATCATAGCGACAGCTTCTATGAAATTGATAAATATAACGCCACGACAATTTAATTGGCAGAAACTGAAATGTGAGTATGTTTGACAAAACAGGTTTGTATTAATTAAAAATAAACATTTTTATAACCTTGACGAAAGCTAATTAATTAAAAACTATCAATGGAAAATTTTTAACACTTGTAGTTGTGTAACCAGTAATAATTTTTAAATTTTTTCATTGCTGATTTGCTGTCGCAATAAATTGGATTGTGCTTACGTGCAGTGGATGCGTTTTAATGTCAAATTAAAACTACGTTCTAAAGCTTAAATAGACATATAGAATCAAATTGTTAACTATAAGCTATAGAATAAGAATCTTAACTATATGGATCATTGAAGAGACGTCTGAAAATGTATAGTGAGTTCATAGTACTGACATGACATTTGTTTCAAGAACTTTAATGTAGATGTTTGAAGTTTACACCTCTCCTCATAGACCACTGTGAATTGTCACACACATACTCAAATCTTCTGGGCTATATCCGAATAACATCACAGGTTACAAGTGTCTGCCCTTCAGAAATTAGCTCAGCCTACCCGACGATTTTTAAGGGGTCCCACAAATCTATGACACCAGGAGGTTTATTCAGCAGAAGTATCTCGTCCGTCCCATCTTTTGAAAACTGTTGTTGAGATACACATTAACACTGAAGCAGATCATCAACCACATGACCTGTTGTACTGCCAGAGACACAGTGTGTCCTTCAGGAGTTGTAGATGGAACGTTATGGGAGAACGACTGGTTTTACTACCAATAATCCCAGTACATAGACGGATACTAAACCATTGCTGATGAGAAACTTTAATAATTAAATGGGAATTCTGCCTATCCCACAGGTTGATGATGTCGTCCTTACCAAAGGTTCTTATCTGTGAAGATTGACAACAAAACCCCATTCTCCGTTACAAAATCCAGTGATAAAACTTTTTTTATCGAGAAAATTCGTTCTCAACAATTCATTCATACGCTACAAATGGTAAGGAAAGTACTAAAGCAGTGTGTAATCCCTCTCGCAGTCTCTGAATAGATTCCGTGATCTCACATTTTTTAGTAAGATCTTCTCTATCGCACTCTCTAAAAGAAATCTACTACTGTCAAAGAGCGGCTCTGTTACTTACAGGTTGGAGTTGATAATATGGGGGATGCCGACCTCACACTCATCGAAGAACAAACTGCCGGATTCTCTACAATAAACGAGATCTCTTCCGACTGAAATGCCCCCTTCGGGAATCTCAACATCTGACTTGATCGGCGTTTCAGGTCTCACCTGTTGCCCCTGATCTGACGAAGTGTCTTCTTCAAAAGCTCCTTGGAGATCTTAACGTTTATGAACCCTTGGTCTCGAAAAGTACCTGCATCAAACGACTCTGGTTCACACAAATAATAAGAGTGGATTTTTTGATAAATTGGTGTGGCGTCTGTTCCTGATGTGACAAAGGGCTATTTTAAATTTTCACAGCACATGACCATTTAGAAGTAGATGTGTAAGTGAAGAGACATCTATAACAACACACGTAAGTGAGATGATTGTTTATACAGGAAGCTAACGTCATGAAGAACAGTACTGTCATTTTTCGACGAATATCTGCTCTAAATTTCTTAAAAATAAATATCTTCTTCTTGAAGTGCCTATCCGTTTCACATATTTTTATTTGACTGATGGCTGCTCGTAAAAGTCAACTGTAATCGAGAAGAACTATTTCCTCAAATTATGCAGCCAGGATATTTTTCTTTCTTCTTTCTGGTCCTGGTCTGCTGTGAACTTTCCTTGCAGATTTAATTGTAGTATACCATATCTATCTTGATTTCTTACAATATGGCCTACACATTCAAGTTTATGGCACCAACACCCCCTTTCGAAGATTTTTCTGTTCCTAGTTTTATTTTAACTGAGTGGTCCTATTGATCGTCGATACTGGTGCCCAAGTAACTCTCGTGATTGGCTGTTGGTTGACCATTGATTTTCTAGGTAGTACCGGGCCCTTGCCAATGACCATTTATTTAATTCTGATGACCGCAGTGTTGGCTTACTTCTATGTGTCAGGCGAGAGTGTAGTCTGCTGAGACTGTTTGCAAAGATAAAAATAACATCCTCATATTGGATATTATTAAAGCATTTTTCGTTTCTTTCATAATTTAATTTAAGTAAACATCAAAAAAAAATTCAGTTAACTAATACTTCGATATCATTTGCTTGATTGAAGTAGAAGTTGCGGGTGATTCTAAAATCTTTGTCGTCCAGGCCTATTGTTATTCAGATGAGATGAGTTTATAATGTTTACCTTTATAAAATGGTTTTTGATAATCCATAAAACACGCATGCATCACAGTTAACCTTCCTATATCGTTGAAAAAAAATTTAAGTTGCAAAAAGCGCTTTTCTAGTTTCCAAAATTCTATAAAACCACTCTATGTGCGAGTAGATGTGTTGCGTGTTTTTATATATCCTTTTAAGAATGATTTTGAAGAAGTCTTTAGGAAGTAACTTATGAGACTGACAATCTTATGGTTCTCACGTATTTCACGCCATTTTGCTTGAGTAGGGTTATGAATTGATTTTAGCCGGTTTTGTAGTATTATTCCCATATTATAGATGATACTGAATATCGATGTTTTTCTTTGTCGTCCATAATTTGGTTCCAATACCTTATCAGCCCCTTGATGTCTTTGATAGCGGATCTCACTTTGTTATTTGTTTGTAATTCGAAGTCGGAAGTTCGGAAAACAAATGCGTAGAAGAAATATGTGGATTTCTTCTAAGTATTTCTTTTCCGATCTATATCTGGTATAGAATGGCCAACTTTTTTTTATAAAGGTTAAACGAATCATGTTTACGTTCTAGGGATTTTATTTTATCAGACTCATCCTTCAACGTATTGCTATTTTTTTTTCTCTATTACGATCAAGATTTTGTCAGTCATCCAGGATTTCGATGTTCTTAAACTATAAGTCGTTTCGTTTGGTACTAACTTGTTTTTTATATATTTTGTGTTTCATGCCTTATCTTGCCATTACCTAGTTTCTTTAAGTAATAGCGTTTGTCGTGTGTGATTTTCTTCAACTGAAGTCATGGTATCAGCCAAAAGGTTATGGTCAGATCCGATGTCAGCCCCCGGAATGATTGAATTAGGATATGTTATGTTGTTCGCAATATGTAGTCGATATAGATTGAGATCTATTGTGGTGATTTTGATGTACACAAACGTCTAGGTGTCAATTTGAAGAGACTATTTATAACTACTATGTTGCAAAAGCATTTGATCGATCATTATAACCTATCAGATATTGAAATAAAGTTGATGACATATTTAATCTATTTATTATAATTGCTGGTCCATGTATGTGTTTTTATTGATAAGCCTGATAGTTTCCAAAATGGCGGTGTCCCGAATCTGCCCGACGAATTCACTTGTATCCAGAATATCGACAGATAGACTTTCCATTGCTTTAATGAGTTTTTCAAGCTGTATATAAAGTTTTAACATTTCAAGTGCAAATTCTAACTGAACCCCCAGGGATTCTTAGCAGCCCTGACCATTTGAGGTCTGCCGGGGACGGAGGCCCAAATTTTCATTTAATTTAGTTGTGTTATATTTTACTAGAACAAATGTTATTATGGTGACTTCCCGTTGCCTTCCAAACGTAGGGACATAGCCTTTTTATTGGTACAACCCTGACCTTCGGCCCATGAGTCTTGCTGAAATAATTTATCATTCTAGTACTAGAGGGAACCTGTACATCCTGAACTGGTTTTGATTTTCCCTGGATATTAAATTTTCCTAATACTACTCATATCTGGGAAGTATTTTTCGATCCGTCACCTGAAGTCACCCGATTGTAGACTTACAAATTCATTGTGCATTTTTGGGCATGTGCTATATGCTATTCTTGTGAGAAAACATTGAAATTTTAACTATTAGGTCATAGTTGAGTAAACATTCGACATTTTTCTGATCTTCAGCTGTTTCAAGGCTTCACAAGGAATAATCGAGTCGTTTTTCTCAAATTAAAAAAAAAACGTTAAAGCAGCAAGAGAAATTAATCAATAGACCGTTGAGTTAGAAAATAAAGCCCATGGATAACTGGCTTCCAGCTTTGACAAAGATGCAAAAGTTGAAAGAAATCTATAATTCCTTGCTTCGTGGCGAGTTTCAACCTATACAAAGTGACCATAAGTTGTTATTATCATAATATTGGACTTGACAGATGGGAATCTTTTTTCGCCGATTTGTAACCGCGACAAAAAGTGAATTTTCTAAACGAAGTATACAGTGAATAGACCCCGAAGAGGCTTTCAGGCAAGGAGAGAGCGAGTCTTAATCTCATGAAAGTTATGATGACTGTATGGTGGTCTAGCGGAGGCACCTTTTACTATTCCCTTGCGCTCTGTGTCGAAATAAATACAGCACTTTAAAACAGACATCTCTTGTCAATATCATCACATAAGATAATCACGTAAGATTTTAGGTAGCAAGAGTGGAGCTGCGAAAATTAATGGAGTTGGCCTACGAAGTTTTCCCACGCCTTTTCTGAAACCTAACCAACTGTGTTCAAAAGAAGCACTATATTAACCGAGATACTCCCATTTTGCCCCTTGAAGACATTCTCGGAAATAAAAACTTAAGTTTTTCAAAAATTGAATTTTTGCTCTACCTGAGCTTTGGCAACAAATAATAGATGTCAATGATGATTATTTTGCATATACATACTTTTAAGTTCAAAATTACAGACTTTATATTTATCCTACGAAATACGAAGTGTGCCAAATGTTGCTTGGTAATTTGAAATGCTCTGTTGTATATACACATCGTGTGACTGCTAAATGGAAAAGTACTATCCATTTCAACTCTAAAAGTTTGTTACAGCAAGGATTAAATGCAGTTTAAAGGTTGTTCTCTAATTATCAAAAAGTTTTAAGTTTACATATTTTTTTAAATGATGAATAAGAATTAATTATGACTCTTTTGGTAGTTAGTTGTTGCCCCCCAAAACACCATTTTTGAGTTCGTTGTTTGAACCAGACCTTCATCTTGTTAAACCTACATCTGTGGTCTATAGTGAATCATAAGATACGAGAAATTCTAAAACATAATAACCGGGAAGGCTAAACCCTAGAACTGGTGTATAGGCCAAATGGTAGAAGGATCGCACACTTTCTTTCTGATTTCGAATTATTACAGTCCATATGGATCTGCCGAGAGTTGTGAGCACTATCCAAGGAGCTTGGGTGTCTGTTAATCGTTGATCCATATGGATTCTCAGATATTTAACTTCTGTTTGTATAGGAATGGAGTTGTTATTCATACGTACTTGAGAGCACCTGCTACGTCTGTTGATAGATCTGACTTGTATCGATTTGTTAACCGTTTTAATGCTGCTGTAGATAATCTGACGCTTTATGAGGATCTTTGCTTGCTGATATAATAGTTGTATCATTCTGAAATATAGATATAATTTATTTTCGCAGATGGGTGTCAGCTGTTTATAGTAAGTATTAAAAAAGGTCCAAGCTTCCCTGAGAACTCCAACATGCCTTTCATAGTAATCAGATTGTATTAGTTTAATAGTATCTGTCGGATAGATTTGATTAAAGGAGTAAATAATATGGACTGCCAAGGAGCAATTCCTTGTCAGATACGACTGGCGGCTTACGCTACCTGTAAAAAAGTTCCAGGCAGTATTTACTTACGCTCTTCTAGACTTTTGTATTTGTATTATCTCTTCTATATAACTGCTGGATTATTAAATATAATGGTATAATGTTGTTTATATCAATTATTGCACTTTTTGATCGGTGAAAACCGTGGTTTCCAATGGGGAATGACTTGATTTTTAAGGGGGGCAATTCTAGAATAGGTTATTAACAGTTAATTATCTAAAGATTCTTTGACCTGAGTACGAGTTCATTTTTGAATAAATAAGAATTATGTGATACAGGGGGAATTAGGACTTTAAAGACGCCTAGGTGAGGCATGACCAAATAATGTTGGGACCACTGAATCAAAGAGTAATATTTCGAATAGTTTGGATAGAGTGGACACCAGACTTGTGGGTAGGTGAGAGTTTAGCTGATTATGTAGCTTTTCTGGTTTGAGGGTCATGATAATTTGCAAAAATTTAGTAGATAGCAGAATAGACCTATCATTCCATTAAAAATAGTACACAGTACTAAAGTTTTTCTAAGTAAATCAGGTCATACCGTGGGGTTTTATGATTGGTAAGGTATTTAATTTCTTGTTAAACTACTCTGGAGAAGAAAGATTTTAATGGAAACAAGCAAAGAATATCTAGGGAATCTTTGATCTCATTGATATGGGTTCCCGGGTGTGTGTGCTTGGATCTTTGGGTTTGAGAGAGTTGTTCAACGAATGCATTCGCTTTCTCTTTGTTGATATAGCCTGTCATCATGTTTTTTGATTGGTGATGGAGTAGTTGGTTGTTTTGATTTTTTAGTAGCTTTCCAGATTGTGTGATCTTCTTCGGATAAGCGTGAAATGTAGTTTTCAATTTTTATTTTGTGCTTGTGAAATAATTTTATGGGTGAAGTGACCATATTCGACCATATTTGTTTGATTTCTTGAGGTTTGTCATCTTTTCTTGATTCTGCATTTTTCTATTACCAGTTCACGCATGTATCAGGATATGTTATCGGTTTTGTTTGAAGTGTGTGCGGCAGATGAAGTAACCTGATTTGCTGCATCTTGCAGAAATTGTCTAAAGTATTATGTAACTCTATTCAGTGGATTGTTTGGTTTTAATGATGCATATTTCAGGTTACACGTGACCCAGTTTTTGTTTTTAGTCGAGTTGACGATTATTATGCGGGTGTGTGAATAGATGACATATCTGGGTCGTATTCTATTTTGGTGTATGTGGCAGTCTATGAGTCACGACGGTTGCTGAGCCAGTATGCCAGCTGGAAGAAAAATTGAATTTGCATACAAATCTGGGTTTTAGTTATAGAATATACCACCCCTCTCCAAAAAAAAATAATTAAAAGGGGGTTTTGAAATTTTATTGTTAAGAATTACTTAAAGGTTGAATTAGCATTCCTTTTTCATACTAAAGAAAAAGGCTATTTAAAATCATAACTATCAGCCACGTCCAAGTTACCAAAATTTATAGCAGTCTGCCTTTTCCACTTGGTTTATTCACTGGACTGACTCGCGACCGCAGCGTGCGCGCCGCGGGCGCTGGCAGACATTCGCCCCCGATAAAACTGCACCTCATTAGAACGCCTCAGCGAGGATGTTCTCCAGCGCGCCATCCTTTAAAGCCATCGCGTAATTGCCATTAGCGCCCCGTGCCGCTTTTCCGGCAAGCTGGCGAGCTTTTCTCACGCCCAACAATGAGCTCGGCCGTCTCCTGGCGCATTTTTCCTAGAGGCGCTCCGGGCTTATCACGATCGCAAATGATTTTGCTCAGGCACCGTGAACGGCTATTGTTGTCTGCTCGGTGACCTGTGGCGCATCGCAGGTCAAGGGTTACTATCACACCATCCCGGCGCGCCAATTGCGGTTTTTGTGGACGGGAAGATTGCCCTTCGGACGCTCCCACATTTAAGCTTAATTCGGCGTGGAGGAACGAATATTTAATTTAGTTCCAATGACTTCACTCGCTCGGGAACGTAGATAATTTATTTTATTCAAGAAATTGTGATAAAAACAACGCGAAAATTTTCGGATGTTCACCAGATGGTTCCCGTAGGCTCCAGAACCGGTATCAATTGTATACAAAGCACGCAGCGGTATAGGGAAAAGATGTCAAGTACCAGAAACGACACGAACAGTGTTAGTGTGACATAAATTGCGGTTTCCTCCGTAGGATACCTCGCACTACCGCTTTTTTTATCATTATCACGATATCAGAACAAAAGGTAGCCTCGCCCTTTGAGAAGACTTGAAGCACATTTTAGGAACAACATCCTTAAAAACTGCGAGTGGTACAAACAATTTTTGGGAGGACGAGAAACAGTTCAAAATAAAAATCACCCACATTTTCAAGGATTAGCGTGATTAAGGAGAACATTTTTATTGTTCGCCAATTTCTGAAATTGCTTCTGATGTTGGAATAAGCTGCGACACTGCTTGAGTGACTGAAACGTTATCCTGTTTTATAACAGTGGCCCATGCAGCTTTACAAACTGGAAAAAAATGAGGGTTTGTTCTGGACACTAGAAGGACAGAGATTTGAAGACAATTAGCTCATGTCACAACCACATTCATTTTATGATAGCAGAATAAAAAACTACCAATCCGTTGAGAAGAATGTGTCAGAAAGATAAGAATGAATTTGTATGCTGTTTCACTAAATTAAAAAAAAAAGTAATTTTGCTACATATTTCATTCACACTTGTATATAAAATGACAAGACAAAGGCAAAATGAAAAGAAGATTCAAAATTTGATACTTTTGTAACGGTTGAAAATGATGTCATGAGCATAAATTCTAGAATAACAACTGATGGTTTTTATATGATTTCTCAAGCACATAAAAGTTCCATGGCGGCGCTACAAAAAGTTAAAGTTGTGCGGGATATAGTGGCAACCGCATTCGCACAGCATATAATACAAACTTTTAACTAATGAATTTCGGGTCAACACTAGTGCCATTTTTTGTTGGAGTTTCGCAAGTACCTGTTATGAAAATTAACGCCGAGCAAAAAGTTGCGAAACGTGAGTCATAACAGACGCGCAGGAACCGCCTAAAAACGAACAAAAAGTTGCGTAGTAGTACCTTTGTTGCGTCACTAACTAGTAATTATTAGACTAATATTTAGAAACACAAAGAAGAACTAATGAGTTGCTTGTTTTGTACTAATTAAATTTGTCTTCCCCTCCCTCGCGGCTTCTTGCCACGCTGACGTTGTGCTCAAGTATGTATTTTCGCGTTTAATTTTGCTGTTTTCAAACGTTTTAATATTTTCTTTTCTTTATTTTTATAATATTGGGAACAAATAAATTAAAATGTAGTAGTGGAAGTTCTTATTATTTCCTGTCTGTGTGTCCCCTTGTCTGCTGTAAGTAATCCAAGCTGTGGCATGGTTTTGCTTGTTTCACGTTGCACAATTTTCTTTTTCTCTTCTTCTCCCTTGCCGATTCCATTTTAGAACTCTTCTGCAGACTTCCAGTTTTCCTTTTTCAAAGTATGACATCTATGTTTTCTTCTACCAATTTCCTTATCCACATCGTCCATCTTCGTTCTTTCTCGTAGCTCTGTATTTGAAATTGATTTTATGCACTTATTTATGAAGGTTTGTAACTTGCTGTGTTATACTCAAGACCAGTCACGTTTCGGAACCATACAATAGCACTGCTTCAACTGTAGCTTTAAACACATTTAGTTTAGTTTAGTTTGAAACGATATTCGTACTCCAAACGCTGGAGTTTTTTAAACATGCTCTTCGCTTTATTTATTTTAGCCAGAACATTTTCTAACCCTCCGTTCTCTTCCAAGTACATATAATCGTTGACACTTTCTATATTTCACCATTTATAGATAATTGCCTTGGTGCTTCTACATTGATGCACATCGTCTTACTTCTTTGTTTCCTCCTTTACTACACTGATAGACGTCTATCGCCCGCAAAAGCAAAATCCTCCAAGCTTTCTCAAATACCCATTGAATCCCCCCATTATGATTTATCACAGAATTGCGTAAAACATCATCTTTTATAATTATAAATACTAGCCCTCAAAATCAACGAAGATCATATACAGTTGCGATAGAAATTTCGTAGACTCCTTTGTAATGATTCTTCTCAGAGTGTTTATTTGATTTTTCCAACTTTCAAACTTTGCCTATTTTTTGTTTATTTCCATCAGCACTCTATTTAAGATAACCCTATAGAATATTTTGTTTACAACTTTAGTTATCCCCCTCAATTTTCACTTCTTAAATCACCTTTCTTCTGCAATTTAAAAGTGAGCCCTCCTTCCAAACCTGTGGGCATTTTTCAACTATAATATATCAACCCAGGATGCTTGTCCTTTCTTTGTTTGCTTGATTGTTGATATTTCTTTTTTTATCTGTGGATCTACATGTCTTTCTTCATCATTTATGTTTCCCTTTGTCTTCCATGGTTTTTGTTTTGTGCTTTGACATGTGTTAATGAAAGCAGTTTTCTTTAAGTTTCTGGATGAATTTGCCTTTTATATCATCATCTTTGGTCATTTCAATATTATACCGCCGCCTGTTATTCTTTAGCAATTTAGAAATAGTGACTCGTGTCCATACTCGCATCCCTTCTATTACGAGCCTCTGGCAGTTTATGAGCTGTTTTTTTTTATTTATTCATATATGATCAATCTTGGATTTGTATTTCTTGATTAGGTAAAACGCATGTAACCTGTACTTAAATAGTGTGCTGCTTATCTTCAAATTCAGTTAGTAGCTCACCAATTTATTTTTCTCTTAATATCATGATTCCCCATGACACTTTCAAGACCATTACTTTTTGTTCCTACTTAATCATTTAAAACTCTTATCAGAATCCTGATTTTGTCCTTTTGTGTTGCTATTATAGTTTTGCTGAAAAAATCTATTTAATTTTCATTGTTGTCACTTTAATGGGCGGTTAATATTTCATTATATATAATTGGACGCTACTCACCCAAGTAAAATTAGGCTATAATTAATCTTTCCTTCTGTCAGCCTACCTCTGTTTAACTTATTTAATAATATGCCCACTCCATGCTTCCTCATCTTTTTCTAGCCAAAAATAAATGAGACTGTAACCCTCATTTACAATTTTCTCACATTTGGTGATTCCTAATATTTTAATACTGAATCTTTCTATTTTTTTTGCGAGAGCTGTTTGATTTTACAAGCGTGGTAAAAGGTCTAAACATTCCACTATCTTTAGAAATGCATTTTTTATAATTAAATCATTACTTTTTTTATTTCTTTTCTCATAGTCATTTTCCCACCTATTTGTCTTGCAGAAAATAGGAAGGATTTCTTTCTCAACTAACAGCTTTTTGGGCCAGCTTCTCGCATCATTTTCTCAAATTCATTCCTCCCCTTTTGATCATTTTTGGGTACATTACTTTGACCACCAAGCTTTTTGTTTCTTTTGCGTAGCAGTGACACTCCTCGAATATTACATAATTATCTGTGAAAATCTATGTTTAATCCCTTTAGCTTATACTTGTTCTTTATAATCTCTTCCTTGATCTTCCATTCCACCAATTTTGCTATTCTCTTCATTCTATCTTTCCACTTAATTCTAATTACATTAAAATCCTTTGCCCTTTCCTTCTCTTTGCGATCCCTACTTTTTCCCAAAGCTTTTATTCGCTTTGGTAGTCTTTGGTTTTGAAAGTTGCAATATATCAATTCTTCATGCAGGATTCAAACATTGACGATGAGAAAAACTTAAAAGAAGAATTAAAATCTAATTTTGGTGTAAATTTGTGAAATGCAACATTCGTATACGACTGTTTTTGTATCTCTTACAACTCTTTGATGGTGTACTTTTTGCAACTTATCTAACAGAAGACGTTTCAGTGATGCTCGTCTTCGAAAACGATCGTGCGTAACCCAGTCGGATTCAAAAGAGTATGTAAAATGCGTGGGTACAAGTGTTATAAAGGGTGTAGAAGGGTACGCCAAACTTATCCTTAAATTATTCTTATAAAATAAGTGACAAGCGTTCAATGCCTAACTTTAAAGGGTCCAGGGTTTGCAGATGTGCTACGAGGGGAGGGGGTGCGTCTCATTAGGGATAACGGATCTATCTTAAGTGCCCCAAAGTTGCCTTAATTTTCGTTTTTTTTTCTTTATTGGAAAGGTTTCCACCATTCTGTTTATATTAAAAATTTATTCGTACATATAACAAGAAGTTCTCAGACCACTATTCTGATTTTTAATTTTGTTTATTCTCATTTTTATTATTCCTATATTTGGCATGAAATTTTTATGATACGAATAGATGAGCCAATTATGAAATAGAGATGGAAGAATATAGAAAGAGGAAAGTAGTAAAAACCGCAATCTTTATTCACTGGTTGTTTGGTTTAACTTACAACTTTTAATGATTTTAAATACTAATACATAGTGGAGAAGATCAATTAGGTTTGAAGATGCAACCCATAGTAAGACAGAGTGACCAAACGAGTAGTAAATGTGGAATATTGACTATCTCAAACAATTGAAGATTCAAGTTCATTGAATTGGGGTTTCGTACGTGGTGGTGTTCGAGTACAATCACAGGAAATTTTGAGGGGCCGCGATTAATTACCATTACCGATTCAGCTGGCGCCTCGCACGATCTTCCTTGAAGCACAGCGTTCGAAGAAGTAATTCAGGCCGGTGCGAGGCACGTCTATCTGCATGAGCACGTATAGTCTCGCTCGTGAACTTATCACCATACAAAAGGCGCATTATTTATAAGCCATTTCCTGATATTAATGCGTGAACGCAGCCACATTCCCTGCCCCGTGAATAGCAACAGCGCGCCGTGCAACGTGCCAATACTGGCACACATACGTTTTTCCATGCTCGGCCAGGCGCATTTGAATAATTAGAGTACACGGCCGGCCCTGAGCAGGCCTTTGCAGAATTCGCGGCTATTTCGCGATAGTCACGCGCGGGGGCGGGAGCTGCTGGTTGATAGCGCGGTGCAGCAACGCGGGTCAAGAACGTACGTAATTGCTAGCATTTTTGTAATCTGAAACCTAGAAGAGTTGCAATTCGAGAAACAAAACTGGAATAGTACCAAGGAGGAAAAAAATAAGAATGGAAAAGCTATAAAAAAGTGGAATTATCTAAAGATTGTAGTCGTGTCAAAATGTATAGTTAGAGTTATCAATTTTTTTATTAGCAACTGAAATATTTTTACATACTACAAGTTACTCGAGCTAATTTTAATAGATAACAGAAACGGAACATACATATGAATAATATAAGCGCTATTTATAAGTAAAACTAAACCTAGGTTTCAATATTTTTTGGTCGAATACTTGGGTTTCGATGTGATTGGAGTTATCGTACTTGCTTATACATATATTGATCTATAACTTCTTTGGCATATTTTATCTTGAGATCTTCATTCGGTTTGGTACGTATGATAAAGCATCTGCTATGACACGTAAGGTTTTAGATTGAAACCTTTGCAGAATGTCAACATTGGAGGGACTAGAACATCTCCAGGGTTCAATCACCTATGTCCAGATACGTTTGATGATCGTTTTATAGAGTAGGATCTTACTTTCTAGCTAAAGACAAGTTTTTCTTCCTATAGTCAATATAATTTTTGACTTTCAGGTCCATTTTCTTTCTTGTCTTTTAGATGTATGCTTTTTATGTAAGTCTGCTGTCCACGTGTATTCCCAGGTATCTCGTGTGTTTTGATTGTGTTATTTCAATGCCACTAATATCGATGCACAGTGAACGTGACTAGAGTAGATTTAGTTTCATTGACCTTTAGACGCCATTTGGTTATCCAGTTGCTCATTGAGTCTATGTAGTTTTGTACGTAGTGACCAGCTAATTGAGTCTGAAGTAGTCAAATCTTTAGTCCACACCAAATAAGTAGATGCCCAAGAACACTGCCTTGTGAAATATCAGAGTTAGATTCACTACGGGACTTTTCCTGGGAATAGCGATCTGTAACATGGAATTTCAAAAGGAAGAAATACTGGTGGAGAAAGGATTTTTTGACTTTGAATGATAAACCCGGAAGCCATACTTTATCGAATGTGTGCTGGACATCCGGGAAGATTGCACACCAGTGTTTTTGTTTTTTATGATTTTATTTATTATGTCTACTATGCAATAGCATTGTTGGATAGTGAAGTGCTCGTGGCTGAAACCAAACTGATGTTGGGAAACAATTCTTCTAAAAATGTATCTTCATAAACTCTCCTAATAATTAATTTACCCGAGAGTTTAGAAATTATAGAGAGTAAACTAATGGGTTTGTACGAAGTTATGTCAGTCAGTGGTTTTCGTGGTTTTGGTATCAAGGGTATGTGAGGGTCAGTACGTCTGGCGAAATATAATATTGCTAGAAAACGTATACCTTTTAATGATGAAAATAGTCGAATTGATAGTGATATCTATGGTTGTGCCATTAAGTAGTCTTTCACTTCTGGATTAGATCATATTTATAGGACTTTAAAACTTCTGCTAAATGTTCAGCGGAGGTAGCCTAGTGTCTCGTTTAGTTTTGTTATCAATAAAAGGAGGAAAAAGGAATGCTGAGGTAGACTAGTAACAAAACTTAAAGTAATATAACTCTTACCAATTATATTACAATGAAGTAAATATTGAAGATTTATTTATACTCTCATTTAATTTAAAATGCGACACAAAGTTATTTTAGTTTTAGATTATACCAGATGAATGTTAATTATAGGGGGACAAACTTCGGAAGGTGATTCCTGGTAAGAAAAGAAACAAAAAAACTCTTTACAAGCATATATCTGAAAATGCACAGTAATGGCTGGAGAATTTCATCAACTTACACTTTACAAGAATACCAGCCAAATGGTGTCTCTCAATTTGAGTGCACTGGCGAAGTCATGTTTTGGAGTTTTTTATGACTCTTTCTAACGTGTTTTGAGGAATATGCCTAATATATTGACGTATTGCATTTCGTAAGGCTCGAGATATCTGCGTAGAAAGAAGTCTCACGGAGCGAGATCCGATGGGCGCGCTGCACAGGCGACGTCATCGCGTTTAGAGATTAGACTCCATATTGTTGGAACCAAACGTTTTCCAATTGGAGTACATCACTATTTGTTCCGAAAAATTGCCGAATCATTTTCACATATAGGTAAATTGGAAATTGTATCGGCCTTCTAACTCAAATAAGCAAGAACCAACGTCACCAAACAGTGACATGTTTATCGTCGAGTTTTTGGTCATTGTTCCAAATATACGCTTCACAATATGTTGCCTACTAAGGGCCCCTCTATTCAAAACTTTTCGACCCTCTACTTTACTCTAACAGCACCTGCTGAAGATGCAAACATACCAAATAACTTTTTTGCTTAATCTTCTCATTTAGAAACTCATTTTTCCAATATATGGGTAGTTTTTTGATCTCGTGAATGTAAAATAAAACTGGCTGTGTGGCATGAATGGTTTGACATCAATATCGTTGTCAAACCTCTATCATCCAATTGCTTTCTTAATGGCTCAAACAAATTTTAATTGCAGGGCGGAATGTAGGGAGGGTGTTTCAGTATAGCTCAGAACAAATCCCCAGTTTTTTGTCCAGTTTTATTAACTGTATAGGGTTGTGAAGCAGCGCCGAACAATACGAATGTTCTACCCAATCATGCTAGTCTCCAGGCGACGTTGATCATTCTGCTTGCTATCCTGCTAAAAACTGTTCACGCCATGCTTACACTTGATTCTTCCTAGGGGTGCTGGAAAAAGTCTTGTGTCACTTCAAAGATATTATATTTATAAATGTCCGTCGCCTCTATATAATATTGGGTAATAGTTTCTACAATTAGATAAAACTTGTGTTTGTCCGAACTCTATCTCGTAGCTAGGTTTTTCCAAGTCATTTTTAGCAACCGCTAATTTTCCGGGTTGATTGAGACATAGATGATAGATGATAATCGTTCAGCCGGTAATCCCACTGTAGACCTACTTACATGAACAAGGTATATAGTATACTTGGTGTCTCCTGTGGTTTTTTTGTGTCCTTGGCTGATCGAAGCAAATCCCGTATCTTAGTGCTAATAGTATAAATGGTTTCTACCTTGTGTTTATTGAGAATTTTCTCTATCCGGTCTTTAACCCCGTTGATATAAGGTAAAAAAGCTTTGCCTACCGTGACCGATTTCGGTTGTGTTATGCATGCGAATTCGTTAGGTTTCGTTGTTCTATTTATCTCCGTCCTCGAGTAGCCATTCCCTAGTAAAGCTTTTGTTCCAAATGTTTTAATTCCTTATCCAAAAAACCGTGGTTGATATGTATGATGTGCTCGGTCTATCATTATTTTCACAATCATTCGTTTTTGACTGGTATTGTAGGTCCGTATGCGTGGGTTTTGTATATGCCGTGTAATGTCCATTCTCCGAACTCAACACCTGTACGTCTAAGAAGTTCCAGTTCCATGGTAAACTGTACGTTTGGGTGTATAGACTAGGAGTATTTAAGAAATTGCGGTAGTGTCTCCTTTCCGGGTCTCCATATTACAAACGTGTCAAAGACGTATTTTAGCCATATGGTGGGTTTTAGTGGTGCTGAATTGATGGCGATCTCTTCAAATTTCTCCATGTAATAGTTGGCGATTACAAGGCTAAGTGAGCTACCCATTGCTACCCCGTATTTTTGTTTGTAATATACGCCCTGCCAAACAAAATAACTGGACGTAATGCACTGTCGAAATAGCTATAAGATATCGTTAGGGTAAATTTGCTTGTTGACAAAATATGCGGATTTTTGATATAACTGCTGATAAGTCTAATATCTGGTTGTAACAGGCTGGACAAGTATTTGGCCAGCTTGTAGGTAAGGCCACCCATGGCACAGCAATGGATGCAGCTCCTCTGATGTTATTAGTCTCTTCTTGATGGTATCATCTAGAGAGAAACTTTTTCTCAATTTGCTTGTGTTATATAGTAGTATCCTCGCGGTGGGATCGCGTTTGGTCAAGTTGTAAGTGTTCATATCGAACAGTTCACTTATCTTCTTTGTGCAGTCCTCCTATGATAGTACAACATAGAGCATATAATTCCGCCTTGGGCAAGTTTTTCTTAGGCGCAGGATACGTGAAGCCTCGACTCGTACTTGCTCTGCTTCATACGCTGAAAAGTTCCGTATGGCTGCTTCTCATTTGCTATAACTAGAAAACCACGTCCTCGAGTTGTCTTACAGACTTCCCCGTAGAGGCGTATCAAATAAATGCGAAGGCTTTCACGGCCGATGTTTTAGTGATTGTATGGTTGGTTATAGGGTTGTTAGGCCGTGGTCGGAGTTCATCAAACTATAACATGTTACAAACGTGGCGTATACATTATCTGTGCTTTTTCCTAATATGAACTGGACTTTACAACATATGTCCACTTAGGATTATCCTATCATATCAAAAATCTTCTTTTGAAATTTGCTTCTATAGTTAACATGTACCCCATAGAATTCTCAAAGGGAATCCATAGGTGTTTCATAATGAAGATTGTTACACGTACAGTAATGTTGAGGTTGATGTGTAATGCAGAAATTTAATGGAAGTTGGAGGTGGACCCTATTTGATAGGGTTATTACCAACTAAGTACTAGAAAAGCTGAAGAGGCAAACGATAGTTCACTGGAACTGTGCGCTCTCGTCGCAGTCATCAATTTGTATGTAAATCGTTGTTTACTAAATTGGGTAGACCTTCGAAGTTATTTTTATACATTTAGACGAGAAACTTGCAGCTTGTTTGTAATTTAGATCCGCGGCTTAGTCTGATAGCCCATCATCAGAGTCAAATGAAGGATAGCCTCCTCCGCTGAATTATTGGACGGCGAACTCGCAACGGTTTTCAATTAATTCCTGCCATTTCCAGAAGTAGGCGCGACGAGACATATGGTGGAAAGTGTGCTCGTCCAGTTTTTCGCGCTTCCTCCGCCTGGTGAATAATTCAGAGCCGTAATCCTATCGCAGTGAAACGCCGCGCAGCGGCAGATCTGCATATTTCATTGCAACGTTTAATAACACGCTTCGGCTAAGCTATAACGCGAATCAATCAGCAGATAACCGTCGGCTGCGAGAGAACTTTGCATCACAAAGGCCGTGGCGGATCGAGAGCGGAGCCGGCTCGTGGTAATTTAGCCTACGCACCGAGCGATAGAAAGCTTTTCTAATAGGAGGAAACGGTAGGAAACCGATCGGAGAGCCCAGCATTCAAATCGCCCGCATTAATCTTCCCCCGGGCCGCTCCGAATGCGCACGGCAAGAATTGTTCTGGTTCTGATTCTGGTTCTCGGAGTAACTTTCAGCCGTTCCCTGGAGACTCGTCTGATTTACGAACAGGATGTTATTGCTTCGAATGAAACTCGATCGCCGGCGGCCGAGACAATGACGCCGGAGATGCGATTTGCACGGTCGACTGCAGGTTTTCCCAATATGTTCGCGAGATTTACGAGGGATTAAGGCGCGATTGATTGGGCCGCCTACAGGACCGGATAGTTGGCGGGAAAGCTGGATTTCTACGGTGATTTGAACTATATATTGCTTGAAAGTTAAAGGTCGAGCTAGCCTTCCTCTGACCTGACAATTATCGAACATAAGTATCTGATATTACAAAAAATTACTTTACGCTATTCTTCCATCTGCCATTTGTCCTCATACTTGTCCGAGTTGATCTATGGTATTTGGTTGTAAGACACACAAATTGATTGTTTGTTTTTTTAACTGTTTCTGGTCAACATTTGAAACAAAAACTTTTTCCATTTATTTGACCAAAGATTTTTTATGGGCCACTGTTTGGCCAATTTTTTAGGTTCCCCATTTGGGAAAAAAACTTAAAAGGAAGACAGAAAACTTAAAGTTTAACTTATCAATGAATCAAATGCCGGTTCCAAGCCCGGATAAAGAAGGGGGTTGGGTAATGGGGCAACACCCATTTTGATAAAAACAAAACCCGTTAAAAACCCAAAAATATGCTTCGGATTAGGACGGAAAATCGAATACGGACAAAGCGATGGAAACGGATAATGAATTAAAGTACGTGGAATGTGTAAGGTATCAATAGGAACATAAATGACGTAGTAACTGAACTAAAAGAACTAAAGATATATCTGGCTGTTATAACCGAAACGAAAAGAAAAGAACAAGTATCCGAAAGTTTAGGAACATATGACCATTTCTTCGGTGTTTTTCCAAAAACAACTAGAACCAGTAAACGTATATCGATTGTAATACATAGAAGGCGAAAAAAATATATAAACACTTGGAAAGCTGTCGATAAAAGAATTATTGAGATTAATATGTGTATATTCGGATTATAGGCGTATATGCTATCAATGAAGATGAACCGGTTAATTGTGAAGGATGTCTTCTTTCCACAGCTAAACGGTGAGATCTGGAAAGTTGGAACATCAAAAGAGCTTATTTCACTCTCAGGTTTTAATGCGGAGTAGAAAAGAGAATAATAACATTGTAGGTAGATATAGAGAAGATACGGCTAATAAAAACTGAGAGAAACTAATAACAGTAAGTAAACAAAATAACATGAAAATCCGAAATGGTTCCTTCTAACACCGCGATACACACAAGTACAAGTGGAGACAAGAAACTGGAGGGCTGATGTCAATTATCGACTATGTTATATCAAAACAAAAAACTAATATAACATTTTAAGACATTTGTGGAGGACCGGTTTGTGGTAGTGAGCATTATTCTACCAAAAAAAAGTATTATTCCCTACAAGAAAGAGTGAATATATAATGCAATAAGAGAAAAGTGAACAATTACAACAAAAAAAATATAATCTACGAAGTTTAGAGTTTGAGAGTACGAGAATGCTTGACAAAACCCGGTTAGATTAAAAATTAGAGGAGAAAAAATTTGATAGTATAGAAGTACACTATAATCATACCAAGGGGTGTATTCCTGTCATAGTTTTTGAAGTCCTAGATTAATATGAAGGGAACAAAAACTAAAGTAAATCATATTGGTGGAACGAAGACATGAGATATATATCAATAATGTATAAGGAAGTCCAAACAGAAGTACCCAGAAAAAATGAAACGCGGGGAAAAAGTTGTTCAATAATTAATAAATATTTAGAAGGACCAAGAAGCACATAAAGCTGGAGAATACTGAAGAACATGAGAACAGAAAGGAAAAAAGAGATTATATCATCAATAACATCTGAGAAGTGGAAACAATACTTTCAACAACTGTAAACAGAAGAACGTAGAGAATTGAAGGCGATAATCAGCCAAGAATAATAGGATCACCTATAAGATTAACATTAGAAGAAAGAGAAACGATGCAACTCTTTAAAAAATAGCAAAATAAAATATGGAAGTAGCAAGCTTTTCTTCAACAGTTTATAAACCAACAAGATATACCAGTTGAATAGAGAGCCACCTATTTATCACCTGTATTTAAAAAAAGCGATAGAAATAGATTTGAAAATTATCGGGGAATAACTATAACAAGCAAAATCAGTAGACTATATGGCAAGATAATAAAACAAAGAATTGAAAACAAACAAACAAATGAAAGCCGAAGAAAATAAAACAATGCAATGAGAACAAAAAGCAAATATACAATACTATCGTGAAACTATAAAGAAGTTAACAGCTACAGAAGTGGACTTTTGAAGGAGGGCGGTTGGCAGATCAAGGATGGAAAGAGTAATAAACAACAGAATTAGGGAAATTATGAATGTAAACCACATTTAATAAAAAACAATTGATATGGAATGGACATGTACAAAGGATGCCAGAAACAAGAATACCTAAACAAATTCTACAATGGAAACTGGGAAGAAGAAGGAAACTGAGTAGAGCTCGAAAGAATTGGCAAAGTGGCATCAATGAAGAAATGCGAGAAAGAGGACTAGAAGAAAATCTCTAGCACGAAAGAGAGAGATAGGTATATTTACTACTCTACATGGAATATTAAGTAAATTTAGTAACACTACACAGTTATTATTATAAGAACTCCTGTGATAGTCCGTCCAAGTTAAGTCGCAAGACCAGCTCCTCTTCAATCTTCTGCCGGGTGTTGTGCGAGTACATTGTTGTGGAACTTATTATTATAGTTTTCGGAAAATCTGCGAATCTCATCAACAACAAATGGGATGTCGATGTCCTCGTGAAGGATCTGATTTGTGACATTATCGAGCATCTCCTACCGTAGGAAGCAATTTCGATTCGGAATATGGGACAGTTTTGATACTTGTTTGTTTGACACATCTACGCAGTTGTACCCCATAAGTCCAGAAGCCAATACATTTTTCTGAATTTTAATTTAAGCTGTTGACGCTTAGTTTGGATGTACTCGGTTCACATAAGGTGTAAGTCCAGATATTTTGCTTTGGTTTTGACAGGAATGAGAACGTTATTTATAGTGACTAGTACACATGCTTCTTCTTATGATAAAAGTTACTTGTACTAATTTAGGTATTTAACAATTGAATTATTATGCGCAGACAGGATAGCAGTATCGTTAGCAAAAGTGGAGATAATAGTACTTCGGTCTTCTTGTAGGTGAGCAGTGAATATTAAATAAAGAATGGATCCAAGGACACTTCTTTGTGGGATGCCGAATTGGATATGACCATAACACACTTCAAAAACGAGTTATCACCCTGATCTTTGGATGTGGGTTGGGGAATGGCAAGTTTTTAAAATATCCATATTAAAGAGCTGGTATCATGTTTGGGAGCGTAAAGAAAATTTTTCATCGCTAACCTCATGGGATGACCTAATTTCAGGGTGGTCTATTTTTTCCCGGAGCGAGAAAAATGCTGAAAGTTCGAATCAATTCATTTGATATATCTGATGTGTGCAAGTGCTGATAATTTGCTCCATTAGATTTTTAATGACACTTTAAGGACACTTTTTACTATGGCCCTTGATAGGCTATCGGCCGATTTTTTGTGAAATACCCAGTTTCCAAGGATAGTGGATCATTTCAAAATTTTAAGTTCAAAATACTAAATTGATATCATATGTTTTCGTAAAGATCTGGCTGTTTTCGTTGAGTATACACTAGAGGATAGTAAAGCGCGAGAGGAATTCCTTGGCGAGTTTGGAACTGTGCTTCGGGTCATTGTCCTCTTGAAAGATCAACCCAGTACTCCAAAATTTCTATATAGTTAAAATATGATATCGGTTTAGTTTTCTGAACTTACTGTGGTCTTAGAGAACCAACCTCTCTAATATATATTTTTTCTAATTTTTTCTCGCCCCAGTTTTACAAGATTGGCAATGAAAAATTCTCTTTCTGCGCCCAAACGTTATAGTAACTTAACATGGGTATTTTGAGGACTTGTGATTCCATCATATCTAAAAATCAGGAAGGTGACTCGTCTTCGAAGCGAGTTATGGTCATGGATATAAATTTGAAATTTTTTTTGAGGAATACTGTAGGTTGTAACCGCTTGGGTTACATCTAACAAGACAACTTCTTTTCGATGTCCCTTGATGTTTGATTTAGTATTTTGCATATTTACTGAGTTGTAGAATGGCCTTCTCTAAACCTCGACTGAAATAGGGACAGATGTGAAAGAAATTCTGTGTCTTCCAGTAGTCTTTTGAGGAATAATTTCTCAAATCCTTTGCCTAATAAAAATAGGAGACTAATTGGCTTGTAAGAAACTACATACTATGAAGGTTTTTTGAGCTTAGTCACCAGTATTATATACGGGTACTTTCACAGGATGGGATAGGAAAAAATACTTATTCTATTATATAAAATGATCTTAGTTGGACTTTAGAAGGCTTTTCCTGAATAAAATACAAAATCATCCAAATCAATGATGATTTGGATGTTTTCTTAGTGGGGTTATGTGCATCTGGGGACTTTTAATTTTTCTTGTGGCTTTCTCAAGTACGTGATTATTAGCTTCGGTAGGCATTAAGTTTTTAAAATGTCGTTAAACCCCCACGATTTTTTTATGTGTTTAGGGGATCTCTTGGTGTTGTATTTAATTTTAGAACTAGGAGCGTGAATTTGTTGCCATTTTCAACGATTTTGTTCTGTTTTGAACATTAGACATTCGGTTCTGCTATGGGGGTGGAATTACATGCTGCTTCTCGTGTGGCTTGCGTAAGGTAGGTTACTGCTTGGTCGATGTTTGACTTCGGTGTTGAGCGGAAGATTTAGCTTTGGTATTTCAGAGACGACCTCAGTTGGTTTTTCTACAGGCTAACGTTGATTATTGTGCTATTTTTTTAGTTCAGTGTTCTAGAGGAATAGCACAGGGGAGTGGTCTGATAAGAGGACTGTTTTTTGGTATGTCAGTCGAGCCAGTCGGGTGTTTTGTTGGTCTGTTGCTTATTATATTCGTTTAGTAGCAGATAGGTGCTATAGGTTTGTATTATTCAAATCCCGATAAAGCTGGCGCCCTCTTGATGTGATTATACTTCAACTCAACTAAGTGTTGTAATTCTTGCCAATGATGGATTGGTTATCGAGATTTAGTTTCAGAATCGGTCTTTGGGATGGTGTTGTTAATATATTTCATTCTTCGACCATTGCGCTCATAGCTTGCGGGTTGTTTTGTAGATAACATTCGAGCTCATGGTCCTTGAGTTTCTTTTGGATTATGATAGCAATTCCAATGTGTCCACTTGATCATTGGCTAGGCTTTTTATTTCATAATCGTCTTCGTGGCTTTCTATAGCAATGTTCGTTTATCATACGAGACGTCTACTTGAGTACCGACTGTTAAATTTGTTTAACCATTAAGTATATTCTTAGTTTTTCTCTATTTCCCTTCATTTATCTTTTGCAAATTCTAAAAATTTTAAAACGCATTTTACCGATCTTCTAGTTATCCCAAATTTTTTGAAAATGTCTTGTACCAACCACTAATAAGCGATTAGCTGTATGTAAAGGTGAATAAACCCCAAATCTTTGTCTGAAGATTCTTCACTTCTTTTTCCCCATTTCCTGTACCTTATCCGAATGTTGGGTGAAGATTCCTCACAAATACAATAGTTGTCCCATCTAGGGCAATAAAAGTTGGAAGTTCAACGCTAACATTTGGCAGTCCTAATCGCTTTGGGGATATCGTAGAAAGTACAAAACATATCAGGTTGTAACAGTGATGAAAACAGCAATACACGAAAAGAAAAAAATGAAAAAGCTGAAACCATAACAATTTTTTTGTTTCTAGAGATAGAAAAATGACATAATTCAGTATCTATAAGTTTTTTGACAGTATTAACAAAAAAAAAAAATTTTTATCAGGTTGTGAAGAAACGATAGAAAGTAATATAAGCAATACTTGGCTTAATTTTGTTTGTTTTACGTAATTTGGACAAAATGCATTGCAATTAATTTTTATACCTTATAATATTAGTGTCACTGGAGTATATCGCGTTTTACTTCGCTGTTCTTTAACTACATTTTGAAATTCAATACAAACAGGAAATTCTAACCACCATGACCATTTAGAGTACGCTGCGCAATGGATTATTGCTAAGAACGTTTAAAACACAGTTCCAAAACAACATCTTAAAGAAGACTCAAGTTGACAATGCAGGTGACTGACGTCACCCAAAGACTAGCGTGACTGAGGAGAATATTTGTCTTGTTCTCCTCCTTTTCGAGGATGACCGCTTATTAAAAATTGCTTAAATTGGTTCTAAGGTCAGAAAAAGTTACAGAACTGCTCAGGATCCCAACTCTCGGCGCTGTAGAACTATCGAAGTTCCACAAAAAATTGAAAATTTGTTATGGTCTACACTAGAACACTCTTCTTACAGTCTGGACTTATCAATTTGCGATCATTATTTGTTTGAACCACTAAAGGAAGCACTTAGGCAGATTCGATATTGTTGTTGGAGCAATAAATGAAAGTAACTCTAGATTATATTTGATTCGCCCACGTACATAGAAACATTTTTATTTTAGAAGAATCGAACTTCTGTCGCGCACGTGCTTCGCAGGCGATGCATGTCTGTTAAAGACAATAAACTGTTTGAATGGTTGTCAGCCAAGTACGTGTGGCTGTTCTTCAGGCTGTGTAAGACTTATTCACTATTATATACATGAGATGTTTATTGGTTATTTTGAATACGAGTCGCATTGATTTTGAATGTTGAGGACTTCCGGGAATTATGGAAAACTCGCCATTACGTGCTGTGGAGGCTATTTGGCAGGAGAACAGGGTGGCAAATATCAGCTAACAATAAAGGTCTTTTTGGTTGCAATCGCAAACATTGAAGATTAAACTTGAAAAAGGAATAGAAGTATTAGGAAAAGTTATACGCCTTACTTGTGAAAAATCTAGCGTTCATAATTGTACCCACACCCACTCAATGCCTATTGTTATCAAACAAGAATTTGGACATGGACTTGATGAAGATGTTGAATTAAGCCTTTAGTTATCGCATAAGCTCCTATAATTTGCATAATGCAAACCGTTTGCATAATTTTATTTTAATTATCTGGAAGGAGCGAGCAGACTGGAATAAATAATACCGAGCACGTGGATTTCGCGTTAGGAAACGCTAGCCTAACAATTCCAAACACTTCAGCTGTTATGCATCGACACATGACGATGAAATTTTTTTGCTCTAAAGATCCTCTATATTGCCCTAACCGTACTATTTGGCTAAGGATTTGGTGTACTTATCTACCAAGGAGGCAATTGGAGTGATTGTACAGAGTGATGAATAAATTTTTCGTTCCAATAGAAGCCAAAACCACCAAATTTTATTCTTGTGGCCCTATATGTTGGGTTGGGTTTTCTTATATGGAAAAATGCTATCATTAAGCCTTCCAGAGATCATATTTGTGCCATAGAATCGAAATTAAACTTGAGCGAGCTTTTCCTCGTCGATAGCCTTTAAAAGTTGGTGTAGAACTTCATTAAAACGCGCATCATTGAGTTGCGCCAGCTGGACCGTTTGCAAGAAACTGAAAATTGAAATTTGATTAAAGCCACGCAATCAAATGGAATATAAAATGACCTTGTATTATGCAGTCAGCTGTAGGTTAAGTGGAAGAGTACTATCAGAGTTTTTGACTGGTGTACTACCTAATATTTAAATAGGTGCAAATAAGTGTCGAATTAGTATACAACAAGAATAAAGGTCTGCTTCCCAATACCAAGAAGAGAGCAATACCTCACAGGCACGAATGGTAAGCTCGATCATCCCTGCAAAAACTTGTCATCCCTAGGACTTAGTGCGGGTTATCACACCTTGAGAACCAAAAAGTAAGCTACATCTGGATCAGCCCTGTCAGGTACTTCTCTTAGTGAAAAATTATAATTCGTTTCACGCACAGATCTTTAGAATCTATGGACTTTATGAGAAATATGATTGCCCTTTTTTGTACAAAATCTAAAAACTATAAAGAAGCCATTTTAACATACAACTCATTGGTATCCCATGGCAACACAAACAGGCTGAAAAAGAAAGTATCCCAGTGCTAAAAGTCTTGTACAATTCCTCGTTGATGTCAATGATGCTTCCGTTCTGAAGTCAACAAATTATTTTCCTGTTGGATCATCTATTTTTTAAGAAATTTTATACCAAAATCAGTTTAAGATATGGGACCCCAACGGCACTCTCACTCTTTCACACCCCCTTCAGTGCTCTTTCAAATTTTCTATTGTAAATGTTGTCAGGGCGATCTCATCGAAGTAGCAAAGTCAAATAGAGGTTTTACACTTTGCTTCACACCAACTAGGGATTATTACAAAGTTTTGTTGCCCTCTGATTATTTATTTTTTGACGAATGTGCTACTTTCTCTTCAGAATATCTTTCCCAATAAGGAGACCTTTATAGTTACTCCACCTAAAATTCGTCACAATTAAGTCCATTGTGAGGTGAATGGAGTTTTTAAAATTAATTAATTTAAAGATTTCAATTATAACGTTCAAAGTTGCATTTACGAATTATTTTAATAGACGATACTGTTCATCGTTTTAATTATGGAAATCTAGAAATTTTGCTTTTCACTTTTGGTGATATTTAAAAGATTTGGTAATTAAAGCTAAATAAATTTAATTGACTGCTTTTTTGAGTGGATAATGTCAGGACTCACATGGCACAAAAGAAAGGAATGGATGTCTTCGAAGTGACCTGTTTTTGATCCAAGCAAGTCACCTTCTCTCTCACTTTTTCTGTTTCGCCCACAAGTTTATATCATCTTTCAGAGAAGTTTTCAAAACCTTAGGATATTAATACATTTTGGAGTAACCAAAATATCAAAGTTTGTGTTGTGTTTGATCATAAATGTGATATTAGAATTACGAGAATCACGCAGATTTTGTCGTCATTGAGATCAATGAGTTAAATTATATCAGCTTCTTATCTCCATAGAGCCAAGGTCAACATTAATTTGGGATGTATTTTGCATGGAAAGCTCTAAGAATCTAGAACATGGGATGATCCAATGATCCAATCCTCAAACTCTACTTTATGTGGACTGACTTTCGTGATGAAGCATATTGTTACGACAAAATTCTAAAAATTGCGACTTCCTTCAAAGCGGGAGCACCATCAATCTTCCTAGGGTAGTATCCGCCTTACTCATTCTAAGTAGTTTTACTGTGGGAGCCGGGCTGTGCAGAAGCCCGTCACGGTTGAGGTACACGTCGGAAGAGCCGGGTTTAATATGCACGGGGAGCTAATTAAGGCAAGGTGGTCCGTGGGAATGCCCACGAATTGGGCATCGTCCGGACGCACTATGCGGCGCTCGGCCTGAACGCCGCTTCCCACCGTCTTGGTCCGCGATTGTGCCTGGTATGTCGGGCGGCGCCAAACGGATAATGATTTGTGATACACATTCGGGTTGCATAACAGCGACGTGAACCATGCGGCGTCGGGCGTGGGCCGCTCTTTGTTTTCGCGATTAATTGCGCGCGTATTTGCGACTCCGACCTATTTTTCGGCCGAGTAATGGGTCGAGTTTTGCAACGAAGTTGATCTCATTGTTTTACCTCGCCGCTGTTGCACAGTCATGTCTAAAGTATGTTGTAGATTGGAAACATTTGTTGTTTTGAATGCCCTCGTCAAGTTTGCGAATTATTTTGGAATAAGTTTTATCCTACTTATTCTGTTCAAAACGCATTAAAAACTGCTGTAGACTCCATTTAGTAGTCTTTGAAACCTTGCATTGTGCAATTTATTTCAACGGATAACAATCTAGTGCCGTTGCAAAACTTGCAGCACCAAAGAGCTGTAAAAGGAGCATTTCTATAAAGTACCTGCTTCAAGTGCGACCAGGCACCAAACGGTAACCAAATAGTTAAGTGTGGTGTCATAATTATCTGAAACAATTGATAGTGTTAGGGTGATTCTGAAATGTCGCAATAAGAAAGACTACTTGAATCTATAGTTTGAAGGCATGTACACAAGAGGCTTACAATATCTCATTTCGACCTCGTCTAGATTATTGAAGTGTTACCATTCAGCGAAAGAGAGCAGTGTTCGAACTTTATGTTGGATGTGGCAGAAGTTCAATTGCATCGAGATCTTAGATCTTTTTTTTTGTTTGTTGTGCATTGTGTGGATTTGTATTATTTTGAGTACTCATCTTCGATTGATCAATGAGTATTTCCGGTCCAATTTTTATGCATTCGGTCAACGTCGATGGTAAGAGTATTTTGAATCAGTTCGAAGTGCATTACATCCTTAAAATTCCACTAAACACAACAATTCCATACAGAAGACTTAGTTTTGTTTAGCCAGGGTTTTATGATTGGTGTTGCTTGTGTGGGTTGTTAAATTAAATCAATTTCTTCATCACAAATTTTTTGAGGAATTGACATTTCTTTAAATAATAGGGTACTTCGCGATAGTATCTATTGATTTTACCCAAAGCACAAAAGTGCTGTATTACTGATGTCTGGGATATTTTGTGTTCGGAGAAAAATCAACGCGTGTTTGTTGATGGATTGGCTTCCACGGCTGCACGCAGTGTTTTCGAATGTACCGTTGTCGATCAACGCGAAGGTGGCTGATTTTCGAGGTCGGTCTCGCCTTTTCTCAATTTCTTGAACCCGAATCTCACGTTTTCTGATTTGTAAAGAAAAAAATTAAAGAAAAAATTAATAAGAATTAATATACCTATGTGATGAAAATGCCTTTCAAGAGAGAACATACGCCACATTTTCAAAAAGTAACATTATCAACTTAAAATGTTGCGTAAGAAAGTAGGTTTATGATTTTGGCCAATTTTTGGTTTGCTATAGTTTTCTTATGATTTTAAAGACAGCTGAATGAATTTTCTATGAGTTGTGCTCTAATTACTGAGTATTTTAAGGTGTAACCAGATGATTTTAGTCTTCCTGGAAGGTGTGATACCATTTCTTTGTTGAATAATATAGTTTCTATTGAAAAAGCTACTATGAACTTGTATTTTCTTATTTGCCCTTCTTCATCTGATTAATTTTTGTTGTAGTAATGAAAAGATGTTATTCTGCATCGTATAGTTGTATGACGATTTTTGTAAATTGGTGAAGATTTTGGGGACTTAGGACAACTTCGTCTTTCTGATTTTCTATGCACTATTACGAAAGTCTTTGAAAAAATTGCCTCCTAGCCGATAGTTCTGGTAATACTCCTTTGAGGCACATATATCATAATATTCTCAACACATTGCCTATTAAGATACCCGGTAGCGTTTCCCTGTTATATTAAAGAGCTCTACTGTAGTGCCTAAACTTATAAGTGACGTGGACAGTCGAGGGTTGTAGCAATAGCTGTGTCAAACTATTAGGCGGTGGGTAAGAAGTTTGAAAGGAAAAATCCAACCACAACAAATCTGCACGACTCGGCTTGATGTCAGCTTTTGACGGTTGGGGATGAACAGCATCAACTGTAGTGTGTAGACGAACTGATATCACTTGAACTGTTGGTATTTCTCTTGAACGAGCAAACTTTAGTTTTCTTTTTCAACGAGATTAATAAACTTGTTCATCATGCTGACATGCGTGAGTAGATAGGAATGGCGGTTCCGTAGAAAAGTAGGGACACCATTTAATATAGGTTATTCCAAGCTTATAGGTAATATGCAAATTCTATTTCACTGGAAATAGGACAGACGGCCCAACCAATAAATTGGCGGACCTTAATATATTATTTTATACTAGAAAAATTTTACAAAATTATATTAAGATCGCTAGAGATTTATATTTACTAGTATATCACATTTCAATAATAATGAGGTTAAATGATAACATACTAACAAAAAAAGGTAACTTCACCTTAGTCAACAAGATCACGACCAAGACCACGAAAGAGCTATGAGTATAACCTAAACTATAGAATTCTACTCGACGTTAGTTTGAAAATGGTGGAAGAACTAAACAAGAAAGCTGAAAAATTTAGTTATGATTAACAGCAAGCAACACAGGCAAATACAAAACCAATTAAAAGAAGAATATCTCGAAATAACTAGAATTATGAACACCAAAAAGAAAAAGAAGAACTAAAAATTAAATATAAAAAATTATATTGGATACCCAGCAGAAATTCTGAATTGTCAGTGCATAATCATTTAAAAACAGTTGTTAAAACCAATGTAGACACTATTTAACTCGAAGGGTGTGCTAGTAAAAGCAACATCTAGTCGATATAACGATATAAAATAAAGTAGGAAAGTCATTGTCAGCACTCCATGGTACGTTAGAAATGGTGATCTCTAGAGAAATCTAGATGTGGAGATGGTTGCGGATAAAGCCTACTAGGCCGGCCGATGTCAAATAAAAAACCTTCTGAGTTGATCTCAAAAGTGGTAGTGTCAAAAGCAGGAATAGTTTGTAGGGAAACGCTTATGAATAAAAACTCGGCAAACTTTATTTTATTATAAGACTACCAAAAAAATCTCACTAGGAACTTTCCAAAACTGCAGAAAACTAAAGACAATCATGTTTCTTTGGAAGAACGGATTATGTTTTGCTAAATGTCAAAGTTCAAAGGCGGTAATGATTGTGTTAAGAAAGGCAAATACCTGCGAGCTGCATATGATCTAGCGTATGTTCAATTTGAAATGGCGGAATTTTGTATACCATCATCCATGAGGGCTTAAAGATTGCAGAAATTTGTACACAATGGGTTTCTTATACTTTCACCATTTATTAGGAGCAAAAGCGTGTAAAGGTATCCCAACTGTTATTGCAACTGTACAATGTGGATCTGAGACATAATTTGAGTGTTTGGTCACAGCAGACAGATCATGGTTCTGGCAGAAGACGTCGGTTCCTAAAATAGCAACACGTTGGAAGTCCCCATCCCAAGAAGATACGACCCGGATTGTTTATTCCAAAACAAATGGCGATTATCTTTTGAGATCAAAAGATATTTTGCTAATGTACTGGCTGCCTCTTTGTGAGAGCATTATCACTCTCTCGGCCTATTTAGCAAACATCTCTACGAGAAATGGAGATTCAGCTGTTTCACGCTTCGTGGTTTTGCACCGAGTGACTACGCTCTTTTTGACGCAATGAAAGAGGCAGTTCAGTTCTCCTTTAATGACTAGCTTCAGTCCTCTGTCTGCAAATGGTGCCTATTATACTCAAGGAAAATTTTGCAACAACTTTACGGATTTTTTGCAAATCTATCTTTAATTGTAACCTTTCACCAAGTTCTTGGCATACCATTTCTAGAATAGACTTTTTCCTATCTATTGGAATTTATTATTATGACCATCAAGGATACAAATTTGGAAAAACAAATCATGCTACAACCCACACAACTTTATATATACAGTTGTCAGCATTGTTATTGTTTAGACAAATATTGTCCTATTTTTTTTTGCTTTAGTGATTAACTTAAATTTATTTGAAATTGTGTCTTTGAGTAATTTATCAATAGTTCCTAACTGATGATGCTCTTCCTACCAAATTTCTTTATTTTTATGGTCAGAATTCCCTATAATGGTATGCCTTAGGGCTTTTTGCCTCAAAGGGAAACGCAGGGAAAAAACTTATTAAACTATCATTGCAAGTACTAGTTTTTGAAGTTTTAGTTTCAGCCTTACATACAAACAATTAGTTGAATGTGTATAACATAGCAAGTAATATTTTTGTCTTATTGACTGGTACACCACACCAGTACTACTGCAGGTACGTTTATCATTATTGTGAATTCCACAACACTAAATTTGTTTAAAATCTATCTCTGCTCCGTTATTCGCCTTAATGTAGGATTCGGGAAAACCACGAAAACTTGAGTTAGGGCAGACAACTCGAAACCGCTGATGGCTCTGAGTCCTTTTAACATTACCTACAGCATAGTCTCTATTTATTTAACCTATTTCTCTAGTTTGCATCGCCCAACCCCCTTGTACCCATTACAAGTTTGCGTCTACACGTAGTTTAGCGCATCGTACGACAAGACCCGCAAAAGCTCTTTAATTTCCTGCCATGCTCGTGGTCATCTCTAGTCACTCAGGATGAGGGTCCTCTCCATTTAGTCCTGGTCTCATTCTCCGCATTGCAAGTGAGCAGAACGTGCATTTTGTCATGGACTTTCCCCCAAGCGCATCTGTTTTGGTCATTCATCAGTTTCTGGGCGGTGTGCCAACTAAAGGGAATTAATATCTACCCAAGTCACCCCATTTATTGCTGCTTGCCATTTTTGCTCCCGTTTTGCTTTTGTTTTAGCTCGTAACCGGTCCTTTATGAACCCTAACGTATCCGCCTCGAAAATCGACGGTCTTGGTTCTGCTGCTGCCTCTTTAGCCAGCTGGTTTACATCCTAGTTTCCCAAAGCCCAGATATGCGCCTTGGTCCAATGAAATTTGATCTAGATCTCGACTAACGGCAAACATATTACAAGGCAACATACATCGATTTACAAATTTGCCAGTGAACTCATGCTTCTGAGAGACTTGTCAGATATTACAGCGCATTTTGGGATAAATCTCAGACACATTTGGATGTTAGGGGAGCGGGAGCCGCGTTCGTGATCATGGACGAACCAAGGTTGCAGACTGGTAGTTTTAACCATCCTCAATGAATCAAACGCTACGCCTCAAAGTATTATATTTATTTACTAGGACTGCAATACAGTTGTTATTTAGTAGCTAGATTGCTGACGTTGACTTGGGTTCTCAGTAGTAATTGCTGCTAAAAAAAAAAGAGAGGTCCAATATTTTTGCCTGAACACTAATATTCTTGCCTTCGTTTCCTACAAAAGTGGCCCGGCGATAATTTTTCCAGAATGGACCTGGAGATCACACAGTACGTTAGGGCGTCACTTGATCCGTTAGTAGACATGCCGCGAATTCTTAATCCCGGATGTGAGTGCATGAAAAGGACTTCCATTTTAAGGTTATGTGAGGAATTGGAGAAGGTTTTATGAGGTCCGGCGTATCATATTGCTATATTCACATCTCGGTATTACATTATACTCGATGGTTTGTTTTCTATTCGGAAATTGCTGTTGTTTTTTCCTTCGTTAACTTGGGCCAGGTTTAAAATTCGTGTCTTAAATATCTGTCCAGTAAGTAAACTTCCAAATAGATTAATTATATAAAAATAAAAAATGAGAGCGTAACTTTTTTGTACAGTTTTTTCTTAACATTTACCAATTAAAAATCAAAATTGCAGAGGAATCGAAACGACATCCTGTTTAATTCATCAACACCTTTAAATAACGACATAAAAACTTGTTTATTAGAACACATTAGACTGTTTATGTAACGATTCCGTTTACAAAGTCATTACTGTTATTTATAAACACACAAATGGGCAAATAAAACTAAATCGCCGGGGCCCGACACGATTTTCTATTTGATGAAGTGGTTAAATAAAAAAATCCGGGTATAAAAATATATTTGACGAAAAAGACTTTTAAACAAAATCCACTAATATAAATTAAAAGATCAAAGTGATTGAAATGAAGTGAAACGGTTGTGCATCTACGAGGGTCGTTTGATAAATAAGATAAAATTCTGGAAAATGGCAGCCTGATTTTTTTGGTGATATCACAATAGTCTCCAAGGCTGCAATGATATTCTGCAGAAGTTTGAAGTAGACACTGCGGAATCCCCCCCCCCCCCAAAAAAATATTAAGGAAGAAAAATCAGCATAATTTACTTTTATTAGGGTAGAATTAAACGAAGTCCAAAGGGCCCTGCATTATTAATATATAAAATATATTAAAGACGGAGCGTGTCCTGAAGACTCCGTTGAAGTCATCACAGGGAATACAGTTGAAGAAGTGTATGTTAATGTTATAGACGGGTAAACGGCAGGTGAAAAAATTGTGGCCAAGATGGATGTGACTACTGATTTTCGATTAAAAACGTAGTGTTTGGTAATCCCAAGGAGTTTAGTGATTATTCGTTACCACAGACGAAATATGAATCAACCACTGTATAATAGAAACGAAGCAGCAATCAAAACGGTGGTTAACTAGAGATGACATTGTGCCTAATAGGTGAAAAAATAAGTTGAGAAGGTGATTGCCACAGTTTTTAGAGTCTTTCTGATGAACTACTTTTAGAAGAAGAAAACAATGATAGCATCACTTGAAAAAAAGAGCCACCAAGACACAAGTTTACTACTAATTTGAACTAATTCCACATCTTCTTTGTGTTCAAGATCTAATTACCATTATCTTCTTTCTATTCCTATATGAGGAAACTTGGTTTAGTGCAATTTCTTGATTTTTTGAGAAAAGATTTCCTACATTTTAAAAATTGGAAATTCGTTGTACCAAGTGTGCCGCCCCCAATGCGGACTATGTTAAATTAATTATGGATAAATGTTTCGCTGTCTTTTATGTTAATTATCAAACCACCTTCGTATTACGTTGGAAAATGCCAGTTTAAAGGAAGTGCAGAAGTTCAATGCTCTGGAGACTGGTCCAATTTGAATTAAGGAGGAAGTTACTTCAAAGCGGCCTGTACTGAGAACTGGTTTGAAGTAAATGTTTACAAGCCACCTTATAATTGATACAATTCATAGTAAGTTGCTACTGAATTTGTTATACAACAATAACTGTTCCAATGGCTCCGATCGCGCTGCGCTTCCACGTCGAGTGTCTTCCAAGAAATTCTTATTAATTCCAGTTTATTTTTACTCATTGGAATAAACCACCTAGAAAGTAACGTACCGAGTCGTGTAATGGGTGTTCTCGTTTCTCTCCGATAGTCGGGAAGAAGGAGAGGGCAGCGTGAAGAGCTGATATCTTTGAATAAGCGAGGAAAAAGTCCTGAAGGTCGCAGCAATTACAGCGCAGTATCCACGGCGGCTTTTTATTGACGATCGTATACGCCGAAGAGGCAGTCTCGGGGGCAGGACTTCGAATTGGGACATCGCCGCTGAAAGTAGGAAATTTTTTCGACGCAGTTCGCCATTCAGGCGGGCTAGCGGTTTCTCCTTTTTGCCGAGATAATGAGGAAGACATGATGTGCAGTTTTGATTGCCGAATTGAAGCGTTACCCGCATTTGAATTTTAAATCGCGCGTCGGAATGTAAGGACCACTTTAATGGCGGAATTCGCCGTCCGGCACATTAATCCCGCAATTATGTGTTGCTAATCGATTATGCGGCGTTTCTTTAGATAATTCGGGGTTGCCCGAATTCCGCTGGCCGATTTATTTCTCTCTCGACTTTATTTATTTGACGCTAATTGCTCGTCTTTTTCCAGCTGGACGACGCTTCCCTGCAGCTCTACAAAGACGGCGATTATGGATCCTACTTGGACCTCGAAGCGTCCATTAGCGAGCAGCAGGAGGAATTCGAAGGATTCCAGTCCAAGTAAGTCTTTGGGATGTCTTTAACGTTTTGTTATCGCGTTATCGTAGCTTTAAGAATAATTTATGGCCAACTCTTCAACTCAATGAGCTTAACTGAAGGATTATATTAATAAAATATCATCAAATCCATACATTTGCGCCGCCTTTCAGGGGCTGTCGAATTCCATTTCGAAGAGGAAAGTGGTTTGGAGGTGATAAACTCAACCAGACCATTCTTGATATCTCGACAGAAGTGAATGATGTATCAGTTAGGGATTTGTAGAAGTGATCATTCTCTTGCCGATGTAAAGTCTTTTTGTGTCCAGCTGGCAATCTCTTAGTGTATGACTCTGCTCCTATCGTACGTAGAAAAATATCTTTTTGGCGTAGATAAACCCACGATTTTTACAAAGAGAATCACAATTTGCTGCAAGAACTCTTTCTACTTTAATCTGGAGAGCAGCATCTACTCTTGTTCTTGTTGTCATGCTTGTGAATGCTCCTCAACTTGAATAGACCCTATAAATTACTAATATATTACTTCTAGTTCCTCTGCTAGTTCTGACTACATGTGAGAGTAATTCTCTTCCAAAAGATGTTTTAGTTCTTTATCTTTTACTTTCCCAGATGTTGTTAAAGGGCAAAATTTGAAGAATACTATGGGCGTCATGGAATTTTCCAACCCAGGTCGGCGATCGTTTCCAAAGTCACCCTGATCGTTTTAGGTTGTTTACGTCTAGCATGTCACTTACGACCAATAGTTGCTGCTAGTAGCCACACAAAGGTTACCGTTTCACCAATTGGGAGCGATTCATAATGTATAACTCTTACTATTCAAATCTGATTCCTATAGAGGGGAAAAAGGTGAATATCTCAACCAAAAATAAATGTATTTAAAAAAATGGAAAAGATGGTACGAAGATAAAGCATCACAACAGAATTACTCAAAGAATCCACCCTGAGCATTTATTACAGTCTCGATCGGGTCCCGAATCTGGTACATGCGGTCTTTAGGTGCCCCTAGGTAAGGCCTCAAACGCTTCCTTTATTTTTCCTATCAGCTGGGCCTTTGTGTTACAAGCAGTACGCTTTGTGCCTTTCTCAACCACACCTTACATAAAATAATCCATCGGATTGCAATCGGGAGAGTTAGGGGGCTAAATTTTGGGGCCGTAAAAATTCTTAGATAACCACTTCTGAGTTTTCCCAGAGATGTGACAGGGTGATGAATCCTAATACCATACATATGGACTTCCTGAAGTAATCCTGCGAAGCCAAGGCTTACCACGGAGTTCAGCAAATCCATATAGTCATCAAAATTAAACCCGAGCCTCTACTCAAAGATGGAGGTGGCATGACATTACCCTCATTGAAGATACATTCAAAAACCATCACAATTTGGGGCAACTTGGTTTTCGTTATACGAAGAATGTCATTTGAATTGTAGTCAATTGTTGTTCTGAGTATTGTGAAGCTAGTTTTGACGGATTTTTTTAAATCAGATTGTCGTTGGTTCAACTTGTTGTTTTAGTTCTTCGTTTTCGACTATCCCAGCTAATAATGTAAAGATCTGAATAGATGATAATCTGAAAAGTGAAGTTTAAAATATCTTAACCCAGATCGGCGATTTCAAAATCATTTTAATGAAATAAATAATTGGAAGCAACTCATAATGTATGAATACCGTGATCCAACTCCGATCTAAGAAATCTTTCTCCTGGCTTCTGGAGAACAACAACGTAGCGGTATCTAGTTTTGTTCTCAGCTGCCTTCTTTGAAAAAATCCTCTCTAGTTTGTGTAGACGCTTAAAAATTACTTGGCGTGTTCCTCTTTCTTAGACTGTCTAGAACGATACCATGCAAGTCCAAATTCAACTCTTAAACCGTTAGAACCAACTGTTATAGGCGTTGTACAAATAAGTTTTCGGGTTTCAGTAGTCGTTTTTCTGGATGAAATATTAAAAGTAGCCAGTGTCGCAAATGTTACGTTGGTGGAACAAGCACTTGTTGCAATGTATTGCAAAGCTGACAGATAGCGCCAAGCAAAGGTTACTGTTTAACCAAATGGAAGTAACTCGTAGCGTCACTCACATGATTCAAATAGAATACAAGAAATATTTCTTGTTGAATCTGAAAAGCAAAGGCCTAGCAATATCTACTTTTGTTCTCCGCTACCTTTCTTGTGAATGCTCCTCAGGTTGTGTTAGAAATCACTTAATGTGTTATTACGTATTCTCTTGTTGGCTCTCACTGTATGTGACAGTAATCCTTTTCCCAAAGATGTTTTAGTTGTTTGTCTTCGATTTTCCCAGGCGATATAGGCAGAGACTTGAAAGGGTAATAATCTGAAAGGATGAACTTTTAAGAATGCTACAAGTGTTATAAAGTCAACTCGGTGATTCCAAAGTCATTTTAATGGTATAAGATCACCAATTGGAAGCAACTTATAATGTGTGACACCCATGGTTGAAATTTGATGCAAGGAATCTTTTTTATTGTAGCTGGAGAACCAGGACAGTAGTATTTAGTCTTGTTCTCAGCTGCCTTCTTTGAGAGACTTGACGTGTTTACCGAGTTCCTTTGCAACAACAATCTTCTTCCGAAAGTTGTTCCAGATCCTCATCTTTAACTTTTTTTATTATCCAGGACGTTCGACATCATGCAAGTCCAAATTCAACTTTTAAACCGTTGGACCAACTCTTCTAGGTACCACTTAAATTATTAAAATGTGAAAATGGCTAGTGCCGTAAGTCTTCCTTGTCATACGACGTTGTCTTCACTTATAACTTTTGGGTTATTTTGGCGGAACGGGCACTTCTTGCAGTGCGTTTTAAAGCAGATAGATGTCGTTTACTAGGACTGAACGACAGGTACGATGTATGAAATCAAGGGCCGAAAATTGATGGAACTTCACGAGTAGATTTCTTTTGTTCTGTTGAGTACGACACTATTTCTATATAAAAGCCTGGTGTGCATGTGGAATTTTGGTTCAAGTTTTTTTTAGATTTGGAAAATCAACCGAAGAAGCGTTTTGTATAACATTGAATTGTTGGTAGTGCATTTCTTGCTGTATTATGATGATCTAAAGAAAATGCTAAATAGGAAGAAGAGACAAGCGACTTGGGAATTCATTGTATATTTATGAAGATGCACACTGCTCTGACCCGGTGGGTACGCGATGATGCTTCCACTTTTAGCTCTGATTCAATCCCTCGGCCGCGAAACCAAGTGGCAACAATTAAATTCGCAGAGTTGCAATCGCGGGACACTCAGCAATAAATTTCCGAGCGCACCTTTTGACCCTGCCAAGTGACGTGCGGCGTCCCAAGGACGCAGCCCTGCCATTCCGCTCTTTGGCCCACCACGCGTCCATGGTCGAATTCAGGTTTGCGACCGGGCCGCGGAATCGAGACGAATTTACCGTAACACGCTTGCGACACCGCCAATCCGACCGAGTGTACAATCGCGGCCCTGTCCTGATAGCCATTAGTCAACATGATCGGGCGAAAAAAATAACCGTTGATTTGCCTGCCGTGTGCTGGTTAAAGTACGCGGCCGAGAGTTATTAATCGGCCCCGATTGTGGCCTTCATCTTGATAACCCTGCGGTGCTCGCAAAAAGTAATGGGGCGATCTGGTGTATGGCCGGGAGGGCAAATGGACAGCTCTATAGAGGATTTGATTTGTTTCTGGTAGAACACCGATGATTTTTCATTTCTGTATGTGCAACAGTTGTTTGATGTAGCTCTTGTCGTAGTCTCTGTTTTATTATGCTATTCTATTCAATCTTAAATTTTTGACTTCTTAATTTTTTTTAAATAACTCCTCTATAAGATTCCATGCGATTCTTCATATAGTTTCTGGTTTACTCTATATAGGACCATCTATTTTTAGTAGTCGCGTGGTTGAGGCGCGAACTACGGTGCGGACGGATTCGGGTTCATTCCTGGAGCTCTCCGATACCTGGCGGGTGGTCTACTCAATCACTAAAAATAATGGCGGTCGTCTAAGCCTCGGTGCTTACCACATCGTTCCGCATCAGAGATGGTGCGCGAGGATCGGGCACAATGGGCGAACACATGAGAGGCTCAACCTTCTAAGTTCGCAGGCCGTGCTCCCACGCGGGGCGTTAGAGTCTTATTATTACCATTATTCTTTTGCCTCTATATTGATATTGTAACTGCTTCCTTTAAAATGTAAAAACACGAAGAATTATGTGCAATCCAAACTCTTTCTTTTGATTTTTGGGTAGACCCGACCCCCAAACTTAAAATACATCAGATTTTAATTAGATGTTGTATTTATAATAGATTAATGGTGATTATATTAGTACAGAGTTGAAGAGCATTGTTGTACAGAGTGATGCAAAATTCCCTTCCTAATTTCAAAGGAAGAAATTTTGCTTAGAAAGGTCCTTAGCAGCCAATATTCGTGGATAGAAGAATAGAGAGCTTTTGCTGTCGAAGCGTACATTTAGAACAATGACGCTTAAGCCTCAATTTTTCTTCAAAAATTGATTTTGTTGTGGACAAGAAACTTTAGAAGTACTAGTTCTATAGTGAAAAGGAGAGGAAGAAAACATTTAAGCCCGCATACACTGGAAAACTTCGATGGAGTAAGACGTCCAATTTTGCAGTCTCCGAGGCTATCTGCGCGCAAACATGCTATTACTCTTAATTTGTCTAGTCGTACTATATAACGAATTTAAAGACTTTCGTTTTTATCCACAAAAGATTGTTAATGTACATAAATTTTCTGAAAATGTGTGGAAACATTTTGGAAAGCGTACCACAGGTCGTTAATAGATAAAACATTTGTTATTGGAATGATAACGAAATATCTACCAAAGGCCTGTTCACAACCAACGCGTTACTGATTCTTACTTTTTTTTTTTGAGAAGGGGGAAGCAGTGTGTTACTATCACTTCCAATCAATATGTGGAAAGAATTTGAGAATTTACTCCATCTGGAACCACAGCCCACGTAGTAAGAATTTTTGCTCCAAATGATGCGTGAGATGTTTTCTGAGCGTCTAATTTCTCAACGTGGTGGCGTCACTTGACCAGCCTGTTCACTGGATCTCTTGTAGTGGGATATCTTAAAGCTGGGATTTACAAACGTAGCTCTAAGATCTTCCAAGCCTTAAGAAAGGCAATACGTCAATAAATAATGCTTTACAAGAACTTAAACAATGCATCTAAAAAGAGGAGCATTGAAGTAAAACTTCCAGTTCTGTAGTTTTACTCTGCAGATAAATTTTTTGTACCTCTTTTTGTATTCAATCTGAAAAAGATTGAGAAAGTTTTACTCCACCCTGTAGAAAGAGATCAGATTTAAATAGAAGCCATTTATAAAGAAAAAATATATAGTGAAGTGTAACACCATGACACCTGTAAGGGCGAATAAATAGAGTAGATTAATTGAGATCACAGAAAAGGTGAAATAGAGTAAAAAGATCCATTTTTTTTTCTGCCAAACCATTACTGATGGTGCCTATCTAAAGCCCCTCACTCCACGCGTCAAAAAGTTGTTTGGCGACAAAGAGATCACTTCCAGCAAGATGAAGCACCTTCCCTCAATAGGTCGTGTTTGAGTAACATTTGGGGGGTCTTCTTCAGATTATTTTCGTTTAAGAAGCCCTTAGTGAAGTCAAAATCATTATCATGATCATTTTTGGAAGAGTTTTGCAAATATAAACATTTGCACCTACAGCTTCATCTTTATCTTTTCTGAGGTCTCGAAATTCCTGTTTTAAAAACAACGCTCCATATCACCTCTTTGTTTGAAAATTTTGCCTATTGCTGATATTTTACTTCAACAGCACAATTTTATCTTTCATTTCTGAATTGAACAAAGTAAAATATGTTCTGCCACGTATATCGATGAACTTCTTTTTGTATAATTCTCTGTAACATCTAAGAATTTTCTTAAGTTGGACCACTGTGTATTTAATCATTTTAAATGACTTTGTTTTCATGGTATTGGATAAGCCAGCTGATTTTGTTTGGATCTGCCACTTTTTAACGAATGAATGCATTACTTGTCTTTTTCACTTCCTCTAGTTCTTCAGCAAATAGTCAACGGGCCAAAATTTTGATCTCTAAATACCCTAACCAGAAATCAAGGCGAATGAGCAAAATGTTCTGTTCAGGAGATAGAAGAAGAGCACTACAGGACTATTTATCACTGACATATGTATTGAATTTCGTCTTTTGTGTTCTTATTGAAGCACGAAGACGTGCAGAGCTCGAGGCTGAAATTTCGAAAGGTGGAAGTGTTTCTCTATAATTGGAAAATTGCCACTAGCAGAAGTTTATAACCTTTAGCGTACAAATTGCATAAATAAGGTGGCTAAGATCTGCAGGGGATGCAGGTCGAAATTGCCAAGTAAAAGTTAATCTCAACATTGCACCACAGTAAGGCTAATAAACGGACGTCGAATTACCATTATTAAATCTACAAAAGTCGGGAGTGGTTGTGTACGTACATATCTGCTTTTCCATCTTAACACGAATTCCATTCAAGCTCCTTTTAACTGAACCATGAACGCCGATGGCTTTTGTACACAATGTACGTCTCCCTGCGTCGCAGTAGGAGGTATTTTTGGCCTCTGAAAAGAATATTCTAATGGCCACGCCAAAAATAAGGCGACCAGGAAGGATTAGGAGCGGGCGCTTCGGACACGAGACGAGATGCGGCTATTTGTTTTTCAAACGGCAGGACGCTCGACCAAGCTCGACATTAACATGCAAATGCTGCAGTTCGCTGAATAAATGAATAGGAGCCCGAGGTTGTGCTGGGAGATGAATTGTTACAGTAACGGCGAGCGATTTGCTTTTTGCGGCCGCGAGACCGAAAGGCCGCGCGTCGTGCCTGTGCTAATTGTGAATCAACAAGTTTGGTGATGTGCTGCCTTCGATAAACACGAAATACATGAGGATGCTGAAACTAGTAGCACGCAATACAGTTAGGGGTGTTGTACCGGAGCTGTTCTGACAACGGTAAACATCGAGAATGAAAGGGACGAATTAATTTTCGGCTATTCATATTCATGGTTGAAACTTGAAATTATTTTAGTTTGGTTATGTTGCAGCAAGCATTCTGGAACGATTATTAATGACACACATTACTTATAAGAGATAAAAAGTAATCCTTGGATGTGGACGAAGAAATTTATTAGTCATAATGTAAACACTACAATTTACAAGATACATTCACATGTAAGAAAACGTGAAAGAATCAATCTCACATCGATCGTGATAGTTAAGGGTCTATTAGTACTTAAGAAATTGTATATTGACCATGTTTTGGAATGATAAAAGGATATGACAACTTTTTGGAACTGTAGTTAAAACAATTAGAACATTTCTTCTTGTTGATCAATTCTTATTAGAAGTCATTTTTAGCAAATTTTGACTTTTAACCTTTGGGGCGTAATATAAATTAAGCCGTTTCTCGTTGTTTTAGGTATTTTTTCTCTTTTTCTATCATCGTTACCATTAGCTCAACCTCATTGCTAGGGTTTTAGATTTTTTTGGTCTTTTTTGTTAGATAATGTGCCATTTCATTCCTGAAAACTGGCTTCATTCAATTTGTCGCTCTTTTCCCAAGCGGTACCCGTACAAATGACGCCATCTTCCGCGAAATCAATATTTTCTTTACTGCAGTATCGTTGAAAACAGGTAGAGGTCTTTCATTCAAAATTACAATGTATTTGGCGCCATTTACTATGTCAAGCAGAAATTTAAACTGCCACCATACCAAATGGTAGCCCGCTATGCTAACTCCCCCTATTTGACAGTCTGGCGAAGGAATTTACCATCCAATTGATACCCATTTTCGACCACTGTCACTAAATTGACAGTATCGGCTTTTTGAAAGGAAAAATGACGGACCGTCAAAAGCTATCCGGTCGAGAACATATCTTAGTTTCTTAACCTGTCGGCACTTTTACTGAAAGGATATCAGCAAGGATTTCTTTTTAGTGAGGCATTTGTATAGGCCCACACTATGCAAATGGTGCTGAATGGTATTTCCTTCTATTTTTACCACCGTTCTGAGATGGCAAACTCATGGCAATAAATTACAGTAATGAAGGGTTTAATCATCTAGACCAAGAAGAGAAATGATTAAAAATTTGCAGTTTCCACTTCAACTGAGAGGTCAACTAGCAACCTTGGGAATTCGAAAATATTTTGTAATCCAGTTAGTTCGGAAAATTAAGACGCTAAAGCGAAATTGCAATAACAATTTAATCAAAATCAGTGTTGACGCTAAAAGAAAATACGGAGAATTAACTGCATCAATTAATAGGATATGTACGAGAGTTAAACCATCAGACCTGTTCGAGTCATTATCAGAACTTTATTCCATCCTGTGATGCTAATGAGAATTGTAAAGAACTCGAAGATAAGGGCTTAAAGGTCAAGGAACCGACGAAAAAACTTAAGGAAACGAAAAATATATACACAAGCTTTTATGATATTGACATTTGATAATTTTGAAAACTTAAATATTTGGTATTCAAACCCTAATCATATGAGGGTTAAACTTGAATCAGTAAAGAGTATTAAACTCATTTCACATTGTATAAAGATACGGACACACACAGAAATTATGTAAGTGCAATTCAAATTGCGTTAAGTGTGCTGGTAGCCGTTTGGAAAAGGAATGAACCAAGCATAGAACAATTACAAGAGATGCTTCATCATCAAAAATTTCGAGAGAATGGATAATGTAGTTAAAACTAATAAAAACTAAAGCATTTAACTATTATGCACAAACGACTGCGCTAAACAGTCTGTTCCAGAAACTAATATCGTCCGCGCAGAAAGGATTTCAGTATAATTCAGGAACTTTCTCTATGAAGACCCAAGAAGTGTCGTGCTATAGCAAAGTCGCTTTGAAGAAAAGCCGCGAATTAGAAGTGTTTCAAATTCTCAACATATTGACTTGTCTTCTCTCAGAAACACAACTCATTCACAGACTAAAAGGTTTTAAAGTGTCTCACACTATCTAGGAGAGGAAGTATGGGCATCATTAAAGAATCCGTTAATCGTTACGATGAATGCCATTTGCAAATTGTAGAGATACAAATCGGCATGGCTGTCCATCTAGATATAACCCCAAAAAAGGAAATTATAAAATATCTTTGTAAGATATTGATGCATAATTCATTCATTTCAACGCTAAATAATTGATGGAGATTTAGAATAAGTACGACTAAGGGAAGAGAATTAATGAAATCTGTAATTGAAAGCTTGTTTACCCGACCTAACAGATTCTTCCATCACGAGGAAAGTTTTACTTAACTTCATCGCCATAAGAGAAAATTTTGATTGAGTTTCCGCTATTGAATGAAAAGATATTGACTATTGTTTACCATTTTTCCATTAATCAAAGCTAGTAGTCTGTAAGCTAAGCACCTTAAAGAAATAGCCATGCTTTTCGCTGATCATCTAGCCTAATCAGACGCAATTCCAAATCACATTCGCCGTTTTAGAAAATCATTTCTCGAAAAAATTACTCTAAAGGAAGTGGTGAAAGAGATCAAAACCATTTTGAATCCATGAAAAAAACCTAGGTTTGACTTAATCACAGGTGAGATATTGAGGGAAAGAAATCTTGCAGGTGTACATCGCTGCTTCTGATCATCTCCAAACTTTTCAAGTGCATGTCTCTTAAAATTTAAGAATTGTTAGAGAAAAATTTGATTTCAGTTTGCATTCAGGCTGAAACGCCGAATCACACATATAACAGAAATATCCTTAGAAGAAAAGCATCTACGCTTTGCTAACTTTCTCGATGTGTTGAGCGTTTAATAAAGTTTTCTACGGGGGATTGACCTATAAACTGGATAAAAAGCTGCTGAAACAGAATATTGACATTTTAATGTCTTATATTTCTGATAAATTATTTCGTGTTAAACAGGAAGTTGAATAATTGGATCTCAAAGAAAGTCATGTTGATGTACTTTGAGATAGTGTGCTGGGACCAATGATATTCCAAAGATGCTAAAAATTATAATAATTATCTTTGTTGATACACAACCTTGTTTTCAGTAGATCAACATACAACGAATTGTGCAGAAAAATTACAAAAAGGTTAATGTTACCAACAAAGGAGTGTCTGATTCACTTTTCCACGGCATCAATTACGGGCAAAAATTCTAGATTGTCAGTGCAACACAAAAGTCGTATCTGACCATATGATATGCAACTTTTGGGCTGTATACATTCCAGAACAAAGTACTACGTAACATGGTAACATGATACATACTTTATACTTTATAGCAACCTTGCATTTATCTTTGTCAAGGATAACATCGGAAAATTTGCAAGGGAGCATGAAACTTGAGTTCATCAACACTAAATGTTGTAGTAGTTGCATTTTTCGCAGAATTTACTATACCATTTTGAATGACCAACTTCCACTTGGTGTCTATTTTACACCGACTCTCCAGTGATCCAATGATAAGAAAGCAAATTAAAAATGAATTTTAAATAACCTGCATTGGAAGGTTTTCAGTACGTGAATAGTCAAAACTGAAATAATCAATAAAGAAACACAAAATTTTTAAAAAGACACCATAAACATCCTAAATTCGACAGATTTTTAAGAAAATGTTTGAATAATCGTATGTTTGTATGTGCTTTGTGTTTTATACATATACAGTGCCTGTTTCCTTCTTATACTAATTAAAATGAAATTATTATTGTTGTGGAACTAGGTTAAAAATAGAAATTCTTGGAATAATGGCGAGGCCGCGACATTTCCTGTTAATCACCGTGCTTATTTCTGCATATTTAATAATAATTTAAATAAGTAGAACTGCACATATTTCCTTATACAGAGTCTTTTCATAAATAATGTTGGCTTTCCTCGGCTGCTATTCGGTAATACAAGACGATGTAATCAGGGACAGTTTGAACATTTGTTTCGTGGTTATACCCAATGCGGTTTTTAGTGAAAATGAGGAACGCCTACGCCATGATTTACTAGCGGAATTTTAAAATGAAAACATAACGGTGGTAATGATAAGAAAAATTGTAGGGGCGTATGGAAAAGGAACAAAAGTGTACGCCAGTGTTGACGATGGTTGGGCAAATTCAAAACTGGAAGTATTAGTCTTTAAGGCGAAGTACGATCTGGACGACCAGTTGAACTCCATGAAGCAAAATCCTAGTTCGCGGAACTGGAATTTGCTGAGCAATTCTATTCTATATCTGCAACAATTCAAAGAATGGTGTCAAAGTCGGGCACAAAAGTTTCACACCAATTAAACGAAGTAGTTCGACAGTAATGCATATTGATGTGTTGGCATCATCTTACTCTTTGGACTAAAGAATCATTTTTGCATAAGATGGTAATTGTGGACAAAAACGGATTTTGTGTAAGAATATTAAACTACTTTACCAGTGGATAAGTGCGGAAAGGGAGCCTCGACCTATACCAAACCATATATAGTGGGATCTGAAGGATATAATTCAACTGAAAACCTTAAATGCATTATTGAGGGTGTTTACTGTCAACAATTAGAGCGCTTTAAAATGACACTCAACCAAATGCAACCATTCTTCCACGATAGTGTCAGACCTCCATATATCGCTGGATAAACGTTGCAAAAATTAGACTTTGACTGGAAATTATACAGCGCCCTCCTTATTTATTTGTCGTTATTACGCCTTTCTATAACCGCGTTTCTGAGACTGCAAAATAAAAAAGGGTATTTTTGAATCACCAAAACTGACATTATAAAGCGACCATTCTAAAGATAATTCACTGAATTGAGTTGAATTAAAAGTGCTTTTGTGAGTTCATGAAATATCATGTATAGTAAGGTCCAAAAATATTTAGTCCACAGATTTTCCTGCGCCAAATTTGATGATTAAAAGTCACCTCTATAACCAAAATCATGTTCTGATGCTCTCGGTTAAAAGCATTAACCTTAGAGATGTAATCGTAAGTAACATGGTTTTAAACGTATTGGTGTTAACTTTTGCAAATTTCTGATGAAGACATTGAATGCCCCAGTTTAACAGAATAATCGATTAGAAGTTTAGGAATATTTGACCACCATCTGAAAGCACTTTGTGTAACGTACATGAAGTTGCGACCAACATCTAGTCACCCAAATGTCAACCTCACCTGCACGCGGTACCCTCCGCTGGATAACTAACGAGGCTCTGGCGACCCAGTATCCAGGGGTATAACTGGATCCCAGTTGTCCCGAGGTAACGGGGCCCTCGTCGTTGGGCCAATCACCCACACGAGGTATAATCGATTCAGAGAAAAAACGAGCGCCTCGGAACAGGACTGCTTAATAGGAGACGACCGGCAAGACAACGGATACGAATAGGGACATGGAATATAAAAACACTAACTGGGAAAGAGATAGAAGTAGTAGAGGAGATGGAAAAGTATAAGTTACAGATACTGGGAATAAGTGAAGTGAAGAAGAAGGGTCAAGGACTCAAGACACTGGACAAGGGATACACACTGAGATATATAGGAAAGCCCCCCGGAGAAAGAGCGAAAGAAGGAGTGGGGATCATAACAAGTGAAGCACTGGAAACCAAATTAATTGACTGGGAGCCGATAAACTCAAGGATCATAACAGTTAGCCTTGAGCTAGAAGAAAAGGTCGGTATAATACAAATATATGCACCAACGGAAGACGCGGATGTTCAAGGATCAATTCTACGAAGATCTTCAAAGGGTATTAGAGAAAATGCAAAACAAAAACAGACACGTAATGATAATCGGTGATTGGAATGCCCGCATAGGAAAAGACAAAGATCAAGGATACGGAACTATGGGAGAACATGGAGGAGAAGAAACTCTAAACAACAATGGAGAAAGAATGCTGGATTTCTGCATAAACAATCAATTACTAATAGGAAATACGTGGTTCAAACATAAAACAATCCACAAGATTACGTACGAAGCAGAAGAAAGAGGACAAAAAAGCATAATAGACTATATAACATACTCTAGAACTATGAGATATGCAATCCAAGACGTAAAAGTAATAAGAGGAGCAGAACTCAGCACCGACCACCGACTACTGATAACCGACACCATTCTGAAAACACCCCCCAAAGAAACACCAATAGTATACGAAAGATTAAAACTAGAAGAACTGGAAAACCAAGAAAAAAGGGAGGAATATGAAAGAGAACTTAACAGGAAATTAAATAGATTAGAAGAGCAAGAAGCAGAGACAGAAGAACATTGGAATCTCAACGATAGATGGAAAAGTTCAAAGAAACAATAATCCTGACAGCAAACGAGATATGCGGTAAAATAAGAGTGAAAACAGGCCAGAACCAAAGAAGAACCAAATGGTGGAACGAAACGGTTAAGAATAAGATCAAACAGAAAAAAGAAGCCTGGTGCAGGTTCAAAAGAACAAATAGTGCCGACGATCAAGAAACATACCAAAGGAAAAGACAAGAGGCAAAGGAAGCCGTAAAAAGAGCAAAACAGGACTCCTGGGAAGAATTCGGAAATAAGTTAAACGAGAATTATATGGAAAACCAAAAACAATTTTGGAATGTAGTCAAGAAGCTAAAAGGAAACAGTGCAAAACAAGTACGAAACATAAGGAACCAAAACGGAGATTTGCAAACGACCAGTGAAAACATCCTGAAAACATGGAAGGACCACTATGCAGCAAAATTTAAAATGAGAGAAGATGAGGAAGATATAGAAAGACCGTTAGAAAACCAAACAAACCGAGAAGACAGCGGGGAAAATGCAGAGGAAGAAATAAGTGTAGAAGAAGTAAGAAGAGCCCTGAGAGAAACCCGAAATGGAAAGGCAGCAGGTGAAGATAACATACCACCGGAATTATTAAAAAAGGGGGGATTCGTAGTAGAAAGATGGCTACAGAAAATATTCAAACAAGCATGGACAACAGAATCAATACCCCAAGAATGGGAAAGAAATGTAATCATACCAATTCATAAGAAAGGAGATACAACTAACTGCGATAACTACAGGGCGATCTGCTTAGCACCTGTCGCGCTCAAAGTATACTCAAAAATTTTAGAAAAGCGTCTAAGAGCTCAGATTGAAAATAAACTCGAAGAAGAGCAAACAGCTTTCCGACTAAACAGACAAACGCAAGATCACATATACACTCTTAGATCTATAACAGAGAAATCACTAGACAGAACAAGAACATATACTTAGCTTTCCTGGACCTAAAAGCAGCGTTTGATCAAGTACCAAGAAAACATATATGGAACGCATTAGAGGAACTAGGAACAAATTCAAAATTACAAAGAGTAATTCGAAGCATATACAATAATGTGACGGGAACAGTTAGACTAAACGGAAAGACATCAGAAGAGTTTAGAATAAAAAAGGGAGTTAAACAAGGCGACAGCTTAAGTCCACTTCTTTTCGTAGCCTACATGGATACAATAATAAAAAGAACCAAGAATCAAACTAGACCGACAAGATTAGGGTACCACAACCTAATTCCAGTTTACACACAAGACCTGATTTACGCAGACGATATTGTTCTAATATCCGACAAGGTAAATGTCTTACAAAGAAACATCCAAATATGGAATGCCTGCCTGCAAGAAAAAGGAATGGAAATAAACAAGAACAAGAGTAAGATTCTACACATCACAAAAGAAGAAAGAGAAGAAAACATAGACGTAAGAATAGATGGACAACAACTAGAGATAGTAGAAACATACGAATATTTAGGAACAATGATAAATAAAGACGGGAAGATCGACCAAGAAATACGAAACAGAATAGCCAAAGCAAGTAGAGTCTACTACCAAATAAACAACACTCTAGTAGGAAAGAAGGAATTAAGCACTAAAACAAAGCTACACTTATACAAAACCATCTATACACCGACACTCAATTATGGATCAGAAACGTGGACGATGCTGGACAAGCATAAATCCAGAATAACAGCTGCAGAAATGAGGTACCTCCGGAAGATAATAGGCAAAACCAGAAGAGATAGGGTACGTAACAGAAGCGTAAGGGACGAACTAGAAGTAAAACCTCTAGTAGAAGAAATAGAGGAAAAACAACTAAGCTGGTATGGACACCTGGTTCGTATGGGGGAGGAAAGGATACCCAAGAAAATGTTAAATATGAGACCCGAAGGAAGAAGAAAAAGCGGAAGACCAAGGATCCAGTGGGAAGAATCAATAGAGGAAATGGCAAGGAAAAGAGGAAAAAACATCACTGAAATACGGAGAATGGCAAGAGAAAGGAACACCTACAAGAGATGGATAAAAGACCCAACACCCTGAGGTATAAATGGGGACAAAGAGAAAGAAGAAGAAGAAGACATGAAGTTGCTTCCCGATATGTACAAATATATCCTTGGCAGCCAATGTTGTTAACACCACATTACAAACTTCGTTCCTTCTATTGGGGTAATTGGATGAAAGTACTGTAGAACCCCAGAATAAATTCTGAAAGTTCACCTTGACACTTTGACTAACATATTTATGTAAGTAATAGATTCTACTCACAGAATCATCCTTCGCACTCCATATGGAGCAGGAAGAAGCTCCAAAATATTTCTGCCCATCCCTACCGTATTCTAATTTAAAAAGAATAAATTAAATATTTCTCCAAATAACTTCAAATTAATCAAAATATTAACCTAGATACACACTAAAAAACAGAAAATAGACTTAATTATTTATTAAGAAATACAAAGATATAAAGTTGTTTTTTATATAATCTCCTGACTTGGAAACACATTTCCAACTGGTAACAGCCAATCGTTGCGTCATCATCGTCAAATCTTTGTTCTCCAAGTCTTTTTTTTTTAGTGACCTAAACAAATGAAAATCGTATACCAATAAGTCTGAACTGTAAGAAGAGTTTCTCTTTGTCGAGTTTAGGCAGCCGTATGTGGTGAAGCACGACAACGTCTGGTTTTTCAGGAACGGTTAATCGTCGCTCATTCTTGCGAAGACTGCCAGCAATGCAAATATTCTAGCCAGTCACCCTGATTGTTGGGAGACGTCGGCGATTTTCATTTTTAAATGCCTTTTATTCTTCCAGTAATTTTTTATACCAAGTCTATACTTGAGTCTTCTTAAATGCGTTGTCTCCGAACTGTTCATCTACCTCGCGATGATCCAAGGAAGCTCAAATTTATGATGCTAAATAACTCCTTTAAGATAGAAATCAGAAGTAGTCTTGGCAACTTTTTGAGTGGTTATGCCAATTATTTTGGTATTACAAATAATTCACATATTTGATAATTAAGATAAAAAATAAATTGAACTTTATGTTTTGGAGAAAATCAATTTAATTTTTCGACATAGCTTCCATTGAAGGTTACGCAAATAGTTCAATGAATTTCCAATTTTTACAAACCTTTGGAATTTGCCTTTTCTCGAAGGCTATAAAATACACATTGACAGAAGCGATAGCATCTACGTTGGACGCCATGTGGCATGTTTTTTCTATTATGTCTAATTGTCAAATTTGGATTCACATAGAAATCGCTCTGAGTTAATTAATTACGCTATTTTGCACGCGATTTTTGTTTAAGGTCTTTTTTTACCTTGCCCAAGGAGTTTATCAGGATGCCTTCTTCAATGTTTCAAACACTGTGATCATCACTTTCCTAACTTCTTTGCCTTCTTTGGCGTTTCTACCTTTTGTTGTCCACTGTTTTGACTACTGTTTCGTCTCTGATATGTAATTGTAGATCAGATTATTTTGTCTATGGTAGTGAATCTTTCGTATTGCGGTGAAACACTGCCAAACACTTGTTTTGAAAACTATAAGAAGTTCGCTGGCATTTTGGAACTGAGCGTGAAATTGATAAAAAATTTGCAGAACTTACGTGCCTCTTTGCGTAACTACTATGAAGAAGTTGCTTCCCAATATGTACAAATATATTTGTGGTATCCAATATTCCCATCATTATATGACTACCAGATACTGCAAATGTTGTTCCTTCTGCTGCACTACAGAATTCAGGAAGCGTAAAGTTCTGTCACACCAGGTAATATGCCTGATTGCAAACAAATCCGATAAAATTGGCAAAACCGTCTTTGCCTTCTTTGGAGCGTTTTCACCCTTTGTTGTCCACTGTTTTGACTACTGCTTCATATCTGATGCGTAGCGGTAGATCCGATTTTTCATATACGGTAATGGATCGTTGCAATATGTCCTTTGGATTGCGGTTAACCATTGATAAAAACTGGGATAGCCCTTCGTGTTCCTTGTTGATCAATCATCAAGAATGCAGGATAATTTAATCTCGTTTATCCGAGACATCTACCATGTTAGCAATGTTACTTTTTCATAACAGTATCGTAGATTTTTACAACCACATATGTTGTGGTGACTTCAACTGGTCCTCTAGAACGGGTTTTATCTTCGGAGCACGTTCGCCCACGTTTAAATTTATTGATCCAGACAAAAATGATCTCCAATTATATTGCAGCTTTTTGCCAATCCTGACAGATTTCCATCCTTTTAAATAAATTGCAGGAAACTCGTTTTCCCCATTAGTTGATAATACTTACAGAATCCGCTTCAAAGAACTGTAGAATAAATTTGGCCTGCGTTTGTTCAAAGACCGATCCTGAACACGATACCATTTTATAGAAATTTACCCTAAGTATCAAGAAACTCGTAAGTCCAACATTTTATTTAGAATAACAGGGAAAGGAATCATTATTATTCACCTGAGATGTGATATTTTTACAGATAAGTTAACATTGTTGACCACACTCGAACAATACGGATGAACTGGAATTTTGACCGATATACGCTTTTTAACATTCCATCTGATATAGAAAATATTTGAAATTTTCTAATGTGAGGTAGAGAACTACTGACTAACAATATTACTCAAAACCATTGCATTCCAGCGTCAGTAGGAAAATCAATATTTTATTGTACTAAATTTAAAAATGACTTTTTAGAAAGACTAGCAACCGAACTTGAAACATCGTTAGATGGTAATATTGGTAGAGCAGATTGATAACTACATATAGTAAATGTTTAATACCTTGACGCACTTGAGGCTCTATAGTTCGTGTGAAACCCCTGCACCTTTTGCGACCTTTTGAATTGTGAGTTTATGGATATCTTTGTGTGCTCTTGTAAATTATTTTATAGTGATGACTTGCTTACAACACTAGCCCATGATCTTTTTTGTTCCCTTTACAATATAATTTCAATGTGATTTCGTGGACCATTACTGAGATGTTTTTCTTGGTTGATTACAAGGCCTGTACACGAAAAATGCTGTTTTTCCTGAGTGTGTACGTTATCAAGCAAAAATTGCACTTTATTGAGTGCAATCATAGTGAAATTTTTTTTCCAAGTTTTGCGGAAGAAAAGACAGGATGCTCTGCCATTCAAATCCTTGTTGATTGTAATAAGTTTAATTGCAGCCAAAATGTTTATACTCTTAATCAATAGCTTCAGATTGTTGTACTACTAATGTTTTGACCTGGGGGACCTTAAATCTCAGAAAAATTCCCATTGAAAGATGTAGCTTGAAATATGTAATTACTTTTATTTATTTATACATCGGTTGCTTTAATTTATTATAGTTTTTCGTGTCTAATTAGTTTGGAATGGTTGAGGTTTTTTTTTGTAATCATTCTTTGTAACTACAATTATATGAACAACTTTGCTTATTATGTATCGACATAAGATTGCAACATAATATGTACTCAAGCACTTCTGTTTCTTCTGATAGATCTCTAGAAATATTCTGTGTTACCATCCACATCCCTTTAAGCAACATGATTACAAAGACTTCAATCATAAATACGGGATAGGAACCAACTCTATTGCAAATTTTTTGTTATTATTTTTATTTATGTTTTGGTTCTACATGAGAAATTATGAGACGTTTTTGACTTCTTTTTTGTTCTAACTGAAATAGTTTAAATTATTTTTTATAATGGAGTAGTAATATTATCTCTTTCCAATCTATCACAAACTCACAAAAAATTATAATATATTAGCTACAAATGTTACATTCATGATTTTTGGTGACGAACAAATACAGTCTCTCTCCTTTACAACTATAGTTTTCCACCATTCAAGTAGCATGTTAACCTTCTTAAAGAAACAGGTTTGCTAACCTTCCAATATCGCCTTAATGATTGCCTCAATGACTTGATCTCAATTTTCGTAGCGAATTTTAGATGTGCGAGCTTTCAAAGGCGCAAAACAGTTCAAGTCACAAGGATGCACATCAGGTGAATGTAAGAGGTAACCCCAAGTCTCCATTTTCCTTCATTAGATACTCTGTAACGAGCGTTGCTTTGTGTGGTCTGGCATTATTATAAACAGTGATAGGGACTTCACACTCTTCCTTTCCATCCATTTAGGTCTCAAGGAATAACTTATAGATCTTTGTAGTGACGATAGTTTTCTCTTCGCAAAGATCCTAAAAAGCGATTCTATCGAAATCCATTGCTATAATCAACATCCTCTTCCTGAACTCTTGCTTTAGCTTTTGTTGATTAATTCCACCCTTTACTAGCCATTGAACTAACTTGTTTTTTAGGTAGGGATCAGTAGAGGGGTATTCAACTTTCATCTATGGCGAGAGCCCGCTTCAGTAGCTGAGGTCAACGGTTGTGTCTGCCAAATTGTGAAATTTTTTGATCAGACACAAATCCTGCGTCAAAATCCTCTAGGCTAGTTTTGGGAACATTAACATATATGGCCAGCTTGGCTAAACATGTTTTGGTTAGCTCCAATCTTTGAGCTTTTTTGGGAATCACATGATAAGCCACTCCTCTGGTTTGTTCTATTACAAGTACGCCCTTGGTTCATCTCGGTCAACCATTTCTTTACGATGTAGATAGAGAATGCCTTTGATGGCGTACTTTCTTGCAGCAAATCATGAATTTATCCTGATGACCATTCGATTTTGATAAAAGATTGGCACTTTTGGTCACTCATCAAAGATATCGATAATTTTTTTCAAAATTACTAATCATTTTGATCACTTAGATTGTGTTTACTTACTAACAATTACGAGCTCACATGTGTCAACCTTCACCTCACTGAGTCAAATGGTTCATGAGCAAGGACATAATTTGTGAGTCTATCTTATATTGAAATGTGGTAATTCTAATAGAAGGTTTAAGATAAAATCAGGATTTCTATAATTTATTATTTTACTACGTATATCTCATTTTGTGTCTTTTTTATAAAAAGACCTGGGTTGTTATTGTCATTGCAAACTAAATAAACACAAAGTACAAGATACTTAATAAAATATTTTCATAGGTAAAGAAACAACAACAAATTAAGGTTTTAGGCTAGCTGTGGACAACTTATGGGTACAAATCGAAAATTGTTTATAATATATAGTGTAAACAAAGGCAACTTTACTTTCTTTATGATGATCTTCAATATAATCTTCGATTTTAAATAATTATTTATTATTATTATTGTTTATTAATACACTTTTAAACCAGGACCTCACCAAATATTTTTTAGGAGGGATAGTCACCTGCCTAAAAAACTAAATAATGGTTGGGATTTAACCATCTTGTACACTTTATTCTTTAAAATGAAAAGAAATGTGTGCGTTTTTTAGATTTTTTCCTTATACGTGAATGAATCAAATAGAAACCTGGATATATTTTTTCCGCACTGATGTGAACGGAGCGGGCGCTGCTCGTGAGTGTTGAAGGGAAGGAAGCCTGGGTGAGATTCCCCCCACGAGGGGCCTCATGCAGCCGCTTCTTTAGTCACTATCAAGATGTAAAAACACGAGGTACATACCCTTGAGTGCACAATAGATTATTATCAAGTTTCTTGAGATAGGACATAAAACCGTTCGAAATTTTAAGATTTAAGGTACAGTTTGGGGACAACGCTCTAAGGAAACTCAATTGTATGCGTGAAATAAATAATTTTTGGGAGGATGAGGAGCAATTGCAGCTCGCAACCGTCGCGTAAAGATCAGCATGGTTGAGAAGAATATTCGCATTGTTCGCTGTTTTTTAAGGGATGATTACCGACTAATAGTTGCTGAAATTGTTTCTAAGATCAACACAAGCTGCTACTACAAGAAGTGAGCAATCCAAGACATTATCCCGTTCAAAATCGGCAAAAATTGAGGATTTGTTCCGGATTGCTTTAGAGCATCCTTCATCGACTCTGAACTTATGGCCGTGCTATTATCATTTGCTTGGATTACCAAAATAAAAAATTTACAGGCAAAGTTCTAACGACAATGTTGGTATCACAACCACCTTCATTTTACGCTAGCGTGATCTAAGCCAACAAATTTAAAAAAATAATTTTTATTTATATTTGATTCACCAACGTATTATGTTAGGCGACTTTAAATTCTCAGCTACATAATTTGAATATTCTCGGCATATATATTAAATTAGTTTGAGGAAAGTAGAGCATGAAGATAGCTATCCAAACAATGCACTACTTATCAGTCAGCGTGTCTGCCTTAACTCCTGCTAAATAGAAACTACTTGTAAGAATGCTTTTTAACTACTCGCTAATGGAAACTGTAAATTGTGTAAATTAATTACTCGCCTACTAAAAAGACTCTTAATTGTTCTTTTTCATAGAAGATGCGCTTCAAGCTTAATATGCAAATGTGTTATTCAAAGCCACGTTTATTTGCTTTCTTAAATACCACTAATAAATTCTTTTTCTTTATAATACCACTATGTTTTATTCTTTTTATGTGCATTTTACTAGACATTACAAATTCACTTGTTAGTCTGTCAGAATCAAAACAAATTTTCTTTTCTTAAGGTATATTAGAGCAACTTAAGCTTTTTTAAATTTAAAACACGCGAATGAAGGAATGATAAAAGCTTTGTCAATTCTTTTATGTTGTACTAAAATCTTCTGTGGTAGCAGTTTTGGTGTTTCTCATCGCATCTGTGTGGTTTTGAGTTACATTAACTATCGCAACTCCACTATACACCTTTGAACCATGCTGAATCCATATTCGAGGCACAAAAAAGCAAACATAGACGCAAAAAAGATTGTTTGACGACTGTTGTGAACATTATTTTAAAGTACAGTGGTGTCTTAGTACTTTATGTATAATTTGGAAGATAAAATGGAGATTTCAGTAAAGTTATTAACATAACGTTGTTACTGATACGAAAACTGTAGAATATAAGCTAACAATAAGATGAGACAAAAGTTGCAAATAAAAGGAAAAAGTGCAAAACGACAGTGATAGAGACGGACAGGAAACTAAAAGAAGTGTAAAATAAGATAAAGCTGCAAATATGAAAGTCAAATAAAGTGTTAGTTATCTGACAAATCAAACTAAAACACTACTAATAGATATCCATTAATTATTTATAGTAATATCTGATAACATTAACACAAACATTGTCCAAATATTGTGAAAAATCATAAAAAGTTAATAAAACAAAAAATAATACAGAGGATCTTTAAAAACAACTTCTTTGAAGTAATAATATAAGAGCTTTTCAACATTCAAAAAAAAACAAGAAACCAAATTACGTCACAAACACAAAGAATAAAGATTTAGATATAGTACGGTAGATGAAAATGAGACAAAATTGTAGAAAAATACGAAACAGTGCTAGAAGAGAAAGAACAGCAGATAAATAGAAATACAACCAAAATAATGACAAAAGAACAAGGAAACTAAATACAAATTTTGCAGGCATAAAGATATATCAAAATAAAATCTTTCTAAGGATAGTGCTAGTCCAAAAGGAAACACAAAAAGTAGAAATCGATTACCCAGCGGCCATAGGTTATGTTCCAAACCGTGAAAATGCTGCAATTGTAAGACGGCAACGAAAAAGCTTTTACCATCCTTAAATTTTATTCAGTCAGTAAGTTTAGCGACACTTTAAGAACCTCCTAAAGAACCTCTTGTGCTTAAAAATCTTGTGGAGGCGTGTTATGGATCGTTCGGAAAACATCAAGGAAGAAAATTGAATCGGCGGCTACACCACCAATGACGCTGTGCGTTGATTCAAGTTTCATACTTTATTTTAAGAACTGCGATGAATTTGTTTATATTAATGAGATAGCATTTTTCCGAGTGTAGTAAAAGTTTACAATATGCAATTTTGATAATCAAAAATCTTCGCATAGGGCAGCCTCTCTTTTTAGAAAAAAAATCATTAAACGACCAATGTATCTGAATATTCTGGAAAATTAGCTTGTGCTACAGCTGGAGACCGAAGATGTGGATTTTATCATCTGACAGGATGATGCTCTATTTTATTTTTGTTCCGACGTTCGAAATTTCTGAAATACTAGTCTACAAAACTTACTGGAAATGCTGATCCAGTGTTCCTGTTATGGCCTTTACGCTCTCCTTATTTTTTTATTTGAGGGAACATTATATGTTATGATTACTCACTAATTTGTTAAACTTCTGTACGTACATCATCGGTGCTTTTTCTGAAAGTATATATCATAAGGATACGTCAAGTTTTGAACGAACTTGATTAGAGAAATCAAAAAAATTTGTTAAGTTGTTCTATACAACTGTATATGAGTTGTAATCCTATGTTAAATAACATACCAAAAGTAAAATCATGAAATCACAATTATTTATAGACATATCTTACACAGGATGTCATGAAAAATTTGAGAAGAATAGAAGAGTCATAATGATTAGAAAACATGATGAGAAGTAAAGACTTTAGCAAGAGGAGAAAACTTGAAAAAATACATACACATATTGTTATAAATTGTTATATTGCCACAGAAATATTATGGTACTATATGTCGTATATCTAAAAGGTTCTGTAAATGGTATCAGAAAACAAACAAAACGGAACATACAACAAATCACCTTTATGGGCCTTCAAAATAATTGTCATCCTTTACAACGTACGTATGTTAATATACCCAAACTTCTGGAAATGTTGAAAAGGGCGTTCTTGGGTTTTCTGTTTGAATTCCGAATTTAACTGGTGGCATAATGTCTCGGAAAGAATGGATTACATATGGTAATGAAGTTTTAGAGGTTTTCGTTCGTTTTCTTTTCTGTTCATCTGTCAGCCTGTGCCACACAAACTGAGAACGCTTTCCCAAACCTTCGCAGAGGATGGTGCGCATTGTGCCCAATTCGTCAAAATCAATCGTAGAGTCAGTCACCGATCTCGTGCCACTATTTCTCATCCATTTTTCTTGCAACTCCTGTAGTATCCACTTCAAATGCCCATGAAATAATAGCGATGCGTCGCTTTTAGCTCAAATTTGGTTTGCTTTTGTTTGAATAATGACACTTGCTTCCCCTGATATTATCAAACTCAAACCTCGTAAATTTTTTTGAGATTTACCTCTATCAAGAAGTTTTTTTGAAACGAGAAAATTGTTAATGTTCGTTTTGTTCCGTTACTGGTTTTCTTTTGGTAATTTTAGCTAAAAATAGGTATGCCAATTAGTACTTCAAATGAGGATTTTAGAATTGCTGAAGATTGTTATCTTTTTTTTTTTGGATGGAACCTTGCAGCTCATTTTTGTCTGGCGAATGTGGGTGTTGCGGAAAATCAAACAGGTTCTTTTCTCAACACCTGTTCACCGTGTGCACTCTTGCAGAATCGAATTTGGACTAGCTCCAATCGCCCACCCAGGGTGTTATTCTTGTATCTCGTTACTAGCATTCTTATGATTCATAATGATGTAGCTCGTCTTCCTGGATGAGACTCGAGGAGCTTAGTCCTTGGTCTTATTATATCCCCTCGCTCTAATTGAGGAATTAATTACATCCCATTTAACTCGCCGGCAAGCACGATTTCTCATGTTTGTTGACTCTCAGGTGTTAACTTTGCGTTTACTCGTCACCTCTATATTTAAACGGCCTGGTCCCGCCAGTATCCGAAAATTTGGACCCTAGGCAGTCTGCTTTGTGAGGTTTGCAGTGCGGGCCGCCAAGCCATGGGTTACCTGGTTGAGCACGGAAGGTAATGCACCAAGCGCTCCCCATACCTTTCCAACCGTTGCTTCTAACGGCCCCGCAGTTCAGAGTGCGCGCAATCCGCGGGAAACTGGTGGTTTACAGACGAATGCAAATGTAGCCGGCCATTTATCTTCGTCGAAAGCAATGCAAATTAGCCGCTCTCGCGGCAAAAACCGCCGTTCTTAATGCGGGCTCTGCCGGCCGCTTTGGGTTCTTGCAGTGGAGAACGGGCGCTGGTCGGCGGTTCTCAACTTGTTTTGCTTGTTCTCTTATCACAGTTTGATTTGGAATGCCTATGTTCTATGTTGTAAGAAGATCGCATTGCACGGCTAACCCAAAAATAGATTTTGGTCTCAGAGAAATTTTTCAAATTTCACTTATTGTGCTCCTCTCATTTTCTTTACAGCAATTTTTTTAGTATTCTTGTTTCTTGTTTCTTGTGCCAGTCTGCACAGGTCCCTTACTGGCTAGTTGCTGTATTCTTCCAGATCCATTATTTGGTTACCATAAATAGCTTGCCTTCTGTGAACTAAACTCTTACATTCATATAAGATATGGATGGCTGCCTCAATTCAGGTTCTCATTGTACAGCCCTATTTTATTAAGAGAAAATAATATCCTGCAAGAACTATAACAGTTCGTTATTGTACTAACAGTTCTTCGGTTCTTTTATAGGGTGGAACTGTTCTAAAGGTTTTTTCATGTTTTTGTTGTTTTCAGTATTTTTATGTTGTTTTCTAGCCCATTCTCTCGCCCAGCTTTATATTGTATCTTTAGGTACTCTTCTTTTTGTGTTGGCTCATCAGCTGACTCATTTCCTGCAATTCCACAATGCCCCGGTACCAATAACAGTGCTAATCTGTGGTCTGTCAAAACACTGAGGTAATTCACAGCATTCCCATACCAACCTGGATGTTACCTGTGGGTTCTTTAATGCCTTCAGGGTCGTCTGACTGTCCGTGAATATATTGACTCGCCTTTGCTAGTGAAAGGCTTAACTGTAAGTTTTCCTTTTCATAAGGTATGCCTAGTCCCGCTATAGACCCTATCTTTGGTTATATGGTCTATTCTCACATCCTGTGTGCCTTCACCCATATGTTTAATTTTCAGATTTTCTACTTCCATACAATCATGGATAGGTGCGTTGCGCATTTCAAAATGAAGAGAGATGAAAAAGGGAAAGGTCTAGCTGTTGCCGCTGTTGGTGTTGTTTTTATGGCGCCCGTTGTCTTTGTATCTTACTTAGTAAGATTGTGCTGGTTCTTTGCGTCATCTTGATTCACCTTACCGAAGCTGCGTGTAATGCCTTGAGTTTGACCGCCATGGTATATATCTAATACATCATTTTTCTATGGGCTCATCTGGTTAACACTAGTGTTGCCTCCGCCTTCCTTTTGATAGATCTAGTGTTTTACAAACTAGAAAGGTGGTAGAATTTGTGAAACATTATGAACTGAAGTGTTGTAAAACACAATTTCAGAATAACACACAACGTAATGATTTGAACAAAACTGGTTTCTTTTTGGGCTGCAATATCTGAAAAATCGGTCGTTTGGTGATTTGGTCTTCAAAATTTGATAAAATTTAGGCGTCTTCTGATTTGTGGAATTGAATTTTACGAGGTCTGGTTTTCTACTTTATTGGTACAAAAAATAATGTTTTTCTTTCTGATGAGAGTCTTGAAAGTTTGGACAGTACTGAACTTGATTTTTAACACACCTTTTAATTTTAAATAAATATTTTGTTCTTTCTTTTATCTTCATTTACTTGTATTAGCTATATGTTTTGCTGTTTTTTAACCATATTGTCAAGACCAGTATACCGTGGTTATTTATATCTCTTATTTGCACTAAAGTTCTTTCCAACTTTTGTGAACTTTTCTTTGCGTATTGAAAATGATCTTTCATTGTTTTTCAGTTCCTGTTCCATATTCTTATGATAAAAGGGAAGCAACCTATTACGAATTAAAACTCAACTCAATCTTAGTGGAATACTGTGTACATAGGATCCAAAAAATTTTGACGATCCTGACTGTCAGTGTTCGTTCTTTATTTATTATGATTGACGCTTTATTATGGTGACATAATGTAGCACGTCTTTTTTGAAATCCATCTGAAATTTGATCATTTTAATGCGCAAGCTTTCAGGATAGAAGCATTGAGATATTCTTTGGGTTTTTTAGTTGTTTCAGTGTGCTTACCTTAGTGCTTTACATTTGTTCATGATGAAGTTCTTAGGTTGCATAGTCGCCAAAATGTTGCTGGCACATACTCCTAACGTTACAATCGTGGTGTTGCACCAAATCCTAATTGATATCTAGCGTACCTATTAATCATCACAAAAGAGAACTTAATTGCTACCTTGTACGTGTCTCTCTTCACGCTGACATAAGTTATAAGGTTGGTTTAAGACCATATTGGTTAGTTGGTTTTGTTTGTTTTATTACTAGATGACCAATTTTTAGTTTTCAGACACTAAAGCAATGTTTGAATATATAGTGAAACAAACTTTACTTCTGGCTTGCGAAATGGTAGGTCATGGCTTCCAACTGTTTGTCTGTCGGCTTATTGCGCACCATCTCTTATACAGGCCACCACTAAACCGTAGATGATCGCATTGTTACTTTCTGTACTCAATTATTTTTAGTAACCCACGCAGAGTCGGACGTTGTGCTGCTCTTTTATGTTTTCGTACGGCTATGTCGCCTGTTCTTTCATGCGTTTCTTTATTGTTTGGAATTATACATCTTTAGGAGGTGTATGTTCTTGACATACTATAGGACTTTAAAGATGAATCTTAGCACTCGGTTCTGAATGACTTGAAATATACTTTTGAATACGCGTTTTTGTGACGTAGTCATCATTCGTGAATTTGTAGTTTGCTTCTCGGGTAGTGCGGCGAGCCTAGCTGCTCTCGTTTTTCTCCAGGCGACTTTAACGTCCATGATAACGTCTAAATCGATTTGACCAACTTTTCTCCACAGGATGGTAACTAGACCTAGGTTTTTCTTTTTGTTCTTCTGGTGAGCAACACCGCTGAGGTTTTCTCCAACTAATTTAAATTCATCAAGGATCAAACTAATTATCGGGAGCGCCGAGTTCTTCGTGCAGCGTCCTGACAATCAAGTGAGACACTGCCAATCTTGATTTGGAACTGTCTGTCCGTCAAGAAGGCCTGAATCAGCTGGACTGTCACAGCGGGATGGATGCTGAGGCCATCTTGAATATTAGTCTGTTATATTTCTCGGCGATGCGTTCTACCAACTGTAGGAATCGGATGGTGGTGAAGTAGGTGAAGTAGCGGCTGTTTTGAGACAGTGGTAGATGACTCTTTCTACTATCTTTCTCATAGTTGCAGGCTCATAGCACAGTAATTCTAAGGGAAAGTGTTTGTCTTTCTTGATTTGGAAAGTGTTATGATATCCAGAAACTTTCACTGGGAGGGGAAGTGTCATAATCTCAAGATAGTGTTGATGATCGTTAGTTACATAAATGATAACTTTCCTTGGGAGAGCTTTGATGGTGAGGTTGGCAATGCCGTCTAGCCCAGGCGCTATCTGAGGCTTTAACGCTCTCTTCGATTTTTGTTCTTACAGTTCCCGAACAACGCGAACGAGAAGGTCAAGATAACCTAGGTTGGCCTCTTGGTAATCGAGGTCACATTAGCGCTCTGGCTGTTGGCAAGCATTTCCACTTTTTCACAAAAGCGTGTGCAATACCATCCTGCTCATGCATCTAATTACCCGCAATTGTCTCGTACATGCTTAAATACTCACACAGTTCGATTCTAGAATCTTCGCGGCTTCTTGTTGGCGTACCGAGCGAATTTCTGAAACATTCCTTTATAACAGCAGCAGAAATAACAAGCAAATGACGAAGCTTATCAGCAGTTTGAGACCCTGCATTAGTCGAAGAAGTTGTTAACTAGTCAATAAATGAATAAATTATATGAAAATTTGTTGAAAGAGAAAGAACAATTACTAAAGGGAGAAGTAAAAGAAAAATGTGTCAATAAACTTTTGGCGCATCCTGTATTTGCCTAGAAGAAAGGCAGGAGAATCTAAATTAATGTAATGCGTGCAAATAAACAAACCCAAGCAAAATGTATAACAAAGCAAGTGAAACTGAATAGTTACGTGAAAAAGTTGTGAACCATAACATTGATAGTTATAATGACTCGTTAATTATTCTTAAAAAAGCAAACTTTCTAAGACACAGCACGTAAATTAACTGTTAATTGCGATCCTATTAATGTTAATTGCAAAGTATTATTGTAAGAAAGCATCAAAACAGAAGCGACGTAAATGAGATGAATGTGAAGTAATGCTCACTATTTTAAGCCTTTTTTACCGTTTTGTAATATAGCAAATGTATGTTAACTCTTTAAAATAAAACCCCAACCATTTCAAATCTACGTGGGTGATTCAAATATAAGCCGTAATTCCTTTTGTATCTTATTAAACCATGACACAAACATACAAAATTATTTTTCTACGCGATCTCTGTCTTCTATCGCAGGGCAATCCGGTGCAGTCCAGAAAAATAATCAATTTTTTACTACAAAGCAAGATAACATTTCGGATTGGAAATTTGTGTCTTTTCCGACGAAATCCGACTTTGTTGTCTGTAAATTGACAGAAACAATATCACCGACTATTAATTAGTGTTTATCCTCGAGAAAGCAGCGACAACTGCAAATATTCTCCTCAGTCACGCCGGTCTTAGAAGGCATCGGTGACTTATTTTCAAATATTTCTCGTCCTCCCATAACATGTTCTTACCATGTACACACTTGAGCTTTTTAGGATTGTTGTTCTCCAATTGTACTTTAAGCCTTCTAAAAATTTCGCACAGTTTTACACCATTTATTGTGAGAAACGAGAGTACCTTTTGCTTACTCCAACAAGAAGCAGTAGTGCAAGGTTATTCTGTGGGAGAATCGCCTTCAGGCTTTTTTAGTATTCACCTTACAGTACGGAAAAAGTAAAATTCCTAATTATATTCAATTCATCCACGTCCTAGTACTATTCGTAGGTGAATTCTTTGATAAACTAAGTTTAACTATAGTGTTGTTTCAAGGACAATTTTCTTATATACATCTTAAAGAAAAAATAATTATTCACTTCAAAGAATGGCCATTTCAACTTTTACACAGGCACAAAATGCTGTTTTTTTAGAGAGACACTCGAATGTGATCTTGAAACTGCCTTACAAAATTCTTTAATTTTTGATTGAAACGGAGATCCAAAGTTTGAAATAACGTTTTTCTTGACAAAAGTGTTGTTGACAAGTTAAATAGACTTATCATTTCTTGAATAGTTTTGTTGAATTACAAATAAGCAGAAGGTTGTTCAGTGCATTTGGAAAGAGGACATTGATTCTTACTTTATTCATGATGGCAGTGGTGTTGGCCACAATATGAGCGTCTGGATGATATGGTTTGTTCGATTAAATTTACCTTGTGCTGCCTCTTCATTTGCAGTTGAATATTAAATGACATTCATTATTATTAGAGTTTGGACAGCCTCCTAGGGCGATCCGAAACGACTTGTAGGATAATGCCTATGTATTGCAATAAGTGACTAAATCTCCAACGTTGACCTTGATCTTCTTCTCCCCGTCGACAAACCGGAGGAAAAAAACTTGATCCACTTTTTGAGATTCATTTCGATTCTTTTTTTTCATTTGTAAATGAAATATCGGGACGTAGAGAACTGAACTGCTATGGAGGAAGTACTTGGAAGAAAAGACTTGTTGACAAGGACGGCCAGTTGTTGACAATTGGTCGATCCCTTATGAAGTTTCTCATTTAGAGATCTCCCACTTCTCTTCTGTGTTTTGTATCTGTGGAAAGAATATTGGAATAAAATCATACTTAAAAAATAATTATTACCTAATTATTTGTATCCTGAAGGATATCTTTTTAAACTTTTGAAAGTTGGTCCTTATGTTCTTCTGTGGAATAGAGTGAAAATTGTTCAGTTATTGTTCTCCACTTGCCTCGAAGATATGGATAGTCAATTATATACCAATAACGATGATGGCTATTACTCAAAAAGATAACATCGATATTAATTTCAATGGACTGTTATGGATTCCAGCAGTTTTCAGGGAGTTTGAAGGGTTTTGCTACAAGATCTTTTTTAAAGGAGATTCAGATTGATCTTGAGATCGACATTTTTTATGGAGATGTGCAACAACTCTATGACATTTATGTGAAAAGGGGGTTCAAAGCTTCCGCAAAATGTTACCAAAGTACATTGCTGGTATATATACTAGAGTTTGTAGTCTGCAAGGTAAAGTCAATTCAATTGGAGAAATTTGTCAGACTTCATTCAGTAATCTCAATCTTGGAAATTCAAAGCGTATCCTAAACAAGGTAATTATTAGAGGACTTTGTGTTACGCAGTTACGGATAGTTAAGTATTGTTTTAACAGATGATTGGTTCTTTGGATTTTGAAGAAATTAAGATTGTTCTGATTCTTCATTAAAATTCGTTATGGGATTCAGCTAGAGTTCCTTCAGTTGGGAACCTCCGATCTAGAAATTTAAATCGTTTCCTCGCTCGACAGTGATAAAGGCATTTATACGAGCGTTTTCCTCTACACTCTAATTGCGGACTTAATTAGCCCAAGACTATGGCGAGATCAATATGAAAAATGCGTCGCAGCACCGTTAGCCGCGTTTTTGCCCTCTCCATAATGATATAATACCGGAGAGCTGCGCGCCGTGTAAGCAGCGACCAGTTTTTCCTCGATCGGCATTTTTGCGCGGCCGGGAACAAATCGAACCAACAAAGCGAATGCGCGCGTTTTCCCGCGGCCTTCATTAGCGGGCGTATTGTTGTCGCGCTCCGGGGCTATTCTGGTCGCGGATGGTTCTTGGAGGCTCGTTGCGCAACAATCGCGAAGGATGCTAAAATTAATCTCGGAAACTTGAACCTTTGCTCCATTTAAAATTAGCGGTATTCGCTACCGGCTGTCACCTCGCCGTCTGCTCTTCTCGCCGAATGCGAGCGATTCTGGGTTGTCGGTGCCATTAAAAAATGTGTTCGGAGGAAATGTTACAGATTTCCTCATTAGCGGGCTTCCAACTGCAAGAACAGCAGTTTTTTCACATATTTAATCTGGGGCGCACAAGAAATTCTTGAATTTTGTAGTTTGTTAAAGCTGCACCATTAAGAATTAGTCATTTTTTACTCTATTCGACTACAAGGTGTAGAAAAAACATTTAAACGTCATGTTCTTCTTTGAAAATTATGACCCGGCCAGTGAAATTGTCCTCATTCACGCATGCGCATTGCAGTCTACTTTGGTTCTAGTCCTGGTTTTTGACAAACTTTATTTTAGGCTCTAGTATCTCAGGTTTCATTACCTATCAGAACTTTGACTTCTGTTACTATTTTAAGAACCCTCGAGTTTACAGCTCCTAACTCCTTTCTTCCGGATTGCGGGTAAATATCCTACCGAAGGAGGATGTATTTACTTCTAGAGAGCGATGGTGTCGACGCGAGCCTTGATTCTTTCTCATCTCTTATTATAAGGGAGAATCATGTCCTAGTCTGACTGTCGAAATTACAAAATTTGTCTCTTCTATTTCATCAATCTCTCGTAGAAGGCAACGCAAAACCACTTGGGTTAAAGAATTCCCAGGACAATATGATAAAGGCTTTAAACTCAACGAATGGCTCCAAATATGGGCACTCCTCGAATGGAACAGGGGTGCAAAGAATCTTCAGGAAAACCAAAGAACCTTCGACAAATGATTCTATTATATTAATTATAATACAGTTAAGGTAGCCAACATGGGAGCCAAAATTCGCTAAGCGGATTCGGCACATGAAGAAGGTGTTGACTAATCAATGTACCACCATATGAAGAAATCAGAATCTTTGGGCGCTAAAGGTAGGTACCTCTGTTCAGTACGTAGTTGTAGGGGCTGTAGGTGGTTTTTTGTGGCCTTGAACACTACAGTTAGAGCTATCCGCAACTTTCTGCTTTTTTTTAATGTGAGAGAAAGCGAACTATTAGCTAACAATGAACAATCAATACAATTTATGAAATGAAGTAAAATTATATGAAGAAAGTGAGAGTTATGCGTAAATGAAAGTAAAAATGTGAATTATATTTATAGACAATATAATTAATTGTTCCAACTCGAATTTTAATGACTAACTATACTAGGAAAATGACAAAAATCACCGTTATTTTGATCTTCATAAATTCATTTCTCATTTAATAGATTATTTGTAGATGTTCAAACGTGAAGACTGACGATTCTCAACTAAAAGCTCATTTCAGCGATTGAAATCACCGGTACATATTTCAACCAGCAAGTATCATCAGGTTCTATCCCTTCTTATACATCTTTAAAAAAAAGTAGTTGCTTCTAGATAGTACATTAATAACTACACACAGTATGTCAAATCTACTGCTTCTGTTTTATAATGCTCAAGTTTATCAACTTTATCTCCACAAAAGCAAGTGTACTTCTAACTTCACCATATCTATTTTGATACCGGGCAACCATCTTGTTCTAAGGACATGATGGTATGTGGCAGAAATCAAAAATTCTTATCCAATACTGCGCCGTTATTGATGTGAGCAGGTGACTTTTTTACAACCTGAAAATGTGTCCAATAGTAATTGTAAGCATCCACCCAAGTTGATGATAGAAAGAAATATCAATGACTTTGTTTTTGAATGTTTTGTTCGTATTTGCTGTCAGCCTATTAAGATCTGACGAGTTATCTCCAATTTTAGCATGCTGAACACCTAATTTAACTAAACTAAATGACGTATGCAGAATGAAAAGAATTGTGTTTTTCGGGAGCTTTGCCTAGTGTATAAGTTTCAAGACTCTTCCAAAATAGTAGGTAGTCCCACTATTTTACGCTACCCCCCGGCATTCCCTCGTTTTTCACAAGGCAATAGATATGTGTGCTTGTTCTTAAATTAGTTCAAATTCGAACCAGAGAAAAATAAGATGCGGTTATGTTCAGTGAAATATTGAGCCCTAATTGGGAAAAAGAAGAATAAGAGAACTAAAAACCTAACTGCTGTTACGTTGTTCTTATAGCACTCTTTGACTTTAGATGGGTTTCTCAATATTGGCAGAACAGTGCAAACTATAATGAAATTTTTTAGTTTAAGCTTGATTTGATCCTATAATCTTTATCTTTATTACTATTCAGACCAAACGCACATAAACAGAGAATTTGATTACTTCAGTATTATTTATGTTGGTCTATATTTTTCAATCTTTTTTTCATTAAATGTTTCGATAAGGTAATTGCATAAGTTAATGAATAGTGTAATAGAAATATTGTTGCTTGGTCCGAAACAAACAGGAGCTCATGACATACTTCATTTAACTTCAAATTTTATTACTTTATTTCCAACAGTTACAGTATGTATGGTCTAACTGAAAGAAAGAGATATTTTTGAGTGGAAGGGGGGATATTAATATAAAAAAACGTTTATATTGCCATATTTCCACAACTCCAAATTACTATTTACTTGTACCACTGTTAGCAACAATGAAATTACTAATGCAGCTTAAGTGTAATCAACTTTTAAATTAACTGCAGTACAATAAACTTTAGGTAAGTTGTGGTAACAAGTAAATTGATTTTAAGTCTTTATCTAATAAAACCTGATGTTATGTTACGGATCACTGTACAGAAAGAAAGTCTTTTCTGATCTTCCAGATAAAGAAAAATGGGTCGTCTGAGCTTAATGCTTTTATATTTATAATCTCGCCTCAGGCAAGGGCGCGGGGCCTAATCGGTCGCCGCCAATTTTCCGGGAATGAGTCCGGATCGCGCGGTGGGGTTGAGCCTCATTTCATTTATTAACGTGCTAAATTTTGAGTTTTGGTGGTAAAAAACACAGTTGTGCCGCCACAATATCATTGAAACAGCTCATTTTATGACTAAAGTTTATTCTGATTCACCTCTATCGATAGGAAGCCATGTGTTTAGTCAATGTGAATATGTTGGCCTATCAGTTATTTTCCAAGACGAAATAAACTGTTTGATAATTATCAGTAAGCAATTTTTACATCAACAAATTTCAGGTAACAAAGAATCGAGCTTCAAGACTCCAGTGCTTAACTAGCAACACTATTCTCGATGAAAACACGTAACTATCTTAAAATAAGAGTCTTACTCATCCATAGTCATAAGAGTACAATTTAAAAAATACACAAAAACCGTTAGCCTTCTATGACTAGTGCAGAAATAATTATTGTTATCTACACATTCAAAGATAGGTTGTCTAAAATTAAAATTACTATCAACATTCTTTCTTGTTGTGTCACTAGCTTAAGTTTCGACAGCTGTATAGCAGAAATGTCTGTGTTTATTCATTGTTGTGGTATTGTTAGGCATTTCTGTTTCAAAGTCTTGTTTTTATGTTACTCATCTCACTTAAAAATCAGCAAAATTAGAATTTATTCTGATACACTCATTACCATAAAAATTTCACCCCCGCAATGGTTAAACGGGAAATGATGAATTTGTTGATCGAATACCAATTGTTTTTTAAATAAACGTGACTGTTGGTTTCCAAAAGATAATTTTGGTGTCTCACATTAAAAAAATATAAAATTGTAAATCTTCTGACTGTCCTGCATATTCTGACTAAGAAAGATAAAGAGTAGTATAATTGATGTGTATCAACTTATAGTCTATCAACATCAAAATGATTTATCGCAATATTTTCCTGTTTAATAAGTACACAGGGGATAAAAGTTTCAAAAGTGGAAGCTTGAAGTACAGACTCTTTTAAAGGAACAGTGTAACCACCATTAAAAGCATCACACCAAGAATAGAAAAAAAAGAAGACACGCTGCAACAAAAATTAAAAGGATTAGATGGAAATAGTCTCAAGTACCTACACACTTAATTATTATTTTGAGGGAGTCTAAAATGATATTTTGATGTTACGAAAAAATGGGAAGAATTGTTCATTGATCTAATATTTAGAAGCAGCTGTCATTACTTATTGTTTCAAGGAGTTAATATCAGTTACCTGAACTACTTTTTTTTAATTAAAAAAATAAGTATCTTCAAGAGGCTAAATCTATCCATCACTCTCTCTTTTACCTTTTTCCCCTGGATGTTCGGATACTATCTCACTTTCTGAGATTAGCTACATCTTGAAATATCTACCGATATTTTATGGTGTTGATTAGCAATCCTCTATTTAGGCTTGTCCACTTTCTTAATTTCTTCATCAAGAATGCCTTTTTTCTTCCCCGACTGCGCCTTCCGTTGGCTTTTCCTTCAATGACATAAACGTTTTAGCATCACCTTTTCCAGCGTCCATGTCTCACAACCATATAGAAGGGTTTTCCACACATAACACTTGAGGAGTCTTAGTCATAAGTTGATGTTAATCGTACGATTACAAAGATCTTGTAATTTATAAAAAATATTATGGCTATTTCTACTCTATTATTTTGTTTTAGATAATCTGCCAATTGTTGAAGAGGGTCTTTAAATAATACTATGGTGTTAAAAAAATAAGGAAATTTACTTTAAGGGATCGAATATTTGACATTTTAGCTATTTATTATTTTTTTTGGGGTCTTCAAATATATTCATTTTAAAAAATAAGGAGAATTGTTCGGTGTAGAAATATTTGGGAGTAGTTATCATTACGTGTACTTTCAGGGGGCTAACATCAAATATACGGACAATTTATTGTTATGTTATAATTTTTGAATAGTTTTTAAATGATACGAATGTAAAAAATTAAGAATTGTTTATTGCCTAAATATGTGGAGGATACTATCAACACTTTTAGGAAGCTACCATTAGGTAATCATTTACTGTTTAATTTTTTTAAGGGATTTACAAGAATACTTTGTTGTTTAAAAAATTGAAGAGATTTGCTCATTGTTTAAATATCTGGGCCATTGTGTCTGAACATTCCAGAATCTAAACCATTTATCATTAATGGGTTCCTCATATATGATACAGCTGTTGCAAGAAATTAAGAATTGTTTATAGTACAAATATTTGAAAGCATTTGAAGTACTCATTGATGTTTTTGGACGAAGTCTTCAAATGTTACTTTGATGTTAAAAAATAGGAAAATTATTTGGTATTTGGGGGTGGGTGTTATTAAATATTTTTGTAAGGGGTTAACATCAGTTAACTAAATTATTTATTAATTTTTTGGGATGCAAATGATACTTTGATATTAAAAAAATAACGATCATTATTTTAAAGTATTTGGGAACAACCACAATTACATGTAATTGCAGAGAGCATAATTTTTAACGATTTATTAATTTTTTTAATAGGGTGATTAAATGATATTTGATGTTTCATAAAATAAGAATAATTGATTTTTGTTTAAATATTTGTAAGCAACTATTATTAGTTCCTTTCAGGAGATAACTTTATTTAAATCATTTTTTGTTATTTTTTTCAGGAAAGTTTTCAATTGATACTTGGATGCTAAGAAAATTAACAATAATTTTTCTTGTATAAATGATTGAGGTAAACATCAGTACTTTTTCTTCCAGTGTATTAATTTCATCCCAATTATTTTTTAAGAGATGCTTCAAATGAAAGTGACGTTATACAAAATTGAGCAGAATTGGCAATCGTTTAAATATTTGGAGACAACTAACATTACTTGTTCCGTGAAGGGGCTAGACATAAATCTTTTGTTTTGTTATTGTTGTTGAATGAGATGCTGAAACGACACCTTCGTGTTTAAAATTAAGAATTAATCATTGTTTGAACAATTGAGGGCAACCATCATCACTTGTACTTTTAAAAAGCCAATATTATACTCCTAAATCACTTATAATTTTTTTTGTGAATGGGTTTGCAAATGTTATTTTGATGTTAAACAAAAATTGAGAGAACTATTTTTTATCCAAATATATGGCAGCAGCCATCATTACGTGTCCTTGTAAGGGCCCAACATCAGGCACGTGAATCATTTATTAACTTTTTTACTAAATAGGGTTTACAAATGATAATTTTGTTTAGAAAAATTAGAATTGTTTGTTTCTAAATATTTTGGGATAACCCTTATTAAGTTTACTTTGGGGAGCTAACATCAGGCATTTAAATTAATTATTATTTAATCTTTTGGGCTGGAGGAGGTCTTCAAATGTTCCTTTGATCAAAAAATTAAGAAGAACGGTTCATTTCCAAGTATTTGGGATCAACCACCATTAGATGTACTTTTAGTGCTCCGAAATTAGGCACCTAAATATTATATTATTATTTTTTGTTAGGACTTTAATCTTTATGATTAAAATACTTTGTATAATAACTTAAGTCACCTGTATTTTGATCTTCATAAATTTCTTTTTTATTAAATAAACGTCAAAGGTTGATAATTCTCTACTAAGAATACTTTATGTATCTAAAACTTTTTCCAACTGAAGACAGGTGTACCCATAATTGAAACAATAAATATGGTCGGCTTGAAATGATACTTAAACGTTCCAAGAAATGAAGTTTTTTTTATCAAAAATGTATCATTCCTTATACTTTCAATACGTTAACGTCAGGCACTTAAAACATTTATTTTTTTAGGGGAGTCTTAAATGATGCTATAAACAAAAATGAAAACTGTTGTTTTTTAAATATTGGGGGCAGCAAGGATTGTGTGCATTTTCAGGGTGCTAACACCAGGCACCTGAACCATTTATTATTTTTTTCTGTGAGTATCCAGATGATACGTTCATGTTAAAAACATCAGGAGAATTATTCATTGTGCATATATGTGGGGACAAATATAATTACTTGTATTTCTAAGGGGTTAAAATGATTTATTACTATTTTGTAAGGAGGATTCAAACGATACTTAGATGTTAAAAAATATACGTCGAATTGTTTACTGTTCAAAAATTTGAGGGCAGACCTCATTACGTGTACTTTTTGAGGAGTAACATCAGCTGCCTGAAACATCTATTAATTTTTCTTTGAATAGGGCATGCAAATGATACTTTGATGTTAAAAAAATTAAAAAGAATTATTGAATGTCCCAATATCTGAGAACAACCATCATCACGTTTGCATTGAGGGGGCTAATAACAGGCACCCAAACCATTTGCTATTATTTTATGAGTGTCTTCAAATGATGCTTCTTAATTATTTTTTTTTAATATATGGGAGTTTGTTTATGATTGGTGCTAAGAACAAGGCGACCATAACATAGTTGCCGATAGACCCTTCCTTACTACGGTTTTACCGAAAAATCTTGCATCAGTCAAAAGAATTGTCGCAGAACACCCCTATATCATTGCATGGGAAAAGGGGGTACAAGCATGCAAGATGAGGCAGTTAAATCCAATTAATAAAAAAATGAACTTTAAACAGAAAGAATTAATTATTTGAAAATTTGTTGTTTTAAATTTGAGGAATTTTGTGAGTAATTACAAAAGCAAAGAACATTAAATTGGTGATTACAAAATTAGATTTATTAAATGTCTTTAAACTGTTCATTAAAAACGAAATCAGAGTCGGAAGGTACTTTACCAGTAAGCTAGTGACGTCTGCGGTACTCGATCGAGGCCTTACGGTATTTAACAGCGGAGAGCGGTTTGGAAGTGGTTACCTCCCGTTCGAAGCGGTAGCACCGGCATCGTCTGTCAATAGCGATCGATCAGGTAATAGATCCGCTCTTCCGGTTAAAGGTCTCGCCGTAAACAAGCCACAAACACAGACACATTTCTATCGCGTATTGGATTAATTCGCACACGCAATCACAACAAACTAAATAAAAATCTTTGCTTTTTAAATTTGAATAGAATTTAATTGCCCTTTGTTTTTGATTTATTTCTAGAATCTTATTTTTACATTTTTGCGTTATTGCTAATTGTTCTATAACACGATGTTTCTTTTTTGCTTCTCGAACAGTGTTTGGTTTGGAAAATCAATCGCATGAGTTTAACAGATGTTTTGCTAGAATATTGCAGAGGTCCCCAAAAGTACGCCAATATTCATATATCAAAACTTGATGATTCTATGGACGTCTGGTCTTTCAATGATGATTTTGGGCTTAGTCAAAATTTTGAAGATCAGTTCAAGAAGGTGATGAAAACTCAATATTCATGTATTTACTTTTTTCAAAAAACTGAAGCGAAAGTTATCTGTTTGGAATACTTTAACCGGCTTCGGTATGATGCTTATCCTAGTAATAAACCTTCATGTGCTTCGAGCTTTTAAACACCCGCCTTAGCATTCAGCACGTGCACTTCGAAGAGGCATTACTCCCTATTGCCGGATTAATTGCCACGTCTTGGCACGTCTGAATTTAAGCCTCCACCTCTGCTTAATCGTTTCTGCTTAATATTTCCGCACGGCAGACGAAGATTTCAATTTGCAATAAAACGCTAATCGCATTTTCCTGTGCTCGAATGCCACAGTAGCAGGGCAGCAATTACGGGTTCCTGCCGAGTTTAATTACGTTTCACCAACGCAGGTACTAATAATCTGACATCATCGGCGGAAAGGCGAGCCTACTCGGAATGCGATGAGAACCGAATGGCGATTTCCATGGCCCATGCTCCCACCAGAACGATCTCGATCGGACGCGACGTGCCTCTACGTGATGAGGATGATGAGCATTGTGTTGCAGCGGGATATTAATGAGTTTTTTGACATACTTTCCATCTCTTCGATCTCGTTCTCACCAAATCATCCGCGAAGCCGAGCTGCCGTTTGCAGGTCCCGCGAAAAACTCATCACGTTGCAACCCATTTCGACACACTCCTTGGCCGTGGGCAAGACGGATAATGCCACAGGGCGGCTATATTGTCGCATTTTTCAGCTGCAAATGAAAGTATTATCGAGACGTTATCGGCGCCAATTAAGCTGAAAGCTCAATTTATGCGCCGCTGTCGGCGCAAGGAAACGTACGGGATAAGCGACGATGCTAATGATGGAATTCGCGGCACACAGCGCGTTTCATTATAAATGGAAATCAGATACGGCGACAATATAATTAAACAATAATGAAAACTTAGCTCCGCTTCGCGAGATTTAGATAAAGCCTCGTTGCGCTTCCTGCAAGCGGCCAGGACATGGACGTCGTTCCTTTGGCCATCATGAGAGGATTTCGTTTTTGTTTGGTCATTAACCGAATTCAAAACAACCAAAATGTTGCCGTCGCCGAAAAAAAGTGAATTCTGCAGCGGTAATATTTGATGGGATCTTCAGTTATGCATATTAGTGTAGGCACTCCTTGATTTATCTCATTAAGAGAAGGAAAAAATGACCATTCCGTCGAATTCCTTCCAGTTTGATTTTTGATTGCACAACTTTAATTTTTTCTCAATAAAAGTAATGTCAAACAGATAAAATATTGCTGACATTTTTGGAGTTACTCAAAAACGACAAGTCAGAGAAGGTATACAGAGTGTTTACTATCATTTTGTTCAGTTTAATGTAATAAAGAACAACTGCAATTGATACGAACTTAACATAACACACAGATGAATCTGATTAAACATCAGTGTTTTGGTTGTCTCTGACTATTAATGATTGCTTTCTTCTGATGAAAAAATTGGAAAGCTTGTTAAAGTTCTTTTACTTATGTTTCTTCTGCCGTTCGTTCTCCTTCCTCCCTTTCTTTTCCCCTCTTTTGGTCCCTCTATTTTTTCTTCTCTTCCTCTTCCTTTTCTGCTCTCTCTCTCGTCTCCCTCTTTCTTCTTTCTGTCTCTACCTTTTACTTCTTTTCTGTCTCTTAATCTCCCTCCCCTGCTTCTCTTTTCCCCCGAGCCTGTATTTTTTTTACTATTGGACATGTCCTCCAACTGTTTCAATGTACGTTTATCACTGTTCATTCTTTTTTGGTTATGTTTAATTTATTTTGCGGTTTTCACACTTCTTTTAGTTTATTTTGGTCTTCAATTTGTCATCTTTGGATTCCTTTTTCTGTGTTCTCTTACCATCTATCCGAATCACTACTGTAGTTCTGTTTCAGATTTAAATATTTCAAATTCTATCCAATGATTCTCTACATGGTCCGTTTCATTGCTCTTTAAGTCAAAATAGGCTTTTCTACTGTTTTCTTGACAGCAATTATCTAGCTTATATGTAGTTGCGGACAATATACAGCTTTATATTTTCCAAAAGATACATATATTGCTTTTGTATTTTCTAAGGGAACGCTATTGATGGTAATATCATTTTGTGTATTGTGCATTATTTATTTATTATAAGGTTTATCTTCATTGATTGTTCATTCAAATCTTTTAGCATACTTCTTCAATTTTTAAACGTCTGCACTAATTATTAGGTCTGTCGAATTCGAAACAAAGAATTCTAGATATGCTTCTTCGCATTTAACCAGACTTATCAAAACTAAAACCACACCAGATTGTCCACTATGGATTGAAACAAGTCGTAATCAGAAGGTGCAACTGGATGCGACAGAACTTCAATTCCACCCAGTTAAACAATTTTGTCTGTGGTCTTTATATCATGATGAGTAAGCGCTTTGTTTTCGCGAAGAAGAGTCGAATATTTTTGCTTCAAAACTTCGTACACACGAACCGGTTACTTGCTGTAGAGATCAACATTTACGATTTTTCCATTTGGAAGCAACTGAAAATACATTATACCAACCAAAATTCCACTAAATTGAGACCATAACTTTTTTGTCAACATGATCCTATTGAGAAACTCATAAGAATAATTAATTAATAAAGCAAACCCATTTTTATCAGGATGTACTGTTTACTAAACTGTTTGTGCTTCAATAAGTTCTTGATGATCTTGTTGGAGATTCTTCACCACAAAGTCAAATAGATGCAAATGATTCCAGACAGTTATGTTGAGGTTTAGCCGACAAACTAAAAGAGCTTTCAAAGCAACCCATAAGTTCATTTCATTGAAATCAAAAGGCCGGGTGGACGATGGTTGATTTTAAAGACTAAAGTCGCCAAAATCAAACCGCTTGTATCATTTCAAAACACCCCCATTTCCAGCAATAGCAGTTTAAAACTCGAAGTTCAGTTTTGTCAATTTCTATCTAGAATTTAAACATACAGATTGTTGCTGCACCATGAACACAACCAACAACAAAAAAGGCATAAAGATAAAATTTTTCATGAGTGTGAAAGAACTCTTTTACATACTCTATTTTTTATATAGAGTTTTTCATAAAACGTTTGGAGTTCTTTGAAGGTTTTCGTTTTTTCTCTATTTATATTTCTCTGCTAGTCTTTTATTTTTGGTTTTGGTTTACACTCTTAGGTTTTTATAATTGTCTATAGTTTTTAGGACTGGTTTTGTTCTATACACTCTTATTTTTCTTTTAACCTCGCTTTGACCTGTTAAAACTTTGCTGTGACTTTTGAACTTTCCTTTATTTTACACCATTTTTATTGTTTATGGCTGAAGTTTAGTTTCGCTTTGGTTCTTAACTACGCTACAAATCTTTTTAATGATTTTTTATGTTTAACGTTAAAGTTCTAAGTGCTCCATAGAGAGGTTACTTGTTTTGATAAGTTTAAACATTAGCGGTCCCTAGGTATCATGAAACTTGATTCTTGGAAAGTATTACAGACTGACTTGGTGACATTCACATTTAAATTGTTACCAAATCAGATTTTCTTGGGCCGCGCGCTGGTTTGATTTCTCAATTTTGCTTACTTTTCTCTTGTATTTTTTCCGATAGTCTTATCTTCAATCTTAACGTCCTTAAGTTTCGGTTATCCTTCTCTTAGTTTTTGTTAATTTCTTTTTTCAGTGTTGTGCGTATAACATTCACAGGTTGATCGTTAGTACCAAATATTCCAGCATGATTGCAGTATTGCAATTTGAACCTCAATCCTAAGTTAGCCTCTTCCAATAACATTCCTGTCTTCTTAAAACAACAAGCATCTTTACACTGGGTGCATTTCAAACAAATAATTCAAATACAAATTGTGATCGTCCATATGCATCTGTATTTTCTTAGCTTTTGATTGTGCGTAGAAAGAGTTTCTGAAAATGAAAATAATAAGTATCTTTTGATATTCTTCAAACACCTGAATACGAATAGATCAGATATATTTGGTGTGGCCGACAACAGTTTGCCCCACTGCTCTCAGACTCTTCTAAAGTATCAATTTTGTGAGAGCTTTGAAACAGCTACTTTGAGTCCTTGAACTTGTATCTCTTGGACTTTAAGTTGAAGTTGTAGAGGGTTGAAAAGGGTGAAAACCATAGATGAGCACCCAAATATTTATACCAATATTGTCCAAATATTCGCGAACTAAAATAGGCTTGTCATAAAGAAGTATCAATAATGAACTTGATTAGATATAATCTGTTCTTTATCGCACATGTGCCATCAATTGCTAAATTCAGCGTTGCCTTTCTCCCCTTCATTTCAGGATCTTTCTCTTGTGTGCTATTTCTGTTGATCATGATCAGGTCGTCAATAAAACCTGTACCAAGTTGTATCTCTGGCCAATGTTCGAGTTGATTATTTATTTCGACGATTACATCGAAGAATATTACTGTAGCAATCAACAACTCAAATTGTAGGGAATTTATCTCCGACACTTTTTATCAAATTTATCATTAACTGTTATTTGAATTTTTGATTCGGCAATCTCTTTATAAGTAAGTATTGTGTATTACCACCACCTTTTTGGTCAATGAGTTCGATTTTTTTATTTTTGATTTAATGTACAGATAAACCATACTTTCTGCCTTGTTTAAGGACTTCAATTTTGATGAAGAAACACTGTTTCAAATCAGTTATTAAGGAAATTATGGTTTCTTCACCATGATCGAGACCATTCTCAAATGAAAGACAATGAACTGCTTATATGACATACCAAATAGCATTTGTTTGACGCTAGTAGTTTCTTAGGGAATCATAATATACCACAGGTATCGCGTACTCTAAAAACTGTAAAAATTAGTTCATTCTTAAAATATTCGGATAATGCAGACATCAGTTGGTACATATTCGGTTAACCGAAACGTGAGTTGTTTTCCAGAAAGTACAGCAGTGATTTATTAATTTATAATTGCAAATTATCTGAAATGTAAACAATGCGGCTAAGCCGCGGGCAATAAATAACCGAATGTTTTGACACCGCATGAATATTAATCAGGCCCGAATGGAAAACAATAATTCACTCTTTGGAGCGTTCCCGGGGCCATTTCGGCCGCGCAACTTTCGAGCACGTACTCGCGCCTCGCCGAAAAAATCGCTGCCCCGAAATGCAAATAAGTCGCCGATAAATTCGCATTTGGATGCGCGGCATGGCGATCACTTTCGAATCGAATTGTTTGCAGGTAAGGATCGGATCGGTGTCACTCTTCGGCGTGGGCGCGATCCGCAATTACGCCGGCCCGCAAAAGGCGGCTAATTGGAGATCGGGAACTTTCTATTCGCACAGCGTACACCGCGCTGTTCATTACCGCAACGAAGGCCGCTTCCTGCTGCAGCGATTAATCGCCGAAACTGCAAGTGGGCTAATGATTGACGATTTTTCAGCAAAAACGAAGGCCCGCGCGGCGTGCAATTTGCTGCATGGAGATGAGCGCAATATGGTAAAGCCAAGTTTTTTCGTGGCGTCAAAATGCTTGTCTTGGCTGCTGCTTTCTACTTGTTTAGTAAATTGTGCTTCAGAGCTTCGTGCTGCGAAAAAAATTAATTTATTGCAGGTATCCTATATTTGTTGATTACTTGGTCGTTATGAAGGTCAACGTTTACATTTTCGAAGATTAGAGCTTGTTTTGAATTTTTATTTTAATGGTGAAGATTCCACTAAACTAACAAACCAATTTATTTTTGCTTAATTGCTTACACCAGGGCGTTTCGGAAAGGAACCTCTGTTTGCGCATGCGCGAGGGATAGACCGGGATAACGACACCTTTCCTGTGACGTAGTACGCAGTTTACTTGTTCACTATATCAATTAAAAATAAATGCTGCCGTAAAAAAATCCCGGCAAATGTGAAGTGCGTGCAATACTACGGTTTCTGCATGCGACAGAAATGTTGGCAGTTGCTATTTATTGCGAAATGCGCAATGGTTATGGACCATATGTGATGAGTGAAGGTGTCGTACGTTAATGGTGTCGCAAGTTTAAATATGGGTGCACTAACGTCCACGTGGGGCACGAAGTGGCCGCCCATCTGTAGTCAGCCAAGAACTTGTGCAGGAAATTGACAAAAAGGAATTTTGTATGTCTGATTTTACATGGCCATTATATCGAAAAGCATGTGCACAATAAAGGTTCATTATTTACGCATAACTGTCATTGACAATCAAACGGAGTTTTTTTCCTAACGATTCTTGTATCACTGATTTCGAGTACAACGAATGATCATACTCTTAAAACGGGACGAACTGAAAAAATACTGAAATACATTCTCCTGAAATAAATAAAAATAAAGAAAAAATTAATGAAGTAGGAAAGCATGATTTAGATTTAAATATAATAATAATAATAATAAAGAAAATAAATTAAAATAATTGCAGTATAAGCCTAAGAGGTTCTAAAAATAATTTGAACACGAAATAAAAAACAGATCGAAACGAAACAACAAAAAGAAGAATAATAAATGGAGTTCAAGAAGAAAAAATAAATTTCTATTAAGAATATCAAAGGTGAATTCAGCTAAGACGGATATGACATAGTGACCTCCAGCGAGTTATCGTTCAACAACTATTTTAAGTTGTATATTTATTTCATAAATATAGATTAATTCCATATTCAACAGTATAAATATGTTTAGCATCAAAATTAAATAAACAAGCTTTCGAAATTCTACCACAAGGAAATAGTCTAGAGTACGGGCATTTTTAAATAGTTCTTCTTCTTTTACTCTTATATAAGCTATTAGCCTGTTTCTAACCACATATTTCGTGTAGTACTATAAGCCAAGTATGGCGTACTCCGGGCAGGCGGCTAGTCTAACCCGTTAATTTTAGAAGAAGGATAGAATGTATTTCACGATCGCCGAAGGTGTTTGTATGACGATCGGAGAGCACTAGATGTTTGCCGTTGTTTTTGACCTAGGAGTCGAACCCAGGCTCGCCACGCGCTAATGTGGCAGGTTGAGGCCTTTACCTCTCGGGCATTTTTAAATAGTAAAGTAACAAAATATTATACAGAGTCAAACAAGCAACAATTTAAAGTTGTTAGCTCCTAATGGTATACAAGATCAAATAAATGGATTTCTGTGCAAATCCAGTGCCACAAAACTGTTCTTCCCAATCTAAAAACCAAAAAATTGAACCAACTGCAACTACCAACCATGAGTCAAACGAATCAATCTTATTTTCCAAAAAAAAAAAATATTAGAAAATGTAACGAATATTAATGATAAAATAGCCAAAAATTCTTAAGGGAGACTTTAACCAGCGAAGGGAACACAAATCTAGTACCCCCCTCCCATGTTTGTGTATGGAGTTGGAAACCTCCCAGAGATGAAAAGAACCCTAAACAATTTAGCTGAAGGCTGTCAAAATGCAGAAATGCATAGAAAATGAGTCAAATACATGGGAAAACATAAACAAGTCACTATACTTACCAGTCTGAGGAGGAAAGATCTTACAGAGTCGTAATTAAACATCTATATCCCTCCATAAAAATGGACATTATTAACGTAAAACTTCGCGTAATCTAAGATCCTCTTAAGTTCTCTCAAAATAATAAAGACATCTAAAAGTAACAACAATACCATCCAAATAGAGGCACCCGGACAAGATAAAGGTTTGCTCTGAACATCACCGAACTGTTTTTGCAGCACGGTGGTAGTTCTAACCTCCCATCTAATGATTCTCTTGTCCTACAACCTCTTGAGAGCGCATCGCCCTAATAAAGCTGCTCCGCAACTGAGGTGGGGACACTAAGATCAGAGATGGCGACTACAGGTTTTCCAAAGATTACGCTACCGGCTATAACCACAAAGATACTGGAGATCTTCTTCGCTTTATTGTGATCAGAGCTTAGCGCGTTTGCGTCGCAACAGAATGAAGAGTACCGTCTGATGTTGAACAAAGTTATCAATAACAGAGTTAGCGAAGGCGAAGATGAGGTAGATAATTAGTTTAGTTGGCAACTTGCAACAACATTGATGCTGCACTTATGATGTAGAAAAGTTCGAACGGGAAGAAAGAAAGTTAGGGAAGGAAGACTTCATCACAGAACACTCTAGGGAGAGCGATATAATCATTAATAATACGTTTTAAGATAGCTATAGTGAAATTTAAAATTATGTAATATATGGTTTGGAAGAACCTGCCAAGCAGTCGAAATGTCAGGAAGCACCAACATTTTGGAGAACTTCTTTGATGTAACTTCTTTCTCTGTTAGTAATAAAAGTGCAACTCTTGTGTTGTGTTTAAGACGTGAATTAAGTGATGAAAAAAATTCAATCAATATGTGCGCGCGATATAGGTCACTTTCTAACGTAAAGCGTAACACGACAACGCAGCGTACTTGCCGTATGGAGAATCGGCAGATTAAAAAAGAGTTGTGGCGGGACAACTAAGTAGTAACAGACAATTATTCAGGTATATAGCAACGATCCCATACCGCATTGCCCAATTTTAGAAAGTTCTGCGGGTTTGGTATAGAAGAAATGCTATTTTTGATATCTCGGATAACTTGTTTGTTATAAATAATAAGAAACTTTCTGATAAAAGGTCAAATATTCTATAGTTATATGCAATTTTTTTATCTTCAATTAACAGTACAACTAATTAACAAAATTATTACAACAATAAGCGGAATGACACTTTCCCAGGTTTTATAATGCATATAATAAATAAATTTAAATTATTGCTGCCTTACGCTACGCTGCATGCAAACGCATAGTCGCGAACACATTTCGCCTGAAATGCTTCTCACGCAAATATAAACAGAATAATGCAACTATGCATTGATGCCAAGCCTTTGACTACGAAGAAAAACATATAGCGAACGATGGCACACTTAAAAATAGGATTTTATTAAAATAAAAAGCATTATATTGGAGTCTGCCTTGACTTCTAGGGATTACGGGACCGGGGAATTCTATCCTCCTCCCTCATTACAAGGCTGATGATCGTGCAGATACTTCAGATGGGAAAAAAACGAATATGTGGCTCTATATCTAAATTTTAGATAATTATACAGAACAGACGAAGAGAAAGAAACCGGAACAAATATACATTAAGTACAGTAAAAGAAATCTCGTACCGAGAAGGCACAGTAGGAACAACAGTAAGAAATAAGAATGTAATAAGGTAAAACTTTAGAAGCTGCAGTATCAAGAACTAATACAAATAAAAATTAATAAAGAAAAAAAGAATAGAGGAAGACCATAACGATCTAAAGCAAAACATAGTAGAAGTATTTGAAGAAATCCGTAGAGCAACAAAAGCAGGTAATAGAATCCAAAAAACCTACTTAATGTACAGATGAAGTAAAACAAAAATTGAAATAAAAGGAAAATGGATGAAAAATGGTTGCAAGCTAAAACCAGAGAAGACTATAAAAATATAAAGATAAAAGGAAGGACGCTAAAGATGGGATGAAAATCGCAAGAGAGTAGGAATGGGTGGAATTTGATAACAAGACGAACGCATAATGGAAGGATGGGGTGTTAGAGGACAAAGAAAGATGACAAATAAAATGAGCAAAATAACACGGAGATGAATGAAGACACAAATATTGAGTCGCTATCAAAAATGAAGTTAGAGAAAATGATGCAAAAGATAAGCCTAAAACGGACAACAGGGAAATATAAAAAAAACACCAGAAATGATAAAAAATAAGAAGGTTAAAAAACAGCAAAAAAAAGAACAATTGAAAATATAATAGAAGATAATCAATGTGGTTTTAGAAAAGGAAAAGGAGTATAGGCTAACATACTTATATTAAGATAAATATGCAAAAAGGCAATAAGAGAAAAAAACACTTACGCTATATCTCTCTACCTTACCCCCCTCCCCCATCATTCTTTCCTTTTTAATATTTCGACTGGTTTTATAATAGTTTTCCACATACGTTGGTCTTGTGTCACTTCTTTCAATTATTTGTCTGATGTATTTCAGCTGTCGTCATCCTCTCTGGTTCTTTCCTTCTACTTATTCTTCTATGATTTTGTTTAGCATGCCTTTGTCTCGTAGGATATAGCCTATGAGTTGTCATCTTCTTTTTGTATTATCAGTTGTATTAATCAGTTTTATTTTTTGACCTATTCTTCTGAAGACTTCCTCATTTGTTGTTCTTTCCATCTAACTGCTTTTGTATATTTTTCTGTAGCTTTCATGTGTTTTCTTTCTGGTACTCCAAAGGTCCAGCTTTCACATGCATATAGTGGAACGCTCCATACAAAGGAGTGTAAAACTGCTTTTCTCGTCTATATAGGGAGATGTATGTTATTTAATGTAGTTAGATCTTGTTATAGTTCGTGTTCATAATTCGAGAGTACTGCGGTGTCGTCAGCAAATCTAATTGTTGTTATGCTCAGTCCGTGGATTTTGATTCCTTCTTTCTTTTATGAGATTATAGGTGTATGTTAAACAGTAGAGATGACTGTGTGCATCGTTGCCTCACTCTCTTTTATTGTTATTTTCCTCTTTTTTTTCGATAATTTTTTATTACTTTTTGGTTTGTATACAGGTTACATGTGAACCTTCTGTCGTAGTCTACCCCTATGACTTTTAGTATGTTAAACATCGTGTCCCGTTTGACATTATTAAACGCTTTTCGCACACTTTTTGTTTTTTTCCAATGTCTTCTATAATTATTCTTAATGTTAATATTGCTTCTATTGTGCCGAATTAGTCCTCAGTTCGGTTTTCCTCAACCTTTCTCTCTTATCTTGTGTATATTATCTTTGTTATTATTTCCGAGATGTCTGTTACTAAACTTATTCTGTGTTTTTCATACATTCGACTACCAATTTTTGGGGGGACGTGTCCTATATTATATATTTTGTTTGTTAATTCATAGAGTAGATCTTTTGTTTTCTGACTAACAATATTGCTTTTTATTGCTTCCGCTGGGATTTTGTCAATTCCTGGTGCTTTTTTGCTCGTGAGACTTTTTAGTGCTTTTTTGAATTCTGCTCTTAGTATCGATGGTCCTTTCATATCATCATTTATTTCGTCTTCATGTTCTATATGTATTTTTTTGTGTATTATCATCTTTATGTAAGTTCTATATATTCTGTTTCCACCTGTCTACTACATCTTTGTCATCTGTCGTCTTTATGTGTGACTTATTTTCTTCTTCTCATTCAACTAACTTCTGTATGTTCTTATATGCATTTTTATGGTTCCTTTATTCATTTTTCATTGCAGTTGTTCTCCAAGTATCTTTCTCTTGCTTTTCTTGTTTGTTTGTTTATTTTGTTTCTTAGTTGTTTCAGTATTGTTATTCTTATATTTTTTTATTTATCTCTTGTGTAATCTACGATTTTCGCGGATTTTGCTTTATACTTTTCCTATCACTTTGTTGATTGCTTTCATTAGGTTGTTCTTTATGTCTTCCCAGGTTTCCTACTTTTATCTATTTTTGTTTGGAGTCTTTTTAGTGTTGTTTGGTTGTCTTGCAGTGTTTCTATGTTCCATTTGTTTGCTCCTTTTTTCTTAATATTTTTGTGTTGTAGCTTACTTTTTATCATGACCATATTATGGCCACTGTCAATGTCCAGACTAGAATAGCTCTTGTTATCTTTAACTTGGTTCTTGTACCTTTCTTTGGCATGTTTGACATCGGCCTACTTCATCCGGCATCTTCCATGTATATCTTCTTAGTGGATGGTGTTGAAATAGAGTGTTACTAATTATCAGATTGTCCTGTGTACAGAAGCATAGTATATAGCATTTGTTAAATAATATGTTATCGGTTAGGTACGCTCTAAAAATTTTTTTGTGTGTCTGTTATACAGCAAGGGTTTCTTTTGTTTGGTGATGATTGACGCGCGCATTTAACAATTATGGATGAGTGGTCAGAGAAATGATCGAAACATTGAAGTTATACCAGATATATGACATATTATTCAAGTCAGATGGCCAATAATACAGAACTAGTGTAGACAAACCGTTAACTTCATGGATTCTTAAAACGGGAAGTTCTTGGGTAAGTATATTTTAAGATTTTTACCAACACTGCAACATTTATACCGTCGCTAACAGCCTTACCTATAATATTTTTGGAAGAGGGTGGGAGATTATTTTAGTTTCAGAAAATTGTGTCGATGATAAAATATGTCTTCGTGGTGGTTTTTCATTTCTTCCTCTGTGATACCTTGATGGATCTTCTTTAATGTTCAGCTTTGCTCGTCGTACGTCGATCAGAATCTCTTACGACTCTAATGTGGATCGATTGCATTTTGTACAGACTCACGATGATCAAACTGGATAGTAAAACACTTTAGCAGTTGTTATTTTACCAGGAACATAGGTTTCGAACTGGACCAAACATCTGTTAGTAGCATATAAATATGAAATGTTGTGAAGTTAACGAAAAAAAGGCAGAAAGAGCAGAAACGGAATCGTAGAAAAAATATCGTCAGATATCTATAAAGGAATCTAAGTCGATGACTGATCATTATGAATATTAATTAAAACAGCAATAAAGATTCTGTAACCCAAATACCAGTGGCTGGAAAAAAAGAATTAATGGTCAAGGCGGCTGAATGCTACTGACCTGGAGAAGCGAATGGGAATTTTTAGCCTTAGGGATTGTGGAAAAGGAAGATACGGGGGTTGTTTAAGACATTTTCCAGGCAACTTTCGATACTCTATGTAGTGGAAGATTCAGCTAGAGAGCCGTCATTGTTCAGGCCTTGTAGGTGGCGGCCGGAACGGTTCTTCCCCCCAGGAATGCGTCTGCACGATGTCTATGAGAATTAATGACGCTCGCAGGGCCGCTAATGGGCGAAGGCCTGTCTTGTCCTGGTCGGATCTCCTGCCATCGCTGCCGTTACACGGCCGATTTGAATACGGCGATTAATCCGGCTTCGCGAAACCGGGACGGCGGCGGCGTGCGTAGCGCCGCAGAGCGGTGAGCCCCACCTGCGGTTCGTTGACCGCACCTCCAGCGACAAGATTCAGATCATTTATGGCCATTAAAATACGCCATTCATTCAATAATTAAGACTGGTCGGGCATAACGGGTGTTCGCGGCGCGGCCTGGGAAGCGGCCACGAGGGGAGGCCCGGAAATGTGGGCCTTCAGATGTGTGTCACCAGCTCTCGGACAGGTTGGCGGCCGCTCCGCTGCAGATATCGAGTGCCGATCACCTGTGACGCACCTGTCGCGCGCGGCGCGCTTTTCGGCTCGTTTTCGCTTCGAGAGTGAACGCGCCGTGCCGTTTCGCCCCCAAATTGCGTTCGCAGTGAGCAGCTCAGCGGCATAGGTAACTCACGACCCCGGCGACCCGCCGTGCCCGGGGGTCCAATTGCCCGCGTCATTCACATCTCCGGTAATTGAGATGCGTGCTCGTCCCAAGCCGCGGCGGTTAACTGTTTCCACAAACAGTTTTAACTGCCTTTGTTTACTTGGGAAGCTGCTGTATGCATCATCTCGAGCCTACTTAAGGCGCATCCGTTCCGAGAATGGGTGCCTGGATGCCGGGCGGCGGCGGCAGGAAGCAACAATTAAAATTACCTGGACTTACCTTCTAGAATTATCCTTTTTCTTCTTTTTTGAATTGTTCGGGTTTGTTGCACCTATTTATTTCCAAATTTACAAAAAGTGGTAAAGTGAGATGTAAATTTTTTTGTTTGTTTACTTGGACTTTATTAGCAATACTAATCGAGCTTCGAATTTTAATGAAAGGGCTCTCATCAGTGTCCTTCCATGTTTAAATACTCAGGTCCTTTGACCACTTCTTCTGAAGTCACCTGGTTTGTGGATCTACTGTCAGTGGTTCCATGATTTCATTTGGGTGAGTTTCCAGGGTGTTGTGGTGTTTAATAGCATACTGTTTGATGACACTTTTCACGTATTGGATGTTAAGGTCTACATGTAGTGTGCGGTTCGATACATGCCATGGCGCATTTGACATATTTCGAAGGGTTTTCGACTGAAAGCGTTAGAACTACTGGAGCAACCCCGTGATTTGCATCCGTATGTCCAGATTGGGCATTTTGTACAATAGGATTTTATTCTATAGCAATAAGGCAGATTTTCTTCCGATAAGCCACTACAGCTCCTTTAGTTCGCGCTTTTTGGTGACATGAGTTTTCTAGGTTAGACGTCTGTCAACATGAAATCTCCAGTACTTCACTTCGTTTATCTTTGGAATAGGACTATTGATGAGGGGACTGATGGACACGTCGGACGTTTTGTTGTAAATATGATATGTATTGATTTGGTTCATTGATCTGAATTCTCCACTTACGCAACCATTTCCCAATTTGGTTTAGATGAAGTTGAAGCATTAGTGATGCTGTATTCGGATCGTCATTGCAAACAAGAGTAGCTATATCACCAGCAAACGTGCTTACCATGGTATGGTTGGATATTGATAGGTCAGAGGTATAGAGTAAGTACCACGTCGGACCAAGGACGCTATCTTGAGGCATTCCGGCGTTTATTTGTTCTATCTGGGATACATCGTTACCAATCTTAATTTCTATTAATGAGATACCAAAGAAATAAGAGATAGAATTCGTGGAACATTTTGTCAAACTCTGTGGAATACTTGTCTGACAGAATTGTTTGTTTTGAAGTGCAGTTTGTATGGTATTTGTTATTCGATGACATTGCTGGATTGTGGAATGGTGATGTCGGAAACCGAACTGGCGGTTGGGTAACCATTCGTCTTAGAAGTAATTTTGCGAGCAATTAATTTAATTAATTCTCACTAATTGCGTGCCGTATACATAATCGCCTTAACAACAATTTAGTGCAAATTGCAGTTTCTAAAGTTTATTAAAACGAAAATTGCGTGCTTCTCTTAGTACGTATTTGCTCGTTATTTCTAAATGGAAAGGCAAAAATAATTCCAAAATTCATTTTGAGGGACCTAAATGCCCCCATTGTTAGCGCGATAGTGCAAGCCAGCTTGCTGGCCTCTCAGAGGCAAAAGGAAAGCATCTCTAAGTGCCCATCAAGCTGGAGAGCTTAGAGCGGCCTTTTCGCGGAGTCGGCGTCGTTTACTGGCTTAGGATTAATTACGGCAAGCCGATTAATTTACATGTGATTAAGTGAAAGCTTAAGTTGCAATTAAAATTGATTGCCGCTTTGGCCGCCCGAGCAGTGATGTGGAAGAGACGGGGAGTCTTATTACGGCTGGAATTTTCTCTGTAACCCTGATCCGAAGCAAGGGGACGCTTTCTATGTGTTCGCGCTATTTGTCTGGGAGCTTCCGGAAAAGGAGGGTGGGTTGGAGTTGATGAATTCAACCGGACGGAATGTGAAGGGGCGAAGTCTGGCAAAATGACTTCTCTTCGTTTAGTTGCTGCTGGCAACGTTCCGCAGTTTCTCATAGTGTACGACGCCCCGCCAATCAGAGCAATTTTTCATGGCGTGAGTGTTCGATCATGCGATAGTTGAAAGTTCTCCAAGATTGACTCAAAATGGCTTATTCGTATTCCTAGTAAGAGTTCATTTACGTCGGGGGCCCCCTATAGAGGGGAAAAAGGTGAATATTTTGACCAAATAAATATATTTTTAAAAAATGGAAAAGGTAGTATGATGACTAAAGTAGTCACAGCAGAATCATTCAGAGAAGCCGTCTTGAGCTTCCGGGTTCTGGCACAAGCGGCTTTTATTGTGTTCCAAGGTGTTACAAGCAGTACGGTTGGTGTCTTTCTTAGCCACGATTGCAATCAGAGGAGTTAGGGGGCCACAAGTTTGGGCTGGTGAAGTCGTAAACATTTTCAGATAACCACTTCCGAGTCTTCCTAGCAATGTGACAGACATATGGTCTTTCTGAAGCAACCCTCTCCAACCAAGGCTTGACCACGGAGTTCAGCAACTCCACATAACCACCTGAATTAAGCCTAAGATTCTGTTCAAATATGTGAGGTGGCATGGCGTCACTGGGGACACATCCAAAAACCATCACCGTTTTTGTTTTGGGTGTTGTGCATCTGGGCCTGACAAAAATTCTTTTCATCAGATATTATCCCTAGTTTAACAAGATGTTTCACTTTGCTTTTGTCAGGCGGTTTTCTCGAGCCTTTTCTGTAAATAGTTGACTTTTAACCCTCTTTTGCGAGTGGTAGCGAAGGTTTTCATTCAAGGCCAGCTTTATAGTGAAAGCTGCAACACCCATTTCCCGCACCAAAACTCGCATTCCCTTACCTGGGCCTTCCATCACTTTCTTCTGAAGTTGTCGGGTGAATTCTGGTGTACGAAGGTCATCATAACGTCTGCTGTCCTTTTCTACAAGACAAGACCTCGTAGTCTCCGTTGCAGCTTTTCATTTTTCGTCTTATTGCTTTCATAGTGGCCAAAATGTTCATCATGATGCAGGTTATTCTTTTCCAATATTCAAGTGACGTCCACATATTTATTGAAATTGATTTTGACATTTTTAAACTTTGGTGGTCAGGTTTCACAATGCCGCCCACTTCCACAAACGTAGGGATCCCAGATCTGCAACAACATACAATTATAATCTGTCAAATTTATCCCAAACACTATAACTACATCAGCCGTGAACCTTCTCCGACTCGGAAACTTAAGAATAGCTTTTCAGAGGTTGTTCCAGTTCCCATCTTCAAATTTCTATGGTTGTTCTGAACGTCTAGCATTATGCTGAAAATAGTCAACATTTTCACTATTAAACGGTTGGAACCACTTCTTGCAGGTATTGTAGAGAACGGCACTTTATTTCCATTTCCAGATGATGTTTTCCAGAATTTTAGTCAGTTGAGATACAAAAAGGAGGCAGTGTTGCAAGCGTAGCTCGTTGTGCGACATTGCCTAACTATTTATTTTAAAGTTTTATTGGTAAGGTAAACATTACTTCCAGAATATTTTTTTTTATAAAATTGAAGAGCAACGCCATAGCAATCAATATCTTATTCCCAGCTGTGAGTTCGTATGGAATCAAACGGCCCCAGGTTGTGTAGACGCATAGTTTCTGACCAGCCTCATTAGATCCTTATCTTCAACTTTCTGTGGCTGTGCAGGACGCTCAGAAACATACAGGTCGAATTTTACATTCTTAAACTACTGGACCCACTTTTTGATGTAGGTAACAAAATTCGCCCCTAAAATATTTTTCAGCCTTTACGAGTACGGCAGTATCGCAAGTGTTGCTTGCTGCACTATATTGCCTAAATTACTGATTAAAAGATTACGTTAGTAATGTTAATGCTGACAGGTGACGTTTTACTATGGCAGTTATCGTTTCACCAGGTGGAAGCAATTCATAGTGTATGACAAAGCGATACCTGGCTTGGATATTCGGTTGTGCGGTACTGATCGATGATTCATCTAGAGAAACCATTTATTTTGCCTCTTTATACTCTCTAGTGTAAGATATCTCTCTTCTTGAATCTGAAAAACAACGACAAACTAAATCATAACATCTACTCTTGTTCTCAATTGTAAGCTCATAAAGAACCCGTCGACCTTTCAATGACGACCTATTATTCCGAGTTGCTTTACGACTTTTATCTGCATTTGACAACAATTCTCTTCCAAAAGGTGATTCAGGTCTTTATTCTTGATTTCTTTGGTCAGAATGTTACTCTTGAACCAGTAGATCCCCTTCGTACGGTTACTGTAGGAAATAAAATCCACCTTTAAAGCCCCATAAGTTATTTCTTGGGTTTTACTGATACTTTTTTTCAATAGAAAGTCTGAAGACATTGCTCTCGCTGCTGATTTTGAAGTTGTATTAGTAGGCAGATGGCGTTCCACTATGTTTATATAAATTCGAATAGATAGTATCATCGATTGAAGTTAAGGGTTGCGAATTGAGCTAATTATTTTGGAGTTCCGATTTTTTGATCCCATGGAGTACATTGGTTGTCGTTTCTAGGTATAATAACCTGCGTCGCTATTACCTACGCTCTATCAAAATTATTAGTGACGCAGTTCATATAACAGTATAGTAGTACATGATTAAATTGTGCCAATTCTAGTCTGGTATGTTATGGTGTGAGGTCGTGTGTTGTTCTTAAGGAAAATAACTTTCGTCCTTTTTTTCTCCATTTCAGGAATTTGTGTCCAGCGCGTTTTGCTAGATGGAAGCAACTTGTGGTGAACCATGACCAACTAATCCCACTATATACAGAATTTTTTGTTTGTCGCAAATTTTGCTTGTCGCACAACGCTACTAATTTTGAGGTTATGTTAGTAGAGGAAACAGCATTATTCGTTAAATTCCTACAGTTGAAACGCGAACACGAAGCAGTGTGCTAATATTGGGTTTATTACCAATTTTTAATTATGTTGGTAGAATAGAAATCTTTCATGGTGTATTGTAATCTACAAAATTTTTGAAATAATTTCTTTCGCTTTCTATGTATTTGGGCTAAATTTCGAAGAGCTGCAGGCATAGGCAGACTTTTTTCGATGTCTCCGATGGAAGTGAAACAAGTATTAGCCAGATGTGTGATAAAACCCTAATTATGGTCGGTGATCGTTTCCAAAGTGACTTTCCTTCTGTTATTGCACGTTTGAGTCCTTTGTGATAGTGAATAACGCTCAACTGACCGCACTATACATACAGAAATATATTTTTGGGGTGGATATTCGGTTATGCGTTACTGACCAACGGTTTATATGGATAAACCCAGGGGTTTTCTTTGTTTGGACTATCAGAGAAAACGCGCTTTGTATCTCGAGTTATGATCTGGTGCCAGAATTGTTTCTTCTTCAATTTGAAGAACAATAGCAGTGTTTGCTGCCGTTCTCAGGTATGATTTTACAGAAAACCAAACGATCTTCTTTGCGAATCCTCTCCAGCTTGTGTAGACGCTTAGAAATGGTTTTTGTCATCTAAAATTGTTTGATAAATTAGTAGTGTTTTTAATTATCCTTTGACCTTAATCTTGTCATTCGAATCCGTCCACATACTTTATCTATGTAATTTATATGTTATGTAATGTTGTAGTTTCTTTTCTATCACCTTAAATTTAATTGGCAATGTTTTTTTAATTGCACCGTGTATATTGCATTGTTTTCATAGTGCAATAGTGAAACTGTTTTGGTTATTACCCTAATTTCCTGAGAACAATTCAAGCTTGCATTTTCGAATTATCGCCTCTTTATCTCGGCAATTTGAAACGGAAAACGGTGCTGGCGCAGTTATTACCCAGCCGCTACCACGAATTGCAATTACCACCGAATGTAGATCGCGGCTGCTAATTAGCCCCCGTCTCTGCAACTTTCATCAATCATAAACAAAGACGCGGTAAAAGTGGGCGCGTGGGTTAGTGGAAACGCCAGCTTCGACTGCTTTTGTCCGCCAATTTTTACTTTCCCATCGGCCGCGCCGATCGGTTTCCTATCTGGAAGCGCTTTCCGCGTGCATTTCCGCGAGCCGCCGCTCCGCCGAGGGTGCGTCGCGTTGCGCAACTCCAGGTTTCTAAACCAGCTCCTCGGTGGGTACCCCGCTTCCGGTCCACATTACGTAACCGAGATGCTTTGAGAGCGCCGATTAATTGGCTTGCATAAGAGTCGGCCAACTCGATCGCTTTCCTGCTTCTGGGCCGCTGCCGTCGGTCCCCAGTCGCCGCACTCTTGCATGAATTCCTGGGCACGCAGACGTTCGGTCAGTGGGTTACCTATGCCTGATGGCTCTGCTGAGGCAGGTGTTATGTTAATTTGCGAGCGCGATCTCGTAAAAATCGCGCCGCGCTCAGCATGGCAACCGAGGCGCTGCTGATGAAGAACGACCTCCCCAAAGGCGAGCCGCGGCTGAGCTACGGCTTCGCCAGCAGCTCGTCGGAGCTGCTGTCCAAGTGGTTCAGCTCGCTGGAGGCGCGCTCCTCGCTCTTCTGGCTGCACTACCTCAACTGCACCTTCATCGACGAGGACGAGGAGGAGGACCCCGGGGGACCGCCGGAGGCGCCCCGAGAGGACTCCGCCAGCGCGAGGGGCGGCGGCGACGCGCTGGCCCCGTGCAACTCGATAGCGCACAGAGACACTGAACTCCTGGTGGCCCTGACCGAGAACTGCGCTCACGGGCCCGTGTGTTACTTTTGCAGGTAACAATGCGAGCTAATGGCCGAAAAATGCCCGCCGATGGGGTATTGTGCGGGCTCGAGACGGGCAGGAATGGCGCGTTAATCCTGCCAAGGAGATGAGCGAACGTCTCTATTTGGCAGGAAAAATTCGCGGCTATAAATAGCCGCCGAGTTCACGGCTGTTTTATGCCCGGAGCTTCCGGCACTCCGAGGAATTTATTTCACGTCGTTCCATTGTCCTACTCTTCAAATTAAAATGTTTGCAGCTTTACATTTAGTTTATTGGCAAATAAAAGTCTGTAGAAGAGTATTTCCAAGCCAGCATTCAGAGTTAAACAAAATGTGAAAGAAATTAATTGCCACTGTTAATGCTTATTTGGTTCTCTTAATCGCAAAGGCAAAAAGTGAGCAATAGTCCTCTTTACAAGAGCTCGTAAATAATATAAATCAAATATACATTTATCTGAGTGTAGCCGAGCGGTTAATGCGCTTGGCTGCATTGTGGACAGACCCGGGTACATTCCTGGGTAAAAGGGGTAACAGTGCAATTATTTAAAGCGTGGTGCTTGTCATAGCGCCTTTTATCAAAAATAGTGTACAACTGGGGAATGAGTCTTAACCTCTCAGTTCGCAAGCCATACTCTCATAAGGGACGTAGAGCTCTCTCTTTTTCTTTGATTTTCCTCCCTTTATGGGTTAGCGATTCTCAACCTTCACAGTTGCCTGTCTTCCACATTTCCTTCTTGTAGTACTTTCTCCATTATCATCTTGACATTTGTTTTTCATTTATCTGCTGCCCGACCCCTTCTCCTTTTCCCTCTAGATGATTAATCCATAACTAACTTCGGTCATATTTTATCATTCACCCTTTGAACATATCAACGTTTTGTTTTCCAGTTTTTTTTCACCTCTATCTTTAGATCTACTCTGTTCTTTTTCAATGGTTAGACGAGATTTTAATTTTTAATCGTTGTCCCTGACCTCTGATCACGAATCCACCGATAAAAAATTTCCTCATCTAGCGCGGTACTTTTTCCCCCGCTTCGAAGGTCAAAATTGCGAAATTCAGATTCCGTGATTGGAGCAGACCATACTTGACAGTTTTAACAGTTATATTGTCCAAAGAATGGTGGCTACCAAACTTTTTGAACTTATGAGCCGTTTCAGCTGGGGACTGGTTAACATGGTATGTCAGAACAATGAAGGTTTTGTGTTCTATGGAATATTTTTCCATTGGACATAAAATCTAGAAAAGGAAGAGCAACTTTTTTGAAATATAACTAAACTGCACTAACAGTAAACAACATTAACTTTTATGGTAAGAGAGGATAGTTAATTACAAATCTTTGATTTGTAGTCAGGGATTAGAGACAACGATATAAAATGAAAATCTCATTTAGAGTATCCACTAGGCCGGCCAAAACCACGAAATTTTTTAAATTTCGCAATTTAGACCTCAGAAGCAGGAAAAAGTAGTGTATTAGATGAAGAAATTTTTTATCGGTGGATTTGTGGTCATGGGGTTAGGCACAACCATTTAAAATGAACATCTCACCTAGCGTACCCTTTGAATAGCAGGGGTGACATAGTACAGCTTTGTTTTAATCTTTTAGACACTTCTATTGGTTTCGTTAGTGTACTTTCTGAATTTTGATATAATGCTTTAGTTACTTTGACTCTTGTAATATTATCGTATGCTTTCTCTAAGTCTACAAAAGTTCGATTGCTCATCTGATAAAACGGACATTGTCCAACATGATCTTCCCGATCTAAATCCCCTTTGTTCTTCACTGAATGCTTTTATACCATCTTTCATCTTATTTTTTGTAACTCTTCTTAGTAGTCTTACTATCGTTGGTAATATGCTTATTTCTCTGTAGTTATCGCGTCCCTTTTTATCCCCTTTTGTATGAATGCAATATTTTTCTATAATATTTGTATATTTTCTCCTCTTCATTTATTATTTCAATTAGTTTACCACACTTTATTCCTATTGCAATATTTTCTGGTGCCCCTGATTTATAATTTTCACTGTTTTTTAATACCTTTGCAACTTCTTGATTTCTTTGTGTCTTTTCTTGGATTGTCTTAAGTGTCTTATAGTATTCTAGCCATTTTCCAGCTGCTTTTTGTTTTTTTAAGCTTTGGATTGCTTTACAGGTTTCTCTAAATTTATATGTTTTTACATACGTTGTCTCGGTGTTCATTATTCTCTTGCTTTACTTGTTTTAGTTGTCTTCTACATTTTACATATTTTTGTCTGGATTCTGGTGTTTTTCTCTTAGCCATTCCAAATAACTAAATGTTTTTTTCTATTCTTTTTCTTTATTTTATTCCCAGAACTTTGTATGCTGCCTTGTGAATGCTAGTTTTTATACTTTATTCAGATTTTTTTCTATTGGTCTCTCATTTAAGTTAGTTTTAATCCATCTTGGTTTAGCTTTTTGATACTATCCTATCTTGACAGTTCTATTTTATATCTTGGGTTGTTTATTTCTTCTAACTGCTCCATTCCATTTTCTTCTTGGTGTCCGGTGGGGGCTGTTCCCTTGGTGATGCGAATTGAGCTCCTGTTGACGGTATGTTCTTATATCTTTTATTGTCATTTTCTGTTCTCTATTTGAGCCCTCGTGTTTATGAAACCAAGTATATTTGTGAATATTCTTATGTTGAAAGGAAGAGTTGCTATCATTTATCTGTGTTCTCATTTAACTTTTTTTCTCCAAATTGTCTTATCGTTTTCCTTCCTTTGCTATTCAACTTTCATTCTAGGTGCTAACACTTTCTATTTGTTGGTCCAAAATACTAAACATTTTTTTTATCTATCTGTGTATTACTACAGCATATTCTCCTATACTTGTCGTATGTTGTCTATGTAATTTTACATTTTTTTTTTTTTATTATTCCTTCATTTACTTTTTGACTAATACGGATACCCCACTTTTTGCTCCTTCGCTTTTGCCTACTCCAGTTCATGGGTGCATATAGTTCCTGCATGTTTCCTGGCCCCTGATTTCTTCCTGGTTTCTGTTAGTATGACTATATCAAGATTTGGTTTTTGTATTTCCATTATTACTTTTTCTCTTGGTCACTAACTCTCGCACGTTTATGTCCCTAATATTAAAAGTGCTAATTTTGCTTTTTTGTTTCTTGTCCAACTTACTTTTTTCTATTTTTGGCCTTGTTTCTGTTCTTTGTTCAGCACCCCCTCTGACAACCGTCTATTCTTAAGCAGAATGCCAGATTTTGCCATATTTGGCTACCCTTATTTAGTTCAGCCTGCCGATCGAAATGTGGTATGGGGAGCTATAAGTGAGAGCTGGGTATTCCGCGTTGCTCCTGTTTTGTTTCGACAAAAGGTCTCACCATTGTTGTTTTTATTGTTATATACATTTATTTACAAAGTACTCGCCTTATGATTGATTCCAGCCGATGCCCGCTTTTGAATTAATCAGTTTTTGTAATTTTTTTAATAATTCTGCCAAAGTAATCGACAGCACTCCGATCAATCGTAAGGATTAATTCATTGCTAATTTTTTTATAGCGTCATCTACATATGGCATGTGAGAAACTAAACTTTTTGTTATGTATGACGGCTTTTGAGTCGCCTTTTATTATTTTCAAGTTTATATTGTTTTTAACTGGAACTTCTTAAGGCGTGGTGCTTGCCACATTGTCCCGCATCAGAGATGGTGCGCGACGACCGGACAGAGAGAGCGCAAACATATGTGAGCCTTAACCTCTCAGTTCACCTACCGTGTTCCCACGCGGGGCGTTAGAGCCTCACCGCCATATTACCAATTTATTGTTTTATATTGACAAGAAGTATAGATACAATAAATTATTATGGTACTACTAAATGTACAGGGTGGTATCCAAAAGTAGTAGGACTGATTAAAAAAAAAATAGTATTGAACATTTTGGTACATCGACTTAATACTCTTCAAAATAGGCCCCTTGGGCATCCACACTTCTGGTAGCGAGCCTTCCAGGTCGCGAAGGCCTTTTGGAAGTCGTCCTCCGGGATGCTGTTCAGCGCCCTCGTCGTTGCCGCTTGGACTGCTTCCACCGAGTCGAAACGATGCCCCTTGAGCTGCCTCTTGATCCGGGGGAACAGGAAGAAGTCCGGCGGTGCCACGTCAGGGCTGTAGGGGGGTGACGCAACGTGGTCGCACGCATGTGATCCGATTTCGCAGCTGTGTGAGCACTTCCACGTAAAATCTTGCATTTACAGTCTGTCCAGGAGGTACAAACTCCTTATGGACAATGCCACGACGGTCAAAAAATTCAATCAACATCGATTTCACTTTCGATTTCGACATTCTGGCCTTCTTTTTACGGGGTGATTTGCGGTTTGTCACTCTTCGCTCTGACGTTTTGTTTCCGGGTCGTATTTGTAGCAAAACTTGATGGCGTACCGCTGCTCCAAATTTCGCTCCATCGCAACTGACGACGAGGCGTCACAACAGGAGGTCACTAAAACAGTAGTCCACACTCAACTAACGCACGCATGCGACTGCTGCCGGTCGAAACCCGTTCCCAAGGCTCCCCTCCATAACATCCGGCCTTGCAGACCCCCCTCCATCGCTCCGCGCGCGCGGAAAAAAAACAGTCCTACTACTTCTGGATACAACCCTGTATGTTCTAATTTGATTGTCTTTATGTATTTATCCAGCTCCGAAGTTACGAAATTATGAAATTTTATGTGGCTCCATCTACTCTTCCTTGATTTAATTTTTATTAGCCTAAAATGAATTTGATACTCTGACACGTATTTAATGGGGGTTAACAAGTTAAATAGGTTTTCATAATTTTTGATCCTAATCAAATTTTTCGAATGCCTTTTTCTAATTTATCTTTTTTTACTGATCTTACCCCTCATTTGCATTTCTTTTTCTTTTGTTTGTCTTGCTATATAATTTTTCTTTGAGAGTTAAAACTCTTACTTCCAGCTCCTTTCTGTTTTCTATTTTTTTCTATTTTTTAAATTACATTTTATTATCCCTGGACTATTGAAATTTTCATGAAATTATTGTGTTTGTGATTGTCGTGTAATAAAGTTATGCTATGCATTTTTAAAGATTCTTCCTTCTATAGCTTTGTTCTTATGTCTACCGTTTCTAGAATCTTTTTGATCTTCTCTAATGCCAGTAGCTCGTAGTATTTCTATTACTTTTCCTTCAAGGCCACTTCTGAGCACCTCTTTGTTAGCCGTCCCCAGAATGCTGAAAATGCTTGCGCGATTTAGCGCAAACCAATTTATTTATGTAACAAACCAAAACAGTCACTAATTAAGCCAGAGCCTTCTAGCGTTTCTGCTGTAATTTATAGGTTGAGTCGGTAATGAGGGAGCTTTGATAAAAAGCGAGGGTTTATACGGAATTGTAGCCTGTTTTGCGTAGGGGAGCTAAAGAATTTACAAAAATTGATTTGCTCCGTTATTTCTGTATGAAGTTTACGTTAGAAATGTAAGATACCAAGATCAATCTGAAAGTTTTGATCTGCCGTGTGCAAGTTCTCTCTTGATAATTTTTTCGCATATTTGAAGAATGTAGTGCTGGCACGTCCAGCCGATGCCTTACAAATGCAAATGTCGCCCTCGTGGCATGCGAGAAAGCGTTATCTTTACGTAACATTGAACCTGTGATCTTTAAACCGTGGAGAATTTCGGAAAGGCGCCTCGTGGTGCTCAGTGTGAGTCGCATTGCTCCTGGAACTACTGCTGGTTTTGTGCACTTGGTGCTTCTGAACGAAGTAGTGAAGCCGTTGTTTCGATGAAACGGTCATCATTGCGCCAGTCACATGGAAATGCACCCACTTATTTTGCTGAACAGCTTGAATCTTGTAAAGAGGTATGTGAGCGTTACATATCCCGACTTTTTCACTTTTCAAATAGCTCTACCGATTTTTGGCTAGATCTTAACTGAGTTATCGTACTAGACGTGTCAGTTCGGTTCGCCAATAAGAAACTCAATATTTGCCGATTTACCACGCTCACTTTTACCGCGTCACATGTAAATTTGAGTTCCGCCCGGCTTGCATAAGCATATCAACTAGTTTATAATTAAAAAATGCGAAGTAATAGCCGTTATCCAATATATGTAGGAAGCTGTTTCAACACCTAAAGGATTAGTGTGGTTACATAAAAGCTATTAGCACGCCATCGGAGCTTATTAATACAACAATAAGTTTAAAAGGATATTATTTATTATTATTGCAGCCTGCCGCAGCCGCAAGGGGGGCTGAATTTTAATTGCGCAGGAATAAAGCTCACGCTTTGCTGACCGTTATAAGCGACAAAAGAAGTTTTTAATGAATTCTCACCTGGAAGTATTGTGTACTTATATTTCTTGTCGAATTACAGGAATTTTTAGACTATTTTGCAACCTCGAAAAGTATTTGTGTTAATTTTTGCGTTGCTGTCATATACTTTGCAGATTATTTCGTAAAACGCCAGTAGTGATTTTCATTACAAGATTTATTTTTTCTATGATTTCAAATAACCTTTTTAATTTCAAGATGTGGTCACTTTTCAGCCTTCTTTCACTGAAATCTAATTTGGATTTATAAAAATCCAATCTTCGAAAAGAAGAAGAGTGGACTGGAGTCGATAAACTTAACCAGACTTTTCTCGACGTCTTTGACAGAAGTGAAGCAGCTATCAGTCAGGTGATGTTGCAGGGATATCAAGAAGTGATACTCAATATACACCAAATGTGATTAAATGTTTCAGCTTAGGTTAGGGATCGTTTTCGGCAAATCCCAGATGGCCTTGTTTTGAAAAAAATACTTTGTCTCTCCCCTGGCCGGCATAACATGCATCAGTTGTATTCAGTTTCTTATCCTCATCTTTGGGTATCCAGGGCGCTCGGCAGCACGCAGATCAAAATTGCCATTCTTAAACTGTTGGAACCGCTTCTTGTAGGTATTGTAAGAAACTGCATCTTCGCTAGAGCTGCACCCACCATTTTTCTGCCTTCACTTGAACTTTTATTTAGTCAAAACGCGAAAAGGTGGTAGTTTTTGATGATTTTTAGGTTATACCAGTGTAACAGGCATATCTTGTAGTGCGCTGTAAATCGGATAGATGGCGCTATATGTATATGAACGTGAATAAATCTATCAAATTTTTGAAATAATCGCTCTCGCTTTTTATTCATTCAAGTCTTGAGGAACTGCCGAAATGCATTTCGGAGAGAGAGTGAGATGAAGTTGATAAATTCGACCAGAATTTTCTCGACGCCTTCGGTAGAATTGAAATTGATATGAACCAAGTTATGTTGCAGATATTTGATGATCAACTGAAAGGGTGAAGCCCGAGGAGTAAAATCTCCTAATTTTGATCAGTAATTGTTTCTAAAATTGTTGTCTCGAACCAAAATGACAATATTTTCTGTGTCGTACTGATCAATGTTTCACCTGCATAAATCTACATTTTCCTCATAGTGAGTTCACTCTGCGTCACGGGTCACATCTTCTTCAATCTGGAGAGCCACGATATATAATATCTACTCTTATTTTCAACTGTGGCTTTGTGGGGCAGCTAGCGGTCTTTTTTTGTGAATCTTCCCCAACTTGCGTACAGGTTTGGGAATATAAAATTTTTGAAATAATTTCTTTCGCTTTCTATGCATTTGTACCAACTTTCGAGGAGCTGTAAGATTTAACTAGACTTTCTCGATGTCGTTGATAAAAGTGAAGCGGATATGATCTAAGTGACGTTGAAGACGTTTGAAGAGGCATATTTTCCAATTTTTTTTTACTAGCTTTCGGTTTTCATTTCCTTCATCTGCATAAGGCCTTTCTGCGTCGTGCATTATCTTTTTGGCGTGGATATTTGGTCTTGCAGTAATGATCGATAGTGTATTTGGATGAATCTGCGATTTTCGCTTCTTCACACGCTCATATAAAATCCATTTTGTTTTGGGTTATAATCTGGCACAAGAAGTCATTATTTTTAGAATTGTAAATAAAGGACATAGTAATTTTTTAGTCTGTTCTTGTTCTTACCTCTGAATTTGTGGGGAATCCAACGACCCTTCTTGTGAACTCTCCTCAGCTTATGTAGGCACTTACAAATGTTTTAACGTATTTCCCGAGTTTTTCTATAGTTGACAGCAATCATCTTTTAATTCCTTCTTTTCGACTTCTTTGCTTTGATCCAAAATGCTCGGCGTTATGCAAGTCAAAATTTCCACTTTTAAACTTATGAAACAACTTCTTGTATGTACTGTAGGGAACTTAATGTTACACCTATCTTCTTTTCAGTTGAAACACGATTAGAAGGAGGTGTCTCAAATGTTACTTGACACACGATGCTGCGTTAATCACTGATTTTTAGTTTATGTTAATAAAATAGGTACGTCTTCCAGTACGCTGTAAAACTGATAGATGGTGTTTTACTACAGCAATATGGCGGATGTGAGAGTTATCCTGCTAAATTTTTTGAAATGTCTTTCGCTTTCTATGCATGGGCCAATTTTCGAGAAGCTGCTTTGGATGATTTGGAGTCTATAAACTCAACTAGACTTACCTCGACATTTTCAACAGAAACAAAACGAGTATTAGCCAAGTCAGATGTGATAAAATCTCTCAACTAAGTTTTAGTGTTTTAAAAATCGTTTTGGCAATGTCTTCGTCCTGACATTGCCAAGATGACTGTTCTGCTTCTTTTCTCGGTTTCCGTTTCACCAGCTGGAAGCAAGTTATAGTATACAACGCCCCACTATTCCACTACATACACAACTACATCTTATTCAGCTATGCCGCTTCTTTGGACCCTCATAGCGAATCACTATTTTTTATCCCATAGTACCATATGGTGCAAGAAATCGTATGAAACCTAGGGAGCAACTATATGCAAATACTAAAGCGTTTACTCTTGTTAGTGAAAAGCCCATAGATTTTCTTTGTGAATCATTTCCAACTTTTATATATGTTTTCTAATGGCTTGACGTTTTACTCCGTGTGAGCTTTGTCTGTTTGACAGAAGACCCTATTCAAAAGTTGTTTCAGTTTCTTTACCTTCGGTTGTCTTTGGCGTACAATGGCCACCTGATCACACACAGCAATATTTTTCCGAGGTGAATACTTAGTTGTGCGGTATTGGTCGACGGTTCTCTTGGATACACTCACCGTTTCTGTCTCTTTTGATTTCCATTAATAATCCATTTTTTTATCATTAATCTTTTTTTCTAAATCTGAAGAACAACAACATAATAATGTGGTATGTGAATTTATGGGAAACCCAAAGACCCTTCTTTATAATTTTTGTCTGTTTTTGTTTTACTTTCCTTGTCTATTCAGCACACTCGGTCTCGTGGGGTTAAAATTATCATTTTAAATTGTTGGGACAATTTCTTGTAGATTCTGTACAACAGCATTCTCCCATAAATCCGCACAAATCATTTGTGGAGCTTTACTGGCACTTTTTTAAGTTCAAATTCGAGAAAGAGATAGCGTCTTACATGTTGCTCATCGCATAATGTTTCTTTTAACATTGATTTTTGGGTTATGTCAGTAGAATAGGTACCTCGTGTAGTGCGTTGTAAAGTTAACAGATGGCACGTTACTATGACTATATGGTAGACAATGACGGATGTTGAGGACCGGAAATGAATCTACTAATTTTAGAGTTATCATAAAAATTTCACTGAAGTACTCAGGATATCTTATAGGTTTATGGAAATTATTTCTGAAGTAGTCATGCAATTCACACGACAGTACAGTAGAGCATGACTAAATGTGCGGTATGTATATTTTATCCCGTTGTGTTGTGGTATTATACTCTATGATTAGAATATTGAGGTAACAAAAGAACGATAGAAAGCAAGCCCCTAAATTGTTGTTAAAGCCATGACTAAAATTTGTTAATATTGCGAAATTGTGCCACATGAAATAAACGAAGATCATGTTCAGCGTCGACTTACAATCTGCTATCAGTTTCTTTCCGTTCAGATAATTTTTTAGGAACTTTTTAGGAACTTGTTACGATGATAAATAGATTTTTGAATAATTCTCACTTTCAAAAGCAGTAGTTCGATCGGGGATAATTGTCAAATCCTGTGGTCAAACGTGAACGTTTTGAAAACAAAATATTTGTAACGAATATTCCAGTATGTCATCCGCGACTGCAGTTCTTGTTAAACCCAGCTGCAGCGGATATAACGCCTTCCAGCCACGCTGCTTGTGCACGTACGGGACTCAAACAATACGAACAGTTTAGGTGTTTCTAGGCCCTTCTGGTAGACCCCAAATAGGGTTAAATATCACGCAGTGAGGCAGCTAGAAGAGAATGTAGTGCTGTTAAGCGGGCCAACTATGCCAACATCAATTCTCTGGAAAGTACTTCTGACATTATACTGTCCCATTGACGCCTTCGGTTTCTTTTGTGGGCCATTACTCGCCTAGAATATTCGTATTGCTCAAGATCTGCACGTGTGCGAGCAGCGCAGCTGAAAGACCGTCGCTCGATCATGACGGTTGGGTTTAGCAAACACTACGGCCGCGGACAACGATGCTCCTACGGGGGATATTTGAAAATTCTATACAATGTGGTGCAATTGTAACTCTTTAATTTACCACAAACCGGTTCCAGACACTCGAACCAGAAATATTCGCATCGTTGAGGCGTTTGTTTCGTTACGAACGTACTCGGGTTTAATCCTGGGCTCGGATGTCGGTCACCAAAAATAATTGAGTACTTATTCACAAGGAGTAATAATGCGGTCTTCTAAAGCGCGGTGCTTGCTGCATCGCTTCATATCAGAAATATCGCGCGACTACCGGGCAGTGAGGGAGGGTAACCTCCGAGTTCGCACTCATGTCTGTATTCTACGAAACAGACTACGGAGAAAGATTTCTTTAATTCTAAAGAAAACCAATGGTTGCGTGTAGGATCAAAGAGTTATCCGATCGATGCTTAAGGGTTCTAGAATATGACGGGTTGTTTCTTGAACATTAAAATAAATTTATTTTTATTTTAAATTAAGGAAATTGTTTTTCTGTGATAGTTTTAAAGGAAGCTTTTTAAAAACCTTGAAGATCTTTGCCAACTCTGAAATAGAACCCAATTCCCTGCGGTTCGTTGCCTTATTTAAACCTCGCACCAAGTCGCGAGCCTGTATGGAGAAGAAATCTACAAAAGCGGCACAAAATTGATTACATTAACAGTCCGGTAAAAATCCAGGCCATCGAGACGTCGAGTGCTCTTGGCAGACAATAACCTCGGAGCGTCCATCGCTGAAGAGCTTTCAGCGGCCCGTCGCCGACGCCCGAGACCGTCGCGGTTTCGACATCCGCGTGGGAGCGGTTTTCCGCCGCTCGCCCGCCCGTTTGTCCTCAACAGCTGTGCCGCAGCAGAAAATAGTAGCTGGCGATTTCCTCCATTGTTCCTGACCTACACAGCGTCATTTATTCGCGAGCCGGCGCAATAAATTCGCTCTCACATGCAAAACTGCTCTTTCTCCGCGTATAACGAGCAGCAACACCCACAACTTGCCTTAAGCGGCCGGCGGCGAAAAATGCCAGCTTCCTGAAAGCAGGGCGGCCGCTCCAAGCATTCGGGATGAGTTTTCCGCGGCGAGGTAGAAAGTTGTGGCTGCAATGCATGCCAAACCGAAACCTGGGCCTTGCCGCCAAATCGCAACCCGACCAAAGGCTTGCGGGCAATTAGGTGCCGAGGCAGAGGTCGAAAGTACCACTAATTGGCCGCAGGTCCCGCGAAAATCGGCCAAAAGCTAACTGTTAATTTTTTTGCAGCAAGAAGAACTCGATTGTTCTTCGGACGCAGCTTTCGGTGCGAGTTCACACCATTATCGGTGAGTACTTTTATGGTAATGTTTGTTTTTGCAGAGGAGCCCCGACTGTTTAGCATTAATGATATGCCTTTTCGACTTTTTCAATTTGTGGTCCGTCACTTTGGGATGTTCTGTTAAACTTAAGGTGCTAAAAGAATCTGAAAACGTAGAACTTGACAGTTTCCTTTGAAGTTATGAACAAAAATGTGGCTTAGCGCAGTTATTGATATAAAATAAAAATTTAAGACCAGTGTGGCCTATAAGAGGAGTGATCAAAATTCTCTTAGTCAAGAATTACTCAATTAAGCTTTGGGTAAGCCGTAATATAACAAATAATAAAATCTTTAGTCACCATTCCGTCTCTTTATTTTGGATGTACTTTTGATGACTATTCGGTGTTTCCTGAAAAAGAATACTTCAATCGCCTATGAAAGTTCAGCTGTGCTTTGAGAAAGTTATCTTTAATTTTTTTACCTCTTGTTTTTCTTTGACGTCTTGAATTCAAAGCTGAACTACTTTTTTCCTCTTCATGTCCAATTTACCAGGAAACCCAACAACTCTCTTTGTCCTGAAATATTTCATAGAGAAATTGCCCTACTTTTCTGTTTTTATTTTTTTTAATCTGCTACTACTGGCATATATAAGTGTAGATATGTAAGAGATAAGTACAAGCAGTTTACGGCTCGACTATATTCCAGGTGTAACGGAGATAAAACATACTGCTAAGGAACTTTGTGGGGAAACAAAGATAACAAAAAAATAGAAAGTAACAAGGTGGTAGAATAATATAGTTAAAGAAAAGACAGAAAAGAAGAAGCAAGCGTAAAAGATATACAAAAAGAAAAAGGGGACAAGATAGATACAAAGAAAGAACCGAAGAGACAAAAGCAGTCACTTGGGAAGAATTTGAAACAGAAATAGGACAAGAGAACATATTTCTGGCAAAAAAGTAATAATTATTAGAAATAAAGGAAACACTAATAACCGAACAGTTATTCATTATCATAATCAATAATCTCTTAATAGCCGTAGGTCTCGAGGTAATAATAATTTAAACATATTCAGTTTATGCCGATTATTTTGCTTCTACAGATTTAAACAATTTTTTTCTGTTCGCAGACATTCCTCGTACATTCTACCAAGTTTCTTCTTTTGCCCTAGAGTATTTCAGCTATGCTTGTGTTCCAGGGTTTTTTCGGCCTCCTCTGTGGTTTTCCTCCTTTTCTTGCCTCCCAGACCATCTTTATTTAACTTTTCTCCATTCTTATCATGTACCATTCTTCCTGATGTTTTCATTTGTTCTTTTCCTATTGTATTAGCCCATATTTTTAAATATTTTATTTTGGTACCTTGTAGTCTACTTGACAATATTTCATTTAAGATCTAGTTTTGTAATCCGTAGGTAAAGATAAGTGCACATATTGTTTGGTACACTGTCAGTTTCGTCTTATTTGTTATCTCTTTCTTTTGTGTTATTATTTTAATTCTATTTCCTATTTAGTCCTTTGTGTTCTTTTACTGTTCATTATTGTGTGCCGAGATATTTTTATATTTCTACTTGTTCCATAGTCCCTTCAATTTCCACCTTGCAATTAACATTTTTGTTTGAGATAGCAATTACTTTTGATTTTCCATATTCACTGTTAGGTTATATTTCCTCAGAGTTTCTATGCAAACACTTCAATTTTTCTCCAAGTCCTTACATGTTTTACCGCTAAGAACTACATCGTCTGCAAAAATGCAAGCTTTAATTTCTACTGCATCCAAGTTTTTATATACCACTAGGTTGCTCTTTTACTTCATCCGTCTTTTATTACTTTTTTATTTATTATACTTTAGAAGACTAGTGGACTCGACATCCCTCTTGTTTTACGACATTTGAATTTTCACGTGTTTGAGGTTCTATTTTACGTCCTTATCAGGCTGGTCCTGACATTATACAAGCTTTTAATTATTTCTAGAAAATCGTTGTCTACTCCTTTACTCTTTAGGCTCTTTAGATTTCTTTTTTGCTAACTTTAGCTATGAAACCAAGGTAAATCATTTTTCAATTTTTTAGAGGGTAACTGTATGGTCTTGTGTACTATGGGCTGGCCTGACTTCTCTTGTGCTGTGCAAAAGCAAGGATATTCCTCTGTATTTACTGCAATTCCCTTGTAGATATGTAATATTATGGCAGTATTCCAATATTTTGATATATCTTTATTTCTGTAGGCTAAATTCAAAATTTACAGCAACATTTTTCTTCTTCTAGATTCTAAAAATTTCCACAATTTGGCCGCTATTTTGTCGTGGTCAATTGCTTTTCCATTTCTTAACTTAAGTAGCGCTTTTTCTAAATCTTCTTTGTTTAACTTTTCTTCCGATCTTATTTGTTCCGCTTATTTCTTGCTTTCGGACTCTGCCTTGTTATTTGGTTATCATTTAACAGTTCACTAAAATATTTCTTTCATTGTCTTTAAGTATTGTTCATTACTATTTTATTTATTATATCCTAGTCCTGTATTTATTTTATGTTCTCCTCTTTTATTAGACAAACCACTCCTGCAGCTACCGTTTATTGTTCTCAACTCCTCCATATATTAGTAAGCATTTCCTCTCTTTTTTCTTAGTTTTAATAATGGTTACCGTTAAATAATTTGCATTCCTTAGATGTTCAATCAATTCTCTCTTTTTGCTGTGTATACCCCTTATATACCACGTACTTAATTTCTTAACTTCTTTCTTGTTTAATTCTTCTTTGATTGCACGAATTTCTTCCCCTTATTTTTTGGTTTTCTCGTGTCGGTTATTATTTTATTTCTTGTGCTTTGAATTTTTGCTTTTATTTCTTTCATTTATTTGCTCATTTCTTCTACCCATTTATATAGTTTGTGCATGTTTCTTCGCTTAAGTTATGTGATTGCTTAAAAGCCTCTAGTTCAGTTTCAAACTGCTTTTTTTATCACAATCTTCCCTTTTTGCCTTTGTATGTTCTTCCAGAGAGCCCAGACCGTTTTTCTTGCTATTTGTGTGTCTTCCCCACTGCTCTACTTTTATTTGAAATCTGGTATGCAATTTAGCACTTCGCGACGTGGCTTTTAAATCAGTTGACCTTGTCTATATTTTCCTAATCATACTTCAAATTCTAAGTTTGAATACCTTTACCTTAACTCGCGACACATCTGCTAATCTTTACTCTTATTTCTTTTCACACGTCCCTTTGCGTTTAAAACTAAAAATTTACTAATTGTGATGCGCTATCACATGCGATTGTGCTCCATGTGTACAACTAAATGAAATGAATTGTTCGGGACGATATGTCGATATGTCTGTGTATTCACTTTATATGGAATGTATCGGATCAGCCAAGTTTTCTCAAATGTATTGAATAATGAGGAACTTGAAACAATCATTAGAAAATTTATATATTCTATTAAGTGTTGTTTAAAGGGTTTGAGGAATATGTGATCAGATTTTACGATTATTGAACCTATTCCACACCCATGGATGTCTTCACAGTTAACTGCATTTGACGTTTTATTTTTGGTATTAATGAAGGAAAATAGTCGGTAGCACGCTTACTTTATATGATGCATGGATTATTTACAAAATACTACATTTTGAACATCTTAACACCGTTCATAAATGTGCCTTTATTGCAAAATTTTCTCTGTGTATGAGATACTAGAAAAGTTATGGAAGACATCTCTGATTTTTTTAATATTTCAAAATATTTCCACCATTTCTGAAACCAATAGTTAAACCAACCCTTTTCTTCCCATTAGAAGATCATCCACAATGGAAAATCGACCCCTTTTTAGTCTGTCCTTTACATAAGAGTGTCTTCAGTTCTTATTATGTTGTTACATTGCGAGTTGCTCCAGTTTCAAACTTACTAACAATGTTGCTATATCTTAAATTGCAAGGAACAAACCCTTCTGATTGATAGGTGTTTATACAGAATGGTTTGAATTTTGGTGCAAGAATGTCGAAACACTTCTATATGGTGATAGTTCACATTTCCCTGACAGCAGCAATGGGCGTACTGAACTTGAAGGGTCTTCCAGATATAAATTTGCTTCCTGAAGCTCCCGACATGACCTAAATAAGATTTGTTACGTCTCAGAACAGAGTACATTTCCTCCAAATACTAATCAGCACTCAGGCGGCGTCTGATGATTTCGGAGGCTCTTCTAAATTGAAATATGATGAATTATCTCCCAGAATAGAATTTATTTCTTCCAAATACTAATCAATACTCAGATTATACGGTATTCTGTTTTCGACAAAGCTGACATTGCATCGTGATCTCGGAGCGTCTAGGAAATTGAATTTTTTTTTGAAACTCCTAGTGATACTTAAATATCTTTAATTATCTTCCAGAATAGAACTCATTTCCTCTAAACACTAATCAACAGTTAGTCCTCGTGCAAAATTATAGCCCAAAATTGGCCAGTATTCCATCTTTGACCAAGATGGCATTGAATCTTCTAATAGTCTGGATTGCTTTCTTTGCGATAGACAAGGATGAGCGTCTCGACTTCAGAGGGTTTTCCGAATTGAACTTTGTTCCACAAAACGCGATAAACCTAAATATTTTGTCTCATAGAACAGGAGTAATTTTGTTTGATTGATAAATGCGCAGAGAAAAAAAGTAAATTGGAAAAACCTAGAAGAGATCTGTATTTTACGAAATAAAAGTTAGGGAAACTAAAAATATAGAAGAATGTGCTTCGAACACGCTTAGCAATATCAATTCAGCAGTGAACTGACTCATGCAATCAGACGGGACTTTAAAAAAATGAGGTAATGGTCACAATAGAAGAATAGTGGTGCTTTCTACTCATTTAAAATGGCGAATTCTAATGATCCACCTACGCCTGACTATTAAAGGAAAGTAAAATTTTTATTTGCTCGCCATACTTCTATCGTTTTCTATAATTTTCTATTTTCAATAAAATTAGAGAGTCATCGGAAAGTTAAAAAACTGGAAACGTCAAATGATAGAAGTTTTTATGTAACTATTACAGGGTCAATAGAAAAGTACAAGTACGTGTTTTATTATCAATAGTTAACAAATATACATTCATAATGCAATAGTTTTTTTCTAATACATATAGCGAGAACAAGTTTCAATTTGCAGTAATTAAATATTGACAAGGGAATTTTTTAATAGGTACAAAGGTGAGTCAAATTTAAACGAAACTTTAGCCAACTTTCCATTGTCATGCGTGCTTAGGTTACTTTAATATTCTTAATAATTTTATTGTACAACGCACTTTAATTAGTTTTTATTGAGGGAAAATGTTAAAGAAAACATGCTATTGAGAAGCCAGATGTTCAGATACCATAAGATGTTTGTTAGGGACGAAGCGCCCTCACACCATCTACACCAAGAAGGCTATTAATGGGATTCAAAAATTTATTGAGGACATTTGGCAGCTCACAACCGAGAAGATATGGGCCAAAGCGAGTATTAGTCACGACAGTACTAATCAAAAACGTGTTGAAATGTTGAGGTGGTGTTTAAGATGCTGAATGCCTGCGACTTGAGATCTCCTATAGGCTCGTCGCTTATTATGAAAAGGGAAAATATGTTTTTTTTATCGGATACTGATATGTGATTAGAATTGAAAGAGGGAGGGGATACATAGAAAGGCAATCATGTGTACTTTACTGTCATATTTCTCTTCAATAAGTTTAAGGTTGTCCTAAAAGATTTTTTTATATATAAATATACAGCCTTATCTTGTTAGGAATTGATGCGGTTCTTTTCAGTCGACATGTAGCTATTGCAAGATACTTTTTATTCAAATATAAGAATTATACTTTAAGTACGGAAAATCAAAAGAAGAATATATCAAGTGGTGCTACCAATGTTCAGACAGTTCACGCTTGGTTTGGAAGATTTTGCGATTGTAATCTTTCTCTAAAAGATGAAGACCACATCGGTCGCCCATCCACTACAAAAATGGACCCCATTAAGGCTATTATTGATGAAAATTCTTGGTGGGTATTTTCTTCAGATACATTTCATATAAGTTTTCAACCTGAAAGATCTTTTTTACTTTTGAAAACAGATAGTAGTCAATGGGGGCTAGGTCTGGACTATAACGTGAGCGGAGAAGTTCTTTTAAGTCACAGACGTTCGCATCAATTTGGTCTTATGGGCAGGAGCGTTATCGTGCAGTTTTCCTACTCCTCTTTTCTTTGATAACGTTACGCAATAAATTGAGGTAATACTTTCCTTTCACCATTCTGTTCCTTTTTTATAGTCAATTAGGAACTTTCTCTTTAAATCTCAAGAGAGATTATTGCCATAGGCTTTTTTATCGATTGAACAGCCTTTGCTTTTTTGGCCCCTTTTTGTCCGATTTGTGCCATTCCATTGACTCTTTTTGTTAGAGGATCATAGTTCAAGATCGTGAATTTATTCCCTGTAATAATGGATTGACAAATTTGTTTGTTGTTGCGAAAAATGTTTAAGAACTCACACGTAACTGTTTTTGAACCGCCGATAAAAATTTGAGTGCTCACTTGTCCCTAACCTTATTCCTTTGAAGGTGCGAACCTTTCTGATTGTTTTTTTTTTAATTTACTCGACGAGCGTGAAGTTTTCTTCCGAAAGCACTTCAACCAGGTGACTTGCGCGTAGATTGTCTTCAATGCTTTCTTGGGCCAAACCAAATTGTTCTGCCAATTTCTTTATAATGGAATATGATGGAAGAGATTCACCGTACACACCGTCCAATTGTTATTTAATATCTTTGAGACTAGACCTTCTTTAGTGAGAATTTAATCGTTCGATTTCTAACATTGTGCAAATCACACGGCACTGTCAGCTGAAGTGACTGTTGCTATGCCACTGTGACAAATCGATTACCGAAATTCTTAGGAACGTTCAACCAAAGATGGCACTATTCGACACTACTGTTATTATTTATTACTTGAACCAATTCAGGTCAGAAACTTTTTTCCCGCTTACCCTCCGTATGTTGATGATTATGCCGTTCCTTTTCTGAAGTACAATCAACATAATTGTGGCTGTTGATGATATTTATTTTTTTTCTAAATAAAACAGCAATCATATTGCACATTGATAGGTAGGGACAGCATGGTGGTTTTTTATTTTTTTTATAAAACATGTTAAATGCATTCAGACCACGTGGGAAAAATGTCTATGTTGTGTATTTTGACCTTTCAACTAATACATAGTGGCTTTACAACTACCAAGTGGGGTATCGCCGCTCCTTAGCGGAGTTCTCTAGATCATCATACGGCCTATTTACTACTCTATTTTTTCACAGATTTCATTCCAATGTATTCTATTGTTGACTTTAGTTTTTCGTCTTTAACTCCAATTTTTATTAGGTCTTCTGTCACTTCTTGTATCTATGTTGTAATTAGTTTCCCCTTTTTCCTTTTACTGCCTGCGTTCTATTCTAACATTGAGTAAATTGTTCTGTCTGCACCAACTATCCATACATGTCTCAACCATCTCACCCTTTGTTGTTTATTTTCTTGACTATATTTTCTTTGATCTCGTGTTGTAATTGAAAGTTTATTCTGCTTCTATATTCATTTTCTAATAATCTTATCGGCTCTAACAGCGTTCTGATATTTTCCTCTCTAGTATTCTAAAATCTTCTTCTTGTTTTTTCGTCAATGTAATATAATATATTTGGCTTTATTATTATTTTGTATGTTTATTTTTATTGCACTTCTAAGTATTTTACTTCTTAACATCTACTTGTTCGCTCGAAATGCTCTTTTGCGTGTCATTATTTTTTCTTTAATTTCTGTACATCTTCACTTGATAGTATTGTTCCCATATATTTAAATGTATTCACCACTTCGAAATCATAGCCCTCCATCCATCCTGATATTTTGATTTCCTGTTTGTAATTGCCTTCCGGTTCTCATTATTCTTGTTTTATCTTCGTTGATTCTTCATCCCATTTCGTTTCCGTCTTGCGTGTCTTTATAAATTTTTCTCATAGCGTCTTCCAGTGCTAAATTGAACAGCGCTATTGACAGAGAATTTTCTTGTCGCACGCCTTTATCTATTTCGAATCCTTCTGTTTCGCCTTTTTGAGTTGTTCTTCTGATATTAGCACTTATTTCTAGTTCTTTTAACTTGTTTCGTAGGCTGGAGGCGAAGGCTTGTTAAAAATCTATAAACAGAAGTTCCATTTCCAATTTGTATTTGTGTGCTTTTTCTATTATCTGTTTTACTATGTGAATCATGTCAGTCGTTGATCTTCCTTTGGTAAAGCTGTATTAATATTGTACTGTAAGATTTCTTGTGGTGTTTATTAATCTTTTTTGTATTAACGATATCATGATTTTGTATGCAGTATTCGGTAAGGTCAGTCCTTCGTAATTCGTGATCGTTGTTCCAACTTCCCATTCCGCAGATATAGTTTCTTCTTCATGCAATTCTTCTTCGCCGTGTCTTTGTCGGGAGCTTTACCGTTATGGCTTTTCGTAATAATTTTTTTATTTCTTCTCTCCTTGTTATGTCTTGTTCTAGTATTTCCATTTCATCGTTCTCTGCTTAGAACATCTATCTGTCTGTCAATAAATTCTTGAAATATTTCTTCTACGTCTCCATGTAATGTATCCCTTATTCAATTTTAATTCCTGTGGTCTTCCCTTTGTATACTCATTCTGTTCATTTGTCTTTTTATAATAGTTTTTTGTATTTTCACACTTATTATCTTCTCTAATTTGCTTTTCTTTTTGTTTTACGGTTGGTTTTCTTGAATTGCTTTCTTAATATTTCCTACTCCAATCTGTCTTCTTCTCTATTTGTTCTGAATCACCTTATTCTTGCTTGTATTTTCTTTTTAACTATTGCTTTACATTTATCATCATACAATCATGGGTCATTCCTGCTTACAACCCTTTCTATTTGGGTTTCTGCTACATTGGATATGCAATTTTATATTGTTATCTATTGTGTTTCTATTTCATTCTCATTTTTGTTATTTTTTTAATTGTTCTTCCATTCTTTCTGCATATTTTTTTTTGATGTTTTTATTATAGTCTCGTACTATTTTTATATTTGAATATCAGATGCTTTCTTCTTTTACATTTACAGAAAAATATGTATTTCAAAAATGTGTTTTGCAGCTTCGATTACTGTTTTCAGAATTTAATTTTGCTCTCATTAAATCATAAATAATTGCGCGTACCCATCGACTTGAAATACAAAGCGTTGCGAGTCCAAGCCGATTGCGACGACGCAATGGTCGCACGTTATAGTTGCACTCTCAGCTCGGAAACGGCGAGTTTTGTAATCAGACGCTGTTCGCCACGTCGCATTCCTATTTTACAACGCCGATAAGAGTTTTACTTCGGACGACATTTATATTCCCCGCCGAACAACCTAGCAATAATGTTGGTTATCTGGAAACAATAAAGCAGATTGGAAAGCTCTTAATTTCGCCTGCCGGCCCCGGCCGCTTATCGCAGTTTATGTAACCACACTTAGCAGCTTCAATTGCAGCGTTAATCTTCTGGAAACTCCTTCCTGCTTATGGGCTTGCCGACCTTCGGCTCACAATTTCGAATTTAATGCCTACCGGCGCGAATTTTACGTTGCTCACGACTTACCCGCGGACTAGCAAGAAATAATTTTCTAGTTGGCTTCGCGCAGCTGCCGCTTATAACGCAAAATGAGACAGAAAAATTCAATTATGCCAGGCGGCAATTGCATTTCGCTCAAGGTTCCCGCGTGAACGGCGGATTGTGCAGAAATTGAATGCTAAGGTTACTAATTGATTATCACCTCGGAGTATTATATAAGATATAATTAAATCTCAACGGCAAAATGTTGCTTTAAATGAATTGTTTATATGCAACTGCTTTTCCAGGCGTGGATCGCGAAAGCGGGAGCCAACGTCAAAAATGCTTCTGCTGTCACGGACGGCTTCATTGTTCTGCTTGACTTTAATTAAGACATGCATATAATCTGATTCCTGGCTAATGCGAACGCTGTTTAACCATTCGAGACGTGTTCTCACATAATTGACAACTGGCGAACACAATAATGCGAGCAGTTGACATTCCACCGAGCAACTAGCACGCCTATCGATTCCAACAGACGGTAAATGGAGGCTCGGGTTTCTTCCTCGGAGAGCAATCTGCTTTTTGCCCGAAATCGTCATGCTACATCTGTCATTGTGAACTCGTCCTTGAAATTATCCGCCGCTGCTTGTCACTGCAGTTACTGTTATTTCCGAGGCAGCGCCGAGTGAACGGTCGCATCTAATTAGCTCTTCTTTCAGAAAAACTGTTGACATCGGAAGGCAGAGAACTCAGGCGCGCGCTGTTCTCCCTGAAGCAGATCTTTCAGGAGGACAAGGACCTGGTGCATGAGTTCGTCCAAAACGATGGCTTGGCGTGCCTGATTAAGGTCGGCTCGGAAGCCGACCAGAACTATCAGAACTACATACTGCGGGCCTTGGGCCAGGTGATGCTCTACGTGGATGGCATGAACGGCGTTATCCACCACAACGAGACTGTCCAGTGGCTGTACAGCCTGATATCGTCCAAGTTCCGACTCGTGGTGAAGACCGCGCTGAAGCTGCTGCTGGTTTTCGTGGAGTACGTCGACTCCAATTGCCTCCTCCTCATCAAAGCCGTACACACGGTGGATTCGACCCAAGGCCTGCTGCCATGGCACAATGTTATGAAGCTTTTGAAAGATTTCGATTCCGCCGACACAGAACTGCTCATCTACGCCATGACTTTGATCAACAAGTGCTTCAATGGCATTCCTGACCAGGATACGTACTACGACCAAGCGGACGCCCTAGAAGAGCAAGGCATAGAAGGGATTATCCAAAGGTACATGTCGAAACCCGGAACCGATTTGGATCTTCTTCAACAGTTCCAGATTTACGAAGCTGTTCTCCAATATGAAGACGCGGAAGAAAAAGGAATACCGCTGAGACATCTAGATGAAAGCGTGCGAAAGACCTTGAGAAGTAGAAAATCTGTGGTTGTTTCGTCAGAACGCCGCAAGAGTCGGCGACATTCAACTGGAAATACCCCATTTAATTCTTCCCTGAATGCAAAGAAGAACTCGGATCTCCAAGCGAACGCAGAAGATGATGAATCTTCCAGTTCTCAATCATCCGCTGGACCTAATGATGTGCATCTTAATGGCAGCTACAAAGAAAACAATAAAGGTGAGTTTGAGTCGGTTTTGTCTTTTAAATTTCGTTTTACTTAACGTGTGACGCTTAAGCTAACCTCTTGCCTACTTAGCGAGCGAAGCCGGTGTAACCCCGGCTTTGAGAAGAAGACGGGAGCGTGCGGAAAGGCAGCGCAGCTTCATGAGGGAGCAGCAGGAAACTGCTGCTCTGTTTAGGGAGTCGTCCAGCCAAAGCGAGGATGGAAACGACAAAACTAACGGTAGGTGGGTTGCTGCTCCTAGCTATAAAGCGCTGCAACTAAATACGTAACACCCGATTCAATTTCGAACGATGATTTCACTGAAGTTATTCATCACGCAGGAAATTACACCAATGCTCTCCAGCAGCGAATAACAAACGGGAACATATTGAACCGTAAAGATCTGACACCCCTAATGAACGCCGTTAACAAACTGGAGTCCGAGGACAGCAACCTCACAAAGCAGCCCTGGATCTTGTCGATGATGTACAGCGGTAAGAACATCAACGACCAAAACCAAGAGAACGTGGAAGACGCGAACGAGAACGACCGAAGGATGCTGCTGCAGCTCAAGAGGGAAAACACCGTCAAGGACCTCACGCAGAAGTTGGCCAACCAGAACGCCCTGCACAGCCCTTCGGAAGACAAGGTGAACAGGATCGGCGACATGAGCGGTCTCATATCGAAAGCCAAAGAAGGTCTTGCCAAATCCAAATCGAAAGTCGACGTCCTCAAGAGCCCCACGAGCGAGAGCGTCCCGAAAGTGGAGGTTAAGAAGTCCGAGAACGAGCTGCGCTGGGAAGAGCTGGTGAATTCGCTCAACAGGCCGCTGAACCTGTGCGACATGGACTTCACGGACCTGGGATCCGAAGACGAGACGGACGTCCTGGCCCCGGCTGCCGCCACCAACGGGATCCCTCCCCCGCCGCCGCCGCTGATGGGGAACATGCTGGCGCCTCCCCCGCCTCCTCTGAACAACCGGGTTCCTCCGCCTGCTCCTAACCCCCCAGTGTTCGGAATAAACGCGCAGAGGGCCAAGCCTGCTGAGAGCAAGATTCCCATCAAGAAGAACAAGAAGACGGTGAAATTGTTCTGGAAAGAGGTGCGAGACGACGCCATCACCGCGGTGAAGCTGAAGACCGGCCTCATCTGGGACGAGCTGGCGCCCGTCCCCGTCGACACCCAGAAGCTGGAGCACTTGTTCGAGTCGCGCGCGAAAGACTTGATCACCAAGGTAAGATTGTTGGACTTTAAGGCTGCATGCGTGCTGGATCTAAAATGTAATAAATTTTTATGCCGGTTTACTGTGAGATTCTTGAAATAGGACAGCTTTTCTTTGTATGTTAACATACTCTGGTGTTGTGTAAGTATCGCAATGTGGGAGTTCATTATAAAGTGTAATTGTAGGCCGTTACAAGTGCAATGCTAGACACGAGCGTACACTATTATATTTATGAAGGAACATTTTACGACCACGTGTTGCATTAGAGTGGTTTTTAGGTCATAAAAATTCAATCTAAAAGATGCCCGGAATTTAACTGTCACGAGCAAATGGGTTAATAGAAGGTAAGAAGAGTCCTTTTTGTACCAGTGTATAAATAACCAAAAATATGGAGTGTGGTGTTCTTAAATTACAGTTGTAATGTCGTGTTTTGTTGGTTTGCCAGTGATTTTTTAAAGGTTAAAGTTGGAAAACAACATCTATGGATTTGTAAGACCTCTAACACAACGTAAGGGACCATTTCATACGTTTCAATAGAATTTGTTTAACAGTTTTTGGCGTCTAAAAAAAATTAATTTTTGTTTTTTTATCTGTTAAATAATACCATAAACCAAAAGTTCCAAAAATGTTTCGCATTAAAACAAATAATTCAAAAATGTAAGGATTATCTCCCCTGCTCCGTTTCACCACAGGTTTTTCTTTTTAAAGATCAAACTTTTCCATGCTAATATCTAAAAAGTACAAAGTAGTCTGAACCTGGTATTATTTGGGCAAGGAAAACACGCTGGGTTGATACATCACCAAACACCCCGAATTTTGTTGTTTGTCATATTTCTAATCGCAAAAAATCATAAAACGATTTTGAATTTGAAGATATCATTCCAAAACTGATTTTTATTTTTCCTGTCATTTTATTTGGCCTAATTTGGAACTGCACTGTTTTTCAAATTGAAATATTTTTTGTTGGGCGCTTTTTCTCTTTAATAGATGAAGAGGTCCACCATGTGGTCCAACTATAACTTTAGGTATTAAAAGGTTCTTCGTGTAAAAAGGGCGACACCCAGGAAATTTGCCTCTTTTAGACAGTTTGGCCAAAGTGAAGACATAGATGGCTTCTTCTAGGCTGACATCTAATGATAACTGGCACTTCTTGGTCATATTGAGGAAACAAACCTATCATTCAAAATGAGCAGTGACGTTATACTAACCAGACGGAACCTGAATAAACCTTTTAAAATGCAGATTGATTTTAATGAAAGATTTGTTCAAGGACACTGTTGGGCAGATACACTAATCTGGGACACAGGCAAATCCAAAACCGATAGTGGCGCTGGAATATATGGGGAATTTTCTTAATTTAATGATTACTAATCTTATAACCATTGCAAATCGCAAAAGATTTGTTCTTATGTGAGTATCTGGCCACAATGATATATTAGCAAATAGAAAAGCTGTTGTCCTAGCAGAAATCAGTGTTTGGTGTAACCAGAATCCTAGTTTGCAGCTATGTAACTGATTGGATATTTAAATTCCATCAAAACCACTGTATCTGGGTGGAAATACTAAAGCAGAATAAAGAGATGCTTAGAACTGAGAAAATACCAGATACAAAGATAAAAATCCATATTGGAGATTGAAATGACTTTCAAACTTGTTGGCGCAATAATTGCATCGTCTTACCAGTCTGTCGCCAGTTTTACTTTGAGAAACTTTAGATTTAGTTAGGTTTCAACAGTGAATGTTTTGCTCACTTTCAGCCTGTTTGCTTTGCATTCAGAACTTCTCTGACAGACAGGGTCAGGCGAATTGAATTTTAAATTTATTTCTTAGTCGGCATCATTTCCGATTTTTTTAAATTGCACTTGTCTGCTTCTTTACCAGGTTTACGATACTAAGGGCTTGTTCACATATTTCGCGAGTAATAAAACGTAGATAATGCAATTTATGCCTGACAAGTGGATCAATAACGACTTCGTTGTTTAACTAAATGGCCAGCTACTGGGAGCGCGTAATTTAATCAGAGATTAGTCGATTCATATGGATTGCAGTTATTCTTGAACTACATGCGGGTTATGGGTCTTCTCTAGCTGCTCAGTGCGATGAGTAGCAGTTTTGGAAGTAGTAGCAATAGAATCTACTTAGTGTTTCCTTTATCTTTGTTTACGTTGCTTTGCTAGGGAGTTGAAACTTAAATTTACTATTTAGCTGGAAACATTCCAAATTCTTTGAAACTGTCCTGCTCCCCTCCTACAGCAGGTTTAAGATAACGAGGGCTTGTTCACATGTTTTGCGAGTAATAAAACGCATCAGAAAAGTGAACCAGTAACTAATTTATTGTTTAACCATATGTCTATCCACCAAGAGCGTGTAATTAGAGGCTTATCAATCCACGTGGGTTGCGGTTCTTCTCCATTTGTTCAATGTTATGAGTAGTCTGGGGAGCGGTGACAAGAGAATCTACTCAGCGTTTTACATATTTTTGTTTACGTTACATAGCTGGCGAGTTGAAACTTAAATTTACTATTTACTATTTGCCTAGGCACATTTCAGATTCTTTGAAATTACATTTGTCTGCTTCTCTACCAGGTTTAGGATAGTAAGGGCTTGTTCACATGTTTCACTAGTAATAATACATACGTCAAACAAGTGGAACAATAACGAATTCATTGTTGAACAGAATGCCCAGCTATCAGGAGCATGTAATTTAATTAAAGGCTTATCGATCCATGCGAGTTACGGTTCTTCTCCAGTTGTTCAGTGTGATGATTAGTAGTCTTGGAAGTGGTAGCAATAGGATCTACTTAGTGTTTTCCTTATTTTTGTTTACGTTGCTTCTAAACAGAGTTGTTCAAAATTTACATCTAGGTTCCAGATTCTTTGAAATTGCATTTGTCTATCTTTCCATTAGGTTTAAGGTAGTAAGGGTTTGTTTACATATTTCAGGAGCAATGAAACGTAAACAATGTAATCTGCATCAAACAAGTGCAGCAATAACGAATGTATTGTTTAACTAAATGTCTAGATCCCTGCAGTGTGTAATTTAATAAGAGATTTGTCGATTTATTACTGTTCTCCAGTTGTTTGGTATGACGAATAGTCTTGAAAGTGATACCAACAGAATCTATTTAGTGTTTCCTTTATCTTTGTTTGCGGTACATCGCTGGCGAGTTGAATTTGCCTGCTCTCCTTCTACACCAGGTTTAGGAAACTAAGGGCTTCCTCACATATTCGACGAGTAATAAAGCACAGATAATTCTACTATACATCATAAAAGTGAAGCAATAATTAATTAATTGTTTAACCATGTGCGCCAGCTACTGTGAATGTATAATTTAATGAGGGGCTTATTGATGCATGTGGGTTGTGGCCCTTCTTGAGCTGTTGGGTGCCATGAGTAGTCTTGGAGGTGATGGTAATATAATGTACCTTCTATTGTTTATACTACATAAGTCTCAATGAGTCATCACAAATTTGCTCATATGCCTTACTGGCCGTGGATTATGTGTACGAACCCTAACTTTTAGTGAATAGAACTATTTGAGCAGGTGTGCAGTACTCATTTTATTTATTTTTTTTATTTAATAAAAGTCGTAGAAGTGATTTATTAGATAATTGTAGGTGGTTAGCTTAGTTTTTTTAACAGAGTTATCGAAGGGGCTCAGGTACGGCTCATCTATGGCGTATCTGAGAAAGAAGTGGACGATTTCGGTACCACCTCGTAGTTTGAGAAATAGCTGCGCTTCTTATCTAATTAAGACTTTAAACTTATCACATATTTTAGCTTCCTCTAAAATGTTCAATTGAGTAAATTATGTGTTCAACCCTCAAACGGTACATTATCTTTCACCCTAAGGGAATTTGTCACTATACCCATAAAATATTCTAATAATTAACATATTAAGTGGACTAGAATTGTTTGTTTTTTATTTCACTTAATTGAAATTAAGTAATGTTTTTTTATTACAATTTTTTAAAACATTTACATCTGTATATATTATGGAATAATAGATGCGCCAAATTAGTCCCATAAACAATAACAAGTAATGCTTTCTTTAGGAACTGTGTTAGGACATTATACACTGTGTACAAAAAAAGCGTAAAGTTTCAAATTTGAAATTATTTAAATATACAGGGCGATTTAATTTCAAAAGTGGGAATAGAAAAAATTCATTAGAAAAAACAAGTTGAGAATGGAAAAATCAAACTAACTGTTTGTTAATTGTAAAATTAACGTTTTGGGTGTTAACACTGGCAGAGCAACTAACAACCCTCTTCGACCGCGCCGGTTTGAGAGATTCTAGAAATGAACTCCGCACATTCAGCCAATATACATTCTCGTAGCCTCTGTAACACTGTTCGCGTCTTCTATGTGAGGTGGAAGTGTCACGCTACGATTAATTATTTATATTGTTGCCCTTGAGCGCTTATTAATTCGAATAATTGATTTTTTCCATTCTTTGGTGATCCGCACTGGCATGTGCTGCGCACAGGAGGTGAGTCCATACGTTTCTCGGTGGTGGAAGTTGTACATGTCTTTTTGCACGGCCCTACTTTTTGCCCACTTCCCGTAGAACTGCACCCCGTTTTTCACAACTTAGAGGGTCTGTTTGCCGCCTCAACTTCTTTCACGTAGAAATCCTTGGAATTTGTGCCCGGTGCGTTACTTCATGAGCGGCCGCTAGCTGCTGCACCTTCACAATTTAATCGGTCATGAAGTAATGTATCGCGACCATGCTTTTTGCTAGTGTATAAATACACACATGTAAACTGTTAGTAATTAGTGTATATACATGTATAGCAAAGTAGTTTCGCATGATTAAATATTTCCTTCAGTCCTAATTTAAGCTTACCTTTCTATACTTCTCGAACGCGTTGCGGTACTAATGCAAATTTTCTTGTGTGCAGAAACAACAGGAGCTAAATAAAAACAAAGAGATAATCGTGTTGGACCCCAAGCGGTCCAACGCTATCAATATAGGGATGACGAAGCTGCCGCCGCCGCGCTCTATTAAGACTGCCATCTTGAAGATGGACGCTACTATAATGAATAGGGAGGGCATCGAGAAGCTGCTGACGATGCTGCCTACCGAAGAAGAGCGCACTAAGATCCAGGAGGCGCAAGCTGCCAGCCCGGACCTGCCCCTCGGCAGCGCCGAGCAGTTTCTGCTAACGCTGGCGTCCATCTCCGAGCTGCCAGCGCGGCTGAACCTCTGGGCGTTCAAGCTGGACTTCGAGAACTCCGAGCGCGAGATCGCCGAGCCCCTCATGGACCTGAAGCAGGGCGTCGAAGTGTTGAAGGTGAACAAAACGTTCCGGTGCATCCTGGGGACGCTGCTGTCCATCGGGATCTTCCTGAACGGCGCCGAGGTGAAGGGCTTCCAGATCGAGTACCTCGCCAAGGTTCCCGAAGTCAAAGACACCGTGCACAAGCACTCGCTGCTGCACCACCTGTGCCACATTGTGATGGAGAAGTTCCCCGACTCGACGGACCTGTACTCGGAGGTAAGGGGTGCGTTTTATGGGACGCCGAAGCTGAAAGCGCCGTTGCAGATCGGTGCCATAACGAGGGCGTCCAAGATAGACTTCGACGAACTTGCATTGAATATTCAGAGGCTGGAGACGGACTGCAAGGCGTCGTGGGACCACCTTAAGCTCATCGCGAAGCACGACGGCTCCACCATGATGAAAATCAAGATGTCTGACTTCTTGGCCGACTGCGCGGAGAGAATCATTTTGCTCGGAATTATACACAGGAGGGTTATAAACAGGTAAGGATGTAGTAAACTAAACACTCAAGGAAGTCAAAAGATTGTTTGAATGTCTGTAGATTGTGTGTTCATTTTTTAATTTATATCTACCTCAGTTGATTGTCCAAAGAAGTCTAAAAGAAACGAAAAATGATTTTATCTGTTGGTTGGTATGTTCATCAAAAAACCAATGATTATTTCTTGAGTACTACAGATTTGCCAAGCTTTACACAAAATTGTAATCGGATTTGTGAGTCCAATGTGTCATTCACCCTGATGAGCACAATGCAACTCTAACACATCACCAAATAATCACATGTGCGACCTGATATGGTATGGTATAATGCTGCATGATAAACTGACTCATGGGAGTTAAACTACAATAACGTAAATCAAAACAGAATTATCTGACGAACTATACAAGGTATATTCAATTGAAGACCATTTGCATGTATATTAGCAGCTAAAATGATTCCAACATTCAGAAGAAATGAAGGTAAAGTCTTATAATTTGGGTAAAAGATTTATCAGAAGTAGTAAAACAAATAGTGTTTTGATGATAGGTCATACTACCCTACAAAACGGATCGTTTTTTTTTCTGGAACACTAGGATTTCCTAGTAGACACCTTGGTATCATATCTTAGACATGTTTAATAGGTGTATATCTGGAAATCATCTGGACTGGAAGAATTTCTATGTCTAAGAGGCAGAGTAAAATTTCTTCAAATTTACAGTAGAGTTTATCTAAATAGTAACTACAAATAGATAGACTTGTAATAAGTAAAAAAAAAACATTTAAAACAAATGAAGCAATTGAACAAAATGTAAAAGAATTAATAATAATTGTGCAGAATGGGTAGTGGAGTTAGCAGGGATGTATGTAGCACAACTATTACTATACATATCAAGCACATTATCACACTGTCTGAGAAGTAGGTAATCTAGACTCTACATCATTGAAGAAAAAGCATTTTGAATGCAATTATAACTACAGAAAAATTACTACTGAAAAATTAGGCAATAAAGAAGTTAAACTTTAAAAAAGCTTCTATGGGTCACTTAAGGGATTCTTCCAGAGCCCTGTTATTTCTTTTTCTTTGAGTACAACTTTAATTATGTGGCTTTATCTGCTCTTGGTCGAAATTAGCGAATGTTGCCTCAAAAACAGCCCATAGAGAAACCCCACGGTGGGGTGCTTGGACTTATTAGTAACCACTTCAATAATATTTCATATGTAACAGTCCAGAAGGTTTAAACCTTGATCATTAGAAAACCAGAATTTACTGGACGAAATCATGTCTCTACTTTAACAGAGAGCTGGTTCTCTTGGAGAAGTACCTACCATCCTAGTCAATCAATAGTCTTTCAGTGAGTGGACCTTCAATAATCGCCGCTCTTTAATTGTTTCTTACTTGACCTCATAACTCTGTCATTTTTGAAAGTCTATTCGAACGCCAATAAATACTACAAAAGTCAAATATAAAGGGAAATTCACATTAAACTTTTTTAAAATAAATCCAAATTGGGTCTTTTTGGGGGGAATAAAAATCACCAAAATTGAACCTAAGAGCAAGAAGTAGCCAAGAGAAGAGTGCTAGCAAAAAAAACAAGACCGGAATAACCAGGTTAGACTAGATAATAACCGATTTAAATCATAACCTATAAATAAGAGATAAACAAGAGTGACCTCTAATGGCAGGGGGCACGCGCGCAAGCCCGGATAGGCAACACACGTGCAAAGCACTGTTTGGCGAGAGGTATAAACATACAAACGAGGCTATGAAAACACAAGTTGAAATGAGTGGCAGTGTGGAGGGAATGTTCAAACGAATAGAAGAGAGCATGAAAAATATGATTCAATAATGTTAGAGTTGAAACAAGTTAAAAGTGAAAATGAAGCACTACGAAAAATAGTCGCAAAACAAGACGCAAGGATCAATATGCTAGAAAGAGATCAGAAAAAAGAATATCATAATAAAAGTAGTAAAAAACGAGGAGAAGGAAAACGACGAATAGAAAAATAGCTACAATAATGCAGAAAATAGACGCGACAGAGGACATTGACCAAATAAGAAAAATGGGGAGATTCGCAGAGGGCAAGATAAGACCTATATTTATGAAACTAAACAAAGAGTCTACGACATATGCAATGTTACAAAACGCGGAAAAACTCAAAGGTACGGATGTATGGATAGACGAAGACTACAGTAAGGAAGTTTAAGAGGTCAGGAAAACGTTAGTACCACACATGAAAGAAGCGCGCACCAAAGGACGCAGGGCTTTCATAAAATACAACACATTAATAGTCGAGGACGTAGCATATAAAGTAAGCGATATAAAAAGAGTGGAAGAAGCAGGAAAGGAGGACAGCAGTAGAAGTAACTCACAAAAAAGAACAATAGCAGATAGGGCACCAGAGGGAGGGAGCTTCGAAGAACATATGAGGCAAATAACACGTACGACACGAAAAAACTAATAAGAAAAGATAAGCTGTGTGTTTACGATGACGGAACTGGCAATGAAAACGGACAAGATTTAAAAAGTAGAGAGCAAGGGGAAAGAGACATACACAAACGCCGGAACAACAAAATATGGAAACGAGGAACATGGAATACGAGAAGTATAAGAGGCAAAGAACAAGAGATAAATGACGAATTCAATCGGGCGAAAATAGATATACTACTCCTACCGGAGACTAAGAAAAAAGGAAAAGGAGGAATGGAACTGCAGGGCGGGAATGTGATGATCTACAGCGGAGTACCAGAATACGAAAGAGCAGCAGCAGGGATAGGATACATGCTCAAAAAAGAACTAGCAAATAAGATAGATAACTGGAAGGCATTGTTTGAAAGAATACTCACAATAGACATTACGCTTGGTAAAGAAGACAAAATAACGGTAAAAAACGGACCCAACGACGACAATACTAAAGCAGAAATAGATAAATTCTGGGAAGACTAGGAAGGGCAACAGACAGCAGTAAAGGAGAAATATATATCGCGAGAGATTTCAACGGAAGAGTAGGGAGAAGGAAAAATGGGACGGAAAAAGTAATAGGAAAATACGGTGAAAACATAAGAAATAATAACGGAGATAGATTAATAGACTTCTGCACAGTATACAACCTAATAGTGACAAATACATTTTTGAACACAAAGATATACATAAATACACCAGACAAAAACCAACGACAGGAGAAAAATTTATAATAGACTATGTGTTAGTAGAGCAATATTAAAAATTCGAGGACTGAAAATTTAGAAGATCAAGGAGAAAGCAACCGAAGCCAAGAAATATTAAAAACGTACAAATTGAGGGACAAAGAGGTGGCACGACAATATGCACAAATGGTAGACATACTAATAAAGGAAATGACAAATACAGAACAGAAGATAGTAGAACAATCATGGCAGAAACTTAAAGAAATACTTATACAAGCAGTAATAAAAATATGTGGAATTAGTAAACAAAGAAATGACCAACAAAAAAAGGACGAGCTGGTGGATCGAAGAAATAAAAACAGGTACAAATAGTAAAAGTGAAGAATATGGTAATGGAAGCTAAGGAGAAAGCATGGCAGGAATTCGGAAGGAAGATGGAAGAAGAGAGTAGACAAAACCAAAAACTCTTTTACAAAGTACTAAAAACATTAAGAAAAGGGAAAACAAAAAGAACAACAAGAGTGAAAAACAAACAGGGGGAACTAACGAAGACCAGTAAAGAAACAATGGACAGATGGAAGGAGTACTTTGAGGAGTTACTGGAAGCAGTAACAGAAAAAGACAATACAAATATAGAAGGCGAAGAAGAAAGTACCAGAAATGAACAGATCGAAGACGAAGTCATGATCACTAGAGAAGAGATGGAAGAGGCCATAAAAAAGTTGAAGAATGGGAAAGCCCCGAGTTATGATGAGGTTACATCAAAAATGGTTAAATAAACTGGTTAAACAGGGAAGAAATGGCTGCTGGAAATATATAACAAAGCTTGGAAAGAGGAAAAAATACCGCAAGACTGGGAAATAGGTCAAATAGTGCCCATACACAAACAAGGTGATAACAAACAGTGTGACAACTACAGGGGCATAACAATGCTTAGTATCCCACTCAAAGTCTACGAGCGGATATTGGAATTAAAACTTAGAAAAATAACAGAACAGACACTGGAAGACGCACACAAGATCACATATTTACCATCAAATTAATAAGTGCAAAAAGATTACAGTACAATAAAAAGACATTTTTAGCATTCCTTGATCTTAAAAAGGCGTTTGACAAAGTCTCCAGAAAAGATGTATGGAAAAGCTTAAAGAACAAAGGAGTAGAGCCGAAACTGTGCAGAGTAATCGAAAGCTTATATAACAACATTAGAAATTTAGTCATAAGTAATAACAACAGTTCCACGGAATTTAAAAAGAGGAAAGGGCTGAGACGGGGAGGAGTGATGAGCCCCACACTGTTTAATCTCTTCATGGATGAAATAATAAAGAAATGCCAACTAGAATCCAAGAGAATGCTAGTGAGATATAGAAAACTTCAGCCAGTATATATATCAGAGTGCGCATTCTCAGACGACGTGGTACTCATAACGGAAAATTAAGTAAACCTACAGAGAAACCTAAACATATGGAATAAAATACTGACAGAAAACAAGATGGAAATAAATACGGATAAAACAAAAATACTAGTGATAAGCAAAGAAAGGCGAAACACAAAGATCAACATTAATAACAGACAAATAGAACAAACACAGAAATTTAACTATCTGGGAGTGACTATAGACGAACAAGGCAAACAAGAAGTAGAAAGAACAGAAAGAATGGAGAAAACAAACTATTCCAAATGATGAACAAGTCGTTTATAACTAAGAGGGAAGTGTCGCGAGAAACAAAAGTAAGAGTATTTAAAACAATATTCAAACTAATATTGACATATGGACCTGAATCATGGGTAATGTCGAAAAGGATGAAAAGAAAAGTGGAAGCAGTCGAAATGAAATTTTTGAGAAGAATAAGAGGAGTGACACTTAGAGATAGGGTAAAGAGTACGCAAATTAGAGAAGAGCTGAAAATAAACCCGGTGACAGAGAAAGCTGAAACAAATATGGAAGGCAAAGACCATTGGGAGAAGAAATAGGGGTAGGCCACAAGAGAAGTGGGATAAGACGATAGAAAAGATATTGGAAAAAGAGGCAAAACATGGACAGAAGCAAAAGTGTTAGCCCAAGAAAGAAAACGGCGGCGAAAATTTGTGTATCGTGAACAACGCGAGTTAGGTAACTGATAGAGATAGATGAAAACACACAAGTGAGTGATTAAGATAAGAATTATAACTATATAACCCTACACCAATTGGTAGAAGGGTTCGTGTTTAAATAAATAAATAACTATAACATGTCATTATTTTATCGTGGCTATCATCATTTGCCACATCTCTATCAAGTATTTTATCAATTTAAATCTTGATCCTCAAATTGTGAAATTGGCTATAGAAAACCTACTGTATTAAAATTGTATGTTTGACTATGGACTAGGACTCGAATTAAACAAATATTTGAAAAATACGTCAGTCATCTAAACATTCCCCACTTAAATGCAAGTATTCTATCCAAAGAATAATCAATTAATGTACTTGTTAGATCCAGCTTACAGATTGCTCATTCAGTCATATCTTTTTCAGGTTTCACAGATTTCTTCTTTGGCTAGGCATCCCCTTGCACCAAATTGCTGACACAAAGCCGAACGAGTTCTGCCGAATAGTATCTGAATTCGCCCTAGAGTATCGAACAACCCGTGAGAGAGTATTGCAGCAACTAGAGAAGAAAGCCAATCACAGGGAACGGAATAAGACTAGAGGGAAAATGATCACAGAGGTATGTTGTTGGTGGAGACCGGAAAATCTCTAATAAGCTTTCTTTAGATTGGGAAGTTCCGTACAAAGGAGGACCGTGCTGATGCCGAGCTTCGCAGCTGCTTGGAAGCGACATGTCTGATGTGGAAAGCCTGCAAGGAACGCTTCCATGGCGGCGCCGGAGCAGAGATACGAACCGGTCCTTCCTAAGCCAAGCCAATGGCAACTTGACTGATGGGGATGACGAAATCCTAGAGAGTTTGGTTAAAACTGCAACCAAAGGGCCTTCCCGCACCGCACCAAGAGAGAGAAAGCGCACGAGGCATGCTGACAGAAAGTCTTGTAAGTATGGGCTTTGTAACGCAGATTAATGTATTTTATCAATAAAACTCTTTAACCAATCATGGTGGTAGTTTTTTCAAAGAGGGATAACAAGTCATCCATCAGTTTGCTCACGAAGGGGTTGCTTATGCGCTTCTAGTGGTGTTCAAAAATCTGTAGGATACTTTAAGTTGTTGTTAGTCTTTACGGATTTGATTGTTCAAATACTTAACATAATACTTGTTTAGTAAAGCGTTCACGTACGAGAGAAAATAACCCGTTTGGTAGCAGAGACTCGCCATGACCATTTGGTATGTTCAGTTTTCGAAGTGTGAATGTCTTTTGTTTTGCTGCATGCACCTGGCTTTGCTGTCAGAGGAGTTCGAGACACTTGCATCTGCATGCATACGTGCCGCTTCTACCTGTGTGAGCACGAGCGAGCAGAAATAGGAGTCACTTTTTGTGTTTCCAGTGAGACGAACCTTGAAGAACGGCTTGTCCGAAGAGGAAAAGAAGCATCTGTCAGCGTACATCAAAAGCTATTAATCTCTCCACCCGAGCAAGCCTTTGTAGCTAGTTAATTTGTATTTACTCTTTTCGTTTAATGGCCCGCATCCCGATGCGATCTTAACACTGATTTATTATGTGATAAAAGTAGCCACTTTAATTTGTTGTTCGTTTAGTTGTTCGGTTTTGCGAGAGCCGGTGCGTGCGGTGTCAACGGAATTGGAGCTATTTATTGATAGAGGCATGCGTAACCTCCTAACGATGCAACTGAAGGGTCGCTAGTCTGACGCAGCTATAGATACTGAGCTTGATTTTCCTTAGCAACTGAAGAGTTCATGATGAGTTTGTCCTTAAGGAAATTTTGTATTTGTTTTTGTTTAAAATTGTAATACGGCATAAGTATTAAGAGCTGTACACAATGTACAACATGTATATTAAAAGAATTTGTTATATGACTCTCTGCCTTTTTCTAATCTCTCGTTGATGTATGATAATATTTACTTTATCGCTTGTGATTTACATGTAGGATATTAAAGAATGTGTAGGTTGTTCTTTAGATGTTACTAGCCCTGCCAGTAGCAAACACATTTGTACTAAAGGATTGACTTTTTAAAGTTTATGCTTAAGAGGAAAAAATTGAAGAGATACTTGAAACTTTATTATGAAGATTTTATACAGTATGTACAGTAGTGGAAAGTAGATCCTATTGCAAGTAAAAGAAGAGAATATGTTTTACTTCAATTAATGAATATACATTCAAATAACCTATATGCTCCTCTTCCCCCACCCCTTTTCCTTTTGCCCTATAAGATTTGATACTTCACAAAATAAATGCATAGTATAAATTAGAAAAGTAATTGTTGGGGTTTCTGTCTGAGTGTACAAAGGATACTAAAAAACAGAAATATGGGTAAGAGTACTATAAATTGTACCAATTGCTAATTGAAGGATATGACGAAATTTTCTCCAATTGATTTACATTACTTTGTGCCTACAAACTTGATTCTATAGTTCAAATCTAGATTGTCACAAACATTTGTGAGTATACTAAAATTTGCTCAAAGCATGTATCGTACTATGTGATGATGAGAGAGACTATAATATCCCATTATGTATTGTAACTATCTAGTGCTCAGTCGACTGAGTATGTGTTTAGTTTCTAATTTAGGAGAAAATAAAAAGGGTACAATTTTTTTTATATGGCATTTTGAGGTTTACAGCAGGCAAAAATAGCTGCTGTAAAATGATAAAATGGATCATTGTATGGCTTGTGAGCAAAAAAGGATGTAACTGTATTATAACGGAAACCAAAATGAGAAAAGGAATCTAGTCAGGTTAAACTGAAAGTTCTTATGTTAATTCCATCAAGAGATTTTATAAGTTTATATCATAGGTGGCTGTATTGTATTCTCAAGAACAAGCGGCATCTTGAGTCTGTGTAATGTCGGTCGTAGTTGTGGTAAGTCGATTTGTATATGAAAAAAATTTCGCAAAATGGAGAAAGGAAAGATATATTTGCGTTATTGTATATTGCAAGAGTTTTGAAATGAAGCGAGTATATTTCTTGGTAAATAACCCAAGTATTACAATTGGAGATGTCACTGACGGCTTGAATATTGAAGATACTTTTACAGCGAATGAGTTAAAAAGCGTTTTTGCGACAATTTTTCTGCTTGGGTGCCTTCTTTATCAAGTCATAGATAATGAAATCTGGATCATGTACAATAGAAATGGATCTGAAAACGAACAGGTGAAAATTTTGAACTTTTGACAAAAGATAACTTAAATCCAATGAACAAGTTTCTGTCTCTTAGGTAAACAACCTTCTAAACAGGACATGAAACTAACAGACAATGTTTAGTGTTGACTTATTCAAAAGTGTAAGATTGACACTGCAAAAATTGTAGTTAAATAGGAAATCTTCCAGCACCCACTGTATTCTCAGGACATTGTTGCTTCAGATTTTTGAAGAATAGTTGGTGACTAATTTATTAATAAATGTTCTATAAAAAGTGCAGAATTTGTATTGGTCACAAGCTATGATGGATTAGATGGTCTGCAATTGATGTAATGATGAGCTCTCTTTATATGAATGTTAGGAGTTGGGGGGGTAACTTGTCATCATTCTTTCAGGTGATGCTGTAAAACACTGAAAAATTATTTGGGTGTTGCTGGAGCTATTCATGAGCTATGATACATTAGATGGTCTGCAACTAATGTAACAATGAGCTCTCTTTTTATGAATGTTAGGATTTGCGGTGGGGGAATAACTTATCATCATTCTTTCAGGTGGTACTGTTAAGCTATTGTATGTTATGTGCGACATGACTTCTGGTAGACTCGCTGGGCATCTCTCTTACACGTGTGTTACTATCTCCCCACTATAGTTTTAGTGGTCCTTTTCTCATATCCCCCCACGTTAGTCTTGGTGAGAATTTCTTGTACACGTGGGTTAATTTCCCCCCATGAAAGTGTCAGGGGGCATTTCTCATCATAATCATCGGTCCTATATTTTAAGGGAGCAAAGGGCACCCTACGGACGTTTCAGAAGCATTGTATTGCCAGTCCCATGAGGTATTGCTGTTGCTATGCGTTTTACTACTTCTTTCCATTTGATTTTATGCTCGCTATGTCTTTGGCTTGTCTCCAGGTTAAATTTTGAAGCTCTAGATTTTTCTATTTTTAATCATTCAATAAGGATTTTATCTATGCCCACAGCTTTCCCATTTTTTATTTTACTAAGGGTCTGTTTTATTTCGCCTTTTGTAAATTCTTCCTCATTTATATCGAGAACAAAGTCTTGGTGATTGAGAATGTTGCTTGAGAACCATATTTTTCATTTAGGTCAAATTTTGTAAAAATCACATTTATGTGGATGACAACAATCTCTCTATTGTGTAGTTGAATTATGCTCTATAAATAAAAGTGATAATTAGGTATCAGTTCATTCTTGTTCATATTGCAACAGTTGACTTAGACTTAGGAGAACAATGTCAAGAAAATCATCTGGCACTTCTCACACCAGAAAGTATATGAAGGCCACTTTCTAGGACTTCCTCGCCATAAATGTACTGATATCAGACGTACATCTTATTTTTAAGTATAAACCAGTAAATCTACCAATTAATACTGAGAATTGGTACACAGTACCAATCCTCCTGGACTTATGAATTACAGAAAATTGCGCTACTTTATTTTTAACATTTCAGAATAAAGTGTTGTGTAGCATAATAGACGCGCCGTGGTATGTTCGTAACACATATCTTCCTAGAGACCTTCGTATTCCAACTATCAAAGGAGAAATTAAAAGATTTGCTGGCAAGCTGAAGCCAGGCTTCACCTTCTTGATAGTGCAGAGACCCTTCAGCTGCTGAATAATCAACACTACGTCCGAAGATTGAAAAACCACGTGATCTAATGTAATGTGTTGTGTGTAAAAGCAGAGCAGTGCGCGGTGGGGTGTATATTAACACTAGAACAATTTAAAGGCATATCAATGGATTGACATTCGGTGATAAGTACTTAGTTTAAGAATGTATTAGAACAAAATTAATGGTTAGTCTTTTAGACTAGTTGTAATGGTCAACACTATCATGTGTTTAAAAAAAAAACTTTATTTTTATACCAGTTGTGATGTGAGTCAGGCTATGGATGTTTTCTGATCACTACTATACATGAAAATCGATAATCGTCACACATGTACAATGGTTGTACATTATGGTTAAATATACCCAGGACAAGAGGGTAATGTTAGATAATTTCATGTAACAAAAGACTTTCGACTTCCATCTTAAGTTTTTTGTTTGAATTACATGAAGGAATAGAAACAATTTGTTTATATATCATTATTAATGTTGATTGTATTTAATAAATGTATGTGATATATTTTTAAAGCCAATGTTATTATATTTTATTAATAAATTAAATACTAAGTAAATAATGTAAAGATGCCTGTAAACAAGTCATATTACAGGAATCTAAAACACTAGAAAGTTAACCAAACCGTTCATAGATGGCAGTGACAAATTATAATAATCTGTTATAAAATATATAAATTTACAACGATAAAATTATTTGATATTAATTTATTGTAAATTTATATAAAAATCGTCTCTTAGGCTCGAATGTATTTATTTTATTACGACTCAAATATACGGCAATACAAAGGTAACTTGTAATTTGTTTATAAAAACAATAGCATTAATTGTACTTTTGCAATAATATATTTTTATTTTTTTCCTAACTTAAGTCTATCAAAATTTTATAATTGTATTTATGTTTAACAAAAGAAAAATAATTATCGTAGCGCCATCTGTAGTACAATAGGTGCAATGTAATTTTTTTTAGTTTTTCTTTATATTTTAAATACTAACTGCTAAAAACGTAGCATGTTGTTAACGTCAATTGTGAAATAAAGTGCGTTATTTTTCAATTTTGTGTTTTATTATAACAATCTCCGAATAAGTTGCATTCAATTTATTTAAAACACTATGTAGAGTCAAACAAATATTTTTAACCATAATTTATTTGGTTTAAACAATTATATTATTAATGTCAGAAAAAATTATTAATTTATTGGAGTAATAAATCATATTTATAAATAATATACAAAAAAAATTGTTGCAGCGCCATCTGTATTATGATAGTACAACTAAGCTAAGAAAATTAATTTTTAATATTTAAAAATTTATATACAGTTGTAAAATTACTAACGTGTTGTTAAAGTTGATTATACAATGAAATGTGCAAATCCGTAAATATGAAGGTTCGAAAATTAGTTGTATTACAGATATTTCAAATAAAAACTCTACAGAAATGCCAGACAGAATAAAGCTGATAGATTTCTGTAATAATAATTAATTTTTGTTTTAAATATAAGGAACTTAAATAAACATGATGATTAAATTGGTGAATAATAATTTATTGTACTTCTAAATTTATTTAGAAAAAGACATTCAATGTATTTAATTATTATAGGCCTAGCTAGCAGCACAAGGTAGACATTAAAAACAATTAATAATTAGAACAATATTCTAAATTATACTTTATTGATTTTTAAACTTTATATTTTTATGAACATGTTAATGATATAAAAGTAAGTTAATATGTGGCAGTTTAGCGTAATGGTTATGACGGTTGTCTCAGATTTGGAATTCTCACGTTCAACTCCCCGTACCGGCGCTGAAATTTTTCTTTTATAAATTAGTTTCAGTAATTGTTTATAGCAATATTTCAACATAAATAAAAAGTATATTCATTTAAATTGGCTTTTTCATGTACATCAGATATCTGATTAATTTTCACGTAGTAAGAAAGAAAAAAATCATAAAAATCGTAGCTTAGTTATCAGGGGCACAGAAGGCTTAGAACATCCCTCTCCCTAAAAAAATAGGACTTTTAAAATTAGGACAAACTGCAGCAAAATAGGAAAAGGGCTCAAATATTTGGAATTCCTGACAAATTAGAAACCGAAAACCTCCTCGCGCTCCTATGATCCTGATACAAATCGTGTCCCAACGCAGTTTTCAAGCAAAACTTTTGAATTTTACGCCGCTCCGCATAAAGATCTCCTCGCCCTTCTGTGATCCTGGTAGAAATCCCGGTCGATTTTCGCCCAAATATTAAAATTTGTATCAGGATCGCAGGAGCGTAAGGAGATGGCATTACAGCAATACAAGTATTGATTTTTGCCCGAAATGCGAAAATCGCCCTTATATACGTCCAAAATTTGCTAGAAAATTCGACCGGGATTTCTATCAGGATCACAGAAGCGCGAGGAGATCGTTTTATCGGGCGCTGCAGAAAATCCGCGCTCCCATTTATTGATTTTTAATTTTGCTCCGCGTCGCATAACGATCTCCTCGCCCTTCTGTGATCCTGGTAGAAATCCCGGTCGATTTCGATAGCAAATTTTGTACCTACATAAGGGCGATTTTCGCCCAAATATTAAAATTTGTATCAGGATCGCAGGAGCGTAAGGAGATGGCATTACAGCAATACAAGTATTGATTTTTGCCCGAAATGCGAAAATCGCCCTTATATACGTCCAAAATTTGCTAGAAAATTCGACCGGGATTTCTATCAGGATCACAGAAGCGCGAGGAGATCGTTTTATCGGGCGCTGCAGAAAATCCGCGCTCCCATTTATTGATTTTTAATTTTGCTCCGCGTCGCATAACGATCTCCTCGCCCTTCTGTGATCCTGGTAAAAATCCCGGTCGATTTCGCTAGCAAATTTTGTACCTACATAAGGGCGATTTTCGTCCAAATATTAAAATTTGTATCAGGATCGCAGGAGCGTAAGGAGATGGCATTACAGCAAAACAAGTATTGATTTTTGCCCGAAATGCGAAAATTGCCCTTATATACGTCCAAAATTTGCTAGAAAATTCGACCGGGATTTCTATCAGGATCACAGAAGCGCGAGGAGCTCGTTTTATCGGGCGCTGCAGAAAATCCGCGCTCCCATTTATTGATTTTTAATTTTCCTCCGCGTCACATAACGATCTCCTCGCCCTTCTGTGATCCTGGTAAAAATCCCGGTCGATTTCGATAGCAAATTTTGTACCTACATAAGGGCGATTTTCGCCCAAATATTAAAATTTGTATCAGGATCGCAGGAGCGTAAGGAGATGGCATTACAGCAATACAAGTATTGATTTTTGCCCGAAATGCGAAAATCGCCCTTATATACGTCCAAAATTTGCTAGAAAATTCGACCGGGATTTCTATCAGGATCACAGAAGCGCGAGGAGATCGTTTTATCGGGCGCTGCAGAAAATCCGCGCTCCCATTTATTGATTTTAATTTTGCTCCGCGTCACATAACGATCTCCTCGCCCTTCTGTGATCCTGGTAAAATCCCGGTCGATTTCGATAGCAAATTTTGTACCTACATAAGGGCGATTTTCGTCCAAATATTAAAATTTGTATCAGGATCGCAGGAGCGTAAGGAGATGGCATTACAGCAAAACAAGTATTGATTTTGCCCGAAATGCGAAAATCGCCCTTATATACGTCCAAAATTTGCTAGAAAATTCGACCGGGATTTCTATCAGGATCACAGAAGCGCGAGGAGATCGTTTATATCGGGCGCTGCAGAAAATCCGCGCTCCCTATTTATTGATTTTAATTTTGCTCCGACGTCGCATAACGATCTCCTCGCCCTTCTGTGATCCTGGTAAAGTATCCCGGTCGATTTCGATAGCAAATTTCTGTACCTACATAAGGGCGAATTTTCGTAAATTATTTAAATTTGTATCAGGATCGCAGGAGCGTAAGGAAAGATGGCATTTAAATGGCTTTATACAAGATATTGATTATTTGCCCGAAAAAGAAAACAAAAATCGCTTATTATCAGCCAAAATTTGCTTAGAAAATTCGACCGAAAAGGATTTCTAAATCAGGATCACAGAAGCGCGAAGGAAAGGGCTCGATTTTGAATTCGGGCGCAATTGCAACGAAAATCCGCGCTCCATTTATCTGATTTTTAATTTTGTCCACGCGTCACAAACTTTGAATCTCTCGCCCTTCTGTAGATCCCTGGCCTAAATCGTCGATTTCGATAGAAATTCCTACATAAGGGCGATTTTCGCCCAAATATTAAAATTTGTATCAGGATCGCAGGAGCGTAAGGAGATGGCATTACAGCAATACAAGTATTGATTTTTGCCCGAAATGCGAAAATCGCCCTTATATACGTCCAAAATTTGCTAGAAAATTCGACCGGGATTTCTATCAGGATCACAGAAGCGCGAGGAGATCGTTTTATCGGGCGCTGCAGAAAATCCGCGCTCCCATTTATTGATTTTTAATTTTGCTCCGCGTCGCATAACGATCTCCTCGCCCTTCTGTGATCCTGGTAGAAATCCCGGTCGATTTCGATAGCAAATTTTGTACCTACATAAGGGCGATTTTCGTCCAAATATTAAAATTTGTATCAGGATCGCAGGAGCGTAAGGAGATGGCATTACAGCAAAACAAGTATTGATTTTTGCCCGAAATGCGAAAATTGCCCTTATATACGTCCAAAATTTGCTAGAAAATTCGACCGGGATTTCTATCAGGATCACAGAAGCGCGAGGAGATCGTTTTATCGGGCGCTGCAGAAAATCCGCGCTCCCATTTATTGATTTTTAATTTTGCTCCGCGTCGCATAACGATCTCCTCGCCCTTCTGTGATCCTGGTAAAATCCCGGTCGATTTCGCTAGCAAATTTAATTGTACAATCAGGGCGATTTTCGTCCAAATATTAAAATTTGTATCAGGATCGCAGGAGCGTAAGGAGATGGCATTACAGCAAAACAAGTATTGATTTTGCCCGAAATGCGAAAATTGCCCTTATATACGTCCAAAATTTGCTAGAAAATTCGACCGGGATTTCTATCAGGATCACAGAAGCGCGAGGAGATCGTTTTATCGGGCGCTGCAGAAAATCCGCGCTCCCATTTATTGATTTAATTTTCTCCGCGTCCATAACGATCTCCTCGCACTTCTGTGATCCTGGTAGAAATCCCGGTCGATTTACAAATTTTGTCCTACATAAGGGCGATTTTGATCCAAATATTAAAATTTGTGTCAGGATCGCAGGACGTAAGGAGATTGGCATTACACAAAAGAAGTATTGATTTTGCCCGAAATAAAATTTGCTTATATACGTCCAAAATTTGCTAGAAAATTCGACCGGGATTTCTATCAGGATCACAGAAGCGAGGAGATCGTTTTATCGGGCGCTGCAGAAAATCCGCCTCCCATTTATTGATTTATAATTTTGCTGCGATAACGATCTCGCCGGGACTTCTGTGATCCTGGTAATCCGGGATTTCGTAAGGAATTTTGTACCTATAAGGGCGATTTTCGTCCAATATTAAAATTGTCAGGAATCGCAGGAGCGTAAGGAGATGGCATTACAGCAATACAAATATTGATTTTTGCCCGAAATGCGAAAATCGCCCTTATGTACGTACAAAATTTGCTAGAGAATTAGATCGGGATTTCTATCAGGATCACAGAAGCGCGAGGAGATCGTTTTATCGGGCGCTGCAGAAAATCCGAGCTCTCATTTATTGATTTTGAATTTTGCTCCGCGTCGCATAACGATCTCCTCGCACTTCTGTGATCCTGGTAGAAATCCCGGTCGAATTCGCTAGCAAATTTTGGGCGTACATAAGGGCGATTTTCGAGCAAAAGTGAAGATTTGTATATGGATCGCAGGAGCGTAAGGATATGGCATTTTAGCGTTATTACAGGAATCTGTATTTTATGGCATAAGTCGAAATAAAATTGTATAAATAAGAATAATTTACTGTTTCTAATTATGTAGTATGTATAAATAAATTGATACGTTGATAATCATTTTTATGCTTTTGTTGTAATTTATAAATATGCAAATTTATATCATTTAAGTTGCGGCGCCATCTCTTGCATATCTTATAAACCATTATTAAAATTGTTTTCTTTAAATGATTAAATTTTTGCTAATAATTCTGTAATGTATAATTTATTTATTTTTAAATTTGTTATATTATTATTTTACTATTTCATTTGCAATTTTAAGTGATTTTAAAAAATTTACCTTGGAGATGTGCAGAATAGAACCCTCGATTTCTGGTATGCCAAGCAATTGACTTACACACTGAGCTAAAGTGGTACCTCTGGTTTTAATATAAAATTATAGGAATATTTATATAAAATAATAGGCGCCATGTATATGGCAGTAGTTAAAATATTCCAACGTTTTCCCATAATTTTTTTTTCTTTGGGGCAATAGAATTTTTTATTTTATACTAGAAAACAACAGCAGTTACAAACAGCATTTTCATTGAAAAACTTCCTAAAATCACTTGACTTATCAAAGCATGCATCTAGATCACTTAATGACATTATGGTACAAATGATTCGTGAGAGAAAGATGAAATTAAATAAATAATGGAATTACATACAGAAGCTTACTTAAGAACTAATTTTTTAGGATCTTAACAAGGTATGGAGCTTCATAAACAAAAAAAGCGAAGATATCAATACCTTACCTTACATTAAACTTTGGCTTAAGTTAACTTGAATATCTTATTCTCTACATGTTTGTGAAGGCTTTCTTATTACACTACAAGCAGGTCATGTTATCCTTTGTTTACAACTATAATCTAAGTTCACTCTTTTTATACTTCCGTACTGTCTAATTCTACATTTGTGTATATCACCGCAATCAAATGACAGACATTACCTCTTACACCTTTATTCGTTCCCAATCTCTACTACTACTGTTGACGTAATTGTTGGACTTTGTATTGGGACTCGCATTGCCGTTCACACCACTGACATTCTTTATGGCGTTTTTTCTCTGCGGCATGTTGATGTAGTTGTCTGCCGACTTCACTGTGTCAACGCTGGTCTTCTCCGTGATTTTGGGTAGAATGTGGTAGGACGGGTTGGAGCAGCTGGAGGGGGAGCCCGTGAAATTGGGCGTTTCGCACTCCGACTCGCTCCTCGGGTACAGCATCGGCAGCAGCTCCGTCCTCGAGGGTGCCTCTCCATTGCTGTTGTGCTTCCTATTGGAGTCGACATCACGTGGTTTTCGGCCAAGCGCGGGCTGAATATGTGCACATGTAGCCGGGGTTGTTCGTGGGGTTTGGACTAGCCCTGACGTGGATTTCGTCGTTCACACTCGTGCGGTGAGGAGAGGTGCTCGAAGTCGGGCGGGCTCAGCATCGCCAAGTAGTCGCTGTGGCCCTCCTCCAAGTGCTGGGTCGTTTAGGTTAACATGGTGCTTGTAGACTTCGTCTCCATAGAATCCGCCCGATTCCTAGGCTATAATCCAGTTCTTTTTGTGAAAGTTTTGCTTGAAGGAGTTGCCCTCTTAGTTTTTCTAATTTTTGTAGTCTTCTTGAGGTTGCTTTACTTTACTATGAAGTCAGCTATTTGTTAGTTAGGGTTGTGATGATTACCCATCATTCCAGCAGCACTACCGGGTCACCAATCCTAGATTACAAAACAATTTTCAAACTTTCCAGAAAAAACTCACTTAATCTGTTACTTATTGGAAACTTCAAAGAAGGTGGTAGATTAGTTGAAACTGTCATTTTTTTGAGTAAACCATTTTTTTAAAAATCTTCCATCAAGAGTTCACATGTGATAAAATGGTAAGAAGCTAGTGGGAGGATGATGGTAAGTTTTTTTTTCTGCGTCTATTAATGAGAAACATTGAAACACTTATCAAAAAAACATTTATTATCAACTGTTATAATCCATTTCTTATCAACAATACTATTAAATTAATTGCACGTAATGCCATAAAATATTGATCTACAAAGATACAAAGTTGTACAAAAATAACGGTAAATGAGGGGTAATCGCGGAGCTAAAGAGGATGCAAAGTGCCCGACGAGGGAGAAACGCTTACAGACCTACAACGAAAATGAATGATCGTACAGGTGTGTTCACAACCCAGTAAATCAGCGCTATACATTTCCGCAATAAAAAACATTTATAAAAGAGTAGAAAATGCACTTATACTTAGGTCTTAGCTTACAACACGTACCAACAACGCAGTGCATTTAACCTACGATCAGTCGTCGAGTCGATGTGCGCGTTAAAGCTCGTCGTGCTTGGGCCCCGAGAACTCGTCGTGCGAGATGAAGCCGTTCTTGTCCTTGTCCTCGTGCTGGAAGATCTCCTCCACCAGCTTGTCGTGGTCGGCCAGCATGTTCTTCACGTCCTCGCTGGGGTGCTCGCCGTCGGCGGCGATCATCTGCTTCTTCAGGTACTCGCTCACCTAAACCCACGCGTTAGAAGGGTTCTGCGGAAGCGACCTCACCGCCTACCTCGTTCCTGCTGAGCATGTTGTCCTTGTCCGCGTCGATCTCCTTGAAGACGTTCGTGGTCGGCGGGGAGTCTCCGATGTTGATGAGCTCCACGTCGAACAGCAGCGTGGCTCCTCCGGGGATCACGTTGCCCGCCCCGCGGTCGCCGTAGCCCAGCGATGGCGGGATGGTGAGCTTGCGCTTCTCCCCGACACACATGTCGAGCAGGCCCTGGTCCCAGCCTTTGATCACCTGGCCAACCCCGATCTGGAAGGAGAAGGGCTGCTCGCGGTCCAAGCTGCAAAAGATTTTCGGTTAGAATGATCGAATCTGGGGTTGAAATCTTTGCAAAACATATAGAAAACAAAAGTAAACTATTTAGTTCAACAAAGAAGAAGAAGAAAAAAGAGGACGAAGAAGATTTTCTTTTTCTTGTATTGGTGTCTGCATTTTGTCCTTGCATTGTTTCTTGGTCTACTTGGCTTGTTTTTTTCTGTAGTCTTGAATTCTTATACCTTTCCTGGAAGCCTGCTACTATTTATTTTATTTTATTTTCCATAGTCTTAACGAGGGACCATACTCCAATTTGTTCTTGTGGTACACCATTCCATGTCCCACCATGCTCAGATATTTCAATTATTTTCTGTAAATATCTTGATCTTTGGTATCTTTTTTTACATTGCTAGAACTTAGCATTAATTATTTTAAGTTAGTTCTGGCGCTATACATTTCCAAAAGATAATTTTTGTGTCTCTATCTTCATTTTTCTTTGGTTAACTTTTTTATTTCGCATTTCCACACTTTCCTGTAACATCTTGGGGGGTAGATATGATTAGTATCGAGACATCTCCATATGCCATTATCCCCAAGTTCACTGATTGAAGGTCTCTCTATTCATCTTCAATTTGCACATTTTAATGATTTAGTCTGTGACCACAAACAGCAACAGGTTCAAGCTTTCTATAAAATTTGTTACAATTTTTTGATTTTTTGATAAAAACTTTTGATGGCCCACAAATCCATAATGATATTTCTGTTATGTAGAGAATCTCATATTACTTCTATAGGGACATTGTCAAACGGGCTCTCCACATTTATGAGTTCCTTGCATTAGGTGTACAACTTTGCTTCTGCCGTTTTCCAATAGATGGCTTTAGGCAGTAAGTGGTGGTGGCAATAAACAGATGTAGATGTCATACAGTAGGACTGTTTTTTTCCGCATGCGCGGAGCGATGGAGGGGGGTCTGCAAGGCCGGATGTTATGGAGGGGAGCTTTGGGATCAGGTTTTGACCTGCGGCAGTCGCCTGCGTGCGTTAGTTGAGTGTGGACCACTGTTTTAGTGACCTCCTGTTGTGACGCCTCGTCGTCAGTTGCGATGGAGCGAAATTTGGAGCAGCGGTACGCCATCAAGTTTTGCTACAAACTTGGAAAATCAGCGACCGAAACCAAGGACATGCTTACCCAGGCCTACAAGAAGGATACCATGAGCCGTTCCTCGATATTTGGGTGGCACAAGTTGTTTCGGGAGGGGAAGGAGCTTGTCGAGGACGACCAACGCGCCGGGCGTCCGCCAACCTCGCGAACGGACGACAATGTGCTGAAAGTTAATCAACTTTTGAACTCTGACCGACGGTTGGGCATTAAATTAATTAGTGATGAGCTGAATCTTTCGTACGGGACAGTGCAACGCATCATCACAGAGGATTTGTCGATGAGAAAAGTGTGCGCGAAAATGGTGCCGAAAGTGTTGAGCGACGAGCAAAAAGAACTGGGTATTGAGATTTCCCAAGAAATAGTGAACTGTTTGGAAGAAGACGAACATTTTCTCGATAATTTCATCACCGGAGATGAAACCTGGGTTGGTGCAAGTGTACAAGACAGAAGCCGCGAGCAAACGCGACTGGTCCAAACGCTTTTGCGTTTGAACGGCAGCGATTGAGGATGAGCCACGTTTGGGTTGGACGTCATTAAGCAAAACCCCAAACATCATCCAGTGAATAATCTGTTCCTGGTTTGTGCGGTATAAGATGGCAAACGCACAGAAAGCAAAACTGATGAAACATCTAGAGATTTTATTATCCTGTGCGAAAGGATTAACTTTTTCTTCCCTGACTTGGCGCTCGCAAATTTATTTCTGTTTTTCTTGCAAGACGCAAGTTTTGTGGACATGGCAACACGTGACAGCAATCGATTCTTAAAGAGGTCTTCATTGGTGGCTTTATGAACGTTACTAAATGCGTGTCACGAAAAATGGCGATTATTTTGAAGGCTAATAAAGGTAATTTTTTTATGTTTTTTGACACAGTTCTCCGAATTTTTAGATACACTGTGCACTTGTTTATCAAACTCTTCTGTTGTAATTCAACTCTTACTGTCCATGTACTTCAATTGTAGAGTTTTATCTTCACGGATTATTCCCTATTCTTGTATTTAGGGCTGATCTCGACTTCTCCCTCGGTGTCATATTTGTCTTGACACTAGTCTTTCTGATGCCACCTCTTACTGCCATTAATTGTGTTTTCCCAGTTTTGATATGTACTCCAGCTCTAATACGTTGAGCCTATGGTTACTTTGCTATAAGTTACGATGATGTCTTTTAAAATGCAGTTTTTGTTAGTTCCTAATTTGTGCTACTTCTTTCTTAGCCAGTCCTCATTTCTATTTTCTTGATCTATTTTTAATTCATTTGTTCTTTGCTTATTTCTTGTATTTTCCCTTTCTCTTTTCTATCATCTTCATGCTTATATTTTTGTTTTTGTTTCTATATTTGTGCCCTTTCTTTTTGTTTGTACATTTTGGTTTCCTTATATTTTCTTCCTTTTTGAATCACGGCTTCTTTTTTCTTACCAGGCTATCGTCACTCGTTTCTAACCATTTACAAATGATATCATTTATTTTTATTTTTCTGTATCCCATTTTCGCCTTTTTCCGTTGTCTTTCTAATTGCTGCTTGTGTCTTTTGCTTTTTTTTGAGTTAAGCAGCACTATGTGTATATTTTTTGATGTTCTAATTTGCCTTTTCGGTTTCAGACACAGACATCACTATTTCACCTTTTCCGATGTTACATATATATTCACATGTGTATTTACTCCTATTTCTGTACGTAAGTAATATTTTATCTCCTTCCTGATGTTCTTTTTGGCAAATGTTATTCCTTCAGGATTCTTTTTTAGATTTGTGTTTAAGATATGAAAGGCTGTTCAAGTTTTTCGAAGTAAATTATACAAATAGCTTATATACATAAAAATAGATGAAAACTTCTGATTGCCTAATAGAAATCTTGCCTGTCATTCCGTCATTGTTATGCAAATTCTCAGGAGTTGCCTAAATTAAAATATTGAAATTGTGAGTGCAAGCAATATAACATTTAAAAATGCAACTTTAATTACTTTCCGCGACGGCCAATATTAGATACGCTTTATCTCTTATCTTTTGGTGGCTGGTAATGAAATATCTGCCGCCGGCCTTATCTGATATTCGCTGCAGCCTCGCCTGAAACCTCGCCCCTATAGTGACTAATGGTAAAATATTTCGCATAGAGGTACAGCATAACTCAATTTTGTTAATAAGTCTGGAGGAGTGTCTCCACCGCGCGTCCGCTTGTTTCCTCCGCCGCTCGTTACTCATGCTGTTTTTGGAAAATTAACTAGCACGGAAAGCACGCCAGTTTTGTTTTGTATTAATGTTTGCAAGGAGAAAATTAAAACTGGAACCGTCGCATCAACAAATGGCTCACAATCGACGCTTTACGAGCCGAGCGGGATCGACCCCTGAAGGTATGGGTGTTATGGTGTCGTAACTAAATTTAGAAGGCATTAGGCGGACCTTAAAAGGCCGAACAATAAAATTCAGATAAAAATAGGGAGAGTAAGTTGAACGAAAAGTTCAGATAAAAAAATTGCAAAAATTTTACTTTTGTATTATTTTTCAATTGTATTGTATAATACGAGATTTAGCACACAAATAATAATAAGACTGGTGTTTTTAACTATGAGTTTTATTCTTTTTACAAATCAATGTGATCCTCTTGGGGATTGAGATGTTTTTCATTGTTCGCAGCAGTTTGGAAGGTTTCTGCTATAATGTTATGCTCTTCTGTGCATTACCAAAATAAGACTCTTCCAAATGGTTTTAGTCGGGGGCATAAAGTCATAGGGATTGAGGATCAGGTGAATAGGGGGTTGGAAAACCACTTTGTGTATATCCAAATATCGTGTTAAAATTTGATAGCCGGTTGATCTTCATCACGGATTTGTAAATACAACTTCCCTTCAGAAGCATTCAACAAGCTTAAACTTGTTATAGTTATTCTAACTGTGATACGTGACTGGATAGAAGATCAGTCTCTTCTGGTTTCAATTCGGGGCACCGGGCGCAACCTCGTAGTATCAATGCCTTCCTCGCCAGCAGGAGGCTTCTGGCGTTGGTAACCTACCCTTTCCCCCTTACTCGTGGGATCAAGATGGATATTGACGACATTTTTCCTCCAGTAACTCTCCAACAGCAAGGATGAAGAAGCCTTGCTGAACTCATCTAACTCGGACGTGGCAAAAAAAACATGACCGAGGAGCATAGTTACCCATTCCAAAAACCTCCACTACTGTAACAACTAAGCACCTTTTAGGCGCCCAAAAACGAAAGGATGCTATCGCCAGGGCGTTAGCAAGAGGGGAACCTATAAAACCCAAAAAGCACCCGAAAAAGAAGAAGAACACCAAAACTGCTAGCACAAGTGAAACTTCTAAAACGCCCTCCGTAAAACAGCAGAGATCTGATAGGAACACAGCTAGCTCTATCAAAACTTCATCGAAAAAGCCCTGCACCAGTGAATAGGGCAAGGAGGAGAACCTTTAAGAATGCTCTTAAAGGCATAAAAATGGCAGTAGCTCCTCAGGACTATCCGGAACAGAAACTGACGGAGGATCAAGCCGATCAGTTGGAACAAATAGAACCGGAAGAAGAGGGTGCAAGTCCACAGTTCCTTAGCTGCTACTATGAGAAAGGAGCGGTTATCCTTTCCTGTAAAAATGAGGAAATTAAGTCGTTGCTCTTAACCTCAAATTATGGGAGGGAGTAAACCTTAGATAGGACCGGCTAAGGATATTCTCAATGCGGCGAAAGTGCTTTTATGGGCACCCAAACCCGTCAGCACCAAACCGCAGAAGGAGATCTTAGATCTGCTCAAGACCCAAAATAGGGAACTGTACACTGAGGACTGGAGAACCAAATGGAAGGACGTTGATAATTTTTATCGACAAAAAATTGACGCCAGCCCTTCGAAACCTGGACATGAAGCTATGTCTAGGGTTGGGAAGAGCAACAGTCAAACTGCTATCAGCCCCCACTCCTACTACCCAAGATGGTACAAGCATCAGCAAAGGGTCTGGGACTGCTTCAAGCGAATCTTCAACACAGTAGAAGCGCCACGACTGTCCTCTGCAGCCGCTTAACCTCCGAGGATATTGATATTGCCCTAATCCAGGAATCCTGGGTAGTTAAGGGCAAGATAATGGGACTCGGACAAGTCAGAGGTAAGTTAATATTTAACAAATCCCCATATGTCCTCAGGTCATGTATAAAAGACCATATAAAATGCATGCCTTTCTACAATCTATGTTTTAGGGACACAGCAACAATAAAACTAACACAACTAAGGGATGGTAACACGACGGAGATAATAATATCCTCAGTTTCTCCCCCTTATGATGTTAATCCACTACCAGACTCTAAACTAATGGAAGTAATCGGGTTCTGCGAGGCCAAAACCTCTAGTTCCTAGCGGGCTGTGATGCAAATGCCCACAGCACCGACACAAACCCACGAGGGACTCTCCTCCTCGAATTCTTGGTAAGTAATAACTTACAAGTCATCAATCTAGGTAACGAGCCTACTTTTGTAACCCGACACCGCAAAAAAGTCATTGATATAACCTGTCTACGATAAATTTACAGGGAAAGATTACGCAATAGCGTAACGTACCATCAATGTCCGATCACAGGCACATTGAATACTTTCTGGCAGACTACGACAAGGAAATAGTAACCTATCGTAATTCCAGGAAAACTGATTGGACAAAGTCCTTGTGAAAACCCATTTGCAAACTCCAGCTGACATGGAGCTAATAACTGACCAAGTAAATGAGGCCATTCTGACATCTTACGAGAATAGCTGCCCCATAACTGATTGTGAGACGCAGTGCAACAGAAAAATAGTATGGTGGAACCAACACCTGGTTAATCTGAGAAAAACAACAAGGAAGCTTTTCAATAGAGTACGGGAGAGTGGAACCAACATGCCTAGGCTCTAACCGAATACAACAAAGTTCTAAAGAGAGCTAAAATGAGCTCTTGGAGGAAGTTCTGTAAGGATATTGAAAACATAACTCAAATAGTTCGCCTCAATAAAGTATTGTCAAAAGATCCCGTTACACCTGTTGGGAATATGATGAAACCAACAGGTGACTATAGTAATAGTGAAAGGAAAACACTAGAAATGCTTCTTGAAACGCATTTTTCAGTAATACTAGCTCAGACCGAGCCTACTGAGTTGGTGCCTGACAACTGTCCAAAGAGACCTACAAGTTATGACTGGAAAATTGCCAGAAAAGTAATAACCTACAATAAGGTAGTTTAAGCTATCCAATCTTATAAATTCCCTGAACTAGATAAAATATTCCCAATACTCTTGCAGCAGGGGATAGAAATCTTGACTCCGTTTTCAATCAAAATCTTTCGGCTAAGCTTAGCGGGAAACTACCTGCTACTAGCATGGAGACTTACCAAGGTAATATTCATTCCTAAACTAGTGTGGCAAATGTACAACCAACCTAAGGCCTTTAGACCGATTAGCCTAATGTTTTTTTGCTTGAAGACCATGGAAAAACTGGTAGACAGATATCTACGAGACGGGGTACTAAACAACAATCCCCTACATCGAAATCAACATGCTTACCAACAGAGCAAATCATATGACTCTGCGTTACATAAACTAGTTAGCAGGGTAGAAGTGACGCTCAATAACAAAAAAATAGCCTTAGCAGCATTCTCAATAACCAATGCAACCCTAAGACATGGAGCTGACCACGTCTTAAATAGTTGGATAAACCCACGTTGAAGGGCTGTCAGGTGCAAGCAAACTTGCGACAGGAATTTCCAAGATTCATACCACAAGAAACTGTCCGGAAGAGGGAGTTCTTTTCCCCTTTATGTGGAATCTAGTGGTAAACGAGCTACTAGTATTACTCAATGATTAAGAATTCTATACCCAAGGTTACACGGATGACATTGTCATATTGATCAGGGGCAAAAATACAAACATCATTGCAGAGCTAACACAAAGATGGTGTGAAAGGGAAGACCTCAAGGGTGAACCCTAAAAGACCTCATTAATAAAGTTCACGAGAAAAAGAGAGGCAATTTTATAACTTTATAATTTTCGGTGAAAGTATACAGGTGGTTCAGTAAGTCAAATATCTGGGCATCACCTAAATGTAAAGCTAAATTGGAAAAAGTAACCAGAAAAGTCAAACCAGCACTTGTTGCGGACAGGCGTATGTTTGGGAGAACATGGGGACTGCAACCAAAAATTGGTAATGTGGCTGTTCATCACAACGGTAAGACCCATGTTATTGTTTTGGCACATTAGTATGGTGGCTAAAACTTGAACAAAAAACGGTAGTCATTACGCTAACTAGGATACAAAGACTAGCATGCTTGTGTATCTGGGGAGTCATGAAGAGAGAGAGACTCTTACAGCACCTATGGAAGCACTCCTATATCTCATCCCCTTGGATATTTTTCTAAAGGGAGAAGCTTATATTGCTGCACGTAGAATGAAATCCACCGGTACCTGGCCCATGAAAGGTGTGGGCACAAACGGATGCAGGAAGTGGTCAAAGGTAATACCATACTAAGCATGGATACTGACCACACCCTAGCGGTTTACTCATTTGAAAAATTTTTCAATGTGAATTACGATCATGACTGGGCAAAAGGCAACCAATCACAACTCAGAAGTGGGCTGGTCTGGTATACAGATGGATCCCGCACTGCCCAAGGAACAGGGGCGGGTATACATGGCATAAAACCAAAGGTAAACCTTAACTTACCCTTAGGCAGGTACGCGACAGTGTTTCAAGTTGAAATATTTGCGATAATGCAATGCATAATAGATAATACTAGTCGCGGATACACTCAACAACAAATTAGTATCTTAACTAACAGCCAAGTTGCCCTTAAAGCGCTGGCGTTATCTCATATCAACTCCAAGCTCGTAAAAGATTGCCTAGCCCATTTGGTCACGCTATCTGAGGGTAACAAGGTCAACCTCATTTGGGTACCAGGCCACTCTGGAGTGGAAGGGAATGAAAGAGCAAGAGAAAGGACAACACTCATCTCGCTGTGGAAAAGACTAATGAAGGAAATAATTGGAAAACCTTCCAGTAGGCTAAGTGATGACGTACTCAATTTAGGACGTACTCAAACAAGACGGGTAGTAGGACTTATAATAGGATGCCACCACCTAAAAAATAACCTCCATAAGAATAGGAGTAAACAGAGGTGATACACTCTGCAGATTGTGTGAAGAAGAGGAAGAAACATCCTCACACATAATATTTGACTGCTCAGCACTATACCAAAAAAGGCAGGAACTCTTTAGGGTAAATCTCTGTGGCAATCTACCCAATCACGAGAATCTCATAAAGAAAATCGTCGTATGAAGGGCATAATGTTGCTAGTCTTATTATTTTTTGCCAAACTTCGTATTGCAATTGAGTTTAAAAAAAGAGAGTTTAAGGGATGCAATTTAAGATTTTCTTGGGGTGGACTTATGCTTTGTTTAATAAAGTAACAAAAGTTGAATATAATTTGCAAACAAATGAGTTGGTAAAAGTGCTTTACACTCTAAAAACAAATTGCGGGTTGTTTAATCATTTTTCTAGAGACACTTTTGATATAATAAAGTGCTTATTATGTTAAAATTCGAACACGCCCCGTATGTTTGTGTCTAAAATTCGATTGCGTCCGAATTGCTCGAAGTGAAGGGGCGTTCGCTCAACGGAAAGGTATTTAAGAGGAACCACTCCGTGGCCATAACAGTTTCTTGTGCATTTTATTCGGACGTGTCGGTTTTAAAAGTTTGTCGGTGCCAGGCGCAGCCCGAAACTGCCGGAGTTTTGAACATCCCTGCATTATTAACTTCGGCTAGCTTGAACGGTAGGTGATCCTCTCGATGTGGCAACTTCTCCCTCTAAAGCGATAGAATTTGAGTCGGCGGGTTTGGAGTCCAATTAAAACGGCAGCGCCGGGCTTTCCGCCCGGATCCTCCCGGCCGCCGAGGATATGCTAATCCGGGCCGGCGCGCCGGCCCGGGGCATAAAGAAGCCGGATTTTTAACTTTTCATGGGGCTCATAAGCCAAAGCGAATGGCACGGCGGGTCCCGCGGGGCCCGCCGATCGCTCCTCCGGGAGCAGGACCCACCATAACCGTACGCCATAAAATTAAACAAGGAGAGTAAAGCGGGAAATTCGGCCGGAGCACGGAACGTCGCAATGGGGTGATTTATTTTTCATGCGGCGCGGGCATGCGAATGTGCCGAATTAGGGGAACGGCCCGCTCTCCCGTTTCGGAAATCGTGACGGCAGGGTAATTAGTCGCGCCCCGTGGCTGTTCGCGTTGTCGTCCCGAAAATGAGGCCTAATTATGCCCGAAAGCTGCCGGCGCGCGAGGTTGGTGAACCGTGTAAAATGCTCGGCCGTATTTAGCGGGAATTATGGGATATATGGGGGTGGTGCATGCTTTTCACCAAAATCATCCGTCCTGTAGTTTTATAAAATGCAAAAAATTCAACCCACTTTTTTAGTTCTTGTTTATCCATTCTTTTATTTTTTTCAATTATATTCACACTATTTCATTTTTTGTGTCTCCCTCAAATTCATCTTCATTGGTTTCCGTTACGGTTAAACAGAAATTTTAGCTCACTTAAGTTTTTAGCGACATGTTTAACTTAATTAATGATTTAGTAGTTCTAAAATTAGCCGAACACTCTTTAAAGTGTCTTAGTATGCCATTACTAATTAATACTGTTAATTGTGTCTAAAACCTCATTTCGTTGCGGTACTTCGTTTGCGTTAATTAGCTGTTGTTGAACTCTTTGATCCCGTTCTTTGAAGTTCAACACTTCTTTTTCTAGTCGCGATCTTTCATTATTGCTGTGCAGATACTGTTGCACATTGTTTGTTAATTGGCAGTTAATTAGACACTATTTGCGTTCAGTCGCGACACCATAGCAGTAGCTTTAGGAATTTGAAACAGAGGTTGAAGACTTCGTTTGAGCCGATCAGTGAGTAGTCCTGGATGTATCGAAGGCGCCAGGAGATTGGCGCTATTGCATGGTGACTTTGGGGTTCAGAATACCTACTTCATTGAGCAACTCTCTTCTCAATGATGTTCAGCTATAATAGGAACTATCTAATATCTGAAGAGCGGAGATCACCAGTTGGACTCCAAAACGAAAACTATAGTAGATTTCACCGGTGTGTTTTTCACACTCAAGCAATATTTTTCAAAAATTTAACACACAGGGTCCCTGAAGGTATTTCATCACGATACAAAACCGTGTAAATGATACACCATAACAAAATGAATAACAGAATCACAATATACTGGTGAAACGATCAAAAATCAACTATAATAATGGAGATGGAGTCGAGAAGAGTAACGATGACTGAATGGGAGATCTTCTGTCATTCTTCTTTCAAATGTTCGAACTTTTCAGCCGAAGTTTTTTTGCCCACCTTCTCTCCACTTCCTGCTAGAAGTTCTCGATAGGGTTCAAACCTGAGCTTTGGCTTGGCCACTCCACTGCAGTAATCTTCTTTCTGCTGAACTAATTCTTGAGATTAAACCTCGCATATGGAAGCACGATCTTCTCAAGAATATCCATATAATATATTATAATAAAGAATATCCATGTTTCTGTCCATTATCCCATCTATCTTGTACAAGGGACCGACTGAATACTCCCCGCACCATCACTGATCCGCTACCATGCTTGACAGTCGAGATTTGGTAACAAGGATAAAATATTTTGCCGAATAGGCTAATGCCAAAACAACATGAACTTGCTTTTATTCGACCAGAGTAAGTCGTTGAACTCTTGACGAGCCAGTGCAGATGACTGCGGGCAATCTCGAGGCGCGCCTTTCGGTTATTCTCAATGATGAGTGACTTAGACGATGTCTGACAGTCTAGGGAGAAATATCAGAGAGGTTGAACTCGCGAATTCTTTAAGATCTCCCTAGCGACAGTACGAGGGGTTTTCTTGGGTCGTCCGGGCACAGTTTGACGAGAGACCACTCCAGTATCATTAATTCTCTTCAGAAGACAGTAGACTTCTGAACACCAAACTAATCCCCAAAGACGCTGGTGAGAGAGTCCTTCAGATGGCCCTGTTGGATGGCCTTCCTCTTCTCATCTGTCAACCAACGATGCTTACAAGTATCAGCCATCACCTTGAAATAAACCGCACCCAAAAATAAGCGAAAAGTACATTGAACGAAAATGACCATTTGTATGGATTTTTAAAAATCGGCCATATTTTTTGTTACGTTGGCCGGAATTTGGAAATCTTTGTCTCAATAATAGTAAAACCCACGCCCAAATGCATAAAAAGTTTCAATCGGACAGTACAAGGTTATGACAAAAAACGCACAGGTGAAAGAAATATGACATCACGCAAACCTACAACTGCTCGTTGTCTATCCTGGCATCATTTTAATCGAAAGCATGTACATTGGACATTGCACTAATGAAATATGTAAGTCGATACCCAAAGAGTGGGAATCATTAGGTAGACTTAACGGCGAGGGTGTGTAAAAAGAATTTAAAATCATATAAACTTGCAACTGCTCGCTGCCTATCCTGGTTTCATTTTACCCGATCGTATGTGGATTGGATCGCCAATGAAGATCGGTTTGATTTTCCGAGGAGACTCGAACGTGTATGTGTCCATAGCAATGATAGTAAAGCAGAAATGTAGTGATGATTTGGTGGGAAATTCGATATCCGAAGAGTCGGGATCACCAGCTAGACTTCGAGATGAAGATTGCGTGAAATGAATTTGGTATTGCATAAATTTACAATTGGTCATAGTTTATTCCGCTTTCTTTTTGCTCGAGGGTATTTGAATTGGTCAGTGCGCCAAAGACCTGCTATGAGACCCAAACATGTATGTGTCTATAGCAATAATGGTAAAGCAAAAATGCAGTGACAATTTGGTGGGTAATTTGATATCCGAAGAGCTGGGATCACCAGGTAGAATTTGATATTACACAAACCTGCAACTGCTCGCTATCTATCCTGGTCATATTTTGCTTGAGAGCATGTAAGTTAGACACTGTGCCAATAGAGATCGGTGTTATGGATTTTCCGACGAGGCCCAAACAAGTATATGTCCACAGCGATGAATATAGTGACGCTTTGGTGAACAAGTAAGTACAAGTAGAGATCACAAGGTAGACTTCAAGACGAAAATTGTTTGAAATGAATTTGGTAGTGCATAAATCTGCAACTTGTCATAGTTTATTCCGCCTTTGATTTGCTCGGGGGTATGTAAACTGAACACTATAGCAATAGAGAAGAGTTTGGTTTTTTATAATGAAGATTGAATGGGAAACTCGATATTCAGAGAGGCAGGATTGCTAGGTGCAATTCAAGGACAAGGCTATGTGAAAGGAATTTGACATCACAAAATCTACAACTGCTCGATGTCTTTATTAATTTAATTTCCTCCGTTAGTATCTAAATTGGACACTATACTAATGGAGATCGGATTGGTTTTCCAGTAAAACTCTAACTCGTTTGTGTCTATAGCAATTATGGTAAAGCAGAAATTTACTGACAATTGGGTGGGCAATTCGATATCTGAAGACCGGGGATCATTAGGCAGACCTTGAGGCGAAAGTTGTGTGAAAGAAATTTGATATTATTTTATATATTATATAATATTATCTATCTGGGCCTAATTGTGTTAGAGGTCGTGTGAATTGGAGATTTATTTTGCTTTTCAACGAGATCCAAACGTATTTATGTCCACAGCAATGATAGTAAAACAAAAATGTACTGACGATTTGATGAGTAATTCAATATCCTAAGAACGGGGATCACCAAGTAAACTCCAAGACGAATATTGGGTGAAATTAATTTGACGTTACATAAGTCTGCAACCGTTCGCTGTCTATCTTGGCTTCGTTTTACTTGAGGGCATGTGAATTGGACACTGCGCCAATAAAGATTAGATTGGTTTTCTGTCAAGACACGAATGTGTATGTGTTCACAGCAATGATCGTAGAGCAATTTGGCAATCGAAGAGCAAGGACTACCAGGTAGACTTCAAGACAAAGGCTGTGTAAAAGGAACTTGAGATCACACAAACTTGCAACTGTTAACTGTTTATCTCGCCTTCATTTTACCCGAGAATATGTGAATAGGACATCGCGCCAATGGAGATCGGTTTGGTTTTCCGAAGAGACTCGAACGTGTTTGTGGTCGATATTCGAGGGGTTGAGACCACAAGTAGACTCCAAGATGAATATTGGCTGCAAACTATCTTGGCTTAGTTTTGCTCGAGGGGTATGTGAATTGAGCACTGCGGCAAAGAAGATCGGTTTTGTCTTCCAACGAGACGCAATGTACATGTCCATAGTGTTGTGGGTGGGAAATTTGATATTTTGATTCTCCACGTAGACTTCGAGGCGAAAACTGTGTGAAAGGAATTTAACATCACACGAACCTACAACTGCTATCTAGCTTGACTTCGTTTTGTTCGAGGGCATGTGAATTGGACATTGCTTCAACAGAGGGCGATTTGATTTTGTGGCGAGACTCTCTCATGTGTGTGTACACAGTAATGATGATAAAGCAAAAAAGTAGTGACGATTTGGTGAATAATTCAATATTTGAAGAGTCCGGATCACCAGATCTTGTATGAAATGTATTTGACAACAGAAATCTACAACCGTTCGCTGTCTATCTTAGTTTCGTTTTATACTGTACTAATTCGATACGTGTTATTAATACCAAAAACTTTTATTGGCATTGTCCTGTTTAATTAATGATATTCTTTGATTAAAGTGACTATTTTCTTGGTTAATCTTCGAATATCCGTTGAAATGAGTGAAGAACGCAATAATTTATCTTCATTTCACAGATAACTAAATAACTTTCCACATAGTGCCTGCAATTAGAAATGAACATATTTACCACAAGTCATCGATTTAGCAACTTTAAATAAATTTTCTGAAACTTTGGTTGCTTGACCAAAAGTTTCCAAACTCTGACCGAGGTCTAACAACCAGAGAACCAATCACATAATATCGACCTTTATTTTATTATTTGCTTGGTCAAAAGTACAAAACAAACGCGCTAAAGCAAAAAAAGTAGAAAGTATTAGAAAAAAGAACGATGTTGCATAGCGGTGAGAAGCAAAAGAATAATAGGGACACATTAAATCAATACCAAAAAGGAAGAGAAATATGAATTCTGCAATAGGTACTGGTCAGACAAATAGACAGAATAAAAATAGTAGAAACACTGAAATGAGAATTGGTATCATACGTTGAACACTAATAGATAATAGGTAGGACTCGGTTTTAGCAATATAATATCCACGGTCATAGGAAAGGTAAACAAGTCCAAGACTCTAAAAAGACCCCAAAAAATATTCAACTTTAGGACGTCCCTATATGGTATGCAGAGAGTTAATTAATTTCGCTATTTTTCGATTCACTTTCCTTAGTAGTTTTGCTGTATCAACACAACCAACAAATTATTGGAACGTCCATTTACTATTTCATAACCATGGTAGTTAAAAAATATCTCCTTGAAAACTTCCAAGAGGCAAAGTATACACCTAAGAAACATATTATATAATTTTTTTCTAAATCTGACAAAAGTTGTAGAAGTTACAAAAAATTTCCCCTTACTCTTTTGATTGGAGATATGCAGATATGTAAAATTTTAACCAAGGGGGTGATTTTGAGAGTTGGGGAATGAAAGAAAAAAGACAGTGAAATTTTCCACGAATCGTGGATGAAGACTTCTGTAATAGATATGAAATCTACATAAAATAAATATTAAAGGTCGTATATTTTTCTTCATACAACTTTCTTTGGTATAAGTCTGAAATTATAAATAAAATTACAGTTGCATTTCATGTTATAATAGGTATGATCTGGACGCCTTGCTAGCACTTTTGTCTTCTTGCACTACAGGATTTCAAAAGTTTTCTTCATTAATAATTGAATGTTAACTGGAAGTTCTAATAACTCTCCTGTATCTTTTTTTAAAAAACCTGAATTCTTGGTCTTCATTCTATCTTAGATAATTCCATTTCTATTCTTCTAAAAACACTTATCAATTCTTCCCTTCTTCCTTCATTCATCTTTCTCATCCCTTTCTATATTATATGCTCTTCATTCGTCTTTTCAAGGGTTGGTACTTCCTCTTTGTCACCTGGCAACTCCGAGCTTCTTTTTAGCCCAGCATCAATAGAAAGGAAACTTTACAGATGGTATCCAACAATATATCTCTTATAAAATTATAGGTCGCGTGCTTTATGCATGTCCATTCCAATATTTCATTGCTATATTCCACTTTTCAGGAAAGTGATTAGTTTTGAATAGACCAAATCATAAAAATAAAAAAATTATTTACATTTAAATTTAATGATACGTCGCATGCTGAGGTTTTCAGTTTTTATTAGGGTTTTCATACTTTAACCACCCTAAGAATCATAATATATGCTGAAAGTGGCCACTATTTGCGACCAAACAAGACAGAATCTGATGCGCTCTATTTTTGGTAACTTTCTTATCAATAGCTTTCAACGCACCTATAGTTTGTGGGCTATTGTGTAAGCTCCGTCTTTCAGATAGTTTCATAATCATGTGATGTTATATGGGTCGAGCGCGGTGGCCAAAATCCTTTCGAAATTAAGTACGTAGTCGCCGAAAAACGATTCAATTTTGGTCACGTTGAGTAATCTATGGGATATCGCCCCATCCTGCTGGAAATATTCAATGCAGATTTTCTTTTTTACAGAGTATTGAACGTTTCTAAATACTCCTTAATTCGGCGAAAACCTGCGCACTGATTTCTTGGGAGACGTCATGTTCTCTGTCTTTTCCTGTCACACTTCGAGAATTTTCTGGACGTCTATGTGCTGTTCTGCCGGCGTCACTATTTATAACTCTTCTAGAGATACTCGACTCCCGAGGGTCATTAAAACCGTTTTTTTTTCTAGAATCGCGTTGATCTATGCTATTTGTGGAAAGGCTACGGAATAAACCAAAAATGTCAATTTTCTTTTTTTATATTGGGCTTTTATATTGGCTTGTCTCATCAGAGCTTTTTTTTCCTAAGAGGACTTTTCCCCACGTACATTATTCGCACTTCCAGCACCATTCTTATCTAATAACACCGTTTTCAAACCTTCTGTGACGTCTTCTTCTTCCCAATGTGTTCTTCTGACATTCCATCATGCAAGTATTGTAGAATCTCCGACACCAAGCTTATTTGTAGATCATCTTCTATTTTCAAAAAGAAGTATTATGCCCAATAGACTTTTAACGTTGGGCACAATGTTAATTTCAACCCACTGTGGTTTGGCTGCTTGGCGCTTCCATTCCTGCACTACTCCAAATGCTAATTAAAGCTCCTGCTCTTGCTCTTGTTCCTGTGACAACCACAGATCGTCAAATATGGTACTTCTCTAATTGTAACTTCCCCAATGCTCTTCCTAGTTCTTCTTCAGATCTTTTATAAGACTCTCAAAGTGTTCTTTTAAGTCTACTTTCAGTTCTTTCCTCAGACTTTTTTCTTCGCGCTTATTTTGTTTTCTTTCTTAAACTTCGGAATGTTCTTTTTGTATCTATCTCTAACTCTAACTTTTTCTTTAATTATCCGATCAAAGTACTGCAATATTCTACTGTGTTTGTCTGTACTTTTTCTAATAGATTTCTGTAGTCTTCTTTGGAGTCTACTTTTATTTCTTGTAGTTCTCTTCCCAATTATCCTTTAAAGTTTTCAGGCTCGTCTTTAATATACTGCTTAAAATTTTAGTACTTCATACTGATCTACAAAACTCCTGGTCTGTTCTTCTGACTGTATAATAACCTTTTATAATTTATCTCTCCAATTTTTAGATTTTCTCTATTTTTCTCAAAAGGTTCTGTATTGATGCATCTAGATCGGCGATTTTCTCACCTTCGCCGATCAGGATCATGCACGTTCTAATTCTCGCTGTTCCAATTCGCTTTTTAGTTCCGCCAATTTCAATTTAGTTTCATTTAGCGTAGTTCGATTAGTTTACAATGTCTAGACACTATTTATTTCCACTTAGATCACCACGCGAACCCCATCAAAGCGCATGTGTTTTCTTGTCCGTTCCTCGTATACGCTTAAATATCCGCGCACAGTTTCTAGAATCCTCGCGGCTTGGCGAGAATTTTTTTGATATCTACACGCTACTCTGCATTTGTGGCTGCTCGTGACCCTTACACTAATAATAGTACTCTCAATTTTTGCATAATGGCAAAGAAGAAGTTTACGATAGTCAATAGTGTTAAGTTCAACGCCGTAAAATTAAAATTAGAATTAATTAAAGATTTAAGACGCATTTTTGATTTAATCTCTTGCAGCATTTTCTGCAGATAATTTATTTTGCGTAATTACTAATTTTAAAGTTGATTTTAATTAGAGCAAACAGCAATTTAGCTAATGATTGCCGGTTTTAACAAAAATGCGCCCCATTAAATTAAAAAAGAACGTTTAGTTAGTAAATCTAATTACACTAAATATACTGAGGATGTCCTAAATTCTCTTAAAGTTGATATTTTATTATCTGAAATTGGTCAAAGTAATTGGAAAATTCTTTTTTACGAGGATAAATGAATTATAAATTAGAATTATCTTTCTATATAATCTTCTAATTTGGAAACACATTTTCCCTACGGATAGACGGTTGTTTTATTCTGCTATCGTAAAATTAAGGTAGTTCTGATATTAAGAAGACACCGAGAGGCGCCAAACACCACAAATTTTCTTCTCAGTCACGCTGGCTCTCGGACGACGTCGGTCACGTTCATTTTCAACTGCTCGTCCTCCCAAAAGTTGTTTATGCCAGGCACATACTTGAGTCGTCTTAAGGGTGTTGTCTCCAAACCCTACCTTAAGCCTTCTCAACATTTCGGATGGTTTTACGTCTTTTGTTGCAAGAAAATTAATAAGAATACGATGTACAATGGATAAGAACACCTATTGTCCTCTCAATGTTCACGATATCTTCGTAGATGTGAGTTTCTCTAAAGCCATTAAAATATTCTTTTATGCCCTGTGTCGTTTCTTAGTTTGATCTAATTTTTTGCCCAACTAAGAAAGTTTCAGGATAAAATAGTAATCCGACGGAGTTAAAGACTAGAACTTTTTTTGCCATTCCATGACGTTTTGCTGCTTTCAGTCTTCCCAAAAGTACTGTATAGTATCTATCCATAATGGATTTCTTCTCCCAAAGCTAATAAATTAGGAGAATTCCTTCCGCATCCTAAAAAAACTGACTCATTGCCTTTTTAGGGATGGTTTCCGCTTTTTTCTTGTGCTGTCAAATCTTACAATTTCCGAGTACAATGGTAAAACCAACTTTTATGTATAGTTAAAAAAGACCCCAAAACCCGCTGAATTCGTCCACATACAAAACGGGGCGAACTCGCTTGGTTGATATACGGCATGCCTTCACCAACTAGCGCACTTTCGCCTATCTATCCAAAACCAGATCATGGATTTTGTTGATGATTCTTGGTATGACATCTATTTTCGTTTCTTTTGGACGAGGACAAGGAGATCTTTGTATCATTTTGTTTTCCAAAAAACGAATCACTACGAATTTCAAGTGTGTCCATTTGCACCGTCACTTGAAATTCGTGTGTCTAAACGCCTATCAAACGATGAATGAGTGTCAGAATGGTTTTTAACCATCGAACACTCATGTGAAAGGAGGAAACTATAACCACACGTACAGTTTTTGCGTGAATCAAGTTAACCATCACAAATATGGAAATTTTTTATTTAACAATTTAAAGGAGATATAAAATGAAAAATTAAAATCATGTTATAGGACCTATCTACCAACCACGTTTTCTAGTCCTCGCTGGTACCGTTCTTGGGGTTTGTAATCATACAAATGGCAACCTTTATTTAAATTTTCGTATATTGGTAAAGCGGCGTCCGACCAAAGAGGTGAGTCATTGGACAGAATGGATGGTAACTCGATGGTGTCAAATCATGACTATAGGTGGGGTGAGGTTGGATTCCATCGAGTTCTTACAATTTCTGCCAGGTTCTTTGAGCGTTTGTGGTCTAGCGTTTTCCATCTGCAGCAATACCCATCTTAGAATGACTGTATCAGAGTATTGTTTCAAGATTAATTTTGTCAAGCTTGGAGGTGATAACTGAACCTTCAGTAACCAGCTCGATGTAAATTACTTATATTCGTAATTCTATCATATCCATGCTCAAAATTGGCCTGTATTTTACCATCTGTTTAGGTACAAAGGGAGATCCAATTTTAATCTGCACATATTAACTCAGTGTTCAACTTGGTATTGCATTAAAGACACTTTCCTTAATCCTTGTTAACTTTGTCTTGTTTATGCATGTGGCTGATTGTCTATTGGGTTGGTGATGTTTCTACGGTTAAAGCTAAAGCTTTTCCGTCCGTATAGAGACCGTTTATTCTCGCGGGTTATTCCAGCCGCATCAGGAGCGCTTTTCTCCAAATCTCAGTGATACCAAAGAACAGTCAATATTTCATCATAATAAACTTTACAAAGACAGAACGATGTCGTCGAAAATACGTCTTCCTAACTGTTCAAAAACACTCACTAGAAAAAAATTTTCCACTATACCACGTGATAAGATTTGGAAATGGAAAGAAGTCACTTGGAGCTAATTCTGGAGTACAGAGAGACGAGGCTTGAACCCTAACGTGTTAAGTTTTATTATTAAGTGAAAACACATTTTTATTTTCCAGTTTTCTTCCTTGTTGATTCAGTTTTTTTTAAATGCTTTAGCACAATGGACTCATGTTACTGTTTTTTTCACATCTAAGTTGCCAACTTATGCAAATCCTAAAAAATGGCAGCCATTATTTTTTCAGCCTTCTTTGGCCTCACTTCATCTTTCCTCCATTGTTTTAGTTACTGCTTTCTCTTTGATATGTAGTGATAGCTCCACATTTCGTCTACGGTAAAGATTCATCTCAGGACTGCACTTAAACATTTACAAATATTGCGTTTTTGGCTGATGGATAAGAATCGCAATGGACATCTTGCGCAGCTTTTCCATGTCTCACATACTTTTATGCTGTTCCATAACGATCCTTGATATTTAGAACGCGATTCATCTTCACTGTATATTTGGCCACATTTCAATTAATTTATTTAAACAATGATGCAGAATAACCATGCATTTCGTTTAATTCCACCTTAATCTGGATAAACTTGCATTTTTTTAAACGAAGTTCCCGCAGTCTCCATATCTAATGCTTGTAGAGTAAAATGAATTTGTCGCTTTTGGCTTAAATGTGCCCTGCTTTTGTTTGGAGTGACGTCACCAAATTGGGACGCTATCTCATGGACATTTACCATAATTATCAAACAGCTAGCGTATAATACACATGATAAATTATTATTACAACATTTTACGTGTACAATTTTTTTAATAATAAATTAATAATCAAGGCGTGTCTCCAGATATAATTAGCAATAGCAATCACAAGTGTAATTGCACGGTAATTTATGTCAGTAGTAGTAAATAAATCATCTTTTGCGATATCAACAGAAAATGAAAATAATTTGCTTTGGTACAGATAACCAGGCCTATCAGTCACGTGACAAGGAAATGACTTCCAAGTGTGGACCGAGACCGCCGTTCGCGCAGCTAAGCTGACATCTATTTGTTTGCTTAGCAAATAGCTAGCACAACAATTGTGCGTCGAATATTAGTTTTGCGCATTTCGACAGATGCGCCCTTCAGGAACTGCTGTTGCGAGGCGCTCATTAATTGCAAGTTTCAGTTTCGGCTGCAGAAAGGGCGGGCGTTTAAACCGCTGTCAAGCTGCGGGGTCGTTGACAAAGGCGCTGTTGATGGACATCGATAGCTTTCGGCGTCTGCGGGTCAGCGATTTGATATTAAGCAATTCCCGAATGATAAAACAGATAATTTCGTTATAAGCGCTTGGTGTAGGACATAAATTCTGAAAGTTTATGGAGCTGCAAAGGCACTTACTTAAACCCATAAATTAAGAGCGACGTCTGGAAATTTATCTATTTTTGGTTTTGTTTTTATTTTCTTATCAAATCGATTTAGCACACCTTTCACGTAGCACTCTTGAGGATTCATAGCTCCGGTAGTTTTCAGGTCTTTTTCAAATAAGAATGAGTTTAAAAACATTTTTTTATCTTTAAAATAACGAATGTGTCCTACATTGCCATTACGGGTTGTTAGACAAGTTCGCAGATTGTTGGGTGCTATTCAGGCACCTGATATGTGTTCTGAATAGTCATGACCATGTAAATGTTTCCATATAAACTTACTGGGTGGCAGGGCTGTGTTTAGAAACCTACTATTCGGCTTGTTGTATCTAGATGAAAACCAACTCCGAGTAGGGCGTCAGTATTAAGTTCTGCGTTAAACTAGGAAACAATACAGCAATCATATGGTGATGACGCAGTATCGAAAAAAAACTTTGTATAGCATAAAATGTTTTCGGAGGGCAAAGACTTGGTGCAAGACGATCCTAGAGTTGGCTGTCACTGAACGCTGCAAATATGGAACGTATGAGGCAATTACTGCAAGAAGACCGTCGTGTTATTGTAAGCATTATATCAAAAGAACTAAAAGTGAATAGGGACGTGTACCATCAAATTTTATTCAACGAATTAGGCAAACGGAAACTGAATGCAAAAATAGTTCCTAGTACACTGACAGAGGAACAAAAAGAAACCAAAAACATTGCTGTTGGACTATTAGAAAGGACCAGAATTGAACTCATATTTGTGTTATAGCCGGAAATGAAAGTTGGTACTACCAATATGGCCTTAAACGAAACCATAAACTGCCCAATATTAAAGTCATGGTTTACGTTTCCAAAAAAGTGAAGCGATAACCTTCGAAAAAAGAGACAATGTCGATAGCAGTTTTTGGACAAACGATAAACCAAAACTTTTTGCTACAAGCAATTCGGCGGTATCATCCAGATTTGTAGGTATTTGGGCAGCAGTTCTTACTATATGGTAATATAAGGCACCATATAGCAGTTCGGGAATATCTGAGTAAACATCATATCCCCTACATTCACCAGACCTGGCACCGTCTAATTTTTTGTTTTCCTTTGTGAAAATTCCTCTAAGATGGAAGCGCCATGAAGATATTTCGACAACCCAAACTGCTGTGACATATGTGCTGAGAAGCGATCAAATGAAGCTTTTTCTTTTTGATTCACAGATAGCCGAGAGAACTAATTTAAAAATATTTAAGACCATTAATTGGTAAGCCGAATAAATTATTTTTTAGTCCATTCTGGGAAGTTTAACAAAAGTTGTATGCTGACTATGTCGAATAAAAAATTGACAGCAATAGTGGAGTCTTGGATTTAATCTTTTTTGTGTGTGACCTCACTTTTTAGATCTTACTCAACGAGTTAAGATGGGGGAGGGGGGGCAGTATCGTGACAGCATCCCATCTGCTGGACAAATTCTTTATTGGAGATGGTCAGGTGGAACGTGGAGAGTTCGTGAGATCGTATTTTACATCTTTATTCAATGATGGTAATATTCGGAATATAAATTCTTAATCAACAGGCGAGAAATTTTTGCTCTTGTTTGTTGTGATTTTATTCGTGGAATCTATTGCACTTACATTCTTACAGTATGAGTAATAAGTAAATTTGATCATATTAATCCAGTCATGGAGTTGGGATCAAACCAACGCCATTCTCTCCTAGAGGGTACTCGTTTGATTATTTTACATTAATTGTGATTGCTAGTTGGTTTTCGAGGTGTCCCTACTAAGTCTTTTGCATAACCTGTTAGCTTGGCTCTTGAATGTCTTTGGACTTTAATGGATACGTAGGGAATCTCCATATTTGCCTGGAAAGTATCATCGATTTTGTACTATTCTTAGATTGAAATCTCTTGTTATGGGATGCTTTTGCAAAACCCCATAGCTGGGTCCCATATAACCATACGGGTTTTAGGATTATTTTCAACTCCTTCCAAATAGGCAATACATTTGTTTGGTTTTAAAATCTGTTTCCTCTTACTCTTAGTTTTAATATTCCAAGAAAGTTTTTTATCTAGTTGCATCTCAGGTTATTTTATTACAGATTTCAGAGATATTGGGACGTTGTTGCAGGCAAACTAAATGTCTGCTTGGAAAGGTTATCTGTGCATATTTTCGCTATTGATTGTTATTTTCTATTTACTAGTGTTGGTATTTACTTAGGTGAAAGGATGGCTACATCATTTGCGCTCGTAGCCGGTTAGTCAGAGGAGTAGACCAGTACAGTACAGGTCATAGAAAAGTGCCTTATGGAACTCCTGACTAAATTTGGTGGAGTTTCGAGACGCCATTGTTATTTTTATTTAAAACTACTTAGATACGATTTTATCACTAGGAATGTCTTACTTAGGAAGTATAACTTGATCTTATGTAACATGCTTTTGTTGGTTTGACATCCAAGAGTGCAGATATATTTTTTCACTCAGTACTTTCCATGATTTCGTTGAGGACCTGATGGCTTTACAAAAACCGAACTGATAAGACGCGATTATTTGATTGAGGCGTGCTTTTTTGTTCTTTTGGGAGTAGCCATTCGAATTCCTTTGACGTTAAAGGTAGTCAGTTCGGTCCGAGCTTTGAAACGTAGTGGACGTGTGTGGGCCAAATATGCCTGCGATATCGCCGCGCCCGAGCCGTAGCCTTAAGGTCAGACGTATTGATTTATTTATTTAACAACTTTAACTAATATTTAATAGTCTAATTTACAGGGTGAGGCCTCATGGCCAACAACCCTTATTTTAACAACATGCCCTACGGGCAAACAAATTCAACACTATACCACCAAATTGCGATACCGCAATTCATATCAACACCTAACATGTTTTATCCACAACCTTTACCGCCACAACAACCACAGTATCAGCCCCCATCTAGCTACAGTCAGCAACTCCCTGTACAAGAATTGTGCCAAATTGTACAAAAAGCCTACTTAGCTGGAGTGTTAGGATTTTTCTTGTATAGTGAATTGTTTGTGCATCAATAAGTTTTTGTATGTCCATATTCTTGAGAAAGTAGGCGTTGGGGAATAATATTTTTCTCTATGTTCCTGATGTGGTTGGGTCAAATATTGCTTACTGTTGTCGCTTGGTTTGAGATCTATCAAAAAGAGAGAAAAGGTTGCTGGATGATCTTCTTCGGCTAGGTCGTTCCTTGATATGCGCTGGAACGGAGTGGCGTAAGAGTTGGTTGAACACACCCTTTTAACTGATAGGTGTAGTATCTTGTGTTCTCATCTTGGAAATGAGGTTAGAGGCTGGATGATGCTGATATGTAATATTATTTTTTTTTTCTTTCTATCACCTTTTCATAATTAGTGACACCGTGAATGTGGATTGGTGTAGAAGCCGCTGTTTGCTCTTTTAAAGAGGGTTGATTGTTTGGCTGCATTACGAAATAGGATGTTTGATTATAAGATCCAAATGAGGATTGGATGTTGCGTTCATTTTATCAGCGAGGTAAATGCGAAACCGCGATTTTCCTAGACAGCTTGATTATATCCGGTTGTTGTTCCCTACAAGCCGCATCCGCGCCCGATCGGAAACACGAATCATACAATGTTTACATTTAATAAATAAAATAACGATTTTGTAATGACAAAACGAAATAAAACTGTCTTCCACTTTCACAATATGTGAGTGGCACTGAGCTATCAGAGATAACGGAGCGCGCCGAGCGCATGTTTACCCTTTGAAAACCAAATGCGAAGTAGGGAGCATAGTGCCCCTAATTTATTTGTTGTTGCAGCTTGCTTTCACTTTCGAAGTACAATTTTGCCCTTATTTGCGAATGTGACTTTCACTGACGAGCGTTACCATTGAATTATTTTATTTCTTGGCGTTAATTGCATTAATTTGGTTGGGTTCAACAAAACGGTGTTACACACTATACTTTTACCAAAAGTACCGCTATCACAAAATTATTTTGAGAAATGCAGCTGTCATTTAGGGCAAAACTCGCTTTTATTAAAATATATTTAAAAACAAACTATAGAACAGAGATATGTTTGTGTAGTAAGAGGAACAGCACTGGCGTGGCTAAGCGGTTTAAGCGCTTGGTTTAAGTGCCTGCTCGATTACTAAAAATAATCGCGTGTCTGCATGCACATCGCACAAAGGGTAATAATGCGGTCACCTATGACGCTTCAAAGTTTAAAAATGTAGAACTGAATAAAATGGTGATTACATCCATCAAAAATATAATCACAGTGAGGGAGATCTTGTTTTCGACCAAAAATTTATTTTAAATATATTTCAGAAAGCAAAACAAATAAAACCACACCAACTGAGGTTGTCCACTAAAAATTGCAAGCTTCTTAACCGAACAACACCAGAGCAGCTTAATGTTGCCAATAAATTTAATCAGTGGCGATATTTCGATAGTTTCTCCAAATTTATGCTTCTTTTCGCAATTTATGGCTTTAATCTCGCTCGAAACGGAATACGCATAAATATAAAGTTATTTGCAAAGCAAAATAAGAATCTCCAATTTCTGCCTTTGCGCTCCGCCCGCCCCATGAATGTTAAAGCGAGCGGAGTAGCAACAAACTTCTTAGCCATCGACCTCGATCGCAGTAAAACGGAAAATCCACAGGCCGCGGCGCCCCGCGAGAGGTCCATTTCCTTCATTACAAGTTGTCCGGAAGTTTCCGGGCGCGATACAGCTAATGATAATCTCCGGGCGCCGCTTATTAGCCGTTTTTCAGGCTCGCTGAAAACAAAAGTTGCGCGCAGCTCATCTTAATATTTAAACGCGGGCTCATGCGTAACGATTGGTGAGGGAATAGCATCGAACTTCCAGCGGAGTTCGGGCTGGGTATCGTCGGCGAGACGAAGACGAAACAAAGGCCCTAAATATTTAACAGAGTCATGCATAGCAAAGAAACGTCCGGAATGCCGGCGCGAACCTAACTTACAATTCCCGAAATTAAGTTATAATGCGGGCCGACGTGAGATTTTTCGGGCGCTATTGATAGAGAAATATGGCGGTGGCGCCGCCGCCTCCGCCGCCTCCGCCGCGGGCCTCTGCAGGATTGTTTATGTAGTGCTGCGTAAAAATGTACTCAGTCACCGTTAACTGCAGAGCAAGACAAACTGTGTTGTTCATGGCTGAGAGGACTTAAAATTCTGAAAATTCCGCCCGTCTTCCTTTCCACTCCTTTGAGCTTCGCCATGTTCGCGTTCCCCTGTTTTTATTGCATGTTAAATTCAGACTGCAAATACTACACACGTTCTTGGTGCCTCGCCCTTGGGTACGTCCTGCTGAAATGATGTTTAAAAGGTTTTAATATTTCGTAAAATGACGCTTCGATGAGCGCGCTCCTTCCTAATGGAATTTCAACAAAATTGCCAGACAAATTTGGGAATGCTTGCCGAACGTCTTATTGAAATGTTAAGTTCACGGCGCCCACGCGTGAAGCTTTTCAATGTCGCCATATAAAAAATAATCCAATCACATGTAGCAAGCTACAAAAAATCAATAATTTGAAAATTAAATGGACCAAAAACTGATTATAGAAGAGAAACAAAAAGAAAGAAAGCAAATTGCACCTAAAGGTATTGGATGGATTGTAAAAGTTTGTGGTGGAAACATTGCGGCATGGTAATGCTGGTGTTAATTTTGTGGCAACATCAAGAGTCAATGTAGCGTCAAATAGCGTTGCGGTAAGGAAAAAAAGAAAAAGTTAGACTTTCTCATTTCCTTGCTGCAATTTCGGAAAGTAACCGCAACAAAAAACATTCAGGGCTTCATTTGGACCATTTGGGTCCCCAGAATATGACCTTGTGCATACTTTAGTGGAAAATATCTCAAAGTTCGCAAATGAAGAGACTGTCTAGAGTCTGAATGCGTTTGCAATTGGCCATTTAAAGATATTTAAATTTACTTCCTAGCTCTACATCTGCGGCCATTTCTTTACTTAAATGTCATGAAAAGATCTTTCAAATCAAGCCGCAGTAGGGGATGAACATGTGCAAGAACGTACAAAATGAACATGAGCTGGAAACAATTTGTTTGCTCTTTGAACGAAATACTCGTGGTATACAAATACTACAAGAAACTTATAATAATTCAAGAAAAATCCGATTTTGGCCAATCGAAAAAGCGTCATCCTCCATCATGACGTGAAAACTGAAGGAGTGAAAATGGCAATTCCTCCAGCACCCTCCGTATTATTCAATTCTTGAAGGGCAAGATGTTTGGTTCTATGGAAACTCTTGGACACTACCTCAAACCTCTTTTTGAAGAAACACCACGCGATTTCTACGAAGGAGGAATCTACAAGCTCGTTAAACGTTGGAATTATGACTAATAAAACTTTCTTCTACAATTTAATATTTTAGAATTCAATACAAATTTTTCATTCAATATACCATGGAAGAATATTTTGCATAAAGAGGCGTTAAGCAAGATAATTGGAAATATACACAAACACAACACTAGGAAAATATCGGTCAAGCTTCAGAAAAGGAAGTTTAAGGAAGTTTAAGATGGAGAAAACAAATAGAGGATAAAAATAAAACAGGTGGTGAAGTGTGAAAGCGCAAAAGAATAAAAGGATAGAAAGTGAGTCATTGAAAAGTCTTTTCCTAGATGCTTCAATGTTCTGTTTCCAGTTCTATTTGGAGTGCTCTATTTTTAATATTTCTGGGGATTTGATGTATTTTTTTTACTCCCTTCCTGTGGAGAAACAATTGATTTTTAACGGTTTAAATAGTGGATAGTGTCAAAACACAATAGAATAGAAAGACAGAAAAGTGAGTCGTTGCAAAGTCTTCCTTTCAGGCTTCTTCATCGTTTTCAGTTCTTTTTTTTATTTCTTCATTTACAAGATGGTCGTGGTGCAAGTTTTTCTTTACTTCCCCCTTTGCTTCAATAACTGATTTTTAACACTTCAAATAGAATGGAAGAATAGAAAAGTGAGTTATTGTAAAGTCTTCTTTCCCGGATTCTTCAATGCTATGTTTTCAGTTTTCCTGTTTTTAATACCACTGAAGATTTGCACTTTACTGCAAAATGAATTAAAAATCTGGGTGTAATTTTTTTCAATGTTAGCAGATGTTTATTATAAGCTAAAATCCTCTGCCAAGACACTTTGATTATTTGAAAAATAGAGAAAATACAGAAATATTTTCCCTAGTGATAGTTCTACTCCTCTACACTGTGTTCTACCCCTATAAAGTTCTCTCCAAATAAAGATCTTTTAAACAAATTAAGAAATAATCCTAATCTCTGTAGAAGTCTTTCTGACATCATAATTTCTTTCGTTAACTGACTTTCTATTTCTTCACTGCTATATTATTCTCATACTATCGCTTAGTAGTCATTGTTAATGTAAGGTTTGTTTCCAATTTTTGCATTTCTTTCTATAGTCTTCTAGTTGATATGTTCCTATATACTCCTTGTAGGTCAATTAGTCATATGTGTTGTATGAATATGGTATTATGTTTTGCTTCCTATTTTTTTTCCATGAATATTTTCAGTTTCTCTCAATGATGGGCGCAATTGTTTTTCACAATAATTTTCAAATGTTTTCCCCTCAATTAAGAATCTTACAAGTAAGTTGTTAAGCATTTCGTTCAGTTTCTGAGTAGTACATTTATTAGTTCTGGGTTGATACCGCCAGCTCGTTTTCCTATTCTTTGAGGCAATTTTTCCATACATTGAGGACTATGTTCTTCAAGGACCCCTGAAATGGCCCATTTTTTTGAACATGTATCAGTTATATGTGCTTTATTGTAGGTGGATGTTTTTATTTGCCTTAAACTTACGGCACTTCAACAAGCGCTATATTTTGTAGAGAGCTGCTGAAAACAAAACAGGATGTTTGGTTCTCCGCCTGCGTCCACCTATATGTTGTTCATCTGTTTGCTTAGTCATAATTTCATTTACTGATTTCATCTTTTTGTATATATTCCTGTTTTGGTTTTATTATAAATAATGATGTACATCAAGATCTTTTAGATTCTTTAAATTAAAGTTGTCGTTTTGTCTTCCTCTGCAAATGATTGTTATGGTAACAGTTGGAGACAATTCTGCATTTTTTATTGAACGATTCCGGTTATAAAATATGTAACCGTAGTCGTCGTGATTGATTAGCGAAAGTAATGTAGCATTTCTTTTGGTCGAATATCTTGGTTTACCGTAAAATTGTGGTTTTTGCTGTTTGCTTGGTTTATTCGTTTTGTGGGAGGGGATGGTTACCCACAGATCAACGACATCGCAGTGAAACTTAACGGAGAAGGGCTTATGGTGGGCATATATATGATAACGCAGGTTTTCAGATAGCACAACATAAAAATATAATTTTCAAATTATGTTCTAAAAAGCTCAGATGTTTATAACGGCAAGAAGCGTGTCCAAAATGAATGCTGCTGTCATTTAACGGACTGATTTTTCCTTTTTCTCATAATTTAAGTTCACTTAAGGGGTGTCATTTTGTAGAACTACCTAAAGGTCGAACTGAAAGTGGTTGTATGTAATGATTTCCATAACGGCTATTAGGAGTGGCCGAATAGCGAGTGGACGCTCCTCTGTGATCCTGGCAGAGGCTAGGTCTACTTCAGGAAAGCAACGCTATCCACGCGAGCCTTGAATTGCCATCGCCCCCAAATACTAAGAGCAATTCGTGCCCTAATCCCCATTCAATACAAATAAATTCTTCCTTGATCCAATCCAACCTTACCAACCCATCCAGTCGGCGTGGTGAGTAACGGCTAACAAATCCCCTACATGCAAGGGGAGGCTTACATCCGGCGATGGATGATATAGTGTTGATAATGATATTAGGAGTGGGAGTAACGCATCGAGTCACTGAACTAGTTAGCTTAAGCTATAATTAAATATATTTCTTTCATTACTTTTTCAGCATGACCTAGTCTATTCAAATCTTAATACTTAATAAAAAAAATTTAGAAACGTTTTCTATCAAATTTACAAATGTAACTCTCATACGAGTATTAGTTATAAAATAGTGGATCAATTTTCTATAAGAACCTATGTTTTCTCTTAATTCATTTTAGCAAATCTATCTTCGTTGTCTTAAAGTTGGAAACTTAAAAAAATATCTTTAGAAATTGGAAAGTTTAGGGAGATGACACGTAATTCGTACTCGAGTTTTCAAGTGGTTTAAATAAGACCTTACCCGCGCATTTTAAAAAAGTTACGGAAGTTAGTCAGAGACTACTTGAGGAGCGCCATCTAACATGGAGTATACGTGTCCGTCAGGGTAAACCCGTTGGGGGCAGTTGAACATTGTGATAGTGCAGTCGGAGCAATGACTGAACATCAGGCTTTGCTATAAATTTAGGAAAACGACGATGGAAGCGCTTAAAGTCGTAAAAAGAAATACTGGCGTGAGATTAGCGACTAACTCTAGGACTAATGGCAGAGGAATTGGGATTACCAAAACTTGTTCGAACAGATAGACAGAAAGCAGAAAAGATGCAACATTCTGGAGATTTCATTACCATGTAAGACAAATATTGTCAAGAATAAGACCTGGTATCACAATTTTAATCCTTCAAGAAAACGACAGCAAGAGAGTTTTATCACAGCCTATATATAAGAGGAATTCTCCATTCGATCACATTACCGATTTCAAGAAATCAGAGAAGGGGCTCTATTTGCTTTGGTATTTGAGAAAAGTATTGTTAATGTCAATGTGAAAGATCATTTCAAACAATCTTAGTGGTTCACTCAACAATTTTTATGTCATTACAAAGTGGTTCGCATAGATATTCGATCCTGTATTTTATTTTGGAGCCAATGAGACATTCGTACAGTTATCCTTATAAACAAGGGTGTTAAAATAGGCAGCACTGAGACTCTAGGCCCTCAAAAACTTTTTTGTCCATTTTGTGAAACAGGAACCTTCCCACTGGCAATGTCAAACATCTAGTTTTGTCTTATCTTGGATAACTTACAGTTCTTTAAATTTGAACTGTTTATGATTAGAAACAAAAATTAGTAGATTCCTGAGAGTATTAAAAAAATATTACCTTTATAGCCAACTCCCTTGATACTCCAACTTAACATCACAACTTATTGCAAATCAACTGTGCATGTTTAGGGCATTCAAAAATGATTGAGGCACCTCGTAAAACTTTAATTAATTATATCGCTGATTCAAATACGCCTGGTGCTTGTGTGAAGATAAGACTATAAAAACGCCTGTTGCTTTTAGACAACATTGCTGGAATGCACAGAAGAATAGTTTGTAAATTATGTGTAGAGTATTGCGAGTGCGCTTGCGAACAAAGTGGAAAATCACGGGAGCAGACAATCATGGCGTGGTTTCTTTGAAGGAAGAGTCACCCCCCTTTCCTTTGGATATCCATACATGCATGAGATATTAAAATTAAAAAGCAACAAGGACTGTACTGAGAAAGACAAGAAGAGATGACTCAAAATTTGATGAACTAGATGCAAGAGGTTGTCTCTCAATGTACCATCATCTATGAGAACTTGAAGATGATAAAGGTCTATATACAAAGTCGATTGTCTTTTGGGATTTTGCTGATGGATTGGCTCATGAGGCACCACCAGTGAGCGATACTGCGAGTCGCTGGATCGACTCCGCTGATGTATTCAGCAACGCCATGTTTCGATTCTGTAATCTATTGGGTACACCGTGCAGTCTCACATTCATCAGATATTACTATGTAAAGCCTCAGTCGGATGTCTACAAGCGGTGCTGTGCTACTGTTGCGGCGATAGAAGAAGGGGAATACATCTAACAGAATGTGTGCTCACTGCTGAAAGTTTATTAAGGAAAAATCACCCATTTTTGAACACCGCAGGTAAAATAACTTCAAACTTCAATTGCGAACGTACGCGCTAGCATTTAGAACGAAAGGTACAGGCCGTTAGTCAAAAAACGCGCGTATTACGTATTATAGAAATTTAAATACTTCAGCAGTCTGAAACTTACATACTGCAGTTCCAATTTATGTTGCTTTGTTTACAACTATCTCTTTATAAATTATATGATAAAATAAGGAAAATGAAAGTTTAAATAGCTTTAGTCCAGTCTTTCGATTTAAACATGGGGCCATTTCAGTGTCTCGCTTTATTTTCATTTACTCGGCCAATTCACACGGCGTGCCTTGTAAAACAGAAGTAATTTAAAGCTCAATTTAAAAGGGTGCGCTGTTACCTCCTACTATATCTCCCAACCGTTTTATGGTGAGCTAAAAGAACCATACAGTCGCTCTATTGCCCTTAACGAGACTTCCTAAATTAGAATTGACATTTCCAGATTTTTGAGGTAAAACGGCCAGCTCAAATCCACCAGAATGGTTTCAGGCGTGCTAATTATTTTCCACCAATCGTTTGGTTTGTTCTAAAAAATGTGTGATTGTTGTGGAGGTCTTTACTTGTATAATTTCTTACGGGGACGAATAAAATATAAACTGGAAAAGTATCTGTCTGTAAAGTACCTCTCATGACTGTTTTTTAGTCAGTATCAGAATGTCGGAGCAAGAGGTACTCCCGTTCTTTGCACAATGGATTATTATCAAGTTTGTCACTAGAATCATCTAAAATTTTGAGAAGATAAGGGACGACATTGAGAAGACTTAAGTGTACGCATGGCGAAAATAATTTTTGGAAAGATGAGAAGCAGCTGAAAATCAAAGACCAGCGTGACTAAGAAGAAAATTCGGTAAAACAAATCGACAAACATTTAAAAAATAAAAACAGAGATGCTGTAAAATAATTTCTTATGAAAGAAGTTATGTGGTGAAAACTTGGAGGTCAACTATATTTAAAGATTGGAACACATTAAGACTAGCAAAGATCAACATTAAACCTTGATTACAAAATTGAATTTTTTAACAGAAAAACATAAGATTGGAAATATGAATAAACGAAACATAAAAGAAAACACAAAAAAAGAAAAAATTGATTTTATATTTAACAGGAGCCAACAAAAAATATAGAGTACCCTCCAAACAAGCTATAGGCAGATGAAGATATAAAAAAAGGTTCGCGAACGTATGCCAGAAAATGACGACCTTAATGAACAACTGAGGAAAATAACAAAAATTGGGCAACGAAACTGGTACAAAAAAGTAGAAGTAGCGGGTTTAAGATTGACTAAAATAGCAGTAAAATATAAAAATTTAGAAAAAAGAAGAAAGGACGTCCGCAGCTCATGAAATAGAATGGGTTGAAGAGAAGTACGGGTCTCACGCAGTATAAGATCAGAAATAAAACACAGAATAGTTATATTGGCTATCCCAAGAAATAAGAGGGCATTATGAACTATGGTTTTAGTGGTTTAGAGGCTAACCATAAGAGAGCCAACTTAAAAAAAGTCAGACATTAACTTATGCTGACAAACTTAATTTTCAAAAAAAAACTTGAAGACGTGTATGTATATGTTGTGAAGAAGCTGCAGAGTTACAACAATCGAACAAGTGAAAAAACCAAAACTAACTACAAAGAGATATTAGGGCATTAAGGAAGTAAAGATCAAAATGAGACTTTATACCAATCATAATTGCTGCTGATAACTTTTAAGTACACATGATGCTTCACAAATGAAGAAGAACGACCATTGCGAGCGGAAAAGCATAACGAGTGAAATTAGAAGCAGAATAGACACGAGCAGCAAATAAAGTTTTGGAAAGGAAATCCGAAGGCAAAAGAACAAAAAGCCGACTAAAAGAACGCAATTTGCAAAAGCTTATATTGAAATTGGAATAAAAGAGCGAAAAATTGGACGAAGTGGAGGAATAATTGTAGATAAGGCTGAAAATCTTTGGAAGTGTACAACTTAATTTTTGAGATAGATCCGATGGGGGTTTAAAAAGTGGCTAGCAGTAGAAATGGGGTGACATGTGCGGTTAATTATCCCCCAGTCAACAAGGCGCGACAAGTGGTAGAGTACTTTAACCGGCACATAGTCTAAATTTTCTGGTCTGTCCTAGAAACTGGCGGAGAATCAAAACGTCATGCACGCCCTGCTGACCTGCAAGGAGGAGGAGAAGACCAGGCCCAGAGAAAGAAATACTTAACAGGAGTAAGCGGATGTGGCTACGAACGCGGGATGAGATCGAAAGACTTTCGGCACACAGTGGATGGATTTTGCGAAATTTACGAACCGGTGCGGGAGATTACGCGTAAACATGAATTTGTGAGGGATGCACAAGAGTTGACCACATTGTAAAGACTAAATGGTTCAAACGGGCCGTTACGACGACTCGGATGAATCAATAGTTTTGAATCACCTGACCTGACTCGGGTTTTTCAGTTTTTTGTGACAAATTCTGAAGTTAAAGAGTTAAAGGTTGGTATAGTTCCCTAACCATGCCTTGAGTTTTGCTTTCCCCCGCAAAAGCTCCTACTCATGGCTTCCGTCATTTACACTTGAGTTTTCTCTAATTTGGAGCAAAACTTGATATTCATTCATTGCTCCATTGCACTGACTAGCTGCAGGGGGTTTACCCCGACGGTCACGTGTACTATACGTTAAGTGGCGTTTTTAAATGCGTATGCGCGTGCACCTAGTTCCTGATATCGTCGAGTTATTTGAATGGTCTAGGAGTTACTATAACATTTTTCAAACTTTTACAATTTAGCATTATGTGGCCAAAGGAAAGCTCACTATTAGTACGACGAACACCAGATATATGTTAGGCTTCTCGTAACGTGGGGACTTCTTGGGGCGTATCTATTAATCTTTCTCACACAAAAAATAATAAAATTAAAAAACAGCCAAAAACCTGTAAATTATGCTTCGCATCCTGTAGAAATTGGTGATCTTCTATGATATTTATTTAAAGAGTCATTTGTTAAAAATCATAAATAAAACCGCGTAGTCAAAGAAGCAGTCAAAAAACGGCGTACAGTACAGAAAGGACTTACAATGAAGATAATTTTTCACACGAGTATGCAAGGTAAAAGCAGAAATTCAGAAAGGTTAACTTAACCTTTAGTCAGGTAAGTGGTAATGGAAACACTGATCACTGGACAGGTTAAAATAAATTTAATATCAACTTTTCAGAAATTTACAATGCTCTATAGAAGCGTTTGTTAAGAAACCCAAATTAAGTAACGATATTAGGTCTATATCAACAAGTCTACACCAGAATCGCAAAATAAAACAGAAGAATACATAATTTAGATAGTAAATAGTCTTTTCGACATAATTTTTGGATAATGTGGCACAGGCTGTCAATCAAGTTCATATCATGGCAGAAGTCTGATTTGTTGCTCCTCTTCCACAAGGTAGTTGTACGTCCTTCATCCTTCATAAAAGCAACATATGCCTTATTGAGAATATTTTAATGTATTTTTATTTACGGCGCCAACACATAAAATATCACTACATTAAATGGCAACTCACACCACTTGCTAACTCCGCTTTACTTTACAGTCTGATGAAGGAATTTATTGTCCAATTTATTAAATTGAAAATATTTAATTTCACCAAAAAAGCAACGAACCACTAAAGGTCATCCGGTTGGAAGTGCTCAATTCTGTCGATGTTATTTCTCGAAGGGGCTTCCCCTTGACGATACGTTTGCATCAGCTCGGTCCACTGTTTTTGAGGGCTTTTACAGGTTGTCTTACCACTGTTCGTTGCAAGGAACGTTGATTGTTTGTTCTTATTTTAAATCGAGTAATCAGATTTAATGCTGACAAGAACATTTATTTCTCGTCACGATTAACTCGGCCTATGACACACAGCATCCAGATAACCATGGCATGGTTCAAATAATACTAAACTATTTACAGATGTTTAAGGGCGTTCCTTACCTGTAAGTACTTAACTCTTTTTTTTTAAGAAAGTTGTAGAATTGAATTTTCAATTCTCTACTTCTAATATTTAAACACTTAGAATGTGTTTTGAATAGCCATGGCTTTGGAAAGCCCCATGTAAACTTACTAGGTGGACAGGCTGTGCTTAGAAACCAACTCTTCGGCTTGTTAAAGCTTACGAGTGACAAGATGGACTCAGATTCCTAGCAGGAAGTCGTATTCGTGACTTGATTTCAAATGAATTGCCTCATTATGTTGATGTATTAGCAATGTTGTTAACTTCAAGCCTTTTGTAGAGGATGGTTTTCATTGATGAATTTTTGACTTTTCTCTGTATTACAACCTTTTCCAGAAAAGTTAAAATAGCGATTTTTTAATTCTTTGCCTGATATGTGTTTTGAATAGACATAACCTTGAAAGTGTTGAATTTGATGGAAAGTTACGCGAATGATGTGATGGTAAAATTAAATTCTGCGTTAACGTAGGGAAAATCCCTAGTAGAACATGGAATCTGAGCACTTGGTAACGAGGCACTATCAAGAAGTCGCGTCTGTAAATTGCACAAAAGTGCAAGACGATTCTCAGTTACTGCAAGAAGACTATTTTACGATGGCAGGAGGGCTGAAATTAGTGTGTTACCAAATTTTACGTAACGGTTTAACTGAAACTTAATGCAAAAATATTTCTCACACACTGGCAGAGGAACAGCATTTCTGCTGAACTGTTGGATTGATCCTACACTTGCATTAAATATTACTGCTGGAAATGAAAGTTGGTGCTATTCGCTTTTCTCTTAAACAAAGCGCCACAGTGTCCAATGGTAAGGTCCACCAGCCTCCAAAAACAGGTGAGCGACAATCTCAGAAAACAAAAATTTTGATGTTACAAACGATAAACCAAAACTTTTGCGCCGAGCAATTCGGTACCTTTCTGATTTGTGGGCATCTGGGGAGTGAACAGTGAATATTTAGTAAAACGTCATATCTCTGCTCTACCACATCTGATCTGTCACAGTGTGTTGTTTTTTTTTTGTTTCCTCGTATGAAAATGCGATATCGCAGTAATGAAAATGGCTGTGACAGACATGTTGAGAAGCATCCCAGATGAAGGTTGCTGTACTTGCTTTCGTGACCTTCAAAAACTGCGCCACTTGTGCATAGCTAACCAAAGGGACCACTTTGACAAGACCTAAGATCATAGTTTTTTACGAGTTAAATCCTGGAACTTCTCTGACAGGGGTTGTACTTGATCGTTTAGCACTATTTTACTCTCACACTTTGGTGTAACTACAAAGGTTAAAACACATAGATTATGGTGTATTATACAAAACTGAACCAATACAATAAGAGAGGAAAGAGAAAGGAAGGAAAAGAAATAGAGAAGGGGATAAAGCAAAAAGAAAGTAAGTGAAGAATGGAATAGAAGAGAGAAGAGAAAAATTTTGAAAGGTTTGGATTGTGTGCCAAAAACATGTGGTCTATTTTTCACCCCTCTAAATTGTTAAAGTTTCCTTTCTAGGTCCAGACTTTTTCTAGAGAGAGGGGCTCTTATAATCTGGATTTGGGTTTTTTTCGCCTAGTTGTAGGAATCTGAGCCTTGTAAGACCTTCACAGTAGCACAAAATGTGGCCTATAGTCTCCTCCTATTCCTGGAAAAATCTGCACAGGCGGCTATCTGTTACTTTTAGGACACTTAAATGCCTTTTAAAGCGATAGTGTCCCGTCAGGAAGCCAACTATGACCCTAAGTTTAGGTCTGTTTAGTCGTAGGAGGTCTGCTGTAAGTTTTTGTAACGGTCCCTGTATGTACTGTTACTATTGTCTCAAGTGGCTGATATTGTTTCACCTTTCGTGAGTTTTATTGAGTATCCTTTTGAAGTTATTTGAAATGCCACAGTGAGCTTCGGGTCTGATGGGTCTTATTGTTGATCCTGCATTAGGCAATGAGTCTGTCATCTCGTTACCCCTGAAGCCCCGATCTCCTGGTACCCAGGAAATGGATCAGGAAAATTGCCTTTTTCTATTTCTGTCAGAGCACTTTTGCAGTCCCGAACAACTTTTGACTTTACCATAGGTGTGAATAGAGCGTTAAGTGGTGCTTGGCTGTACAAAAAGATGGCTATCCTCTTACCCCTAATGTTAAGCCTTTTGAAGTACAAGAATTGCGTAACTTTTCAGCAGTAAGTTAATAGTAAAACACATTGCTGTAACAATGAAGAAGAAAAACCAATCAATCCTAACACAATGAAGAAGATTTCGTATTGTATCAGAGCTATATAAAAGAAAAAAGAATATTAAACCGTTTTATGCATTTTCAGTAAAGCTCCTGTAAAGTTGGCTTCAGCAACTGCATGGGTATGGGCAATTTCCGCTGTTTCAAGAGCTGCACGCAGAGACAATGGCTTAATTTGTTGCAGAAACGAAGCGGAGCCAGTCGCCGAGATTTCACACGAGCAATTTATCACACTTCCAATACGGTGCCTGCTGCTGAGCCAGAGATCCGCTCGTTCCTAGACAATGCCCCAGTCATTTACATATCAAATTAAACCCAAAGAACAGATTCTATTAATTTCGCCGTATATTGCAAACAATACGCCTGCGAATGTGTTTTGTGTATAACTTAAACGGCGTGTAAACTCATGCATAAACATGGCGCGCAAAGCTACTCGGCGCGCTTTCGCGAAGCCGCCCATTGTGCTGCGGCACCGTCGCCACCTCGGCGTCGCGACGCCGCGCCCGCCCCGCAGCCGTTACACAACCTAATTGTTGCACCCTCTGATGGCATTCCGATACGCCGGCCGTAAAGAAGAGGAAAATGCAGGCGGCTGAGCGGAATCGGAATGGCGGCATTAGCGGCGGAGCCGCAAGCTTTCACGACCGGCGGAGAAAGTTCGGCTTGGCCTCATTCATTTTTCAAGTCCGGCTCTGACATGGACTAGGAATTAAGGTCTCGCCCTTGCCCAGGAAGGGCGCGCGGGCCGCGCAAGCCGCGTAATTGATTCGAAGCCGGGCCTGGCGCGCCGCTGAAGGATGGCGGGCGGTGGGCGCCGATTATCTCGACGGCCCCAGCCGCCGCCGCGGCGTGGAGCGACCTTTCCGCCGACCGCTGCGCGGAATCAAAATCGATCAGAACCGGACTGAATGAGAATTTATCGGCGGCGCTCCAATTTCGCTAATGACCGCACGTTTTTATGTGTTTTTACAGCCGGTGAATATTTAATCCGCCGGGGTGCCCGGAGCTTTATGGGGCGAAGTTAGGCGGGACTCCGGCAAGTTTTTATGGCGGCGCGCTAAGAAGCGCCGCCGCCTCGCTCCGCCAAACTTTCCGAGTTATGTGGGGCATTTTTTCAATTTTTTGCTGGGAGCTTTTGCGAAACTTGGGCGTAATGATCAAACATGCTGTAGTTGTTTTAACATTTTATAATCTGGTTATAGTGGGGCCACGGAAAAAGTTTTGAAAGCTCTCCGGCGAATTAAAAATTAAAATAAACGCAGTCGAATAGTGTAAAATGAATGGGAAACTGGGGGCGGAGAGCTGGAAAGTAGTAAATCAAAAAATACAATTAGATAAAAATGTTAACATAATAAAGCACATATATAAGGTTGACTCAAAAGTTTCCCTTGTTTTATTAGTACATAAAAGCGAGTCCGGTAGTGTTTTAGTCTTTTGTTGATTACTGGTACCAAAAGTTCATTCATTAGCGGGTTAGGATGGCTGCCTAAATGGCATGGTGCTTGGTGGGGTTTTATGTGGATATCTTCTTGTACTGTTAAAACATGTAGGTCAGTATGTAGTGTATGGTTTGTTACAAACCAGGGAGCGTCCGAAATTTAATGGAATATCTTAGATTAACTCCTTTAAACGATTTTTATATTTGATTTGGAGCCACACCTCATAGCTTTAGTCCATAAGCCCCATATTGGTTTGATGACTGCTTTGTATATCAGGATTTTGTTTTCCATAGATAGCCGTGGTTTTCTTCCTATTAGCCACTGTAGCTCTCTTGTCTTAATCTCTATTTGTTTTCTCTTTTTGTGATGTGTTGTTTCCAAGCCAGTTTGGTATCTAAGTGTAATCCTAAATATCTTATCATTTGCGTTTGTGGTATCCGTACGTTGTTTATTGTGACTGCGGGGCATGTTTCTTTGCGGAGGGTGAATGTAATATGTGCTGATTTATTCTCCTTCACTCTTATTTTCCATTTTTCCAGCCATCTGACGTGTGCAAGATATACAGCAGTGGTCCAAGGATATTGCCTTGAGGCACTCCTGAATTAATACGAAAGTAGTCGGATTTCTCTTCATTTACCTTCGTTTGAAATTTTCTGTAATTCAAATAAGATTTTAGAAGGTTGAAGTAGGCTCGTGGAAAAGTACACTTGATTTTGTAAATTAATACGGGGTGCCAGACCTTATCAAAAGTCTGGCTGATGTTGAGGAAAACTCCATTCAATATCGCTTTTTTCTCAAATGCTTTATTTATGGTTTGCGTAATTCCATGAACTTGTTGCACTGTCGAGTGTTTCTGACGAAACCCAAATTGATGTTCTGGTATCCAGTTCTCTACAGGTAGGTCTTCATGTAATCTACGAAGTACCAGTCCTTCAAGTAGTTTTGAGACTATTAACAGCATACTTAGAGATCTGTAAGAAGCGATATCTGTTGGATCTTTTCCTTTTCGCAGTTTTTATACATTTTGGCCAGTATTTAACTCGTAAAATAGCATTATAGATGTAGGTTAGCTTTAGTACCCCCTTTTTAGGCAATTCCTTCATCATTTCAGCCGTGACAAGATCAATTCCAGGTGACTTTTTGGATTTAGAAGTTTAATTTCTTCCGAAATTTCTTTTGATGCCAGTGCTTTGATAGGCATACGTATTACAGGTGGAATACAGAGACTTTGTTCTAGTTCTTGGTCTGCTACATTGTCTATCGGTTGAAATACGGAAACCAATTGTTCTGCAAATAGATTTGCTTTCTAAGCATTACTTTTGTTAATGCTTTTTCTTATTGGTGGAGCAGAAGTTTTAGTGTTTTTAATTCTTAATTGGCTTCCAAATGAAGTTATCTGTTCTGCTTAGTTTAGTTATATATTGCGCAAACTCCTGGTTTCTTACTTCTTTGGTTGTTTTTTAATTCTTGACTCATTTGGTTATAGACCCGGTCGTCGACTGGTGTGTGAGTTCGTTGCCATTTTGATCTGGCACGTTTTTTCTGCCATGGCTTTTTTATTTGTAATGGTATATCCCGGGTTATTTTTTTGGGTGTAGACTCTTGTGCAGCTTGTTGTAATTTGAATTAATGCTTCTGTAGTTGTCTCTATTTCTTTCACTTGGATTTTTAGATCGATGCTATCATTCAATATACTGCAAAAAGTATCCCAACTTGTTTGAATATTGTGGGGGTTTCTTGTATATTACAGAAGTTCCAATTGTTGGTATAATTGGAGAGTGATCAGATGACAGCTGGGTATAATGTTAGTATATGTCGAGTTGAGTCCATTTATTACAAAAAAGTCTAATAAACTAGAATTTTTTGTGTGTCAGTAGGCCAATAGGTTGGTGTGCCTGTTGAGAGAAATGAATATCTATGGTCTTCTATTGTTTTAAAGAGTTCACTGCCTTTGGTTGTTATTAGGCGTGAGCCCCACTTAGTGTGTTTGCTGTTGCAATCACTACCAGTTAGAAAGGAGGATGGGCAAAACCCTATGGACGCTGGCCCCCCCGTGTAAAAAAATTGTAAAAAGTTCTAACTGGAATATAAGACGAGACTAAAGGTTAGAACCAAGTGGAATAAAAAACCCTGGTGACAATTAAGAATTGTTCAAATCACATTGAGGGTCTAAAACTACTGCGGCTTGACTTGGCGTTACTTAGAACGTTATTAGACAGAAAAGTTGTAATATGATTTCAAAATATGGTGTGGTGGTAGAGCAATTGTTTGAGGGTAGTTATGAGATTCAGCTTGCTACAGAGAATATTATTATAAGTTTTGGTCAGCACGGAATAATATAATAAGATACGCTCTCGTACATGAACAGAACAAAGTACTTTGTGTATGTATTATTTGACTTCGTAACAGAGTATTTATATTTCTCAGGATACTTAGTGCTTTCGATTGACATAGATTTCATCTGAGTACCCGAACTTTCGATTTGGGGCTCAATCTGCCCATCCTCCTTATTGCCTAATGTTTGGAAATATTCTTCCAAATTTTTCTTTTTTATATTGTGACGAGGTTGGCAATAGAAACTGCAATTGCCAGATCATAAGGTGCAGTTGATACTGTTATTGCGGTGAATTGTAGGAGATTTTTTGATATTTCGGTAGTTCGTAGTAGTGGATTATATTTGTAATAGGAACTGCTGCGCTTCCACGCGCGGTACCATCAGGATGGTTAGTATTATATGTAACATAATTTGGTATTTTAAGATATGTTCGTTTTGTGCAATGTGTTTCACTGACTAATAAGACGTCTATGTAGTTGTTGACTTCTTCTTTGTGCTGTTCAATACCATTGGCATCCCATAGTATAATTCGTAAGAACTTAGCCATTGATGAACCAGTTTGCTAATTAGCGTTGATAACATGTTAAGTACCATGCTATTCTGTTGAATTATTTTGTTTAAATTCATTAAGAAATGGTGACAGTATATTGTTTGATGGTTCTGGTGTATTGATATCATTCGGTTGATTATTGTTGACTACACTGCTATATGTTCTATTTTGATTTTGATTTTGATAGGTGAAAATTTGGTCTGGTGTTTACATTATTTGAGGTTGTTAGTTTTATAGCACTAGCCCTCTTTATATTCGCATCCCTTATTATTGGCCGGATGGTCACCTTCGCACAAAGCACAAGTCGGTCGCGTTTCTTTAGATTTTTTACAGCTTGTAGTGCTGTGTGATCCTCTGCATTTTACGCATACATAAGATCTATTGCAATAAGATTTGGAGTGTCCGTATAGTTGATATCTCGTACATTGCACAACATCGTTTTTGGCTTTGTGGGGTGGTTCAATCTTAATGTTTACGTTTTGTAGTCTTTCTATGTTGTATACATCTTTGTTATTGACTGCTGGCTCGAGATCAAAAAAAAAAGAGATTGAAGGGCTCCTTTGCAGTTCTGTGTCTAGCATTTATGATGTATCTTACTTTGTGTCCTAATTTTGTTATTTCATTAGTTATTTCTGCAATTGGGGTGGTGCTATGTAGATGTTTAATTACCACTCTATAGGCTCGAACCCTCTTTCAGCTGACAACTATGCTGAATAATATTTTCTTGGTTTAACTATTTTATTAATTTTTGGTAGTTTTCTATAATATACAATTCATTTTGATGGTGTTATTAGCTAAGCTCTTCGTGGTATACTGTTCATCCTCTAAGCACCTCTAAGACTGGACGATACCATACCGAATTATTAATTTAGTTTTAGGCCAGCTTAATTAACAGTTTAGCAGTGCCACCGCATAATCACCATACTAATTTAAGTATTAAAAAGAATACTCCACATCTGTATTTATTGACATAAGCCAGACTTTCGATAAAGTCTGACGTATTGGGTTACCTACAAAACTAAAAGAATACTCTTTTTAAAATAGTTCAATCTATTGAAATCTTATCTACAAAATGTAAATTTGAAACGTCCAGGTTCAGGGGTACCCCAGGGAAGCATTCTCGGACCTCTATTATACATAATGTACACAGCCGACATACTAATACATAACAATTGATATCTTTGCCTATGATACGGTAATTTTCTCTACTAATAAAAATCCCACTATAGCCTCATCCAACCTACAACAGCATCTAAACCTTATCAAGAACTAGCAAAAAAGGTGGAAAATTAAGGCGAATAAGTCTCTCTCCGTAGTTAACCACGTTGCTCCACCACAACATATCGCCGTCAAATATCTGGACTTGCATTTAAACTGGAAGCATCACATAAAAGGCAACAAATAGACCTAAAAGTCAAACAACTGAACTGGCTCATTGGTAAAAATTCACGTCTATTCTAGATATGGACTTATGTTATTAAATTATGGAAATTTGCCAGCAAGTCAAACACAAATACTTCAAAAGTTTCAATCCAAAACATTCAGAAACATAGTCAACGCACCGGTAGGTTTCAAATTATACCCTCAATAAAGAAGATAGAAAAATAAAAGATAGAAGGTACACAAAACTTATTTTTATAGGATAAAACTACAGAACTGGGAATTTAACGTAATTGTGCTTTAAAGAGGATATCGTCCTAGTGGTATCCCTTATTATCGTTGAAGTTCTTCATTGATCTTTTTTTGTCGTTTGGTATTTTCTAGGGCTTAGAGAATCCTAAGGTGATGCCTATAAGACCTAGCTTTAGACATCGTTATAAGAAGAAGTCTAATGGGACGGATACAGTAAAAGACTTCGCAATCACGTTGGCGTTGGCGCTCAGGAAACATCTAAGGCTTCGCGGATATGGCTCCATCCTGTTGAAACCAGACCTTTTCCAGTTGGAGTGGCTCAAAATTGGCAAGAAAAATTTCCGAATTGTTTCCACGTACAAATTGGAATGACAGTAAAACATGGGTCTCTTTTCTTAATAACACTAAGGGCCGATGATGTCAACTTTAGTCATCGCGCACTATAGAGTGGTTAGTTAGAAAAGCAACTCTAGAAATTTCACAGATCCTTGGTGTAGAATTCGTGTCAGAAGTTACGAAAAACGCAGGATTGGAAACTTCAAATAGAGCAAGAGGCCATCGTTATGGAGAGAAATTAACGTATCAAGCTCAACGATAAGAGTTTACTTGCACAATGATGTTTCTTAAAAGTTAAAGATGATTTTTTGAACACAATCTCGGAGGACATCGATTTTATCTTATTGAGATAGGTATCAAAACGGTTTAAGAAATCTTAGGCCATTACATACATGATAAGACATCTATGGTTAATGCCTAATCGAAAGAGTGACTACCAATGTTGTTAGCTCATTCTGAAAGACTGATAACAGCCACAATATATACTCTTGTTGATATAGAATGGCACCCGTAGTCTCCACAATATTTATTGGCTTTGGGATATGCTCAAAGATCTGCTCTGATTAAAAGCGCAATTTCAAATAAGGAACAGTAAATCATCAAATGAACGAAGTATAAGAACGGTTATTGGAAGATCTGAAATTCTAAGGGCAAGAAAACTTAAATTGGGGTGAAAATTGATGTATGGCAAGACTTGTTTAATGTGTGGACAACAAAGTTGTATTTGGTTTTGAGAAATAAAAGCATTTGTAGGATAGGTAAGGTTCTATATGCTGTTTGGTAGTCAAACAACCCTCTTTTGATTACCTTAAAAATTGGGCGTGAATTATATAATATTCAAGAGAATTTTTCATAAATTGGAGATATAGATTACCAAATGCGTCTAGCCATAGCAGACCAGTCTCGGGAAGATGGTTTATTGCCGCTTCTAAGGCAAGGATACACGGAAACCCAAGGAAACGTGCTGATCTCTCCACGGCCCATTTTACGGGTGCCAAAAGTACAAAACAACCTTAAGGATGGAACAGTGTAGTGGTCGACTCCAGAAAGTCGGGTCTCTTTAAATCTCTAGGCTGGGAAGGTTCCAGAATTTGTCGGAACGCCTCATTAAGCGCGTGTATAAGAGAGCACAACACCGCAAAACAGTAGTCACTTGAGTTTTAAATAAACTACAGTAAAATAAGTTTTTTATTTTTGCTAGTCACATCTTTAATTATGTGGACACGGCTCTGTCCTATTCAAGTTAACCAAGAAAGATGTTTTTCCAGAATATTCCAAAATTTTGAAATTAATTCCTCTACTAGATAACTTCACAAACTATAGATGACAGTTTTAACCTTTGTACTGCACTGTAATATTTCTTTCCCCCTCTTTCCTTACAGAGTTTGTTTATTATGACCACTATGGGATTTCAAAATTTAATTTATTCCAGTCTTCTTTTCTAAATTGTGTATATGTTTTGAGGAATACTGACCGCTTTTGGAGGTGGTCGGTAAGAAACGTTTTATTGTATATAAAAGGAGAGGGACCCAGCTTTAGGAACGTTGTAAAAAGAGGATGTCCAAAGGGGATTTCCTCCATAAGATACCTCGCACTATCTATTCTTTAGTTAGTATCACGATGCCAGAGCAAAAGGTATCCGATTTTATTGCACAATGTGGGCGTAAAGCCGCCCAAATTTTTGAAGACATACTCTTAAGAAGACTCAAATGCACGTGTGACAAACAATTTTTTGGAAAAGTGAGAAGCAGATGATAATGAAGGTCACCGTTGTCGCCTGAGGATCAGCGTTACTGAAGAGAATATTCGAATAGTTCGCTGGCTTCTTGAAGATGATCTTAATTAATGGCTGCTGTTGAGGTCAAACTAAAATACAAGTATACTTCTGGTGATCTTGGGTTTCTAAAGATGTCCTCAAGAGAGAAATGCTAGCATCTCTAGATGCATACACATGCATCAGGCTCCCTTTGCACCGAATCGTTATTTGCAATAAAACTTGGCAACCATTACACTCTGGCAGTATAGAGTGATATAAAGAGAAAGAATCTGTACGATTGACAGCCAAAAAGGTTCTTGCAACTTTTTTCATTTGAAATGCGCTTTTAGAATTGTGAACATTGCCAACATTTTGACAAAACAGAATTTGCTTATCGCCAAAAAAGACAACTTTCTAATTCGAGACGTTATCCTGCTTCACGACAACGCTTAGCCTCACACACTGTTTAAGCTAGACAAAAGTTTAGGATTTCTTTCAGACTACATGGTCCGAATCTATCGCCCCCCGATTATCATTGCAATGGAGTAGACTTTAGGGACTGTAAATTAATTTTCTAGCATGACAATTCCATGTTTTTCTAACTTTTCTTTTCATAAGTAGAGAAGTACCTCGGGAACATTCGGTATAGAATGTTACGTCATTATGCAACGATCCAAGCTTTATTTTGAACATCTTCAATAATCCAAACTCAAAGGACTCAATACCATTATTTTAAGCTTCAAATTCGCGCTCTGAATTAATAACTCGATGTTTGATGCGACACTTACAAGACCTAGAAGACCACGCGCTGTCCAAAGTAATATCATTAATTTATACTTGTGTCTGCACAAGATTCAACTAGTACAAGAATTGAAAACAACAATTTATTAGCCCTAGAACAAATTATTATGGGTCATCTAACAAGTTAGTGATGAAGTTTATTACAATAATCGCAATGCGCAACTGAAACTGGTTAGCAATTTTTTAAAACCAGCTCTAGTCGATAATCCAATTGTGGTTCCAACAAGATGGAGACACTTCAGAAGAGCCCAACTTTTAAGCTGAAAAGAACGGTTACTTACAGGATGCCGTAGTCTCCCATAAGTAGCTCTCAAAATTCTTCAGACATTGCATATTCTTGTTTTAAAGAAGAGCAACTTTTTACTTACAATTTAGAAACTTATTATTATGGTCTTATGCGTCGCAGAAATTTAAAATTTATAAAAGAAGAATTTTTGAACAAAAATAATTTTAGCTCATTTCATAAGGTATATGAGGAACATTTGAGATATTTAGAAATGATTGGTACTCCACCTCGATACTTCTATTATGCCACAAATCAAAATGGACGTCTAATTCGTGTTGTGAAGACTATAGTGCTACTTGACGCTATCAGACAGTGCTGTTGGAACGCACAGAAGAAAAGGTAGTGAGTCTTTTATGCAGTACTGCAAGTGTAGTTGTGGACAAAGTGAAAAATGATGGAAGCAGACAATTATGGGTTTTTTTGGGGGGCGAAATGCCATGTGTAGGAATGTAACACAGACTGTTTCGCAAGCCACACATTATCGATATTTGATTTACTAATGGATGAATGCAATCGGTTTGTTTCGTGGAACGTATATAATGAGTTTGTGAACAATGGAAAATGTCGTTTTGGATCAGGAAAAAGTTCTATTGATAATTGGCTACCCTCTTGTAAGCGATGAGGCACTAAATCGACTCTGTTGGCGTATTTATCAATGAGAAATGAAGATGCGCGGTCATATATCAATCTCTATGACGATTTCACTTATAAGATCATAAACAACAAACATAAGTGCATGACTTTAGCGCTTCTCTTCAAAAAGGTGGACTTCTTTCAAAAAAAGGGCAGACTCAAAGAGAGCAGTCTCGGCTGTGTCACCATTTCAATTGCCGGATTGGACTGATTCAAGAAGCGATATTCGAAGTGAAAGAGATAATAATACAAAAGCTATTCACCAGAGTTAAGATGCGGCAAGATTATAGAGGAGGCAAAGATATTCGAAAATGCGTGTAAATATTTTCTTTCAAGTTTTTCTTCGAACGAAACGGCTGTGTTGTCCGGAATAACAAGTTACAGCTATTTATTTGGGGCACTCAAAAATGATTGGAACTTCCCCTAGAAACTCCGGTTGAGCTGCAGATTGAAACGCGCACCTGGCGCGTTTGTAAAGATAGACTACGTGAAGCCACCATATTGTGCTACTAGAACTTACAAAAAAGGTAGTCAAACCAAATCAAAAAACCATGGAACCAAATAGTCACGTAGCAATGGGAGTGTAGTGAATGCTTTGGTTATCATTATGAGGTTAGTAACCATGTGTTTGCTGTTTGAAAGTGCGAGTCCGGCAAATAGGTGAATCATATATAATAATAAGTTTCGCGAGACATACCTCGCGAAAATTTGCATATCGTCATCGGTGGGGACTTGAAAATGACACAGGTCTGTGCACAATTCTCCATTCTCTCACAGCTCTGAAGAAGCAGGGGCTTGTGGAAAAACTAAAGATTTGTGTTTTGAAATCGGGAGCAAATTCTGCTAATGGATTGGCTGCCCGCTCGTAGGAGCATTACCAATGAGGGAGTCAGCGACTTTGCCGCCGTATTCAGCAGCATTGCCGCAACGTTGCTTCCCTTCAAGCTCTTGGACATACCGTGTTCTTCCTACTAGCGATTACGCCCTGTTTGACGTAATAAAAGAGATAGTGCACGCTAATAAGTTTTTGTCTTATGACGAGCTCCAATCGGCTGTCCGCAAGTGATACGGATCATTTTCGTACATTTTTTTTTTGATTTTTCTAACCATTTAAAGTTGAAAGTATTAATTTTCGGTACTTTTTGGAGTGGAATGAGTAAAATTTGGCTTTAATTTATAGCATCTTAATGAAGAAAATTTGAATTGGCAATTTATTAGCTGAAGAGCTCTGTGATGGCAATTTAATTTCACAATAGGCAAAATTCCAATAAACAAATACGCAAATTTAGTTTGTTATTTATTTTATAATCCTACAGTGGAAGAAATTACTCTAGTTGCATTCTCCTCGTTATTAAGTTGCGGAAGTACCTGGGCCAATGTTAAGGCCCATTATAAGTTCAGGTATTTAAAACAATCGCTCGAACTAATTGTTAATGCTGCAGAACAAATTCGCAACAATGGGGTAGTGATTTGCGTGGATAATTGGATGCTACCTTCTTGTCTCATAAATCCAAATAAAGAAACTTCATTTTAGTTGCAACAGAACATGCAATCACCGTTCGATGTACGCTGAACGTTAGTTTCGGTGCAACCTCCGTACAAGCGGCTATAAATATTTAAATTAGATTTGTCAAATATTTGGGCGAATTTTCGACATAATTGGACCTTCCGCCGAAGGGCGGCCGTAAACACGCTTTGCTCACAAGTCGCGTCCCTGTCGAGCACGTCATTAAAAGTGTCAACCGAGTTTCGGGAGGCCCGGAAAAGCGCCACGCACTTCGCGGAGCTGCCGCCCCTGCTCAAACGCAATTAGCGCCGTCCGATGCACGGCGCAATTAGCCGCCTCGCTGCATGGGATTTCAAAAAGCGGCGCATTTCCGGTGCACGCAGAAACCAATCAACCGACGCCAAATTGATCTGTTTTCCGGCGCGCGGCGCGGCGCCTCAAAAGCGCGCTGGCCATTAGATCGAAACGCCCGTGTGCGGAAGGGGCCAGTCATCCAGTTAATTAATTAAGGCGGCGGTAGTAGAGGCGAGTGCTCGTGGCGGACATGGGATGGACAGTTTAAGGTTCCCATGTGAAATGACATGTGCATTTCAGAGAAAGCTGAAGCAACAGTACAACCAGTCTTACCATTACTTTCAGATAAACTTAAAGAGGTACTGCAATGGCGTCTTACCTGAAACAAAAAAATAAAAATTAGTTTTTCAATTTAAACCAACTATAAGCTATAGACATTGCTGAAGGTTTAAACTAAGAAATTAAAAAAATAATAAAATAATAGTTTTTTAAGACCAGATGGCATTTTATAACGAAGACCAAGTGGGGTCGTTCTGACCCCACAGAGAGATTCCTGGTTAACTTGCTATGTAAATAAAACTTCGAAAGTATACCTAAATACATTTATTAATCCATTACAAAAATCCTTATTAATTATGGTTTTTACTTATTACAATTAGAGCACCTTTTTCTCAGCAGCTTAATGGGGTCTTCTAAACCATCGTGTTCTAAAAATTGTTCTTTCCCATTTCGTACTTCGGTAACCATATCGTTTTTGGAGTAGCTATGAATTGTTTTTTTTTGTATTGACCACTTGGTTTAATCTCTATTTATAATTGTTTTATATTTAGCACTTGAACCTGAGCAATTAAATAATTCGTTTTGGTATTGGTAGACGAGTTGGACAATTCAAAATCTTTAATGCCTTCTCATATCTGCCATATTTCTCGTCGCTACATCTTGCTGCATAATTTTCTTCCGTTATTCTTCCTTCTATTACCTTTCATTCCCATATCATTAACCTTTCTATTATCATATTGTTGTGCACCCATATCTCATAACCATAAAGTACTGTTGGTCATAGTATGTTTTTGTAGATTCTAAATTTTGTGTATAATTGACAAAATTTGTAGTATCTTCGGCTTTTTTTACATTTTTGCTCTCTTTTCTCCAGACCATCAAAATGCATTAGCGTATTATTTTTTTTAATCTTCTGCATATTTTATGCTTGGATTTTATTGTTTTTGAACTTTTATGATTCCATCTATGTATGGCTTATTTTGCAGGGTCTCTAACTTCATCGCCCCTTTTTCCTCTTCATTAAATAATTCTCGAAATATTCTTTTCATCTTATTTTTTTAATAAAATTTTCAGTTTTATCCTTGATGATAATTGTTTGTTCTTGTCTTTGCTTTCCCTTTTTATCCTTATGCAGAAATTTTGTATATCTTGTTTTCGATAGTGATTTTCTATTTTTCAATTTTTTGTTCTATATGCGCTTTTTTTCTTGTATTATATATAGATGTTTTGTTTTGTTCTTTGTTGTTTATTTTCTTCTTCTTGCTTTGTAGTTAAGATCTTTATTCAATTTATTTCTTATTTCTGTCTCTTTCCTACAGTTTTTCTTCCATCACCCATTTTTTGTTTGTTTCCTAGAAAATGTTTTGTTACATTTAAAAATTTTTCCATGCACTTCTGGTTCTTATTGCATTGTTTCCCCCGTCTGGGTATCCTCCAATTTCTCTAATATATCTTAATCCCCAAGTAAATTCTTACTAAGAAGTAGTTAGAATTAATTTCTCTTCCTTTACAAGATTTTATATTTTTTATGATTTTTTTGCCTATTATAGCAAAATTTATTTGATTTGTGTGCGCTGCCTAGTGAAACCAAGTCCCTTTAGAAATATATTTTCTTGTAAACTGTATAGTCATTATGGTAATTTGCCGAAATCTACGTTTTTTGCTGTTATCATTGCTCTCTTAATGTATGGATTTTCTATTTTACTTTATATTTGCATTTCCTGTTATATATTTTATCTGATACAGGAACAAACTTCTTAACTTTTTCTTTGATTTCTTTCTTTGTCAGAATTCCTATTCCGTATCTTCTCGAATTACTTTCACTTGTATCGTTTGGTTGGATCTCGTTTTTATAGTCGTATGCAGGGACGACGGATTCTACTTACCTAAATCTAGATTTATCGCTTTTAAGGGGCAAAAAACAGACCGAGGTTCGGTGAAGGAACAACTGACATCAGCAAATGCCGTGATATTATTTGCAACGATGGGTAGCGGGTAGATACTCCTCTGTAATCCCGATAGAGAATAGATCTACTTCAGGGAAACAGGGAAAAGTCATGTCCCAACCTTAATCCTACCCCAATCTACATACTCTTATCCTATATACACCATATCTACTCGCCAACCCGTCCGGCAAGCATGGCTTTTAGTTGGCAAATCCCCCTTGAATTTAAGAGAGTCCTGCAGTGGACTCAAATGGCTGTGTGATGATGATGATTCGATTGACGTCAGCAGCTAGCCCGATTACGTTAGCAACCAACCTGGTGACGTCAACAACGGCCCTCTCCACCATAGTAACTTAATTTTTTAGAAGATTTTTGACAAAGCGTCAAAAGAATCCAAACTCCGACCACACTATGTATCAAAACATCGGCCGTAAAGTCTTGGAATTTACCTTCATTTGTAATGCTTCTTTTATGTGTTTCCGGAAAGGCTGTCAGATCCATATTGCACCTTTGTGCGTTATTATCTATACTTTTAACTGTCCCTTCTTTATTTGACGCTCTCATATTCCATGTTCCGTTCCCATCCACTTGTTTTGTTTCTTTCTCCCATTTTCCACTGGTTTTTTATTTTGTTCATAATCGTACTGATTTTTCAGGTCTGCTTCACTGTACCATTGTTATCTTTTTTATTCTACTTCTACAAGTTTTAATTTTGTTTTGTCTCTATTTCCTATTATAATTTTATTTTATACAAACCTTACTGTTTTTTCCTTTTTTCCTTTCTTTTGTCATCACTTTGAGTTGCTTTTGCTTTTCATCTGTATTTATTTGTACGGTAATTCTTAATACAAATCTTTACTGATTTCAATCTTTTAAGTTTTGTTTTGTTCTGCATCACCTTATCTGCTCTTATTGCGTAGTTCAATTAGTCATTTTTTATTTAGTTTTTAAGATGTGTTTTAAGTGCTCCTTAATAAAAGTCCTTCTTGTTATTTTTAGTGGCGGTGGTTTCTTTGTATCTATGTCTAATCTTCTTATTACAATATTGCTTATTTTCTTTTCTTTTTTTTTAAATGGTCGTACTACTTCTTATACGCTGTAATTCCTTCTTTATCTCCTCATTTTCTGTTTTTATATCTTGGTTCTCTCTTCAGCACCTTATTTTCTTTTTATAGCATCCATATTGGTTTATTAAAACCTCTTTGTTCCTCTCTGATTATATCAATCTTCTTTTTTATCTCCTTTTGTTCATCTCTGATAGTTCTAATCAAGTCAAGTATCGAAATAAATTCACCATCTTTTTGTGCTTTGGATGAGCTTCTTAAGGTTGTTTGCTTGTTTCCTTCTGTTGAATAGCCGCCAATCTTGACAGTACCTGTCTCTTTCCTTTTTTCACATCTTATTTAATTTACTCCCTATTTATTTTCTTACTCGTTGGCTCCAGAGTTAGTTCTCGTGCATGCTGTTCTCTACCTTACTGTTAAATTTCCGTAATCTTCATAAATTTTAACTTGGATTTGTTTTTCCCGTTTCTTAGTCTTTTTTCTTATCTCGCTTTCCATTTATCTCACACCATTCGGTATGGTCCTACTGAATTACTGGAGAAGTAAGTGAGACATGAGTACCGTGCTTGTGCTCGCACGCTGCAAGTTCTACCAATAAGCTTACAGTGGCAATAATATTACACCGTTTTTGAACACGCAGAACTATACTGACCCCATTCTAAAAATAATTGATTTTATTTTATTAAAAAACATATATTCGACTATAAAAATAAGAAATAAAGCACAAAAATATTCTCCCCTAAGTATTGACAAAAAGCGACACTGGGGTCATTTTGTTCCTACACCTAGTCATTTTATGATTAAAACATTTTAGCCCGCTTATCTAAATTTTAATGCAAAAGAACAAATTAAATGCGGTTAAATCGTAATTGCAACATAGCGCAGATTTTTATTTAATTGAAATACATTTAGATTTACAAGGTGTGCACGTGTGCTGTAAGAAAATGACTTTTTGGAAATACATTTTAACGTGCTTTATAAGTTGCAAATGAGGGCAAGTGGCTTTTGCGAAGAGATTTGACGCGCTGTTCCTGTGTCACCACACGAACGGCCTGCAAATGTTGTCCAATCGAGGAAAACTTAACATTTTCTCAAGCTCGGCTAAAAGTTATCAAAGAGAGTATTAACAATGTCTGTAATGTTACATGCCAAAGTACAACTGTAAAATCAGTTTTCACTGAAAAGCACCCGAGATAAGGACGTCCGCAGGCAAAGAAAAATCTAGAAAGAGACTGGAGTAATGTTGTGATTATTTAAAGAAGCTTTGGACTGTAGCTGGGAAGAAATTGCTCTAGTACTCTATAAAACATCCCATTAAGTTGCATGTTTGGGATGGTTTCAACGAATGGGGATGTAGAATATTACACTTCTTTATAGAGACATCAAATGAAGAAAAGATGGGAAGAGTGTGGTATCAAGGAGATAACTACCCTAAACATTGTAGAAAACTGTATACGGCTTGAACAGGAAAAATAAAAATTTTATATTGGATTGGCCGTTACGACCTGGTCCTCATCAAGCATGAAACGTAAACGCATATTAGCTATCAGAAAATGATCTTAACTAATCCTCGGGCCTCAATTCCTGATTTGAATGACGACTTTGTTGTGGTTAGAGAACTTCGGATGTACTGGCTCTATATTGAGAAGAGGGAGAAAGGCCTCGGAAAATATTTTTTTTCTTTTGTTGGAATGCGTTAATAAGCAACATTTTTGTTATGAATGGTTTCTCCACAGCGGGCGTGGTATGCAGTGGGTAAAGTTGGGATCATTGTCCCTAATTTTTTCGAGGAGTAATGCAGAACTTCATAATCATACACCACTTCGCCGATATCCTCTTTAATTGAAATAAAATTTCCAGTTCCGTAATTGCATACCTCCTACTATTTTTCTTTATTCAAACCCGAAAAAGAGGGAGGGTTTTTGTCTTACTGGATTTTAAGTGCTGCATTTTATTTTATTAGCTATGATCAAATTTTTTATTTGTTTATTTTGACTGCTCATTTTCTATGATCCATACTGGGAGTTGAACCCAAGCTTATTGCTTCCATAGCGTACAACTTAACCCCTGCACCTCATCCGCCGATTTTTTGCGTCGACGCCAAAATTAGCATCGAAATCATTTCCATTTATGTGCCGTACAAATTTAGCGCAAAGCACAAGTCACTGCTAATTAAGTAAATGCGCCCTGCGATAAAAACGCCCCCATTCTCGCAACTCCGCGGTTATTCCATCGCCCCCGAACCGCGGCTTTAATCCCTTCATCATCGGCAAATTGCTAAATAAAGTCAAACAACGAATTTGCTTTACTAATAATTTAGAAAGCTGCGGCAAAGTTGATGCTTTTACAGCGTCGCAAATTTGATTGTTCCTTCGCGCACAGTTCGCCCTAAATTGATTACGCGGCCACACACGCCGCGCGGCCGCCCGAGGCCGACTTTTAAAAATTCAGGCGGGGGCGGCTGAAAAATTCAGCGTCTAATTTAATCCAGCCCGTTTACGCAAACGCGCGAAATGGCACGCGCCGAATTGCACTCGGGGGCATTTGGCGATCCGGCCGCTGAATTTGGGAAGTAACTAGGCCGGCCCGCATGAATCTTTCAGGCTGAAAACAATCCCCCACCGCGCTGTCCGAGGATTTGATTGAGCTCGGCGCGATTTATCGCGGCGGAAAATCCGGGCGCTGGTTAGTCGGCGCGATCCGGGAGACGATGGCCCGCGCTAATCGCCCTCGCAGGCGCGACGATGCGCCGCGCCACCTAATTAGCGCCGCACCTGGCGGCGGCGTGATTTCGCCGAGACGGCTGCTTGCCCAATTCCGGCGCGCAACGAAGTTTCCGTGTTCCCGTCAGTCACCGGATTAAAATATTGATGCAGCTTCCGAGACCGCAGTTTCTTTCATGCTAACGTTTGACATGAGGCAGTAGTGCTCTCTGTTAGACGACGGTACGAGGAATAAAATGAATAAAACAGCAGCCAGGAGAGCATTACAAGTTCACAACATCGCTGCAGTGGCTCCGAGGCCGCAGTTCGAAGCAACTTCTGAATTTCTCGATGAAATTTGTAAATCTTCATTTAGAGCCAATTTCATGCACCCGGCTGCTCTACCGCGCCGCAACCGGTAATGCGGACCGCTGGGAGCAAAAGAACTTCTCCAGGAAATCAAGAACTAACGCCAAGCGTGCGTTCTCGTTATGCCTTGGCTTAAGTCAACGTTAAATTTTAATGCAGTCGCTTTAAGTTCAAATTTCTATATCAATTCTGTATCTTTGAATTTTTTACTGGTTACTCATATTCCACTATACAAGGAAATACTCTTATGCGATCTATATAACCATGAAAGAAATATGAGAAGCGAATATAATCTTATTATTTATTTTCAGAACTGACATAAATTTTAAGAACCATGTTGATATCAAAAAGCTTTCTAATCAGAGATATTTTGAACGTAAATGCTAGGAGGCGTGTGATTCAATACGATAAAGCTGAAATATTTGAAATCTTGCTGGAGTTTGTGCTTTATTTCACGAATTCGTATTAAAACTAACATGACAGTGCGTATTTCTTCTAATATTAAGTAAAGCCAGACGGCCAAACAAAAAAAAATAGACGGAAGGATAAAATTGGATTAGGCCGCATTTGGAAGATGGAGAGACCTTCTACGAAGCAAAATTGACCAAAAGCAAAAACAATGTTATTCAATCAAAACATACTTCCTGCAGGAACATGGACGCTACATACAAAAATTGAGAATAGCACAAAAATTAATGTGAAAGATATATATTGGAAAGGTACTTAAACTAAAATTATTGTAGGCAAGAACAGAAGATACTAAATTGGTCCAAAAAATAGTGCAATGAAGAACGAGAACGAAAAAAAGAAGCAGAAGAAGACCCTAGGCAGATGATGATGACTTCAACCCATTGGTCAGTAGACCCAAGAAAGATTCTAGAGTTAAAAACTTACATAAATATGTATATGATGTTCCTCTAAGTTATTATCTACCTTCAGACCACATTCCTATCCTTGCTATCATTAAGAAATAACCTAATCCAGTGCTTTGTAATAAGCGATCCAACTGAAAAAAAGTTTAAGCAATAAGTGCATGAATGTACAAACACCAATATAAATTTAACAACATCAGAAGAATTAAAAGAAGCATCATATTATCAAGACAATATCGTTGATTGATCAAAACCTAACGATGTCATCGTCTAATCAAATTATTACCTACTATATTGATATTTGTTGAAAGGCCAATATTAAAACTACTACCAAATTATCAGTTTGAATTTAGTAGTGAATTTATACAACAATACCCCAAGATAATAAACGTTATTCAAACATCGTTTTATAATAAAAATTGTTTAGTTGTCCTATTAGAGGATAGATAAACATTTAATTTCATCAATATTATGTCCTGCTGAAGTTACAAAAATCTTCAACCTGCACCATACCCTTGGAATGATATAGGAGGGTGTCTGTGGAAATAAAAGACTCAGGTTCACAGTATGATAGTCTGCTCATATAACAAGGTAGTAATGCTTACGAGGATCGTTTGATGATCAGGCAAATTTCTATGAGATGTAGCCATATGACATTGGGGTAGGCAAGTGTCATTCTTCAAACGAAAGCAAGCGAAATTTGAACCAAAAAGAAGGTATTATTTGTATTTTATAGACGATTGAAGTAGACCCCGTACGATCTTTAAAGAAGCAATGGCGGCAGTTTTATGGACTGGAAATGTCATTTTTCTAGTAGATCGTCCAAATGCACGGAAAAGAAAAATAGTAACAGAGCCGTTTCGAAGAACTGACTCAAAAACGTGCCTTCGCACAAGTCTACTACCGCAATGATGAAATGACTTTCTCGTGGCTCTTATTCTAAAAATTTAGCTCTGAGTAAATTTTTTGTGTCCTGGAATTTAAAAGAGCCTAGTAAAGAAATAATTTAATGCGAACTCCTCAAGATGCGTTTAGTCCAAAGATGAAAGTTAATGGTAAAACCACCAAGCTCAAGTATGTCAGAGTTTGTAGTAATTTAAACAAAATTATTAAATTAATAAAAAGAACCTTTCGGCGTTTATAAATCTCTTGGCCAAGACGAAACATAAAAATGGGATTTTGCTGAATTCTCTTTGATGATCTGATATTAGAATTTGTTCTCTAGAACCTTTCCAACTTTTAAAATCTATAAACTGCTACTTGGCTTTTGTAGGAGGATGATTTCCGATTTGTTGTTTCTAATCTACAGTAATATTTCATTGGTGAGTAGGTTAAGGCTATTATTTTGAGGCAGGGTAGAGGTTCATAAGTCACTACATAATGCAGAGGTCTCTATTTCACCTACTTCTGTAGTTTTTTTAATTAACTGGTATTGTTTCATTTTTTTACCTTCTCTAAAAAGATCATTGAAACACCTCCTGTAAGTTTTTATAGCTTTCTCCATGTTTCTGGTAGTCTAAAAATAGGACTTGAAGTCCTTTGTAAGATAATTTACGGTTTTAAGCAACTCGTGAGTTTTGTGACTTAGAAACTTAGTTTAAACTCCTGGTCAAGTTTTTCAAATTGTTTCGTTGTTTTCCATGTTCCCACTGCGATGGACTTGTAGGGAGGATCTACATTTTAATCCTACTCTGTGCTTTATCCGCGACAATTCCGGTCCCCAATCTTTTTCCTTATTTTTCAAATCCAAGTTGCACCTGTAACCTGCGTTTCATCTTTGCTTATAACTTTTTTGAAGAATCGGGAACAGATCATTAACAATCGCATCGTGATGTTCTTCCTCCTCTAGCTGTGTAAATTGTACTTCAAGACATTTGTCGCTAAGATCTTCCAAATGTTCTAGCTTTTCCAATAAAAATCCTTGCTTTACTCTTTCAGTCACTGACATGGTCTACGAAGTCGTCCTCGTTCATGCATGCGCATTCGAGTCTACTCTCATCAGCTGCTGCACAAATTATTTTTATTAACATTGGCTGCGTATATTGGGGATAGATATTCTCACTGTTCAAAACATTCCTGAAAAATTCTATGTTGGAATCACGTCATACTGGCCCGAATCTTTTGGATGACCTGGAATTTCTTCCCTTTCAAATGCGATTTAAGCTTTGAGAACAGCCAGAAGTCGTAGAATGACAAACCGGAATCGTTGCATAACACTTCTTCTAATTCTAAACTATCAATCCCCAATCCTTGTTGATTGTAGTCCGTACATGTTCAACATTTTTCTCTCCATAGATGGGTTGAGTCAAGAAGAAGCTGTTTGTTAGGACCTCGACTACTCTCCAGGTGTAACAAGCGAACGATTTCTAACTCCCTTCAGCAGACTTATGTAGACATTTTTATTCTTGTTGGTTATAAGAGTGCAAAAGACTTTTTTGTGCGGGAGGTGTTGGTGGCAAAGCCAACAGCAGCTTTACAAAGTGGTGGGGCGATTTTCTTTCAAGGAGGTTACTGTATAGTGATAAAAACCTGCACAATGTGTAGCAAGGAAAACACTTTCTTACTAATTTAGTCCTACAGAAATTACTAATATTTCTGCGCCGAGGTCTTTTTCGACCACATCATCACTAATATCACCAGTATTTCTCATATCACCAAGCAAGTCAGATATTCATGAAGCCTGTAGGATTCTTTGCTTTTATAAATATCAATTTTTCCCTGAATTCCAATGGGGATTGATATAAACTTTTTCTGTCTAATGGTTCATTTGCACATTACAGACTTTCTGTTTCATGATAAACTTTCAAGGCGGCAAATTCTTCATTTGTCTCTTCAACGGCGGTGAAGTTTTCCACGGCATTTGAAGAAGAGTTAACAAACTCACTGGAATTTTATTTCTAGCACACCTACTCGCTATTGATTCTTAGAATTTGGTTTTATTGGGAAAACCAGTGACGCTCTATTAAGGATGATTAAGTACCCTTCCATTACTACAATATAGCGATAACATTAACTATTCTGCTTCCGCAGTTTGTGCAAATCGTATTAAAACTAACATGACAGTACGTATTTCTTCATCCAGGACGTCTCCCAAAGATTTTTTATTTAAGACAAGACATGAAGTCACTACTACGCACCAGAGACGAAGCGTCAGTCAAAATAGTAGATAGTGAACGAAACAAAAGGGGCTGTTTTATAATATTTCCCAATCCCAATCATCTACATGAAAAAGAAAAACAATAACAGGACCGTTTGAAAGAACTGACCCAGACAAGGTTTTCCTCAAAGACAACGTGCTATCGCACAAGTCAACCTCCGCAATAGTAAAATTAAACGAATTTCCATCGTTCTTCCTCTTCAAATTTAGCTTTGAGTGAAACTTCTTTCTATTCCGAAATCCAGAAAGGGCTTAGCGGGGAAAAACTTACATGCGAACTGCTCAAATTGCTTTTAGTCTAAAAGGTAAAATATTGTGGTAAGACTATCAAGTTAAAAAATGGTAGGGCGCATAGAAAGTCGACAGACTTATTAAATTAAATTAAATGAAAGAAACTCTCAGCGTTTATAAGCTCTTGACCAAGACAAAACATAAGAATGAGATTTTGTTGAATTCTTTTTGGTGACCTGTTCGATATTAGGAATTTGTTCTCTAGAACCTACTCTTTAAAACCAATTTATACTGCTACCTTTTCTAGAAAGATGATTTTCAAGTTTCTAATCTACTGTGGTATTTCATTTGTGATTAGGTGAAGGCTATCGTTTTGTAGTGGAGTCATTGAAATTGCTACATGATATAAAGTTCATCTATTTCTGTACTTCTCTTTCTTCCTTAATTGACTGATAATTTTTTCACTTTTCCTTCACTCTATCTTCTATAACAAGATCCCTGAAGTACCCCCTACAATTTTCAGGATGAGCGTTTAAATAATCCTCCCCCTCTCCATGTTTTTGGTGGTCTAAGAATAGAACATTTTACGGTGGCTGCTGAAGTGCAGGAACTTATTTTTGTTTAGCTCTTGGTCTACGTTTTTCTTGATTTCCGTTGTTTTTCATGTATTCTCGATACCTGTATTTGTCACCATCTTGTAGGAAGGAATTGCTCCGGTTTCAATTTGTGGTACTATTAGACGATCCACATTTCGATCATCCTCCATGGTTTTTTACAATGATTGAAGTTCTTCCCATATTTTCTTATTGAGTCTTAGGAATCTTTCGTCAAATACTCGGTTCTGCAAAAATTACGGCAAAGGTGGTCGTTCACAGTTTATAGTTGGAGTTAAATCCTTTCTGGGTCGAGCTTTGACGTCTTAACAATAATACGATAAACTTAATTTCAATGTTTTTAATAAAAAAATAGTTTATCTAATAACCTTTCTAGCTCTTTGTCTATTGATATTTATTTACAATTTCCTTTTTACGTGCTTTGACTTATCTCTTTCTTGTTTGCATCGTTTTTCGTAATAAGTCCTTTAACCTTCCAATCAACTTATAATATTTCACTTTCATATTAAATATGTTTTTTCAGAAGGTTTTAATCCAACAGACAATTTTGCTTCAGGCCAGAATCTGGTCGTACTCAAAATTTACTTTGATATTGTCTCTTATCACAATACTTTTTCTTTTTGATTATCTCTTCTTAGGACATTGACTACTTGGATAGTACAGCGGTTTCCAATAAATTTCTCTACCCCACAGTATTGATCGCCTATTATGGCAAGCATTGGATTTTTCCGTTCATTTCTACCTCTCCTTACTATTTTCCTTTCATTTTATATTAAAGCTGAGGCCGTTAAACACACTGTACCATAAGACGTTTTGTCATCTAGACATTAGCACCGTTACTGTTCAATGAAGGATCACTAAAGGCTTGTATAGACGACGCCATTTTTTACATAGAGGGATTGAAATAAGAAGAGTCTATTTGACTTTGACTACTCTCTAGGTGGCACCGATGGCCAAGCAAATGATTTCTAACTTCCTCTAGTAGACTTTTGTATTCTTGTTGGTTAAATGAATGCAAAGATTACTTTACAGAAGTCTTTCCCTTTTTCAAACAAAACATTTTTATAAAGTTTTTGTCAAAACAAATAATAGAGGTGTGCTTAACGGCTGTCGTTCTATAAGGTTGTTGGATAGTGTTAAAAACCTACATAATGCTTTCTTAATATCTTAGTTTCACAGAAATTAGTAGTATTCTTGGGTCAACATCTTTTTTAGTCACGTCATCATTAGTATTTCTCATATCACTGGTTGGAGAGGCTTCTTCAAGATTAATAGATGGATGTGGTAGGAAATGATTACCGGTTTCTATCTGTCTCGCAGTCCTTCTAAAATCAGTAGGATATTCATAAAGTACGTACGACATTTTATTTTTATAAATATCCATTTTTTCCTGAAGTTCAATGGAGGACGATTGCTTTTGGCTGATGCTTCATTTGTAGATCTCAGTCTTTCTGTTCCATCACTACAGAGGCGACAAATTCTTCGTCTGTGCTTTTCAATGACGGTGAAGTTTTCCCCCAAACTTGAAGAAGATTCAGTACACTCAATGAAATTTTATTTTTCAGTCGAAGGAGGTCATGCACACGTACTCGTAATTGATTTTTAGAATTTGGCTTCACCAATGACGCCTCATTAAGAAAGATTAAGTCCCCCTACATCACTTCATTACAACAATGACATCAACTATTCTACTTCTGCAGTTTGTGGATGTACTTTTTTATTAGTTTCTTCTTTGAAAGTTTTGCACGCGTAGGATTGCTTGCAAAAGTACATCATAAATAAAGTTACTCTCCTAACAGTTTCTTATTGATAATCCAAAATCTTCATGAATTACTTGCCTAAACTGACAATCAGAACGCTAATTGAGTCATACGTCGGCTGCCTGGTTAACAGTAAACTTGTTGTAGGAAGCCCTCGAGGATTGGCTTCATATTTGACAATTTGAAATCAATCCAAATAATTAGTGACAACAAAAAGTCATTTTTGCCTGGACGAGGATGTAAAGGTTCAATATCGTAGATGATGAAGAGTAAACATTTTGAAATCATCGTGTAGAGTAAAGGAAAGGTCAATCTATCATGTTCTACCACTGATCGTTGCCTATTCTTTACTAGTCATAGTTATAAGATATGAATTTCCCTTCTTATAATCTTCAACAGAACATTTTAATGTATGTCTTCTATTCTTTACATTTCTTGAAATTCTTTACTTTGTATAATTTTTTATTTTATATATTTCTATCTACGTAGTCGCTGATTGTTTCCACAACTATTAAAAATTGCTTTACGAGAGCCAATACACATTTTTTGTAAATATTCAGCGCTTTCAATTTTGACTTGTTTCTCTCCCGCTACACGAGGTTGTGTTTTTACTAATTTAAGCAATATGTCTTTTTGAGAACCTAATAGGAACTCCCAGCAGCAGTGTTCTGTCGATATCCCTGTAATCCCCTGACCAATTTTAATAAACTTTACAACCCAACAAACCTATGTTTTACGTGAGCGAGCTAAGTATTCAATTATTCAAGTCTAGCTGTACTTCGGGGACATTTGGTATGCTGGACCATAAAATGTAGCAAAAAGCCGCGCATGTTTTCGGAAAAACGGCAAGACTAAGGAATTTCGAAAGTAAAATCCTAATGTTTGCACAAACGCATGTGTAGTACGTAGTAAATCGTATGAACGATCGAACTAAAGAAATAGTTATTTTGAATTATTTCAGCATCGGATAGGATAATTAAAACACTTGTTTATATCATTTTATCATTTTGTAATATAAAAGCGAGCTAAAATCGCGCAAAGATGTACGATAAAGTTGTGCCCTCTTCCCCATTTTATCCAACATTTACTACTATCCGCAAGGCAACAGAGAATTGGAATAGAGGTACATGGATAGACGTGACGAGATTTCTGATTTAGATATGCCGATGACACAACAATTTTGGACAGTTCAGAAGAAGAAATGACGGTAAAAAATCTTAATTGTTCATAGTTGTATTCTGGTAGAAAATAGAGCAAGCACTTTACCCCAAGAATTTGCTATATTCTCGAGATACCAAGTTATTTATATTGGAGACACATTTCAAATACAATACAAGAAAGACTTCAAAACATAAGGATGGCAAAAGCGATATTATAGAAAGACACTATAAAAAAAGTTTTTTTGTAATCCTAGATATTAAATCCTGAACACTTAATGCAGCATATTGTAGAATTAAAGCATTTGAGATGACAATACTAAGAGTTTTTTGAATTGAACATCTCCATCTCAACAGAATTCAACATTCAAGCGACCCTAGTATTTTAAGCTCAATTTGTCGGACGATGTGGGGTGCAAAAAGTGTGCATACAAAACAAAATTGATGGTAAAATAGGGGGGTCGCTGAGTTAAAAAATTAAAAGGCCAAATAAAAAAATCTCACTAATATATTCTCGTGGATGAATCAAACAGAAACCGAAATTCTTTTTTTAAGGGCCGTGAGGTGAATTAAAGAGGTTCGGCTTCTGAGGGTTGCAAATAGAGATCCTGAAAGGAAATTCTCCCCGTAGGACACTGCACTGCCGCTTCTTTATTTAGTATTATGATAGAGCAATTGTTGGTTGCTCAAAGTCTGAAATTTTGAGAAGACTTAAGGCACAGTTCGTAGACAGCACCCTTCAGAAGATTCAAATGTACAAGTGGCATAAATAATTTTTAGGACGAGAATAAATGCCACCGACGTCACCTGAGAACCAGCGTCACTGAGGAATGACTGTCGATTAATAGTTGCTGAAATTTCTGAAGAAACTGCGGTAGCGCTCAGGTGACTACTAAAAGAAGCACTTGGAGAACAGATTTGACGACGATATTGTTATTGACGTCTATGTTTAATTCACCCGCGTATGATTGAAATAAAGAAAGATAGACAGATATAGCGGGGTAACACCAGTTCTTAGTTACATAAGAGGCTACAGCTAAAAAGAAGAAGAAAAACCCTGTTTTCAATAATTTTTTAAATTCCTTGTATGTGGGTTAAGGAACTTGAACAACATTTCAAAATTTAGTAAACTCTTTGTATTTGTTTAATACATAAATAGCTCACGAGTGAAGATTAGACTTGATGGATTGCGTACTCAAATTTATTAAACTGACCATGGAATTCCTAAACACTTGAAGTGTGAGAATTGCAGAATTTCTTCAAATTTCTTAATTTAATTTTCGCCATATTTTTGAAAATTATTAGTACAACCTCCTCCTTTTTGTTTTTCTTTCGAATTTTTCTATTTCAATAGAAATTTGAATTTTAGCCCGCCTGTAGCTTTATTTCAATTTGGACATTACGAATCCCAAAAATAAAATTTCAGCCCACTGAAACTCTTCGTTTGATCCCAAATATTTGCAAGGGTTAGATCAGAACACAATATTCATCGCATTCACGATCTCTTTCACCGACACCTCGCATCACAATGTGTATAAAACTGGTAAGGTGGTACTTGATGTACCTCAATCTTGGTGAACGCCCTGTTTTTAAGAGAGTTTTCAGTTATTATAAAATGGATGACGACGGTTGTTTAAAGGTATTTTTAATGTGTGATGAGTGTTGGAGAAATGGATCAAAGACCCAGCACCATGAGGTATAAATGGGGACAAAGAAGAAGAAGATAAGTTGTGGGTGCAACATTACACCTCTGCATCTAAGCGTTCCAGTGTGGAGTTCGTTTTAAAAGCAAAATTGCGATTCTCCTCAGGAGAAATTCTCATAACTGTTTCTCGGAATTTCAAGGCGTTGAACTTAATGATCTTCTTCATAAACAACGCGCGATCGGTGCTGCCTGTTATTGCGAGGTTTTACCAAGGGCCACGGTTTCGTGCCAGGCAAAATAATGGAGAGTTCCAATCCGTAGTATGTTATTGTTGCACCAAAATTTTTTTTGCTAATTTCTATTGGTAAACTGTTGAACATATGCCCTACAGCCCAGAATTGTTAGCTTATGACTACCATATGTTTATGCTACTTGAGAGGAGAGAAATTTAAAGCATTTTGAAAACTTTTTGTGCAATTGTGTGCAATAGTAGTAAGGCTCAGCCGCCCTACGTTGGGGCAAAGAACTAAGAGGTTAAGGCTCCTTCTTCATCTCTGATAAGGTGCAATATGAAAACCACCGTGCCTTAGACGATCGCCATTAGTACCCCTTATTCGAAGTGAACACAGATACTCAATTATTTTTAATGACTGAGTTGGCAACCAATTAGGCATCTGCACCCCAGGAATAAACCCGAGTCCTCCGTATTGCAGTCAAGTGCCTTAATAACGCGACTACTAAAAGTATCTTCCAGTTCGCAGTGGAAAATACGTAAAATAATATGCCTCTATGCCGTAATTTAAATGTACACTTAATAAATTTATTTTAAAAGATCTTCTTCATATTGGAACCGCCCTCGTAGTGCACAGAAGTATGATCAGAGCATTTTCAGGAAATAAGCACCGAAAGAGTAAAATTCATTTAAACGAAAAATATAAACTTTAATAAGAATTAATTTCTAACAACCAATGTCAATTTAACTTCTCTATACCCCCCTCTCTCCCCCAATACAATTACATCATCGGCTAATCTCTCGTAGAGCTTTTACCTGCAAAATTTTCAAAACATAGAATTTTATACATACAATTTCTCGGCTATCGAAATTCAGAAAGATAATTGAAAGACAGCATAGTGTAGCTTCTTGTATTTCTACTTAAAAAACAAGAAAAGCATTGCTGCCTTCAGCCACCATTTTGAAGGAAAATTGCGTCCGCAAATATACAAAAATTCAATTAATGTTCTTTTTATAAAAACTCAAAAGTCAGAAACGAAAAACGGCATATTATACCATAATAAAGGCACCTTTATGAAGACAATCTTCCTAACTTCGTCCTCTTTTATCGTAATAAAACTTAACATCATTATAACTGATTTAATACAACAAACCTGCAATTTATCCAATCTCTTCTTTTAACTCATAACATACCTGCAATTTGAATAAAATACTTTTTGCTCCGCTTTTTAAGCAATTTTTGCGACTTTTAGGACGTTTTAGCATTCATAAAAACCAATTCGGATTGATTGAAACGTCGCAAAAGCTTTTAAATTGGCAAATATGCGCTATATAGCTAAGCTTTCAGACTTAACTTACTTTTAATGCCCATTTTGCATTACTCTTACTTGTTTATAATTATAAAGTCGTATTAATGAGTTTTGGAATTTCATGTTTGTGAAATTGCCAGCGTTATTCAGAAAACATGTCGCGCACAGGCCATTTTAAAAGCTTAACGCAAATAAAAACAGCGGCGAATATTTAAATTATTGAATAAACAAAATAAAGACACAAGTTGTTTGTAGGTATTTTTGCAATATGGAGTCAAGTGCGTGGTAAACACAATTTACGGTATTAAGTGGGAGTGTGTTTGTAGCTTTAGATTTGAAGCGAAAGGTAAATGTGATTAGTTTAAAATAAAAATTGTAGTGTTTTTAGACGGTCAGCAAAATACTATGAATGGTTGAAAACATACAAAAAAGTCAGGAAAATATGAATAATAAAATGGATGAAATATTACAAGAGATGGAAAAAATTAAAACCGAAAATGCTGTGCTGAAAAAGCAGGTAGGAGAGCAAGAAAAAAGATTGGAGCTATTAGAGAGGGAGATAAGAAAGAGGAACCTTGTGATAAAAGGAGTGAAAGAAGTTGAGAATGAAAAAGAGGAACAAACAATGAAAAAAGTTGAATTAATAATGCAAAAAATTTGAGTTGAAATAAATGCTAAGGAAGGTGTGGGGGAGGTTATAAGGATCGGAAAGCAGAACGAGATGGGAACAGGACCAATTCTTATTAAAGGTTTAAAAGAGGGAACCAGAACGAAGATATTTATGAACACGAAATTGCTGAAAGGAACGGACATATGGATTGAGGAGGATCTACCCAAGAAGGTGCAAGAAGAACGGAAAATGAAAGAGGCTAGGCGAAATGGATTACGGGCGTTTATTAGGTATAACAAACTCATAATAGATAACTGTGAGCAAAGAGGAGAATCTAACAATGCGAAGCGTACAGTCCTGGAGAGATCACCTGACGGGGACTCCCTTGAAGAAGAACAGTTACGAAAAATAACCTGAACGAGCTGGAGAAAAAACTAGTGAATAGATAGACAGGAGGTTATAAGGATGACGAACATGGCAATGAAAAAGGTAATGATTTAAGGATAAGGAATAATGTAGAAAAGGAAGGAAAATGGAAGATGGGACTATGGAATGTACAAAGTATAAATGGGAAGGAGGAGGAACTTGTTGATGAGTTTGAAAGGGCAAATATGGCTGTATTGGGTGTAACAGAAACTAAGAAAAAAGGGAAGGCAAGTATTACCTTTAAAAAATGGGCATTGTTTAATTTATGGAGGAGTCTAATACATTAAAACTGGTTCCATCATGTTAAAAATTGGAAAATTATATCTGAAAGATTGTTAAGAATTGATGTAGAGAAGGAAAAGAATGAGGTAAGGACAATATTAGTAGCTTACGGACCATCGGAAAATGAGGCTCAAGATGTGAAAGATATATTTTGGGAACAGATACAGGATGAGATGGATAGTGCAGCAGATAATGTAATAATTGTCGGCGATTTTAATGGAAGGGTTGGAACAAGAAAAGAAAAAGATGATCAAATAGGACCATTTGGGGGAAGTACAAAGAACACAAATGGGAAAAGAATAATTGATTTTTGTATCATGAATGATATGAGAGTATGTAATACGTTCTTTCAGCATAAGGCAATACACCAATATACAAGAGTGAGGGATTCTAGAAACGAGCAATCGATTATAGATTTGGTTTTAGTGCATAATAAGTATAATAATGAGATAATGGATGTGAGAGGTTATGAGATTGGATCAGACCACTTTCTTGTGGAAACAAAGATGAAAAATTGGAAACAACATGTAGCATGTAAAAGTAAAAAGAATGATGAGGATAAATACAAACAGGAGAGTATTAAAGTATACAAATTACGATTTGCAAATGTCAGGAAAGAACATTGCGAAAAACTAAATGGAAAGATTGCAAAAACTAACTGGAAGGAGGAGTATAGTATAGAACTATTATGGAAGATTTTTAGAGAAATGGTATGGGAAACAGGAAAGGAAATATGTGGTGTAACTAAGGGGAGAAAAATAAAAGCTACGGCATGGTGGAATGAAGACATAAAAATGGAAATCGCAAAGAAAAAACATTTATGGACGAAGTATTTAAATAACAAAAACGATAGTAACTATGAAGAGCACAAAGTACAAAGAAATCGTGTAAAGGTGAAAATTAAAGAAGCTAAAATACGTCAATGGGAGGAATTTGGTGAAAGAATGGAAAGAGATAGTAACGGAAATGCTAAATTACTATATAGAACGTTGAAAAATTTAAGACTAAGACGGAATGAGAAGACCAATAGTATAAGGGATGCAAGTGGGAACTTAATACTAAATAATGCGCGAATTATGGAAAGACGGCAGGAACATTTTATGGAATATTTTAGGAGGGACACAAGAGAAAGAGAAAAGAAAATGAAGGGCTGAGATAAGGGAAGTGATGGACTATGATGATGAGATAATATTGAATGAAATCCATAAGGCAATACAAAATCTGAAGAATGGAAAAGCTGCAGGTCATGATAACATCAAGGCGGAGCTGATTAAATATATGGAAGGAGAAGGACTCTTACTACTGCTTAAAATAATAAATTTATGTTGGAATAATGGACAAATACCTAGGGATTGGACCGTAGCAACGATACTCCCAATATACAAGAAAGGAGATAGACAAATATGTTCTAATTATAGAGGAATATCACTGTTGCTAGTCGTCAGCAAATTATACGAAATAATATTAGTGAAGAGACAGAGAAATTATAGAAAAAACGATGGACAACAACCAGTGTGGTTTCAGGCCAGGTCGGGGTACAACGGATCTAATATTTACAATAAGACAGATAATAGAAAAAACCCTGCAATACAATAGCAAATTATTACTATGTTTCGTAGACCTGGAAAAGGCGTTTGACACTGCGCCCAGAGATAAAATATGGGAAGTGCTGGATCGGAGGAATGTAGGAAATAAGCTAATACAAGCAATTAAAAGTATATATAGCTGCACGCGAAATTTTGTAAGAACCCATAATGAATCATCAAATGAGTTCACAACCAGAAATGGTGTGAGACAGGGGGGAGTTTTGAGTCCATTGCTGTTTGTTGTCCTAATGGATGAAATTGCTAGGAAGTGCAAGGAAAGTGTAAAGAAAACCAGAATGGGAGTATATAAGGTCAGCAGGTTCTCATGTCAGAGATGATATATGCGGACGATCTTGTGATAGTGGCTAGGGACGGAAAGAGAATGCAACTAAATGTAAATATCTGGAATGAAAATTTTAAAGAATTTGGAATAGAAGGTGAACAATGGGCGAAAAAACGGAGCTACTAGTGAAATTAACAGAGAGCCATGTGAATGTTGGCATCAGTATGAATAATGAGATTATAAAGCAAGTATTAGACTTTAAATATTTGGGGTCGAAAATAAGTGAGAGGGGAGCTGGAGCCGAAATTGAAAGCAGAGTAGCCAGTGCATCGAGATTATTACTATGCCTTGAACAACAGTTTTATTAGGAAAAGAGAAGTGAGCCTCAAAACAAAAATTAGAATAGCTTAAACGATATATGAGCCGGTGCTGTTGTATGGTGAGAGAAACATGGGTATTAAGTGCGCGAAACAGAAGCAAAATACAAGCGTGTGAAATGCGTTACTTACGTGCGGCAGTTGGAGTAACTAGATGTGATCGCATTAGAAATGAACTAATTTGTGAACAGTGTAACGTCAACTCGATATTAGAAAGACTTGAAGGGATGCGGCTAAGGTGGTTTGGGCATATGGTGAGGATGAAGGATAATAGGAAGGCGAAGAGTGTTTGGAAAATGGGAATTGATGGAAAACGAAATAGAGGAAGACCAATCAAGACCTGGAACTATGAAATTGGGGGAATATTGACAAAGAAAATATGAAGTGGAAAGAAGCAGAAAGGATGTCGGCTAGTGATGTCGTTCACGTCGACACCATAAGGTAGAAGAGGGAAGGGTTATGTTATGTTATAAACTGAGATTTGAAGATTGTAGACAAGAAGAAAATGATGATTACTTGCATTTCTTAGCAAAGAGTTATATATGAAAACTTGGGTTTTTAATCGCTTACGTGTTTCGGACTAAGGACTTGTTTACATATTTTTATTATTTCTAATTATTTATTGGCGTCTATGTAGTATTAGTAATGGAAGCAGCGTAAAAACTGTAGGCACGTGAATACATAATAAGCATTTCGTTTTTATTCAGCAGCATTTCTATTTTTTTATTATCCGGAGAATATGTGAACAAGCCTTAGAGTACACATGCGAACAAATTTGTAATGATTCGTTGGCATTTAGGCAGTACAAACTAGCGTTTCTAGAAAGGGTAAAAGCAGGGCAAATAGTAATAGACTGAGTGGCTTAAACCGTAATACTCGTAGACTGATAAGGATTTGATTAAATCACACCCTTCTGTTAACTAGACATGTGATTAAATAATAAACGGTTGCGTTTTTAATCCATCAGCATTTCGGTCTTTTACTACATGAAGAATATGTGAACAAGCTCCAAGAGCCTTTTTATATGGCGCACCAATTATAAGACAGGTAAACTAAACATGCGAGTCCCTTTGTCATTTATGCAGTATTAACAATGAATGCCATTAGCTATTCCATGAGCATTAAAGGCAGTATAAAAAAAGGTAGTAAATTATATTGCTAATACTTCGAAGATTACTCATTATCGCATAGTTTGATAAGCCCCCGATTAAATACACACTCTAGGTGACTGGATATTTAATTGAACAAAATTCCGTGATATTAACTGAATTTTATTATTAGTGTTTCGTGTGCCTCCAGTCTAAGGACTTGTTCACATATTTTGCGCGTATGTAAAGCGAAACGTGGCGAATTTCTAGTGACTCATTGGCGTGGAAGCAGCATAAACAAAGACAGAGAAAAAACTGTACGCTTTCTATTGCTATCAGTTTCAAGATTAATCTTCATACAAATACTGTAGTAGTCTGAGTTTAACACACAAAGAAGGTGGATGGTACAATTAGAATATATTTCAAGGTTTAAGTGAGTATAGTTATTAAATTTCTGCAAACAGATGTGAACCAATGGGAGTAGGGCAGAAATGCAATAACGAAACTCCTTGACGACACAAAAGAAAGAAAAAGATCAAAGACAAGGACGATAATTGTCTTTTTGCTAAAGATTTGATAATAAAAATCGCAAATTCACCACTATTGCTAGGAGTTTGAACTGATTACGCGTTGAAAAAGTGCTTCAATTTTTAAGGGGGACTACATAGAGTCAGTCCCAAAGCAGCGGTAAGTGCAAACTAAAAATCGTTTCCATTTCAACAAATTCTACTTTAATTTAGCTGTACAACGCATTTCAGACAATTTAAAAATTAATCTCAGCATAACAAGTGTTGGATTCTCTTATCTGCACGACAGCAATCGATAAACGCCATACCGATTAAAATAAAATTGCAAATCTTTGAGAGACTCTCCTTTTATTTGTGAAGATGTTCATTACAGGATTCGCCAGTTCAGAAATTCTCGAGAAGAAAATTTGTACTTGCATTATTTTCACGTTACTATTTTTTGTTTTTGAACGCAAAATAAAATGATGTGACATTGAAATACTGCCTGTTCTGTCCTAGAGTTTTTTCTCCATCGTGGGCACAACCATGCTGCCTTTTTTGGTCTATCCATAAAAGGCAATAAAAGTAGAACCTGTCAATGTACAAAAAGTGTGTTTGTTTGTTGAGATTCCAAAAGATGTACTCTGAACAACTCACCAAACTCATATTAAAAGCATCTAGTTTTGGGCAATTGAAAATACATCTTTCTGCATCACGACAACGGTAACCGCATCGTGGCCTTGAGACGGCGCGAGAAAGAAATTAAAAAAAAAGATTTTCAGCACCTGCTGTACTTTCTAAGCCTTACTCCTTCTAATTTTTACCTCTTATGATCTCTGGATTTGGAGAATAGCAAAAAACTTGTGCCGTTGAAGCTTTCAAAACTACCTCTTTTTTTTAAAGAGACCATGCGTTTTCTACGAAGAATCATCCCAGAAGCTGGTTAAACATTGGAAGACCGTTGATGATTATATAATCAATTCGTAAAACTTATTTTTTAAATTTAACTGCTAGTGGCTTCCGTTATTTAGATAACTTTTAAAAAGTTAAACGCGTGATCATCATGACTTTAATCGTGGACCCTGTACATCATAAAATTCTTAGATGTGGGATCAAAATTGTCAACTTATTCTGTATTGAAATTTTCTGTATCTGAAAAATTAGTTGGGTAAGAATCACTTTTAAAAATTTGGGAGTGTTTTGATACAAAATTTGATAACCTTTGGTCTCCAGATGAGTGTTTTTATATCAAAGATCAAGCTCAACAAAAGACAAGGGATGTCAGTTTTTTGGTAGCAAATTCCCAATCGTCGTTCACACTCTGTAATAACATGTTTTGCTTTGTGTTTTTAATTTTTTTTTAATCTAATCTATTGTCAAGATTTTATTTTGCCCAACAGCTTTTAACTTAAAAATTTAAGCTCTTCATTAACTATTTTCTCTTAAAACTGTAAACAACTTAGAAGTTACTCAAAAAGAACCTAAATGTACTACAATTTTTTGTTTGTGTATTTCTTTACATTCTTCATTTTCTTCTAGTTCAGATGAATTGTTCATGTTTTTCATCCTCTTTAGTCAATAAGGGGTTTAATTCTTTTTTAACATTGTCAAAATATGAAATGAACAAACAGGCCTATATTATTTTGTGCTTCTAAATATCCAACAAAATTATATTTTGTTACTCGCGACTGAATTCTGCCTAAGATTCTTTGCAAACAATTCAAGGAGTTTAATATTGGGCCGAGGTGGCTTCTCGTAAGTCAAATATAGCAGAAGTCCATTCAAACAAATATCTTTGTTTTAATCGATAAGAATTGTTCCTATCCTTTCTGAAAAAATATGGCCCTTCAAATAAGAAAATCCTTTATCCCTAAAGCAGTTCATGAATTCTGCTAAAATGTGTTTTTCTTCACTACTATCTGATTTTTGGGGCTTCTAAATTTTATATTAACTCTTTTGAGTATAGTTTTATAACTGTACTCTTCTTTTTTAAAAAGAATACTAGGCGAAAATCCAAAGCTTATAACGCAGATCAATGAATTTTATTTGGAACTGCGAGACATTTCCTTTCATTCCTCTTTCAGCTCATCTATTGTTGCTAGTTTTGTGTAGTAAACCTTAGTTTTGAGATGTCCTCACTGAATTTAGATCTGAATTTAGCATCCCCTCTTCACCAAATAGATTTGTTCGAAGTAGTCATTCTTATACCACCATAGTAGGAGGAAGGTGCTCCATCTTGTTGAAAGTAAATCTCTTCGCCACTAAATAATTTTCGACGCGTAAATCCTGCAGCTCGTTTAGATAAACACTGCTAGTAACAGTGGGCAACCAAGAAACTCCTAGGGTAACTGATGCTGAGATCTTTTATCACACTGGTAAGTTAAAATGTTCTATAGTAATATTTTGTACGATTCCAGTAGGAGATTAATTGACCCAATTGGCATAAGGGTAGCCCTATTGCTCCAGATAATTTTGAATGAAAACGCTGCCTCCTTCAGGCCACTATTATTTCTTAATCAATAAATGCTGCAAGTCGTTCTGAGATACTGGTTCCCAAATGACTCCCAACTCTCACTTATGGCTCTACTTAGCGGCCACACCCCGGTAAACCGGTCGACACACAGACAAAACTAAGCGAGGAGCTACTAGAGGCAACCTTCCAGCGTAATTTAATGACTCTAGTGGTAACTGCAAGGGGGCGGCAGCTTTTGCAGTGTCAACTGCAGATGGAGAGAGATGGATACATTGGTACAACTGCAGTTTAAATATCAGTAAGAGAAGATGGCATCCTTCAAACCGGTTACTGAACTGCAATGGAAGAAAAGGAAAAGCCACCACATTATCCTCTCATAGCAGCTTAAAAAGCTCCCTACCAATCCAAGTATTGAAGAGACGAAGAAAAAGAAATGCTGCATTCTGTTGATGACTTTATTCCCATTTTCATGCCCGTGGAGCTCGATGAGCTTTGTAAATAGTAGAAGTTTTAATAATTCCTTCAGGCTATTTCTCTTAATAAATTCCCTTCATAGAACAGAAAAAAACAATTTTCATCTTCAATTATGTGTTTTCTTTTCCTCCAGTTCGTAATCCAACAACAATATCAAATTTTTACGTTGTGCCCACTTGATTTTATCTGTAATTTTTATTAACTCTATAGTACCAAACTCTAGTGGCCGTTTAAACACAAGTGCGGATTGTTGACCATTGGGTCTTTCACCTGTTAAGGTTTGCGATTTTAGTGCTGCTGAGCTTTTATAGCGTGTAAAGTAGCACATTACACTCACTGGGAAAGCTAACAATTAGGTGTTTCATGAATTTGCAGATATTATTCTAATATCCTTCCAATTCGCTAAAAAAGGCTGAACCTTTTAGTATTTTAACATTAATAAACTGCGGCTTTTAGATAATTATGACGCTGCAGAAGCTTTTAAAACTGCAAATATGCGCTTTAATCGGGACACGTAAGCTTTTAGTATGATCTTTTAGTGACCTTTAAAGACCAAGTTATATGTACGTAAATAATTTTTTCAGAGTGACTAAAATAAACTTTCATTACAATATTACTTGAAATGTACCCGAAAAATATTTTACTCTGTACTGCAACGCTTTTTTTAGCAATCTTCTAGGGTATTTTTTATAGAGCCTCTTAATATAGTCCTACAATTTTGAAATGTGGATTTTTATTTTTTTGGTTCAGGAAAGTTATGTTTTTTTATTTTATATAATATAAAGGGAATTTTATAAGTTAAGTCCATATAAAGTTAAATAAATACGAGGGTTCATGGAAAAGTTGTCCCCTCGAACTGAATACATTTGGTCCAACGTTGCTTCAGGTTCCCGATTTCTTTTCGGAAGCAACTATCCTTGAGACCATCAAGATTACCTCTTAATAACCTCTTCATTTGACGGATATCACTTTCTTGTCACAAATATATTGAGTTTTGGAAATGTAATCATGGTGGAAGAACATGTTTTATTTGATCACTCTAGAATGTTTTTCATCGGTTGCTGCTTTCAGCTTATTAAAAAATGCTATAAATATCGTCTCTTTTAGAAATAATCAATCAGCAAAATTTCTTTGATGTTCCAGAATATTGAAGCTGAGTGCATGGACACACCGTGCTTTGATTGCAATTTAGTTTCTGGTGTGCAATCAGGGTGAGTCCGCGTCTCATCCATGGTCACAAATTGTCTCTTGAAATTTGTTGGGCTCCTCTTGAAGAAATTCGTGTTTAAATTTCACAAAATTCCTTTTTCAAGACTCTAGCCTGGATTTAATTTTTATTCATAACTGGAAGCACACCGAGTTAATTTGAATACTTAACAGATTGACAGTTAACTGACGAAGATATTGGAGGGAAGTAACCCCTAGTGGTCATTTTACAAACTTTGCGATCTGTCCTCGCAAATAAGAGTCAATAGTACTTATAATTAAAGGATTTATTAACGATTTGGGATTAGGAAAAATATGTTAGTCTAAAATTTAGAGAGATATTCAAATATTCACTTCTTAAGTTTTGTGAAAAACTTTAAGAGCTTAATGTATAATATTCCTATGACAGGGAAAGCCCATATAATGTAAACGTATTAAGTTTAATTAATATAAAAAAATTAAAATTACTTAAATTGTCAGTTACATTAAAGGCTTAAAAATTTCAAGTTACAGTAAGACTAATATAGAAGCGAAAGGAAAAACAGGTTAAATAGGAAAAATGTAGCTTTCCACGATTCACATTTTTTTATTTTGCATCTCGGCTTTCTACATAAATTTAACATGTCGCCCTACCTTTTCAGTATGTTTTTATCTTGAAGTTATAATATAATGCCAGCTTCTAACACTGAATTATGACTATCGTTATGTTGCATGTTGAAAAATGTATCATAATGGCCCTATACATTTTTGGACTAATAATTGAACTGCAGTCCTAAAAATATTCCAAAAAAACTATCTTCGGCTGCTCTGCAGCAGCTCTTCGAATGCTGCATAATTTGTTATTTTGTCTTTATTCGTTTCTTTATTTTTATTCTTTATAACCTTACTAATTATCGTTGCATAATAATAAAATTATGGCGTTCGAGAGATAATTTCAGTTTTAGAAAAAGAAAGAAGTAGGTATTTAAATTTAGTGAGTACAGTATCCAAAAAGACCTTTGAATTTTTGTTCTTGTCCATTTTCCCACTCAGCTAATGCGTATCTTCATAGTTTATCGAGATTCCTGATAATCGTTAAGAACAACTAAGAGGATAAATAAAATATAACCAAAATTTCTTTTTTACGCACCGTGGGGTGAACGGAGGCGGACGTGGCTTCTGAGGGCTGTAGGTAGGGATAGGAGATTCCCCCCATAGGGTGCCTCGCACTATCGCAAAAACTACCCTCACCCGTTGAGTAATGTTTTATTATTGAGTTTCTTATGGCACAGGCCGTAAAAGTGCCCGAAATTTTGAGAGGACTTAAGACAAACCTCATAGACAACACCATTAAGACGACTTAAGTGTGCGAGTGGCATAAATAATTTATGGGAGGAAACAGTTGAAAATGGAAGTCACTAACGTTACTCGAGGACTGAAGAGAATATTCGCATTGTTGCGATTCAATGGTGTTACAACCACCTTAATTTTATAATAGCAAAATCAAGAAATCTCTTTCTAAATAAAGAAATTCTGTAGAAAAATAATTTTGCGCGTTCTGTATTTTTATGATAATGCGGTTAACTAAAATATATGATTTCTATTTGAATTTGATTCACCTTCTTATAAAACTTCTTATTTGCTTCTAGATTGGAGAAAATTCTAAGTAACATACAAGCTAAGGGTGCACCTCAACATCTCAGACATTGTAAATATATCTTGTTGAATGATTGGGTTTTCAAGAGTGCGAAGATGTGGTATAATGACAGCATATTGTGTACAAGGTCTAGGTGTCATATTATCTTCAAGGATTATTAATCGTGTTTGGTTATTATATTTTAAGCCTCCCTATACCATAATACCAAGCGTTTGTGTTGTATGGTGTTCTCAAATGCAGAATGGATTGGCCCTGTTACCTCTTTCTATTTTTCTCCTCTTCTCTCTCCTTCTCTCATCCCTCTCCCCTCCAAGAAAATGCACGGCTATTATTAACCCCTAGACAGAAGCGTGACTTATCACAAGAATCGTTATCATTTTTACTTTAGTTTCTTTGTGCTATATATTATCATACACGACCATGTACGTTATGGAGTAATTCCGTCAGCACGAGAACAACGCTGTTTAGTTAAATGACATCAACAACAACCAACGGTTCTTGCATCACGTCTTAAATATGCCTCGTAGCCCGCCCTGAATCGGATAAGTTCATTATATAACTTGTCTCGAGCTGTTAAATGCTTGTATTGTTATTTTTGGCGGCAGTTTCATAACTTAAACATTTAAAAAGCACAAAATAGTAGAAGTTATACCTTTTTCCGAGGCACTTCTGACAGCTTTTAATATTCGACACTTTTTTAATAACACAAAATGAGTTTGGTATGACTTTATGATGCGTCGTGTCATTCCATAAATAAGGATAATTTTTCTTCTCTGCTATTATGACAGCACTACATGAACGACAGTCAGTATTTTACAATACACATAGAAAAGCTCGGTTAACTGATATTCCGTTTCGGGGTTGTAGTTAGTACAATTTGTAGTATTAAAGACGTCAAAACAGAAGCAAAAGCGTACACACCATGGGTTATGGTGGGAATTATGAACTAAAAACGGCTTTGGCAATGATGTGAAGAATTGTTTAGGTATATTCAGAAGGTTTGGTAAATTTAGATCTGGAAACTTTAGTCCTCCAAAATAAATTTGATAAAGATATGCCTCGTATCATCGCAAAGTAAAATCCTAGTGCGATGGTACAGGAATTGATGGAGTGACTCCATTCTACCTCTGCAACAGTTTAGAGACACTTACAAAACACTGAAATGGTGTCTAAATTGAGTACATGGATGCCGAATCTTTCTGGCTTTTTGATAGAGTGGTAACTAAGAGTTGACACAGGTTCTAGACACGAACATGGATGAGTACGAAAAGAACACCCCAACCAAAACCCAAGTTGAACTAAACAAGATCTTCATCTCCGCAAAATTTAATGTGTATCGAAGAATATAAAAGGTGCAGCTCATTTTAAAGCCATAAATGCTAATCAAACTCAGGATGTCTATTTTCAACTGACAGTGGAAGAAACATCACTTCTTGTTAGCAAACATGACGTGCCAGACCACATGTCAACTTTGTTTGGGATCTAGAGGAAGAAGTGTTATAGAGAAAATTTAAACAAAAATCTGTTGTTTAATTTTGAATAACAGTGTGACCGAGGTGCTTTGTTGCAGTATGAGAGGACCCGGGTTCAATTTCTACACTCAGATTTCTGGCTGGTGGTCTACTCAGTTACTAAAAATAATTGAGTAGCTGTGTTCACTTCGAACGAGAGATGTGGTCATCTAAGTGAGGATAAAACGTATGAGATCCTTAACCTCTCGAACCTCTTGGTTGGCAGGCTATGCTTTCACGCGGGGGTTAGAACACAATGTTCCCCAAAATTTATTTTTCTCGATGTTTTAATTAAAAACAAATCATCTCCGGATGATTTTTTCAGTTTTGTAGTAGGTCTCCGTTCCTATATTGATATTTGTTGTCATTATATTTAAAGGAAACTTTTCTCATAAAGCTGTAAGGTATGTGGCTGCAGTAGCGGACATCGTTGCTCTAAAACAGCCCCGAGCGTAACCACTCGATACAGGACGTAATAGAGCAAGTTTGAAAAATCCCGGAGCCGTGTAATGGCGTTCAGCGGCGCAGCAAGGCCTGATTGATCGGCAGAACCCGTTATCTCTTCTCTCCAACAATGACTTTTCTAATCTAGGGTCGGTCATGCTGCAGCGCGTGGCGCTGCATATCGATCTCGCGCAAAACCGGCGGACGGCTTATTTTTTCGCAATTAATCGGTGCGAGCCTGCACCCTCATCTCCCTGTCCACGCAACGCGCCTTGATTACCCGCGATTTGAGAACCTGGAAAACAAGGCCGCGGAGATGCTAATGCATGCAGCGCGACGGATCCCGGGTTGAAGGGGCTTCCGCCGCTGATTTCGCCCCTTAATTAGACGCCGCGGTTTTCCGAAGCCGCCCTGTGATCGCTGTCGCATTAAAATCGCGCCCTCTCGCAAACATGCGGAAATGCGCTTAAAAAAGCTTCTGTGATAGCACGAAATCCCGCTCTCTGGATTTTTAATGTCAGCAATTCCGTTTCTCATCATGACAAAAGTTGCTGGAATTACATTGTAGCTGAAGGATAGACACCCCTGTATTAGATGCAATTAAGTTATAAAGGAAAAAATCTCATCAAACATTTTTAGCTGTTGTTCTACAGTAAGACACTCGGAGCAGAAATAAAAGAATGTATGTGTAGTTAAAAAACCTTGCTCTCCAAAATAATATCAAAACAAATTTCGTAGTGAGACTTTAAAGAGAGCAGGGTGTCAGCAATTACCTTGATCAAGTGCAGTCACACATCAACGACCGCAACCAAGTGGCAGAAATATCTTACCACCACCAAGAGGTTCACTAAAGTCTTTTTTTTTTGGTTACGGACTTCGCCCAGTTCGGATATAATTAATCATCAACGTAGCAGGGGCATGATTTCAACTCAACCCTAACCGCAGACAGAAATTAAAGGTTTTTTAGATTCAAGCTCCAAGAGAATCTCTAAGAACGATAATTAGTGAAAATCTCAAACTTCAAGCTTTAAAACGAAGAAAAGTAAAAGTTCTTCCTTCTCGAATCAAAGTGATAAGATTGAAGCAAATAAGCAGCTACTAAAGATCAATTAATATCTGAACAGGAAGAATGGTAAGTTGTGAGCATATAATGGTATTGACTGTGTTGTAGAAGTTCTCCAAGCTCAGCGTTTGACATAATTCGCTTTTTTCTTGAAAAGTCTCATAAATAAAAACAAACTGTACCAAACATATGTTTTGGACAATGTGGGACAACCCTTGTGAACAAAAATGTTCGAAAATGTATTACTGATTTTTCAACAAGGTCTTGTCCGGGTCCCAAGACCAGTAAGAACATCATATTTGAGAAATGTCCTTCTTCAGGTTCTGACCGGTACTTTTTAGATTACAAAATGTAGTCTTACTTAGAAGGAATAGTCTGTGTAGCACATCCCTTAGGCTAAACCATTAGTAGAGAAAATTTTCTTCTCTTAATTTTTATATCCCTTACTTTGTTTCAAACTATACAGAGACTCCAACAACAAATTTCAAAATGTGATTCCTGGTAGCAAAATAAATAAGGACGAGTTTTGTAAAATCTTGAAGTTTCACGTTACATATATGAGATATTTAAGCAGAAATGAATAAAATAGTTGAGATGCCACATGGAGTAACCAGGAAACTTACACTCATAAACACCAACCTAATGATACAATTCTTGTAACAGTTCCGCTCTTTGTGCGAAATGGCGTCGTTTAATGGCAAGGACAAACATGAAGAAAGGACATGAGATGTTCGTTTAAATTAGAAAAACGGCTTCTTCAAGATAGTGAAGGTAGTTCCGGTATCAACGTAAATAATCATATTGAGTATCCTACATGAGAACCGCTACCATAGGAATAGTAGCGGTACTTTCAAAGTGTGTACGAACTATCGCGTTTTGTCGTTGGTCGCTACAATTATGGAATTTCTTCATAGATGAAGCAATTTTTTAAAGTTATTATTAGCAACCGTTTTGCACCAATGTTTAGTGCGGGATCATTGGTAATCACCTCGTTGGACCAGTCATGTCTACAATTCCTAAGTCGCAAGCGACCAGTGCATACGGCTGCTTATTCCACCCCCGTGCTCCGCATAGTTGCGAGTCACTATGGAGGCCTTTTTCGCAGAACACCCAAAGTATCGGGAGTTTCTTGTTATGTGCCCCGAAGATCAGCTGGCCATGACTGCCCACTTCGAAAGCATGTTGAGGACGCCTTTCCCGCCAAGTTTGCTGCCACCCCCGCAGATGCCGCCATCAACGCCTAGACGTCGGGCAGCGATGTCAATCACGTCAGTGCTCCCCGACCCCTCCCCAGTAATTCTGCCCGCAAGCGCCTCCGAGACTGTTATCGAACCAAGGTGACGATAGTTCCTCTTTCTCCCAACGCCTTTGAGGTCCTTAGTGACCTCGAAGAGGATGGCGAGATGCCTGTCGTTTCAAACCCCTGCCTGGACACAACAGCTCGTTCAGTAAACGATCCCTATGGGGAAAGTATCCCGCCTATCATCTTGCAGGTAAAAGAGACCTGGTCTTCTAGCGGATGGAGTCTCCATCCATACCGTTACATCAGAGGACTACCAGTGTTTCACTTGCTACCATTCTGCAAACAAGCCTCTCCGAGCTGTAATGAGAGATGTCCCGAAATATGTCACCGAGAGGGAGATGAAGCAGGAGCTTATCCCCATTCTCAAGGCGCAGGAGATGAGGAAGAGCTCCCAGCGTCGTACAATAGGCAAGGCCATTTTTAACGTGCGCGATGTCTTTATTGTAACTGTTACGATGGAACAGCCTAATAAGAAAAAATTCGTCAGCCAGTGTCACCGTTATCAGCAATTTGGGCACGTGCAGCATTTTTGTAAATGCATATAAAACCATCATTTCGGGGAGTGCAAGAAGTCTTGGAGCGTGAACTGTCAGCGTTCCCACCCAACCAGCTTCCGAGGATAACGACTAAACAGAGTTAAATTACGCCGCAGCGACCAAGGGGGATTGCTGCTGCTGACCCTCGACCACAGGTAGCTCCTCGGCGGATCACCGCAGTCAGACTCTTCGAGAACGTGGATCCATCTGCGTTTGTGGAAGCATTTAACAATATCGTGGTGACCACTCAGAACGCCACAAAGTTTCTTTAGGTTGTTCCAAGACTGATATCCTCCAAAGAGGACGTTACCACCATCTATGGCATGTTTAGGAACATCTGGGTACAAACTAAGGTTTCGCCACTGTGGAAGCGCCAGGGCTTCCCAGAGAAGAAAAGGTTAAGGACTTAGACCCAGGTACCTTGTGAGCTAAGGATGACCACGTCCACGTACAATTCGGGGAGTACACTCTATCTTTATTGTCTAAAGATATGCCATCTGTTACATAGCTTGCCCAGTCACCTGACATAAATCCCCTTACCTTTTTTCCTGTGAAACTACTTCAAATATTCTTTATGTACAGACACTAGAATAATGTACCATTGGATCCCCTAACGTTATTCGGAAGATTTGTAAGATTTAAGACCTGATGCTGCGCGTTCGCGCTTCCACTGAGGCCCATGGGGGTAGTTGAAACACCTCCTCCAAAGTTTCCAGAAATAAAGGGCAATAAATAGTGCAATGTAATGTGACCTGTATTGCGCACTCGCTGAACATTTCTTATCAGAAATCACCCGAAGTTTGCAGCAAACATTCACTTATTTCGCCTTTAATTGCTGACGTCGAAAATACTCGGAACCCCCGCATTGGCTTAAAAAGCTGGTGGGTTGCGCCGCACGAATTCAAGGTGCTTATGCAAAAGTTGCCGCAGGATTTAATTCCTCTTCAGAATTACCTTGCCTTTATGTCGGCGAAGGCACCGAGTACGTGGAGAACTTCGCGGATTACTGCCAGGATTAGAATAGTCTCACATACAAAGTTCAAGCGGCGCAAGAAATCCACCCCATTTAAATACCACTCGGATGGCGCAGTGACATGCAGGAGTCTTCGCGGCCGGGGACGATCGAGGCCTCTTGCGCGGCGCGATCCTCGAACGGCTGCGGCGAGAGGGCCGGTAAGTGGAATTAACGATCGCCTCCCCCAAGCGAAAGTTCGGCGGAACTTTGCGTAAAATGGGCGCTGCGCTTTTATTGTTATTTCATCGCGTATGCTGCGCGGGGGCTTAATTGAGTGATTTAGGGGCCCGGGCCGCGCTAAATCTTCGGTCCACTCGCAAAGTAGCCTTGGAAGTTTTAATGAGGCGTTGAATTCGCCCAATGAATTTCGCTAATCAGCTGTGAAGTGGAGCACGCCGCCGCGCCGTCGTAAATTACGCGCCAGATTAAAATTGCGCCTTGTACGATTATTGCACTCGCAGGCACCGAGGAAACACAATCAAGGTAGTAAAAAGGGGGCGCGATTGGACTGGAATGCTCAGCTACTGGACTAAAAGAAAGTTCTTCCGTCTCCTCTAGACTTCTTTGGATCAGCCCTAAATCCCCCACCAAGACAAGTTAATCTTATTCCTGTTAGTACGGATTCTCAATTATTTTCGCGTTGTTCAACTGTGACACTTGGAAATAATTTCCTACGTTATCTACTCCCAACATAACGATTGTTTTCAAAATTGTTAATTTCTGCCGATAAAGGATAATAAATCTTCAAAAAATTCGCTTTTAATGGCAGTTTTTATTTCACCTGTAAATATCCCTTCTACTTAACCATTGTATGCTAATCCCACCACCCCTACCGTGTAATTTGCATGTAAAGTTGTGTGGGATTTTATTGTTTTAGTTCATGGAGCAGGTTTCCGAATAAAGCGCGTTTCATTGCAACACAACTACGTCCAAAAAGTTACAATTCGTAAATGTGAATTGTTACCATTTCAATTTAACAGTTTCGTGGTCATTGATGATGACAAATTAAATCTATTTTTCTCCTTTTTGACAGTTTTTGATCAATTAAGAGCTATAATAAGTTTTGAATAATTTGTTAAACACTAGTCTGTAAAAAGTCATCCTCACAGGGTGAACTGACTTATACCATGGCTAATATGGCTAAAACATAATTCTCATTTAGCGAGCCTAAATAAAAATTTAATGAATTGTAGATAACACAAACCATCAAGAAGTTATCGAAACCGCAATTGTTGCTGGTTTCGGAAAAAGAAGGTGATTGACAAGGAAAATAAGGCACTAGATTTGAATAATTTTGACATTACATAAGAAACCGCATTTTGATTTCATCTTTTGCTGCAGTGTTCGTGTTCTGGTCAAACAGCAAAGATAAATTCTCCCTACATTTATTCTATTTTTTCTGTAGTGTCTTGGCAACTTAGCATGCAAAGTTCTTCCCCACTGCATCTATTATTTGAACCAAGACACAGTCCTTTAGACTCTGACATTCTCTTGGAAGTACAAATCCGACACCTAGTACGCCAAGAATTTCGGACATGGAAGCTTCGCTTTGATGGATTTTCTTAAACATGTAACTTTACACTTATCCTATTTTTCCTGTAGTGTCTTTGCGATGTAGTGTCCAAAGTTTTTTCCCGCTATATCATTTAAAAGAACAGTCTTTTAGAAACAATCAGTTGTTACATTCTCTCGAGAAGTCAAATTCTTCTTCGATACCTGGTGACTCAAAAAGCTCGGTCATGGAAGCTTCTGAATCTGAAGAACTAGTTTATTAGATAGTTTTTGATTTTTTTGGTACTTGCTGGCTTGCAACCTCTTTTTGCCTAGTAAAAAACATGCCGATCAATGTCCTATGGAGCAGACTCGAGTCTCATCACGACTCACTCGGGCTTTTCTAGAATGGACTGACGTACGTGTCTGGAGTTCTTCTTAGGTCACAAAATTTGTCTATTTTGAAGTTTTTTTCTGATATAAATTTTCACTCCTGTTTTATTGTAAAATTATTTCACAAATTTTCTTACGTATTTGTTAGTTATTACCTGGCTATTGAGACATAGCAATGCTTTGAAAAAAACTAATGTTAAGAGGCTAAAGTCGATGGTTGAAACGGGGTGGAAAACTTATTAGTCATATGGTAATCCCGTGCAAAGATAATAGAGTTCAAATTACTGGGTAAGGCGTGGTTGTCCGTAAATAAGTCTTGTACGGAAAACAAAGTGCTTTAAGTACTGCAGAACAATTTCTGTAAGTCGTAAAAAGTATTTGACTAGCAAATCATAAAGCTACATAAAGAGTAGAATACAGCCACAAACGAACCAACACAATTAAAAGTTATAACAAAAAAATTAGCAAGAAGGTCTTAAAAATTAAATTAAAAGAAAAAGCTAATTGAATGGATAAAACTAATGTAGTGAAGAAAAAGAGATGGTAAAACAAAGGTAATTCAGATTAATTTAAAAAAAAGAAAAGACAAAGGAAAACACCATGAAGATAGGACATAACAAATAACAATAGACGAGGGATAAAGATGGAACCACACTAAAAAAACTGAACATAGAATGGGAGGATGAAAAGAACTAGACATGAGATTGAAAATGACTTAAAAGAAAGAATAAATAATATACGAAGAAATTGCAATGTGAATAAGAAGAATAATGGAGTAAAAAAGCCAATTATAAAGTAAAGGTATAAAAAGAAAAAACTATGGAAATTAGGTACTAGCAGTCTTTTGGAAAAATTGATTAAAGTATTTGGAAAAATATATATGAATATATAAGGTACAACGGAAACAAAGTAAAAGAGGGTTACGTATTACTTTACAGTTGATCGAACTAAAATATTAAAGCGGAAAAAATGTACGTTGCACTATAAATAAAACAGAATTACACAATGAGAATACTAATAATAGATAAACTAAAGCTGGAAGGGGAAGAAATCATAAAAACACTAGTCATTTATGAACCAAATGAAAACCAGGTAGCCATAAAGAATAAATTTTTGGAGAAATTAAAAATAAATTGATTTTATTTGAAGATCTTAATAGACCTGTGAGAAAAAAGAAGAAAAGAATGGGCGTAGCAATTGTTCAAGACTAATAGAAGTTTGCCCAATCCACAAGCTAATAATAATAAACATTTTAGTACAAAATAAAGAAGCTAAGATCAGAGAAAAGAGATCAATAATAGATTAAATAATAAAAAACAGATACAAAAGAATAGCCAAAAGGTAAAAAATATGTGAAGAAAAAATGGCAGCAAATTACAGCAAAAACGTAGATCTAAAAATTAATAATGTTAAAGAAAACATAAATAATGCATCCCTAGAAAAAAAGGAGAATTTTAAAGATACAACTGTAGTAGTTGCAAAGGACGTTATACAAAGAAACAGCAACCAGCTGGTGAAGCGAAAAAAATAAATCTGGAAGAAAAATTGAAGCAAAACAGAAACCGCAATATTATTTGAGTATAGGAATAACAAAAATGGCAAATAATTGTAGTCAAGAAAACGGTAAAACAAAATGTAACTAGAAGAGCCACATCAAGATTTTAGAAAAGGGTGAAGAGCTCAAGACCACATATTTGCAATACAATAATTGATAGGGAAGAAAATTATAGAAGAAACCCAGAAAGACTGTATGAAAGAGACTTATAGAATTATAGAAATGTGCGTTCGCTGATGATTCAGTGGTCCCCGCAAGAAAGGAACAGAAAACGAAACACATCATAAAAATATGCGTGCGACGCATTCTCCAAGAGTCCCTCCATATGAATAAGGATATCGCCAAACAGTTCGTCCGCGGTTCAAAAACAACATGTGAGCTTTGTGAACAATGTTGAAACTTCTGCTGCAACAACAAACAAGTCCTTCAACCCATTGTTAAAAGGATAAAATCATGATTCTTTATAATAATCCCCTAGCAAAAAGCCAATTAAATGGCGTTCATTGGACAAAAAACGATCAATGAGGGCAAAGGTGGCCTAAATGACGAAAAAGATCATAGCAAGATTATAAGACCTCAATTGCTAGGTTGCTGCGGACTGTTGCGTTGAAGAACTTCTCCACCCACCCTATAGATTAGAAGTAGCCCCCCAAGTGGCTACTATTTGCAAAACTGAAGAAAGACGCTTGAAGTAGAAAATGTAATGACGATGAAGAGTTGTGGGAGACTGTTTTACAGTATTTTGCAGATAAAACTCAAGGGTGCTTTTCTAAGGATATCGAAATGCTAATTTCGAGATTATATTGAACAACCCTATTCCTATCACCCTTAGAATGAAGTGGGGCTAAAAACTTTTCGCGTACGTCATATGTGTTATGGCACAATAGCGCAGCAGTGTTACACTACACTACCGCCAAACGACTTGCTGCACCTTACAACGCCGGCAATTTCACCGACATAGAGCAGCAGTTAATGAAGTCGGCGCTAATTAGGCATCTAAATAATGAGGCCGTTAATTTAGGTATGGCACAAAGGCCGTAAAGCAGCCACGCGGCTGCAGACAAGAATGGTTATTAGGTCCGGTAGATCATCGGCCCAAAGGGCGGCCGCGCCGCGAGCAGCCCATCCGCCGCTGCATACAAACACGTGTTATATGGGCATTTGACGAATAAAGCGGATTTCCCGCGGGGGCGCTAGATTACAGTCGGCAGGCGCCCGGGGCGCGCGCACGCACGCGGCCGCAATCTCTTCGCTAGGCCGATCTATGAAAATTTGGCCCTGAAAGTTAACGAAATTATTCGGCGCCCAGGAAGGCAACCCTCAAAGGACGCCGCCGACGTGCGCAGGTATTTGCGAGGCAATCACGGCCGGGCTCCGGGGTATTCGCGGGATATGAACAACAAACTTGCATGCGGCTTTAATTGCCTCCCCGGCCCGGAAACTGGGGACCGGACGCTGGACGCCGCTGAAACGCCGCGCTGGTCTTGGCCGGCGAATGTCGCTTTGGATTGCCACTTAATTGAACGGGTCATAAGCTACTTTCAGAGACCATGGGATGGCAATTTGGTGTTGGTAACAGGCAGAAAATTGCGTCCTCTCGCAGAGCACATGATTGCCCATCGTTTAAGGTCTTGAATTGACTGTAATAGAACTTTGCAGCGCTTTTCAGCTAACAACTAACTGAAACATAAATACACCACATGTTGATCGTTTTCTTGGTAAAAAAAATAAATTGGGAAACTTTTGTAAATCAACCCTCGGCCCCAAATATTGCAGGATAATAACATTTAGGTTAAATGGTGCTGCGACTCCCATGGGTTTGTTCTTTTATAAATTAAATATAATTCAAACTCAAGCTCAAATCATTTGATTTGCCCCCAAAGCTTGGTGTGTGCAGTTTTTTAATTTATTTTGTGACTTGCTAGAATTTTCTTGCCCTTTAGCCTATTGTTACCAGTACGACTATAGCATCCATCCATTAATAGCCAATTATTTCCAAAAAATGCAGAGATAAATAAAAAATATAAAGGATATATGCCAACAAGTGTCTTTTCAGATTTCTCCCTGATCAGCAATTCAGCCTTCTTGTAGCTCTTTGCCCCAAGCACTCTGGCAGCTTCCTCTGTCAAAGCTTCCATGCAGTTCTATGCTGCTTTAACTATTCCTGTCAGAAGAACTATTACTTTATATCTAGGCGTACCAGAAGATTTTTGCTTGGTGTTCTCCAATTTTAGCTCCTACACCATGATGTACATTAGAGTTGTCCGTAAACTAAATTTTTCCTAGTCTTCTTTGGTACTTTTTTGGTATTTTGGTTTTATAATAACAATATACAGAGTGGATGAAAAGGCATTAAAATTTAATAAACAAGAGGTCCTATACTGTTTAGCCATAAAACTATAGAAGGAGCTACTCTATCGCAGATCCGTGAGTAACAGATGCTGCCCATAGAAATAATGCAGGATAACTCGTCAAACGGGGCAGGAAAAATCTTGCCGACACGACTGCTATTAGACATTAGACCACATAGCATTATTCCTTTAAAACTGCTTTTTGAGCTACCCGATTCCACATCCCTGAATAAAGGATGTCGATAGTGGTAGACATTTGCGCAAGCGTCCTTGGCCGTTGCTAGTTCAAGATAGTGGGGAAAAGTACTGACACGAATGGGTTGTGGGTCTCACCCCACGGCGTGGTACTGTAAAACTGGAGATGAAGATACCCAATCAGCAACGGATGTCGCCAGAAACTAAAAGATGGGGTAAAGATATTACGCAAGTGACCTCGACGGCTACTCATCAGACATGGCAAGAAAAACCTTACCGACATGACTGGAGTAATGTATGAAATAGTCTTTAAATAGACGTGGCTAGTAAATGAGTCGAAAGTGGGAATAGATGCAATTAAACAAAGATGGTCGACTGATTAACATCGCAGTTATTCATATGTAGAGATGGTGACGTACAATAAAAGGGATGAATGCAACACTAAATCCGGAGACAATAAAAAGGCTTGGTGAACGAAGTGGCCGCTTATCCACATCCCGGTCCGCGAAAAACGTGGCGATAACGTAGGAAATATTTACTCGCAGCTCATGAAAATGGATACGCACAATTCCTTTACGTGCAGGAACTAAAACCTGAGCACTGTGACCGCAGAATGAAATATGGGGAGTTAATTGGCATGAAGATTGGCCTGGAAAAAAGGCATGAAAAGTCATCAACCTACCTCTTGGCATCAAAATTATGCGTGACTGACGGCGTCTGACTGGGACAACATTGCCGACCTTATTATTATGCAGAACGGAGCACCACTCCATTTTTCAAAATGCGGATCTCATGGAAAGCCTCCAAGAAGTTTAAAATACACATAAACAATTGCAATTAGGCTGGGGAAGTTTACCATTGTCTGTCTCGTTAATGAAAGGTCTGCCGTATATAGTGGATATACCAATGGTCCAAATATGCTACCCTGCATGACCCCTGGCCGAAATTGATAGACAAAAATGAGTTCTTCTTGATATTTGACTTGAAAGTGTCTCTCGACCAGATATGATTTTAAGATTCTGTAGACTCGTTTTGATTATTTGTCGAATGCTTGTTAAATGTCTAAAAATCTGCAGAGCAGTATCTTTTTAAATGGACACCATGGTTAACTCTAGTGACAATCCTATGGATTGTGGTAGCGTATTCGCCCCCCTGGTTTTATCCTTCTTGAAAATAGTTTTTCGAAAATTTTAATTATTACTGAAAATTTCCCCTGTGCTCTTTCCGGGTTTTAGGATTCAGATAGTTTGCACAATTTTTTATTGCTGAGGGAAGGAACTTAGTATATAGGTAATTATTGTCACTACTTTTTGCAGAAGTTCCTTAAGGGATTTGGCAGTTATCAAGCCATATCCTGGCCCTTTATTTAATTTTATGCTTGTTGCAGTCCATTTTAATAAATTATAATGGTGTGGAATTACTTGTAATAAATTCTTGTATTGTTCTGTCTTCTCTGGAGAGCAAGTCCGGTGGAGGGGTTGAAATATTTGTTTTAGGTATTCTTTGACATTTTTAGCCCAGTTTCCATTTGGTAGTCTGATTTTGTAGCTTTAATGGTAAGGTCCATAAGCATTTTTGGAATGCCTAATTTCTCATTTTATGGAGAAGGTTTTTTAGTTTATGGGTAGCTTTGTTGTGTTTTGTTTTATCTTGAAAATGTCAGGAAATTTGCCACATCGTCCCACGTTTTTTTTTGTTTAATAATTAAAGGATAACCTTCTGAGTTTTCTTGCTTTTCATTATTTGGAGGCACGAGCAGCAATTTGTATGGTTTGGTTTAGATGTTTCCTCGTCTTCGGTTTTTAGTACTGAATTTAGGCGAATCTTACCATCGATTGGGTTTTGCCGTTTTCAGTTTGACTGCTGTATTTCACAGTTATGGAGTTCTGATCTCACGATAGATCGAAACACGATATTGCTTTTATGTTGTTTGCTCCTGTGCCTTTGCTTTTTGTTTTTGTCCGAATCTGAAAACCAATAGTAGATTCACCAGTAGACGCATAATTTAACTTCATAGCAGTCTTAGCTTTAAGTAGCTCTCTATCTATGAGCAACGTTGATATGAACCCCCGTTGTTTATTTATTGCGTTAAAGCTTTTTTGCTTAATCTTATGCTTTGGGAGGGAAGGGCAGTATACTGCTGCAAAGGTTATATCTCTGTTGACTTCTGAAATTACAATGCATGCGGCTTGGAAATATTCTTGTTGGTATTGATGACTAACGTAGTACCGAATAAAATTCTTGACCGCCATGAGCGGTGCCGTCCAGATGGTTTGCAGTATAGATGGAATATTTAAATATTTTCATGTAGCTTTTATGAGTAAAATACATTTCTGTAGTGAGTATGATGTCGTCTTTATTTATTATAAATACTTTGACTTTTTGGGCTGAAAGAAGCCGTTTCAGAGTAGAATGTGACATAACGGTGGTGGGTAGTACCATGCTGCCCATTCTTCCCATTTGCTTCACCATCATTGATCTAGTTTTGTCGTTCGTCTATTGGTTCCATGTTTGTATTTTCTTTTGCTTGTCCACTTAAGGAAGTTGAAGATTTTTTTTTGGGAATAGGAATACCTAGTTAAACTAATCAGCAGTTTAGTCTAGTTTGTGAATTTCTTTAGCCATCTGACCTGTTCGATAATTGGCGGGGTAGTTACCTTGGAAATTAGCACATTTAACGTTTTTACTCTTTTCTTTCTTTTCACAATTTGTTGTTAAATGTTCTTTAGCACATTTGATACATCTGGGTGTCCTATTGCAGTAGTTTTTTGAGTGTCCAAATCTTTAACATTTTTGACATTCTATTACTTCTCGTTTTATGTGTGAATGTTCAAAAGTGATTCTTGATTTCATTGGGAATTCTATATTATCGATTTCCTTATTGTTTGGACTTTGTTATAGTTCTACGGAGAACATTGCTAGGGGTGTTTTATTTACCCTGGGTTTGATGTTAAATATTTCTCTGATAAGTTCCTTAATGCCTACTGTAGAATACAAAGAAAAAGAAAACTTTCCGTTTCGTTTGTGTTTGAAGCAGGTGAATCCGGCATTTTTGCCTTTTAGTACTTTAATGATTGTACTACAGCTTTGGTATCGGTTAAATGTATTTTGGCTCGAGCATTGTCTAGAATTTTGACTAATTATTTGTCTTTGTCTAGCTTTTTTAAGTTGTGGACTCCATAAACAAATATTGGCGGAGATTTTATCTCTTGCAGAGTTTCATAATTTTCTTAACTGTTTTCCTTTTCCGACTGTCGAAATACTTAATAAATAATATGTCAACTTTTTTTGTTCGTACGGGTTCAGCATGATTTATCTTCTGTTTTCTATTATTTTGTGTTTGCCATTCCTGTCAGATGTTGGTTTGTTTTTTACTTATTTATAAACTGCGATGACCGTATAGTTTGTATGTATGCTGGAATTGGCATAAGAGGCAAATGAGTATGAGATAAACACTGCGTTGGTAATCGCGGTGTTTGTCGACATTGTGGGTTTGTTCTGAACTGAGTACCGTAGTTTGGCACACCGTGCATGCTGGTCTAATTTATTTATGTTGAGGATTTTCGTAAAATAAAATAAATAAGTAGATGCAGCTGCCCTTTTGTCGAAAGGCTTCACTTGGAGGCACACGTGAGACTCCAAATTTGTCACTTTAATTTTCTCGGTTTGTGTTTTATCTTGTAATTTTTCGTATTTAAATTGGTTACATACTGAATCTATCGTTGTACTATTTTAAGAGGATGTACCGTTTTGTTCTATGGATTATTTCTTCACCAGACTTTTCCCTGTAATTAGTTTCAGTTTCCTTCAAAGCCCTGTGGTGCTGTTTGGTTGAGTGAATCAAATATAAACCGGAATTTCTTTTTTTGCGCAGTGAGGTGAACGAAGACGATCGAGGCTTCTGAACTATCATACTATCGCTTCATTAGTTAATATCACAATGCCAGAGCAAAAGATTATTATCAAGTTTCTCACGACAGAGGTTGTAAATTAAGGCACTTTTAAGAAGAGTCTTATGTACACGCAGAATAAAATTTTTAGGAGAGCAAGAAACACTTGAAAATAAAGGCCACCGACGTCAACCAGCGCGACTGAAGAGAACATTCGCATTGTTCGCCACCTTCGGCGGCTAAAATTATTTTTGAGGTCGGAGTAAGCTACGACAGTGCTCGTGCTATCCGAGACATCTTCCGTACCGCCAAAATTTATATCCTTGCGATTAGAATTTGTTTGGACTGCCAAAAGAAGTACTTAAAGGATAGAGGGTTGATGACGATGCACGATTGGCTGGTGTCACAATCGTCTTCATTTTACCTTTGGGAAAAGTGTGTTATTAAATCAAATATTTGAATTACGATGACTTCAATAAATAAAAAAATATAATTACTTCGCTCTTGATAAATATGTTTTAGCTACTGCTTTGGTTCTATATAAAAAACGTATAATAGGTAAACTGTTTACTCTTCTAACTTGTCAGTTACAATGAAAAGCAACGTTACAATTATGGCAGTTAGTGTCAAAATTCATGCGGATGCAATATCATCTGCCTGTGAAACCCATTAGAGCGCATAGATGGAGACTACAGTCCAACTACTAAAAGCCAGTCTTCATTAAAGCGTTTTTATTTATAATTACAGTGATGGACGAAAATCTGGCCTCCGCCCGAACGATGAACGTGTCACCCTCTAGGAAAACCACCCACTTGCACCGCTCCGAAGCTTAATTAACGAGCGCCTATGGTGCATCGCGCTGTCTCTGCGCGATCCATTTATGAAATTAATTACCCGCTCCCCCCGGAGTCGCGTGCTTTCGCCGGCTCGCGGTTTTTCACTTTTCCTGTCTCGTTACAGTTCGCCGGGAACGAGCGGCGCGTCACTAATAGTCTCGCCGGCTCGCAATATTTCGTCTGAACATAGTCTCGGCGGCTCACTTTGCTAGTTTTAACAGTGCAACGGCGTGCCGTTCATATGCATTGTTCGCCACCTTGTAAATTAATATCGCCGCCGCCGAAACTCCGGCGCCGTTACACCTCGCTAATTTGCCCTAACGAACGCTCGAAGTGCCGTTCGCCATGCGAGCGCGCTTCGCAAATCTGGCGGGCGCGCCACGCACGGAGGCGGCATTATTTAATTAGGCCGCCGCCGTGCGCGGGGGCGTGAAATATGCCCTGCGGTCGCCTAATGTCGGCCGCGCTTTTTCGGCAGCTGGCGCGATATTTCCGCATTTCCAATTCAGAAACTATAAATATTTGAGCACGTGCCGCAGTTCGGCGGCGGGCCGAGCCCTTTAAAGTTGCACGCTTCGAAAAGTTGGCCCCATAAACTATTCAGCCGTGCGAGCTCCGGGCGGCGGTTCATTTATTAACGTTCTGCGTTGACAGAATTGTCTTAAGTTCGCAAATCCGCGAAGACGAATTGCGAAACATGTTTGACGAGGGATGGAGGGCGCGCGCAAATCCACCGCCCGCTCTTTTCTCGTTCGGCGAGCATTTGTCGCATGTCACGCAAAAATCCGGGGACATTTATTAGACCTGCTAGCGGGCTACAATTTGCCAACCATTGTCTACGTAAATCATTAAGTTCCCGAGTGATGAACGAGCACCAGATGGCATTAGTCTTTTGGAACAGCCTGTATGCAATAATCCCCAACGCTTTTGCTGTTGAGATGCCCGATTGGGAGCCATTTCAACTTTAAATTGAATATGTCCGAGCAAGACAATGGATGCATTCGCATTATCTGATTTTTAATTAAACCATTTAAGGAAACGGATAAAGTGCTCTTGTAATAGATTTAAAGGTACGGAATCCGGAACCCTTCCGCTTGAAAGTTGAGACCCACTTAAAACTTAGTTGGAGTTGAACGAAAACCGGCGGCTAGTCTATTTTTCCTCTTTTATCACTGCTAAAACGATGAGGCATTTCAATTTAAATCATTTTATCATAAATCAGGTGGTTAACAAATGATTTCTGTTACGCGCGTTTGTCATTCCGCTATTATGCCAAAAATCTGAAAAACCGGAGCCTACATGAAAATAAATTGAACACGTGAACAGTTTAGTGTTTTTTCAACTATGCCACGCTTACCTGCATGCAACGATCTAGATGATTATGATCGTCTTGTGCGCATGCGCAATCCCCAAATTGGCTTCACGTACTCATCAACCAACAAAATTTAGTTGAAATATCGCCGACAGAAATGATTACATACAAAAAGACGTGGCCATGAAGTACAGCGATACTTAACCATGAGAGTAAGGTAACTGCTGACAGGGAAACTCACAGCAAGAGATCGAGAATTGAAAGAGAAGATCGATTAGGATCCTGGGCGAAGCATGGCTAACCTGGCAAAAGAAATGGGCGTGGCGAAGCCCACAACCGGTCTTGTAGTGCACCAGGGCCTGCACTATTAGTCTTTCATCCCGAGGAACCGCTAACTGCTGACGAAAAAGTAAAGGCCCAAGTACTGGTGAACGACATCGCGCGCAACAGGAATATAAAACTTCAAATGACTATTGGATCTGCCTAACGTCATGCATACAAAGATTCCCGCCTCTGTGATGGTGTTGGAGAGGTCATGGTGTTCCACTTCTTTAAGGAAGCCTTGAAAGTGGCCGCCGGCAGCAATATCAACTTGCTGAAGACTTGCCAAACTCTGAATAGAAGAGGTGGCCGTTGGGCCAGAGTGCTTGTTCCAGCCCAGAAGAGAAGGAACTTCTAGGTGTGGCTATATAACAATTTGTATTATTATTGGTCCACCGATTGTGATCACCCTCTAGCCCCAATTGCAATCTCCTTGACTGCTACATGTGGGGTCGAGACGAAGGGCAACGCGAGGCATCATAACACCAAGGACAGCTTAAGAGCCTCCGTTATGGAGGTAATGACATATATGGACAACGAAAAAGTTCTGTTGGTTCGAGAAGGTTACATTAAATAATATTTACTTTAATTGTGTCAAGTTTCATACAAATAAATTTTTATTTTAATGTTATTTTCATTGTTTATTCATTTTCCGATCGTGATGCTTCATAACAAGAAATATGTGCTCATTGAAAATAACCTTAACAGTCAGTAGGGTTATTACTCAAGGTATCAGAATCGATAAACGATCAGCACTACCAAAATCTGACTGGTGTACCTTCCAGGACTATTTGCGTCGCTAAGAAGACATTAACACTCTTCCAAAGAAAACGTCGGCAAAATTGGGCAACAGAGGCGCGTTCTCGACCCGATGGCTTTTGATCATTTTTTTGATTAAAGTCGATAGTGACAATTTCCTTCACCAGGCTTTAAAATATGGGGTAGTCAGCAAATGGTGTGGGGAGGCATTTGGTGTAGGGGCAGATTATGTTCAATTTTGTTATAAAAATACATTGAAATTTTAAGTAATAGATTTATAGGTGTTTCTTATAAAAAATTTTTTTTAAAGATGTACAACTACAACAAATTAAACTTTTGCCATGGCCAGGATTGGAAACCTCTAAACTTTTCAAGACAAGGAATTTTCTGAAAGAATTCCGTACGGCTAATTTATTTGTGCAATCACTTAGATGATAAATTCTGTCATATGCATGCGCAAATGACGATGACGGTTGGGAGCTAGACGCCGACAAGTGAGCTCAGGTAGTAGGTGGTTGTCACATTTTCAATGAGTGAGCGAATCTGCATCACCTACAAAAGGGAAGAGATTTCAGACCTTGGACGGGATTCAGACCAGTACAACAAAGCAATTATTTGCGATTCTAACACAGAACTTTGTAGAATAGTTTGAACAGGGAAAACAACGCTAGAACAAGTATGTGAAAGGCTATACACAATGTTCCTTGTGTCTTTTACCACTTTTACTAAATATCTAGATTTTCTGTTATTGAAATTGGACTTTTTTATATTATGGGGAACGATACTTTTGAGACAGAGCGTGTATAATTGAGACTAAATCGGATCGCACTCTTAGCTATATGTTCCGCAGTCCACTTAGCTCATACTCTTTTCTTATTTCAAATTTTTATTTCTATTTCACATACTGCAAATAAAAATGCACATAAAATTGAAATGAGTAGTCCATGTCATTTGAAATCGATTGATTTAACCTGCTATCAATGTTGGTTTGCGTTAAAGCTTTAAATTTTATTTCTTTTCAGCCTTTTGTGGCGCCCAGTATTGAGCATAGGCTTCCCTTTTTGGGGGACTTTTGGCAATTGAACGCCACGCTTGCCGGGCGGGTTGGCGAGTGGATAGGGTAGAATGTATTTTTTTACGACCGCTAAAGGTGTTTTTATGACGGCCGGAGAGCATTAGATGTTTTGTCATTGCCGGGGTTCGAACCCGGGGCCGCCGCGCGCCAGTTTGGCAGGTCGAGGCGTTTACCTCGCGACTGTTGTGCTGTCAAATTTTGTTATTAGTAAGGCCAAATGTACGACTGACTAATAGGGGCTAAGTGACAGTTCGCAGTAAAGTGTTTAAGGTGCTTCAGCTTGGTGAAGATGGACCTGGATTTTTAACTCTTATCAGGGATGGTGCACAGCAATTGGGGCGAAAATGCCTACATATAGAAACCTTTGATTCTCCAGTTTGCATGATAATATTCCCTGATAGATTATAAAGCCCAAAATGAGACCCAAATTAACGAAGGTGGATCTTCTATGTTCATACAAATAATATATCTCAGTTGCATCTCTTTACGCATAAACCAACATAAAGTTAATATAATTATACATCAATAGTTAATAAGAAGTAGCCACTGAAACGAGAAGTGAAAATATCACCATCAAAAGACTAGCAAAATGTTATTATTAGAGGTTTTTACTATTTGCGGTGCTATTAGTGTTAATTTAAATTTGGTGGAAAATAATAGCTGACTTTCTGGGACTGGGATATTTCATTTTCACTGTTCGTTGTATTAGTTGGTAAAAATTACTATAATTGTCTAGTCTACGATGACTCTTTGGCTTGATCTTTGTACCTAACAAACCTCTATTTGAGATAATAGTTTCACCTTGAAGAAGGATGTGACCAATGAGCTATTGCAAAAAATACCGGCCTCGAATGTATCGAAAAAACTCCGTTGACTTTTTTCGTTGAAGCTCTCAGTAATGGTCTCTTTATTCATAAATTCTGCAATTAGTCGAAATTATTTATCTTCTCTTGCGTTATATTTCCCAACAGCCTTCTCAAGTATCTTAAATACATTATTTTCCTTATTTTCCTATTATCAGCAGAACACTGCTGACTACTGGAAATGTAGTTCTATTGGAGAGACGCTAATTTATTTAGTCTTGATAGTACGGTAAGAGTACATGTGAATCTAGTTTTTGCCCTTAGTAACTCTAAAGTACATTGTACGTAATCAGAAAGAATAGCAATGCCTATTTTCAGAAAAGAAAAATTACTAAAATATCTGAAAATTGCAACTGTAAAACAATTGAAGTATACATTGTATTATACAAACGATGCCAGTCAGAGCAGGATTAATCGTTCTTAGTATCCAAAGTAAAAAACTATCACTATGTTTTGAAAAATTATCTTTCTCTAGAAAGTACAAATTCTCAGAGGAGTAGCGAGTGGGCGAGTGGTCTCCAGAAAAGAAGGAAATCACAGAGAATGTGGAGAAGTCACCTCTAGTTTGCAGAAAAACTTCACAAGTCTGTCTGGGCACACCAATTTCTAGTGTAGTTTATGGGAAGATATCTGAAAGCTATAAGTGTGGACTTTATTCCAGTTGAAATAAATGAAAACGTAGTTGTTCTTCTTGAAATCTTCAAACATCGCTATGAGTGTAGCTGACTTGGTTAGGAAAAACCTTTTAAACTCAATAATATCAATAGTTTCTGTGTGCAAAATGCGTGGGACAACATTTCTGAAGATGAAATCTGGTAGCAAAATTTTGTAGGTTCTCATATACTGGCGATTAACAACCAGAAGAATATGTTATAGATCAATCTTACGTATCTAAGTGAAGAAATATATGTAGCTCATCTCCATCATACATTTTGGTGCATTTCATCCATATTGGAAGAGAGAGAAACTTTCTGCTTCTGGAGTTAAAAGAGAGAATCAGAAAAAAGAAATAGATATAACAATGCCCACTATAGCACTTGCACCTCGATGACTAATAAAACTACAATACCATTACAGAGAAAGTATAAAAGAGCAGATTCAGGCTGGAAACTATGAGGGAACACCATCATCCATAATGTCATTAGCAAGGCATTACGTCTGTGTCGTCTTAGATTGCAGTATTTCGAAACGGTACCAGCCTTAACATAAAATTGATGGAGAATAGTAGGCGCCAAAATTCATTTTTGTCCAATTAAAGAAATTAAAGTTTTTATTGTCTTCTGACGCTTTAACTTTGCTGCGAGCGGTACGCAATATTGCTTCAAATGTTGTCGCTCAGAATTAAATTTGTTTCTGTTTTTTTTTATTACGCAAAATCAATTGTATAATGAGTCATATTATAGTTTTGCAGTAACATAGATTATTAGAGAAGCAAAACGTTAGGGCGACACAAAACGACTTACTATTTTAAATTAAATACAAAATTAAGAATCGAGATAATTGTCATTGCGTTGTACATCATCTACGAGCTAAGTTTCTATGATTCGTTTTTATTACCACTGTGGTTTGAAATCAAAAGCTGGCGATAGCTTTCTTATACTTCTTGAAGATTGGAAATTGGTGTGCATTGATGAAAACTGATGGTAATTCGATGGTGAAAAATAAAAAAAAACTATAAGCGGAATCGAGTAATAGATTTTATTAAATTGTTCCGACTTCTAGCGGGTTCTTTAGGCCGTATGTGGTCTGGAGCCATCCATCGTAGCAACACCCGTCTTCGATTGACCATACCAAGATGTCGTTGCCTAAGATATATTCTATTAAGTTATTGACTATGAATTTCAACGATTATAGTCCGATCTTCAGAAACCAGTTCAAAGTAAATCATACTTTCGTGATTTTACTAGATATAAAAGCCTCTACTTAACAGTTGGTTTGATCTGTTTGAGTACAAAGATAAATTCACTTTTCGTGAATGGTAGCACTTTGATAAAGGAATTCAAGATCCTGAGAATTGCCAAGCTATTGTCGGTCTAACCGGGAGTTCAGCTTGCGTTAAGGCACTTGCACCAGGCACCCCTCTGCATTGTCTGCTGACTTCGACTAGCTTCTGCAAGTGATGACTTATTGTTCATCGGAATGGTTCAAGGCCCTGGGATGTTCTGACAACTTGAAGAAAAATTTCTCTATTCACTAATGAAGACCGTCCGGGTCAAAACCTCATTTAAACATGATGAATTTTTAAAACAATCTGATGTCACATCTTGACCGTTAACCTCGCGGATTACTTCCGACAACGCCGAAGAATGGCCAACATTTCAACATTTGGATCGTGCCTGTTGCGTATTTCTTTAAATTCAAATTTTGGAAGATCAAATTTAATATAATAAAAAATAGTCTACAAGCTACGCTCTTCAATATGATACATACATTGTTAGATGGTTCAATCACTTCAATAAGTTATTTAGACTCAATTTTTCCGGCCCTACTTATCACAGGAAGTCTTTAAATAATTGTATACGTAGGTGAGTCAAATATAAACCGAAATTTCGCCTCGATTTCCTCGATCATTGTCGTAATGTCTTCCGACCTCAAAAATAATTTCAGCAATCGTTAATTCACGGTAATCATCGAGAAGGCGGTAAACAATGCTAATATTCTACTCAGACGCTGATCCTCGGACGACGCGGTGATCTTCATTTTCAACTTCTAGTTCCTCAACAATTAGGTTTTCTTAAGGATACTTTACGCTCTCCGTTATAAAAAGTATTTTTAAGTAAAAAGCTTTATAAGACTCTAAAAGCCAATTAAAGTAAACAATAAAAAATTGACTTACTGATTCAACTTCTTGTCTGCAGTTTAACAAACAATCAAAACTTAATTTTCATTTATTAATTAATTTTACTGGGACAGAAATTAAATTAGGAAAACAAAATAATTTATATAAGGACGACAGAATTTTTTTCTGAAGGAAACCACAAGAAATTCATTAAAAATTAAATTTAAAAAAATTAACAGCACTTTTTCCCCTGAGATTATAAAGAATTTTTGGTTTTAATTTGGGGAAAATGGCCAGTTTATTTTCCTTTTGCATACGAAAGTATGTGGGAAACGTCTTTGTTCGAAGTTTTCCTAAATAAAACAATTTTACGGCTTGTGAATTTGCACGAGGTTCATGGTCACCACACAGTTTGTTCAAACAAGCCGCGAAAACCGGAAAATCACACGGAAGATTGCATTGTGCTGTTGTGTAGGAGGATGCTAACACAAAAGTGGCAGCTAATGAACCCGCGTGAAAAAGGGCATTATGCAGCTGCGTCGCGCTCTGATGGCCGCGGGACCGTTATGGCAGCTAATGAGCGCGGCGGACGCTTTCCAAAAAATTCTGCATTCCGGCGGCGAGCCGGATAATTAACTATTACAAGAACTGCAAACTGTCTTCTTCCGGATGAAGCACGGGACGCAGCTGAAATTACCGTCCGCGCAAAGAAACCGAGTGGCGCGCGATCGGAATTCAGATAAGCCCGCCGCGCTGGCCTCTTGCTCTATTTTGTGCCCCACTTTTATGCAGATACTGCAAGCTGCACGAACAAGCGACTTTCAGTTGCGCAGCGAGCTTCAGGCCTGACTATATTGCGGTAACAATAGAAACAAAATAGCGGTCGTGGCAGAAAAAATTTCAGCAGTCGCGTAGCGACAATCACTTGAGTTGGTAGTAACGCGTCGAGTACTGAGCTGCGATTAAATTTCTCACTCAAGAAAGTTTTAGTCCCAGTAATATTGAATTAGGTTTGGAGGGAGGTGTACGGTGAATCTTCTCCTTTATATTCCACTGTAAATAGAATCGGCAAACCAATTTTTGAACTGAAAAAGCATCGAAGATGAATCACATGCTGATTGGCTAGTTGAGGAGCTTTCGGGAAAAAACGTAATAATCATTGAGCGGCATATACTGTAAGCTAGGCTTTTAAAATCAAAAGAGTCATGAATAAGGTTAGAGCTTTCCCATAAATTCCCTATGAGCAGCTTCATACGAATAAGGTTACTGGCAGATGGTTACTCTGACTTTTGTTGGCGGTTCAAAAACAGCAACATGTGGTTTGTTGCGAACAACAAAGAAAAAGTTCTTAAATCCTGTACAATGATTCCTTAGTAGAAAGAAAGTCCTAGAATAGTGCAGACAAGGCAAAACTGGCGCGATCTTCTGGAATTTAAAGGCAATTTTGCTAATTCATTTTAAGAATAGGAACACAGTGGTAAAAAGAGCTTACTGCAAAGATTAGGCAAAGAAAAGATGAGTGGCATGCTGTGTTGAACTATCCACCTGTCCATAAGGCCGAAATTTGTCAGCTTGCTGCAAAGAACTGTGGCTTTGAGAAACTTCTCCATTACCAGAGATATCTATCATTTTCAAAACTGAAAAAGACCTTTGAGGTAGAAAAGCTGCAGGAGGCTTTTTCCGGATTTGTAAACTTCAGTGTTTTTCCAAGGGTATCAAAATGCTAATTTCGAGATGTAACGAACGTGTTAAAGTATATGGGGAGTATATTAGAAATTTTCGACACTGATCTCGTATATTAGATAAATTGTAGGTCCCTCTATACTCGTGTATACACCCCATCGAGAGGGTTACTTACATTTACCTTTTTCTACGTTCTTATTTCTGCCTGTCCTCTAATTGCTTTTATTCTTTCCGTGCTCGAACTATTGAAACTCTCTATTTCCGATTTATTTTTGACAACGAGTTCTCTTGTTGGATTCTATATTTTTATATTTTATATGTTTAGTAGCGCCAGTAAAACTTCATCCCTAGCCTTCCTAGCCTATTTGGTATAGTTTTTCTTTGGTCTCGCATTAAAAATGGCTATTTTGTATGTAGCACTTCATTATTAGTACCAAGCAGTCTCACAACGAATGTCAGATAATGACTAAGAAGATCAGTAACTATTCTACATTGTTCCCGTCCTGCAATTCCTTTTATTTTTAATAATAATGCTCCCAACTTAAACTTAAAGAAAGGAATAGTGTTAGGAGAAGGTACTTTAGAAGAACAAATAATACAATCTTAAAGAAGGAAATTATGGCCAAGAAGATGGAGCCCATTGGCGATCGACTTATTGATGAAGACGAATTATAGGCAGAAGTTGAACGAAATGCATCTACTGCTATTTAATGTCTTGCAGAGATTGCCAAAATATTCAAAACCAGCGTAAGTCATCAATTGCCAGAACGCTACATGATGCACAAACTAGAAACGATCTCTTTCGTACTGCGTAGGCATAACCGGAAATTTTTGGGTCCAAATTGTGACCTGAGACGAAAAGTGGACCGCCAAGAACCCCACCAGATAACATGCACGAGAGAGTCTTGATTGAATCAAGCTCTTGGTGGTCTAACAAAGGCACCATCCACCATTCCTTGTTGCAATCTGGTGAAACAATCACAGCAGTACCCAGCTGTAGAGAATTCGACGTTATGCCTTTGAAATTTTAATTAGAACAGTCAGGGGCGATTCTTCTTCACGACCAACACTACGAAGTTTTTCACCTATTTTATTCCTTTTATCAACAGATTCTCATCTTTATATAAAACCGGCTTTCTTAACAGAATGTAGGCATGTCCATCTTTGAAGACAACATTTGAAGATTTTTCTGCTCTTTACTGCTTAGATGGATGATATCACCTTTGTACTTACTTAAGATCTAAATTAATCTTAAGATTCCACAAACATCCATAAGCTTTCGTGAGGCAGCAATATACTGTGTAAAACTTGTTACTCTTATGTAAAGATAAAATATTTTTGAAGACACTTGGTACATATCAATTTGAAACTCTAAGTTGCTTCTGCACTTCTCATTTTAGTGATCCTATAAAACAAAGGTGGATTAATTGAGCGTAACAAAGTACATAATTAGCTATAGTAAGCTGTTTTGGGTGGGCGAAACCAATTTGTTAATTAAATGCTGGCGACTTCAACGGTAGGTCGCAACAGTTACCTCGCTACTCAACATTAATGACGTCGGTTGTCTCTCAAAATTTCGAAATAAATGACGGTAATTTCACTTTGATTTGTTCTACACGAGTAACAAATGCTCGTCATTTAATATACAAAACGCTGGAAGACTTCCAGATAGCGCGGCCATCCCGCACGCGACTCGTCGAAGGGACAAATAAAGGGGCAGCGGAGCGCCCTTACGACCCCGCGGCGAGTCACAAATCCTGCAGGACGGGCTGCGAGCAGGCGGCGGCGCGTTCCCCAAAACGCCAAACATAAATAGCACCTTGGCCTATTTTTTATGCGGGATTCGGAAAGTTTATTAGCTGATAAATTACGGCGGACTCGGGGGCATGGGAACGCGCAGGATGTTTTTATTGCGGTCGTTTTATATCGCCGGGAAGCGCGGATAAATATAACAAGCGTTATTATTCAAATCGGGCCGTAAAAACGGCCCCGCGTTTTGTCGATAGCGTCGCGATGCGCCGATGGCGGCCGGATCGCGCGGCGCGCCAAGTGCGGCGGCAGGACAGCTGCGCCAAGTTTTTATTACATGGCCGCGGCTTGATGACGATTTTGCTGATAAATTCCGGCGGATTCATTGCGGCGACGCCTAATGCATCGCCCGGAGCCTCCAGCTGGCGCCGCGGTCTAAGCTCTTCCTGAAACTTTGAAGCGCCGCCGCGCTTCGTTCTCTGCCGTGCTCCTGGCAACATGTCGCAGCATCGATAACGCGCAAAAAATATTAGATTGCAGGTTTCGAGCGCTTTCCACGCATCAATTCATAATTTATCAGGTTTAATGTCAGAAGGCAGGCCAAAATGCAAGCTATAAAATTACTGTACGGTTTTTTCTTCTTCTTTTTCTTTTACGGCATTTTTTTTTATTTATGGTTTGATGTGCTTTGTTGCTTCATCAGCTATTTTTCTTAACATTTTTCTGTCCTTCATCTTCTCCATCCATTGTAGTTTACTCTTCCTCTTGATCTTATTTTTGTTTTGCTTATTGCTATTCTCTTGACTGATGAAACTTCACTCATTCTAACTATGTAGCCCTACCATCTTACTCCTTTTGTTTTAATTCTAGTATTCATTCAATTTCATAGTTTGTTAATCTGCTATATTGACTTCTTTATTTTCTCCCCTCCAAAGCCTTTCTTGTTATTTTTTTAAGTTTTTGATTTTTTATCCCTCCTTGCTATCAATTTGTATATCTTGCTTGTTCTTTCATTACACATTACAATTTTTCACCTGTAGTACATTATACCTTTTGATCTACCTCTTCGTTTCTAAAATTTTTATTGTTTATTATCTCCAGATATTTAAAACTTCCTACTTTTGTCATTTTGTAATTGTTTTTTATGATCTTGGAGTTACCTTCTTTTCTTTCGTGGTAATTTACATTTCATTGGACTTGTTTTGATTTATTTTTAATCTTCTTTTAATTGCTTATATTCTCTATTGTCTCTCTAATATATGTATACTACAGATGTTATTATATCAGCGGCCCTGATTTAGAAATAAAGAAGGCTACCTTATAATCAGCAAAACGTGAGTTCAATTCCCAGGTTAAATTCGACAAAGCCAATACGTATTATTGTACACAAAAAGCTCCCTTTTCTTTTGCAAGTTTTAAATAACTAAAAGAAAACGAATTCTTAAAACAACAGAACAAGCATTTTTAAAATCAGTTTATCTTTAATTATATTTTTAACAAGACAAATTCAATTTGTTGTAAATAATTTTCCTTACTTTAAGATTTGTTTGTTCACATCAAATTTGTTAGAATTGCAACGATTAAATCATAACTCATAAACCTTGTTGTTGTTATTGAACGAATTAAACTAGAAAATACTCATTAAAAGAAGAAAATGAAAAAGATAAATCAGATAAGCGGATTGAAATGCTGGAAACTAAAATAAAAAAATGTACAATTTTATGGATGATAAACAAACGACCCAAAGGGAAAGAACTTGAATTAAAGAAGAAAATTAGAATGGAATTGAGAGATACTAGAATTGCAATAGACTAGTAGGGTAATAAAAACATCATCGACGATATGGTATATAAATTAATAGTAGTACGAACAGTAAAAAATGTCTAAAAGGATAAGTGGGACTACTCAAAACAAAGAAAGTTAACAGTAAATGGAGGAAGATTTAATGTTACACAATTGGAATGAACTCAATCTTGGATATAAAGAAGGAACAAGAAGTCAGACATAAAATAAATGCAAGATTCAAAGCAAGAATTGTGAGTGAAAAATCGCCGCATGCTATGGACAAAGAAGAACCAAGGAAACTAAAAATAGATAAAAACTGGATTAAACCTCCACTAATGACTGCAATAAAGAACAAATTAGCCACACAGCAGTGGTGCGGAAAACATATAACAATATGATAAAAGACGCATTAATCAGGAAATAAAGTAATAATAGGTGTACAGAATATAACATCACTGACTGGAAACGAACTAGAATTAATAGAAGAAATATATAAACTAGCAATATTAGAACTAAGTAAAACAATAAAGAGGGGACCTGAAATCGTAAAGCTGCCTAGAAGTTATTCTTTATATTATTCAAGAACAAAACCAAACACGAAGCTAAAGAAGGGGCGAATGTGGTTATACACAAAGATATTAATCAAAAGGTAGTATATTTTGAAGCAATTCTAGAATAATATTAGTCATTGTAAAGGTGTAAGCAAAAGTATCCAAACTTATACCATAACGCAGCGAATAAAAATAACATAATAATCAATTTTTATAATGAATTACAAAAGGTAACAGAAAAAACTAATGGAATAATAGAAAACAATAAAAAAGGCGTGGACGTAAAGGACCATATGGGAGGAAACTACAAATGGACACGTTCGGGCATTAAATGAGTTTTGTTATTGGAAACACTTTACGAAAATAAGAGACAGAACTAATATACAAGCACAGAGCGAAAGAAAGAAATACAGAAAGCGTAATAGATTTTATAGTGTATTCACAAGAAACAGGTGAAAACTTCGGTAGGGGTAAAATGGGGAAAGGTTTATCGATTATAAAAAATATACAAAACACATGACGAATTTTTAAAGTGAAACTTAAACATGAGTGGTTATTAGTTAAAAAAAAGTAGAATACGTTTAAAGGTATATTTCATAATAAACTAATAGAAGTTAGCGGGGACAAAAATTTATTTGTGGAATGAAGTTAAAAGAGTTGATAAAGAAACAGGTATGGATAAAGCATACAAATTCAAAAGAAGAACAAGCTAGAATAGAAGAGTAGTTAGGAAGGCAAAGCACAAGACTCGGAGAGAATTTTCAAAAAAACTAAATCATAAATCATAAATGTAGACCACTAATTATTTTGTACCCAAATAAAAGCAATGAAAGGGCAGAAAAAAAATACTTCGAGGAAAAGGAACACAAACATTACCTGAGATTTTAGATACATGGGGAAGGACTATTATAAAAAAATTATGTAAACAATGCACGCCATTTCCAACGGCCAACAAATAAACATGGGAACTACAATAACACAAAACAGAAAATTAAATAGGCGGAGAAGGCAATATGGATTCCAAAGTGATAAAATGACGGACGAAGAAGAAGAACACGGTTTTGCAAAATATGCAATGAAACTTCAGACAAATACAACACCGAAAGATTGGAAAAATAATCCCTTCTTCTACTACTTTTATATAGCCTGTTTCTAACCACACAGTCGTATAGTACTATGAGCCACGTGGGATGTAACTCCCTTAATTTAGAAGGAAAATGTACTTCACTTCGCCGTTGCTTTTGACCCAGGAGTCGAATCAAAACTACTGCGCCCTAATTTGCTATTTTTGAGAAGATAATCTAAGAATACAAATTTGAAAAAGGAGATAAAACGGACAGCTGAAATTATCCATCACCAACAAGTTTAAAAGTATACATGAGGATTGTTGAGAAAAGAATAAGAAAACTTAGAAAAACAAGTGGCCTAAAGAGCAAAAATGCAAACTAGGGGTTTTAAGAAATATGATGGAATGGGTAATAGAGAAAGAAGAATTAACTTAATCTTCATAGACAAAAATATTATTTGTGTATATCTAGAATTATCAGGAGCATCTAGTAAATTAACAGATGTAGTAATTGTAAAAAACATAATACAAGTGAAGAGAGAGAGAAGGATTTGTAGAATCTGAAATAAAGAAGATATGGGTTAAGTCCTTCGTTATTTATAATACAACGCTAAAATACATATAAATAAAACCATAATAGAAAAGAGAAATTAGGAATTAAAAAAACTTGCCATAACTCTACCTACTCTCATATATGGAAGTGAGTGTTGGTACTCCAAACAAATGAAAGCAAAATAAATACTATAGAAACAAAATACAAAATAGGACATAAAGGAGAGAATTTAAAATAGAATACAAAAAGTATCAGAAATAGAGAAAATTGGGGAAATCAAGAAATCAAGACGTGTAATTAGAATATAGAACAGATTAGTTAAAAGAGTAGAGACAAAAAGGAGACGAGGAAGATAAAAGAAGAAATGAATAGGAAGGATAGCAGAAATAGAAAATAAGAGACGAAAAACAAGCGGACAAATTAAGAAATTATCTGCTAACAGGTTGGAGTAAAAGAAGTGAATGTAATAGATAATAGTCAAGAGGAACAATACGTAACATATCCGAAAAAAAAGATGAAACATTTTTTATTATAAGTTCAGTTGTAGTTAATAATAAATTTGCTTACAAAAGCATAAGCTCATTTACAACTGCGGTAGCCAGTTGCTATTTCACAACAATTAGATGATCTGACATATCTCAAGAGCACTGAAAATACTGAACGGTGTGTTCTAGGTTATGATACACCTGACATTGTAGTTTAAAAAGAAAACTGGTGAAAAGCGTGACTGTCATTTTTCTTGCAATTTCCACAATATGATTCTAACAACGTTTTTTGTCGTTGCAAATTTTATTTCGTTTTAATTAAGTCTTGTTGCTAACGACATTCATCAAAGAAGCGTCTTTAACATTGCTCAGTTGTTCTACATTTATCCCGACCAGACGCTGACTCAACAGCACGCCTTATGAAGTGTATTTGACGGACGGCTGGCGAGATATATTTTGACCAGATCTCTATAAGGGTTCTTTAGGAGTCGATCATAGAACTACAGTAACACATTCTTAGATTGCCTATATAACGTGCGTCTTGTCTTTCATTACTCTTGAAGCCCTCATCTAAGCGTCAGGTTTTATCTTCTGTGATAATCGTTCACAGAGACGATGAATATCACACATGACAATAAAATCTCCCAAGGTTCGTCTGTTAGTTTGTGTAACACAAATTAAAAAAAGATCTTCCACTTACTCAAATCTTCGCGGACAGTGCACATTGTGTTCTTGCTTGTGTTCATTCCACCCCTAAAGTATTTAAATCAGTTGTGAATGCATTTTCTGCTTACGGCTTCCGTACCAGCATTTCATAAGCCATTTCTCCCAATTTGTAGCAGAACTTAACATTATCTCTTATACTGACTATGTTCGACTACTCTCAGTACGTTTACCCTAAATATCTGAATAATCACATACAAGCGTTCGCACTTGGTCCATGTTACTGTTGAGATATCGAACTATTCATTGAACTTTTCAGACTCACCTCTCAACGAAATAACAAATTAAATGTCTGAAACTCGTTCTATTGTGGGAGAAATTGATTTTGAACAACTAGAATTTTGCCGACATCAACAGAAGAAACATATTCAAGGAAAATTGGTCTGTTCTACCGTGAAAATTGATTATAACAATTTTCAGATGCAAGAAGTGGTGCAACCAAAGCATCTTTTTATCGCCAGCAGCTATCTACCGTCCATAGATCCTCAAAATATGCCCCATTCGACAATTCTAGTTTTAAACAAAAGGAAATGAAGAAAGTGTACAAATTCTCCAAAAGTTTTGTAAAAAATAGCAAAATTGGAACGGAAACGTTAATTATGTTTCAAAAAATAATGTGCTTCCCGTCCCCATTTCAAAATTTCCTTATTTCATCGTCGTAGACTATTCTCATATACGCATTACTGGGTCAAATTTAATATAATAAAAACCAAACTAAAAAGGTTGTTCAATATATTCAGGTGTTTTTCTGGCATACTTTTGGCAAAAATTTCATCGTAATTTTCCTAACGATATTTGATTAGTTCTGAAGAAAATTCAACTTTAAAGATCAGTCTAATTTTATTGTACTGTTTCCAACTACCAAAAGCAACACTTCTGTGTGTTTGTTCACTTTAGAGGTCAAAATGTCAGGTCAATTTTCTTGTCGATATAATGTAGAACTCAAGACTTGTGAACTTATAGACATTTCTGCGGTTGTATAAACTTTTATAACAATACCCACACTTAATTAGTCTTTTTTGAAAAAAAACACTTAAAACAGTTTAAAGATAACACTCTTAGGAAGACTCAAGTGTACGTGTGATATAAGCAATTTTTAGAAGTATGGGAAGCAGTTGAAAATAAATGTGCCGGAAGACCAGCGTGGCCGAGCAGAATATTCGCATTATACGTCGCCTTCTCAAGGATGACCGCCGATTAACGGTTGCTGAAATTATTTTTGAGGTCGAAACTCAACAAACAATTGAAAATTTGGCCTGAATTACACAGAAACGTCCTCTCTGCAGTCAGCTTGTCACCTTCTGATTATCATTTATTTGAAGTATTAAAAGAAACAACTGGAAGGCAGAATTTGGGAATACTGCTGTTGGTCCGACTTACTTATTATATTTAATTTATCCTCATAATTTATTTTATTTAATTAGCTGTTTAAACAGTGTTTTTTTACATTCTTTGAACTATCCAAGTGGAAACTGATTAATTGTATATTGTTGCTGTTATTTAAATTTTAATGAAATTTACGAATTACAGCCACTTGTGCATCCTTGGACGATGCCTTCGACAAATATTTAACTTTCAAATTGCTCAAAAATTTAAAACTCCTACAGCCTCCCTATTAAAAAATTCCTAGTGCATTTGTTTCGCTTTAATTAGTTTCTTTCGCGAAGTTTTTATTTCGTAAGTTGAATACAAGGAGAAGTTGGGAAAGCATGGGAATTCGTTCGGGGCCGCCTACGCAAGCTTGAGTTTCTTGATTGTAAGGCACCAAATTCCTCCTCGATTAAATTAATCACTGAATTTTGCTTTAATAACTACGGCACCTTTAGTTAATAGCAAGTAACCTAAAAATAAAAGTCTAACATCAAACGTGCAGAATTTTACGCGTGGGTTTTAAATCTAAGGTCATTTTTTATTCGTTAATAGGGTTCATGAGGAAATCTACTCAGTCGGACATCTCACTGACAGTAAAATAAATCCAAAGCTTGTCTAATACTTTTCAGACATGAAAGCTTCAGTTAAGATTATATAACTTAGGCCTTTAACATATTTTTTCTGAATAACGCAGAATTAAAGCACCAATAAAATATATGTCGAATTTTAAAGCATTTGAGATAATCCAGCTTCTATTGTCCTAAGATTTAATCCTAAATACATTTTTGAAACTATTGAAATTTTGGCATGTGATATTCAAACATAAGAAATGGGTGTTATTCAGTCATCTTATATATGTTCTGAATAAACGTAGCCTTGGAAGTGTTTTCATATAAACTCTCTAGGTGGCAGAGTTGTATTAGGCAACCCACCAAGTTACATAAGTGATAGATGTGATAGTTGCGGATTCCGAGTTAATATTATGTTATGTGTTAAACTAGAGAAAATCCTTAGTGAAACGTAATATAGTGAGCATATAAGATATTATGTCTTCGAATGGCAGAAAAGGTTTCGGGGGGGAAGACGGGCTTAAAATTAGCCGACCGTCAACACCACATACCACTGCAAATGTGGGACATGTAAGGCAGTTACTTCAAGAAGAGCACCATGTTACTTAGCAAAAGGTATCAGAAAGAAACGATATAAACAATTGTTGCTGATCTGCTAGAATGAATCAGAATTGATCCCACATTTGTGTTAAATGTTGTAGTCGGAAATAAATGTTGGTACTACCAACATGGCTTTCAAACGAAGTGTTAAATAGTGAAGTCATATTTCATCAAATTCAAAAAAATAAAAATAATCTTGGTTGCATTAATTTTCTGCCTGAAGGGCAAATGATAAACCAAAACTTTTACAATAAGGGACTGAAACATTTGTGTCGGACAAGTCATCCTGATTTGAGGGTATCTGGGCGTGGTTCTCGTTGTACCACAATTCAAGGTCCCATACTGTTGTTGATACAACTGATATAATATATCCCTGTTCTAGCACATTGCCCTTTTTCATCCGACCTGTCACCATGTAATTTTTTCCTGCAAAAATGTCGCTGAAGAGGAAGCATAACGAGATTTTACAGCAATCTAAAACGGCTGTGGTAAATATGCCAAGAAGCATCAATGACCAAGTTTGCTCTGCTTGCTTTCAAGGTATCTAGAAATGATGGCAGCTATTCATAGATAGCCAAGAAAACTACTTTGACAAGAGCAAGGACTATTTGTTGGCAAGTTGAATAAATCAATTTTTATAAGTCCAGTCCTGAAACAGTTCTGACGAAATGTTAAAATATATAAGTTGTTTGGCATTATAGAAAATTGGGGGAAAGCACGACTGATTTGGTTCGAATAATCCATGAAGTTGAAGATCAAGATGCGATATCAAGTCGTAGTCTCAAAATTGGTTCGAGAAATTCACTAGTATTCACATCAGTCTTTAAGTGTTATCGTACCTATCAAATAGATCAAACTAAAGGATAAGTACAGGTAAAGCTTCAGGAGGAGCGATTTATTTGAATTCGTTGCTGAAGGTAACGCCATCGCCGTTGAACTTTGCAGAATGCGTGCTATCTAGGGAAAACGATAGTCTGGTTTGGTGTTGCTGCAGACTAATAACATCAAACCACTAAAAAATTGGAGGAACTCAATAGAATAGAGCTGTTAGCTCACTTCGCCTATAGTCCTGATTTAGTACTATTGGATTACCATCTATTATGATCTGTGGCTTACTTCTTAATCGGACGGTACTTTGTTAACTTTCTGGTGGTAAAAGAAAAGTGTTGTCAATTCCCTGATTTCAAACCACAAGAGTGGTACCAAAGAGGTATAGAAGCATTTTGATTTTTGATTTCATATTCCCTTTAAAATGTTAGATAAATAATTTTCATATTGTACGAATGTCCCTCGTAGCGGCCGTCAAGCCGTCACGGTCGAGCAACAGACATACGGTCTTCCAGGAATGCAACCGGGCACATGCAAGGATTAGAACAATACGGAAATTTTCCAGATGTTTACCAGATTGTTCCCGTAGCTTCCAAAACTGGTCTTCAATTGCATAAATGTTACGCAACGAAGCAGCTAGGAAAAGTCAGGTGCCGGAAGTGAAACAAACTGTGCTATTGGGTGTAATTTTACGTTACTAATAGTTTGTGTTGTGTACATAAATATAAGTAATTTGTTTCCCTGTAAGTACAATTAATATGTAGTTTTAATAAATTCACATGTGTTGTTCATCGAGAGCAAAAATCTTACAATTAGTGTCGTGCTGCGCAGAAAATAAGGCGTTTCGACCTTAAATTCTCAAACATGAACTAAAGGAAAGAGATTTAGACATTTCTAGAAATAAGGTCTTGTTGCAACTTCCTTACTGAACGCTGGTGAGGATTCAGAAAGTTTCAATTATAAAGTTGCGGGCTAAAAACAAATTTAAATAACATAAAAGCAGATATGGGCTCAAACATGGACACGCTAAATAATAAAATAGATGATCTGGAAAAATGTTCTAGACCATTGGACAACAAAATTAACCAGGTCAGAGAAGAAATCAAATTGATGTCCTCGAAAAGAAAATAAAATAAACTGAAAGTAGGCTCAGTGTTCTGATCAAGTTCTCTAATGGTGCAGCCCGCGCTACAAAAATACGGATTGCAACTCTAGGGTATAAGTCCAATAGTGTTTACGTCGATGGCCAAGTAAATGGAAAATTGCAGGTTCTCCTATTAGATACAGGGGTGACGTAACCCAATGTTATCGAGACATCCAATTGGAAGCTTTGGATGGCAACGGAGGCTTCAGCCAAAGTTCTGCCTTTAAGCATCGTTTACTGGTAGCAGACATTAAAAACGACGTAATCCTAGGAATGGGTATTTTGAAAACTTATAAATAAAGAAGTTAACTTGAAACATAGGGATATAAAAAAAAGATCGACAAGGAGGCGTGCTCATGACACTATCATCTGGTGGTAGATACAGTTTTGGATTGCAATATTCCAACAAAAATAGTCAACCTAGAACTAAGTGATGATGAAAAGGAAACCGGAAAAGGAATACTAGCTGGGAAGATACTGATGCAAAGTGGCAGCGTGGTACCAGTTAGCGTAATAAATGTGAACGAGTATCCTGAAAAAATCCTCTGTCATTGCACTTCAGTTTCCTCAGTGGTTCGGCTGGTGAACAGCATCTAGTCAAGGCTAAGCAAGGCACCTGATCAATTTAGATCATTAATCGCCGCATCCTGCTGTAGTTTGAGTCCTAACAAACACACCAAAGTTAAAGATCTGTTGCACAGGAATCAAGACGAATCCATTACAAGAAGGGATTCCTAATCTGTGAACGACTGTGACTAATGACTTATGGCAATCCAGCAGGTTAAAAAGTAACTAAAAAAATATTCAACTTTACAATATGTCTAAAAATGGAAGAAAGACAGAAGAAAATCCCACTAAAAATCTAACGTGATCGCCTGCAGTAAAATTATATTGGGCGCAATGAGGTTCCATCACAGTAGCAGACATTGTCTGGATGATGGATCTCAAAGAAAACTTTAATTGTTGGTTACAAAAAAGAGTCCCGGAAGTATTGTAACAACTATATATGGCCACATGGAAATTTCGAAGACATTGGAGAAGGTTTGTGAGCTATTTTGCTGGGTGAACTGCAAATTTTTGTCAAAAGTTGTTTTTGACCACCAACGAGAATACCAATATCTCCACTTGTTTTTCTTAGCGTGCCGCTCATCTGTCCATGATGTCCGTTACTGTTCAAACACCAGCCAATGTTGCTTTCGGTGCTAAACTGAAGTTATTGTGTGTCCTATTTTTCGGAAATAAACCCGAAGAAAACATATTCGGGAAAGACTACGTCAGTGATCTGAGGAGATCCACGATAACATATGATATAACATCAACATCGCGAGTGATCGGATGAAGGATCGCTATGACATCAAGGCAACCGAGTATGGTTATATAACGCAAAACGGCGACCTGGATTATTTCCAAAACTCCAAAGTGGTAAAAGATAAACTACGTCGTATACCGAATCCAGAAACTATTAAGATCGTTAATTACAATCGACTGTATCCTGTTTTTGGAGATGGAACGCCACGGTCGGAAGATCTGATATCCTTGAAGTGTAAGCCAGGGTTCGAAGACTTCACTGGTTCAGTGAGTATTGTGGTGTTACCAGAGACCTACAAGATCTTTTCAATGTACCAGGGAAGTATGCCCTGGCGCGTGATCTAAAGATGTCCAAAGAAAGCGCCAGTGTATTTCAAGCAAAATTTAGTCTAGTAGGAGAATTAAAAAACAGTGCCCAGAAGTCGGAAAGACGGCAGAAATATCTACTGTCTTGTAACCAAACGATCTTCATAGGACAAAGCAGCCCATAGCGCATTGTGGGAAACGCTGGCGAAACTACGCGGTCGTTCGTTGAATGAAAATATTTGGAATCTGACAGTACCGAAACTTGCATGCGGACTGAACGGTCTCGATTGGAGAAACATGATAGAAGAGTTGTTTCGAAGTTCTGGCATCGACGCTCTAGTTTGCAGAAACCGGTAATCTCGTAGAAGACCGTGGACTGCTACTTTTATCTGAAGTCTCGATGCAAGAAAGGTTAGTACCTCCATGATCTATCCCGTTAGGAGTGAATGATCTGGGATAAATCATTTTTAAGGAGGAGGTAGTGTAACAAATTTCTCAATGCCCTTGAGGTGGCCGCTGAGCCGTCACGGTCAAGCGACAGGTATAATCCCTTCCAAAAATGCAGCCACGTATATGCAAGGACTAAAACAATGCGAAAATTTTCCATATGTTTACCAAATGATTCCCGTAGGTCCTGGAACCAGTCCTGAGTTGCTTAAATATCACCCAGCAAAGCAGCCCGAAGAAGCTACAATATTAAAAATCAAAAAGACTTTTGCATCACACTAATGCTTGATTAAATATGCCTTGGTGTTGGTAATTTAAGTTGCCTATTCGAGCGAAAAAAGAAATTGGCAGGCAGCAAATGCGAGCTTCAAGTTCATTAAGATCCGCAATCGTCCGCGCTTCCAAATTAAGCAACCTCTCAGAAAACCAATTCTGTTTCGCGTTGGGCAACGCAACCGGCACACTTGCGCGATCCTTGTCGCAATGCCCTATTGCGGGTTCGCTTTCGGCTGTCGCAACGACGTACAAAGCGGCCGCCATACGTCGCGCTGAATTATTAAGCCCCCATCCTTCAGCGCTCTCCGATTTTTTGCTCATATCTCGGCGAGCCCGCGGAACGGCAATAAGGCCGCAAAAGGAAGCAACAAAGCTGGCGAGCCTCGCCGGCAGCTCATACTTTCAATGATGCCGGCAAACAAAATAAGATGATTCCCTAAGTAATCTCGGCGGACAAACGAAGTTCAATCAAAACGTCTTCCCGCGGGATTATCTTCATAGATTGCTAGATTAAGGGGAATGGATTTCCCGCCAGCATCCGCCAGGCGTATTTGGTTACGGCGATCCGGCGTTCCAGCTGCGGTTGGGGCGGCAGCAAGGGCGAATTCAGAATTAAGCATTCGCGGCACAAAAAAGCGCCCGCTAACTAATGTGGCCTTTTACGGCATGAATAAGTAATTAAAATTCGGACGTGGGGCCCCGCCGCGCAGGCAGCTCGCGCGAGCTGCACTACATTGTTAGTCTATCAAAACGGAATGCTCCCCAGGGAAAACGCTTAGCAGTATCGCCGCCGTCGGCAGAGTACAAGGAAATACGGCGCAATCTACCGCGGGGTCATTCGAATGCCCGCCTGCTTTTTTAACACCCCGGATAACGCGAAGGAGGGCTCATTAAGGCCTGTCTCGGCGCCCCGCGTTAATATCGCAATCTCTCGCAAAAAAGCTCGTTCGCAGCTTTCGATCCGAGGTGCCGGCGAGACGGGCGCGACGTTATGGTAATGCAGCCGGCAGAAAGCGCGCCGGCGGAATTCGAGCCGATTACGGGCCTGATTTTTCTGGAGCTGGCGGCAGTCACGACAGGAAACTCCGGTAGTTAAGATAAGGAAACTACCACCGGCTAACGATATTAACTACCGGCACCCTCCATCTTTTCAGGATTTTTTCGGGCATTACAGTTTTTCAGTCGTTAAGGATGCACGGATGATTATCGCCCAGAAAACTAAGTTCCTGCTGTTTTCGCTAAATTAAAGAAATGCGTTGCGCACGAAGGGTTTTCCAATGAGTGCGGTAGAACTTGAATCGTCACAGCCACGTCTTTATTACTTTTCGTGCTCTCCGTTTGATTTATGATCAACATAATAGAATAATAGAACAATTGCTTATTAACGCACTCAAACTTGCCAGTGTAGAGCAAAAGATAAAGAAAATTTTGCTATTGCAAGAGAAACTATTACTGAGTATCCCAATTTATTGATTCCTCGACTTAACCAAGAAATAGGCATTACTCATACTGTAGGAAATTCTGTAAAAAGATTCATAAATTCGGAAACTGAAACCTACTGATCTCCACAGTTATTCTCAATAAGCCCTAAATCATATTTAAATTCGTTTTAATTATCCCAAACAAATAATTTTCAGCTATAAAGCTCATTTTGGAACGGATGGGTGTATTGGTAAGTTAAATTTTCGAATTTAGGGCCAATCAACAATTGAATGACCTTAAGCTCGCAAAAAGTTACTTTTTCCAAAGAAAAATGCAGTTGTAACTACTGCCGTTTACGTAATCTAGTTAATCTAGGGGTTGAAGCTTAATTTCCATTGTGAATTTGCTAGAAGATCTCTAGAGCAAATCATAATTGTTCTAAAAAATCGTGTTTGTATTGGTGTAACAAATTATTCGGATCTAGGGTCAGGCGCCTTTATACCCGCAACTCATAAAATCGTTAACACTTCTTCCAAAAACAATTCCAAATATTGCAATTTGCTCAGTTGTTGACTAACCCTAAATTTAATCCTAAATAAAAATTCTACTACCCAAGAATATTTATTAAAAGCTAACTTAATCTTCAACATGAATTTCTTTTAGAAAGATCAGGATTATTTTCGATATACTCAACCCTTGCTTCTTCCAAAATGAAATGTAGTTGCGACTATTGCTGCTTACAAAATCTAGTTAACACACGAAGGCAGTCATTCTAAATTTGCTAAATCTGCTCTAAAACAGAAACAAAATTATTCATGTTTCCAAAAAAATTATATTCAGCATTAAGGCTCGCTGTTGAACGAATAATTATATAGAAAATCAATATTTTGGAATTTAGGGAATTAGGGATATGTATATTTCTTGCTCTTAACATCACTAACCTTTACTTCTTCAAAATGAATATCTGATTGTGACTATGTTTGCTTACAAAATTTATTTAATCCAAAAATCTAAGCTAAAATTGATCCTAATTATTTTGAACAATCGCCTTCAGCAATAAAACCCGTCATTGCATGATTGCTTTTATCAGAGAGCACAATTCTCTAATTTAGGGTCAAGTTTAGGGTCAGTCAACAGTCAAGCGGTATTCTACCTGCAACCTGCTAGCTTGTATAGTCACTAACCCTTCTTCCAAAATAAAAACAGTTTTGAATGTTGCTCCTACTTAATCCAAATGATAAAGCTTACAAATCATCATAAATCAATATGAATTTTCTCATTAGCCTTTGAAGTGGACCCAAACTGATCCTAATTTTTCCAAGAAAACCATGTTCAACTATAAATCTCGCTTGTGAATGACTGATTTTATCAGTAAGCAAACTTTTGAACTTAGGGCTTAAGAATTAAGAGACTTTATACCCTCTAAAAGTTACAATGTCTCTAATGATAAGAACATTAACCATTATTTCTTCCAAAATTTAGTTGTATTTTTTACAAAATTCAGCTCATTCAAGAATTTGAAGCTTGCAATTATCGCCAACCTTCCTAATTAAAATTGGATCTAATTCTTCCAATAAACTTTACTACTAAATGATTGTTTTTATCATTTCTGAATCCAGGATTTAACTTAGGATCAATTAACAATCGGATGCTATACTCGCAACATGTTGGTTTTTGAAGTGAAGTCATGAATCCCTCTTCCAAAATAAAATACAGTTCCGGATATTGTGCATTTAACGGTCATAAAGTCCCTTAATCGTTAGCTGACCCTAAAACTGACCCTAAATACAAAAGTTTTTGTCTACATGATTATTACATTATTATTCAAAAGCGAGCTTTGTCGTTATAATTTTCTTAGAAAAATTAGAATAAACTTCAATATACTCAGCTTTTACTTTTTCCAAATTGAAAATGTAGTTGTGACTATTGTTGTTTACAAAATTCAGTTAATTGGAGAGTTGAAGGTTATTTAGGATGGCAATCATTATGAATTTGCTAAATGGACTCTTCAATACATCAAAATTAATTCTAATTGTTCTAAAAATTATGATAAGCGATACAATTCGTTACTCAATGAATGTTTTTATCAGTGAGCAAATTTTTTAATTTAGGATCAATCGGATGACTACTCGGAAAAAGTTACTTCTTCCAAAATAAAAATGCAGTTGTGACTATCGGTGCTTATAAATTCTAATTAATATGAGAGTTAAAGCTTGCGTATCATTATAAAGATCACGTTCTATGATAAAGCTCTCTTTTGGTGATAAAATTTTCGAATTTAGGGTCAAATTTAAGTTCAGTTAACAATCAAATGCTTTCAAAAAAATAGGAGGTTTTCGCTCGTATCTTTCAAAATAAAAATGCAGTCGTAGTTGACAAATTCTAGTTAATTCTAGACTTACAGCTTACCATCGTAAATTTGCGAAATGGTCTCTAGATCAAGTTTAAATTAATCATGACTGATGATTGCTCTAAAAATCATGTTCTGGAACAGAATGCGCCCCATAAATCAGATGTAAATTAATCCTAACGTTCCCCAAAGATAATCATGTTCTGTGATAAAATTCTTTTTTGAATGAAAAATTCAATGGAAAATCCAAACTTTGGAATTTAGGATCAGTCACTAATCGACCGACTTTATAACCCCAAACAGTTAAATTTCTTTGCTTGCAAAATCATTAACCTTTGCTTCTTCCAAATGCAATTGTAACTATTACTGCTTAAAAGTTTAGTTAATTCAAGAATTTAAAGCTTATTTTTTGCCTGCGAAGTCATTAACTCATACTTCTTCCGAAATAAAAGTGTAGGCCTTATAAAATTTAGTTAATTCAAGAGTTGGAGCATGCTCATCATTATTGTGACCTTACTAAATAACTTCTAGAGCAAATCGAAACTGATCGTAATTGTACCAAAAATCATATCCAGTGAGAAAACTCGTTATTGAATTAAGGCTTCTAGTAGGGGCCAAATTTAGGATCAAACTTAGGGTCAGTCAAAATCGAAAAACTTTATGCTTTTGCTGGTGAAGTCATTAACCCTCCTTCCAAAATGAAAATGCAATTGTGAATATTGCTGCCTACAAATTTTAATCGACACAAATGTTGAAGCTTACAAATCATTGTAATCATGAATTTTCTCACTGGGCTTTAAAGTTCGCCGAAATTGATTCTAATTTTTCCAAAAAATCATGTTCAACGATAAAGCCCCTTTTAAATAAGTCATTTTATCGGTACACAACATTTTTGAAGAGACTTTATACCTACTAAAAGTTAAAATTTCTATACTTGTAAGGTCATTAACGCTTATTTTATCCAAAATGTTTTTGTGACTATTATTGCTCACAAAACTCAATTAATTTGAGAGTTGAGGCTGGCAGACCATTACAACTATTGCGAATTTTCCTGAATGGAGTTGAAAGAGATCAAAATTGGTCTTAATTTTTATAACAAACCTGGTATAAGTAAGAAAAAATTTCGAATTTAGGGATTTGGATTAATATTTAGGATCAGTCACTAATCGAGAAACTTTGTACCGCAAACAGTTGCATTTTTTGCTCATAAAGGCACTAATTCTTACTTCTTCCAATTGAAAATGTAGTTTTGACTATGAATGTCTGTAAAATCTAGTTAACCCAAGAATTTAAGCTTGGTTACCATGGTAATCATTGTAAATGAACCAAATAGCCTCTACAGCAGCAAATTTAAATTGATCCTGATTTTTCTATACAATAATATTCAGCGCTAATGCTCGCTTTAGAATAGATGAGTTTATCAATAATTAAAATGTTCGTATTTAGGGTTCTTCCAAAATTGCTTATCATGGTACTCATTGCACACTTGATAAATGGGCTCTAAATATTATGAAAACTTTATCAGTGCGCACAATTTAATTTAGGGTCAAAGTTTGGGTCAATCAACAATCGAGCAATTTTAAACTTTCAACAAGTTAGATTTTGTTTGTGAAATCGCAAACTTTCATTCCAAAATGAAAATGCAGTGTGAATATTGCTGTTTACAAATTTTAGTTCATCTAAATATTGAAGTTAGCGGATCGTCCCAATTAATGTGAATTTTGTGACTGGGCTTTGAAGTGGATCGAACTTAACCCTGACTTTTTGAAAGAAAATAATGTTCAACAAGAAATTCCGCTTTCGAACAAGTAATTATGTTGGTAAGCGCACTTTTTGGACTTAGGATCAAGACCTTATATGCGCTAAAAGTTACAGAGTTTTACTAGTAAGGTCATTAACCCTTATAGCTTCCAAAATGTAATTGTGATTATCGTGAATTACAAAATCTAATTAATTCCAGAGTTTACACTTTAAGCAACGAATTTTACTATTAAAATAATGATTATGTTGGTAAGCACAAATTTTGAATTAAGAGATTTTCGACTAAAATTTAGGATCACTGACCTTATATCTGCAAATAGAATTTTTGCTCATGATCCTTATAATCCTTTCTAAATGAAAATGTAGGGTAACTATTATTGCTTATAAAATGTAGTTAATTTATAAATTTAAGCTTACTTATGATAATAAATATGCCTTACAAAAAACATATTTAGCAATAAAGTCCACTATTGAATAAATAATTATATGGAAGAAAAAAATTTAAATTCTTGATCAAATTTAGGGTCAATCACTAATTGAGTAGCTTTATAATCATACACAGATTAACACTTCTTGTTTGTGAAGTCATTAATCCTTAATTCTTCTAAACTGAAATTGCAGTGATTTTACCGCTTACACATTTAGTTAATTCAAGAATCCCAATCATTGTAAATTTTCTGATTGTACTGCAAGGTGGATCGAAATTGATCCTGACTTTTTCAAATAAGAGCATGTATAGCAATAAAGCTCTTTTAAATAAATAATCTCACAGGTAATTAATATCTTTTAATTTAGGGTAAAATTTAGGATCGACGGCTTGCAAACAATTATTTTTTTGCTGGCACAATAACTAACTCTTACTTCTATCAAATAAAAATGTAATTGTGACTGTTGTTGCTTAAAATCTAGTAAATTCGAGAGGCGCAGCTTGTTAACCATTGCAATCATTGTGAAATTGATCCTAATAGTTCTAAAAAATCATGTTCTGCGGTAAAGTTCGCTATTGAATAAATAATTTTATAGGTAAGCAAGCGACTTTACGCACGCTAAAAGTCACTAAACCTTACTTCTTCCAATACATGTAGTTGTGATTATTGTTGCTTTGAATTGAAGCTCGCTGATAATCAAAATAATAGTAATTTTTCTGAAGCACATAGAAATAGATCACGTTTTCCAAATAATCGTGTGCAACAAGAAAGTTTGCTAATAAATGAATGGCCTTATAAGTAAGCAAAATTAAAAAACAAGATACAATTTAGGGTTGGCCACTAATCGAACAACTTTAAACACACAAAAACTTACATTTCTTGCTCTTGTCGTTATTAACCCCTCAATTCTTCCAAATAAAAATGCATTTATGACTATTGTGCTTACAAAATATTCGAAAGAAAAATTTTTAAATTTAGGATCAAAATTCTGGCCAGTTAAGAGTCTAATGACTTCATACTCACAAAAACTTACATTTATTGCTCGTAAAGTTGCAATTCTTTACTTCTTCCAGGTAGAAATGCAGTTAGGACTATTGGTGTTTGCAAAATCTAGTTTACAAAAAAAATTTAAGCTTAGTGATCATTATAATTGTTGTGAATTTTTCTAGTTGGGCAACCACGAAGCTTGCTGTTATGCGAATGATTTTATCGATAAAAAAAATTTTCTAATTTAAGGAATTTAGGGTAAACTTTAAGGTTTTTTCAAAATGGAGATGTTATTGCTATTGCTGGAAGTATCTTTTCTTTGGTGTGATCTTATGGTTTCAATTTATTTAAGATGAGGTGTCAACAAGATGGTGCTCCTACCGAAAAATGTATATTCAATAATAAAAATATTTCGAGAAATGTAGATGTCGTCATTTCGTATTATCGATGGTATATAACCTAGATTAACAATAAATTGAGTTGTACTTAAAACTAAAATAATTGATACATTGTAATCTCTGTCTTTCTTATTTTATTTGCCTTCAATGTTTTGTTGCAACTAAAATACGCAAATTGGTTTCGCAATTTAATGTTGAGAAGTAATTGCAGTTGGGGCATAATTTCTTTACCAATAACGACAATTTTGAAGTTAAAGCTTAACTGGCGTCCTTTCGTATTTTGCAACACGTCCCCGTTTACGCGGTAGTTCGTCCCTGCTCACATTCGTAAAAATTGAAACGGTATGTCCCATTGTATCTTTAATAGTTTCTTTGTATTCGAACACAAAAGATCGTCTTACAGACAATTAAGCGGTTAGCATTGTTCTGCCGTACTATTTGCACAGATAACACCAGAACAATACGATACCCCTCTTGTGCACCTGAGAAAATAACCTTGCCGTTGTTATCGGCGTTTCTAATTCCATTAGCAAGAGATCATTAGCTGTCGCCAGCCCAATATTCACAATAGAATTGAATCAAACCGAGGTTCCCATCTTTTTATATTAATAGTCGAATATTAATAGTCGAGTAAATGGATCGATGTTTACTTAGTGCTTGCAAATCAGCGCGGAGGTATTTCGGTGCGCGAAACAAATAAGGTGCTTGAAACTTCGTTACGAGGCGCTGCATTCCCGTTTAGAACACTTGATGGTGTAACATCGATCTGCAATACCGCATAATCGTTTTCCTATATGTACTTGCGGAGCAGCAAAACATCGAAGCAACATTTATGGAGGTACTGGAGCTGCTGCTCGGCCTCCTTTCTATCGCTTGAAGAATCTGTACCTAAGCTAGTTAACAAAGAATGATGGCGCATAAATATCGAGGGTTGCAGCAAAAAATGTACTAGAGAGATAGGCCAAAATGATGATGTAGAAATAAGTGTTGCGAAAAATCTTGTAACGAACGCGCAATCCTTTTATTGCAACGGAACGAGATTGATTGCAATTATAGCATGGGAGATGTTGCAAAATGTAATTTATCTCGACGTCTATTGCATGAGAACTTATCGCCTGCATAAATATTATTAGCTGTTCTAAACGGTTGCAAAATCAAGCAAAATGAATGCTTCAAACGTTTTTTAAAATTGAGTCTAAATAAAGAAGAAAATGAAGAAGATAAAAAGTGATAGTATCGAGAAACATGCAAGAGAAGAAATTACACATTTTTCTCAATTAAATACAGTAATAAAATCTGGTGTGCCATAAGGGGATGTCCTTGCCCCCCCCCCTTATTTAGTATTGACTGCTGGCCTATCAGAAGATCAAAGTACTGTTAGCTCCACTTTTGCCGATGACACTTCCATTCTGTAGAGGCAAAAATCTTCGACACCTAAATTTGATAAATGGAAAACTACAGTCAACTCAACTAAATCAGCACTACGAGTTTTGCCAATAGAAGAAGAGAGTGTCCTCAGTTACCATAAATAATGTTCCCATACCCATCAAAACCGAAACTAACAATAAATATTTGAGCTTATAGCTAAATCAACATCTTAACCATTTAAACCAAACGCCAGCAGTTCCAAAAAATGCATGAGCTTCTTGGACGACAGTCCAAATTGTCTTTAAGTAACAAGCTTCTACTCTACATACAATAATCAAGACGATTTGGACAAACCAACAAGGATCAAAATGATGCAACTGTTTTAGCCCGCTAGTGAATGCGCCGTAGTATACCATAAACCAGACCATTCACGAGTACCTCCGCATCTCATGTGCTGTCGGCGAGATCTACAAACTTGTCCAAAACTATCACGATAGCCTCCAAAATCACAATAATGTACTTATATAACAATTATCCGATATCCAATCACTTAGGAAAAGATTTAAAAGGAGCTGGCATTGCAACCCAAGAGTCCAGGAGTAAATTATTTAATGCTCAATTTTTCTACGTTCAACCCTCTATCGCCTCTTTTCAGTTTGTTACAAACTTGTTTATACTTCAGCAGTTTTTTCATTTTCGTTGATATCCTTTTTAGTATCTTTTCTGCTTGTCCTTTTTAGTATTTATTTTCTAGGTTAATCTGCCTCTTACGTATCTTATTTCTGGCTCTCCATATTTAGTTTCAAAATCATCCTTGAACTTTTGAACAATTTCTCTTAAAAATGATTGCTTTTATTTTTTAACTTTTTTCTTTCCTGTTTTTATATAATGTTCAATCATAATGTTTTGTTCCTAAATATTTAAGGACGCGTAGCACTGGTTTGTTCAACGAAGAGTAATTGAAGATAATTGAGAAGGGCTCGCAAGCCAGCAAGGAACTATGGCAATCTTACAAGTAATTCGAAGAGCACAATTGGACACGATTAGCAGAGAAGGAAGAAGGTGTTGGAAATCTCGATGCTTTGATCGGTAGAAGATTCAGGGTAAACCACAGAATGCTACTGATATCCCACTAGATGTTGTAACTTCTACTAAACTAGTATTTGCTATAATTACGCTCAAAATGCTTGAGAGTTTTGAAAAACAACGGACAAAGAAGACACACGACCACCTTCAGTGGATCTCCGTAAAGTGACATGAAGCAAGTTTCTTACGTTTAACCTTCTATGAATAATCGCTTTGGCGTGAAGCACTAGATTCTGAAGATAAAGCACAGCATAGGACTTGTCCGATTACGATGCAGGCCATGTACATAGACATACTCCAGAAGTATATGTTGCTTCTTTGGGGGGATATTGACTCGAAGCGTTTGTCGAAGAACATCCAGGAGTAATTAGCTGTAACATCTACCGTGCCAACTGTTTCAATTAGTCATCTGACCCCATGATCATCAAAACAAATGTGGTAGAAAAAGAAAAGGAGGCTGGTAGACAAAAATGCAACAAGAACTGTATTTTGGTCGTACTTTGTCCAAACTGCCTTTCTAATATTTGGATTACCATGTTGCTATCTACTCTGGAATGTAACGGAAATGGAAGAATTTCAAAAACAAATATTTAAACTCACGTTGTCCTTGTCAACTGTTGAAGCAATTGGAAAAAAATTAATAGCCCTATGACAGTGACTAGTCAATTGCGAGAAGAGATTTTCAAAAACTGCAAGGTGCATTCTTTTTGCCCGATACCAAAGCATAGAAATCTGTTAGGATCAACCCTAAAAATACCTAAAATAGTAAAGGTATTCTTCAGAACTTAATTTCAAAAAAAATCCTGATATCCATCAATTTTACTAGAGCTTCAAACATTAAAGTAAGTCTAATCATTTGAAATCTACTTGCATTTGTTGCTGTGGTAGCAGGTTTTAGAGTAATCCCAATAAACAATACTAATCTAGTTGGTTTTGAGTTGAGTATTATATCAAAAAGCGATATTGCAAAGCGTGACTCGACTATTAACATTAACTATATGCAGAACGAATACTCTAAAGTTACATAAAATGTTTTTCAAGTTAAGATAATAGACCCTTCTGGTACAAAGCTCCACCAAATTATTTTTTAATTAAAAAAATGACAAATTTACGGTAAATTGGCTCAATTGTCAATAGACATTTACCAAATCTACGAATTACAGAAAATGTGAACAGGTGAATCAAATAGAGATAAACATTTTAAGCCAATCTTTCCTTCTGGCACATTCGGCCATATTGGAAACCACATGGTCACATAAAGGGTCCGCTACGGCCTTATAGTCCATGCCCAATCCATATCCAAAATATATTTTACTGAATTCAAATGATTAGAATACGTATTTAGATTTTGTCCAAATGGCCTTTCTAATATTTTGCTATACCTTGTTGTTATCTGGTTTAAAATGTCAATTTCTGCAACAGGAGAATTCCAAAAAAAAAACTTGGAATGAGAATCTTAATGTTTAATAGGTATCTTTTCATGGCACTGATATTGGTAACTTCAATCTTTCCTTTATGTCAAATAGCTCGATGGAGCTCATACTTGTGTTGCAAACGAAATACTTTCAAGTGGCACTTTCTAAAAGTTAGATGTTCTTATTAGAATACTACACAATCCTTTTGAGTGTATAAATATTTAGAAAAGAACAATCGAATGGCATGGCATTTCATGACCAATACTTTGATGTTAATGTAAAAATTTAGACAAATATTTTCTTCCTCGGTAACTTCTAGGGTAAAGTGCATGTTAAGTGATGTTCTTAAGTTTAATATGGATCAGATACGAGCCCAATTAAGAGATAATCCGCCTCTATTTCAAGTGAATGCAGTAGCTGAAAGATCAAAGTTACCTTGCCGAACCTTAGCTTTTTCAGCATGCAAGACTCCAAATTAACAATGAGCCTTTAATTGTGAAACACGCAACCATGTTTAGCCGAAAAGATATTCAGACATGACGAAACAGAAAACAAAAAAATCTGTGTAAAGGCCTACTAAAAGAGAAAAACAAACTAGGAGTTTTTAATTTCCTTTTTCGTATTTTCGTTATTGCGCACCCAGTTTCTCTTACAGTAGTATCAACGTGTCATTATCCTTAAATCACGGATTAATAATTGGCAGCTTTATTAACAAATATAATAAGCCTCGACGCTCCGGGAAAAACGTCGTCGGCTAATTAGGCTTTTCCGTTTTTGTAGAAGGGGGGGGGGTAACGTACATTGAATCTTAATGCAGTGAAAGGCATATTAAAAATGATTTTTTATAAAATTTCTACTTTCGAATGAAACAGTCACGGCTTGTCATTTTCTTCGTTGGATTTTGGTTTTGAAGGTCATCACGAATTTTTTCTTCTTGTAGCGACACGAACGTGTACTTAGTCGCAAATCTCGGATTAATACATGGTGATAGATCTATTAATATAACTGGGCCTGTTTCAGGGAAACCGTCGCCGGATGTTTAGACTATGGTGCTTTTGTAAAAACGAGTGTAACGCAAAAGCGTTCGGTCAAAAACACCCAGCTTCTCTCTTTTTCTCAATCCCTTTCTTCAAGACCAATAGCTGACGTTGGTATGCTAGTACTTCTACAGAAGGATAAGTTAGTTCTTTAGAACCAGAGCCATCTTGTTTTCTTCGTAGTACCTGTTATTAAGTTGCCTGCGCCAGCTTGTAGTGTTGTGCCCAAACGGAGTACATGAAATTCAGCTTCAAAATAGACAAATAAAGCTGAGCTTTTTCGTTATTTTATTCAGACGTGAAACGTTAGCAGAATAGCCACAACTCTTTTTTTTTAATTTGAACATCAACGTCCACGTCGCTGCACCTCGCGCCCCGGAAAATCGCCGCCCGCGGCACCGCGAAATTGCGCGAGCTCCAATTACACAGCGCACATCCAGCGCGTCACTGCAGCTGAAAATAGTTCGTCGCGGCTGAAATTTTAATCACCAATTTATCGTTCAATTTTTCGCCGCTTTAAACGGCCGTAAAGCAAATTCGGCCGGGATTTATTGCGCCCGCGATGTGGACAGGGGCGGTGCGCGCACGTAATTATTTCCGTATCGCATTTCATATTCCGCCAGATTGCCCACTTTGTCATCTTTATGGGACGGCGCCGTAAAACCGGCCGGCCGCGCGCGGCCACCCGTGGCCACGTAGAAAGCCGTCGCAACCCTTAATTTCCACAACTTCGACACCGGCGATTACGACTTGCAGCAATTAGGCTTTATTTTATTTTCACTCCGCTGTTTACCTTCGCCAGGCAAATAAATGTGTCTGGGCTCAAAAGTCCATGGAAAATACAGCCAAGTTTCAGAAAAACAATTTTATTGGACTGCAGTGTTTACTGAACAGCGATGGTTAGTAACGCAAACAGGAGAGCTTTCGCAATATTATCTGCGCGATTGTTCAAACACAAACGCGAATGCTCATGGAAATAGTGAGAAAAATAGGATTGATTTAATGGAGGTTGGGCGTGCATATGGAAGTTTGCTGCCTACATTTCTCTTACAGTAATTGTCTTTTTATGGCACTAAAGTATTCTACAGATTTGTAATGTATAAATGCACCCCATACAGAAAATTGTGTTTAATGGAATTAAAAATAATTGACGCTCTTTCGCGAAATTCTGAGTGTGTCGCAAATAGCAATGTGCGTGTGAAGATGGACTGTAGTTCCACGTGACGCCACCAGATGGCGTCACTAAAATGCATAAGGGGTGGGGAGAGGTCGTGAGTCATTTGAGCAGTGTTGCAAGTACAGTTATGTACAAACTGGAAAATTATGAAAGCAGATAATCATAGACAGCGATAGTTGGAGTAGTTTCTTCGGAGGTAGGGAGGGAGGAAGAGAGTGACGGCCTTAGACTTGGAAGGAGTTACTGCCTTGGACGTCAAGTGAGCCATACATTATCTGGCGTGTGTCTGACTTGATAATGGCAATCATTAAGACTTGAAATTCCCGCTCAGCTGAAGTATAATAATAGTTGCTACAACTATACCATACGGATCAGAATACGCCCTTTGCGTGTTTAATCACAGGCAAACGAACTCTAATATTAATACTAACTTCTAATACGGGACGATATAACAAGCACCACGCCTTGGATGATCTTAAATTACCTTTTGTTCTAAGACTCAATTATTTTTAGCAACTAAGTAGACTACCAGCCAGGCATCAGAAAGCTTCAAGAACGTATTTGAGTCCAACTGCACGGCAGTCACGCTCTGGCGTTCAATAAAAGATTAGTGAGGAAGAATCAATTGCAGTTTTAATCATTTTTGATCGCCCCCAAGTAATACTTGGGAGTTTAATTACAGAATTTTCTTTTTCCTCTGCTTCAAAGTTATATCAAGCCTTCGCCATAGTTCTTTTCGTGGTTATCGGGGATAAGGTATAGTTTGTTTCTATTTTCTGCACTCTTGAGTTTTTAAGCTTTTGAGCGGAGCTGGCATAGAACGGGGCTGCCCTAGATGCATTCATTTATAAAAGAGATTACTAAGGACAAAATAGAAACCCCAGAATTCCAAAAAACATTTTCGATCCATCTTGGAAGTCACTCCCGTTTTAAACCCCCAATTCTACATTTTGACAACTACTGTCTTACTTATATAGAATTTGCTACAATTTTTCTGCATTGCTTTCGTTACACATTAAATGCGTTGCTAGTTGGCATGCATAACTCTATTTTTTAAAATAAAAATACAAAAGAATATTTTTGTCAAAATAGAAGTTTTTCAAAATTCTCACAGTTTCTATCAGCACATGAGAGAATAGATGCAGAAGAATTTGAGAAAATAACAAATACAATGGGAAATGAAGGGGACTATTACTGGACAAGATTATATCAGAAGTGTTCATGACAATTATCAAAACAGCCCCGGAAATAATCTGTAATATTATGAGCAAATACCTTACCGAAACTTTTGTCGAAAAAACCAACAAACTCTAAGAAGAGAAACAGAGGACGGGTATCCCGGCACAAAACCAATTTGAATTTGTTAAAGATAAATCTACCATGGTGATAGCAAGAAGTCAAGAAGGCACGAAATTACGCTACCAGACATATGAGGTATTGCATTCTGGTTACCTTGGATGTGCAAAATGCATTTAATTCAACAACGAGCCACGTCATAATAAATAAATTAGAAGAACACGGAATATCGACTAAACTGAGGAAGACCATCGAAAGCTAGCTTTCTGAAAAAGCTAATAGTGGGAAGATCCAGTCCAAACCACGACATAAACAGCGGTGTGCCTCAGGGCTCAGTCTACGGACTCGTTCTATGCAAATTCTGTATAACGGAGTCTTAGATCTAAAAATAGACGACTCGATAGACACATAGCTGTCATGCTGACGGCCAAGTCAAACCACGAACTACAACACACAGCCAATGCAGCCGTAGAAAACACTGACCAGATGGACGCACAGACTCATTCCAACCATAGAATAATGGGTGAAAAGGAAACATGGACAGGTTGACTACTGGATTTTACAAATATTTATTTAAAGAACATTCCTTCAGTACAGGGATGAAGATGACACAGAGGAGCACACTATGTTCACTTTCATGGAACACATCCATCTAAGACAGCAATTAGAAAACAAAAGGCACAGTAATAAATCCATAAAAACCAGTAAAAACAATGCTACATACTGCAGGGAAGTGGATAGCAATTGTTATATTTGCTAGAATATGCAAGAAGAAGATGAGAGAGGATAAAACGGAAAACTGGCAGCACACCTGAAGTGAACAACGCCTTCCCACTCATCAATCAATCAACGGCATAGAGGAAAAGGTTTTTAGTGGGCCGCCAACCCCCACTACCCTACAGATTTTTCCCGACCACAATATAACAATAGCTTAATGTTTATTAAGTTGGAGAAAGCCTGCAATTCATTCTCTACAACAGAATTGAACATTTTTCGTTTATTGGTATTTTCAAAAAATTTCCAACTTTCAGTTGGTACTTCGCCAAATACCGCATTGATGTAGAAACACTAGGTTTATTTTCAAATTTACCCCAGTAAAAAAATCATAAAGGTCACGATTGGAAATGCTAATCCACCAGCAGTAAAAGCTTATAAACAGGAAATCGACAAAAAAAACCTAGCCAGTCACAGAAAAACCTGTTTACTTTCACATTTGTACCCTCGAATTAGGATTCGGTAAAGAAATTCGCCCTATTCCTCCTTGGACTTGAAATACGTCAAAATTGAACTGATTTTGGATGACGCAACCTCTCTGCTGCAACTGAAAATTTAAAGAAGTTCCCATGAAGTGTAAAAATCGCCTATGTTCCGCATAATTTAGTTAAAATTCAGATCAAATTTGTTTCACTTTACCACATTAACATAACCACATTAATTTCGACGACGTTGTGCCCTTCTGTGCACAAAGAATGAATCATCGGATGCACTTTCTGCAGTTGGTAGAAGTAACGATGACAAGGTTCATTTTATTTGGTCATTGCGTGTGCGCAGCTAGTGAATGTTTATTAATTTTTACTGGCCAAATTTTTCAGAAGTTCTTATTTATTTATAATTATTTTTATTGTTCGTTTTAGACTTTATGCAATTGCAGATTAGACCTTTACTACTTTTTTTGAAAGTTTTTCGTTATTTTTAATTTATGCGATTATTACCGTAGTTATTAAGTTACTAACAATATGTTAATTGGGTTGCCTGCAAGTATCTACCCAAATTACTGTATTATGTAATTACCTGCAACTCTTAGGCAATTTAACAATCTATGGTCTCTTTGTAGATACGCCAACGTCAAATATTATGAACGTTAAACAAAAATTGTACTAAATGAGCTCAAAATGTTTTCTTTTCTGAACTAAAGTGGTCGTCATGCACTTATACTCTCCTCTCAAGGGCACACAGTAACAAGCGAATTGATCCACACCGAATAAACTGATTTTAATGGAGCAGCAGCCCAACGACATTTTAAGGATCCGCGTATGCCAGACGTGTAGACAACACGTTGCACGCAGAACGCCAAACAAACAAACAGATGGACAGATAACAAAGAGCGACGTTTACCTTGGGCTAAAGATGGGACATCGGAACGGAAACTAGCTCTTTTCGTGGTGGGATATAATTAAGGCAAGTACGGGGACGAATCAAATATAAACCGAAATATTTTTAAGCGCTAGAGGGGACTCGTAAGTTATCTCATGACCTCTGAACGTTGCCTGAAGGCGATTTCCCTTCACATTACCGCAAACCAAGACTTGCACAATGGATTATGGTCAAGTTTCTTGCAACAGAGGGTGCAAAATAGACTTGAAGCACATTTCGGAGACGACATCCTTGAGAACAAGTAACAATTTTTTCAGTTTTCCCGGTAGGTTTGATTTGAAGGATTATATAAAAAATAGTATTAATCATATCTGCTATCTTTTACAAAAGAGTCAGTCAAAGTTAACGACCTTCTTTTCTTAATGAAATATAGTCAAAGCAAGTACGAGGGTGAATCAAAAACGAGGAGCGTTTTAGGTAAGGATGCATGAAGAGGGCTCCTCCGTAGAGTAGTCGCATTACAGCTTCTTTGGTTAACATCACTCTATTGGGGAGAAAGGTACCCTAGTCCATTACGCAACAGATTATTGTCGAGTTTTTTATGACAGGGCGTGTAAAACCGAAGTCTTAAATGGACGCGTGCATAAACAATTTTTGGAAAGAGAAAAAGCTGTTAAAAATAAAGGTCACTGACGTCGTCTGAGGATCAGCCTGATCGAGGAGAATGTTCGCATTGTTCGCCATCTTCTCAAGGATGACCGCTTATTTACGATTGCTGAAATTGCTTCTCAGACGGGAACAATCTACAGCAGTGCTCAGATGACCATGGGTTTCGAAAAAGATCCTCATAATTCCCGGATCCATCCAGCTGCCCAAATTTAAGAAAACTTAAGGATTCTTTCTACTGAAAGCATAGAGGTTTGATTACGATCTTGCTTTTGAAGACTTCGTGCGTTAAAAATAACTTGTATATTTGTATTTTGATGATTTTCAATCATTGCGCTTTATATATGATTCGACCACGTAATAATCTCTTTTTAGAAGGTTCTAAAATTTACACAATCAACGCACATTTCAGCTTCTTGTCCAAAACTCAATATTTTAAAAGTTCATTGATAAAGTATCTCTCTAAAGTATTAGATAGCATAGAATGGACAACTTCACAGAGTGAGTATACGAAGGGAACGAAAATCTATATCTAATCACTAAGAAAGAAAAATCAATGTATTTCAGAGTAACTATCGAGTCCAAACTTATGAGGAAAACTAAAGCAGCATGAGCTATTTTACCTGAAAAGATGGTTGTCTACAAGGCCATACTTCAACCAGCAATGTGATCTAGAACTGACCCTTAATGTCCATTTTGGCTTTTTGTAATTGATCAAGAATCCAATCCTCTTGCCATTAGAAAGTTTCTGGAAGAAATTGGAACCATGCTTTGCCATCCTCGTCTATTCTAAATCATGTATTTTAATTATAATGTCCAAAATGATGAACTACTGAAACATAGGAATTAATAAAAAATGATTAAATTAAACCAGAAATTGCGTCAAACAGATCCGTTCTATAGAACAAAGTAGGAGATAAATAATACCCAATGCATGTAAAACAGAAAAAAATGATATTATCAATAAATAAAATTTGGGCAGAAATTATAAAACAGAATCAGTTATCACAGAATAAAATAGAAACCTTCCAGACAGAAACAAAGAAGGATAAAAGTGAAAATAAGGAAAACGAAACGGCTCCATAGAATATAAATGTAACAAACAGATAAAACGCCCCTTGAATCTGCTACCTCTTTGTTGTTTCACAGAATTGTCCCAGAAGAATAATAAAACATAGAATTAGACAAATAAGAGTACCGCAAATTACTTATGTAGATGAAATATAGATTCTTTAAAGATCGTAGAGAAAAAAGGATATTCATATAGAGAGAGTTCAAAATTAATTTGTATACACCTCGTAGTTTATTAATTGGAGTTATAAAAACAAATAAATTATTTTCCTTCATTTCTATATTCAGTTACTTTGTGAGTATCACAACGCTTTCTTTCGAAATAAGGATATATAGAAGATAATTATTTTCCTGAAACTAAGCTCAACTTATCTGAAATGAGAATGGCTGAAACACGAGCTTTTGTTTTTTCGGTAATAATTGGCGTTTGGCTATATTTACCTCTCAATTCAAAATACTTGTCGAAAAAGCTCGCCGTTTTCCGCACCTCTGTGCACGTTTTCAGTTTTTCAGGAAATCTCAGAAATTTCTTTCTTGTTTCTTCAGCGATATTAGGAAACTGAAATTCGATAATTTGGCGCTTAAGGGCCCCGCGACCCTTTCGTGCTACCGCATGATGAGATAGAGCCGGCCGGGCGCCGCTGGGACTTTCGCAATTCCGGAAGGCGCTCCTCCGCACCCATTTAGCTTCATTGCGGCGAACTTTCCATTTCATTTATTATTTTCGAAACAACTGAAATTTTCCGCGAACGAGGCAATAACTTTTACTTCTCCGTGACCCCGCGCCGCTTTCTCCGCTTTCTTCGAGCGGACGCCGCGCGGCTTCCGCGTCTTCGCGCCGCTCGACCTCGCGTTGAAGTCACTTGCCCAATTAGGCGCAAGGCCGACGCCGAAGTGGGCCGCGGCTTATTAATGCGGCGATCAGGCACCGCGTCATCATTATCGCGTTAGCGCCGGATTAGGCGTCGCAGCGCGCGATGCTCTGCCCGCTGCAATTTGCATGACAATGAGCGGGGCCGCTAGCGCGGAGATTACCGCGCCTAATTGCCGACGTGCGCGGGCTTAGTTCCTGCAGGCTAAAAAGTCATGATAACGAGAATGATAATGCGGAGCTGAGCTTTTCTGCCACATCACTATACATATGGGGCGTATGGTAATTGAGTTAGCAACAGACAGGTTGCATTTCAGGTCCGTTTCAGTGGATCCGTTCAGGTTCAATTTTCAATTAAGTGCGTGCTCATTAGAGGAACTCACCTGGAGTCGAACTTGGTGCCATCAACAAGTGTGCCGGTGTAGTGCATGGTCAGCATGTCGCCCTTCTTGCTCTTGACCTCGCAGCCCTCGGGCACGCTTATCACCTCTACTTTGAGATCGTCCTTGCTTTCACCGAGCGCCAGGGCCGCGAGAGCGAACAGGAATCCCAGCCACGCGAAGGACCTCATCTTGCGCGAGTTGTGTGTTTAACTGACTGAACTGGCAGTTCCGTCCACGATGCTTGCCACGTTTCGGCGTCGGTGGGAGTCGCGGCAGATGCTCTCTCCGTCTGGCAGCGCGCGTAGCGGAGGACGACGAATGCAGATGCCACAGGTCTTGTACCCATTGGCAGGCGCGTACACGTGATTACGCGCTGTATGAAACTGACTCGCGGCGATTGTGCGTTGGCAGTTCCATTATCAGTTTCTAATTTAATCGAGTTTCGCGGCTTTTCGCCTGCGAGGGGCTCACGCGAGAAAAGCTCTTTCAGGATTTTCGTTTCAATAAACCTGGAAACGCAGTTAATAATGCAGTCGCATGAATTTTGTATCCCAGCTGAACTAGCCAATTAGCTCAGTGATGAAATGCTTACTGATTTATTATTTATTACAAATTTAACTATATAATTAATTAGAAATCTGGTCGATTATGGTCGAACCTTTAATTCTTTAAGTATTTTAAGTTAACTTTCTATTTTAAATTCTTCTTATTATATTCATCTGCGAGCTTTATTATATATTTTTTATCAATAATTAAAAAGATTTTACTTTTATCGTTGTTTGGTGATATATTGTAATACAAGAGACGCTCTTTAATTCTATACTTTTGTTTTAGTCAGTATTGCCTGTTTTTTAGTTTACTTAACATATGATTGAAAACTTTTGTACAAGGCCTTCATTATGTGACGCAAACGTTAAAAAATTCATTACAAAAAACTACGCAAGTAAAAATTCCATTTCTTTTACTATTATGACGATGAATAATTGGAGTTCAGTGCGTTCTGTTTTCAAAATCAGTGCCTTTTTCCGAAACTCTTAGTAGCGGTTCTTCTGATGTCCACAAAAATGGTCAGAACCTCTTCCGGGATGTGATTTTTGAGTTCGTCAATGGACTGGAGATAACCCCATAAGAAGAAATCACATGGGTTTAAACCGGGGGTAATTGGATGCCACCTTCTATCTTACGAAGGCGTCCAGACTTATGATCGTCTTTCCAAAGATTTCTACGACGACGTCAAAGATGTCCCAGTCCAATGGGCGGTAGCTTCATCTTGCTGAAACCAAAATTGGTTGACTTGTCTCTTGGCTGTCACAAATGAATGAATTTCTGGAGAACTTCTGTGTAATAAACTTCTTCATTCGCATATTTTGTGACAAATAGTGGGCCGACGATTCCATAGTGAGAAATAGAACATCTGACACTAACTTTTTCTGGGTGTAATTGACGAACTTCGGTCAAATGTTGGTTTTCGGTAGCTCAATGTCAGTAATTTTGTTTGTTGACATGGCCATCTAGTTGAAAATAGACATCATTCGTGAAATGATGGCTCTTTGGTCCGAATCCTCTCCACGATTACTTTTGCCAAAATAAATCTTTCGCCAAAATTTCCTACTGAGGATGGTGTGCATAGAACCCACACTCACACCAAGTTGAGCTGCACCATTAGAGGTCGAAATTATGAGCTTTTATCCATAAAGCTCCCGAGCTTGTCTCACGGTTTCGGAAGTGGCCACAGTGACAGGTCTGCCCGTTTTTGACAAATTGTCATCCAGTACACTTCCTGTTTTCTCAAACTTTCCAATCAGCCTACTATAACGTGGTAAAATAGACAATTTAATTATAGAGCAAATTTTATCATGGTATTTTTTACGTTGCTGTTGTAGAAACAGACAAGGTAGTGTGCTTGTCAAACTCGACCTTGAAGCCAGTCAGCCTTCCATTAGCACTTCGACTCCTGTCGTAAAAGACGGTCACGATAAAGACACTTTCTTCGATTGAATAGCTGGTCTTAGCTGACGTTCATATTCTGTGTTGACCTAGAGTGTAAATAAAACTCCAAGCTATAACTAACGTCAAACATACAATTGGCTAAAAAGTTTTCTTTTTCAAAAGATTCAGATATCAACTTTAAGTTGAAATTGAGTGAAATCTAGTGATTTAAGGTCATAGAGCTACTTTTCGTATAATAGTCGCAAAGGTCTACACCATATCTGGGAGTATAACTTGCGAACTGGAAGTTCAAGGCTTCATGTTCGTCCAGTCCATCACGCCAAGTATCTGGAGTCCAGAATCAAACTCTAGTTCGTCCACATCGTAACCAAGCGTTTGAACCTTTCGATTACAATCTATTTCTATGTTAGCCCCTTTCTTTTCAATGGCGGATATAGATCTCCAGAAGTTGTCTCTAATTGTTTCGATCTGAGTTTCTCTTATCCAACCAAATCCGACAGCTCTTTTTAAATCACCAGACCAGCTCATTTGTGGACACCCTCTTTCTTAGTATGACTTTGATTGTTATTCTGTTATCTTTTGGCTTTATGTTTAACATTTTCCTTTCCGCGACTCTTTCTGTTTCAGCTGGCTCGTCCATAATATTTCTTCTCAAGAATACCTTATTTATAAATAATGATAATAATAATAATGGTAAGACTCTAATTCCCCGCATGAGAACTGAGAGGTTAAGGCTCTCATATGTTCGCTCTCTCTAACCGGTCTTACAGTTTCTGCTGTTTGCTTTATTTTTAACATTTCACCACTTGTATCAAGAATATACATTTATTTATATATTTTATTTCGTGGTTGTGTATTTCTATATATTTTTGCTTTTTATTTGTTTATGCTTTTGGGCTTTTGCATATTTATTGTGAGCCGTATTTGTTTTGACTGTTGTTTTACCTCACAGATCATTGCCTGAGACATTATCCGCAAACTTCAGATAATTGAGCATTTCCCGTTTAATGGGACCTTTTTGTTCTCTAAAGTTGTTATGAATAATTTTGGACTGGTTGCGTACTACCATATAATAATTATGAATTATTTGAATTTATCTGTCATCCACTGGATTATTCTACATTTTCTTTTCCATCGTCCATAATGCTTTCTGGTACTCTACAAAGGCTAGGTATAGTAGTAACCTGTATTTTTATTTTTGTATTCATGTTTTTATGTTTAACAGGGGTCTGTCGTATTGTATCTCCTGTTTCTTCGACTGGATGGTAACTTTCCAATTTGTTGTTAAGTTTAGTATTATTATTTTGGTCATTAGTTTCTATAATTGCAATAACACAGATAGTAGAAATTTCCAAGTCTGATTTTTTACCTTTCTTATATAGTAGTAGTGTTAGTAACGTGTTTCACTTTTTTAGTATATTACCTTCTAGATATTTATTTAATAGTATTTTCAATGTCTTGAGTAGCATTTCTTATTTTCTTGTAGTGATTCGGTCACGACTGCGTTTTCTCCTGACACTTTATTTTTTAAGGTTGCCGTTATCTCGTCTTCATCTATTTCTGGCATGTCCTAATTTATGTTTTAGGTTTACTTTCAATTTCTCTGGTATTTTTTGTTTATATGGATTTGTATACAACTCTTTTACTTTTTTACTATCTTCTTTCTATTATTGATTTCGTTATTTTTAATTTCATTTATTTATTCTCTTTGTAATGATTGTCTTACATTTTTATGTTTTTATTTTCTTCTATTAGTTCTACTCCTAATTGTTTTCTTTTATCTTCTTTAGAAGGTATATTTAGGGTTTTATTAATATTTGTATAATTTAGAGCGCTTATTTAATTTTTTATAGTTTTCTTCTTGGAATAACATTTTTGTTTATTACTCAATTTTTTCTATCTCTAATATTTTCTCTATTATTTCTATTTGTTTTCTAATTATAATTGTTTTCCAATCCTACCATACTTTTTTCTAGTCTCCTATTAATTATTAGTTTTGCACACTCCATTCTCCGGTCGCTACCAGTGTTAAATGTGTTTAATACTGATACTTCCTTGACTAACTTTCTATCAGATAGTAGCACATTTTGTTCTTCCTGCATCCCTCAAGGCTTATCCAAGTCCATTTTCCGTTGGCTTTTTTTTAAGAATATATTTATTGCTTATAGGGTCTGTTGCTCCGTCGTTTCTTTCACACAATCCAAATTTTGACTTTTTTTGCCAACTTCGACATTAAAATCTATAGTTTATGTATATTTGCATGGATCTTACATTTGTTATTTTACCGTATATTTGTATGCCTTGATCGGTGGCTATTGATGTTGGATCGTATACCTGAATAATTTTCAGGCTGCAGTATTTTAATATTTGCTCTTTGATTTAAGCTACTCTATTTTGTATTCCTTTATATAACTTTATTTATTATGAATCTGGCCCCTCTTCCGCCTTCTCCTTTTTCATTTTTCCTTTATAATGCAAGATGTTTTCTGTTTTTAGCTTTGAACACTCCCCATTTTCTCTTGATTTTTAATAGTCCAATTTATGTTCTCCAGTCGTTCCTCCAATTTTTCTAGCATTTCATCTTATTATACGTATATTATATGTAGCCATATTTAATTTGGTTTTTGCTCTGCCGCCTTTTCTTTGATTTGTATAGCAAATTTTTCTTTCCCTGCCCCTAGCGTCCGTGGGATAGACTAGATAACCGGCATGGTATGTGGGTTTATAGCCTTACCCAGATAGGGTACTTTTGTTTTAAAACTAGTCTATTTTTTCATCTTTTTTGGAGCTCTTCTAGCTTAAATCTTCACAAAAGGCGGGTTGCAGAGTTATTTTTCAGCTTCCAATTTTGGGTACAGTCGCTGTTTGCAACGGCCCTTTCTCGGTTAGATGCTGCTGATACCTATTGGTCCAGGAAAGGTATTTCATTTTTTTATTCGCCACCTGTGAGTGTGCCCTCTAGAACTTACAGGCTACCCCTCGGGGTCCCCTATGAAGACTATGTTAAAAAATAAAATTAATTTACCTTTCTGTTTATTCTAATTATTAAACAACCTCTGTACATTTTTTATTACTTAAAAAAATTATTTATTCTAAAACAACATATTTTTAAGCACATAATGTGATTATTGGTAATAAGTTGAGGTTGGACTCCACCTAATATTCAAAAATAAGATTACTGACGTGAATTAGTCGAATTTTAATAATTTTATCGGTCAAACTAAAATTATTTGGCTTTGTAATCTGCGCTAAATTACAAAATGGTTCTTTTAATAGTCAGTTAAATTTGTTGCAACTGTTCTATAATTGTGCCGCTGCTTTGGGGCTCTTTGAGACATCAAACATTCTTCTAAGCGAGGCTAATCTCAGCTTAAAAGAAAACACGACGAAGCACTGGGGTCTGCTTGTTATCTACCCAACAAGCCGCGTAATGCTTTTAGGCCATCACTTTATGAGATAAGAAGTACGATTTGTGTTAGTGGGTTTGTCGAACTAAGTGAATAACTTCTGCATGCTTGCTTGTAGTAGCCGAATTAGTAAGTCTTTTAAAAAATCTTGAAAACAGAAGGAAAATGTTTACCCTTAAACAATTTGAGCTCTATTAAAAATCGAGAAGTTTACTTTATACTTTCAGTCAGTTCAAAAGTACTTAATATTTGAATAAATCTTTGCGAAGCTTACCGGATGCTGTTTGGTACTGTTATAGTCATGAAGCTGAGAAGAACTTGCAAATGACTTGATTAGGAAATTGTTAGTATAGTAAATCGATTGTTTTCCGAATTATTTGGCAAGTGGCACGGTTTGAGTGGAACTACATTTTCTCCAGAGCTACGTTGCCCAGCTGGTGTCAAAAGACCGGGTTATCATGTAACGGTAAGGATCACCATTTACAATTACAGTATTCTCAGCATTTATCTTTAAAGAAGTAAAGGCCTATCACGTCACCTGTCCAAAATCCACACCAAATAGTGACTCGTTGAGGAAACTTTAGTTTCTCATGACTTACGAGCGGATTTTCCGGTTCATAATGCGAAAATTGTGTTTATTTATTTATGCTTTATGATACTTTAAAAGCTAATTGAGTAAATGTCAATGGTAAGAATGGTCAGTAGGAGTAATCTTTTGCGTCAGTTAAATTTTATACGTGTTAAAGTATAGGTTTTTAGTGAGTATTTGCTAAAGAGAATATCTAGTATTGTCCAATTGTTATGCACTGATACAAGATCTTGCATTCATCAACCATCCAGTTTTATCAGACTTTGTAATTTCATTTGGTGCACTATTTCGACCAAAAAATCCACTCAGTTTTTGTATTGAATTTGCAAAATATTCAACGAACTTGCAATGCCTTCTAATTAACAACAATAACTCGTTTCATATAATGTTCTATATTTACTAATCGGAAAAAATGAAGTTGACATCTATTAAAGGATATCAAACCAAAGTTTAAATCCGGAGTTTAATTTGATGATAGACCGTCAATCCATCTGTTATCATCATTAATAGAAGCAATTTTAGCAAACGTCGATCACCAGTCATCTTCGAGAAGGCGGCAACTAATACAAATTTTCTCCTCGACCACATAGATCTTCGTGTGACGTCGGTGTTCTTCATTTTCAACTATTTACCGCCCCTTCTCTCAAAAATATTGTTTGTTACTCGCGCACTTAAGTTTCCTTAACAGTGTTGGTCCTGAACTGTGCTGAAGTTTTTTTAAGACGGTTTTATGCCCTCTATTGTAAGGAATATATATAATATAATAATCCGTTACACAAAAAACTAATATTGGATAATGAAGAAACAGTGCGAAGCACCCTACGGGAAGAATGCCCCTGCCTATTTACTCCACGTAAAATAGAAATTTATACTTCAATCATCCACGTATTGAATGTTTTACTTTTTCTGTAACGAACCACAATAAACATTTGTGTAATATAAGCGACGCGAGTGTTGCATTAAACACTTAAAACTCTTAAAATATTTAAAGCAGACTGATGGTTATAAAAATGTAAGCAATAACCAACTAAAAGCGAAATTTCTGCTGAAATCGCATGAAAGTGAACAACTCCAAAACTCCCGCAATGCAAAAAATGGCAAATACATTCAGCGAAAGTAATAAAATATTTATGGCACGGTAGAATGCTCATTAACATATAAAATGCCCACTTTATGTAGTTTGTTAAACCTCGAAATACACGTTTTCAAGCCGCGAAACGGGTTTATTTAGCTTTTATAATTTTGTTTACTATACTGCGTGATTCATATGCTTATTGCATGCATCGTTTGATGCTTTGCAGACTTGAGTATATATTTAACCTAATTATTAAATTATTATTATTATAACGCGCCTTGTTTTGCAAGATGCATGCAATGTTATCGATTTTCTTGTTCGTTTTGCTACCATGTATATATTTATAGAAAAAATGCATTTTTGTAAAACTAAAACTAAGTCTAATTTGTAATATTAATGATCGATTTTTAATTTGCTAATTATTATGAAATTAAAATGCAATGATGCAACTATACTTGAATCTATCCGTGTAGTTCATTTTAAGTCGACACTTTTAACTGTGTAATAATTTGGATTGTAAAGATATAGGCCTGTTCATTTGTTAATGTTCTTTTATAATATTGAACTCAATAACAAACGGTATTACAGTGTAAATGTTGTTAATTATATAAGGTACGTCCGACATGAGACTGACCTTCTTGATCCAAGCGGAACGGGTGGGGGCGGAGTCTTCGGTCCTGACGGTTGGTGGGGGATGTCAGGTAAACGGTCCAGCTCATTTAGCTTTGAACTCGTACGGAGTGCGAATCTGTTGCGCAATGGACAGTTCAAAATGCACCGCAGTATCGATCAGTAAAGCATAATAAAAATTGCATTGAACTCAAAAAATGTGCAATGTCATGATACAGAAAATCTTCAGAAAGGATGCTTTATCAAAGCGTAAGTGTTTAGAGACAGAAGAGAGACGTTGAGGATGAGAAACGCACAGGCCGTCAAGGTCTCATACTTTGGGCAATGTCACTAAGGTGAAAGTGGTTTTGAACTCTGTTCGATGCCTTTGGTAGCAGATAAAATAAAACTTTCAAAGTCCATTGTGCTAAATTGGTTTCAAAGGTTTTGACCGACAAACAGAAAAAGCCGTGTGTCGATTTCTCGCGATTTTTTGAACGGCGAGGAAGTGAGTCTGATTTTTTGAAAAAAGTGATTTTTTGAGTACGATCCCAAGACTTTGACTCACATGAGCAAATAAAAAATAAAAACCATGCTTACTGCATTCATTAATTTTAAAAGTGTTGTCCATAGATAATTCGTACCACCTAGGCAGATGATTAACCCAGTATTTTACGTAGTTGAACGGCTAAATAAATGAGTCACCCAAATCCACGTGCAATGCTGCTAGTAAGTCAGTTTCTCTCGAAACATATCGTAGGAACGCTTTTCAAACATCTAAAGGGAGTACAATAAGTCTCCGCCGTTTTTTATCCAAAATTGAGCACTTATTGTGAAGGAACGGAACCTTATGTTTTATTCAAAGTATTGTCCATCGCTAGTCATTACTTTTTTCCACCTTTCTGGAGCATACGGATACCGCGTAGGAAGAACGCTTTATCTTTTGAGGCTATCCACGTTGTATCCAATATGTAGGTTGATGCAAGTTGGATTCCAGAATGTTCCTCCGGAGTAAAACACATTGAAACAATATTGAAACAAAAGTAGAGACTTTGCAGTTACGTATAAAATATGAGATCAGCCATATACTCCCGACGGCTGCACTAACATGCGACCACTCTTTAGCGAAGTGTTTCATAATGCTTTCCCATAAATGCTCCTCTATTTCAACAATTATACGTCTAGTGTTCTCTTTTAACTTTCGAATTGCAGCAAGTTTATTAACATAAACAATTTTCTTCAAATAGCCCCAGAAGAGAAAGACTAATAAGGTTAGACCTCAAAACTGCGACGACCAATGGATGTTTCCCCTTTGCGAGATAACACGACTAGAAAATTTGGTTTTAAGTAAAGTAAATGTTGAGACATGTGGCTCTATTTTACAGAAAACACATATTCAAGTTCAAATGTAAGTTTTTTCAGCATCGATTGTGATGTACTCTAAAACCCAGTTCACGACGTTTCTGGCCTTTCTGATAATCTTTGCTAGACTTCGCCATGTACTTCGATACCAACCGTACAAACGCAAACTTTCAATGTTCAGAGAACACAATCGACGCTAGATTCAAATCCTAAACTTCGATTTGGGTCACCCTAAATTATTCGGATTGATTTTCAATTAAGAATAAAACTAGTCCTTATATTAATCCAGCATTTACTACAACAGACTTATAGTTAAAGAAGTCACTGCTATGGAATAGGAGATTATAAGAAATATGCCACTGACCGTATCGCTGCAAATAAAATGTTGATTTGAGATGCACTGAAAACAGAGTTTTCATCGACAATTTTTATTGAAATTGTCAGTAATAGTTTCTACCCCTTATATGAAGGAACGAAATCCCAGCGAGTGTGGCGCAACCTACTTAAGCCCTTTGAAGAATATAATGAGGGTACGACTATCCGTCAATTTTTTTCTACATAAACATTTATACCTATAAAAGCGTAGGCCGGCGATAGTAGATGAGGCACTAGCTAAAGATAACATTTAACGTATATATAATAAAGTTGTTGCAGAATATTTTAGTAAAACCGTTGCAAAAGCACGGTTAAAATCAATGTGCATGCCAAAGATACTTATCAAAGTATTATCAAGCATTTAAGAGACAAAAAAATCATTTATTACACCCGCGAATCCAAAGATGAGAGATCATACAGAGTAGTTATACGGCATCTTCACTCCATAATGAAGATTAATGAACAACTAATCAACTTGGGGGAACCAAAAATGGAAAAATTCCAAATTGAATATTTGCAGGTCACGAATGCTATAGTTAACGTCTTTTCCTGGTTTTTATTATTTCAGCTATCTATTACTTTCTATCTATACTGATCATTACACTATCTTATTTTCGACATTATGAAACAGGTAGAGACTGGAATTCCAATCCAAAATTGCCTTAGCATAAGGGCAAAATTTATTTAATGCACTTATGTAACTACCAATCTGCTGTGGAGCTTATCTATTGGCCATCTGATCCAAATAAACTTCCGGACATCTTGGACTTCTTTCTTTCTCATGAAATAGTCAACAACTCGTTTATGACGGAATCAAATTATGATTCATTTTCTGATCATGTACCGGTTATACACAATTTAAGTGAGAGCGTTATTAGAAAAAAAATCTTTAGACTTGACAAACTGGGACAGATTTATAATAATTATAATAATTTACTATACAGACTATACAGTCCTTTGCAGCTTGTGAAGTGGAGCACACTTAGATAATGTAAAAGACTTATGACACTAAATAATTAACAAGTTCAAGACAACTAGTACATCTTTGATTTCTTATAACTTAAAAAAAACTGTAAGATGGGATCGCCATTAATTTGGAAAACTTCAGCAGCTCAGCATTTTTTGCTAGGAGGTAGACTTTAAGGAAGAGCTAACTTACCACATCAAAGAAGTAGTAGCAAAGATAAAAGTAGCAAAATTGACTGGAAGCAAACCTTTGGTATTTTATAATTTGGACCTAATTTTCATATTCTTTTAAAATACTTCCCGTCGCATCCTGTAGGTGTCTACATTCTTTAAAAATCAATGTAACTGTTTGGCATTTCTTCAGAAATTTGGGTATATTTGTCATCGCAGGTCATTAGTAAAAAACTTTGTTTTGAACTGTAGTAAAAGCTTTCGTGTTTTATTTTCAAACTTGTAGAGCATCTCTGACATCACAAAACGCGTCGTGCTATTTGATTGCCGGTTAAAGCATGAGGTACTCAAAGGAAACAAACTTTCCTCAGTTGAAGGTGATAATGCAGAATTGTGTGATTACCAATGCAGATATTTTTAAATATTTTTTTACCTAGTGATAGTTTATATGCTTACCAGATATGGACACTCTTCTAGCACTGTCTCTTCTGTAATAGACGAGAGTGAGCGACCTAACTTAGAGTCTTTTCAGAACTGAAATATTTTTTTTGAAACTCTCGATACCACCTGAATAGAATTGTACGGCAAAGAAAATTACCTCCTTTCACAGGAGCCAATTTTCCCAAATACTGACACACTTAAATAACACTTTATTTCGCTTTTCAGCAAAATTACATTAAGAGCTCTTTTACTGCCACAGTTCAAAAACAAGTAATATTTGTAGGTCGTCTGATCGACTTCTATACAGGTTTGACGCTGTTTCAACATGCCTAAACTTATCAAATGTTTATTGTGTTATGAGTAGGAAACTTTAAAAGTGCTATAGTAAGAAAGAGAGAAGGAAGACCTTGGAGTGTATGAACACCGATAAACATCGGTGCAGTAAAACGTTTCTTTTGGAGTTTCCCAGGTGATCTGCAGACATTCAGTTGCTGTTTACTTGTATAGCCATACTGTGTAGCATATTTTACAAAAGGGTTGTCGCGCAGAACGTGTTTGGCAAAATCACTTAAAAGTGTATGGGAAAACGTGCTACATGTCACAGTTGTCTTTAGCGACGAAGCACATTTTTATTTACTTATGTTTGTTAATAAAAAAACTTTTGTTATTGGAATAATAACAACCTATAAGATATCTATGAAAGTCTTTCCGCAACAAACGCACCACTACTTGGTATGCGGTGAATAAAGTCCATTGTGTTACGGTCACTTCCAATAGATATTTAGAAATTATTTGACAATTTTTCGCACTAAATTTTGATGCAATTAGATTTGTAAACGTTTGTTTACAATAGGATGAACCTATAGACCACACAGCAAGAGCTTTGCTTCAAGTCCTGCGTGAGAATTTTCTTCAGAGCCCAATCTTCCAAAGAAGAAAACGCTACTTGATCAGCTCGCTCACTTCCTATGAGTTTCAAACTTGCACACCAGTCGGTCAGATTATTTTGTTCTTGAACTATGACAGTGAAAAAGAGTTTGTAGTCATAAATGAAGTAGTCGAAAATTTTGCGCTACAAATTTGCAGGCAGTTTGAGTACTGATTAAGGTTTGGAGAAATTTAAGTTAGGAGCTTTTATCATAGGACCTTATTCAGTGAATGCCGTATATTTAGAGAGGAAATTTTAATACCGAAAATTTCTGCACCGACAAGTTTGGACGACTATCTTGAAGCGGAGAACGTTTGTTTTCTTTGGTACTCCATGCTTTAACTAAAAAGCAAATAGCTTAACTTTAACGTTTATTTCTCCAACTTGTTCTTTAAAAAGTTAAGTTACCTTTTTGTAAAGTCTACCAGCAAAAGTGCTGTTGCGCTGTAGTTTGCCAAATTTATGTTCATTCCATCTTATAACGTTTGATACGGTTTTATTTCTGTCAAAATCACCAATTCTTTTTGTTCTTGGTTTGCACAAATAATAGTTTAAGCTATATTTTGAAATTTATTAGTATTTCACCAGTAAGAGATTCTAGGTAAGATTAAGCTCTTGAAGTTAACTGTCTTGCGAATTATTGTAAAATCGAGAAAATGAAAGTTGTGTTAGAAAATGAAACCTTTATTTTTCTCTATTTTTGCCTCTTTTAATTTATAGAATTTTTATTGTTTTTTGGGGCTTAATTCCCAATTATTTTGCTTTATTTAACTTGTTTATTATTATCTATCTTAATAGTGCCTATATTTGCTATGTCTTTTAGTCTTTGATTTTCCTTGGTTTCCATTTCTCTTTTTCTAATTTTTGCCTATTATTTTCTTTTTTATTTGTTGATATTCTGAAAACTTTTAGTCTAATTCATATTTCTTAATTTTTAATTTTTTCTATAGATTATCATGCAATTTGGCCGTTTTTCTTCAAAGTCTACTATCCCCATGAATTTAGTATATTGGTAATATCGATCTACTTTCGGTGTTTCTGTTTCCAAGGTTCTCTTTCTTCCTACAGAACTAGTACTTCTAAAGTTCTCTTTTTAGAGGACCGAAGTGTATGTTAATTGCATCATAAACCATATTGTGCAGCCGCAATTGAGTCATTTTCCCAATGTACGCTTCGAAAATGAAATCCCTCAGTTCGGTGGTCCATCATATGTTGGTTCTTAAAGCTTAGGCAAACTTTTCCGACCATCTGTGTCTAATAAAATTACTTCTCCCAGCCTCAGGTCATAATCTTCTTAGAAATTAGAAAGAGAGTTTTGCCCCATCCTGTTTAAGTGAGATAGGTTGGAACCTGCACTGCAGTCGACGGACTAACTTCCTAATGTTACTTATAACTCCTACCCTTTTCTTCTTCAGTGACTTAGTTTGGATGATGGCTAGCTTATGTTTGGCTGAACAATAAAAAGAGTTTACATATACATACATTCAAAAGGCAAAATTCTAATTTTAATACAATAATAGTGAAGAAAGTAGACAGAGATAGAGATGAGCAATAAAGTTACCTAAAGTTTCAGCTTCGATAATCACAGGCTTTGTACAGCAACATTTATATTTGAAGAGCCTGGTAGATGCAATTGTGTTGATTAACTGAGCCACCTAACTTAAAACTTTATTGTGTAGACAATTTTAAATTCATTATTACGCCTTCCACACATTTCTCTAGGTACCATTCACAAAATTTAACTACTCTTCATTTAGAGTATTAGTTAATGTCGGAATGTAACATCTCCAATAGACTCGCTCCAAAATGGGATGGGTGCTCTAATTTAGGATTCTTGTAAAAATCGGATAAGAATTATAGCAATTGTTCTTCATCTGGACAATTCAGTTTTTATTTGAATTTTGAAGTATAAAGACGTACAACGAAGTGCCTGTGTGACATTTTTGAAAGCGTTTGTATTGACCTAGGGTCAAGTACAGCGATTAATTGTTACTTTAATGGCCTAATTTAAACAGTTATAGCTGTGTAACAAACTTGGCTTACATTCAGCTTTAAGACAATAATTTTTACATACAATAGTCTCCAATACTTACCAAACACATCTAACCCAGTATATGTGCCAAAGCAACCGTCTACTATAGATTCTCATAACCGTTAACTTCAACACACTTTATCAACAATTAATGATTACCTTAAACTGATGAAAACATGGAAGAAGAAACTAAAATTAGTAGCCACTCATGGCAACTCGCAAAAAAAATAAAAGGACTAAATCAAATAAACATATACTACTAGATCAACTAAATACCCTAACTCGAAACGTGTATACACCTTTAACAAATAATGATAATGAAAATCTCTCTGAAAAGTTCACTTAAACTTTCAAAACCTCCGAAATATGTCCAAGGTATTACTATTTATAACAGTATGGTCAAATATATCGCTAAAGTTGCTGCAGATAAACAATATTTTGGTAAAACTGTAGCAAACAGTTCGATTAAAATCAATATACGTACCCCACATATTTATTCAAGCATTAGCAATTGTTGAAGAGACAATAAAATTATTTATCACATCTACCAGCTCAAAAATGAAAGGTTATACAGGGTAGTTATGGGGCTTCTTTACCCCTCTATGTAAACTTAGGCGATCAAAGATAAATTAGAAAAGTGTGGACATAAAATTTGCAATATATGAACATCATAAAGCTTTCTTTCCACTCTTTGATTTATAACCTAGCATAAATAATAAAAGGCAAATTTCTCAAAGGATTGAAACTCTACATAAACATATCATTTAATGTACAAGAAACCTACTGCACCAGAGACTACATGTAAGTAGAATGGGGGGGGGGGGGGTACGCATTACTTAAAAATATGTAAAAAACACGAAGTACATCAACCACATGTGCATTATGTGATAGTTTTTATCTTGTCAATTATAAGGTCTACTCAACTTACACGAATTTACTGAATATGCAAAAAAGCAATCAGTAAACCTATTCTAATTCGAAGGTTTATATCAGCCATGACCAAAGCTTCTAACTCAGTGCATTTTCCGAATCTCAATAATATGCCAGTCCAACCTAGTAATCTGACTTATGCCCAAACTCTACAAGCACACGCTAACGAACAACAAATCAATTTTAGACGACAACTTTTTGTGACAGCAAACATAGTATTGTTTTGGTTCATTAATTGGGAAACCATGCTCAATTCACTGATAACTGTTATTAATAAATTATCCTCGTAATAAATCATATAATACAACTTGCGACATAGAATGCAGATGGTTTATCAAACCTGCTAATAAAAATACTGACGCCTGAAAGCTATTTCATAGATAGTACTTATCATCAAAAATGGAAAATACCAAACTGAATATTTATAGATCACAAATGTTGAAGTTAACGCATTTTATTGTTTTTTTTTTTATTTTATCTATATATTTAATGTCACAAATATTGATCTCAAGCTCCGTGTAGTTGCAGCAAGTCATTATCTAACAGGCTGAGTGAAATCTAAACCTAATTAAGCATATGAAATGTTTCTACATATTAAGGAATTTATGTTTGAGAGCTAAAAGTGATGACAGAGATCTTATAATGTTGGCGATAAACATGAAGGCTTTGCGCTGTACTACAGAAAAACTAAAATGATAACTTCACCAAATATATCACCAACTTAAAGCAAGAAATTTAAGCACCCTCGGCCTGCTAAATGACCTATATGTATGCGCCAGATGTCATTATCTATTAATACTATTACACCAGCTAAAGTTTATTTTAAAAATATTTAAAAAGGTAACAGGAAAAGTATTAAGAATGTTGCCTAGAAAATTTACTGTGCTGTTAATAGCTAGGCTTAGTCTCTCCTGTAATCTAATTCTCTGAAAATTTGCACACGTTCTGATGGTTCCTAAACTGGAAAAGAAACAGAAAACGTCATGTCCTATTTAACGATAAGTTTTCGACGACTACCAGTAAAGAAATAGAGAAGCTTTCCCTCAAAAGGCTCTATGATGAAACAGATACTTTTACCCAATTGCCACTACATCATTTTAGATTTTGCGAAAACCAATCCACCACGCAGCAGATTCACAGGATTATCAATGAGATAAGAAAAAGTCTGGAAGATAAGAACTTCTTAGATGCTTCCCAGGCATTCGATAAGGTGTGGCATTTATAAAACTGCTCCTATCAAGTTATTTTTACTTGCTTTTTAAATTCTATTTAACAGATATATTTTTTGAAACCATTTCCATTCATTTCGGTGTTCCCCGGGGGAACGTCCTGAGCCCACGCTTTTATCTCATTTACACAGCTGACTTTTCTGAAATCGAGACTGGGACAACATTTGTTGACAATACAGCAACCTTGTGTACACACAAAAACGCTGTTTCTGCATCCACCAATTTGATCTTCACCAAATTAGTGATTGGTTTGTTAAATGGCGACTTAAAAAGTCAATCCAAGATACATTCATCTTAAGAACCAATATCTGTCGACCAATCAATATCAATGGTACGCCTGTATCCATTAAAAAAAGGAAGCTCACATGAAAAAAAAACATATATAAACGAAACAACTAGACCTGAAACTGGCTTTTCGGTAGAAAGTTCAAATTGTCAATCAGCAATAAACTACTACTATATAAAGCTATGTTAAAACCAATATGGACCTACAGCATCCAATTCTGAGGAAGTGCTAAGCCAACAATTTCAAACTAAGACACTCCCCTCACTGGTGAATTCGCTGTATGTCAGCAACCGAACTTACACGAAGACTTCGGTATTCCCCTTGTCGCTGACGAAATCACTAGGTTTGCTTAAAATTACCACAGAAAATGACCTGCAGTTTGTGGCCGCTCTACCGTTATAGGAAGTCAGTGGAAGTGTCATCACGGAATGGTTGCTCCTAATAATGCATCTCTGTTATAGCACATTTACTTAATACTTCTTTGTAAAGTAGGTTGTAAATAAACTATAAATTATAAAAAATCTGGAAGTTGATAACTGACTGTGGTCTTCCTGAAAGTTGTTAATGAACATCATGGACAGTTCTTTCTGTTTCAAACTGGCTTCTAAGCTAATGAACAGGCACAGCGCAGAAATGTTGAATCATGGGCTCAGATAGCCTGCTCAGTCACCAAAAATAATTGAGTACCTTCGAACAAGGAGTAACAAGGCGGCCGTTTACGGGGAGGCGTTTGCCACATTGCGCCATATCAGAGATGATGCGCGATAACCAGTTAGTGAGGGTGAACCTTAACGTTTCAGTTCGCAGGACTTACCTCTACGTAGTAGCGCCCTGTAGTAGGCATTAGTTGGGATAAATAATAAAAAATAAATTACAAGAGAGGACAAAATGGAAACTCCAGATGGTGAAGACGTCGTGAGCAGAGATTGAGGAGACAAACCCGCAAGAATTTCGATAAAATTGAATTGATCTTTTATCAGCGCTGCAATTGCTCGGCTCGTGTTTATTTTCCGGTCTGCCCGGAGCGATGCCTGCGGCAGCCTCCCAGACGTCCCCGGACCCGCCAGTCATAACGCGAGCGCCTTTTAGCAGAAATCTGCGACAGCCCGGTTGATACATTACGCCTGATTGCGCTAAACCAATTCCATTAGAGAGGCGACGCCGCCACTGCGAAGCAAACTTTCTAATATTTAATAATGCACGGCATTTTTCCGCCTGCCCCCATGTTTTCCCTCGCTCGTATCAAATGCATATCCGCGCGGCTCATCCGCGGTGGCAACGCCCCGGATTAGTATTTGGGCCACGAGGCGGGCGCGTTTGATGCATTGTTCATGAAACATTAATTTTTAGCGCGCATTAGCGCCGAAAAATTACGCCGCGCGTACGGCCTAGCGGGTGGTTTTTATATTTCGGCGCTTTAATTGCCGCGCTTAAAAAAGAAAATGAAAGTGCAGTAAGAGTCCGAGGTGAATTACGCCTGCTGTAAAGCTCGCTTAGCGCATTTCCAGCTGACAGCGAAGGTGGAGGAGCCATGCGAGGATTAATTTAGTGCACGACTTTCTATCTTCTGTCCCAGAGACTGCAGGGAATCACCGGTGATCACTCTCAGTGTCGTAATAAATCTTTTCGACTTTCTCACAATATGATTTCTATTTATTGTGGCTAATTTCTTTCTCCGGAGAGGATTAATAACTTTTTCGCGTTGGTTTCACTTCGTGGCGATTGCAAATAACATTTAAAGCAAATGATTTTGCGGTGCGTGATAGACAAGCCAAGCGGCCATTAAAGCGAGTGAAAGCAGCCGGCAAGGCATTTCCCCTTTCTTACTCATCAAGTGGTTGTTGGATCCTGCCACTACAAGGCTAGCATGCAAATGAGCTTTTATGCACGAAACTTTCATAAATACTCCAGTTAACACCGCGTTATATCTTCTGTGTTTTCGAGGTCAGGCGAATACCTCCAATTAGCATCTTTTTTCATTCAGGAAGCGTTGTAGCAAACCGTGCCGACGTTAATAGGGCGAGGCCAGTTTTTGATGTTTATTATTGTAGAAACTCACTCTCAATAAACAAAACAGTTTTCTTGATTTAACCTTGATCTTAAACAGTTTAGCACTTTCTTAAACTGAAAATATCGTCCAGAAAACTCGTAATTTTCATATTGGTTTTTACCAAAAAGGGCTTTTGGCTTCCTCTTTATTTTCTAGTCTTGGAAACTCAGCTTTGTTTCAAAGAGTGTTTATGATTATAAGTTTCTAAAGTATTATATTAAGTAATGGCCTTTCACTCCCTTCTCGAGATTTTACAAGAACATTGTTCAAGGAACATACCTGATCACTATTATGGGTAATGACGCTCAGAGCATCAAGAACCTCGACTGACATCAGCACGAGTGCTCCATTAGGTTATCGACCAAGTTTTTAAAAATAAGAAATTTTTTTTAGGGTGCGACTGCTAGATATTCCATCTTTTGGTTGAAAGACTAAAAAGTTATATATTTGTTGTTTTAAAGAAAAAATTTATGGTAGCGGGTAGACACTCTCTTGTGATCCTGCCAGAGATAGGTCTACTTTAGGGTAACGACCCTGCCTACGCGAGCTATGGTTTTTTCTTACCCACACTGAGGAAGAGCCGTATCGTAACCCAAATAGTCCTATCCCACCCACCCCATTCTTTTCGTTCCCTAAACCCATGCACCAAGACCATGTGATGTATTACGGCTAAAACTCTCTAAAATGAATCCTTAGTCCGCAGCAGTCTCACATCCTCCGATTACGACGGCAATCAAACAAGGAGAGAGGCAGAGGGTGCTAAGAATACCTGCGTTGGACCTGTCGTCATGGACAAACGAACAATGTAAAGAAACGGACCATGTACATAGCGACATACAATGTGAGAACATTATTCACAGAAGAGAAACTAAAAGAGTAGCAAAACGAAATACAGAACATAAAATGGGACATAATAAGGTCTGGATGAAGTCAGAAGTATTGGAGAACATCTCACAAATTTAAATTCAAAGCACATACTATAAGGATAAGATAAAATAAAAATTTAAGAGGTTGGATTTTAGTGCATAAGGTCTAAGCAAAAACGTTGTTATCTACAAAGGTATATCCAACAGAATTGCGTATATAACAATTAATTTAAATTAAAAAAACTCAAAGTGATACAGGTATACGGACCTATTAGAAAATCGGAAGTAGAAGACAGAAAATTCTTACGAAAAACCAAACCACTTATATGTTAATAATTGGAGATTTTAATTCAAAGGTAAGCTGGAATAAAATGAAAACGGTATGGACCCACATGGAACAGACCACAGAAACCATAGAGGAGAAACCAACGCAAATGGACATGGCGAAAACTGCTCGTTCGATAAAAAATGAGATTGAATTTATAATTTCCACCTAGACAAATATAATACAAGGCATATCAGTCCTAAGCAAATGCACATTTGGTAGTGACGCTAACAAACTGGCGGAAAATAATTTACTCTTTCAGGAAGAACTAATAAAAAGGCTGGCATTAGATAAAACAGATGATGCACAAGATATAAATAAATTTAACGAGCACATTTCGTCTGAAATAATAAAGCAGCACAAGAAGCTTCCTCCAGAGCACGAACAGAAACACAAAAATTAGCAAAAGCAGAAAACTTCATACGAGAAAAGAATCTTCAAAATAGAAAATGACTTGAACAATATAGAATTAGCAGAACTGAATAAATTATTTTAAAAATAACTACAAAAGATCTAGAAAATTAGAAAGAATGCTATATTAGAAACATTGGAAGAAAATAAAGGACTAAAACTTTAAAGAAGCGTCTTAAAATAGGCTAAATAGAAAAAAGAAAATACAACACCAACAAAAGAGAGATGCTATGAAAACGAAATCAAAAGGTATTACGCCAAACTCTACGAATTAAAAACAAACTCAAACGAGAGACAAATTGCAGTCTCAAAAAGGAAAATCTTAAATGTAGGTTCGAAGAAAATACCGTGTATAACAACAGATACAATTAAAAACGCCTTAAGAAAGATGAAGAACAACAGATCTCCAGGGCCAGATAATGTTATTGTTGAATTGCTGAAAGAAACGGGAGAGAAACTAACCAACAACATGTAGAAATATCTGGAAACCCAAGAAATCGCTAAGTTATGACAAACAGAGAAATCGTCCATAAGAAAGAAGATATTGTAGACTTAAATAACTACAGACTAATAAGTTTTTTTGTCGCAACTCTATAATCTATTTATAAGAACAATCAAAAACCGACTGAGGACCAAATTTGATGCCAATCAGCTAATAGAGCAAGTGGGATTTAGATCAAGATTCAACATATGCGACCACCTTCAAACAATGCAAAACTTATTAATATAACATCAATCTATACATAGCCTCTATAGTCTACGAGAAGACATTTGACTCTGTAAAAATCTGGGAAATACTCAACTCGTTGGCCAACTGCGGAATGCGCAGCAGATACAACCAATTAATAACGAACTTCTACAATAATGCGAGTATGTAATACTTATACAGAGAAAAGTAAGAGAAGGAGATGTGATCTCCCCAAAGCTATTTACCAGCGTAAATGATTGGTCGAATAAAGATATAAATATTGACGGGGTGAACTTGAGCCACTTGAGGTTCACTGATGATATCGTTATACTTAATAAAAATCACTGAAAACTACAAGAAACGATTAACTTAACAACCCCTCAAAAGAAGTTGGACTAAAAATGAACAAGACGAAGACTAAAATAAAAAAACGAAAGCAAAAATCTGAATATTATTTTAGAAGGTACGGTATATATATATATATATATATATATATATATATATATATATATATATATATATATATATATATATATATATATATATATATATATATATATATATACCCATACGCCACCTGCATGGCGTGAAGAGCCGCTCATACTCTTGAGCTCTTCAGATTCATTTTACACGATGAATCACTCCGTATTTCTCTGCTGGTTCTTTCCCTTAGAGATCTTTGTGTGTTTTGGCTGCATCAGCAATTTTTCTCCATTCCTTTCTCTCCATTGTTTTGTTCTTCCATTGTTTTATTTTCATTTTCTGTATGTCTTCTATTACTTGGCCTTCCCATTTGGTTTTTGGTCGTCCTCTTGGTCTTGTTTCTTCTGGCTTCCATCTTAGCATTTTATTTATTAGTGTTTCTGCATCCTTTCTCTGTACGTGCCCAAATCATCTTAATCTTTGTGACTTTATGAATCTGATGATGTCTTTCTTCTCCATTTTGTGTTTTATTTCGATTCATCAATGGTCTGATTTCCACTCAACTAGTTTCCTGATATTTTTTCTTCAACTTTTCTTCATCTTTGTTAGAGAGGCACATTGTCTCCGAAGCGTAAGTTATAACAGGTCTAATTGCTACTTTGTATATTTTTATCTTAGTTGTTATACTTAGGTCTTTGTCCCGTAGTAATTTTTGATATTTCCAGTATAACTTATTCCCTGCTTTTATTCTTTCATTTATTTCTAGTGTTCTTTCATTTCTTCCATCTACCATTACCCCTAGATATTTAAAAGTATCCACTCATTGTAATGTATAGTTGTTTATCTTAATTTCTGTTATATTTACGGATCTTTGTCTGGAGCTTATCAGGTATTTTGATTTTTCTTGATTAATGTACAGTCCTATTTTTTCTGCTTCTCTCGATAGCTTCAGCACTGCTGCTTTTAAGCTTTTTCTGTCTCTACAAAATTAACAATTACCTGTACTGAACTGTGTTATCGTCTTCTTGATCTCTGTGTCTCTTATAACCCCCTCTAGTGCAATGTTGAATAGCGTTGTGGATAAGCTGTCGCCTTGTCTTACACCGGTTTCTATATTGATATTTTCTGTTTTACCACTTCTTGTTATAATAGCTGCTGTTGAGTCTTTCATGGTCATTTCAGTTAATCTGATCAGTTTTGCTGGTATTTCCACTTTTAGCATTTCCTTAACAAGTTGGGGCCTGTTTATGGAATCGAAGGCTTGTCTGAAGTCAATGAACAATATATGCAGATCTATGTTATGCTCATATGCTTCTTCAATGATTTGTGTTAGTATATGCACTGCATCTATTGTCGATTTTCCTTTTCTGAAACCTTGTTGGTATTGTCCGAGTCTTGTTTCTGTATATTTATTTAATCTGTTTCGTATAATTGTCGTTAGTATTTTATATGCCGTATTGAGTAGCATGATGTCTCTATAGTTTTTGAATATTGGGGTTATGTATCCACTTTTCCAATCTGATGGCATTGATTCGTTTCTCCATATTCTAACTATCACCTTGTATATCCGTTTTAATAAGACTTCCCTCCATATATTATCAGTTCATTATTAATCTCATCTGGTTCTGCTGTTTTGTTTGTTTTTAGCTGATTTACTACTTCTATAAATGCTTCGTATTCCGGCGTGTCTACTTCTCTATCCCTGTCATCTTTTATTTCCTCATTTTTCTCGTCTGTGTTTAAGTTCTTGTTTACATATAATCCTTTGAAATGTGTTTCCCACTCTTTTTTATCTATTTTTGTCGTTCCTGCTGTCTGTTTTGGATTGTATTGTTGTTTTATATATTCGAAGAGTCTTCTATTATTAGTTAGCCGGACGGAACTTACTTGTTCTTCAAAGCTACATTCACCAGTATCGAACTGCTTGTACCATTTCAAAACAGTTACATGGCCTATACTTTCTTGCATTTAAACTCCTCTTTGCTGCATCTTTTGTCAACAGTTCCCGTTTTTAACATTATCGTTTAGCGGTTTGCGTGAATTGACACGTTCCGAGAAATAAAACACATTTATTGATGGTAATTTCCAAAAGCGCGGAATGTTCTTAGATATTGCTATTAGGCTATATGTCGGTTGTCGTCATGGTCTGATGGATGTCATGGGTTAGGGTTTATAGGATTTAATGAGTGGAAAAATAGTTGGTTAAACGAAGTAGTAATTGGAGAAGAAAATAGGATAAGTAAAGTTAATTAGGACAACCGACCGCATTAGACATGAGTTATAGTGATGAAACGCAAAGGGAGATGATTAGGCCTTAAAGATTTATTATTTTTAATTACAGCATAGTGTTATTTCCCAGGACTCAGGGTTAGACCGACTAGGATCGAAGAAGGAAATTACATATGACAATATTTATATAACTATTTACAATAGTTTATATACAAAAATAGTTATACACATGTGTAGCAGTGATTATTATAATCGGATTAAAACTCAAATTTACTTTTGTCAGTTGCCATCTGAAACACAAGATAAAAATTGTTACTGCAACATAAACACGAAAAATAATAAAAAGCACAAAAGTATTCACAAACCTTTTTACAATCTGATGATAAGAATTTGTCTCTTCTGTAATACTTCTGTGCGCCACCAAAACTTTCCTGAAAAATTAAAGTGTAAACACGGTGTAAGAATGCCTCGTTGTCTACGAAGAGTTTGTTATCAACAAGTTTGAAAAAGGAAGTGTTGTTGACCTACATTATGGGATATTTTTTACTAGGCCGATGAATTAGTTGTAATGGCAGTAGGGCAAATATATGGAATCAGAGGCTCAAGGAAGGTACTAATTTGCGAAGATCAGTCTGTAGCAGTACGCAGGATAACCAGTTGCAAAGGTTGTTCGCTTCAGAGGCTTGCGATTATAAATCGTAGCGCCTTAGTTATGGCGGGCTAATACCCGATACCGGTCTGTTTCTCACAATGAGATTAACAACATGACATCGACTTCTTTGCACCGACAATGAAGATTGCAATAGGCAAGAAAGGGCATCTGTAGATACACAAGTGGCATATAATCGTCTTTTTTGATGAATTTAGATTTTATTGAAACTCAAACAATGGTCGGATCTTAATACATCGTAGATGTGGAGAAAAGGAACAAAAATATTGCATTAGTACGAGGCACACAACACCAACTATGGGTGTTATGACATGGGAAGTTATCTGTTAGAGGCAATATCGCCACTTAGACCTACATTATTCTTTCTTACAGTCCATGGTACTTCCTTTACTTCAAAGGATGCCATAAACAATATTTAACGAAATAACGCTCGACCACATGTGGCACGTACTAACCTTTCATCAATCAAAAATGTCTGGAATATCATTACAAAAAGGGTACAAAGGTATTCATAATATTCGAGGAATCTGGCTGAATTGTGGGGGCGTGTCAACAGTGAATAGAATGCAGTTTATCAAGACACTATTCGTCTATTATTTAACTTGATGCGAAGAAAAATACAGGCGGTAGCTAAACCTCAAGATGGAGACATATATTATTGAATAAATGTACGTGGTGTGCCCATAAATAGTGATACACGCTAATTAGAACAAAAAAATAAAACGATTAACTGCTTAATATTGTTCTGTGGCCATCATGAGCGTAGTCAGTCATCAACGTCTTTTATTTTTCTCTCTTACCTTTCTTTAAAGCATCTGTTAGCAAATATTCCGAATGTCTTTTGTAAGCAGCTAGTCCTAGGTCTTACTCAATAATACGAAACATCAAAGTTTTCGAAATTTGCATCTTCCGAGTCTGAATATTCTGCTCACAAAGAATATTTTGTTTAATTTGGCCACTTATGACTTTGACTATTGAAACAGTCCGAATTGAACGCGGTCTTCTAAATCGTTGACGATCTTCGACAGCTCCAGTCTTATTAAACAATTTTGTATGCAAGGTCTTAAAGATTACACTTTTTTTAGTTTCATGCTTATGTAATGCTATTATGGCAATGCGGTTTGTTTTGTCACATCACTTTATTGGTAAATAGCCAAACTTGACAAGGAATACGAGGCAATCTACAACTTTAAGACATGACAATTACAACCGTATCTGGATGACAAGATTTAATTTTGTAACATATGGGAATACTAGATATATAGGTATTGTACAAAATAATGGAAAACGCTTGTCATAGTGCACGGTAAAACAGGGTTGGTAAAGTACAATAGCGGAGACCGCCGTGCCTTGAATCGTATTGTGACGCAGAAGCCAAAAGTGACTACAGAACTTAATTGGCATCCAAACGTCTCAGTGTCATCCAAAACCGTGAGGTGGGAACATAAAATGGGTATCCATGGACATGTTGTTATTGTCATGCCCCTAATAATAGACACGAATGCTCAAAGGCGACGTGCATGGCACAATGCCCACAAAACTGGACGTTGGAGGACTGGCAACATGTGGTTTGATCGAACGAGTCACTCTTTATCCCCTTCCCCACCATTGGACACGTGTTAGTCTATCGAACACTGTCTGAAGCATACCATATGGATTGTCTTCGCCCGACTGTCAAGCATGGTAGCGACTCGATGATGGTCTAGGGGGCTATATCATGGAATTTTGCAGCCCCTTTGTCACATTACATATAGAGAGTAATCACCAAGAGTACACCAATGGTGCCAACTTTATTTCCAGATGGAAATGCTATGTTCTAGGATGATAATGCCCCCATTTACCTCTTTTACACCGCTGACAGAGTGATTTTAAGAGATTTAACATGTTCCCTGGCCCGACCAGTATCCATACCTGAATAGGCCCTGTGGCCTGTTTTGGAAAATAGAGTTCGACTTCGATTTCCACTTCCTTCGTCTCTACCTGAGCTGGAGGCTGTGCTTCATGAAGAATGGCTTTAAATTCCACTCATCACTATTCAGGAGTTACATTGGTTTATTCCGTCCAGAATTCAAGGTGTACTGTGCGCTAAAGATGTTCAGACTATATATGTTTATGAGCAAATATTCTCGAAATTTAATTAAATTTTGAGAGTTTTAGTTAATTTGCTTGTGCTCTTGGTGCTGCAGTCTTTTACAAATCTTGTAATGGATGAAACTCTGCAATCTTATATTAGCGTTTACAATAAAATGAGATTTTATAGTCAGAACATACTACATGTCTGTAACTTTATTGGACACTATGCCCAAGTACCACAATATTTGGAGAATGTTGATGAGATAGGTGTGAAACATTAAAAAAAATTAGTTTGGTTTCATTGATGAAGTTTTATATCTACATAGAGCTCGTCTATTTTGTATTTGTGCGAGAACGCCAACTTTTCTATAATCACTCAGACTGAAGACTGTTGTCCTATTAATGCCGTTTATGCCGTCACTTACAAATACCGGAGCATTGAAATCATTAGCAGATGTTAAATCCATTTGCGACGCTCACGCAGCAATTTCACAACCACAATGCAGCGAGCGGCGTTTTCTGCAGTTGTGCAAGCAAAATCGAGCACGGCCAAATAATGGACTCCGATGTCATACAAGCCGCCAGAAGCAGGCCGAGGCGAACGCTTAAATTCCCAGTTCCCATCGCCTGATCCACTCGAGCAATCCGTATTTGTTTCCTTTCCCTTTATGAAGAATTATATTTATCCTCTTAAGTTTTATTTATGCTTTGTGTTCTTCTTTGTGCCGTTTGCGCGCAGTCGGCCGTCCTCTTAGGCTAAGCCCCAAAAGGGAAATCTTTAATCCCCGCTATAAATTTTAAATATCTCGTGCGGGTGCATCCTCTTAGCGCGGGAATCGGACCGAGACAGCTGCAGTTCGCGGCAGCTAACCGCCACCAAGCGTGCATTTTCAGAATTGAAAACGGAAGGCTGCTACCTATGAATGTGTCCCTAGCAATTTATACAGCGCGATAGATTATTCACGGGAATAGAGCTGAAGTTTAACCGGCACATTACGGAGCATAAATTTGCTAATGTTGTTTAACTAAAAGGGATAACAATAGCTAAATACTTTGGAGATAATGTTCGATAAGATTTGAAGTAATAGTTAAGAAATGAACAATAGAGTAATGAAGGAAAGAATACTATGAGAGCAGCATCGCGAGACAAAGAATAGAATGTATATAGCAATGGTAGAGAACTTATGGGCAGAAGTGTGGAATGTTAGTACAGATTGATTCAAATTAAATTTTAGGATATGAATTAAGCGCCGTTTGGGTTCTGGAAGTTTGCATTTGTATAGTTGCTATCTAAATACTTGGCAAAATTCACCAAAAACCACCGGAAATGCTGTAAATTTTTGAACTTGGTTCTAGAGAACACAGCGGTTGCCCACATTTCTTTAAATGGATTTGTGAATAGTCAAAATTCTCGTATTTCGATAGTAAAAATCCAAGTCCTATTCAGGAAAAACCGACTCATCCACAGAAATGCACCTTTTGGTGTGCACTGTGTGCGGAAAGGATTACTGATTTGTACTTTTTTAAGAAGGAAGTTGGCAATGCTGTTTCTATCAATGGTGTACGTTATCAGAATATGGCAAACAACTTTTTTTCAACAAAACCAACGATTTGAATGTTAATGACATGTGGTTTCAACAAGATGGAGCAGCACGTGAAATAGTTTATTTCAAACCAAATTTTCTGGCCGTGTTTGATTGATCATCGCAATTTTGCGATCTAGTCCCATTAGGCTATTTCTTCTAGAGTCATTTGAAGGAAAGGTTTTATATCAACAAATTTGCTATTAACAAGGACTGCGCAACGCATTCATCCACATGAAGCATATGAAATTTGGAAGGTAAAGGCATACTAGTCAAATACATGCGAAGGCTTTCACGGCCGGTATTATGGTTCTTGGGTTGTCAAGCGTGGTTGTCAAACGTTTCGTCCACAACTGTGGCGAACATCTTCAGAAGATAATCTTCTAAAAAATAAGTAGCTGTCCTGTGGGGTTTCGCTTTTATACTCGTGCGAGTATGGTATAGCTGGTGTTAGGGGACCGTTGTTGACATCACCGGGATGGTAGATATTGTAACCGGACTAGCTGCTGACGTCAATCGGGTCGTTGCGAATATTTTGGTATTTTCTGATGTCACTCGCTCTTTCTCCGTACTGCGGTCTGTTTTTTGCCCTTTAAGAGCGATAAACCAAAATTTAGGTATATTGAATCGGTCGTCTCTCTTAAAATTATTTTTATATTTGTAAATCTCCATTACCTCTTTATATAATCTCGGGTAATAATTCCTACAATTGGATAAAACTTATGTTTGCCCTATCTTGTGGTCAGGATTTTTCAAAGCATGTTCAGGAACTGCTGATTTTTCATGTTGATTAAGGTGTAAATGACGTTTATGTTCCTTTATCCTAGTGGTAATCGTTCGGCCCGTAATCCTAATGTAGACTTGCTCACATGACAAAGGTATGCAGTATACCCCTGGTGTATCTTGTGGGATTTTTATATTTTTGGCTAGTCTAACTAAATCTCTTACCTTGGTGGTAGTAGTACAGATGGTTACTACCTTGTAAATATTTATTGATAATTTTTTCTATCCGACCGTAACCCTGCTGATATAAAGTAAAAAAGCTGTGCCTACTGCTAGCCGATTTCAGTTGTGTACTTCGTGCGCATTTAGGTTTAGTTGCTCTATTTCTCTTCGTCCTCGAGTAGCCGAGTACATCATCCATGTGTATTTTGGGAAGCCCGTATATTCTTGGAGACAGCACATCTGATGTTATTAGTCTCTTTTTGATGGTGTCATCCAGAGAGGAACTCTTTATCAGTTTGCTCGTGTCACGTAGTATATGCGATGTGGGATCGTGTTTGAGTACAGTGTAAGTGTTCGTACCGAACAGTTTAGTCATCTTTTCTGTCAACTGTGTCATTATCTTTATCTGTTGGTAAAACAATGATGGTATCATTATTCTTGAATTTACGTAGAGCATTTAATTCCGCCCTGGATAAGTTCTTCTTAGAACGGAGCAGGATGCGTAAAGTCTCGACTCTCTTATTTGCCTCATCCGTTGGAAGGTTCCGTATGGCTGATTCTACGTTAGCTATAATGTCCTCAGCCGGAATGGCTTCTTGGTTAAGCTCGTGTTTAGTAAGGTTTATTACAGTTTGCTTATAATCCAGTTGTGTGGCAGCGCTTTTCTTCTGTAAATGCAGAAACTTAGAAGATTGTCTAACGGTGGCGGCCGCTCCGTGTTTCTCGCAGAATGGAAAGTAATTGCGGTTTTCAGTGTCCCAATCATCTTCATGGATTCTTCTGGCCAAGCTAACATGAACTTGCATCAGTTCTAGTGAACACAGAGCGAGGCTTTTTCTAGTAGCCTGCACTTGTTCTCTGACTAAGGCAGCTTCCGTTTTCCGATAAATTCGTTGGGCTTGAGGAGTGCACAGGTAGTGTTTGATCTGTAAATACTTCGGAACTACCCTTTGATCTCGACAACGCAGTAAGAAAGCAAGGCTGGACAGTAGCTGGAATTTCTTCTTGCGTAAGTTCTCGAGTTGCCTTACAGACTTATGAACCTTCTTCCTGTTGGGGCGTATCAAAAAGATACGAAGGCTTTCACGGCCGGTGTTATGGTGCATCATCTAAAGTTGTCAGCCGCAGTTGTGGACGAAACGTCAAGAGTTTCCGAACTCCGACCACAGCCTTATAACCCGAGAACCAATCACACGATGCACCGTAACACCGGCCGGAAAACCCCTCGCATCTATTTGATACGCGTCTCCGGAAAGGTTGAATGTATAAATGAAATAAACAACAGGAACAAACTTGGAAAAACTATTTGGTACACAGGCAGATCAAGGATCGGGTCTGGAACGATTGTGTGAATAAACATATTCATGGACAGTTAAAGTTAAAGAACCCGAGAGTAACATCCAGGCCGCAAAGAACTCAGTGCATTGACAGACCACAAGTTGGTGGATATCAGGGCACTATGGAATTGTACATAACGAAAAAGCTAATGAGCTAACGCAAAAAGGATTATCAACTCCATATATAGGCCCGAAGTATCTGGGAGGTACCATACGAAGCTGGGTGAAAGAATTGGTCGGAAAGAAACATACTGGAAAAATATACCGGCCCAACGATACGAAAAAACCTTTATAAAAAATAAAGAACTATTAGTACAAAGCAGGAACCAATTACAAATTATTATAAATCTCTTCACAGAACATCGTTTTCTCAGAGGACATTTCGACAAAAAAGGGGTGTATAATGGAGATGCGAATTACAGACAATGTAGCAGGGAAACAAAGACAGTCATTTATAACTTGTGCCAGTGTGAAACTAATTTACAGGAGGCAAGATATTTATGGAAAATCAATAAGAGATCCAAAAAATACAGCAACTTATACAAACTGGTATAAGGAACAAGAATATTAGAAAAAGTGCACAATAAGTCCATAAAGCTCCAGTGCTACCGGAGACATCAAACGGCCCTCAACAAACAAACAAAAATTACTGGCAAGAGATTACAAAAAAAGAAGTTGTTGTAATACTAAGTTCAACAAGGTAAGAACTAAGGATATAATGAAAATTATGGGCACAAAAAAATTTATTTGAGAATGAGTAGAGCAAATAATTCGTATGGCTTGGTTGCCGCAACAGAATTCGAGATGTAAATTGGCCCAAACAAATATTTAAATGGAATCCACCAGAAAAATTACAAATTGGGCGCTCAAGAAGAGGCTGTAGGCAAGATCTTAATAAGGCACTGAAATCAAGAGATATTTTCGTGTTTCTTTGAAAATGTAAATTTTAAGGTATTTAAGTGACGAAGAAGTCTTTTTATTTTTTGAGTAGTTAGTAAGGGGTCTTTGGATAGCTTTCTGGGTGTAAGCAACATTTAGAGTCAACAAAAGATGATGGTCTTTCAAAAAATCTGTCTGAGACAGAAATTAATCTTTTCACGAACGGGAGAAAATGGGAAGAATTTAGAACAACCAATTTTTTAAAAGCAGCAGACAACTTTGTGTTGTCTGGCAATGTGGGACTCCCCTACCCACCAAAAACAATCCCTCCTATTCTTTTTTAAATACCTAGGACGGTTTTCGCATAATATTAGATATTTGGTATGGTCTAGACTTACAAAAACTTGCGAAGTGGCTATGCACTACTAAATGATAAGACAAAAATAAATATTCATAACACTATTTCTTTATATATTTTTATACACAAGAGCTTCAGAAAAATCTTTTATTAAGTATAACATTTCTGTCTCCTATTTAGAATCTTTCGTGGCGTTTCAGTTTTACTGAAGCTGTACTAGTGTTTCGACAAAGTTTTCACAATTATGTTCGGCATTGGTATTTACGCTAAACCTATAAGTGTTTAACGATGTTGATATTGTAAGTACCTGGGTCTAAACCCTAATCTTCCTTCTCTGGAAAGCCATCGCTTGGAAGTTGTGTGCTTTTCAGGTGGTTCCAGAGTTGCGGAAGTTTAATGTTGGCTCAGACGTTTAGGGAGTCCTAAACATTTCAAGAATGGGGATGACATCGTGTTTGCAACCATCTCGAAAAAGTTTGTGGCACTTTGAGTGGCTGCCACGATATTGTTGGTAGCATCTACAAAGGGATCTACGTTTTCGAATAGTGCTACGACGCTTGTCCAGCCTTGTTGTTTTGGCTGTGGCAGGTTGTTCTATGGTGCGCGCCGTGGAGCTGGCTCTGGTCGTGAAGCAGCAAAAGCTGCCCCCTTGGTCACAGTGGCATAATTACGCCCCGGAGCGTCGTTTGACGGAGAATGCAGAGCATTCCCAAAAGCTGGCTAGGTGGGAATCCTAGTAGTTCGCACAAGTTGTGGGCTCGCCCCGGGGGTTCTTGTACTCCTCGGCTGACAAGCTTCTTTTTATGCGACTGCTCCACCGTTACAGCCACATCAAGGACACCTCGCACATTGAAGTTGGTTTTGCCCTTGAAGCTCCGCTCCAGCTCCATAAACATGAGCGACATTAAACGACGCTACAAACCTTTCTCATCGTCCGCACTGTGAAAATGGGGATATCGGTATTGTAGAGTTTCTGCTTTAGCTCCTCTCCAGTCACATACTCTAGGATGCTTACGGCCTGGAGGGGTTTGTCTCCCTTGACCAGGTGAAAGTGTTTCATCAAGGAATCAAGTCAAGTACCGGTAATCATCGGACGTGGCGGTATAAATGGAAATTCCATCCACCACGTCTTGGCTTTGACAAATCCAAACGACGTTCATAAATAGCTTTGCATACAAAAGCTCAGGCTTTTTCCATCCGTAGGGCTAGAAACGAGCGTTTTGGCGAGCATTTCGGCTTCTTTAAGATCACTTAGAATTTTGAAGGTGTTGGTAGTGGTGGTAGTTAATGCTGGTGCAGAAGTCAAGAAAGAGGTTGAAATCATGTCAGCTTTGCTCGACGACGGACATGATAGTGTTTACAGGCAGAGTTGAAGTCCTGCTCTTGTCCTGGAGATAGCTCTCTGGCAAAGGAGGTGGATGTGACCGCGAGATGAAACAGCTGGATATGCTGAGGCAGCTGGCGCGGATGTGAAAGCCGGATCGGGTGCTGGAATGGCTCGCGAACGGCGCTCCAGGTAGTTCTCGAGCACTGATACCCCGGTAATTCAAGTAGCGTTGCTGGAGCATCTGCCAAAGTTGGGGCTGGTCCGTTACTGTCCGGGTCGAACATCGCACTAGAAAAACTACTAAACCCACCCAGCTCACCCAAATACCGACTGGAATCACTTAAGTTACTATGCAACTTCGCGGCGCACATCAAATAGCATGTTCTGCTCAGCTGCGAACTAAAAGAGTCTCTCTGCGCATTTCGGATTTAAAATTGGAAAGCCACAAAAGATAGATGGCCAGAAAGAGCTTGGGTGAGATAATAACTTAATTTTTTAAATTAAAATTTATGAGTTTTTTGTATCTACACAAGATTATCCACCCACCCTTTAACCTATTGTTCCACTTTTATTACCAATCTTATATCTGATTTACTTGGATTTGTTTCTGTTTGGAAATTTCGAGGGAGAAACAGCCGTCAATTTATTTACAAATATTTTTTAGAGGAAATTGTTCTGTACATTAGTAACTTCTAGCAGTACTGTATTCTACGCCTATAGCAGAAACAACGTACTCTTCTGGTAAGCCGATTTAACCAAGCGACCGTTTTTTTATCTTTAGCGAATTTTATCGTTTCTCATTGGTGACTGCATTGAATAAACTTGAAGGTCCAAGATATCGTTTATTTGTAATAACAGAAACAATAGAAAGAATATCTACAATAGCGTTGGAAATGCTATTAGGGTTGTTACATTTTACTATTTGCCTAAATGACCATATGTCATGCAACGATTAAATGAGGATCAAAGAGAACGAGCCTTATATCTGCATACAAATAACCGAAGGTTAGACAAAAGCTATTTGAAAGTGGAAACAAACGAAGGTGGAATTTAGTTCCGAAGATTCACCTGTTTGTTATACCAATGGTGTGTATAGTTCGAGAGCAAATGTTTTTCTGAAAACTCAAGAGGTGATGACCAATATAGTTTTAAGTAAGGTCACAACGCTTATAGCAAGAGTTATGTTATGTGTACATGTGTTCGACCAGTCAGATCACTCTTAATGTGATGTGCTGGTCTAGAGCTATACTTGCACTCTTTTAAAAAATACACTATTTCGGGCACCAGAACAGGCATACGGTTAGCTAATCAGAAAGAGGGCGAATAGTTTCAGAATTCTTCCTCGATATCTCACGCATAATGAATTCGATCTAAATAAATAATCCAAAAAATGCACAAGAGACGTTAAAAAAATAGTAGTGGCAGTCGAAGGACGATACGATCGACTTTAGTTGGGGTACCGTGGCTAATGGAAAAAAATCAGATGGCCTTTAACATTTTGTTTGAGTTTTTAACAGTGCTTAGAGCTAGTTAGAGAGTTAGAGAGTAGTTTTGTCAGCTTAAAGTATAGAGAGAGCTAAAAAGACCTTCAACTGATTTACGCAAAATTTAAGATCCTTCAAATTGTGAAATTATTAACTCTTGAGTTATCAAACGCCTCTAAAGTTACAAGAAATTATCAGATTGTGATATCGTTTAATAGCTAATTAAATATTAAGTTGAGTATAGAAATAGTTGTAGGACGTTTACAACCCCTGCACGCTTGGTTACAATCCTTTTAAGTGCGGCATCTCTAAATGCCCCTAGTACACTTGCGAATTATTTTATCGAAACGATTTTGGGATGAGATTCTCTTACTTGCCCGAATAATATATTAATCTTGTCTACAATACATTTATAACCATTTTAACCCCCCTTTTATACTGCAGATGTTGCAACTAGCTTTGACAGACCACAATCTTGAAAACGGTCGGAATGCGCGGGTGAGCGATATTCAGGGTTGTAGATGAGGGTGCATCGCACAATGTATACCAGAATAATCGTTATAAGATAACCTAATATTTTACTTTAAAGGATTTGCAACGTCGGTTGCAGGAATTGCAAACGAGATAACAATTTTTTTCTTATTACAACTGCTTCCAGCACTTCAAAGTTCTGAACAATTGCCGAAATGTTTCATACAAGGAAATATAAATAATGTAGATGAAATGTCTCAATTTAATGTCTCAATAATAACAATTATAACGAGCATCGTAGTAATTGCATTTTAGTTGCTTTAATCGTACTAAATGTTAGTATTTTTTCAGGTTTCCGTCTCTTCTCTGAAAGGTAGAAATAGGCGGAATTGGTATGTACGCATGTTTACCTTCTCTTGTTACTCTATTATTCACGAAATAGTTAACCTGCATTTACTTTTATATAACCCAAAAGCATTCATAACCACTTTTATAGCCAAAAGAGTTTATTGTGTCAAGTCGTTAATTGCGTAACAGCCGCCTTAACAGTAAAACCCATATACAGGCCCGTCCGACCTGCACATCTTACAACAGCTCTACATTTATAGTTCGAAGGTAGTTCCCACAAGCAAACGAGCAGTTAAACGGTTAATTGCTATTGGACATCTTGCTGCATTGCAGAAGAATTCGATAATCGTCACCTACTTTCTAGTTTATGACTGTTTTGAATTTTTTATCAAAATACCTGTTCTTCCAGGAAATATTCAAGCAATGCTATAAGCAGCCAATTAAAAATTGCACCAAACTGAACAGAAACTTCTCCTGCAAACCCGAAAGTTTAATCAGGAGCTGTAATTACTATTCATAACGTTGGGCACGCTAAAAATGGGAGTGCTCGCGTATTACCCTTATAATAAAAGAGATTTGGCTAAAACCGCGGTCTTGTGGATTCATTCTTACGAATTACAAAAATGCAGAAGTGTGAAACTAACCAAAAACTCTTAAATTAATTTTTTTTAAAATATACGTTACCTTTTCAGATTAAAAATGATAGAGTAGCCTCGAGCTGGGGATCGAAAATAAAACAATATTTTCTATACCTGTAGAATGTTTTCTTAAAGTGCAAGTAAATATTTTTTTCATTTATTAAGAAATCTACAATTACTCGAAGGCAGAAGTAATTCAGTGACCACATTCCAAATTTGAACACTTAATAAAAGCAACTACAAGATTCGTGGGTTTCTTTGTCGTTTTCTTAGTCTTTTCTTAGTTCATTTGCTAGTTGGCTAACCTCGTTTTAATGTTCAGGGAGATTTTGGAAATAATTATTTGTATTTGGATTCTCCCTCTAACTGCAGAAGTGGCTAAATCACGGTGGATAGTTTTAATTCTCATAAATATATATTTAAGATTACTGAAGAATAAGAGACAAAGAACGGACAAACTATAGACTACACTAGAGTATAGGAATAAGATGCAAATCAGAATAAATAGCTTACTACTTATATATTCTGACGATCTAGTGCTCATAGATAGCAGATAGAAAAACCAAAATGCAGAAGCTTATAAATATATGGGTAGAAAAAATAGAAAACTGAAAATGGAAGTAAATGTAGAGAAAAGCAAAATAATGTATATAAACAAAAAGTAAGAACAAAAATAGACCAATATAATGTATAACAATCAACCCTTGGAAGAACTGACCACAACGGAATACTCAGGAACTGCCATAGAAAATGATGGGAGAATAGATTTTAAAATAGCTAGTAGAACCAATAAAGCTGATAATATATATTACTTACTAAATAAGACAATATTCGGGAAGAGAAGTAAGTGAAAATATACAACACAGTAATGAAGAAATTAGAACGAAAAAGTATAGCACAAACAATTGAGAAGAAAGAAATAGAATGGTACGGACATGTACAAAGATTGGACAACAACAGACTATTGAAAAGAATACTGGAAATGAAAACAACGAAGAAACGAAAAAGGGGAAGACCAAGGTTAATGCGGATGGAGGGAATTGCAGAGATAGGAAAAGCAAGAAGAAAAACGATAGGAGATACAAACAAGATGGCGTTAAACAAGAAATGGGTCAAGGCAAAATCTACAAATATCCGCCACCCGTGAGGATAAAAAGATGATAGAAAAAGAAAGATCACTGAACAATTTCAATTGTGTATACCATACGCCCATATGGATTTAACGATACATCTGCAGAAGACTATTTTGGTTTACTTTTTTAGTTTAGACTTTTGGCCATATAATTAATTTATTTAATACATTTTGTTATTCATATGATTCTTTTGTATATTTTACAAGACTTCCATAAGACTTTAGAGTCCAATATTGGTCTTAGGTGCTTTACTTAATTTTAGATATCACTAAAGCTCTATTGAATTTTACTTGTGCTGATTTAAATATAATTCGTCAAGAATTGAGCCTTTTTAAGTAGTTTTCAAGTAATTAGCAGCTACTTGTCGATTATTGTTTATAGACAAATCGCATTGTTGTCCGCAAAGATGGTAATAGTTATGTATGTTACTCGTAGCTACCATTTGGCATTTTTAATTTAATTTGATAGAGTCTAGAAATGTTATTATTATATATCAAAAAATCAATTCTTAAATGAGTCAAAATAGGGTAATAATAGATAGAAAGGATAAGCTTTAGCTTATAGAAGGATGAATCAAATGTAAAACACTGTGAGGTGAACAAAAAGAGTCGCAGTATTTAAGAGTTGTAGGTAGGCATACCGGAAGAGAGTTTCCCATGAGATACCTCACACTACCATTTCTTTAATCAGTATCACTATGTTCCAGCAAGAGGTATCGAAGAGAATATTTGCATTGTTGGACGTCTTGAGGATGACCGCTGATTGCAGAAATTGTTTCTGAAGTTGAACTAAGTGGTAGTGCCTAAAAAAATCGAGACGTTATCCTGCTTAGAACAACAACCGATTCCATAAGTCTGACCGTACTGGAAAAAATTTAGGATTGCATTAAAACACCCTCGTCCTGCAATTATAATTTGTTTGGACCATTATCGAGAATGTCATATACGATTGACTGGTGTTATAACCAGCTTCACTTTACCGTAGCAGGATCCACCTATCCATTAGAAAAATGTGTTTCTACGTTAGGAGATTGTGTAGAAAAACTTTGTGTGCTTGTATTTTTATGGTGCTCCTATAAATTAAAAAATTATTTCTGTTTATATTTGATTCACCTACACAGTGAGTTTCTTTCTTTTAAGTGCAGCGCTTATTGCAACTAAAAAATGGGCTTTGTAAATATGTAAACATAGCTGTTAACATTAAGTCGGTGGTTGAATTTAATAAATAGAAGAGCTGATGTACCTAAATAAAAAAGGAGAGGAGAAGCAGAAAGTTAAAATAGGCAAAATAAAGAAGTCGTCTTTTAAAAACTTGAAAGTTTAGAGATCCCCTGACCACTACAAGAGTAATAGGGATCAAAATTATAATTAAATCTCAATATGAAAAAAATAAGGAAAGAGAAAGATATCATGGAGCAAATAAAACAAAAAAATAAGAATGAAAAGAGTTAAATGAAAGAATTGACATTGGAACGAAGAATAGAGAAGAAAGATAAAAAAGAAAGTGCAGTTTTAAATTAGAAGGATGACTCTGATGAAGGAACAAAAGGCAATAATGTGAAATTTTGAATAATAAAGAACACCAGGATGTACTGGCAAATAGAAATTTAAAAATACAAATGACTGAAACGTTAACGGTAACTGATACGGTAGATGATAATAAGGATGACCAAAGAATAAATCTTAATTTAGTTAAATACGAAATAGCAATTAGTTCCAAATAGCGGGCAAATATAAGAAATATAAAATTAAGTTGAGGATTGATATGCGGGATATGATGGAGATTTACCTTAACCACATTGTACGAAATCTGAGTCAGTGATGGTCGCTCTACGTCACCTTATCCGTTTCTGAACGTTTTGTACCACCTAAATACTTGTGCTTTTGATAAATCATTCTTTTCGTAGGTTTCCTATCTTATCGCAAGCAATTTTTCGAGTTTAAAGCAAAATTTTATCACGCACCGCTAATTCCCAGTGTGCTGAAGTTTGACTAGTGACGCAGCATCCAAACAGCTGTCTACTTCGTAGGTGATCCAAACAATGTAAAACTCAAAAGGCAAATGAGCTGGATCCGACCTTTTACCTGACATCCCCCACCAAACGACAGGCCTAAAGACGCCACCTTCCCCGACCTTTCTGCTTGGACCAAGTCTTTTTAGTTTCCAAGCGTCTGTTGTATTATTTACGGCAATGCGAAGGGCGTCGGTTAAGTATATTTAATTAAGGTTGTAACCTATTCTAGAGACAATTGGTATCATGTGTATGCCACAAAAGGTTTGCTAGAAATCAACATTTGGTTGTTTTTCAAAATCAAAACTAAACGGCCATGATCCTATGGTAGCAGTTTTACTTCCAGAAATATTGATAATTTCTTTTTTCTGAAAAAGTCTAATATCTCTTATCTATCTCAAATCTAAAACTATGTTGATACAAAATTAGAAGTCTTGAGGGTCCAAATGATAGTTTCAAAAATTACAATTTGTTGCTGAAAGGTCAAGTGACTGAGATGATTGGAGGAGCGTCATTCTCTCATTCTTCTAAGCTCTCTGATGTTCTTTCCTCTTCTATCCTCTGCCATTATTCCCATTACATTTTTGACCATTTTTATTTCTTTTACATCGAGACCTTGCTTCTAAATTTTTTTGGTATTTCTATCTTTGACTGTTTGTATTATTTGTTTCGTGTATAGAATAAAAAGTAGCCGCCACTCTGCTTTATTCCTTTCTTTAAGAAGAATTTCTCTGATTCCATGTCATGAATTTTTGTTTAGTTATGTAGATTTTCCACCCTTTTCCGGACTTGGTCAGATACTGCTTTCTCCATAGTTTTGATTTTAGAACTGTGAACACCCCCGTTTCAGTTTAAAATATAGTGTTCTCCCTTTATTTAAAGTTTTTTCTATCCAAAAATGTAGTTTCTTGCTTCTCTTCCTTTTCTATGTGCTGCTTGTTCTTGTAATTTGTATTTAATTTCTTGTCATCATTATCACTCTCTAGTAAATTTTAAGTTCTTTGCCCATTTTTTCGATGGTTTTATATGCTAAGTTACATACTTTGATCAAATAGTTTAGTAGTTTTGGCTCTTCATATTTAAGTAATTTGGGGCTTGTATCCTCACGTTCCGCTGCTCATTCTAGCTTTTGTTTTTTGGCGGCTTCGCCTATTTCTTCTTTTTTAATTTTATATTTTGGATCTGGTTCTTCTGTCTTAGGTTTCTCCTCTTGTTGGCCTTGCAATAACTTTACCAGGTATTGAGAATTTTATTTCTTTAGATACTGGTATGTTTTGTCTACTTCAAATGCTTCTTATTTTTTGCCATAATTTTCTTGTAACTTCTTTATTATTCTCCAACAGTGCCTTCTGTTGTTTTGAAATGTATTCTATAGTTTTGTTCAGAATTTTTCCCACCGCTAATTTTTATTAATTTCTTCTTTGTATGTAGCTTCTTCTTTCTACATTTTGGTATTTCTTTTAGGCGTGTCTATTACTTTCTTTTCTTTAAATTTATTTTTATTTTTAAATTATTCCATTTGAGATCTACATTTTGTTCTAGTGTTAGTTTCTCTACTCTCCCTAGCTCTTTGAGGTTGTTTCTGGGTTTACTTGGATGTTCCTCTATTTTCTTTTGTTCATGCAGATTTCGTACCTGTATTCTTTGATATGGTTTATGTTTTTTCTTCTTTCTAGGCTGAAATCTTGTTTTTCCTTTTGCCAATCTGCAGTTTTTGCTGAGTTCTGCTTTTTTTGTTACCTTCACATCCGATATCATATTGTAGGTGTTTCCTATGAACATCTTGTTTGCTATGTAAAACTTTAGCATTTCTTTTTCATTTTCATTTACAATTATCTCGCTTCCTTTGCAATAGTCTCTACGTGTTCTGAAATTTCAATCTCCTACTGTTAATGCATGTTTAGTCGCTATTTTGGTGTTTGTTTAAGGTGTGTTATAGGTATAAAATAGTTCCTTCTTTAATATATCTTTGTTTTTGGCAGATACATGCATCTCAATTATTGTTATTTTTATGTACTTTTTGTGATTTTTTGACTTACTACAATCCAGTTTACTTCATCTAACTCTTTAGTTAGCATTATTCCCACTCGCACTTTCGCTCTTTGATTCTTTATTACTTCTAAATATCTGTATCTTGGATTTATGGCCATTTCTTCACGTTCCTTTTTCTCTGTCTCACTTATTCTCAGTGGTTTTATTCTATATTTGGTCATTTTTCTTACTACCTCCCTATCTTTTACATATGCTTATTTTTATATTTAATTTTTCTTACGTTTGTCTTCTTTGAAAGCTTTGTGTTGACTCGAGAGTAATATTCTCACTCTGAATCTTCTTTACCTCCTTATGGGTGGGACAATGAAGATGGAGTTTGTTACATCGGGATAAGTGGTACCTAGATGTACCCTCTGATGCTGGGTCACTGGAGCCTTAGTTATCTAGCAGACGATAACACGTTCAAATGAGGTTGGCATTTGGATGATTAGGTATTGTGGCTACTCCATACCTTCAATTGAAAACTTCTAAAACACACTCCGAGCTAAAGTTAAAAATTCGCATGTAAATCGAAATTAATTAAGGTAGTTGTGACCAGCCAGTCGCGCACGAACACTTCGGCTGCAATATCGCCATCAAATATTTATATATCAAATGCTTCTCTTTTAATTGCAGTCCAAAATGTTATGAGGGTAGTGCAGTGCATCCAAAACAAATCCTTAATTTTTGTCCAATTTGGACAACTGCATGAGACCAAGCATTGTTTTCGACGCAAGTTTAGTTTTGTCAAAGTTTCGCAAGCAATTTCAGCAACTGTTAATCGGCGGTCATTCTTGAGAAGATAGAGAACAATAAGAAGATTCTTCTGTAATGCTGTCTTTGAACGACGTCAGTGATTCCACGCGTACACTTGAGTTTTCTTAAAGGTGTTGTCCTCGAATTGTGCCTTAAGTTTCCTCAACCTATTGGACAGTTTTACGTTCTTTGCCCTTGAGAAAATTGATCATAATCCGTGCGAAGTACTCCACCGCGGGAATTCTTACCTATAATGCTCCCTTCACCTCATGGCGGATAAAAAGGAAATTCCGGTTTATATTTGATTCGCTCTTGTAGCTTTCGACGAAACCATAGAAATTCAAATAACAGTAAATTTCAAATTATAATTTAAATATACATTATACAGGGCCATAAACTTCGAAAAAACTTCCACCATGCATATAAAAAAGTTTGATTTAAACTACAGCAGAAATCTGGGCCCATAACTTACAATATTCGCGAAAAATATTGTTGCTGTAGCTATCTGTACAGATTTATACCTCTGTCAGCATGAAATAAACAATGCTGCGTATATAACAGTTTCGACTGTTACCCGTCCATCAATTGCTAACCCCAATCTCACTTTCGGCACGCTTTCACCGGTTTTGAATGCTGACAGTAGTCTTGCACGTGTTCATCTTCAATATCTGCTTGACCTAAGGAAAACGTCGCATCTCTGAAGTCACTTTAATATTTGTTTTTCATATACGCAGGTCAGTTAGAAAGTAAATGCATTTTCCATATAAAAATTTTATTTCTCTGTATCTGGTATCGTTTAAAGAGCTCTTAATTTCTTTGATTGCTCACAAATCCACGTCTGTATCGTTTGCTGAACCTTACTATCTTTTAAACTGGCAAAGATGTGGTAATCAGATAATTCTATATCAGGGCAACTACCTTTTGGATGTGTTTGTGTGTGCGTATATCAATCCAGATCGGCTTTCATGCGTTACACTTGTTCTTCCTTTCTTAAAGCGTTCCATCCACTGGTAGATCTTTATTTGATGTGCTATACCGCAGATTTAACGCCGTTCTACCCACAGAAATCATTGATTGGGGCGGCCATACTTCTAATTTGTTGTTGTTCTTCAATATTTTCAACAATCATTCTTCGTTGGAGTTTATTCTGCGTCGCTGTCCCCCATTCTGTTACAACGATACTTCTTGTGTCTGACGTCACTATATTTAACCATTTTTCCTTGTCTTCCTCTTTTATTTTCATTCTTTTTCTTCCTCTAATACTCTCTTGCTTTATCTGCACTCGGGCATTCTGATAACATCCCCTAACTATCTGAACCTGTATATGCGTATAATTCTTTTATATCTTGATTTGTTTTTCGTCTCCATAGACCATCTTCGGTTTTTGTTGCTCCTAATATTCTCTTCTTCTTCCGAACTTCTAATTTTATTTCATTCTTCTTTGTTAAAACCCGTGCTTCACATCAGTAGACTACTGCTGATCTTACTACTTATTTTTGCTGTTCTAGAAATTTCTATTGACGCGAATATTCTGTTTAATAAATTCATTGTTTTGCTTTCTTTAATTTTTGTTTTTCTAATTTTTTGTTCTCTTTATTATTATTGGTTCATTCTCTCAGTATTACGGACTGCTGAGTCCGTCTTAAATCTAATCGTTTGTTGTTGTTAGTTTCATTATTAGGTACTTTGTTTTATCTTTATTATTTTGAATCTATAACTTCCTACAGCATTTTAAATTTTGTTAAAGGGATTTTCTAGTTTCTTCTTTGATCTGGTTACTAATGCTCGTCATTCGCATAGACAATTAGTTGCTGTTTCGCTGATATGTTATTCCTTGCGTTTGTATTTCGCTATCTCTGAAAACCCCTTCTAGAGCCAAATTAAATAATACCGTGGATAATGACTCCGGTCGCTACTATGAAATTGTTTGATATCCTTGCTTCTGTTGCTATTTTGTTCTGTCAAGGTCATCTGAAACTGATCAATGCTTTTGAGATTTTCAAGTTTTTCAACGCTTGATATAGCTTCTTTCTATCGAGTTATAGGCCTTCAATTACAAAATCAATAAACAAGATATCTAAACCTAGATTTTGCTCGTAGTCTTGATTTTGAGACATTTTCAACATAAATATCGGGTCCGTCGTTGATCTTCTCTCTCTAAAATATTCTTAAATACGACTAGGTTGTCATTTTTTAATGATTTTTCTGGTACCTTATAAGCAACGCCAAGCAACCCCTGTAATTTGCACAGCTATCGATAAAGTTTCAATTATTAGGGTTTTTAATATCTACATGTTACTGTAGAACACCATTGGGCGTCTTAAAGCTTTTTTACCAAACTCTTACTGGTGATGTTTACTTAAGTATGATCAGAAACTCGTCAGTTCACCCTTTAAAGAGTTGTTTGACGAAGAAACTTGCTTCAGCAAAAGGGAACACTTTCTCACTACTGTCCTGATGTATGGGCTTATCTCCATTCGACTTTTTTGAACAAGTATTGAATTTTCTCTAGATATCACTATAATGTACCTCTTACCTTCACGAATCTAACTCAAAGATAAGGTTTACCACAGAAAACCAGCAACAATCTATGAGCTGAAAAAGTAATTGGAAAGATAATGTCTTGTAATTCTAAATGAAATGGTTCGTAACTCTGTCGAATATATTGATCCGCGCTATGTGTTTGGAAAGAGAAAGTTGTCAGTGAAAATTTGTAAACATGGATTTAATTTCATTTAATATTTTTCATTTAAACTGTGTTCCCAAATCAATAAGTATTGCATTTACCCTAATTAAAAGATTGAGTTTATTTTTTTAGACGCCCTGTGTGCAAGTGCAAAATTACTACTTTTCCCAAAGGTCATGCTGTTTTAAAAAAGATTTCGTTTTGACATTTTCTAGTGATAGTGTCCACTTGTGTTAGTTATAGAAACGACGTTTCCCAATTTCTCCACCCCTCTTTACCCCTAAATCGAGCCCACTTGTGTGCCTTAATTCCCTTGCACCTTTAATTCAGGCGCGGCGCTCTATGGGCAAATCCGGCGCCGCATCGACTGGCTCTCGGGCGGAAAAGGGAAACATTTAAATGCAAACTCGGCCAGGTTTCGCGGCTATATCCAGCGGAAATTTATACGTTGCACTCCGCCGGCAACGTGCAAGGATAAGTTTTACTGTACTTCCAAGATGGGAATACTAGATCCCGCGCAGCGCGCTGGAAATTTAAGTCGTTTTTAAATATTTTATGAGCCCGAAATGAAGGTATAAATCAGGGCTAAATCTAAAATAACGGCTGGACGGCTAACAGCCCGTTTTTTCGCTAATTTCGCGCGGCTGCTTAATGTGTTGCCTACCGATCGAGTGCCGAAGCGCATTATTTTATCTGGCGAATTTATTTTTGAACTTCTTAATTTCGATCGACGATGCCTTATCAATCCTTGGCCAAAGGTTGCAAGGTTCTGATGTAGACAAAATCACTTCTAAAATTAAAAATTTGGATCGTTATTCGGCCGCTCAGTTTTGGAAAAACCATAAAATTCCCTTGTTCATTGAGGAGCTACATACAAACACCGATTGTATGATGTAAATTACTTTAATTACCAGATTATGGACTTGCGATAAGATAACGTCAAAATTTATCTAATATTTTACTAATGCGGTTCCGAACAGTTCGGAACGTTTGCGTTCTGTGGTTACTAGTGCTTTAAATATTAAAGAGTATGTAACAACCCTCAAAATGAGTACCTCAAATGAGTGGTAAGTGGAATTTAGTCTTAATGGCTCATTGTTCATTTCCGTTATTGAACAGCAACGCAGCGCAAGGAAATCCCATCGGTTATTCAGACCAAGACAGTCCTGGTGCTTGCAGTGAACATTCTAAAATTCATAAGGACAAGTTTGATTCTTCTCTGTATCCTGATGTAAAAATGAGGGAGAAAAGGTAAATAGGCTGTCTGTAAGTATATAGAGTGCATCAAAATTAAAGCAAATAAAATATCTTACTTTGTGCTATACGTAGAGAGTAATTTATTTTAGCTTTGTATGCGCCTGCTGCGTCACTTGGAATGTCGTAAGCTTTTACAAAATTTAACTTATAAAATAGCCTCTTATCTTGTGAACTCTTATCTTGTGAAGCTTTTTTATTTTGATATTAGTGCTGAATTTGCTAATCCAATTAATAATTACTTTATAATTTTAAAATAAATCATAAATAGTTGTTGGAAACTTCTTAATTTATCTAGATTTTAGTAGAACTAGTCTGTTTCAATTATTGTCTTAGTAGATTTTTTATTATACAGGGTGAATGTTAATTATAGCTACATACTTCTTAGTAATAACAAGGTGGGAACGTGGAACAATGTTCCACAGATATCCCGGACTTTTATACATGCAAATTTTTATTAGAAAACAATAAAGATGTTAGGATAACCGAGTGGTTTAAGAGGCTGCGTTCAGGTCGCAGTCCACTCTATGGGCGTGGGTTGAATTCCCACTTCTGACAAGTCACTCTTAATTTAAAAAGCTGAAAAATCGACAGACAGACAGAACATACGCGCAATATAAGCTTTTTCTTTCACTTGACGACAGTACGTCATTTATTGTCGACAGTTTTAGAGTGAGTGTTTGAAGCTGCTCCTCCTCCTCCCCGGTAGATCCTAATGTACGAATACGTCTAATCGTGGTTTGATGCACCCGCCTATAACTGAATGGCGTTCAAGTGTCTGTACATTAGGAGCTATCTCAACATACACTATTTTTTTAAGTAGCTTTACAAATAACTCAAGGAAATTTAAATCCGGTTAGTAAGCAAGGCCATCTCGTTCGATCCATCCTCCGGAAAGCCATTATTGGGATATTAGGCAACATTAACATTGAAATGAACTGGAGTTTCACAATGCGTCAGTCACATGACCTGTCCTACTATCAATGGCATCTATGAAAACAATAAGAACAAAGTGTTCATCAGGAAGAGTGATTTGGTCTAATTGGATGGTCAGCAATAAATGCAATCTTAATATTGATGCTGAATCGTCACTGAACTTTCATGGGGGTTTTGCTTAACGTAAAATAACTGTTGTATTGGTTGGTATTAAAGGTTTATATAAGAAAAGCAGTGCCCTTTGAAAACTGCAGATATAATAAACCATTGAGGCGTTGTGCAAGAACGACTGGTCTAATTGGGTGACTATCAATAATACCAGCCCAAATGATGGTGCTAAACCATTACTGATAAACAACTTTAATTTCATGAAGATTCTGCTTAGCCTACAGAAAATTGTTTTATCAGAGAAAAGAATAATTTTACTGCAGTAATTTTATAATCGTGGTGACCCGTTCTAAAAACCAGCGGAAAAACTTTTCTCTTAAAAAAAATCTGCTTGCGATAGTCCATCCACAAGTTGCAAGTAGCAGCACGCCACTTGTTTAAAAATTTACTAGAGTTGCCACTAATGTCTTGAAGACCATGCTCTTGTAATTCATGGATATCAATATAATGTGCTTATCTTCTTTGTCATGCAAGTAGACAAGATACACTGTGCAAATACTAGGAATAAGCCAAACAAAAATAAAAGGTTCATGTAAAAACTATGACATAAGAAATATACATTGCGATACTTAGAAAAAGAAGTGACAAACAGAGCAAAAGAATAAGAATAATAACGAATGCAATAATAGAAATTAGACAATAATAGGAATAAACCTAGTGCTACCAGAAATAGTGTGTGTGATGTACATATGCACACCAACAATAGCCACCTCTAAAGACAAAAATAAAGAACGTTAGAAAAAACAATGTAAATATGCAGAATAAAGGCTAGAACAAATAATAAAGAACAATATAACCCGGCGGAGAAGAAATTATAAGTAATAATGGAAAAATGAAACAATTTGGTGTAGAAAATCAGCTCATGATAGGAAAGCCAGAATTCTTACTCAAAAAGTACGCAATATGTATACAGGGGATAGAAAATATTAAAATCAAAAATACTAGATCAAAGGTGGAAGACGTAGGAATATACAGAGAAGCAGACTTAAACGCGGACCATAAACGGCGAAATAAATTACAAAGAAGAAAGTGCATAAAAATACGCGACAGATAAAGATAATTATATAAATAGAAATCAAACTAGAGATGCTGTAAAAGTAGTCAAAAGAATAACATGGGAAGATTTTGTAACAGACGTAGAATGAAGCTACAGAAAAAATTAAAAACGATTCTGAACAGTAGTAAAGAGAAATAAAAGGAATAGAACACCTTATATAAGAAATATAAAAGTCAAGAATAAAAAATTGATAGTGTAAAAGAAGAGATAGTCGAAATATGGAAACCAAAGATTTTAGGACGATATTTATATTACTCCACGTGAAACAAGTTTGGTTACTTTCAACACATCTTCATAATGAAAACAATTTTATCTTTTTTGACTGTTGCTTTTATCCTGTGGAATAGGACAACTCCAATCATTATTAAGCAATAATTTTTATAGACCATAAGGCTTAACTTTAAATATCTAACTTTAAATCCATCTCATAAGTAGGTTAATGACGATTTTCTTCTGCTCCAAACTACAGATAAAGGTACTTTGATCGATGAATCTAAAGTTGACTAAACATTAACATCAATAATGCAGTTTATCAAGTTTTAAAAATCGACACTCGATTCTCTTGCAAGATTTTAAGCATGGCCTTAATAACCTGCGCAATGTCATGCAAATTTTTATGATTTTTAATTAAAGTTGTATAACGATGATTTCGAGCAAAATTCCAGAAGGCAACACCTGTTTTCAACAATATCAAGAGTTGGTAATTAAAATTCCAGGATGAAGACTGTCTGTCGGAATGTTCAAGATCAAACGAAGAAACTGTGAATAATCTCAGAGAAGTTAAAAGCCTAAAGTGTAAGTTTTGTAAGCTTTACTTGCATCAGCATTTCGGCGAAAATGACAAAGCCGTACGTCTAAATTTCTTCATTGAAATGCGGGAAAATCTTCGAAATTGTCGCTTATATTTAGCGACAAAGCAACTTTCCATTTTTCTGAATAGGTAAATCGGCACAAAGTGCGCATATGGGGAATGGAAAATTTCTTAACAGTTACAGTGATTGTCTTCTGCGCTATTTTTAAAGGGAAGATATCAGACCGAGTAGTGAGATCCAAAGTGTTTGGGGGTCGAGTCGAGGCAGATGAGCTCCAGAATGTCCTTTTTGTACGCTTCTATATTGATCTTGACGCCTTGATCAATGAAAAGAAGAGTTTTTTATCAGCTTCCGAAAACCATGACGTATACAGGATGAGAGGAGCGCTAAATGGCTCTCTCTTTAGCATTGGCATGTTCGGGAGATTGAGTAAATATCCTGGTGTTTTTACTCTTTCGCCACCGCCTAGACAATGAAAATATATTTGTCTATTCAGACGATGTCGTGCCAGCGTACCAGATAGAATAGGGTTAACAAATTCTTGTCCAATTTTTTACTAGTCGCTTACTGCTTGTCAGTCAGCTACTAGTCCTTGATCGTACGGTAAGGACAAAGCCCCAGGCGTGATTTGAGTTGGCGCATGGATCGTCGAGGGTTCCACTTGATTCTCTCTCGGATGGTCTTGACAACGGCCGGCATGGAAATGCTGATTCGCCGGCCTCGGTCATCCTTGTTCGTCTTCAGCTTCTTGTATCGTTTAATTATGTCGTGGATGGTTGATCGCTTGGTACCGAAGCGTTTCTTGTTGTCTGCAGAGGCCAGACTTGAACAGCCCGACGATCTCAATTTAATTTTAAAAACAAGATATAGACATTGAAATAAGGTAAAAAGTAGAAAAAAAGACGAAAAAGCACCCATTGCATTACCATTAGCAATAAATAATATTTACGTGCTGGAAAGTACACGAACACGTTTGTCCGAGTAATTATCTTGCACCGTGTAGACATGCCGCAAAACTGCTTGATGCCATAGCTGAATCAAGTCCGCAATCTCTCAACAAAACAGTATCTCAAACTAAACCAGAAGATCAAAAACGACGCCTTCATATGGTGGCCACTTCAACTTTTTTGAGAGGGTTTGTGAAGAACATCGTTCATACTCAGGATCTTCGTAACTGCATCACCGTTGCTATGGGTTTCGTCAACTGTGATATGATAACATCTTTATATAGTGAAATAGATTATCAGATTTGTGAAATATGAAATAAGATCTTGTTGAGATAATCCATATTTCGGTACTTGCTATGAAATTTTACCAAAAACTACCAACTGACATTTCTTAAGATACTCCAACTTTTGTACGTTTTATGTATATTAATATTTGAATAGGAAATAGAGATTATCGCTGGGATTGATATAATAATTAACCAACAAGAGTGTGTTGGAATGTAGTATCTAAAGCTTATTATTTATATACTTTTTAATTGAAAAAAGCGTGTTCAACATAAAATTTTATTGATTTTTCAATGTATATATAATCCAGCTTCGCAGGCCTTAAAGATCGTGGCTTTTATTTTATTTATTATCTCTTTCCATTTCTTCCTGTTCCTGATTAGGTTCTGTCATCTTTCTATCCCCAGTTCTCTAAGGTCTTCTTCGTATGCCTCCAGCCATTTCTTCCATGACCGTCCTCTCTTTCTCCTTCCTCCTCTGCTCAATACCCTTTTGCCCCTCTGTTATCCGTCATTCTAAAACGTAGCCCGACCATCGTAATCTAGTTGCTCCGACTTTCTAGCTTATTGTTGGTTTCCGATATAGTTGCTTAACTTCCAAATTTGTTCTTCTTTATATATTTCCTTGTTTTTTGATGCCCCCAAAGATTTTTCTCAACATTTTACATTTCGACGCGTTCAGTTTCTTCTCCTCTCTCTTGTTCATAATCCAGTACTTACATCCATGCAGTACTGCTGGTTGTACTACCGATTGGTATAATCTAATTATAAGTCACGCTCTCCATGAGATGTTTTTGTCTCTAAATAACCTACCGATCTATCTCCCTTTGCAATTCTTTTTCCTATTTCTTTTATCCCGTCTTCTTTACTAGTTACTGTTATACCCAGGTACTCGAACTCTTCTGGCCTTTTGAAAATGTATTTTTTGTGTTATTCTGCCACGATCTTGATTTGCATATGTTCCCTGATTGTGTTGTCTCCCATCTCTATGTATTCAGTTTTCTCCTCATTAATATGGAGGCTATACTCTTTTGCTTTTTGTTCAAGAGCCTTGAACATTCTGATGAGTTCGTTTTTTGATCTAGCCATGAACACCACATCGTCTGCATAAGCGAGTACTTGACTCTTCCTGTCAAGTGTCATCCCCTGAGTTCTTATTCCGCTTTCTTTAAATATCACTTCTGGTACACAGTTAAATAACACCGTTAAATAACACGTTGACAAGCGGTCCCTTTGTTTCAGCCCTTTTTTAACATTGAATTTTTCAGATAGCTTTTTTTCTATCGCAACTCTATTTTCCGTTGTTCTAAGCGTCATTTATCAGCTTAATTATCTTATTTGATACTTGGATCATTCTAAGGCATGATATAACCGTTCTCTTATAACCGAGTCGTAGGTCTGTCTGAAGTCTATGAATAGTATGTGTAGGTTCAGTTTTTGTTTATAGGTATTATTTTGAATCATTTTTAAAACAAAGGTTTGATCCGTGGTAGACCTTCCTTTCTTAAAGCCTCTGGTATTCCCCTATCTGTTTACGTATTAATTTAGTCTTATTCTGATGATCCTGGCCATTACTTTATATACTACGTCCGGTAGTGTGACACCTCTGTAGTTAGCACATTGCATTTTGTTATCTTTTTGTATATGGGATGAATTACTGCTTCTTTTCATCCTTTTGGCAGTTCCTCCTCTTCCCATACTTGTTTCACTAATGCACAGATCCGGTTCGTGAACGACTCACCTTCTTGTTTAATCATTTCCGCTGTTATCCCGTTTATTCCTGCACTTTTAGTCCAATAGATCTTATTTATTCTGTCTTCACTAGTCTTGACCAAGTTTTTTCTAATTATCCAGCTTAGTTTTCTGCTGGATTAACAAAATTGAAACTTTTTGTACAATATTGTTGCTTAGATTCTTCTAGATCACACAAGTCTTCATCAGAATTACTAATTTTCTTAATTATACTCCCCATGAGCAAAAATAATCTAAAGCAAATTTTTAGATAATAGTTTCATCAAATGACATTCCACCTTTGTCTTTATGATTAAAGTTATTTTTATATCAAATGCAAGAACATTTTTCAGACATCAAGAAGAAAAAATAAAGAAAGAACAAAGGAAAGTCTTCTATTTATCTCTCAAAGTACTAAGTAATAAGATATCTAATTTTATTGAAATTCTAAGCAACTAAGTCTTTGCAACTCGGGATCGAGCTTTGTCTTTTTTTTGTAACACTTCTTTTATCTTTTGAACAATTCAAACGGTGATTGTTAGTAATTTCGTTGTTTTTGTTAAGATCATAACGAATCAGTCATTTGTAAAATAGAGTTTGCAAAAATATGTGTGCGTACTTAAAAATCTCTACTTCAAAAATAGCTATTCAGTCTCTTCAATTCGATTGTATTATTTGCAATTTAATTGTAATTATCTTTGATTATCGGTTTTTGATAAACCTTATCTTTTGTCTTTGTTATTAGTGCATATTAAAAGCACTTTTCGGTTAGTAACTTAATTTTACATTAATTACGTCTCATTTTTCTTTAAATTACAATTTTTGTAATTTTTCTAATTTATTTGTTTTGGTTGTATTTATACACAGCTTTGGTCAACTCTGGTGTCTAAAATATACAAAAAATATTTTCTATCTGATTTTGTTATAGATAATGTCACAAAGTTTTCATTAAACTAAGAGCAGCTGCCGACAGACATTTTAAAATCACGCCACTACGAGGATGAATGATGAGATTATTATTTCTAAATTAATTAGAGCGTTGTAAAAATAACATACAAAGTTATTTTTTGACTAAAAATAAAGGTGGTTGTGATACTCGCTAACCATGCACGAGAGCTTCGACAGCAACATAATCTTCAAGAGCACGGTGAAAAATGCGAATATTGTCCTCGATCACACTGGTCCTAAGTAACATCGACGATCTTTATTTTGAATTGCTTTTAGTCATTTCAAAAATTGTTTATTCCACGCGTACACTTGAATATTTTTTAAGGGTGTTAACTACAAATTGTACTTCAAAACTTTGTCTTTTCAAACCCCCTTTTTGAACTCGTAATACTGACTAAAAAATAGTGTACGGTCCTTATGTTGAACATCACTTAAGTTTTTCTTACTTGCAATGCGTTTCTCTCCGTTCACTCGCAGAGCTTAGAAGAAGCTAATTCTGGTTTATATTTGATTTATTCATGTTTATTATTAAAGACGGCTAAAGTCCATTTCTCAAAATTACATACAAAATTAATTGTGATATGCTACCAAACCAAATAATACCCCACACTATTATACAGTATAGTGAAGAAATTCAATTTATTGGTTTGACTAATGTCACTAAATTGGCAGAAGAGGCTTTTGCAAAATCAACTAACCGCCAAGGGCCATTTGATCAGGAGCACATCTCTATTACTCAATTCTGTCGTTAAAAATTCTTTTTGTATAGTTCCAACACCTGTCGCGCTTTGGTTACTGTTTTTGGGGGGTTCTTAACAGCTTCTCTTACAACTGCTCGTTTTATTCGTTCTGAGAATTCTGGGAGGCCGGATCTTACTAAACGTTTGTCCTTTTTTGAATTGAGTATGTTATTTATTGCTAACAGAAATATTTTTAAACAAATACCTATTTTCTATTGCGGGGTTCTACAATCAGTCTGAAAGCTAAAATATAAATCTTTGCATATACATAAGCGTATCATGGTTTAAGGAACAATAAGGTGTTCAAAAATGTTTAAAAATATTTTAGTTTAACACTCTAATGCAAGATTTGCTGGTTGTGTTTAGAAATACAAGCTAACTTATAGCTCAAAGATCCAAAGGCCCCCTAATTCACCGAAGCATTTTTATTTATTTATATCACTTCTGTTGGAAAGTTTAAAGAAGTTCTACATAAAGCACATCCATAACTACCATTCGTTAACAGTAATGTCCTTCTCGCCTGAATTATTACATTTTTTGGTTACGCTACAGAATAATAGAATATGAACAACTGCCTTGATAATGCTTTGCTTTCGTTTGCGTATTTGTATTTTTTTGGATATTTGGTATTGTATTTGTAATCTTTATCACGGCAATATTGATAGCCTAGAATAAAGCGAAAAGCATTTATCATTATCTTTGCCTGATAAGGTTTTTAAAACATAAATGAAATTTTATATAAAAATCTGTTTAGTAAGAGATTTATTGTCTAAAACCGCATTGACGACGCTTCATAATTATTTTACGAGACATAAAAGTTTCTTATGGCCACATTTAATAAAATATAGGTCTCAAAAACCACGGTTTATTTTGTGGACTCATAAACATGAGGAATTATTGTTGGCGGTTTAGTGTCTGTATAATTTTTGAAAAATATCTACTAGTGTTTTTAGTTTTGTATTTTTATTTCTTTTCGATCTAATCTTTTACTTTTTATTATTATTTATTTTCTTTTATTATTGTTTATTCCTTTTTATTCTCTTAACATATACGAGGTTTGGTAGAAAAATAGTGGACTTGATAAGGCTGTGCGCGAACCAACAACATGCCGTAGGACTCGATACAAGTTTGAACTTGTAGTTTGTTGTCCCAGAGGAAGTGGAAAACAAATTTAGTTTGAGAGTATCTTTAACCTCAAAAACGCATGACAATGTAAAAAGAGTGAATTTTAGAATAATTAGTAGTTAATTAAATTTAAACCTCCTATTAATTTTAAGACAGAATTGAAACATTAAAAAATATATGCTAAGAAGGGCAGATATGAAAGAAATAATGGAAGAGACAGAAATAAACCATTGATTTTTAAGACTGGACCAAAATCGATAGTTAACTCGTCTCAATAAAACGAGAATGAGTAAATGAAAAATCAAAATAATGCACATTTGGTCTTTTGACAATCAGAAAATCATCCACAAGGAATTTGCGTTGCAGAGAGTTCTTGGGAGTTCAGGGAGAGGGTGGCACGTTTGGGCCAGGCACTCATCAAAAAAATTTTGTCAGAAAAATGCATTTTTATGGTTCTACAGTTTGTCTAGTTGTCAGATTTCAATCCCTATGATTTTTTTTATTCCCCAACTAAAAACCATTTGAAAGAGTTCCATTTTGGTAGTTTGAATAATATCCAGACGAACGTACCCGACAGTTTGAGAGGCATTCCAGCAGAAGCCTTTCGTCGGTGCGTAACTGTCCAAGAAGAGGATAATATTGATTTGTAAAAAAATAATATTCATTAACTTTCTTTCAAACTTTGTATTTTGAAGGTTTTTCGTAATCGACTATTCATTTTATTGAATAATTTTTAATTTGCTTCTTGCAAAGGAAATTTTTTACAAGCCGTTGTACTTTATTTACATGTTTTATGTATTTGGTTAAAATGTAGCTTTCTTTCCTTTCTTTTAGGTTGCAAATCCGAATATTATAAGAGTTTGTGCATGTATGTTTGTATGAGTTATTTATCTATAGAAGAAATGGCAAAAGAAGGCGTTTATAAAATAATTAGGAATAATACTAATCAAAATAGTGGATACGTCGCTTTTATTTTGTTTTGTTTGTCAATATCTTGCATCATTAACCCAAGAAGAAACAAAATCATAGAGGCTACGATGGCTAATTTGGCCCATATCGAGTTTTTAGTCTAAAATTAATTTAATAAGTGTCCATATCGTATCCTTAATGCTATAATATATAAAATGTGCTCACGCATATGTCTAACCAATGACGTAAGCACGTGACAACTGCTTTATTCAAGCTGTAAACGTATCTTGACTTATTGATGTTACTTGAACGATTTAAAATGAGTAAACGTTCTAAACGAGTCTATTGTGCCTTCTAATAAGCACTTAAATCTAAGAGACCACAAACCGGCCCGGCCAGAGAAACGTTTGCTCTTAATCACCCAACTGTTGGTATACCAGATACATGTTATCTTGAATTGAATCCAAACGATCCATATTCTGCCTTGAACCTTCACATACTCGCCATCTTAGACCAGTTTTTTGAAAGTAACCTGATAGTCGTACCTTTTATGGTTATTTCTTCATTTTTATAGTTCGATGGTACCACGGTGATAGATGGCTCAATGGAAACCTCTCACACTATGACAAAAACTGACAGTAATTAATAAATTAGGCTACTTCCAGTAGGTTATATATCTACTTTTGCTTTTTTGAAGTACACTAAAGTCAAAAATTTTTCATTCTATTCCAATTTTAAAATACTAATCTTTTAAGCTTAGTTTAACTTTTGATAGTTAATTATGTCCTGTATTTGACCTTTTTAGGTCTATTGCGGTTATTTTTTTTATTTAATTCTGAGCACTATATAGCTATCTTGGTTGCAATTAAAATTTGATAATCAGTTTGCCAACTACATGCCAACTAGATTTGATTCATAAATTAGGCAAAAATGTACATGTTTACGTAGAGACAGAAAAATTAAAATTTTAGGTCTGACTTGTGGTAGCGGTAGCTGGCTACCGCTACTCAATTTTTAAAACTTGAACACCTAAACTAATTGGGACAGTACATTTTCCATAACAGAGATAGATGTTACAAATTAAACATTATCTTGCGCTTTTTAATTGAAATGGTCGGATTATAGCCCGTTTTTTTTCCTCGAAGCCTCGAAGGCTTATTGCGCCTACTTAACTTGCAACATGCAACTTAAATATTATAACCTTTATACATCCATGAGTTCTTAACTAGATTAAAACGTGCCCGCACGCTGAGTCCCGAACACAGGAGCACTCGCTGTCACGTCGACAACAGTCGCGGCCATAGTCCGGGTTAGAAAGCGCAGTAGAACCCAAACCTTTAATGAAATGGTTCTGGTACCCTTCTAACTACAGAGGTGTCAAATTCTTTATTTATCAAATCTTTGAAAATCATTTCTAAATCTGTTTATGTCGTTCGTAGACATTTTTTACCTACGCTACCACAGCTACATTATTCTTTATGATTTTGATTTTTTTATAATACTGATATTCTTTATATCTATCTTTGCTACAAATTTACCTACCTCAAGCATTCGCTTTAATGCAGGAATATGAAACTATGAAGATACGAGTTAAGGCAGGCGATTCGAAACCACTAATGGTTTTGAGTCTTCTTAATCTTTACAGTTCTACGTAAAGAAACACACTAATTCACCTTTGTCTTACCCACCTTAACCTACGTTTAAGTCTCTGTTTGTTTGGTTTTTATAGACTTATCATTGCAGACTAGCGTCCTCGTCTATCACAATTCTGCGTCTATGCCCGTGTCGGTTCGCGATTTTCAATTTTCCATTACACTCACCCTCCCTAAAGTATTTCGATTTTCTCCCGCATTCGTGACTATGCTCATAATAATGCCCCTCTTTACTTTAATCTTAATCTTCTCCTCTGCGTTATAGGTCAGCAAGACCTATTCCTGCTATATTCTTTTTGATCAACTAGTCCCCGTGTTAGTTCCCCAAAGTCTCAACTTGTTTCTTGATCCAGTAGAATCAAAACATGATTTCAGTCGATAGCATTTTTTAAAGGCTTCAAACTCTAGCCTCTGGGAACAAGTAGTACTGATTTAAGATAATCAGTTTGTGCCTGTCCATGTATGACTATTAGTTTGCATTAGAAAATGGTGGCCCAGCTTGTGAGCTTTACTGGTCCTTGATGGATATTTTGTTTCGAACACGGCCTTTGCTCTCTTGTCATCTACTTGTGACCCGTTCGGGCAGTAGTATAGGTGATCCATCTCAAGCTCTTTTTTAAATGGGATGCTATTTTGCATGGCTAGGTTTCTCGTTTTTTCTTTTCCTCTTTTGTTTCACCTGTCTACAAAATGTTAACACCATTTTGGTGACCATGGTATTATAAATAACTACCGGCTTAATCACAAACATTCTTTGTATGTTAAGTAAGATCATAGCCTTTCTGATCTTTCAGTTTTCTCGACCATATTTCGGTTGTATATAATAACCCTCTAAACCGCTCCCTCCAAATTTATGTTCTAAAGTACCGGATGTGATGCTTGTAAAACGTGGACGTGGAAATTCTTGGCTGACAAAGTATCTGCATCTAAGCCTCTAAACTTTCTTCTCTTGCGTCGAAAGTTAGTGTGTTATCGCAGGCGCTTCTAAAGTGGCGGAAGCTTAATGGTGACCCAGTTGTTTAGGGAGCCCTGAACCTGCCTAAGATAGCGGTGATGTCGTCCTTGCAAGGTATCAGCCTTGTGGCCACCTCATGGAAGTTCTGCGTAGCCGCCACGATTTTGTTGAAAGAGCCCAAGAAGGTGAAGGGGTCTACCTTCTCGAAGAATACCGCGATGGTGCAGTATGATGCGCTCGCTGTTGAACAAGAAAGTAGGTTTTCATTTTGCAAAAGCACAGTGCCCTTTATCAGCAGCTCTTTATTTCAAATATTACGCCCAATAATTGACAAGTACATATTTATTTTCTTCCCCGAGCTAAAATTAAAATTAAAATGTTTTCGGATAGACGGTGTATGCTTGAACATTATTGGCTTATACAGCAAAAATAAGTATGATGCCACTGTATTGATTGTTGTTTATTCTTAAAAGTAAAATGCGAAGCCCACGTTTTATCTTTTGTGGTGATTTTATAAAGAAACTTTTCATCGCCATTTCGATAGTGATCTCCTAGCAGCCATACGACTTTCTCAGTGTTGGCCACTGAGTATCCACGGCAAACATTTTATGGTAGCTCAGATGATTTGTAACAATATCAAGCGATAGAGAATCTGAAGACCATAGTACAATTCTTGTTTATTGCTAGTAAAAGAATACTTTATTTGGTGGTATCAACTGAGCAGAATTAATTTTGTGGCGTATTTTCATTCTTAAGCAAACTCGCATCAGAATTTTCAATTAACTGACTGGAAATTTTGATTTGGCTTTAGATCATTTGATCAAATAGCATCTTTTGTGTCCTAGAGCAGCTTTGTTTAAACATTTTTTAATTACTTATTGACATTAATAATCGAAAGTCATTATAATAATTTGTGGAAGTTAGTTGAATCTCATATAGAATCGAAAAGAGAGAAAACGCTTAGTGGTGCCACCCCATAGCTTTATTTTGCTACATTTTGAATATTAGAGTAAACCACAGTGAAAAAATCAGCCTATTACATGTACCATAAAACAGAAGGCGCAGAATTATATGAATATCCCTCTTAGTCGCGCTGGGTCTTGGACGATATTGGTGAAATTTGCCATACGCATTCTTAGGTCTATTAAAGGGGTTGTTCGCAAATTATACCTTAAGTTTTCTCAAAATTGTGGGCGGTTTTATGCTCTCTATTGTGCAGACAAGAGTACATCTTGCTTAGACGTCATGGTACTGACTAAAAAGCGGTAAGGCGAGGTACAAGGGATATCTCCTTCGAGCTTCCCTACCTACAACGTTCAGAAATCTCACTTTCCTCCTTCGCCTCATACTGTGTAAAAACAAATTCTGGTTTATGTTTGAATCAACCACGTACTTTACTAATGAGAAGAAGGAGCGAACGTAGTTTTTTTACTGTTAAAACAAATAATTTTGCATTTCCGAGCAATTTGCGTATTTGATAAAGCTCAGTTCTTACCCCTCCCAGCAAAAAGTCAGCAACCAACAATTTGTTTTATAAATTAACAAGATTAATCTTCTTTATCGGCAGAGCAAAAACAGCGCCCATTCACAATATTCGCCGGGAAAAAACGAGGCACCCCCGGGCGATCGAGTGCACAAAAACCGCGCTATTACGCATGAAGTTTTTATATTTAAAAATAGCCAGCTTCGTCTGGTCTCGCGCCCAGCTCGCGCTTATTTATGGCGCAGATAAAATTTGAGTTTATTATTTACAGGCCGCAGACTACGCAGGATAAGAGCGAAGCCCAAAGGAAAAGGAACTCAAAAAATCGACTTTCGAACAGGAAGAGCACCGGATTCGTGAGTCCGGGGGAGGTCGAGGCGGCCGCCGTGCTGGGGCAGCCGGAGCCGCTCGATTCTAACAATAAGACTGCGTAACGACTGCCGGACTCTCTAATTGCGCTTTGCCGTCTCGCAAAGCGCCGCTCTTCACATGTGAAAACAGCTTTGTACGTAAATAAAACGGGAAAAAATCACGTAGCATTCAAATATTTTGTCGTAAATGATTTAGGGAGGCGAGGCAATACATACAAAGTATGTAAGCGACAGGGAAAGAAGTGTGGAAACGCATTACATAAATAATGTGGGCCTACACGGCTTGATTTATATGAAGGTTTTATTTACACCCGAAATCTAGTATTTCACTAAGGGAGCTTCGGAAAGATGCGGAGACTTCTGCCCTGTTTATCATAAAGTAAATCGGCCGTGATAGTTGCTGCGGAACTGACGGCTGTCTGGGGCTGCAGCGGCCTAATTATATGCTCACTAATAGGTTCTATAGATAAAATAAGCAGTTCAACTTAAAACTCGGTTTTTGTTGACCGCAATAGCTGATTTTCTGTTTTTATTTAACTTAAATTTACATACAATAAAACTGAAAAGAAAAAAAAAACTTTTTATGCAATCTTATGTACTAATATGTAATAAAAAATCAACATTTAATAGTAATAAATAATTAAGCTGTTGTTTAAGATTATAGAAGACACTAAGACTAGCTGTAAAGCGCAAATTCTTTCATTTGGTTTAATTTAATAAATGGTAATCCTAGTCGGTTCCTTATTCTTTAATACTACAGGTATCCACCAGTGCAGTTTCGTTTTGCTCCAAATAAATGGGAATCAGCCAGTGCCGAATTTTATAATTATTATTCTTCTTTATAATATTCTAGGTTGTAAATGAAGTTTCCCAATACTTGCGAAGAATTATGTCCAAGCAACAATTACTTATTACCAGGACCTAGCAAGTTTTAAAATCTACCCATGGTACCAGTGTTGACCAAACTACTTAAAACGGCAACCGTCATAGAGCACAGCAAGTTCGAAGCTGGGTGACTAATTCAATGGTTGTGTTATTAACCCTAAGCCCGAATAAAGTCAAAAGTTTTCTATGTTAAACTAGCTTTCTGTCTGGTGTAAATAGAAATAATACTCATAAAACCGAAACTTTGCTTCAGACTAGATCTGATTTAAAGCAAGCAACCTATTCAAGGAGACGGGTTTTTAATTGGGAAAAAGTATTTCCTACGCCTATGTATTTCAAACATGAATTTATTAAATAGCAAAGAGAAACCAGGCGAGCTCATGAGAGTCTAAAACCACAAGTGATGTATTGGATACACACTATAGTGGTCAGACCCCTGATATTCTATGCAGCTTTGGTGTGATGGGTGACTCAAAAAACTTTTATAATCGTACCAAGTAAAAGTTGTTTGGAACTAACGAGTACCATAAAAGCAACACTAACGGTAGCAATGGAGACACTGCTAGACCTTGCTCCTCTTCATTTTAAAATAATGAGGAAAACAGAATTAATAGACTGCATAACGCATACACAAAATTATATGGAAGTGGGGCATCTGAAAATTAAACACATTATTGATCGAAATAAATGTATAAACAAAAAGATCCGACAAAATTATCTGGTATACAAACGAATCAAAGACCGGGCCTGGAATGGGAACAAGCATATACTGTGAAAATGGAAACTTGCGATTAAGCTTTTTACTAGGAAGATATACAACCGTTTTTCAAGCGGAGGTATTTGCTATATTGCAATGTTTCAGGCAAAATCATTCGAGGGCTTATCAAAATAGGTGAATCAACACATTTACGGACGTCAAGCATTCCTGAAGGCATTAAAGAACCCGAGCAAAACATCCATGGTGGTATGGGAATGTTGCGAAAACTTAATGCTTTGATAGACTACAACAAGTTAATTCTATTGTAGAATTGCAGGAAACGAAAAAGCTGATGAACTAGCTCAAGAAGGATTATCAACTGCATATATAGGCCCCAAATTGGCTTTGGGACTACCTAAAAGTACAATACGAATCCGAGTAAAAAATGGGCCAGGAAACAACATACAAAATACTGGAAAAGACAGAAATTTTTTTATAAAAGCACCATAAACAAATAGAAAAACTGTTAATAAAAAGTAAGAATTAGCTACGAACTACTATAAATCTTCTTGTAGGACATTGCTTTCTTAAAGGACATCTCAACAAAAGGGAGCTGTAAAATAGAGATCTGTGGCAGGGAAACAGAGACACCTATCGGTATCTTGTGCGAGGGTGACACTTTAATCCACAGAAGGCAAGCTATTCAGCAAGAGACTTGTGCAAACTGGCACAAACAACAAGAACACTGGAGAAAGTGCTGTAAAGAAATGAAAGAAGGACAATATTTTCATGAGGTTGCAATTCATCGAAATGGAATAACAAAGAAAATCGTACTATTATAATAGCTGTACATAAGTGTAAAATTAAAAAAGTGTAACCTTTAAAATTGTTTAATGAGGCTGAAAATGTCGAGATCTGGAAGACCAAGTTCATTTCGGACAGTTTAGGTGGTGAACACCGTAACTGGCCGAACTGAACGAAGTGTTTTTGTAAGCAGACGATTAAGGCTCGAGAGATGCAAATTTTCAAAACTTTGATGTCTTGCATTATTAAACAAGACCTAGGACTAGCTGCTTACAAAACTTGTACGGTACATTTGCTGACCGATGCTTTAAAGAATGGTAGAAACAAAAATGCAGAGGTTGTTAATTAAGTACGCGCATAAAAAAAATTGCATGGAGAAATCTTTCAACAAACATCTTAACTAATGCCAGGAATTTAGAAAAGCCGTCATTCAGCAACTATTGGTTTGTGGGGAGCGTGTTATGATGGAATAATAGACATCCATTTTTGTGAAAAGGGAGTTAAAACTTTGACCACCGTGCATTGTCAGAATGTTATGGAAAGTATAGTAAAACCACTAAATCACACGATTTTTCAAAATGAGCTTTGGATTTTTCAGCAACACTGCGTACCTGCCCATAAAGCACGAATATTCAAACTTGTCTGAGCAACAACTTACCTTATTTTACAACAGAGAATTGACTTTGTATTTCTGTTTTGTAGAAGCTAAGGAAGACAATGTTTTAAAATTTATTTTAATTATACCATTTAATAAATTCTGAAAATATTATCCAAAAATAGTTAATCGTTTTATTTTGTCGTTCTAATCAGTGTGTAACAGTATTTATTAACATACCATTTGATATATGAGAATTATATAGCTATACCTATATATAGTAATCTAGTAAAGAGTATACGAGCAAATGAACGAGTCGCATTAGCAATAAACAAAAAATACAAAACGCAAATACAAAAAGCATAGGAGACTGGCACTACACGTCGTTAAGTATATTAACTGTAAAGGTACACACAGGAACAACACCAAAACCTAATATCGTTAGACGATAAACCAAAACAATAACGCGAAAATTTTTACAGCCAAATACAATTTATTATCAGTCATCTTGGGAGATTTTAATACTCGAACTGATTATGTAATAATCTATACTATTAAACAACATTTTATGGAAGATACTTCAAGTGATAATGGAGAACTGCTCAATTAATGATCCATAAATTAACAATACCTTTTCAAACCACAAACTACAGTATAAATAAATAAATAAAATTTGGGAATACTTACTCGAAGACTACAGTCGATGATCGATTATATCGTAATCAATAGATGCGTGCAACCTTTACAAGTACTAGACTCCCAAATTCTGCTGTTGATTTAAAATTGAAAATGCAAAACAAAATCGGATGAGCACCAAAAGGATAAATATTAAATTTTTGCGGTATACAATTATAAAAAATTTATATCAAAATAGCTTAAGAGAAAAAATAGGAGAGAACACAATAGAAGAACACGACGTTAATCACAATGGGATAATTCGTAGAACATAATAATGGCAGCTGCCAGAACATGAATGTTTACTCAGTTAAGACTAACACCAAAAAAAACAATGCCTGCACAAAAAAATCAAAACGAAAAGGAAGACATTTTTAAAATACAGATCAATACAAACAATCAAACCCTATGATAGAGGAATGTAAGAGAATTCATAGCGAGACAAACTCACTAGTAAAGCAAACTAAGAACAAATATTGGGAAATATTTTCAAAAGAATAGAAAGTGACTTTTACGGTTTCCAGATACAAATATGGAAATTCCTAATGGCTGCTTCAAATATGACGACAAAAATTAAAACCATAATTAATAATTTTAATTCGTAAGCTTCTTTGCTGGTGGACATGAAAAATCACTATAACCGTCACCTTATTCAAAAAATGTGAAAAGAAAGAATCATCAAACTATATGGAACAAGTCTTCTGAGCACCCCTTTAAAGCTAACAACCAAAATGATAATAAGAAAGCTAAATGAACTTACCTCATCAGCGGATGAACAACAAAAGTGCACAGATTGACACTCTGAATGACTAATTACAAACAACTGAAATGAAAATAGTATGCAGATAGTTGAAGAAAATAGACAAATTAAAGTTTACATAAAAAAGAAAGGTGTGGGGGCAATGAGCTTAAAGCAGAGAAATTTTCAGTTGCAACCAAATCAACAATTTTGTGTCTTTGTAGCACAATAAGCGAGTCTTGTTGAAGAAAAGCTCGTTTGCGGTTGATCGAAGCCTGATACTTTTATTTCAATTACGGCTTTTCATTTGGGGCCTTAAATTAAATTTTGCAAATTGTTCTGGGTGCTAGATGATCACGAAGTGTGGAAGTGAAGAAAGCGTAAAACATTACCTTGGTCAAAAACGAAAAGGACAATTTTTTGCTACAACTTTGGATGCGGTTTGTGAGTTGATCAGTGTTGGGAAAATTTGCTTCTTGCTCATCTTATGATCATATTTAAGCGATAGCAGGGATTCTAGCAAGGTAATTTTATTCTAGAAGACGAGACAAGTTCAGGATTGCTATTTTCGTTTATCAAACAGCAGCGGTTTCGGATATTCTTGCACCAGCAATTTAGATAATTCTACACGACCACCCGTTCAATTTGAGAACCTTATGCCTTAACCAAGTAGATTACACGAGGTATAACAAATGAGAAATCTTACGTAAAAAAACAGGCTGAAAAATACAACGACGAGAACCTTTTAATGGCGTTGAATAACGAGTTTGCTCAATTGTCTGAGAAAAGATATATTGCAACACTTTTTAGGATCCTGTATATTTGGGTTTTAGTGCCATTGTTTTTCTATAAACAAGGTATGTTTATAGTTCTTTATTTGAGCAAGTAATGTGGTTGCAACTTGCCGTTGTAGGAGAACTATATTAACCTAGCAACTGTCACTATTAACGCGTCCTATTTTTCTAACATTTATATTTATTAAAATGATTTTTAGTAGGTATTATCCACCCTTTGGGTTTATGGAGAATACTAGAAGTTTTACAAATAAACCTGGACAATACTGTCATATCTATGTAGAGTAAAGTTTTGGATTTATCCAAAAATCAGTAGGTAATTCTTCTGTCATGTTCCTCTAATAAGTTAGTGTTTTAGATGTTATAAATTATTGACCTTTGATGAAAATCAAGAACTACGAACTCATATACAGTAGAAAAAATAAAAATTAGCGGGTAATATCGGACATGGAAGCGTTAAACAATAATTGACGGGATTGGTGAAAATTATTTTAAAAATTGATAACAAATATCTGCATATGATCTGTATTTCTGGAAAATCAAGGAAGAGAATTAGATTATTTTCTGAGAAACTACAAAATTTGGTTGACGTCATACTACGACGGCCACTACATTATTATAATGGGTGATTTCAACGCTCGGATAGGAAATGATCCACTCAATTTTACTAATGACAACAGAAACTGACTTTGAATCCACAACAGATTGAGAATTAACAGTGCGTTCTGTAAACATGATCTTAAATACAAATACTCAAAGCTCAATGTAGAATCCTCACAAGACGGTAGTACAAAATACTTGTGCACAGAAAGATTAAAATAAAATTAGTCTAAAATTAACAAAAGACAACGACGACTCAGAAATTATCAGTAAAAAAGTCAAATCATACTCGTTACACAACAAAGCACATGGTTTATAGAAGAGGTGAGAGAAATTGCAAATAATAAGAAAGCATTTATATGAAAACAAGAATACCCTGGGGTGTAACTCAGCAAAAGATAAGACAATTGAAAAAGTAGTATTGAGAACGATATAATTAATAATAAACAATTTGGAAAATATTTGAAAAATGATGTAAAGAATGTGGAGAAAGACCTCTAGAAGTAGAATAGAGCACAATTTTTAATAACATAGTAAAACATAACTTCAACCATACTTAAGTATAAAAAGGAACAACTGGGCTTTTGTTAAAACAGATCAATAATTGTGTAGTCTGTTAGCTAGTGGAGAAGGTGATCGAATTCAAAGTCAGTACAAAGCTGTCTTTCAGAACTCTAGTACAAGATTTATAACTTGGTGAGATTAGAACGTTAAACTCGCGCACTTGTCAAGAATGCAACAAATTACAAAAGAATTACAAACAAACAAAATTTATTACAGGTAATGGGGCACTATCTATGACTTTCTTAGCAATGGCAAATCCATGTACTAGCCAAGTGACCCTAGGAAACATCCTGATCTCCAGAAGACCTCGAATACCTAGCTTAATATTTTATTTAAGTAATATAAGAGACAGTTTGAAAGTAGCCCCACAAAATAAACAAAATACAATTATTTTTTACATTTATCAACTAGTAACTTAGAAAGTTTAAGCTAGACGTATTTGACAAAGACCATGAAACGTTGCAAACCAACTTGTTTACAATAAACTAAATAGAGAACTGAAAAAGTCTTCAGGGATGTGCAAAATGACATTATTCTACATTACTAATCTGACTGAAAATGATTACATAATTATGGAAAACGATTGCAGGTATCTGTATCTTCTATTCGCAAACCTAATGGTTAGTGGGCTCGTTCTGACAAAAAGAAGACAGACATTATTGCTTCACATTCAACCAAAACCTTCAAAGTTCAGCTAGACCGTATTAATCAAAAATAGCAGACTTTATCGATACGGCCTGCAAAACGTCTCCACTTATCAAAATTTTCTCTCCTGCAACAGTGAAAAAATAAACAACTAAACATACGCAATCTCTAGAAATTTTGAAAATAGGAAATTTTTCTTTCTTTGACATTTCCCAAGCCTTCGATAAGTATGTCACAGGAGATTACTCTTTACGTTTTAAGGGTAATACAGCTAGGTACCATTTTTACTAAATATACATTTATATACTGCATATACAGCGCGATACTTTTGCAACAGTCGATTAATTGTACGTATTTTCAAAAATAAAATTTAGAATTTTATAGATAACCTGTTATCAAATCTTAAGCTTTACAACCAGAATCACCAGCAGATCGATTCTGTAGCTCATTAAAAGTCACTTAAAAGGCATTTCCAAGTCAATAAATCATCAAGTATATTGCATGTTTATGTACTCTTACATTTATGGAAGAGGCAATAAATAATTGTTTTAATGCCATTGTTTACCAATAGTTTTAAGAGTGCTTGAAGCGAGTACAGGGTGGCCCAATGGGTATACTAAATGAAATTAACCGTCTCGTGATGAATCCACCGATAAAAAGTTTTGTAAAATCAAAGAAAAAGGTAATTAACTGTATTTTCTTAAAAATTAATTTTGTGTTAGCCCAGTTTAGTTATACTTCAAAAGAGTAACTCTTATTTTCCTAGATTTTATGTACAGTGGGAAAATGCACCATAGAACACAGAACCTTCTTTGTTCTGGAGTACCATTTAACCAGTACCCGGCTGAAACGGTTCGTCAGTTCAAGAAGAAGTTTAGAAACCACCATTCTTTGGACTATATGATTGTTACTCATTGGACCGGTCAAAATTGCAAAATTTTAAATTTCACAATTTTGACTTTCAAATAGGAAAAAAGTATCAGGTTAAAATGAAGAATATTTTTTATCGGTGAATTCGTTGCTAGAGAGTTAGGAACAACGATTTAAAATGAAAATCTTACCTAACTTACCGATTGGTCCACCATGTACACTATTCGGCAAATTAAATGTAGCAGATATCAGGTCCGTATTCAAAATATGTAATTTAGAAAAGGGCAAAAATTCGCACACGGTATTGTAAACAAAATTTTAAAAAAGCAAGATTTAGAAAGGCCGAAGTTTATTGTTCTTGAAAACGCCGAAAAAACTCCAGAAATGTTCAAACTAATTTGCAGTATAATAAATATAAATTTAATGATTTTCAGCTTATTATATAATTAAGCGAATTATTTAATTTTGTTCGTGGTACCGTCGGAAGTTTTAAAATGAAAAAGAAATGTTATATTCAATTAACATAAAGATAGATAGCTTCTTTCAACAATCAACTAATTTGCAAAGTTTAATAAGAGATGATGGAACAATACGCTATTCATTATTAAATTGGTTACATCATTTATCCATTAAGATAATCAATTTTTTCCGTTAACCTTGATAATATTTTTTTTATTCTTGCTTTTTGAAAATAACTTTTGATATATTTACTACAAAGTAATGCGATTTAGTTTCTTTGGATTAATACGCTAAGCACTTGAATTGATTTTTTAAAGAGCACATATAAGGTAAGTCCGGAAAATAATAAGACTGATTTTGTTGGTCCAAGCGTAAGGGTCGGGGGCAGGGTCTTCGGGCCTTATATTAGGGGAGACATCAGGTGAACAGTTTCACCCAGCTCATTGGCCGTTGAGCCCTCACAGAGTGCGTATCGCTTGCGAAGTGGACAACTGTTTAACCATCTCGTCGCGGATCAAAATACAGCACACTACCAATCAGCAACACGCAATAAAATTTTGCGCCAAACTCGAAAAATCTCTAACCCTGACGCTTGCTTTCATACAGAAATTCTATGGGAAAGATGCTTCATTGAAATAATTAGTGTTTAGGCGACACAAACGTTCAGAGAAGGAAGTAGGACGTCGAATGTAGTTAAGGTGGAAGCAATTATTGACTGATCAACGTCTTGGTTTTTGTTAAATTGGGTCCATGGTTTCTTTTTGTTTTTCAGGTGAAATCTAACTTGAAGGACACCATTTTAGGACTATTAAAAATGTGTAGGCTACTATAAAAGTGTTTTTATTTCAAGACCTCCAAGCCATTTACTGGCGATGTTATTTTGAAGAATATTAAGTTTATGTGAACATATCATCAGTGTTCTGGAGTTAGTCTCATTACTTCCCGGTCGTACCTTGCGTATGACGAAACTGAAAAGTCGAAAACAAAAAAATTCACGATAGAAGGCACAAAAGTGTCTGGTATTTGAAAACATTCCCAAATGACATCGTTTTTCTTTTTATATCCTATCTGTTTACATGTTTGTGTTACTATCTTTGAACAAAAATATCAGGACAAAATCAAAATTTTTAAGAGGTGCGATAAGAATTTATTTAAAATCGTTTAGTTCAGAGTTATCAGTAATGTCTCCGGGCAACTCTTTACTTAAAAATGGAACATTTCTCTAATAGCGTCGTAATCCGTGCTTACCAAAGTCCATAGTTTTCGGCAACCTTCTAAGGGTGTACCGGATTATAAAAATTAAAGAAGTTTAAAGGCTTTTATACTGCTATACATATATTCAGTATTTTTAGAACAGACCTCAAATAAAGGCTGTATTAGATTAAGTTGTGCAAAGTGTATTCACAGAAGGCCCACAATGAAAACTGTAAAAATTGATATTCTTCAAAGAAGTGATTGATTATGCAAGCAAAAATCCTGCAGTTGATGCGTGTTGCACTTTTTTAAAGCGGTGGACGTTCTGCGAAAAACCACAAAACAGCAACAATCCACCAAGCTAAATAGTCAAAATAACGTCTGTTTGAGTTTTTAGCAGATGCGCGTACACTTGATTTAATTTGATGAATTTAATCCATGAAGTGTTAAAATTTACGTTTGGCTTTTTGTTGGATGTTTAAAATTTTTGTGATCTACATTAAAGTGAAACAGCGCGCAAACCGAGTAAAAAGGAAATATAAACAATAAAAATTGAAGCATGCCTTTAAAACATTGGCGAGTTTAAACTAAAAATCGCAATCCCTTGGATACCAGGAAAATGCTTCAAAGTAGAAGGCTCAATAAAAAATAAATCTGTCTTTGCTTCTTATGGAAAGGATGTTCTTGATCGAAAGAAAAATATAAATGCCAGCTTTGCAATTAATGGAATCAATCAAAAGTTGCATTTTGCGGCAAAGATATAGGTGTTTTCCAAGAAAATCTAGAAAACTTTGAAGTAATCATCCAACTATAAAGCACGACGTTCTTCTTTTTCAGATTTTTTCTGGCCAGTATTAAACATAGTCTTCCACTTTTCTCTCTCTTTCAGCTATCACCTTCATTTTACCTTTTATCGTTTATATGACCTACATCATTTAAAGCCCGGGTTGGTAATAGAGCATTCTGAGAACCCCGTTTATCTTTCTCTCATCCGTTCGCATATATTTTGTTCTGCATTCTTCTCTGTTATATCTTTCACTTTTGTTATTTCTCTTATCTATTTTTTATAATCCTATTGATTATGTTCATGGTTTTGGTTCTATATGTCAGGATAGTAAGATGTATGTATCAAATAACTTTAGATACAGTGAAAGAATATTCTTCTATTAATGTATGCCTCTTGATTTTTCTTAATGTCTTAAATATGCATATTCTTTCAATTAACATTGAAACTTGCTTTTTTAGATCTTTATTGTGGTTGTTTAGTCATACTTTGTTATTTTTCTCCCGTTTTAGTTTTCATTAAGTGGGTAAGTTCATTTGTACTCATTTATACTCGTTCCAGTCCAGTAGATCTATTTGATTTTCTAGTACTAAGATAAACAATGTCGAGGATATCATGTCATCTTGTCCGACTCCTCGTTTTTGAAGTTTTCTTGAGTTTTATTATACTGTTTGCTGATTTTGTATACATTTTTTTATGGTAAAGCAATATCAGTGCAGTAGCAATGCGATCATCATCTATTGATGAAAGTCGTTACTCGTTTGGTGTCATCAGATGACAATTGCCTGCAAAGCTTTCGTCATTCTGTAAAATCAATCTATCCCCAAAGAGTTGATTAGATTTAATCAGGAACACAAATGTAGTTCTATTTCTGTATAGTGAAGGCTGGTTTAACTAATTTGCTTTATTTTGGCCTGTCCTTGACTATCATGTCCCAATTTCTATCACCAACAGTTTTAATGCCTTTTTCCGCTTCATTTTCTCACCTTAGAGGAGACTTAGTAATCATTTTTACTACTGTGGCATCTACTATCCGTTGAATGTGTCTCCACCATCTTAGTTTTTGCGCCTTAATAAATTTAGCAGTTATTTGTTCTAGAAGCTCATAATACAGCCTTGGTATCCATTCTTCTGTCTGTATCTGGTCTAATATTTTTCTTCATAGTTTCCTTTCAAATGCTCTTTGTTATCTTGCTTGTATCAAAGTCAACTGTAATAATGCCCTACATAAAACTTCTTTGATCAAATTTATCATTTTTGCCGCTGTTTTTACCATCTACTATTTTCAGTTTCTATAATAATAAATAAAGTAGCTTACTTTTAGTATCCTCCCATCATATTGTGGTATTTATAAAATAATGCCGATGCTGATGTAAATTAATTTCTTTGTAATTTCCTGGATATAAAGTATTCCGCCTAAGTTTTCTCAGATTTATCTTTATATTTAAGAGGCTATCAGAATGGTTTTTTCGTTGGCTTAACTTTATTTTACTTTCTTAATTATGTTATCTACCTTATCCTATTGTCATTTCTACGTTTATCTTGGTCTCTTTATTTGCTAACTATCCTGTATAACTTTTATTTATTTTTGGATTTATAGTAACTTCCTATCAGCGTTACTTTTCATTCAATTATCCTCTTGGCTTCATTTTGCACACCTGATTAACTCATCATATTTCTTTTTGTCCTCGCCATTCTTGCACAACCAGTTTATAACTACCCTGACTAAGCCATCCTTTTGCCTTTCTTAGCAGTTTTTAAATTTGTCTATGTTGCAGATTTCTATTTACAGCATTTCTATAAAAACACAATTTGACATATTTTGTTATTCCATCGTAATACAACTCTTTTTCTTTGTGTGTTCTTTATCGCAGTCTTCCTACTACTAGAAAGTGGTTGGAATCAAAATTTGCTTTCCGTTAAGGTTTTATTTCCATTATGGATGACTGCCATCTCTTAGCGATTAGAACATGGACTATTTGGCTACAATAATAAACTACAGGGGTCATCCATGTTAGTCTATGCCCTTTTATGGTTAAATTTAGTATTATTCACTATACTTAATGCTACACGTACTCGTTCCCCATTAGCCATTTATCATCTGTCCTCACTACAAATTTGTGTATTTAAATAATTCAAGATAATGTATCTAGAAGTTCAACATAAATTAATTCCTTTTAATATTATCTGCTTCCTCTACAGGAGCTTATGCATTGATAAATGTTGCTTTGCTAACTTTCTTTTTATAAATATCAGGCACAATCGATCATTATATCTTTGCCTGCCTTTAACATACTTTCAATATTCCAAGTAACAAATGTTATTTTATTTTTTTACTTATTACGTCCTTTATCCTACGAAATTGTTTCTATTTTCAGTCCGGCAATTCACATATTAGTTTTTTGTCTTCCAACTTGCATTATTGATAGTTCTTATCTGTTTCCTCCTCTCTTCCCACTTTTTATCTTTTCCTGCAGGCGATCTTTCTCTGGCTCTTCTTCCAGTTTGCCCATTCTCTGTTCTCAATCCATTATCTGTTCCGCTATTTTGACCGTTTGAAGTAAAATATTGTGCGTTTAACTGCAAGAGTGTCAAATAATTTTAATATGCTCTTTAAGAGTTTCTTTAAGAGATTATACGTAATATACATTTTCGCATAATCTTAAATTTTTATTTGCAATAGCCAAGTTCCACAAAAATTGATTTAATTTTATTTCTATTTTGTTTTCCTGACTTTCTCATATCTCGTATTTTTGCTTTATATCTATTTGTATGCAAATGTTTCTTAAGATTAGCTCCATTACTTCCTTTAGTTTTAATTCGCTTTCTTTTTTATTTTTCTCTACCCTTTGTATTATTATCTTCTTATTTCACATCGTCTTATCTAATATACCAGTTGTTCTTTTTTACTTCGGATTACTTTTCCTTTTTACGATTGCTTTTTAATTACTGTTGGATGGAGTATAATTTTTTGCATTTTGATCCACTGAGTCTAATAAACTGTGAAGAATGTTCCAATATAGTCCAAAACATCCCAGTTTTTTTAAGTTTGGATTGCTGTAAGATCTCAGAAAATTGTCTTCGATTATCTAAATATTGCCATAGCTTGTTCTGCCCTCAGAAGCAATTTCAGCAACCGTTAATCGGCGGTCATTCTCGAGAAGGCAGCGAACAATACGAGTATTGCCCTCATTCACGCTAGTGCTTTGGAACGCTCATGATCTTCAGTTTTACGTCTTTCTGAAAATTGCTTCTCATACGTATACTTGAGACTTCTTAAGAGTGTTGCCCCCGAATTATGCCTTAAGTCAAAATTTTGAGTAGTTTTTCAAATTATTTCTGCATTGAGGTAAACTGGTTTGTTTATCTTTCAAATTTTACCGTTTAGTATATTCGTTAGAGCAAATAATTTTGCTCTGCATTTTTTTTTTTTTTGATTGATCATTATATAAAATGTTGAATAAGATGGGTCCAAGTATGCTTCTTTGTGATGCTTTGGCTTAATTTCGTTTATATTCAGAAAGAAAATCACAAACTATTACGACAAATGCGCGGTTGTCAAGGAAGGAAAAGAGGACTGCTTTGAGATATATTGGAGACCGATGTACCAGACACGTTAAAATGCCTTCAAAATCCCATTGCCTGTTTCAGTGAGGCTAACAAACCTTTGAAATTAATGGGTAGCGAAATTACCATGTCTGAAACCAAACTTAAATGCTTGTTAAGTGATTAGGGTTTGTTTATTACCAGCTATATTTATATCCCTGAGTTCGTAAAGTTAGCATAGGATAAAGAATAGAGAGATTTTAGGCTTTCATTAATATTTTCTCTCCACCTGGATGACGGGGCAAATGAGCAGAGTTGTGTCTTACGGTTGACATTAAAGGATGCATTTTTGGTAAATTTAATAAGCATGAATTTATTTGACGTTTTGAATCAAATAAAACTAACGGCTAAACCGTAGTACTTTAACACAAAGATCATGGTAATTACAGAACACAACCATAAAACTCAAATGATTAAAAATTTTTATACACGCGGTATGAAAAGTTAATTAGTAAAAGAGGATTTGATTTCAAGCAATCGTGTTATCATTTGTCTCTTTCCTAGTAGTTAAATACGATAACCTATCGAAAATTTTAAATCTTTGACTTGGAGGCCATCTGCTTTCAAATGCTAGATCAGAAAGTTGTACGTCTTATCTTTGCCTATAATTTCTACTTTCCGAATATCTGAACGTCACCTTCAAGGAGAACATCGCCACAGTCCTGGCAGGATACCGTCTAATATCCCTAGTAGATTAGTCAGATAACAAACAACAACAGCAAAATGCTGTATGATCGCGTTCAACCCCGTAACCTGGTGTTAATAAACCTCCCTGAGCCAAACCAGCATGGTCTTAACGATCCCCTGGGCATTTCTGATATCTCCGTCTTCAATAAATTTTCCATGCAAACACATCACATAAAATGTCAGTGAGCTTGACAGTGACAACTTGGCAGGTGGATGACATTTCCTTCCACTCCTGCACTTTATGATCGTCCTTCGCCGTGTCCATTTGAAGCCATCTATGAAACCCATGCCTATAATTAGTTTCCGTGAAGACGTAAAGGAGGCAATACGCCATCTTTCTGCCTCTATCTAAAAATCCATCAGCTTTGCCACGAACCCCACCCGCAGAGATTTGTCTCTTTATCCTGATGATTGACAAGAGTACCAGAGACTGGCTACAGCAAAGCAGAACACAATGCCGTTTAAAAAAGTAAGGTAAGGTAAAAATCCTCTGTGTGACCGACAACAACAAGGATAGTCAAGGTCCTATGCAACAGGCCGTTCTCAAAATCTCTTTTCCACGGAGAGACCTGAGTCGACACTCTAAACTACACTTATGCCAATCTTAACCACATGGCTATTATCGACCGAGTTTTTGAACATGGACCCCCAGATTATCTAAAACTCGTGTCCTGATAATGTCCTTCTGATAATTCAGGTTCTGAAGTTGCCCAAGACTGCCAGATTAGATGGTATTCCCAGAAAGCAGTCGTCTGCATCACTACCATTGCCAACGTTGTCCTCCATCTTCGTCAGCGTCCGAGCCCCTGGAAGATGGCGAACGTCGTAATGCGTTCCAAGACTGGAACCTTTCCCTAGAACTACTATCTCATTAGCTTTCTACCAACCCTGGGAAAAATAGTGGAGCAAATGATCTATTGCTACCTACAGACAGCATTGGAAGCCCCCAGCTCTGGATAGTAAAACAAATCAAAAAGGCTTTCACAACAAGCAGACCACAGCCACAGTCTTCTTTGATTTGGTCATCTCGTCCATCCAGCTGCCGATGGATTATCTAATTTGGTCCTTCCTCTCCGATCAAAAGTTATATGAAACTTGGCAGCAGAAAGTCACTCCAAAGTTACCCGTATTCCGTGCTATCTCTAACAATTGACCTCTACGTCTAAATTATTCCAACACAACGGTGGTACTATCAATCTCGCAATGGCATTTCCTGAATTGGACAACAAGTGGAAAATATGAATTAGTGCCGAGAAAAGTGTAGCCCTCCTATTCCCCACAAAAACCCGACCTTGATGGCGACCCGAGTTGTTAAGATTCACAATATTTGACCAAATATACCCTGGAGGAAAGAGGCGTATTACGCCTAAGAGACCCTGGTTGACAAACTCACCTGGAAGCTTAACATGAGTCTGTCGGTTGCAGTTCGTCAGTTTCCTATTTTTTCCGTGAACCAGCAGCTGTCTCTTATCAACAAACTGACAATTTATAAAACTACCTGATCATATTGTACGTCTGCCCCGTCTGAGGTTACTACGCAAACGCTCGCGTAAATAAACTCCTGGTAGTCCAAAATCGGACCCTTGGGATCTTCTTTGGCGCTTTGTGGTTCGTAACTAACACAGAAATTTATCTCCCAGCGTTGAATGCTACAGCAAGCCCATCTTCCATAAATTCTATAACAATGACATGGGTTTGAGCACAAGTTTCCGAAGATTCTGGTTTCCTATAAGGAAGCCAAAAATAGACCAACCACCATCTACGCCAGATCACCAAATAAGAAGTAGGTTAGGAGTTAGACTTAGCGGCTCCCCACATCACCGACAAAGTCAACGTCAAGGTTAATCTTGGTTTTTTCGATACCCCTTCGCGTATATGGTGGAAGATCTATGTTTCGTCTATGGTAAGAACTTGCCCCAAGAAGTCCTTCGGACTCTTAACTGGCTTAAACGAAATTCACAAGAAATTGCTTAACCATTTAAAACAGAAAAATTACTAATTATTGTTTGGTATTTATATGCCTTTTAATCATTGACGATTGTATCTATAGATACTCTTTTGTGGCTATAAATAAGCCTTCAATCTTGTTTATTACATTTATCTGTAATTAATTAAGTTAATTGCATACTTCACGATTGAATCGTGCGGTCTTTTTGATGGTGATGGGAGCACACCGGGTCATCTGTGGCTACTAACAAGTAAGCTTAATTCTAAGTTAAACCTACAAGATCATAGACATTTATAAAAAAAAGGAACTTGAAGAGTGATTGAGGACAAGCCCTGAAACCGCTCATCTACCACGTATATTGCTTGGGTGAATCAATTATAAACCGGAGTGAGAACGGAGAGGAGCTCGCTTCTGAGAGTTCTAGATAAACACTTACTGACAATCTAAACTTATTTCCCTGCGGTTATCATTTTACTGCACTACTTAAATAACGGAGATTTTGTTTTGTAATGCTTCAGCAAATTAAAAAAAATAATTTTTGCTTATATTTAATTCTCCGCAGACTTGATGGTTGCAGATGCTGTATTTTTAATTATTGCGGCGATCGTGGTTAAAAATAATATAAAAAGTTTTGTTGGATCTGAAACAGCTTTATTTTATTTCATTTCAGAACCATATCGTTCCTATTGAAAAACCTTTGTTTATTAACTTTCTACAGGTGTTTTTCACAGTTCTTGTTAGTAAAACTGTGCCAACTCTTAAGATGTTCCTTGTTTAAAGATGGTAGTTCTGGTGGTCTCTTTTTGTTACGACTACCCCCTGATCTATTAATCCAATGAACTTTAAGATAAGTACGAAGGTGCTGACTAATTATTCTTCTTGATATACCCAAAACTGGTTTTGATCCATAATAATTGTTAATCCTTGCATCGGCAGTTTATTAACTTTTTCGCCGTATTCAATTCTACACTGACCCGGAAGACAAAGCAGTCTCATATTATTCTGCTTTGTCAAATCAATAAATCATTTGTAACATTTTCAAACCAGTCTTGAAGCAGCTTTTAAAGTCACTGGGTAAAATATAGATGCATTTGCTTTCTGACGCCCTTCTATTATTCTTCCGTATACATTGTAGTATGGCATATCGATGTTTAAGACCCCAAGTGCAGCCAGCAAAATCAGATGCAGAGGAATAGGTAAAACACTTAGATCGTATGGAAGAGATACGAAATGTGAAAAAGATACTAATAAGAATATTAAAAAAGTTGGAGAAAATCTCAGATAGCTCAGAGTTCAGAATCGTAATCAAATGGCAAAAAAGCGGAAAGATTATGAAAAAATAATAGGGAAAAAGGTACTAGCAAAGATATTAAAAGATAAAAGAGTAAAAAGTAGACCTAGTAAAATGTCTCTTCTTGCTATTTATTACGCCCTGATTTACTGATTCAGTGGATTTTATGAAAATCATAAACACGGCCCTCGGCTTCTAGTTTTAGTCCGGAATAATCATTAGTTGATTTCTGCCTTGTCAGTTCATCAGGTTTTTCGTTGCCTTCGAGTTTACGATGACTTGAAACCCACATTAGTTTTACTCTGTTTGCTACGCTAGTCAAGATGTGGCTTTTGAGCGCTAAAGAGCTTTCAAACCACCCTACTGTCGGATAAAATATAAAAGCATTTACTTCTGCAGGCTTGTCTACTATTCTTCCCTATGCACTGTAGTATGGTGCATCACGATCCTAAGTAGAAGCAGCACTATCAAAAACAGGACGTTAGTGAGGACACCTAGGTCGTATGAATAAAGCGTGTGTAGCTAATATGGTACTAGTGAGAACCAAAATAATTAAAATCAAATGGTGAAAACTGGGAAAAGGTAGAAAAATAATGGCAAAAGATATTAAAATGTAAAACAGCATAGGCAGATCTAAAGAAAAGGTCTCTTCTTATTATTATCATGCCCTGATCTGCTGATCCAATAAACTTTATGCTAACCATAAACCCAGCTGCTAATTTGTTGACAAATTGTGATTCTTCGCGCATTCAGAGTAGCAATTGTTAGCTGATTCCACATTAGTCTCATCAGAGCTAGTTCGGAGTTCAGAACTAAATGGTGAAAAAGAGATAACGGCTAAAAAATAATGACGAAAATGTCTGAGTACGGATATTGAAAAGTAAAAGAGCAAAATGCGGATCTAAGAAAAGATAAATGGGGAAAGTTTGAAAAGATCAAAGATGGCTCCGAAATCAGAATTTGATCCAAATGATAAAGAAGCAGAAAGGCTGAGAAACAAGGTACTAGTACAAATATTAAAAGATGCAAGAGCAAAAGGCAAGTCTGGAGGAAAATTATTATCATGCCCTGATCCACTGATCCAGTAAACTTTATGCTAACCATAAACCCAACCGCTAATCTGTTGACGAATTGTGATTCTTCGTGTATCCAGAGTAGTAATTATGAGCTGATTCCACATTAGTCTCACTTTGTCCTTCTATGCCAATCTAGGTGTTGCTTTCAAGTCATCCTGGCTGTTGTATAAAATATAGAAACAATTACTTCTGCAGGCTTTTCTATTATTCTCTCTTATGCTCTGTAGTATAACGCATCATTGTTCACGATAGATATAAAAATAATGGCAACAGAGGTATTAGTAAGTATATTAAAACGTAAGACAGCAAAAGACAGGTTTAGAAAAAGGTGAATGGATGAAGATGGAAAATATCTGAGAGAGCTCGAAGTTTAGAATAGGGCCCAAATGGTAAAAAATAGGAAAGAGCAGGTAAAAATAATGGCGAAAGTACTAGTAAAAATATTAAAAGGAGCAAAATGCAAGCCTGGAAAAGGGTAAATGGAAGAAGTTGGAAAATATCAAGGATAACCCGGACTTCAGAATTGGAAGCAACTGATGAAAATAATAGGAAAAATAATGGCGAAGGTGCTAGTAAGAATATTAAAATATAAATGAGCAAAATGCAAGCCTAGAAAAAGTTAGATGAAGGAAGTTGAAAAGATTTTAGATAGCTGAGAGTGCAGAATTGAAATCAAAAGGTAAAAAATAGGAAAGAAAAGGTAAAAATAATGGCGGGGGTACTAGTAAGGACATTAAAAGATAAAAGAGCAAAAGTCAGGTCTAGTAAAATTCAACTAAATGGTAAAAAGTTGAAGAGTGGGGAAATAATAGAGAAAATAAAAATTAGAAAGAAGACTTATTTTGAGAGAGTTATGGAATAAATGCTCACTAATCTCTGTAAAATTGGACCTTGTTACTCGCATGGGAAGCCATGACTCTTTATGGACTGCTAAGTTAAAGAGTAAGTGAGTCTTTTCAACCCCTGTGTACCAGGTTAGATTCGCAGAGGCTGTCTCCGGCTTGAGTCCTTTTCACTTCTCCTGTTTTTAACGATATGTTTTGGTGTCATATAATCCGTCCTCATTTCTATCATCTCGTATGCATTGTACCTCTTCTTACTTTGTACAGGGAATTTTGTAGGCTATGTAGCCTTAGCCTGGCTTCTTTTCTATTCACAACATGAAGAAGAGGGAGACCCAGAAAAGTCTCTATTGCAGTAGTGGGCGTTGTCTTTATTGCTCCCGTTATGTTAAACAAACAAGTGTTTGAGTTTTGCTTGGTTTTAGAGCTCCTGTTTACCTTGGGTTACCATATCAGGGCTGGTCTGACCACCCTAGTGTACCATACGTGACCTTAGACTCTGTGATCTACAGATTTTTTCTAAGTAAGTTGGATTCTAAAGTAACGTCCAAATGCTTTTCTTCATCTTATAAATGTTTTTATAGAATTTTTATGTAAATTTTAAGAACTGTTTATTAGTTTAATTATATTTTGTTTATTTTTATAATGTGAAGTACTCTTTATGCTTTTGTTTTACTTTGTACTTGAACTCTTTACTTGCTATTGTATTTAAATTACGCTGACATTGTTTTGACTTCTTCTGTTGTACTTTCGTTCTTCACGAAAAAATAGTTGCAGGGGACACTGAGCTAATGGTAATTTCTAATTGCCGATCCCAGCTCCTGCCTGATTAATGATTGTACGTGAGGTTTAATTCATTCGTATTTACATTACTTCCAAAGCACGAAGCGCAATTCTCGGTAAGCCTGATCAAGGAATTTCCTCTTACAGCATGCATGGGCAGGGACGACCGCAGCCGCTTTTGATCGCGCGCCCATCCTGGCGATGTATGCAAATGCTGATTAGAAATTCCACGTTATCGCGCTGTCGCTGGTCGTGCGTGATGGTACAACGCCGGTCACGGCGTTTTGCAACGGCGCTACGCAGGCCGCTTAATTGTAGCGGCGCGTACCACATGCAAACCGAAAAGTATGTTAAATGCCCGTTTCGAAATGCCAACGACTGCCGGCAGTTCTTCGCGCCAAGGACTTCCTTTCGTGGGCACGTGACTGAAAGACACAAAGAAGTGCATAATTCAAGTGCACAAGTGTCGATCACACAGATATATGGCAGGCCGGGAATGAATCCGCGTAGTCGGGCGCCGCGCGACAACGCTCGCACACCTCACGAACGTCGCGCCCATAGCCCATTGTCGGCCACCGCGGTCCACTGAAGAATGGGGAAGGCTCGCCTTGTCATGGTGGTGCGGAAGCGGCGCAGTTTGTGACCATTGTGAATCGTGCCTTGCCCCAGAGACAGACCCGCCCAAGCGAGGATTTTTAATTTAAATTCGGGGTGTGAAATTTGCTGTAGTGCAAACCCAATCCTGCACCATGCTGGAGCTGAACGCGCAGCACCTGCTGGACGTCTTGAACGGGTATGTACGAACCCTCCAACCCTTGGCTCGACCAACAGCTTCCACAAAATCTACCTCATCTTCCTCCCCCATTTATCGCCTTCGCGAAGAACCCAATCGGCTCTAATCAGTCGGGCAGGAAATTAGCCCAAGTAAAAGCAGTCAGCTGACTTGACGATTGGCAACCTTTCACGCGGGCTTTGCACGGCCGGAATAAACAACGAATTTCGACACTGCCCTTGTTAGCTTATCTGGCCGCGGGGCAGATAGCTGTCGCGGAAAGAGCCGCGGGCGCGCATTTTTGCGAAAGCTGCGATTTTGGAGGCGCAATAGAAACCAGTCGGCGGCTAGCGGAATCCTGAGATTTACAAGCAACCAGTTTCGCAACGCATCTTAATCTGCTAATATCCGCGAAATGCCAAAAAGCGAGCGCCGCTCTAGGGCTCTTCGAGGCTTCACGTGATTTGCCAGCTCCAGGAAGATTCGCGGCGAATTGCCGGTTGTAAACGCTATAAACCGCAATTTTCATGCAAACACATTTTATGGCAGAGCAAACAGGCTTGTCTAATTGTTATTTATATGTCCTACAATGACAAACGGGTGTCGAGTCTAACTGTCGGAGTTGACACCAGGGAATTTAATATTTCCGACATCTTGGCCGCAAAAATTCCGGTTAATTGGCAAAACTTTCTAGATAGTTGAAGTAAATTAATAACTTTAATCTTTTTGTCGTTAATTACAAAGATAATTTTATAAATAATCATACAATACTTGAAATTAGAACATAAGTGGGCTTCTTATCAACAACAAACAGCTAATTTTTAAAGTTCAGTTTCGTAAGCGCTGGCAACTAGCTACAGTTTTAATTAAAAAACAGACAATAATGAAGTGAAAGTCGCCAACTTTTTGCGATTTGATTAAATTTCAAGTTACATCAGAGGCTGAAGAATGGCAAAACACGGAATTTTGAAACTGCCGGAGAATTCGAATTCGCCAAGAGAAATTTCAGCAACGAGCCCAGTAAGCTCGCGGCCGCGACCTTGACTTGGCGGCAGCTTACTCATCGGCGGATTGATTGAAGAAAGCCAATTCCGCGTGCAAATCCGCGCGCATTTTAACCATAAACTGGCTAACTACTCGTAAAAGTCGACATAAAGCAGGTTGAACCGTAAAAAATCCGTAGCGCGAAGGTGCACGTTTTACGGCTTTAATTCCGAATAAATTATTCTCGTAACCGCGTGACGTTCGAGAAATCGGACGGCGCAGGTGCCATATCGGCGGATGTGAGGAAATGGCACGTAGATTGGCTGCGGCTTGCATAAAACCTGGCCGAAGCCTGCGAGTGCTTCCAAGAGTGTGATGAAGGAAGGGAACAACCAAAAGAAATGATAGCAACGAAAGAGGTAAAAACGCTCTTGTAATTACCTTTAATGTAGACTGGGATGGTATTTCACACAAAAAAATTAAAGTAAATTTGGAAGACTTATATTACCGTCATTTAGTTGTGAGCACCAGTGTGGCCGAGTGGTTGAGGCACTTTGTTGCGGAACGGACGGGCCCGGGTTCAATTCCGACGCTCAAATGTCTGGCGTGCAGAATCGCTTTTGAAATAGCCGCACATATCTTTTCTAATTTTGTAGTGGCGTGTCTGATGCATCTATTTATTGTTGCGGATACTCGCTTTTAAGGCCGTTTTAGGCCACTGAATATTGACGACGTATGAGTGATATCAAGTTTTGAAGCGACTTCATTAATCAAGGCTTTGCTTGCTTGTAAGACAATTAATAGTTTTCCTATTAGTTTTTCTGACATTGTTAACTATAATTGTATCGTGCAGCTACGTGTGCTTACGTTTCGGAGTTCACTCGAAGGTACAACTGTGTCGAGAACAAAAAAACACACACAAAGGAAGAAAACGCACCAAAATCGCGCCTAGTTAAGAGAAAATAACGTGCCTCTATCAAAACGACAACTGTAATTCATAAGTACAGAGGCAAAAACAAAAGCGATTCCAACCCAATACTTCCTGTCTAACAGCCCTCTTTCTTTACTAATTGCGCCACTAAGCCTCACTTTGATCAACCTAAAGTGGCCTTAAACGCGAGTATCCGCAAAAATGAGCACCGCCACAAGAATAAGCATCCAAAAATCTAAAGAAAATGTTGCCTTTCTTTCAAAAGCGATTTCGCACCTAAAAACCCTTCCTTGTTAGTCATTAAAAATAATGGAGTACTAATAATGGCGGTCGTCTAAGGCGCGGTGCTTACCACAACCCCCCGGCCAATAAGGAAACATTTGCGAGCCTTAACCTCTCTCATCTCGCGGCCATGCTCCCACGCGAAACGTTGGAGCCTCATCACCATTCAACCATGGAAGTTTTCGTTTTAATTTTGATATAATAATAATAAAATCTTAGTTTATATCCCATTGTCGGGCAAAGGCCTCCCCTAGTATCTTCCAAAATAGCCAATATTTTGCTTCTGTCATTCAATGTAGTCTAGCTGTTTCTACTGTAGGGCCCAACAGGGAGGTGTTGCGTTTTATTTTTATTTTTCAAAAAATTACATATACGCCATTTATAATATAAAGCTCAAACAAAAATAATGTAATTCGGATGTGAAAAATGGCGGTATCCAAGTGGCGACTGTTCTTGTCCAGGCATTGTTGCAGGAGAGTAGAAAAATGGTCCGCACACCTTTTAAGAATAACGCGTAAAATTGCTCCGGTTATGTCTTCCGAAAGAACTTCAAGAGTCCATGGTTTTTTAATGTAAACCTGGGCTTTGAGATAGCTTCATAAGAAATAATCACATGGTGATCAAGGAGCACTGAAATGAGGCTTCCTGAAAATTTTCATTTAAAAAGAAAATTCCCTTGAGGCATGGCAAGTAGCCTCATCCTGTTGAAACCAAACCTTATTGAGAGCGATCCGACGGCTTCTCAGTTTAGGAATCAAGGTTTTACTCAGAAAAAGTAGGATCTAATTATATAAAATCCAGCTATTTCGACCCACACAGTTATTTTCTCAGTACGTAGGGGCCTTTCGTGAACACCCGAAAAGTGAAAATGAGCCTCGTTATTTTTCAAAGTCTCTAGCATCGTTTTTACGAACGTAAACCACCGTTTATAGTAATTTTCCTTCAGTTTTTCAACCACTACAATTTTGTAAGGATGAAGGTGGAGGTCAAAATGCAAAATTCGGCAAGCTACCCTGTCTGAAATACGCAAAGCACGAGCCTGTCGAACTCTTTCGTTGTTTTCTGGTGTTCTAACGGTCCAATCGCCTCCCTGAGCTGTTCCAGGGTCCACAGTTCATCTCGTTTTGAAGTTGTTAAACCATTTCAGTATTGATGAGCGAGATATGCGGCACCGCATCGACTAAAATTAAAGTGAATTCAAAATCTTCGCTGCAGACACCACTGAATGACCAGTTGTAACAAAGGTGTCGTAAACAAAGATGCCTTGTTTAATTATGCAGTTGTAACTAACAGCGCATGCTTTAGTTTTCCTCCCACCAATATTACACCCGTCTCAAAAACGTAACACCTCTCTGCCGGACCCTGTATATCGTCGATAACTGGTTAATTCTAGAGTCTATTTTGTTGAGTTTATAATCCATCTATCTTTAGCTACAGCTACGTGTCCAGCCCATATCCATCTTAGCTTTTTACAACACTGCGCTACATCAACAGCATCACCATGTTTTTAAGGGTTGTCATTTTACACGATCTTTTCTTTTTATATCTTCAGCAACTGTTAACTTATTAATTAACGAATTTTTTTCCATGCCACATTTATGTTTTTTCCTGCTGCCATTATTATTTGTTCCCTAGGATCGTCTTGTTGTTTGTTATAGTGTTACATCATCAGCAAATATAAAGTTAGATAAGTGCTTACCATTATGTTTATTGCCTGATTTTCCTACTCCAACTCTCCGAGTACTTGTACTTGTACAATGGAGTTGAATAGAACCGGAAATAACGGATCGCATTGTGGAACACTTTTTTTTATTTGGAACCTAGGATTTTTTCTTTCAATTTTTTGTAACCTCTCATGTTTTAATACACATTTTTTTACTTCTTGTTTTAGAGTTATCCATAAAGCAGACGCAGCTTTACTGAATGAAATGTTTTTGAAAAGTCAAATAATGCTACAAACAGAGTTGTATTTGTTGTGTTTTTTTTATAATCTCCTTTACCGTAGGTAGATGGTCTATCATAGAATAGGAAGATCTAAAGCGGGTTTGCTCATGGGGTTGGTGCTTGTCTAAGGTTTTTCGTATTTTGTTGCAAAAGTATTGTTGCACAAACTTTATAAATATTTGATGTTAAAACAATTAGTCTGTAGTTGATGCACGAGATTGTCCCTTTTTGGGTTGTTCGGCCATGATCGAAGTTTGGTATCTCTTCAGGTGTTCAGAAGAAAATCTAAAAAAATTTAGAAAATTTTCCGCCACAGTTGTGGACCAAATATCAAGAGATTGTAGACTTCATTAGGGCCACTGCCGGAATTTGGAAACCCTCGGCGTTTTGCCACAACTGTGGCGGACATTTTCAGAAGGAAATCTTCTAAAAAGTTTAAAATTTATTTCCTCAGTTGTAGACGACACGTCCAGCGTTTCCAAACTCTATTAGGCTGTGGTCGGAATTACAAACTCTTGATGTTTCACCTTTAACTTCTTCTAAAAAGTTTTAAAAGATTTTCCGCTACAGTTGTAGATGAAACAACAAAAGTTTCCAAATAATCGGAATTTAGAAACTCTTGATTCTTTGTCCAGAACTGCAACGGATATCTTCAGAACAAAATCTTCTAAATATTGCTATGGTCAGAATTTGGAAATTCTTGACATTTCGCCTACAACTGCGGCAGAAACCTCCAGAAGGAAATATTCTAAAAAATTTAAAAGATCTACTGTAATTGTAGACGAAATGCTAATAGTTTCTAAACTCCATTAAGCCGTGGTCAGAATTTAGAAACTATCGATGCTTTGTCCAGAACTCCAAAAATTTAGAAGATTTTCCGCCAAAGTTGTGGACAAAACGTCAAGAGTTTCGAAACTGCAACCACGACCTAACAATACATCAAAACTATGGTCTTGAAAGCCTTTGCATTTACTTAGGGCTATAATTATCATTCTTTTTATCTCCCTTTTTATCTAGTAAAATTATTTATTGTTTTGACTTATCTTGTGTTTCTAACATTTTGTTTAATATTCGTTATTGTTGTTGTTCTATTATATCTTCTATACCATATTTTATTATATCGTTTTTGAGTTGCTTTATTGCACTTCTTATTTTTGATTTTTGTATAGCAGGGACAGTGTTTACGTCTTTTTCCGGTTGATCTAATATTGACTACAGTTCTTGGTAGTATTTGTTACTATTTGTAAGATCTTTACTCTATTATGTTTTGCAGCATTGTTTTCTGGATTGATTAGGTTTGGTATTTGTTGTTTCTACCTGATAAGGATTTATATGGTTTTTTAGTTGCTCCTGACTTGCCTGAAATAATTCTCAAGAAATATCTTATAAAGATTTCTTTACATTTTGATAATATTGTTTCTTATTGCTCTTTCAGTTTGTTTATTATATTTGAAGTAGGCAATTCTTGTTGAGCATTTTGTGTTCTTTTTGTTTTTAGTATTTCCCGTTTCATGATTATTGCTTGGGTTTCCTTTGTTTTAGTGTGTTATTTTCCGTGTTTGTTTTGCTTCGCTTGTACCATAGGCTTGTTGAAGTTCTGTATTACCTGCGACATCTTTTGTTATGGCCATTGTTTCTGGTATGAATTTTTTATAATCTAATGCATTAGTGGATTTTTAAAATCATTTTTTATATTTGTTGAATTATATAGTTGTTCTAATGGGTCATTTCCTGTAGAAGCATATATATGTAGTATTATTAGTTTGTTTGCTTTTGTTAGTTTGCTCTAGTTCTAATTATTTTTTAATATTTTTCCTTCATATGCTTATATATGCAGAATCTAATTCCAGCTTGACCGGTTTCTCTGTCCGAAATGGTGAAACAAGACACCTTTTTACTTTCTTTTTCACTAATTCTTCTTATTTCGGGTAGTCCTATGATGTCCCATTTTATTTCTTGGGTGCTTATTTTAGTTCTAATATTCTCTCTCCCTATAGTTTTAAATATTTATTATGGGATGTTCTTGATGTCCTCTTTTCGAAGAGTTGTGATGTTCGTTGTTTTCTTTGTAATTTTAAGGGGAATTTAGATTTTCTTTCCTTGGTTGCCTGTGGTTGTATTCTTGTGCATGGCTTGTGTCGTCTTTTTCTTTGAATAGCTGGGTATCTCATTAGTTTCAGGCTGTTTGGGGCCTTCATTTTTTAATTGGGATGTACCCTTGTTAACTTTCCATTTTTTATTCGCCTTTTGCTTCTTGGTTATTTTTCTTACTTCTTATTGTATTTCTAGCTCTGTTTTGGTCACGTTACTTTCTTTTAGTTTGTTCTAATTTTATAAGCCGATGTGATATTACTCCTGTTTTTGTTTCTCCACTTGTTAGATATATCCCACTAATCCCTACTTTTTCTATTGTTAGTTTATTTTTTATAATAGCTATTTTTATCATTTGTATATTTTCTTTTTCTTTCTCACTTTTATTTAATTATTTGATTTATATATCGCTTTCTGTCGGTTGCTTTTAAATTTTATTATCTCTCAAGCTTAATGATTGAAATTTTTAGTGTCTCCTTCTCAAGTTTTAGCTTTTAGTTTGTGCTTTGGCGGCTGTTACCTGTTTTATCTTCTGAATTTATTTTCTGCTTTATAAACGTATTTAGCCATGTTTGGTTTTGACGGTTGCAATGTTGTTCTAACCCTTTTCCGATCTAGGAACTTAAAAAATATTTTAAAGTTTATATCACAATTATTTGATTTTTTGGTTGTTTCTCATAATTAATTTACATGTTTTTATAACAAATTTAAATATTTTCAGACAGGTGTTTGCTACACAACGAGCCATTTGCTGTTTTGGTGATACATAATTCGAAGAAAAAGTGCTTTCTTTCCTCAAATATTGTAGGTGATATTTTCTATCAACAAATTTTCTAACTCATCTACATAAAATTTGGTCGTTTTAATCGTGTAGTACTTTACCAACTAAATAAGTTGTCTCAAAATTTCTTTCGTTTTATTAGCCAGTACATTAGTGCTCAAAATGATTGGCTCTTCTTCGGATTACCAACCATTTGGTATAAAATTAATTAAGCATTCATTAAGGCATGTTCAAAATCATTGACCTCCTTTGACCATGTCGGACAAAGTGTGCTAAACGATTTCAATCAAGTGCAAATCGGGACTGCAGGCTGGCCAATCGATAGTCATGACATTTTTGATTGTGAAGCACTTTATGACGTCGACTACGTGATCAGTATGGTCATTAAGTTCGACCATAGAATGCTTGTGGTTGTATCGGCTCTTATCAATTAAAAATAAACAAAAAATTGATCAAAAATTTTTTTGGGTTGGTTGTACAAATCTTAATCATCACCTGATTGTTGCTATAAGTTATGCAGATAATAAAGCCGCCGCCTCTTTGCTGGCGCTTAATTCGCTGCAGCTGAGCATTTTTAGTTCCACAGTTGTCAAAAGTGCAATAAAAATCGTTTCTCATCTATGATCTGAAGTCGGTTTTCAATTCCCAAAACATAAAAGTCAGAAGACTTCTTTAAGTGCAACTTTTTTGTTATATTCTTGAACATTGAAGTGCGGAAGATCATCGATCAGGACGCAATCAAATTGTAGCAGCTTTTGATGATAGACGAAGTCGTACAGACAACATTATATGACATTTAATTTGACTCATAGTTCGCTCTGGAATAATTCACGGCCGGTCCACTTTCCAGAATGTGGCTATTCTAAACCAAAGAATCTAGCCATTTCTGTGATCGATGTATTTAAATTTAAGTTTCTTTGGTTTCGAAATCATTCTAAAATAGTTTTGCAGTATTTAGGATGTTCGAAAATAAACATGGGTCTAAAAGGCTGAAATTGGCAGCAACTTAATGTAGAAAATTGATATTTTGCTACAGAAGCAAAAGGCAACATTTGTTTTGAAACATACTAAAATCTTCTCAACATTTCAGACGAACTTGTTATGTAAGTGCTGAAATTCGAGAGTCATAATTTTGATTATTGGAATAGATAAACAATATTTCATGTTTTATGTATATTATGTTAGTTATATGTGAATCCAGATTTTGAACGATCCAAATGATCTAAATGATTAGCCAACCCAAACATACGTATCTATCTAGACAAAAAATAACTCGTCAGTGACATATGTGCAAACAGCCAACTCAAGGTTAATATAAAGTACTGAACAGATTAGGAAACGGAAAATAAATGAGCTCAGATTAGATGGAATTATCGATAAAGAACAAAATAGTTATTTTAGAAAACAACATGAAGATACAACTGCTTTCGTGCACGTCAATTATTACTTTGCTGTCTATTCTTGGTTATCAAGGACTGACTACATCAAACCTGATTATACAGATTTGTTGTGACTGGTTTTTCCTCTTTATTATTCACTATTAGAACGTTACTTCAACTAAATGTTCAAATCACTTTACTCACTACAGTGGCCACTTAATATTGTAGCAAAGCGCTACTGAGTATCTTAACAGAGAACTAGTTAGAGAATATTATGATATACTTTTCGTGTACCTCGAAACTATGTACAGAAACTTCTCATAAGTGGCAAAATACAAGGACGACAATCAGTTCAACAACGCCAAAGCTCATGGTTAGGAGATTTGAGAAAATGATTTGGGTGCTTATCTAAAGAAATCTTCCAAACCAGAAGAATAAAAAGTTTATGACTGAAAAAGACTCCCACTTTTTAGAGAGATGCCGTACTTTACGGATATGTGATATTGAAGACAACATAACTGATAGCTAATGAAAACGCCCCAAACAATGTTCAAGCTTTATGCATCCATTGTTACGTCCAAATCAGTTGATTCAACTGTCGTTTAAATATATATTAGTTCAGACTTAAAGGTAGCATGAGGAAGTTATTTAAAAATGGAATAAGACTACCAAAAAGAAGGCATGTTAGTCCAAGAACTAAAGATAACATGTAAAAGAGAAGAGTCAATTGAAAATAAAGGCATATTGTGCATAAGAAATTTCATTTTTTCATTTTTGGACTTAATTGTAACAAATGTATTTTCATGCTTTTGTTTTCTAAGATAGTCTTCACTTAAGTCTACGGTAGTTTTGCCTTAAGTGTTTTGGAGCTATTTTACGTCCTTTATCAATACTTTCATCTAATCTGAGCTCATTTATTTTCCTTTTCCTAATCTGCTCCATACTTTATGTTAATCTTGAGTTTGGTGCTTGCAAACATGTCATTGCACAATCTATTTTTTGCCGAGATAGTTAAGTATGTCTGGGTTGGCTAATCGTTTACTTTCTTTGTCAAAATGCTTCATTCTTTTACTAAATGCTGCTTTCCGAATGGTTTTTTTTGCATAATTTTTTCAGTTTTAATATTTGGATCGCATATAACTGACATAACCTATTTTTTATTCTTCTGTATGTTTTAAATCTGTCTATTATTCTTAGAGTTTTATTTGTTTCTGGATTATAATATCTACTTCCATATTTTAATTAGATTTTTAATATGTTTAGTGACTTGAAAAATGTACAGGGTGCTCCAGAAAATAAATGCAAATGTAGTAGATAGCGCGGACTAAGAGATTCGACAACGTCACCAATTTGGAATTAAAACTCATTACCTTCCAAGTTCTGCTTCAGCTCATCAATTGCTGGTTTTATTCAGAAAATCTTATTTTTTATTATCAATTTTCTTGATTGGTTTATTTCCATACCACCATCTTTGCTTTTCTTCTATTTTCAGCCAACCTGAAATATATATTGTAGTATTAATTTTTCGTGCATTTTGTTCGTCTTCTGCAATAGTCTCCCTTCTCTTCTTGAAACACGTTTCTTCTTTTATGCCAGTTATAATTCTCTATGCTCTTTCTCTTGTTTCTGCATTGGTAATCCTAACTACCCAGCTAACACCAGATCTTAAAAGCTTCAGTTTCTCTTCCTTTCACTAGCGGTGATTAACCATGTGCATCCGGAAAGTGCTATACTTTACCCAAATGTTTTTATTAGCTGATTTTTGTTAGTTGATGAGATTTTATTTCTTATTAGTAATCTTTTAGTCCTTTTAGCTTAATTTGTCTATGCTTTTGTTTGTTTCTACCGCATGTTTTCATCTTACACTTTATTATTGTTATATTGGTCATTTAATTAAACTTTCTTTCTCTTCCCTCTGTTCATTTCTATTTCTGAATTTATTCAGTGCGTCTGTAAAATAGTTGGAGATAACGTGCTTTCTTGTCTTACTTGCATATTAATTTTAGCTACCTTGTGTGTGTTTATTGTCTCTTTTTTTTTGTTTACAGGCTTCTACCCCTATTTAATTTTCTCTGTACATAACTTCAAAAACTGCCTTTTACTTTACTTGGTTTATGTCGACAAATGCGATATATTTTTCCTTTTCTAATTTTCTTTTAGTATTAATCTTAGAATTGGCATTGCTTCTCTTTATCCGAGTTTTTTCTAAACCCAAACTGATCTTTTGCTTTTTTATTTTCTCGTATATATTTATGATTTTAGGAAAAATCTGATTTAATCGTACAGCTTTATTTGTTTTCAGATCTTGTATCCCTTTTTGACATTCTACATACATTATGGTATCTCTTTCCTCATATTTCTCTCTTTTCTTTTTATGTACTACTTCAACGTATTCGTCTCTCTCTTGGTTGGGGTATTGTTTGCACCTTTCTGGAATTTTCTATTGTTTTAGTAGGATTTTTTCCTGTTTATCCGTAATTTCGTTGATGTGTCATCTGGATTCTTTAAAAAAGTTTTTACTATCTTATATGCCTTGTCTGATTTAGCTGCTCTAAGTAGTTCGTCTACTTCTTCGCATATTTCATCTGTTTCTTAGTTATCTATAGAATACTTATTTTTCTTTTGTTTTTATATTCTTGAACTTCTCCCTTTCTATTATATAATTTACTATTTATGGTTTTCTTTTTTCCTTTTTTTCTCTGTTGAATACTTTATCTGCTGCTAATATAATACTATCCTTTATGTTTTTCTTGGTAGATATATTACTTTCTTTAGTTTTTCTAATTATCAAGCCCTGCTTTGCTTTGTCTTCATTGTCAGACTATAACTGTTCTTTGTGTCGGCCCATAAATAACTTCTATAGTTTCAATCTTTGTTTCAGTCTTTGATATATTTTATTGTCTTTCTGAGTTTTTTACGTGCATCTTTTGTGCACATGATATTCAAAATTCGATTAGTCGGTCTCCACTTTCATTTCTTTTCCTTACTCATATTTTTCATTTATTTTCCGTTAGGTTTTCTGCCACTATTGCATTTCAGTGTTTTATTGTTATTAGGTTCTTTTCCCTCTTTACTTCTTATTACTTCTCCAATATTTCCATGCATTTCCTCTAATACCTCTTCCTCATACTCGATAGCAGATATAAATCTATTATTATCCTTAAGTTATGTAAAAAATATTATTTTAATCTCTTTTTATGTGGTTGCATAAGTTGCTGCTTCTGTGTTAATAATTCTTTATTCTTCGCTTTTTGTGGCCAAGTCTATGTAGTTTATCTTCTAGCAATTCGTGATTTACGTTTTTTCCCGAATTTTAGCATGGTTTTTATGCGCATGTTTCTTTCTTCTTTGTTTTTTGTTTTTATACGGAGATCTGATTGGGAGGACGATTTTAACTTCTTAGAAAAAATGCTACGACGCCATGTTTACGCGTAAAGCTATCCTTTGGTTCTGAGGTTTTCTTTTTCAGATCATTTTTGTGTATATGGTCAGAGCCTCAGTTGTAAAAATGTCCGCGCCCAAACCATTTGTCGAAAAAGTTGCATTACAACACGATGGTATTGGGTGGAGTGCTCCATCTTGATAAAAGTAATTTCTTTGCCTCCAAGCAACTCCTCGGCACATGGATCGGCGGATTCCTGCAGAATATCTTCGTAAACATCACCAGTGGAAGTTTAGCCCTATGATGTCTAATAATGTTAATTTTAAAGAGCCCTAATAGATGTATGTGTATCGATTAATTATAAGTTAAAGGTATCCTTGTCGCTCTAAACAACTTTCACGCACTCGTCCTTGTAACTTTTACAAAATTGTCAATAAAGAGCGAATACCCTCAATAACTTTCAACATAACCATAAAAAGTAAAATCTACATGCATTAGGAGTTTTAATTGTGCTTTATTAAATTAATTGGGACGCTATTCAGAATAACAAATTTTGTTTTTTAATTATTTGGGAAAAACAGAACGATTAACATCACGGGAAAACATGCAAAATATCGTAAGAATGGCAAAAACTAATTTTAATTTTATAATAAGTACGACGAATATTGTATTCGCATTTCTATTATTCTTGGTAAAGTAGATTTCACATAGGAGTTAAAAAATAATAACAATGCACGTAAATAAACATAAAATTAATTAATCAAAACAGAATTAATTATTCAACGAATTATCATAGTACAAAGTTGAAGTTATGTAAGAAGATTAACACTTGAAGCAACGTGCAAACACGAGGTAATTACAAGGTGTATAAATAAGTTCTCAGCTTTAGATTTCACAGGACGCAAATCACCGTTTACATGTAACGTATTAGTCCGCCCCCTTGCGGTTTTAAAGCAATGACATTTGGTCTTTCGAAACATCATGCGATTTGGCGTTTGATGCACATAACCTCAATAATCAGCTGTGTTCACGATGGCAATCACAAAAGAGCATATTCTATTTTCTATCCACTTCGCGTTTCATCTTAAGAAAAACGCTGCCAAAGCCACCGAAATGATTTGTGTAGCATATGGTGAGAATGCTGTAAGTCACGCAACGTGCAAAAAGTGGTACCAAGGATTTCACGGAGGAGAGTTTAGTCTTGAAGATCAACCACGCGCTGGACGCCCTCAAACATTTGACACGGATGAGCTGCAGACGCGTTAGGCTGGGAACTTCTCCCCAGACATGGCCCCTTCTGATTATCATTTATTCCGGTCGTTACAGTATCACTTGGCTAATACGCACTTCAAAACAGAAGAGAAAGTCCGAAAATGCATCGATAACTTTATCGTCTCGAAGTCGGTGAGCTTCTATCACCAGGGAATTCGCAAGCTACCCGAAAGACGTCAAAAGGTCATCGATGCCAACTGAGAATACTTTGATACTTAAGCTTTTTTTGTTTGTTTTTAAATAAAACTTTAATTTTGCAGAAAAAAGCTGAGAACTTATTTATACACCTATTATATCGCCATGTTCGAGAACAAAATAAGATAAACACAATTACCCATTCGTTATCAATTTAATTCATTGTTGCAGTATTACAAATTATTACGGTGTTGTTTCAAATATTTAACAAGTAATTAGCTTTAATTAGTTTCACATATTTAGAATAGTTTTATTTTAAATTAAATTCACTTTCACGTTTTTATTTTCTGTTCCTTTTTTATATGCAGTATTTAAATATTCGATTAAAAATAATTTATTGTAGTAAATTGTTAGTTCAAAATAAATAGCCACCTGGGTTTTGATCGGAAATGTTGGTTTTTTCACAAAATCTCCGATTACGATTTCATACATATTCTGTTCAGTTTTTGAAGTCATCACCTGTTTGTGGATTGCTGGCGTGGACCGTATATTTTTAGCACAGTAAGTCAACTGTTGCTCGAGCTATATGACAGGTGACGTCGTCTTGCTAGGACCACATTTTTCCAGATCCATGTTATCCCGTTAGTACAAAATAAATTGATAATAATTGTCATTTACAGTAATAATATTTACAGCATTATATTCGAAGAAGTATAGGCTTATTACGACATCTTGCCATAATCCGTACCAAACAGTGGACTCATTGAGGTTGCATTTTCTTTTAATAAGTTAGTCTAGGATTCTTATAACCCTAAATGCAAACCGTTGAGTTGAATGATGATTATCCATCTCAATGGAAAATTTATCTGGTCTAAAAACCAACTGAACGATTGTCCACGGTAAGAATGGCCAAAGAGCTTAAACACGTGCACGTCTTTCGTGAATATTCGCTGATGAAAGCTTCTTGAAAAGTTATACACGATACCAATCCGATGTTTTTGGATTTGACTTTTAACTAACTATGGGAATATTCTCGTGAGGCTTTACCATACGCTAATCCTCACGATCTATAACCGATCCAGTTTCTATCACGCTAATGAATTTAATTTTTCTAGTAGTATGACTTGAGCAAACATTCCAATAAAACAATCGTTGCAGTCAAATCAAAATTTGTTCATTCAGTCTGCCGAGAAGAGATGGTGTCAATTTTTTGAGACTTAAATAATGTATCGCTTGATATAATCGTTTATAAAAGTGCCAATACTACATCACATTGAGTGAACTCAAGCCAGCACGGAAAAATTTTGTTACGCAAAATAGGACCCTTCAAACTACATCTGATCCCCCAAAACACAAACATTCTTAGCCGCTAAGACATTTCAGTCAAACGAAAATGTGGTTGGAGCTCTTTCAGAAAACGGGCAGGGTACTACGCCCAAGATACTAAAATGCCCCTCAATTATCTCAATTTGCTCTCACTTCTAGCTGCGATCCTAATTAAAGACTAATCACCCAGAACGTTGATGTCGACGAATCCTTCATCGCACTTTGACAAGGCGATAAATTCGTCTAGTACTATGATGCCTTAAGAGGGCAATGACCCTCTGAAAAAATAGCTAATTCTCAAACACTCGTAAAATAATATTAAGTTTTTGAGAGACATAAAAGTGATTCAATTTAACACTTCAAAGCAACTTGTCATTGCCTTTAAACGTTTTTAAAGAAACTAGAAGCGGATATTTCTGGCGCCTATCACTTTCTCCTCTTTCGATAATAAAAGGTTTATTTGCAGATTATTAGCGATTAGACAATCTGTAAGACAAATCCAGTTAGCACATAGACGTCGACTTGTAATTGTTGCGATAAGATACTATAAAATGTTTACTATCACAATAGGGGACTATAAATATTAAAAGATAACGCTATCGTAAGTACGATATTATAAGATGTATATATTTATAACTTTATAACTCTTAAGATAATTGTCGACAACCTCGCCTAATACATTGCTAAAACCAGACAATAAATATTTGAGTACTTTTTAAATATTTAATCTTCAAAAAAAATGTGTGTATAGACCGCATCCTGGCACAAATTTCTCTAAGGTTTCGTACAAGTTATATGGGTTGCATTAACGTTGGTGTACTTGCACGTTATATCACAATTGCTACTTGGGGTGTTCAAAAATGATTGCCAACACAATTGTCTTCCGATGCTTCTCGTTACAAGCATTCATCTTTAATGTTTATGCACTTTTGCTATCGCTCCGGCAGTTTTCGTGAAACTGTTGCAAACTGTTATATGGGTGTAGCACGACAAGACTTGCGGACAGCCGACCGAAGCTCGCTATTGAAGATGAATTTTATTACGTCAAAGTGTGATTAATATGGGACATGTAGAGTATGTTGTATCGGAAAGGCTGCATAGCAGCGAAGTTGTGACATAGTCTCCATACACATTAGATACACATTTTTAGAGGGAATGGAAATCATTTTTGAACCTCCAAAATAAATACAATAATCATCAATAATTTGACAGGAGTAAACAAATTTTACTTTGCTTTTCTGGTTCTTTTAGATTATGTTCTCACTGTCTTTGATTTTTATGATTACTCTGTGCACATCGCGCAGTACGATTATATTAGCGTTTCTTTGTAACTTAGATGAGTAGAATTCTTTCCGTATTTTTGAGATTATCTTTGTAGATCTTTGTGTTTGTAGGCTACCTCTCATGTTTTTTATATTTCTTATTTTTTGTGCTGGTATTTCTTATACGTCTAAATTCTAAATGCTAATGTAACAATTCCAGACGAATAAGAAATAGGAAACGGGCCAAATGAAGCAGAAATAACAGTCTTCGAGAGTAACTAAAAATGGAAAATCACAGAAAGGAAGCATCTTAGAAGGGAAACCCAGTTGAAACAAAATGGTTAACAAAAATCTTTCAACAGGCCTAGAACCAGCAAGAAATACCAAAAGGTTGGGAAAAAACATTATTATCCCATATTTAAAAAGGAAATTCTGCAAACTGTGAAAATTATTGAGCAATTTGCCTAACAATGTACAAAAACGACTAAAGACATATGCAATAAGAGCTATAATAGAAAAATCTAAGTAAAAATAAAGATTTATAACTATCATTCTGGACATAAAATTCTCGTTTGACCTATTGTTTCCGTTCTCCTCCGTTCTTCTCCACCAGTCTCTTATGTTGCGTCGCCACTTTGATTAACAAAATATTTTTCTAACTTGGCATGCTGCCACTAATTTGCTTTATTTGTTTACATGCCAAAGTATCGCCTCCTTTTTCAGCATCTTACAAAATGTTGTCATTTATTATGCCTAATTCGTCCACCCACTCATCCAATGGTTCTACATCCTTCTTCCGAGTAATACTGGAAGACTACTGGAAAGGAGACAACGCGATTAGTGTAATTTGTGGTTTAAATTTTCCCTCTATTATTTCTTTATATAGTCATATACATTCCTGGAATTATTATATTAAAAAAAATGTCCACCTCTACACATTGGTAGTTTATGAATTGCCGTTTTGTCTAGTTCCCTTATTTTAGTTTTTCAGTTCTTTGTCCATTAATTTTGCGTCTATATTAATTTCCCTTCTACTTTAAAGATGATACTAGTTGCTTCTCTTTTATCTATTAGTAGATAATCGACTTGATTATTTGTGAATCTATTGAGATGTACTGATGACATCAAGAAAATTATAGGCCCAAAATCTATAGAGCTGGCACAGGATAGAAAACGGTTGAGGGCAATGAGGGAGGCCTATGTTCAAGGATGGACGACAAGGGCTGATTAAAGAAGAACAAAAAGGATCATATGTGTGATATGCAGAAAAATAAGTTTTAACGTCTGGAATAAGGCCTTTCCTGGGCGTTTTCAAAAAACTTGATCTTTAAAGCTTCTAATTTGAAATAAGCTTTGATAACCAAGTAGCCACGTACCACGGTAGATCTCCAAAGGTTTAGTTTTCCAAGTAGAAAACTCATTGAAATGAAAATGGCGTTGTCAAGCAGCTTATTTACACGCTTCATGTTTTGTCCGTGGCTTGTGGCTGGAATTTGCATATTATTTTTCTTTGGCCTTCTTTATAATTCGGGGCATGCCGCTCAGTGCACGATTCCTCGTACGAAATGCTTTACGGTTTCGGTTTTTCCATTAAAACGGTGAAACTTGATGAACCAATTTGCAACCAATTGGTATTCGCTCCGTTCCATTTTTAAGAAACTAGCAAACTAAAAATGGAACTAATTTTCGCTCTTGAAAGCGTCGGCGAGTTGGCAGCAAACTTGAAATGTTGCCTCTGGAACACCCTCTTACTGGACTGTATGCCGAAAATAAACTCAACTGTAGCTGCTAATACTTATTTTTGCTTTGCGAAGTTTTGATTTTCGTCGAATTCATTCAGATTCAGCATGTCTGCTTCTTTGCATTCTTGGCGCTGTAAACTACACTCTCCTAATGCTTTAAACGCTATTTTAGAAAAGTGTGCAAATTCACACACCACAACTCATTAGTATTTTCAAACAACTTGGTTTACGGGTTGAATCGCGTCGCTTATAAAACGATTCTCAACGTTTCTTCAAAAACTGCTTCAAGGTTACGTTATCTAAGGCAAATTGTCTCGTGAAGAAATGCTTGGAATTACTGCTTCTGATGATGTAATTGTGATCATGGTGATGAGCCACATTTCCACTTGGATGATCGTGCCAACAAGTAGAACTGTCGATTTTGAGCAAAAGAGGACTCACTAGAATTACACCAGGATTTTTTCGTAGTGCTAAAGCTACAGTTTGGTACGAAATTTCGAAAGTGCGGATTGCCGAAATTTACTTTTTGAAAAAGAGGCTACAGTCAGAGTGACATACTACGCAATTTTTTGCATTCAGAACTTCAACGATTGCAAATTAATTTGGAAGAAATGTTTATTTGCTACCAAATCCACCCAATCAAAAACATTAATGAGAGGAAAAGCTTTACCTATGTTATCGTGCGGATAGTGGTATAATTTTTTTGGTCACATAAACGCAGTTTATCTATTTTTGCACCCTCCATGTAAAATTAACTCATTATCCTATCACTTTTGGGCTGGGAAGTATCAGTGAAAACCAAAAATTTGCTCGTATTTCCAAATTAAATCTTCCACAAGCCGCGATCTATTCACACCTTTTAACTCGCCTTGTCATATTTGCATTTTAGCCCGGGTTTGAAAGGTATATCTGCAAAAATCAGTTTAGCCTTGGAAGCCAGATTGGACCAAATCGAAACATAGGTTTTTGTTCAACTTAAAGAAGGAACTCCTCCAACGAAGTATGGCGTAAAGATTTATTATCTAAGTTAAATAAGATAATATAGAATATGACAAAAGATCTTAGGTCATGTTTTCATCCACTTCTTGTTTTTTCTTATGCCTTTACTCTCAAGAACGTTGTGGTCTTCCTCGCTTTTTGCCTGCAGGTTGTCATTAATTTATTTTTTTGGGCCATCGATCTTCGGGCGTCCTCATTAATTGTCCAAACCAGCGTAAATTGCATATTTCGATTCTACCAATTATCTACTGTTCGCTCAGCTTTTATGCGTTGTCTAATTTCTTCGTTTGGTATTTGATGAAGCCTAGACGTTCCAGCTCTATGTCTCAAGTAATCCAATATTTAATTCTTCTAGTCTATGTTTATTTCTGCACCGATTACCCAGATTTTGCTTTCAAAACAGAGAACCGCTTTTACTATTGTCTAACTAATTATTTTCTTGGTGTATTTAGACATGTTTTTACCCCACAGTATTGAGTTAAGACGGTTGCCTTACTTGATCAATTTTCTACTTTTTTTAATTCTATGTTTCTACAAGAGTTCTCAAATATTTAAATTTTTTTCGTTTTTTAGGTTTACTTGCAGTCTCAACTTCTAATATTCAGTATAGAGCCTCTATAATTCCAGATCAAATGAACCTTTCTGCTATAAGCATTTGCTCGTCCACAAAATGGAGTGCGTAGAGATAGTTTTCGTTGATTAGTATGCTTATGCCTGTACAGTTCTTCTTTCAGTTACGCAGTACTATTTCTAAATGTAGGTTAAAGAGGATTGGTGATAGGCTACATCCCTGGCGGAGTCTTTTTATTATTAAAAGAAACCTTGACAATTTTCTTTTTCTAACATATACTGTATTGTTATTGTAAAGTTTTTCTATAACAGCTAGCAATGGGGTATTCATGTTTAGTTGAGCAATGGCTTTCCAAAGTTTACTTTTTGGTACCGAATCATAGACCTTTTTGAGATCGACAAAGGCCAGATGAATTTCCTCTCCCTTTTTACTTTCCTTATTGTTGTTGTAGTGTGAAGAGATTATCAGTATGCGAATGACCTGGTATAAAGCCACTCTAATCTTTACTTATACGGTTACTAACATCCAAACTTACTTTTTCTTGAAGTACCTTTCCAAAAGGTAAGCTAAGTTCTCTATAGCCCATAGGATCTTTTCTATTTCTATTTTTAAAAGCCGTTATATAGGCTTTTCTATTTTTCAGGATTTATACCGATATAATGCCCTTATTCAGCAATTTGGTTTTTCGGTTTGTAATTTCTTTTCCTCTGTATTTCAGTAATTCAATATCTATATTGCCTGGTCCTATCGATTTTAAATTTATCATATTTATCAGTTTCTTTTTCTGTTATTAGTAGATCATTGTCATCTGTTTCCACTACAGTGTATTACACAGTCTATTTAAATTTACTACTATTTTCTGTCAGTAATTCTTCGTAATATTCTTCTTATACTGTCATGTTTATTAAGTAGCAGTTTTCAGGTGTATTATTTGTCTTTATTTCTTTTATTGTTTTCAGCTTTTAGTAGGCATATTGTCAATCTTGTTACATTTTTATTTCCAATATTTGTTTTTTATTCGTTTAATTCTTGTCCTTAATTATTTATTTTTTATTTATCATCGTCTCTTCTTCTTTGATAAGCAGCACTTTGTAGTGTTTGTTGAATGTTGTCATATTTATTTTCTATATTATCTACTGGCCCATTACTTCTGAGTTTATTTTCAAATCTATGTTCATATAACATTCTAATGCTAGGTTCTGATAGTAGATATAATTTATTTATCTGTTCTTTTGCGTTTTGATCCTCTGTCTTATTATCTATAGGTGATGTTTTTTGCAGAGTTCTATTAATAATTCTTCTGACTGGTTAATAACATTTTCTCCATATTGACCTGTTACTTCATCTTTTTGTTTTAAGTCTGCTCTTCCATCAAAATCTCCAGAAAATATTATTACTTGGTGATTTTTTATTTTGGGCATTGTCGTTCTTAAGTCTTGGTAGAAATTCCAGTTATAATTGTGGTATATGCATGTAAATATATCGTTAGTTTTATGATTCTGTCACATTAACATTCAAAGTTTTGAATATAGATACTGCTCTGCTAGATTTATGTTCAATATTGATATTTTGCTGGTTTAATTTCTTCTCTGTTTCCATTATTTTATTGTTAATCCCGATATTTTCCAATTGTCGTCGTAAATTATCATTCATGCTAATCCAAGGTTTGTTAAGACACTTTTTAGCGGTTTTACTATTTTACAAGTGAAGGACTCTTTACCCCTACGTCTCAATCCCCTAACCTGGAAGACTAGTTCTTTCATTTAGGGTAAGCTTCAGATTTTAGGCTCTGGGTACTCGCCCTTTCTCTTTAGCCACGACTATAGTCAGGAATTTCTGAAAGTAAGGGTAAGACTTACTGGCAGAATTGTTAAGAAAATGAAGAAGCACTTCTCTGTCGGTAATATGACAATTCTTACAATACGTCTAAACCCAATCTAAGCATCACAAACCTTACATCAAAGTCGAAGTGAAATCTGCAACTGGTTCAAAAAGTGACTCTTCAATTAAAATTGCCTTTACTAAATCCAAAGCCATTGTTCTTAAAGTCAGTACAAATGGTCAAATACTACCTCAAGTTGACTGCATTTCGATAAAGGTTTCACTTAGAGAGCCTACGTCTGGACTAAAAGGAAACAACTAAACCTCAAACTAAAAACTATTATTAACTGGCCGCGTTTACCCTGCTTCGCAGGAATTACATTTTTTTTTTGATATGAATAATTTTATTTGATTGTTACTCCGTATCTGGGTGCTTATCAATGGGTAGCTTGGCTGGAGCGAGTTCGCTCCCATTACAATTCAATGGACACTTTGATGGTCAATTATCTCAGCACACAGGCAATCAATTATCAAAGTAAAATATATATAAACCTTGATCATGCCAAAAACCATTTGAATCTGTTCAGCAGTTTTTCAGTCAACCGATTTCGAATAAAACGTTACATTGATGCACAGACTAGTAAACAGCAAGTCTCTCTCCTTCTAACAAAGTTGTCATCTATAAATCTGTATTCAAACCAATAATTATCTACACTCAAACATAGAGATCCTAGAAAAATTTAAATCCGAACCCTTTTGAAGAATAATCAACACATTCTATTTTGTCAAGGACAAAGTGAAATAAAATAGTGAAGAATAGTGCTGAATAAAAAGAGCACGTTTTAAACCACTCGATCCTCTGTAAATACAACTTTAATTTATAAGAAGGGGCACAAAATGGAGATTGCTCTCAAATTTTATTATCAAGTTCTATTTTTTAACACTTATGTAACAACCTGATTTGCTTGTTGCTCCTGCAGCAGACTGCATATAAACATTAAAGAAAAAAATATATTCTCTCATTATTGCACTTTCCAACCACCATATGTTTTGGAGCCGGAAAAATTATGGAATGCCATACTCCAGAATTTTTTTAGTTCAAAGCCCAGAAGCTTTTTTACGAGTATTTACCATCTAGATGAAGTGTAATGTAATCATTAATTAACTAGTTATTATTGTATATCGTTACACTTCTGGTGCATACATCGTAGAGACCTCAGACTAGTGTCATTCGACTCAGATTGAAGAGTAGAATCCGAAAAACTAAGTGTCACCCTCGGGCGCTCAAAGGTTAAAAAGTTATTCATGGAGATTTGATTATAAAATTCCAAAACCAAGATTTTAATAGTTGTCGCGCATGGCTAACATCATACCACTTTGGTTAATTAATTTAATGAACATACTCTTGAAATCGTTGAGGAGTGTAGTAACTTTGCTTGTAACTTTTATAAATACGTGCAGAAGCACCCTGCATATGTTTGTAAATATTTTATTTAGTTAAAATTTAATTGAATGAAACCAACGATTCGAACTTAAATGACATGTGGTTTCAACAAATTGGAGCCACATCTTACACAACAACTGAAACACTCTCTTCAAACCAAAACTCCTAGAGTACCTCGTAGAAAGGTGACATTGATTGATCAACGTAGTCTTACGATCTAACCCCATTAGACTTTCCCTCAGGGGCTAGTTGAAAGAAAAGCTTTATGTTAACAAACCTGCTACGGTTTCAGGACTAAAAGAGAACATCAGACCTGTAATTGCTGAAATATTCATAGGAAAATATTATGAAAAACTTCGCTGAAAGAATGGTCGCATGTCAGTAGGGTCCTGGAGGGCATTCGGCCGACATCATATTTTATACGTAACTACCATATGATAACAATAAAATTGTTTACAATATTTTGTGTTTTATTGAGATCGCCCTATACAACAAAATAACTAAAAAAAGACAATATCGGCTCATTAAATCTACAAAAAAATCACTTTTATTAAAACGTCAATAAAGGCACAACAATTTGCAACCAAGAAAGTGCCATTAGTCTTAATTACAACTGGTATTGCAATCGCCAGTTTGATGAAACCAACAAAGACAGTAATGGGAGCTTTTTTTCAGCAAAACCAGCATAGACGCTGCAGCGTACCCGGCAACATCAGGTGGAAGAACCGCGAATAACTTAGCTTCCGGTACATCAATTTCGCTCTCGCAGGGCCCATTAGAGGGAGTCGCCATATTTAACGGGATTCCTCGGCTAACTTGGTTCAGCGGGGACTCGGGGCATGTGAACATGGCCTTCATCGAGTACGACGGGTAAGTAATTCGCTCCTGCTGCCTGATTAGTATTGAGGAAGTGCGTCGAGGCCCTTACGGCGCTACCCGGCGAAAGGCGGCACAGCGCTTTCAGGGCTGCGCGGCAGGCCTTTTGGAATATCCGACAATGACATTTCGAAAACACTTACGTTCGGCTCAATTAACCTGCGCGAGCTCGCCGCTCTCTCCTCGATACTGCAGAACTTTCCCCGGCCGAAAAGGCCGTTTTCAAGCTTGGATGGTTTTACGGCAATCGTTCGTTAGCGGGGCAATTTCGCAGTTTTTGCTGCCGCGCAATTGTCCTGAATGCGGCTAACAGGACGCCGACGTGGCGCGCGCGGCGCGCTCCTCGCGATGTGTACGTACAGCCGAGCGGCCCGTATGTTATCGGAAGGAAAGTGGAATGATCCCCAAATGTGCACTTTTGCGAATTTTATTATCTGAAAGCTCCACTAGCTTTCCGAAGAGCACCAGATTGCGGGGATATTTAAAGCCGAAGAGTTACTGCGCCCCGATGTTTCGGCGGCGTCGCTAGCTTATCACTCCTTGCTCCTGCACATAACCATAAACTAATCGACTTTAAATTTCTTTATTTCAGCATCTGCAATCTATTTCAGAGCTTAAATTTTCTGCCTGTATTTTTTATGTGCCATTAGATGGGATACGAAGGACGTCCAAAAAGTAATAAGACCGACTTTCTTGGTCCAAGCAGAAGGATCGAGGGGTGGAATCTTCAGTTGCCGAGGGGTGTCAGGTAAACGGTCCGATCCAGCTCATTTATCTTAAGCGGGTCTCTTGTGACGTGGACAGCTATTTGAGCATTGCGACAGTGCGCAGTGCCGATCAGCAATACGCCATAATATTTTGTATTAAACTCGAAAAATCAACAATGGCAACACTTGATCTGATATAAAGCCTACAGAAAGAATACTTTATTAAAAGTTCAAGTGTTTGAGTAAAACAAAGCATTTACAAAAGAGGGAGATGATGTAGAAGTTGAGCAAAGCTTAGGGTAATTAGCAAAGTTTCACAATTTGGAAGATATGGTTATAGTAATCTGGTTCTTCTTTAGTCACGAAATTTGTCCAGTGTATTATTGTTATTCTACTTAGGCATCTGTTGACAACGATTTGAATCTTATTATCTATTGCTGCTGATAACTTCTAAGCTTAACAACCATACAGTGGAGTAGATTTCACATTAGTATCAAACATTGTGAGATGATTGTTGTTCCATATGTTATTTAACTATCCGAAACTTGTCTTGGTTTGGTTATACGCTGCTTTATATCTTCTTCTATCCATCCTTTAGCTGTAATTATGCTGCCTAGACAGTAAAACTCATGCACATAATTTTTGTTTTTATGGTTGTGTGAGTGTAGGCCAATAAGCAGATGTCGTCTGCATAGTCCATGTCGTGCAATTAATTTTGAGCTGCTTCGTCCCTTATGCATAATCTTACAATTGACTTCTTCATATAGTGCCTTTATGACTTTTACTATCTTGTAAAGTATACTGGTTAGCTCTAGAAATGTGGTGATGATTCTATCTGAAACAACAGTCCATGCCAATAGACTTCGTTTAACTTTCTGTATCGTAATTATTCCTACTCCATTTATTTTATCTCCATCTTCGGATGGATCAAAGTATATTAAGGTTTTATTATCTTGGTTGTAATTCATCATCTACTTTAATTTCGCTTAATCCTAGAACTTGTATATTATACGAATCCATTTAACGTGATTGTTGAGCAATCCGGGTAGTTTCAAATCATGTCCTTGATTTCATGCTTAATATCGTCAACAGTAAGACAGTCCAACCCGGCTTTCGTCAGTTGATGTTTCAAGAATCTATCAATTTAAAGTTGGCGGGTGATTGAGCCACAACCCGAGTTTGACGATGGGACTGCCGTCTATAGCCTTCAAACAGGCCTAAGTTGGAAACTGGAAGTTGGGCACGGCATTTCTTCTGTGCGTGCTGTTAAGGTTATGCCGCCTATGTTTGGTTATTAGAGCCCCACTTTTTGTCTAGCAAGGGTACCACCTGAAGGTGCTTTTTTCCTATTTTTCAATTTACAAGCAACGGGACAAGCGTTTGACGCTCGAGAAATTCTGTATATGTGCTTTGGTGTTTGTTATGAGGGATAAGCTAGAAACAGCGATTATATTTTTGACGTATTCTTTAAGATGTGTTAACATACTTTTTACTGCTTGGAACCACTTGCAGAATTCTTCCGTAGAGCCTTTTAAGATCTTCTGTAACTTCGTTTGTACCAGTTAATCGCTTTTTCATCTGCAACAAAAAAAGTTGCGCAAATTGTTGTCTTTGAAGCACAAATTAGATGGCCATACATCATTTAAATCTATTCTTGATGTTTTTACAATTTGGTTCAACTTCAGGGCATACTTTGACAATGTTTCTATTAGTTCTACTGCTTAACAGCTGGCTATACCGATACTTGTCTCTTACTGACATATTAAAATTTTGAAGCACGAAAACCATTTGTAGACTGAGGATTTATCCAAAGCGCTTTGGGTAAATTCTATTCAAAGCGTTATTTTTGAAGACTTACCGAAGTAGTTTTTCCAAAGAAAAGTAATACTGATATACCTTTTGACACTCCTTCCTTCTTCTACCCCTAATATGCCACCTTATTTATTTTTCAATTGGTGATATTGTTTTAAGTTTTAAGTACTAATTTAGTTTTTTTAAAGACAATTTGATTTAGAGCCTTCGAAATTATTGGCAATCTCCCTCTAAACCTTGATTTTGTTGCAAATTAAAATTCATGCTTAGTGCATGTGTAAAGATGAAGTATTACGCCACTTCATGACACCAGATAGTGTTGCTTGAATAGACTACGAGTACAGATATGGGCAAAGCAGAAAATCGCAGGGGTAGGCAATCCCAAACAGAAATGGGCAGTGCGGTTCATTTTGAGAGAGAAAGTTACTGAAAATAGGCGAATTGTGTTCAATACACTGGAGGATAAAACAGGTATGGCTTACAAAGCTTTGCAAATATGTTGGAGCTTTCAAGTGACAAAACCCTATACACATTTTATTGCATGGCAGCAGCAGACCTGTAGAACCTTCAGTTAATGCAGCTATACAACATGGATCCGAAGACGTTCTTTGAGTGTTTGGTCGCAAAAAAACAATCGCCAAGATTACTTATTCCAAAACAAATTGCGATTGTCCTTTAAGATTAGAAGGAGATTCCGCTGATGGATTGGTTGCCCTCTTATGAAGACATTACCAGTGAGCGATACTGCAATGGAAACACAGTACTTTGCTTCGCGGCCACATATCAAACGTTCCACCGTTTTCATCTAGCAGGTTCTCGTACATTTCACTGTTTTATGTCCCATATTTGCTGGATTTTGCGTCGAGTGAGTATGCTTTGTTTTGATATAATAAGTTTACCTTCATCTATACGTCTCAATTGGCTGTACACAAGTAGAGCCATCTTACATCCAAAGCATAGTCTGCTTAATCAATAGTAAAACTGCATTAACATTGAAGAGGAACACTCCTAATGAAACGTGTACTCACGTCTTCCTAATAAAATATTAGTGAGGAAAGAACAATTGTATTTCCAATTGTGAAAGGTTTAAGTAATTATTTCTCTTAACTAATTGATGACTGTGGCTTTCCCATTTTTATTATTTAATTTTTTGCATTTCAATCTGATTTTGTATTACTTCAAAACTATTTTATTTGTCTAATAGATAAATGAACTCTATTTGCCTTTCATTTTTTTCGTAAATTTCTGTTTCTTGCTCTTTACTTGGTTTAATTGGTACAATTAATTTTAATTAGACTCATTATTTATTTATTTCATATTTCGCTTTGTTTAACTTTTTCATTCTGTAAATATTAACGTGTCGCATTCTTTGAGGATATTACTAACCTTTATGAATTACAATTTTCTACTGATGTTCCCTATTCCAATTCAAAACTTTCATTAAATGGTATTGATAGAAGATGCAAAAAGTACTAACACAAAAATTAACAAGACCTTTAATAAAGTTTATTTTCCTTAGGTATCCCAAGTACTAGCTGCGGATCAAAATCATGCTACTGTGATATACTTCCACTACTCTTTTGAAGTTTTTCCAAAAGTTAAACTTAGATTTTCTAAGGTAGAAGATGCCCTTTCATTTGCTCAAAAAATGTTTTCTAAGAAAACGTTCGCAAATTTCTTAGATGGAGGTTTTGGTGGATGATGCTTCGAGATTAAACTATTAATTCTATTACCATCCATTACCAAGCTTATTTGAGGCTTTGATCTTCAAGATTTTTATTTCACGTTATTCTTAGGGATTCCGGCTCCAATGCTCTCAAAATTAATAAAAGAAATAACCTATAAACGATCAGATACAAACTGAACTCTGTGAACATCTCTCTATGCTTATAACTTTCTCTATTAACTTACCAATTTCTGGACTATAATACTCTCATATGCAAACTGGGATCTCTCCCGAAGAATATTAAAATACAAATCCTGTCTAAATATATAATAGCAATGACGATGGGCTCTTTAAAACTTTTGAAGAAATTAGCAAAGTATCGGAAGATGCAGCATCTAGACACAACAATAAAAGAATAACAAGAAACTACAACATAGCAAAACAAAAATAAGAGCCCTTTCCTTAAAATAAATTAGATAATTACCGGATATACACATATAGAAGAAGCATCAAAAACAGAACCAAATAAATATTACCAAATAGAAAAAAATAATATCCGTTGTAAAAACAGCAAATGGTATTTATCCTACAAATGAGGACAAAAGAAAAATGTATTTACAGAATATTTTGAAACGCATCTCATTTCAGGAGAGTATCTATACGTTGAAACAAATTTATAAATCATCTTTGACTCCACTTCTCCGACTGAACTTAAAAATCACACACAAATTTTGTCTGTGTATTAAAAAATCTAACCCAAAAAACACTTACATACCTGACTATCCTATTTAATGCACTCATCTTGATGTTTCTGAAAGAACAAAACAATGTACGACTTCCGTTATCCTGTAAATTTCTTCCTCCATTGTTAATCTCAACGTTTTACTGGATCAGCCCCATATAATATCTTTTCAATTTCGATTTTCTGAAAGTCAGTCAATAACTACAAAGGAACACACTGAATGCAAAAAATACATAGTAGAGGTCTTGTTAAATATTACTTTTTGTTGAAGTAAACAGATGGACATCAAAACTACACGATTACGCTAGAGTACCCCAAGAAAGCGTCTTAAGTCAACGTTTAATGGCACCATTCGTCAATCATCTACAAATAGAATTAACTCTCTTGATAAGAGGCGAATGTCCTGCAAAAATGTTTTTACTTCAACTAATACAACAGCAAAACAGTTTAATCATGCATAATGAAATGTCTGTGAAATCTTACGATAAAATACAATAAATATTTAGATATTGGACAGTAAGCTAACCTGGAAGGATTAAATCAATATAAAACGCAATCAAGGATATAGTTGTTTAAAACTATTGTATCCCATATTAAATAGAAATGGTCTACTTTGCACAGACTTGGAGATTTATACCATCAACCAATGCCAATGAGATGATAACGGTGGGAATAACCAAAAACTGTGTATTATAGTTTCTAGGTTACATATAGAGTTTGTCATTTTGTGTCCTATATTGTAATAATTTATGAACAAAAAAACATGTTTTAGGTGTTGGTTTGGTTATTCATAGTCTAATAAGAAATATTTCAATATACTTTCCCCCTGCTATATACACCGAATCTTTTGAAACCAATAGTTGAACCAACTCTTCTACATTTTCTCAGAGATCGGAATACACCCACCATTCCATCCCCTCTTTAAAAAAACTTTTTAGTAATAAAAATAAAGAATGGAACAATACTACTAACATAGAGAGATATTCTATTTTTAAACTCATTGAACATCTTACGACGCGGTATCCAAAGAAAAATAAAGTTGAAGGATTGCTGCACACACTTTTCCATCTGGCCGTAGGTCGTACTCGACCATCTTCTTGGCAACAACGATGACGAGAATGAGCGTTCTGGCTTCGAAGTGTCTCCAAATTAAAATTTCTTCTCATAAAACTGATTGACACCCCAGCCACGTACAAAATTGTAGCGTAAAATTGCTCGGTATTCTATTTTTAACCAAGATGGCATTGCAAGTTCGGGAACAACTAACACCCAGAGATCGTCCTGCTGGTTTGAACCCATCTCAATATGCTTGCACTTGTGAGAGCGTTCCCTTGCGTCATTTTGCAAAACTTTTCCACCTTTGTAAAGGCATCAGAAATGCTTGCTATTTATCACAGACACCTTTTTGCTTTGCTTCGTACAATTCAAATTTCGTTTTTGGAATCATCAAGCTACCAGACGCAAACTAGTGCTATGTTTGTTCCCTTTAAGTTAAGCAAATCCACTTACACAGTTTCCCGGTATTTTAAACACCGTCTTCTTGGTATACTGCGACGGGTTGCCTTGAATTCAAGGCACGCTTGTCAGTAAATAGCAAAAATCGCGGTAAGTTACTTGAACGACATAAACGTACTTTAAATTTCTATGCAACTAACCGACCTTGATATCGATTGCATCTTGAGCTTTTCCTGATTATAATTATTCCCTGAACTGTTCTGTATTTATTATAGATTTCAATGACAATGCTATTCACGATTATACGCATTGCACATTCCTTAAGGTTAAAAAAGATTTATAAGCCAAAAATGGTTGGTAGTAAGAAGGCCGAATGACTAGACTAACTTCGTAGCCGACTGCTGTCATTATATTTGAAAAGCATTTTTCTTCTCGCGGCTTTTAATTTTTGTTCATATACGCCAGCAATAAAAAAACAGCTTCAGTTCTCAGCAAACATTCAGTATTGAATTATTAATGACTAACTTATCAGAACTTTTGTTAGCAGAATACCACAATGCAGTTGAATTGTGAATATTTGAAAGGTTTTTCCTTTCTTCGAATTTTGTAAATTGCTTCTTAAAAACTCGGTTTTACAGAGTACTTAGTGGCAAAAGGTCGCGTTGAGAGTTACAGTTAGTATCTGCGGTTACTAATGAATATGCAGATTTGCTGTATCGAAAAGAATCTATGACTTACCTGCAGATATGACAGATACATGCAATTTACACCTGAGCATCGGCGTTGACGTAACTCTGTGCATGTAGCTAAATCGTGCTGGGCTCGTAATTTACAACCACGATGCCTGTAATTGTTCCTGTTGAAATCTTACCCACATGACCGCATAAATTGCCTCATGCACTGAAGAAAGTTGCTGATTGTGTAAGTTAAAATCAGAATGCAGATTTAATTTATCATTTAATACCCAAAACATAAAAACTAAGATGATGAAAATTCCTAATATGAAGAAATGTATTCGAATTTACCAGGGCGAATCGAATAAAACCGGAATTATTTTTTTACGAGGGTTGGGGCATAAGTCATGGCAACTATTTTTTCCGGGGTGGTATCAGAATATGGCGTATGCCTCAAGAAAGTCGTGCATTCATAGTGTGTCCACAACACAAGGTGGCTCTGTGATGTTCTGTAATTGTACAGAGAGCAATGTTAAATCAGTTGCAGGATAGATATGATCCGAGTAGAACAACGTTTGTATATCAAAAAAAAATTCCACATGGAATTAGTAGAAGCTATCGGGAAAAGCACCCTGATAAAATATGATAACTAGATATGTTGACAGCACTACCAGAAATAGCACTAGAAGAATTAAGATAAATAATGAATGACGCGCTGAAAGTAATTACACCCAGAGAATGGAGAATGGACATTATACCCCTAATATTTAAAAGGGGAAACAGCAAAAACTGCCAGAACTATAGAGGAATAATCCTTCTATGTACTATAGCTAAAAGATATGCTATAATAATGGAAAAAATGTTTAAACAAATTGTAGAAGAAACGCAATTTGGATTTAGAGCAAACAGAGGTATAAATTATGCAGCACTCACAACGAGACAAATAAGAAAAAAGGCAATTAAAGAATGTAAACACATACCTTCGATAAAATTAAAAGAAAAGGCATCTGGGAGACATTACGAAAGAAAGAGTAAAACATACAATAATTGGAGCAATAAAGAGCCTATATGCATAATTACATCAGAACGGGCCAAGAAAAATTAAATCCATTTGAAACAGCATTAGGCGCCAGACAAGAGTGCACACTGGTCCTACACGAGGGACTGAAAGAAACAATTAAAACTATACAAAGGCATAGATAATCAACTAATAAGACCAAGAGGAAGACCGGGAACAGCTTGTCTCGAAAACGTGAGATATCCAATGGTAAAAAGGGGCATTCCTTGGGAACGAACAGGAGAAGCAACATAAAACAAACCTTTGAAAGAAAGTTCCATAATTCCTTTATCCCCGAAATAATAGGTAGGCTAAGATTTTGTATGTATGGTATTTATGAAGTATTATAAAAATAGGAACATACAAAGTAATCTTCTCACTCGGAAAAACATATATCCCAACAAGTAGGTAATTTTTTCATATCTCTATCGTAAAATGAAAGTTCTTGTGACAGCCAATTACACACGAAAACTTTAAAATTAGCATCATCATCTGTTCTCCTTCTTTCAAAAGATCCTTTTAATAATCCGAACAAATAATAGTCTCGTAGGCGATAAAATCAGACATTTTCGAAACGCGAAAACGTTAGTAACGTCTGCCGAAGCAGTGCCATGGCTTATTTCAACCTCAAAAGCAATTTCGTGGGGTGGCGAACAATGCGAATATTTCCCTCAGTCTCACTAGCTCTCTCTAGGTTACCTTTATTTTTATTTGGTCCTTGGTCTCCCAAAAAATAATTACGCCTACACTTCTGAAGGGCGTTGTTTCCTACCTCTACTTTCAGTCTTTTCAAAAGTTCAGACGGTTTTACATCCTTAGACGTGAGAAACTCGATAATCGTCCTTTATGCAATAGAGTGTAGCTCTTGCTCTAATAACCTAATACTGACTACAGATAGAGCAAAGTACTCTACAAGAGCACCTCCTTTAAACATACGTACCTGTAACACTAAGGCGCCACGCCCCTTTATGTTTAGTTTAGGTTGCGTAAAAAGAAATTATGGTTTACATTTGATTTTTCCTTGTATATTTTTTTACGCTACCAGGGTTCAATCCTTTTACTATTAATTGATTTGTTGGTGTTAGTCTAAAGACGGTCATTAGCAACACCGAAACAAATTTTAACGCGGCACGTTCTTTGTGAAGACCAAATTTTGTAGCCCGTACATATTTAATATTTTGACCATTCTACTCATTGTTAGTCTTCCAGAACATTGATCACTTTCAACTTCTCGCCTATGTTTAAATTGGTCGTATCATGGCTTTATTGAGGCTGGTCTTGTTGCATTGTTTCCAAAAGACTTGTGTATCGCCCAAATAATTTTTATAGACAAATGTCCCAACTACGCTTAAAATTTGTTGCAAATTCTACATGTGCTTATTTACTAGCATCTCAATCCTAGCTGAACCGACTAATTACAATTGCCAGGTCAAACTGTTTTAATTGTATCAATACTGGCTTATTATTTCTGGAACAAACCTCGTATACCATACAACCGGTTGACGATAAATGGGCAGGTCCGCATTCAATACAAAAAAGATTCCACAAACAAAGCTTGTAAAATAAAAGAATTGGAAAAGTTAAGTACTGATACTATATAATAAATTTCGAAAGGAATTCATCAAGACAATGTATTGGGAATTCGTAAAATCCAAATACCAAAATATATCTATAAAGACCTAACTATGAAAGACAGCGAGAGATGGGAGAAAATTATACAAAGAGCAAAAAATAAGAAGGAAACAGAGTAAAGATTGATTAAAATAAAACTACAATTAAAAACAATCCAGAGATATAGATCTATAACAAAAACAAATTAACAAAAATAAATAGGGGAAGCAAAATTATAAAAAATCTAACCAACAAACTACAATCCCAAAGAACGAAAGCAAAAATGGTAATGATAAGCGATAAAAAATAGGAAAGATCTAATAAAAACAGAGGAAGAATACATGTAGATCGAAATTTAAAAATAGACCTCTGGAATGTGAGAAGCGTAAGCCAGAAGAAACAGTAAGTAAAGGATATATTTGAAAAAACAAAACTGGGCGTAAGCAAGAAACTGACCAAATGGTGCAACATGGAAATAAAGACCATTAAAAAATGGAGACTGTATTTGCAAACAGAACAGAAAAAAGTTACAAGGAACAAATAAAAATAAAGAAAGTGGCTATAGAAACAACAAAAGAAATTAAGACATGTAAGGACAAAATATTTTACTCGATTATTTTCAAAAATTAACATGATTGTATTAGTAAATAAAAAGAGTAATATTAAAAACTAAAAATTACGCTTCGACGAACAGTCTAAGAAGCAAAAAAATGATCAGAAAATAGTAAAGGAGAAACAATAAAATCAAAAATCTAATAAATAAAATGTAAGAAGAGAATGTCGAAGAAGGAATAACAAAGGAAAATTAGATAAAGCTATAAAAAGTACCAGGACGTAACGCACATCACATCATCTTCATCTTCTTTTTTGGGGTAGCCAGACCCCGGCCTCTAACTTCTTCTGGTGGAAGAATGTTTGACTGTATAGGCATCATCTGTATCACCTACGAAAGAATCACTTATTTATAGTGTTTGTGGCTATTGGATTTCGCTGGGTCGTAATTTCTAAGCATTTAAATCTCTAGGATGGGGTGTCTTGGGTGATTTATTAAATTTAATCACCAACTCCCTCACAAATTCTGTGGAGTTCTGTTTTCTAATGGAAGATGATGATCTAAACAAACCACGACGTACTAAAGATAAATTGCAGCATTCGGTTCTGAATCACCAGAACTTTTTTGTATGATTTGGTGATGGTGGACTAGGTGTTGGTTTTATAGACCTTCAACTTATCATCTACCTAAGTGAAACAACAAACCAAAAGGCGCTCTCGCTAGTTTTTTCTTTTGTGGGACCTTTTCCATGTGGGTGCTCGAAAGATTGTGAGTAGATCCAGGTTTTCTGTTCATGTCCGACAGTTGAGCTCTTCTCAGGTTAAATTTGGATTCACCAGCTATCAAATTGATTTTAGGGTCATTAACCTCCGCCACTGAGATTGATTTAAAACCTTTTGCTCGACAGAAAGTTGGCACGAAGTTGAACCGTTGACAGCGGGATAAATATTGAAACACTAGTTTATTGTGCTAGATCTTAATATATTCCTCGGTGATGCGTTCCACTTCCCGTACAAGCTGGCGTTTGGTGAGTTTGAAGACATGACGGGATAACCATCTAAGTGCTACAGAACGAAAAGTACTACTGGAACTCTAAAATAAAATTTCAAACAAGAAAGAAAAGCAATATTGAGAAACAGTAAAAATCCTGTCAATATTTGTAAAAGAAGACACCAAAAAAATACAATAGAGACATTACTAACAGAATGTTTAAAAAACAAAAATATAAAAGTATACAAGCGAAACACGGTGTGAATATAGAACGGAAATAGACTCTCTATTCATTAAAAGATAATTAATAGAACAAAGTATTAAAAACTCAAATATATAGCACACTAGAGAGCCAGCGTGGTCCCGTGGTTGAGGGACAGGCTGCGATGCTGACGGACCCGGGTTCACTTCCCGGTGCTCTCTGATGCCTGGCGGATGGCCTACTCAGTCACTAAAAATAATTGAGTACCTGCGTTCATTCGAACAAGGGGTAATAATGGCGGTCGTCTTAGGCGCGGTGCTTGCCACATCGCCCCGCATCAGAAATGGTGCGCGATGACCGGGCAGAGAGAGCGAACGTATGAGAGCCTTAACCTCTCAGTTCGCAGGCCGTGCTCCCACGCGGGGCGTAGAACCTTACCATTATTATATAGCACACTAGAAAAGCAAAAATTGGGTAAAAAGCTGATAGAAACTATAATATTCCTCTAAAACTACATAATTTGTATTTCAGTTGGTAAAATAATGAAAAAGTGTAATAACCAAATAAAGAAGATAACATAGATATTACAATGTGGAGAAAGATACGATAAATTCTTTAGCGTCTACTGATGACAAGAAAGAAAGAACGGTATTAAAGGAATTAAAAATAAAATAAAAATAATGGTAATATTGAGAAGTATACAAAACGTACAACTATATAATAGCAGTACTCAAAAGTTTTTCTCTTTTTTGCTGAAGATAAGACTTTCTTCAACAAATCAATCAAGTATTGGCCACCGCTAGCTGTGACGTTCTTATAACTTTATGGAAATTTACGGATTTTGCTTCAAAAGAACTTGTCTTTTGGGGCGATTTATTAAAAGACTCTTCTTCATAAGAGCGCGTGTGCCATCGATCTAAAGAAGTAGTAGTGGGAAGAAGCAGTGTCTGTTAAATACGGCGGTTAGGATAATACATCCCAATGTAGTTAGACCTACTCTAGCCGAGCGTTGTCCTTTTGACATATTGTTAACGTTTGGCCTTCAATACTCTCTTTAAATTGATGAATTGTTGTTATTGGTTTTAATAGCCTGAAGTACATCACACATTTGTTCACTATCAAATACAAGGCATTGTCTTGTTTTCATGAATAGTCCCTTCTGAGATCGATGTTCATGGTTGGACTGGTTGTCAAATTAATTTTTTCTTTTTGAGATTACCTAAATACATCGATACGACGCTTTTTTTGCCTTTCAACTCGAGGGGCACCAACTTCCCTTCCTTGTAAATCTTCTCCATAGTTTTCAGACGTTTGGAAGTTTTAGACTTAGAGTAGTCTTAGACTATCCAACCACCCCTAACATTCTTCATCTTCGATTTTTTGCACACCCTGAACGCTCTTTGTCTTCCAAGTCATAATTGAAGCTTGGAAACCACTCTTTGTATGTTTTTTCTAATGGAGCATGTTTACCATAGGCTTTATCTTCAAGCATTCGGTATAATTCAGCAGCTCTTTTCTTAAATAACTAAGAATTTACAACTCTTTGTTTGTTGTAATACTTACACCTGGCTTGATACTATAATTTTAATCAAAATACAAAAAAGAACAACCCGAGTAAGTGCTGAAGACTGTTAAAGAGAAAATAAAAAATTATTAGAAGGGCGATTGGTCGAAAAAACTAAGGGATGATAATCTGAGATGACATGGATAATATGGTTAGAATAAAACCAAAATGTGAAAAATGGGATGGATAAAGAAGAAAGACGTAGAAGAATGATAAAATAGGAAGATACCTAAAACTGAACGCATTAACTTGATTGAAGCAGGACACAAAAAATCGTTTCTTAGTTAAACGAATTACAAAACCTTGACACTGGTATTATAGACACACGAAGAAGGATGAGCAAGTTTTCTATATTTATTTTATCTAATCTTTTAAAACTACTAGAATTTTAACTAGAGATGATAAATAATGTTATTTTACTAAAAATTTATTACTATTTTTTGCCACCAAACAAAAAAATGCGTCTAGACATCCATCTTTAACTTAATTTGTACCTTATGAATAGACACTTTCAAGTGAAATGTGATAAAACCATTATACTTTTGTATCAAATAAATTTTGAATTCTCCCAGGGCAGTGCCTTAAAACCCAAACTTTAGCGTATCAGACTTACCAACTATCAACAGGACTATGTTAGCAACATTCGCTGGTGACATAGCCGTACTTGCATCATACGAAAATCAAACTATGATAACCCAATTTCTTCAAGGGTACCTAAATCAATTACAGGTCTAATTTAAAACACGGCGTATAAAAATAAATAGTCCATGTAACAGTCGCACAAGGAAAATATATTTGGTCACCAGATTAGCCAAATGGTCAACCCATATCATAAGCTGATGCAACTAAAAGTCTTGGGCTACACTTAGACAGAAGGTTGATATGAAAAAAAATAGAAGTTGAAAGAACAACTTGGTTTACCATTGACTTTATCAACAGAAAATATGACCAAGCCAGTGTAGTCTTATAAAGTTCAATTGTGGAGAACAGCTTACAACTCAAGATGTTGGTCAAAAGTGGTAAAAACCTTAATTGACGCTCCTTGATACCTATTGAACAATGTTACTATTAATAATCTCGGAATAAACTCCATTAGTGAAACAATGTATTGATTTAGTGGGAAATATTGTAGCAGTATATATACATAGACATGCTGAATGTTTGTCGGATGATGACGATAACCCACGACAGTTAAAAAATTTGAATATTTTCACTTACTACATCGATGTGGACAGTAAATATGTGATTTATGTTTGTTTATTATATTAGGCATCTGTTGTAGTTACGTTTTGTATAAAAACGTTGCCAATGAATTACTGGCATGTTATTTATATATAAAAGAGGAAATATAAGATTTTTTACATGTATCTCTATACTTCAAAATAAATTTTAATAAGGTTTTATAAATTTACGTGCTTTTTACTGTAAAATTTATATCAATTTAATATTTTTATTAAATAATTAAAAATATTTTTGCTAATGAAGTAGTATATATAACTGAAATAGATTTTATAAAATATTTAATAAAGTTAGTAGTTAGGCAACACATATTACAGCTGCATGTATGTTATACTATAAATTTATTTTAAAATTTTGATTTCAATCTACAATTTTTGCAATTACAGAATAACTATCAAAAAATAACATTATTAATTTATTTCACAAATTGATGTATTTTTAAAAGACTAGTCATTTACAAACAATATATAATTATCTGTCGTAGATCTACAAATAGGCCGCGCAACACTCGACTTTTGCAACGCATTTCGTAATGCGCGTCTACAAATTGACAGCCTTCTGTCCCAGATTAATTATGTTGAACTTTCATTATCTTATCATATTTACTTTAAAACGGCGTATTATTCAATTATCAACGCCAATTCAAGACAATTACAAATTTGGAAAATACGGAACAAATGAAAATATTTAATTTTTAATTTAAAAACAAAAAACATTTTTTTGCAAATATTTGAGACAAGATGCATGTATTTCTTTCGTCCTTCTAAATCAAATTTGAGATAGAGTTTAACGCGCAACTTAAATCCGTCAAATTGTTTATCGGTCTCCATGTCCGTCTGTCCATTTTTTTTGTTTTGTTTAAGAAAAACAAAGCTCAAGATAAAACACATTAACCATCCAGAAAGTTGAAATAATGGGGTTGTGTAGTCGTTATTTGGTTTTTAACTAAAAAATATTTTTTATAATTCTCTTAATGTTTATCTTAAAGAAATAATAACAAATTGAAAACCTAATCCCAAGATTTTTTATGTTTTAGTTTTCTAATTACAAAATTTCTAAATTTCAAAATAAATCTTGGTAACTTTATTTTTAACCCTTATATAATAAGAACAAACAGGCCACCTCCACCTCTACCCACTACTTTGAGACCTTGAGACAATCACCTTATTGCCTTAAGAAAAGCAACAGGTCTGTCCATGATCATATACAATTTTTATCAAAATTTTTTTATTATTTTTTATCAAAGTAATTCTTGAATTATCTATGTAAAACTGCCACCGTTTCTGAAGGTCATGGAAGTTAGCAGAAAAAGCTCCTTAACATATCTATAGCCGTTTGAGTTCCTGCAATATCATAAGACTGCGTTCCTTTCAACGGCATATTCAGGCAGGAAAACAAAAAAATCACCAATACCCATAAATCAAGACGAGATACTTGACGCAAACACAAATGTTTTGGTTTATCATTTGACCTTCAGATAGATATTTATAGTTCATCGACTTTGGTATTAAAAAATGCAGTCAACATTGCCTCTATAGAATACTAAGTACAGCCCAGCCACCTGGTGAGTCTACATGGAACACTTTTAAGCCCATATCTAATCAAAACATATTTTTGTTTGGATATCACAGGTAATGAATTAAAAAATCAGTCCTGGAACTTTTCTGACAAAGGTTGTAGATGATATTATTCTCCACATGGTCTAACGCGGTCGGCTAGTATTGTTTATTGAGAACTCAACTAGACTCGATATAGATTTAGTAAGAATTCTTTTTTATTCTTTCCCTTCCTAACTTTGGAAATCAACCTTTTATACCCTTGCTGGTTATAAAAGTAAAAAGACCGCTATATTCTCTGTTACACCCAGTCTTTTTGTCAAATCTTCTTTTTGGAATGGCAAAGTTTAGTCTTTAATTCAGAATGATGAGCATGACTGCAAAATTAATCGTGACACTATCAAGCAACCCTTGGTGTAACGGCTAGCTGATAAGTGATGAGAACTTGTATAAGATGTGACAAGTTCAGTTTAATCCAGAGCTTTTTGTGCACAAAAGTTACTGATAATCTTAGATTGAAAGACTTTTCTTAACCAAGTCATCATTGAAAGTTATAAATACTTTCTATATCTTCATGTAATTTTTCTTTACTTATTCTTTCGCTTTGAATGGTTTTTTTGCAATATTTATTGACTCAGAGTGATCACAATCTACTTATCAGCTTTCTCCTTTGTTGTAATCAAATGGTTTAATTACACAACGTATCATGTTTTAATAGATGGCCCAGAATTCCATAATATCCTTGACCTTCTTGCCCTTTTACGCAAAGAATAAAAGGTTGGGCAGAGTTCTTTCTCGTCTATTCGAGTCCTCGTTAAGAGACAAAATTTGCAAAACACAACTTAAACTGCCAAAAATTTTACAAAAAGAAAGAACAACCACCAAAGAGGGGAAAAGGGAAATAATGATCATCAAATACATCAGATTTTTTGGTTGTCTAGACTTCAGTTGTTTCACCCTGCTATAGCCTGGACAGTTGGTTGCTTCTGGATGGTCAAGCACATACACGTTACAATACTTTTCTTTCATGGCTATGAAGTAATTTTGCAGAAGGTTGATGGAAGATGACGCTCTTCAAATATGGTAAAATTTTCCAATTGGAAGTTGATGATCATATTGATGATTTTACAATTGGAAATTTTTTTCTCGAACCAGAGTAATCTATTTCCAGTTCACTGTTTTTCTCAGAATTTGCTAATAAGAACGGTTCCCTTTCAATACTGTAGATAATCAAGGGTTTTCTAATAACATCATGGTATGAATAGTAGAGACTATTACTGAGGTGATTGACCAGACGAGTGGCTAGAAGCAATTTTCGTCACCAACCTGGACTAGCGCCAGATGTAGTAGTCGTTGCAGGTTAAATACTTAGAAGATCCGGGAGGTATATCGATACTCCTGGAAGACTTCCTGGAACATCGTTCGCGGGAAAGTACAACTCCAGCGAAGAGCAAGAGTAAGTCATCCCTCTCCTTCGGTTTCAGCGACACCAATTAACACTACCACCAACGCCTTCGAAAAAGCCGAGATGTCGTCGCCATCTCCCGTGCGAAAGGCTATTGAAGAATATTGTATTGATTTTATCAAGTCCAAGAACATGGTGGGTAATGTCTCCATTCATATCGCCACATCCGAAGACTGCAGGTGCTTGACTCGCTTGCGTGACGAAGGAGACATGGCCTCTCCGGGTCGTGATGAGAGGCATCTCGGAGTATGTAACTGAGGAAGCACTCAACCAGGAGCTGCAGGAGATCAATATCCCCATTCTTACGGTACGGTAGGCGAGGAAAGGCCCCCACCTATCTTTAACGTTAGCGGCGTCTTTGATGTCATTATTTCAATGGAACAACCACATAAGAAAAAGATTATAAGTCAGTGCCATCGGTGTCAGCGTTTCGAGCACACGGTAATAACCAACACTTTGAGAAGCCCCGGTGTGAACCATCGACCTACGCCAACTACCAGGAACCACATCCAGCCAGCTTCAGGCTGCTTTCTTCAAGTCGGCACCCTGCCAAACAACTACACCGGAGGGAAGCTACGCAACAGCGACCAGACGTGATACCACTGACCCTGGATCGCAGCCAGCCCCACGACATTCACAAACTCCAAGCCTCAGCTAAACCACCAAGACTGGGACGGAACGTGAACCCATCCACTCAAGAAGCAACAAACATCCAATGCGAAGGCATTCCAGAGAAGAAAGGTTAGGCGCTTAGAACAAATACCTTGAATGCCACTGAAGTCAAAGTCAGGGAACAGAAGGTTAAAAATACTGACTTAACTTTGAAGTAAGAAGGGAGTACTTTTAATAAATACAAAAATATCCGTCTTTATTTTTTATAATAAATATAATTAACAATGAAGCCATTGTACAAAAAATTGACATGAAATACGACAATCAATAGGACATTTAGTTGAAGATTATGTCCTACTATTTATTTTTATTATTTCCTACTATTTTCCAATCGCCCCATCATTTTCATGTCATTGTTTTGAAATAAATATTCCAACGCCCTTTTTTAGCTTTGCTGTCTAAATTCCTTCATTTATAAATTTGATAAATGATAGACATTAAAGTTTCTATGTGTGGGAATCAATAAGTAACGACCTTCAAATATTACAACTGAACACAGACATTTTTGTTATTGGTAGTTTTGGCTGGGTACCTCTTTTTTGACCAGGCAATATTATCATAAACATTGAAATTTCAAATTTTGTACGAGGATTTTGCAGTTGCTTTGTTTGCATGCATGTATACAGGGTTGTATCCAGAAGTAGTAGGACTAATTTTCCACGCGCGCGGAGCAATGGAAGGGGGTCTGCAAGGCCGGATGTTATGGAGGGGAGCCTTGGCAACAGGTTTCGACCTGCGGTAGTCGCCTGCGTGCGTTAGTTGAGTGTGGACCACAGTTTTAGTGACCTCCTGTTGTGACGCCTCGTCGTCAGTTGCGATGGAGCGAAATTTGGAGCAGCGGTACGCCATCAAGTTTTGCTACAAACTTGGAAAATCAGCAATCGAAACCAAGGACATGCTTACGCAGGCCTACAAGAAGGATACCATGAGCCGTTCCTCGATATTTGAGTGGCACAAGTTATTTCGGGAGGGGAGGGAGCTCATCGGGGACGACCAACGCGCCGGGCGTTCGTCAACCTCGCGAACGGACGACAATGTGCTGAAAGTTAAGCAACTTTTGAACTCTGACCGACGGTGGGGCATTAAATTAATTAGTGATGAGCTGAATCTTTTGTACGGGACAGTCCAACGCATCATCACAGAGGATTTGTCAATGAGAAAAGTGCCACGGCGCGTGGATTGTGAGGGATCTCCTGGCCAAATTCGGCGTTTCCACGTTGCCTCCCCCCCTTCAGCCCTGATGTGGCATCGCCGGACTTCTTCCTGTTCCCCCGGATCAAGAGGCAGCTCAAGGGGCATAGTTTCGACTCGGTGGAAGCAGTCCAAGCGGCAACGACGAGGGCGCTGAACGGCATCTCGGAAGACGACTTCCAGAATGGCCTTCGCGACCTGGAAGGCTCGCTACCAGAAGTGTGTGGATGCCCAAGGGGCCTATTTTGAAGAGTATTAAGGCGATGTACCAAAATGTTCAATAATTAAAAAAAAAATCAGTCCTACTACTTTTGAATACCACCCTGTAGGTAAGGCTTTCAGAGCTCCTTTATCATTTTTCTATGGTTTAAATTTGACCATAGCAGTTTGACGCGGTTTTTGTACTTCAACTTTTCAAGTGAAAGTTTTCATACAAATTCTCTCTCCTGTTCTGTTTTATACTTTGTCAATTTTATCTTCCTTGTTTTCCGCTAGGTTTAGGCCTTATATGGTCTTGTTTTCTTTCTTACAAATATTCATACTAAGTACACAATACAAATATTTGAAGGTAGTCCTTTAGATTTAATTAAGGTGAGATCTTGGGATAGAGTTGGTTGTTCTGGGGTTATCAGGCTTTTGAAGTTCAACAAGCGAGAGGCACTAAAACTGAAGAAAGACTTGATTATATATATAGAAACTGCTTTATATTCCCCAGTATCAGATTTTGGTCCTTCTACTGTGATATTTTCTGAACAACTTGAGAAAATTTTTATTTGATCCCCTCATTCCCGAATCAATTAATCTTCTTTACTTTGCATGGTAAGAAGCTTATTTTTTCTTTTTTGTTTTCCAATTATGCCTTACAGCGTAGGGTCCTCTCTCCGTTTTCTGTAACTGCTTCGGTCCCTTACCATTCTCCTAACCTCATTGGTGCTTTCTCCCTTCTTCCTAGCTCTTTGATATTATCATTTCGTTGGACTCGCGATCTTCTTCTTTTTTCATTTCTTGTACTATTCATTTTTAACTTGAATTTTATTCTCGCGTCCTGTTGTATATAAATACTCTGAATCCTAATTATTAGTGTTATATTGGTTCAACGTCAAGCTTGGTCTTTTGTTACCCGTACCATGGGTAGGGGTCGTTACTGGCCAGATGAACTCAGATTGTTCAGAGAGGTTCTCTATCGCTCATCCTTTTTCATCCTGGTTCATCATCAGATCATGGCGAAATTACACTTCTTTCCTTACAATTTAAAACTATTTTAATCCTCTACGATCTCTCACTCGAAATGTAAATCAGTTTGTTCTTAATTGTGTAATTGGGAGAGGATTTTAAGGAACTTACACAAAATTATTGATAACTCAAGATTTATCGGATATTTAGATTCAACTATTGATGACTGACATTCGTCACTAAAACCGCATTGAAAATGTATGAGTAAAGATTGAAATAATGAAACAATTTAAATTTCTTGTCTTCAGATAGATTTTGATGATTAATATTAAAATAATGATGGAATTTTAAATTTTTTGAATCAAATTTAGATTGAAAACTTTCTGTAAGTTCCCTATATATTATATTAAAAGAGACATTGTTGTGTGGCCCATTAGCTCAGTTGGTTAGAGCGTCGTGCTAATAACGCGAAGGTCGTGGGTTCGATCCCCCCATGGGCCAGTTGTTTTTTTAAATTTCATATATATATCGACAACAAATACTTTATTTAGGTTAAACAACGATTATTTTTTTTTATTATTTAAAAACAAGTGTAATGAATAAGAAATAATTTTAATTTTTTGCGGCACTTTGTAGTTACCGACCTTATCTACTAGGACAAATGTAGAGATGGCACCACAGGCATAATTAATCAGAAAATTCCCTTTTCGGGAACTGGATCTTTAAAATGGTTTAAGGACTCTTCCTAGATGGCAGGTCAAGAATCACCCAAGGGCGTGCGGTCCCGGAAGGCGTTAGGTGCGGCGTTACGAAAATTATTTTTTGTCCCTTTATTTGGTGTGAGGAAAAAATTGAAAACGGCCTAAATTGTCTGTTCTGAATGCAACTGAGCGAATTTGGAAGAATTTGATCGTTCTTTAGGGGAGGTGTTTGTCGGGCTACGCCAATGAGGCGGCGCTGAACAGGGGTGTTGGTCACGTGAAATCTTCGAGCCAATGGAGCTGTCGCGAGCATTACAACACTTGTGATAGGAAACGTCAGTAGTGATTTTTTGATAGTTTGGGGTTCTGGCCTGAGAGTGACGAGTTTTGAATTTTCGGCTCCTGCACACTTCTTTCAGGTAAGATAAAATGTTTGCTGAGCTGCAGCCGCCCAAGGGCGGCTGCACCCGCTGTCAGTGACCCGTCGCCCCCAAGCAAAAAATCAATAAAAGTTTTTGGCACGGTTGTCCCGGAAAACTGTCCCAGCAGGAGGTGCGAAATTGTGACGAGGCGCCTGCCGGCGAGCCATTTGGTATTGATTTTGATTTTCCATTGCATATTATGCGCATGAGGTGCTAACGAGCTGCAGGTCTTGCGAGCTCGGCGCCCAGCTTGGCTTGCAGAGGCTATTTATAGCTCTGTGGACTTTGCGGCGCTGCTGGACTACATTCACATGTGCTTTTCGCAGATTGATTACTGGCCGTGACATTAGCGCTTTGCTATTTAGTTTCGATTGTGACGAGCCGACGCTGTCGAGGCAGTTCGGGCCGGCGGCCAAAATTCGCTCGGCGCTTGTGTGGCCCCTCGATGACTGTCCACTAAATTAGTTGCAATGCCGGGAAGCATAGGCGGCTCGTATCAGTCCCTAACGGGGTCGAACGATGTGTATCGCTCGACCACAGTGGCGGGGAGTAACGCGGGGGTGATGGACAGCGTGAAGAAAGCCCTCAGCCTGGTGACGTCGAAGGACGAGAGGCCGCTCGCCGCAGCCGCAAGGTACTGTTCTCTTTCTTTCACTTTTTCTTACTTTTAAGGCTGCGAAATGTGTAGTGGCATGCGTTTGGGTGGTACACGAACTCAGAACACCGTCTTGAACAAATCTTTCCTCAAACTTCCAATCTTAATTAGACTAAAGATCTATTTATGAGAAAAGTTCGGACATTTTGTTCCTCCCCGTTCATTTGTTTTCTCCCCTAACTATAAATTAAGCTACTCCACCAAAGTTGGTAAGGAGTTAAGCGATTACCTGAATGCATCCCCTATCTTTACTTCTTTGTCCATCCTTTAGCCAGTTCCTTCAATCCAATTCGATCCAATAATTTTTGGCCCAAGGGCTATAGATTATCCTACCCTATATAATAGGGCGGTTAAGTCTTGACGGACTTTTTAATGTTCTTGAAGAATTCGCAATCAAATTTGAATTTAGGGTTATGTCTTGCAAATTTTCTTCCAAGAACTTTTGCTTTAGAAAACTAAATTTGCAAAGTTAGAGCCAAACAGCCGATTGAAGGCGAGCCCGTCCGAACATGGTCGGTCTATCTTTGTCTATTTATCGCATTATTTACGGATTCGTTGGCTTACCTGTTTGATAAGTAGCCTGATGATTCCTTTAGTTGTTTTCTGTTATTTGTGGTCCTTCGAGTTCTCTTTGGCGTTACTTTTTGTGGCTCTCTGAGTGGATATATCCCGTTAGGCTAGACCCTTTCACCCCATTTGAACCATGTAAACTTTGAGACTTATTGTGTCTTATAGTTTTACGACTTCTTTGTTGACTTGTGGGGAAATAAATTTAGCTTCTGATGGCCCAAAACTTATTACCAAATTTTCCTCTTAACTACTTGATATAATTATAAAAACACCACAAGTTTTCCAGTAGGTTTGCCTACCAAAACTTTTTTAGCATGACCAGAAACGCGCTCTGCCATAATCTGGCGTGGAGGGGATGGTCAACAGTTCAACAAGATGATCATACGTTTCTAAGAACGAATTATGGCAATTGTTATAGTCAATTTGATACCATAGAACAGAGAGAGTATGCCATAAAATATAAAGCTTTGTAAATCTACTACGCATAGATGAAAATCATTGAAAACCAGAATGGTTCTGTAAAACTTCCCTCTTAACTTAATTTTTTAGTATAATCATAAATACAAAGACATTCTACAAGATTTATCGTACTGACATTTTTACCGTGACCATAAACGCACCCTGTCAAAAAAAAATGTGTAGGGAGGGGTAGATATTCAACAATGTGGTTATTTGTTTTTAGGGTCGAATTTTAGCAATCATATGGGGGGGATTGGTATAGCTTCGAACATTAGAACACAAATGGCGAATATCAAATTTAGGCTTTGTAGTCAATTTCATGGACGTTCCCAAGGTTTTCCTAAATATACCGTACAAAGACCAAAAATATTAAGTACAGGAATGGTGTTGTAAAAACCAATATTTTCACCGTGGCCAGAAACGCGCCTCGTCAAAATTTAACCTTGGGGAGGTAGCAATATCCGACACGATAATCATTTGTTTTTAAAGGCGAATTGTACGAGATATTGATATGACTCTGAATATTGGACGACAAATAGCAAAAATCGAATATAGTCTTTGTAGTCAATTTTATACCATAGAACAGCGAAGGGTATCCCTTCAAATCCAAAGGTACAGCGGAACTTTTCTTGGGTAAAACATTAGGTGCAAGAATGCTCCCGTGCGACATTTCTTAGTATAGTCATAAACACCATAAACGCACCGTATCAAAAATTGTTTGGAGAAGGAAGTCAGCAAAATGATTTTTGAGGGCGAATTCTAAAACTTCTTGGGGATTCATGTGGCTTCAAATATTTTGGATCATAAAAGACAAATCATTGAGACAATTAATTTGACACCATAAAATACAAAGATACCGTGGAGCTTCGTAAGGATTACGTGAATATGTTAAAGGCAAAAAACTATTGGGTACAAGAATGGCTCTGTAAAGTTTAATTTTTTGGTATAATCATAAACCCTAGGATTGAGCACTAATACTTTTACCGCTTTGAATATCAGACCATAAATGGCCAAAATAAAATGGAGGCTTTGTAGTCAATTTGATACCATAGACAGTGAAGAGTATCCCGTGAAATCTAAATGTTCCGCAGAGCTTCGCAGGGTTCCGTAAATATATTACGCAAAGGCCAAAACCACTAGGCACAAGTTGGGGGGGGGAGGGGGTTGTCAACAAAATGATCATTTTTTTAAGAGCAAATTCTAGTATTTCTAGATTTGGTGTGGCTTAGAATATCGGGCCATAAAAGATAGAAATCAAATTGAGACGCTGTTGTCAATTTGATACCACAGAACAGCGAAAAGTATCTTCTGAAATCTAAAGGTTTTCTGAAGCTTCGTAAAGGTTATGTGAATATGCTTTGTAAAGACCAAACCATTAAGTTCAAGAATTGCCCTGTAAGACTTTAGTATAATTTTAACAACCATAGACTTCTCACTAGGTTTGTCAAACCAATATTTTTATCATAACTGTAAGGGCGCCGTGTAAACGTTGGTGTGGCGGAGATTAGACAAGATGTTTCTTTTAAAAAGAGAATTCTAACAATTCTAGGGGGGGGGGGTTGCTATGGGTTCAAACATCAGACCATAAATCGACAAAATGAAACTGAAACTTTGTAGTCAATTTGTACCATGAACAGCGAGTACCCCGTGAAATCTAAAGGTTCCTAGGTGCTTCATAAGGGTTCCATGAGCATGGTATGCAAAGAACAAAGCCAGTTAGTGCTAGAATGGTCCTGTCTTTTGACTTGATTTTTTAATATAATTATGAATAGCATAGACTAGCTTGTCGTACCAGTATTTTTACCGGAACCTAAAAGCGCCGAGTTAAAATTTTGTTTGTCAAAGGTTAAGCAAAATAATCATTTTTAGGGGGAATTTTAGCAATTCTTCAGAAATTTGATGTGGCTTCCAATATTGGACCATAAATAGCAAACATAAAATAGAGGCTTTGTAGTGAATTTTACACCATAAAACGGCGAAGGGTATTCCATGATAAAAGATTTTTGCGAACATACTATGCAAAGACTAAAGCCATTAGGTCAGTAAGAACATATTTTGTTTATGGTACCGATTGTTAGAAGATTAAGTTAGGATAGAGTCGTGTGGTAATTTTCGTTTTGAATTGGATGACCAAAAATATGTGCGGATAAATAATCAAGCACAATGAAATTTTTTGTGCAGATCAACTCTAAAGTAGAGTTATCATTTGATTATTACTGGTTTTTCTCCAACCTGATCGCGACCTTTAAGTGAGACATTGCTTGTGATCTTGAGTTTTCAAAAGCGGCTTTCAAATATTCTAAGGAAACCCGATTTTCTGGAGCCGGCCGCTACTCCCCCCACCCCTCTCAAGGCCGTTCTTTCTTAGAACAAATGTTACTTGAGTCGTGCTTTTTCAAACCTTCTTTCTTGAAGCTAGTGTGGTGCGGCTAAAAACTCATACGATGATCTGTAAATCTGATCTTTGAAAGGATTGCTCTTGCATATTTGGCCTTATTTTCTCACTGAACCATTCCAAACTACTGCCGGTTTTTGGTATCGCTACTTTCTTGATATACCTTAGTCGTCTGACAACAAAAGTTGCTCTATGTCGAGACAACTCAGGCCCAGCCACCGAAGACCATATGGAACACTGCCACTATTCGTTCAGATGACTAAAAAAACGGATGTTATTGCCCACACTGAGCCAACGATACATCGTCCGGGACTCGTTAGACCTTATTCATTATTCTGAATTAATTTTTTGCCACCTGTTCCTTCAGGTTTTGAAACCCTAGAAATACTCCAAAAAGATCAAAAACTGTTTAGAGACTGAACTTTTTTGCCCTTTATTTCACTGCGCAAAGGAATCCAGATGTTTGTCGCTGTTATCAGTCTCCTAGAATAAGCCGCCAATATCAACTCTCTGATTTTATTAGCCATTTTTATTGTATTGTTGATGTCTTTTGAGGCTATTTCCAGAATTTCATTGAGTCCAATAAACTGATGCGGATTTTTTTTCTTGAATGTCTCTTTTTGATATTTCTAATCTAGTACCATATTTAATTCCAGATCAAGTAACTTATTTTGCTGTAATTTCTATAACAATCATTAGTCATCAACCACCATAGTTTTTGATTTCGCTAACATTCTTCTCTAGTCGTGAAAATTTTTGAGCACAACTTTCACAAGAAGACGCCCGTGTTTATCTTTAATTCCTCCGAGTTGTTAAAATATTCAAAGGGGTCGACAGAACTCGACAGGTTAATAAAAAATATAGAATTAGAGAAATAAAGAAAATCTTCAACTCTCTGATAGTGTTCACTACCGTAGGAACTTATATATTATTTTGGATTTAGATGTTTCACCAGAAGTCTCAAAAGGCTAATTTATTTTAAAGACTCTCTTCATATGACTTAGTATATTACGCAAAACCTCAGGAAAGAACATCCTAAAATGTTTGAAAAGAATATTTTTATAGAGAGTTGGTAACCACTACTCTAGACTGATGGCCAAGAAGAACAATGAATAAAGCAGCTTATACCATTATAAATAATTTAGTAAAAGTGGAGAAGTTGTGCCAAAATCACATAAGGTTTCGATAACAATCAGAAAAGAACTTTCATATGCAAAAGATCTTGTTATGTACAGCAGTAATGGGAAGTTAGTAATGAACTTATTTGGCAGGTCAAAGAAGCAAGAGAAATGTAAAAAACAAAATGATTCAAAGGGTAGCAGCTTGGGTGCTTGGATTAATTATTGAAAGGGCGAAATATTTGTGGAAAAAATGTGATTTGAAAGTTACTAACAAAAGATTGGTAGCTGTAGGTTGATGCGTAATGGTCCAACATTTTTTAAAGACAATCCCGAGCCGAAACTTCAATAGGCAGTTTTTTACAGCAACATTTATTTGGCCCACCATGACACCATCACCCCATAGCACGTTATGTGGTCGAATCTATCACCAACAAGTAATGGAATCTTTTTCATTTACTCTACTCTCCCACCGAGCTCCTCACAGAATACCACATCAATATCTCGATAAAAAAAATGACAAGTGAGAACCAAGCCTTATGACAGTTTGAATAAGAATTCGGTATTCATCGTCAAAGTTTGAAATGTCTCGAAGAAGCAGCGCTTTTTTAGTTTTTTGGCCATATTTGGTTGAATAATGTGCTACAAGTTTTCAATTGGACTCATGTCTACAGATTGACCCGGCCATAGTCCAATGAGTTGCTTCTCTTTCCATGCTTAACTTGTACGCGTTCGATGACGTAGGACGCCATCTTCCATGAAAACAAGGATTTTATTAACAAGCATATATATTAGAGTATAGGTCGAAATCTGTCACTCAAAATTTTATATTTGGCTGCACAGAATCAAACATGATCTACTATACCAAATGATATCCCATTTTTTTATATTGACTTTGCCATGTGCTACAGTTTGATGAAGAAATTTATTATTTTATGAATTGGACTAAACTGTCACTAAATTGGCAGTAGTGACTTTCATCAGAAAAAATTGTGCAGCCTTACATTATGCAAATAGCCTTGAAAGGTGCTCTTGTTTTTTTCTGACTTCTGCGCCAATTCAAAAAAAATTCAAAAAGTGAAGAAAGTTTCCATAGAAAACAATTTTGTGTAAGATTTTTGTACTTATTGGGCAAGGGTGGCATTGATACGTCACAAAAACGTTAAAAGTATGATGTAAAAATATGGTTTTCAAAATTTTGTCTTTTTAAACTCCCCGAATTTGAAGTTTAAATTTTGGTTACGAACCCTTAAAGTAGCTTCTATCAATGCACAAATTTTGTTTTGCAGAAAATAGGAAAAATAAATTTGAATGCTCCCATTTTTAAGGAACTGTAATGCAATGCCATCTTCAAAATCTCTTTCGCATCGTTATCACTTTTTTTTGGAAACAAAAATTAAATTAGAGGACTATAATTTCAGGGTACAAAGGTATCATGATGAAAAAATCAAATTATTTTCTATTATTTTCGTATCAGCTTTAGATAAATTAATTTATGAGTTTTATTTTTACACTATTTTATTTCTTGATATCATTGAGTTATATATCCATCCTGCTCAATTAACTTCTCTTCAGAAGTTGCATAATACCATCTCTCCAAAACATTTGTCATACTGCCAAATCCACGTCAAGTGCATTGTACTCCATTTCTTAAACCAAAGAGAATTTCTTAATGAAAGAAGTAGGTAATAATCACACGGGGCAATATCCGGAGAGTATATAGGAGGAGGTATATCAACTCATTCCAATATTAAAATTTGTTTCGAAAAGCTGAAGACACAAAGGCCTGATTTTATTGTTGTTACCATTAAAGGTTTCTTATCGTTGGACCAAAAGCGTTTATGGTAAACATTCTCACCAAGAATCTCAACATCATCCTCTCAAAAATTGTTCTTTCCCGTGTCGTTGAAGAAGCAAACCACACGTGCTTAAGAAGGCTATCAATTGATGCGGAACCCATATTCGATTATGTGCCTTTGTTCGAACAATTTGGGAACAGCATAAGTATCATAGATTTTTCAACCATGGTCTTGATAAGCTCCCCAAATTAAAAGTACCTATTTTGAATCCCTTAAACTTCAACGCCAATCCCATAAACAGTGCAAATCTCGTTTGTAGCATCAGCACTAGTTTAAAACATTGCAACATTATATCGAAAACTCCATCTTCATCTACTGAAAGGTGTACGGAATGATGCGTATAACTCATCCTGAGTTTCTGCGATAGCTAGACAATGCCTGAAAAGATTGATAGGAACGTCTAAGGGATAAAACTTTGAGGGCGTCACAGAGTAAATTCTAAACTGGAAGTAAACGTAAAGCTACCAAACAGAGGATTGGCTATAATTTTATAATGTACTTGTCGCAGAAAGAGAGCATGATAATTTAAGAATGAAAGAAAAGTTTGATGACTTAGAGATTAGAGATAAAATTGATAGCAAAGAATGCATTTATTATTATAAACTATCAGGAGCCTTATCCCAACAAAATATTGAATGTTATGTCATGGTTATTGTAAGTTGGTACATTTCTGAAATACTGATATACCTTTTTGGACCTCGTAAATCATGAGACTTATTAAGACACCTCAGCCTCTATTTCTTCCGGATTGTACCCTTAGAGTCATGTTTCATCTCCAATTATGACTTTTTTTTGAGAAAATTTGGTTAATTGGTAGCAGTCTGAACCAAGTCATTAGCAACAGTAGCACAATGTTCCTTCTAAACTGATAATATAAAACACAAAATTAATTATGCCATGATACGTTTTATACCAAGATCCTTTTTCGAATTCCCAGCTCTAATTCTAGTTTTCGGACTGTCAGTTTGGACTGTTACCCATACACTTTGACATTTTCTTTCAGCTTGTTGTTGGTGTGTGTACTCACAATTGTTTTGACTAGTGATATCGACTTCAATCCACTCTCATCGACCACCAGGTTATATCACGGCCATGCGAACTGTTTTCATTATATTAACATTATTTTTAAGTCGATGCTTTTCTTTCTGAAGGTGGATGCTTCAAGCTGCATTAATAGGGTATTTCTTGCAATTTCATGGTACTTTTCTTTAGAGAACTTTTTGAAATCATTGTTTTCTTGTAATATTAATAATTAAATACTTGCCTACTTCATGATACCAAATTACATTTAAAAAATTGGAAAATAAAAATTATACATCTGAAATATTTCAAAAAGAGAAAATTATTTTTTCTAATTTGTGCATGGTCTTTAATAGCCAAATAAAATATTGAAGTGGGAAAATACGCATGCGAAGAGCACGCATTTTTGAAAATTGCATTATTTTTTGTGGATACGTGTATGTCTATTTGCATTTTTCTCACACAATTTTTGTGTTTTGCAAGACATTTTTTTCTTCCTTGGGGCACACTTACCGGCACCACTAACATACTCTTAATTTAATACTACGGCATCGCATGAAACCCATGGGATTGAGCGAGACTCGAACTCGCCGCACCGGCTCGCGGATAAAGGAATAATGATCTTGACCACTGAGCTACGACGGCAGCCCATATATTGATTAGGTTTTATTTTTGAAAATTATTTTGAGTTTTTTTATTAGTCTTGTGTTCCGTTAATTTTTTCGATGATATTCTTGCACTTTACGTTATTTCTCCTTATGCAATGGTGAATCAAATGTAAATCATAATTCTTCTTTGCGCGCCGTGAGGTAAACGAAGAAAGACACGACTCCTGAAGATCCTAAGTTTCATAAATGCTATTTTCCTCTATGGTACCTCTTACTACTGCTTCTTTAGTCAGCGTCACAAGAGCAAGAAATACCCTTGTCCGTTGCGCAACGAATGATTACTATTTTTGTGAACTGGAATTGACAGAAAATACTCAGCAAAGACCTTAGTAGTGCTTGAAGGAGTGATACCTCTGGAAATATCTCCCCTAGTGAACTAGCAGATGTACCAAGTTTCACTTGTTTGTGTAGGCAACACAAACGTAACGCCTTCTAGCAGGAGATTCACTTCCAACTATCTTTATAACACGGGGTCCTCATGCAACATATGAGAGGTTTGAGTTGATATTTCTGGGCGTCCTGTACCATGTTTGTCTCCATCTTATCTTTGTCTTTAGTTTTTAATAGATTCATAAAGAATTTTTTTTAAATTATAAGCCAAAAAACTCATTGGCCACTTCAACAATTTTATCAAGAGAAAATAAATCAAATACTGGATATGCCTTATCAACATCCTTCATGAACATACGAATATATGTAGGGTTTTCTTTACTTCATTTTGCGTGGAAAATCATGTTGACAACGCGGGTATTCTAGGATTGAAGAAGAATTTCACCCTTTCTGCTGTATATGCTGCGCCGCGTTTCAGAGACAGTGATTTGTTTCTCATTTCTGGAAAAGGCTCTTACTCTAATTGTTTCACATACCACATCTTGCCTTGAAAGGAGAGTTTCAGCAATTGTCACATAATTGTAATAGTTGCCTTGGTAGCTATGGTAATTTTAATCGAGTTGAATTTTCAAAAATATGAAAATAGGTTTCTGTAGTTTTTTTTACCTGCGGTGCCATCAGTAAACCATACATTATAAATTTTCCCGGATTATATGTTCATCTGAGGAAAGCTTTTGTTTTGGCTTAATACTAGTCTGAAATACTTCAAAGGAAAAATCCAATAAGGGTTGAATTTTGAAAAGCCTGTTGGTTGTTGCAAAAGTTAGTTGTTCAAATTAGAAGAGTCCTGAAAATTGGAGTATCTAAAAGTGGATCGGTTTTTCCTGTTCTTAGAATAATTATTGAAAAGAAAATTTATTTTTGCTACAAGAACATCTGACCATTTCAACCTCGTACAACCATACATACTTTTCCTGATTCTCATAACTAATAAAGATTCGTTTCTTCATAAAGCATATCAAAGAATCTCTTCAAAAAAGTCTCGTTACTTGTAATAACTTTTGTCGAGCTTGAGGGAATTTGTTTTACCCTGAATTTTCGGTAAATGGCTCTAAATTTGGTGTTTTATCTGTTTTTACCCTTACCCCTTTGTTCAATGTCATTATAACTCGATAATGGATGCACAATTTCGTTTAGCCTATTTCCAGTAATAGAATCGCTGTCACTATCGGCGTTGTTAGGAACATAGTATAATGAGTCCGCCAACAATTTAGCTGAAATTTCATCTTCTGTAAGATATGTTTCCCATAAGAACTACTACGTATTTCCGTCATGGGTGTGAAGTGATTGAAATCTGAATGCTGGCTAAATGCAGAACAGAGCAAGAGAAAAAAGTGCAGAGTTATTCTCTATATTTATCACAGATCATTAGCTCAGTGAGGTCACGTTTCTATAAACATTCCTTGGCAGCACCATGTATTGCGTTATCCATCTTGCACAGCTGTAATGTACCTTAATATAGACATATCTTCGTCACCGATCCACAATGTGTTAAACAATTTTGAGTGAGACTAGAAACAGTTCTAAATGAAGGTCACATACGTAAGTCGCTGAATTGTTTCTCAGGTGTAAATCATTATATCTTGGGTATCCAAGACTCCCGATCCCATACAGCGGCGTTTGGTTGGTGTCACATCCACCTTCATTTTACGTTAGCGGAATAAAAATCGACCTATCTATTGGGAAAAATATATTTCAGAATCAGGCTAAATTTGCTTTTAAAATCCGGTTTATGTTTAATTCACCTTCATATTTCGCTATTAACCTTTTGCCGTTGCATTTGGACATAAACTTTTCCATCTTGCGTCGTAGATTCTGTACATACTCAATAACGTGTCGGAAAGTATTTGCTTATAACTTCTCACGTAACTGAGCGATTTTCTAAATTCAAAAAATGTTTTATTCAGCATGATCTGAAGTTTAGTTCAACAAGTTTTGAAAATGTGAACCTTGATTAGCAAACAAGAGGGCGCAGCCTACTTTCAAAAGCTTATTTATTGCTTGAAGGGCGTCTTTTTCCATTAACCGAAACTTAATTTTTTTTTTACTATTTTAAGTTTTGAGTGTCCTCGGAGACCCTTTTTAGATCCTGATCCTTCCTTCAGGTATCCCCATAGAAAAAGTCACATGGATTAATGTCTGAGGAACATGGTATCCAATTCATTTTATCACCAGCTAAATTATCGAGGTCTCGGCCTATTACACGGGTTCCAAAATTATCCAGAAGTATGAAAAAATATCCGAAGTGCCAATGAGGCCTCTCAGTAACCGTTGCGTATTTCGGTTTTCCTTGTTCCCCGTAGAAACTCTCATTTGAGCAGTTTGCGGTAATTTTAAGTTTACATTGCCGTCAAGAAGTATGGTCCGAGAATCTTTTTCCTGAAATTGCACACCATGTGGTCACTTTTGCCGAATGGAGGGGCTTTAGAATTGCAGGGTGAGGATTTTCGGTACCCCAATGGCGCATGTTTTGGTTGTTAACAGAACCTTGCAAATAATTATAAGCTTCATCACTAACTCAAATTTTCGGTCGAACCCTCTTTCACTTTTTCAGTCACCAATTGGCCAAATTGGAATCTTCTGTCGATATCGTGCGGCTTCAGCGGCTGATGGACTTCAACCTTGTACGAGAACATTTTCAAATGTTTTGTCGGACCATGACACAACTTCTTCCAAATTCGTAAAATTTCTGTACAGCCTTTCTTCGAAGATTAAGGATTCCATCTTAACAATTAGTTAGTCACGTTATCAGTGGTTCCAATTAGCTAACTATTGTATATGATCGCGCTGATCTACCTTCTCTCATTATTTTTTAATAAAAAAGTATTTTCCGCGCTTATTATTGATCACCCTCTACCTCAATATTATTATTTGACGTTTTTACTTTCACTCTGGGCATTTTTGCCACATTTGGTCTTGTATATTTTCAGTCGGGTGGCTTCTTTTAGCAGTTACAACTAGAAAATCAACCAACAAGAGCAAATGTTTGATCGACCCGAGTGGAAACTCCCTTATTAGTTCGCAACACGGCCTCCCCTGCCCTCCTTCCACACAACCGCATTTCTGAAATTGTCATATCAAATATCGAAATTTAATTGGAAGTGAATTAAACCCGTCGAGCTTCCGCCCACACTAATTAACTTTCATGTTCCATACTACATTGCTATCTCCGCAGAAAGGATTTCGAGCCGATTTCCCTGGCATTTCAATTACCGCAAATTGGCCTTGGAAGTGTGACAGGCCACTTAATTTTCTTGTTTCTTTTGTTGTTGCAATATTAAGGAGCGCAATTCGTTGTTGCCGTAAATTTTAGATTAAAAACTAATTAAATTTTTATCCTAAATAAGTAAACTACGACATTACCTTCCAAGGACGATTACAATTTTAAAATAGTATCATTGAGGACATTGTTTGGCTTAAACAATCTGATCTGAGTTCGTGTACTGCCTATTGTAGCGTTATTAGAGCAACTCTAGCCGTGTTTTACTGAGAGTACACGAAACTTGCGAGTATCGCAATCGGCGAGGTAAGCCGCACGTTGGCATGTCTTGTAAAGTTCCGACTTGTTGCATCGTGTCTTGTGCAATTAAACTCTGAAACGAGCACGTTTAACAATTTTGTGTGGCAGCTACTGTAAGAAAATAATTACTGCACCCACGTTTGAGCTCAGCATGTATCTAGTGCCGCTTCAAATAAAATGATTCGATCTCCTCAAGCGCCGCCTAGTTGATAACGTGAAGTAAGTTATGCTAAATTGTCTTGTCATTTAAACTTGTCTGTTAAACGTTATAAGCAAATTGTAATTCATCCATTATTAACTTGCAAAAGAAATAAGAAGCTTGATGTTTGAATGGTAGAAAAGCAAGCTTATATCAAAGAAATTTGTGGTAGCATTTGTACATTCTTTGCAGAAGATATTCATAATCAATAAGTTTTCAAACTTTTTCTATTTTTCGAGGGCATTTAGAAGTTGATTCTTGATTTTCGTGGGTTAAAAATAAAAGCAATAATTTTTAACTAATAAAACGTTGACAATGATTGTTGCCAATGCTCAACTCAAGAAAATTTACTTTTTTGAAACATTTAAATTTTTATTGCTAAGGCATTCTTATAAGACCGTAATCTCGATTGCTCGGAGCACTGGATAAGATGAAAATATGTTAGCAAACGTTTGGTTATATGGTAAGCGTCTATTGATGACCAGCAGTAGTTTTAAACGCAATTTTTTATGCATTTATGTCGAGTTATACTGTGATTATTTTATCAAGTTAGACTACTACACAGTTGCTGTGATCTTCAAGAGACATCTTGAGACTTTTTCGTGGCCCAACCGTTGTCGACTTCATTTACGATTCACAGAATCCACGTTCCTTCACAGGTTATAATTCGGGTCAAAAAATATTCCTCGTTATGCTCGAGTAGCTTGGAAGAAGCCGTATATTGCGCTCTGTCAACTCATGCGGAACCAATCTGTCAAGTTGTTTTTTTTACTTATGGTTACTTTGGATACGTTGAAACTATGGGGGTCACGAAACAGTACTTGATGAATTTCATTAAACTTCTGTCCGTAATGCGATTACTGTTAGAAGTCGTTTCTAATTCAAAACTTGGTGCCCTGAAATGTTGATATCAACGTTGTCGCAGATATCTTTACCCAACACTTGATTTATTATTTTGTCGCTTTTTAGTTCAAGAAATAAAATGACTTTAAGAGAAAAGAGAACAGATGTATAAGAAACTGTAGGGTGCCAAATTCAACTATGAAATTACAGTCAAAATTTCAACTCATTTCATTTTCTCGCAAACATCAATAGCTAATTAAAAGTCCAACATTTTATAAGAAACTACGTGAACTCATATTAAATATAAACCAGAATATTTTTACAGTATCTTAAAGAAATAAAAGAATTAGGGACACATTTTTCTCAATAGATAGCTTTTTGATCCCACTTTTCCTTCAACTCTGTTCTCCAAGTGCTTCTTCTAGTGATGCAAAGAAATGATAGTCGCAGGGCTATAAGTGCGGAATGTAGGGAAGGTATTATAGGATGGCCCAGAGCACATTCTCAATTTTTCTTGAATTTGGGCACCTGCCTGAGCTTATTTTGATCTCACAAGAAACATCAACCATCAAACGTCCTTTCCTCCAGAAGGTGGGGGAAAATGCAAATATTTTTCTCAGTCGCGCTGGTCTTTGGACGAATTGGCAATCTTTACTGTCCACTGCTGCTCGTCCTAAAAATTATTTGTCGCGCGTGTACTTAAGTCCTCTCAAAGATGTCCCTAATCTGTCTTAAGTCTTAGAATTTGGGACGTCTTCACGCCCTCTGTGATAATAAATCTGATAATTCAACAGACGAGGGTGCCTGTTGGTCTGATGATGTGACACTGACTAAGAAAGGGGTACTGTGATTTTCTCTGGTTGGAATCTATCTACCTTGCGGTAGATAAGAAAGAAATTTCGGTTTATATTTTATTTACCCTCATGTAAGCATTTCATACATGTTCTAGATGGCTTTGGTTAATTATCACCTTTTAATGAATCGGGCAATATCTTTTTCTTACTTTTGTATTTCTTTATATGTGTCTAGGCAAACTTATGCAATATATACTAAAGGGTGTCCCAAATTGAACTCCGAATTAAAAAAAACGCACCATGTTAAATCACAAGGTATTGCTGGTCAGCTAATGCCAGCATGTCGTGAAATTACGCAATCAAGAAATTGTTAGTGCAGTAAATAGACTATCGCTCGAGCCGTTCTGCTGAAACAACGTTTGTTGGAGGTTCATCTTGCTCAGTTAGTGTCAAAAAACAATTACAGTTCCAGCATCATCTTCAAAGAAATCTAAAGTTATCACGTTACCTTTCTAAAATCCGCACCAATCAGTTAGAGTGCATTTGCCTGTCATACATTAAGCAAGGATTTTCCAAATTCCGCAATTTGTTTGTTCACGAACCCGTCCAGTTGAAAATACACCTTATTATTAAAAAAAGATTTGGTTAATCCTGCTTTATGAAGCTCCAGAAACCAATTGACGAATAAATTGTCGACGATGAGAATAATCAACAAGCTTAAACTTTTGCGTCAGTTGAATTTTATACTTAAGACGATGTAGGTCTTCAGTGAGTATTCGCAAAATGCCCAAATATTGTGCCCTTTGGATAATTATGCCAATATTCTCATGGAACCTTAGCTTATACTGATACTCGCAATATTTTGCTTCCATTACCGACCAAGTTTTATCAAATTTTGATATAAATCTTCGGGTGGATAATTCATTTAGTAGATTATTTTGACAAAACATTCCATGGTGTTTTCCTATCTGCGTTACCCTTTATAACCATCATGGTGAAGACCTCGTCTTTTTGGCAGTTTCAAAACGAACTATTGCATAAACACTGTATATAAGTTGGACAAAACTTATTAGATGTAAAATACTAAGGTTCCAGCTTCCCATCACTTTAGTTAGGAAGATTTTGCTCGTTTTTCTCACTAAATCACACTTCTGGACTTAAAGAATGACAGCAGACTGCCGGTTATCCTACATCTTCACAAATAGACTTGGCATTGGAAACTAAATTGAGCCGATATTAGACATGGGATTTTGTTTAAACTTTTCAAAATATCAAAAATTGAATGTAGCTCAATGGTTGCTGACATGTTTTGTCGGTCGAATCGAAGTTCAAGTAGACTACTCGTCTTGGCTACACGATGATGAAAACCGTACGTTTCTTTCTCTAACCTTTTTAGCATGAAGGAATGGGGATAAGGGGTCGAGCAATTGGACGCCCCTATTTTGGTTTTAACCGAAATTCTGATTCATGGTGGTTCGGTCAAAAAAGCGGGTTGTTAAAAAGGACATGCAGCTATTTTTGAAATATAATTCTCGAATGAAGAACTGACAGATAAAAGAACCAACTTATAATCATTATTACAACTCCAAATTTATACGGAAACAAAAATAGTTAAAATGTTCACTAGAAAGAAGTTACGTCTCTTATCAGGTCAGATCATATGCTAGATAAGTCACACTGATAGTGTTGGGATCCATTGTCATTGTTTGTCTACCTTTGTGGTGATAAGGTTCAACTCAGTCAACTCTATCAAGGCCAAGCATGACGATCTTCTTCTTCCGAAAGAGAAATTTTTAGTAAAAATAATTCAAACCAAAAAACATTATACGTCCTCTTCAAAGAAAGCACTTTGGGATTTTCCAGCGTTCAAAACATCCTGTAAAGACTCATCATATTGGGCTGAATCTCGTGGGCAATCTGGAATCTATTCCTATTAAGCTGGTTTCAAACCAGTCTTAGTACTTGCAGTACAATGTTATTTTTGCTTGGGTTACAAATGCAGAACAAATTTCGCCGCGACATGTTTAAATGCCACTCTTCCGTCAAAATATCGCACACTTCAGTTTTTTTTTAATCCGCACCTCATCTGGTAATTCTCGGATTGACACTCACCAAGTCTTGTTGATCGTAATCTGTATATATTTCATATTTTGCAAAACATGGATCACTTTCAAGAAATTACCGGTCAATTTTGAATCGTTCGTATTATGTCAATTCGTGCGACGCTAATGGCATCATTCCCGAAAGCTCTCTAAATCGAATATTCCAGCTTCACACTGTATTTGACAAAAGTGGTAACTCACTAGCGCCTATCTCTTAAAACTGACCTAGTAAATGAAGTCGTCCTCATTAACGCATGCGCATTACAGTCACTCATCGACTGCCAGATTATAAGGAACCTCGCACTGTTTTGACTCTGTATTTTCGAGACAGGCCTTGTAGTTACAAAGTTTTTGTAGTTAGTATTTGCGATTATATTAATGCAACTAACTATTTGACTAAGTAAACCTAGTAATAAAGTAAAGTAGTGTCTGTTAGATTTTGCATTATTCTTTATTTACCTTGCAGTTAAAGTGTTTTTCCTCTCTTTACTATATTTTTCCTACGTAATCGTATAACTATACGTTATTTAGGTACTTATTTGTGAGGTGAATGACTAGTCTAATTGTAAATATAGAACTGTTTCAGGTTTGTTGTTCATTCTATTAGAGATTGTTTCTAATATACTGGCCTTTTAGATTAATGATTTTTGCATTCAGCAACTTGCATGTACTACAGACTTACTGTAGCAATGAACTGATTTTTTTTAAATAAAAATATTTTATTTAACGCCTCGATGATAAGAACAATAAAACCTGCGAATTTTCTTAACTCTGCCGTGGCAAAACGTATTGCATTGTTTGAAGTACTGCGTCTACTGTGCACTAAAGGTAATTTAACTTCAATTAACTCCATTTCCTACACATCAAAGTCGCTAGATGAGTTAATTTTCCTATTGTTCTCCTCATTAGAGTTAATAATAAACACACTCCTTTGGATTAATCGAAATGGTTTTGTAGACTGTTAATTTAAATTTTTTTATTTCTACATTCGTTGTATCAATATGTGGTATTATTGTAACCCTCAATGATTCCGACATAACTATTGTCATGCCAGTAGTAAGGCGAAATGTTACTTCTAATTCTAAGATATACCAATAACAATGCTCCAATAAATTCCACAAGGTTTTTTTTAAATATTTTATTCGCAAAAATGGCATACATACACTACACGAATAGAACAATAATAGTCTATGATTATTTTTACAATCACCAAAATTAGCTAGTCTTTATTTCCATGAGTAAAACCAGCAGCTCAGTCTTTTTCATCTTGCCATAGAGTAACTGATAATTTAGAAATAGTTTGTAAAGATCGCTGAAAGCAATTTATTTATTATATATTATTTGCATAACATTTTTCCTTGTCAGCTCCATGCTCACTTCCCTCAGAAATGTTTTGTTCTTGAGCCATTGAGAATTTTTTCTTTTGCACTGCCATCTTTGTGAAAGCTCAAAAGTCAGCTTCTCATTGTTCTCAAGCGACAGTATTCTTGGGCCATTGTATCTTCTTTCGTTTCATTAAAGTGAAATTTTTTTTATTGGCTAAAGTGTCAACTTTGTTGGTACAAATCTCGCAAGGGAAGCGCCGATTTTGCCAAACTTTTACAAACATAGAGTCGTGGTGCCAAACACGGAAATCGCGATTTCAAATTTAGCACGCTATACCAATACCACAGATCACACTTGGTACTTCTATACCAATACAAAAGTTTAACAAAATCGGTGACCCAAAGAGTCCGTAGTTCTCTTGTTCCCCAGTTTGTGCCAAATAGCTATTCTGATGAAACCTCTCTTGTTTCATCGATTTTTGCAATGTATTTCTCTAGCCTTCCGTCTTTTCTTTCTCCTCCTTCCTCCTTCTCGCTCTTCTTCCCTCTCTTCTTCCTCCTTGTCTGCCCCTTTTTTTACCTCTCAATTTCTCCTTTATCTTATTACATTTATTTTTATTTTTTAATTTGCTTTTCTGCGTGCATTAAAAAAAGTGTCTGTAATGGTTTTCACTTAATTCAGCCATCTGGTTAACAATTTTTTTCTTATTCTACTGCCCTCTTATCTTTTCTTGCATTATTGATTTGCTTCATTGTGGTGGTCTCCTCCAACTATATGACCAAGGTAGTGTAAGGATCTATCGCCAAGAAATCCTGGAGAGGATAACCTTGGTCACTATTTTATTTGGTATGGATATATTAGTTCTTTGTTCTATTCAAGGTATTCGCAGCATTCTTTGCACACATGCATCAGTTGCTTTAATTGTTCACGATTCCACCCCGTATAGGAAGATATAGAATACAAACTTTTTAACCAACGTAACTTCATTATTCGATGTAACTTGATTATCTTTACAAAACTTAATTAACCTTATTATTGCATCTGGTGCAAATGCACCGTATCTTTTTTTTCACATGCAAAATTCGCTTACCCTTTGCAGTCTTCCCACCAAGTTTCCTCCTAACATCAATTACTATAATTTTCGCAGCTTCAATCATGCTACGTAACGTCTCACGCTGTCTTGAAGTATCGGCCTGCATATATTGTCTAAAAATGTCCTTTTAAGGGGGAATATTACCTTGTAAATTTTTTAAATTTTCTTTCTGTCTAAAAAGGTCTCTTAACTATCCAAAAATTATGTGTTAATGTCTTTATGTGGGGAAAATATTTTAAGTAATTTCTCATATGTAATATACAATTCTCCGAAGTAGGACTTTGATGTGATTCATTCACCAGGTTATAAAAAGGAATGGCGTCTTTTCTAAACCATGCTCTTGCATCCTGTTTAAAAGCCTTTTTGTGGTCCAACCACTACCCACTTCGTTTACAATTATCATATAGAATCCATTTTGACTCGGTCACAATCCCGCCAGCGTGCAGAACACGTCTCTTAATTTTTTAATATATAAGGTTATCCAAGTTAAATTTCGAATTGCGTGGCGTTTGCATACTGAACGTTGGAAATTTCCATTTGTACAGTTGGTATCTAAACACATGGCAAAGACTACTAGAAAACACCGGAATGTCATATATCTGTGAACTGGGTTTTAGAAAGCACAGCATTTGATGATTCTTGCAAGAAACTTATATTGAAGCTCATTTTTATTAAACGGCTTAGTGAATCGTCAAAATTGTCGTAGGTAGTGAAAATCTAAATACTATTTACAAAAACCAGTGCATCCACATAAATTCACCGTTTGGTGTGCATTGTGAATCGGAGGAATCATCGTACTTTTTTAAAGACGAAGCTGGTAACACTGTTATTGTCAATGGTACGTGTTATCGGAAGATGGTAATTTTTTTTCAATTAAACCAACGATTTCAACGTAAATAACATGTTGCAACAAGATAGAGCCACTTGTAACAGCACGTGAAACACTCATTTCATTTCAAACCAAATTTCCTGGTTGTGACATCGGTCTAACCTCATTAGACTTTTCCAATCTGAGGGTATTTATAACATCAAGCTTCTTCTCTTCGTAATTCGTCTCTATTAATACTAGGGGTCGATCATCTACGGGCTTTATTTTCTAACTCAAAATTGCCACTCCTGAAATTCTGGTGTTGTACCGCTAGTTTGTCCCGGGTGACCTCCCCCAACACTTCGTTATTTTGTTTCGAAGTTGTCGATACATTTAATGCTTTTTCTGAAACAGAAAAAGTACTTTAATATCCCTTGTTGCAAGTATTATAGTACAAAAATTTATCACTCGAGGAACGCTTTCGAATCCGCAATAACGTCCACGAGCGCACTCCATACTCCTAGCGGAATATCGTCTCTCAAAACATTTTTGTGCAGAATTGTGCAGCACTTGAGAAACTGTAATGTCGTAAACTAGTATTATATCCAAATTAAGGCGCATTGTACAAATTTACAACGAAGGGTTCAAAGGGTTATCAGAGTATGCAAGGGTTGCCCGCGAACTACGGAGAAGGGAGGAAGTCTTCTTTGAATGTTAGCGAAGATTTTCGTTTCTATAAAATAACTTTCAAGTAAGTCATGGTACTAAACAACTACCGTATTTACTTAAATGCCTGGATGTTACTAAATGTTACGTAATTATCGTTAATCACTACAATTATGAATTTTAAAAGGTGTGGCTGTTTTTAAAGAATGGCTTAATTATGTACAACTACAAATATTTCGTATTTATATATTTTTTATCTTCATCTTGCATCAATTTTTATACTTACAGAATCAAGATGCGCCTACTTAATTTCAGGACCTTTTTATTCTTGCAAGTGTGAAATTAAAGGGGTTGAGTTATGTAGTTGGTATCTTTCTCTTTCTTTTGCACTTCATATCTTTCTTAATGACTGCGATTCCAACTTCTTCACTCCACGTCTTTCTTAGCGATCTCTTGTATTACTGTTTAGCAATGGTTTAATCTCCAGATTATCTCTGACAGTATTTTCCTTTTTTTATAAAAACTTCGTTCTGTTTTTTGGTTTTGTATTGAGTTTTAGGTCCATATATCAGGATTGGGATGATCACTTTTTTGTCTGTCTGTCTGTTCATTATGATATTTCCTCTTTTTTTCTAAAAATATGTTCTTGATCGTGTCAAAATTTTTCTATTCTCTCGTTTATTTTCTCTTCAAATCTGTCTTTTGTGTTACTTTTGTTCCCAAGAATTTAAACTGATTTGTTTTAAGGTTTTTTCATTTTATATTGTTTCTTTTTATTTCTACTAATGACCGTTACTTTTGCTTTTTCGTCGTTTATACTCATGTCTATTCTTAGGTTTTCATTTAACGACCTTTCCTTGTTAGTGATCAGCACCAAATCGTCTGCATACATCAGCTCTGTAACTTTTATATACTCCATTTACCAAATATCTATTTTGTGTGGTTTGCTTCTTTGATCCAAGCTGCAGCCTTGCCTGGCTCTGATGAAGTTCTTCGTTTGCCTGTATAGAGATTTTACGCAATTTATCATCGTTTCACTTCTAATTATGTAGCTCGATAAAGCATAGATGTATGTCTCTGTTCTCTGTAATTACTTTTTCAGTTATTTGCTATATTTCGAATCTTCTAGAGATTTCTCTAAAACACTCCTTATCTTTTTTTTTTCTTTCTAAAACTAGCTTATACTTTACATACTGCGCTTAATAGCGTAATTCTCCAATAGCAGTTGGAGTTTAGGTTTTTTTTTATAATGATTTTCTAGAGCCTTTGATATTTGCCGATTTCATTAGTCTTTTTGGATCTCTTCTATGGTTATGTCTTATAGGAATTTTCTCTTCAATCTTTACTGCTTTTAGGTCCATTTCTCCTAATAAATCTTTAAAATCCTTTTCCATCTTTCCTTTGTCTATTAAAACTTCATTATCTTCGTCTTTAACATTTTTTCACATTGTATTATTATTCCTTTTCTCTTTTTTTTATTGTTTCAAAGAGTAGTTTTTAGTTTTCTTTAGAGGTCATTTCCATTTTCTCTCCGAAATCAACGCAGGTCTTTTGTTTTTCTTTTTTCGGCAGTTTCTTAGCTTTCCTGCTATCATATTTATATTTTCGTAATATTTTTGGTTTTTCGTGGTTAGACGGATCTTTTAAGTGCATTTTTAATTTGTTCTATCTAACAAGGTGTCCTTTTACCACGTGCATTTGTTATGCTTGATGTTCCTTATGTTTCTCTTGCAATCGCTAACATTATCTATTTTAATTTAGCCCATATTTTCTCTTTTGTGTTATCTCCATTAGTTTATAGCATTTTATTCTTTTTTGTTTAATTTTCCATTTCTTTGTTCTAAGTTTATCTTATTCCTATTATCATTCGTTATCAGTAGGAAGTAGTCGCTAATATCTTTGGTGTTCTCACAACTTTTACATTTTTTACTTTTCTGAGTATTTTCTTTCGTTTTAAAAGTATCTATTATGGATTTACTACGTCTGTTCTTTACCTACCTGTCTTATCTTTGTGTTTATTTTTATGTTTGATATGTAAGTTTAATACAATTGACTCATTTTTCTCCGTTAGTGTTTTTTATTTTTTCTTCAATGTCCCAGACCGTACTCTATTCCTTCCCATTCTTCCACTTAGGTTTTCCATATATATATATATATATATAATATTACGTTTACTTTGGTCTAGTTGTTGTAGCTTTTTGAGGAATTGGTCCTTTTCTCCTATTTTATTTAACATCCGACCAAACCATCCGGTATTCATTAGATAATTTCATGGTGTTCCTGTTATCCCTAAGTAATCGGTATTTATCTTACCTATTTCATTAATTCAATCTTCCTCTTTTCCGGTTACACCCCTTTTAGGTTTCATACGACCACGACTATATTTTTTCTCTTACTTCATTAGACATTCTCGATTTGCTTTGTTCTTTACTGCTTTATTTTCTTTACTCGTTTTGTTTGCACCACGTTCTTTAACTTGCCTTTGATTTTAATTGAGTGATTTCCTTGATGCGCCTAATGTGGTTAAGATGCTTTTCAACATCTGATCATTAAAACTACAATATTTGTATAATTAAATAATGTTCAACGTGCGGTTTGTTAGTTTGACGCAGTTCCCGGCGGTTTACGCAATATCAAGACGTGTAGTTGTATAAATGAATTTTTATTCGTTTTTAAAATGAACAGAACCGGAACGTTTATTATTCAAAATTATTCTTCGTGCAACGTAGCGCAACAGCCTTCTAGTCGATCAATGAAACAAGCGGCGGTGACACGTGCTGGAAACCGAAATGTGAATGTTTCATTTTTAATCGTCTCTGCTTTGTGATGTACATAAAAGGAGAGCAAGAAACGCCGAATTTGTGTTTTGTGCAACTATCGTAAGTTTTTTGGTGCTCCAATAGCACAGTTGGGTCGTCGCCGCCCCAGGAACTTGTACGTTGCCTCTGCGTAAATATTGCATAAGTCTTGATGTAAAATCGAGGGCGCCCTTGCGACAACTATTATTAACCTCCAGTTATTTAGGTCTAACAACTTGTCATCATTAAAGTGCCCCATCGATTGGAACCGCTATTGCCGGCCACTTAAAATTATCAGTCGCGATCGTTCTGCGCTGGCACCGGCCACGCAAATTGTAAATTTTGGAAAATCTCCAGCCGTTCCAGTGCAAACGACCGCGCTCTGACGTCTCTGTTGGTTTACTGCTCTGTGTGGCTTTTGGCGGATAAACGGCTGATCGCCCGCTGTTCTGCAGGATACGTTTAAGGTACCGTATGCAACGGGCGTTTTTGTTTAGGCAATCGATGATCAAGAATCTACAGATGATTAGTATGGTCTTTTACAATTTTTGCAACTTAATATACAATTGTTTTTTTTGCAACCCGTAGATTTTGTCTACAACTTTTTATTTAAATTTGGTCGCTTTTTAAGTGGGAAACCCTTCAACTACGTAAAAAATTTAGTTAACAAGCATTGCCGTAGAAAATTTTTATTATCAAGTAATTAAATACGGAAAATATAATTAGAAAATGAGAACTTAAGAAACTAATTTTTTAGTAACAGATTACTGTTTGCTTGGAGTTACAAGATCGCCCATGATAGGAAGTTTATAGCTGAGCAATGTATAATTGCTATTTTTTGAGAAGTTTTGGCCCCAGAAGTTACCTGCCCTAACATCTCTCGATTGTTTCAGAAACACCTCAATAAAGGGATGTACTTCTAGAGCTAATTATGAATGCTGTAATTATTTAATGATTATTTTCAGTGAAGAAGGGTTACCAGACAAGTTGAAACGTCAAACCTAAAGATTTCGATAACAATCTTGAGCTAGGAACATTCATATAAGAGATACTGTAATTAAATTTGTTTGTCTGCTGTGCTATAGGGCCAAAAGTATCCGGTCACTTATTGTGGAATTAAAGACTCATGTGATATGTATTAATCGGATGTCTATCTTTAGCATCGCTCATAGGCTACAGTCGTCTGGAAAGACTTTTGATACACTTTTGAATTGCCTCCGTTTCTCGCAGAAGATGAGCGATTTGGCCTAGCGCAACAGGTTCTCGATGAAAATGAGTTGGAACTCTTTGAAGGCCAGTTCAGTTTTTCAACATCCATCTCTTCAAACCACGGTAAAATAACGTTCTCCGTGTAGACAGAACATTTATCCTGTTGGCACAGGAAAGGTCCTTTCTCGAACTATTGCCAGAGAGTTAGCGGCACAGGGTTGTCAAGAAATCAAAATATATCTCAGGTTTCATCCGGACAGGTACAGGAACGCAGAGCCTCCACCAACAAACAACTGTTGTCACATGCCAAATCATGTAGTCAGTGTAATCGCCGCACAGAATTGTTTTCCTTGTTCCACAATCCATTGACGAGAAGCTTTACACCACGGTAAGCGAGGTTTGGCATTAACCATGCTTATGTTGGGTTTGTAAGCGGCCGCACGATCAAGAAAAGCTATGCTTTTCCGCTTCCGACGAACAGCTCTGATGCTAACCAAAAACATTTTGAAACCCACTAGAACTTGTTACCATAGAGGACATCCGTTTTTTCCTCACAACCCTCTTCAGAGTTCGACAGCTACGATCATTAAGTTTATGCGGCTTTTTCACGTCCCATACGTTTCTACTTCATAATGGCACCATTTACAGTTGATTTAAACACCTGTAACAAAGTCCTATATTTCAGCGATTTGTTGCAACTATGGCATGTGATAATCATGCCACGTTCAAATTAGTCAACTCTGTCGACTTACTCATTCTCTAATACCGTGTATGACCTAAGTATGCTACTACTTGCACTTTTATTTCGTTCTACGGCGCCTAACAGCCACATCTGCTTCTCGAGAGTGTCCAGATACTTTTGGCTATATAGTGTGTGACGTATAGAAGTGAAAGTTCCAAATTCTATAAAAAATTTAAGTCCATATAAACCCCATTAAATTGCCTTTAAAACAGAGCACTGGGGCGATAATGGTGACGGCCATTCCAAACTTGTTCGGCGTCAGTAATGGAATTTTACATATTTGTCGCTGCTCCAACAACTAATTATGCGGCAAAGTAGCGATAACACTCCAAAATTACGTACTAAAACTGCGCTTTCGCGCTTAATCGCTCGTTGCGTTTCGGCATGTTGGTTTTGGCAGCTGCAAAGTAAATATTAAACAAACCGGGAATTTATTCCGCCGCTTTAAGCAGTTCGTAGTATTTTAAGACATCAAACATTGCATTCATTTGGTGGTGTGCGTTTGTATATTGCTGTAAACCATTGGGTAAGATTATTATTTAAAGTGTCTGTTGATGTGATAAAATGAAGCTTAAGTGACCGGCAGTAAACTTTAAAAACATTTACGCAACAAAAGTGGCTCTTTTTCTCGAGGATACGATTACAGTGAGCAAATATTTTGAATTTTTGTAATCTTCTAGTTCGTCCTGCTTTGCTATTACTATTTTTGCACATTTTTCGTGTATGCTTTAATGTTTCTTAGAGTTTCATTGTGTAATTTTACAAAACATTTTTTATGCGGGATAGGACTAACTCCCTCCCCCTTTTTCAAGTTCAATAAAGAAAAGACGATAGGAAGTATATAAAATTTATTGAAAATTTTGTTCAACATGTTTGAAGGGAATATCGGCCAAGCGATGTCTTTCATTTCCGATGCACTGTTAAAGTTGTTTTCTGAAATTCTTCACTCTTTCCATCATGTGCTGAGGAATACGCATGTTTTCTTGGCTTAGTGAATTTCGCAGGACTTGGAGAATTCTAGGACGATGTTTATAAAACTCAGCTTTGAGTGTAGCTGTGTGTAGCTCCATCTTGTTGGAATCAAACGAGATTCGATGCGATCGATTCATTAACAATAATATATTGGTCTCCCTCCTTAAAAAAGTAAGGGCAAATGACCACAGCTTTACTGACCCCACACCAAAGAGAAGCATGTCAGTCAAGAGACCATTCATGGTTATCTCGTGGGATATTGTTGCTTCAATAACAAAATTTTTCTTTATTAACTCGTTCTGATAAGTAAAAATGCGCTGTCTTGATAGAGAACACAAATGCGCCCAAGACGTTTTTACGTATTTTTAGACGATTTTCCAAAAATGTTCGGAAAGTTCTTCTACAACAACTATATTGTATAAATGAAAGCGAAGGTCGTGCTGCAAGTACAAGTGATATTTTATTTCATCGATGTTTTCCGATGTTCGCACACTCGGGGTTCCCAACCCAGAATAAATCGATTTTCTATCGGGAATGAAGGCCCGAGGACGTAATCTTATCTAATGTAAATTTAAACAGTAAAATCTCTCTGTTCATTCGTCCACAACGTGTTTGCTACTAAGGGCGCCTCTAGGAAAAACTTCCCAATACGTGTCTAATGATCTTATCCACGAATTACCCTTTACCTCATAACCTTATTTTGAAGGTAAGGAGGTTTACCCCACCTTGTATTGTTAGATTTTCTCTATATTTTTTCATTTAGTGTATAAATTTCCCTCACTTTTGGTAAGTTACCAATATTTTTGTTTTGTAGAAATTTTAGGCGTAAGCGAATGTATAATAAGCACAATAGGCTTTAGTAGTTTAAACATTTGCAAAACACAAAAATTCTAAAACTATAAATTTATTTTATTTTTATCGCATTCACCATTGGTCCAGTACATTTTTGCTTTTCTCTACTGTCTGGTATATTTTTTAAAGAATGTATATATTGCTAAAAGCCGAAAATATCTTCCCGTATTATTAGTGAATGTTCTAATATTAAACTCGTGCTACATTCCAAACCAAATTACAGAGACGTGAACTTTAAAAATGACTTATATTTTTTAATACCTGTACGAACCCATATTTCTCGATTAAACCTTGATGAAGCAAAAAAATAGTTTTACTTTAAGGCTCCATTTAAAATATACACTAAATGGACATAGAATAACAACAAAACATTTAAAGAGAAATAATGATCAAAAGATCTTAAAGTGCGTAATAGCAAGTGAAATGGGGAAATTTTATGATTTAATTATAACAATAATAAAGGTCTAATCTAATAGTAAAAACTAAAGACAATTATGTAATTATATAAACTTCAGGGAGGGTGTTCCAGTGTAATCCAGAAGAAATCCTCTGTTGTCTAGTTTTGGTACCTGTATCAGGCCTGGCATTATTTCGTCCCAAAAGTTAACTTCAGCAAACTTTAGCAAACTTTAATTGCCTAGCTTCCTTAAAGAGACGGCAAACAATATTAGGGTTAGTCGTCATGTTGGTTCTTAGGTGATGTTGGTGACCTGCATTTTTAACTGTTTGCCGTATCCTCAACAAAATTTATACCGCGCACACATTTCAGATTCTTTAAGGTCCCGTCTCCGAACTGTGCCTTAAGTATTCTCAAAATTACCGACGATTGATTGTTCTTTGTCGTAGAAACTTTATAAAAATCCTTTACCCAACAGACGAGGGTACGTCTTACACTAACATGATACTAACTAAAGAACGGTAGTGCAAGGTGCTTTACAGGGATAATTTCTTTTAGACATTTCTATTTATGACGCTCAGAAGTTTGCCACTCTCCGTATCCTCACTGTGCATAAAAAATAAATTTCGATTTAGGTTTGGTTATTGTAATAAATATTTGTACCCTGTCTTATTTGATTGACGAAAGTAAAAATCCAGAAATCCGTTTGTGCAAAATCACCTATTTATTTGTAAATGTATTGCTAAGAAGTTTGAAGGAGAATTAAAGGGAAACGTAGAGAATATTTCAGAATTTTGAATGAAGAATTCCCAGCAAACATGAAAAGTACTTCATAAATTTAAGTGGGAATTCAAGAAATGTATAGTTCAAAAACGTTTTAAAGTTGGATATTGAAACGCGAGAGAAAATACCGGAAGTTTTAAACAAGAATTAGAAGTAAGCATAAAAGAACATTGAAGAAATTAAGGGAAAGAAATGAAAGCAAACCCAGAAGAACGATCCAAAAGTTTTAGACCAAAACGTTCTCGAAATGATGAGAAATAGATGAGAAGGAAATCCTAGAAGTTTGGAAGAATTGAAGACAACGTCAAAAAACATTTTAGAAGTGTAACAGGGAAATCACAGGAATTAAATTGAGATGCTTTGGAATTCATGACCGAAGGCCTAGAGTCACCGCTCTCAACTAGAGGAATATGTTGTGAGTTGCAAAGAATTACAGCCATTAACGACTGGTAGTCGTTACAGGGGTTACAGCACAAACAGATATTGGCCCGGAATCAAGTATGGTGCAAAAACTGAAAGCATCAAGAAGAGAGATCTTAATGGAAAAAATACGCGTCCCAATGTCACCTACACAATGGAGAATAATCTAATCCCTACTGAAAACATCCTCATTGCCAGGAAATAATTGAATTATCTATAGCATGCACATTACTAAATCAAAAAATGTTCATGGTTTTATTAAAACATTACACAAAGAACTTTTTATTATTATCTTTTAGATAAGCCGTTGAAATTCACTCATAACAAGGGCACAATTTAAAATCAGCACTATACTAGAACGTATGTCGATTGCTAGGAACTAACAAGACAACAATCAAAGACACAAATAATAATCACACAAGTGAACAAATAACGAGATTGGTTATCATAGGATCCAAAACTCTTGATTACCAATCGGATTTTAAGAACTTAACTACACTAGTAGCTAAAAAATCTTGATAAGAAAAAGAATTAGTCTCCTGAGCAAGTTGCAGCACTGGCATTCTGCAGTGGGTGGAATCTTACGGTTGTAGGACGGAGAGAGTTTCATATGCGGCTTGGTGAGCTGCCATGAGTTGTTTCGATATATAGAAAGCGTTATCTTGCCAAAACGAGATATAAGCTGCCGAGTATGAAGAAACTAGCGAAGAGACACTCTTTCAAACATCATAGATACAAATTACCGCATGGCACAACAGATCAGCCTCGGAAGACAGTTCGTTGCCACTTCTACTGCCAGAATATGTAGTAATTCGAAAAACCACACCGATTGCTCCTTTGCTACTTTTCAAATGCAAAGAGTAATTATAATTTCCAAAAAGAAGGCAAAGTAAAAGAACCGGTTCAAGAATGTCAAATCTCCTCAGAATCCATTGTCTCCGAGCCAGGCGCGGATCTTCTACGAGCTGCGAGGGTTAAAACACAAGTGGTCGCACTTTGAAGCTTGCATTCGGGTAAGAGTGGTCTCTTAGGGAAAAAAATGACAAATGTATGTGATATCGTTTTTTGAATGAATCCTCGATGAATTGAAATAAGAGTCGACCTCTAAAATCTTATAGTTTAGAAATTATACGACTTTGAAGTTTTTGCCAAAGAAAACACTGAACAAAAATGGGTTACAAAGACCTAGGATGGCTATATCAAACGATTGCACTCATGAAATAACATCGGTCAAAGTTATGACGTCAAAAGTTATTATTGACCCTTAATCATGTTTTTACATATCTTCAAATTCATCAGCTTGTTCTATGAAAAGAGTACAATGGTGAGTCACGATTGAGTTCTAACAGTAGCAACATGCATATCATGCGCATTTTACGTACGAGTCGTCATTGCAACTAGGATGACTACATTCCGTTAGATAACAAAAAGCCATAGATGTCTGGGATGGTGTGTAGGCGTTCTTCTGAACATTAGCCTCAAAAATAATATACCGACAAGCCACGGAATCTGAGACACAAGCTTGATTGTGCTTTATATACACCAGAACCGGACATGGTCATGTTGATATATTACATAGTCACTATGCTATTCTTTAATTAAAAAAGAGATTGTACAAGAAGTCCTTCATTTAACTGAAGCCGTAGAGATCAAGCGGCTGACAGTACTTGGTGCATTTATCCGGAAGTCTCTTGATTACCAACCCATTTTCTTGACTCTCGATAAGTCAATTTCGTGTATCCAGAATAAGACATTACGGATTTTGTTATGGAAATAAGCAAATTAGGTGGCTTTGGCGTTGATTGTCGGACATACTCTGACATTCTTTTCTCTTGAAAAAAGATTTGTTTTTCCAATGAACAGACGTGGTAGTACTATACGCACGAAACACTAGCATAGGTTAGTCAGTTATCTCGTAAAAAATCTAAATTACGTACTATCATGTAGGATTTTATCTTCGCCGTTTGCTAAAGCTGGCATACATCTCACATACTCTTCAACTTGCTATTGTCTTACCGCTTCATTTACGACGCGCTTATTTTTATTGCTAACTATGAAAGCTATGACTTTACTGTTAGTTATGTTATAGTCGATAAATCACAAGCCATGAAAGGTATACCTAGATTGCGTGCTGCTTAACGTTCCCAACGTTGTGTGTTCGTATCGTGAACAATCATCTGTTGAGAGTCAGCTTTATTTGTATTTGTTGTAGATTCTTCTCGCTGTCACCATTACCAGCCTCGATCTCCTTTCGCCAAAAAGTGGTTTGACGATATGATGCGACTTTTGAGTGATGATTCTGGTTAAGTAACAGTTTTCTACGTTTTTTATCGTCTTTCAACAATCTCGAACTTGTGGTCTCTGCAAGACTCTGGAATATAGTCAGGATCATTAGTGGGTGACAAAGCAGATTATTTGGGTATGCCAAACACAGACAGCTTAACACTTTCTGGTGTAGATGACGCAAAGTTATCATCATTAATGATATGAGTATCATCAACAAAAGTCAAAGTCATATCGATCTAGTAACGAAAATCAGTTACTGGTTATCATATCCTGCTCCAAACATAATCTCTAGTAATTTTTAGGACATTAAATGGAAAACAAAACAATAAAACGCAATCTATTTAACAAGGCCAGATATAATCAAACGCACAATCACACAGAAACCCACTCATATCAGTAGACACCCGAGTAAGTCACATAACTCTAAAACTAGAAATTATTTGATATTCAGCCTATCCTGGTTTTTCGATCCATCAAAGTTTCATTAATAAAAAAGGGTACTGTCATATTCCTTGTAAGGATTTATAGTCAGTAAGTTTATTTTTCTTCAACCCGACCAAAACTGAAAGTGTAAAACCCGCGCAATCCACCTTAACTGCGAGAATCTAAAATTTTTTCAAATATTCTGAAAAGTTCGACTTCCTGGAGCCGGGTTCTATGCTTTCCCCTTCTTGAGACCTTTGTATCTCCACATTGAAATTACCTTTGTAAAATCAATTGTGAAGGAATCGGCATGGTTCTTCGAATTCTTTTGTACTCTTGCGGTAGAAGTGTTTTCTCCGAGGCTGATCTGTTGTGGAATGCGGTGAAATCACAATTTCTGATATAGCTGGTTTCTTGATGCCTTAGCAGCTCACATCTTGTTTCTGACAAGATAAGGTTCTCCATATGTCGAAACAATTAGGGCCCGCCCACCACGCAGCATATGAAACCTTCACCACCCTGCAACTGGGAGGCTCCACCCAATCTCATACTTTGTTCACTTGGGTAATCACTGTTTTAACATGCGTATTTTCTTTGCTTGTTCTTGTATTGTTAATTCTTAGTAATCGATGTAGTTCTAGAAAATGCTGATTTTAAATTGCGCCCTTGACCTTGAATGAATTTCTTTGACTAATGCTTTAGCAGACGTAGACATTTCTTGATTTAGTAATGCGTACGCTTTAGTGCACTTCAAGTAGTCAATGGTAATGAGGATATTTTTAGTAGGCATTAATAAATTATGACCCATTATGCAAGTAGCACAGGACTTTCAGTACCAACACTTGACATCTCGATACATTACCCTTAACGACCTTTAAGATACTTTCAAAAGACAATCTTCTAATCTTAAAGAGTCCCATCGTCGCCAGTAAGCGCTTGCTACTGGGTTTGGTGTGGATTTCTTTCCACTAAGGCTTCTCTCCTTGATGTTTCCAGTTAAGCACCACCGGTCAGTTTCCGCTTTTACCGTAACTCCTGTAGCAGCCGCTCTTATCTAAGTTTTGGATTTTCTCTCTCATGAATTATATTTTTTAGTAATACATTTATTTGTAACTAAGGTGTAAATTTTATACCTCACCTCACTTTTTGTGACTGATTTATATTGTAAAGCTTTGATCACGCTGTTATCATATAGGGGACATTCTATAATTCTATATAAATATTTTTCTTTTCGAATGTTTGACTATTATTATTAGTGAATTTAGTGTTTTTCGAATGGATCTAATTTAATGTGACCTTGGAAGTAAAATCTTTGTTGCTCGTGCGTGTCTTCTAGATGGCAGTTGTAGATATGTTTTTACTGCAATTCATCACTCCTCTATCTCGTTCTAAATTCTTTTTACCCTATTAAGGGTAACATTACAATCACCCTACACCAATTGGTAGAAGGGTTCTTGATTAAATAAATAACATTACAATGCGTTGAGGCGTGTTACGTAGGTTAATCAAATATAAATCGGAATTATGTTTTAATATATTGAAGCATTATAATAATTCAAACATATAAAACTATTCTTCCGCATAATCTCCTGATATTGAAGCACGCTATTCCCAACGCATAGGTCATTTTTGATCCCACTGTCTTAAAATGAAGGTTGTGACACCAGCCAATCGCACACGAACAACAACATTCTGGTCAATTTTTTTTTAGTGGTCCAAATAAAACCAGGGCGATAAATCCGGACTGCAGGGAAGATGTTTCAGTGTGGTTCAGAACTAATCTTTAACTTTTTGTCGAATTTAGACAGCTATATGGGGCTGGGAGTTTTCGAAGATCGCCGCGAATGTTCGAGTACTATCGTGGCTTATTCCGATCTCAAAAACAATTGTAATACCTGCAAATCTGGCGGTGAACAATCCAAATATTCTCCTTGCTCACACTGATCCTCGGGCGACGTCTTCAAAGTTCATTTTAAACAGCTTCTGACCTTTCAAAAGTTGTTTATGCTACGCTTTTACTTGAGTTTTCTTAAAAGTGTTTTCCTGGAGCTGTAAATCATAGAAATTTTTGAATTTCTTTATTTTCGTTCATTTTTTATAAAAGTACTTTTGAGTGTTTTGTTGTTTTAGTCTATTTTTGACGGAAAAGGTTGTATGATTATCAAAAATTATCTTAAATGTTGCTTGAATTGCTTTTCATTTTTAATGTTATTTACTATTAATTTAAGCTTTTTAAAAATCCAAAATACAGGAATCTAACAAAGACATTAGATCTGTTACGACTATTTAATTAACATGTAAGTTTCTTTCTCTACGTCTACTACGTTATATATTTTTTTATTTTTGCTAAAACTGAGATAATCGAAAAGTCTTATTAATTAAAGTGAAAACAGATGGCATTTTCCGATTATGACGAGCTCGCATTCTGATAAGACTTTAGATTGGTTACTGGAGTATTCTAATTTTAGCATCCAAATGACAAATCAACGATAAAGCAGTATCGAGTAATTAAAAATTTATCAATATGAAAAGGACCCATACAAGCTGGCAAATTAAATATCATAAAACCTGAGCGCGCGCAACCTGCTTTTCATGGGTGTTCAACGGGTTACGTCAAAATACCAGATTGCATTCGAACTATTTTTTATCTGAAAGACAGAAATTTATTGTTGCAGCTCTATAAATATCCACGCTGGTGCAAAAATAACGCAGGTTTTTAAATGCCAACTCTAAATCTGGTCTAATTCGTTGAGCCTTCTGCAGCACAAGGCCTGGCGTTATCATCCAAGAGGACGAGACCCTTATTGTTGACTAATTTCGGACGAATATGTTGTAGTTTTCGGTGCACTTTATCAACTTTTTGATAAGACTTTCTGCTGTAGTGGTTTCGCCTTGGTTCAGAACATTGTGGTAAATGATGCCTTCAGTAGATCACCATGCAGTCACCATAACCTTCTTTTGATCCAATTTCGATTTGGGGAAGTGCTTCGATGTTTTATTCTTCTCTAGTCCTGTATCATAAAAAATTAATTTTCCCTTCGTATGTCACAATGCTATCCAGAAATAGGTCGTTTTTGTAGCGTAAAAGCAGTTCTCGTGGCGGTGATTTGTTTGGCTACCATTTCTGTTCTTCATCTTTCCAATTTACATTATAGTATGGTTAACGTGAAGTTTTTTTGAAACTCCCGTGTAGTTTTGAGCAGGCCAGCTTTAATCATGGCACCAGAAGGACGGCCACGACCTTCTTTTTCATCGAGGCCGAAAACACCGCGTCTAAATTTTTCTAACCAACCTTGAACTGCACATTCATCCAAACTTGGTTGAGCGACGGCCGAGTTTAAATTCGTAGAAGTATATTTGGCGAAAATCTCGATTAGATATTTCTGATCCATTGGTTTAAGTACAATAAAAAATTATCGATGTCCAGAATTAATCATATGGCTGAATATTGTAGTTAACGGTCAGATGGTAAAAAACACTTTAACCACATTATCTCAACATTAAAAGAAAATAAAGCAAAGTTAGACTACAAAAAGATTACCACCCATATTCATATGGGTCAAGACAGCAAAACAGAGTTATCGCACAATTTAAAAACTAACCATAACAATCAAAGACAATATGAAGACGGAGGCACGAAGTGGTAAAGAACAAAAACAGTACAAGAACGTCTAAGGCACTAGTTGAGGAAAAGAAAAAATGTAGGGTAGGAATATAAAACTAAAATTTAAACGGGAAAACGAAAACTAATTTATGAAATTGAAAAGACAGACATTGATTACTTAGGGGTAACAGAAACAAGAAAGAAAACAAACGGCACCACAACATTAACGGATGCTGGATGATCTGGTAGGTTGTTGGCAGAAAATTTCGCAAAAACCAGTGCAGCAGTGATACTATAATAGAATTTTTAATAGGAAAGGAAAAAATGAAAAACTATTAGATAACCGGAGATAGATAGCAATAAGATAGACATTGAACAAAAAACGAAAGGTAATAAACAAAAAAAACTAGAACACTATAAACTAAGAGAGACGAAGGTTACAATTAGAAAGCAGGAATATATGAAATTAACAGAGATAAACATACAAAAACAACTAAGAAAATAGAGGGTAAATTCAAAGAGAATTCCGAGTGCAAGAGAAACATAGATACACGATACACGAGGTAAAAGAACACAGTGGTAGATAGAAGAAAGTAAAAAAAGCGATTAAAAGAAGAAACAAACGTGAAAAAATGCCTGAACACGCAAAATCAAAGAAATTATGATAAATATAAATCCGATAGAAGAAAAGTAAAAAAAAACTGGCGAATGGAGAAAAACAAAAGACAGGGCTGATTTTGGAGAGCAAATGAAAACTGCCTATAAAGAAAATCAGAGACTGTTCTTTGGAATAATGAAAAAGATAAAGAATAATAGTACAATGTCAGGGAGGATGCGGTGGCTCAGTTGGTGTGAATGTCATAGAATAGGTGCTTGCTAGTGGACACAATAAGCCCTTGATGCTGCAGTGGCTGTAAGTGCGCCAAAAAAAAAGAAATATTAAAATACGTTGTTTTTAAACCGACCTTCTAGAAGAGCAATGACCAGCCAAAATAAGAGCATTTTTTTGGTATAAACGGTTACTATTTTATCTATTTTTTTAAGCAAATGATAAAGACGTAGATTAGTTGAGCGTTATTAAATGGTCTGGCTACTTACATAATTATTTTTAGATAATCAAAAACAAGAACAACAATACACATTTCCCTAATGAATTAAATAAGTCAACAATTAATTGATTATTAAACAACATATTTGTGCAATTTATCGCTCTCCAAAAAACTGACGTGATATATGCAGAGTGATTTTTTGCCGTTAGAAATCCCACCACGATGTCACTAAAATTAAATGAGTATTTTACATACCATAACAATAACTTTAACCATACGATAACCATACCATACCATACCACGTCGTATCTATTTAAATTAACTTATTGGCATTTTTAAATTAATTTCAGTACAGCAATATTTTTTTGTACAATGAATCTATTCCTATAAAATAAAAATCACCAATTCACGCACGTTTGTCTCAACACGTTTTTCCTATAATTTTTTCTGATTGAACTGTTTTGAATACAAATCTAGTATTGTGACGTAACTCAATGAACGTATACGGGAAACAAATTGCAAGCTTTTTTACATATAAAGGAGCAAATTAACTAAAGGGGTAAAGTTCAGGAGGGGATTCCTAATAAAAAGAAAAGGAATAAACAAGTCCATATGAACTTATATCCCGAAATCCGTAGTACATTGCTTAACACCATGTTATTTATTTCGGACAACTTTAGAATAAGTATTTGAAGTGATCCTTATTCCCTCACTCTTAACTACTTGAGTCTCAATGCAAGCTATCGAATCATGATGTAGGGGCCCTCTTCAAATCCAGGCTGCATTCGAATAATCTCACATGCTCTAATCCTGCACATCAGGAATTTGCTCAGCATACATGTCGCTTACTAAATAGTTCCATTGATAAAAGTCAAAGGAGTTTAAGTCTAGTGACCGGGTGAGTCGTGCAGCAGGTCCGTCTTGCTCCATCTATCTGTCGGAGAGACTGTTATTGAGATAATGGCGAGCGTCCCCATTGAAGTAAGCCACCAACTGTAATACTACTAATGACATATTCAAGCAATAACTGTGAGCACACTGGATCATTGAGACGTTATGGAAGAATCTCTAGTCCAACTAGGTTGGCCCAAACCGGTGCTAATGAACTTCTACCATTCCATGGGGATTTTGACTACCCCACATATGGATTGCGTTGGTTGATTATACCATCCTTATTAAACATTGTTTTATCTTCGAAGAGGACTAACGACAGAAATCCCATAATGGTAATGGCTCCATATTCACCCCTACCATCAAACGACCTCATCTCACTCAAAAAATCAATCAAATCCTTACGGCCTATCAATCATTTCAATTTGCTGCCCATATTTGAGGATTATGTCTGCTTGGTTTGGATCATTTTAACGACACTTAGGTCTGTAAGTGAAAGAAACAAACACCCAAACTGTGGTAAGTGTGGTTACGAGAGACTAACATCAAGCCATCTATCCTGAAACACGTATATTTTTGGACATATTGATAAACCTTTTTATTTCTTTTCTTATCAAGAATCACATGCTGAAATTTGACTTTATAGTAGTATTCACCCTGTATATCGCATTAAATGATCAAAAATTATGTTTTGCTAACGTAGCAGCATTACATTGAGATAACATTGGCTTCAAACTGAAAACAGGTCCATAAACTATTTTTAGAGTGTAGAAATTTGCAATGTTTATCACATTATTTATCTCATTGCTAATGTTTAGCATGGTTTGGTCTAGTGTGTACTTTTACGACAGAGCTGATAACTATTTTGCGCTCAATGTCAATGTCATTGGGCGTGGAGTTACATAATATCTGCAATCATTTCAGTTCCTTTAATATCTATATTGCTGGAGGTTGCGTTACGCTTATTACGTGCACGTACTTGGCCATGCGTTTTAGCGGACAACAGACGTCTGTTTTCTAAAAGATGCACATGTAAATTGTGAGAACAAATTGAACTAGGTCAAACGTTTGCAGTTTATATATATAAAAGTAATCGAATTAGTGAGCGGTTGCTGAGCGCTTTTGCGATTTATTTATCGATGGTGAGCGTAGCAAACGGATTAAAGGTTGTTTGTTTGGATGGCCTAATTCCATTTCCACGATTCTGTGCATTCTTGGAGTTATCAAGTGCGGCTGTGTTGTATAAGCACATCTGTTCTTATTTCGATACCGCCGAGATGACTTATTTGCGCCCTGCAAAGTTGTTCAAAGTTAACTTGCAAAGTCTTATCCCAAAAAATGCTCAGGTGATGGAGAAGAATGTTGTATGTTCGGTCGTCGTTAACAATATACAGTTTGGCGTTGTCTCGTAAATCGTTTATCCCGTAATAAAGTGTCAGAGTTGTTCGATTTTGACTTAACCAATTTTTGGCATATGGTCAAGATATCAAAGACCACCCATTATGCTGGTCATCCCAAAAATCGCATTATCCACTGTAGACGTTCTTCATTCAGTGATGTTTCAGTTGTTTTTATTGGATTTGTATAACCATTGTCTAGTTTTGAGTTCTTCCTATCCATAAGAGTCTACTTTTCTTGTATCAACATACAGTAGTTTGGTACTAGATCAAGTACATCCTATAAGCCACTTTTAGTAGATTGTTATTCGACGAGTTCACATGATATTTTTTAACGATGATGGCATAGTCAACCGAAAAGTGGCTTGTAAACAAAACGATAACTGCTCTTGTGTGTACGCTTATCGCAGTCGCTCTAGTTTATTCGCGTGTTGCTTGCGGGGCTCGCCACAGCGACCAGCTAATTGTTCTGTTTTTATCCCACACGAGGCATCGTTGTGGCTTTTTACGACTTGTTTGCAACAGTAGAGCGAGCAGGCACCTACACAATGGAGAAGTAAGTAGTCTCAGCTTGCTTTACGATGTATGCAATAACGAGGACTAATTTCGTTGCATAAATCATTAAGCCGCTCGTTCCGAAACAATGACAGCGAGGGAAAATTTTCCCGATATTATAACGACCCAGCTGACCTGCATAAACAAGTTGTGCCATATTCGTCTGGTCAGATGCGTTACGATATCGACTGTTCCGTTTAATAATTCATTTATGTAAATCGTACAGCAAGAAAGCGAAAAACAACGGTCTACGGCCTTGGCGAAGCTGCAGCGCTCTTTGTTTGAGGATGTTAAATTTCGGGATGAGGCAACGCTTGCAGCGTCTAATTTAAATTGTAATTAACAGCTGCCCCCAGCAATTATGTCGGCCGAATTCACATCCTTCGTTTTTTGCCACGCCGCGTTAGTCGCAGTATGTTCTCATTTTTCCTCGTTCCAAAAACATCGGGGCTACTCACGCGCAGCGGGCTGCAAAGGCAATATCTTAATTGGCGATAAAAGGCCCCTATATCGCGGAATTGTTTGCCAACGTTATACAACATTTGTGCGGGTTTATCGTTATCACTGGCCCCACCGAGCCGGTCGTCGAATACCCGAGCAACAAAAGGCGATATAGATAGAACGTTTATTTTTGGAAACCAAAAATTTCCATTTGGCAAAAATTTTGTTCGAATATTGTCATAGAAAACTTAATCCAAAATAGTTTCGATAAAGGTCCATAGTTTCTTCTAACGCGATTAATTATGATACTCAAGAACAAAGTACAGAAGGAAACAACAATGAAGTTCCATAAAGTAGCAGCTGTTCCAAACCTAACATACGGTGAATGCTGGACCATCACCAAAAATAACGAACGCAGAATAATTACACCAGGAATGCGATTCCTACGACCAACCGCCGCATACAATCAGAGAGAAAAAGAAAAAAAGAAATTAGAGAACTAAAAATATTCAACATTATGGACAAAATAAAAGACTACAGACAGCAACTGAAAGAACATTTAGAACGAATAGAAAACGACAGACTACCCAAAATTACTATAGATATAGAGCAAAAGGAAAACGAAGCTTGGTAAGACCTAAAAAGAGATGGAATGAGCAATATAAAAATACAGAATCGTAGTGTCGCAACGGATTATATCCAAAGCATGATGAAGAAGAAGAAGACTAAATACTATATGGGTGTTTACAGCTGATGCTGTCTATCCTCCCTCCTTATTGTTCCAATCTCCTTCCCCAAGACCTCTCCAATTCCATAGCTTCGCCTACCTTATCTCTAAAGAATATTCTCGGTCTCCCCTACTTTCTTGTTCCTGTCAGACTCCATTATATTTTTAATTAATTGATGGATCCGCTCAAAATAAAATGAACGACTAAAATACACAAGGTACTAGGAACGTTTTGCAATATGACGCAAAAGATGATCCCACATTTTGGCAAGTTTAATCAAGTTGCGCCTGAACTGTGTAGCAGTAAAAAAGTTTTCATATCAAATATTGCACAATGTTATGCTACTTTACACGAGATTTGGTGGAAATGGCTTCTCTTCTTGAAGGTGATTACCCACCTCACCATATTCAGGTGTTATCGAGAGTTTCAGAAAATAAAGTTAGTCTGTCATGGAGGTTGCAATACTACGGGCACTTATCTTATTATGCAAGGAAATTTGGCAACAAAAGATGTGCAGAGAGAAGAATGTCAAAAATGAAGAATTTAAGAGAATGGAGCAGCTGTAAATAAAGTTATTATAGCCAACATGACTGTCAGTATTAGATGATTCGGATAAGCTACCAGAAGATGGAGCAGACTCTGACAAGTATATGATCTGTCGCCAGGTGGAAGACTATTTGGACATTACTGCACAGGTATTTGGTACCATTCTGCACGACAGCTTCAAGTGGGAAAGGTTTGTTTCCTTTGACTATGCGATACCTTAACCAAAGCGCAGATGACACAATGTGTTTCGTGGTGCCACGAAATATTTAGTAAAAATGGAACATCCTGCTATGTCAGATCCGGTGAAGAAACCTGGCGTGGGATGGCGAATTGGCCAGATTCCTGGGGAAACTCGAGAGAAAGTTGATTCGACGACTGGTTTCGAATGATGTAGAAGTGCATAGAGCATGATGAAAAGTATGTTGAAAAATCATCCCTAATATTGTATATACCTCAATGAAGTATCAAAATCATCTCCTTTGATTATTAGAACGACCTCCTAGCGCCTCCCTCTTCCTCAAACTCTACCAAAAAGGGTTTTATCGTTAAACTAAGTACGGCGTATTTTTGTAATGTCTTTCTGAGTTTATTTGCCTTAATAGCGTTTTAAGCTTTGTAATCTCCACGCGTAGTAAAACATTAATCCTTACCTCATAGAAGATTTGAGCAGCAAACAGCTTAGATTTAGACACTCCAAAATGATTTATACACAGTCGATTGCGTACATCTTTTTTAGAAACATAAACCTCGGCTCTCACAAAGCTCGGGGCAAATGGTAAATCAGGTCGTGAGGATTTGTTCAAACATCGATATCGTTATTAAATCTCGAGATACATCCCAAGGCCGGGCGGAAGCCCGTTTAAAATTCCTAATGGACGAGACGCGAAGAATCGCCCTCGGGTCCCGGACAGCTTTAGTAACTTTGTTACGGAGCTCCCCGGTCGCATTTAAGCCGATATCCGGGGAGGGCTTCGAATATCAAAACGCGCAAGAGGCCGAGATAATATAAAAAGTTTCCATTTCATCCGGTTCATTTCGTTAGCTCCGCGCATTAGGCCCGGGCGCTCTTATTTTTGAATATTCGAAAGCGGGCGGGAGCGATCCGCGGTGTTGCGCCGTAATTGAATTGCTTTGCCCATTGTGCCCTTTAATTCGGGGGCCTCGATTTGTGAGAGTTATTTTATTCGCCCGAAAGCTTCTGCGGAGATTTTCAAAAATTAGACAAAAATGAACAAAAGTACTTTATAAGAAGTTTTATGTTTAATTGGACCTTGATTTCATTTTAATCCGACGCCTGAAAGGGCACGAAGGAAACGAGAAAGAAGAAGAAGATTTCCTTTTAAGGATTTTTTTCGATTTACTCATCAGCATTCGATAGTTCGGTTGAAAGTAGACTAGGGTCGTCTGATCTACTACCCCCCACTTACACTGTATGGTCAAAATAACGTCTGAAGTTTCTTCTTCTTTTTAACCCTTTTACCCTAGACGGGTGTCGGGTTGTCTGAAGTTTGAAAACCTTTTTTCAGGACTTGGCAACGAAGAGATAAAAGATGTGGTTCTCACCGTTAGATAGCCTGAAGTATGCCAAACTATATGACGACCAAAATACAGAATGCCCCAAAAAACAATCGCAAAATATTTCAAAAATGGTTTAGCTACCTAGCTCCGTGCTTAAAAATATTCTGTTTTATGTAAACAGCTAGTTATCATAAGTCGGAATAAAGTTAGATCTCTAGGATGGGCGTTTGGAAACTTCTCAGTTTTAAAGAAAGCTTTAAAAACTCAATTCAAAACCTTTCTTATACTCGTTTAATATGACTGTGAAACTTATAGTGTTGATATGAAGGTTTCATATATTTATTTTCGTTACTGGTGCTCTTCCTTCATTTCCTTTGATGAATAATTTAATTTGGTTTTAGTTTTTTATTTATTTTGTTATGCCACATTTGATTTCTTTTGAAAACTGCTTATACGAGAAAATGGAAACCGCGTAAATGAAATCGCAGAATTATTTAAGAAAAGATTTACTTCTAGCAACATCATCGTCAAACGGAAATATCCCGAGCGCGTAGAGTCAGAAAACCACAATCCCACACTGACAATAGGTCAGTCTGCGTTAAGGATTCTGGAACAAGAAATTGGCAAAACAACAAACAAAATTTATACCTACAACTACAGAACACTGCAAACTTATGGCCGATTATAGAATTTAGCAGATGAAACAACTAAAATTAATTGAAACTTTATTGGTCTCTCAGAAGTTAAAAGAAGAAGAGAGAATCTTAGGATATTAAAGCCAGGTAACGCATTATACTATAAGAGACGTGACACAGAGAGTCAGCGGACTTTATAATTGGCATAAAATTACTACATTTTTTTTTATTGTGTCAAAGGTATATCGGATAGGGGAAATCAAAGTAATTCAAATATATGCACCAACATCCATCCACGATGATGAAGAGGTGGAAATATATGAAGACGTAGAAGCGGCAAGAAAAGAAAACAAATACACCCAGGATATCGTCATGGGTGCTATACTGGGACACCAATAAGAGGCACAGGAGGAATATATAGGCAAATATGGCATAGGTAAAAGGAACACAAGAGGAGATAAAAACTATATACGACGAACCCTCTATACAACAAAAATTCCTAAAGACCGTGGACATGGATTAGCACCGATGAAAATACTAAAAACCAAATCTATTTCATAGTATCATTCTCTGAAAAACTTATACATGATAAGACAACCCTGAACACTTTCAACATGGATAACGACCATAGAATGGTCAGAGCAGGGATAAATGCCAACAAGACGATTAGTAGAAAGATACATGAAGTCCAAAAAGACTCGCTTAGATATGTCAAGTCCAAAAAAAAAAGAAGGAAGCCGATAAAGAAAACATATTGAATCACAATCCATAACAAAAAAGACTCGCAATCTTAACAAGATGGCAAAAAATATAACAGCAATGCAGAAAGCTGCTAAGGAACAAAGGAAGAAAAATGAAGTACAAAGACAACTGTATCGAACAGGATATGATACTGATCAATACAGACGAATAAGAAAAGACGCAAGAGTAATGGTCACGAAAGGCTTAGAGTATTACCCAAAAATGGTCAGAACTGTTATAGACAAAAACAAGAACCTGGAATGCTTAAAAAGCAAAAAAGAGATAAACTAAATTATTACGCTAACGGACGAGGAGGGTGAATAAAAACGAAATAGGGAAGATATAATACAAATAATCCAACAAATAAAACAACCACCATAAGAAGCAAAAGCTACAATAATGAACGTGGACTCGGAGGATATACCAGAGATGGATAACGAGGAGAATCTCTTTACCCAAAAATACCTTAAAGACTCCAGGGGAAAACAAAGACATCGAAATAGAAAGGATATGAAGATTAAGACGAGAAGATATGCAACGGGTGTTACCGGCCATCACGCAAAGAATAACAAACAAACTGAAAGTAATACAAAGAGCAATGGAAAGATCAACGATAGGCGTTATATTAAAAGAACCCCTTCAGGTGCCTCTACCTACAACACTCATAAACCCCGCCCCTCCCTGTAGATTCCGATTTAAATGCTTCTCGCCGGCTACGAGATAAAGGTTTTTACGCCAAAATTGGATAGCTGATAAGACCTGGAAATTTGTTGATTTTCTATTTTGGTCTTTGATAAAACTTCTTTCAAGTGTTTTGTTGTTGCTATTTTGAGCAGAAAATATGATTATCAAAAATTGTCGTAATTATCGCTTCAGAAATTTTTTGTTTTCGATTTCAAGTATCACATTTCTAATTTAAGCTTCTAAACACAAAAATGCAAGAATTTAAATGAGATATTGCAAAATCTATTACGCCAACTTAATGAATACGCAAATTTCTATTATTTACACCTTCCCGGTCCCACCAAATGCAAATCGTAGCCGCGAATGAATTTTTGACCTGACGTGAGGTGTTGCTTGAGCTCAACTATGCTGTCCTCTGCATTTTTCATCCATGAGCTTGGTCTCGAGCAAATCATTATTTTTCTTATTTTAAGACGTGTGGCATCTATGAGCCAAGACTACAGTATCAGGATTCTCTGGTGATTTAGCGTTCAATCGACTTTCATTGGAGTAGAAGGCCGGCCTGAACATGAAGAGTCAGCAGGCCGATTTTCCCATCCTTGAAACCGCTTGTGTAAAATTCGCTGTACAAGCGTCTTGAGCGGCAACTTGGAAGCTTGATTGAATGTGAATAGAAGAGGGTGTTTTAAATGCTCATTTTTATCTACTTGCTGCTTATCGTACTTTTAAAACCTTTATCAGGGTTGAGCCCATAAAAATAATTTATTCCATTCACCAACTAATGGTCATAGGTCTTGCCAAATGAATTCCTTTGCGTATTTATGCATAGTTGTCAGAGAAAACATCATCCGAGATACTTCTTATCTGCCAAGGCCGTTTAGATTGCTGCAATGTCTTCATGTCTTCTCTATCAGTGACAAAAAAATCACTCAGCGGCAGATTAAAACACGCATCTATCGAGTCACCTGTGCAACTTCTAAGTGTATCAACAAACCGAACAAGTGGATTGCTAAGCACAGCTCTGCCACCTAGTGAGTTTACATAGAAGCACGTCAGGTGACTTAATAAAACTAATATTGTATTTGAATATCACAATTGAAGAATTGAAAAATCGATTCTAGAACTTTTCTGATAAAGGTGTACGTATAGTAAAATAGTTTTCGCGTTAATTAAAAATAGCTGAACAAACTTATCTGATAATTACTGCATAGAGAGTTTGAAGATCGGTTTTGTAATTTAAAAAAGTCAAAAAAACTTTTTTGTAGTTAGAGATACTATCTATTGATTTTTGGTCTCATTAAAGCGAAAACCATAAATTTCTTTCCCTTTTTTTATTTCCAATGTTTTCCAAGCTAGTTCTATTTGCTTCCTACGATTTAAATCAATGTCCTTTGGTTTTTGATTTTCTCTTTCTGTTTTGCCCAACAGAAATGGTTTTAATTCAGTTGTAATTTTATTCTTACATGCCAAAAACCCGATGTACAACCAATTTATAGAACAAATAAATATTTATAGACCAAGTTGATTTTTGGACAAGGCAAAACATCCGGATTAACATGTAATTTGAGAAAGAAACTAAAACCTAAAAAGTATATATCAATACTTTAAACATCCCCTATATTTGTACTACAATTTGCGATTTCGTTGACGTTAGAACATCCGATGATCATCCTGGAATAAGTCAAAATAGGGGGAGGAATTGCAATTTGCAAAAGTAACATGGTGTACAATTTAGAAGTTTTAAAAATTGAGTATGAGCTTGTGCAACAAGTCAAAAACTTCTATTTACCTGGTCGCGCTTTTCTTGATGATAAATAGGGGGAACGCGGTGCGTTCGTGACCCACATGTTCTTCCGACCTTTCTTCTTGAGGACGTTCAAGTTCTAATTTACATGGCGAACGCCATGCCGGCGCGTTTTGCTGCTTATGAATCTATTCGCGGCCACGCCAAGGTCTTTAAAGGAATGTGGCATTCTATGGTTCGGACGCGTCTATACGTTTCTTGAATGGAATAGAGGGCACTTTGAATGTTTGTCCAACAAGTTTTTGTGCCGCGTTTTAGAACGAATTGCGACAGTTATATTTGATTAGAATAAAGGTATGAAGGTTATTTGGAATTGGAAAAAGCGTAGAAATATCTTACCCCCGGTTTCATTCCTGACTAATGTTTGTTTTTCTTTCTTTTCGAATTTCTGTGTTTCTGTATATCGATGTTTCTTTTTTCTATTTGTCTTTTTTATACTTTCAGACGACGATTTTTTTGAAGGGTAACATATTGCATACTCTTTAGCATGTAACGGCTCCTTTAGGGCCATACCCTCCGTTTCAAGTTTAAATTTGTGCCTGGTGCTGAAGCTCCTTTCCTGGGGGGATCATTATAACTATCACAACTTTTGTATGGTAGTTCGAGTTTCTCCCTCTTTTCCATTTTCTATAATGAAGCTGTGGAATTTCTTTTTAAGAGTCTGAATTATATAGTTCTTTTCAAACATTTTCCTGAACCCCCGATATATTTTTCTATTACTCCCCTTTGCCAAAGCATTTTGTAAATAATTTAAATTAATGAAGGCTTTTCCAAAATGCCACTTTCGAGTCCAACTGCGAATATGTTAAAAATATGTGTTTACGTTTAGAATGTCGCAAATGCCTCGAATATTCCAGCAACTATTTTGAGAACTAGACCAAGCCGTGGTAGTCGTCCCGCTCGTCATCTACGCGGGCATGAAGTCCCCACGTCTCTAAATTTAACAGAAAAAATACAAGGACCTTCCGCCAGGCCAACTCCGCCACGGCGCCGCTTCCTGCAGGCTGGGTGACATAACGCCGTCGCCCACGCTCCACGGCGCACTGCCCCACTTAGCGAGGAAGTGCAGGCCCGATTCGGAATGGATCACGTGTCCACGGCTTGATTTGCATTAATTTCCGGACTCGGGCCTACGTTCCCGGACTCGCGTAGACGTCCGCCTTAGTTCTTCGCGACGGGCCCGTAGGCGCGCACCGGTTCGATCTGGTTGCGGCTGAAAACAACGCGCGCGCTAATTGCCAGATAAAGGCTACACAGAGCGGTGATAATCGTCGAAGTCGCGACAGAGTGTCCCACGAACGGCTCGGGGTCTCGCAGAAGCTATTGCAAGTACTGCGTGTTCTATTTCCAGCAACTTTGTTCTAGGATCGACGGTGCAGCCACGAACGACAGCAAGAAGATGCCAGCCTCAGGTGCCGCCGAAGAAGCCGCCCTCCTAGGGTAAGCCGCAGAACGCATTCCGACCCTCGGTCGATCCCCCATCTAGCATGGGCATGGTGTGGGATCGATCGCGAAGGGATTAATTTTAGAAACGCAATGTTGCGATCGAAAGAGCGGTCTCGGCGTGCTAGCCGGGTGCTGCTGCACTCGCCAAAATTTTGGCCCGCCGCCAGCTCCGTGTTTACTTCCAGCGTTACCTATTTTTAAGTGTTTGTCTCTCGGGGTGCATTAGCGCCAGTCCGGATTCGAATCGGGCGCGTCGAGCTGGCTATTTCTCGGCCCAAACCATCCAAGGTTGTTCTTTTGCTGTAGCTAATTTTAGTGCTTTGTTTTGCAATCGATAAATAAACCGCTTCTGTGATACAAATACAGCACAATGCCCTCCGACAGCATGGACGACATCGAGCTCAAGAATATCCAGCTGCAGTTCCCGACGGCGCGGTCCCTGTCAAGGGACGACTCCACTGCCCATGAGGAGACCGTCGAAACGGACCGTGGCCCCATCGTCGTCGCTGTGCAAGGATCCAGAAACAAGCCGGCTATTTTGACCTACCATGATCTGGGACTCAACTGTATGTTCTTCCCATATATACACCTACCAAACTTGAAGTTACCATATCTGTTATTTGCAGACGTGTCCAGCTTCCAGGCGTTCTTCAACTACGTGGACATGAGGGCTTTACTGGAGAACTTCTGCGTGTACCATGTCAATGCTCCGGGCCAGGAGGAAGGCGCCCAAACCCTACCAGAAGAGTAAGTCTTTTACACATCCGTTGGGTGCAGAACAAACTCAGGCGATTATTAAATTGTTTGCGTTCTGTCGCGCTCGTAAAGCCAATAAAAAGGCTAACGAATGATATATGCGCTTTTTATCGACGGAAATTGGCAAAGAGCCTCCACTACGTAAACACTCAACTGGATAGTTTTCGCAAGGAATCTGCATAGCAGCCTGTTGGCCGCGGTGGTTCTAACTGGTTACAGACTGTTCTGTCCAGATTTACCTGTGCACTTTACCGCTTGCCATATCTTATTTGCCTCTACTAATGGCTTCAGAGTAAACCGGCTGCCCGCGCCAAGTTTTATTTTCCTAACATGCAAGAGCATCGATTTTCGTGTGGTAACGGTAACGACCTACTTTGCGTCGCACGTCCACGGTTGGCGCCATCGTGCGAGGGCTCATTCATCGATCCCGCGCGGAAAATTCGACGAAATTAAACCCGCAGTTGATGGATGGCGGTCCGCTTCCATATCTATTTGCGCCAGCTGTAGTGCATCCAATCAATGGTTACCTGTCGGGCGTCCGCCGCGGATCGCCCAATTATTAACGGCGCGCCGAATTAACAGGCGCAACTTAATTGCCCTCTCCATTCATCTTCAATTACTCGAAGCCGCAGCTGGCACTTTGGCCCGAAATTGGAGATTCTCCTGGCGCTGAGCTAATGAATCGCATTGGGTCTTAACTAAGTTCAATAAGTCACAAAAAGGCTATTAAACCACCTTTGCAAAATTAATTTTCTTTCCCTTATGTATAATAAACCAAATTTTTTATTTTTTAATCAATGCGGGACGTTCGATACCTTCACAAGTTAAAAAGCACCGTCGTGAAATCCCACATGAATTGACCGCTGCCAAAACTCAACCGCCTATGAGCATCTATCTAGAATTTTTTAACATTTCTGTATTGAGAAATGGTTTATTTTGTTTAAAATTACATCCTTAGATCTGAAGTACATTATGGGTATTCCGAACAAATCTGTCAAGCGAATAGATGCGAAGCCAAGTGCAAAATTCTTATACCAGGCCTGGAAGACGAAGTACAGTCGTCTTCAGAACTCCATACTGCATACTGCGAATTTTTTTTAAAATAACGAATTTTTCTAGTTTTGATAGAAAAATATACATACTTATGAATCATCCTAGTTGACGTTTGGCAATAATAAAACAGCCAAACAAAAGTAAATAAGAACGGGCTCATGTTGGAATCTGAACAGAGAATTCCAGTTTGTAAAAAAGACATTAAAACTACAAGATCTGTTCCGAAAATATCTATTGTAATAAAAACAGTTCGTGCAGCCGCAATGTAACCTGGCAGCCGATGGAAGTGGACTGTGATGCGCATGCGTGAACGAGGAAGATTTTACTGGTCAGTTAGGAGTTAAGCTCCAGTAGTTTTTGATGGTCACCGAACTAATCGACTGACATAGAAGGTTTTTGGGAACGATCCACACTAGTATTGAAGATGGAGAGAAGCGGAGTATTTTCCACTCATGCTATAAATTGTTACTCCTGCTTCTCATGAAGACTGCACGGCTCAATCCAGTCGACGACAATTTTTTCCGGAACGATCATGGAGATTTGAACGCCTTTAGTAGCATAAAAAAATTTCTTCTGGGTGAAGGATAAAAATTTTCAGAATACTCTCAGAGTCCCTCTAAGAATAAGAAATGTCGGCTTCATTTTGAAATGTTGCGATCGCTTACTAACTAACCTTTTCCCCCGCTCTTTTTCATATATAATTGAAATCATTTCATATATACAAACGATTTTTACAGCTAACGCTGTCTTCCTTCTCTCGTCCTTTTTCTCTAAATATCTTTGTTTTCCCACTCCTTTTCACATTACTTCCTTCATTTCACCTTTAAATGATCTTTGAATTTTTTTTTCTTTCTTTTTCCTATTGGGCTTTAATTTATCTTCTTTATCCATCAACTTACGTCTGCTCTTCTAACGTGGCCACACCATATTAATTTTTTTTATTCTGTGATACACCTTTTTCTACCCCTATTCGTATTTTAATTTTTTTATTCTTAATTCAACCTTGTTACAATACAACACTTTCATCAGTATTCCATTTTCATCTCTCTTATTTTATTACTTTTTTCTTATTTATTACCCAATTATCTGCTGTATAAATCATACTTATTCCGTTTTAGCTGCCCTTCCTCTTGGTTTTTTCGCATTTCTCTCGCTTTCCGCATCTTTTTTACTTATTTTTTATTGTCTATTATGTTTATGTGTCCCCACCATTTCGACTGACACTACTCCTAGTCTTCTTCTCATTTTCATGTTTCGCATTTTGTTTGTTTTCACGGCGCCTTCCACTCTTCGTAGGAACTTTATCTATCGCCTACTTGTCTTTTCGTAGTCACTTGCTTGGTCACTGCCGATACGTGTACGTCTGCGTCTCCTGGCGGAATATTACCATTGCTTTGTTTTATTTAAGTTAATTCTAATGTTCTTTGATTTTAATACCTCATATAGCCTATTATACCTTTAATTCTTTTTGCTGTTTCGTTTAATGTTGTTTTAGCGTCTTCGATTGTCTTTCAGGATATGTTACCTTCCAATTCTGATGTACTCAAACACACGCCGTGGGCTTCTACAAATATCGCTACTTTTGTAGCTGTACAAAACGTGCTCTTATTCTCAAATTTTGGGTTTAGGATTTGCAACTTAATAATGAACCCGTAATGCACCACCGAACAAATTATTGCCGATTTATTAAGCCTTGTCGCTTTTGGGGAAAGTGGGAGTAAGAATTTAAAAGCATTGGGCCTAAAATACTCTTCGTCTTCAGTGCTAGCAGCCGTTAGTGAACTCCCGAACCGACTCGCATCAGTTTAGGACGCAACTAGTCGATGGCTTCGTATTTTGTTTTGCACGCACGCGATAACAGTCCCCTAAAAATTACGGTATCTCGTTTCACTGCTAATTTAAAAATTGATCTTCATGCTACTTCGCTTTTATATCTCCTCCGTTTTATTCTGTAAGTGTTGGTTAACGTATTGCTTTTTCCCTAAACAAATGGACAAAGTACTACCTCAAATTATTTTTATATGAGCAATTCTGGATGGGCTTCTTTGTACGTAACTTTTTTGGAAATTTTCCTTTTACACTGCATTGATACGATTTATTATTGTGGCATTTCTTGGGCTCAGTTGTTTGCTTCTATTTCTAATAGTCTATCCTAGTTTACACATGTGCTCAGATCTGTCTCAAAAATATTCATCCAATGTTAATGTAATAAAAACAGTACTATGTAAACCGACAGCCGATACAAGTGGGCTATAATGCGCGTGCGTGAATGAGAACTACTTCACTGGCCAATAAGTGAGCATACGAGTGTTATTCTCACATTTTCAATAACTGAACGAGTAGAACAGCGAATTTGTATCGAATTTTGTGCGAAGCTGCAGAAACTCGTTGGCTAAATTAAAAGGCTTTTGGCACAATGTCCGGGAATCTTGAAAGTGATCCGTATTACGGAAGCCCATCTATGAGCAGATATTGGAAAATGTTGCACATGCACGAGCTACAATCAAAAATTTTGTCAAGGAAAATTCCTAAAATAAAATTTTGACGAAAAATCTTAGCATAAAATCTCGCGGTTACTATTACTAGAGCAGAAGAAACATTGTGCTGCAGTTGCTATTGTCTTGTTTCACACTACTACCAACCAGATTTTCTCAAAAAGGAGATGAAAGATGATTATATGATCGAGGTCCAGAAACAAAGGCTCAGTCGTCTAAATAGAAGCCTTCTAATTCGCTACGTTCGAAAAAGATGCATGTAAGTCGCAACAAGATTAAAATTAACTTAATACCCACACCTTTACCTTCTTACATTGTTTTCGTGGTTAAATAGTTGCACTAATATATCAACTACAAAATTGTGAAGACAAGGTCTGCCCTGAAAAGTATCCAGTCAATGTTAATATAATAAAAACATTTTGTGCAACTGCTATGCAACTTGAGAATTAATTAGAGCAGACTGTAGTGCGTTACGTGAATGAGGGCGATTTTAGCAGTCAGTGGGAAATTAGACGCTGGCGAGTGAGGCCCTTTAAAATGTGATCGTCGCATTTGCAGTGACTTAAATGTATATAACAACGAATCTGCATCGAAGGTACACTATTCGTCCACAGAAACTATTTGGACAATTCAGAAAGCCTTTGGGAATTATGTCGCAAACTATCTCTGGGAACCTAGTGAAAGTGATTTACATTCAGAAAAACCAGTAAGGAGGAGAATACAGAAAAATGTTAAACGTGTAAGAGCTGCAATCAATAAGGATCGGCAACTAGATGTCCGGGAACTAGAAGATGAGTTGATGAAATGTTAACTGCAGATCTTTGCATTAATCATGTCGTGGTTACTGTTACCAGAGCAGAAGAGGCATTTTACTGCAGTTTCTAATGTCTTCCTTCAGATCTGAAAAAGGTCATAACCGGTTCCTACACCTATGATCCGGAGACAAAGGCTCATTCGTTCACGTAATAGCCTTTTCGCTCGTCACGTTCGGAGAAGATGAGTAAAAGTCGCAATAAGGTCAAAACCATGTTAACCATACTTTACATACAATACAAATAAAAAGTAATGCGAAACCTAATACATACTACTTTACTTTTCTACGAGGTTTACGTGGCTATTAATGTAATCCCAAATAGTAACTACAACTGTAAATATGTAATTAAAATATAGGCGACCGCGATGTATCTGGCAGTCGATGAGAGTGGACTGTAATGCGCATGCGTAAATGAGGACAACTTTACTGTCCGTGTCATTTGGGAGTAGACAACGAATATATTAAATTTTGTGCAGAGCTGGAACATTTGTTTGCGGAAACTATTCGAATAATGCAATAAATGCACATAAACAAAAGCATGGCTCTGGAAGACCAGCAACAAGCAGAACATAGGAAGAGGTTAAACATTCACAAGTTATGCTGCACAAACCTTGGCGGCTGATAGACCGAGAACTAAACGATAAGCTGAGGATTTCATAAATTAAAATGTGAAATTTTGATGGAAAATTTTGCCATAAAACGTGTCACGGCTGCTGTTACCAAAGCAGAAGGAACGTTGTACTGCGTTTGCTAATGTCTTTCTTTAGACTGCTACCAAGGAACTCGATTTTTTAAAAAAGGTGCGGATTTGGAAGCAAAAGTTGAGCCGTCCCATTGGAAGCCTTCCCTTTCGCGACGTCCGAGTCGCAGCAAGGTCAACTATGCTTTTTGATTAAGGCATTGTCAATCATGAGTACGCTCCTCTAGTACTAAAAAGTACTATCTTCATGTTTTCCACCGGTTTTCAGGTTGTAATAGATTGATAGCTTTACCATTACATCTCGTACAAGAACATCAAATAGCACAAGAAATTTGGCCACTCTACAGTAACGATTTGCCGCCCTACGGTTTCTTCCAAAATTCAAATCACTTTTAAAGAAGAAAAAATTTTAGACTGTCGACGAGATTTATAACAACGAAGCAGTTGTTCGCGATTTTAACATAGGACTTTTCAGAATCTTTTGAACAATGGAAATAGCGATGAGGGGAGGCTAACAAACACTTCGAAAAATGTAATAATAATTAACTATAAAAGACATTAAAGTGAACAACATAAAAATCTTCGTAAAGAAAACCGGCAATATATCCTGAAATGACAATGAAACCGAAACGAGAAGAGCTTAATGCAACCTTCTCTCAATTCAACAGACCAAGTAAAAAATTACTAACTCTAGGACACTAAGGGGTGAAAACTATGGAAACGTAAGATATACGGAAAAACTAGGCAAGTTAGAGCCTGAACTGATTTTTTCATTCTCCTGTTCTTCAAAGTTAGCTATAAATGACTTTTTTTATTTCCATAACTTAGTTTAGTGGAAAAAACCATCCAATGATGCCACCACCAGTAAGTAGTTTGTAATTTTTAGAAAAAAAATCTATTGCAGGCGATTTGAAAAGAATTTAATCGTTTGGCTAAAAATATAGCCCTTGATGTTTTCTATAACTTTTAATTAACTCTTAGTGTACAGACGTTTGTTTGACTGAAGATCTTGGTAGCCATAACAACGGAACAGAACCTTGTGCTTATCATTACACGCTTACGACAAATCTTATCGTTCTTGGTCGAGCAGTTTTCGTGATAGCACACATATAGACACATAAACATAATTCTCGAAAAATATATTTGGTGTTAATTTTTGAAAAAAAACCTGTATAGCTAAACTTTAGAATTGGGATAAATAAGAGAGACAACTGGAAAGGGGCCCAACATGTGCGACAAACTACTGACTATAATTGATTTCAGCAGATGTACAGAGTGTTGAAAATATATTTGAATTATGTTTGGTCGGAATGGTAGATGGAACACCCGACCATATCCTAATAAATATTCTGAAAGTCTTTATTCGATGATCCTAATATCACATTTATTAGTTTTTTACAATATATCACATTTAAAAAAAATATTGCTTTCCAGGTTCCCGAAATTCGTTTTAGTTCCGCTATTAAATACAATACTAAAAGCTCGTCATAGGTGCGCAATTTTCAACAAAAATATAAAATAGTTAGGTTTCCCGAAACACGGGCAGCTTCTTCGGAAGGGCGGTTTGACTGCTTCTAAACCTATAAAGATGGATCCACTCTACGCAGGCAACGCAAGGAATTCTTACCGCTTAAACGGATATGAAATTAAGGGGCTCATTAAAAGGCGATTGTTTTTACTACCGGTCAGCGGTCGAGATAATGGAGGCAATAAGAACGTCGGAGAATGGGAAAAGTAGCAAGTGTAAGCCCATAATAGAGGCAAGAGGAACTAAGTGATGTAAGGCATACAATGCACTCGCTAATGGTGACAAAAAGAGACTATGTTTTATATATTATTTTGAAAAATGAATACTTTTGCAAACAAACGCTGCACGAAGGACGCTAAAAATTATTCTATCAGAAATAGGAATTTGAAAACAAATAAGAATTTATTAAAACTTTCATATGTATGAATTATTTATAACGTCTATTATGTAATGTAATCTTGGGTATAATTTCATGTGTTATTATTTAAGACCTTCAAAAATGATTGCAATGTTGCGGATGCAGTTGTAGACAAAGCGGAAAAACATGGGCACCGATGGACGGGGTGATATGTTTGGAAGGAAAAACTTCGGTTATAGATACAACAGGTCTATCTCAGAGCTTTGTGTACTATCATCCACGAAGTCTTAAAAATGCCAAACGTCTGTACTACTGGGATTCCCATACTCTGTATGGAGATATGCCAACAGCTGTCCCGAAAAGTTTCTTTGAGTATCTGGTAACAACAGACGAATTATGTTTTTTCAAGACTCCAGTCTATGGAATAGCACCGTCCGTCCAAATATTGGCGAAAATTGGTCATTCAAAATAAATGGCGATTGTCTTTTGGGATTAGGAGGGCATTCTGATGATAGATTGGCTGTGCCTTCATGAAGCATCACCAGTGTAGTCACCGAAATGACTCCGGTGGCATATTTAGCAACGCCGTCGCAGTAGTGAAGACGCGGTAGATTGCTTTAACATGATAATAAATTGCCACTGCACATATACTCCTTCAGGCCCCATATTCGCCTGATCTTAGTCCAAGCAACTATGCTTTGTATGACGTGGGCTGTCCACAAGCGAATGCCGTGCTACACCCAAAGAATAGTTCGCAGCAGCTTTATCTGTTATAATCGATACTCGCTTCCTCCTACATAAAGGTAGTGTCAATAATTTTTGAATATTTCAAGTTAATCATCCTGTTTTCCAACAAAATAGACTAAAGATAAATTAAGTAAAACAAGCCAAAAAATAAATATAAAAACAAAGAACTCAGAAAAGGGAGTTTTTGAACTCTTTGGCTATTTGTTTTATTTCATTCCTCAGACAAGGGAAAGGTCAGAGTGCGCAAACCGAAATAAAACTGTGGTGTATCGTTCAATATTTTTATTTATTGTTCTTTTTTTTATTGTCTTATTTGCTTTCTATCTGTGTGCTATGTGAATACTTTTTCTTTTCTTCTTTCTACTAGAATTCTTACAGCTATCCATCTACTTCAGTAAGTTTACTAATATCTCCAGAGTATATGCAACTTTTCTTTCGTCATCCTATTTTTTTGTTGTTGTTTGCGCTATATTTGCAACTATATTTCATCTTTGATTCATTGATTTTTATTATTGCGCTCCGGATAAAATCGTTTTACATTTGTATTATTGGCATTTGTTTCTTTTGTTACACTTTCTCCCATTCCTAGTTTTTTACCTTATATTTAGTCGTTTCAATTTTTTCAATTTTCTATTGTATGGTCACAAAAATTCATGTCTAATTTGAAAATATCAAAAATAGCTTTCACGGAACCAAACTTCTTAACAATCAAGCCATTCTATGGAACCAAAGATGAAAATCTGAAGAAACACGATCTGGAGAATACGGGGGGGGGGGTAGTATTTCCCATTTTAACTATTTTGGTTTTCATGGTGTTTTCCTGATGCCACAATAAAGGACGGTACTTTCTCGATTGGTCAAACCGGGTGTTTTTCGTAAATTTCCCCATTTAATTTGAAGAGCTGTTTACAATACTCTTTCTCTCTGATTGTTTGGTCAAGTGGAAGAAAGTCGAAGAAAATTATTTCTTTCCAATCCCACCAAACGGAGAGCAAAATCTTTGTTGGATGTAATCTAGCTTTTACTACCGATTCTGCACTATCATCTGCTTGTTGCCAATTTCTCTTTCATTATACGTTGTTGTACAGGATTATCTTTTTATCGTCTGCAATGACTTGATCCAAAAAGGACTTTTTTGCATTCAAGCAGAAACAATCCAATATATTGTTGTCTACAAAGAATGCAGCTTTTTGGGTGAATCAAAGTTTCTTTAAATGCCGAAATTAATTGTAAATATCCTGGGTTTCTTCTACTGCACAATGTCATCAAATCACTTTTTATTTTTTACAATCCAAATAAACATTCTGAAAGTTTTTTTTTTTCGTTTTTGATTTGGAAAAATTTCCTCACCTGTCCTTTCGTTTGCGACATAGCCGTAAAACGAACACCAGCGTTGCCATGCAGCAACGTTTCCGTCATCGGTATAAACATGCATCAAAAATTCCATACCCAAGACTGTACTTTAAATTACAAATAATTTTACTGACTTGCTCCGGCTGGTTAACTGTATGAGTTCTTTAACAAAAAAGTTCAAGGCTTCTCGTCCCATGTTGTCATCGTTAGGCCGTAACAAACCGTAACGATCACGTTTCGCATGCTTATGCAGCAATGCGTGAGAAGCTCCTGGCGCAATCAAGAAAAACGGGCAATTGTATTTGGCCCATTGTTAGACTGCAGCAACTGATGGCGCCATCTCCCTTTTGTCTACCCCTGCGAGATTATCGCAGGGTCATCGCAAGAGTTGGCTAGAGGTTTATGGGTACTTACTGGCGGAACTGCGACTTTCCTAGGGCTTTTTATAGTTTTGTTTACTCGGCTCATTTATGCGTTTTCTATTCTAGTAGCGTAATCACAAAGCATCGATATTTTTACGTTTTTTCGCCCACTTACCGTTTGTAAGCCGCGGTGTGCGTTGACCCGGCGTCAATCTACGTTTGGCTTGCGTGGGATCATTTACACTGAATCCTAAAAAATACAGAAATTGTTTATTCTACATGTGAAAGGTTTTTTCTGTTTAAAAAATGTAAGATTGAACAGCCGTGCTTTTGATGTCGAGTGGTATATACAAAGTGTTTCGAAAAAATGTAAAATTTAAATTACAACAAATGCATTTGTTGAGAGTTGAATTTTGTGGTAGATGCGTCTCTGCACAAACCTTTAGGTAAAATGGATCAATCGACACAATTTCCCCCTATTGAGATCTTCAAAATCAGCATGTTACTACTTGAACATGCTAGGAATTGCATTGTAATGTGGGATATCAATATTGGGCATCCTATTGGACTGTTTTTTTTATATGAAATAAAATAAAAAACTTTAATCAATTTTTTATTTTGTTCGATAATCTTTTGCCATTTTTCTGGCAACTTTATGATTCAACGATCATAGAGCTTCGGATCCTTATTAGCAAAAACTGTACTTCACAGCATCATAATCATCATTAAAAGTTTTATGATTCAAGAAATTTCGCAAAGTTCAAAATAAATAGCAATCTGATGGTGTAAGGTCAAGGCTTATACAGTACATGACATCAATACCTAATCACGTTCCAATAATTTTTGGCGAGCCACTACAAAATTGTTATGATAAAGCAAGATTTGTCAGTTCTGGACGTTCTTCTTTGATTGCTTCGTCCTCCAATTTCATTAGTGGTTGTCAATGTATATCTGACGTAATCTTTGGTTGCTTGAAAAAAAACTCAAAATGATTTTTTTCGATGTGGTTTGTGCTGGTTCATTGCGTTTGCTCACGATCTTTATCGATTGGCGTTATTGCAAATAATTCATTCGTTTCAAAACTGGATCGTTTTCATTGCATTTGAAGTGCAAATCGCAGATTTCAATACATGTGGAACCTAAATATCGAGCTTATTAACTAATCCAAGCTTCTGCAAGTGCCTGTCGGTTGAAAAATAAATTGAGTGTTTTCGATAATCTCACTTATTGAAAATATGACGATCCTATTGATTTGGTCATCATTCAGTTGGTTGTCCAGAACATCAGTCATCTTTGAATGAAAAACTACCAGCATGTAATTTGATAAACGAATAAACGTTGTTTGGTGGCGAAGAGGCTTACTTTCACCAAGATGTAACACTCCATCGCCAATCCCCTACTACTATTGAGATGTAAAGGCCTATCTCCATGTATCTTTTCCGAACAAAAGAATTAGGCAAAGCGGTGGTGTTCAATTTTTTGCCCGTTCACTAGACCACCCCCAAATTACTTCATGGGGATACCTCAAAGATGAGGTTTACTACACAAATCAGCAACAACTGATAATCTGAAAGAAGGAATTGGAAGACAGTGTTTTGCAATTCAAAATGAAAAGTTTCTTAACGCTTTCTATTAGTTTCGAAAGAAGTGGTCATCAGTTTGAAAATTTATAAACGCATATTTAATTTCATTTATTATTTTTCCGATTTGAATAAGTAATTATTGTTTCTAAGTCAATACACACTGCATTTTTTTTATTTAGAAAATTAGTGTACTTCTTAGGATACCCCGTAGTCCTGCGGTGAATTGTGTTTGGAAAAATTTTCTTCCTAGAAAAGTTTAATCTGTAGAACACAAACATTAAGACGCTGTTTTAGTATTAATGGTGCATTCGACTTTGAACTGAAAACTTCTTTCGGTTTTCAACCATCGACAGTCGAAGTTTTGATACAGGGTGTCCAATAAATTTATGTCATTAGAATGAGTGGCGCCATCTACAAACGGATTTCAGTGGAAACCTCGTGACATATAGAGGAAGTGTTATCTCCCAAACATCTTCATCGAGTGAAAATGTCGGACTTCAAAAGAGTGCAATTGATCGAAATGTGGTACAGTAGTGGCAACGACCCGAATGAAACTGTTTGGATGCAGAAGAGAGCGGATATGGAAGTTTAAATTTATGAAAATTAATTTTTAAGTTTTTTGTTAATATTAAAAATATAGTTGAGTACAGAATATGTACTTTGTAATAATGAAGGATGGACAGGTCAGTCACGATCAGATTGAACAGATGACAACACCAATAAGCACCTGATGGAGAATCCAAATACTTGATTAGAAATCCATTTCAAAATGGATCTTCACCACTTTTTATAATGGAGAAAGATTTGGAACTGTTCGCCATCATGATCCAAATCCATTGAATGATAAGGCAATCAGGGATATTGATTGTCCACCATATTTTGCTGATTCGGACGCCTATTGATTACTCTTTGTGGGATTTAACCAAGGACATTGCATAACATCCTAGAAATTCATTGACCACGTTTTGAAGCACTTCACAGGAAGACGTTTTGAAAGTATATTGATCTAGTCCAATGTTCGCTTAAATAAATGCAATTTGCATAATTTTTCCCATTGACACGGATCTGCTGTGCTCTCAGTAGCAAAACGCGTGACAGGACTTTGTGTAATCAAATAAGCATAAAACGAACAATGGTCTTAAACAGGTGCTTGCAGTATTTATTAACTAATATTTCTTCCCATCATGATTGCAAAATTAGAAAGTTCCTCAAGTCTACTAAATTTGCATGATTGTAATAGCCAACCGGAACAATCTTGTATGGTTCTGTGTTACTACTGCTATGTTCATTAAATAAATAAAAATAAAATTCAAGGCTGCAGAAGAGTCACGTCATCCTACTGGGTTTTATTTTCCGCATTTGTTTTTCTTTTCAAGGTCTCGTAATTTGAGTCGCCCCAAAATATGTTGCATTATCGATATATTTAATTTGAGAATTATCTAAACGTACAAAACAGTTGTAGCACCCAAAAACTACCGAGGTGTTTCATCGCAACTTTTAAGCCACGCCTTTCTTTGCTGTTAAACCAATAACTAAATAAATACTGATCGTCAACAATGTTTTGGACAGTTTTGCAGCTAAAAATGCTTGTATTTCTAAACTCTGCAATAGCCTTGAATTACGTAGGCTTGCCAAAAGTTAACCCAACTTTCATCACTAATTAAGCGCAAAAACAAAAAAATAAAAGTTTACTTGTTGTTTTAACTTTACATGTATCAAGTTTTCTAAACTTTTTGACCTAAACAATAGCCAAAACGGATTTCTAACATAAATATCTTATTGAGAAAGGCATCGATATTTCCAAAACCGTTTTCACACTTTGAAAATTTCAAAACAGCCACTCTAATACTTGGTATCATTAAAAATACATTTTTCATTAATTTTTTTCAAAAATTAAAGAAGAACTACAAAATTTGAAAATGAAGTATCGTTTGCTAAACCATTGATTTAGCGCGTTCTGTATACATATTTGGACAAACACGATGTGGGTAATCGACGTGAGCTACAATCTAATGAAGATCTCATTTTTTATCTGTCACCGATTCAGGGTGGCAATTTTGTAAACATACTCTGTATAGATTACAACTCTCTGGTGGTTCCAACCTCTATTTTACTTTTGATTTAGATGGCAAATATTCACTTCTTGATACTTTTTATCAGATTGACATTTTCGTTTATATGTGAAAAAACTGCAAAAATTTGTTCAGTCTTAGAGACCAGATTGCGCCTAGACGTTTTTAATTGAACTTATAAATAAAAGTAAAAGTTTGTTTAGGATTTTTAAAAAATAATAATGGCGGAAGGGATGGAGTTGACTGAGTCAAAATATTTTCGAAAAATTTTCTAATTTTTTTTTAGGCACTTGCTATTGTTGTCGCTTGAACCAATAACGTTAGATGCATATACAGGTTAAAATTGATTTTATTTGGACCATGGAGGAGTAAATTGTTTAAAAGAATAATTCTTAATAAATTTATATATCAACATTTGGATCACCCTGTATGTTGCATGTACCTCATTGGTTATGCTTGGTCTACTTCAAAATGAGCTCAAGCCCAAGGGACCAACAAACCAATGACTTATTTTCTTGCAAGTTTTAGAATCTGCAATCAAATAAACGCACTCAGTTGATCTCATGTATGACAAATGAAAATCGACTCATTTAACTTTCAAAACAGCGAAACAAAAACCGCTGACAAATTTCGGCCACAAAGCGCATGCGCACGTTCACATGTTTGAAGATAATGTAACAGAAGGAGGGGAAAAGTTTGCAACTGCCATTTTGATAGCAGTGCGTGACCTCCAAATGTTGTCCGAGTTTAAAAATTGTTTTGCTCTGAATTTGTACGTATAATGATTACATGTTCAAGAGGGTCTTCTAAATAATTCTTTCTTTCATACCCCTAAAAGTACCATATTGTGCACACAAATATTTTATGGTCATCTAGTTCTCAAATTACTGAATTGGTGCCATTGATTCTCAAATGAATAAAGAGAAATATGACTATCTCTTTTTCTGTATTAGGGCCTGTATATATACATTTCGTTTTCTCTATTGATCTACCTTCTTTTCGTTCTCTTGTCTTATTTCTTGAAGACAGTCCTCTCGGAAAATGGTACAAATAATTTTACAACTTTAGACGAATACAACCTAAAAAAATGTGATGTACCCAAACACTTTATTTAAAAAAATAACCAACTAGAACCAGGATCAAGCTAGAGAGACGAGAAACAAATGTCTCAATACATTGTTCTCTACTCTTTGATGCTGAATTTTTACTTTTACTTTTCAGATAACTTGCTTACTCTATATCTCAATATCAATTCTGGCAAACCTTGATTTGTATTTTGTGTAAGAACAAAGAGAGTGTACAAACGAGGGGGGGGGGGAGAAAGAGAAAAACTTAAATATGAAAAAAACCTTCCATTGAGGGTCAATACATTTTATGGTATTCAAAATATATTCAAAACCGGAACTGACCAATACACAAAGAACGACAAACTTTTACAATGAATACGAAATACTTCTATATATATAATAAAACCTGAATGTTTAACATATATAATTCTAAACCATTACTTACAAAATTCTGTTCTTAATACTTTCTTAGTATTAGTAGCAAACCTTTCTTGGTATCTTCTATCAATATGTCTGTTCGTCTGTTTACTACAGTTCTAAAGTAAAACGAAAACTTAACATATATATTGGTGTTAAAGGACTAATCGGTTCCAAGATAGTGGCTTTGTTTTTGTGGTAGAATAACTAAGATTCATAGTATGTCATGTTTTACTAATTTTAGCTATCAAGTAATATCAGTTCCTTAGCTATAAAAATAACCAACTGATTGTGATAAAAAAATTCTGCCATTTTTAAACAATCTAATGATCTCCTTTGTGATTTTAGTTCATAAATTGGATGTGTTGCAGCTACATTTTCCCAACGATGGACGAACTGGCCACCCAACTCGAGTTCGTCCTGTCACACTTCGACCTGAAACAGGTAATTGGCTTCGGCGTGGGCGCTGGCGCCAACATCCTGGCCCGCTACGCCCTAACGCACCCCAACAAGGTGGCGGCTCTGTGTCTCATCAACTGCGCCAGCACCCCGGCCGGCTGGATCGAGTGGGGCTACCAGAAGCTGAACGCTCGGCACCTGCGTTCTAAGGGAATGACCCAGGGCGTCCTGGACTACCTCATGTGGCACCACTTTGGAAGGGTATATCAAGTCCAGTTTGTTCCTACAGACTGATCATGCAGGCGCTTGCAGAACACGGAGGAGCGTAACCATGACCTCGTACAAGTGTACAAGAGCTACTTCGAGCGCAATGTCAACCCTACCAACCTGGCCCTGTTCATTGACAATTATGTGCGCCGGTCTGACCTCAACATCCAGCGCGAGCTGGACCCCAACAAGCGCAAGGAAGCGAACACCCTGCACATGCCTGTTCTGAACATCACGGGCTCACGAAGCCCCCACGTTGATGACACGATCACTCTAAACGGGAGGTTAGACCCTACCAACTCTTCATGGATGAAGGTTAAGAGCTATATTACTATTTAAATTATATCTACAAACTAATCTGTTTTAAATTTATTTAACTCCCATTTTAATTATAGATATCTGACTGCGGAATGGTCTTGGAGGAACAGCCGGGAAAAGTGAGTGAAGCCTTCCGGCTCTTCTTACAGGGCGAGGGTTACGGTAAGTAGACGCTCGTTGCCGCTTAGTCTATTAAGTTTAACGTGGATCTGTAAGATACTTTTTCGTAAACGAATTGCCTGTAAGTTATTTTTAGAGAAGTTATACAAAGTCTCAATACTTCCTTTTTATAGTTTTGTACGTTACTCGTTTTATGCTGTTGCGTGGACAATTTTGTTCATTGTTAACATACATAACATAGTAAACGGTTGTTGAGTAGCAGTTCTGTAGTTGCCATCGTCAGATCAATGTCGTAGCGAGCCGCTGTTAGAGCGCTTAGAGTGGTAGGTTCTGGCGCTGAAGGCGCCGTCACGTATTAAACGTACACTCAAAATACACCATCACACAGCTTTGCCAATAGATAGATTTTCCGTTCGAGAGTAGTTTTTGTTTAAAGCTGAGACACGGACAAACACTGAGTTTGTTTTATTTTACAATGTTTCCGTTGCGTGGATATGTGCGAATGGTATGTATTGCTGCTCATTTTTGTCACTTTTATTGTGTGTCGTAATGGCCAACTTGACCTTCCTTTTCGACTCGAAATGAATGCCGGCTTACAACAGCAGCAAGCTCGGTCAGGCAGTGCCCGAAGGTGGAGCCTGTCCTGGAGAAATACTAAACTGACAAGTGCCCTACTATTTAATGAGAAATTTTATATGCAGGGTTGTTATGTTACAAAATTGCCGCTACCTTTTCATTAAACTACTTTAAAATTGTAGGGAGTACTCTAAATTAGTTTCACAATATTCAAAACAATGGCTGTGTTACTTATGTAAGCCAATAATATATTATATATCACTAAAGAGTGAGATTGCATCGGACGAAGCTATTTGTCATTATTTTTATAATTGCAGTAATAGAATCATTTGTTACTTCTTGCCAAATCTACCTCTATTGATATGCAGGGATTGAGTCCTAGTTAGCAGAAATGACCCGAGCGTTATAAAATTTCACTTTAGCTGGCAGATCCGTTGTGAGCGCGTTTTCTACCTTGTAATAACGATTTTGCTGCTTTTGTAACTAGACAAATTACAGTAGACCTTTGAGCTTATATCTGTTAGCTGTTAAATTAAATGTACAACTTTAAAATAAACCAATGAAACCTCCTTCAATTGATTGATGAGTTCCTTACCCATCAGTTCTGTTTGGTTTGTTTGTATAGTGATTTCAAACACTGATCTCATCACATCCACAGTTCACCCGTCACCAGCAAGCAGTATTTTTATTTAGATTAATTTAATTACTTTTGATTTCAGCTGCTCATTTCGGCCTCCCGAGCTCCGCTGGCGACCATAAAATTTTGGGTGATTGTGCTTGTAACGTTGGCCTCAGGGCGCGGTTTCGTGGTCGCGACGGAGCGAGGGGGGCTCCGATTGGCGTGTATTGAAGGCTGTGCTGTTGTTTTAGCGATACAAGTGGGTCGGAGGCGGGCCAGTAGCGCTGCCTCTATTGAAGGTAAATGTTACTAGCCCGGCCTGTATGCGGTCCGATCCTGCACATGTAAGTTTTTGCAACAGATTTTTTTGGCAACTCATCGCATTGTACTAACATTACTTGGGATTGGCACTCAAATTGACTAAAGAAATTGAACATGGAAATGGTAGAAATTTGTTTTAGCGACTGCAGTTTTGAGAATCACCATCGATCAAATGTAAACTAGTCTAATATAACTAATGAACTAAATAAAAGATTTTATGTAGTTTTTGTTGGTCTGGTTTACTTCACTATCTTAATGTAGCATGATTTTAACAAAGTGAGAATATAAATGTTACTAGATGTTTTGTTGAGCTTCATTTTAAAATATTGATATTGCTGATGTTGAGCAGGTGTTTTCATAATAGACCACCACCCACAATGATGAACATACTTGTTGTTTTACATATTACATATTGGATTTAGAACGAAGAATTTTAACTTGAAAAAAATGCATTATAACAGAAGGCCAAACGTTTATTTACAAAGTGAGTCCTCAATACTGATGTTAATATCATCACTATTGCATTTTGCTATGATTTTCTTGAAATGTGTGCAATTATGTTAAATTATTTCCACAATATGCTTCCATGTTCTTGGTTTTTTAAATTATTATCTACGATAGGTCTTCTCTTCATACTATAGAATGAACTAGTAACTAACTTTCTTCTCTGCAATGATACTCTCCATTGAATTGTTGCTTGTCTTCTAATTACTGCCCTTTTTTGAAATTTTTATGCTTCTTTGTTATTTTCAGGGCTTAAAGTTAAGCAAATGCAAGTCTGTATTGAGAGTATATTACGTTAATAGCCTTGTGCACTTTTTCTCTATATACAGCGTGATTTATAAGACATGGGTTCTAAATGTAACTCTAAGAGTATTTGGCGAAGTCTAAAGTGAACTTGGAAAAATCATGCACACCGTTTGTTGGATATTGGAAGTGTTTAGGCCAATAACTGGATAAAAGCTAGATAGGCTTCAAATAAGGCCCTGTTTCGAAATTCTGACTAGTGCTTTGGGGTAAGTCTCAAATAGTTTTGGTTGCATTTTCCATCCTCACTCTCAATTTCTTCACAGTATTCAAGAGAGTAACACACACCACTTGTTTTATATGGTCTACTTAGTAAAATCGCCTAAATTCAAATTCTAAGAACGATGGGGCTACGATAGTGGCCATTGTCGGCCGTTAAGAAGACGCCGACCTGGAAACCGTTTCGCCTCCATCCTTTGCACTTCAGCAACGTCGCTCTGAACTTCTCCATAGAAAAATGCCATGTGGGTCAACTCCACAATGGAAAACGCATCAATTTTTAAATCTTCACTACCATCACTTCATACACTTTTTAGAACGTTATGGATGTTTCCAATTTATTTTTATTCCACTATGTGGTAAATTATATCTATCCAATTAGTTCTTTTTTTGAGAGCTACTTTCTTCTGCTTTTTAAGACCTTAGAATGTCAGCAGTTTTCGTAAAATTTCTTTGTTTTTTATTTTTAGTAGTATCAGTAATATTAGAAATTCTGTAACCTTATGCAAAAAAAAATTAAGATGGAACTATTTTCTTTTTCCTCTATGTCTTAATCTTATAGATATTTATATTTAAAAAAAGGAAACTATTGAAGATTCCTTTGATGTTGTTAATTTTGGTGCACTCATGAATTTATCTTCAAAAACCTTCATCACTTTCATTGTTTTAGTTTGTTTTCATAGTTATAACACTATGTGGATATTTTAGTGTTCATTGTATTGTTCCATCAGTTTCTTTTGCTTTCTAATGATCAAAGTCTTCATTAACATTAAAACACGCTTTTAGGTCTGGTATTGTTTCCAACCTTTACTGCTCTAATATGGCGTCTCGATGAAGGCAGACTTTTTAGTTAGATATTAATTTGCATATTGCATCTTTTGGTTGTTTCATTGTGGTGTGGTTTAAATGATCATGTCATGCTGGTCACATTTCGTGAGGCATCATTGTAATAGCATTTCAAATAGCATTAATGAGTAATTTGGGCAGCCGCTAAAACAAATTTTTGTGCACTATTAAAGCAAATTCAAAATGTGTTTGGGCTAACGCCTTGTACAGTATTTACTAACTTACTAAACCTGGTGGGTAGCTTTTTTCTAGGTTTAGCAATGGCATAGCTATCAACCTAAAGTATTGTGAGTTGTGGTTCTGGTATTATAAGCGTTCCATGTGTTTGCGCATCGTTCATGTAAAGCCCTTTCGCTTCATATAACTTTACGTTTTTACATTTTGTTGCATTTAAAACTTCAAATTGAATCATCATCATTATCATCGTATAACCTAGTAATACTTTCTGCTTTTTCGTCTTTGCTGTGTGTAACCGTAGCCTCCCACACCGTTCTTCTGAATTCCGCTTTTTACTTACGCTTTCCTGATTTGGGCGCATGCTTTTCGGATTTGTTACCATTTTCAGTTTGAGTTGCGGCGTGAAGCCAATATGTTACACCACATACCATGACGACACGAACAACACTCTGTAATTGACACCACTTGGACACACCGAACATGCAACTCTATACAATTTCTTGCTACGGTCCATTCTAACGCCACTCTCTCTAGCTGTTATGTGTCTGCTTTGCGCGAGCGCCAGCCGGTACCAACTTGTCATTTACATGCTTGCAGTGGCTCCACTGTCGCCGATCAAAATGGCCCTGTTTCGCAAGGCATCCCTGGAGGAGATGCTGAAGTCGAAACTCGAGCCAAAGCTGCAGAACGGGCAGTGGCCGTCGTCCGTCATTCACATCACTGAGAACCCCATCTCGGCGGTCGTATGCTAAACTTGTCGAGGAGGGCGGCTTCGTTCGAGATGGGCTGTATTGAAATTTACGTGGACGGAAGCTGTGTAGGCCTAAGCGCATATATGCATGTATCAACCTCCCCCTCCCGATGTCTACTATCATTAAGTAGTTGGTAAGTGGAACGTGCGTGAGACGTAGCGATAGCGTTTTATATCTAAGATCAAACGGTACTGAAGACGTGTGATTTTTAACGTATAGCAAAGCAGTAGCGATGGCATCGTACAAAATTCCCCATCATAGAGTTGTTCAGATATGAGATTTCCTTTCCCCCATGCCATTTATATGTCTGCGTAACACAAATTGTGAAATAGATCTGACAGAAGAATTTTTATACCTACTGTAATTTGCATGTTAAACATGTGGTCGGTGTACTGAAAGTTGTTAATGTTATAGTTTTAAAAGTCGGCACTAATAATCTAATCTGTACAGTCAGTCGATACGTTTAATTGGTGAAACATATCTGATTTGAGGCGAAACGCGTGGTCAGTGCTGAATGGCCCGTGGCGGTCGGCGTCGGAAAGCGGGAACTAAATTTCAATACAGACACTCTTTTATTCCTACATTTGGCCACTGCCATAACCAGCACATATCTTGAGTTGCATCAAAAGTTTCAATCAATTGCAATAAAGTTTTATCGAACAGTGCGTCGTGCAACGTTGAACAGCATGTAGACTTGCTGCCATAGTTGAGCTTACATAGAGGAAGGTAAAAATCAGTTATGTTCCCAGTATTTAACAGTATTTGTTACGTTACTAAGTTTAGAGTTTACAGTTATCATGATAGTCGGCTTTGTTGTTACTAAGAGAGCCTAAGGTCTAACTTTAGTTAAGTTTGTGTTGACGATAATGCTTAGGCACCTAATTGAAATGTAGCAGCCGTGGAGCATCCTGTAAAGCGTAGCGTAGTCTTTTTTATGTAGATATTGTATTATTTATGAGAATATTGTGATCATTATCATATTGTGCCTCACTATGTTATGTGTTTATCTTAATTTTAATAAATTGTTGCTACCAAAACTTACGGGGTGTTGTTTTTCGAACTGGACGCCACCTTTTCAAATTTTATTTCACTGCTCACCCAGACCGTATGTTATTTATTTTTTAAATACCACAGTATTGGCCATTAAATTAATAAGTTTTAAAAATAAACGAGTTTTGTAGTAGTCCTTTCCTCCCATTTCAGTTTCCTGTTGTTCAAGAGAGACTTCATCAGTATATTTGTTTAAATTTATGAATGTAATTTTCTTGAATTAATCCAGTTGCTTAGACAATTCCTTTAAACAACAAATGTGATGGTTTAGCAATAGCTGTTGATAGATTCTTGATGTATCAAGTGTTGTATAATGTTAGAGAAGCTATATTTAAGTGCTGACGGATTCCAATAATTAGGACTAATTATTTTGGTTGCAGGGTGCCAGCGTGGTCCCGTGGTTGAGGGACGGGCTGCGATGCTGACGGACCCGGGTTCAATTCTCGGTGCTGTCTGATGCCTGGCGGGTGGCCTACTCAGTCACTAAAAATAATTGAGTACCTGCGTTCATTCGAACAAGGGGTAATAATGGCGGTCGTCTTAGGCGCGGTGCTTGCCACATCGCCCCGTATCAGAGATGGTGCGCGACGACCGGGCAGAGAGAGCGAACGTATGAGAACCTTAACCTCTCAGTTCGCAGGCAGTGCTCCCACGCGGGGCGTAGGGCCTTACCATTTTGGTTGCAAACCCCTATCACCTTGAAATAGGTTCTTTTGAGACATTCAACTATCTTATAATTTATAATGGTTCTATCATAGAATAATCTTAAGGGACAATTGACATTTTGTACATTTTTTTTTATGTAGGTTAAAGAACACCATATCAAAGAGAATGAAATGGCAATGCAATCAGTTATTTTCTCAGCAGTAATTGTAGACTTTCAGAGTAGTATTACTACACTCAGTGCCAAGCAGGTTCAAGTCGTTCTGCATACTTAAACATGAACCTGCGCAACTGAAAAAGTTAATGTTCACAAAAGGTATTAACTAGACCTTTAACATCATTGCTTTTGAGCTGTTGGTCGTGGAAAGCTCGATTTATATCCATCTTGAAACATACCAAAGAAAATAATTTTTTGCAGGTTTGTAGATAGTTATACCATTTGGTACCTTTTTTGAAAGCTCTTTAGAGACTGGTTTGTTATTTTCTGTCGGTAGTGTAACCACTATTGTGCATTTGTAGTCAAAACCAGATTTAGAAGATATAATAAAACAATACATTACTGTTATATATGGATAATACCTGCCTTCGTTTTTGACTCTTTCGAGGACAAGGGAAAATATTAGATTATGATTCTCACCAGCAAAGTTAGATGCAACCGACGCTTTCTGAATTATAACCCATTAAACCTTCTTATGATCATTAAAGAATATCATCATCAAGCTCTCTATAACTGTTATGATTAAAAAAATCATTAGGTTACAGGCATTACCCATTGACTTCTATTCGATCATTCATACCTGACGGTGAGTTATTTAAATTTTCTCTTGGGTGTTCCATTGTAGAATAGAAAATAACATTAGTACTTGGTACCAATTTAAAATTTGATTTCTTCTGTTAGCATGTAGACGCTACAGTTTTTCATCTTGGTTCTTTCATATTTCACAAAAAATATTAGTTTTATAACTAGTGACCACATACTCTAGGTGAAATAGTCGCCATCTAAGCTAGAATATTACTTTCAGAAAATAGGTCGTCGATTTCTGGTATGTTTGGAGAGTTTCTCCAGACCCATCAACATACACTATATGACCAAAAGTATTTGGACACCCTTTTGGAGAAGTGGATCTGACTTACAAGTAGTGAAATATCACAGGAGTGAGATAAAAGTACAGATATATATATATATATATATATATATATATATATATATATATATATCATACATGGGCGTTAGACTTATAATGAGTAAGTCAAAAGAAATGAACGTGGCATGATCATTGGCTACCACTGGACTGTGGAATCTCGCAATTCAATGGACACGTCTAGGTTTGGAAGATGCTACTGAATTGTGCTAACAGTCAAGTATAGTGACAGGGGCATTGTGATATGGAACTGTTTTTTGAGGGTTGGCTTAGTCTCTTTAGCTCCTGTTGTCAAAAAGATAAACGCTGAGATGCAACTTGATATTCTTAACAGCCCTGTGCTTCCAATTCTCTGGCAAAATATCCCACACTAACATGATAATTGTTCTGTCCAGGCAGTAAAGATTATTCTGCTATAATTTGAAGAGATAGGCGTTGAAAAGCTGAACTACCTTTTATAAATCCCATTACTAGGAAAAATCGGAACACTAACTATACGCCAAGCCAATCGCCCATCTTCAATGGTTGGACTCACTGCAGCTGTGGACATGGATCAAAAGCTGGTGGAAAGTCTTCCCAGACGAGTACAGGCTGTGACTGATGCTTAAGGTTGACAACCATCCAATATATGCCACATGAGCCTCTGACTTTACAACAATGGGTGTCAAGATACTTTTGGTTATATAGTGTGTCGTAGAGGAGATGCAAAAAATTGCTGAATTTTTTTCCCGCCTTTTTTTGGCACAAAACATAAGTTTTATTTTCTTAGCTTTGTTTGCAGCAATTGCCTTCTTTTGTTAGAACGTCGTATCTTCTTTCCCATCTATATCGGTGCTTATTGGTTCCAACGTGCTCCAACTGCCATTTGCTCAAAATTGAAGCGGATAATGGCGTTTATATTAACAAAATATCCGTCAGTTAATAATGTAACACTTTACTGATATGCACAAGCAAAAAGAATGCCGATATCAACCGTTTCTTGTTTTACACGAGTTATTGACATACATCTATATCATACAACTATACTAGAATATACGAATGCTATTTTTGAATACTCCAATAAACTTTTATTTAACGGAATACCTCTAAAGGGACCATCTACAACCTCTTATCAAGTGGAATTTTATCTTCAGACTCCAACACTATACGCTTTTTCATTGAGCAGAGCACTCACCTAACAAATAAGTAAAATTTTGAACAAAACCATTAAATTCTTTGAGAGGGGGAAAGTTGAAATTTATTGATAAGGTGCTAGAAACAACCTATTCACATGCATGCAAACAGCAATGAAAGACAAGTTATACAACCAAAACCCGAAAAAAAGTTTTGATACTTAACCATATATAGTAAATATAAAGAAATACAAAAGGGGAAAAACTTACAGATGCTAAAAAACAATCAAAAACGGGAACATTACTGATTTGCTTAAAAAAATGAAAAACCTAACATCTTAAAAGTAGCTAATACTAAAAGAAAAATTCATGAATTAGTATGCAGACAGAAGACCAAAAGTTATAGTAAAGAAAAATACTGGAAGTTGCATAAAAGCAGGACTGGCTGAATAGTGTGACCAAAACGAACTACAGAACAGTTGAAATAGTACATGGCTTGTCCTGAAAGTATCGAACCCTATAATACAATCTCACAACTGGTAAAAAACGTAGGGGTCGTACTCCTTAGTAATTGTTTGAGTAGGAGGAACATACTCATAATTGACACGGCCCACTTTATACAAAAAACACAGTTCACATGGTTTAGACCTTTTTGCGTCTTTATTGCATCGTTCTTGAAAGCGTTCTGAATCGTCCTAATAGATTTTACGGGCGAAAGTTTCAGATTCGCAGTTTTACTCGCTTCCAATCGACCTCATTTGCGCATGCTCATTACAATCCACTCTCATTGTGTCAGGTTGCATCACGACCACCTAAACTGTTTTTCTCATATTAACATCGTATTGATATTTTTAAGAGACACCTAATACACATAAGAGACTAGGATATTAAAAATAAAAGCAAACAATAATGGCTATACTAGAGATCTAAGAGCAGTGGGAAATGGGAGAGAGAAAAGCGATTTGGCAGCGAAACTTTGTGTAGCTAGAAAAGATGGTGAAGTGAGATACATAGTTTGTAGCGGGGGGTTCTAGCATTCGTATAAAACAAAACGCCAAATTGCCAAATTCTACTTTTATATTGATTATAATTGAAATGCTGTTACTACTGTAATCTAAGTTGCTGGAGTCGGTTTGGGAGTTCACTAGCGGCTACTAGTCTTTAAGACGGAAAGAAGCTAGGTATTTGCTAGCGAACGCTGTTATACTCTCATTCTAGCTTTTCTTAAAGCCCACAAGGCCTAATCAGCCGGCGACAATTTTCCCAGAACGGGTCCGGAGATCTCCAGGTACATTAAAGCTTCACTAATAAGCTGCAAATTCTAAGCCGGAAATTTGAGAGATAGAACATTTATGATCTGTTTGGATACATGACAATTGGAACAAATAAAAATAAAAACAATTGAGGGCCCCAAACAACATAGAAACGAAAGAGAAAAATGAGAATTGAGGAAGGTGATTCAATAGTATATGCAAAGAGGGGGGAGCAATTTGTAAAACTTCAGAATGAAGCCGACATTTCTTAGGGAGGTACTGAGAGTATTTTGAAGACTTTTTGCTTCGGTCCAATGCTCTATTAAAATCCCTCAACTGAGTTTTATTTTTTTTATTATAAAATTAAAATAGTACTCGAGAATATTTTTAGATTGATTTTTAAAATATAAACTGAAAAAAAAACATCCAATTTTACTCTAATATAACATAAATATCTATAGAAGAAAATAAAACTTTCCCGAAAATGCCGATGTTTCTCCGATTAGCCCTGTTGTACGTATGCTCCACCCTAACGGCGTAATTGGATTCTCTTAGGCGTAAGCTCCGCCCACTTGATATTATTTTTGCCTTGGTAGGCCTGGTACATCTACTTTTTTTACTTTGCTGCTTTTTTGTAGTTTTTTATCTGATTAAAAATCTTGCTGATCTTATTTTACTCGTAATTATTTTCAAAATAACTATTTACTGACATTTTTTTGTCATAATCTTGAAAAGAAATGTTTTACGATTTTTTATGCGTTTAATAAAATTTTAATACACATGTACAAGAAATATCAACTTTTTGCAATCTACTTGAAATTTGACTTTCTCTAAAGGAAGGAGGGCTTTTGAACATTCTATACATTAACGATTACCACATATCTATTGATAAAGCTAGCGCCATGGGAAACATCCTCGTCAAAAAAGTAATTCGAAGGCTAAGCACGCAATCCAACTGGCACGTGAATCCACAAATCTTAGATGCTTTCTCAACCCCGGTGTCATTGGCCTACTCGTGTAAAGGCCTTGTTTATTTTGACTGATGTCATCCACGACCTCGTTCTGCTTGTTGCAGTCGAGGCAAATGATATGTGCATTAAACATGTACGGTTGTGTTTAATAGAATTTTTCCTGTGATATTTGCTCTAATATAAACATAACGATAATACATGGTGGTATCAAAAATGTCTGGACAGTCAAACGCTACTGAGCTACTTATTGTTCAAAACAAACTTGAAGACGACCACGTCTTGGTATACTATTTCACAGTTGATGATGATTCAATTGCATGACTGTACTCGTTTTGTTTTCTTCTCTGGACCTGCCCAACTCTCTCATGGAGATACGTACATACATAGTGTGTCTAAAAATTTTGGTGAATGCTCCAATATCTATATATATAAACGTGACCTTCAGGATAACTCTCTAAGGGCAATCGACGGTCATAATGTGGATATATACTAAAAATTGGGGAAAAAAGAAACTGGAAACCGTGGTCAAAAATCTGTTTACGACTGGTTCAAACGCTTGCGCAACGGGAATGAAACGATTAGGTATAAGTTAGGCTTGGATCGAGCAAGTGCGACAAGTGCACAAAACCGGCAACTGACTCTATGATTGATGGTGGAAGAATTGGGCATTGGTTAGGACACGGTGCGTATTGAGAATTGGGTAGGCGGAAAATCTATTCCAGGTTTCTGCTGCATAGTCTAACACATAATTTATTGCTCAAAATATTTGCATTAGAGATTACTTCAAGAATGGTTAAATACTATTGGCAACAACATTATCTTACTCTAACACCTGCCTTTTATAATACTCATGTTCTTTAATCTCTATTATGGTCGCAAGTTTACCAGTCCCGGTATTCACCATAGTGCAGGACTCTACAACTGCTGACGGTTTTCCTAACAGTTACAATAATACGCAATTACACAGACTAATTTATCTTAATCTACGCCGTCTGTCTGTTTGTTCCATTTAGTTCTTAAGTTTACATTGCGTACCGGTACTAATTTGGCCAACGCTCCAATATTCATCTGAAGACAAGAGCCGTCTACCACTCGCACATTACCAAAGGCCCCCCCGATCACCTTTTTGTTTATAGCCATCTCCACCCACTCATGATGAGGGTCTTCTCCGATCTGGACCTGGTACTCTCCACATTGCAGATGAGCAGTTTCTATAGAGAATTGTCGACTTCCTCACATGTACATCAGTTCTGGTGCTTTGTCCGCTTTCGGATTCTGATGAGGTATTGTTGAAAGTGGCCCTGTCCAGTGATAAATTGAACAGTGTGCTAGATAAGGTACTTCACCGCTTTTCCCACTGTGTCACTATAAAAATAAAGATTTGCGCATGTCATTGTCTCGAAGGTTTGCGATTCTCCTCATACCGCCGTCTTTGACCAGCTTATTTCCCAGAGTCCAACAGAACTGAACCTTGATTTTGGTCGACAGCAGAACCCCAAACCCCAACTTGCAAATCGGCAGTCTCATATATCTCTGGCACTCTCGGGTGGATATTAACCTGCACTGGAACTGGTAATTCAATCTAGGAGCTTCGCTTATTTATGGCGGATCTCCTGTTTTGTTCACATAACTACGAACGCGGCTTCCGCTCTTCCATCACAAGCCCGCGATCCGTCTACGTCGCAACATAGCTTTGCTAGCTCCTCTCAATGGTCTGCTCCAGTTTGGTTAACTATTAACGCCGTCCAGGTGGCTACGGTGTTGTAAGTACCCACCGCTTTAACCAAACAAACACCTGGTTTTTCTTATTTTACATTATTTCGACGATATCTACGACTGCCTACAACATAGCCCACTGTAATGCTCCTCGAAAACGCCGTTTCACCAAGACATCTTGTACTGAAGGTTTGGTAAATAACGATGTCAAAACTGATCCTTAACTTAACTTTTCACTATTTTTAAGGGATACCTCTTTTGAAAATATCCGCTGCAGTTGTGGACGAAGTATAGAGAGCTTTCAAACGTAGACGAGGGTCTCGTAACTCAAAAAACTTGAAATGCGCTGAAATAAAATACTAAAGATCTCAGTATAAAGCTCGTTATTTTCAAATATTCTGTTTTGGCCTATAACATGATGTAACTACATTCTTATTATTTGTTTTTTTTTTAAAGAGATCGCTATCACATCGTTACGTTTCTGCTTTTTACAATGGTGAATAAGACGCGAAAATTTTCTTAAATTAGTTACTTGTTTTACTTGCAAACAATCAATATTACAACACTATTTATATATACAACATATATGACTGATAACGTAAAGCTATACACTATGTCAACGCGCACTTGGATTCGCCTCGCTTTGCTGTAGCCACTTCGAATGCTATTGTCTCCCCGCTGCGTGATATTTATGCGTATTTGGCGCCATTCTAAAAGGGACTCGAAACGTCTAGGAACGTCTAGAATGTTCGACGCGCACGTGTGCGGCGGCTAAATTTCTAGAAGGCATTGTGTTGGCCGCCGAGTGTGACGGTACAATACGACGCTACTCTTATGGGGTGCACTCGGAAACTCGTTACAGTATATTCGATAGTTTTAAGCAGTTAAGAAAATTTATAGTAAAATGGCCAAATAACTCTGTGGTAATATTTAATAAAACGTACTCTTCACTTTCTTTTTGGTCGTAAATGTACTTGGTAACGATATTTAACCACTTAAGAACTATTAACTATTATATAGAGTTTTGCAAAAAAAAGTTCTGAACACAAAATCTGTAAAATGTCGTCTTACACAGTAAGGTAAGGCAACTTATATCACCGCACAAATTCACTGCTGAAAGCAACCACAATAAAAAATTGTTCTTTATGAATATGTTTTATTGGCACAGCATTTGGTTAACCTAGCAATCCTATTGTTCCATTTTAGTTTCATGGTAAATTGTAATTGAACCTATCGAATTGAGGTGTCTTAGACTGCTCTAGTGTCTTCTTAGCATATCTCTATATCAGAAACGTGTCATCATCTTTCTGTTGTTAATACACTATTGGAAGAGCAGCCTAAAGTGGTCCAGGGCACCTTGTATTGGAATTTTGGTAAAAAGCAACGTCAAACTAAAACTGATCATTGCAGTGAAGTGTCGCGAAGGAAGTTGCTGTCATAGTCTAGGCAAGTGTTTGGCCAGTTTGTAGTTAGGATCATCGATCTCACTAACAATGGGTCCTTGTGGTTTTTGGAAAGTCTGCATGTTCTTTAGGGGCAGCACTTTTGATATTGCTATCTCTTTTTAGTGACGTCCTTCAGAAAAGAACTCTTAATCAAGCTACTGTCTTTTTGTAATGATAGTTCTGAAAATGCCCGTTTCAGCTGTAAACGAAACGTCAAGAGTTTCCAAACTTCAAAAACTTAAAATGTGTAAAATAAAATACTAAAACCTTGGTAAAGAGGTTTTCATCTACAAGGAGTACTGCGTGCTTTGTTTTAATCGTACACTGGATGTAAATTTTCTAAATTAAATAATTGTCATTTATGGGCGCTTTTAGTGTTTATTTTGAATTACCTGAAGATTGCTTTTACAATTTAATATGAAATTTGCGCAAAATTATTTTTAATCGACACTAGTATCTTCTCCGCGTGTCCCATAAAAGCTTTTATTATCAAGGAGCCACTTTTGTGTGTCTTGTACAGAAAAATTGAAGAAACTTACAAAAAGTTGGTCAGAGCTTGTACTCCATATATGAAATATTTTTTTCCTTAACCGTTTATCTGCTACAGATATGCTGGCGCAGATGTTATCAACACTAGTACAAACATTTTTATCTAAAATGGACTTATAGCACTAATTACATAAAGCTGCTCACACGCTTGCTGACGTTATAGAAATCTTAGAACTCCACTATTTGTTGAGGGGACTCATACGTTTTGCATTATTTATAATAAACGGAAATAAAGATAAACGCAATAGAGGCGTATTCTACATTATTCTCATAAACCTCACGGTTGAAGCAATTTGTTGGTAACAAGCATAAAATTGGGCATTGTAAGTCAAATTGCCAAAATTTGCAGGGGCTCGAATACAAAGAAGGCATTAAACCTTGAAATTAAGCGATTGCAGGCGTTTGGGCCTGTAATCTCTCAAAATGTGCTTCTATTATTTTCTACGGCGGTCGGATTGACAAGGTTTTGACATGGTTTGTTAATTTTTGACAAAAGAAGACTTTCTGCAATACTATTCAGGTAAATTACCTTCAAATTGATCCCATTTAGGAAATTTTTAAGGCTAAACTTCAATTGTTGTCCTCTGAACACTGTCTTCTCCAATACACATTTTCACCTTTTTAGCAGATTTTAGTAAATGTCGCTCGTATAGTTGGATAATTCCACAAAAGTCTAGACTTTCCATAAAGAAGATTAACATCTTGAATCTTTACATGTTAAAACAACCCCGAGCAAGAGTTATCATGGAATGCTTAACCTTCCTTGTCATCAGCCGATGGTTACCTTCAGACCAGGCATATACCTCTTCTAAAAATTTCTAGATTGCTTCAATTGCAGTGAATGTTCGTCTTAGTCCAGTTGAGTCGTGCTTTTCAGCGTTTTTTTTTCCATTTACCAGGAGTTTGTCAATTGAAATTTGGTTCTTGCAACCTTCATTTAACGGTAATTACGATCAGGTTTGAACTAGAAATGTACCTAATCTAAAGAAAAGGAAAGAGGTGCCATCCTCCAATTGCAATGGTACTTTCGAAGAGACAAGAAATCAAAATGGACAAGAAGCCTGCTTTTGCTGAATTCTCTTTTTGAATAATAAAAGAATATGAAGAGAAAGTAGATATTCAAAAATTGTTAAATGAGAAACATGTTCAGAGAAGAATAAAATCAAATATTTCTTATTTTTGAGCTGACAACCTCCCCACGCCGAGAAAGACTTGCCTTATTTTCTATGCCACTGCCAAGGCGTAAGTTTGATGTACTACTTCCAGGACCTGACCTGCTAAACGTTGACGTTGACTTAGTCGGCAATGTTAGGAGTTCCTGAATCCAACCAACTGATTCCCCTATTCTTTGGTAACCTGGCGTCGATAATTACTTTTGAGGGTCAGTTGGCTACCGCACTAGCAGATAAACTCCTTAGTGGTTAGGATGTTAGTATTCTGATATAGGAGCATGTATTTTACAAACCACGGAATGCCAAAAATGGTCTTTAACCTCCTAAAGTTTATTTACGTGGGCACAACAGCCCCATACAAGGCAGGTGTGAATTATAACCAGTCGGATAATGATTTTATTTTATTGCAAGGAACTCGCCAAGAGTTTATTGGACTGTCTTTGTCTTTGCAATTGTCTGTTCCACATGAAGCTCTACAGGATATCTTCAAAACATCTTTGAGATTAGCCAGGTGTTGTCTCCTATAAAGTCGGCGGAGACTAAGAAAACTGCGGTGATTGTTTCCTTTTTTACCACAATCCTATGCAGTTGGTGAATGGTGAAGTGGTCGAAACGGAATTTAAAATAATTCTCCAGAATCAGCTGGAAGTTTTCAACAGTTGTCCTTAGGCGTTGATTGTCTGTTTCGTAAGTTTCCCATTTTTAGGATTTTTAGGAGCTTGAAGATTGATAGCGCCGGAGGATAGAGCTAGATGTCACGCAGACGACTGTTTTCTTCGAGATAGTCTATAGCGCATAGTTTGGGATGACATCAGATCAGGGAATCTTGCTTAGCTTCAGAACCCGGATAAGCTGGAGGACTTCGTCGCAAGACGCGGACTCCAAGTGCAATCGAGAGTTCACTGATTCTCCAGACTATCAGCAAACATCTTGATTATATCGGCGATGGTATGGGCTATGCCGTTCTTTCTTTGAATGGCCGATGTTAGAAAAGCGCTTCAGCATTCTCCACAAACTGTTATCAGCCACGTTGAAGAACGCCAACTTGTTATACCATACAATGTTGCAATACTCCACTAATAATCGAGGTGGAGAACCATTGTGCCGTCACTTCCGATTCTTCTCAAGAATCCGCTCTTTTAACTCGGGAAGCAGAAAACCGTGTTCAATTCAAATGTAAACGGAGTTTGTGGCAAAGCTGATGAGTTCTTGATTGAAGGCAGTGAGATAGCGTACTGCTTCCTGAAGAAGTTCAGGCAATGAGTCTTGAAGCTTGCCGTATAGCATTACTAGAAGATTTTTCTAGGTTTGTGCTTCTTTGCTGTCCCCTTATATAGTGGACTTTGTTGTAACCTTGGTGGTAGAGCGAAGCGACGGTGATTTCTTTAGTACTCCTCCGACCCGAAGGACACCTCACCGCAATCATTGCACACCATCACATTATAAGTCTTGGGGGATTGAGGACATTTCAACGTCGCTTCCTTGGAGCCAACCTGCTAAATCCACTAGCAACTGTTTTAATGATATTTCAGATACTCACCGGATTTAGCACTGATATCACCGACTTGTGTCAGCTGGCAACTCAACGATTCATATGCTGTATAATGAGGCGAGACGAAACATCAGACTCTTACCAAATGAATCTCACGTTGCTTTGCAGCAAATGCCCTATAAGTTCAGGGTTGCTTGTTAGAAATCGCAATATCGTAATAATGAAAGAGGATTGCCAAAATCAATCATTCTTCAACCAAGACTTGCAACCAGCGCGCATAAAGACCCGGCCTAAATATTACGGAAAGTGAAACTTATTAGAGATCTCATGGAAGGCAGAGACTATAATTGCGGATCCGAGTTTACAGTAGCTTTAAATTAGCATAACGTAACGAGACGGAACTGTTAAGCGATGCGGGCCGAAACCAGCTAGCTATTGATGTCACTTGTTTTGACTCGGATTTTTTTGTGGTTTTCCCCAAGTCTTGCCCTAGGATGAATTCCAGAGCAGGTAGCATTTACCATTATTAAAAAATTAATTGAGAATTTTACAAATTGCAATAATGACGCAAATTGCCGTGTAATGACGTAAGATATATTTTTTAATTTTCTAATTCTACAAGGATGATGGCTTGGGTTCAATAAAAACTGATTATGAGGTAAAATGTAACTCATCAAGGATGTGATTCGCGCAAACAAGACAGAGAAATGGTTTCATCACCCAAAATAGCACTGGGGAAATTAGTTTCGGATTTACGGGGGGGGGGGGGGGATTAATGGAAACAAACTTTGAGTATAAATTACTAACAGGAGGGTATCAGGAATTTTCTGGAGAACGAGAATTTTTTGATCAAAACCGAGTTTCATAAAATAGGCTCTGATATTATAACTGAAAAGAAGTGCCCACCAAGAAGCAAGTTCTACAGTTGTTAACGTCAGTATTCGGCCCTTTTGGTTAACTGTTAAAATAGTTTTATTATTGCTTGATTGTTCTTTGCCAAAACTGCATGTGTCTTTCCTCAATTGGGCACTTCCTACCCAGCTTTGTTTTTATGACCGCTATAACGGCTTGATCCGCTTTGGACCTTCGGAGTGGTGACACAGGAACAAATCGCTTCAAATCTCTTTACAAAAACAGCACTCATTGTAAAACAATATCGCATCGCTTGCCCGCAACAAAGCAAATGCGTTGCAATTTGCAAAGCATATTAGAATGCATTTCGAGGAAGTCGTTTGTTTACAACATACCATCCCTATCGACCAGACTCTCTTATGGTACTAACAGTATACCATTACAACCAAAATACATTATTTGCTTTGGCCAACTAAGAACACAAGAAACGCACCAGATACACCAAAAATATATTGCATACTATGTTCATGGATCTACATTGAAATTAAGGAAGAAAAATCCTTCCGCAATTATTGTTTGAATGTAGAAACTGTGACACCAAAGAGACTGTAGAAATCCATAAATTTAAAAATAATTTTATCAGAGATGGCGGATTTTACCTATTTAGATCTTAAACGTTGAAAACAAAGGCAAACCAACCCCAGTAAAGATTGCCTGCTAGGAATTACAACGAGATGAAATACTGCAGTCATGATCAATACCCGCAGTCGCGGTCGCCTCTTAACACTTTAGCGGTAATTTCTTATCCAAAATGTTTTGGAACACTTGGTTATTGAGGCGCTTTGCCGCTTACATGTTTGATAAAGAAATTTTGTCAATAATACTGTGCGTGTAATGTTTTTTAAAAGTAACTAATACGGAGGTCGTTCGATAATTATGGTAAATTTTATTTTATAGACATGAATTGACAGAAAAACTGGAAAAGATTTTTATACAGTCATACAGCTAGGTCAAAACTATTTTAAACGTAGTTGATCATTCACCAAAGATAAAAATCCCTTTGAGTGACTAGTCGAAGTGGCTACAACAGATGTAGTATAGTTATTGAAGACCACAGATCAAACTTTGCTGAGATAGTAAGCGCCTCAGCTGAATAAGTACAAACTCACACGAAAGGATACCTCAAGGCAAGTTTAAACACAATCTTAAGTGCTTATTGCGATGAATGATTGCTCTAATCCAAACATGCCAAATGGATAACGTATAACAAGAAAGAAAACATTTTTTCACCCAATAAGAATGCCATCGATAATATTTTAGAGTTTACAAAAAAAAGTATTACTGTTTGAACTAGTGGAAAGTTTTAACATATAAAAAAATATAAAAACAAAAAATATACATATTAAATTACAAAAAGTATACGGAAAGGATGCGGACACATGATTAGGATGAACCCAAACAGATTTATCAGAAGGGTTTTGGGGAGCAAAAATCACAAGATAAGAAGAAGAGGTAGGGCGAGCAAAACATGGTTACAACAAATGGTAGATGTGGGAAACGAAAGGGGTAAAACAATAGAAGAGATGAAGAACATGGCATTAAATAGAACGCTTTTTAAAAATGGATGGATGGATAAATGTATCTAACCAAATTGGGCATGTGAAAGGGTACAAGGTAAAATAATAACACAACAGTAGACAACAAGAAGGCAAAGGCCGTTCCATCTATGGTAAGATGATGGCCCCAGTTTTTTAGAATATCCAACCAATCATCCTGATCAACTACTTGAAGCAGAAAAAGACAATAATGTAGCTGTATTAAAATATAAAAAGAACTAAATCAAAAGTGATGAAGATCGACCTGCAGAAAAATGTTCAGGACAACTCACTCATAAGTTTATCGCCGCAATAGCAAAATTAAAATAGTTCGAGCTATTTTTTATCTTCTGTATTGCCCAGATTTAGCTCTGTTCCCAAATCTGACAATCTGGCTCGCTAGCAAAAAAATTCGTCCAAAAATGATGCCTTAATGAGTATTTTACAGACATGTTCGATGTTTTTAAAAAGTGGAAACTCGTTGAACCAAATGTGCAAACCTCATTAAAGACTACGTTGAAAAATAAAATCGAATTATTTCAAACAATGGAGGCCAAAGTTATCGTGAGCTAAGACAATGTGGTTCTTTTCGCGCGGTTTGTAAGATTAATATTTCCATTCTTTACTTGTGATGTTCAAACACAACAAATGGATAATTATTCAGTCGCTTGATACGTGCTTTGAATAGACATGGCCTTGGAAGTGTCAGTATAAACTCACTAAGCGGTAGGGCTATATTACCAAACGTTCTGTGATCTCCTTTTTTTCGAAGAGGCAGCTCTAGTCATTTTTCAATCCCTTGGGATTTATAATTTTTCTATAAATTCACACACTTCCTCTGGTAACAATTTTAACATTTTTAAAGAGATGGTATTGTAACCTACTGGTTTCCTAGACTTTCATTACTTCTCCTTCATTCACACTCATGTTTTTGGGTATCCTCGTATTTTCCATTATTGCTTTATGTAACCGTCAACTACTCTTCAAAATGCTCCTTTCACCTTTCCATTCTTTCGTGATCTGTTAAGATCGATCTACCATTTATTTCCGGGATATTTTTTAGTTGTAGAATTATTTTCTTTGCTTGAAGATGGCGTTGACATCCTTCGCATTCAAGGTACCTGAGCCTAAGCCCCTAACCAATCTTTTCTGGCAAGCCCTGGTGTTGGAAGTTGTGTGCCATTTCAGGCGTTTCTACAGTTGTGGAAGCTTAATGATGAGGGAGTCCTGAACATGTTAAGGTTGGCGGTAACATCGTCTTTGCCCTACAACTTCCTGTAGGAAGTTGGTGACGTTTTGGGTAGCCGTCATGATGTTTTGGAAGCTTCCAGAAATGCAGAAGGGTCTAAATTTTGGAAGAACCCCCGATGGTGGCCTAGCCTTGGTGCTTTTGCTGGGGCATAGTGGTTTTCTGTGAACGCTGTGGTGTTGGCTGCGGTTGGCTACATCATCCCAGGTTTCCAGGTGCAGTCCAGATAGCGTTTATATTTTATTATGGCAAAAGTCTTTTATATAATGAGTCTCCTTGTCTTGATTGAATGAAGATTTTTATTGTGCATGTGTCACATCGTTTCGTCAGTAGCTATATTATGAGTGAACAGCTATCATCTAGAACCACTGCATAATGGGAAAAATGTTAAAGCAAGCACTATTCTGACCAGTCTACGTCAACATTTTTGTAGAAAAATGCTATCGAGAAGCTAAGTGTTCAAACGACATAGAAGGTTAGCTACGGAATGAAACAAATTCAAAATGCATGCGCCGTGCTTCCATCAATTCCCCCGGGGCTTATTTGCCGATATTTTACATGTCCGGAACCAGGAACATTAATTTCTCAATGATCGTTTATATGCAGGATGCTACACCTGCCACTTTTACCTTTACAACTCCATTTACGAACAACGAAGGCAACGCATCGCTGCATTCTTGGCTTGCATCGATGCGAAGAAACCCGTTAAATTTATTTGATTGCCGCTGCCGCGGCTTACATCATAAAATAAGTACCGAGCTGATGCAACAGTCGGGCTGTTACGGAACAAGCTGGCCTAACTGTGAGCTGTGCAGTTCCATTTCTATTTTAACTCCGTGATCAATTAGCATCAGCAAAACTTTCATTGGTTAACTGCCGATAAGCATAAACATTACGCTCGTTAAATATATGGCCGAGGGGCCATCTCCGCTGAAATTAATTGCCGGACGCGTATTCTCAAGTTTAACGCGCATTATTTATATAATTGCACGATGAGCGTGGAACATAAATAACTTTAAAATATTAAACGTGCGGTTTCGGTGGCATTTGGAAATTCTGGCTGCAGCAGTTAAAAACGGCCCCCATAAATAAACCGGGCGCTAATTTTCAACAGTTTCGGTAAATGAAGAGAGTGTAAATTGTTTCCTTACCAGGTTTTATCCCAAAAGTAATTTTTATTCTACATTTTCTTATTTACAATGAGGTATTTGTTTCTATTTGAATGTTACTTTCAAGGCGATGTCCTTCTAGAGTGCTCTTTGGGGGTCCAAACAGAAAATAGTTGCAGAGTCAAGTCAGAACCACTATCGTCAAATGCACTTTGCCTTTGAGTAATTTCAAGTCGTACAGCGTTTCGTTCTATATTAGAGGAGACCCATTTTGTGGACATCTTCGATTATTGGCTAGCTACTACTGTAGTGGTACCAGGGTGCAGATGCGTTGCATTTTCGACTTTGTTTCATTCCGTAGCATACATTCTATTCCATTATCGTTGACATGTTTCCACAAAAATACTAACGTAGCCTGGTCCAAATAGCGGTTGCTTCAACATTTGTCCTAATTGTTTATGATATTACCAATGTAATTCGCATTGTTGTCATGCGTCAGAAAGTCTCGTTTAAATTTGACTTGCTCACTTAGCTCAACACACTGTTGTTTATATTATGTCTTGTGATAAGAAAACGACTACAAACACCTACTTAGAATTAGTTTTAGAATGCCCCCTGTACAGTTTATTATTGCTATTTATTTCGAACACTACTGCGTAGTTATTCCCATAAATCAAAATTATTATCAGTGTCAGTGAATGTTCCTTCAATCAAGAGCTTCTGTCGCGGATTAAAGGAGTCAGCATTTTATCTTAAAGGTGTGTAGAATTAAATTAATTTTAGGACTGTCATTATAAAAAAAACATAAAGTGTTTCAATGCAATGCTTTACAACGCTTCCTGTGAAGCAATAAAGCTTATCTTACAAAAGCAATGAGAAATTTTCTGAAAACCATCTCTACCATAATAAAAATTTTCATCACCAGAATCTTCAGTGGAAATGAAGATATTTGAACATAATAACCTTTTCTAGTTTCATTTCTGTTCCTCAATGTTTAATTAAAATTTAACTAATCAGGAGGAATGAAGATAGAGCTCCCAAAATGCTCTTTTTGAAATCCGCTACCAAGACAATAGATTTTCGTAACGAGTTTGTAATGCCACCAAAGAAAACTTTTCCAATTTCCCACATATACCTGGTCATAATCTGTCAATTCATACGGAAGGGTTCTTTATTCTACTATCAGTTGTCACCTTACTGTGTTCACATCCACCATTTGATCCCCATAACTGTTTAGTAAGTGTTTATGGGCGCAGTTTCTTTGCACGAAAGAATACCCATGTTAGATGTCAATTTTGTAAATTCTGCTTTAACCAAATCTAAAAAATTATTCGGTCAAGTTCAATCTTTGCTGCCATATCACCAACTGTTTCTAATGTATTAAGCCTTCGTAATTTCGTTTACAGTGGAGATCAGGTTTTTCTTACAACCGGTTTGACGTATAAAACTAACACATGCGATATTAAGGAAGTCTTGCAAATATAGTTCAAGTGATGGTTGCACGATGCTGCATTGTAACCAGCAAAATGATATCTGGATGTTCATCTTGGCAATAAACGGAACGGGTATTTGGGGATACTCATCCTTATGATAGGTGATTATACTCGTATGCTACCATATCCAGATGGTATTAGGAATTCCTGAAAGGAAATTTTTATCTGAAGACAAAATGAAGACTTCTGTTCTCGTTTGTTACTAAGATGCTCAAGTCCGACAGTCATATGACTTACTGGTAGTTATCAGAGTGTTTGTACAATGCTGAACTAGAAATACGTACCATTCTGCACAATTATCTGCAAGTGAAAAAAGGTGTGCTTCATTCGGGTACTCTATGTTTTAACCGATGTTAATGTGATTTATGGTGTCAAAGACTCTTCTTCTTCTTCTTAAAGTTCCGATCCGTTTCGGATGTTGGAAACCATGATGGCAATACGGACTTTATCAACAGCGGCACGAAACAGTTCAGTTGTTGTTGTATTGAACCATACTTGCAGGTTTTTCAGCCACGATATGCGTCTTCTGCCGATGCTTCTTTTTCCTTCGATCTTACCCTGGAGGACCAGTTGCAGGAGCCCATATCTCTGATTGTTGCGCATGATGTGCCCTAGATACTCCAGCTTACGAAATTTTATTGTTGTGAGGAGTTCTGTTTCTTGTTTCCCTATTTTCCTCAGCACGGTGTGGTTGGTTACATGCTCTGTCCAAGATATACGGAGGATTCTGCGGTACAACCACATCTCGAAGGCCTCTATTTTTCGTCTTGATGCCTCTGTCAGTGTCCACGTCTCTGCTCCATACAGCAATACGCTGAAGACATAACATCTCAGTAGTCTTAATTTAATGGGTAAAGATAATTCATGGCACTTGAATAGTTTGGCCATTTTTACGAACGCTGCTCTGGCCTTTTCAATTCTACACTTTATTTCCAGTGAGTGGTCCCAGTTTTCATCGATTGTTGTCCCAAGGTAAGTATATTTTCGCACACGTTCGATCCTGTTGTTGTCAATCGTTAATCCGGTGTCAACAATGTGATTTTTTGTAATTATCATATATTTGGTCTTTTTGGTATTTAGGGTCAGTCCGAACCGCTTGCTAACTTCTGTAATTCTGTTCATAATTCGTTGGAGACTGGTGATGTCGTTTGTAAACACTATCGTGTCATCCGCATATCTAAAATTATTTAATATTTCTCCGTTGACTCTGATTCCATCATCTATGCTGCCCAGAGCTTGCTGAAAGATGTGTTCCGAATACACGTTGAACAGAAGAGGAGAAAGTACGCATCCTTGCCTGAGACCGCGGTTTATCTTGATGTCTTCTGATATCATATTGCCAGTTTGCACTGCTGCTTTTTGATTCCAATAAAGGTTGCTTATTATTCTTATGTCTCGATTATCAAGGCCTATTTCTTGAAGTATGTCTATTAGTTTATTATGTTGGACTTTATCGAAGGCTTTTTGATAATCGATGAAGCAAGCATATATGTCATGATTTACATCTCTGGCTCTTTGAAATAGAACTTGTAGGCTAAAAATAGCTTCGAGTTCCCAAGGCATTGCGGAATCCGAACTGTTCTCTACTTATTTGTGCTTCACACGTTGTAAAAATTCTGCGGTGTATAATTTTTAGAAATAATTTTAGGAGGTGGCTCATAAGGCTGATGGTGCAGTAATCTTCGCAATATTTAGCATTTGGTTTTTTGGGGATTGTCACAAATGTTGATCTTAACCACGGTTCAGGGATTTTTCCGGTGGTATAGATAATGTTAAAAATTTTTGCTAGCCATTTTACACTCGCTTCGTCCATCATTTTAAAAAAGACTACTCAATAGTAATTTGAAAATGAGACATTTGTTATATCAACAATTTTTTATGTAACGAAACTACGTAAAGAGTAAACTAATAGATATATAGTTTTCAAACGATGAGAACATTCTAATGGCCCAGGATAACATGGGTAGAAAAGATGATCTAACTGCTAGATTCTAGGAATGCAGAAGTATATAGAGTATGATAAAAAGTATTTTGAAAGATTGTAAAAACTTAATGTGGATTAGAAGACTTTACTAATACTAAATTTATAAAAAGTTTATTTCAAGCGTTTAAAAATGTTACCTTACTATGGGTTTTTTTATTACTGCTCTGACATTTAACTACCCAAAAAAGTGTATCGTTTTCTTTCCAATTACGTATTTCCATTTTTTAGCTTATCAAAATTATCATTCCTTTAAAACATTACTGAAAGTCGTGATAAAAGTCTACATAAATATCTACAGTAGTCAAGTCTTGCAAATTTACAAAAAATTGTGACTATTTATACTACTTAAACACAGAACAGTGTCTAGATGCCAATTCAAGTAACTCTTCAAGCATTTTTTTTCTCTTAAAAGCTCCTTATTTTGGAAACAACTAGCAGAGAACATCAGTAGAATCTCAGGAAAAAAGAAATCACCAATAAAAATATCCCGACATGAGGTCGTAGGCCAATGTCAGGAAAGGGGAAGGTCAAGGAAGAATAGAGGAGAATTTTGAAGATCAGATGGAATTACAGGAAAAATAATGGAAAATACAAGCATACCGAGAAACATTAATGTGAATGATGAATATGGTAAAGGTAACGTTGGAAAAATTGAAGTCTGAGAAAGAATGTGGCAACATGGTCCCAGAAATGTTAAAATTCTTACCAAGAAAAGGACGTAAATTGTCGAGAAAATTATTAGTGTAGCGTATAAACAATGACAAATTCGAAAATATTTTAAAATGACTATAATTGTGCCCCTTTGCCAAAAGGGTGATGATCCCGGATTGTGTGTTAACACTACAGTTGTAGTGTATGTAGTGCGTGTATGTTATAGAGTATATAAATAAATAAAGGAAAAACTATGGAGTTTATGATCTGTAACATAGTTTATACAGATCGATGCATAATTATCCAGAATTTTTTTTAGAGACAATCTAAAACAGAAGACAGTTTAACATCAACAGCGACGTTTATTTGGCCTAGCTTAATCTTCTTTATACTATCTTTCAAGCAAAAAGAATGCGTAAAAAGAACCATAGTGCCTTCTACTTGATAACGTCCACTGCCATTGCATCCATCACCAAAAAAAGATGGCATCTGGTCTTTCATTTACCGAGGACTTCAAGCACTACCATATAAACTGCTCGCCAAAAAACTGGCAAGGTCTATTTGAAGTTAAGCGAAAAATAGAACTCTAACTGGGGGAAAAGCAAGGCTAATCAAACCTGTTACAGATACTCGGTTAAACAAAATGACAATTGCGTAAAACAGTTCAATATACTTGGAAAAGGCGTTTGACAATGTCCAAAAAGAAGTGATCTAAAATAGGTTTTTTAGAAGCCATCTAAAATTTTCACAGAGCTACAAGAGATTATATCAAAACATGAAACTGGATACCAAAAACTTCGTTACAAATCTTCTAGTCAGACACGGACATTTTGAACCCACTACTGTTTGTGATAATTTTAAACGAAGTCACAAAAATATACAAACTAAGTGAAAAGATACAACGTGATACAGTGAACGTGAAGTGGTGACATATATTGATTACACCTATTGGCAATACGTTAGAGGATAGTGTGAAGATATGGAATAAAAACTTTAAGAAGAGAACAATGAAAAGGAATTTACAAAAATAAAATACATAATGGTGGCAGAAAGTAAGGATAGTAAGAAGATTAAAATGGTGATATCAGGAAATCAGGTAGTGGAGGAAGCGGAAAGTATTATGGGATTTCCCGTTACGGAACAACGGGAACTACCGAAAATTTTTGAAAAACAATAAAAAATTGCTATTGTGTTTTAGACTTCCCTATCCTTGGAAGCGATCATGGTGACTCCTAAAATTCAGATGAAGGGGACTTCAAAACCTACCTTTTTTGTTGAGTGTAGAACTTAACAACTGATCGATATGTTAATTGATTAAACGTGTAAAGACTAGTAAAAGTGGCTTAAATTTAACAATAAAAATTGGGTTTTCTCAACCAACTTTAAGCAAGCACGTGCCCAATTTTTCCAAAAATGAGTTATAGCTCTTTCGATACGCACTTCCAAGTTATACGACTTATCCAAATATCGCAAAAAATGTTTCCATCCATAAATTAATCTATAGGAAACTAGGGGCGCTCTTTCGTAAGTTTTATTAAACCTCATTACTTTTTTTAGCAATTATAAAGTTAGGATTTGCGTCGCACAACCTTAGCAAATGGTAAATGTTCTAATCTAATCAAGTTACGTAATATTAAAATTTTCCCGAACAAAAATGATCCTTACGTTGCCATTTTCGATTAAATGAATTAATGGAGGACTCCGCACCGTTTATGCTTAAGTGAGTAACAAGTGCTGTGGGGTGCAACCTCGCCAGTTGCTCGTCCATGGAGGAAACCTCACCGACGCGAGTTGGGTTGGGTTTCACTTGCAGTGCAGATTTGTAGAGCGCCAATGGAGCTACCCAATCCCACATTCGTTGATAAAGGGTCCCGTTAGACAATAACATGCGGGCGAGAGGCTAGCGCAAGTAACCTCGATAGAGAATCGTCAGGAAAACCTTACCGACACGAGAACTAAGGAAAGAGAAAGCCCGTCCCAGGTGACATCTCTTAAGGAACAGTCAAGTCCTGTTTGGTCATCATGTTGAGTAACCTTAAGCATATAGGATCTAGTTCGGCACCTGGAATTTTCAGTCTCAACTTGTCAAAATTATCTAGGCTGCGTGCAGACCTTAAATTTTTAAGGACGTTCGTGCTTAAGGATGCTCTGTACTACATTTAGCACCAGTAGGACATTTAAAATCCATATCCTAATGAATTATTGCGATCTTTTTTATATTTTGGTCTGTAGACCAGTTCCGGATATCAGTATTAAACGAACTGGCCTTTCCCAATACGTGAGACGAGCTTCCTAGTAAGAACTAAATCACCAGATTTAACAACAGAAACAGAAACTTCCAAGCCACTAGCTGATTCTACAAAATCGCTACCTTCACTACGTTTGAAAAGTAAGAAATCTCACCAGTTCGTGTTTTTTTAAACTCTTTACATAACCACATTTTCTTTGCCTTAAAAATATTTTTTGTTGTTTGTGTTTATTTTTCTCCAACCTTTCACAAGTATTTCCCCCTTTTTTTCTGAAAGAAAAGTAACACCTTTAAACGACTTCATACTCAATTCTAGCTGACTTTCTCGTCAAAATATTGTGGTACAAAATTCCAATTTACCATTATGTTCCTCTTTAACAGAGAAATTCTCTTTATACAAAAAACTTCTGCGGACCTTTTAACTGTTTAGCTCTGTAGTCCAATTGGTAGTTAGTAGGGCAAGTGAATTATTGCACCACGTTTTCCTCCTCGTTTTCATTACGACGTAATTTTTACCCCTTTCTATGATGCATGTCTTTCGTCAGTTATGTTGACAGTTTTTTGTGACTGAAATGTCCAGGTTGTGAAAATAAGCAATAAAGATTGTGATATTTAAAAATTTCTAGATTGTTACACCCTATAACTTTTGTTAACATCAAGAAACTTCTTCTTCTTCTTACTTTTTAAGTAGGCTATGAGTCTGTTTTCAATCCCACAGTCATGCGGTGCTATGAGCCATGTTGGGCGTACCTCGGGCAGGTAGTTTATCTGAATCGCAAATAAAAAGTAAATTTTGTTTACATTTGAGCATGAGCACCACAGCTCATCTGACAAGCGCTTCCCACAAGAAAGGATTTATCCCGTCATCCTCCAGGGAAAAAAAGCTTGACGCTTCGTCAGGAAAGTAGGCTTTCTTAAAGCCAAGAACGTAGCTGATGGAATATCGATTCATCCTACTGGTGCTCAAGATTACCGGTAACAGACAGGTCTTCCAACCCATCCCAAACACCAAGGCTGGGAGTCCATTGCTGGATGATTCCAAAACGTGAACTCCGCGTTCTTAGTAACCTTCAAAAACATAGTGGAGGCTATCCAGAACGCTACCAACTTCCTAGAAGTTGTCGCAGAGGTTATATCCATGGTATGTTCAGAAGCAACTGAACACCTAGGTCTCTTTGATAAATAATGAATGTTTGCCAGAGAAGGAGTGATGATATTTAGGTAACACAAAACACACTTAACATTACGCTGTCGAATTTTCAGAAAGGATAGTCAACACAAAGTATAACCAGAAATAGATCAATACTAACTTATATAAACAGCAAATGAAAGCAAGATAGCACAGACAGGGGATATAAAAAAAGATAAACCAAAACACACAACTTCACCGGAAGAAGAGTAGGGAGTATTTTAAAGAAGTAAAAGATCAAGTCCCATCCCAACTCGAGACAAAGGAATCAAAGAAAGAAAAACGATATAAAGAAAATAAAAATAGAAGCAAAACAATAAAAGGCAAAAAATAAACGGAATAGAAGAGAATTTGATCACAGAAATGGGTAAATTAACAGTTAGCAAGAAATAAAGAGAGATTAAAAAACAGAAAAAGACCTCGTCATTTTGAAAATAGAAATTAATACTAAAATAGAAAGAAGCTGAAGAAATTATTAAGAATTGTCATATTTGCTTTGCAATATAAAAAAGTCATATAATAATCGTAATGAAGGACTTCGATGCAAAGGTTGGCGATAACATTGCAGATTTTGAAGAGGTCAAAACTGCTTGACAATTCATAAAAAGAAAGAACAACATAAAAAACATTTCTAAACAAGGAAAGAAGACTGTTAACAGAAGACCAATTAAAATGTTATGAATAATATTACAGAAAAGAATACGGAAGACGATACACAAACTGAGGAAGCAATTATAAACCACAATAATCTGAAGATTAACACGAATAAGTCGACAAAACGAAAATTTAAAAAGAAAAAACATATGAGGAATAATAAATCAGTAGAGTTATGGAAAGTGGATATCGAAACTACAACAGACATGTCAACGCCTATGCAACTTAACCCGAAACGGCAAGCGGGTTGTCTCCAGAACTTCAACGTTCCTACAAAGGTCGATACGAACTGCTGAAGTTGTCGTGTACCAAATCCAAAAACTACCAAGTAACAAGTCTTAGGACTCGAACAATGAGAGCATTTTCAGATGTTTACCAGATGGTTCCTGTAGACTCTAGAACCGGGCCCGATTGTATAAACAACAGGCAGATAAATACAGTGTAGTTTTACGTTATTAAATAAATTAATATTTTTAATAAATTTACGCGTGTTATTCACCATTGTGGGGAGCAAAACACGTTACATAATAATAGAAAAAGATAACATAAACCCAAAAATAGAATCCACAGACCTTATTTGCGTGAATGAATTAATATTATTATTTATTTTCTATACAAAATGGGCAACACTAGGCGTAGGACTGATAGTAAATCCAAAAAAATAAAAAATATAAGAAAAGAAAAATATGTGAACGAAAGATTGGTAGTCATTGAACGAAACTGAGATGACAAACATAACAGTACTATAATAGTAGCTCATGGGCCAAATGACGACGCGAAAAAAGAAGAAAAGGATGAGTTGTGCCAAATGTTACAATTAAAATTAGATGGTGAAACTATGATCATGGAAGATATGAAAGGGGGAGTAGGCAACAACACCGAAAATATTCAAAAATATATGGGACCACATGGGAAAGTAATAAAAAAACGACAACACCTTTCAACTCCATGAAATGTTATTCGCGGATGATATAGTGTTAATGGCCGTGTCAGAAGAAAAATTACAACACAATCTAAACGAATACCAAAAAGAACTAAAACGAATAAATGTGGAAATAAATACAAATAAGACAAAAACGATGGTAGTGGCTAACAAAGAAAAGAAACACAAGATATAAATAAATGACTAGAACAAGTTACAAGCTATAACTATTTGGGAACAATAATAGGGCATAACGTAAAATGAGAAAAAGAAATATCTGAGAGAATAGAAAAAGTAGGAAATTATAGAAACATATTTTTTGGAGAAAAAAGAGATACCAAAAGAAATCAAAACATAGGTATACCCAAAGGTCGTAACACCCTCTAACTTATGGAAGTGAATCTTGGATTTTAACAATAAAAAATAAAAGTCGAATCAAGGCCGCGGAGATGAGGTTCTTAAGGAAAATTCAAGGAATGACTAAAAAGGATAAAATAAGAAACACACTAATAGTTGAAGAGTTGAATGTAAAACCAATATAAAAAGTAATAGAAGAAAAACAACTGAGTTAGTTATGACATATACATAGAATGAAAGAAGATAGAATAGCTAAACAGGTATATGAAGCGAAGATACAAAGAAGAAACAGCGTAGGACTTTGGATTAAATAAATAAATAAATACTCATATTATTTATTTTCCTTTAACAATTTTAAAGGTGGAGTGAAGATTATCTATTTGTGTAGCCAATGGGACTTACTCAATTAAATATACGTCATTCCTGCTTCACAGATCATCAAAATCAAACAGCGAATTGATGGTGCCGTCGCTTCGCAGGAAAATGATAAATTTATGACGATATGCTTTCGGAATAGCTCCGTCTTACCTTTTGCGCAATCACCAAAAATATTAAGCGGGAAGACCCCGTGCGCTGACCCTGAGGCTGCCGTGAATCTCAGCCCCCTCCACTTGCGCCCTCTCTTCCATGTCTTCCACTCGACACCCGCAGGCCCGCGTAATCGCGCTCATCTACGTGTCACACCGAGACGTACAGAACCACCGTACTCATTACTGCAGTGCTTTAATTAGGTACGTAATAAGCCCCTTTTTTTAAAGCACAACTTTTTGATTATTTCAAAAAACTTTAATATTGAGACATTGTTTATTAAGCATAATTTATTTATTAAATCGTAAACATATCCTATTCTACCTTTCGATGTAAAAAATTCACTAAAATTATTTAAAATTTTTTTATAATAGTTACTCCCTGAAACTTCAATTACAACCTCCCTCTTGCCACTTCAAGGGTAGTAATTCTAGTCGGCCAGTCCAACTCTCGTTAAAAAATTGCCATCTCAAACCCAATCTACAGTTGCACGTTTGCCCGAATGTTTGATGACACATACCGTTTCTTAGGTTAAAACTTAATGTGTTTCCGTACAGGTTTTTTCTGAATTAACGACCTGAAGACGAATTTATATTTCACTTGGTTGGGTTGCGTACATTTCGCCGGTAAGTTATTCTTGAATTTAGTGTGCGTCCTTAGCCTATTGTGGTTGCTGCAGTTGCAATATTTCTTTGAGTGCTCTTTCACTGATTAGTCTATAGAAAAGCAGCCTAGCGATGGTCGTCCAAAAAATCTGCTGCCTGGGCGCCGGGTACGTCGGGGGCCCTACATGCAGTGTGATTGCGCTGAAGTGCCCCGAGATCAGGGTGACGGTCGTCGACATGAGCAAGGAGCGAATCGCCCAATGGAATTCAGATAAACTTCCCATTTACGAGGTAAGCCGCCCCGCAAGCTCCTACCAGAGCGAACTAATAAGGTTTTTCTAGCCCGGCCTGGATGAGGTGGTCAAGACGTGCCGAGGCAGGAATTTATTCTTCTCCACAGACTACCGAAACGCAATCTTGGAGGCGGATCTGATATTTATTTCGGTGAATACACCCACGAAGGCGTTTGGAAACGGAAAGGTTAGGTTTGTTTCACATGGTTTGTCCAATAGAACTTTAAGATTGCGTAGGGCAGGGCGGCCGATCTTAAATATGTGGAAGGCGCAGCCAGAATGATAGCCGAAATTGCAAAAAGCGACAAGATAGTGGTAGAGAAGAGCACGGTGCCGGTGCGGGCGGCCGAAAGCATCATGAGCATCCTTCGGGCCAATAACAAGCCAGGAGTGTCGTACCAAATCTTATCCAACCCTGAGTTTTTGGCTGAAGGTAAATTATTTTTAGTTTTTGTTATGCAAAAAATAATCATGAGTGATACAGGTACGGCAATCGATGATTTATTACAACCTGACCGGGTTTTGATCGGAGGTGAAGACAGTCAGGAGGGCCATGCAGCTGTCGAGGAGCTGTGTAGCATCTACGAGCACTGGATATCCAGGAAGAACATCTTGACCACGAACACCTGGTCATCAGAACTTTCAAAATTGGTGAGAAAACCAGGCCGCTATTTTTGCCTTTATATTTACTTGGCTTATCAACAGATAAGGTTGTGAGCATGACTTATGTTAATTAAAAAGCAAGGTTACATTTGAAGCACTCATAAAATTTAAATTACTTTGCATTAACGTGCATTTACATGAAGGCAGGATACACACAATGCACGAAAATATGTTTTATGTTGCTTTTTTATTAATCAAGTGCATGGAAAATCAAAAACAATAAATTATGTGGTTATTAAAATAAAAAGCTATGTTAACATCCAAAAATAGCAATGATGCACCAATCTTGGCAATATTAATTTACGTGCCTACTAAAATAAATGTTCATCAATACAATCTGCTTGTAGGTTTAGACACGTAAGTTAATTGAGACATCAATTTATGAATCTTCTTCGGCACTCACTAACTGAAGTGTTATTGACCTGCTACTTAGAATGTAGAGGCTTATTTGCTTTTGTGAATGTCTGCAGCAATGATCTCATCTATTAATAGGTTGCTGCAAAAGTAGTTTTATTTTGGTCGGTTTTTATTTTTTATTTCTTTGAAGATGGCGAATATCTTTAAAAGGAATATGGCCTATCAGCAAAAAAGCTGCCTACAACTTATTGGTTCAAAATATTTGCAAATGTTTACAATTTTTGACTTGTGGCACTACACCAGCACTGTTGTAACATCCATTACGTTCAATCTCTAAGACTGTCATATAATACTCAAAAATACTTATCAGCCCTGGCTTTAGCTTTAACGTAGGACTCAGAAAAACCATGAAAAACCCAAGGTCAAATCTCTGCCTATATATATGTATGTATATATATATATATATATATATATATATAATATATTTATATATATATATATATATATATATATATATATATATATATAATATATTTATATATATATATATATATATCTTAGTCGTTTGCAAACTTTCAGATCCTAACAAAGTAGACTGGAAATCACCATTCTCAGTAATAAGCTAGATGCTGTGTCGCTTAAGATACCATGTTGACGGTGGGGATAAATACCTATTATGTTTCTTACTCTCATCCTGGTTCTTACGAGCCACATATGACCTGTCTAAAAAATTGGTAGTTTTGCTCAGGAACAAGTAGGAGTTTAAACTTGCATCTTGTTCTAATGGAATCAGATTTCAATTCTGACCAATAACATTTTTGCAACATTTTTGTTGACATTCTCATATGCTGAGAGCAAATAGCTCTGATTTCCTGTTTATTATTATAGAGCATACTTGAGGCACGGACTGCGAGTTCAGTCCCGGAGCTCTCTAATGCCTGGCGGGTGGTCTACTCGATCACTGAAAATAATTGAGTACTTGTGTTCACTTCTATCAAGGGGCAATAATGGCAGTCGTCTAAGGTGTGGTGCTTGCCACATTGCCCCGCATCAGAGATAGTGTGTGATTGGGTACAATGGCAAACATGAGAAGCTTAACCTCTCTGTTTGCAGGTCGTGCTCCCATGCAGGGATAAAACCTTACCATTATTATTATAATGCATATTTGTGATGATTGCTCTGGACCCATTGATGTACTTCAGGCACTCCCAAATGGCTATTGGCTTGCACTGAATAATGGTGGTGCTCCAGTCTGCAAACTTGGCTTATCTTGTCCTTGCATAATCACAAACCCATCTGCATAGCAGTACAATTATTGTGCCTCAAGCTTCTCCTTACTTAATGAGATGCCATCCTGTTCGGTCAGGTATTCCGTCTCCACTATAGACTACTTTTATTCTATCTTACCTTACTGAATAATATATAAAGAAACTGTTTGTCCGTAGATGGAGCTTGATTTAATTACTAAATTGCAGCATATTGCTTAGCGCTCAAAAAAGGTAATAATTCATTCATGTATGATTAGGGCTATGTGGCAGGTGGGGCGAAATTTATCACCAACCTTGAGCAATTTTTGGATAACATATATCATATATTGTCATGCAAGTACTAAATTTGATTTTATCAAGCATGATTTTTTGCATTTTTTTTTAATTATATGTTCCAGTGTAATTTGGCTGTAACGTTGTCATCTTGCAATAGCAGCTTGATATGCAGAATGGCCAACGAATCTCAATTGTTTTATCTATGACAGTTTCAGCTCAATAGTAGCACAAGACACCACTTTTTATCTATCATATGGAATCAAGCTGAGAGCAATAAGTCAGCATCAGCTTCTGAATAGCATCAATGGTCATTAATTGACAGAGGCATGTGGTTATTGATTCAGCTTTGATACATAATCCACATGGGAAGTTCTTCAATTGGAAATTGTCAATGCAGCTGATTGAGTCAAAGTTGTGCTGGGCATTATTTGATGCTACCTTTGCCAAATATGTCGCATTAATGCAACAACTTGATTCTATTGCTTTCAATCCCAATTTGAAGTCATGTAATAGACAGTTGCACACAAGGGACTTGGTTGAAGAAGCTATAGAACTCATTGTCATGAACTATATACATTATTAGCACATATGAAGCTAGCGATTTGTGCAAAGTGTCCCCACCATCACTATATATCATGTGTATTTGATTTTTAAGCTTCATACAAAGTTACTAAACAGAAATGTCCTTCACAGCAAAACAATACTATGTCATTTTTTCTGCGCACTTGTGCATACTCTATAAATATATTAAATTTTTTAAATTTTCATTCTTTGCAGTTACTTCCTTATTATTATATCTTTCCCAAGTTTATTAGTCGGTAAAGTAGTACAAGTATCTGTTTTATGAATGAAATCATCTATTGCAAACAAAAATTGTCAAATGAAGTTGGCTATATATAGATGTAAGGCGCTTGGCTGCAATGTGGACAAACCCAGGTTAAATCCTGGGCTCAATTGTCTGGTAAGTGGCCTACGCAGCTAGTAAAAATAGTTGAATACCTGTGTTCACTTTTTTTTGCGCTTAGGGTATGTCTTCTTTAATGGATCCATGTTCACTGCAGCCTATGTCTTATTGTGATTACCCTAATTAAATAAATTCACAGCCTGTAATTGACGTCCCCTGAATCAGCAGATACAGGTCCTTTACAGGGTGTGTCTGGAAATCTTCCGGTTCCAGGATTGGTTTCCCGAATGTATGTTGCCTTTTTATGCACAGCGCATCGGACTTGCATAGGATGTGTAAGGATTTTTCTAGTTCCTTGTTACAAAGTCTGCATGCAAGGTCACCATTGAATTTACCAATTTTCCAAAGATGTTCTTTTACAGTCGAATGTCCTGTAAGAAACCCTATGGTTATCTTTAACTGTAGCCTACTTAGATTAAGGAGTTCTGCAGCTCTCTTTTGGCAAGGTCCCTTATTAAAGGTTTTGCTGAAATTATGCCCTGGTCGGTTCTTCCAGTACATTCGATGATGAGTGAGGGTCCTCTTCTTAATAAAGCATCGGGCAGCACTTCGTGAGATTCCTAATGCAGGTTCTGGGCCTATATAAGTGTCACTAAATCCCTGCCTGGCCAGTTCATCGGCTTTCTCATTGCCTTAGATACCGCAATGCCCAGGTGCTCATAACAGTTTTACTGTGTTATGTTCTGCCAGTGCATTGAGTTCGTTGATGCATTCCCACACCAGTCTAGATGATGCTTTTGTGCTTGGTAAAGCCTTTAAAGCTGCCTGGCTGTCTGATATAATATAGATCCACTTGCTCCTATAAGCCCTCTTACCATTTTCATGCACACACTGTAGTATGGCGCATATTTCTGTCTGAAAGACAGAAGCGTACTGGCCCAGGGAAAAGCTTAACTCTACCCTGGGAGCCTCAGCATATATTCCAGCTCCGGTACCCAGCTCGCTTTTAGAACCATCTGTGTACCAGATTAGGCTACCAGGTGCAATTGCCTGTCTAAAAGTCTCGCTCCTATTTTGATCCTGCATTATCGCCTCTAATACAAAGTCATCACATATTTTTGAGGTCATATGGTCCGTCCTCATTTCAAGCAGAGGGTCCCCCAGACTGTTAATTATTCTTGTATAACCTGCACCCGTGTGTGTCTTGTACAGTGAATGATACAGCCTGTAGTGACCTAATCTTGCCTCCTCCTGAATTACTATGTGCAAAGGTGGGAGGTCTAGAAGAGTCTCTATTGCTGCAGTGGGCGTGGTTCTCATCGCCCCTGTAATGCCCAAATAGGCAAGTCTTTGCACCTTGCTTAGTTTTAGTTTGGTAGTTTCTTGTGTTACTTTGGGCCACCAGACCAAAGCCGAGTATGTAAGAGAGGGTCTAACCACTCTGATGTACAACCAGTGCACCATACCTGGTTTTAACCCCCACGACTTATCGTACATGCGTCTGACAACTTCTAGAGTTGTCACCGATTTGTCGACCACTTTCTCAATATGACGGTTCCAAGTAAGTTTAGAGTAGGAAACGACTCCTAGATACTTTACTTCTCCTCATATGGTGATTTCTTTTTCGCCAAGGAAAAGAGGTGTAAGCATCTCTAATTTTTTCCTTCGCGTGAAGAGTATAATTTTGGTTTTTACGGGACTGACTTTGAGGCCTTCCTGTTTGGTCCATTAAATTACCACGTTCAGGGCCCTCTGCATCCATTCCCTGATCGTGCCTACAAATTTCCCTTCCACCAAAACAACTAGGTCATTGGCGTAGCCTACAGAAGAGAATCCTTCGTCTTTTAAGTTCTTTAAAAGTCCATCCATTACCAGGTTCCATAGCAGGGGGGAGAGAATTTTTTCTTGAGGACACCCCCGCTACCTGGACCATAATAGTTTCGTCATACATTGACGAATAAACCATCCTTCCTTTGAGCATGCAGTCTATCCACCTGCAGTATGTCCAAGAAGGCACATAGAAGGATCTCTTTGTTGTCCAGCGTTTTCTCTACTCTCCAAGTGAGGTAGTGAAATGCTGTTTCAGTTGAGAGACCAGCTCGACAGACATATTGGTTCTCATATAGTGGATGGTGTACTAGTATACCTCCCCTAATGTGCTTATCAAGCAGTTTTTCCAACGTCTTAAGCAAAAAGACTAATTGGTCTGTAACTCTTTGCCTGCAAATAATGGTCCCGACCAGGCTTTGGTATAAATACCATCCTGGTGAGTCTTCATAAACTAGCTCTGAGTATCATGCAGATCTTTATCATTAGAAGTTCCGAGCCCTTCTGTAGCATGGCAGGAATAATTCTGTCTGGTCCCGGAGATTTATAGGCTTCAAATGAGTTTATAGCCCATTTGAGTTTATTAAAAGTTACCACTCTTCTTGCAGTCTCCCAGTCTTCCCTTGATGCTGTGTCGCCAAGATTAAGGGATACTTGGTTTCTTCAGTCTGAGGGCAACTGTTGTATAATTACAGAATCAGGAAAATGTATCCGAGAAAGTTCGGTCAGTGTTTCTTTTCCTGTTTTGGTGTGCTCTCCGGATTTAGATTCCAGAGTATCAATCAAATTGCAGTGAGTGAGAGTCTTTTGAGAGTACTTTACGGAGTCTGGCACATGCTGGAGTATTTTCAATCTCCTCACAGTACCTCTTCTATGATTCTCTCTTGGCATCTCTCAATGCTATTATATTCAGTTAGGGATGCCCTATAGATATCCCAGTCATTTTGGCCCTGTTAAACAGTTTTCTTACTTGCCTTCTTACGGTTGCAAGGTCTTCATTTCATCAGGTAACGTTCCTGCTGGAAGCCTTTACAACCAGGGGGCAGTTTTCATTGTACGCTGTACTGCCTCAGTTAACTGATCCACAGCCATTTCAAGCTCAAGGTAGGTTATTGTGAACTTTCCTTATCGTACTCGTCAAGTTTTGGTCTAGGTCTACCTTATAGGCTTCCCAGTCCGTTTTACGAGGATTACCATAGTTTTCTATCACTCGCTGAATCCCAGCGATTTCGAACTTAATGTATCTGTGGTCCGAGCAACTCTCCTCATCAGATACTTGCCAATTTCTAACAAAATTGCTTACAAAAGAAGTACCAATTGTTATATCAATAACTTCCCTTCTTCGTCTGATGACGAAGATTGGTTTGATACCCTTAAATTATTTGCTACAGTGAATTGTAAAATTAACTCATCTCTGATGTTGGTGTCGGTGCTACCCCATGAGAGGTGGTGTGCATTGGCGTCGCAGCCAATGAGCAACTGCAGACCAATGTTTCTGCAGTGTCTGACAAGCTCATCCACTGCTCTAGGCGGTGGAGGATCCGGTTCATCAACAGGGAAGTACACCGATCCTAGTATGATCTTCCTCGATTCTCCTCCACTTGTTAGCATCACTGCTGCCATATCCTGAGAACAGAATTGCAGTAGTGGCATACATTTTATGTATTTACGTAGATCCTTAAAATAAATAGGACAAACTCACCCCTAAACTATTCTTCTAAAACAATTCATAGTGTGTAGCAGTTGTAGCCGAACTGGGGTGGAAAATATTCCCTGCACATTAATTAATATTTCAACTTCACAACCATTCCTATGAAATAATTACTTTGTGCGTTAAATTACTAAACAGTTACCAAGACGTCTAGTAATAGATAACAAAACATTCCATTGGGATCAGAGGGGTTTAATCTATGACCTCTAAAATGTTAATGGAGAAAGTAGGAACGAGCGGTTTTGTAGTAACGAAAATAGCTATGGAAAAAATAAACACGGCAGGCAAGAGAAAACAAACTAGTGGAATAGTAAAAGGCTAGCTAAAATAATTCAAGACGATGAAAAAAGCAAAATAGAAAAAGGGAAGAGGAAGCCAGTACCTAACAAAAATTAATGCTTATAATGCTAGAGTTGAGACAAAATGGGGATGAGGTAATAAAAGAGCTAGTAAAGATAAAAGTAGGTTATTGGGTATAACCAAAGCAAAAAAGAAACGAAAAACTGGCAAATAGCTGTTATATGTAAGGAAAATCACTGATTGTGAAGAGTACAAGCAACAAAAGAAGGAAAAATTGAAAAGTTGAATCAAGTTCCCAACTGAAACTGTGTTGAGAAATACCAGTGGTTTATTTTAAAAAATGAACTTGCATTTTACTCTATCGGACAATCTACAAGTTGATGGCTTATTAGGTGTCTCAGCTATGTTTTCCCAGTGATGATCTCTCTCTCTTGAATACAATCCAGTCAGACAGTTTAGTCTGCTCACAATTCACACTTCTTCTTAATAACCCACAATAGCTGCTCCTACAGTCTTGAATGCCAGTACAAAGCAAAAAGTTTATATACCGGAAAAAGCACTAGTGCTGCTATAGACAAATTTTTTTAATTTGTCTACAAGCCAAATAAGTTCAAAGCTTATTGTACAATTTTTCCATTAATTTTTTTTTTTGTCTTTAGTTCCCAGTTTGGAATTCACTGTCCAGGCATTTATTTTTCGGTCTGCTTGTCCTTTTCTTTTATTCCACCTCTCAGTATCTTTTGTCATCTGATATTTTGGAAGCCACAACAAATTTGATGGAACCTATTGTAATGTTGTGCCTTTTCTTTTCTCCATAGATTCTTCTGAGTATCTTTGTCTTCCTCTTCCCAAATAGTTTATTCTTATTCTTTGATTTTTTTTATGGCTTGGTTTTACTTTTTTATTAACCAATTATCATCATCCCCATTAGCACCCTTATAACTTTCTAAGTTTTCAATAAGCTTTGGGTGTTTGGCTTGTATCAGTACATAGTCTATATGATTTACTACTGTATCATCAACTACCCAAATGTATGTTTTTATGTTAAAAACGGTACTCGTGATTCTCGTATCCGTTTTTGTAACTTCTTTCTGTTGCCTATAATTCGTTTGTAAATGATCCCACAATACTTATAATTTTGTCAAACTTTTGCCAGAATAAGTATTGGTATGGAACTACCAAATTATATTAGACTTCTGGCAAAATCGATTACCTGAAGGGTCTGTGCTTTCTTTTTGTTTTGATGAGACATGTACCTTTGTTATCGTTATTTTCTTATAAGTTTAAATTATCCTAATGTTACATAATCTGTCAGATATTTTAAAGTAAACTGCTTTTGCTATCAAAATAAAGTAGTTGCTTAAATTCGATATATTAGTACCTTTTTATTTGTTTGTTTTTTATAATGTGACAATGTTTAATTTGAAATTTTTGAATCCGTTCCATTTCATGCCTCCATAAGTAGATAATTCTCTATGGTTTTTGTAGATTCTTGTCTTTTCGTGTCGTTTGTATTAGTTTCTGTTATTATATTCATTTTTATCTTACGTAATTAATATTTACAATTACTAGTTTTTTGGCTCTTCACCTTCATTATCACTTGTGGATGCAATAACATCACAAGTTTACCTTCTTTCTCGCTCCGTTTTCACCTTTGACCGCTTGAAATTTTCTCATAATCTATATTTTTTGTGCTCATCTTTCACCATCATATATTTGCTTGATTTTACTCTTAATATTTCTCTTTTGTTCTTTAAAAATCGTTTATGTAAACGTATTTTTTTATATTTTTCCTTCTGGGAATTTTAATTTTCTTTTCTAACTCTGTTAACTCTGCACTTTTGTTACCATTATTAAAAACCAGTACCACTATGAGATTTTATTATTTGAAGTACCAACATTTCTCATATCAATTCTAGTACTACTGCTACTACATAACCAAAATTATTTACAGAAACAGGATTGCGTTATCCAAAAGTGCTTTTTTCCACCATCTAGAAACGTGCAGTGTTATTACTAATGAGTCATGTTTCACCCATACCATTTTGAGATGGCTTGCACTCTTGATACCTGTTAGACCCTAACATTGACAAATTTAATTTTAATTTTGTCATAAGCAAATGCGTGAATGTTTCAAGAATGGTGATGCATCTTCTTTAGCGGCGAATCCAGGTTTTGTCTGAACACAAATGACCACTGTACTCGTTTATGAAGTGAACAACATATAAATCTAGACTTCATTGTTACTGGTAGCGTCATCGCGTGAAGTGCGATCTCCTGTGATTCTTGCTGATTTTAGAAATACTGATGATACAGCAGTATGTTCAGGACATTTTATAATGTAATGCTCTCTCATTCAGCACAAGTTTTCCAGAATTACCTTATGTGTGGTCCTCAAACATGTTAAGATTTGTCATGTGGCTTTATTATATGTAATAAGCAGATATCTCAATTTTAATAAGTGTGATAAATATGAAACTTAAGTAACTGGAAAATAAAAAATATTCTAAAAGTATCAAAACTATCAATAGATGAAATTGCCTAAAAAACATTCTCCAGCAAAGGAAAGGCATGATTCCAATAATGTTCTAGTTAAGAGGAAAATATGCAATGACATATAACTCACTAATCGTGGAGGGGAAGAAGAGTAAGGAAAAAGAACTGCAACAATTAAGAGAAGAACAAGGAAAATCTAAAAACTAACACCAATCTGAAGAAGTAAAAACACATATAGAAGAAACTAGGCTAGACAAAATTAAGAAAAATAAAATAGCAATAGTACAAACATTCCTAGCACCACATCTACCAAAAACAAACTCAAACTTTATACGAGCCTTAATTCACTTCAAAATAGAAAAGAAATATGTAATACTAAATAGTTTGTCTATTAATTAAAAACAGCTGTACATATACAACTAAAAAACAAAGGTCTAAATTTCGAAATTAAAGGAAGAGTTTGCCAAGGTAACACACTCTCCAGATTTATTCAATGTAACACTAGAACACTTATTTGAAAACTTAAATTGAAAAAAATGAAGACATTCGTATCAACAAAAAAGACCTACCAAACTGAAAGTTTATAAATGACGTGGAGCTAACCAAAATGCTTAACAAACTAAAGAATTAGGCAAAACCATAGGACTGAAGATTAAATTTAATAAAAGCAAAGAATATTTGCGACAAATAATCATTTTTTTAAACAAAAGAGGAAGAGGACTAGGATGGAGAAAATATTGATCACTAAAAAAGAGAGTGAAAACAGAAAGCCTATTTACCTCAAAAGCAAGGTTTTTAATAGTTGCATATTACCAAGAATGATATATAGAACAGAAACATGGTCATAGACGAGAAACGAATTTAAAGATTAGAAACCATCAAATGTTCTCGCATGCTGTTTGAGAAGTTGCAGGAGCGAGTTGTTAAAATTGCGAACGTATTATTGCATAAACTGTCAAAACAGTCGCCGAACCTTTTCCATGTTAAGTCTATGGGAACTGGATTTGCTAATTGTTCTAAATCCAGTTGTCCGATTTTGAAACAATTTATCAGATTACCTCACTCGCTTCGAGTTCTATCATTGTGGAAAATTTCATAGTGATCGATTTCGTAGTAAAAGCGCTACAGATGCAACAGACTGACGGAGATTGTCGATTCATCCAGTGTATAATAATTTAAGTGAAAAAGTGAGAATAGAAGACATAAGATACAGATTCAAAACAAGTGTAGAATGGGCCCCATATGGATAGAGAGGGCAACAAAATCGACCCTACATATGAAATGAAAACCAAAAACCTGATGGGTCATTGAGGTAATACAAATAACAATTGAAAACTGGATGGAATATGGAAAAGACCGAAAAAAATGGAAATCCCTGGAGGAGGCCTTCACCCAATAATGGGGTCCCATAAGTTATTTGTAGAACAAATCCTAACTTCAATTTAATGTTAAAATAAAATATCACTTAGTAGTTTTAATCCAAAATGTTTTCTCAGGCAGCAAACGCAATGTTGGCTCAACGAATATCTAGCATAAACTCCTTGTCGGCTGTGTGCGAATCTACAGGCGCGGACGTCTCGGAGGTGGCACGCGCCATTGGGCTGGACTCACGCATTGGCTCCAAATTCCTACAAGCTTCAATAGGTATCTATTTGCGCAATTTCTTGAAATTTCCTATTTGGTCTGCAAACAAAGCTGACTTCTCTTTCACTACCGGTTTTGGTGGGAGCTGTTTCCAGAAGGACATCCTTAATCTCGTGTACATCTGTGAGTGCCTGAACTTGCCCGAGGTTGCTGCCTATTGGCAGCAAGTGATTGATATGAATGAGTACCAGAAGACTAGGTTCACTGCCAAAGTTGTGCAGGCGCTTTTCAACACTGTCAGCGGCAAGCATATCGCCTTGCTTGGGTTTGCTTTCAAGAAGAATACTGGCGACACGCGAGAGAGTCCGGCCATTCACGTTGCTAAGACTTTACTTGATGAAGGAGCTACGCTCAATATATATGACCCGAAGGTATTTTGTATCATCTCCATATAGATGTCAATTGAAGGACATACATTTTAGGTTGAAGAGTCTCAAATATTTGATGATCTAACACATCCATCTGTCTGCGAATCTCCAGAACACGTGAGGAAATCAGTGAAGGTGTATCCTGACGCATATACAGCCACAGCAGGTACACATGCAGTCGTTTTATGCACAGAATGGGACGAGTTTGCTGTAAGTCATTTGCATTATCACTAATTGGAAGTTATGACAAATTATTTTAGGAACTGAATTATGAAAAAATCTATGGTGGCATGATGAAGCCAGCATATATCTTCGATGGGCGCAAGATTTTAAACCACGATGCGCTTTTGGAGATAGGATTTCATGTACAAACAATCGGTAAGAGACTAGGCCGCCCTATAGCAAATAGGTGCTGGAGCAGCAGTTCAAAGATGATCTAACCTCCAAGCCAAGTATTTTTTTAAATTTGATGAAGTTACAAGCTGGTAATTCTTTAATTATTCCTTTTCACTGGGATCAATTAATACTTCGCAGTATTGCCTACAAGTAAGATATATGAGTTTCAGTTCCTGCATATAAAGATCAAACTTCAAATGAATCTCTTCATTATAGTCTATTTTAGTGCCATTCTTTAAGTGTCGATGGCCATTAATCATATTTGTATCACAATAAGTGCAATGTCGTTTCTTATGAATGTTGATGTATTTCAACATGTTATAATAAGCAAATAAATACATTTTAAATAAAACTCAAATTTGTCTTTTATTGCTACGTTTATGTTTGTAACCTTGGAGCTAGCGAATTAAGGTAGAAAAATAAGTGTGACAATCTCTTGTTATGATTTTTAAATGTATTGTCTCAATAAAACTCTTTTAACTCTACAGTTTTCATTTTACGAATGAATGAATTACAGGTAGGACAAATTACATCTATAAAAATTGTCCAAAATCTTAAATAGTTTGCAAAGTCTCTTTCTTTAATATAATAGATTTTGCTAGATTTTACTCTAGAAGCATTAAACCTGCAGATCATTCATTTAATGATATGACAGAAACTTCTGCAACTAAAACATTTCTGTATAGGGAAAAATACAAAGTGCACACTCGTTCGACTGTCTGCTTATTTTTTAGTTAAACCACGAACTTCATTTTTTCTCAGCTCAGCGGTATTGGTTGCTGAATACTTGGATTACCATGTGATTTGTTGGTAAAGGCTTGTAAAATCATAAATCTATGAATCCATTCTTATCAAAAAAACAATTGGGCATCTAGACATATGCCTTTCCACCATGTCTACAATAAAACTTCTGATGCCTTATCCAAATCATTGAATGTTGTCACTCGTGTTTGCTATAATAGTTTTGTTTACAGCTGCTCAAAAGAATACAGCCATTATTAACCCAAACCATTCTCTTAGTTCATCTATGCCGCTCTTCTGCTTGGATCTCTTTCAATGTCAATTTTTCCTTGCATAATAAGATGTAATGTAATTTTCTGGGTGTCTCATAATGTGATCAAAGTATTGCAATTTTACATTGGCTTGCAGTTCATTAGCTTTATTTTGATAGTGATATATTTCATTTTTTTATTTCAAAATGTTACTTTATTATCCGTTAACGTGTCATCTAATTAATTAACATCTTGACATCTTTCTATTAACATACTGAAAAGTACCTTCCGAGTTCCTAAACCATTTCTAAATCCAAAACAAGTTTTTCCAGATGTTCTTTAACTTTGTTATATGTTCTTCAATGTGTTGTCCACAAGAGCACTTCTAGCATGTGACTCATCAAGTTAATTTAATTATCTTTACATTCCTTTGTTACTGCTTTTTCGAAATTATTATTAACCTGGTCTTGAACCAGTCTAAAGATGTGGTTTTAGTATTATATATTAAATTAAACCATTTCGTCAATATTTTTATTTCCTGAAGTATGTAGCTTTCCTATTCAAATGTTGGATTACATTCTCAACCTCATGTATTGTTACTGATCGCCTCGGTAATTCCTCTTGGGTCTTGCTTACTTCAATTCTAATGTCGGCAAACAACTCAGATATGTATTCTTTCCATAAATATAGTTTGTTTAAATTTGTTTATAAAATTGCCTTTTTCATTCAACAATTTAAGAACCATTTTATTTTATCCACATTCTTAACTAATGCAGGTTAAAGTTGTCATGTTGGCTTTCATATTCCTTCATTTTCCTACATTCTTTTGTTAGCCATGCGGCTCTTTCTTTTTGTTCCTCCTTATTCCTTTATTGTTTTGCACTGGTTTTCCTTTTTGTTTTTATAATTCCGCATTTCTTTCGTTAATTTAAATTTTTTTCTGAAAATCACTTCTTTTTATTCTTTTGCGTTTGGTTCAATGTCGTTTTTCCTACTTGATCATTTATATTTTTAAAACTCTACCATACACACTCCACTTCTCGTTTTTTGTCAATATGGAATTGGTTTAGTTGGTTTTTTAATGGTTCAGCTGTTTTTGAGTTACTTTTTAATTATAGAGTTTAATATTTATATTGTTTAGTCTTCTACTCTTTTTCAGTATTATATGTTATAGTCACTTAGTTACATTTTTATTAACTATTTGAGTAAACATGATATGATGAAGTATATGGGTGGCTGCTGTCCATGCGAATAGATATCGTTTTGGCAGTTTGAAGAGGGCCATCCCAATCACTAATTCATTTTCTGCACAAAACTGTATGAACCTTTCACCGCTATCATTTTTGCTGTCTAAACTATAACTACTATTTATTGTTCCTTCTTTTTCTGATTACATTTTGGCATTGAAATCTTAAATCTTTGTCTTACTCGGTTCATAGTCTTCGTTATATAAAAATCTTCTACCACTCCATCATTATAGTCAGTTATTAGAACAAATACTTGAATAAAATTTAGGTTAAAAGGTTTAGGTTGTACTTTTAGTAACATAGTTTTGTCAAATGTTTGAATTTTTTTGTTATTATACCCACTTTATTTTGGTGTTGTGTAATGTTGTTTCCTGAATAATAGACACTATAATCATCTATAAGAAAATCTTATTTCAGTTATGCCCAGTACAAGTATTTGTAGTAGAGTGTAGCACATCTATACTCAAAATTATTGATCTTTTGGGACATTTTGAAATATTAGTTCTCCATGTCCTGTATGTCTACCCGTGGTCTAAATTATATGAAGGGGTACTGGAAGTGATCTTCAAGTAATAAACTTAAGAGTTTTGTTGAACATAACAGGTAGATACTCCTTACAATCTCGTTCGGGATTTACTTTAGGACTGGCCATGCTACCTCTGCGAGTTCATGGTTTCATTCACCTCTTAACAAAGAGGAAATTATGTCCCAACCATAATTCCCATATAAACTAATACTTATCATTCCTTTTTATCCTAACCTAGTGAGTCCATTATAGCTATGGTAAAAACTCCTTTTAGAGAAGCCAAAATTCAAAGGGCAGCTGTTTTTATAATACTGGTGGTAAGCAGAGTTCAATGAGAATGGTATAGTTACTATTTAGACAGTAAATGGCTCAGTAGGAACCACATAAACTGCGTTTATATCACCAATCAAAGGAGAACTACTATGTCATTCTCTTAGGAAAATTATGATGGTAACGCCTACAAAATCAAATAATCCCGAGTACAGGGGCTCTTTATGTAAAATAGGGATGTAAAAAATCCTTCCGTTAGCCAATTACAAATACGAAAACCTAAGAGTTTTAAAATTAGAATCTAAAATGTCGGTAGCATATTTGAAGCAGGAATGAATCGCCTAGAAATACAATTAAATTATAATGCGTTAAACCTGCAAAATTTACATTATTCGTAACGAAACTGAATTTCGAAAATCGACACTAGGAAAACTAACATTTTAAAACAGGTCTGACGTCACTGGTTATGGCTATCGCCCTTTTTCTAGACCAAGGAGAAGCTAAGTATCCGTTTTTAAATAATTTAAACTTAAAGACACTTTAGTTGGAACTACAATGTATTAATATACCCGAATAACCGGTTTAGCACACTTAACGTATATGAAGTAATTACATTTAGTTCTAATTATTGGGTTTTCTACTATAAAATATAAGCGTATGATATATAATACATAGGTACGCACAGAACTAATGACGTCACGATGTATTTGCGCGGTAAGTTTTTTAAATTAAACTCGATATGCGCGACTCGTTCAAAAAAAATATTTTTACACATTAAAAAGAATGTCAAAACGGCCCATTTTATAGCAAAGATCAGTTTACTAGTACTCATGATTACAAGGCAGAAATATATAATTTCTATTTATTTATTCTTGAGAAAATTGTACTATCCTTGTATTTTTTTCTCATCAAAATGATCAATTAAGAATTCATTCTTCTTATAGTAAAAGTTTCTGTTTTTTGTTACTCTACCGCAGTTTTACTGTTTGCTCTTTTTACTAGAGGGGGCTTTCTCTTCTATTCCGTTTTTTGGACGTGAACTTCCATTTTTCTCGTCCCCTAACATTTGGCTCGTTAAGGTCTATCTTTGCCATACCGCTTTTCTTTTTTCCTTTCTGCTTTGTGATTCGACTTTCACTCAGTCTTTGTACATGCCCCCAACCATTGAATTTTTCAGGACTTTATTATTTGGATTAAGCAGACAGTTGCATCACTTCAATCTTTAATCTTCTTAACCACTTATTTTTTGCCCTTAAATAGTTTTTTTCTCAAGTATTTTGCAATTACATTGGTTCAACACCCACAACTAACTCACATAGGTTACTGCTGAACTTATAACTGTCTTATAAACTCTTAATTGGATATATTATTCGACCCAATTATCATATCCAGATAGCAAAAATCACCTACTTTTATTAACACCTATATTAGATATTTATCTGTTGTTCTTTTGGGATTACCATTAATCCCCATATATTTAGCCTTTTGTTCATTCAATTGTGGCCACACTTTCTCGCGATTTTTCTGTAAGACATCTTTTAGTTTTACTATCTCTTCCATGTTTTCCAAAACAAAGTTAAACCTGTCCTTGTCTAAGACCCTTATTAACTACAAGGCTTTTGGATACTCTTCCATTTACTTAATTTACTCCTAAATTCCTAGGTGTCATTTTTATTATTCTAATTAATTTTGGTGGTACTAACAAGTCTACCATTGTTTGAAATAGTTTATTTTATGTAATAGTCCACCATATCATAAGCCTGCTTAGAATTGTTTAATATCAAATGCAACTGTAGGTCATGTTCATGTCTCATAACAAATATTTGGTACATAACTGATCTGTTTCTTCTGAATCTACATTTACAATCACCAATAATTCGATCCAATACTTTCCTCATCCTCTTTTCAGTAGTATTTTCTTCGTCACTTTCTCTTTCGTTTTTTCTCTTCACTGATCCGTTTTTATTGAAAGTCTTCTCAAACTGCTTGGCTTATCTTTCTAAGATACCTACATCTCCTCCCACTATATTACTTTGTTTATCCTTACAGAATGCAGGCATTTCTTTATACCCCCATTTTTCTCTCTTAATTTCCTTATAAAAGTTCTTCTAATTATCTTCTATTGTTTGTAATTCTTGTTTTATATAATTTCTCTTTTTACTTCCATTAATTAGTTTTGTTTGTCTCTCTTATTTGTTGATATTACTATTTTTCATTCTTCCTCAAACTACTAAACAAGTGGTTGCCTACGTTTCTCGTCCAACATTATTTCTGGTTCTTTTAGTATGGCTTCTTCTATCTTGTTCTATTCTTCTACTACATCTTGATTATATCTGTTGATTTTCTTCCCTTAATAATGTCTGTATTGTATCCGTTTTCCATTACTTAGTTTAATATAATTAAACCTTGGTTCTTTTCCCAGATCATCTGCTTGTTAAGTGTTACTAATTCTATTTTTATTTTAATCTGATTAACTGTATTTTCGCATGGCGCAAGCCATTCCATTGCAACAAAAATAATCAAATACCATATTTAGATTCCTTTCTGCGGAGAATTAAATCAAACTTTTTTCGTTGTCATTATTCTTGACGTTTCCTGTTGTTCCTATTATTGGGTTGCACAACGCTTTTTTTCTTTTTGGACATTAAAATCGCCAATGGCGATTTTTAGATTACATTCACACTTATCTGATGCGGAGCGATATGGCCAGCGCCTTAGACGACCGCTATTATTATCTCTTGTTCAAAGTGAACGCAGGTACTCAATTATTTTCAGTGACTGAGTAGACCAGCCGCCAGGCATTAGAGAGCTCCGGAAATGGAACCCGCGTCCATCCGCATCGCAGCCCGGACCTCAACTACTGGACTACGCTGGGTTTTGTTTTTAAGCTTACTCTTAATATTCATAATTTCAGCTTTTCATTAAGTTTGCTGCTATAAATGTTTTACTACTTTTAGTTTTTATTTCATGTCAGAAACGATAATATAGGCAAACTATGTTAAATCTTAAACAAAAATAAGGATTCGTAACTTCACTACAATCTCTTGGGTAATAATCTACCCCGTGATTTAACGGTGGTAGCTCACCGACCTCTTATAAACTTGTTTGATATTATCATCAAGCAAAGAGTAAAGAAGGAAAATCTCCTTCCCTATTCTATAAAATTAGATCAACACCAGCATCCACAGAAATATGAAATTCGAAATTTGGTGATTATTGGATTGCAAGTTTTTCATTTTAGACACATTCCATTACCCACAGAAAGGATATTCCGACTTGGGAAGCAATATTCAATATTCATTTTATTAGTATTTTAGCATGTTGAATAGAGATACCATCATCCAGGTTTTTAGATTTTATGATACTTTTTCGTCTCCATTTTACATCCGGAAATTATTATTACCCCAACATTCTGTTCTATCTCGTTGCCGATATCAAATTAATTGGAAGTCACTTGGTGATGACATACGTAGGTTCAACCATGATGACTTTCGCGTAGTAGCGGGCATATCTGCAAGCTTAAATCCGCTGTTTTCGTTAAAGTATGATGGTAACGTTGAAGATTGTAACATTACCATCCAGGTGCTTTCCTGGAGTGAAAAGGAAGGCGATTGTTGAACACTCTTTCTAGAAGGTTTAGAAGAGGAGCTTGTTGGTTACTCTCCGAGTAGGAGTTGTAATTTTGTAAAGTTAAAGCTTCTCACAATTGATAACATCAAACGTCTTTTAGACAATTCTTGTATGTATCTTGAACGAGCCATGCAAGTAAATTGCTATTTATTTATAGAAGTTGGAAGTGTAGTAGAACGTTAAATTTTCACTTAAAGTCGGTATTAAAGTACGTTTATCTAACGATTCTATTTCTGTGTGCTCTCTATGTTGATAGAACTGTATTCACAATTAGACTAGATCATTTTTTTAAATAGAATTTCTACTAGCTTAGCGCAAGGTGTGAATACCATCAGCGGAGTTTATAATCCACTTTCACTACTATTAGCTGTAAAACATACTTGCACTTATGTCTAATATACATTAATAATTATTAATTATGCTTTATTGGGTTAATAGAAAGTTTCGCTTTTAGCCTGGTGTGGGTTTAATTTCTTCCTAGATTAGAGCGCGTTGCTTCGGTGCCGCATGTTCTAATAAAATTCAGTTATTATTTTTGTCGTAAACTCTTCGATAGAATGAATATCTGTTTCTCAATGTCTTTTTGAGAATTCTATACAAACTATACATGATATCTTGTTTTGAAGTACTTGGAGATTCATTTTGCAGTTTGATTGGTCGAAGTATTGATGATTAGCACATTAGAACTTATGTGGCGATTTTCTGTTAAAGTTGTCTAGCGTAAGCTTCAAATAGTTTCTTATTTAAATGAAAGCTCTATATTAATCTTTGGGTGATCTAAATTTTATTACATTTAGGGCGCTGTCTTTGGGATTCCATAATACAGATGTGTTGGTAATTGTTATGTTTGGTGGATATTGGGGTCGACAAATTCTAAACATCTTTGTTTCGCGTACGCTATTTTTAGAACCAAAGATCTCATTGGTTTACACCTTCCTGGAGTGTTCGCGCAGGCTGATGAATATTGTAATATTATATTATTAACCACGTTATCAGTTTAAGTTACCATAGTTGTATTAAGTAGTTTGGTAACATCATATATAAAAATTAATATTGTATTAATAATGTAGACCCCTGTGAAAGCCCAGCGTTGATACGATGTATGAAAGTGCAGCAATTAATTCTTAATTGAAATGAATTAATGATTATTAACATATCAGTAGGTAGTTTTAGAATTTCTAGTTTATATAGTAGTCCAATGGTCCATAGTTGATCAAATGTCATCTACAAAAAGTATTAATGTATGCATTTTTTTAAATCTCTGTTTCAATTGATGATTGAAATATTGCTCTATTAGGTTGGCTCTTTAAGAGTCTGGTGCTCTTTTGATTTCAGTCTTCTTTTTTTCTTCTATCTCTTTGTCCCTATTTATACCTCAGTGTTGGGTCTTTGATCCATTTCTTAAATATGTTTCTTTCTTTTACTTTTATTCGTGATGGTTTTCCCTCTTTTCCTTGTCATTTCATCTATCGTTTTTTCCCACTGGATTCTCGGTCTACCCCGTTTCATCCTTCGTTCTGGTTTCATGTTGAAAAGAAGAGGACTTAACTGTCACCTTGTTTGACTCACTTTTCTATTCTGAACTCTTCCGATGTCTTTCAATTCAATCTAATCATTCCCGTTACGTTGTTGTATATGCCTTTGATTAATCTTTGCAGTTTAGGATTTATCCCTAGTTCTTCTAGTGCATTCCATATATATTCGTCAAACGCAACTTTTAGATCTAGGAAAACTAAATATATTTCCATGGGAATCTGGCTTTGCTCTTTTTACGGCTTTCTTTGCCTCTTGTCTTTTCTGTCGGTATGTTTCATGATCTTCGGGTGTATTTGTTCTTTTAAACCTGCACCAAGCTTCTTTTTTGTTTGATCTTGTTTTTAACCGTATCGTTCCAACCTTTGTATGTTACGTAATCTATTAAGCTTTTCTGTCCTCTTTCTTGTGTTTTATAGGTAATTTTGCGAATTCTTTTGTGTCTGAACCACGTATTTCCTATTAATATTTGGTTACTGATGCAGATATTGATCATTCTTTCTCCATTATTTAGTGTCTTCTACTCCATATTCTCCCATATTTCCGTATCCTTGGTTTTTATCTTTTGCTATGCGGGCGTTCCAATCACCGATTATCATAACGTGTCTATTTTTATTTTGCATTTTTTCTAATGTTCTTTGTAATTCATCACATAATTGATTTTTATCCCTAACATCTGCGTCTTCCTCTGGTACATATATTTGTATTATACCGACCTTTTCTTCTAGTTCTAGGCTAACTGTTATGATCATTGAGTTTATGCGTTTCCAGCTAGTTTAGCTTCTAGTTCACCGCTTGTTATGATCTCTACTCCTTTCGCTGTATCTCTGAGGGGGCTTTCTATATATCTCAATGTGTATCCTTCATTCAGTGTCTTACGTCCTTGTCTTTTTCTCTTCCCTTCGCCTATTTCCAGAATCTGTATTTTATATTTTTCCATTTCCTCTACTAATTCTACCTCTTTCCCAGTTAGTGCTTTAATGTTCCATATTCAAATTTGTATTCGTTGTCTTGCTGGCCATCTCCTGTTAAGCAGTCCTGTTCTGAGGCGCTTGTTATTTCTCTGAATCTATCATATCTTGTATAGGTGATTAGTTCAACGACGATAGTCCCGTTACCTTTAGACACCTGGTACCGGGTTATGCCCCCCGATGCTGGACTGCCAGAGCCCAGAGTTAATTTTCTACCATTTAAAAGAAGTTTGCTTAATGTTTTATATATTTTTTATTTACATATGCTATGTTTCCTACGAGTCAGATTTTGCATGTGCATTAGAAAGGCCCACTTGGTTTTTGAAGTTTGATGTCCATGGTGGATTGATAAATTGCCAAAACTGCTACGTTTTTAAGGCATTTTATTATACTATCTACATTGTTTTGAGATAAAAGTTTTATTGGGCATTGTAGTTAATCATTTATTGTAATATAGAAATACTCCCAATTTATTATATCTACTACTGACAAGTGATCAGAGTCAAGTCTTTGTTAAAACTGTTTTAGAGGTAAGATCATATATGTAGAATAATATCCAGTACATCTGTTGGATGTTGATTGATTCTATATTGATAATATATGTATTCAGCAGGTGAGGATATTTTCGGTACCAGCTGTGAAATGAAAATGGATAACATTATGCCGTTAGAATTAGTTGCTTTGCAATCCTAGTTCATATTTTTGCAGCTGAGATCGCCGACTAGTAGCTTAGGTGTGCGCCTTCAAAGATGCACTTTAGTTCTTGAAGATTTCTTTGTGGTTCATGCCGATTACTGAAACTATCAACACATCTGTGATCAATTTTAAGAGGTCACCTAAACCGCACAACTCAAAAACAAACAGAAAGATTCGGAAATGAAATTAAGAATAACGCAAACCTTACTATTGGTCTCAAAACTTGCAGACGCAACAAACACAATAACCAGAAGTTAATGAACAAAAATTCAACATTCGATAGAAGTAAAGGTACTTACTGGAGGGGAAAGAAGAGTAAGAGTAAAGTTGCGTCGATTGAAGAAAATGAAGGATATCAATTCCTTATAATACATTACAACTCTTAATCACTATGACAACTCCATTTGGAGACCAATCGAATCATTTCGAAAACCTAGAACAGCATATTCTCTATTGCAAATAAAAATAAATAAATCAATATAAGCTAGGAGTAGTCGAGAAACGCCACAATATTCATATAAAACACATCAAAGCATTCGACCAAGGTCTGGCACAAAGATCTTTTGTTATAATTAAACAATCATTGCCAAATTCTTTCCATCATCTTCTGAAATCATACTTACCAGATAGATATCTTAGAAGAAAAGTTAACCATGAAACTTCTCAGTTCCAACTCATCAAATCTTGGAGTCCCTCAAGGCAGGGTTTTAGGGGCAGTTTTCTATCTGGACCTACTACCACAACAGGTATATTTGCAGATGGTACCGTCATCTTAGCTGTCCATGAACATCTAATAATAGCTTCTTTAAATCTTTAAACTGTCTTTTCCAAATAGAGGAATGACTTAAAATCTGTACCACTGCACGAGTGTAAATTACCAATATAAAAATATCATTAACAACCTGTGTTGAGTGCTTGAGAATGCATTTAAATACTAAACCTAACTGCGGAGAACTCATAAGTGAGAAACAAAAGCAGATAGGTCTTAAAATGGGAGAACTAAACTAAATGTTATTATATAGTAGCTATCACCATCTGGAGTTGTGGAATCAAACTATAGGGTTGCGCTAACAAGTCCAACATAGCTACAATACAACAAGCACAACTAAAATTGATAATCCATGGTCTGCTACGAATCATACCTTTATAATCCCAACAGTCCAAAAGATTCGAAAAAAGTCAGAAATATCATCAAGAATTAGAATCATATATCAACATAATTTTACAGCCACCAGTGCAAGGAAGAAACCAATGAATATTGAAAGGAAGATGGTCAGTGGACCTGACCTAAAGTAAAAAAGAGACCTTTTTGCTGGCTTCGTAACGACGAATGTCACTTGTGTGACAGCTATGTTTCGTTTAATAATTACTGAGAAGTTATCTCATCCTATTGCGTTTATTATATCTTCTCTTTAAATTTTATACCCTGAAACAGTGAAGTTTTCGTTTTAGACTAACCGAGTTTTGTTGATGAAGGCGTCCCACTTTAGAGGGGTTAACGTAGCATTTTTTATTTGTTCAAGATATGGAGTAATGAGTTTAATGATATTTTGGTAAAGAATCAAGATTGGGTGCATTTTGGTGTGCCAGAATTTGAGATGTACATATGTATTGTTAGAGGTAATTTTTTCCTTTGGGGAGGCATTGGGATTGGAGAAGATTTATATTATAACTAGTTATGATATTAACACCTAGAGTTTACACACTGAGGTTTATCTTTGTCCTTAAGTTTGTTATATGTGGAATAGTGATGATGTTCAGCGCACTTCATGTATCTCGGAGTCAAATGACAGTAATTTTTTGTATGACCTACCTGTTGACAAATAATACTCTGTGGTTAGCTTTGTTTTTCTAATAACAAAGAAACTGCTGCTTCTCATAATGTTTTACTTATCTGTTCACTTAATTTAACGCACAGATTGGCAAGGGTATCTTGATCAGTCACTTTCAAGAAGCCTTTTGCTATGCTGTTGATTTAGATCATTCTTAATGCAAGGCATCGCCTCTTCAACGCAGTGTCGTGTCTTCCATTTGTATATTGGAAATAATTGCATATTTGCCTACTTTGACTTTTCTTTTGACTCTATAGTGATTTTTTAATTATTATAAATACCTTCGTATCGGTTCATATCAACAGAGTTTTGTTTAAATACAGAAATAAACCGAACGCAGTTGCTTAATCACTACAAACGCAATGTAATGCTAAACGTATGCATCGCCACGATAAGCTGGCGAGTGGTTGATAACCACTTTCTGTGTTTGTTTAATGTATTTGTGTGAATAAACACAACGAACCTTACTGATTATGTAGGTTACTGGATCAAGTGTACTTGCAAGGCTGTCCGTGCTGGATGTATGGTTCGTGAAGTGTTATGGTGGTTGCACCTGTAAAAATACACATAATCAGCTCATAAATATAGAAATCGGTTTTAAGAATGGAATTTGAAAGAATGTTGGATCGAAGCGCAACGTGTCACTTTAAAGTACCGTAAAGAAAGAGATAGAAAAAACAAATTTAACGGGAGGAAATGCTAGGACAAGATTAAGAATAATAGGATGTGTGATGAAAAAATGCACATATTATAAGAGTACAGGTACGCCAGGAAAGTAATTTTCTTGGTCCAAGCAGAAAGGTCGGGGGTGGAGTCCTTCACCTTGATGTCAGGTAAAAGTTCCGACCCAGCTCATTTGCCTTTGTGTCTTTATAGAGTACGGATAGTTTGCGAAGTGGACAGCTATTTGAGCGTTGCGTTAAACTCGAAAAATTCGCAACGAATACATTTGCTGCATTACAGAAAGCCTAAGGGAAGGATGCTTTGTCGAAAGCACAAGTGTTGAAGTGATACAAAGCGTTCAAACAAAGAAGAGAGGATATTAGGGATGAAAAGGTGTAGGGAGTCCATTAACGTTTCATACTTTGGACAATGTGGCTAAGGTGAAAACGGTTTTAAACTCTAACCGACGACTGAGTGTTAGATTGATAGCAGATGAAGTGGGACTTTCAAAATCCATTGATTATGAGATCGACACGACGAAATTGCAAATGCGAAACGTTTTTGCTGAATTGATCCCAAGGTTTTGACCTGGGGAATAGAAAAAAAAAACGTGTGCCAATTTCTGATAAGCTTTTGGATCATATTAGAAGTGAACCTCATTTTTCAAAGAAAAAAATATGACAAAACGTGAACTTTTGAGTACGATCCGGCCACAAAATATAGAGCTCTGAATGGCATACTACAGAGTCTCTTCGACCAAAGATGGCTTGGATGACCAGATATTTTTTAGTGTTGTCCGTAAGGAGTTTGTACCAATCAGAAAAACGGTCAACGTTGCATTATACATAAAAGTGCCTAAACGGCTGAAGAATAGAGATTTCGCCCATACCTGGGTTCTTCACTACGACAATGCGCCAAGCCATGCATCGCTACTAACAAAATAGTTTTTTTTAAACTTCCTTCAGTTTAATTAAAACCTGTTTTTTCAGGGTACATTTTATAGCAGTATTTTTTTAAGTTTGGCATTTTTTAATTAGTAGAGCCATTTGGCGTGGTGTTTTAAGGCAATCCTTTATTTGGTAAAAGGTTTAAAAATGCATAGTAGATACTTAGGAAATATAGCAAATTTGCCTTTGTTACTATTTTCCCGTTGTCTCTAAAGGGTGTAATTTTCAAACTGGGATCTTGCGGATATCTTAATTTTTTTCTATAGACCATGGTTAATTAATTAATTCGTTTTAATGTAGTTGAAGCATCAAATTTTTTATTTTTGTTCTGGTTATGTTTTCTTCTACCGTTTTCTTCTACAGTTTTTTCTTAAATACTCGAGGGAAATCTTACTATTTTTTGATTTCAGGTTCTGGGCGTCGCTTTCCATGCCGCTTTTTGTATATTTTTAGTTACAGACTTGTCAATTTTCTAAGTAGTTTTTAGTACTATTTTCAGTTGCACTACTAGGTACGGCCCAAATCCGTTTTCTCAGCAGTAAGAGTAAGTAGGAATATGTGGTCAATTTAAAATACGCGGGAAATATTTTTGAATTTATAATATAGATGGAAACACCATGCAATGTACACAGGTCGAATTACCACCACTGCAGTGAGTGTTGTTTGGTATACTTAAAATGGCGACGTTTAGTGTTCAAGAACAACGTATAATCATCCGTTATCTCCTCTTGCGTGGTAAAAGGCCCATTGAAATTCTTCATCAACTTTCTTGGATTCAGAAAAAATTTGGAGACCTTTGCACTTGAACGCACCTTGTAGTTCAACTACTTTTTCCCTAAAAAATTCCCAGTTTTTCTTTTTAGTAGTGAGTATTGGTTGCACTGGTCTTGGAATTATTTGGGAATGTAGTGTTAGTGGGATTGCTGCATGATCTACAAGTTTGTAGCAAAATTTGATATTGCATTTCCGGATGTTTATATGTCATAATCAAGTCTATCTAATCTTTAGATCGGTGACTCATATTATTTTCTTGCATTACTGCTAACATTCGTCTTCCATCTGTCCTTCTCACTCTTGATCTGTTTCTAATACTGTAAAATATTCCAAGTAGTTTGTAATTGACGCATTTTACAGGTTTGACTTTACTTTTTACACATCTTGGGCTTCTTTGGCAAAAGTTCTTAATGTACTTATTTTAACTATTTTTGAGTGTAAGGCTTTAGAAACTACGCTTTGTTCATAAATAATTTTCTCATTAAGCTCTTTTCATTCTAAGCCTGTGAAAAACATTGAGAGTGGGTCTTTCGTTTGAGTTTGTCTTACGTTTCGCATAGTTTTTACTTTGAGTTCTACAGCCTCTATAATAGTAATGGTAAGGGCTCTAGGCCCCGCGTGGAAGCATAGCCTGCAAACTGAGAGGTTAAGGCTCTCATATGAACGCTCTCTCTGCCCAGTCGTCGCGCACCATCTCTAATGCGGGGCGATGTGACAAGCAGCTTGATAAAGTAGAATAACGTCTTGGATTGTTTGGACACTGCCGAACTCAACTTTGAAAAGGCGGCGAACGAAAAGAAAATTCTCCTCGTTCACGCTGATCCTCTAACGATGCCAGTAAGCTCCATTTTTATTCTTAGGATATTATCCCATCCTATGCCTTAAGTTTTCTTAAGATTTGGGTGGTTTTACATCCTCTGTCGTGAGAAACTTGATAATAATCCGTTGCGTAGTGTAGGAGGGTGTCTTGATCTGACCTCATGATACTGACTAAAGAAGTGGTGGTGTAAGGTACTCTATGGAGAAAATCCTGTACGAGCATCCCACCCTACAACGCTCAAAAGCTGCCCTTCTCCGCTTACCTTATGATGTTTAAAAATCCCGTTTGTATTCGATTCACTCACATAATACGTACAGGCTTTAATAAATAATTTGATTTAGTAAGACTATAAGGGTTTAACGTTTTTCAGCCCATCTATTAAGATAGTGTTTTTGGCTGATTACTTTTTTCTTCAGTCCTTTCTTTATCTGCTTTATCTAAGCTTTAGACTCTTTTTGTTGTTATTTTCTATTTATTGCCCCAGAGCGAAAGTCTGTTGAAGCCAGATGTCAGTTAAGATTGTTGTGGTTGACTTAAAAGCCTTGTTTGTTGTGGCTGTTGAAAATAAGTTGGCCGCGTAAAAGATGTGTTTGGCAGCTGTGTATAACGCATATGTGTGCTCTTATTATAAAACATAACATGTCCGCGTTGACTGCCTAAGTAATTGCTGTAATTGGCCACAGTGGCCAAAGATTTAATTCCTTATCACTACTAGCACAAGGTTATTTCGTGACAAACTGGCACTTCGCTTCCTTAAATATGTCGCAAATAACCACTAATTGTTTTATTTTAGTCCAAATCTGAACTGACAATGAGAGCCGCTATCAACGACCTCGCGGGATAGCTGCGGCCGCTCTGTTTAAAAATTAATCTACAATTGCTTAACAAAATAAAATTTTTAATTTAGATGTTTTATTATAATTAAATAAAATACTTGTATTGTCCATATATACAAAAAATCAAAATAAATGCATTCCATTGTACTATGAAAGCTTATAAATCAAATTCAAACTGAAAATTCTCTTTTACTCGCCATGAGGTGACGGATTCTGGCGCATTGTCCATTAAGCAACAGATTATTATTACGTTTCTCGGGATAAACCGTCTAAAATTTTGAAAACACTTAAGGGAACAACTTCCTTAAGAATTTTTTATGAAGAGGAGAAATAGTTGAAAATGAAGGTCACTGACGTCTCCCAAGTACCAGAGTAAATGAGGAGAATATTCGGATTGTTCGCCGCCGATTAACGGCTGCTGAAAGTTCTTACAAAATCAGAATAAGCTGAGGCAATGCTCAGAGAATCCACAACTGGCCAAAAAAATGGAGAATTTCTTCTAAAACACTTTTTATACAGCTTGAACCTATCGCTCTACGATTTTCATGTATTTGGACCACTAAAAGAAGTACTTGCACAACTGAGATTTGACGTCGATGTTGCTGTCGAAGCGTTCGTTTGCGATTGTTCCTCACGATTCAATATATTTAAAAGAGTTGTTCTACATAAGGTTCTATAAATTGTTGTTGAAATCGCCCACTAACTGGAGATACCTAACGAACATTTCAGACACTTTTCTAATAATAAAATGGAATCGATAACCAGTTTGGCAGCTAAAAATCTTAACTAAATTTATGAACTTGTCAATGAGAATCGTTATTGCCCTCTAACATAGCTGAAAATCGTCTCAAAATTTCGATGTTAGAATTGCTCGCTGCACCTTATACCGTGCGTCCAGATCAGATTAAAGATGGTCTTCTAAAGCAGTATTTTATTCTACAAAGATGGTTGCAATTTGTGATTTATAAACCAGTTCTCTGTCGGTTGTTCAATAAGACATGTGGACAGGTATCTCTTTTGGTTGCAAAGATTAAACCATAGTTGCAATATATCCAGATAGAATTGGAGATTGTTGATTGTCAGGTTTACTGGCGGGTCAGGATGCAATGCTAATACGGCCGTGTCGTCAGCGAACATCGTAGTCATTGTTCTTCTGGTGGTTGACAGACCAGCAGTACACAAAGTACACAATATTGATCCAATTACACTCTCCTGTGGAACTCCAGAGTTAATAGAACACAATATTTTTGATAATCTTCAAACCTGACGAGGAAGGTATGATTTGAGTATTTGGTAACAGCCTGGGGAAAAATTAATCTATACTGCCTTGGGTTACATCTACAAATATAGCAGACCAGTGTCTTTTTGCTTCAAAATCTTGTTCACGACTAGTTAAATTTGTTCGATAGTAGCATGCTGTTGAAATCCAAAGTGACGATCAAGAATTAGGTCTGTTTAGAAGCAGTTTTTCAGATTTATTTTTGAGGTTTTAGATTTTTTTAATTTCAACAACTTTTTTTGAGGGGGTGGATGAAACACAGTTTTAATTTCGCGTTGAACAGATAGGTAATAAACCCGTATCCTGGAAGATTCTTCAACCATTTTCCAATGATTAGATCATATCCAAGCGCTTTTTATGCACTTAGATTTTTAAGAAACAACTTTGTTTCACCCTTTCTTAACCGGGATTTTAGATAGGAATGGTTAAAATGCCTTACTTAGATGGTTTGCTAAGGCTAGGCTTCTGTTTCCAATACAAAGAGATGGACTATGCTGTTGCAATCTCTTCAGCTTCTTGATTGCTTCCCAAACCGAGTATTCTGTAGCTTCTGTTAGCGGTAAATATTTCAAATAATTTTTTATAGACTGATCAACTTGTAAGCCCAAAATTTGTTTGATTTAACTGTAGCTTACTACTGGATGTCTCGTTTTTTCCATCTTCCTCTGAGCTTATGCCTTTCTGAACATTTCTGCTTAGCCACTATGAGACATACTAGGCTTTGTATGGATTTCCTGACAGGAAACCTGTTCCACGACTTTATTGAAATGTTCTACTGCTACATTCAGCTCTGCTTCCGTTTTTAAGAAAACGTCTAAATAATTTTTTACTAAGTGGCCCGTGTGTATTTAAGACTACTATTATCGACGAGTGCTTAACCGCCCAATCCAGTCAGGACTCGATCTTTGGATAATTCGGATTGACTCAGCAATAAGCATGACGTTTATGTATTGCTTCGCAAGGAAGAATATTATTTCATCGCCATTTGTGTTGTATCAGCGCATTGATGTTCTATTCGGCCAATCTAATATGATGTACCTTTATTAGTTTTTAATTAAAATAATTCCCTCGTTGCTCTTCATTTCCTTCAGTTTATTTATATCCTCTAATATGCCATTTAATGGACCTTGTTGTAATTGAATTGTATGATTGGGGATTGCGGAAATGTAGCAAAACCGTTTCTACGCTCGCTCTGAAATCCAAACTGATTATACAACCTTCAAGAAGAAAACTTTCGCTACGTCTTTGGGGGATAGGAAGTACTCAACGATGAAAGAATTTTGAAGTAAAAATTAACTTACACTTTTTAAACAGTCCAGGAACTTTTAGCATTACCTTGTACAATAACATTTTATTTCCTATGAAAATTATTTTTTATGTTACGGCTTCTAATTTTCTATCTCATCCGCAAAACACTGGTAAATTTCATACGAGCAGTGTAATGAGAGGCTGCACAATTCTGAGAAACCGCAGCTGCTCAAAATCTGGCGAAGTTTATTATCTTTGCGCACTTTTGCAAGTCAGTGCCACTTATTTTACAAGAAAAACTAGTCCGGCAGAGCCGTGCAAACACAAAACTAGTTATTGCTGGAATCTCACCATTATAAAAAAATGAGAGAATTAACAGACTTGTAATTGTTTTTTATATCGCAAGTGTGCGTTCCTGCCGACAGCAGTGTTTATACTAATCTTCGAGTTGTTTTACATCTTAGTAGATTCGAACGAAGCAATCTAAAGATAAAAGTCTGCATTATATGACAGTAAACACAAATAAAAACATAAATAAAACACTCGAAAAATAGGAATAGAAGCACAATTATAGAAACATGGAAAACCAAAGCGTTTGTGTTCCAGAACCTAAAACAGGAGCGGAAAGAAGAAGCGTAACAAATGGAGAAGAAAATAAAATCTTTAAAATAATGCGAATATTAAAAAATATGTGGATTATTTAAATTTAAACGAAACTGCCGATATGACAATGCTGGGATGCTGTAAGTGGATGAAGGTTAGTGATCTCCCTTTTACACTTCTTGATGATTGAACAGCTAGTATCTGGTGTCTGGTTTTAGCGGAGAAAAACTTTTGAACCAGACTACGTCGACAACTTGGCATAAACACGTTATTGAGGAGCCAGTTGTTAAAATGACATAAGTTGTTCGCTGGGGTATAAAAAGTAGCAGTGCGGAATGTGTAGCCTCTCCCATCTAAAATTTACATTGATAACCCTATTTGCATAAACGAGTCTCTGGGGAGCGAGTATTGACAGCAAAAATAGAATTGCAAGAGAAAATACTTTTACATATATTTAGTCTTCAAGAATATTTACTAAAATAGCTCGATCTTAATAAAACAATTATTCAAACACCAAATAAATAAACTACAATCTGGTCCTAGTGGAAACTAAATTAAAATTCTGAAAACTTACAAAAAGAAGCACCAAGATAGAATGCTGACAAATTAAAAGAAAAGAAACCACAATACTAGTGACCACTAACAAAGAGTTAAGGAGGAAACGACAACAGAATCGAAAATTATGAATCACAAAAGTAAAAGACTAACAAAAATTAAGAGGATTAAAAAGCAAGATAAACAGAAAAGCTAAAATGAAAGGAATACTTTATTGTAAAAAATAAAAAGATCTAGGAACTGAAAGAGCATATAAGGAAAAAAACTTCCTTTGACGTTGTACGATAGGAAATCAGACGATATAAGATAAAAATATAAAAATACTAATGGAAGAAAAAGATGTAGTAATAAGAGATACATACAAACTGTATGAAGAAGTAAATAATGAAGGTTACGCACTAGAAACATAAAAACACAAATTAAGTTAAAAAAAGAGATTCAATACTGAGACCGGAATTTGACAGAGAGTTACATGACATAAAAGGAAACATAAAGCCAGGGATGGATGCAATACCAGCGGAAATAATCAAATATCAAAGTAAACGCTTAATTCTTCTTCTTCTTCTTCTTCTTTCTCTTTTTTGTGCCCTTGCGAGCTTCGGAAAAACGCTTAATTCATAAAATATATAAATTAACAAGTAATTTATGAGAGAGAAGACTTCACCAAGAACATAATGATCCCAATTCTAACAATTCAACAGCTCATATTATTCTTCTTCTTTCGGTGCTGCTAAAAATGACGGTTAGCAATCATTAATGCAACTTGGCATTTGTTTACAGCAGCTCAAAATGGTGATGTACTTTTACCATACCAAGATGGACATAAAAACGTTTGTGGCTAACGTAAGTGGGGATCAAGAGAGTGCCGACATAAACACAACTCCTATTATGGAGAAGGAATTGAGAAACCGGCTCTGAAGGCAGGTGGACCAGAAATGCTCAACGGCCTAGAATCCTCTAGTAGTCAATAGAAAGGAATGGAAGTCTGCTACAAATTACAAGATGAAGCAAGTTTGAAGATGTAACACAAAGTGCGTTTTTTCTTCAAGACTACGTCGTCTTTCATCTAGAATTTGTGAAAAAATGGCTCCAAATCTAAGACCCCTCTTTTAAAAAAGGAACTTCAAAACAGTTTATCGTTAAATGAATTAAGTCGATCAAAAGGGGGAAAATATATATAGAAAAGTGGGTTTAACAAAATAAATGGTGGTTTTTGGAAAAAATTTACATTAAATTAAATATTACATTTTTTTCTACTCTTCTGGAAAACCTCCACCTGCGTTAGACTACTGTGTGGATTGGGTAGCTCACCAACCAACATTGCTGAACCCAAGCCCTAACGAGAGGAGGATTAGGATAACGAACTAGCAACCAACACTCTTATAAGAGGTGTTTCTTACCTCTACTACTTTACTAATAAAGCCTCGAAACAATCGGACTGAAAATTAAAAAAAAATAGAAAATAAACTTTGGAAATGGAGTTGTAGTCGTATAATAATAATCTAAGCGGTGAATCTCGATTTCATGACACTAACAGGGAGAAAACGCAAGGGTACAAGCCAAACAAAATACAGAAATTTTTGCATCTATGAAGTACCAAAACACGAGCCAGGCAAGAGAGATGTCTCATCACTTATAAAAAGTAATAAGCGATATCAATACAGAGCTAGGAATTAGGTGATCGAATTATCAAAATTAGAATGGAAATTAAAGGACAACATACATGTTGAGAAAAAATAATAGAAATGGCCGATGAGAACAGCAAACTAATCATTATAGAAGATCTAAACAGTGTAGAATGAGAAAAAAGAAAATACCAAAACGATGGGAAAATTTTGAGAAGAAACCGTAGAGGATAATAGAAGACTTGCTATAAGGGAATAGCAAATACGTCCTTCTGGAATAAAAATATCTGTAAATATACAACACCCAATGTTAGGGTTTAAATCAATTATCAACATGATAACAGTTAAAAGGGTGTATGAGTTTCCAGACAACTAGAATATAGATTAGATCACCATGTGGTAGTAGAGAGAAAATAAAACACATATATCATTCTACAAGAATTATGGTTACAAAAGAAGGAGAAAGAAAAAATGTATAATATAAAATTATAATTTAGAACACAGGCATTACAAAAAAGGCGAACTAAAGAATCCCTAGCGCGGTCATAACACGATATCTATCTGCAAAAGAAGCGATGTCCAAAAGATCCTCTAGGTGCACGTTATGGAGTTGGAAGTGTTTAAAAGACTTCTTGGGTACTAGAAATAATACAAAACGAGGGTTGAGAAGAAACATCTAAAAACTACTTTAGAGCACTAGGCCGACATAAAACCAAGAGTTAGATACTCCCTTGTTTGTACAGATTCAACCAAAAGTTCTTCTACAAATCAAAGTGGTCAGGAATGTTCAAAATGTAATATTTTAGGTCATAGGTGAACAGGGTGCTATGGTAGTATGCCACTAATCAACTGGTGGGAATCTGCAGCAAAAGAAATTTTTATGTTTCCTATTTTTTCTGCAACTTAACTTTGCAAAGTTATCTTTGTCACCTGATCGGGACAACGGACAATCCAATTAATAACTTTGGATTTTCAAGTGGAAAGTATTCGTAGTATGTACCTTCCTGTGGTATTGGCACGTTCCTTATAGACGATGGATCTCTTCCTGTTGACAATTTGGAACAACCCCTATTAGCGATTATATGTACTTAGCAAAATTAAACACAGTCGTTCTTCCTCATGAATTTCACGTGCTTGTCGAAGAGTGCCTACAAGTCACAACAGCTGTAGAGTGGTCTCGACAATAAAGGTTTCTGAAACTAGAATGGTTGGTAAATCGTATATAATGTCATCGACGATGCGTAGTTTTTGGCCGCATACCATGTAAACTGGATCGGTGGATTAGCAGACAATTGCTGAAACTATGTGTGGGTGGCATTTTGTATTTTTAAGTTGTAGTTCTTTCTCTCTAGAGGATTAGCTTCTAGCCAATAAGAGGGTAAATTTGTGATACTTAGCCTGCAGGTGATTTTTTTGCAGTACGATGCTGGTAAACTAACTTTCATTATCTCAACCCGTAAAGGAAGGCGGTTTTATGGATAAGGATTTACGCGATTAGTAGGATTATATCTATATTATCTTTTGATGGCGCAATCTTTAACAATAAAACTATATTTCCCTCGTTAATAGAGCGTGGTAGGAGACCAAAAATATTTATAGAAAGTATTTCCAATTATTGCCGGAATATGGGCATTAATTGCAGGTTAGTTTACTTGGTATGTGCTGTTAGCAATCAGTACAGGTGCGAAAATAGCCGGTTATCTACTACCTCATTCCTGAGTAATGATGATAGATATCCGATACATCACCCGATGTATCGGGTAACGATACGTCGTGAAGTAACATTTTAAGTTACCGCATAACTTATGGTCACCAGCGTCTTGAAAATAGCTGTCTGTATGATCTTATGAATGTTTAATTTTGGGATAACTTTAGGTGTCAACTGGAAATATCTCCATGATTATACCGGTTTGACAGGTCTGGTTTGGTAATTTGTCTCTATGATACAATAAATTTTCATAGAAGTTTGGAAGCACTAAACCATGTAATAATGATACCTTGCACTCAATTCCATCAAATACAGGAATCTCAAGTTACAAGGGTAAGTTGGTATCTGTAACATTTGCTTCTTTCTTCTGGATTTTTTTCTGTTGCAGTTTTCCACTCTCAACCTTCAATAGTGCCTACCTTTCTAATCTCCGCCACTTGGTTCTTTATCTTTCATTATGTTTTCGACATGTTTTCCATTTTACTGTTGATCGAAACCTTCATCTTTTTTCATCTTTGGGCGTGGGCGTACCATTTAAGTGTCTTATTTTTCAATCATCGTTCCATATGACTTCTGCTCGCTTTCTACCCTTGTGTGTGTATTGTAAATTTCTTATAAAATCTAGTTCTCAATTCATCGTCTTGTTTTGTTAGCCATCGAATAGAGTTCTATTTCATGTTGTACCGCTTTTCATGATAGCTTTAAATATCCTTTTCCTTGCTCACATTGTGACTTAATGATTCTATATAAGCTTTTATTGATCTTTTCCCTTTTCTATTTCTTTTTATTTTCCTTTCTACTTTTAAATTCGTTCAGTTAGGCGACTATTGTTGATGCTACTGCTACAACTAATATGGATTTCTTCTTTGCTTGGACGTCAGTTGTGATGAGTTTTCCTCTTTATTTCGTAATTAGCATGCTTACAGACCAAAATTAGAATTTAAGAGAGTTTATTAATTTTGTTGTAGTATACGAAGATGCAGATGTCAGAAGTGTACCTACAACATCATATCTGGAACCGGTATCCAGAAATTTTTTTGGAACACGCTAAGTTACTGCAGAGTCCAAAAGATCAAAAATTACTTTAAAGCTTTAGAATTAGAAGAAAGAAGAGCCTAAGTAGGCTTTATAGCAATTTAAAAAAATATTTCATAGAAGTCCAAAGTAACGTATGTACCAACAAATCTACTAATATAGTTTTATCACTATAGAACTGTCAAACTTTAGAGACAAATTAATTTCTTTTCAAAAGACATCCCAAATGCTCTAATTGTTTGGATGTTTCTAGCTTAATCCACGATAGAGGAAGATAGCGATCAGCAAAACCGTTTTTTTCTGTCAAACCGAACTGTTCTTAATATTGAAAAGGTTATTATAGTCATTTTGAACTCTTGAAATGTCCAGAATGAAAGAGATAGGATAGTTTTTAGCAGAGAAGCCATCTTCATGATTCTTTGGAAGGTTGACAGACATACAAAAGTTTCCACATTCTGTGTTATGCGTTTTGAAGTTGGTTGTAATGGAATTGGGTCGTTCACGCATAACGAAAGAGATGAGTATCTGTTATAGCGTGGTAAAATTCATGAAATAATTGGGACTTGTGTAACAGCAGAGATTAAACTGAAACGCTAGCATCTATGGTACTGAGCAACCACCATATGCTTGGTCTATTATGCTCTTGATGTGGAGCAAACATTTGTGGTGAAAAATGTCTTTAAGCTCTCTGTTTTTCGGCAAAGTTTTCTGCTCAAACTCTTTTCTTCGAAAAAATACAGTCTCTCTATATATAAATATGAATCTATGAAACATTGTATGGTAATAAATTTAAGACATGATAAATTCTTTAAAACATTTATTTACAAAGTTTTCTGAATGAACAGTTCCTCGAAACCATTTGCATTTAAAAACAGATAGTAATATTCAAATAAACTGAAAGATGTATCCAAAAAACCTCTGTTCCTCAGATTTCCTAGAACAACAATAATTTAATACCCAAATATAGCTTGGAGCACTTATATAATTCTAAACTGACGTCACTGAATCGAAAGTTTCATTCACTAATTCGCCTTTCGCAAAACAAAACGCCCGAAAGACTTGCCCGAGGCAGCGTTTTTCCAGTTCCAGAAACTGGCCGGATGTTATTGCCATTCGGGCGATAATTCCACTGACATTTTACATGTTTAATCGCTCGACGCCGGCTTATTGCCTGACCCCTAACCCCTTCGCATTAAATTGTTTTTGGTGTTGCCGTAATTTCCGATCCGCCACTTTGTGGCCGAGCGAGTGATTATTTGCCGACAAATACCCAGAAAACACATTAATCAGGCCCTGATAACATCCGAATGACTTACGCCGTGGCGTAAAAATAATTTTCGTCAATGAGAAGGATTGCGTGAATGATTTCTGATAGGATTCGTTTAAAATTGGCTTGGCTCAGTATTGGTCGGCTATGCAGTGTCCCAATCAGTTGCAGTTGACCAGACCGCTGGTCGAGACTCCTTGTAATTGCAAATTACAGCAGTCCATAGTTTACCAAGAGAAGGAACTTCATATCTTAACTTCGTGCCCAAGTTGAAGCATAGAATTGTTAGTATTTGTTACTATACAAGTTTCAATTTCAACAATAAGACAATGACAAGCTAACATCTCTGGACTGGACTGCAAGTATTAAATTTGGCTAATTTTTGCATTGATCCCAACTATTGGAGTGCTGAAGGAGATCCACTTTACTTGTTCTGAAGTAATCAATGTAATAACACGTACCAGTGCCTCTATGTACATTGGTCTCAAAAACATTGTGCATGGTAAAATAATACTTGTTAATGTTGATTATATTTTATTATCTTCTTAAAATCTCTTCCATCTGGGAAACTTAACATATTACCACTGCTAGTACCAAACTCGGAAAAGAAAGTTGGCGTTAGCCAACTACCTGATATATGAAAAAACCCTAGTTAATATGTCTGTGAATTGTGAAACGATACTACCCCAGGTGAGCAGGGCACACAGTTCCCAGAATGTCACACTCCCCAGAATTCATTGAGAAGTCAAAGATTTATATGCAAAGAATCGATATGAAATTAGACGCATATAGAGGTGCTTCTGTCCAATTCGTAGTTTTATAGGCCACAAATGACCACATTATCCGAGACCTTTCGCTTCTAAAGAAGTCAGTCTTATCGGAGAAAAGTTCTATATGATCAATACGTTGGCGTTTCGATGAATAATTGCGTTTCGAATAAACCATGGAGCACCAAAGATGGGCAAAAATAATTATGCTCAAATCAAAGTAACTTTTTCCAAGTTTTACAACTCACATAATGAACAAATTTAAATTGTTACTGAGAATGCACAGGTGATGAACATACGAGGTTTAACCCAAAAATGACGAGCTAATGAAATCAGTTCGTGCAGCCGAACTGTAACCTGGCAGCAGATAAGACTAGAGTGTAATGCGCATGCGTGAGCGAGGACGACTTGGATCAGCAAATCTGATTCAAATTTTGTGCGAAGTTGAAACATTCGTTTGCAGTATGACGCAGTAAGTCCACCGCGAATAAAGGCATGATGCTAGCAGGATCCACGTTTTGGAAAACCAGCAACTAGGAGAAAATCAGAAAATCTTGAACTTGCACGGGCTACAATTGGAAATCATCGACAGTCCGAGAACTAGAAGATGAGCTGGGAATTCAAAAACTGTGTATGAAATTTTGAGGAAAGATCTTGACATGAAACATGTTGAGGTAAAATTCGTTGTTTTAGAATGCTACCAATCAAACAAAATTTCCTCATCGAAGGTAAAACGTAAGTCTACAGCTACAATCCAGAAACAATTGCCCAATGACAGTCTCCTGGTTTGCCACGTCCTAAGAAGTGCATGATATCCCAAGGTGGTTATTTTAAGGTGGTTCTTGTATTTTGCACCATTTTTACTAAATCTGTAAATTTTGCTATTGTAATTTTAATTATTTGTATTGCATGTGTCGATACTTTCGGAATCGATCGCAAAAAAATAAAAACTATTAATATTTCCCGGGCTCTTAGGAATCTCAGGTTAGGGAAATTTCACTATCTCCCGCTTGAAGGATCTGGCATTAGGAACATGTCGCAAGCGATGGTTGCACGTTGTGACAAATTCGAGAAGAAAGAAGAGAGTAGTACGTCATCTCAGTGCCTCTATTCAGGCATCCATCAGCTTCTTCACCCTGTTTACACCAAGAACAGTCACGACTTTCTCCCTATCGATCGAATTCGTGACGTGTGTAGTAGTCTAACCACTTCAATGTACAGCGAGAGCACAGGGACTGGCTGCCGAAGTCAAGGTCGCCTTTGCAAAGAGCAATCCCTAGCCGTGACTAACAACAGCATGTGCAGAATAGTTAACAAGTTTTCTACGATATTACCCATTTACGAGGAAAACGGGTATCGCTCACACCATCGCCATCAAAGTCGAGACGTTTGCTGACAGTCTGGACCATATAGCCATTGTCGACTGAGTCGTTCGACGCTTTTTAGGGTAAGAGTCCCATTTGGAGCCCACGGCCCACAATAAAGTCCTCCAGCTTATCCACAATCGTTTGCGTCGCTACCACTGTTAACGCTGTTCTCTTCCTCTACCATTTCTCGAACTCGTGGAAAGTGGTAGGCTCTTCATGGTTCTCAAGACTGTAAAGTCTGGTGCGTTGCTTCAAAACCTAACCCATGAACCTTCTGCTAATATTGGAAAAACTGGTGAAGCAGGTAATCTACCTATTAACGACTTTCTAAGACTTGTAGCTGATTCCGGAAAATCAGTTTGAATTATTTCGGTCATTTTACCACCCACCTACTCCTTCAGGTAATGGGAAAACTTACAGAAGGCTTCACCAAGACGCAAACTACCATAACACTTTCGTTAGATATAGCTAAGGCCTTCAAGGGTTGGCGTAACGGCATTGTTTATGAAATGACTTCAGTGTTCATCGTACTGCTGATGATCTAACTAATTCCCTTTCTTTCTCTTCGGCTGAAGGTTTCGTATTAAAGTCATTAGAGAGGCTTCTAGGAACTGACAGCCTTCAAGGTTCCGTGATGCCCTCAGCGATTTAGGGACATGCTCCTTGACGATGGCGCTCGTTATGGCCCTTCCTGGTGATTTAGCATGTTTACAAGGAATTGGACGAGCTTCAAGAATGGTGCACTATGTGAAGAATAGGAATCAACCCTAAGAAGATTGCTGTCGTTCCGTTCACCATTAGGAACAAATTTCGTTGACCACGACACTCGGCAAATTACTTCGATCAGGAGATTTTTGTTGAGAAGAAGCACTAGACCATTGGATAACTGCTGACGATAGAGATGTCTGGCAAATTATGTAATCGTTGAAGGTTTTATATGGAATATCATAGACTAAGGTTCTGTAAAATATTTTCTCTGTGAGGTTTGAGAATGTCAGCTGAAAACGAGTAAATTACATGAAACTCGCTTTTCCCGAAGCTTTCAGTGTCTTTGAGGAATCGCGAGTTAATGAAATCGCTTTAAAATTACAAAGAATGGTGACGATAAAAACCCCTTGTGTGTTTTTGTTGAACCAAAAACAATTCACAGTTTAAAATTCTACAAAATACTCAAGCATACGTGCTAGAGTGAGATTACCTGATTGAGCAAGCTAAAACTTTATTACAAAACAAAATGGTATATTTTGCAGCATTACGGAAGTGGTTTATTTTATTTCTGAGTCGATTCTCTAAGCTCTGAAAATCATGAAATAAATTGCATTTCAGAGCTCATGGCTGAAGAAAGTTGAAATGACGATGTTAATTTTAATAGTTTGCTATATATATGTGCACAACTGAACAAAATGGACCCATATTTTTACTATTATAAATAATAATATAAATAGCACAAGACGAAAAAGAAAGTTTCTAAAGGCCTGTAACAGGCTAATGGTACTTATAAGAATAATAGCCAACAAATTTCCGAACGCTGTCGAGATCGCCGTTTTTGTTGCCGCCGAGCCGTCACGGTTGAGCGGGCCACTTCCGTTGAAACCCCCGCGGTGGTTGTACATGTGCGACAACTAGAGCAATGCGGAAACTTTCAGATTGTACCAGAAGGTTCCAGCACTACGAGAAAGCTCCTGAAGAGGTGCCAGAGATATAAGTAGCACTTAGCAAAGGAAGTCAAGTTAGCGGAAGCACAGTATGATTTTGTATTAGCAGTTCCTTGTGTAGTGCACATAAATATTACTAAATCATGCAATTTCTTGTAAGTAAAATAAATTTGTAGTTTAAATAAATTTATTCGTGTTGTGCACCACTGTCGAGAAACCACTGTGTCAAAAAAATATAAATTTGAAAACGCACACCAATGAAATTAATTGTCTGCGCTAACTAAATTAACCGCTTTATGTCCCTACCGGCAAAATAATTATGGAGATAGATTCACTTCGTTAATGCAAATCGTATTAAAAGCACCAGCCACTTTACATGGACTGCAAATTTATTTTGCAATTTGTTAACATAACGCAGCGCAAAGCTCCTAAGCATGCGGAGCTTGAAATACACGAACGCACAGTAACACTGCGTAAACTGATGCAGATATATAAACTTGTTCAATTACGGCTGTTAAATATGCATTGTTTCAGACAATACCGGTAACAAAAGCGATTTATTAGGCGCTCAAACCAATACATAAATTAGCTGCCATCTAATTGCTTATGTAGTTCGATTTCTAAACGGGAACCATATATTTCTTAGGTTATTTGTTTGAATATAATCTTAAATTTTTTTACGCGAAGTTAGTGGAAAAGGCGCGGCTTCTGAACGTTGCTGAGGGACCCTCTTCTGTTGTACAAGAAATTAGTATCAAGTTTTTCACGACAGGGGCATCAAATCCCCCGAAATTTTGGAAAGGTATAAAGCACAGTTTGAAGACAATGTTCTTAAGAAGACTCGAGCATATATAATTTTGGGAGGACAAGGAGCAGTTGAAAATAAAAATTACTGACGTCTTTCGAAGGCTAGCGTGACTGAGGAGAATGGCACGCAGTCGATGGCGAGGTCTATCGCCAAGAACTTTGAGAAATTCCTGCCCATTGCAAGCCAATGAGAGAACTTTCGGCGCTCTTGGTTTCGAAAGCATGGAACTGTTGCTTATCGCACCCAGGAGAACCTGGAACTCATCTCTGGTCATTTTTGAGATCGAATATTCGGACCAGAAGTGGCGTCGATTGGCCGAGTCGTTCACCTTTGAGGTTATCTCAAAGTGCGGGTGTACAAAAGTGAACCAAAAACATTCTAAGAGTTGAAAAATACCGTTGAAATAGAAATCAAAGCAATTCAAGACATTCGTCGCTGCTCAATAGCGGCTTTTGGGACACTCCTCCAGCATTTGCTAGCCAGTGAAAGCAAGCACTTCGAAAATTGATTACATTGCCACAATGTGTTTAATAAAAAGAAGCAAAAATTATCTTTGTTGATTATTTGGTTGATTTTTAATTAATTAATTATAAATTAAAATAGTTTGACCAAAAGACACAAACATATTGACCAGAAGGTTATGACCGAAAAAGCGTGCGTGGCATTTTGAAAATGTCGCCGTGCAATGGATAAACTTTGGTGTTCTTTACCAAAGTCTGTTCTATAGTAGTCATAATTTGACTTATGCTATGTTATGGTGCATTGGTTTGGTGGCTTAGAACCAGACAGGTCACTGCAGTAACCAAGATCTCACACGTTCAAAGACTGGTGTGTATGAGTATTACGGGAGCAATGAGTTCCACTCTGACGGTAGCTATGAAGCATGCCTGAGTCTCCCTCCACTAGACATCTCTGTGGAGGAGGTGGTACTAAGGTCATCTCTAAGACCGTAGACAAAGGGACTTTGAAACGACAAAGAAGTGGGGGAAGACACTATCGGATTTTAAAGAAGGCCGTACAATGGATTTCCTTTTTGGAAGCAAAGATGGATTCTCTTTCGCCTATCTATAAATTTATGATGCTCTTCAGAATATTTCTGAATGCTGAAGAGGTAACCGAACCATCTTTACAGATGGGTCTAGAACGCATGAGGATATGGGATCGGGTATCTTTTTAAATGATCTGAACCTCGAAATAAGCATAGCATTAAACATACTAACCACATTCTTTCAAGCTGAAGTGTTGGCCATAATGCAAGGTGCAAATGTAATCCTTGAAAGGATCATTAAGAACAAAACAATCAGAATTGCTAGCGATAGCAGAGTTGCTTTACTGGCACTTGAAAGTCCGCAACGTTGTATCTGGAATAATCTTTCAGTGCCAGATTACCCTTGATCAAACCGCGACAAATAATATCCTGCAACTCGTTTGGGTTAAAGGGCATTCTGACTTATATGGTTACGAGCGCGCAGATACTATGCAAGGCAAGGCTCGAAACAACAATTCTGTGGTCCTGAGCCAGCACTTCCACTATCAAGAAATCAAGAAACCTACAATCGACATTGTAGTAGATGGGTCAATATGGAGATGTGCCAACATGCAAGATTAGCTATTAAAATCCAACGACAAAGATGGCTAACTTTTGCAAACAGTTGTCTAGAGGCAAACTGCGACTTAAGTAGGAATATTATCAAGACACTGCAAATTGATGAAGCATATGTACAGAATGGGCCTCGTAGCGGATTCATGCATCCTGCGCTTGCTCCAATTAGAGGATCCATGTTGGGGGAGTTCTGGCTAATATGACCAGCGCTACCCTTCTGACGGATATCCTTAAGTTCAACCAAAGGATCGGTTGGCTTAGCTGATGGGTGTATGGGAGAGGTGGCGGAGGATGTAGTACAATGGGCCCAAGTGAGGCAAGTGCGCGACTTTAGTTACCCTCCACTATATATCCAGAATCCAGGGTTTAGGAAACAAAAAATCGCAAGAACAGGAGAAGAGGAAGACTAAGGAAAACATGACTACAACAAATACTAGATGTGGGCAAGAAATGGGCAAAACAATAGAAGAGATCAAGAGAATGGCATTGAATAGAAGTGAATGGAAGAAATGGGTGGATGAATAAAGTAACCTAATCCAATTCTGACACCCAAAAGGGTACAAAAAAGGGGTGAAATAAGAAGGAGAAGAAGAACTCAATATCTATATTTAAAAAGGAGATGGAGTCTGTGCGAATCCAAAGATGAACATTCAAAACATTTGACACTTTAGATGAACGATTAGGCAGAATAACCTTAGTGTGTTTCATTTCAGGCAAAAGACTATGATACAGAGTTTTCCTCTTTTCATTTTATGGTTTTGGTAGTGTAATTTACATATCAACTAAAGTTGAATTTCACTATCGCCTTTAATTCACAAGTATAAATGAGTCCAGTTTCGGCAATACAAATTTATTATTTGAAGGTGGCCCAGAAAGAGTAATAACTTCGTCGAGTTCCAAAAACAACTATTGCAATAAAGTTTATCGGCTTGTTTATGACTGTTACAAAAAAGATCGGGCGTCCAATATAAGCGCCGTGCAGTGAGCAGAGTTCGGTATTTTGTCTTAGATGTGGAAGTGCTGCGCACAAACCGACATTATTGCCTCTTGCACAACTGCAGGTAGATAAAAACTAATTTAAGATAGAAAATAGAAGTTGCCATGCTGTCTCCCTCCTCTCGCTCTTCCGCAGTTTCTCTTCCTTGTCGAAAGGGGGGAGCAAATCAGAGCGCCTCACTCTTCGCGCCGGCCTCTCTGTCCTGCCCGCGGCGCGCGGCTCTCGCCGTCTCGGCCCCACTCGCTTACCTGCCCAGCCTCAAGTTCTGACTTACCTGTGCGCGTTCGGCCGGCGCCGCCCCGACTCGACCGCGCTCGACGCGTTCGCACGGCCGCGAAGTTAAGTCATTTGACGTCAAGGCGTTGCGTGAAGTTCGTTCGGCGCTCGCTGTGCGCGCAACAAGTGTTCGAATTCAAAGACTCGCGCGCTCCAGTGAGCCCGGTGCGCCAGTGCCGCGGGAAATGCGCGCGGTTGCAGTTTTCGCGTCCCTCTGAGGCTGCCGTTAATGAGTGCCTGACTTTTCCAGTTCTGGATACCTCGCCATGGGCAAGTTCCTGCCGCTTTGGGGGGCCCTGCTCGCCCTTTGCGCCCTGTGGCGCGCCGCGAGCTCCGTCATCGACGAAAGAGGTGAGTCGAAACTGCGCGCTCGAATGCCCCGTTACCATCGCTATTGCCAGTGTTGTTTCTTATCGATGTTTTTGCTCTACGAAATGCATTCGGCGATAAGAGCGGCGCGGCGTCTGCTTGGCGAGGAAAATAAATGCGTGATTCACGAGGAATGAATAAACACTTTAAAGGCCCATTTGGCCGCTTAATTGGCGCTTGAAGTGGCACCGAATTTCTTGGACTCGCGTTAAGGAACCGTGCCTGTCGATTTTATACCAACTGCGGTAATGTTGAGCGAACTCCAATACTTTTTACTATTCACTGAACGTAAGTTGTAGGCGAAAATATTGGTAAGCACCATGCAAGTTTCGTGTTGACAACTTGGTACGTGCGAGCAGAGGTACGTTCGTGGAATGCAAGCCTTGCGATAACTTTAGATAAGTTAATTAGCCACACGTTTGTTTGGCTATATATCTATTTGTAACTTATCAGTTTAATTAGATTCGTTAATGATTAATGCGCATGTTATATGGTAGAGGTAATACTAACCATAGAAACTGGCAAAACACGTGAGTTGGTAAATTAAAACTTGGTCAAATTACTGTTTTTCTAATTTAATTCTATCCAATTTTCTGATATTTACAATGATGTTCCATCTGATTCCAATATAATCTTCAAGGCCCTCTAGAGTTGTAACTTAATTTATTTGTTTCAGCATTCTTGTGTTTTTCCTCTTCGTCGCCATAATTCGGATAGTTTTCGCTGACACCATAGACTTATTCAGTTGAATGTAGTTTGCATGGTGTAAATTGAACAAGATTTCAAATAGCTTTTCTTCCATAAGAATTTGTACCTCGCGCTTGGTTACCAAATTATAGAACACAAACATTGCGATCATGACGAGTTTTCTTCTAGTAGCCTTCCATCCAATTCGATTGTTCTTATATTGTGTTTTTCTTCTTTGTCGATACCACAGATTCTATTCAGCTTGCTGGATTCTGCAGGGTGTCAATTCAACAAAATTATTTTTGGACGTTTTTGATAACTTGATCTAATATGATTTCGGATATGCCGGATTTTCTTCTTCTACTGGCCTTTCGATTGTTCCAAAATAATCTTGAAAGTTCCTCCGTTGCTCTGCTTTGATTTAATTGTTTACTTCTTCAACGTGTCATGTGGTTTTCGCTAACATCGTGTATTTTATTCGATTTGGTGTAATGTGCTGGATGATTTTTTTTTCTTTCGGTGGTCTTCATTATGATTATTCCCAAATATTCTTTGCAAGTCTTGCCGTGTCTTAATTGAATTTTCCTTCTTCGTATATATTTCGTACGGTTTATGATGATACCTAGGATTCTGTTCCTTTGGTTGTAGTGTGCAGCATTAAAAATTGCCAAAAAAAATTTTAGGTATTTATTATGAAGCTGATTTACTAATTGTTAGTTTTACCATTAGATTCTCCATAGAGATAATACTTTACGCTTAGGCAGCAAATGATGACAGATTAACTTTATTGAAAGCATGTGATTGCTTCAATATATTTTAACAAATCCCTCCGTTACTGTACACTTTTATTGTTGTTTTTCTTCTTCGTCACCACATTTTGTAGGATTTTCGCTGATATAATGTATTTTGTTCAGTTGGTTGTAAACTCAAAAAAATTGTTGTTGAACATTGTTTATAAAACTCTACTGACTTTCACATATCTTTATCTCCATAGAGTTTGTACATTGCGCTCGGTTAACAAATGGTGGAATACAACCAAGCGATCAAGACGAGTTGGCTTCTTTTGAACGATTTTCAAATGAATTTTCTTCTTCCAGTAGTCTTCCATCCAATTGTTCCAAAATTTTCTTCGAAAGTCTCTTCATCGCTATACTCTAATTTGGTTATTTTTAATTTGTTGCACTTTTCTTATTCGTCACTATATTTCCTGTGCTTTCCACCGACACCGTGGTTTTCGTTCATCGTATAAATTCAACAAAATTATTGTTGTGCTTTGATTTTCTTTCTCTTCATCGCGCTATTTTGATGATACTTGCAGGATTTCCGTGCCTTCAAATAAAGTCACTTCAATCGAATTTGTACTTCGCGCTTGGTTAAAAAGTGATGGAATACGAACGTTGTGGTCATGTTGGATTGATTTTGAAATTCATTTTCCTCTTCCAGTGGTCTTCCTCTTAAAATATTCTTACAACTCTTAATTTAATTATTCTAGTAGCAAGTTGTTCCGTTGGTTCGAATTTGACCAGCTTGTTGTTGGATTGCTTTTTTATAACAAATTTTGATGATACATGCAGGTTTTTTGTATCTTCAAAAAGCTTTCTTAATAGAGTTTCTGCTTCACGATTAGTTAGTAAGTGTTAGAACACCAAAATTGCGGTCATGGCGAATTGACATTTGTTTTCAAACGCATTTTCTTCTTTTTTCTGATTATTTCTTTTTAATCCTTAATTTAATTATTCCAACATCATTAAATTACCTTCTTGATCAACAAATTTGGTATGGCTTTCGCTAATACCGTGGATATCGTTCCGTTAGTTTTAATTTTCATGGTTTTCAAATCTATTTTCTTCTAGTGGTTTTCCATCCGATTGCTCCAAAATATTCTTGTAAGTTCCTCCGTTGCTGTCTTAATTTATTTTTTCAATGATCTTGTTTTTCTTCTTTAGTATACTTCACATGGTCTCCGCTGATACCTACGATGAATTGTTCCGTTAATTGTAATTTGTAGAATTCAAATTCGTTGTTCGACACTTTTATGTAACAAATTTCTTCATTTTTACCATTCCGCTATTTTTGACGGTACTTGCAGGCTTTTTGTACCTTCAAATTGTTTTACCTCCAAAAAGATTATACTTCGCGCTTGGTGGAAGCTTTTTTTTTTGAAGCACTTAAATAGATTTCCTTCTATTGGGTTTTCATCTAATTGCTCCGAAATATTCTTGCAACTCTTTCTCCGTTGCTGTATCTAAATTGAATTGTTCTAGTATTGTTCTTCTTTAAAACATTTCGGTAAATGTGCCCTATTCTGAATCAAATGAAAAAATATTTTTGTTTTTTGTACATGGAAATGATTAATATCGATTATAAATCCACAAAGACACCTGTCGAATGAGGAATAACGAGGAACATCAAGAAAAATGTGGAAAATAAGGTTCTTGGGTGTTCCAGAATGCCAAGATAGCCACAGAAGGGCAGTCCGTTCACGATTTGGAATTTTGTTCCATTGATTGTGATTTACTGGGTTCAAATTCAACAAAATTGTTGCTGAACATTTTTTATAAAATTAATTTCCTCTTTTTAATTGCCAGTTATCTTCAAGTCTTTTTATGGGCTTTCCATGTCTTCAAATATCATTACGTCCATAAACTTTTTACCTAGCTGTCGCAAATAAGGCAGTACTGTCATTAAAGTAATGGTGAACTGATTTATATTGGAAATTTTGAAAGGGATTTTCGTCTTCTAGTAGTCTTCCATCTGATTGTTCAAAAATAATATTTTTAAATCCCTTCGTTTCTTTATCTCCACATTTCGTCTAGTTTTCGCTTATACCGTACATTTTCATTCGTTGATGGTAACTTTCAAGATTCAAAATGGATAAAATTGTTGAATATTTTTATAATTTCAATTTTCTCTTTTATTATTACCATTTTTGATGGTTCGTGTAAACATCCACAAAACTTGTACCCCGCACTTGGTTCACAAGGATTCAAATGTATTTGCTTCTTCCCTTGAACTTGCATCTGATTATTTTAAATTACTCTTTGCAAGCCTCTCTGTTGCCTTATCTTAATTTAATCGTTCTGACATTATTATGTTTTTCTTCTTCAAGGGTTTCCGCTGATACATAGCATATGTTTTGTTGTTAGTTGTAGTTTACAGTTTTTTATAACAAAACTTTAACTTCAATTATTTCAGTTTTACCATCACGCCATATTTTTATTACCTGCAGACTTTCCGATCTTCAATAAGCTGCATCTCTATAAAATTAGTACCTTCCTCTTATTGGTTAACAAATAGAATATCATCAGTGCGGTCATGGTAAATTAAGAATTTTGAAATGGATTTTCTTCTTCCTGTGTTTTTCCACCTGATTGCTCCCAAATAATCTTGGAAAATCCCTCCGATGCTGTGTCTTAATTTGGTTGTTATAGCATTATTGTTCTTCTTCTTCGTATTACTTCTGCTGGTTCAGTACCGTGGATTTTTGTTCTGCGTTTTGTAATTTGTACGGTTCAAATTCTACATATTATTATTGCGCGTTTTTTAATAGGCCTTATCATTAATATTGATTTATTTCGGTATTGTTAATTTTACCATCAGGCCATTTGTGGCGGTACTTGCAGGCTCAACAAATGATGCAGTACCATCATTACGATCGTGATACATGGATTTCCCTTCTTCCATCTATTTGTTCCAAAATATTCTTTTAACTTTCCTCATGTGACTTAATTTAATTGTTCTATCATCATTGTTTTTTTAACTTGTTTGGTATGGTTTGTGATGTTACCTACGATTTTGTTTCGTTGCTTGTAATTTACAAGGTTAGAATTCGAGAAATTATTGTTGAACTTTTATTCTTCACTCAATTTTACCAACGCATAATTTTTTATGGCACTTAACGGTTTTGCATGTCTTCAAATAGCTTCATCCCCATAAAGTTTGTACTTCATTGCGGTCATGACGGATTGACTACTTTTCAAGGATTTTCCAATGGATTTTCCTCTTCCACTAGTCTTCCATCTTCCAAAATATTCTTTGTATGTCCTCCAAGTGCTGCAACCTTAATGTAATTGTTCTAGTGTCAATGTTTCTTCTCTTTTATCAATGTGTTTCTTATTGGTTTTCGTTGATATAATAAATTGTGTTGAACATTTTTTTATAACTCTCATTTCCAGTTTTATCATCACAGTATTTTAGTAATAATTGCATTGTATTTTCGAATAGCTTTACTCCTTAGTGATGGAACATTGACATTGCGGTCGTGGTGGGTTAACTCTTTTGAGTAATTTTCTTCTTCCAGTTGTCTTCCATCTGATTACGCCAAAACAACCTTCCAAGTCCCTTTGTGGATGAGCCTTAACTTAATTGTTCTAACATTATTTTATTTTCCTTCTTCATCGGCATATTTCGTATGATTTGCATTGATGTCGTGGATTTTGATCAGCTGGTTGTAATTTGCAAGGTTCAAGTTCGACGTTGCTGAACTTTTTTTCGAAGAAAATTCTTGGTGAACCTTAATTTTTCTCTAATTTCCAGTTTTACTACCATAATAATTTCTGTGTCTTCAAATAGCTTTACCGTAGAGTTTAAACTTCGCGGTTGGTTAGCCAATGATGGAATGCCATCAATGCGTCATGATGAGATGACTTTTTTGAGGCTTTCTAATGGATTTTTTGTTTCAATGGTTGCAAAATTTTTGCAAGCCCCGCGGTTGCTTTGCCTTATTTTAATTGTTATAGCATTTGTGTGTTTTTCTTCTTCAACATATTTCGGTTGGTTTTTATTCCGTTGATTATAATTTACAAAGTTCAAATACGACACATTTGTTGGACACTATTTTTATAACGGAGCTCTTCAATTTACCATTCCGTCATTTGCAATGGTACTTGCAGTCTTTTCCTATCTTCAAAAAGTTTTTCTTCATAAAGATTATACTTTGCGATTGGTTAACAAATGATAAAATAGCATAGATTTTTGTTCAGTTGGTTGTAATTTGCAGGTTGTTATTGAACGTTTTTTTATAAGTTTAAATTTTGTTCTCTAATTGTCAATTTTACTATCGCGCGACTTTTTATGCTTGTAAGTTTTTGGTATCTTCAAATAGCTTTTCTCCGCAGATATTGTACTTCGCGCTTGGTTAACAAATTGTACAATACGATAATTGTGGTTATGATAGGTTGATTCCTTTTGGAGGATTTTCAAGTGAATTTTCTTTCTTCCAGGAGTCTTATATCTAATTACTTAAAAACATTCATTGTAAGTTCCTTCATTGTTGTGCCTTAATTTAATTGTTTTAACAGTATGCTGTTTCTCTTCGTCGTCGAAATGTTTGCTTTAGTTTTGACCGATACCGGGGATTTTGTTGGTTGTAATTTGCTAACTATTTTATAAAACTTTCATTTTATTTCTCCTAATCGCGATATTTACGTGCTTTCCGTATCTTCAAGTAGTTTTACCTTCATAGATATTTTGTGCCTCCCGCTTGGTTAACAAATGATAGAATACCATCGTGATGGATTAGTTTTTAGGGATCTTGAAATAGATTTTCTGCCATTGGTTATCAATAATAATCAAAATAATCTTTCGAAATCCTTCTATTATATAATTTAGTTCTAGCACTATTGTGTTTTCTCCTTCATCATTATTTCCTAGGGTTCTTACTAATACCGTGTATTTTTACAATTTACAAGGATTAAATTCGAGAAAAAAATTTTTAACGTCGATTTTATTTCTCCAATGACTCGTATCTTTCCTCTATATACTCTATACTTTGCGCTTAGATAACAAGCAATGGAATACCAACATTGCGACCTTCTCAAAAGGATTTTCTTGCTTGTGACTATTTTTTCTGGTTTTGTTTTTCCTTATTTCATCATTTTTTTACTTCCCCTGATCGTTTATTTTATTATTCCAAGATATTCTGTCTAAGCTCTCATTCGCTGCATTTGCTCCAACTCTAGGACTGTTCTCTCTTTTCAGTTTCCCATTTTGAACTTTACCTTTTCTAATTTACTTGTTGGATTCTTCGTTTTTATCCCCATTTTTGCTATTTTTTATTGTTTCGCTAAACTTATAAAATTGCTGATACATATTTTTATGACGTAATTTCCATTAAGGTTGCTTTTTCTCTTTATCTGACCTCTATTAATGATGGATTTTTTATATCTTTAAAAATAGAGTTTATAGGAAGTTTTTTCATTGCTTACGTCAAGGTTCTCGTTTTATTGTTGCCTTGCTAGGCTTAAATACGAACCGGAATGATACGCGTCTCGCGGGGCTGTGGTCCAGTGAGATCTTCCTAGATTATTTTATCCCTTTTTTCTCTTCATTTTGCATGACCTCTTTATTGATCGTAGATTATTCTATATAGTATTTCTATTGTCTTTAGTCTCATTCCTTCTGTTTCATTTTCATCGGTTGCGCTTCCCAAATTATTTTACTCACTATCAGTGATAACCACACTGAAATAAAAAAAATCTCTCTTTATTTTTCACCTACAATTTTTAACTTTACTACAACTTTCGCGCTTTGAATTTTACTAATTTGCTAGTGTGTTTGGAAAATATAAAGGTTTTCTCAAGCATACATTTCTCGGCACTTATCTAGCATGAGTGAATAAGCATCTATGCTTAAACGCATACATAATCGGGGATCTGAAACATTTGAAAACTTGTTTGTATTAAAATAGAGCAAGCAAATGGGACAATTAAAACAAATTGAAAACAGAGTAGTGCAGACAATCAATTAACGAATGCATCATGGAATGATGTACGATATGAAAGTCGCACAATAAGCGTAAAAAATGATCATCAGCGTAATTGCAGCCAGACGGTCAGTGTGCATTTAATATTTGTAGTTTACAGAAGCTTTCATAATAAGAAAACAAACTGAAAACATAATCCGCCCATCGAGGCCGACCATTACGCAGAGGTACAAAAATGTCGAGGAAGTACAAAGAGGCAGTTGTTCGCAGGAAGCGTTTTGCAGTCCTTATCTGCGGCAGAATCCTTGCAGCATTTGCTGCCAGACGCGCAATCGCGTCGCATGCGCGCTTAATCACCCCTTTGTTGCAATTAGCGCGATCTGTGCTCTGTAATCAGCCGAGCAATTGCGGCGGGGGGCGCAGCGCGTCTGAAACTTTTAATTCGTGGCCACGGATTAGTGTAATTTCGTACGCTGCTGGAAGCGTGCACTGGTGGATTACTGAATGGGTCACAGGGCCAGCGAAGTCAGGGGTCAATTGCCATCAGTATGCAACATGCTCAGACTCTGGCACTTGAAAATCTAAACGCACTGCCACAAATGTCCAGACGAGCGACTGCTCCGTCATGTGGCTACGCCAACTGAAGCTGTTATTCGGGATAATTATAAGGAAGTTAAATTGTGTTTGCGATTCTACCACTAAGAAAGTCCGAAAATAATCAAAAGCAAGTTCGTCTTGCATCCTGAAATGAAGCAGAGGTATAGTAGGTCTTAATGGTATGGGTGCTTGTAGAAGAATTTATACATTGATTTATACAATTAAAAGGCAGGGGAATTCTAAGAATTAACATGAAAGCTTCAGCAATAAAAGAAAAAGGCACAAGCGATTGCGTCGTTTCTATCAAGCCAGCGCAGTTAGAAAGTATAATGCACAAAGATGCAGGCTCAATCCAGGTAAGGCAAGGCTTCTTTGTCGCGAACGTGCAGCAACACCTGCTCTGGTCTATGAATTTATTTCTTGCAATTAACAGCAAGCTTTCAAGGTGCATACTTTACATATTCGCGTTTTTAATCCCCTAATTACCGCTGTAAATGCGTCAACGTGGCAAAAACTTATTTGCGCTGCCTGTTGGGCTCCTCGGGCTCTTAATTGCTCTCAGGCGGGCATAATTTACGTTCCGGAGCGTTTTAGCCACTTCTAAGCGGCAGCTGAATTCAGTAAAAAAGGGCATGGGGGCGAATTTCGCCCCGCGCAACGCGCAGCGCGCTCACGAGCGTTTCCGAATAATGGGACTTAATTGGATTCGTTTCGGCGCGATCCCGCACCAACGTCCGGCTAATTAGGGCCCGCCGCCAAGGCCCTCTCCTTCAACGTCTTCGCCGCCATGCAGGAGCGCGCAGTGTGGAAGAAAGGCAGGTATATCATATCTAATGGCATTGATGGGCACGGGACCGTGAAGTACTCGGCTGCGGCTCGGCCTCAGGTGGTTAGCCACAAATGCCAAAGAATGCCGAGGAAAAAGCTCGGCCGCGCCGCGATGGGGGAGTAACTGTACGTTCGGACTGCCCGGATCGCCGCAAAAAGCTGGAGAAGGAAGTTGCAGCGAACGCGAGAGCCCAAGCGGGAGAGCGATCAGAGCTTTCAGGCGGGCTTGCACCGCGCTCAGCCTGCGGCGTAAAAGTAATTAAAATGATGTAGCAAGTTCCGGCCCGTTTTTAACGAGATCGCCGTCATGCCAAGAACTAGCAGCCTTCTAATTACCACCTCTATTGCAGAAGTGCGCGCGTAGCGAAAAATATCGAGAGCCATTTTAATAACTGTAATTCCGCCCTGTGAGACTGCGAGTAATTTGGAGCAAAATCCCTAGTTATGCAGATAATGAAATAGAAAACCGAGATTGTTAATTACAATTTTAGCTTCTGGAGAAAATTGGGCCCGAGAGTAAATTTGAAAGTTTCATTTGTGCTTCCGTTCTACATACGGAGTTTATAGACACTCGACGCAATTCCACAGGTAGTCATTTGTCATATTTTGAAGTTTGCCATTTAAAGAAACTTGTCCCAAATGAAACGAGCTGGTAAATTGATTCTGTAGGTATTTGCAAGGAACAAAGTGAGGGGAACAATGAAGACAATTTTTACAGAAAAATACGTGATAAGGTTTCTTGTCTCTACCTCCGTTGAGGTCACCGCGTTCTAGGTAATTAAAAAGGTGATTTACCTCACACGAAAAATATTCTTCCGGTTTGCATCTTTATTGTGTACTCCTTGAGTAACGAAGACAATCTACATGTTGATAATAGAAAAAAAATTCATTTCGTAAGAATGGTTGTGTTTTTATCAAGTTTCAGTCTAGCTCATGATTTCTAACAAAAAGAGACAATTGTAGTTTCCAGTAAAGATTCGGTCATTAAGATAAATGGAAGTAAGAATTTTTTTTATATTTATGTGATACATAGAATGTGATGTTTATTCACATATATGTATATATATATATATATATCAGTGAATAAACATCACATTCTATGTATATCTATCTATATATATTATATATATATATTTAGTTATACAATATCAGGGTCGAAGGCTCGAAGGGCTATTTTGAGGGATATGTTCATGTACCTACCAAAATAATTTATCTGAAATATTAAGAAAAGCTTAATGGCAAAATGTAAAGTAGTGATTGCTTGCTCAACATATAAAAACACATACTTTGTAGCACAATAGAAATATGCCCAGATCCTGCTACACCTCCGACGGAACTCTCTTATAGACCTATGAGTCTATTACCTATTACAGCTAGATTTAATAGAATATTAGAAAAGAATTCCTTGCGTAATACTATCCCCAATCTTCAAAAAATAGCCTTGAAGACAAGGAGGTATGTGCTTCTGCTTTCCTTGATTTTCAACAAGCTTTTGATAAGGTCTGGCACATAGGGCTACTTTCCAAAATAAAAAATAACTTTACTGGCCCAATATAAATTATCCTGAAGTCCTACCTTAGCGAGCGATATTTTTAAGTAAAAAGATATGACGAATTATCAAATCGGGAGTACCGCACGGTAGTGTGCTTGGTCCATTTCTCTATCTAGTGTTCACTAATGACGCCCCATTAATGGGCGATACGCTATTGGTCACTTTCGCTAACGACTCGACAATCCACATCCACATAGGACATCAGAAAAGCTACAAAACCACTGAAGCAAAGGAAAATCATGTAAATCCGTACAAATTCAGTCAAGTAACATTCACCAGTCGGAGAATCAACCAATAGCTCACAACTTAGTATAAACAACATACCTATTCCTATCAAAGAAGAAGTTAAGTATCTTAGAAGGTATCTGAATCACTTAATATGGAGAGCTCATATAAAAGGCAAAAGAAAAAAGTTACATCTAAAAATTAAAATATGAACTGGCTAATTAAAGAAAATCTCAATTATCCATGAAAAATAAGCTTCTTATCTATAAAACTATCATAAAACCGATCTAGACATACGCAATCGAATCTAGGGGTGCAGTAAATCCAACGCCAAAATATTGCACATAAAAACCCCCGAATGATAGCCGACGCACCATGGTTCTGGAAATGACATTCATCTTAGAAGGAATCAAACCAAAGGCCACCAATTTCAAAAACAGATGTATAGGACATAGTAATCAACTCATAGACGAACTATTCAGCCACCTATCGAAACAAGACTGAAAAAATTATGACCAGAAAATCTTTCCAATTAAATCCCATCGAACTGTTAATAGATGGTTTCTGACAAACCAATCCACTTACATACTATTGTAAATAAGCAATATTATAACGCAGACTTTCCAAGTCCAAAACTCCCACTTTTTTGGAGGGCGATTGTATATTGGAGCAACTCACTCACTCCTTGTTTTAGTTGTTTTGAGGCCCATATCGTTCTTGTTTGGTTGACCTTACGTACTGGCCGCTTTTGTTACTACCTTATGGAAGAATAGCCATTTTCAGGCGATTGTGAGTGTTACGCTTCACTTCGTAGTATCTATCAAAACTGGTAATGTTTAAGATGGGGTAAGCTTGTAGAGTTTTATCGCCTATTTTCTCAGGGACTCCCTGATTGTGAGAATTTCTGCGTTTCTTTGGAGGACCTTCTTCAATACCTGGTTGTGTATTACTTGCAGCTTTTTAATGTTGTTTTAGCATCATTGGTCTGTATATGGTTTTGAATGTGGTCATCTTGTTCTTTGGAGATGACTTACTAGCCAAGAGCATAGGAATACCTGACTCCACTGCTTTTATCTTCCTAGCTGTTTCATCCACGTGTGTCTCCCAGGTGTCTATAATTGTGCCGAGATGGTCAAGTCTTCTCTCCTCGTTTTCGCCATCACTGCTGAGCTTTTCTTCGGATTGATTCCGATAATGGACCAATACGGTCAAAACGCCAACAAATATTCACTTGCTTTATCCTAAAATTCTTGTTGCGAATAAAATATGCAAGCCAAAAAATGTCAATATTTATGAAAATTCATCAAATCCACAATAACCTTAGACTACACGTACGTTTCTCCGATTGAAGTAAATAAATTAATGTTAACCCTCAGTTGGGCTGTGATATAAACAGAAAAATCGAGGTGAATGGTGTAGAAGAAAAACTCGAAAAAATTCTTGGCAAAACACGTAACGTTCATTACACAGCTTTTCCAACCTATTAGCTTCAGGAACCTTAAATCGAGAAAGGTTATAGTGAAGCAAAAGTGAAGACCTTAAATGTATTACGCATCTAAAATGTATGGTGCAACAAAAATTGTGTAGCTTATCTATTGAAGATAAAAACTTGACTATAAAGAGATTATAAAAAATGTACAAAAAGCAAAAGCTGAAATACAGAAAAACTTTGACGAGTAGCTGGTTTAATCGTTGATCAACTAATACCAGGCGGTAGTGGTAGTTTGAGTGATGTCAACTCGGTTAGGTTTTTTGACAATATAAGAGAAGCACGGCATGACCAAAATTCTATTTTATGGGTTAGAAATAAACACAGATGCATTAGGGCAACTTTGTGTCTTTGTGAATTCATATAATGTTAATAAATGAGTCTCCCATTCCAAGCTTTGCTTTCAATTGTCCAACTGAACAAAGAAACTCGTAACAAATATTATCCAATGAACATTATCTATTTAACCTATTTCATCGCTTCAAAATTAACAATTTTAATGTAAAACAGCATCGACCAGAAAAGGCAACTTTGAGAAGAAATCCTTCAACCCCTGAATAAGTCCTGTATTCTAAATAAAAACGCCAATAATAAATCTTATCCGTTTAGGGGTTGTTTATATAGGCGCGACAGTAATAAGTTTCAGCACAAAGTATTAGTAAATTTGTAACGACTCATTGATGTTTATACAACATTAATAGTGTATATTAAACATTGAGTGCATTATATTGCTATCACTACCACGATTACTCATTATCGCTCTAAGCGACTCTAAAAGAACCGCAATCTTGCATAGAATAATTATCGGATTAACTTACACTCTCCTAATAGCTGAGAATTTAGTTAAGCATGAATTAACCATTTCTTCATTTTAATTCAGATCCATTTCTGGTACGCTAGCCCTTGTACCCTTATGTGTATTAAGCCTTAGGGCTTGTTCACATATTTAGTGTGTAATAATAGGCGCATATATCACGTTCCCTCGAGTCCTCTCAGTGAGAATGGAACCAAAAGTATGCAATTGTCCAATTCATTGAAATAACTTACTAAATTATTAGTGGGCATAAAGCAATTTATTTTTTAGTATATATTAAACATGTAGAAAGAGTAATGAACATAGAAGATATTTGTGATGCAGGGTTAAGATCTAGATAAATGTTCTGTGGAACAGATAGAATTAATAAGATTAATTACTCGCTTTATCAATAAATTCAATAATAATGTATATAAAACATGCGACTGAGTTAAAGTAGAGCAATAATGAATTCACTGTTGAGCAAAGGCTCGGCCGCTAGGAGCGTGTATTTTAATCCGAGACTTATCAATCCACGCGGATCACATTTTTCATCGAGCCGCTTGATACAATAAAAATATCGTAAATATGCTGCAGCTATTCTGAGCTGACTTTGCCTTCTGACATTTTTGGCTACTACTGCATAAATGCCAATGATTACTAGAAATTTGCTCGCTTATCTCCGTTTTCCTACACGCGCACTTATGTAAACAGGCCCTTATGTTGCTTCCTTTTTTTTATAATTTTTAATAAACTATATTGCATCGAATGTTTGAAAAGTCGTTTCTTTCACGACGTCTTAAGTTCCATTAAATTTTAATTTTTCCGTTTCTTCTTTAAAAAATTACTCTTAAAGAAGGAAAAACAAAATACAACAAATGCTAACCCTCAAATATTTTAATGTGGCTAAGAACAGTAAGAGAGATAATGGAAATAGCAAAGCAGTGTTGAATTCATGTGCGTATAATTTAATCTGAAGCTTATTATATTAATCCATGGACATTACGGTTTTTCTCGAGCCGCTTGGTGCGATAAGTAATCTTGCAAATGATAACAATAGAATGAATCCTTTATTTTTTATTTTTTACTTTTGTTTACGCTGCTTACGGCACTGATGGAGTGGCCACTGACGTTGCTAATACTGTATAAATACCACTATGTCAGTTATAAATTCGCGTCCGCATATGCTTTTCTGAGTGTTATTAAGCAAGGAACATGTGAACAAGCCCTAATAGACTATGCAGATTACGGTTTGGTGTAGTAATGAGTACTCTTTTAAACTTAGCATAAACACACTCAATGTTTTCTCTGCTTTCGTTTCATTGTTAATACTAGCCAAATACCAATTAATCACTATACATTCGCTCTCTCATCTACGTCTTATTATGCACAGCCCTCTTGAGTGAGGAGGTGAGGGGTAGAATTCCCCTGATCCGTGGTGTCTAGATGATCGGAAAACCTCCAATATATTATTTTTCATACTAACAAAGTTTTAACTTTTTAAAAATTGCTCAATTAACTCATGATTCTATTCTGTGCAAATTTAAAGATTTGTTGGTATTGACAAACTGCCTGAAATGATATTCTAAGTAAAATACATGGGTTGTTCCGTATGTATCGAGGTTTATAGTATAAAAAATGAATTACCCCAACAAAAAATCTAGATTAAGTAAAAATGATATGAAAACATTGAGTCGGTCACCTTTAAAGTAGACATTTTGGGACCTCGCACGCTTTTGCGACAAACCAAGAGACTTCTGTTGCGTGACTGAGCTATTGTTTCCGATTGTATCGGAAGATTCAAGTTTCATCTCTGATTAAGGTGTTTTTGAGAAAAAATACGATTCCTTGGTAGCAGTCTGAAAGAAATTGTTAGCAACTGCAGCACGATCTTTTTTGCTCTGATGCAACCCGTTTTATGTCAAGTTCTTTTATCAAAATTGTAGATGCGACAAATTTAGGAATTTCTGACTGTCAGTCGTTGATACTTACCAGTTGTAACCCGTGCAAGTTCTTTCTAATGCTTGTTATTGGTCTTTTAAACCGTTTGTATTATGCCTTTATACGTACTACACTCATGCCATCGTTCCAACTTCGTACAAATTTGATGCAGATTTATTGATCCTAGTTGCCCTCATTCACGCATGCGCATTACAGTCTACCCTCATTTGGTGCCAGGTTAGATCGCGGTTGTATAAACTATTTTTATTATATTAACATTGGCTCGCTATTGTCTGGGTAAACCTGACACGTTCATCATCTGCACATTCGCACACATGATTGTTTAAGGCAGTAGCAAACTTAAATTGATTTATTATGAATAGTAAAAATTGCAAAATTGCTTTATTAGTAACAGTTGAAGATTAAAAATAAATTTTGGTGGCGCGTAGAATTTTTTTCTGGGCCTCCATCACTTTTCGACACCCCTTAACAGTACGTGTCGGTCAATGCGGTAACGAAAATCTTTTAGATGATACTAATAAAATAGGTCCAGTCTGCTTCTATTGCTAATACTTTCTAAATACCCATCAGTCGCTACGTATTTGCTCGCTCATCTGCACAAGCCCTTAACACTATGCGGATCATGGTTTTTCTTGAGCCACTCACTGTAATATGAATAAGCTGTAAAATGAATCCAATAAAAAATATTTAGTGTTTTTTCGGTCTTAGTTCGCGCTGCTGCTATGGTTAATACCGAATTAATACTAATTAGTGTTTACACATTTCTTCATGGAACATGTGAACAAGCCCTTAACCATCTACGCGGATCACGGCTTTTCTCGAACTAGAGAAGTTTGGGTGTTAACACAACAGTTGGTAAATAAACTGGAAGTCGAGAAAGTAGAATACTGCAAATGATATTTAGGGAAGTTAAGGAGGGAGACGAATGGAGCACAAGAACAAATGCGGAATTGGCAGACGAAAAGGAATAAAAAAAAGTAGTTCAATAAAGTAGATTACCGTGGTTGGCTCATACAATAAGGCAACCAAATGGCCAATTAAGATTATAAGCTGCAATTAGGAAGTCGAAATATAAGGGGCAGACCAAAACAGACTTGGGTAATTATAAAATAACAAATTGAAAAACACCGATACTCAACAGGAATAAGTAGAGTAAAAAGATCCATGGGTCTTCAGGCCTAAGTATTGAGGTATACACGTCTTACTGCACGCGAAATGTGTAAACAAGCCCTAACAATTCTCCAGTGTTCCCCTGTAAACCAAGCAAATAATTAGGCGAAATCTAATTTCCAAAATAGGCAAGCGCCCAATCCAAACCGTTCGTTTGCACCCGGCTGCACTTTGCAGCTGTACACACAGTATATTAAACTTAAAATAACCACATGACGTCCGCGAATTGTTGCTACGTAGCGTTGTCACTATAGTGTGACAATAAATTGGTTCAATTAGGCAGGGAATTTAATGCGACTTTGAAATTCATTACCTCCAATTAAGGTTACCGTTTGAGCGCCTGAAACTCTGTGCCAGCTGGAAATTCAGCCTCGGAAAAGAAAACTGGGAGGAACCGACGGTGGAATTAACCGTAGAAGTCCTCTTTTATCAGATTCGATTATTTCGATTTCCCCGATCCAGCGCTGCGAGCGAGTTCCTTAATTATTCACAGCCGCTTCTCATCCCGCTAGACAAGTCCGAGCGTTGAGCTCTCCGAGCCTCGAGATTGTTTATGTGTCAATAACCCTTACAGCAATCACACGCGATCAAAGCACACGCACCCACACACGTGCACGAGCTTTCAGGATGTGCTTAGAAGTTCTTCAAAGCGCGCCTCGCCAGACGCTTAATCCATTTATTCGTATTGCTGCACATGCAGCCTGCCGCCGCCATGGGCGCTGCAAAAACAAACGCTCAAAAGATAGGCCACTCCGGAGGACTTCCGCTCGAAGATGCCGACTTCCGCTTGCCCTGCCGGGCGTCCCACCGGAGATGCCGCACATGTGGACCGCTGCCGAGCTTCCGATCGAAGGTGCAGGGAAGGGTTCGGGGCCGGTGGTGCTTCCGGAACATTTAGTGCTCGAAACTGGGGCAGCTAATTGCCACAATTTGAGGTTTCAGCACATAGATGCAATGAAGCGAGACCTAGAAACCCGGTTTTTCTGTTCCATTCGAGAAAACTTCTTCTATTTAAATACATGTAGCCAGTATGGCCGCGCGGTTGTGGTGCTTAGCTGCGGTGTGCTTGAAGGGTGGCCTACTCAGTTACTAAAAAATGGAGTACTCGAGTTCCTCCTACACTAGGCGTAGACTTATAGACTGAAAACTTAACAATCCTTTAGCTGTTGGACTTCAGACTTCAAAGTTTCAAAACAAATGAGTAGGCCGTTCGCAGTTATTACAATGAGCTGTCACGTAGCTGCCGATTATTACGCGCGACGTGTGTGTCACCTGATAGTTTCGGTCCTGCTGAATCATACTAATTGAAGAAACCGCCCCACTTTGTTATGCTAGGAAAAACTGGATTGTTCTCCAAACAGAAGCGAATTACTTAAGAAAACAAACACAACGTGACGAAATCTGTTTGCGTAACTCTCATATCGCAATTTCCACGAGCACACACGCGTGACGATCCTTATTGTATGCTAATTAAAGAAGCGGCCGGTAAATGATGTTTCGGGACCCCCTCCCCGTTTTTAAAAAATAATCGAGCGCCGCGCGCCTCTGACAATTAAATTGGCGGCCCGTTGATCGTCCGTTGGCCGACTCTGATTGCATCTCTAACGAAAACAGCTTTCTGTAATGACCCGCGCGCCCGCTCAGTTCGGCAGACGCCATTATCCGACTCGAGAGCTTTGGATTTTTTCTCCTGAAGAGGATCCCGCAGAAGGTCGCCGCGCTGCAGCCGCGCTGTAAACACCATATGTGAGGACTTGGTCGTGCTCGGCAGATGTCTTGACAAGACAGAAGCGTGGGAACAAGAGTCCGGCATTGTCAAACAATTACAACCATTATGGCTAATGTTGACTCGCCTGACCACCGTATTGACACGGGATTGGAGATTGAATTGTAAGTCACACGACCGCTCTCGTTGTAAGGGCTGCACTTAACCTCCAGACGACTCAAATAGAGGGAATTAGCGCACAAAGGAGGCTGCGGCTGTTTCTAGCGCAAAGCGCCGCCGGCCTCGGGGTTTCGGCATCGATTATTTAATTAAATTGTTGAATTTGACTAAAATAGTTGATCACCTAGATATGGTAAAAAAGAAACGTTTCCATTCCAAAAAAAAGTATTGGTCGAGGTAACACAATTTTATTTTTAAAGAATTCGTAACGAAATACCCAGGGCCCACTTAATTTTTTTTTCCGCTAGGCAAACAGCTGATTTATCTTTCACCTCTCCGAAATCTTAACTGTACTGAAGACGTTTTCACATATTTAAAAAAATCGAAAATGTCTTATTTACACAATTCGCTTTCAAACTGATCTTTTGTTCTTTAAGATTTGTAACGTGTTTTCTTATATTTTTGGGTTGTCATTATTCTTCGGATTTTTCCAGTGGTTCTTCTGGAGATTTTCTACCAGATCGAACTTTTTCACTTATTTTGAAAAATACTGCACTATTTTGGTCTAGAAATATACCAAATTTTTCAAATCTTAAAGATTATAGTTTTCCTTTATCTTACGTTTATACTTCGCACACTTCGGGTCTCTTCTATTTGTTTTCTGTTTGGTCTTTTAACAATCTTCATACCAGTCATTTTTATGCTTTTCTATTATATAAACGCCCTGTTAACGGCCTACTGCTTAAAAATTCTCTTTTAGGCCTTTTGGTCCATAGCTCTTGTTCATACTCTCCGATGCCTTTCTCTTCTAGCAGCTTCTATTTCTTGTTGTGTCCTCCACTGTACCCTTCATCAGCTGTTTCTATGTTATGTCTTGTGCTAGTCTTTATGTGTGGTCTAACCACCTTATTCTGTACGCCTTTATGATTTTAGCTATACTAACTTGGTTGTATATATGCATTACCTCCTTATTTGTCTTTCTTTTCGGCCGATGTTACTCTCCCAAGTTTTGCTCACTTTTGTTGTATGTCCACCTTTCACATGCGTAAATAACTGTCTTATCCTCAACTTAACACTACTCATACCACTTTTAACAATATTATACTGTATAAGGAACTACTTAATCTTGCTTTGATGTCGGTACTTTCTTTGCCGTGTTCTGTTATGTATGCAAATAAGCAGAAAAATTGCTTATTCTTTCTATCCTTACTTCCCTGCGCTTTTCTAATTTTATTGTTAGTGTTTTTATTGTACCATCGGTTTTCTTTCCTATCACCGTGAACTTGATTTTGGTCGTAGTAAAGCGCAGTTGTTCTTTCCTGGTCTGGTATTCTTCTCTACATCCTTTGTCATCTTTTCCAATTCCAATGCTGATCTTGCCATTAGGGTTAGATACTCAGAATATACTAGAAACTGTTATTTTTAATCAAATATGGCGTCTTTGTTCGCATAGCTGCAATCTCTTATTATCTTTCCCACTATTGGATTGTCCCTACCTCGCACTTGTTTTTCCTTGAAACTCTCTAATGTTTCAGTGTGTTTCAATATCATTTTTATTAATCTCAGCAATTTTACCGGTATTTGCGAGCTTTCTAAACCTTAATAGCTTATCTCTATTGATGGTATCGTATGGTGTCTGAAGTTAACGAATATCAGGTGTACGGTTGCGTTGTGGTTGTAATTGCTGGTAATTATTTGCGTAAACCCATTTTGGTACTCTTCTAGGATGTCGCCCGTTTGTTTTTCTAATTGGTTTCTTAATACTGCAATCATTATTTTGTGTACTGTACCCCGCAGTTCTATTCGCCTGTAGTTGCCACATTTCGCCTTATTACTTTTTTTGTAAATGTGTTCCAGCACAATGTCTTTCCATTCTTGTAGCATTCTCGTAGGTTCCTAGATCTTTCTGATTATCTTCACTATTTTATATTGTACATTCTCTTCTCCATTGTACGCCTTTATCGTCTGGCGTTTTTCTGTTCTCTTGTTTTATTTACATGATTTTTTCTTCTGTTAGCGCCTCAATTGTGTTTATTTATTGTAAAACGCCTTCTGTTACTACTGCCTCTCCTCCCGTCTTTTATCCTTCTCGTTCTTTGCTTATTCAAAATATTCTTTCCATATTTACATCACTAATTTGGTGCCCCCATTGGGTTTCTTTCTGTATCTTTAACGTAGGTAGTTGTGGTATTATCTCTTCTTTTTGTTCTCTTTACCTCCTGATAACATTTTTTATTTTTTTAGTAATATATTTTTGTCTTTAATCTTATTTTCTATTTGTTGCTTTTTTGCTCGCATAAATATTTCTTTCTATTTTCTCTTTAGTACTCCATCTTCTTCTTTCTTTTGCTTCCTTTCGAGTTTTTAGCATTTTTGTTGTGGTCAGATTTTCTTCTCTAATTCATTTTTGCACTTGTCGAACCATTCATTCGTTTTCATTGAATCCTTTGGTTGCTTCCACATTTCTTCAACCTGCATGATCTCTATTAAAACCCTGTCGAAGTTTCTTTGAAATTCAACTTGAATTTCTTTCTTCTCTAGCCCATTAACTTCCTATCTCATCCTGTTATGTGTCTGCCTTATTTTTCCTTGTTTATTCATACGGTCTTCTTAATAAGACGTGGTTGGTCTGATTTGGTGCATACCGTGTTTCTTTGCATATATTGTTCCTCCAAAAATATGTGATTAAGCTAGCAAATCTCTTCCCTCCCAATTAAGATATTATCATCCTTCATCATTAGCTTAACATCCTGAGATGGTATCTGGTTATGCAGCTTTTCTAAATTATCGTAAAACCTATCTTTCTCCGCCTTTTCTGTAGGCGTGTGTATATTCACTGGTGTCGTATTTTGATCTTCATTCCTGATTCTCAAGCAACACTCTCTCTTCGTCCCTTCAAATCTGGTGACTGTGTTTTTTATTTATTCGTTAATTAGAAATCCCGTCACTAGCATTCTCGTTTTGTCGTCCATATTCTTCCACTTCTGTGATTGTATTATTTCTTGTAGGGTCAGCTATTCTATACCTTCGTAATGAGATTCCCTTGCTTTTTACTATAAACTTTAAATTTCCCTTGTCCATATCCATTTCCGCATTTTGGTCTATCGTGTGCTTCTATGTCTCTTGACTGCTAGTTTTTGTGGAATTTTATCTTCATGACTGTCGCTGCTACCTGCTTTTATTAATCCTTCTATTTCTGCATACCTACTCGACGTATCGCCTTCAACATGTTTTTAGTGGGATACCTTGATATTCTTTCTCATTCTCTCTTCTCCCTAATTATTTTTGTACCCTCATTCTTTTGCTGTTAAGGCGTTGTCGGTGTATATCATCTTAAATTTTTTGTTTCACTATTTCAGTTCGGCTACTACGATGCTTCCTTCTGTCCTTTTTACTTACAAGTCTTGTAGTTTGCGACCGGTTCTTCTATGTCTCGTTCTTTGCGCCCTTTTAAGGGCAAACACCATTGCAATGACTATGAAATCTTCACATTATCTGTGCCTATTGATAACCATATAATCCAAGTATTAATTTTTTTCCCGATTCCTCGATTTTTAAATACCCAAGACTGGTTCCACATGCTTCGAATAGTTATTTTTTAACTGCTCGTTCGTTCCTTTAAAAAACATACAGACTATGTGGTGATTATACAATTTCTTTGCACTTACGATGGTTAACATGATTTTTCTTCTTTTGACTCTACCCCCATAATCTAATATTCCTATCAGCTAAGTTTCAATCATTGTTCCCCTTAGCGTAACTTATTCTTTTAACTCTGAAGTCGCATGAGTTTTTCTTTTAAGGGTGTCGTAGTTCATTTCACGTATAGGTCTAAACCACAACATTTTGACATCCCTATCTGGAATTCTAAATGCTTCGAATCGCTAGTATTTTTCTTTTAAATGCTCGTCGTTCCCTTAATTCTATCATACAGACTCTTTGCTACTAGTTGATCTACAGGCCTCTTTGTCTATTTTTTAAGTAAAATCTTTTTAAACAATCTAAATGTTTACTATTTGTTTATTCGGTTTTCAGATTCAATTATACACTGTCATCTTCTTGCTTAGCATTACTTCTCTTCTTTCAACCCTACTCACATTTTATCTGAACTTTGAAATAGATCGAGTTTCCCTTTTAAAGACGTTGTAAATCATTTCAGATACTTCAAATCGCTACTCTTCTTCTTTTAGTTTCCCGTCGTTCGTTTAGAGCTACCATACAGACTGTCTTCTGGTAGTTGATCTACAAACATCTTCTTTTCTTTTGTTGTATTAATTTTTTTAAACGATCATAATGTCTACTTCTGGCATTTCTTTCGATTTTTCAAGGAAGAAAAATGTCTTGTTCTATTAATGTTTGTTTCATCTTCTATCGACTCTGCTGCCGTGATCCAATATTCATAGTTTTTCCTTTTTTTTTGACTTACGTTGTTTGCTGAACTTTGAAGTCGGTCAAGCTTTGGTTTTAATTATTTCGGATGTAAGGTAGACTAAAGCCCGGCATCCAAAAAGGTGATTGTGCCTTCCTGATTCCTGGGGCAGTTCCGTATGGATTTGGCCTTGAATATTACGGAAAATTTTTCTTTTACACACCTTACTAGTGATGTGTTTGCCTCATCTCACTTCTGCAGTGCAACATACAATTACCAAGCCTCCAATTAAATAAAAAGGAAGATGGAAGTTGAGAAAAGTAAAATAGGGAGAAATCACATTTTGAGTAATTTTAAGCGGCTTAATCTTTAATAGTTACTCAAACTTCGACTCAAGATCTAGCTTTATTAGAAATCTTAAGTACAAAAAGGGGAAAGGGAATGAATGGTTACGTAAAGCAAACTCGAAAGAAAATTTCTATAGACAGAGCGGGTCATATAAGATGCGACAACTATAAAACCAAAGAGCGGCAAAAATTGATAATAAAGAAAATAACAAAAAAAGGTTGAATTAAAGAAACTCCAGTTGCAGCTATTATGTCGGCATAGTTCCTGGCAATTTTGGGATTACTAAAAAATGATAGACTTTCCGGGGATTTGAACGAAGGTTGTTATCTTACATCACGTTACTTCATTTAAGATATCCTTAAGTAACCACTGTCTTTGTTGATTCTATTAGAGATCCTGAGAAAGTGTATTATTGATAATTATTTGTATAAGATAACTATGTATATAGATAAACAGATACGGCCAAGCATTACTATCATACTGATATAAGGAATTTTTGTTATAACCTTAGAGTGGAAAGTTTAAATTAATAAAGCGATTCGACTAGAAATAAAAATTGAAAGAATGAAAACTGTGTAATATTGTTAAGAAAATATGTAATTTGCTTTTCTAAGTTCTTTGAGATATTGACTGCATCAACTATTATATTTATTTACTTTATTAAATTAATCTATTTTACGCTAATGTGGCCAAACGGTTGGTACCTTTTAATTATATAAGGGTTTAAATGCCTAGCGGATGGCCACTCAATCGCTAGAAATAATCTAAGGCGTGGTGTTCACTACATTGCCCCTTGTCCGAGATGGTGCATGACAACCGGGCAGTGGGGCAAACCTATGGGGGCCTCAACATCTCAATTTGTAAGCCATACTCTTTCGTTGATTTAGCTCCAAAAATAAACGATCAGCTTGGTTTTGGTTGTAATCTTCAAAAAAATTACGGAAAGCTGTATATTTAACAAAACTAAAAGTCAAAAATCAAGATAGAAGCAGAAGAGGTGGAAGATATAAGGAAAAACGAGGAACGGACGAAGAAGAAGTCTTCAATTGGGGTCAATCAGACGATTGATGGTTTCTTGCGTCTCCATGGATGTGGAGATTGATCCCGCGCCAGCTGCAAACTGATGGAAACGAACGGTAGGCGATTTACCGTTCGCATATTATACGCGTTTTAATGGCCACGGCCGCGGCGCGTATTTCTGATTCCCGAAGAACTGGACTGACAAGTTGCAGGTCAAGCCGAGATAAAAACAATGTTCATTCATTACTTGGCACACCTCGCATCCGGCCTATGGCTCTCCTCGCGAGATCGAGGTGATAGCGATGCGTTATGTAAGAGGAGACTTTCACATCAGCTCTTCTGCGCGGCCAATTTTGCGCGACTCGCCGGCAGCTCCTCCAGGTACGGTACTGTACAGTAAGGACAGGTTGACGAGCACCGATCTCCCATATTTGGAGGAAACAGGAGACATTACGGACCTCATCGCCGCGATGAATCAAGTTTGATGAACGTTTATGGGGAAACGGTTTGTTGACCTTACACGCGAAAACGGCGCGTTATCGCCGATTCGATCGTTCGATTCGTACCGCTCCTTCGGCTCGATTCACACGGCAGTCAAATGCGAGTCGACAATTAATTTGTAGTGCACGAGCATAATTAATTCCGAGAATCTCTTCATGGCAGAACTAATCTCGAAAGCAGAGTCTAAATCACGGCCACGGTAAGCTCTCCTCCAGACAGAAAAATAGACGTTTATGGGGTGCTAATCCGTTTGAGTAGCAGAATAGAAGAATTAAATTTCATGTAAATGCTGCACAAAAAAACCTTAATGTCTTTAAAATCACTAACTGCAAATAATTGGAGATAAATATGGAATAAATGCATCATAACGAGGTTACATAACGCGCGGCCGTTCGGACTTCGATGTAAAACTCCCAAGCGAAGACTAATTCTTCCTAAATTTCCAGCCAATTCAAAAGCCATAAAACGATCTAGGCAAGATCATGGCCGCCTGACTCATTGCTCTAGAAATTTTAATTAACGAACCGCTATAAATAGTTTTTCCATAATTTGCTGGCTTCATCGGCATGCTTGTGCGAGATTAGCATCCTTGTTTTCCTAATTAGACGTTTATGTAACTTTTATACCTAAATGGCCCCCTCGTTTCGGCTTAGTGCTCGAATGCAGCCCAGTCGAGATTCTTAATTCTCGCGACTGATTTTATTGTGTAATAATGTGTTGGAGAATTTTACCGTCCCAAAGATCCATTAAGTCTCTTTTCTTTTGCTTTAATTAAATTTTAGTTTCCAAATCTCATTTTTGTTAATTCTAGTGTTTTATCTGTCTTGGTAGATAAATTTTAGTTTAGTTGCCTTATTTTTCATTTGTTGGGTGTGTTAAAAATGCGACTTTAATCCAGTATGGCCCTCCTTTTGGTGGTCGTTTTGATGAGGAACAACAGAAACTTTTTTTGACCTACTTGTTATCTTATCCTACTGTCACATTCTCTGTAGCTTGTCGATCGTTTTCAGATACGAAGAATTTGCTCTACGATTCAATTCCTACGGTGATTTTCAATGAATTTAATGATGTGGTAGATGGCACTAACTTCTTAACAGCAGTTCACTGTCTACCATAATTGTTTTAGAGATCCGTGTCAGGAAACTATAAACTTTGTCAATGTTATTTTAGATTATTACTTTCTCCTCCACTCTGAATGTTGTCTGCATATTCTGCACGCTACACCAATTTTTAATGTTGCATACCACGACATTCGTTTTGTTCCGAGACCTCTTCTATCTTCTATTCTTTCATTCTTCCAAAAATTATAAGTTTCGGTATGTTTCGCTTTTCTCTCTTGAGAATGGATCCAAGATGTGAAAGCTTCCTTTTCTTTTACTGTTCTCAACAGTTCTTCATCCGTATTTCTCTCGGTATTTCGGGGTTCATTACATGGTCTACCCAGGATATTCTTAGGAGGCGTCGAAGAGTCTTCATATGTAATTTTGTTAATAGGGGATACCACTGACTTTGATTACAGCACTCCTTTCTATACTTTAAAATTTGCCTCTAGAACGTTCTTATTTAATCCGGATGTTGGTTGTCTGGTTCCAATAAAGCTTTTGGACAACCCTAAAGTAATCAGTGAAACTCTTTGTTTGTGGCATTTCTGTGCCAAGATTTTCATGCAGAAAAGGGTCTGCCTTGTTCGTAGTCTGTTTTTCAAACCGAATTCTTTCTCCACTGACTGCTTCACAGTGTTGATATCTTCTCTATGAACATCTTCTCTTGAAACTTATTAATCTGTAGTCTTCAAACTTCTTGGTGCAGCTCTTTTTGGAATCATTGGAAATAATTTTTCCGTATGTAAGGTGCGCAGTGCTTGTACGTTTAATGGTCCAGATTTCAGGTATGTATTTGATTGTGCACTTTAGGTTTCATCCTTATTCATGTTTTTCACATATTTCTTCCAGTTAGCGAGTTTTTCAAAATACCTGCTATTTTTTACTTCTTTGTCTTTTAGACATGCTTTCAACTTATGCCTTTGTTTTCAATGACAAATCAATTTTGTAGTGAGTAGGAAACTTCAGAAGTACTGATTCTCTCGTGAAAATGGAAGGAGAAAGATCTCTGATTACGCGAACAGAGGAAAACATCAATGTAGTAAAACGTTCCGTTTTACAGCCTCTTGCCGTTGCTTTTCATTTGTGCAGCTGTAATGTACGGCGAATTTTGCACTAAAATCTTCATCCGTGAAAAGATGATTATTATACAGGAAATTTCCGAACATTAAACCTGAGCTTGTGTGGAAACACTTGTCGGGATACCTTAATAAAGAAACTTTCATTATTGGAGTGTTAACAACCAAGGATATACCTTTGGTGTCGGTGAGTAAAGTTAAGATTACTGGCCCTACTCTCTTGAGAAAAGAGGCCAATGTGTTGCCGTTACTGACAATTTATAGATAGGAATAATTCAACAATTTTTCACGCTGAATCTCGATGCACATCAACTGGAAAACGTTTGATTCTAACGAGATGGAGCTACAGCCTACATAACAAGAGCTTCGATCCAATGCTTCTTGGTGGCCTGAAGTCTCATTTGACCAACCCTCTTGCCTGGTCGCACACCATGTGATTTCTTTCTAGAGGAATATCTTAAAGCTGAGGTCTACAAACATCATCCTAGGACCCTTCAAGCTTTGCTAAATGAAATATGTCTTGAAATCACGCGTATTCCTTCCACACACCTTGGAGAAAGTAATAAATAAGTTCAAAATATGTATCGAATTGTTTTGCTCAACTTGAAATTCTTACGCCATTTCTGTTTCGGGTTATTGTTTCTATAATAGTACATCGTGTTACCCGACTTAGGACCATATGCCGCTTCCAGGTCATTTAGTTTCGCTTACACCAAGGATGTATGCTCTCATTCTTTTCATTTCTTTGACAAATTCCCCCTTGTCTTTTATCACATTAAGCTAGAAGATACTTAACACCTTTGGTGATCCAATAACCCATTCGAGACTAAAGTCTATTCCTGCTACGATAGATTGAAAATGATTTATAAAATGGTAGTTAACGGACTTGGGGGTACAATCCTTTTACGATGACGACTTCGTTAATCCACTCCCTAACCTCAGTCCTTTTAAGGTGGCTTGATATGGAAGGTGATTAGATATGAGTCATCTTTGTGCCACCTTACAAAAATTGAACTTTTGGTGTTTGTTTAAGGTACAACTACATGCATCATCTGGGACACTGTCATATGGGTACAACATGGTAATGTGCGACCTCACCACTTTCTCCCTGTTGACCATCCTATCTTTGTAGACCCTTTAAGGTGATGAAAATTTAAGCCATGTTGTATACCAGCCCGTAATGTTCGACCTTGTCAAAAAATTCGGATGCATTAAGAAAAATTACGTCTGTAGTTTGCTTCGTGGTGAGCCCTACCAGATAAGAAGCCGAATTGATCTCCGAAATCAAATGAGGGTCGTAGAATGATACCTCGATTCGCTTTTATGTTATGCTCCACAGTCGTCCTCGGGTTTGATAGTTCGGCGGCATTAGTAAGATTTCAGATTCTTCCCAGGCTTGAAAAAAATAGTGATAGATACATCCTTCCATTTTCAAAGATGCAGAAAATTATAAAAACGGAAGACCGCGTTGGTGGTAATGATGATGATGACTACGATCACTTTCTTTTGAGGTCTATGCAGCTTGAAGCACAAGTTCCAAATGTTTCTGGCATTCTTTGACGATGAAGTAATCTAAATAATTAATAGCGGTGTTTTCGTTGCTGAAATCTTATTGACGGCATCGGAGAATAATTGTCTCTCAAAATCTTCAGCAACACTATAGAGCAACACTAGGCTTTATGTGTAGCACCCTGGCTACTATGGAAATTAGTTGCCTTAGTATGAGTTGAATGAAAAACACTAGACACACCAAAAGCGCCGAATAGCATCGAGATGTGATCGGCAATTATATCAAGAACTGATTAAGGCTATTAAAGCACAGTACCAGGCGCGATCAGCTAATTATTGTAAAAAATAATTTAAAGAGTGCAAGCGTATATCAATTAACTTAAGTTTTTTTAAAAACCAACAACATAAAACCAAATTGATTACAACATAAAATTGATGGAGGATGATAAAGAGAAAATAGATGGGAAAGCATCAGCATCATCATTCCATCTGCATATTTAAGATTTCGTTATTAGAAATCGTAAATATTCTTGATTTGTGATCGAAGTATTGGTGTAATATTGTATGGTGCCACTATGTATTTTGGAGTTTTTACTAAAAATGGGGGTTCTTTTCATCCTGTCTATTGACAGTACTTGACAGTATCCCATCTAATTAAACTTAAATTACGGCGGTACTTTCGAAAATGAAAGATCAGTTCTATTAACTCTAATAGTGATACTACACATTTTTATAATAAATTAGGCATCTTGTCATATGGGTGTGTCTTTTGAAGCGCGATAATTTGGTGAAAACAATTCGTAACTCTTAATTTTGAATTTTTATTGACAATTTTGAAATGCCAATGTGTCATTTTACACTTAATATAATAATTTATGTATCAAATACACGTCGATTAATAGACTTTCGTGGTAAACTTGCCATGTCGGTTGTTCTAACCTGTTTCTGTCTAAGGCCTCCCGGAATTTCCTTGTGTAAAGCACACGCGGGATATCGGCTTCAATTAATTCGTTGATTCGCTCGGAGTTCTGCTGCCAATTTCACATAACTTTCAATGCAAATGATCCCTATTCACGTGCATTTTTGTTGCCGGTAATAATTTGATGATCCGCATTTCAACTGTTAATGATTACTATCTGTAAGTATCATCGTTCCTTTGTCATTGAGCCGGCGCGGGCAAGTTCAAGTCTCGCTCAACCCATGGGTGCGTGTGTTGTTCTAGCATTTAAGTGCATGTTAGTGGCTGCAGTGCCAGTAAGTGCGCAAAAAAATTATAATTGAAATATAATAATAATATCATTCTTATCGGCGTAACTGCAATTGCAGCCTTGCTGTGTCGCTTCGATTACGAGTAGATTTTTCCAGCTCCGCTTTTCTGAGAGTTTTATTGTTTGTGCTGCCGAGAAAACCTTCGTCATGCTGACTATCGTACAAGCAAAGTACGATAAGCTTCGCGCTTGCGAAATAAATTTGGAGGTCAACAAATGATCCCTGTTTTGCAGCAGTCATGACTGGTCGCGAATGATTCATGGGGATTGGAGCACGTGTGTGTTGGTAGCATTGTAAACAACACAACTAGTCGAATGCGACTTTATTTTGAACGCTGCAAGATAATGGTTTTCTTTGTTTTGTTGCCTTTCGAGAGAAGTTCTCTCAATTAAAAATTTTCAGATGAAGTAATCACCGAATTTATATTTTTAATGCGCAAATTCTTTGTGAGTTGAGTAAATGAGGTGCTTTTTAAGGAAGCTTGAAGCTCTCCAGCTTTCAAGTAAGATGCCCGCAGAGCCCGCATCATAGAAGCAATTTGTTTTTGCGGTCGCGTTTTTGCAGCAAACTACAGCGGCGTTTGCTTAAATGCCCCGCGTTCGCCGCAACGCGCACCACGCCATCATCGCGTTTTTGAAGAGCCCCAGGTCGCAGCAGCAAATTGCCGCCGAGAAAATAAAAACGGCCGTGTCATTGCACCTCGCGCAAATTGCTTTCCTGGTAGAATCTCCGTGGCCGACCATCTCCGCTGCCCTCCACGTTCGACTCGAATTCAGCGACTTCCAAGCTGTTTACGCGTATGCATGGCAGGCTTGTAGACTGCAGCGGCGTATTTTACAAGCCGCAGATAGCTGGTGATAGCGGAAATTTGAAACACGTGTGCAGTGCTGCATTGCAAACGTCAGCTGAAGTGTCAGCGCAAAGACTATTCAAACAGGAATTTAAAGCACTCGTGCTGCGCTAAACTAGATTAGAAGTGCAAGGTTGCTTAATTTAATTGCAGGCTATTTCGCTGTGCATTTTTAGAGCTGAAATATATGAAACAAAAAGGCGAACTTGCTGCTTTTTAGGTTCAAATTCTTAAATTTTATTCGGTTTACAACTGATTATTTTAAAAAAGGGCAAGGTTTAGCGTCTAAAATTAAGTTTGTTTACAATTATTGTACTTTCAGTTATCTCGTGCGCATTTTGGTGACTTTGTGAACGGCGCTGAAAGGCAATTCGTTTACATCTCGACAGTGACGCTGCAAATCATGTATAAGACAGGTCGCTCCAACCCAGATGTGAGCCGCCAGCAACACATGCAAAGTAACATTCTCCACCGTCATTATGTTGAAGGAGTGGCTGCCGAAGACGCAACTCATATGCACACAATCGCCGCGCTTCTATCCTGATCGCGCGTTGAAGTCTCCAGCGCGCTGTCCTCGGCGGGCCGCTCCGTATACGCGCCCGAATTGTTTTTGCCCGCAACCTGCTACGTCTTAATGCTCGGCGATAAGCGCAGGAGTTCGATGCCAGAATTTGTAGAAAAAGCGTGTGAGAACCCCGCGTCTGGCGGGCGGTCGGCGGGCTCAGGCGAGCGTGGGACCCGGGTGGAACCTGAGAATCAAGGACGGTGCAAACAGAAGCTGAGAGCTCAGCCGGCCCCGGGGCCCCGAGATACAAGAGATGGCTTTCTGGAGTGCGTATTTGGCTTGCGGTTATTAATCACGGCGGTTAGATCGCCGCTTGGCCGACGGCCTCCTACGCCAATGCCTCGGCGCGGATGCCAATTAAAATTGGCTTGGCGGTTGTACGGGTTACGCAAGCCAGGCCAAAAAGGCGACACAGCAATTTCGCTGGAGGAATTCGACTTGATTTTATGCATATTTTGTAGAACGCCCTTGTTGAGTTTGAATGGATATTTTATTGATTAAAACAAAATCCTGGACGTGGTGTCAATACAGACGGTTTCTTGGGATATTGACAATATATTCCTACTCACAACTTGGGTAGTTCTCTTAAAGTTTCTAAAGGTATCGCCCTTTCTATAAAAATCTTCGCAATTTGACCTGGCCTAAAACGTTTTTAACAGAAAATTGTGTCAAGCGCCCACCTTTTCAAATTTTACCAGTCCAAATAAGCGAATTTGATTTATGGTTGTTTATGAATATAAACTGGATCTGATTTCTTGAATGTATGATGAGTAATTTGTTTGCCTTGAACGCTGATATTAATCTCGCGCAAAACAATTTATAATGACGGATGTGAGTGCCATTTTGCCATGCCGAGATTCCTTTCGTTTCCACATTACGATACTTGAGCTTTATTGAGGGGGATATGCAATATAAAAGCAGAAATGAATGTTTTCGATTCACTTCCACACAAATTGGCCTAGTAATACCTCGACTTATTGAAAAGCTCCTAAATTTCTTCATTGTTGAGCTTTGCGTGAAAGTTGAGACAATTTTATAGCCTGCAAGAGCTTATAAATACGCAGCCCGGCGCTCGGATGGTAATTCAGTCATGTCTTGGTGTCGTACTGGACGTAATGTTCCTTTTACATATGCACAACAGCGCCTTTTTACGTGACTTGTAAGTTCTTGAGGTTTTGTTGTTTATTTACATGAAATACTGTTCGATACCTGGAACTCCGTATTTATACGACGCTTGACCTGAGGACGGCTTACAGATTTTATTTCGGGGGAAATAATAATCGCCGCGGAGCTGCGCGATCTTCTGAAAACCATGTAATTTGTCTGCTGGTCAAGCGCCTGCAGGGGCGATTACCATCGGTCGTCGACATATTGATAGTCTTTTAATGGCCCCTTCAGGTTCGCTTTCTATCGCGGCGCGTAATCGCAGAAATTTCAGGGAAACTCTGCTAATGATCCCGCTTCCTCCATCATTAATGGGCACGGCCAGACTACAGCAGGGCCGCCGCGCGATCCGCACACGAGCAAATAAAGCGAAACCTGCCCCGTATCTTTAGAAGCACAACCACTATGCATACGCTCAATGACTGTAAAAATAGACCATTCAGCCGCGGAATGCCAGAAATTGTTCTGAATGGCATATTTCAAGCGGCTTTGTTGGGTAATGGCGCGCTCCAGTTAGGCCAGACATTTTTGTCTTAGGAATTTTCACTCGTTTGTTTACTCTCGCAAAAAGCGCTCAGCAAGGGGACTAATGCCGCATTATTGCATTTCTTGGACGGCCTAATGATGATACTTACAACGTCGCTGTTCACTGTCCGTAAAAAGTTCAGGTACCGGTAATTTTCTATAATGAAGTTTTTAAGCTCCCAAGCGAATGGCATTTTGTTGTAACGATTTGTAGTCTGGGCTCATTTCTCGACAAAAAAATTAAAGTTCATTCGTGCAAAGATCTGTCGGTGTAGGCGATTGTCGATGCTCTTTACTCTGGCGTAAACGAACCAACAGCGGAATCGTGTAGGCCGGCACTACGCAGCTTTGTTAAAACCTGCAATTAGTAATTATGTACGTGTAAGCTCTGTGATAGAGCGAAATTGCAGTTTACTATTCCATTTTATGGTCTTTTTCAATGTGAAGCACAAACCGATGCGTGTGCGGAATCGAACGCACCAGCCGCACAGCTCTGCCCATACAAATTTGCGAAAACACTTCAACGAACTCCTAAGCTACTTGCCTATGCATAAGCCCGTGGCAGTCCAGCCGCCGTAAAGCTGCGCTTTAATGGCGGCGGCCGCGCTTTACGTGCCTCACATTATTCCGCCGCCGCTCCCAAGCTTCGCGTACGCGCCATAAATCTAAAAGCCCTGATTTACGATTATTGTTTATATGCATAAAATATTAGGATATCTGGAGTTTTGATTTGGTCTGCTGGGCCTATTGTTAAAACAATTGTTACGGTCTGCAAGCTGCGCGCTCGAAATTATGTTAATGATGGCAATACACTCCGTTAACCGTGACTAAATAATTTAAAATTCTCGTCGGCCCTTCGTCATCGTCTTACCGCGGCCGGGCTGCAGAAAGAGAGCGCCGCAGGAAATTGCGCTACGCGCCATCGGCGGCACGGGCTGGGGTACGGTTTGCGACCGGCGCCGTTTTGGCAGGCGAAGCCCTCGCCGACGCCTTCGGTGGAGGTTTCTTCACCTCAAATCTCTCCGAGGCCAGGTCTACGCATCCAGCTTCCGCTCGCCGCAATTAAATGTTTAGAAAGCTCCGGTCGCCAGAACTTTCCAGGATGCTCGAAAACTGGGTTGCCTTATGCAAGTTTCTACGGCGCGCAAAAATCGCGGATTGAAATATGCAGCGCGGTTCCCACACCGAACGTGACTGGCTTTGCGCCAATCAATCGCCTCCACTTTTGACTCGCTGGTGTCGGTTCTGTTCCTGAATTAATTAAAGCCGACTTTCTCGGTCTACTCGTAACTTTGCAAATAGAAACTGGATATGGGTGTTGGGTTTGATCATTAGGTTATATGGAGATGAAGTACCACATCAAGTTAATATTACCGTTCTGTTTGTGATAGCTTTCCATAGCAACATTCAGACAACTTTGGTGTAAGTTTAGGGTCAATTATAAAAAGTTCTGTGCAGGATGTCGTTCTTTTCACATTGAAGTATAAATTCCCACACTCGGAATGAAGCTTCGCCAGTCGATTTTCTCATTTGTAGTAAATTCAATTTCAAATACCAGCCTTACCTGTTTCCTTCGTAATTATGGCAGCCACGCACATCCAGCGCTGCACCTCGGACCTGCTAATGCACACGCAGCAAAAGAAGCGGCGGCCAAGCTTTTTAGACTTGGTGAAGTAGTTGGCGGACTATTCCTGTAATCAAATTTTTGGTTGAACGGCTCTCCGGTATCGGTTTCCGCAGAAAAGGGCCCGAAGGACGTCTTCGGCATCTGCCCGCCGCCCCAAAGGCCGTGTGTCGAATTCCTCTTCCAGAATGCATGTATGCTGCGCAGCGGACCAGCCAAATTTCGGCCCCTCGGAAGAGAAGCTTCCTTGGGGCCGTTCTTGGGCGGCTGGCCGCCGAAGATTGATGGCTCGGACCGCTCAGAATCCAACAATCGCCAGCAAAATGGTAAAGGCGGCTTGTATTTCTATTACCTTATCCATTATTAGGTAAGGAATCGCGCGGCGGCCGAGTTTAGGCCCTACGGAGACGTCTCGGAGAGGCCCGCCGTCCTGCGAGGCTCAAGTTTATTGTGTGCTGTAAGATAAGCCCTGTGTTTGCTCACATTATACCCACTCGAAAGGTGTTTCGCCTTTAATGGTATTTATTTTTGCTGTTAGCATTGGAATTATTAGAGGCAAATTTGAATTTCGAAAATAAAGACGCCAAAGATCATTGGGTGAAATGAAAAACGTTTTTTTCAAATGTGAGCAGCAACAAACTCTACAGTTTAACAGCGTTGTTAATCTCGTGCAAAACAATTTTGACATGGCGAGATTGCTTTCGTTTCCACGTTACGATACTTGAGCTTTATTGATGGGCGTCCGCATCACCCTTCAGAATCCTCTACAAAAGTATAACTTTTCAATGTTTGTTTCAGGTAAGCGCACCCTGAAGTGCTACAACCCGTCCACCTGTTCATACCTCCATTCGGGTCGGTAAGTTCAAATTGGATCAGCGGCAGGCGTGGGAAAGCTCTAATCGAATGCGCCGCGATGTAACGCCACCTTTTAACCCCGACCAGTATCGGAGCAAATGTCTAGTGTTACATAACAAGCGTATTGGGTGTCAGAAGCAACATTTGCCTCCTTTCTAGGACGGGCCGCGATGCTCATGGCCGGGCAGCACCTTTCAGGATTTAGAGCGAGGCTGCGATCTTTCAGCTTCCTGTTGCACAGTAGAGAATCCATCAGTTCTGTCATTTCTGCCAGATACCATTTATGCGGGGTTTCACCACTCCGATCTTTCAGCGTCAAAGTGAATTGACCAACCCGAAGGCTAACGCAGCATCTACGTGGTTAGAAAGTCAGTTCCACCTAAAACTTTAAAATTCAAACTCGGTAAAGCTGTCGTGCTCGGAGCACGAGCCGATAAATATTTAAAATATACGGCAGGTCCGTCGCGGGAATGATAATGGCGCCTCCTGATTTGCGCCTTAAAATTACCCTCACGTAGCTTCTGGAAAATCTACTTTCAAGCGCGGTTCCCGCGACCCATGAATTATTCCCGTCGGTCTACGAAGGGAGCGGGTACGGCCCTGCGCGAAATAAAGCTCGTAAATTTTACGGACTTCTCCCAAGAGTTCTCCAGTTAAACTTTTAATTTGTATTAATTGCACACGAGCGCAATATTTTAATTATGTTTACGTCCAATTACCCGTTTTTATTGCCTTGTCTACTTCCTCCGGCTGAAAATTACCAGGCATTAATGGCCGTTGGAGATCCATCCAATACCTCAACCTCGCGTTATACAATGCCTCCAGAATGTTAAACTGTTGCACCATGCATGCGCAATAAGAGCCCAATCAGAAGATTATTTCACATTATTTAAATAATTTATAATTTCCCCCGAAACCTTGTACAACGTCGGAGCTCGTTTAATGGACGACGCGGACATTCTCCTGCATATTTATGCTCTCATGTTTAATAAACCGGCGATATTTTTTGAATTTATTACACCTGCCCTGACATATGGCGCTCTCTAACGTTCGCTGCTGGATTTTGAGTTTATCGCTTTTTGTAATTAACAATAAGGAGGTTTTTCTGATTATTTATATCGCTATTATGCGAAAGTCTTTTAGAGACTTAATTAAGGTGAAATTTGCTTACATAAAGGATCGTTCAAGGTGTTTCCTTATTGAGAATTCGAACTGTTGCGTATTTTTATATCAATAATAGTAGTTGGTTCTACAGTCTCAAATTTTCAAAATTCTCATAATTGCAAGTCTGGGACTCTTGGACCACTACACCAAACAGTTTCTTCAAGCTCGAACACTCAAGACACCATAAATAAACAACCTTGCATACTAATGGATAATGACAAAAATTGCTGAAAAACTGAAGAGTGCAAAACTGGGAAACGGCGCAGATTTTAATGATGACTCCTCAAAAAGTGGATTTAGAACAGAGGGTGTCCTTGCTCATGTCATTCACCTAATCTGCGCGGATGCCAACTTTGAAATTAACAATTCTAATGGTCCTTTTATGCAAAGAATCATGTCCTTGTTACTCTCTGTTATTTTCAGAAGCATATATTTTTTAATATTTGCGTCGGCTAGTTCGTGGTCGGGCGGTTAAGATGAGTGCTTGGTTTCGGTGCGGGCCCGGGTTCGATCCTCGGTTTCGGATGCTTAACGAGACCGATTGCGTGGAAGCGTTGACTTTCCATTTTAGAGACCTTACCATTCTTCAATTATTTTTCATTTTGAAAATTTTGTCTTGCCTGAAAGACTACTATTGCCATTAGTATTTAAAATAATAATAAACTTGATAGGTCAAATATAGGCGAAGATATCTAAAAGTGTAAAAAAATTGTTCTAAATTTTGAAACCTCATAACTTTTGAACCGGGTAGTTATTTTTTCCAAAAAAGATATTGAACTCCCTAGTTATCCAAACATAATGAATATTTATAGTACTTAGGATTCCTTAAAATCTAAATTCTTTGCAGAGCTCTAAATTGAGAGTTTTGTTAAAGCAACTACTTATTTGTTCGCTGATAATTGATTTGCATTGACAAGTGACTATGTCAAACTATCAAAATCATTAGCCATCTTCAAGAATTCAGAAATTTTCTAAAATGGCACTTAACTTGTGACTTGCGCCACTATGCTCTTTGCAAGTTGTTTTTTATTTAAGCTCCGACTGAATAAGGTATCTAGTGACCTGTAGTGGCCAAGTGGTTAAAGTTAGACGAAAATTATTTTAAATTCGATCTCGATCTTAATATCTTCAATAAATTCCGATTAAGAAAAGGGGCCAAAATTTACATTAGAAATACAAAATTGGCCCCAATTGGAAGAGTCCTTTAAACCTCCTACCATACCTCGTAATATCTGTACTACCGTTCTCTTTTGATCCATTTTTTACTCAGTTTCTAATGTTCCGCTTAAATGACTCTCATTGCCAACGTATGCTTAGAAAAATAGTGACCTTAAAGGCCTTCAGCTGATAATTGAAAGCAAATCAGCAACTGTAGTATTTGGCAAATGTAAAGAAAATAAAGTCACCCGAGAAAATCTACTAGCATTTCCTTTACAAGAAACAGGGAATTAATTAAATGCGGCGTCTAAGTAACTGAAAGTCAATATTTTAATTTTCTTGCAAGTTCCAGAAGGTTTCTTGTACTTTTGTTTGAAAAATTTGCTCATTGTGATAGACAATAGTCCTCAAACCTTGTGTCTTACATTTTTTCTTTATGCAACTTTTGTTGTTGCTCTAAATTTCGCCACAAAAGCAACCACCTTGTAAAGGCAGGCGGTTACGCAGTCCAAATTAGAAGTTTATCCAACCTACAGTACTGATTTTGGTGATCACATCGACTCATCTTTAATCTTGTCCTTTTACTAGGGAAAAGCTGTGGTGATAGGATGGTTTTGTTGATCCAAAATGGTTAATTCTTTGCAAAGAAACAATTCCTTGAATTCTGTATGCAATTAAAGAATCGTTAGCATTGCCTTTGCGTATAGAAAATAAAAATACCTAGGATTATGATCATGAAAAATAAAATGGAGCGTGAACCGTCGCCTGCAAGCTTCTTAGCCGTGTTTTTCTGAAAGCACTGATTAAGGAGCGCTGAGAACAAAGCGCCTCCACATTCCCCACCCACCACGAAGACAAAACGAAAACCAGACGCCCCGACAAAAGCTCGAGTGCCGCCATAGGGGCGAGATAAAGACATTTTAATGGGCCGCCTCGACGGCCGCCGCATTCCTGTGAGAATATCGCGCGCATCCTGCCCCATATCCGCGCGCCCGCTGCCGGCCCGAAGGTAACGAGGGAATTCGCGGCGCTGTTCTTGGGATTGTTTCATGCAGTGCCTCTTGAGAAAATATGTCCCGGAGCACAAAAACGCCGTGAGAACATATGGCTTATACGAATTGCGTGACTGCTGCGTCTTCGTCTGCTCCGCGTGCGGCCGATGGCGCCGTCGCGCTCGGCGCTGGTTCCCACCGCCGCTGGATCAAAAAATAGCGGCAACGCGCCGTTTTGGCCGGCCAGTTTTTGCGGAAGCGCGCGACGCTCGTTGTGTGCGATTAGGGACACGCAGGCCGCCAGTCCCACGCACGCATAAAAGGATTTCGGGCCCCACAAAGGGCCCTTCGAGAGCAGATAGAGCTTACGATTCCAGAGCTTTCAGTGATCTCTCAAACGCTTCCTACCTGCTTGCAGTCGGCAGGTGATAGCAGCTTCAAAGCGCCCCAAATGAGAAGAGCTGCGCGGTGATGTATCGCAGGAACTCGGACAGTCGCAGAAAAATTGTTAAATAGCTGGTAATCGGACTTCCTTCGACAGTTATTTTTCTCTTAGAGATCATACTTCACTAAATCAATTGAAGAATCCGATTGGAAAGCTACTGCAGAATTCCTAACTTAAAGAATAAAAAAATTGACAAAACAAGAAAGAAAAGAATCCGACAATTTTGACAGAACTTAACGAATTAAACAAATGTCTAAAGAACGAAACATTTAAAGACTACCTTACAACAAACTCGGACTATACACTGTGGTAAAGCCAACCCATTCCCCTATTCAAAGATACGATGGCTCTTGGTCGAGATCAGACCAACAAAAAGTTGTACGTTTCTCTGCTCATCTTGAAACAATATTTGGACCGGTACCATCAACATTAACCCTTATAAAAGAAATGGAAATAAGAAAACTCTAGATAGGCCGCTCCAAATGTCGCTACTTTCTGTTTTCTTCACAGTTAAAAAAGGTAACGAAAAGATCAACCTTTAACAGATCCTCCAGACTTTAACTATTACCGGACGACTGATCAGAGATTACCCCTATAAGGGTCTAGTAATGTTAACGATAATTCACAACACAGTACCAAGATTATGGTATTTTCAGCACCATTCCAAGTGATTTTAATAGCAAAACTCGGTAAAAACAGGGCTTCCTCCTACAGTCTAAGACCATAATCAGGCAAAATGTTAGAAAAGTTGCTTGTGAAGAGACTCGATCCAATTTGCATTCAGAAAAGGACACATTCGACCGTATACACAAGAGAGTAGACACCACCACTCAGACCTTTGAACAGCAGCATTTTTAGACGACTTCCAGGTCTTCGCTAGAGTGTTATAAGACGAGATATAAAAATCAATACTTCACTGTTACTTATTATCCTTGGATTGTTCCTGAAAACCCAGATGCTTATTCTTTGACAGAGTATTATAAACCCAATACTTTATTTATTACTTACAGCAGACTTTTCTAGTAATAGACACTATACTACTGCAACTTTTTGGAATAGAAAAGTGGAAAATTAAGATTACATTCGCCAAATTTAAAGACAATACATAATTAGTCTTGATGGGGGTGTATTTCGAAGTGGAATAACCACGTTTGGAAACTCTTAAACAATCTTCTAATCTACAAATCTGCTTTTACAGCCTATTTGGAGGTACAATCTTCAACTAGGGGCTAACACAACCATTCAAATATTTAAAAGGTTCCAAAGCAAAGTGTTGCGTGCAATTATATTAGATACGCTGATCTTTTAAGTGGCTTAAAAGCAAGTTCATCAGACATTGTCGTTTGGATTGGTACGGAAGGCTGCAATCACCCTTTCTACATTTAACAGAGGTGTAATGTCCCAAATCCCCATTACTAAAACAAGCCCAAACGTGCGGTTTAACGAGGTGACCAAGACAATTTTAAAGAAGATCAAGTCTGAAAGGACTTCTCCAATCCATCTTTAAATTTGCTTCTGCCCGCAAACGTAGTTTTTCCAGGCGCTTTTCGGTGAGCAACGGTTTCAAGGTCGTGCTTTTCCATCCACGGTTGTGGTCTTCTAAATGTCTTTTGATTAGCATGAACCTTTAACACCCTTGTTTACAAGTGTTAAGCTATAAAATTCGTCCGCAGTTTTTGTTTCCTGATATCGTCTTATCCACCTTCGTTCAAAATCGGGAGACATGTAGAGCTAAAGTACCGCCACTGCAGTACTCATTTGTAGCCTTTCGGTTGGTGTCACAGGAACACCGCTTTAAATCTCTTTGCAAAATAGCATTCTCTGTTAACACCAATAGCATTTATTTCGCTTGCGGACGATTAACAGAGTTGTAACTTCCAAAGTCAAGGAATTTCTTTGCCTATGTCACACGTGTACACCATCCCATCCGCTTGAAATATCGGCCGGACGCACTTACAGATTAACTGTACGTTAGTTTTTTACCGGCCCTGACTAAAATTATAGTTGGTAGTCGCCTACCCAGCCGAACGATACATCAACCTCTATAAAACACCTAGAGGAGTAGGTTGTTCCCCATTATCTTCATAAATTATCCAACTGCACGGTTCATGTTGCAGAATAGACGGGAGGATAACGGAAATATGCGTATTCCATAATCGATCATTCGCGTCTGCATGGAGGAAGCGCCGGAAAGATTGTGGCAACCTGCTGTTCATCAAAGCCGCTCCTAATGCGTTAAATATAATGGCGGCAGTGCAGGAGGGAATTGCGCGCGTGTTAAATGTCGAGTATTAATAATTTCCATCCGGTTTGGGCCGCTTTCCCGTTAAAAGGCGCTGCGCGCTCATCTGCACTGAAATTTGCATTTCCAGGTCTACGGAAAGAATGGGGAACAAAGCTTTTATGGAAGGATTTTCAGTATTAAATTACTCTTCAGGCATTCAATTAGCAGAGAATCTGCAATTCAAATGTTAACAGATGCCTTAATGCCACACCTAATGAAAGATCAATCCGCTAAGCTGAATATTAGTTGCAAATTAGTTCTTTGCATAACAACAAGGCAACTGTAAATAACAGCTAAAGCAGCATCCTAACAAGATAATTAAATCTTCTAATTTGCAATCCAACTTCTGCAGTAATTAAAGAAAAATATAAGTTCCTCCTGAAAAACACCAAAGATCGACAAACTTTTAATGCCAAAAATGTGCATTACAATTTTAATGTTCTTCTACCCTAGAAGTTGTAAATTTTCTAAATTAATCCATATACCTGCTAATTGGAATACCAACGACAGCGGAAATGCTTGGTCAATAAATCCAGCAATAAAAATAGCCCAGATCCCAAGTTGCCGAACATTTTATTGCGCTCCTTGCAATTAGAGCACAGACAAGTTTTTCAGCTCGCCTGAAATATGCAGAAATTAAGTAAAAGCTCCACCAAAAGCAACTCGGAATCGAGCCGAATTAATTAAGCTTTGTTTTTATTCTACAACAGCAAGTTTGAATATTTTTAGAGCAGACCTCGGTGTGATCACCCAAGGCAGCAAGCAAGCCGAGGCCAATTTCGCGACAGCGCGTACGAGCGCTAAATGAGTGACTCACTTGCAATCAACATCTAGCCCGTTCTGGTGCACACCGCCGCGGCTGACGTCAGGGCGCACGCGAAGGTACCCCAAGTTGCGAAGGGGTGCATGGTGAATCACGGCGTTCGATCGGACCCGTGCGAATTCTCCGCGCGATGCGCGGTCGCGCCCATGGGTCAGAGCTGTGTCGGTCTGTCCAATTGACATCTTAAGTGTTTTAATCGATATAACATTGACTCATGCGGTGTTATTGATGCAATACTTGATGTAAAAGTCCGTCCGCGCTGTTGCCGGCTGCCTAGTGATAAGGAGCTGCAGAAGTTTTTCGATAAGATCCATAAATTAGCGTTCCGGTACCTGATGAATCATTTATGTTCCCATCTTTTATAGATGATGCGTGCTCCAATTAGCTGCTAGTTACGTACTCCATAATTCTGTATCAGCATCAATATTAAACTTATTAGCGGACTGTGTACTTGTACCACTTTGTATGTTGGATGAATTCTAATCATATCTATGTTGCATCTCAAAGATAAGAAAATATTACGGCGATATATAGGATGAATTACTATTCTATGGAGATTCTGTCTAGCTCACAGATGACTATTCTGTAAGTTCATGAGACCATCTCTATCATCAAATTTGCCTTCTTTATAAAAAAAAAGGTAGACAACAAAAGTCTCACAATGATAATACTTTGTTACAAAAATCAGCTACCAAACCTTTCTCTTGGAAAAAAATCCACTTGCTATAACCCCTGCGTAAGTTGCAATGATGGAGACAGTAGCGGTTTCCATGTAAGGCATGTTAGCGCACCACTTTCGTTAAGCCTGTGTTGAGGTTACCCCCAATATCTTATAGAATACGAGTAGTTGTCATAAGCAGGTTCTGAGCCACTTACGGGTTTGAAACTTAGCCAAATATAAACGAATTTACAAAACAAAAAATGAATTTTGAAAATATAAAACAATTACATTGAGCAAATAAAGTAAACATAAAAAGAAGTGCCAAAAGGAAGGATATAACGTTAAGAAATAGCCTTGGATATTAGTCAAATAAACATCAGAAAAGAAAATGCAAGGGAATAACGCAATCAAGAAACTCTATCTCATTAAGAATCTAAAGGGTACTCCAATAAGAATCCAGGGTTTAATAAAACGAATAATTTATTATTAATGGACCACTACAATGCTATTTCCATCCTTATCTTAAAATCCATACCAAAGGGTGATTAATTGCAGATTCATTACCTTTTCATTGAATTTTTGAGGATTTTCTATTCTTCAAATACGTCGGTTTTGTTCATTAACAGGACCGCTCTAATAAAAACGGTCCTTGTAACGAAGAATGATTATCTTTGATCTCTCCGTAATCCATTCAACGAACTGTCTGCGTTGGATATGATTTGTTGGGTTAATTGCATATGAAGATCTGTCCGAAACATTTGCTGCAGTTTGTCGTAATGCCCAACAGTTTTGAACGACGAAGGGATCGTGTTGAACTCGTAGTAACAATGTCAGCAATATTCTGAAGATACACAGCTGCTTTAATATTTGCAGTTGAATGTCTTGATTAGCCCACAAATTGTTTCATTATCACGACCAAGAATTGTAGGGATGAGCTAAGATACAAAATAATTGAGAAAGGTGGAGCTCGTACTCGTTTCAGATTATTTATGTGCATTACCTATAGATATGAATAGAGTGTTGAAGAATTCCAAATTAATGTTTGTACCGTGTTCTAGGTGTAAATAAAGTATTTTAGTAACGGGATCGTAAACTCACCCAAACTACAGTCAATTTTTCAGATTTTCAGGTTTTACTACTTCCCACATATTGGCAAAGTTTTGGCCTTAACTTATCTATGTTTTGTTTCTACAGTGTTTTATTACATATTCGATTACAAAAAATGTATTTATATTTCATAGTTATCAAATCTTACATATTTAAAATATACAAGAAAAGATTAATTTTCTAATATTAAATTTGCACACCAAAGAGAGTATTTTTGACCCCTCTTATGACGATGTAGCTGTTCTTTTAGCTTAATCCAGAGATATCAAATTAAGAGCCCATAAAGGCTTCGGGGTGAACACCATAGGGTTGCCCTTCGAACCAATCTTTCGCGGGTGGTTCAGTTCTGTCCTATCTTTGTAGACAAATAAATTTCTTCGCCCCACAATGTAACATTTGAAGATACCCTACGCCAAATGTTCTGTTGCTCTGAAGGAAAGTAAGTCAGATGCCGCAAAGTTTCAATCAGACGTGGTGGTTGAGCTCTATAGTCTGATCAAGGTGGAGTGCATTTTTGGGAATTTATCTCGTTTGGTCACGTTTTTTGTTGCTTGTTTAGGGTTCAACTCCACTTCTTATAGCAAGTGAAACGCTCTTTACGGAATTTTTTTATTCATTTGCATATGTTGTTGAAGATGTTCAGTCAAAGTTGATGGTTTTGCTTCGATCGTTAGTCTGATCTTCAAGGTTAGCCCCCATGTCTTTGTTACACAAGTTGAGACGACATCTTTGTCTTCTCCTTCACATATTTCCTTTCTTTAACGTTACTACAGACTAAATTTAGATTGCAAGGGGTGGGTAATCCAATTGAAACTTTAAAAAATAATTTTTACTCATTGCCATTTTCATTGTCATACAACCCTTATTCACGATTCCATGAGCAAAGAACTCTACAAGAAGTTTAAGTTCTTGAACGTCTTTTGTCTGAAGAAGGAAAGTTTAATGAAAATAACTAACGAAATTATGCATACCTTCTTGAGATATAAAATACTCACGACTAGTTGTAAACAGAACAGCGTCCAAAAAGTCTAGGAGGAAGCTTAATATTTATGTTTCCGTCCATGAATAAACAAAATGCACAAGAGTGAGTTCCTTCCCAGAACAGCATTCTGAATGGAATTTGCGCCATAACAACACAGCTAACGCGTTGATCAGCCAATGCTGTTCTGCAGAAGCCATCCGAGCTCATCCGAGTGCTTGGTTTCGAGAACTCCGTTCGGCGGTGACGCCGCCACGCAATCATTCAACCGTAAAACAAATTAATATGAATTCCGAGAATGCGCTTCCTACTCGAGACCTCTTTTCCCGTCCCGCCGGCCGCATGGCGTCCTCGGCGTATTGTTTTACCGAAACATGTCACCTGGCCAGCTTCCGCCGAATATCTCGACCGGTTATGCAAACTGCCCTAATGGCAACGTATTTGGAAACACCCACGCCTGCACTTGCAAACAATGGCCGCGGCGGCCCCGTCTCCACCACGCGTCCTGCTGAATGCTGACCTCGTTTGAACCAACGCCGGCGGTCCAACGAGCTTAATTAGCTATCTATGGGACTGGAGCCGCGCCGGGCCCTCATAAGTTATCGTCTAATGAAGAGTGCGGCTCTCGAGCGCTGCCGGGCGCTTCCTCCTGGGGTTTCCAAGGATCATCCCTTATCGAGCACCACTCGAGAGGGGGTTACCGATACGAGGGTCCTTATCTCGAGTTACCGAACGTGGACCACAATGGCGAGCTCTGGATGCGGGCGCAGATAGCGCCCTCCAGATTCAGCGATCTCGGAATCTGCGAAACTTGAAACGAGCGGCCGCACGGGCACGGCCCATTAAGTTTTTTCGCTTCCTGGATGTCTTGGCGTCCTTGCTAGCGAAGATCAGTGACTTCGCGGATCGCGCTATCCGAGATGAATTAATCGGGGCGGGCTATCTAGATCTGACAGATTTACTGCTTAATTAGCTTCCAAAACGGCTGGCCAACTCACGTTGAACCGTTCAGTCAATATTTTATCACGAGGTCATTAATGGTATCCCACGATTAAATGGTGAGAAAACGCGGTATTTAAAAAATGTAACTTTACGGGCAACTTTCAGGAAAATTCAAAAAGCTCAACGGATAATTTTTAAGGTCTAATGTACTAACGCATTTGAGTCACGTAGATTCGTTTACTGGGAATAAACAAAATAAGTGGTATAGCAATCTGGATGTTTTTACGTGGGTGGACACCTCTAGAATGGGCATGCATTTTGGAGCTGAAAGTTTACTCTAAAACAAAAAATCATATAATAGATGTCGGTGCTTTAGAGATTTAAATGCTGGATCAGGAAAGGTTCTGCGACGTCAGTTAACCCTCTATTGCATGTATTTTTATATTCGTTATAGAAAAAGTATTAAAGTATGATGCAATACTCTTTTATAATTTTTGTTCTGCATAAATAAAAGTCGATATCCCCGAAAGTAACAAACTACCAACATTTATCCATGTATATGATTTAAACTACTTTGAAAAGTGTCTACGGGGTGACTTTTGCGTATCTTAGTGCTGGTGATGCCTGACTTGAAGAGCGACCTTGTTTTGTTGTACATAATCGAGCTAAACCTTTATATATCAAGACAGTTGTTTTAATTTTTCCTTCTCTTCCTCTTTTGAAATAATTCATTCATTGTAAGCAAGTTCATTGAACATATCACAAAAATTCTCATATATTATCATTGTTCCTGGAATCATTTTGATACAAAGTCGAGAAGGTCCATACGGTCCACTACACCCATATGCTTGTTATATAAAAGGTCGTCGAAGTAAATCCGTAAATTTTTTAGGTTGTCTTGCAAGAAAGCCGAAAGGCCGGCTCGCGCGCATGCAAAATTCCCTATTAGTTAATACAAGTTAACTTTATAATCCACAGCCTGTGATTGTTGACAAAACGAGCCGAGAATACGACCGCAGAGCTGCTGTACTCCCCTTATTGCATATTTTGGCTACAAGAAGATATTAACGACATAGCCAAGAAGTACAGGGAATCTTCTGACCACCAGAAAGGGCAAGTATTGCGATCTGATCGCAAGAGAAATGATGAATTTGTCCGCGAATTGAAAAAGAAGATCGGTCAGGATTCTGGGTCGAGCATCACTGACCTGGTAAAGAAAATGGGCGTGGCGAGGTCGACAGTCAATCTAACAATGCACCAAGATCTGTACTACAAATCTTTCGTTCTGAGGGACCACCAACTATTGACTGAAAAAAACAGGATGGGCAGAAAGTTAAAAGCTTGAGCATCAAGCGCGACACTGCTAACTGTATCAGATGAATTTGAGGTTAATCACAAAAAATGACTGTTGGATCAGGCAAGATGATTTTAAAGTGCCTACCATCCGCCTTTGTGAATGGTTCCTGGACTTATTAACAACGAAGAGAATCTCTTTGAAGAAGGCATGAAAGTGACCACTGACAGCTATATCAACGTATTGAATACAATTGTCAACTCCTGAATAGAGGAGGTGGTCGGTGGGCGAAAGTATGTGTTCCGGCGCACAAGGCAAGGAAGACTTATGCACGGCCATACAACAATTTATATTACTACTGGTCCCCCGACTTGGGCACTCTCTAGCCCCGAATGCAATCCCCTTGACTACTACGTGTCAGTGTGGTCGAGGCGAAGGTCAATGAGAGACACCAAGGGCAGCTTAAAGGCCTCCATCATAGAGGTAATGACACATATGGGTGTTGATCTGCAGAAGGTTTAAGTCTTGATTCGAGGCCGTAACCGCTGCTTTATGTAAATAAATTCAGTTATCTTAATGTTATTTTCATTATTTATTCATTTTCCGGATTTACCTGGACGGTCTAGTACAATTATACTATAAGGAAGTGAAATCTCAACATACTCTTTCTCCTTGGGAGTGAACCAAAAATCCACCGATAAAAATTTTTCCTCGTCTAGCGCGGTACTTTTTTCCCTCTTCGAAGGTCAAAATTGCGATATTTGAAATTTCGCGATTTTAACCGGCCTAATCGGAATCTTAAATTTCGCAATTTTGACCCCCGAACTAGGAAAAAGTATCGCGCTAGATGAGGAAATTTTTTTATTGGTGGATTTGTGGTCGGAGAGTTGGGGACAACGATTAAAATTAAAATCTTATCTAACGTACTCATTGGGCCACCCCGTTTATAACTTGATAAACGTGCTCCACTACACTCTGAGATTCTTCAGCGCTGATGGCAGCTTAAAACTTTTGCAGCGCTAGTCTTTTGTGTACTGTTTTACCTTTGTTGTTGGTAGGTATTGTGTCTGAGTCAACAAAAGCAAATATATGCCTTATGTCCAATTATCTATTCGTCGACATAGCATCAACGTTCATGGGCAACTCATGTTTAGAAGACCAGTATTCCAAAATACATTTTGAATTCAGTCATAGCAAGTACTGAATTATTTTTGCCTTTATGACATGCATACATATTTGTTTGTTAAATCATTATATCCATCAATTCATCTGAAAAAAGTTGTGAAAAATAATCTAGAGAGCTCTCTTCATGGTTGTTTGTTTGGTATTTTCCTATACATTGAAGTTTATTAAAAACAAATAAATTATTTGCAGTGGTACATCATCAGTAACATCTGTATTTGGTAGACCATTACATTTTATTGGTTACATGTCAGATACAGGTACTCCGTCTTATTGCACCACGCCAACCGCTAACCTAGATTTTATAACGCTCAATTTCCTTAAATCTATGCTGGCTGCAAATTCACCTGGCTCGTCATTCGCCTTAGTGCAGGATTCGGGAAACCGCGACAACCTGTGTCAAGGACTCGAAACCGCTGATGCCACTGAATCCTCCAAATGCGCGCCGCTTACAATTTCGCGCACAGCCGAAAGTTTTTCGATCTCATATCTCATATTCACCTGTTCGTGACTTCCCGCCAGTTCTGGTTCTCCGCCAGCTTCCAGATTCTTTTGAGATAGGATCAGAAGTCGTCATGTTTAGTGATAAGCTGACCATGTCGACCGTGAGGATGAATATTTGCGCATGCCTCCCCGCCTCCATTACTCCCATTTTTCTCTCGTCCTAGCTGTCTCGAAAATCAGAAGTCCTGTTTCTGCCGCTGCCTCTTTGACCATTTGCTCTGCACACTCGTTGACCGGAGTTTCGACGTGTGCTTTATTCTAAAGGAATCTGATCTTGATCTCTACCTAAAACGTCTTTGCAAGACTCGAAGCCTCAACTTGCAAATCCGTCTACGTCCGTATGCTTTAAGAACAAGTAGTATTGACTTGCTACTAAATATTAGAGTGCGTCTTGGGATCACTACTTTGTGCTTATCGGTATATCTTGGGCAGACTCTGATAGCTTTCGACTTGCGCTGGAAATGGTGTTCCAGTTTGTGAACCTGGGTTGTCTTTGATAGATCTCTTATCATTGCATGACTACGAACGCGTCTCCTGCGTTCTCTCTGATTACGATGCCATCTAATTCGATCGGGTGCCCCGTCTCTCCATGGGCCGTTTTTGCTCGATCTTACCTGACCGTATCCTCAGCTCTTCTCGAAGTTGCTGCCCTGGCCCGGTCATCAGCTGCCTTCAATTTGCTGCCTCCTACAAAATAAATACAAAGGTGGTAATTGGCTCCTTTGTACTTACTCTTTGACTTTCTACCGTTGCTCCCATATTTGGGTTGCGTGCAACAGCGCTAGCTATACTGCCCTCTCGAATACTTGCACCACCGCTTTGCTACAAAAACTCTACGTTAGTTGCGCCGCTGGCTTGATCCAATGCAGAAATGTGTCTTTATGTCACAAACCGCCCATATGTGACTTTTCCACGAAACCCAATCGTCGATCTCTACTTCAAAGTGTCAGATGTGAGCTTTGCAGTAGACCTGCTCGCCTTTTGAGCCTCCCGAGCACCTCATTTCCGCGCATCTACAATCAGTAGGATGTCGTCTGCGAACTCCGGCATCCACATCAACTTCTAGTACACCGGTCCGAAGCACCACCCCGGTGGCAACTCCTCGTTACGATTTCGTCTCCCGTTTCGTATTTTGCACACGAATTAGTCTTGGACATTTTGAATCTGACTAACAGCGGAAGAATACTGAACACTACTGTCTTCACTTGAGCTGTCACTTTGTGCAGAATTCCGTAGCTGTTGATACAATAAGAGCACGTTTTGAATTTTTCTTTTGATACGTTTTTTGCGGTAATCGGTCTTTCTTATATCTGATGGACCTGAGTATTGGTTATCCATATATAAAAAGATGACAGTACTATTCATTTGCCTTAAATAGCATTCTTAAGTGAGGACAAATTGTTTTCAAGTACATTTTGTTAATATATAATAAACATGAACAAATTAAATATTCAAACTTTTACCTTGGTTGGTACTCCGATAACTCTGTGGAGTTCTCAGATTAAGACTCATGCAAACAGTAGTATTAAATTATAACTGAATAATTATTATGCGAGAAAGCATATGAGGTCCTTATGCACAAAAGAGTGAGAAGAGGGTTAGAAGAGAATTTTTTAAGTATCTAATGGCAGAATTTAATTGAAGAAGAAATTAATGCTCTGCAAAAATTAGAAATATTAATTTTCTCCTATTTTGCAATTATAGAGTTGTAAACATACCTGTATTTATCTGCTTAATGAAATACCTCGATCGGAGCAGGATAAGACGCCCACATGCAAGATTTAATTGAGCCGTGCATCAGCTCGAGGAGGTGATAACCGGAGCCGCTACGAGCGGTCGGGCACTGGCTTTTCGCTGCGGATCGCGCGATCTACATAACTTGATCGGCTGTCGATCGGGCGTCGATTATGCAAAACAATGTGCAGATAAGCGCAGATGGACGAGCCCGACTGAAAGAAGCGGAGCGGATGTCGTACGTTCTGCTGCTCTTCACCGCAGCCCCAGATCCGGTGGACGACCTGCCGCCCCCGGCCGCAAGCACAGCCTGCAACCCTCGGGGATGCGACACGGGCGCATCCTGGGCGGGACGCACAAATCAAGTTACCTTTGAGTTATTGCTTCTGGCGGCCTTATGTTATCGTAAAGTGCCGAAGATTGCTACCCCAGGGCGCGCTCTTTCTTTCGGTGGACGTCGCCTTCGTTTGCATGAAGTGCCGCCGGGAAATTCGATTGGTATGATTAACGGGCCCCTTGATTTGTGTTTGGTCGTAGCACCGATTTCGATCCAATTAAATCCAAAATAAAAAGGAAACCTATCAACTTTCGCTTCCTGTCGAGACTCCTGAAGAAATGCCACCTGCTGGAATACCGTAAAATGGCCCTATTTGACTCCAAATGTCAATAAAATTCTATGACTGTTGAAAAATATTATACCTATACTTTTTTATGGCATTCATTATTTGAATCTTTAATGATAAGCAAAGTTTTTAGATTAAGTCGAAACGATATAATTAACACAGTTTTCGATGAATCTCCAAGAGCTTTTGAAATATGACATTAATGAAGCCGTAATAATGGAGCTTTGTGAGTACTAATTTGATTCCCAATCAAGTATTGAAAAAACCTATCGTTGTATAAGATACACGCAACTGAAAACGCAGAACTACTCTACTTCTCTACTTCTCTGATAAATGTTATACGAAACATAAAGGGTTCAGACGGCCATCCTTATTAAACTTAAAATATATCTTAATTTAGGAGATGATCAGGACGGCCGCAAGTTTTGTCATGAATTAAATGACCTCAAGACGCAGAGCAGGGTGACGCAGAATTGTTTTACTACCAGCTGCGCCACGCAGTGTTTGAGAGTCAGTTTCCACCCCGATTTTTTTTTATTGCCGAATAGGAAATATATACCGCACGGCCGGGCATTCCGAATTCAAGTGACGGCTGCGGGAGGTTTGTTGACATAAATAATGTGCCGTTCACGTTAGTAGTTGTATGTAGCGTGTATATAAATAGCGTCGTTAATCTGAATAACCTGTAAATTTACACGTTTTATTCACCATCGTAGAAAGCAGTAACGTTACAATACAGATTTTTATAATACGAAGATTTAAGTGAAATCACACAATTAGGGACGCTTGGGAGGGTGATGCTGAACTGCTCCCGACTATGCCACTCAGTGAGTGAGGCTCGGTTTCCGCCTGTAGTTTTTCCTGGGTTGCGCGTAGTTTTTGACTTACCTGACTGACAAAAGATCTATGGAACACAGAGGGTTAAGAACTGGTGTGCTAAACTGTCTAGTGATTTTTGAAGTGTCTGTAAGGCCGGGCATAAGTTAAGACACATCTGACCCAGGTCGTAAAGGGTAGCACAATACAGATCTTAGTCATATGAAAAATTAAATGAAATTACGCCACTCAAGACGCGCCGCGTACTGCTCTAAATTATTTGAAAAGATAATTTCTGAAAAGGGTTTCCGACTTATCGGACTCTGATAACTGTTCTATATATCAAAAATGGTGAGGAACCCCTTGATAATTAAACTTAAAAATGTCTAACGGTTTCAGAGTTGTTTAAGACAGGTCAGACGCGGGTCACACAGGCCCTTACAGAATGACGCAGAACTTCCTATTTTTGGCTGCTCCATGCGGTGCTTGAAACTCAATTTCCACCTCTTTCTTTACTCGCACTTATTGAAAGATACAAATTTTGAAAAGGGATTATTGGCTTTCTCTTTCTGAGAAAGGTGTTAATTAAACTTAAAATGGTCTGGTACTTTTTTGGGGTGTTTAAAAGGCCGGCTGTCGCTTCAGACCAGTTGACACAGAGGAACACAGGCAATTTTTGGATATGAAGATTTAAGACGCAGCTTTCCTGCGTCAACCAAAGGTCAAGGGTAATAAGACTGTGAGCGAATTTCTAGTGACGTAAAATGGAAGTACGTAAATGCAGGCACTTTCAAGATTTCTCATTATCACACTAAGAGGCTTGGAGAGAATCATAATCCCCATTTATTGATAAGGAGCCGATTAAATTATATTACGTTATCTTCCTTTTATTGCCCATGGAGCATGTGCAGTTAAACTTATCAATTTTAAAAGCGCTAATGAGCCACATGAAAGAGAGCGATCATAACTAATACAGATAAGAACTAATGAGTGTTTGTGATGTATATTTTTTAATGAAGCAACGGAAGTATATTGTGTGTATGACAGCAGAGATAAGGTTTATCGCAAATTTAAGCCGAGAAATAAAAAGCAAGCAATTTCAATCAGTATGTCTATGTTGTTTATGAAATAGTAGCTTTTAAAGTTTTTAATCGCTGCATAAGTTATTAAAAGGTCAGCAAAATTTGGTTTGTTGGAATTATTTTTGAGATAAACACGAACCTGCGATTTGAAAAATTAAAGATTCCAGTGCCACTAAGACTTTCCAAATAAGAAATCAAATATTTAATGAGACCTCCATTTCTCTTCTACGTGTTTTGTTAATGTCAAGTTGCTACTATTTTATGTTGACGAAGAAAGAGGACCAAATCAAAGAAGTACCAAGAAGATTCTCGATCAAATTCAAAATGAGAAGTTCCGCGGGTTTAATTTTAAAATTTGAAATTTACACCTTCAATTTTGAGGAAAAAATTCACGTTTCCCAGCTTACCAATTTGTCAGATTTCCAAGTCGCTTGACGGCAGAAAGTGAGAATTGGAGGGCGCCGAGTCTAATCAGTAGGGGGAGAAGTTCAGATCCATTCAGCTCCCGAAGATTGAATAGTTTTTTGATACACAACATTTAGTTCTTGAACGGCTTCAGTAAATTTTACTTGCTTGTTGACTTGTCAAACTACACTGTGATATCCTTAGATCATCTGATAGTCAGCGGGCGGGTGCCTGTTTTCAGAATGGCTTTAACAGTTCTGCAATTTTATAATCTACTGGAGAAGGTCTACCGGATGCAGGTTTAACTTGAAGGCTGGTTTTCTATTGTTGAATCGTAGACACTATGTTTGCGTTCTCTTTACATCGAACGTATCTTAAAAGCTGTAGTACATGCAAAATAATGTCTTCTTCCATTAATGGCTAAAAGAATTCTGTTAACAAATTTTTCTTCTATACTTAAGTGGAAATTTATTGAACACGGTATGAGATACAAAGGTGTTAATCAATATTGACAACGGAGGCAAAGTACTTTCTAATAATGAACTTGTCGAAAGGAAAAGTTTGAACATCAAGAAGTACTTTCGACTGAACCTCCCATTTTCAAATTTGAATCGATCGAAAATACCAAAAATCGTGAGAAATAAAAAAAAATACTATAACAAGATGTTTAAGCATTGAAGATAATATTATAAAAAGCCCGAAGCTTTCAACGGTGTTGTATATTATAGTTAATATATTATACCAAAGTGTAGGCGCAGTGTTACCTCAGAATTGTATCGTAGCCGTACTTAGGCTCACACAAACCGAGACATTGTTCTGCTTCACGACATTCCCTGGCCCCATACAGTTGCCCAAACTCGACAAAAGTGGATGATTTCTTTTATTCTACACCGGAACACCCTCCCAACAGTTTGGACGTATGGTCCTGCGATTATCATTTGTTTGGACTTCTAAAAGAAGAAAAATTTGAAGACTAAAAACAGAAAAATTTTTGAGTTATATTGCACACTACCAGAACAATTATCTATATAGTATAGCGCTACAGGCCTTGTAGGCCTTTGGCTTGGTGTACGATTTTTTGCCATTCCTTTCTCTATCTTGCTTCTCCTTTCCATCTTGTGACTTTCGGTGGTCTTAGGTCCCTTTCAACTTCGTTCATCCATGTTGACCTTGGTCTTCCTCTTCTTCCGGATCCACCTAATTCGCTTTCGAGAACTTTTTAGAACAATTATCACTTGTTAAAAAAATTCTATTTTGGCAATACTATGAATACATGGATAATCGAAACAAGAATTTGAGTGTTTTATATGGTAATAACGCATTAGGAAAATATTGAACGAAAAATGTTTCGTAATTAAACTATACGTAGAATTTGATGAAAATCTTTGACTGCAGAGGGCATTGCAGTGATTCCGTAAGTCCTTTAGTCACTTGGTAGAATTTTGAGGCCTTCTTTCTCGCGAAGTTTAGACTTAGAGGCTTACCATAGTTTCATATCACCTTACCAGTTTTTATTTATGCGTGATACGAAGCACTGCGTTTGTGCTTGTTTTATACATAACCACCAGACTTGCACAATTTGCCTCTTCGTGTTGAAGTATTTTATAGTCAACAAATGCTCTCTGTCGATAGCTCTAAATAGTTAGCATTGGTGGGGCTGCACCTGTTTAAATTTTAATTGATTTTGATCCCACTTCCCCTTCTGATACCGCTCTAAAAATGTACTTGCAACCTCCGTTTTTGAGTTTTCAGAAATGTTTTCTTACCGTCCATTTATATGAAACAGTCCATGTCCTTTAGGTTTTACAGAAGGCATTGTTATGTAATAGGCATCGAATGACCTCTGATTGATGGCCTAGGCCAGGTTTAGCGTTTCTGGGCCTCTTACAGATTGTTTTGTTGCACTCTTTAGCCTCCTGAAATTTTCACAAAGCAAACTGCGTTCTTAATACTTTTTTTGACTTGTACAGCTGATACTAATGGTAGAGTCATAAATTACCTGCTTGCGCAGGCGAGCTTCCTCTTTGAATCTCATATTTTACATGCAATGGAGCGTTCGTAATTTTTCCAATATCATCGAGCTTTATTAATTCTCTATTTCTAAATTTTACCTGACTGTTCCGCTCCTTGCTCCATCGAAATTTTCCTGTTCTCCTTGCTTCACTGACAATGAGAATTTGTAAGTCTCTTTCAAGTTCAAAAGTTTCTAGCAGCGGCCTCGCAGCTTTTCCGCCAAACGTCGCATGTGAAGTCTCTCTTTTTCTTAATTCCTCCTTCTCATCTATATAGGTATATCTGAACACAAATAGTTTTCAAGTGCGCAACTTAAAGCACACTGAAGTGTGGTATTGTTGATAAACTCGACATCTTCAATAGATGTAAGAGGGTAGAAAACAGGGATGTTGCAGGGATATGAAGGGATGAACATTGAAAGGGGCGATTGCGCTGAGTTGTTTTGACGGTACCTTTTTGTTCTGGGACGAGAGGAACTCCATGGTTGTTTTTCTTGTAAATCTTTTCTAGCTTAAGTAGACGATTGAAAAACTATTTCACATTACTCCAAGTTCCTCTACGAACACTCCCTGTGTGCAATAGCAATCTCTACCACACGTTATAATTTCTCATCTTTGACTTTTTTTGGTGGTCCTGGATGTTTGGCATTATGCAATTTCTTCTTAATGATACTGTAAGAAACAGCATCTTCCCTTAAAGTTGGACAGATTAAAATTTTGCTTAGCCCATGGCATTGCGTTGACTACCGATTTTAAGGTTATGTTGGTAAAATAGGCATATTTCGCTGTGTAATGGTGTGATATACGAATTTGGTATGTATAATCACTCTCTCTTTTGGGTATCTAAAACTAACTAGGCACTATAGGCCATCTTTAGCGTTAATGGAATTAAGCAAGTGCGGAATCCCACTGAAATGTCCAAATCTGGTCGCCAAAACGTTCTTGCATCTAAGATACCACAAGCTTGTAAAATATCATTATGGTATAATCTGCTTTGGATTCTTTGGTTACGAAAATAAGAGGAACAGATATCGCCCCATACCATGACAGGCAATACACTTGGTAATGTGTAACCCCAACATATGGTATTGGACCTTCACGAAGATGTGTTCTATCGTTCTGATTATTGTGGCTCTGCTCAATTGTAGAAACTTCTGGTTTTGACCAACAGCAATGCGACACTTCAGTTGTTGTTCACCGTCTTCTTCAATATAGGATCAGTTGAAGATTCCTCTTTACTATCAAACGGACTGTCTCTCGATTAATACTAATTACAGAATCCTTTTCATTTTGCTGAATTCTCTGTGGGATGAAGTTGCAGAACCTACTGATTTTGACGGTTTGTTTTCTTCTTTCCCCTGGACGATTTCTAAAACTGCAACACCTCTAAAAAGTTTAATAATGGCTTCGGGACTAGTAATACAATTCTGAAATTTATTGTCGCCCTGCAGTAGGCTCGTATGACTGCATGTTGCATTCTACTTATAGGAACTTAAAGCAACACATAAAAAGACTACAAGAGAAGCAATGCTGCATACCGACGATTGTCCTTGGCAATTTTTTGCATCGCTGGTAGTAGTCCGATACTTCCTGTTCTCATCATGCCCCTGGGAACGATCCTCAATTTTTATGCGCATGTTTTACGGGTGCGTCGCATCATACCCTGTCTATTCTAACTTTCCATAGAACGGATAGCGGTGCATTTGGGATATCCTGGGCGGGGATGTGCCAAGGGTGGCTTCCTTCCAACCCGAAATTTTACCCGCACTTGGAGCAGAAGAGCGTTAGTAGGTCTGGATGGCCTTCCTGTTTCCTCACAACGTCGCCCAACCCACTAGCCGGCTAGGAAACTTAATAACGGAAGCGCAGAGGATAATAGCGGCCGAAATAGCCCATTAGTTCGCGATTACTCCGCTATTAATGGCGTCGATTTTGATCGATTGCGCCGCTGAGCGATCGCTCAAGGCTGTCCTCCTTTGTGGCCGAGCTGCCTTTTCAAATCGGCCGCCAAGACGCGGCAATTGAGCGGCGGCCGCGCGCATTATCTGCGATTCAAAGGCCGATTTTGGTCATTGACCGAAAATATCGAGGCGGTTTCGCGCGCTGCCGGCGTTCGCGGCGCTGCCGGCGTTCGCGGCGGCGTTGCGAAACGCAGTTTTGGCCCGCTTTCGAGTCGACGGGGCGACGACATGTCAATTGTTTGATAGATTAGAATTGTGGTCGTTACATCAATTGTTTGTTGATATAAAGCTCGAAAGTAGGCTTATCATTGGATGATATCAAAGTACACGTCTTTTATTGCTTTGTTTACTCGGCTTTCAATTTGAATGTTTAAATTTGTTTTGTTTATTTGTCTGCTTAGATTCCTCTTGTATTTTTAAGTTCTTTGTTAATGTCTTATTTGTGTTTTTAAATTTGGTTCATAAATTTACGATAATTTTTATTGCAAATTATGTTTTTACTAATAGCCAGTAGTGTTGCGATTCCTGTTTATTGAACTTATTTGCTAAAAATTTGTTTATTTCATATCATATACTTTGGCTAACAGTTCCAGTATTATAGGTTTTTAAGAAGATCGCTGTTTCGGAAGTACCAAGGAAATTGGACAATGTTCCCTATTACTTTATTTTGAAAGACTAGGATGATGTCAACATTGACCTTTCTGGTTCACCCCCACAGCTGGATGCCGTATGTCCATATAGGTTTAATAACTTGTCTGTATAGTAGTATTTCGTTGAAGATTGATAGGGTCAAATACCTACCCAAGAACCAATACATTGTCTTCTACTTGAAACCAAACTTTTTCTCTTTTTCTTTTGATGTAGGCTTTTCATCGCAACCTAGCGTTCAACGTAGTGTCCAAATATTTTGGTGTATCAGATGCTAATGATACTTGTGTATTATTTATTCTAATGGATATGTGAAATTGACATAAACAGACTTAGTTTATAGTCAAAATGACCGTGTCGTCTGTAAAGGTCGCTATAGTGCCATGCATTAACTCAGAAATGTGACTGATGTATAGTAGACAAAAGACAGGTCCTAATACAATGTCCTGTGGGACTCTCTTAATTTATATTTAAGCCTGTAATGCCACAATTCGTCAAAAACTTGTGTTACATCAAGGAAGATAGTAGAAGATCGAACTGTTCTTTCCCGTAATGATCTTTTAAGTACATTTATTGTTTTTTAGACTTAATCTATGATTAGACTTTCAATTAGATTCTTCTCTTTTATGATGTGTTTCAACCTTTTAGAAAATAATTTTTTGAATTGTTTCTAAATTAATAAAATAGTCTATAGGATTAAACTTGATAGGGCGATTTTCCAGATTTAGAGATTTTCTTAGATTTAGCTGCTTTCATTATCTTGGATACATACTTCCATCTAAATGTAACATTGATGAGATAGGTAAGTTTGTCGGTAGTTTTCCTCTTTGGGTTGATATTTTCGTTTATTTCAGTTGAAAGTTCTTTTACCATGATGGGTCTGATTGCACCTTTTCTTTTGTTAAGGTTTTCTCAATCTAGTGTTCCTTCACCTTCATACTTGTAGTAACTCTTCAGAGTGAATAGTGGGTTATGCTGTCACTTATCAATTCATATAGAAGATAGACAATAATTACTTTGTTTTTGTATCTTTTAATTACTCTTTTGAACTGTTTGGTAGCGTCTTTAGCTTAGTTTTGCCTGATCAGCTCTCTTATTTTTCTTGGATACTTATTACAAGCAGTTTCTTGGATATCCTTAATATTCGTTTCAATACCTAATCTGTTGTTCTTTATTTCTTGGAGGAACTGAGAAATTCAAGTTTTAATTTAAAATTGCACCAATGTTCATTTCATTAACTAATATAGGAATTGATTCCTTTTTTATACTAACGCTGAGCATGAGACGAATGGAGGAGTTATTGAAGTTCACGTTTCATGCTTCTTTGACATCCACGAAGTTGACAAAGCCATTTCAGATAATGAAAAAATAGATTTGGTCTGGGATTTTATTTGGATCTGTCGGCCAGACTTCGAAGTTAATAGTATTTCACATTTTAGCTGTTTGACTGCTTCTGAGAGTTTTTCCCATGGAGGTTGTTAACCTAGGTCCCCAATAAGTATGTTTGGTACTGCAACTATGTTCAATGATGAGTATTTGACCATGACTATTCAGAAAATGGAATATTGAGCTTGAAATCTTTTGATGATGCTTCTACTATATTTTCAGGGTGTGTAGCTGTATTTTATATGCCTTAAATCTAATGAAGAATTGTTTAGAAAAAAATGTATTGGATATGTTTTCTATATCTGAGATTACTTGCAATTCTTGTTAATGTAAAAAAGTTTATAGTTCTTAGAGATAGGTCCTTTCGCTCTATATTCTAATCTTATTATACCCTCGTTAATTTTAGTCTCTTTAGAATTTCCTGGAGAGTCTATTCAAGGGATGTATGTGGTTCTTTTTTGTTGCTAGCTTTAGTTTTAACCTTACTAAAATAGTTTGGCTATAGGTCTTTCTGCCTCCATTCTCTTTGACTGCTGTTTCTTGCTGATTTACTCTTTGTAGCCGTCTGGGAAGGATGGAGTTCTTAATGGGTTTGTCTTTTAACTTCTGCTTTTCTTTTGCTTCTATGCATTTCCTATAATTTCCTGGATGCCCCTCTCTACAGTGAATAAATTTTGACTAACCAATCTTTGGTTTATCAGAGTTACTTGTTAGCTATTCACGGGGCGTGTTTTTTTATAACAATTTTTTTCCTGTGGCCAAATGCTTGGCACTTTTGATATTGAACTACAGTTCTAGATGTCCCTAGTGGTGGGATATCTACCCGTAACACTTAATGTATGTGTAATTCTATAGATCTTACCAACACTTTCGTCTTGTCTGAATGAAAGCATGGAAATATTGAAGGGTTATTTGGTCTTATATTTTAGTTCAAAAATTTCTTCAATGAGTTCGTAGCCACGTTTTCTCATTTTCTAGACAATGTGTTCTGGTTTTATTGAGTGGCGCAATGTATTAGCCCATTAAGGCTTATTCTGTTTATTCTCATAAGAATGTTGAGGATATTCCTCTTTGTTTAGTGGTGCAAAAACTGTCCATTCATTTTAACATTTTCGTTAACGATTTTAATCTGTGCTTCGCCATCACATAAAGGTTATTAAAATTGTTAATGTTGTCCATTGTGATAGGTGAAAGTGTCTACATTTTTTTCTTCCGATTAGTTTCTTTTTGATTTGTTGTGGAGAGGTAAGCGATGTACTCATTTTTCTTTTCTTTTTTCTATTTTTTTACACATCTACCGTCTGACGAGCTAGTATTCAACTGCCCCATTTTATTCGATGTTAGACAGTCTATTTCCCATCTCGAAGTATTTTATCCTTAGTTTTTCATTTTATTTAGTTGAATCTGGAGTTGGTCTGTCCACCCTATTCATGGCCTTTACTTTCTCATTCTTTAATAATTTCCAACTACCGTAAAGTTGTTCTTCATTTTGTGAATGTTGATAATTTTCTTGAAATAATACATAATTTTGGTGCATTAAGATTATTTAATTTTGTGATTGTTGTGATACTTTTGCGACTATATTAAGGTCGCCAGATATTCCCCTATTGTGATGCCCGTTTATCACATTCCTTTGCACCAAGAGAGCTTTCAACCCTTCTTTAACGTTAAAAAATCAAAAGAATACTTTTCTGAACCACTGGTTGTTAATATGAAAATTGGATTGACTGAAAAGGTTCGGTTTTTGTTCACTTTTTAAGGGTTGACTTGATCTAATCAGGCATGCAAACGTTGGTAACTAAACAGTCCAATGCAAAATAGGACAAGAAAAGCTACAAAGACTAGTGGAAAGTCTACGACTACATGCTTTGCACCTCGCGTGGGAGTATGGCTTGCGAACTAGAATATCAAGGCTTCAATTTACTGATACAAAGCGCACGCAGGTACTCGGATTATTTTTAGTAAGTAGTCGGGTATCTTGTGCCCAGAGATCAATCACACTACAACCAACCACTTTAATCACTCGACTACAAATTACCATATAATACATAAACGATGTTAACGATTCTGTTATACCATTATATGCACACACTATGGCATTGATTTTGACATTTGAGGTTTCTCAAAATAATCTATTTAATTTGTGTTCGTGCCAAAAGATATGGGTTTAATGACGGAAAATGTATTAATTAATGTATCTTAACTTTTTAATGAGTAAGCGAATATTAATTTTAAATACTTGGTTATCTTTTCCGTTAATCTCACTAAAGTTTTTTTGTTTACAAACTTTTATGGCTGAAAAGGTTGTATTATTAGCGTTTTTTAATTATATCTTAATTAAGTTTTATGTATATTTATGGGATTAAGTGTTCTAAGATGCTTATGCAAATGACGCTAATTAAATATTTGTTTCAAATATTTTACTTCACAATGCTTTTAATGCATTTAAATTAGTTTCTTTCGTAACAGATTGTTTTATTGCTATTTGTGTGTATACATTTTTTATTTTAAAACAAACATTTAATTTGAAAGTCCACAATTAAATTATATTTGATTCTTCCATTTCTGGAACGTTTCCTGAAATTTGTTTTTGAGGTTGGTGCGTAGTTGTTCTATCGTATTTTTCTCAGTCTCGTTTACGGTTTAAAAGCGTGTTGAAGTATTGGCAAGCTCAACGAGGCCCTAAATGAAGTTAACACGGTTCTCTTTTTACACACTTCAATTCCATCTGGTTTGAGGTGCTTGGTTTCATTCCCTAACTTGAATGAATGACTGTAGATGCCGTTTCCGTGTTGTTTCGAGCTCTTGTGGCGAATGCGAGTCGTAACTTCCAAGCATCTCTATCACCGGATTACGAATGGTCTTTAAAGTTTAGTCTTAAGCCCCTTCACAAACTTTGTGATGAATCAGAAATCTACATTGCAAAGACAAATCACAACACCCAATTTTGAATTCACAGAGTGCTGTTACATATGTCAGCATGGGCCTGATGATAATTTTCTCTAAATCAGCGAGTCGAGGGACGCTCTCGCTGCTTTTCTCTTCTGTCCGACAATTTGGATGTAAGTATGTCCATAGTTGTGCCGAAATATTTAGTTGAGTTGAACTAAGTGTTTTCTGCTTGTCCCACGTGTAAACAGAATTGCCGAGCTCTTCTCGGGATTGATTTGAATCCATCAGCAATCAAGTCTAGTATGTATTGTAGTCGTTTCGCAGCCTGGTGGCATCTGAGCGAGTTGAATATTGAGCCCATGTCGTCTGGTACTGGGCGTTTTTGACATGTTCCTAGCATATAAGTAGAACAGGATCTGGAACAATACAGATTCTTGTGGTACGCCTGCATGGAGACTCGTCTTCAATGATTCACGTTACCGATCTTGATCCTGAATCTTTCGCCTGGCGGAAAGGATCGGTTCAGTTGGGCTATGGACATTGCACACACCTTGAACTCTAACCTGATGTGCCAGACCTTGTCGAAGGCCTTGTCCACCACGCAAGGAATACTACGTCGGTGATTTCTTTCTTGTTATATCCCTCGGTGATGCGCTCCACCACCCGTAGTAGTTGGAAGGTGATGGAGTGACCTTCGCAGATTCTGAACTGACCTTCCGGGATCAGCTCGAGAACTATACTAGTGTCGTTAGTCAGTAATAAATGACGCCCTTCATTACTTTGTCCGGAATTGGTAATAGACTAATAGGGCAATTTCTTTGGGGAAAGGCACCAGACTGACTTTCCTGGTTTGGATGGATAACATTACGACATTCATTAACTTCTACTGGTGGGGGAAACTTCGTAGCCCTAGGATAGTATTGGCTATGGTGGTCATGCAGAAACGATGATGGTAAGATTTGGAATGTCATCGGACTCGAACATTTTTCCAGCGCCCTTTTCACTTGGAGGAGCTTTTCAACGATCGCCGATTTGATAGGTTCCTGAACATCCTGGCCTACAAGGTGAAGACGATTAGCACGATTAGCTATCTGCAAGCGCTTCGATTTTCTTGAATGGGCAGCATCGGAATAAACTCGTTACTCAGCACCTTGACCATCTTCTAAAGCGTCGAGATTCTTCAACTGGATCTTCTAAGCGATGTTCAGAACTCTGCGACAGTAGTCTTGACCTTAGCAACAGTCTTTCTATGTGTTCCGCTATTTTCAGAGTCCACCATTTTGAACAGTTTAGTGATAGTTCACATACAAGTTTAGTAAACCAGACATTACTGGCTATAATGCATATGTTGTATTGAGCAAATAACAGTGTTTTTTGCAACTCCCCATTTGGGATTGTAATGCTGATAATCTTTTAATTCGCCCCTGTTTTGTCATAATGATCGTTTTGAGAATTTTTCTTTCGTCTTTGTGTTCTTGCGTTGTTCTTCATGATACTTCCAAAATGTATCTCTTGGTTCTATATGGTGAAAAATTTTCTCTTTGATGTGTTTTAGTTCTAGATGAACATATTCTTTGTATAGATGCATTTTTAAAACCACCATAGCACTGTGTTTTTACATTTTTCTTTGTATCGAGAGCCGTTTAGGTACTATGGTGTTGACCTTCAACCCAAAAATATCTTTTGTCAAAAGCGCAGTCTGTAATATTTGTTTATTTATTTCTGACAGGTTGAACAGGGCAAATTAATGCAACAAGCAAGTGATTTAGCGCTTGCCATCTTCATTAAGCTGAACTGGAAAAGGAAGGTTGAAGAGCGGACCTTCTTCAATCCGCGAAGCCAAGAACCTGGCGTCTTGTTGTGAATGCCCGAACGTAAACAGCCTCGGTCCGGCGCTCTCTCGGAGCAAGAATAACTCCTTTTGTCCATGAATTGCATGACAGATAACCTTCGGGCAAAAACGGCGCTTTACACATGTTGAGCTGCAGAACACGCCGCGTGGGTCGCCGCGATGCCAGATTTAAGATTCGCGGCGCAACCGACCGGCGGCTTTTTGCCCATAGCCACAAGTGTCCGCGCAATTAGCGGCTCGCTGGATGGGCGAAATTAATTTCGAGCCGCGGCCATTCCAATCGGAACCCCGTCACCGCCGTGCAGGCGCATAAATCCGCGGCCCGCGGCTGGAGCTCATCTTCCAATGGCTGCTCCTCGATTTTTTCTCTTAATGGCAGTTTGGCGACCCGCGTGGGCGAGTTTTCCAGTGGGAGGCCCAGCTGGTTTTCTTGTGCGCCTCGAGACAGCTGCCATAACTCGCGTTTTTGCCGGCGCGTTGCGTAAGCATCGTTTTGTTAATTGTGTGTTGCACTCATTAGCTGGCTGTTTACAAATCAAATCGGACCGAGTGCAATGTATTGTCTGAATTAAACATTTACGCCAATTTCTATCCTTCCATTATTTAGAGGAATGAATAAATCATCTTGGTTGTCATTCTACTATTGTTATGCAATTCTTTCAATTCTAGGATGTGCAACTGGTTGCCTAACTACTATTTGTAACTACATTTTTTAGTTCAAGTTTAAAAGTTGTTCATTAATATAAGTTTTATGAAACTTCTCTATAATCTACCAAAGGTTCCAATTGTGGGCGTAGCAGTGTAAAGTTACTAATAAATTTTATAATAACATAATCAAAAACCTTAACATACCATTAGGTGTTAAGGTAATGAATTTTATACTTTATATATAATACAATTAGTAATTGTTCAATGGAACACGTGCCCTTTGGAGGCGTTTAGCATATTTCGTAAAGATAGTTGAAATGCTTCTCAACCCGTAAAGGTGGATCCACCATAACAAGCAACGCGAGCAATTCTTACCCATTAAACGAATGATGGTTAGCGGGCTCATTCAACAGTGTAGATGGCGGCCGACATAACGGAGGTGCCGAAAAATGGAGACAGAAAATGGAAATAAAATCCCGTGCACACTCAAGAAAAAGAGAAATATCGTTCAACAATTAGACCAGAACAGACAAAAACTCTTGGTGTTAATTAACAGCTTCTTAGGCATCAAGAACGTCAGTCGGCAAGAGCACCGTTGGATACCGCTAATGGCCCGTGACTGCAGTTTCATTACAGAAATTGTGCATAATTTCGCTACAATCACCGGAAGCCCGTTTTTACTCCTTGAAAGCGGCTAATTCGCGTTTGTCGCACCAAATAGTCGCCTTAGAAAGCGTTTGATGTGGTTGGGCTGACAAACCAATGGTTCGGCGCCGCCGTTTGCTCCTCGATCGCAGCCTCGCGGCGCATTATTCCGCCGAAATCAATTTGCACGAGCTTTTTGGAGGCCCGCGGCTGAATCACGCGGTGCAGGGCCGTGCCAGGCCCCTTTGCCTAATTACTCGCGCGTCCCAGCGGCCAATTTGCAGCGGCGCGAATGCGCGCAAACAAACGTATTATCACTCTGTTACCTTGCAGCCGTTTGAAAAACTGCCGAAGGACAATCGCGCTCGCCACACTTCACTGCAGAACGCTTTATTAAAATGCCGGGCACACCTTGGCATATCTTCGCGGAAGTAACGTTAGGCGATCTCTTGAGATTACGCCCACAGTAATTGTTTTGATGGCGGATGCTATTGAAGGCAGACGTAAGTTGGCTTTATCAGCATAAGAAGGCGATAACATCAGCTTTCAATACCCAATTTGACGGTTTACCCAGTACTGACGCTTTTTCCGTTCATAGAATTCTTCAACGAATGGAATAGATGATAATAAAAAGGAGTCTGCCAACAAGCAATCGATTCTGAATGGTCAAAAACATAACGTTGATATTTCTAGAGGTTTTTGATCACGCTAACACCTTGTAATAGGCGAGACTCTCGGAATCTCCCACCACACGGAGAGCATGATGTTTTTCAAGTGCAATTCTGGTTTAGAGGTCGTTTGTGACAACTTGTGACGTCTCCTTGATCTTTTACGTGTTACATCATTGTAGACAATCCACTTTTCGTTGCCCGTTATTATCTGCTTCAAGAATGTGTCGTTCTTTTGGCGTTTTAGTGCAGGTGAATATGACAATGACCAGATTGGCATCTGATCCCAAAGATTTAGCCGAGGAACCGATCTAAACTGGCGCGTTTTCTATGCTGGTTTGGATATCTTGAGTATCACAGCAACTTATCGTTAACCGTTACCGTTAACATGTTGAAGAGAAGTGTGAAAAAGACTAGGGGTGGTGACTGCTGCTCCTCTCAATGTTACAGAGGTTTAAGGTAGTTTGTTTCCTTAGCTTCGCTAGCATTACCAAAGCACTGAATACCATTCTTGTCGTAATTTTCACTCAATTAAACTTTAATTTAAACGTTAACCAATCTAGTCAAACCTAGAAATTAATGGTCAGAGAGATATAACACTTTCACGGTTATTAATTGGATGCTCGGAAAAAGGTACGCAGAGTCTGCTGAATCTGAAAATTGCAACTTTGAACCTGTCTTAAATAATAATGTAGGTTAAAATTTAATAATTTGTTGAAGGTTGCCTTGCGAATAGGGTGAATTTCTGGTCGTCTCGACTCACCGTCCTTTGTACTACGGGAATCCTCATATAACCCAAGCGATTGCAGGTTTTGCCCTGTTCCTGAAGATGATTGTTATCAATTGTAAAAAAAATAAATGCGCAAAGAAAGACAATAAAAATGTTATTTGTGTAAAATTACATTTACTGTTTAAATTATAGCCGCAAAGTCTGGCACTACTAGAGGACTACTTTGCCCCAAATATTTTCATGTGGTTGGATTGGCGATCCTTTCATATGAATTAAATGTTAATTTTTGAATTTAAATTAAACAATTTTGTGCGTCTTTCCTTTGTAACAGAGAAACCCAATAAAAATTTAACCAGGCCGCGGGCTGTTCTGGGAAATTCGTTGCCTTTATTTTCCACTGGAGTTTTTTTTTGGATTCTCTAAGTTTAAATGTGACCACATTAGGGCTTTTAAAAACGATAGCCATACCAGAGCTTGTGGATAAAACCAAATACATTGTTTTGGAAGATACCCAAGTAAGGGTACGTGAAATTGGTATGCATGTTTTCCGTAATGAATTGAACATGAAAAATGTGTACAGAGTGGGTGCCACATTTTGCTCATCTGAATTGAAAACGCATTCCAACACGACCTTCAACCGATGGTTTAGAAAGAGGAATCCAACGAATTTTAATAAATATTAAATTATCATATGAGATTTGGATAAAATACAATCAAAACAGTAGATTGGATGGGGAGAACAAGTTCTGGATAAAGCAAAATCCATTGAATCAACTGAAAAGGAGTTATTTCAGAATTTTGAGATGCTAAAAGATTTCTCTGGTTGTCTCGAAAAAAGAAAAACGTTTATTGGAGCTATGTGTCGTACACCACTTTTGGACAAGTCGTAAATAATAATTTAGAAAAAGTGCCCTGGTGACTGACTAAAGACTGAACCTTATAATACATAATCAAAGTCTATTTGGTAATTAATTGAGCGTACAACTTGTTGTTTTTTGGCTGGTTTATAAGATTTATTATCAAACTGTTTGAGTACCAAGAGTTGGGCTTTATATTGTGTGTCGAAATTACTTATTTGAAGATCATGTCGAATATCTACATTTAATATTACCAAAAGGCATGTGCAGACATGTTCAGCACTTCTTGGAAGGTCAGTAATATATATTAGATATTACATTGGTCCAAGAACAGTGCCTTGGGATTTTCTCTGGTAGCTGGATTCTTCTTCTATGGCTCGTTCTCTGATAAGTTGGAAAACGGAGGTACTCCGTCAATGAACGCGATTTCTCTTCGTTATTTCTTGTCCTTCTTCCTTGTCTACCTTTCCTGTTCCGATGGTGACCAGTTTAATCTTTTTGGTCGCTCTTTATAGCAAATAGTCGGTATTTTAGTGGATGTGAGATATGTTTGTTGTTGCTGTTGAGGAAATTTTTTAGTTCTTATTCAACAATATTTTGCTATCAGATGTTAGCCTTTGCAATTTCGGTGTTGGTTTCGATTAGTTCAGGCATTGCGTTCCAGCCTGTTGCACTCTAATTAAATAACTTATATAGCTGTTTCAATGTCTTTTTCGTTTTAAGATTTTCTAAGATCTATCCTAGTGTGGTGACCTCTTGAGAAAATGTTTTCTCCTTACCTTATTCCACATGATCTTCAGCATTCTCTTATGCATAGGTTAAAGCTATCTTTGCCTCTGGAAATATTTTCGTTTCCAGCTCATTTGTGTGTATATGGTTACACCAGAAGTAAAAATGGGGCAAGATGTACCACAGAAAGTTGAGTTTATGGTGAGTAATGTATTATGCTACCGCATGAATGCTGAAGTCTTAGATAATTACTTTCAATTCCTCAATGTGTTGTGAAAACTAATTTGCTTCTGACAGAGGTATTTGTAACAAGTTATACATTATCTGAGTAAGGAAAGTTTGGTTGTACAAAGATTCAGCATTGCCGATTTCTAAACATTTTTTTAAATTCCGCAGACCGTTTGTTGTTTATGCAATGTTGTTCTTTTCTTATTGATTAGTATGATACTCTTGGTTGATTTTATTGGTCAGGAAAGATATACAGTTTTGGCCAGAGTAGTCGAAATTGTTCCTTTTGCAACTGTGTAATTAATAGAATAGTTTCATCCACATAAGAAGTCGAGGGATTTTTTTATCACTAGTGCGATCGTGATAAGACAATATTTTTTTTGTGTCACCTAACACTTGTCTAAATTTAATTTCGCATTGTTGAAGGTACATCGCTTTGCAAATGTTTTCCTTATTGGGGATAAATTCTCGCCTTCGGTTATGATTTCATCGGTATCGGTAGAGTAGAGCAAATTTTTTCCACCATCTTGCGGTATCTTTCTCTGTTTAGCTTGTAAGTATGAAATTTTGTGTTTTTGCCACAGTATTTTTCGTATTGGTGCTTAGTTATGCTTCGCAATAATTAATCTGAGCGTGAAATATCCCAGACTCCATTTATAAAAAGTGAGAACGTTTAGAAGCCGGCCCAACGTTAGCGTTTCGTTGTTGAGTGAATGTCGATTGGATGGGTTGAGCCAGTAATCATTTTTTTTATTTGTTTTGATTTTTGTTCATTTTAAGCTTCTTTTGTGTGTTAGTCAAGTTATTTGGTTTTATTTGGGAGAGTATAACCATGAATATTTGCTCTGATACTAGTGTTGTTGTACATCTTACTTTGTTGAGGGAGTTGAACAGCTAATTGCATTCCCCTGGAGGTGGTAGAAAGGCTATGAAGGTCCTATCATATAATATTAAATATAATGTTAAACTGCTATTTGTGCAATTTAAAGTAGATGATTTACACGCGCTATCGCGGATCGCTAGATATGATATCGCAGAGCACAAACTAAAGCTATTTCCTCAAATCAAAACGAAATAATATTTCGTATAAAAAACAAACCTCTCACAAACCGCTCGCTCTCTCGCACCGATATTTGAAGACTAATTATGCGCTCGTAAAACTTATTAGGTTTACCTGTGAAAAACCGATCCAGGTGCATTTTGACGGCTTACTTACCATTGAAGGTTTTTCCATAAAATTGTACAGTGGAAGTTTAGGTGGTAATCAGAAGGTTTCATCAATGTACAGGATGGTCTAAAACATCCTAGCCAAGAGTAAACAATTGATTCTGCATTGTCAAAGACTTATAAGGCCTGACGGTGTTTCGATTTGTCAGTTCTGATCGTTTTCTAGAATTAGCTTGTTCTGATCTCCCCAAATGATGAATTGTTAAACGGTGACAACTTGTAGTAGATGACACCCTAGAAATTCCACTATATGGGAAGTATAAATTTCTTTTAGTTCATTGATTCGTGATCTCTTACGCGTTAAGTTGTTTTAGACGGTCCACTTTCCATCGCCCTTCACCATCCGCTCCCATAATGGATCTTTCTCTTGGTGATGATTATGTGAGTGGTCAAATTGGTTTCGTTGACCCGATAAATATACATAAACTGCCACAAATGGGGTTTTTACGCTTGCAAGTATCATAGCATCGATGATAGCTTTAACAACACTCAAATAAATTTCGATCAGGCGATGGGAGTGAGGCGCCTCTTTGGGTACGAAATTTGGCCAACCACATTCTGTTAAGACATCAGCAGATCATATCGAAAATACTCCTTGCTTCCATTGTCATAATTACGCAGCACAATACAACCGTTGAGCACACCTATATGAACTGAATATCCGTTATCATGAACGTAATGAAAACAAACCTCAAGTACATAATCTTAAGTCTTCATGTAATAAAGTGGTCTAAAATCCATTTTGCATTTTAATATGAAAATGATTTGTTTAATATTCTGCAATCTAAGATCTAGTTACGTGCCAATTTTTCTGTCTCGTTGGTACTACTCTCGTGTTTGGAATCAAAGATCTAATGACATCCTTCTACTTCCCAAAAAGTTCTTAAAGTGACATCCAGTCAAGAATATTGGGCTTCTTTAGACCATATGTGGTCTGACTTTATTCAACTGTAGCAACACCTGCCCAACTGACCATACCAAGGTATTATTGTTCCAAGGCAGCTTATATAATAAAGCCGGGTATTCCAATCTTCAGCAACAAATTTAGACGCAAGGTATAACTTAGCTCCAAAACTCTTGGGTTTTAACACAAAATTCTGCAACCATTAGTTTGACTTGTTTGGCTTACGACGATAGATAGATTTTGAATAGCTTCTGCAAGTCACAGCTAATTTTCCATCGGGATGGTCTAGTGCGGCCCTAGGCCTATAGCTCGGGATGTTTAAAACAGCTTGTAAAGCTTCTTGATTTACCTCAAAGAGAGACGTCCGCATTTGAAAACTGATGTCACCGCTAATGAATTTTTTGACCAGATTTTGGCCGACATGAAAGTCAAGATCACCAACATTTTATCCTAACTTCCAGTAATGTCGAAAAATGGCCAAAATTTCGACGACAGTGGATGGAATTCAATGCAACAGAGAGTAATCTACCTACAAGCTGCACTTTTGACTTTGCACCACTTTGTATCATTGTAAATGACAAATGATTAATAAAAAAAGCAACTGTGCATTACAATCTTTCTCGATGTTGATGGTGCAATATTGAAGTAAAGGGAACTTATTTTATGAAGTAGAGCCCAAATTTGACTTCGAAAATGTAACCAGATAACAGAGTTAGAAAACTGCCAGGAAAACAAGTGGCATTTTAAATAATCATAACTATGATAACAGTAACTATGTTTTAAGTTGATAAATATTTTCATTTCATTCAATAACAGATAATGCTAGATATGAATGTCACGTGATATTGTTGGCGCCTAAACATAAACGATACTCAATAATTTAAGTTGTCTATAACTTGCAGCTAGTCATCGAACCAAAAACTTCTATAATTAAACAAAAATACAATTCATTCCATTATTTGTTTTATCAAGACTAAGGCACGGCGTGCTTGCGCGCGGAAGAGTTAAAGACACCATTCTGATCCCCAGATAAAATCGGAGCAGCGCCTGAGAACGCTTTTCGTCAAAACAAAATCCAGAATATGATGTAGATTAGCGCGGGGCGGGTATGCGTACGAATTTCCATCCTGCATATAATCTCGCCTTAATTTTTGTGGGAATTTCGGCGGCGGCCGTGTCACAGCCTCTGGGTTCACAATCGTGAGAAGCGTTTTCGGTCGCGTTTCTTCAGAGGTAAACAAAGCAACGTGTAATTGGAAGCGCCGCTAGCGGCGAACACGATATTCGCGGCGTTATTCCCGTTCGAGCCGTTTCCGAGGCTCGTTTTGCGCAAACCATCAGCAAATGGGAGAATTATATCGCAACAGTACCAGTTACTGGATAACACAAGCCTTGCTTTAGCCTAGATAGAAGCTAAAAGGTGTAATTTGTCTTCTTGTCAGTTATCTTCCAGCTCCCCCAAGCATGACGACCACACTTTATGCCTGAAAGTGACCATTGTTTAACTCGCTGCGTCGTTTCTCGAGAGCTATTACGGACGAAGAATTATGAAGCGATTTGCTGCGTCGTTTTGGATTCCAGAAGCTGAACATCGACTGTTAGGCAATTTAAAACTAAGATATTTTGTATATATCGTGTAAACAAGCTATTTGGGTTGTATTGTAACAAAACGGGGAAGTACAAATTGGATCAAGTGCTGCCGCACAGCGGCAGTAGCGAAATTGTGTAGCAGAGACCCAAACCAGCTGGCAAGAGGAGCCTCCATTCGAAGTTAACTCGCACCTCTGTTAGAAGGTGGCGCTATATACTAGTCTCTGTTACAGTCCATTGCCTTCTCAGACAAATCTGATGCATTCTGTTGCGGGTTGTATATTAATCTATCGATACTAAACACAATTTTCTGCCCTTAAAGAGTTTTTATTAAAATAATTTTTTTTATCCTATCTGCAATTGTAGATCGTTTATAATTTTTTAATAAATGAAGGTCATAGTTTACAGACCAGATTTTTTGTTTTTTGATCAGAATAATTAAATTGTGTTGTAGTTGTGATGCGTGTTGCCTAATTCGGGACGATCACACCTCGTTTTCAATCCACTTAAATCCCATAAGATAAAATGCTGACCAGAGCTTAACCGTTACAATTCGCTTCCGCCCCAAATCTCCACTTGCCGCCATAATCCCCCCTTGACTTCGAAATATTTACAACCCCGGTTACAGAAGTGGCCGGGCGCCAGCATCCCGACCCCGAGCTGCGGGACTTGGCGCCGCTGCCCATAAATCGAGTTCGACGAACGATCTGAAAACCGAACAATAACAGGTCCTGCGCCGGAGAAATCCAGCGCCAATAAAAAGCCGCTCCAACTTCCTGTGCAGCACGCGCCATCTTTGCTACCGTGCTACGCCTACGGTACTCGCAGCGGCCGCCACTTCCTCGTTTCGATCAATCCGTTACCGAGCCGGGCAGTTCGCTCCAGTTAGGCGATTTCTCACTCGAGCCGCCGGCAAAGAGACTGTTGGACGCCTCTGCCTCGACGCTATCTTATCAGTGCCAAAGCTAATAGTCCGTATTTGCTTTGCAGCTGCGATAGCGCAACTTCTAGCACCGGGAGTTTCTTATGCGTTGCTTAAAAAGACGCAAGACCTCCAAAGCAAAGAACAGAAAGCATTGCAGCGTTAAGGACAACATAAATTCCAAGATTAATCTCGGGCCGGTTTAAGCGTTTTAAATTAACTCTGAAGCTCGGAGAAATTCCACGGTTTGTTTTTAATTTCTCCTCGGCGAGCTTCTAGCCGGAATTTATGGGCCTGTTTTTGTCGCAGGCTTTACAGTTAGGACGCCCAACAATGTAAATGCAGAATGTCGATCGGGCCATCAAAAGCGTCAGCCATCGCGCAATGGCGGTGGCGCCGGCCGGCGAGCTCGCGGATAAATTCTTCCTTTTACGACTGACGGCGTAATTGGCGTAATTTGTTCGGCCTTAACAGGCCGCGCTTAATGAGGAGCTCTGCCGGGCATGAGACGGCGATCGCAGCCCCGCTGCCGACGCCCCTGGTGGAGCCGGCGGCGGCTCCGCCACAAAGGCCTGCTTCCAAGAGCGTGATCTTGGCTCCGCAACGCCAGCACCGGGAGTCACGCCTGCTCAGGAATGTTCATTAGCAATCAGCCGCTTTGTTTGACCCGAGATTCAGCTTGGAGGCTGCTCGGCAGCGAGGCCTTCGAGCGCGGAAAATCAACGCGCTCGCCTTCCAGGGATTCCAGCAAGTCATTACGGCCGCCATAAACTCCTGTCGGGCTGATTTTTGCGAAAGTACAGCTTAAAATATATGATACCATATTTGCACAACGAAATATGCAGAAACACGAAGTTTCCAATCCTGTTTTGCTGGAGACTTCAATTATCGATCAAGAAACAAACCCCAGCTTTGTTATATTTATGGTCATCATTTCATCCGATTTCTTTGAAAGTAATATCAAATCACGAATTTTCGGTATTATCTTTAATAAAAAATTAATTCATTATTTATTTTTACAAGCAATTCCTAACCCGCTGCATTATTCATTGCGTTGTGCTGGGAATCGCGCTGTGCTGGAAATTTCAACGGCAAATCGTGCAGCAGAGCTTATTATCGTTACTTTTAAGATGTATGTTTACAGTTTTTATTACACTAACGCTTACAAATGCCGCGTTTGCTTAAGCTGTTAAATCGAGGCCGCGCTTATGTACCCATGTAACCATTTCGCAATTCCCTGAAGCACAACCTCCGTTTTCAGACATCGCAAGCTCCTATAGGTTATCTGGAGCAGTCTATTTGAACTTTGTGCAGAGATTATATTAAAATGTTTAACAGCCGCTGAATGGAAATCAGATTTGAATCATGCTTCAAGTTTTGTACTTTTGGTGAGATACTTATTATCGCTAAATCAACAAAGCGTTCGGAGTCTTACTCTAACCAACTCGTTGGCTTGTTTAGATCGGTTTTAATTCTCATGCGTGGCAACAAAGAAGCTTTGACACAATTTTTATATTCTCAGACGAAGCGAGCGATAGCGAGTTGTTTGATTTTTACGCCATTATCGCTTGTCAATATTTATAGTCGGTCGGTAACAGCTTGCTACATGCGTATCGCTGGCCTGAACTGCCATTTCGATTAAAAAAAGCGCTGCTCGCTTGGGAGTAAAAGGAAATTAAGAGCTAAGTATAATCTCGCGTACGGCAGGTGCCCACGCCGAAACCTCGCGTGGTCCTGCCAACCGGCGGCGATGGCCTTCGAGGTCTTAATAAAGCGGAGACAATCGGTCGTTAAAAACGGTTTCAATAGAATTGGTAATTAAAGCAGAATGACATTTGAAAATATTACAATCGGTCGTTAAGCCCGTATTTATACTTTTATTCTGCGTTTCTGAAAACTCCCCCCGGCCGCAACGCGGCCGCGCGCGCCCCCGCCCTATTATCCTGAAACGCCGCGATTTTCAGTTGAGGAACAAAGCGGGGCTCATTATCTTCGGCCGTATCGAGGCGAGTAGGCGCCGCGCGACTTCGCTTCCCAAACGATAAGCCGCGATTGCCCTTCGAATCTAATAAGTGACATAAGGAATAGCAATACATGCGCGCGTTCTCGCTTGTCCCTGCATTGTGTTAATAAATTCCAGGTAATTTATGGGCACTGACTTCCTCATTCTCGTACTTACGGCTTGCTGCTTGCCCGGTAACAACGCTCGGAATTCAGTTGCCTCTATTAAATAGAATTCCGTGCATTGAAGATGCGGAGGGCTAATGATCTCAATCTTAAATAAATTCAGAAAATTGAAAAAAATCTTAACGAAGTCATACGCAGCAAACGCCATGAGTCTGGTCCGACTATATTCAATAATACAAACGAAATAACGGTAGTGTCATATGGCGCCATCTTTTTTTGAAAGTTGGTAAAAATTTCAGCAACTGATTTGTCTCAGTCGCGTAGCGACAGTCACTTAAGTTAGCAGTGCATAATGTTGAAAATCAAGTATCATGGTTAAGTTTCTCACTGAAGGTATTAGTCTCAGTAATATTAGATGCTGCGTTCGGTGAGACTTCACCTTCATACTCTACTGTAAAGCATCGAAGTATCGATGAGCATGAAGTATTACGAACTAGGTGTTTAAAACTAAAAGAATCATCGGTAAGGTTAGAGCTTTCCAATGCAGTCGTGGGGTGCATTCTCCATGAGCACTTTCAAGTTGGATGGGTACCTCGACTTTTGTCGGCGATTCATCCTTTGGGATCTAAAAGAAATTTTGCTAATTGATCTTAATGAAAGAACGCGGTGGTAAATGGCAAGAGTATTACATCATCTTACTACAAAAATTGGGCGATGTTATCGAGAAAAATTAGTTCCTGGCCATCAGTTTGGATTCCGGAATAAAGTTGTTACGGTCTAATCATAAAATTAAGAAGACGCTTACGAGTACTGCGTGGGAAACTTTTGGAATCATATATCAAATGAATTACTCAGAAAAAAACAATAAATGCAGGAATGCCTCAACCAGTCCTTTATCTGCTACACCCATTCTAGTAGCAAATACTATATTTTCTGATTATACTGCAGTTTTAGCAGTAGGAAACACCATATGGAAGACAGTTAATCTCCGATACGCCATAGATAGCATAAAGGTATGGACCAAGGAAACAGATCTTTACAGCTAGATAGTTAGATCTTAATCTGAATGACAAGTTTGAGTGGAAGGAGCATGAGAAAATTGAGGAATTAAAACTCAAATATAAAAATACAAAACAGTGGTCTACCAGCAAATCTTTATAATGGGGTTATACTAAAAAAGCCACTGTGATTGCCTTCAAGTATTCCAAATAATATAAAAGCTTCTTGGTATGTGCGGAATGAAGATCTTCACATGGTACTCCAGGCGAGGACAGTCAAAAAAGAAATCAAGAAGATTGCAAACACCCAAACATTGAAGTGCTTTAACTTTAGACAATCAACATCTCTAGTGTTACGGCTCGAGAAGACCAAACCTTCTGAACTCGTATACAACGCCGCGAAGCCACATTATTATAGTCGGCAAGATATGTTAGAGACTAGGATGGACTGATGAGAAAATTCAGACTCATATTTTCTAGTTCATGCATTGATTTATAGTTTTTCATAGTATTTGGTTTATCTTTTTAATTAAAATTTCTTTTCTCGTTTCCTTCTAGTGAATTTGTAAATAATTAAAACCGAAAAAGCTCAAAATGACAGCCAGAAATTTCGGGGGTTGAGGTCCACGCAGCCTCCGCTCTCCCGCAGCCTCCGCTCTCCCGCAGCCTTCGGAGCGTCTCGGTGCCGCCAGGAGCGTAACGTACCCTAAACACGCGTACGTCATAATCATGGTGTTACAACCAAACGTGCACGTACGGACGGCCTAGGAATACCTAATTAGCCGGAGCCTAATAATACGTAAGGGGACGCCGCGATCGCTTACTGGCGTGCACGTACTCGCTGCGCCCGCTCCTCCACGTCCCGCGGCTGCAGATGAGGGCCCAGCCGCGTGGAGCGCGGCTCTCCGTGCCCGCCATGTCCGTGTCCAGCTGAGCTGGACGCAAGAACGATGATGTCGAGGCACGCTAGAGGCTGCACGCTTCGCTCGACCGTCCGTGACCTTCCTACCTGAACCGCTCTCCGCCACGCGCCTCGTCCAGGAGGCATTTCTAAGATAATGTTGCATACAACTATGCCACTGACTTTTAAAGACTGTGTTACAACCGACCGACACCTGGTAATAGAGCCGTCGCCGTTGCCATGGGACGGAAGAGCGCGGCCAGCGTTTCGAGAATCGGCGCGATTGCAGAAATCTGCCATTTTGAACGCAAAAGGCCATCCGGCCTTTAATTTAAAAAATTTGAAATTTAATTATTATAGTGGAAGATCAACATCTGGTCTTACAGCTGATTAAAACACAAATTAATCAAGGAAGAATATGGACCATGTATTTATGTGACAATATGGTAAAAAGTTGGAGAACCTCGACACCAGAATGAGTCATCCCATAAATACTACTCATTGTAGTAAATTTTAATAAAAAACTTGCTCCTGCTCGTATATAAGATACAAAAAAATATACTACACTGCAGTTATTACCATTACAAACTTTTGAAACTAAATGGCAGATCTTTTGAAAAGCTCTCGTGTCCCTGAATAGAACTGAAGTATAACGAACTACTCACAAGAACCAAGTTCCCAGTTATTGCTGTTGAAAAAATCTTTGGATCTTATATAAAAAAAGGAATGCACTAGAACGATTTTAGAGGTCATTGGGCACCAACAGGAAGGTGCCACGCCTCAAGCAGCCCCCAAAGGCACCTCAGATCTGGAGAAGGTTATGGAAAATTTCTTGAAAGGGGTTCGATATTATACCAATGTTAAGAATTGAAATGAGCTTTTCCATTAAGAAATCATATGGTGACTTCATTTTGGACCAATAAAAATTACATAATCTTATTATAATAAAAGAAGATTGACTTAAGCTCTATCATAGATTTTCTTCCATAGACAGTGTATTTACTTAGTCGAATCCAAATTTTTGCATTTCACTGGGATTCTTCTATAATGGAACTTTGAAAAAGTCCGAAATTTAAATGAATCTTCTTACAGGCGATTTCTTTACTTGGTCAAACCTTTTTCTTGATTTTTTGGCTCCGATAAGTATTCAAGCTACTGATTTACTTTTTGTATTACTTATAATAACAATTTGCTAATATTTGAGAAGTCTGGGGGTTGTTGAAGAGAGTAGCGAGATTTGAGGTTCCTGTGTCCAGACTCTAATCTCAGTCATCTTGATGATCTGACGTGAATTGCGATGGGCCGTGTCTGTATGCAGTCAGGATCTCATAGTTGTAGAGGCTACGGATACTGGGGTTGCCGTGTATGCTTTGAGGAAAGTTCTGATTGTTAAGAGTCGTGGGAGTGTCAGCACTACGATGGAGGTCATAGTCGTCCTGTACGAGCCACTAGGTGTCAAAAGTATATTTTAAAACTCGATTATATTGTGACTCGGTCTCAAATATTTGGCTCTGAGGATGGTGCAAAGTGTTAACTGCTGATCTTAATCAGCTTTCTGTCCCAGAATCATTCTGAGGTAGTTGATTTTCTTCTTTCAAAGCATCTCTCTTCTGAAAGTTTTACAGTTTGCCAGTTAAGTTATTTTTACACCAGTCCAAGAGGTCCAGTTTCTTGTACAGTTCTCGGGTCACGAAGGATGCTCTCGGCGAGTCTGCGTACTGGGCTACTGTAGTACGAGAATTTGTCATCATGTCCTGGACTTAAAGATTGTAAAGTTTTTGGGGGCAGGACAAAGCCTTAGGGAACGTCGGCTCGGAGTCGCCTCTCCGATGACTTTGTGCCACCGAACTTCATTTGGGAGAGAAAGGACCGGATAAGCCGGACCATCCACAGAGGGATTACAACGGAGGTCATCTTGTACATCAGTCCGTTGTATCAGACCTTATCGAAGACTTTGGCCATGTCTAGAAGAACTGCCAGTGGTTTATTTTTTGGTGTAATCCTCAGTGGTGCGTTCTATTACATTGACAAGCTGGGAGGTAGTGAAGTGGCCGGAGCAGAATCTAAACTGCCTTACGGAATCAGAATCAGTTGGAAGTCTTCAGATAATTTACTCAACAAGCTTTCCCACTTATGGGCCGATAGTCCTTGGATATTCTTATAGAGCGTCATTTTTGTAAGAATATTATCTCTCTTGTTCAGAATTCCACCTGGAGGAAGCATAATTTGTTGTCTAGACAAGCGTCAAATTATCCAATTTTGGTAGATATAATACACACCTGAAGTTATAATTTTATATTTAGCAGTTCTAGAATAAACTTGAACTCTATCTGACTTGCATATCGTTCAACAATATGTTCCAGTTCTACTGTCCGCCACGTCACACTATTGTAATTTCCAATACACTTTTCTTTGGTCATACTTCTATCTCTGATTCAGATTATAAAATATATAACCTAAAGTTATTGAAAGTTATTCCTTTCTCCATCAGAGTAAAGCATAAAATCTCTTGAAATATTTAAGTTTGCTGTCTTTCTTGGTTTCTCTTTTTATTGTTTCATACATGGTAGTTATTTTTAATCAAAAATATTGAATCCCGTCCTCTAAATATGTATTTTCTTTCATTTATTTTGATGAACCTTTTGACAATGGGGGTTTAGCGGTAAGAACATACTCTTACACCCAAATCGCACATTCGGAATTGGCGGCCGGTCTACCAATAAATTAAATGAAGCCTTAACGTATCGGGAAAATGTTGTAAGAAGTCTAGTAAATGGAGATAGATTTGAAGATGTGACATTCGATTTGCACGCACAGGACAACGATCTTAGAGGTAACCTATAAAAAATTATAAATATGTGTCGGTAAAGATGATCCAGTTTTTTTTTTGTAGTAATGATGCATTTTTTATTGGTCTTGGGGTACTCTTAGAGTTTTGTAGTTATCTAGCAGCGTAACATACTTCACTTGGGCATTATAATGTCATCTTTATTGCATTGAAACCAAACTTCCAACTTTACACACTTGTGGGTGGTGATTCGTGGGGTGAGAGCTGGACTTCAAACCTAGCTGTTTGATTTCCGCTAACATTTCAGCAAGCGTTGATGTAGGTGGGGCATCAGAGTGTCATTCTGGACTTCACATTGTTCCTTTGTGGCTTTGTTATTTTTTGTTGGCGCATGTGCACGCAATAACCCTTCGCTTGTAAAAATTGGAGATGATAATTACTTTCTTTGTATCCGCCAAGGCGGCTGACGCGTGTACATGCTAATTGAGCCATCCTATAAAGCAGTAAATGGTTCCATTCTGCATGGCAATAAACCCATAAAATGCTCTATGCCAATGTACTGGAATATTTGATTTACAACGACACAAAGCGAGTGTAGTAGCCACGTCACGTCACATGAAAAGGTTGCTGAAGTGTCACGCTATATGTCACTGCTTTTATAGATGTTGTACGATCTGTAAATGTAATTCTCCACATAAAACTGCGTTTGTTTGTTAGTTATGAACCAATGGCTGTTGTGGCACGTCGCTTACTTTTTTAAATTAATATTGCGCATTTTTATTCATTCCGATCCTGATTTTGTAAGTGATAAAGTTATAAAATTACTCCAACGATATTTTTTTTTGTTTTAATATCTTATCTTAAGTTTGCTGTTATTGATTTTATCTTTCTGGTTTTCTTGTTTCTAATATTTTCTACTATTCCTTTTCTGAGCACGGATTCAAAATTGTTCCAAGTCACCTTGAACCCAGGCTTGGTGTTTAGGTTTTTAGTAGTCTTGTAATTAATGTTTTTACTTCTAGTTTCACTTGTTCTTTTTTTATTTATTTCTGCATTGTACCAGGGACTTCGTTTGCGCTTTTTTAGATGCATTTCTGTGCAGTTTTTATCTTTGTTATACTTTTTATGTCAAAATCTTTTATGAATGTAGGAAGTTACAATAAATAGTAAAACTGACTGAGACTAGCTTTAAGCGCTTGTGTATCACTTTTTGTACAAGCTTCCTCACAGTCGATAGAAAAGTAATCAGTCGGTAGTTCTTAAGGAAGGTGTCGAATTTTCCGGAATTGACAGAAGCGTAGGATAACATTAGTGATCGTGATGACGCAGACACTTGCGTTTCTCAAAAGAGCCCGTAGCGCTCGGTTGGAGATGCTGTCCGCTGACCGAGGATCTTGCACTGTTTGAGAGCTCGGATGAGCTAGAAAACTTCCTCATAGTCCTCTGGACCCAGATGATCGCGAGGTTCCTCAAATTAATGTCAACCACATCGAATGCATCTGCGCTTTTTCTCCTAAATCCGCTGCTTCCGCCAAAGGGTTTAAAAGTTAATACAGCTACCAGCTTTACTTTTTATGATGGTTTAAGACTTGGTGTTGACGTTGTTTGTCAACATTTTGGTTTCCTGAGTCCAGCTCCTAACTTCAGTCTTCTTAGTTATGAGCCGTACAGTTTGTTTACGCGCCACTTACCTGCCGCGTACAGAGGAATCTCAATTTTGTGACAGCTATGGCGAATGTCCTTATCGATCTCACAGTTATAGAGTCTGTAAACGGTAGACTTGCTGTGGTTCTGTATTTTCAAGTAAAGATTCTAGGCGTGGTTGCTAATAAACCGCGGGACGCTAAAGATGGATCAGATTTCGGTTTTGAATGACCTGAAGTTTGATGTATGACTTTGCAGTCCAGCCACAAACTAGAACGAAGTACATTATGATAAGGTGGATCATCGTCGTATAGGACAGCCTTGTTTCGGCGTAAACAGCCTGCTTCAGAAGTGAAAAACAGAGCTGAGTGCCAATCTCGATGCTTTCGCCTTGGTTACTGCCCTATGGTCGCGTGTACTTTTCTGATCAATTTGCTAAAAAGAGTCAATTAAAGATATTTTCATTCCGCAGATCTTGAGATTCTCAGGTTGTCTCTATAATAATATAGTCTTTTGATGGATAACAGGAATTAATGCCTTCGTGCCAATTTTCTAATCTCGCCACAAGGGTTGGTCGCAGCAAGGTGAAAAGTACCTGTCGTTTGTATGTTAAATGTTGTAATTGAGTTTGATAGCAATTCAAGGTTGCCTTTCCTATGCCAATCTTATATACCCGTCCTTGATTGATACATGTCTTATCGAAAGAAATGGTCGTGTTGAAGAAAACTTCTCCAGTCGTTTGTTTGCTTATTGGTGTATGCTTCGGTGACGCGTTGCATTAACCGGAGAAGTTGGAGGGTGGTTAACCGGCTCTTCGGAATTAATTGAAAATATTTTGTGACTATCTTTAAGCGTTTGCGGATCACCTTTCCCACAACCTTTTTCATAGTTGATAGAAGTGTAGTAGATCGGTAATTTTTGAGGAAGCTGTTGAATTTTCCAAATTAAAGATGCCACCTTCTAGAGACTTGAGAAGTAACGAAGGGGGAGAACAGTGTTGATGGTAACAATAATATAGACTTCCAGTCTGAGCGGGTCCCTGGTCTACTTAATGGCTAAAGTGAGCTGTGAAACTACATAGGCCGCTGGATTCAAATAGTCGCGGGCTCCTGCTCCAAAATACAGTCGATGTAGTCGATAAGGTTAAGATCTGCGTCGTCTGCGAAAGTCTCTGGTTTGTGCTGATCTGAGAGGTTGCGTAGGACTTTAGAACCGCTGCTTCGGCTCCGGAGTGTTATAACACTTAATACACGAAAATAATCGTTGATACTATGTGATTAAGAGTTCTTTAGACGTTGGAAGTGTCTAATGATTAAAATCTGGAAATCTTTCAAAAATCATTAAATTATTGCCACCATCATTAATTATAATTGTTGAAGGCTTCGTACAGTGAAACAATCTCGCAGTACAGCAATATAAAGAGTATCTCTATTGATCTCATAATTGTAAATCCCGTGGACGGTGGGGTTGCTGTGGCTCTGTATCATCACGCAGAGGTCTTGAGTGCTTTTGGAAACAAACTCGTAGATCGTAGGTACCTCCATAGGCAACATGGCGACAAGAACTAGAAAACTGATTTTCTTTTCACAATACGGACATCCTCTAAAAGTTTAGGCAATTAAACGGGCCTTTTCTATTACTAAGTTGTAAAAATGTTTCTGAATACTTACAAAAATTTGTTTTTTGCGCAAATCAACATCTACGATTTTTTGACAAGTTTTTTACAAATTGAAGAATCTGTCTACGGTACCAAATTACCGACTTTGAAACAAAATGCTTGGTCTGCTTTTTTAATTTGACCAAACGACTTAAAATTGTGACCGCCATAGTTAAGCCATTCTTCGATTTTCTTGAGATTTCGCTGGAGTATCAGTGATGCTGTTTTTAGATTGCTATGTGATATCAGAACTGTAGTGTCAATCTGTTTGTCATCACGTGACCAGGCTAATATCTAAAAATACTGACGAACAGTTTTAGATGTAAGTCATGGTTAATTTTTGTGCCTACTCTACGTACTTGTTCTATTGTACCTATTGTACCAGTTTTGGTATGGTATTTCGTTGTTCTAAAATTGGTTTTGACTTTTGCAGTAGTATCTTTTCAAAGACATTAAGATAAAACAGATAACAAGCTGATGGGTCAGTATGAAGCGACTTCTAGGTTTTCCAGTTTTCGGTATTATCCCAATTTGTACGGCTTTCCATTGTTCTGGGAACATTTGAAATCGAAATATCGCATTCGTTATGTAGCCAATAATTTTTGTTGCCTTTTATGGCAGTTCGTTTAGAATTTCGGCTGTAACCTGGAGCTTCTTTGAATTAAGATTTCTGATAACAGTACAAACTTGATTGGTCTGATAGGATGAACGATGCCATTAAATGCATTGAAATTTTGGTGGAATTCTTCTGCTTAACAGGACCTCTACCTGCTTGGTATGTTCGAATAGGTGGAACTGAAAGTTTTGACAGTCCTTGATTTTTAGTTAGGATATTTTGTAATCCATGAGTAGCTTGGCTGAGTTTAGTTTTATTTCTGGGATTTCTAATTAATTGGCAGATTCTTCATAATCCTCGTTTTTCTTTTATTTTTTGCTTAATAATTTTAGGGCAGGCCTTCCTAGTGTGGTGTGGCTGATTTTTGTATGGTCTGATCGACATGCTCAGCAGCACTGTTTTTAATGGGATATATATTTAGTTGCATTCTCTAAAGAAGCTCGCTCTTCATAGTGCTTCTTGAGGATAGCGTTGCTGATTTTTGAAATTGTAATAATTCTGTGATGTATGTAACAAGCACTGGATAGTGGTCAGTGGACAGTTCCAGCAATATTTAGCTCTGAAATAGTTTAGTGAGGCACTCGTGGAGACATAAAAGTCTAATAAGTCTGAAATCTTATTAAAGTCTGGTGCCCAATACTTAAGTAGTGTAAATTGTGCTCTTATATTACTTTGTGAAGTTCCTTTCCTTTAGTACTTCTTGATCCTCATATTTGATTTTTGAAGTTATAACCTTCCCTAGCTACGAAACAGGGTCAAAGTGTTCAAGAACTATGCAAATTGCTTTTTTTTTAATATTTTGCCATGGATGGCGGTATACCAAAGATAATATGATGTTCACTGTTTTTCTGCTATTGCAATTGTAGTAGTTTGAGGATAATCTAATTAAAATTTTTGTAGTTCAGAATGTTTGATTGAGGTTTTCATTATGGGCGCTTTTCCTGCATGAGCAGTACCATCTGGATGAGGTGTAATATATCTAGCGTACCTTGGAATCCTCAAATAAGGGTTGGTAGTGGAATGAGCTTCTGATATTAACATAATATCTTTGTCGTCGTTCATAAAAATGTCTTTAGTATATGTTGGGCAAGCCTGTTGGTTTTCCACAGTGCAATTTTTGAAGAAGTTAGGCTTGTGAGTTGTCCACTTATTTGCGGTTGATCAAAGTCTGCGACTCGGTATTGGTTTTCCATTTAAAGTGCACAAAATCATGGACATTCCACCAAACCGAGATCATGACAATTCTGGTCGAGCAACTGACAGCAGATTGTGACCCAGTAGTTGGAACGATCTCGAACAAGTTGAAATCTCACACTTTTTTGCTATTTCTGTGTTTTTCAAAACAATCTTCCTTCTGCCAATGTAAGCATTTTATCCTATTTTTGTTTCTTCTAGTTCATTTCGTATCGTTTTTATAAAGTTGTGTTGTCTTAATGGTCACTTTCTAGAAAATGACGTTTCGTTTCTTAGCAGTTTGTCTCCCCTTTTCAATATTAAGGGTAAGTAATCCATTAGTGTCTTGTAAGCATTTTGAAAAACACATGCTCCCGCTTGAATTCCTCCACTTTAATTACATTGAGCAAACTGCATCAGCATGGAATTTGCAGAAATGCCAGCCGCAGTAGTCGCCGCAATTAACCGTTATTAATTTGACATTTTTTTGATAATTACGCGCCGGCTGTAATTCCTATAATCTGAAACGAAGCAGGATTTTTCAGCGAGCGCGAGCCGCATTCTGCGTGCGGCTCTTGATTACTTCTTCATTCCAGCCCGCTGCATAAAAACGGTAGATTACGAGGGAGAAGCGCAATTTTTCACCTGCAAATACCGGCCCCGGTCCCGGCGGGCGATTTTCAGAACCTGTCGTCGGCTAATAACGCGATCCCGATACACAGGCTACGTATGCGCTTAGCACGGTCTGGTACTGGTTATTTAACTGACGCATTCGCAGCAATTGTTTGCGCAACACCGAGGAAGTTATTGTGGTTCTCGGCTTTATTAATTTATACGGCAAAAACTTATTTGCTATTGGTTTCCCACGGGTTTTACTCATCGCTCGCTCAAAAACCTCGCTCGCCGCCGGCGAGCCGACCTGTTCGCTATTTTCAGATGCTAGAGGTGATAATTAGGCGGGAACGTATTTCTGCAACTGCAGTTGCTGAATTTATAGCACAATAAGCAAGCGCACAAAAACGCCGATTTACTGTTCGAGGCTGCGACTTCATAAAGCAGCGGAGCCGGAGAGTCCTCGCAAATTGCCCAGAAACAAGCCTCGCCGGGCTTATCAGGCCGTAATCGGGAAAGTGAAGGGAATGTAATGTGAGAGAGGCCCGTAAAGCAAAATGACAAATAAGTGTGCATCCGAGATTTATTGTTTGCAGTAATAGAGTGGTATGTGTGTATGTATTTATGCATGTGACTGAGTCACTCGGCATTGCTTCATACGTAATCGGAGTCCTGGAGTGAAAGGATCGCTATTAATGGCCGCGATTCGGCTCGCGCTCTTCAGATCCTAATTGGCTAGCTGGCAATTATGAGAGTCGCCTGTAATTAACAGCTGCTCCTTGGATTTTTCAGGAATGTGAGGAAAATTAAATTTCTATGTTGTTTGCTCCTGCTGCCATAAAGGAAGATGAGACTCTTAAACTTCACATTTTGTAATGTTCGACGCTATTTTCTGGTTTTGTCTATTCGCTACGAATTTACGACAATACCACCAGTTATAGAAGTTCTTAATTATTATCATTGTTAGAAGGTAGAACGCAGATGTTCTTCGGGGTGTGCAGTCAGCCATTTTGAAGGTTCTATATCATGTTGCTAGCAGTGGCAGGGTCGTTGAGAAATACAATCTCGCTAAAACGACTTCTCGCCTATTCCACAGCCTCTCTCAATCTAATGCTCGTCTTACGCCGTCAACATTTCTGTCGAACTAGCCACAAACGCCACGTTCCATCCCTCATTTTACACCGTTAAGACGTCGTTTACGTGCTAAATGTCCCGTGAAGAAGCTGGCGATTTCCCAGAAGAGCCGAGCTGCCCGGCTGACTTTTAGCTCGCGTTCATGTGGTCTGAAGTGTAGATCACTGGAGAAAGTGTCCTAGTCAGATGAGGCAACGTTCACGTTTTTAGAAGAGATGAAATAACGTACGTCAGACAATCTATGGGCGAACGATTCGATGTTAAGTCCCATGAAGCAATTCTAGGAAGAATCCTTATATACTACTGCGATGTAAAACACCAAAGTTGATCAAGAAATGACTCGACAAGAAAATAATTCAAGTCTTGAAATACCCAAGTAGGTCGCTTTTACGAATTACTGAGTTTTCGATTTTTTTGAGACTGGACCCTTAAAAATCACTGAAGCTAGTGTTAACTAATAGTGGGTGAACTAAAAGCCTTAGTATAGAATTGTTTTTTTTATTTCCCCCTTTGGTGATTGTTTTTTCCTTTGTGAAGCCACATCTTTTTTGCAAGATATGCGGCGTATTAACGGCGTTTCAAATAAACGAGACGGAACTCCGCAAAAAGATCCAGGAATTTGCGGCATTCTTCAGCATTTGGTGAAACCTTCAGATATGTGCTCGACAAAGAAGAATATCTCTTCCTCCTAAAACAATTTGGGGAGAAAATTATACTCAACGCAAAACATCAAGACTAATCACACCTAAAGGTGGAGTTTAACTGAGACTTCCATTCCATTGTAACTCTGACATGCTGGCTTGCGGATCCTAAAAAGATCCAGAACCTACTTAATTTCGTCGTCACCAGAAAGATTTCTCATAACCATGATAAGGTTAAAAGAGGACTAAAATTAATTGCAAAGCATTTGTTATGATATTGGACAATAAGGTTATTACTGAAAAAGATCTGGCATTTCTAACAGAACAACTGACTGTGACAGTTTTAGACTGGATTTGGAGGACAATAGATTTTGAAAAAACGAAGGACAAGGAAATGTTAGCATCAAACGAGAGCGTCAAGAGATAAGACTAGGCTAAACTAACTGATGCAGTAATTAATTTGCGAAGCCGAGAAAATAAAAGACCTTCAACAAATTATGAAAAATGTTTCATAGCCCACCTTTGAGAAACCTGAAAGATTAGCGGTCACAAAAAAACAACTGGAATAAACTTCTCAATCAAATGAAGTCTTTCGTGAGGCTGAGCTACCAAGTTGAATTTATGTTTAGATTTAGACTTCTTCGAAGAGCTAGTGGCGGAAATTAAACAAAACGCAAATTCAGGAGATCTCCAGAATATGATCTTACAAATGGAAGAAACCCCGAAGGAATTTTCCAGGAAAGCAAATGTTAAACTGATCAACTTAATCAATGCTTCATTCTGGATTAAGTATGTGGTACTATACTGGAATATCGCAGATATTATCGTGATTCCTAAACTCATAATGACGTGTCCTCTTTGCTCTACTAATTATCTCTAAATGTATGAGAAATTGTCCCTGAAGAAATTGAGGTATATTATTGATAAAGATCATTTTGGGCCATCAATTCGGATTTAGGAATAACAATGCAACTTTAGACCAGGTTTTTTTTGAAGAAACTATATTCTTGGACGTACTCCAAGCATTTGATAAGGTGTGGTAAGATGGATAATGCTAAGGACTATAGTCTGTTACTAAATCTTACATTAGACATTTTCGCATTCGATAAGAAGACGCTTACTCAGAACTGGTGTACCACAAGGCAGTGTTGGGTTCCATATTGTATTCACTGTACTAATGGCTACATTTGCAAACGATACAGGTATTTTGCAACTGCCACTTTATACGAAAAGTTTATACGAATAAATTTATCCATGCCAGTTTTGCATTCCGTAAGACCGTTGACGATCGACGAATGTGCAGTTCTATAAGAAACACTAGTAGATACTAGACTGAGGTGAAAGGAACATATCAAAAAAAGACATACTGACTATTGGTGACGAATGAGATTAGACGATTTGCTGAGAATCACGAAGACCGTCTTTATAACCTAATCAACAATGAGGCAATCCAGTTGTTGGATCTGGTTGGAATAGTACGACGGCTCAAGAAGCGTAATTTTCTGAGCTAGTGGAGAAAGTGGGGTGCAAAGTGCAATCTGAGTGACGTCATTGGGATGACGAACTGATTAGTTATAAGTTTGTATTAAAGTAGAAGTTATTAGTCTACCTAATGAATTCATTTAAAGGGAAATAACAATCACCAAAGGAAGAAATCTGAATATTTTGGTCCACCCTATAGTAGAAGAACGTAATATTTATCGCTTCATAAAAAGATCCTTTGGCGCTCTATTAACAAATATTGCTTTGCGCTTGCCTTTGTTTTCCATCGGCAAACAGCATAAAAAATTTGTTTCATAGCGCTCGTAAAACGCTTAAAGATCTATTTTTTGAGGTTTAGCACATTTTGATGGCTAGCCTTCGCAGCCTGCTTCAGTTAGCGGCGCCTGCACGTGTTCCATTATATGCAATAAAACAGGCCGTTAATTTTTATGCAAAAACCTCGGCTTTGCGCCTCGCGGCGGCGGAACTTTTACACCCGGGGCCCATTGTTCCAAAATTTAGCGGTCGCAGTTCAAGGTCCTGCCCCAGTCGCTTTATGGCCCCATTCTCGCCGGATTTCTGCTCGGTGCCATTAACGAAGTTTAGGGCTCCACAAATCTTGAATTTGCATAGTGTTGATGAGGTTCTTCGCAAGATAAGGAACAGGTATAGTCGCTTAGTGATTAGTCGGGAGATGATCATCAAAAGCTTTTTTATGCAGTAGCTTTACCACATTGAAGAATTATAGTTAAATTATTTTTTATTCATTGTTTTGTGATTAAAACACTGCTGATTAGTTGCACATCAACAAACTGATAAAACGTTGCATTACTCAGAAATTGTGCGTTGCAAATTAGATAAAATTGTTTAAACAGTAAAAACGCGGCTTCGTGTTCACGTAAGTTGCTTCGAGTTGAAAGCTGAGCTTTTTGTTTCTCTGCTCCAAAAATAAAAAAATCATTTTTTATCTCATAAAATAACATCAGTTCCAATTAAAGATACTCGGATCCTTTCATTTTCATTAATGTACAGGGTATATTCATTTATTTTCGGTACACTAGAAGGGCTAATGCGAACAAATTTTTTAATAATAATAATAATTTCAAAATTATAAAATGACCGCTTAGAAGTTTAAAAAAATGTTGAATACAATTTTCATATATCTAAATGTTTTGTTTGTTTCTTATTACAACTCTTGATCATACAATCCTATAGGTCTATCCCGAAAGCATAGAGCCGCCATGTAGAACAAAAACAAAAATGTGCATAAGAAATGTAACCTTCAGCTCGTTTTCTAATTCGAAGACTCGGTCATCAATCCTCCTTGGTTGCAGCCCGTACACGTTTTCGGGGTTCTGCTACTTGCTAATCTTCCAGAACGTTAGTCACTTTCAACAGGTTTGAACTATATGTACCAAGCCTTCTGAATCATCCGAATGGTTTATATGGGCGAATTTTATAGCTTTGCACGAAACCTGATGCAGCTTCGCTGCTACACTTATTAGTATATTGCTGATTTCACAATATCTGCAATATCTTCTTGGTATGGATGGTCGATGCTTCATCTGGATAAAGTTTGAATCCTCTTAGAAAATCTCTTTTTCTCTGCAGGTCACAAAAATCTTTCTTCTTGAATCTTCAGTCGTAGCATCGGTTCTTGTTTTAAGCTGTGAGTTCGTGTAGAAAGCAACGGCTTTTCTTGTAAGTCCTCCTTAGTTCGAATAGACACTTAAAACTGACTGGGCGTGTTACTTCAAATCCCTTTACGAGCTCTAACTGTTCGACAACAATCATTTTCCAAAAGTCTTTCCAGTTTTTCATTTTCGACTTTCATTGTCTATGCAGGATGTTTGGCATCATGCAGGTCAAAAATTCCCTTAATCAGTCGGAACCATTTCTTGTAAGTATTATACCACTTATTGGTACAAAATACATACAGAAGTACAGGTAAATGTTGACGTATTTGCTGGTATTCCAGCTTATTCACTACACCTACACTGCCTAACCTTTTAAACTCCAAGTCCTTCTAATAGCCACAATATTCCGTAAAAAAGGAACTGGTCTACCCTAACCCACGCCGCAGTCTTTAATCAAGAGTTCGCACCTGTCACTAGTACATACCAACTTCCGCGCATCTATCACGTTTGGGCTTTTTTTTGCATTTGCATCTGTCACTCCTCGCATACTCTCGAAAGTCCCTTGATCTCCTTCCGCGTTCGTGGCCATATTTCCTTTTTGTAAGAATTCTCTCCACTCCACTCCGAGCCGTGTCTCCTTTTTCTAATAGGTTACCTGCGACAAAGAGGCAGTGTCGCATTTATAGGTTTGAAAAAATTTTAAAATTATTGTATTTTTAACTAGTAATACAAGAACGAAATCAGGAATCTAATGTGGAATGCTTGTTCAAATGATGTTGCTGTTGAAAGATGTGCATCATTTATTTGAAAATAAAGTAACCTCCCCCCAGAGACAATGACCTGCCCTCTGGAATTGCTAGAATTCATATAGGCGTTGATTATGAATAAAGCTACATTTATTTTCAAAAAACTACTCCGGAAATTGTAGAATGATATTATAGAAGTTCGTGACCCCCGGATTTTGAATCACTTTCGTCTATTGAAGATGAACATGGATAGACAAGAAATACATAAATAGACCAAAACCAAAATATGTTTGAATTTGAAGTGGTTCTTTTCGTCTAATGATTTTGTTCAGAAAAGTCACGGTTGTAGAGAGGAGACGAATTGTCTTCTTGAAAATGAATTTCTTTGCCACGAAACAAAACTTTTTAACTCGTCAATCAACAGCAAATTTAAAAAACACCAATCTTTCTAAAAAAAAAAAAAATAACCCTAAGACGCCAAATGCTGATAACCCATCCGCACTGTAATGGAATGGTTCGGACATATATTGCGAAGTAATCAAAGCAGAGCAATTTAATATATAACAGAATGTAAAGATCGGGGGACGGTTTCCAGTGATTGTTCTTCTGTTTGACCGTGGTCCTCCCGAAAGTTGCGTTTGAACGTTGCGAACAGTTTCATCTGTTTCAAACTTATTTTTGATGCAAGCAACAGTGCATCATATGTCTTCTAAATTTGGATCTCTGTAACGTTTTTGGGCTTCCATTATGGCAAATTTTGTTCATCAAAGCTTACTTCTGCCTTTACCGTTGAATTATTGTTAGGTCGGAAAACGAATGAATGAATAAAACATTTTTCTAATCTTCTATTATCCGCCCCCCCATTTACCGGGGTAAAACATTGTTTTAAGTCGATAAATACACGAAATTGGTAAATTTTGATTTTGGAATGATAAATTTAGTTGTAACATCTTTATAGGTTGTACCAACACTTTGTAATATTATAAAATCTAAAGCACACAACTTTGGAACCTGGCTCAGCTGAATTTTACGTGCCAACTATATGAAGGAAACTGAAACAAAATCAAAGTCTGACGCTTGAAGAAAGAATAAAAAATCTTTGTCTTTATTCAGTTCTAATAGTTCTTGCTCGGTTAACTTCTAACTATAAATTGTCTTGGCCCAATCTTTCTTGTTCTTCGTCTATCTTTTTCTCTCATTCTATGTCAGTTTCTTTTCCCTTAGCTTTTCTGCTACTTGTATAACCCATGTTTTCTTTGGCCTTCGTTTCGATCTTCTGTGTTGCAACATTACCTGCAATATCCTCTTTGTTGATTTTTCTTCCCCCATTCTTACTACGTGTCCGAACCACATTAACTATTGACGCTTAAAGCTTTGTAATAACTGCTTCATCCCAAACTCTTATCTTATTATATCATTTCTTATTCAGTTTTTTCTCGTTATCCCCATAAACTTCCTTGGTTATGTCATGGACCACTAAGTTGAATAGGACTGGGCTTATTGTTATTTTAAATCTTTTTTAGTTGTAAACTCCTTTGATGCATTACCCGTTCTCACATATTTCCTATTGTTTCGTAAAGACTTATTATAAAGTTTGTAATTTATTATTCTTGCCTCCACACAACTTTTTTAGGGATACTATCGAAGGCTTTTTCGAGATCTAAGAAGGACACAAATATCCTAGTGTTAATCCACTTTTCGATACGTTGTTTTACTTTTACTTCTCTTCCCTTTCTGAACACACACTGGGAGTCTTCTAGTTGCAGTTTTGTTATCATTTCTAGTCTTTTAGCCAGTATGCTGTCATATAGTTTAGATAGTATGTTCAGTATATCAATTCCTCTATAATTTTTTATAGATTGGTGCAAGATTCCTACTTCTCAGTCTGTTGATATTTTCCGACGTTCCTTACTTTATATAACAATTTGGTCATTTCTTCCAGGCCTTTAAAACCTAAATTTGCCATCTCTGTTGTCACCCCATTGTATCCCGCAGCTAAGCCTCTTTTCAACGCTTTCACAGCTCTGGTTTATCTTATAGAAAAGTTTTTGATTGCCTGTACTGTCTCTCCCTGTTGTTTCCGAATTATTCCCATGTGTTCCGCTGTGCTTGTTGCACCATTCTCTTGATTTTGATTCTCTGTTCTTTATAGTCGTCTTATGTTTCGTTGGTTTTACTTCTCTTCTTGGGACAATGATATATTATTTTAACGTGGCGTCTTCGCATTTTCCCTTCACGTGATGGTTGTAGTAGGAAAATAGTAGTCATCATTCAAGGAACACATCTCCTAACCCCCTCTCCTCCCAGCTGGTCTGCAATCCCTGCACCTCTTGTTACCCTTTCAAATGCGATTTCTACAATGCGCTCTAATTTTCTCAGAATATTTGTTTACGACCCTTCTAGCTCCTTTTTACAGATTTGTGGGGTTATAACGGCAACCTGCTAAAGACTGAAAGAGTTTTAAATGCATAAGTTTAGTAGAGTAAGTAGGATAAATTTGCATTCAAATTTTTCTTCGCAAATTTGCTAAGGGTATCAAAAATACCGAACTTTGAACTAAGAGGGTGAATTGCGCTCCCCGAGGAATAAAGTATTTTTCGTGCTACAACCGTTTATAAAAAAACGCGTCAAGGTACTAAACAATTTCCTTCTATCTTCCAATTGCAATAAATATAATTATTTCATATTTAAAAATAAGGCCTAATCAATTTGCAGAAACTATTAATTTTGTGCATAATTATTGTTTTTCTTTGGTTCTACAGTCGGATTTTGAGTTATACCTCCTCTTTTTGGGACACTAAGGTATTCGGATAAGCAAAACGTAATTTATCGTTGGACAGACCAAGAATGCGAAGTTTTCTACGAACGCTGGTCCCAATCGGAGAGTCGGCATTTTTACGGAGTACATGCTGCTTCTGCTAAAATATATGGCAGATTTCGATGATAAACATCTCATTAGGCGACCATTTCGTAAGTAAATATCAGTCAACAAGCTGTTTTATTAATATCGGATTACACATAATTAGCTCCAGCAGCCGAAATCCGATGCTGTCCCGATTATCTGCGCCGTAGCAGCCGCGGCCACGAGCTTTCGGCTCCATTAGCGCGAGCGGGATTTTTCCCCGTCCTTCGTCCGCCGGGAGCGTGGCATTCTTGTTTCTGGAATGCTTCCCCAACTTCCAAGCATTTCTAGCGCGGCTCTAATGTATCTCTCCCGTGTAGCATCCATCAAGCAGAGTTGTTAACATGGTTGTTCTTTTTCAGGTAAGCTGACCGCGCGTTATCTCGGATCAGGGCACCGCCGTCTCTCTCTGCGGGGCCATAAAGTTACGGAGGTCCTCGTTGCGAAGGTAACCTCCGCTCCTGGCTTAGAAGAATGTATTCTGATGTGCGTGCAGAGGCGACTCGTCCGCAATCATCCTCTACAGTCAACTTTTATGGCTCTTATTAAGCTCCACTAGGTTATGTTCGGAGCAAAAATCGCAATTTTGGCCCGCCCTTATTTTTATTGCCAAAAAATGGGGCGCGCGAATTGTTCAGCCCCTGGACGAGCCGCCCCTGCGCGATTTGGAGAAACAGCTGTCATCAATTATAAATTTTAATGTTTATGTGTAAACTCACTCCGGCCAAGTCGGCGGCTGAGATTCGGTCAGCGGGGCCTTTTATTACCATTTTTATTGTTACCTGTTTCAACGTTAAAGCGTTAGCAGGTAAAGCATGCGGTAATTAACCGGTTGCATAAAAAGCTACAAATAGACGAATAATCCCGCGCTCTTAGTGTGGCATTCTCGGAACTCCTCGTATTTATTGCCGGCAGAGGCTTGCGGTTCTAACGGAGTTTTCAGGGCCTGCGATCGAAAAGTCGCCGCTCGCTCGTGGGAGGCTGAAACAGGCGAAAACGCCGGAGAGGAAGGACGAGCTAGGGCGAGGAACCAGGAATGGAGGAAACGGTTAGAGGTGAGTATCTGCCGCCGTTTGCTAATTGTTTATAGTGGCCATTTCCTTGTTCCGTCCTGATCCTCGTTCAATATATGTATCCTGTTTCGATGCCCGCTATTGAAAGATAAAATATAAATTATTCTTGTTAAAATTGCATTATGAGAAGACGATCTGACTAGATATTAAATTATATGTTGGTGAATCCAAACAAATAGGATGATAAGCGCAGGTTTCTGAGTGCAAATTTTTAATTTTTGTTTAAACAAACGATAATCGCAGGGCGAAAATATCCGGACCATAGAGGGGTAGGATAACGTCTCCAATTGCTTATTCCGAGCTCAGACGCAATTTCAGCAACCGTTAAGGCGGCGAAGAATGGAAATGTTCTCCTCAGTCGCGTTAATGCTCCTCACTTTCAACTGCTTCTCGGCCTTTCAAAAATCGTTTTCGTATACTGGTCTTCTCAAAATTACAATGGTTAGAAACCTAACGAGAGTATCTCTTGTTCTGACGTCGTCACGCTGGCTTAAGCGGTAGTAGGGAGTGCCATACGAGGAGAATCCCCACCAAAAATTCCTAACTACAACTCTCACATTACTATGCGTAAAAATTCGGTTTCTATTTGATTTGCCCACATATCTTAGCTTTCGGTTGGATTTTCCTTTAGTACGTGAGATATAAATTAGCTATTCTAGTAATAACCACAGCCATGTGTAAAAGTTGCATTATCTTTATTAATAATGAGTTACCGCAAAAGTTACCACATAATACGTAAAATAGTAAATACCAAGAAAAACACTATTATTGTTTGTCTCTTATGTGACCTTCATAATAAAAGGAGAAGACGTTGAAAGTCCAAGATTTTCCTATTGGTTTGTCTCTATGGGACTATATTGCTCTCTAATTTCTGCTTCATTCAACTCTTTGCTATAGTATATCCTCTATGTTTTCCATTATTTTTATTTAGTTCTGTTAGTGCCTCCTTTCTGTTACTGTATTTAGTTCTCAGATTCTTAATGTTGTCCAGAATTTTCCTATTATTTTTATTGTTCCTAAATTTCTGTTCTTTATTCTAAATTTCTTGAAAGCTTTCTTTTTGTTCTCTTAATTGTATCTTTTGTTAGTTTCTTCTTAAGATTTCTTCTTCTCTTTTCGTTTGTATTACTTTTCATTTTACTTTCTTTGTTCTAATAGCTCATCTTACTCTTTCATTCCACCACTTTGTTCTTTTTCCTTTGGGCACTATTTTGTGTTTTCTGCAGGTTTCAATCTACTGATTGTTTATTTTAGCCTTATCCATCTTTCTTCTACTTTCCAACTTGCACTTTGTTCTTTTTTAAAGGTTTTTATTTCAGTTATCTTTATTTCTTCATATTACTTTATTAATGTCGCTTTTCTTCTGTAGAAGCTAATATTTGCTGCCACCAGGGATTGCTTCTTTGGGCCTTTATACCTCTTGTATAGGTAAAGATACCGCTAGCCCGATTGGTCATGATGGAGTTCAAGAATGATTAAGTGGAGGTTTTGTTTTGAGAATAATTTTGACCGCAGTCTGTTAGTTTTGTCAGTGTAGTACACACAAATATTTCAAATATAGCGAAAACATCTCTTTAAGAAAGCTACTTCGAAAAGTGGGCAGTTTCTTAAAGACAGAAGTGTTTTTTTAATTTCTTTCTGGCGCAAGCACGAACTTTAAAGCGGGAACATTTGCATTTTCAGATCTTGATTAAATACAAATTTGTTTAGATCACCTCTCTAATTTGCTTTACGAATGAATTTAAGACATCAAAAGTGATCGACACTGCTCTCGAAACTACAATTATCTCAGATTGAAATGCACATTTAGGGTCTGTATAAGTACTAATGCAACTAGCTGGCGTTTTTGAAACGCACAAAAGAAGAAATAGTGAATTATTCATGCAGTCGTGGACAAAGTGAAAAGTGATAGAAGCGGACAATCATGAACGTAATGCTTTTTTTTAATGAGGAAGTTGCTGCCTTTGGATATCCACATGAGGTTAGTATTTGTGTATGGGAATGCAGTACGGAGGCTAGATATGAGAGTACGCTAATAAAAGCAGAAACAGTCGGTGTCCAGTAACTGCGCGCAAGCTACACATCATGCAAAACGTGCCCGATTACATAGATAATGGCAATATGCGAATTACATTAAATACACTGGCGGATGCCATATGACAAAGATCTGTGCACACTGGGTTTCCCATAGAAACGTGTAGATGCTGCAAATGTATAACATAGATCCGAAGATTCTTTGAATGTCTAGTCATGGTTCTGGCACAATCTATGGAATTGCAGCACATCAAAACCCCTTATCCCAAGAAACCAATTTTAGAAGTTTATGTCAAAACGAATGGCAATTATGTTTTTGAATTAAGAGGAAATACAGCTGATTGACTGGCTGCACTTTCATGAAAGTACCAGTGAAGTGGAAACGCGACTACATGTCGATGATAAGAAGTTGTCCTCAAACGACGAGCTTTATTTGGCTGCTAAGGATTAGTGAGGTGCAGCGTAGTGTCAATCATTCTTAAAGCCCTTAGTGGATAAGAAATAAAGAGATTTATATTCCAAAAATATGTTTCCTATTAGTGCTCTAAATGTGAAAGATTAATGCCCCCTACTGAATTATAGAAACACAAATTTTTAAAACATGGTCATAGTATATATAAAAGATAGTCTAAATAGTCTTATCAGTTTTTCTCCTCTGAAGTTATCAAACTGATAACTTTGAATTTAGAAACATGGATAAAAGTTATAGAAGATACAAGTGATTTGTCACGACGCGAACTAGTAGAGAAACAGAGTGAGATAAACCTCAAGTTTAGAACGTGTTAGAAAAAATGTTTTCTTCAATTTATGGGTTGTTCTTCTGCATCTGTGTTTCTTGTAAGTCCCCTGATTCTGCATTCAGACTTCTGAAATATTTTCCTGCATGTGATTGAGCTTCTGAAATTTTCTCTCGTAGCTTTCGTTACTTCTTGTAGTTCCTTTTTTAATTCTCCTTTACATTTATCTTTAATTTTTTAGTGCTCTAGATTCTCTTTGTCGTTTACTATGAATAAGTCTTAAAGCGCCATAACTCGATCCACGGAGTGACAAGATTCTTACCTTGTCAACGCCGTCTTCTTTCCCGTTACTTCCAAATTCTGTCTTCTAGCACATTTTCTAGACCCACTATTGTAGGATCTCTCCAACATGTAATTTATTGTAATAATTTTTTATCTCTTAAATCTGCAGTAATTCCCACTTCTGTCATTAGTTGTAACAAACTCTATAATTAATTCCAACTTAACAAATAATTAATGATTTATAGGCACTACGTATTTCTACAATCGGTTGGCAATTACCCAGTTAACGCGCTATATTATTACAAGTTATTTCTCTGTGGTCTAGCTGAATTACAACTTGATTTGTGGTTAAACTGCAACTGCTTATCGATCGTGTCTTGTATACGAGCTTAAATGGCCGCGCCGTTCCAATTTCTAGAACTCTCGCGACCCACGCGCTCCGTACCAGCTTCTTGGGGTTGACCATTTGTAATATAATAGTCCAGAAGGTTTATCAGAAAAATCCTAAAGTAACATTAGACATTATTTTCTACGCGTAGAGGAGAACGTTTGTGTTGAAAATATATGGCTTTATTCTTTTGTAACGCTGTTTTCCTCACATAAGAGATAGAGGTGAAAGCGAGCACTGCTTATTTCTCATATTGCAGTTTCATATTATATTCTATATTAGTAGTTGTCGTTAAACTAAATATCCTTTTTCACTTAATGTTGGATTTTCGCTAAAAAGATTTCCTTGTTCCTTAACTTCTCTTCTATTGAACAATAAAGCTTTTTGATTTGAATAAGGTTGGCAAAATGGCGCTTCCTTGATCATTTGGGCCGTGTTGTCACATTTATGAACTATGATACCTTTCTATCACTCAACTTAGATCTTTATGTCGTTAATTTTTCGTTATATTGATGATCTTGCAAAAACTGCCATTTTCCAGTCGACCAATTCGAAGTATTTTTCAAAGTCGAAAAGTAATGCAAATAAGTGGCTGCTTCTTTCGACGCTCTACTCAGTCCTGAAACGACTTTTTTTGAAGCACGCGTTGGTTATTAAGGAAAAACACTAATGGTAATTGATACACTGATAGTTATTTAATGGTCTATATGATATTTTTAAAAGCCTCCCATTTTTTTAATGAAAATTCAAATTTGCTGATGCCTAATTACCTGTTCTAACCCAGCATAGAAAAAAAAGCTCATTATCAATCCGGAATTTTCTATTGGTTCCATCTCCGCTTAAGACCGTACATAAAGTCGCTTTAATTGTTGAAATCGCTGCTATAATTATTATTTATTTTGCAATTTAAATATTTTGATACGAATGGCTGTTTATTTTCGATATTTGCATTTCAAATAAGCATCCTGTTTATCTTCCAATTTTAGTGACACAAAGCATGTCAATATACTACTTTAACTGTAGTCTAAAATTTGCATTAATTCTAAATTAAAACTTCGATTTCCACGTACCTGGTGGCGGCTGGTAATGTTTAGCGAATCTGGGATCACAGTTTATTATCGTGTAATTAAGTATCGCTTTTGCGGCCAATTTTCAGGGGCAGAAAAACTGCCGCAAAAAGAGCCGGCAACTATCCATTGGGAACGCGAATTTGGCGATTCGTCTGGCTTTTTTGCCCGAAAAATTTCCGTCTTGTGTAACGCCGTTCCAGGGTTATGGCTTGTATTGTTGGAATGTGCAGGCACGCAACTAGGCAAAAACGAGCGTAATATCTGTAACCAATACTCTCCAGTGGTCCCTAATGGCCAAGAGTATAAAATTTAGCTGGCTGTAACGATTTTAGTGATTTCGTTCGCGCGTGCAGCGGCGCTGGTGCCGGATTAACCATTTTCGAGTGGCTCGGAGCGCTTTGGGGATTAAACTCCTTCGTTGCAGGTTTGTGATTCGTTTAGGGTATAAAAAGCGGCGTGCTAATTTTCGAAGGTCGGTCGGTTCGTTAGCGCTACGATAGAAACGTATGTAATCCGAAAAGAACGTTCATTCTAATTAAGATAGTTGAAATGTCTTTTGGCTATTGCAGAAAGTCTTTTTACGCGAGCTTGGAGGTTTAAATTAAAGTGGTTCTTGCGTAGGCGAGCAAACATATCGCAGCTATTTTGACCAAATTGTCCAGTCCTCCAAAAATGAGATTTGGATCAAAACAATCTGCATGAAGTAAATGTATAGTAAATCTGTGAGTTCTGTCGTTTATAAATTTTATTTTATTATCAATTATCTTAGGAAAAAGGAATTTTATCTCATATAATGGTTTGATGAAATATTAGTCTTTAGCGTCAATTACTACCAGGGTAAAGCATAAATCGGAACTCTGGAAGAAGGGCACATCTTCCAAACGTTATAGGTAGGGGTGCCTGAAGAGAATTCCCCCAATAGGCTACCTCACACTACCGCTTCTTTAGTTAGCATCACCGCGTTAGACCAATAGGTGCTGTCATCCTTTGTGCAAAGGATTATTATCAAGTAAAATGGCCTGAAATTTTGATGAGACTTTTAAGACACAGATTAGGAACAACACACTTGGGAAAACCACGAAAACTGAAGATAGGGCAATACCCCAAGAAATCCTAAATCCTTACGATGACGCCAGGCTTCATACAGCCACCCAAACTTTTATCCGGAAATATACGCACATCCTTCTATTGCACTATTCATATGGGTATTTCTATTCGAACAGCTACCTCAAGGCAGCTAATTAGATGTAATGAATTCATTTCAGGTTAAAGTCTTTTGCATCAGATAATCTTCAAAATTTATTCTTCAGCTGAATCACCATTACGATGTAGCAATTATGGGTCATCATAGTTTGTCTGGATTCGAGTTGATTCCATCTTTTTTGGCCTAAAAACCAGTACGTACCACTTTAGTCTTGAACTTTGACTTTTATTGTGAATTCGTACAACATCTTACAATTTTTACAATATGTAGACATTCTGGAGCCAATGATTGAGACAGGTCAACTACTCAATACTATTCTTCAGTATGATAGGAATATACATGTTGACAATTTTATAGACATTGCTTTTCCTATTCCGTCACTATTCCTTTTTGTGGTTTAATCTTTCGAAATACTCAGCAAATGTTAATGAATATCATTAACTGGACAATGTAACTTCACTATTTACATCAGACGCCAAATCCAAGCAACACAGGTTTAAAAATGGAAGCTGTGTTTTTGCACATCGGTTCTCTGTTATTAGTAAGGAATAACACATTGAATGTTACCCCTCTGCTTCCTTAAATTCTTCGAAGATTATGAAACGGCATGCGCTTTTGCCTTTAAACTCGTATAGTTCGCGAGCCATGCGTTGAAAAAAATGGAACTGGGCTCGAATGAAAGGTAATGAAATAGAGAATCGATACATGTTACTGTGTTTGAGAACCTTTGACATCTAGCAAAAGGGATTTTGCAGTGAGACAAAATTGGTCGGAATAAAACTTATAGAATAGAGTTTTAGCCTTAATTTAATGCGTACGTCAAGTCTATACAATGCAATCGGGGTGTGGTCATCCAAGAAACACCCCTACCCCTGAAAATGCTTGCTGAAAATCGTCTCAGTGAGCTTGTAATTTGCTATTTGTGCTAATCGCAAATTCTGAGCTACCGTTTGCTTTGAGCAAGTAATTGATTAGGACGTAATGAGATCATTGAAAAGTAAATGCAACTTAATATGGCAGAGGACTTACCCATTCATCCCCAGCTATCTTACAATTTGTAATCTACAGAAGAGATTTGTAATACTAAATGTGTTATAGCTGAATATTTTTTACACTAAATATTAGTGAATTCTAAAACACTATGTACGTAACAACGATCAAAAGCTTCACTGCCTTGAGTACGTAGAACTAAAGGAGCCTCGTCGTTCAAAAGACTTGAACATTTGCAACTTTTTCTAAGTAGTATAAGTTGTGGTTAACGTTACCATCGTATACTCCTATACACCAATGTTGGTAACGTTCAGAATGTAAATCCTTCAACATGATAGTGCTATGTGAGAAAAGAGTAACCAAGTGATGATGAATGACTAAATGCAAATGAGACTTTATCTGTTCTTGCAGTATTTCCATAAGCTGCACAATTTCTGCTTCTTCAATTATGACAAGCGAATAATCTCTTTTACTTTTCCAGTTTCTGAAACTGTGTAGATCTTTTCAAACCTTCGCCTAAATTTGGATGTAGCATTGGCATGTTTTCTTCTTTTTAGATTCGAACGACGAGCATGGCTTCAGTTCCGTAACATTTTTAACAAGAAAACAGCTGCGCCTGTGAGTTCTCGTTTTAAATATATTTCTACGTTGAGAACAGTAACACGAGGGTGCTTTTATTAAGTCCTTTGTCATCTTGTTAAGCTACACTTGCTCCTGTTTAATTAACTATACAAAAGAAACGCCGGCTCAAAACTCGTAATGATCTGAAATAGTAAGCCTATTTTTTGAGAACCTTTGAAAATCTTCAGCACATTATATGTGCATTAATAAAATGCATAAAATCTTGTTCAGTCACTTTCGCTTGGATCATTTTTATTATTTTAACCTTTATTCTGCATTATAATTGGCTAAAAAAAGAGAGTGAATGGACTGGTGCAAACCGGGCGAAGAACGGCTAAAGGAAGCAAAGGTGGTTCAATCTACGAAAAAAATCATGAGAACGATCATTTGGGATTCAAATTTTGCTAGTTGATATTAAGAAATGTGACAGAGACGAGAGCACAAATTACCGATATTATTAAAGAAAAGAAGAGTGATATGTTGAGACTAACTGCCCGTCCGCGTTATGCACGATAGCATCCCAACTTGCCAAGGATGCTGCGAAGAACTGTGGCTTTGGAGCTTCTTCACTCACCCACAGTCCAGGCCTAACCCTCCAAGGACTACTTTCTATTTTCAATACTGCAGATAGACCTTCAAGATAGAAAATTTAACAACAATGGAGAATTCTAGAAGGCTGTTTTTGGTCATTTTGGAGAGTATTTTTCCAAAGGTACTTAAGTGCTAATTCTGAAATGTAATAAATGCATTGAAATATATGCAAACTGTATTGAAAAATAATCTTATTGTTTTATAGTTATCACTCGTGGAATACGGTCAGGCCAGAAGCTTTTGGGGCTTACCTCGTATCTCACTGCAGAACCCCTAACTAGAAATTCCATTTGGTGCTGCACGCTTTGAAACTTGGCACTTTTTTCGATCATAACCCGATTGTTCTAACGCTGGGGCACTCCGGGCGAAGTCGGTGATATCTCTTTTAAGACATTGGTCCCCATTATCCACTTTGAAGACGATCTGGAGGAGTCCACTGCCTTGAAACCTACCCCCAGGAATGTCCATTTCGCTACAAATAAGACAGCTACTGGCACTGGAAGAGATCTCTTGCCTCGGAAACTAAAGGAGCGAATCCACTAGGAGTGCAACAAACCATAGACCCAGAGGCGACCAAGCATATAAAATGATTGCTGTGGAAATCAAGTCCGTCATCGTCGTGTTTCGACACGCCTCTTGAGAAAATATGTTAAAGGGCCTCGATCTACCCGACAAATCGCTCTGGAGGGCGGTTATGGGGTGCTACACAGCGAATTTTCTTCGGTGCTATCTATCCACGGGGAAAACGGCATGGCACACACGGCAACAGAGAAAGCAGGGGCGTTCGCCGACAGTCTAGAGCACTAATGCGATCTCTGCTTCCAAGATGTCAATCTCGACCACTTTGATGGCGCCTGCAAGAACAAGATAGCAAAGTACTCATTGAACTGGCAACCGTCAAAAATATCTTCCAAGTGACGCGAACGTTAAAGTCCCAGAATTGGCATTCCCAACCTCATTATCAAAACTCTCCCAGGAAAAGATGTCTTCTTCGTGACCACTGTCTCCAACGCTGTCTTGAGGTTGAGACACTTCTTCCGCCAATGAAATATGGCTATTGCCGTAATAGTAAACGTGCCCTCGGGATTATTCACCCATAAGCATACCAATTTTGAAGAAAGTAGTGGAAAGGATCATTCACCACCGTCTGATCTCGCAGGATAACTTTGGATTCCACTTAGGCCACACCACCCACACCTCTAACTCCTATGGGTGGTGAAACGCATTACCGAAAGCTGCTACAAGAAAAAAAGTTACTGATGCTGTACTCCTAGACGTGGCCAATGCCTTTGACAAGCTAGTCTACAAGATGGCCTTAACTGATTTGGTCCTTCCTGTCGGACAGAAGGTTGCGGACCAAGATCGACGGCGTGAAGTTATCGGAGAGGTGATTTCGTAAGAACCTGTGCTGTCTCCGACCTGGCGATGAAGAGGCTTCAGCAAGGACTTCACAAGCTCGAAGATTAGCTTGAGAAAAATACTGCAGCGCTCTTCACTAGAAGAAGTCGACGAGAAATTCTGGATCGAGTTACGCTCTTCGGGTGTGCCATTATGGAGGAAAATCAAATATTTTTACGTCACCATGGACACTGAACTCACCCGGAACTCTCCCACATGGAGGAGGAAGCAAGGAAAGCCAAATCGGCAAGAGCACTCCCCCAGTCGTTCGCTATTTTACCACGGAAGCAAGCGATTCCCAAAAACAAGACGATAATTTACAAGACCGTTATAAGGCTGACGCGTGTTTTGGGTAGGGGTGGGGGCATATCCTGTAAAAATCCACATAAATAAACCCAAAACCAGGCCTTGGCTGTCCTTGGCACGTCAGGAAGACGGTACACTATCGAGATGCGCAACTCCTTACCATCAGGGAGTTTATAAGAGAGTAAACGACGATTATATGATAGCATCCAAGAGATTACCCGAACCCAACAATTAGCCGCTTTAGTAATGTTTTTGTAGGTACCAAGAAGTCCTTCAACAGTGAGCGAAAAGGTTAGAGGGTGGAAGTCATTGAAATGAAATGACGCTTTTCGACGAGATCACGATTTCCGATATTTTGAACCTCAATTTCATTTAGTTTCGGCACGGGTTCGTAATCTATACGAGTTCAAAGGCGAAAGCGCCGTTCCAAGGGTGTTACCCGGGTAATACTCTGAGATTTTCAGATTTTTAGCACTACTGATAGAACCAATGAGCAAAAATACAGTTTTCACATATTCGGTTCTAGTTTTTGCTCATTTTTGTACTCTCCTGGGCTACTCCTGTTTATCTGCTACTGTAGACCATTATAAAACCATTAAATTTACCGGAAATTGATGAAAAAGTTTAAACTTCGTTATTTTAACATTTCCAGAAATATGGGGAAGGAGGGAAGCATGAGATTTTGAATAAATTTATTAGTGCTAATTTTGTATCTTGTTCAATGATTTGTCACTTTTTAATTATCTCACATTATGAAATTCTTATATGTATATCTGTGTGTAAATAAAATTTAAAAAAATGATCCATTGTTAACATTATGATGATTGAAAATGACAATTTTCTTTTATATGTTATTCTTCTTGCTATTGCGTCCATTGCAATACAAAAGGTCCAATTGAAAAATGCTGCTTATGTGCGATAGTGCGATAGGGCGGTAGGATATAAATGGCGCAACATAATGCTCATAATTAATTATTAAGTAACAGTTCTGGTCTTTTCCTTAATAAGGTTATGCCAGGTTTGTTTTGTATACCTGCATTGATATCTCCTTTGCGTTGTCTTCATTTTTTCGAAATGGCAGTCTTTTGAGAACTCGGACGAACTGGTCAAAAATGGTTTTTCGCATTTTTCATAAATTTATGTCGGAGACAATTTTTTTACCTGCCTTGTATGAATTTATGGTAATTGGCCTCGTTATTTTTCTGCAATTATTTGCACATCTTAGCTTGTCAAGGATAACGAGTATTCTACACAAATTGTCTCATTTCAATATTGGCATTTTTCTTATTTGCGTGCTCATTGCTATACTATCGATTTTTTCTGACCGCATCTCTTGCATCAGTCACGTAGCCTGAAGTTTTTCGCGAATACCTCTATAAACTCAATCTTGGAAAGTATTTCAGGTTTATTTTCTCAATCCCGCGCCTTCCATCTTCATCTCGACGTGCGGACATTATCTGCGCCCATTAGCGGCCTGCACCTAGGAATGCAGAGCCTCGGTAAATTTGTTTCGCGAGCGGCGGCGGCTGCAAATTTGATCACGCATTCTCTGGCGTGCCGTGCGTGACACCGCCATCCAGATAACGGCCGCGTCCGGGGTGCTCTAATGGTTATCTGGAATCTCGCGATCTCGCGGCCATTGTTGCTCATCGATCCTCATCGATCCTCCGTAATCGCGCGGCAAGGCTGCGGGCTCTTCCGCGCGCTCAAGGCTGCCGCAAAACTGAAATCGCAAACAGTTCGTGTTGATAATACAATAATTGCCATTCAAGCAGCCGATCGAAATTACTTGTTGATTTTTGCACGCCTTTTTGCAGCCGCCGGCTGCCTTCTGTTGCTTCTCAAAAGTCGCGCGCAATTTGTGGCGGGCGCCTGAGCTTTTTGCCTGCAAATTGCAAATAAATTGCCCTAAAAGACCGAGTGACCAAGTTTTGGTACCCAAATTGACGTTTTCGAGTTTTTTGCTCGTAAATAAAAACGTGGCCCTGAGATGTTTGCGTAGTTTATTACATTTTTCTATTCCTAATAAAAGATGAGTCGAACTTCAGGATGTTTTTCCTGAATAAAACACTAAATATGACCTGCGGCCATTCCTCTAGGGAGGTTTTCCATAAATGAAGCTTTATTTCAGGAATTATTCGTTTGATTTTTCTTTAGCCCTGAAATCGTAGTAAGTTTGTGGATATAAACCCTTTCCTTCAAATAGCCCCAGAGGAAAAGTCTAATGGGGTTGGATTTCAAGACAGCAGTAGCCAGTCAATATCATCCTTCTACGAGGTAACACGATCAGGAAATTTGGTTTGAATTAAAACGAGTGTTTTACGTGCTGTGTAGCATGTGGCTCCATCTTGTTGAAACCACATGTTGTGTGGCATCCCCTGACAGCATCACCTCTGAAAATAACAGCGTTGCCAGCTTTGCCTTCAAAAAAGTATCGGCCAATGATTTCTCCAACCCACAATTCACACCAAGCAGTGCATTTTTCTGGATGCATTAATTTTTTGTGAATTGCACCCCAAATATAACAATTCTGTCGATTCATAAAGCCATTTAAAGAAAAATTAACTTCATCGCTCGATAATAAACTTGAATGATATTGATGCGTTTACAGCAAGTTTGTCTTTTGTTTAGATACCAACTGTAGAAATATAAACTTCTAATTTTCACAGAACGCAAACAGCGAGCGGCTCAATTCCTATTACTTGAAAATTTTACTATGTATAAAGAAATTCCATCATTCAAATCTACCTGGGATTGATTTTTATATCTGTGTAATTCAGATTCTTTTAGTAGTCGAACTTAAACAATAAAATTTGAATATTCATCCGTGAAGCCACAGCTGAGCAAAGCTTCCACATCTCGTCGACCTCCGTTTAACACACGTACTGCAGACAAAGACGTGTTTGTAAATGTTGTGTCCGGCTAATTATAGCCGAATAACCGTTAGCCGCGCCAGCGTCAGCAACTTTCCTAACAATACCATCGAAGAAGACCCCAAGGACTCGCCGCGCTCCCAAGGCTGTCCGGAGCTCCGCTCATCCTCCATTTCTTTGCTGAAAAGCGGCGATGATTGAGGGATTCGCTTTCAGCCGCCAGCTGGGGGTTTTCCGCCGGAAACTGCGGGCGCTCTGCTTAACGCCGCCGCGTCGCTCTACCCCGAACTCGCGGGAGCTTAATTAAACGCGAGCTTTCGGCCGCCGCAACCATCCGCGCGGCTTAACGCGCCCTGATAAATTGCCGCAATTATTTATAATTAAACGTAAAAAATGGAGGCCGGCGAGCGGGCGCTCTCGAAAAGGCGAAAGCATCTCGAACGGGTTCGGCCCCCTCCGCCCGACTTTCGGGTTTACGATTATTTGCGGGAAATTAGCGTAATGGAAAGCATTAAGAGCGCGACAATTTCATTTAAGTGGCCGGCGCGCACTTGGCTTTGGCAAAAACGAATGTAGGCATCGAGCATTTCGCTCGCTTAATGCTGGTTGTGATTTTGCAGACAGGTAATGTTTTCTAAAATAATTAAGTAGCTTTTCGATTTTTTTCATATTTCAATATTCCACTTAATTCAACCAAACTTATTTTAATAGACTCGTATGAAAGGTCGTATTCCATAGGTCAGAATTTTCGACTGAAAAACATTTATTCCGTGAAATACTACCCCTCGGGTAGCCCAAGTTCCATTTTTGAAAAAAAAATGCTAAGGAAATCATCATAGTGCTCATTTTAGACTCCGGAAAATCTATTTGTGAAAAAGTATCGGTTCACATCTATTGATTAGAAATAGCATTTTTCACACAATAGGATCGTGATTCTAGAATCTGGTTGGGAAAAATTATAGTTAATGATGCCTTCCACTTCATGAAGATGAAGAATGAAGACTTGCTTTGCATGAATTTCCAAAAAGAATTCTTTATTATGCCTAAACAGCAAGATAGGTGACTTATAGCATTGTGCTTCTTGTTGCGTTCTGTCAATTCGTGCAGAATCTTCTGTCTTAAATTATTAACGTTTGGATAACGTTAATTTCAGCTTATTCGATGCTAGTCGCGTTGACGTTAATTTCGTTATCGACGTTAAGTGTACCCACGTCCAACCCCTAACCCCCCATCTTTTTCAATGGCCTGGCGTGGATGGTGGCCTCCCTCGCACCGTCGTACGGGAATCGGAATCTTCGAGCGCTTGTAGTCAGCTCGTAATCGTAGAGAGCACGGATAATGGGGTTGCGAAGACTTTCAACGTTGAATAGTTGGCACGTTCGTTCCTGACAAACTATGGAGCGCCAAAGATGGTCCTTAGGACTCGGTTCTGAACCACCTGAAATTTGTTCACGTGTGTGTTCGTCCCAGACTGAATTGTGGTCTTATAAATCGCGAATCCCGGCTTCCGGGATAAAAAGTAGCTAAGGGCCTGGCCGGCTGCTTTCGCCTTCGCAACTGCCCGATCCGCGTGAGGTTTGTAGGTGAGCTTCGCAAAGAGGGCCGCTCCGAGATAACGTCCCTTTTCTCTCCGGGTATCTTACAGTAAAAAGTTCTGAGTCTCGCCGGATCTGGTTGCCAACGAAGTCGAGCAGAATTCTCGAGCGCTTGCGAACAGTGTCCCTGTTCAGCTCGTAATCAATCATGGGGTTGCAGAGACCTTCAACGCTAGATAGTTGACACGTTCGTTCCTGATAAACTACAGAGTGTCAAAGATGGTCCTGGGGACTGTTGTGGTCCACCTGAAATTTGTTCGCGTGTCTTCGCATAGTAGTTATAAACTAGATGATGATGGTCTTAAATCGTTGCGAAGGGACAGCTATCTTCTGGTATAAAGGACAGAGCTAAGAATTGTCGGGCTTTTAGGTAAACTTCTCATCAAGGGTTTTTTTTCCAGAGTATCTCTCTCTCAAAAATTCTGAGTCTCTCTAGGTCTGGTCGCCAACGAAGTCGAGTTTTTGTGGAGTGTAGGACGATTATGCTTTTCTCGGCGTTGACTTATTCTCCAAGTACTGCATCAACTTCTTAGCAAGTCCAGCTCGCCCTGGACATGCTGGATCGTGAAAACACCTCGGGCTTGGCAGCATCATTTTGTCGTCTGTACACTGGGTTGTCGTTGTGAAGGGCGTCATCGGGCTGTCCTAGCAGCACCGAGCCTTAGGAGACGCTGATTCGTAGATGCCACTCTGATGACTTCTCGCCGCCAAGTTTGATCCGAAATCTTTGGCCGGAAAGGAAGGAACGGATCAGCTGGAACATCGACAGCGGGATAAACGCTAAAGTCATGTTGAGGACGAAGTCGTGATATTAAATCACATCAAGAAAGACTGCTGCAGTTGTGAGCTTCCTTCGCCTTCCGCGATTTTTTCCACTACTCGAAGTAGTTAGTTAGTAGAGTGGCTGAGGTGAAATCGGAATTGATTCTTCGAAATCAACTGGAGGTTCTCGATTGCTGTCGTTAGACGGCGATGGATCACCCGCTCCAAGGGCTTGGAAAGCGGCGGCGGTGTAAAATAGCGTTGCCGATTGCGATTATGTAGACGACTGTTTTCTTCATGAGAGCCTGCAGCGCTCGATTGGAGCATTTTACGCTGTTTCAGGGACCACATAAGCTAGAGGACTTCTATGTGGAATGAGAGTTCCAGGTGTTTGTTCCACAACTGGCCATATGGTTAAGGTAGGCGTTGGTATAGTTTAGGGTGCAGTGACGCTCCAAATTGCCAGCAAACGCCTCGACTTTGTCGACGAAGGCGTTTTATCGAAGGACTTGGGCATCCAATGTCTGATTTCGTGAGGTAAAAGTAAAAGTTTGTCATTTTCAACCAAAAATTTCATGGTGTTTTGAAGAAGTATTGGCCCAGATTTATTGACCAATTCTGTGTAGTAGAAATTTGGTCTGGTTGTCTCACCACATTGCAGAAAGTAATAGTGATGTTGTCTCCAGGCCATCACATAATTATCATAACCTTTATGGGAGGAAGACTCGTTCCTGCATGCTGCTGGGGCCTTTTTTGCGGTCCAAGCGCTATCTAATTTGTTTAAAATTATCGTACCGGGTTCTCTTTTCGTTAAAGGTCACAATTCGGTTCGAAAAAGGTTTCTCATACCTGGGCAGCAAGGAATAAGCCACTTGAAGCTTGTGTAGCTTGCTGTGTTCAGAAAACTCATGCAGACCCCCGCTTATTAATTTTTTTAACTTTTTTAATATTATGGGGATGGTGACTTATGGTCACTTTGGATATGTTAAAATCTTGGGCTTTGGTCCGTCATTTATCATCACCAATAGGTGCTTATAATGTCGAATTTGGTAGGTTAAAAATAAAACTGATTTTTAACCGTTGATATTGAGTGTAACACAAAAATTCCATCTATGAAGCCCGAAATGAAAATATTATAGTGCTACATACGGTTGTGCTGGCTACAAAAACGAGAGAAAGTTTTTTAGTGAAAAGTTAAGTAAATACTGGTAGATGAATTGAATTTCATAATTGAACTTCATTCATTTTTTCGGCTGTGCTACGTAAGGTCTCGTGGTGTTTCGTAGAAGTATTTCTCCGCTTCTCTTGATTAATTTTCTACGGTAGAAGTTTGCTTTGGTTATTTCACCAAGTTAGAAGAATTTATAGTAGATGATGGCTTCTCTAAATCACATACAGTAATCACGACTCTCATGGGATGAAGATTCGCTTTTGTTTACTGTTAACGTCTTCTTTACGATCCAATCACTGTCTGTTTTGTATCTATAAGTTTGTGTGTCCTGTTGCGTTCTGTTCTTTTTTTTTAAACTTTTCCAGTATTGGATATATTGAAACGTAGTATCTGATTATTTTAGCAGTTTGCAACAAATAATAGTAGGATTATGCTTTGTCTAGACGATCATAGAGTCACCATAAACTTCATGGAATGAAATCTTGCTCTTACATGCTGCCGTAGGGTTCTTCGCAGTTTAATCACTGTCCATCTTATCTAGGATTATCAAAAGTCCACTTTTGCTGCAGATCATCACATCCAGTTAAAAAAATTCTTGTTATCTCTAAGTAGCAAGGAACAGACTTTAAAACTTTGTGCGTCTTGTTACGTTCTGAACTCATCTGTCATTTTTTTAACTTTAGATAACTTGAAGATGTTTTATAGACGCTTTGATGCATTGAAGCTTAAGATTCAGCTCGTAATTTGTTGTCATCAGTGCTATGAATTTGTGGCCAACGAGCGTAAAATATCAAATTTCGTAAAGTATAAATGAAAGTCTGTAGTTTTCAACCGAAAAGCATTTATTTTACGAAATGATTACGGATGATATCGATTGTTTATTGGCAAGCACGTTGTTCAAACTTGGAAAAAGATGAAAATTTGGTTGGTGAAAGATCTGGTGAATAAGACAAGCAGAGGATAATGTGCTACATTATCTCGTGAACAAGTAATGGTCCCCGTCTGTTGACTAGAGATGGGCGTTTAAATGCAATTTCTCACGTATAATATCCAGTTCTCTGATTAGAAAAATAAATGGTGGAAATTGCGGTCAGCGTAACCTTCATGATGACTTTTTCACCAAATTATAGTATATGGTTGCTTCTCTACACTATCATGATCTTTATAGTGAGTGAAAACTCGCTCTTATATGTTGCCAATATTTTTTTCGCGGTCCAATTAATGTTCATCTTGTTTAGGGTTATCATACAAAATCCTCTTTTGGTCACATGTTCAAACAATACTCTTGTTATATTTACGTACGAAGAAAAAAACTACACCTGGTTTGCACATATTGCTGTGTGCTAGTTAATTGGCGCGTAATCTGTCGTCATTTAATTTTTTGAATCTTAGAGAGATTGCGGCTTTAACTAAAACTCTCATCCTAGCACTGAATAATAGTCGATGGATTTCATTCAGCTTCAGCCCGTAATTCAATCAATATTTTAATTTTTAAATGAATGTCTTGGTGCTGCCGCCGCCGCATTTAATCCGTTTTTGAATTGAAAAAGAAGAAGTACCTAAATGTCACTTATTGAGAACATTCTGCAAGAGAGAAAAGGGCAGATATAACATACACGAAGCAAGCCGAATGTCAGGACAAATGTCAAATAAACATGTCTTCTTGCAACAGCAGCACAACACGCCTGATTAAATATTCGACATTTCAGATGAAACCACTTAAGCAACTTCAGAATAAACTTAATTTGTGCTGAAAAACGCTGAAAAATGCTAACCTGCTGAATATTCTGGAGTTTATCTGCATAATTAGAAATGAGCTGCAATATAACTTAGTAGTAAAAGGCAGTCCTTGGATGCAATACTGAGAGGATTTACTAAGCGGAAGTGTAGTTTGTTTACTTATATAGGTGCTTTCCAGGTATAGAATGGAATAAAGATTTTGTTAAGCTGACGTGCAACATTCTATATTAACTTATGTGCATAACCTTAACTATAAATAGTGTAAATTAAATTAACTGAATAAGACTGGGTGAAGAACAAACTAGCTGATTAAACAGAGCCTACAGTATTTATTGTAATAAAAAAGTTTTTAGACAAAACCATCCTTGATTTAATAAAAAAACATTTTTCTGTATAGATTAAGGTCTGCTACTGTATTTGCATCCAGTAAATGGTTCTGTGATTTTTGTAAATACCCCTTGTACGTGTCCAAGTTGTTTAACACCTTATAATTGTATTAAGGTGAAGAATTTCGAAAGGAACTTTACAGAGCGTATGCGGCCACTTAAGTGGAGGCGCTTTCAGCGCGATGCCCCCCCGGTTTTTAAAAAGCTGGATTTATGAGCATTCCGCGTTAGGCCCCCGCCCCCCGAAGCTCCATGCGATCCGAAGTAAAATTAATGGCTAGTTTTAATTTGGGAATTCCTGGACCGGCCATATTTATTGCAGCGTTTTGAGCTTTTACCGCGATATACGGTCGCCGAAGCGCCCTTGGTGGCCTGAAATTCGCCGCTGACAGCCCAAAGATTAAATTTGAAATGTTGCAGGTGGTCGCGCAATTTAAATTAACATTATGATTATGATAATGGCAAATTAGAGCAGGCTTGCCTAGTGGCTTTGAAAGAGATCGTTTTGGTCGCTTTGCCGACGCGGGCAATTATTTCTGTAATTAATTATCGGTTATCTGACATAATTTGCACGAATTGTGGCCTGTAATGTCTCGGAAAGTGTTTTTACCGGACACCTAAATTTTAATTTGTTGCTGCGTTTACCTGTTCAATTTTTTTGTTTATTTTCACAACAGGGAATTCTTTTTAATTAATGTATTCAAGTCTGAGTGTTGATAATTAAGCACAAACTACATCAAAGAAAGGCTTGGCTTTAATTAACTTAATAGGAATCAATCGGCTAATAGCGTGTTAAGGATAAAGTGGCTTATAATTTGTTTTTAAAGCACCAGAGATTGTCCTGCTTAAATGTATCCTTTTTGCTAGGATGGTACTGAATGCCACCTAGTGCGTTAATTGGCTGCAGGTGGATTGCCGTTTGCTAAGATGCCGCTGCAGTTTGTTTCCACCGCAGATCATAAGTATGCCAATCACTCCGCATTTTTTGCTCTTCCGCGCTCCGATGCGCGCCACCTCGCGTTTCCTTCTCCCTTTCTGCTGGTCCTCCCTCGACTGGCCCCAACCCAAATTACGTAACGTGCTTCGAATCTAACCGTCGTTCGTCCACGTACGCAAGGCCGCCGGTATTTGTAAACAATTCTCCGGCAAGACAGTTGGAATGAATTTTACCTGTTACCTGTGCCGCGGCATCCAGCGACTTACCTTTGCCGCCGCGGCCAAGTTGGATCTCGAACGCTGCCAGGTGAACACGGCCGCGCGGGCGCGCCGCTTTCCCAATTTCGCGCATTTTCCGCAGGGTTTCCGTTCTCCCGGCGCGGGTTTCCACCCCAGCACGGCGTTGAAGTCGCCGGTCGCGAGGAGTCGGCGCGCGCGTTTCTGCCGTTTGCAAGTCGCGGACTTCTGGTGTGTGTGACGTCTTGCCAGATTTGCTCTTAGTTTTGGATGCTTAAATTGGAGTCGAAGGAGACGTACAAACTCGAATAAATTGATGCAGCCAGACTTCATCGAACATTTGGTATGTTTTCATTAAATATTCCAATCTCCTTTACCTTCACGCAATTGTGGATCGACCAAAACATATATCATAGCTTTAAGTTTTCTTATCGAGCTTTGTTCTCGTGCTACAGCAGATTTAAACTCTACTTTCGCGTGCCCAAGCCAAGCGGAGCAAAGTAGGTCGCTTAGACTTAGCGGTAGGTGTTGACGTTTCTTTCTCCCGATTTCGGCTGCAGCCGACAACACCATCTTCCTGTGTTGTAGTCGCAATCGGATTCTAAATGCGTTCATTATAATAATGTATACGCCAGCCGTTGGAATAGACTTTGGGCTAACGCAATTCCTAATGCCCACTCACAAGAAGTTTCTCCGGGTTGGTCGCCTGACGCGCTATTGAAATCTCCAACTTGTTTACGAATCCAATAACCGTTACCGCGCTCCGCGCGCGCAAAAAAATAAAAATAATTTTATGTGCCCTGCCAAAACGAACGACAGAAGCAGAGCCGCCTGTGATACCAAAAATATACGAGTCCGGCAAGATTTTATTACTGTTAAGAACAAGTTCGGGGATTTTTTGCCGGCGCGATTGAGATCGATCTGACATCAAAGACAATACTATCTGGTTTACATCAATCGTCAAAATCGTCACATTATGCGGAACATCCCCTAAACATGGAAACACAGATACAACAGGCGGCCTTATGTAGTCGAATACATTTGGACGCCGTCTCTGTCGCGGGCTCTCGCTCCCGTGCGCGAGGATGGCCGCTTTAGATATTCACGGAGATAATGCTCGCAAAAAAGCTTTTAGTCAAGTGCATGGGAAGGCTTTCGGCTGTCGAAGCGCCTCCGATTTTGCGGTGGGCAGAAGGAGAAGAATACAGCGCACGTGAGGGTTGGCTCCATCTCCGCGGGAGAGGCATTCGAAGCCTTTGGGGTAGAACAATAGGATGCTTTGGTAGCGATCGATGCAGATAATCTGGGACTCCTTTTGTATATGGATGCATCTTCGTGTTATGCCGTGTTAGTTCGCAGGTTTGGCAGCAGAAAAAACAAATTGTTTTTCATCGAGCTGACTTTTTAAAAACAAAATGCAAGAATGTTGAATCCATAGACGCAAAGTGTATCGAGAATTCCTCGTATTTATTGCGCGCATACTTTGTATCAAAAGTCGCGACCCGCGACTTAAATTCACACCTGCGTAATACAAAACTGCATAAACTCGTCCACGGCCCCGCAGACATAAAAAGCCAGCCACCATGGCGCACATAAATTTGCGCATTGTTAAGAGCCTCGCATGCAGCACTTTACGAGATTTGCGTTGTTTATGGGTTTGCGGTCGTCTCCACCTTGCCGTTCCCATCTCATCTTCGAAATCCCCACGACGGCGGCGCCAAGCTGCAATTAACGCGCCCCGAGCTTTGATGTGAGCGAACTCTCCCCCACTGCGCTTTACCTGCCGATTTTGTGTTTCAGCAATTCTAGACGTTTCAAAGTCCTGCAAGAGAACACAGGACTCGCAATAATCCTCTGCCGCGCTGGCTTTGGCGTAATTGTCCTCGTGTTGTGTCGACGAGAGGGTTGGAGTGGCCATTGTGCGTTCAGCTCCACGAGTTGTACACGAAAATAATGTGGCGTCGTTCAGTAATTACCGACGCGAACACCTGTTTGGGTTCGCCCCGTTAATTTGTTACGCGCAATATAATTTTAATTGGTCTTGGAGCGGAATTAATGTAACACATTAAGCTGGCCCAAAACACTTTGTTTATTGTTTTGCTGTTAAATTATTTGCCGAGGCGAGCATGCAGTGTGGAATATCTGTTTTTTACATTTTTCGGTCCGTACGCCACTGGTAGGGCACCGACGCCGCGGATTTGAGCCGCAAACAGCCTTTATGGCCCCACGGCAACGAATTTGCAAATACAATCCTGCCTTAACAGCATGATTATGTTTGTTTAGCAACGTGTAATCCGTTATTATTCAGGCGCTATCTGCTCTATCGCGCGCTCGGCTGCGTGTGGTCGAGACAATTACGCCGCGCAAAAATGCGATCGAGCGATCGCCGATTTTTCCAGATGTCATATCTGCATGAAATACGGGCGCTCGCGGCCGCGCCGCAATTTTTCCGCCATTAATTTCCCCGTTAATTTCTGGCGACCGTTTTGGGCTTGCGAAGTGTGGGCCAGGCATCCGAGGAATTGGCCGCTGCAGCGGGCCCACACCGAAAAATGTGTGTCTTGGAGAAAACAGCTGTTGTCGTGGGGGCGCTTAATGCGCCGATTTGGGACTTTATGGAGTCATTTGTAGTTGTTTATTGATTCTAACTCCATCTGCTCCACGCTCTTCCAAATTGCATTTAAGTTTTGTTGTACTGTTAACAGTTGAAGGCCTGGACAGTTAGCTGGACTTTTGCTGACGCATTTCCAAAGTTTCCAATATCACTTCCTATTGACAAGAGTTCAACGATCAGTTAGGCCATAGTTTCTCGTTATGTATAGTAACCTAAAGGAATTCGCTGTTATAGCAGATTTCACAAAGAATCCCCGAAAAAAACCAATATGGTGCACGGTGGCACGTGCTTGCGGTCTTCTGCGGTGATAGTTAAAGAGAGGGCAGTACTCAAGAACAGTTTTTAAGGCTTCATGACAAATTATGTGACAATTTATATGCACGGTCTTGATTTTACAAATTTTCCAGCGCAGAATTCGCAAATACGGTGATGACGTTGAGGTTGAAAAAGTGAGCAGCACGCGTCACTCTCGCCCAATACAAACGTAATCTAATTGTAACTACTTTTCCAAACAAGGCATGCAATTTTCGCCGAACTTAGCATAAAATATTCCCCGAAGAGAGGGAGAAAATGGGAAAAACCTTTTAGTTTCTCGCGGGAGAATGAAAATTTTTTCTGTAATATTTTGTGATTTCATTTTTGCCCTCAAATTAATGTTACACACACCTTTTCCGAGTAGCTGAAGCTGAACAATTTGAAATGGCTGATGTCAAATTTTTAAAGCCGTGCAGGAGAATGATGATGGATAATTTTGGATTGCATGACAATGTTGTTTAATGAATAAATTGGAGAGAATTATAAATTAACCAAATTAAAGCTTAAAGAAATGGTAACAACCAGTAGACAACTGCTCTAACCACAAAAAAGTCCTTGGTGGGTAAAATCCCAAAATGCACTAGATTTTGATTATCCATATATTGTTCCTTTATGGTGGTCATTTATCGTTTCTGAAGTTCGACTGAATTTAAAGCATTGATAGCCTATGACGATGGAGCACCAAGTGAATAAAGATAGGCCTCTTTGATACCTGCTACTATTCGCGGTCGATCAAGTTTCGAAAGCTGCTCGAGACATTATACTCAGCACAGACAATAAGCTGCTACTGAAAGCCCTGTACAAAAATGGTTTTTGCGTTTAATAATTGGACATTCGACCTCATAGACCTTATGTCTTCAGTTTAACGAGAATCTGTTGAGAAGGCTCGTCCATAAGAGTGCTCTATGATACCTTCGCCTGCTATGTTGATGCAGTGGATAAAATCCAAAAGCTTGGTGCATGCAAAAAGACGAATACTAGTGCTCTATTTGCTGTGTGATTTTATGACTTGCCTCTAAACTAGCACGGCGTGATAGGGTAGGTGATTGTTTTGTAAATAATCGGCTTGTTTCGGTTAGACATTCGGCTCCAAGAGTAGAAAAGAGAGCCGACTGCTAATCTACAGCCGCCTTTTCCTTGGTAACCGTTTTATGGACGTGTGCTTTTCAGCTCTATTTTTGTCTCGAGTGATCCCGATGTAGTTAGTCTCACCCTTCCAGAATATTTCCATTTAAAAGGTCTTGAGGTTTGCCAGTGAAATATTTTTTTTTGTCAAAGTACGGGACCTCCAAGCTCATTGTCCACCTTTTCAGAGAGCTGGACAGTATCTCCGTGTCGTCTGTGTACTAGGCTAGTGTAAAAGAGAACGCCGGTAGCATCTTCCGGGCGTAAAAGTTGTAAAATGACTTTAAATTTGTCATGGATTATTTGCTTCTTGGCATCCCACTAACCTGAAAAGCTATAGAGTAGTGAACTGTCGTTTAGGAATCATTCGTAGGTCTTCCATAACTGTCGTCAGGCTCCTTGCTACTCGCATTATCGGCTGATAGTTCTAGGCGAAGGTATGCGACTTTCTAAGACCTGGGGAAGCGGCAAAGCAGAGGACATTATTAGTGATGGTGGTGTCGCAAACCAGGTGTCTTGTGAAGCTTGAGAGTTTTGGGTGAGTTGAGGACTTTCGTATAAGTTGCGCTCTTTCCTGCTCTTCCAAGACGACTCATGAAACAATTGAGATGATCATCATTAAGACCGGCATCATCGTAGTTCAAATCGCAATGGTGTTCTAGATTGTCAACGAAGGCTTCGGCTTTTTCTTGTATGGCCATGCTTCCCGTGGATGTGTGGTAGTGGGGAAGAGCGGTTGTGTTGGGCTTTGATCAATCTCCAAAGGTGTTGTCGGTCACGTCGAGTGCCTTCTGCTCACTTACTAAGACGGCATCGTCTCTGTATTGACAATCTTGACCTGCTTACACGCAGGGTTCAGCGGTCGCTGTGCCTGCATGCCATCCCTCTAATCCACTTTTTTAGCTCTAAAGGTAGGAGGTCTCGTCCATTTTCGATTCAGACGGGTTCGATGACAAAGCGGATGGAGGTAGTGTACCACTTCTTCCAAGTCTTATTCAGAGCAGATGATGAGAATGGATTGGTTATGGTCGCTCTCTCCATCTGCATGAAGACGTCCAGGTGACCGATGAGGCTGTAGTGGGTGAATTCAAAAGGTTCCATCCATGCAGCGTCTTACCGTTGGTGTTAGCTACTCAACTATTCCACGAGTATGCTTTTCCCTTAAGGCTCCTATCAAGACTGACACAACGTTCTTTAAACGGCTACACGGCCATTTTTAAACTTGTATGACAAGATCGTATAAAAATTGTCGGCGGGGCCGATAGTTTGCAGCAGCTTAAGAGTTAAAACTCAAAATTTTTGAAGGGGAAAATATTCAACACGTAGAGTTGCTAACTAGGCCCTCCAATTCAACATAACGAATTGTAAATCTTCTTTATTCCATTTCGCTCCTTATAGAGCGTAGGCTTACACTGTTACTATTTTTGCTAAAACTTATGTTCGTTAAGATTACTAAACCAAGATGTGGAAACGAATACTTATGTCAAGGAACACGATCAAACTCTCTCGTAGGCAGCCACGCCAATGTCAGTATTGGTAGAGCTTTTCGGACACCCGGTTGTAGCTTTCGCAACTAGATTCTCGCAAGCATTTTTAATGGAGGGTTTGGCCATGCCGAGCCGTTTCGCAAGGCCGCTGTTGGGCAATGCTTCATTCACAAAACTTCGCCTAACACAAAATTATCTGCCGCTAGATCTGCCGGCGAAGCTTTGGAGGCGCGGGCCCGCCCGAACATGCAACTTGCAAGCAGCGCGCATCTCGCGGATTGTTATGGAAAGCTCCGTCCGCGCACCGACGCGCTTGCCGACTTAACGTGGCCAAATATTCTGCGGTTCCTCGTGTGGCCCACGGTTTTTGAGGCCGGTCGCAATTACGGCGCTATGCGCCGCGCGGCGAGTAGGGTGCCCGCGCCATTACGGCGGGCATTCTTGGAGGCTTTCGAGCGGAATTCAGCCGAAGAAATGCGGTACAACCGCGCGGCCGACGCTGAAAGATATATTGCGCTTCTTGCTCGGCGCTCCGTTAGCCGAAGCGCGCTAAAAATCCGCGGCGGCGGCGAATTTGCCGTCGTGCTGCTCGCTTTATCGCGCAGGATTGCGCTGGCTCGGGTAATTCGGGTAATTTACGCGTTTATTGCAGGTGCCGCGAGCTTTTGCAGCGCTGCAAGGTTTTAACGCTCTCGTCTGCTAAGAGTCGGAGAAATGCTGCCGTACTCTCATTGCTCTGTAATAACGCCTCTTCCCACACATTTTTAATTGCAGCCATACGCTAGAGATTAGTGTATCTAATTTAGTTAGACTGAAATGTTTTTATGTATATAAGACACTAACAATAAGTAAGGCATAGTCAAATGGTGTAACATCCGGACTGTATGCTAGACGTGATGACAACACTCACTTTTTGCATGTTTTGAAATTTTCCGGCATCAAACGTAATCTGTGCAACGGTGCATTATCTTGTTGTATTTAAGATTCGGTTCCTGTTGATTAGGATCGGGTAATAAGTGTCCATTTTTTATCTATAGCTTTATTCTCGGGAACTATCTCAAAGTGTGAATAATAATAGATAAGCATTAACCCCGCCAAAGGTATGGCCTTTGGAATTAAGAGATAGGCGCTCTCATGTGTTCACCCTCGCTGCCCAGCCATCACGCATTATCTCTGATGCGGGGCGTTGCGGCAAGCACCGCGCCTTACTGTTAAACGATCGCCCCTTGTTCGAAGTGAACGCAGGTAAGCAATTATTTTTAGTGACTGAGTAGGCCACACCAGTGCTTCGAAGTGTAAAATCCACAAAACGCGTAGCATTACGGTCTTGATGAACTGTTACAGATACTTTTTCTCCTAGTAGATTATAAAAAAATTCGACTTCCCTTCACTAGTCGTAATCATCCAAAAGCGACCATCTTTAGGATCTTGAGACAACTCTTCACAAATTCGAAAAAAACGTTGCACATCACTTTAAAACTGCCATCTAATAGGACTATTGAATATTGATTTTACTTTCTTGGATGCTAGATTTTCTTTACCATGACGGTTACTACTTTTAGTTTAAAGATGAAAAAATTTCCAAAATTGTATGGGTATGAAGTGTCGACAGTCAAAGTTATGGCTTTTGACCTGCGTTGTTTTCCCCAATTGTGACTAGAAAATTTTAAAAAATTTCTATATTTTTGGGCCAGTAAGGCTTGTAAAATTTGCTAACGCACCCTTTCATGTTTGCAGTTTTGTAGGATCACAATCAATTGCAAATCCTGATTAAGTTGTAGGATTTTCAGGGCATTTGGGAAGGAATAAGTTTAAATCAGATATTTCGTTATATATTTTTTTAAATTTGAATTTCATTCAATCCCCATTTTATGATGAAGTTCGCGCAATGGATTTGGTGATAAACGGCATGGTAAATATTTTCAAAAACATATGAAGGAGGATCTGAAGCTTTCCTGAAGCTACCAAGAAACAATTACTACACAATTGGCCGTTTTTTAGCTGAGAGTTAATTATTTTAATCTCCTTTTTTCTCAAATTGAGTCTACTTTTGCTCTAGCTTTCAATCGATTCAAACCACAAGAAAGTCGATCATTTCACAACTGGCAAGGCTTTATTAAACAGCAGAAACAAAAAATCGTTACACTTACGGATGCACAGATATGAAGGCGATACTTAGAAGGTCGCGCTGATTTCTGGAGGAAACCTGAAATATTCATTAATTTAGGGTTTCTGAAAATGTGGGTGATAATATGAGATCATTAACAAATGAAAATAATAACGCAAGTTTTTTTCAGTGGAGCGAATGTTACAAAAATTTACTTTAAATTCCTTTTAACAGCACAACTAACTTGTCTAAAAAGGGCTATTACAGTCCACTTCTGAGATGACTAATCTACCCTCCGCGCAATAAATCCTTTTGTTCAAAGTAATTCAATTATGTAGTACTGCAAGTCGTACATTTATAAATAGGAATTTCGGAATAAGAGAATTTACTTACATAAAAGAACAAAGAAAATTTAAAAAATGAAGGATTGGCATAGAGTTATGTTGATAACCAATCAAAACCGATTATAAAGTCTTAACTCAAGATTGATATTTACGCAATCTTATTCCGATTTTACTTTTCAGTGTAGGGTTTTTTCATTAAAGCAGTTTTACTATAAAAATATTTATAGGGATTGCGGTAACCCATATGTCCGTGCACACCACGTTCTGCCAATAGCTGGCTATGGCTATACGTGTAATTATATGTTCTGTGTGGAGTCTCGTTGTTTTTGAGTGTCCAAACAAATAAATGGAATGAATTCGTGTCACTAAATCGATTTTAAATCATGAATACGTAAATAATTTGGAATGGAACCTCTACATCCAGAATCATCAGAGGTGTGGGTATAAGAAGATGAAGAAATTTCTTTAAAAAATTAAGAAAGTATTTAAGAATTTTTTTCTATATTTGCATTTTTAAATCTTTTACATCAACACAAATGGGTATTAAGAAGTAGTACTTTTCGTTGGGCTGAAGCATGAAATCAACAGTGTTGTTGAAGCCCCAGAACCTGTTGAATCAGCGTTCTAGCGCTACAACCAAGGAAAAAGCTCGAGCCTGATGGCATTTCTAACGAAGCCTTGAAGTTTCTCCCTCCAATAGAAGTCGTCTTAATCCTCCTCAAGCTAGAAAATATACGGACAGCACCTTTCAGGATTAATGGATTCGTCAGTTTGCTATTAACCCCGAGAAAGGTAATTGAGATGGTAATCCACTACCGTCTGAAGACAGCGCTGGAAGATCTAAAGCTTGTAAGGTTAGTTCAGTTTTTGCCAAGATTACCCTAGGATCCTCCCTGTAACTCCACTGGGTGGTAGAACGAAACCGTAGGTTTCAACAAAAAGATAGTCAAGGCCTTTGGCAAACTACGAGTACTATAAGATTGCTTCAGGATCTATTCTGATACCAATAATCTAATAGAAGATCCAAATCAAAGTACGCAGCACGATGTCATTAGAGAAACAACTACGTGCAAGATGAGTGCTGAATCCCTGGTTTTTTTTAACGCTTACGCGAAGCATGCGGACGACAAGACTTTAATAGTCGGCTTGCTCAGACTCCACGTGACAGTAAAGAAGCTCAAAGAAAAACTGAACACCCTCGAGGACTCGTTCGCAGAATCAAATCCAAGAAAAGCAATATTATGATGTTTACAAAGAAAACGAGAATAGATCTGGGTTCATTATCTTCTGATGCGCTTTCTCCTGGAACAGCGAGGGCTAGTATCTCTTCTGGAATCGCTGCTATCCCCCAGAGAACAAGACAAAACCATCCTGAGACTAATGATGACGTACGCAGCTTCGGTCTGGTAATGTGCTGTTGAAACTCCCATCTACTAGAAGCTGCAAATAATCCAGAACCGGTCCATTTGGCGTGCTTTACCAAAAATACGATCCTCCACAGGGCCGCAGTAATCCCCCCACTCGGGGAGTTTTTGAGAGAAAAGACAACAAAACCGTGCAATATCCAAAACCCACCTCAACTTCAACATCAGGAAACTTGGAAGAGATGATCATTGGCGCACAAAAGCATAATAATCAGCGAGTGTTACTTTTTGCGTTTCGCGGACCACCTATGGAATTCCCAGGTGTTTATGGAAGGTTTGAATGCTGATTTTAAGAATTTGTGGGAACAATACGAATTTAGAGCTTTAATCCAATAGTACTGTAGGTGAATAGGCAGGAGAGGGATAAATAAAATTATTGAAGATCGTAGAAGAATTATATTACGTCCAAGATAGTAGAAGGGTTAAAATTGAAAAAACGCGGTTAGTATTGTTAGATGAAGAAAATCTTATTTTTGGTAACAACTCAATGTCAAATTTCAAAAATTGTCCTAAAAAATTAAGAGGGCGGAATAAATTAGCACAGCGTGATCAAGGGTGGATAATAAGAGGTTACAGGGAAACCAAAGGAAAAATAGGCTTGAAGTACGGCATTAAATAATTTCGAAATGAAGCGTGCCTAAGTGCGTTATCATTTCTTCTTCATCTGATGAATACTTCGTATTACTCAGAGTGCCATAAACTTCTTTGGTTCAGATGTTACAAATATCACATGGGTGATGATGTTGAAAATTTCAGATTCAATTTTAAATGATCGTTCGCGTTCCATAGTTGTTCTAGCTTTCTACAATTTTCGTTTTGGCGGCGCAAAATAGAAAGTCCACGACATTTCCGGTTCTTGGGTTCTCAATCTTTTTGCATCTCTGTATTTTTATCCTAATGCACGGCGGCATTTTTCAGCTCGGCAAGCGTCCATAATCGCATATTAGTTTCCAGCTATAAATCGCGTCCGTCGCCGCGCTCGATCAAAAATTATGGTTCTCATGCTCGCAGGCACGTAAAAATGGCGGACATGACCGCGGCATTAGAATATCTCTTGTTCACGATTTTAACCTTAGAGATGCGCATTCCGCGAAATTACGCGCATGGAAATTAACTGTAAAGGCGTCCGAGGCTCGCCCCTCTTGAAGATTTCAGACGTGCTCTCAGCTTTGTTAATCAATTTGATATTTGAAGAACGTAATTTAATAGAATGTTTTTGATCAGGCTAATATTTGCTATTCAACGGCATCATCGGAACCTTGAAAAGGTTATTGAATTGCAAACAAAGATTTTTGCAATAATAACTTAGATCCACTTCAGGAACGGCGGTCCTTATCGTCGTAGATAAACCACCACAGTTGTGCTTTAACTGGAAAGCGATTGGATTTTCTTCGGCGAAGACGAGTATAGCAACAGCGTTCACAAGTTTATCGGATTATAAGTAGTCTCGCTGAGAATGTGAGGTCTGTATCACTTGGTGTCGTCCCAAAGATCACGTGGTCCCTCAGCAAATATTTGGTCCCCTTATTTGCTTTACAACGTACAGATAAATCAGTATCTGAGCTCATGTTTATGTAGCCAGCAGAACTCGAGCTGATAGCGCTGTTCTGCGCAGTTTTTCAGCTTTCAAAATGTTTTGTGCCGAATTCAAACATGAATGTGGAATTTTAATTAATATGGAACCGGAGTAATCCGGTTGCGTTCTCGCTATATGGGCAGGAATTTTTTAGGTGTTCGCATTTCGCCAAAAAAATTTGTGGTCCCTCGCACGCCCCCAGATTCCGAATAGGCGATTTCGTATGTTGCTTCAGTCTTCGACATTAACATACACGAATAGTATTCAAAAGCTCGAGTCGGCTGTCTTGCGTGAACCGCGTTTTTCCGCTTCCCATTCACAAACGGAGCCCCGTCTCTGTCTTGCACGCACAATGATGTGATAAGCACGCACGTGAGCGGATTACAATTCGACGTCTAGATGCGGTGCAAGTTTTTGGCCGTTCATTCTTCGAGACCAACTGGCTTGGCTAGTCGGCGCGTAGGACGCCATAGTAGGAGCCACGGGAGAAATCCTACGCCTACTGCATCTGCATGTGCAGTTGCGTCACCTTTTCTACTACGATATTTAAATATCGCGAAATTAGCGGGAACCGCGGCGGGGGCGGCGGGGGCAGGAAGCGCCCGTCCGCTGGTCCTTGGCCGACTAAAGCAAGCCGCAGCCCCGGGAGAGCTTTTTGGGATTGGACAACATCCTGCTTGTATTTCTAAGTAATTGTCGATGTTGTAAGCTACCGAGTGTGTATCAAATTGAATACGAACAAAGGGGACTGGCAAATCTGGAATATTAAAAAAAATTGCTGAACCAAGTTTGTAACATTGGTTGTAGAGTTCAAAACTCGGCGAAAAGCAACGAAAACACTGCGATAACCGCATAAATTTGGAGAAACGCTGGTTTTGCCCATTTCGGTGCATTGAACCGTTCAGCCAAAACTGGTCTTCGGCGCAAACTGAATTTGTCTCTTAATTAATCTGCAGTTGTGAAAAGCTAAATGGATAATATTCGTTCACAGAAATTGGCAATATTCCGCCCGGCGAAAAACGCGGAGCTGCTCGAGATCTCGGCGCAAGGTCGGCTTTTTAAAGCAAGAAATCCGAGCTTGATAGAAGTTTTACAGTTGAAAACGGCAAAAAACGCTGTATAGAAATTCATTGTCCGTTCCACGTTCGGGTGCATGCGATTGAACTCGGATAGAGGTCCAGCAAGAACGTAAATTGAGAAAATGATTAAATAGGAGGAGCTCCATTGTGGAGCGTGTCTCGCAAAAAAGCTCCCCCCTCTCCTCCAAGTAAGCGCATGAAAAAGCGTTGTCCACGCTAGAAGTGGAATCGCAAAATTTAGGAAACTTAGAGCTAACATTTGCTTGCGGCAAAGGCCAAAATAAGATTGCGGCAGAAAAAGCGCGTAGCTAACCGAATTAAGCTGCCGCCCGTGTGCGTACGGGCATTACGGCCGCCGCGCGGCGAAAAAGCGCGGCCCGGCGACCGTTCGGAGCGTAATTGCGCAAAAACGGGACAATAAATGAATTAAATAAAATAAAGCGCGCCTTAATCGCGGGAAATTATTGTCAGCCCATTAAATATGACATTTAATAACGACTAATTCCACGGTTTGAGGCGGACTTTTGAAAGTGCCTGCCGCGCGCTATTCGTGGAAATAAAAAACCTCGCCGCTCGCGAGAAAGTCTCGGACGAGGAAATAAATTGGCGGGGGCTTCGGTCCGCTTTAAATTTAAAATTGCGCCGCAAAAAGGCAATTTCGGCCAAACTGGAACGGCGGCTATGTAAGGGGCCAAAAAGCTCGGCGCTGACTGATGGACTCATCAGTTGCGATAGAAATCCTGAGTTACTTGTGAGCACGGAAAGTTATGCTTACAGTGAAATTTGTAGGAAAATTCAACGAGAAAAAAAAATAATGTCGAAGTTGCTGCTATTTAATGAGGAAATGAGTAATATAATTGGGGTCACAATTTCTAAAATTCAATTTCTATTTAATGTTTCTTTATTTTATTATGGCTGTTCTGTAAACATTTCTCGCCATTTTTTTAAATTCATTAGTAATTAAATTAATAATTAGGCTACGTTTTGTGTCTCTACGTTTGCCATTTAGAGGAAGTTAAAATCAAGTTTCTAGTGCCTCAAAAAGTTATTGCCGCGTGTGTGACTCACATTTAATTTAATTATTCGATTGTGATCTATGTTTCCTGTTTTTGTTTCTTTCGCATTTAATGTGAAATTTATATTTAACTCTTCCATTTTCGATTTTTATGATGCAATTAAATCTAGCAAGTGTACAAGGGGAAAATTGAAGCGAGGCGAGGCATCGCGCAGCAAGGTTAAAGCGATTCGTATGAAGAATAACGAACATAATAGAGAGAACGTGTGTGCAGTGTAATCGGAAGTGAAGGTACGTTGAGGTAAAATAGAAATATTGCGGGAAACAAAAGGTCGGCGATTCTATCGCGAAAAGAAGTATGAAAAACCATAATAAACGAATTACAAGGAAAATAATCAAAAAGGTAAAAAGACAAAGGGAAAGGAAGCAATAAGAAATGGAAAAATTTAAACAGACGATTCAAGATATTAAAAAAAAAAGAAAAAAACTTGAATCAAGAATATACATACTGGAAGCCAAACAGGGGGGCTAAGCACAGAAATAATGTAGTAGTAAAAGGGATGAAAATAGAACTCATCAGTAATAAATTGGGAATTGAATTGAAAATAAAAACAAACAAATTGTTGTTGGAGAAATACAAACATGGACAATAAAGAATGAAGTAATTATTAAGAAGAAAAAAATTATGCGGAGTTGAGGATAAAAGGAATGGATCGAATGATTAAAAATAAATTAACAGAAAATGAAGGGGAAACGAGCAATGAAAATAACAACATTGAACATAAACACTAAATGGCAAATAACGTAAAATAATAGTAAAAAAGATAAGATATGAACTACAGCTTCTTCTTCTTCTTGTGCCAATGCTGTTGGCGATCAATAAGGCTACGAGCACGTTGGAAACTGCAGCTCGAAATAATGATGTTGTCGATTTGTTATACTACTTTCGTAGATTCTCCAGCCGTGAGGTGCGTCTACGACCAGGACTTCGTTTTTCTTTCATATAACCTTGTAGTACTAATTGTAACAATTGATACTTTTCACCTCTTATTATATGTCCCAGATATTCTAATTTTTGTTGTTTTATAGCAGTTATAATTTCCAAGGAGCAATTCATTCTTTCAAGAATTTCTGCATTTGTTAGGCTCTCCGACCATGAAACTCTCAGCATACGTTTGTACTCCCTCATTTCAAATGCATCGATTTTGTTGCGCAGGCCCTGTGTCATCGTCATGAGCTACAGCTACTAGGGTAAATAGGTGAAAAACTTGTACCTAAGCAATATGCACTGAATGTACTCAGATGTACGCACCAACAGCACCTCTGAAGTTTCTTGCAGAACCCTAAAAAATTTATGGCTTTATTCACATATACAAGTAAACATACCGCTAATAGATATTTTTTAACACTTTTTATTAGTTATCATATTATGATATTTATCTTGCAAATTCCAACAAATTTTATACCTACCATAATGTTTAAACTTCTGTCAAGCAAATACCTATACAGTTTACATAAGAAAGAGAGAGGCATTCTGAAGCTGATGTAGACATAAAAAAGATAACACTATTTCTTCTGTAGGTGCCGCTCCAACTAGTGAATGTTGGCTGTCATTTGTGAAAATCTTTCTCTGTTTCTTGTTAAAAGGGGTACCGACTCTCGTGATCCCCGTCCATTCTTTTATGTTCCTGAGCCATAACATCTTCTTTCCACTCCCCTTCTATCTTCTATCTTTCCCATCATTATTTTCTGTAGTAGGTCGTATCTATCATGCCTCAGTATGTGTCCCAGATATTCGACTTTCCTTCTTCTCACTATGTGTAAAAGTTCTATATCTCTGCCTATTCTATTTAAGACTTCCTCATTGGTATATCGCTCTGTCCATGAGATTTTGAATATTCGCTGGAGACCCACATTTCGAATGCTTTGTAGATCGATGCTCAATTCTTTAACACATAACATTACTTTCATCTTTCTAAATCCGTCTCTGGCCATTTCTATTCTTATCTTAACATCCCATTCTTCTCTTACCATGTACCTAAGTATCTATAACACTAAATACTGTGAATTACTCTAAGGTTACTAATTATTATGAGGATTTTCATGACCTTTTAAAGGTCGTGTGAAGCCTAAAATAAATATTACAAGCTTTAATAATTAAGCTTGCGTGTTCTAGAGAAAAGGTCGAAGCAAACGTGGTGTTACCTCGAACATTTAAAATTAGGAATACGTTGAATGTAAAGTTTGTTTTTTTAAATACAAGATGTTTCAGTTACGTTTACATGAATAGATATCTAACAGTACAAGAGAGAAACGTTCTTAGTAAAATCAAGGAAATAGCTGAAGGTGACAGGAAAACTGGAAAAACCGCAGAGATAAGTTATCAAAAATGACAGCAAATAGTCAAATGTGGAAATGAACCGAGAAAGAAGGTAAACTTATAATGATCGATCATTACACCTTATAGTATTAGCGAGGATAACGAACGAAAAAACGAGTCATTTCAAATATCACCAATTTAACATACATGTGAAATGGATACGGGTATGAGAAGGGGGTGTGATATTGAGAACGAAAAGACAAGAATTTACAAAAACACACATAATAAAAAAGGTGCTCTCTCTTCTAAAATTTTTGGCAATCATAGTAACGACGAAAAGAATCTAATTGAATTTTCTATAGCAAGGGATATGAGAATTATGAGCACCTATTTTCAGCATAAGTTTAGGGAGCTGGATATTATTAACGGTGCATTAGTAAATTAAAAAGATCATGTTCTGATAGAAGCCAAACACACTGCGCTTATTTAAAAAGTAAGAAATAACAGAGTGTTAATAGTGATGATAGTGACCACTGAAAATAAAAAGAATATTTCATGAAAGACTTACATGCAAAAAGAAAGCAGGAGACGTAAGGGCGAAAAAATATATCAAAGGGCAATATGGTCTGATAGAAAGATATAGTGGGGAGGCGAAAATATACATACAAGGACATAGGATATGTTAAAAGCATAATAGACTATATAATTGTCAGCAAAACTACAAGACCAAAGGTAAAAACGTAAGAGTATATAAAGGAACAGAGTTAAATATGGATCTCTAGAAGACTTCGAAAAGAAATCGAATGGATAACGTACGAAATTAGAAGAGATATAGTGAACTCAGAGAATATAGAAGAAAATGCAAACAAATTGAGAAACGTCAAAAACGATATTTGAAACTGCAGTAGAAGTATACGGAATAATAAAAAGAGACAAAAATATTTGAATGAAGAAGTGAGAGAAATTATAATGGAAAAGAAAAATGCATGGAAAATATAAAATAAAAGAAGTAAAAGCAACAAATGACAAGTGTAAAAATGAAACAGATAAAATAACTTCAGAATTAATAAAGTTAGGCGAGAAGATGAAAAGATCCTACAGAAATGAGAACGGAATATAAAAAAGGAAGAAGCTTTCAGACCATAAATACTAACTCACGATCAAAGCTTTGTTTAGCATTTGACAATATGTCGAAAGAACGCATATGGGGAACATTAAAAAATCTTTGCCAAGCAACAAAAAGTGATACAAAAATGTAGAAGACAATGTAAAAATAAATGGGGGAAAGTCAAAAATGTTTATTAGGGTTAAACGAGTGAAACGAGGGGACAGTTTTGAAATTACTGCAGTCTAATACAACTATAAACAATTGATACATGCATAATAATTATTACAAAAAATATATACAGAAGAACTAGAACAGGCAGAGTTAATAATAAGCATAATCAAAATAAAGCAATGAAAGTGAGTATGAGAAAACCTGGATAGAAGAAATAAAAATTGACAAGGTCTTGGAGGAAGTGAACAGCTATAGCTAACTTGGGACCGTGATAACAAACGACGGAAAAATAGAGGTGGTAAAGCAGAGACCCCTTAGTCGGAAAAAGTTAAATAAGTAATGAACTTTGTCAGGTACAAGGACTGAACAATAACGACAACATAAATGAAATAACCGAGAAGGGTTCACTGGTAATACACGAAAGTATAAAGTGCAAAATACAATAATAAAAAAGAGACTAAAACAGGATCCACTAGTAACGACGGTAGAACAAGAGCAGTCAAAATGGATAGGCTAGTTATGGGAAATGGAAGAGGACAACTATCCAGGATAGTAAAGTGAAAGGGCGGGAATAAAATGGAAATTAAATATACAAGATATCGTGAAAAAAAATGACAGATGAAAAAAAGCACAAAGAAAATAGAACACCCGGCCTCCAAATGGCATAAAGGGGGAGTATTGCATTCATTAAAAAAAATACTATTCCTCGGGGTTGGTGTTAATTTATTTTACAGCACAAAGAAAAGAGCTTTGTGCATGCTAGTCAGTTTGCCATTTCCAAAACGACGCCGCTTTCCAGGCTGGCAAGCATTTCCCGCCTCCGCCGCCGCGCTCGGTGCTAACGCGGCCGCACAATTACTCGCCTATTTGCACATACTTGCGTTTAATTGTTTTTCGGCATGCCAGCGCGGCCAGCTAACGCCGCCGCGCACGGGACAAGCAGCCAACGAACCCATTTTCGATTTTCTCGAGAGCGCGGAATGCAAACAAAGCGCGGCGGCCGCTCGGACGCCGCAACAAAGCTCGGCTCGTGACACGGCTAGGCCGGCCAGGTAAGATCTAAGGGCGTGGTGCCTGCGAAGCTGGAGCAGCACCTTATTATTAGCCGAGATAATAATTTCGAACACTCATTCCGTGTAACGATTCCTCGAAGTCGTGATTATAGATCGCCCCGATACTCACTTTCTGGGCAGCGATGTTTCCAGCGTGATTCGGATCACGGAATATTTCCAGGTCGTGCGTTTATCATGTGGTTTCCCTATCCCCAAATTGCTCGATTACAACGAAAGGAATATATATTACGGCGAAGAAAGAGACGTTGAGGCATAAAACTGCAAAAAAACCGCTTTTTGGGGCACTTTCGCTAATGTGTGTCATGGAGACTGCAACGAGCGGTTAAGATGCGAACCCGGCATTCGGCTAGCCCACACGACAAATGTCAGTCAAAGTGAGGCTGTAGAAATAGGAAAGATGTATTGAAGCCTCTGTGTGTGCGGAGAAGGACGAAAAAATAGATATACGGATCGCCCACCATTTTCTAATGGTGCCCGTCCAAGGAAATAGCGCGGATGTCATAGTGGGCAGCAATAAGTCAAATGTACGAGCTCCGACTCCTATTGTAATTCGTACTGTGGTTTGAACCTCACGATAAAGGATAATGGCGTGCGCAGTTCATATCGAAACAATGGAAGTTCCTCGAAACGGTTCTCACCGATAATTAGGATCGAGTGCCGTACTGTTGCTCTTATTGCGGATTCCGAGCGATCAATATTTTTCCTACAAACAAATCGTAATGCAGCATTACGCTTATAATTATCAATTTGTATTTGGCGCGCCCCGAGCGCCATAAAGCATGTGTTGCAATTAAAGGCTTCAAAAGAGATTTTATTGTCCGCCTTGATTAGTTCATTATTATTAACGATAACAAAAGGAGCACGAATTGCAAAGGGACCGAAAGATGCATCGCTACTAGCGCACGTAACTCTCCGGCCCGTGGTTTTCATTTTTTGGAGCTGTCCTTCGGCGGTATTTATTTCGGCGCGAAAGCGGTTTATCCGCCAGATCTTCTGTTATTTAGAGGTTGCGAAAATTCCGGCGCGATCCTCTGTTTGCTCGCGCTAGGCAAACGGCCGCCCTCGTCTGGTGTGTTTGAACTAACCTGCGGACGTTCCAACACTTCTCGATGTAGAGTTGGTAATTGGAAAAACAATCGTTTGAATAAGCTCGAGCGCTGACGCTTTTTTATAATTTCTCTGGTTGGGTTAATGCCTACGAGGTGCATGTTGAAGTCATTGGTGGTTTATTTAATTTTATTTGATCATTCGAGTTATTTGTCCCTTCATTAAATTTGCAGGTCTCATAGTTATATAAACTTTTCCATTCAAAATCAATTATTGAGTTGATGCTATCCGAACATTTTGCCCCACTTCTGTTCCTGGTCTTACAGATATTACAAAGATTTGTGGTCGGCATGGTAGCATTCCTTCCCAAAACCAACAAAAAATTGGATTAAAGGATAAAGACTCAACATGGACGCTCGCGTGACGTTCAGCTGAGCTAATCGCCATGGTGACTGCCCTACTGAACTTACGCGTCGCCCAAACCACGAGCGCCGATCGATTGTATGGTAATGAAAATTCGGGGCGACCCATATTGTCGGCCAGGAAAACTTCACGGTTCACGCGTTTGAATGTATTAGAGCGGCATGGAATGTTTTATGCACGAAGGACAAGAACGGCGGCCCGAGACAATGGGCCTAATGCGATTCGGAATTGTTTTAAAATCCAATCAAATGGTGATGAGCCGGCTGGTCAATGGGCTGGCGAGAGGAGCGGATTTTTTCCTGCTTTCGGTGAAGCGTGTTGCTCACAACAGAAAAGTAAATTAAAAAGGTGGTGAAGTGTTGCAGGTAATTGATCAAGGTTACATATAATATAATTGAAAATCAAAACGAACCAAAGAAACAATTTGTGTTCACTTTTAGGACGTAAAGCATCCTGTGTGGTGGAAAACGGGAGGTTTGCTTCCCGTTCAACACCTAGTGATTATGGCGTCCTATAATTAAACTGCAGGAGGTACAAGAAATTTTTCTAGCCCTAATTCCTCTAGTTTTTTTTTATTTTTTATTATTATTATTTGAATTGAGCTAATTGGTTATATCAACATTTTTCTAATTGTATTTTACTTTGCAAAATAATTATTTTATTAACAGTACTAAAACTTAGGAAAAGTGGGCCGCCGTTGCTGGCCTCCATCCCACAGAGTGCACCTTTTCGGTGCTTTCTTGTTTACAAACGCGCAGTAGGATTTTTAATTAGCTGTTGCAATTAACATGCAGCGAGGAAGAACGGCGCCCACTGCACATTGCGTCCTGCGGCCGCGCAATGCGTGGCCAAATCCGAAGGATTTTATAAACCTCTTCAGTGTTTTGGCAATTTCGCGCCGATGCTGTGCGTGGGAGTAATCGCCAGAACAATGGGTCAAATCGATGCCTGTAATGGCCAATTAATTTCAATTCCTTGAAAAGCTCGCCTAAAAATTATTCCAATTCAATTGTTTTGTTGGAGAAGGGGGTGAACTTTGATGGTCTCCTAGAAGCGATCGTAAAGGTCAGGTTGCAGGTCTTGTAGTCGAATTCGTCTCTTATTAGAAAGTGTAGACAATGCGTCTCTTCGGCTACAAGTAGAAAGTATCGGGACGACGTCGTCCGTCCTTCTCGGGCATCGTGTGTCCTAGGGCATTAAAATCCTAGCGGTCGGAAAGAACAAAGAGAGGCGAGTTTAATTATAGAGCGTTTAGTGCCCAACCTGCCCGGCTCCGTCCGGCTGAAATCCCCGTGTAATTTGCCTCCAAACGTGTTAGGGGAGGGGTTTACACGAATCTACAATTTGCTTTACGACCGTTGCCGTGTTATGATTTATGGTCTTCCGATCGAGGAATTGGTGGAAAAGCGCGAGTGTAGGGCCCGCAGTTTACGCTACGCAAAGGACACTTTCGCCATTTCGCACGCGGATGATTTCGGCGCCACGCGCGGATTCCCAGCCGCAATTTATTCCTCGTAGGCATCCGAAGACTTTCACCATTTTTCTAGCTTCTCGCGAAATGGCAGAGGAAGACGTCCTCTTAATTAAGTTGCGCAAGGCGAGCCTTGCGAAAGCTCTGCCGGCGCAGCGGACTTACCGTTAATTTACAGTTCCCAAACCAATCTTAAATTGCCGAGTATTTCTGTGCCTTTCAGATTATCGTTGTTTTGTCGGTTTTACCCCTTAATTTAAAATTAAAAAATTCGCGCGCTACTGAACTTTAACTTTCAACCAATTGGTCTTGAAGACCACGTTATGTAAAGGATGTGTGGGGTTGTGCTTATCTGACAAAGCTTTCGTTCAGAAACAAAAAAATGGAAGCCTCCTCCAATGTAATTAGTGCAACAAGCGGAATTCTGTCCGATGGGCTCTGAAGAAGGTCGGACAGCCCAGCAGGCCTACAACGTGACCCCATGTAGCGATTAGTTAACTCGAGATGGTCGCGTTGTTTTCGGCTATTTAACAACACTAATGTTTATGCTAATTGCCTCTAAGGATGCCTGTTGTTCTTCACGCGAAAGTCTGCCCACTTGTAGTACAGGTCGCGTTTGAGTTGTACGAGTGCATTCCATACGAAAATTTTAACTCGCCCATTGCTTTCTTCTCGATAACGATCGCGCTGTTGGCAGCTCCTCCATTCCGTCCTCACCAGGAAATCTTAATTACGAGCCATTGTTGACCGGCACGAAGATGCAGCGCGATAAAAAACCCGACGCAGCGGCCCGAAATTATTAATATCAATCTTCAGGGTTGCTATAAATCAAGGCGAAGGAGCTCAACCCCCAGGTGGGAGCTCCGAGCCGGCGGCTTTCCTCGCATCGCTCGAATTTGGGGCACCCTTTGTGTCTGCGCGTTTTTGGGACCAAAAGCGGAATGTCGGAGCCCGTATTTTTATGCAGCGGAATCGCAGAGGTTTTGTTTCGGCTTCGCTTCGATTGCCGTTATCAGCAGAAGCTGCCATACATCCGATTCGATCGAGGCAAACTCAGCAACGTATTTGCTTTTCGAGGCTGGTTTACGTGACAGTATGCAAAAAGAGCGCTGTATTGTTTGGCCTACGGTCGCGTTTTATTAACTGGTACTTCTTACTTTGCAAAACAAAGGTCGTGTCAAGGTGTCTCATTACGGACGATAAATTGGACTTGTGTTGCGTCTACGGTGGCGTGCTTTGTTCGTCTTCCTCAAAACCTCCCTTGTCCAAGGGGCGGCAAAAGGAGCTCGATTTAAAAACTTCCAACAGAAGGTTATAAATCTTATTCGATGACGAAATCCGTAGCGCTGTTCTGGCAACATTGTTGCAGATCGCGAGCGAGAACGGCAGCGAAGTGAAAGTAGCTCCGGGAAATTTTCTCCTCTGATCTTTAGCTGGTGCTTTGGTTCGCCACGGCCTGCTCAAATGAAAACCTAATGATGCAGCATATGCTTATCTGTCACGTTCGCGTGGCAACGAACTGCACCTGAGCCCTGGGCGCGCAGGAGTCGTGCCGTTTCGCCCTGCGAGCGGCCGTGTCGCGCGTTAATTTTCGTGGACATCCGCGCGTTATGAATTCCAGGTTAATAAGCCCGGGCATTTCCGCGATGCTAACCCACTTTTACTAGCGCGCCGGGTTTCGTTAATTGCCAGGATGCTTTAAACGCTGCATCCTTCCCGCTCTCAATCGGAGGCGCAACCGCTGTCTTTTTGCGCCATTTTTGGTCGAATTATGGAAATCGGGACGTTATTTGCTCGCACCTGCAGCATGGAAGCCGCCAATGGCTCGGGAACTCTTGGGCACACCTGGTAAAATCTGCTGTTTTGATAGTCGCGTGAGAAGGTTTTGCATTTGCCTAGGTGTAGAGACTAAGAAAAGCACGCGTTATGCAAATCAAATTTGGAATTTGCAAGACAGCACTCGGGTCATGCAGAAGCATGTACTGTGGCGGATGATGGAGATTCCTGCAATCATTAACGCGTCGAGTATTTGTATATATTCGCTTGGTACGATAATTGACTATAACATTAACATGTTAAATGGTGCAAGTCAAATTTCATTGCTCCCAAAAAGAAAAATGATCATCCCACAGGAATATTGTTAAAGATTTCCTCATTCTGCTATGTAGTGATCACATTTAATGTTTAATTTCATCTAAAGACAAATAGATCTGGAAAATACCGTGGCGAATAAGATTGCTTCTAAGGGAATTAAATTTATTTTAATTCTTGTAATTTTTTGTTGACAAAAAATAGGTTTGCGTTGTCAATGCGTACAAAAAGGATTTATAGGTCATGAATAAATAATTTAGATTAGTTTGAAGAAGGAAAAATACATCCTAGAATAAGCCTTACAGGCTGGCACGTGTGCTTTACCAAACACCATTTCTGCTATATCTTGTGTAACTGACACGTTTTGGAGGCTTTAAAGATCGTTTTTGGGATCTCGGTTCTGCTCCTTCGTTGACACGTGATCCAACCACTAAAGTCGTTCTTGTTTCACGGTACTGATAATGAGAGTAACTTTATAAGTTACATAAAGTTCTTCATTTGTTTTTCTCGATGGTGGACCAGCTAGTGCAGGAGGAGCTGGACTCGCTAGAAAATAGTTTCACCAGGTGGACAATAGGAGTGAAGACAGAGAAAAGCTCAGTCCTCCTATTCTCCAGAAAGACTTGACTTCGTTGGCGACTAGACCTGACAAGGCTCAGAATCTTCGACTGGGAAATACTTTATCTGGGAGTGATGCTGGACGAAAAGCTCACCTGAAAATACCACGCCGATGGGTCATGACGAAGGCAAATACAGCCCATCAAGCTCTTGGGTCTTTCTTTCACAACGATCTACAAGACCATCTGCCCGATCACGATGTACGCCTGCCGCGCTTGGGGGTACGAAGATGCACATCAATAAGCTCCGTGTGATGTAGAATCGGATCCTAAAATCTAGCTTTGGCGCTCCCTAGTTCGTCAGGCACACCAACCTCCATTGCGACGCCGATGTGTCGACCATCCAGGTGCACTACGCAGTTGTTCTCCAGCTTTGACGGTCACGGTCATCCCATCGTCCGTGGCTTCTCCAGCCGTGAGCTGGACAGGGGTGCCCGCTGCCAGCACCCGAAGATTCTGATTCTCCCGTAAGACTATACGGGGGCGGTTTAATGTAGATTTACCACCGTCCACTTCAGATCACTGAAGAAGAAGAGAGTTAGCGGTTGAACTCGGCGACTTCCATTGTCGCCAACAAAGTCGACGTCAACGTCTTTTTCTTCATTCAACTTCTTCCTTCACATCACTTAGCTTGTTCTCGGTTGTCTGTTAAAATTTGTACCCTCACTATCGTAAGTAATTAAATGCGTTCTTTCATTGCTTTTGATATCATCACTTCTTTGTTTAACACTGAACTTAATAATAATTTTTTCCTCCCTGTTTATTTTGGGTATTAAATAGGACAAGGTTAACAATCTTTCAAACTCATGTTGTCACTGTCCTCCACATTCGACAATCGGTGGGCCACTGTTTAAATTTTTAGAGTTGAAGATCACGTATTTAGTTTGTCGTTATTAATGTCTTGACTAAAAATCCTTGCTTTTTTTCTAACCTTTGAAAAACATTTTTATTCTTAGTTCTTGTCAACATTAGGAGGTTGTCTGCGTATGTAGTCTTTTTTTTGTAAGAATATTTGTATATTCGTCTGATAAGGGGCTGAGTTTGATTGAAGTTTTTAAGGAATCTTTTTATTCTGGCTCACTGGAGATTTTTGAGTAGTTAATTTTGGAAAGTTAATCAAACCCATTCTGTTCTAATCACCCCCACGCTATGACAAGATTTCATCCTTTTAACATTTTGTTTCTGTTATTTTGCATTATGCAGATCTGTATTTCTTTATGATTGTGTGCATTTTGTAGCTTTTTTACTAGTACTAATAACAGTGTGTTTTGAGGGGAATCGGACAATCGGACAATCGTCAAGTCTATAGCTTTTAAGCAAGCTTTCAAAGCTCATAGCTCAGTGACTATCAGTTCTATTCTTGCCGATTTCAAAATGAAGGTAATCAAGAAAATACTTGTACTTTTCATAATTATTATGTCATTACACTTCTTTAGTATTAATACACATTTGTAAAGAAAATTGGACTAAGATATGGTAGTTGATGAGATAAATTGCAATGCGCATGCGTAGATGAGGATGACTTCACTACAGATTAGTGATGAAAAGATAGACAAACCGAGTTTGTCAGTCATAAATATAGCGGGCACATTATTCTTAGCATACACATCTCTTTCGCTGTGTGACCTGATGCATCACCTTGCTGAAACCAGGTTTCTCATGTTATGGTCTTCAATTTGCAGTACCAAATAATTCAAAATGGGCGCTATTTCTTTAAAAACAAAGACGCTCATGGTCGACCCTGTTTCAGTATTGTATCACAGTAGTGCTCGCAACGTTTTTGATGGTCTCTAGGCCAAAGTTCTCGAGTCAACTGGATCTTGTCCGGGTTTAGGTGGAACTCTTTGATGTGGTCCGCACGGTTCGTAGGAGCAACATTCTCTTTTTGTCAAATTCTTTCAATATTGCCCGGTTTTCTCTCAGTTTCTTCAGTTTTTCACCAACTTACAAAATGCAACAAAAATCTTGCCTTAACTTTCGTAAAGTAGCAATAATTAATAGCGTGCTTTGATGATTCATTTTGATAATACACAATGCTATTGGATCATAAAATGTTCATATCAATTTGCCGTGTGTTATCTAATCACAAATACAATTTGAGCAGTTTTACCCGCAAGTTTATATAGCACAGTACTTTCGTTCATCTTCAACAGATTTATAATTTTTTTAAGTGTAAGTCAAGTTAGCAAACCGAAAAAAATCTGTTTAATGCACTGATTTAGGCTTGGGGGGAATGTTAAGGGGCAAATTCAAATTCTTCATCTCCTTTTTTGAAATACGTGAGATATAACATGATTTTAGAGTTTGACCTTTTCGAGTCTTAACAGTTAACTTATGTTGATGAGTTATAATGACTGAGAAGCTACACCTTGATTATTTTGAACATAAATTCTTCAGATGTAGCCCATGGTTGTGAAATTATAGGACCAACAAGAATGGATTAAAAGAAAGGAAATTTAACGGTTTCAATTTGATATTGTTGAGGTCTTTCAGTTGTGGGCTACCTATATCTTGCAGTTAGCCTCATAGTGGGTGCTTATGTTAATTGCAACATACATTATGTAATGTAGTTGTGTCTAGCTATGTCTGCCTACAGACGTTTTTGCAGTTAGCCGGAACGAAGTGCATGGCGCGCAAGCTTTCGCGGCAAGCTTTCGAGCTTTGTGGCAGCCACAATTGCACAAACCCAATTTTCCTTCCCGCCCTTCCGACCTTTGTTCCAAAGCGCGGATCGCGCCTCCCTCAGCCTCACGTGCCGCTCGGCTCGTTCAGGGCCCGAACAATCCCACCTGCACAGGTAACAAAACTAACCAAGGTGTGTTCGCAGGCTGTGGAAGTCGCCGTCGCCAGTTCTTGGTCATCCACGATCCTGACCAGGTCGCGAGTCATGTGACGTCAGCGCGCCACGAACATGTTGCTCGGCGGCATGGGGGCATGGGTCTGCCTGCTGTCGCTCCTCTTCCTGGTGGGCGCCGTCTGCGGGGCCCGCGACTGGTCCGGCGGCCACGGGAACGCTAGCAGGGCGCTGCAGAACTCTCGACTGCGAGGGTTCGGGATCGGGCCGGAGCGCGAGTCGGAGTTCGTCAAGGGGAAAAGTAAGTCGCGCCAGGTGATCTCGAGGAGTTCCGAAGGATGCCACGCTGCGCTCGAAAGGTCGCGCGCCGATCGCCGCCGGAGAGCGGTGTGCCAGAATCCAGGTCCGGATTAGCGCGAAGTAGCACGCCCGCTAACTGGCCGCGGAAAAATCGCCGGGCTTAATTGGCGGCGACTTCAAAGGCGCATTCAAGGACACGTCAAGGCTGGTGCGATTTGACGCGCCGATCGCGCCTCTTGGCAGGTGCCGCTCCGCGCGAGGCGCGCGTGCACGTGTTGCGTCTTCCGTCATGGTGGCGGCTCTTGGTGCTCCGGAGTGACTGGCGCTGTTTCTCCAGGTCTGCGCGCCCGCCGAAAGCTGCGCAAAACGCCGAATTAGGCTGTTATAGTCGTTAACTTTTTGCAGCGCCGCAGTTATAGAACTGCTAATTGCCTGACACTAATTTCCGCGCCGGTTTATGTCCGCGGCTTGGATCACCACCTCTTTTTTCCTTTTGAAGTGCACGCTTGCACTCGATGACGGCTGTTCTTGTTTGCTGTGCATTTGGGACCTGAAAATGGCCCCTGAAACCCCGGAGAAGACGGCGTTGTTAAAGCGTAACGCCATTTGAATGTTAATTAAACTATACGGCCTTCAACTTCACACCTTACCATAAAAATTGATTCCAAGAATACAGCTCGTAGTTATAATTTTGAATATATATATAGTTTCCTTCTCAAAAATGAATGTATAACGGCGTAACACCAACTGAATGTGGTCTCCAAATTTATTGTAGAACTACTTTGGTTCTAAATATGCCGCTTCAACTTTCTAAACCCTAGAACCAAAACCAGTTTTTTGCTGCTGCCTCAAAACATAAAAATTTGTGGATATGTTTAGGATATCGGCTCAGCTTAGCAACTATAACAGTTTAATTGCATTTAGTTATTTTTAAATTAGGAAAAAAATATTGATCTAAAATTGTTTCGTCAGTGGTTTTGGTATTTCTTCCCAGAAATCAATCACGTACCAAAACCAACTGCTTATATCACTCCAAAAAGCTTCAAATCGATCCTCAAACGGTGGATTTTTTTTGTTAAAGACACCTTCACGTTTGCTAATTATTAATTTTGATTTCAAAAATGTGTTTCTCCCATGGTGTGGCATGAGTCATTTTTGGGCAGCTCGTCCCCAATATCAACCGCCGAGCACCAGAACAAGTTATTGTTTAGCCACGATGTTTGTTCGGAATGTTGTCGCAAGCTGCAAACAAATCCTTATTATAACTCGTTGTTTACAGTTCTGCGAGAATTCGTTTTAATGCATAATTCAAGCACGCACGCACCTTCATTTAAAAGTCGTAAAACCGCGCTCTAACAATGCCTCCAAAATCAAAACCCGGCGATTATCGGTTTCAGCGATTATGAAACAATGCGTAATTAAACGGCAGTGAAAAAGCGCAGCGTGCTGAATGTATTTATAGATTGATAAACGAGCGGCGGATTTCGGCCGTTTCCTGCTGCCACCTGACTGGAGGGAAGCGTTGCCATTGCTCGTTACAAAGTGGCAGTTGCCCGACTTACGTTTCAGAACGTACACTTCCAGTTCGGTTTTGGGCACGTTTTCCAAAGGAATACGACGTCGCATCAGTTTTTCAAGTTGAGGTTTAGTTAATTTTTTTTACTTTTGGACATTGCTCCTATGTTGACATTTTTCTACATATTGAGTTCACCATTTTTAACCATTCTGCCAATATTGGGACGCTCTAACTGGATAGGGGTTGTTAGCATGTATGAAGAATTTCGTCAGTACCACTTGGGACGATTGAAGTTAATATAGCCCTTCGTTGTCACCACGGGTCAAATTGGTTCAGTATCCAATTTTAGAGTCAAATATTTATTATTGTTTGACCCATCATGGGATCTACCGGTAGTTTGAAGTATCTTCTCTCTGCAGATGCCGGTAGCATTCCATACAAAGCGTCAGTATTTCCTAACATTGTAAGCGGTACCAAGTCAATTTGTCCTCTAGGGTCGAAATTTTGTTTTACAAAGATCGTCTTGATCTCATACCCAAGACTGTCTCGCGTCAACATACCTTCAAATGATCGCAATCATCGGAGGAAACCTACGATTCTGCTCTGCGAAAGGGGCGCCAATTATTTTGACCAGCCGTGGCGTTCAGGTTAATTTTTGGTATTCTGGACCAAACCATGTAAATGCTACCGACGAACCTAGGTCGTCATAAGGAAAAGATATCGGCGAAACAGTATCTTATTAAACTGCACACCCATATGGGATAATAAGGAAGCAAGGAACTAACGTTTGTTCTGCCAGCGTCCGCAGATGCGGTTTTGTGAATTGAGTGAACACTTTTCTCGAATTCACCTCAATATGCTTTGTAATACATACCTTCTTTTGGTTCCAAATGAATACTTTTTTGCTACATACACCATGGGATGATTTTTTTTCAAAACCGGCGGAATCACATGCAAATTTTATCAATTTTAACAATTAAAAATGTTTTTTTACTAAAACCTGTGCTTTAAAATGTTTCCGTTTACAATGTTTGTTGTAGCACGCTCTATAATGTTTAAAGTATGTTCATGAATTTTTTGTTGCTATCGCACAGATAGAATTCACTTTACAACTGTTCAGAGATGGTCTGGGTCAAATTGACCATGTGTGACAAGGGGGTAGCTCTTGAGAAGTGTGATAACGAAGTGTTAGTTCTACACGTGTTATAGTAAAGTTCGTATGGCGGAAAAGTATTAAAGAATCCGATAATTTCTGTCTCAGAATACGCCGAGGGTTCGGTAGAGATAAGTTACTGAGGAGCCAAGTATTGAAATGTCAGAAGATCGCTAAGGGACGAAGCGAGGTCGAAACCGAAATGTATGTGCGTCACACTCTCGTCAACAACATCTGAAGGGACATTTTTAGAATTTACGAAGTTATTTAGAGCAACTTGCAGTTGACGATTGAATATGTTCCTAAGTGGCCATTGGTCATAGTAATGTTAGTCAGTAATTTCAAATGTCTAATTTCCTATTAGTAGAAGGAGAGCGACTTAACAACCTAAGATTTTCAGACGACATCGTTGTGATAGCACAGAGCAGAGAGGAACTACAAACAATGAAAAACGACCTGAATAATAAAGCTGCAGAAAGTGTGAGGCTTGAAATGAACTTCGACAAGACAAAAGTAGTGACAAATGAAGAAATAAACGTAGAGGTGAGAATAGAATCAAAAAGCATTGAAAAGTAAAGGATTATATATATTTTGGGCAGCTTGTGACCATTAGTAAAGAAAACCAAACAGCAGAGGTTGAAAGAAGAACAAGACTTTGTTGAGCGGCATACGGCAAATTAAAAGCCGTAATGCACATAAAAACAAAACTTTACAAACGTGCACCTTTACCAAAAACATCATAAACAAACTTCGTGTCAATCAAAGAGTAAAGAAAGAAGGATGCTGAACGTAAGTTTGAAAAAATGAATGGATCAGAGAGAGACAAAAGTAGCCGATGTAGTCAAACGAGTAGCACGCTTGAAGTGGAACTGGACAAGATCATAAGATGGAGACGATGGGCAGAGAGTAGAAGCAGGGTAGACCCATGATGAGGTGGTCAGATGATCTCAGAAAGGACGGTTGGACTGTGCTGGTACAGAGAGGCGCAAAACAGGAAAAAATGAAAAACCATCAGGGAGGCCTATATCCAAAACAGGATAGAGGAAGCCTGATGGAATTGTCTATTGAATGCTGAATAAAATGCTACATAATTCTAATCCCTCGGAGGCTCTTCTTTCGTTGGAAGAGGAGGGAGACGGATTTTTGCATCGTTACCAAAGTATGATGAGACCTGGGTTCTATCATTATTTCATCTCGGGCTCCAAACGAGAGATATGGAATGGCTAACGAATGACAAACCGTGCAGCCAGCAACGTCGAAACGATTCTGTCCGCGGAAAATGACCTTGTGTTTTGGGATCACAAAGCCGCACTTCATTAATTTTTTAACAGGACAAAGTACAATCAGTACTTGATGCTATTTACGTCGCAAGAAGACGTTAAGTTTCACAAAATTATATTATAGTGGATTTTAGATTCACGACTCGAGTCCTTTTCCATCTTCCTATCTTCTACTCATCCCCTTAATGGATACCTAAAAAATATTGCGTTTTGAAAGCAATAATCAAGTGAATGAATTCATGCGTAAGTGGCCCCACAATTATCCACATTTTATTACGAAAGTGGCATTAGGGGAGCAGTGTATAGTAGTCTTGTATCTTAAATTGTTGTGTCTCGCTTTATTAAAAGGTTATAACAGGCCCCATTTAAAGTTGACTAACACTTGCATATTTCTGTTTGAGCTTTTGTGCCCACTGCCTCTTCTATCGCGCTGCCTTTTATTATTGTTTTTACGTATTCCAGAATTGTTCTTATATCACTTAATGCCAGCTTTTTCTATTCTTCTTGTGGCGAGGAAAGTATAGGATTTTGTTTGTCTGCAGTTTTTCTTCGAGTTAATAATATTGTTCGTCCGTTTTTTTTCTATTTTCAAAATTTTATCTGTGTGATATTCACATTTATTATTTTCTCTTTTCTGTAAGCGTTTTTTTCTAATTGGGCGTCTTGTGATTGTAAGAAATTCACTTGTACGTCATTTTAATGTGTAATTGATTCACACTCATCGTAAATATTCGATATATTGTGTGATTGCAAAAATTCATGCCTGACTTCTTCAAATGAAAAATTAAAAAAAATTAGTAGTGCGTGTGAATCCAGGTTTAAACCTGCACTGCAGCCGACAGGACGATCTCTGGGTGTTAGTAGCTCTTGGACTATAATAGTGAGAAGAGTTCGCAACGTTATCGAGATGATCGTCCTCATCGAGGGGTCGTATCAGTAGTTTGGACGTATTTATGCACCGCCACGACCATCTTCATGTGAAAAGGGTTTCTTCCTCTTGGGTACCCAATACTTCAATTGTTTAGCAGAAGGCGCAATGCGTCTTGCTGCCATGAGATGCTCGTTAAGTTGAAATAGGTGACAAAATCTGGATTTATTTGCATGATGTGCTCACTAAAGCTCAAAACAAAGTCAAGTCTGAGTGCTTGAAGATGAACCACCGTGTTTTGATGGTTGGTTTGACGGTTTGTTTGGAAGGATGCAAGAACGAATAAACGATGGTGGAACGTATTTTAAAAAAATATGGAAATTAAAGGGGCATTTCAAAACTTTCCTAGTACGCTATGTATAGTCAACATTATTTTTCACCATATTGAAATCTAACAAACCCCTTTAGTGCTTTTTGTTGCTCTTTTTTCAGGAGTGTAAATGTAATTTTTTCTATTTTGAAAAATTTTGCGTACAAATGCATTTAACTACCGCTCGTACTGTTGTCATTAAGCAATGCTTCCACCACCATTGAAAATGTGGCGCGAACTTCTGGAATATCCAATACGTAATACAACTTATTTATTGTGATGACATATTTTCTTATTTATTACTACCAGACATAGTACACTAAACTACAGCGAAACAAATAAAACTATGGACGTAACCGAACAGCAGTTCAGGTTTGCAAGTTCAAACTACCAAACTTCTGATCAACAAAGAATGCGCCAAAAAACGCCTTTCCGCAGTGAGTCACCGCGCTGCGGGTGCGAAAATGCGCCATAATTAAATGCCGAACTTTGTGCCAATTTAATTTGCTCCTCCAGTCTTCTTCTAACATGTTAATTGTCGGTTACCACGGCGAACCTGTAATTAAATCCGTATCAAATTGGCCGTGACGCAACCCTCTCGTGTGGGAAAGCTCGCGACCTTCGGCAAGACGTAACCTTCGCCGGGAGCCGTGTGTGATTTTTGCGGAAAAGCGCCCGACAGCAGTAAAATGATCGCCGCAGATGGCGGCCGAGGTAGCGGGACAATCGCGGCGCAATAAAATCGCCATCGTCCGGAGCTTTAGTGCTCCCGAGATTCAGATAGCTTGCAAACGAAGCTTTATTGAAGTGTAGCTCCTCGCATGCGATTAGTATCATCAAACAGTTAGCGTTTGGGTCTGGTTATTGCCTGGGAACGCGGCTTTCAGGCTTTATCTTTAATTATCCTGTCGCTGCAATTCGCGTCGCAGGCTTTTCAGTTAATGTAATGGAAGCCAAATAAAAAGTTAGCGTTAAGAATGATGAATTTATTTATGAGTTTTGTTACTAAAAAATACTTGAAATTCACCCCTTTTATTTTTAGGATTTTGAACGCAATTTTCTTATTTCAGTGTCTTTGGCTTGCTGAATTTGCTGTTTGTAGAACTTTCGTATAACTAGGAGGTAAGCGCCAAAAGTTTCAGGCCTGATTATTTTCCCAGTAATGATAGAAACAAAATAGGGGTAGTGTCAGATAGCGCCATCTTTGGTTGAACGTTCGTAAAAATTTTAGCAGCCGATTTGTCTCAGTCGCGTAGCAACAGTCATTTGAGTTGGAAATTGAGTATCGACCCCTGATCAAATTTCTCATTAAAGAACGTTTTGGTTCCACTGAACCTTCACATTCCATTGTATAAAGCAATGGGAAAAACAGTTTTATTTGGGCAGAGAAAGCATCAAAGACCAAGTCGGCCAGTTGAAGTGCTTTCGATAGAAAACATCGTCCTTATCGAACGTGAGGTTCTGCAAAATGAGCGTTTAAAAGAATTATCAGCAAGGTTAGGACTTTCCCGAGAGCACCTTCATAAGAAAAAGGTTAATGCCAGATGGTTAGTTCGATTTTTATCGGAATATCAAAACACAGTAACGTCCCCTCTACCCTGTGCCACAAGAAGACGTTTTTCAATCAATTGTTATAGATCTGGCTACGATCCTGTGCTATCCCCTAGTTAAAGGAGAGGTATGGCGCAGACCGGATGAAAGATAGCGAAGGAAGGCAAAGGTGGCTCAATCGACAATGGGATTTGAAAGGAATGTTGCGAATCGATTTTAAGGTTGACAGTGGTAAACGGAGAGCATTATTCTAGACTACCGCATAAATTGCACGACATTATCAAGGAAAAGAGAATTTTTCCCTTTCTCTATAGGGCTGCAATTGCTCAGGTTGCTGCGAAAGATTGTGCCTTTGATGGGCTTCACCACCCACCCTACACTACAAACCTACCTGCAGCGATTACTGTCTATTTTCACAACTGGGAAAAAACCTTCGAAGTGGAAAATTTAACAATAAAGAAGAGTTGAAGGGTATAGTCGGGCCGAAAACTTTGGCGCTTACCTGAAATCGCTCGGTGATTCAGAAGCTGCTTCATTGTCTATGTAGTTATTGGTCAAGACAATTTTTTCATTTGGAATCACATCAGTAAATTTTAGTAAACTATTGAATTCTGTGATGACCCAATGTTTGAGGTATTTGATTTTGGTGTGTTTGTTAAATTTTTTTAAAGTTTCATTATTGAATGAACTTTATTAGTATCTTTAAGTTGTTTTTTAAGATTAAAATTAATAAAGTAGTCGCTCATAATTTCTTAACTGTCTTTCCGGAATGTTGTTTTTTTCTTGCTGAATGCAACGAAATTTAAATTTTAGGTCTGGAAATCAATAAGGTCACGAAGTCTCGTTTGATTCTCCATTATCTTAGCCGTAAGCCGCTTTTCTATATGAAATGACCGTTTACCGAGAAGCTTCTTAACAACTTTTTGACTCGAGTCACACGAAAAGGTCTGGTATTATCTTGCAGATGCCTGAAAACTTCACGTTATTAAAGTACTGAGGAGTGTGCTCTTTTTCATACCAAACGGAAAAGCCGACATTTAATATTAGCCCCTCGGCGACTGGCACCAAACCACAATTTTTAAAGAATCAGAACGAGGTTGTCGTTTGTCAGCTAATATCAACAGAGTGGCCGTCGCACCTACTACGAACGGAAAATAGTCATTATTAGTAGCTTAATCGAACACCACACATCCGAACAAGTTACAAACGACGTGATCTAGTAGACTTGTTCCTCAGTTGTTGTGGCCGACTTCGATCAAGTTCTTTCGGTTCAAGTGAACGATAAGTAACTTGATGGAATTTTCATATCAACTTGCTCTTCAGCACCTCATGCAGACGATGCGTTATTTTGGGATGATATAATCTAGTCTAGTTCTAGTTCTTCTTTTTCGGTTTAATCAGTTTATTTTCTCTTGATTTTCACAGGTGATGTTGGTAATTTAAGGAAGGTCGCTTGAACTTCCCAATACCACAGGTCTGCTGCTCGACCTTTCTTGAAATTAACTTGATAATAATTGACTGTATAGCTGGACTCCTAGAGACTAATTGAAATTACGCGGAACCAGCTCTATCTTTTTTTATTGAAGCCATTGTAATACACCCATATTGATCTTGACTTCGCTAGCGTAATCAGAGATCCCTGGATCCTGCCTCTAATCTCAGCATTTCTTAATGCGACCATATAGGCCATTTTCATTACGCCTCACGGAGGGTTTGTTACAAGCGCCTGTGTCAATAGTTATAAAGGCTATGTACGAGGGCAAAGTCGTGGTCCTGTATGTTTTGGTATAGGTCTTAGGGATTTAGGGAAACAAACTTCTGGATCTTAGGAATGTGTATGACTACACCAAAGGTTGATCTTTCAAGTTCAGATTTTAGATAACCTGGAACTCATCGATGTGTGAATTTGTGCCCTAATTTTACTAAACGAGCTTGTTTCTGGTGGACCGAGGGCCGATCTCTCCAGCTTTGCCCTGATCAATTCTATTTAGAATTACCTCATTGCAGGTTGTCCCCGCCTTCGAGGGGTTATCCTCCTGTTCCCCCGAGGTCTTTCCCCAGTTGATGCCTATTCTCCCCTTTTGACACACCAGTCGTTTGAAAGGCCAGTTCTTGCAGCCGTTGGGTCTCGAAAGAGTCTTAATGGGCTGGACAGCAACGCCCTCTCGGATGTAGAGGTTGTATTACGGCACCGAATTTGATTGGGAACTTCCTTCCAAATAGGAGGAACCGGATAAGTAGGTTATGTTGCTATACTAGTGGTCTGCATCGAGGTCCCGAGAAATAAAATGCGGGCTATATTTTATCTGGTCCACTCGTGTACTAAAGTATGCAGTTTCTTTATTATTGAAGAATTCTAGAAAGGAATGTGAAACAAAATTCTGAAGAATGTCTCTTTCATGAAAATATAATGCTTAAAGCCTCATTTTTCAATCTATTACTTTAGTGTCTTCCACTACTCACAGTCGCTTTTAAAACTTTTCAAGACGTGGAATCTTCCGAGAATCTCCTGCACTATCGCAGACCGCGTTCAACGAACCTGTGCTTATCCTTCTCTCGTTTAGTGAACGATCTTATTAAAGGCAAAGACCTGGTAGTTGCAGTATCACCAAGTTCGCTTTAGTTTTCTAGGAAAATTTAATTTGTACTTCAAATGGTAGTCACCACCTTTCATAAACAATGAAAACTGCAACGAATTTTTTTCTTGTTGGATCGGATAAATCGATTAAATCAAGTTTTATTGGGTTCTTCATTCGTTGAATGTGAGTTTAGTGGAAAGCTGAATTTTATTTCTTCCATTAGGTGAAATTTCGAAACAATTGATGTCAACTATTCTCGAGATTCTTCCAGACCACCTTACTGCGGACCAAATGCTAATTGTGGGATAGAAGATAGAAGATATCGTCGGACCAAGATTAGAGATTCCTTTGTCTAGAAGACCACCCCAAGGGGAAAGGGCAGGACACCCTCCACGGCATTTGCGATGAAGACTGGCGAATTTAGGTCAAATCAGTTATCCAACCTCCGTGCCCAGCGATAATGCAATGCCATGGGAAAGAGCCGCGCTTGGAACTCGCATGAGAAGTAATTGTTTGAGGCGAGCTGTATGAAACATCTTTCACCGCGCGATCAGTTGGCATTTAGAATGGATCTTCGGGCACGTTTTGCGTGATGCTGCACCAGCAAGCCGGCTCCTCGCCGCGAAGAATGCCACGGCGACGCCGCGCAAGATGGCGCCGATTGCGGCGTCACGTTCATCGCTAAGGCCGAGATGATTGCAAATTACCGATGCGCCGCATAAATTAGCGATTTCCGCGAACGGGCGTCCTTTGCAGGATCCCCGGCCAGCGTATTGTCCACGATACAGTTTACGGTCCATCAGGAGCGCGTCGCCGCAAAAATGCGCCGCGCGGCCGTAATTAACTGTATTATTATCAAGATTCCTTCGGTCAGATCGGGCACTTTCAAGTTGCCGCGCGATTTCTTCGGCCGTATGACGGTGCTATTTTAATGATGCCGAGTGCTATTTACCGCCGGCAGTTTGCTGCAATCGGCCGGCAGATGGCGCGCTCGCGGTTGTTTAAAAAATGCACTTTTGATTTTCGCATTTGAACGTCTAGTTGCACGGATAAGCGGAACCGACAATGAAACCCAATAAACCCGAATAAACAACGAGAGAAAACGTTACCAAGCGCTGCTCGGAATCATGGCCATCAATATTTGAGGAGGGCAAAGACGGATTTGAGTGTTTGTTGTCAGCTCTGTTTGTCGCGTCGGTTATGGGTTCCCAGAATCGCTATGGTTTTTCAAAATATTAGCTTATTGATCTTGTGGTTTTTAAATTGATGCCGATCATTGTGTTTAAATATTTTTCTTCAAAAATTTATGCAATTCTTACTGAAACAATAGGATTTTTTTCAATTACACAAGCTGTTTAGTGTTTTAACTTTACTACATTGAATGTTGTAATTGTGGCATTTTCATTGCATTCCCATTAAAATTGCGCCGTTTGGTGTTATCCGCCCGATAACTCAATAGTTGTTTGTCACTCTTAATTGATAGTCGTAGGCTGGAAACGATCGTTAAAAATTATAGTTGTTTCCGTCCGTAAATTTTCACTCTGGATTGTGGTAGGTTCATAAATAATACCTAGCATATCAAAGCAAGAGCTACTCTTGTCCGTTGCGCAAAAGAATTATTACATTTTCCTTCGTGGCGAAGGGCGTAGAACGATCCGACTTGTTTGAGTAAGCTTAAACAATTTGGGGATATCTTTGAAAATCTGTTTTTAAGAGAAGGAGAAGCAGAAGCAGAAGCAGTTGAAAATGAAGGTCACCGGCGTTGTCTGATGATTAGTGTGACTGATGGGAATATCTACATTGTTCACTGCCTTCTATGGAATGACCGCTGTGAAATTATTCAACCAATCATTACTAACAATCTTGCGTTTCGGAAAGTGCCTCATCATCGCCCAGCCACAAACGCTGCCAAAACTCGACAAACAATTGAGGATTTGTTCTAGACTAAGGTGAAATACTCTTTCTACTATCTGGACGTATAGCCCTGCAATTAGTGTCAGTTTTTTTATCATTAGTTTACCAGTAGAAAGCACATCTGAGGAGGAAGTACTGGAATTCTATAGAACACCCCAGGAAGTACTAGATGAAGTAAGAGAGGAAACAGAAAATCAATCATAAAGATTCGGAAGCGATCACAATAGAGGACTAGGTTGAGTGGGTAATCAAGAGGAGCAAACAGGAAAATAAAATTATATTATAAATAAGATTATATATATATATATATATATATATATATATATAATTCTGCCAAAGCAACGACCTAATAATAGGTAATACGATATGGAGGCAAGAAGAACAGGATATATACCTTCGTAATAGAGTATATAGTGCATACACGAAGTCTCAACCTGGCAATACAAAATATAGGAACAAGGAAAGATGCAGAACTAGGCACAAGTCAGACTGGTGGTGGCACAACTTTTAGCCAAAATGAACTAGACGGAAGAAAAAGTCTATAGCAAGATAGCAACTTACACGTTAAAAATACCAGATAATCAGAGGAAGTATCAAAAAAAGACAAACAGGCTATTCAGCAGACAAATAAACGAGAGACAAGAAGAGAATTTAGAGGCAAAATGGAAAACATTTAAATTTTAAAGGCGGCATAAGAAACACGCGGGAGAAGAAAATTTAGCAAATATATAAAGAGAACAAAGAGATTAGTAAAGGAAAAGAATCAAGCTAAAGACTAAAAAGAAGCGAAAAAAGCTGTCGAGAGTTTGGAATAAAAAGTAACGACAATTATAAAATGCATACAAAGAAATTTTGGACGTAGCTCCGGAAATGATTAAATGGATAGGAGATGAAGGGAAGGAATCGTTATGGAATCCACTCAAAGAAGTTTGGAACCAGGAAAAAATCCTAAAAACTTGGAAACTAATTTAATCATCTCGATGCACAAAAAAGGTGCAACATTAAAATGTGAGAATGATAGAGCTATCTACCTTGCTCAAACTACCCAAGAATCTTGAAGAAAAGGCTAAGACGTTATGTAGAACACAAGCTAGAGGAAGAGCAAACGGCATTCAGATCGGAAAGACAAACGAAAGAAACATCTTCATACTAAGAATCCTAATACAAAAGACAATAGAAGAACGAAAAGAGCTATATATAACCTTCATTGACCTAAAGGCGGTATTCGACACTGTTCGAAAAGTGAACTGTATAGTAATTTTAAATTTAAACAAAAGGAACTTCAAACAAAAACTAAAGCTAAAAACACTAACCTGTGGAAACGGCGCTTTCCCACAGAAATCGGTTCCTGTGGGTCCTGGGGGTTCTAGGAAGAGGAAATAAGGGTGTGGGTAAAAAGATAGGACAAGTTATCCCGATCTTCACAGCGGAGCCGATCGGAAGCGTTTTCCTGGTGCAAAAGTTCCTTCTTGTTCCTTACCGAGTCAGAGCAAAGAAAAAATGGACCGAGTTTTACCAGCAAAAATTCCAACCCCGAATGGGGGGGGGGGTCAGTTTAAGCCCACTGCTATTTGTGATCATTGTGGACAAAATACTAAAGCTAATCGAGGCCAAAACAGATCTAAACACAGTGGTAGGATACAAGAACGTAAAACCTTTATCACCAAACCGATTCTAGAGGAAAAATGCAGACACTACTAGATAACTGGACCCACGAAATAAAAAGCATGAAGATGGAAATTAACACAAACAAAGCAAAAGTGATCTTAATCAATGAAATCCAATGAATCAACAGTAACAGAGAGGTTATATTTTATATTAGAAAGACCTTTGAATATCTGGGGATAATACTAACAAGTGATATAATAATTACTGTAGAACTAACCAATAGAGCAAACAAATCAACGAGTATATGCTGTACGCTGAACAAAACGGTTTTAGGACACAAAGAAGTCGAAATAGATGTTAAACTAAAAATTACAGTGCAATAAGGCTACCCATGATCACCTATGCAGCAGAGAACTGAACCCAGCCGAAAAAACATGAGGGGAAATAAACGCAGCGGAAATGAAACATCTGAGAATCGAGGTGACAACCAAATGGGATCATGTGAAGAACGAGCACATAAGGAAGACTACCACTCAACAACCACCAGTCCTGGATAAAATAAAAAGAAAACAGTTAAACTGGTACGGGCATATCACAAGAATGGTGGACAGTGACGTATTACTAAAAAGAATAATGGAAATGGGAAAATCAGTAAGAGACAGGAGAGGTAGACCAAGAAGAAGATGGTTGGACCAGATAGAGGACATAGGAAGATCGAAGGGGAAATAATTAACAGATGAATATTCTAGCTGGGGACAGGAAGCATGGAAGAAATGGGTGAAAGAAGGACGGGACCTACAATCAGACGCCTGAAAGAGCAGAAAGAACAGTGAAAGAAGAAGAAGCATATTTGTTTCATCCCGTAATAGCATTGAAAAAGATACGCTTTTGTTATAATTTTTTTTAGATATGAATGTCATTTATTTCCCAAAAACAAGTGATAGAAATTCAATTGAAATAAAACAAAACACAGAAGATATTTACCGATAATACGTAAGGTAGCAGGAAAATTTTGCAGTGCTGCTTTAATTTTTATGGTCTTTCAAAATACTTTCCACCACTCTATATCCTCTTTTGCATCCCTCATAATCACTCGTCCGGCCAACTCTTTCAAGTTTTCTCAGGAATCTATGCATACTCGCCATTTCACGCCATTAGAAGGTCTTTGTCGATGGTACACACTAATTTGGTCTTTAGTAAGCGCGTCGCCTGATAAGGGGACATAGTGAGAAGTTCCATTTTCAAATTTTTTGAACATCTCGCAAGCGGGTCGTGTGATCTGCTTGTTGGTTAAGACATGGAACAACAAGGTTATCTGTGCGGGAATGCCTAAACATTCTTCTATCTGGCGATATGTGACATATCTTTCTGACAGCAGAAATGTTCTTTTTCGTGATAGACGACATGTATCATTTCCACAATTTCTCAAAATACCCTGCATTCTGTACCCTTCTGCATCTTTTGAAATTAATCTTGCACCTTCTCTTCTACGTTTTGTCAGGAATATGCACAGTTATCATCCCACGCCGTTAAAAAGTCCTCGTTGTCGCAAAAATTTGTTTTGGGCTTTAGCGGAAATACCACAGAAATAAATCTGTCACCTACGATGTATGTAGACATAGTGAGATATTCTGTCTTCAAACTTATCAGACATGTCGCGACACCATCTGCTTGTTGGTTAAGACATAACGGATGACCATGGCCGTCCTCCGGTCTTCCTGGTTGAAATTTCCTCTGAAACTCCCCTTCAAGGCTACCTGGAAAGTTGTATCGCAAAACTTTTCAAATTTCTCTTAAAAATCATTTAAACGATTATATTCCGTAAAACCCTATTAATAAATCGGGTTCTATCTCATTAACAACACGAATCAGTTTTGTTTTGAAATCTTCAGCACTCGTGGTTTACTACTTGACAAGGTCCATCAAGAAAAAGATCGTGCTGGATGACTTCCCCTTCCAAGGCTGTATGTTTTGCTTTAATGCTACGTTCTCATTTTTCAGTATTTGTTCAAACTCGTGGTTTGTTGATCAGCTACATTGATCTTTATTTATTTTCTCCAAAAAAAATTTTTTCGAGTTTTGAGTTTTGGGTTTTTCTTGTGAGGCATATATTTGGTGTTGAATACGCATCGCTGGTCTCATTATAGTTTTATATAACCTTAATTTCGGTTTCTTGCTTATCCGTTTGTTAAAAATTATCGTTTTATATTTCTGGCAAGCCTTATATCCAGATTATACCTTTTATCTTTATTTTTATCATTTTGTTGCCTGTTATTGTCTTTATATATTTAAAACTTTCTACGTCTTCCATTTTCTAAACCCCTTTTTTCTACCTTTTTATTGCTTATATTCTTTATTAGCTTTATTTGTTCTTTGCTGTCGGCATAATGTCGTATGCGTAGGCCACCACATGAATATACTTTTCTATTATTTGTTTATTTATGTCACAATCCCTTATTATCTTCTCCATTACTGTGTTAAACAGCATAGCCGATAATCTGCATCGTTGCCGTACTCTTCTTAATTATATCAATTTCTTTTGTTAATCCTTCCATATTCCTTGATATCATTTTTATAAGTTTTTCGGGTATTTCTGAATTTATTGAATTTTTTTATGACCATAGTTTTTTAACATGTTAAATGCCGGTTTAAAATCTTTAAATATTTCTCTCACCACATGGATTGCATCTATAGACGAAACTTCTCGTCTTTGAATGCGTTCTGCTGTTTCCCTATGATCTACCTTTTTTAAATCTTTGTGTTAGTATCAAGTTCTGATAGCTCCTCCATTTCTTCTTTTTTTATAGTTTCTCCTACCTAATTATATTCCAAGTCTTTTTTTATATGGTTTTCCCACTCTTCTTACCTTTGTTAGTCTAGACAGTTATGTCAGTTTTGTTTCTTAATTTACTTATATAAATGTGTATCATTCTTGCTGTCATTTTCTACCTTATCTATAATTTCGTCCATTCATTTCTGCTTTTTTGTTTTTACTATTTTGACGACTTCTTTTCTTGTTTAAATATTCATTTCGTTAGTAGATCGTTGCTATTGTAACCTCACTTCTTTCTTCTTTTCTATGCTATTTTTCTTATCTTTTTTTATTAAGATGTGGTCGATGTGGTTTTATGCTCTTTGTGCTTGACGTACATGTGTTACCAGATTATATAATCCTCTTCCATTATTTGTAGTAGTATGTTTTTCTGCTATATTATTTATGAATTTGTCCTATCCCATCTTTGCATTAAGGTTTCCAGGTTTCCAGGTAATATGATTGTTTAGTGCCTTGGTATTTTTTTTACAAACATCCTTCAATCTTTCACACTTTTCTTTTTCGTTATCTATTGTTGTCTGTTAGTGCATATGTATTTATGATTGTAATATTGGTTATAGTATTATTATCCTTAAGTATGATATCCGACCATTTACTACTCTTTCTAATCTTGTTACCTACCATAAATGCCACACCAATCTTTCCTTGTTCTTCTCGTCTCCATACGTTATTGAATATATTTTCGTGTCTTCTTACAATTCCAGTATTTCTATTTCTATGCATATACATCTTCTCTTGTCTATTCGAGGTTTTTGTTCCATCTTATATGCCTACCGTTAATTTGAGTAAAACCAATCTTTGAAATCACTTGCTCTTATTTGAATCACTGTCTTTACGTTTTATTACTTTAAATTGTATGATTGCTGACAAAGACTTTAACGTGTGGCGGAACTTTCATGATCTCTCATTAGGTGACTGCTACGAATCTTAAAATTACCGTAATTTGAACTTCGATCTTAATAAGGCAGTAGTTTCGGCAGAATTGCTGAACTGTCATCTTGTTGAAATCACATTTATGAAAGCTCATACCAAAAAGGACGAAATTATCGTATGGTCACATCTTTATTTAGACGAAATAAACAACTTTACCAGCAAAAAATAACATACATTTGGAATGTCTCGAGTGTAACTATCGAGTGAGGAGTAGTATCTTCGCAAATTTGACAGTTTGACATTTCATCCAACCATTTCGCTAGAATATCTGTACTATGCAACGAATTTGGAGGAGGTTGTCCAAGTTATCTTCATTTATCTTTCTCAGTTTCATCGTCTTTCCCCATCGATGTGTTTGGTTGTTTATTTTGTGGTCACAATCTGGGTAAGTTTTGGGCAAACGGAGATTGGGTTTCGCTCTGCTCATCAGCCTCAGCATCAGCAGCAGCCACAGTTCCAAGGCCACCACAACCGTTATAACCGCTTAAGAGTGGAAATTTTGGACGGGACGATTCTCTTTTCGCCGTTAACCTTCATCTTCTGGCGAGTATTAAAAATAGATCGATCGGAGCCCCTGAAATTATACGTGATTGTTGCGGCCGCTCTTATTGCAACGCAATCACAACTCGAAGATGGATAGGACGTGGCGGCCTTCCAATTTGAGGAGAGCCTCGCTGATGCTGATCGCCGGTCGCCGTTCGATTTATAGCGGCGCTTCTCCCGATGCTCCTCACGTGTCCGCTGGCCATTATTGGTTTTACATTTCCATACTCCATCACTGATTTGAATTTTCCGCGGCCGGCATGATGTATGGCCGTCCCCGCGCGCGCGGAGACGGTCGGTACTGATTAATGACGGAGGCCGCGCGCTCCGTGCCGATACCCGTATTGATTGCTTATTGATTGCGCGCCGACGGGCGCCCGGCAGCGCCATAAACGACTCATCGCCGACCGCGGTTCCGCCGAAAATTAACATTGCTAATGCGCGGCGGACGAGGCATTTTAGGAATTCGTGTGCCGTTCACCACGTTGGCCAATTTGGGTCATTACACCAGGAGACGAAATGGCGAGGCAATTTAGTTAGCGTATCAAACGCAGCAGGTTTCGAGGCAACAAGTGTTTGAAGTCAAATACTTTATTACTTTTCGCTGAGGTCACGCTAAAAATAAGCCGCGGCTGCGCGCTGCGCCGAGAACGAGGAAGACGTTGGTCGGGCTGCGGCCCGGCTCGCGGAATTCTTGGGCCCCTCGGAGCCGCGCGTTCAACCGTCGGGCCGGATCCGTTTGGGTTTAAGATTTTTGAATTTTTTTTTAGAAAGAAGACGGGTAGAGTTACATAGATATTTGCAGTAGTGGTTAGGTCCTGGTCGTTTTCTTATTTTGGTTCGTTTGCCCTTGCAAAGCTGGTTTGGATACTTTTTAAACATCCTGGTGACGCATTGAAAGATCTTTTCCTTGGAGATCAAAATAGGGTTCGATGTAATAACTTGATGCACGATCATTCAATTATAGCCCCAATAGACAAAGCTTTTGATTGAGTCAGCATATTGTTTTCATGTCTTTCTTTTCAGTATCTTAACCCTAGAACCGTAACGGGAATTATGCATAACCCAACGTAATTTAAAGTTCGCGTCATTTTTGATTTCGAAGTTGGTAACCCTGCGCTTCTGCATATTCTCATAAAGGCTGTGGTTTGCCGCACCCTCTTGTGGATTTGAGATTTGTTGCTCTATTCGTATTATTTGGATTTCGGGGAATCCTATAATTTTTCTTCAGTTTGCAGTATCTCAAACGTTACATAAGTATAGAAAGCGTAAGACCTATTGATACGTACTTTGAGGAGGTGGTGCTTGGCTGGTTCGATGAAGATGATATTACGACTCAGATCGTTATGGAACTGATAGAAGATAATGTTTATGTACTATCTGAATCTGATGATGAGTTCTGTCGATTTCGGATGAAGAAAATTCTGATACTACACCTTTATCAACTGCTGATAGGTAAAAACGGGCACCTGTGGATAACGGAAGCTCAGTCTAAACCTCTGAATTCAATTGTTATTTTAGTATAGGAATTAGTGCGAGAAAGACAGTGTAATCATGACTGTAGGTATGTAAATATACCAATAAGTTAGAACTAAATGCACTTCTTAGTCCCTTATATATTACCGGGTGTCCAAAGTGTGGACATCTGACTACAAAAAAGATGTGATCAATGTATGGACCGAAGATATATAAATTTATAATGATACAATTCTGTTTGGAATCTCCAATGACTTATTTGCGGTTTGACGGTAAGAGAACTAAAGTTTCTCTGGATAAGTTGGGTCCTATCCTGACAACTTCAGTTTACTTTCATGCTACTATCCAATAAGGTGTTAATTTTTGGAACCCCGAAAAAGAACAATTCCGACGCCCGAAAGGGCATTAAGGATTAGGGAAGTAGAATAAGAAAAAGAACAAAACAGAAGTCCCGCCAAGTTTTATTCTTAATAAAAACAAGCCACTTATGTCGTACCAGTTTGCCTTTTATAAAAAGAAAATTTTGGTATTATTAACGTCAAAGAATTGTAATTCGACACTGTTACTCTCTGGCATGCACGACGACAAAAAAATTAATGAGACTAACCAAAAGTCGGAGCTAATCAGTTTCTATAATTCGATTAAAGGACCTTTGATGGTCCATTGCTATTATATAAGTCGTAAAATTCGTTGATGGCCATTTCGTTTCTTTTGTCAGGCAGGTATCGATGTATTGGTTTTGTTTGACAAGCAAAGGATGAATGTGTTAGAAGGAAGTTTCTTTTTGATCTTGATTTAGCATTGCTAAAAGCTCGAAATTTTTAGCGGGTACACACATCGAGACGTTTCAAGGTACATTCGATTCGTAAGAGCATCAGAAAAAAATGTTACCGCATATTTTTTGGTTATAATGGGAAAGTGCATTTGTGCACGCAAAAAATGCATATACTTGATGAGCTTTTCGCAGACCCAAAAGAATATTTTAGTTCTCGCTTAATATTGGCCAAAATTTTTTTATTTTCAACTAAATTTACAATCTGTTTCTATAAAACAATAAATAAATGTTATGTCAAGACTTACATTCTAAATAAATATAATCTAAGGTTGACATGGTAAGGATAATCCACTGATAATCCTCTTGCTTGTAGAAATTAGCCAAAAGATAGGTAATTCGTATAACAAACCAACAAGAACATTACAAACACAACGCGTGAAGTATTTAGTAGAGCGACAGTACTTAATTAAATCGATTTTCTAAATCCGATGGTTTAAAGCGTTTTAGTCTTCGTATTTCATCACTATCGTCCAATGGTTCGTTGGCTACCTCGTTAGGGTGTACCTCCAATCGATCACGATATTTAATATATTTTTGTTTAATTTCTTCCCGCACTGTTTTAATTTTAAAATCACTGTGTAACACAAAATTAGGCACATAGTAGGGAGCGTCAGCTATAGTTCTGAGCGTTTTGTTTTGGAATCGCTGCAAGATCTCGATATTGGAGATACTAGCAGTACCCCATAGTTGCAAGCCGTAAGTCCATATAGGTTTTAGACTAGACTTGTAGAGTAATAACTTGTTCTCGAGCGTAAGTTGGGATTGTCTACCTATCAGCCAGTACATTTGACGAAATTTGAGGCTCAGTTGTTTCCTTTTAGTAAATATGTGTTTACGCCACGTGAGTCGTCGGTCTAGATGGATTCCTAGGTATTTAACGTCTAGGGTTTGCGGAATTTCAATATTATTTAAGGTTACTGCTGGGCAAGTGCTTCTATTGGTAGTAAATGTGACGTGTGAGGATTTAGATTCATTAATTTGGATTCTCCATTTGTACAGCCAATTTTCAATTAGTGTGAGAGCTTGTTGCAAATTTTCAGATGCCATGATAAGGATCAGTGTGCGACGCTAAGACTGCCGTATCATCAGCAAAAGTTGCCATTGTCGTGAGTGCTGTGGTTGGTATATCAGCTGTGAAGAGTAAGTAGAGCACAGGTCCCAATACGCTACCCTGGGGAACGCCGGATTGGATAGGATGGAGATTCGAGTATTCGTCACACAGTTTGACCGTAAACCATCTGTATTCAAGAAAAGATCGCAAGACTTCGTAGAAGTGATGTGGTAACACTTGCTTGAGTTTGTAGTATAAGCCTATGTGCCAAACCTTGTCAAAGGCTTGTTTGACATCGAGAAATACCGCAGAGCAGTAGCGTTTTCGTTCAAAATCATTGCTTACTTTTTTAACAATTCGATGTACTTGTTCGATGGTGCTATGGTGGGTTCGAAAGCCAAATTGATGGTTTGGTATAAGCTGTTCGTTTTCCAGTATTGGCTTAAGTCGTTTAAGGAGTAGCTTTTCAAACACTTTAGACAGTACAGGCAATAAGCTGATAGGTCGGTAGGAGTCTATTACAGTTGGGGCTTTTCCTGGTTTCAGTATCATGGTGATTTGGGCTAATTTCCAGGAGATGGGGAAGTATCTGAGACGAAGGATAGCGTTATATATATAGGTCAGGAGTTTGATGCATCTCGGGGTTATTTCTTGTAACACCTTGCCAGTGATGAGGTCCCAACCTGGTGCTTTCTTCGGATTAAGTTCGGAGGAGATCACGTTCTGGACTTCAGTAGATGTGAACTTCTTTACGGGTAAGTGCATTTGAAATGGCGCTTCAAGGAAGCTGTGGATATCAGCTTCTTCTGCCGCGGCTATTTGTGCCGGATATGGTTGGAAAACATTTGCAAGATGCTCAGCAAATGCAGTGGCCTTTGCTGCATTACTTCTTGTCCATTTGTCAGCTGCATCTTTAATTGGTGGCATAGGTTGTTGTGGGAATTTGAGCTTTCGTGTGGCCTTCCATAAGGAATAATCAGAGGCTTCCGTGGGAGATAGATTGCTGAGGTATTCTTGGATAGACTGATTTTTATGGTTAAGCAGTAATTGTTTAAGGTTTCTGGCAGCTTTGTTAAAGATTCTTTTATCTTCTGCTGTTCTTGTCAGTTGCCATCTTTTGCGTAGTTTACGTTTTGTTGCTATCTGATCTCTGATTACTATAGGACATGTGTCTTTTATTTGCGTTTTATTACTATTAGTGGCTTGCCAGGCAGAATTTTGTATATCACTTGTAAGCGCCTCAACTACATTATCTAGTTCTTGGGCAGATTTTAAGGATACATTGAGCTGGATCGACGCATCTAGGTGTCCTCGGAACATATCCCAGTTAGTAGCAGAGCTAAATAAAGAGGGTTGTCGTTGCTTGTGGATAATATCGGTGTGTATAGTGATTAGTACAGCAGAATGATCTGAAGAGAGATCGAACAATGATGCGGCTTTACAGTGTTTATTGTTAATATTCTTTATAATAGCAAAGTCTAGAGCGTCAGGTAATCTCCTCGGATCGGTTGGCCAATAGGTTGGTTCTCCCGTTGCGACGGAATTTAGGTTACTGCGTCTCATTGCATCCATCAGTTCTCTTCCCTTTGCTGTCGTAGTTCGTGAGCCCCACTGTGGGTGTTTAGCATTATAGTCGCCACCAGCTAGGAACCTGTTTCCTAGAGTTCTGAAAAAGTGCTCGAACTTATCTCCACAAACGTTCCTAGATTATCTTCTATGGCGACGCTTGTAGCTTGGAGATAATCGTGGCAGTAGGCTTGTAATTCGAAGTGTTTAATGTTTTGTCTTATGATTATCGCTGTTCCACCATGCGCATTACCAGATGGATGTTTAGTACAATAAACGTAATAGTTCGGTATTTTAATGTAAGTTCTCTCAGTGCAGTGCGCTTCGGAAATTAACAGGACATCTATTTTATGTATTTGTAAGAAATATTTAAGTTCTTCTGTGTGTTGGCTGAGGCCATTGGCATTCCATAGGGCTAATGTAAGTGCGATAGCCATTAATTTAGTTTAGCGACGACGGTAGTTAAAAGGTTTAGCATTGTACCTATTTGTTCAACTAACTTTTCATCATGTCTTTTAATTCGCGCATCTCATTTGATTGTTGATCATGGGTACTAGGAGCAGTTTGAGCGAAGTTATTTGTGTCTTGCGAACTTTGCACATTACCTGTTATTTGTTGGGAGTATAAGTGGCCAGGTTGAACAAATCTTGTGGGTGGTTTACTGTGATTGTTTCGTAAGGTTGGGTAAAGTTTTTGCTGGAGTTGTTTATACACAAAACAACCCTTATAGTTAGCGGGTGATTTCCGCTACAGTTTGTGCATTTCACGTCATTACTTTTTCTTTACGTAAGCACTCTGCTGTTGAATGACTTCCCGTACACTTGACGCATCTGGGGGTTGGAAGCAGTAGTTTTGGTGTGCCCAAATCGTTGGCACTTGGCACATTGCGGAATTTCTCGTTTAGCTCGTACTGGTTCAAATTGTATGATAGAGTTTTGGAGTTGTTTGATATTGTAGATTTCTTTGTTGTTCTCTTTAACTTGTAGATCGATAAAGAATAGGGGTAATGGTAGTTTTGTCACTCGATGTTTAATGTTCCACACATTGACGGCTGTGTGCCCAAGGGCAAGTAGCTCATTTTTTATTAGCTCTTCGCTAGTCGAAGAATGCAAGTTTTTCAGGACTAGTCGGAAATTCCTCTCTTTTATTGGCCAAAATAAGCCCATTCCCGTTACTCGGAGGGTTTTTTGGGTCGCTGATCACGAATACGATGCTTAGAAAGTGCCTCGATGCACTTGAGGGGCATAATTCTGGGAATGGGGGTGATTTTAGGAAAGCAGCTGAAAGTCGTTTGTTTTTTGACTTTAAACTACCTATATAAGAGTTTTGGGATTGCTGATTACGAATATGATGTTTAGGAAGTGCCCCGATGCACTTTTCTGGAGATGGGGGGGATATTGGGAAACCAAATCAAAATTGTTTGTTTTTCGAGATTAAACTGTCTATATTTCATAGTTTTTTTCTTAAAATTCGACAGTTTCCGATTCAGCACATGGTAGATATTTTATTTTTCAGTTGATGGAAAATGAATATATATTTGGAAGATTATCATTGCAACAGAGAAGATTGATTGTGAAAATTTAATTGTTGTAAAGTTTTTCTTTCTAAATCTGCTGCTTAAAATTGCTTTATGAAAATTTCAATTTATTTTGATAAAAGAGAAAGGCTAAGAAACCATATAAAATTCAAATTTGAATATATTTTATTACTTTTGATTAATTTACTTAAATAGAACCTTGAAAACCAGTTTTGAAACCTTGAAAACCTTTATTTATTTAACACTGTTAAAACGTGGACACTGATAGGGTTGTCTGTATGACTAAAGTTTTTGTTGTAATAATATTTGTAAAACAATCGTTTTTAAAAATAATTAAAATTGAATTATACTCAAATGAAAAAAATGCCCTACGCGTACTTTGGTGCCCCAGGGTATCTTTTCCCCAAAGTGCCCCAGGGCGTTTTCTCACTTCGGTGCGTTGGAGTTTAATTTGAGAACCAACATTGTTATCCAAGATCTCAAAAACGCTCATTCGAACAGTTTAATCTCGAAAAACAAACAACTTTGAGCGCTTTCCTAAAATCACCCCCATCCCCAGAATTATGCCCTCCAAGTGCATCGGAGCACTTTCTAAACATCATATTTGTGATCGGAAAACCTAAAAACCCTTATATAGACAGTTTAAACTCGGAAAATAAACAAATGTGAGGCAATTTTCTAAAACTACCCCCATCTCTAGAATTCTGCCCCCTAAGTGCATTGGGGCACTTTATAAGCATCATATTCGTAATCAGAAAACCTAAAAACCTTTATATATACAGTTTAAACTCAAAAAAACAAACAAATTTGAGGTTTTTCCCAAATTCTCCCCCATCCCCAGGATTATGCTCCCCTCCAAGTGCATTAAGGCACTTTTTAAACATCATATTTGTTATCAACGACCCCAAAAACTTTGATTCAGACAGTTTAAACTCGGAAACAAACAAATTTGAGGTCGTTTTCTAAAATCACCCCCATCCCCAGAATTATGCCGTCAAGTGCATCGAGGCACTTTCTAAGCATCGTATTCGTAATCAGCGACCCCAAAAACCCCCGGGTAACGAGACTGAGCTTATTTTGGCCAATATTAAGCGAAAACTAAAATATTCTTTTGGGTTTGCAAAAAGCTCGTCAAATAAATGCATTTTTTTTGCGTGCACAAATGCACTTTCGTATTATAACAAAAAAATATGTGGTAACATTTTTTTCTGATGCTCTTACGAATCGAATGCGGCTTGGAACGCCTCGATACGTGTAGCCGCTAAAAATTTCGAGCTTTTAGCGTTTTTCTTACTAATTTGACTCGACTATATGTGATCAACAGAAAAAAAATTGCACGTGTTTTAAGTGTTTAGTGGTTATTTATCAAAACTATCCTAATGAGATTTGTAGAAATTGTTGCAAACAAAACTGTTCTTTCTATCAATATCAGTATTTCTGCAGTATCATAATTTTTGGTTTAAAAAATATCCCATGCTTGGGTTCATTAGTGTTCATTTTATGTAAGTAATCTAGGGTTAAGCCTCTTTCGTCGCCCTATTACACAGTCAGTTCCACAACAGCATTTGGCCGATTTTAAGAAATATTTTTAATTTGAGAAGCAAACGAAATACAATTCGTGAAGGACTTGACCGTTGAGACAATTTTTTGATACTTAAATGTTTCCCCCCTGGTGTATGCTTGATGGGAGACCAGACATTTTCGATTGTCTCCGGTCTACTGAACCATTTTCTTCTTTTCAAGCGGTACACAGTTAACTGCAGTGTTTCTTCTTCTTGGAGTCATTCTGGCTATCGTTAGTTTATTTTCTGCGCTATGGAAAAATTCGATTGTTGGGGTGGAGAACCAAGTTCTAAATTTTTGTAGTCGGGAAATTCTACGATCCGCCCACGTTTTTTAGGGTCTTTCCTTGTAATATTCGTCGTAATTAAGCCATATCTTCTTTCGTTTCTCATTACGTGTCCCAGATAATAGAGCTTTTGGTTCTTTACTGCAATCATTATCTCGGTGTTCTTTTTATACTTCAAAGAACTTCACTAGTTTCGTGGCCCATCTATGGAGGTCTTTTAAACTTCCTGCCATTATAACAGCGTGATTAACTAATCCGATGTCCATCAACAAGAATTCCGCAATTGCTCTTCTTGAGTACTTTTCTGCATATATGTTCAGAATACATGTTAAAAAAGTAACGGGGACAATGCACAAACTTGTTTTATTTCTCTTAATATTTTTACTGTCTTAGATTGTTCTCCATCTACCTTCATACAGGTGGATTGACCCTGATATAACTAATATTATTCTCAAATCCTTGCTATCCACACCAACGTAAGTCAATATATTTACCACCACATCATGATGTATTTTATCGAAATTCTTGCAGTAATCGACGAAACAAACGTATATATTAGTCTTGTCTCCAGTGCGGTTATGTATTTTTGCAAATTTTGTAATTTTTTTATGGATAATTTCTACCATAAGAATACCTTAAACTATGGCTTATGAAGCTGGTAGTTCTATATTCCTCACATTTCTTTTGTCTTGATTCTTAAAGTCAACTTTAAGAAATATCTCTTTTAATATATACGATATATTGGTCCACTGTTTGAGACCATAGTTGTCTAATAGTTTGGGGAATTCAAATGGAACTCGTCTATCTCAAGGACTTTTTCTTCTTTTATTTGGCTGATTGCTGTTATGACTTTATGTGTAGTGATGGGGACTCGATTCGTCTCTTATGTCTAGTTTTGAATCATCAAACAATCATTTTATGTAGTTTTCCACACTTTTTATTATATCTTGCCTTAATTGTTAAAAATTTCTTCTAGTTTTATAAATACCATCTATTTCTTTAACCTTCTTATACATATTGAAGCTGTCGTATTTTTCTTAGAGGGTTTCAATTTCATTAGTTTTCTTCGAACTTTCTTTCCTCGGCTTCTGCAATGTTTGGGGTTATTTTTTTTAACAATCGCACTTCATTATCGGCTGATCATTTTTGTACACAAAATGTTTTATTTAGCATAGTCTGAAGTTTAGATTGACAAATTTTCAAAATTCGAATCTTGACTCCCAATAAAATGACACAGGATACTTTAAAAAACTTTATTTACTGCTAGAAGGGTGTCTTTTAATGGGTGAAACTTAATTCTTTATGGCTATTTTGAGATCTTCCTTGGAAACCCTTTGTAGATCCGATCCTTCATGTATCCCCTTAAAAAGTCGAGGGAATACAGTAGCCAATTAATTCCATCACCACCAAAATTATTGAAGTCTAGGCCTACAGCGCGTGTCTCAAAATTATCCAGAAATGTGAAAAAACTTTTCGCTCTTTTAGCTCCCCTTACAAACTCCTCTTCGAGCATCTGACCGTAATTTTGAGAGTTCCGTCAAAAGAAGTATGGCCCGAGAATCTTTTTTTTCCTAAAATTGCACACCAGACAGTCACTTTTGCTGAATGGGGGGAGGCTTTACAGTTGTAAAGGTGAGGTTGCAAGGTGAGGATTTTCGGCACCCCAGTGACGCATGTTTTGCTTGCAAATAAAAATGAACCTCATCACTAAACCAAATTTTCGAAACATCAATCGTCTTTCACTTTCAATCAATGGGCTAAATTGGAATCTTCTCGATATCATCTCAGTCGAGTGGTGTCAGTATCCGTTTTGTAAATTAGACCTGAAGATCATAAAAATGTAAGTATGACAAGGAGGAAGGGCAACGAGACCATTTCTTTGTCTTTTGTTGCTGAGACTGTAACCATATGGCACTGAATACATTAAATAGGTTAGACATTTCTTTGTTCCACCACATGTCTTGGGTTTAATCAAACATCGCCTCTTATTTGTATTCGTTAATTTATAGACTATGAGAAAATCGATAAATCAAATTTCATATATGTATAATGGATCTGTTATATTCTCTCGGTGGTTAGATGAACATGCGTCTTATATTTCCACATTATCCTTTATAATGAGGAGCAATTCGACGGAGCGGCGCTGCGATGGATAGGATCTTGTAATTTAAGCATCCATAAAATGTGGAAACTCAATACGCGCCGCTCTTTCATTAGCGTGCGAGTCGACGGAGCGTCTCAAACGATGTCCTGGAGGACCTGTGCCGAAAGCAATCACGGCTCGCGCAGCCACGTTCCCACAACCTCCCGGAAAACCTCATGCTGTCCCCTTCGGCTCGTTCGGCAGCAATTGACCGTCTCCAGGAGATAGCATCGCATACCTCTTCGCTTCATTTGTGCCAGGACAAAGGAGCTAATCAGCGCCGTGTTGCAAGTCAGCGTCCAATCATATTCCGCGCTCTTTCGGCCGCTCGCAGTATGACTTCGCCATTATCCTCTCGAGCGCCGGCTAATTTGGCGCGGATTCCTGGCCGACCTTCGCTAATTAGAAGCTCCGATTGTCCGCGCTCGCCCGGCTCTGCCGGCAGGACTGGGCCGAGCCCGCCTGGAATTTGAATCCCGAGGGCCCGCCGTCGTGCGGACAAATTACGGAGCTCCGGCAAGAAACTTTAATAAGGCCGTTACGAGCGCACAGCCAGGCGACATATAATACGGCATAAACTGCAGATTTATGCAGGCGGCTGATCCCGCCGAGAGCGCTCTCAGGATAGGATCGCGTGAAACGCCTCAAAAATGCTGCTTTGTTCTGATGGCATGTTGTGTGCCGCCGCGGACACGATTCTCTGCTTTATGCGCCTTATTATAAAAATGAAGTCGTGATCTTTATATATTAAGCCTGACAGGCCGATGTTACTCCGGCGTGTACCGGACGAGAAAAATCTGCGGGTATGCGTGCGAGGCGCTATGCGGTGCTCTTTGGAGTTTGCACTCGATTCCAATCCCAACCGACGCAAAAGTGCAGCTTCCGTTAGTTGCCGCGTTGCGCACCAATTTAAACTGCAATTGCAAACCTTAAAATGTACTGTTTTTAAGCTGTAGTCGCATGGAATATAAAACGTGCAAATCCTGGGCTCAGATGCTTGGCGGGTGGCCTATTCCCTCATTAAAAATAATTGGCTGTGCCGCACTTTGAACATAAGATCGTTTAAGTATCAGAGACCGTGAGAGCAAACATTTGAAAGCCTTAATAATGGTGTGGCTCAATTCCTCGCGGAACCATGGCGAACAGAGAGATTGAGGCTGGCATATGTTCGCCACTGAGCCCAGTCGTCGCGCACCATCTCTGATGCGTGGCCATGTGGCGAGCACCTGGCCTTAGACAAACGCCGTTATTACCCCTTATTCGAAATGAATGTAGGTACTTGATTATTTTTAGTAGTTAAGTAGATGCCACCAGGGATCAGAGAGTTCCAGTATTGAACCCGGGCCCGTCCGCAGCGTAACCCGCGTATCAACTATGGGACAACGCTGAGGATATTTGAGAGTCTTACCATTATTATTGTTACAGTCTAATAGGTGTATAAATAAGTTCTCAGCTTTTTTCTGCAAAATTAAAGTTTTATTTAAAAACAAACAAAAAAAGCTAAAGTATCAAAGTATTCTCCGTTGGCATTGATGACCTTTTGCCATCTTTCGGGTAGCTTGCGAATTCACTGGTGATAGAAGCTCACCAGCTTCGAGACGATAAAGTTACCGATGCATTTTCGGACTTTGTCTTCTGTTTTGAAGTGCGTATCAGCCAAGTGATGTTGTAACGACCGGAATAAATGATAAGCGGAAGGGCCTAACGCGTCTGCAGCTCATCCGTGTCAAATGTTTGAGGGCGTCCAGCGCGTGGTTGATCTTCAAGACTAAACTCTCCTCCACGAAATCTTTGGTACCACTTTTTGCACGTTGCATGACTTACAGCATTCTCACCATATGCAGCACAAATCATTTCGATGGCTTCAGCAGCGTTTTGCTTAAGATGAAACGCGAAGTGGATAGAAAATCGAATATGCTCTTTTGTGATTGCCATCGTGAACACAGCTGATTATTGAAGTGATGTGCATCAAACGCCAAATCGCATGATGTTTCGAAAGACCAAATGTCATTGCTTTAAAACCGCAAGAGGGCGGATTAATACATTACATGTAAACGGCGATTTGCGTTCTGTGAAATCTAAAACTGAGAACTTATTTATACACTTAATACATTATTTTAGACGAGCTTCTACATAGAAAATCTAAAGAGTAGATTTTTGTGACCTCATTTACAAAAATTTAAAGCTTCTAAGTAGCTGCAATTAAGTAGTAAACGATTAACAATTTATCACCCTTCTTTCCAACCCCATTACTCCCACAAAAGCATGGAACTTCGCAAAACCAACCTAAGCAACTATTATAAACTCAAGCATTTGAGAACAACATAAAATATAGACATGGAACTTCACAAAAACTAACATAATAAAAAAAACCACAGAAGATGATGCTGGTTACAAAGTTGTACAAAGGTAAAATGCAGCCATAGAAGAATAGGAACCACTTAGACGATAAAAGCAAGGAAGGTCACTTGGTCGGAACTAAAATATTCCGTCGTGACTGGTCCATATCTTTTTTTTTAATATTTCCTTGTGTTAGGCTTCGTTTTTGTTGAGATTGTTCAGGGTCAATTCATCGACTACCAGAAATATCAGGATTAATTTAGAAATCACTGAAATAATAAGCGAGGAAAGTCAAAAACCATACGGTAGGCCACTTGGTCAAAACTCTCAGCTATAGAGATGATCTAAAGGGAAGTTTGACAGCTTAAAGTGTTCAAATATTTTTTTGGGTGCGGATCTGTTCATATTGAGGCCGACTGGTCAAGTCTTGTAGCGGGTAATGTGTTAAACTACCATAAATATCCGTATTATGAGACAGATTGAAACTTTTGTAGGAATCATTGATATAATGAGATCGACTAAAAGCGTCAGCTCATTAAGAAAATCTACTTGGAAACAATCGTAACTGCCCCATATCCACAATTATACAACAACATTTTTTAAATATTTTCTTGGTATACTGCATTATTGTTATTGAGGCCGTTTGTTCAATTCTTGTAGCGGATAGGCTGTTCATAAACTACCAGAAATATATAGATAATTGTAGGAATCATTGAGATAGTGAGAGGGAAGATCACAAACGGTATGGTAGGTCACTTAGTCATAATTAGTTTTTCAGGTGATAAAAAAATTCAAAGGTAAACTGTCATAGTTGCTTCATATCCGCAATTTTAAGTTTTTAAATATTTTCTTGAGCACGACTTCGTTCTCATTTAGGTCGCTCAGAGACGACTCTTTTAGACAGTATAGTGTTCGTAATCTACCAGGGATCTTCGGACTGTGATGCAGAATCAAACCCTTGTAGAAATCGTCGAGATAATGAAAGCGAGGAAGGTCGCAAACGGTATGGCAGCTCATTTGGTCAAAACTAAGATTTTCAGCTAACAGAGAAATATTTATATCTGTGCTAGTCCATTTAGCAGTTTTACTACTCATAGTTTTTCAAATATTCTTTTTGGGACACGGCTTTGTTATTGAACTTGATCAACCTATTCTTGTACCAAATAAACGACTGCAGTTGGTGCATATCCACAGCTTTACGAATTAAAGTTTTTCAAATATTTTCTTAGGCACGCCTTGGTTCTTATTGAAGTCGATTGCCCAATTATTGTAGCGGATAGGGTGCCCATAAACTACCAGAAATATCTGAAATATGCTGCAGAAACATTGAAATGACAGGGCGTGGAAGATCACAAACGGTACGGTACGGTCACTTGGTCAGAACTAAAATTTTCAGCTGATAGAGAAAATCTAAAAGGTAACAGTTGTAATCCGGTCCATATCCACAGTTGTGTGGCAAATTTTTTAAAATATTTTCTTGGTACACAGCTTAGTTCTTATTGAGGTTGTTCGGCCAAATCTTGTAGATGATAGGGTGTCCACAAACTATCAGAAATATCAGAATTATACTGCAGCCTCAAACCCTTGTAGGAATCATCGAGATAATGAGAGCGAGGAGGGTCACAAATGGTATGGCAAGTCACTTGGTCACAATTAAATTTTCAGCTGACGTTGAAGGTCTAAGAGAAATTGATCCATATTTACAGTTTTACGACAAAGTTTTTCAAACACTGTTTCGGTCACGACTTCATTTTTATTTAGGTCAATTGGCCAAATTAGAAACATCCAGAGTTGGTGCATATCCACAGTTTTACGACTAAGTTGTCGAAATATTTTTTGGGGGCACGGCCTCTCTTACTGAGGTCGATCTGTCATTTGTTGTAGAGAATAGGGTGTTCATAAACTATCAGAAATATCCGGATTATTGTAGGAATAATTGAAACAATCTAACAGAGAATATCTAAGGGAATCGGTCATAATTGACCTGGTCCATATTCACAGTTGTACTACTTAGCGTTTTCAAATATTTCTTCGGGCTCGGCTTCGTGCTTATTGAGATCGATTGGCTCAAACGCTTGTAGGTTGAGATAATGAGAGTGAGGCAGATCACTTGGTCAAAATTGAATTTTTTGGGCGCATTTTTGTTCCTACTGGTCGATCGTCTAATTCTTGTAGAAGGGGTATTGCACCGGATTTTGATGTAGCAATTTTGGCCACTGAAAAACTGCTAGAATTCTTTTCACGGTCAAAATTTTTGTTGTCCTTTTTTGCATTATAACTATAAGTCAAATCTTACTCTCTATAGGGATGGAAGGCAAAGTACTGTATTATGTGTAGTTTAAATATCAAGAGGTACCTTACATTTTCTCTGGGGACATTTGAAAAGAAACTGGTAGGAGCCTTTTACTGATAATTTTTTAACGTATGAGGGTATTGTTTTTGTTGCCTCAAAAGGCGATTGTGGTATTATTTGGAGCGCCATATGTATTAGTGCATTGCAAATTTGAAAATTTGATTTTGCTGTATGGATTGTGAGTACTACTCTGACTACAGTCGCATTTTATTTATTTCCTCGTGAGCACCGTTTGTTGATTCAACATCGAAGAGAACAGATAAAGTTTCACTTTGACCTCTTTTGGATGTTAATCGTGTGAGTGGTGTCCCAAAGGGAATCTATTTTGAACCTACTTATCTTCATCAAGGTGGTGAGATCCTGAAAGCATGCAGTTGACTGAGGTTTTGCTTGTTCTGTACGTTTGGATATAAACACAACTTAATGAACCACACATTGTAATGTAACCATAGTAAATTATAACAGTTACGGATGGCTCATATGTAATAATGAAAGAAATGAAGGTATAAAAATTTCTATTGTCGGATTATCAAAAAAATTCTGGTTCCTATATACTGCGTGTGTTGTGAAGTTATGTCATCACTTCTTCCGAACAGAATTGGAAGAAATTCAGGAATGTATCTCAACCACGGCGGTGCTGGTGTTTCCCGGGGTACTTAGTCTTCCAACATCCTTGGAACCACCGCTGCGCGCGCGCAAAAACGCGCACTAATTGGAGTTGTCAACCGCCACCAGCGAAATTCGCTAACGATAGTTGCAGTTGTTAATTAGCTTCCCACATGCCCAACAAACGAGCAATTACTCCGCGCGCTCGCTCGAGATTAGAAGATTTTCCCGAAGCCGGCACCCCCGGAGCCCGTGGCGCTGTCGGCTTGCCAGCTCGGAATTATTTAATTGCTCCTAAATATCCACCAATTATCGCTTTGCACTCGGAGCCGTCGAAGGAGAAACGCAAACGTCATAATTGCTGGGCGCGCGGCCGTGTGGGCAGGTTGTGGTTGTTCTTTGCTGCAGATTAACCTTCGACTGGTTTCGGAGGCGCCCAATCGAATTATTTCTGGGTATTTCAAAGATTAGGAAACGATCTGGTGTTGTACTACTTTCGCTTAGTTGACTATTGCCATTTGGTAACAGTTCACTCTTACTACACTCCAGCCTAGTAGTAACCTATTTTTGTGTGGACAGAAGATCAAGCGCAACGCTCATTAATCTGCGGACCATAATTGGGTTAATAATTAGGAAATGTCGCCGTTTATGTGCATCTACACAAGGTTGCACGCTACGTAGGACTGGTCCGTGGGTGCAGTTGGTCCGCGTCGTGGTTTTGAATCGGTTTCGCAACCATGGTACGCGTGCTGATGCTGCTATTCCGTTTTGAGGTAAGACGTGGTTCAGCACGAGCTCTTGAAATCTCGCCGGACGCCGTCCGTGCACGGAAAACGTTTAATCAGAAATTCCTCTCTTAATAACCTTGTCGAATCGGTATACAATGCACAGCGAACTCATAAACAATTGAAAATGAAATTGAACGGTAAATGATTACGGTCTGATAGCTGCTGGTAAATATTCCGTTTGCTGAGAAGCGGGAAGGAGTTCCTTATCAAAAATCGTTATTTAATCGTGTTTCGAAATTAAATGTGTAATATGACGACTACTAGTCGGAACTGTATCTGATTAATTTCTTTTTTCCTTCGTCACTGATTGTTTCCCATTTCTTCTATTTTTTAATTTTTTCTAATATCAATGTTTTAGCTTTACTTTTTTTTTTTTTGTTTCTAATATAACTCTGGTTTCTCTTCTCATAATAGTATTGGAAGATGAACGGTTTTCCCAATTACGTCTTGGTTACCTACCTTGAAATCATGAACGAATTCATTTTTGAAGGGTTTCGTAAAATATAAATTCATTGGGGCACAATTAACCAATAAAGGATTAACAAACCAGATAATAAAGATAAAATCTAATCTTTTATGGGTCCTAAAAATGTACGGAGAAGAAGAAAAGATGTTTGGTAAACTTGATAGGAGGTGCGTTCCAGTTCTAAGGTTTTCAAATTTTTTTCTTAAGATGTACTTAGCCAAGAAAGTTGAAACTTCTGTTAATTCTCAAAGTAATCTCCGTCTAGACATACATATTTTTTACAACGTCTTCGCCGTGATTCCATGGCTGCAGAAAACATTTTTTAAGGGTGTGCTTTGCCTACTGGAAAATCGCTGGTGCAACAGCGGCTCGATTGGAAAATGAATGGTCACGGAGAGTGTCCTTCATGGAGACATCACGTGTGAACATGTCTTGAGACATTGGCACCCGCACAGCCTTTCCGCATTTTTAGGTTATGGAAAATGGACTGCACAGATCCTATGGAAATGCCAAGTTTAGGGGCGATATCGCGCACATCTAATCGACGGTTTTCCCTAACAACTTTCAACACTCGCGCAATCATGGTTTCGGCCCGGCTGGTCCGTGGCCGAGGCTGCTTCGGTTTATTGTCACACAACTCTCGATCTTCTTTAAACTTTCGAATCCACAAACGCACATTTTTAATATCCGTAACACCTTCATCGCATGTCCTACTCAATTGGCGATGAACTTCAACAGGCGTTTTACCACGCAAGAGGAGAAAACAGATAGTTACACGTTGTTTTTGAACACTAACCATCGTCTTTTGAAGTATACAAAACAATACTCACTGCAGTGGCGGTAGATTATATGGTGCTGCTGTATTACAAATTCAGAAATATTTTCCGCGTATTTCAAAATTCACCCCATCTTTCTACTTAATCTCACTGTTGAGGAAAAATTTGGAAACCTTATAACTGGAAGGCACCGCGTATTACCTAGATATTCAATTTACTCATTTGAGGCATCAAGTTTCAGTGCATAGCTCTTGGATGTGATGTACGTCGACTCTATGTCCTGGAAGCAACGTGGAGCACCAGCTCTTCAAAAATCATTCTTCTGGTAGGTTTTCTTCTATTTCGAGAATTAGGGTCTACGGGTGCAAGTACGAATTAGAGAGGCAATAGAACCCAAACAAATCTAAACTTTATGGGATCTTAAAAAATACGAAATCACATAATTCTCTATTTGAAGCTGGTTAATATAAGTAAATGCTCTTGATCTATAACAGCAAACATCAAATTCACTAAAGGAACGCCAGAAAACTATTGAAGTATTGTTATTTATATATATTGTGTTAAGTGAATGTTCTAGAAATACAGTCGCACATTTCGTCTTAATCAGAAGTTTTCTTCTGTTAGATATTCACTTACCTCAACAAGGAACATAGAATTTAATGACGTAACGCAGCAGTTGAACTAGAGATGTGGTAAAAGTCAAGCAAAAAACAAAATCCTTGTGGGGCCTACTAAGTTACAAAATTTTATTATGCACCGTTTAGGTTCTTTTTTATAAGTAAATATTAGTGTTCTGCACTTGGATTAAAGAAAATACAAAATTTACAAAAGTGGCGCTAAAAAATCATCCGAGTCCATCATATTTCCATGTGCAGCTTTTGGATGATGTACGCTGGCTGTATGTCTCGGAAGCAACGTAACGCATCCCTGTCCTTATAAAGAGTTTTTTTTTCTATCACATTTTCTTCTATCTCGAGAATGAGCGTAGGGCGCAATAGCGTGACGCAACAGTTGAATTAGAGATGTGGTAGAAACCAAACAAAAACCCGAACCCTTTTGGAGCCTCCTAAGTCAAAAAATTTTATAATCTACCCGTTGGGACTCTTTTCATAACTAAATATCAGCGTTCTGCACTTGAATTAAAGAAAATACCAAATTTAGAAAAGCGACACTAGAAAATCATCCGAATCAATCACATTTCCATGCGCAGCTTTTAGATGTACGCTGCCTGGATGTCCCGGAAGAACAGGCGCATCCCTGTCCTTATAATCATTTTTTTAAACATTTTCTTGTATAGCATAGGGCGCAATGGCGTGCCGTAATAGCTAAATTAGAGATGTGATAGAACCCAAATAAAAAAAAACGAGCCCTTTTGGAGCCTTTTAACTTAAAAAGTTTTATAATCCACATTTGGGGCTGTTTTTTATAGGCAAATGCCAGAATCCTGCATAGAACTAAAAGAAACCACAATTTCGCTAAAGGGGCGTTAAAACATTACTGGAGTCTATTGTTTTACTGCGTAGCACACCTAGTATTTTTATGTTATGTTTTCTCCCATCTCAAGAATGAGCTTAGGGTCCAATGGCGTTGGTGTTACCTTCGATTTCGATGTTGGAGATACAATAAAAATCCCTCCCCTTTCTACAACATTATGGGAGTATAGACTATGTATTACAGCTTTTCAATTGTAGTTAATGAGGAAATCCTCTCTGATTTTTTTGTGAAGAATATCACATTCAGTTTGAAGGGAATTCTCCAGTAAATGCAGAAACAATGCAGCATTGCTGTTTTTTTAATTAAAACTTAGTCGCGATTTGTTTTGAAATTAGTGCACACGTAAAATTTTATTTCCTAACCGTATTTACCATACCATGATGCCCCTAAGAATGCAGTTTTTGTATGAATTTACCTTAACACGGTTTCCATACAACGCGCTACGAATTTAACTTCGTTTAGGAGGGTTGACTGTATCTGAATCCAACCTCTAATCCTTTTCTTCTTCGGTGATTTGGTGTGAATGTTAATGCCGCTTCCGTATCACCTTGCTGTGGAATTAGAATATTCTGCCGCTTATGGCGAGAGCCTTCTGTCCAACTGATAATTGTAAAGGCCGCGGATGATGGAGTTGCTATGGTTACTGTGACTAGATGGTAAATAATACCTGGTCGGCTCTCTTTGGAAACTTCAAAGCTACGTAATTTCGTAATTCATCATTTGCAAATGCTAAATTCGCTCACTGTTGTAGATTGTTTACTACCCATAAATAGTAATGTAAAAATTAATGAACATAACAGTGTGCTGCGTTAAGATGAGCTTATTGAGAACCTGACTATGTAGATGGTCAAAAAAACTGCCTAGTTTTTGAAAGTCCAAAGGAATATATCCATTACCCAAACAATTAAATCCGTATATGGTGGAAGGAAACGTTTTATGCTATTAAACTACAGCCCACATGTAGTTGCTGTATGTGAGCTAAATGAGTCCCAAATTGTTGCAGCGATTGGTTTGTAAATGTCTTCAGGGAGAAAGTAGACGCTTTTAGTTAAATACGTGTTGAGTATCTGCAAATGTCCTGTGTATGCCTTAAATTTCAGAAGAAACCACAACATGTGTGTGTTAAGCACAGAAGAATGCCCATAGTCTTCTGAGTTGAAGGATTTTATCGATTCTGTCATCATTTTGTGGCGAACCTGATCGTAATGTGCCGAAGATGCTGGTTAATTGTATTAAATTACAAGTCTATAGTTCAAAAGTTAGAAATATACTATCACTACCTCGCATATTAAGATTTTTCTTCTTCTCCAATTCCTATAAAGCATCAGAGCTTATAGAGGTTTATTATATTTTTTGATATGCTGAAGAGTTTTTAATTGCCAATTCACTTACAGCACTTCAGCAACCTTGAAGTGAACTATTCGAAAAGTTTTGGGATATTTCACACTTGGATTTTCCAATCGCTCTATGACTTCTAGGAGTTGTTCGGGTTATGGCAAGAGTGCTAGCAATTGTTGAAAAAATTTCGTTATTTGGATCAGAAGCGCACAACCGTTGGTCGGCATCTATTACTGAAAAAAGAGTAGGAGGGGTGGGAGGCCTCAACAGAAATTTTGTTTTATCGAAACAACCCTTTAATTTGAGTTTCCTATGAGAATTGATCCGGTATATTGTCGTTCAGTGTGGCCAGGAGGACACGTCGAGCAAGTTGATGATTTTTCCGTCACTTGTTCGAACAGAAGTGGAAGGATTTGTTAATTTTTTTATTATAGAGGGACCTAAAGTAGCGCCTTTCTAAAGCGGTTTAATATGCATTCTTTATAGCATTAAGAGTTGGGATTTTAAAACCTTAATTAATTGAGTAAAATCTTCTGTTCCTTGTTGGTCTTGGCACATGCTGCCAAAGAATGCGGGACCAAATTGATTGTGCGTCGCATCTCATCCATTGTCAGGTTGTTTCATCACTTCTACAAAAGAGATCGCCTTGGCGATCCCAAACTCCCTTGCCGTGAGAGGGAGACCATCTTATCGTTTTGGTTATTGTGGGCGTCCTCAATTGTACAAACCCTCTCCTGAGCAAAAAGGGCCAATAGGGACACGACACTTCAATTGTTCGTAATTTTGCACTCAGGGCAACTTGTATGGGGTTAGTTGAAAGTCTTTTGATGATAAGCGGACAGTTTCTCATTGAGGCTTGAATTTTACGAAATTTATGGGTTCTGATGGTTCGTTTTCTCCCTCTCCTTGGGCGATATTCCTTACGCCCGCGGTCCTGAAACCGTTTCGCAGTCTTGGAAACGAAGAACACCAAGATTATGAACGATCTCACTGTTTTCCACTTCTAAAAATTTTCATAATACCGACGGCTTCCCCATTGCAATAAAATAAAACTAAAAACTATCGCATCAAGTTAATAATGCAGTTGCTGGTAAGATTTTATTTTTCTAATTGTAACTTTTCACACACGTGAGTAAAAAGAATACCTCTAAATAAAATACACGAGTGTGTTCCAATACAATGTGGAGTTTTCAATAGAAAATAATATTTGTGCAATGGTTGATTTATTTTATTCAAAAAATTATTTTATTCAACGATTCCAAGTTGGGTTATTTTTAGTACCTTACATCGTTATTTTGTCTGCTGATATCTTATCGCCTTAATGGAGGCTTTATCTTTTGGACTTGTAAAATTGTAACGCACCAGCAGTTGTGATGTGTTTTACCAATTAATTTCCAATAAATATCTGCGTTTGATGAACGAAGTAGGAGTATATTTAGGAAGTCGCTCGCTCAGTCTCATTGAACATCTTCCTGCCTCATATTTAGGAATAATATTTTCGTTAATCAAATCCCTCTTTTTTTAACCTCAACTACTTCAAGTAACCAAAATCTTACAATTTCTCCAAGTTACTCTCCTTATTCAAACTGTGCTTTGCTGTTTTCTATTCTTTCAGTTTTTTAAGGAGAACGACCAATGTTTTTGAAGATTTACTAGTAGAATCTTACATGGATGTCCTTTCTACTAATCAAAACAATTTCGCCCACGGTCTGGAATCTCTTCCCTTCCAAAGGCGATGCATGTTTTCACTCATGTGCATTTTAGTTTGCTAATTTACATAGGCGCTAAGCGATTAGACCGCGTATATCACCAGTCTGTTATGTTCTTTATTGAATGGTTGATGTCTTATATACTAGTCTCGATTGGTTTGGTCATACCAACAGTCTCTTTGAGAAGTAAAATTATTAGAGAGGAATAGATCCAATACGTGCTAAACACAATCCATGAACGAGGAGATCTTTTGTTTGTTAAAGCACATTAGGAAGAGCTTTCAACAATATCTTGAAAGTGATACTCTTGCGCAATGGAATTAAAAACGATTTCTTCTTCTTAAACTAATAGTTTAAGTGCACTCAACTGTTCCTAGATGTTTGGTTAAGCCAATTAGATGGTTCTTGTTATGGTAAGAAGTATGACTATGTATTGAATTTTCAGCCAAACGTGTGACGGGGGGATAAAATGAACAAGTCGTGTGAATTTTTTGATGATTGTTTTGTTATATCAGACGTCTTCTGTGGTGTTGGGGAGATTCAAACGGATCTGCAGTTAATCTTTCTCTTCCAATGTAACTTGAGTGGGATCTGTTTATTCGTTTGCTAAGAGGTTTATTAATCATCTTGTATTCAGTGTGTAAGTGTGTGTTAGAAACCAAACCAAACTGGTCTATTTGGTTCCTCAAACTTGGTGTGTATATCGCTTAACACCCCATGTAGGGGTTTTCCAATTCCTTATTTTTAGGGTCATTTTTCACTTCATTTAGCCATCTAGACTTTGGTCTACCTTTTTCCTCTTTCTAGCTGATATCGATTTCGTTATTATGTTAGTTGTTTTCTTGTCGGTCAGTTCTCTTTCTCTCTGCTGTTTTATTTTGTTTTCTTCTTCTAGTTCTCGGTTCGATCTTTGATTTTATTGGACCTAATGTTGTTTTTAACGTCCTTCTTTTCAGAACTCTTAAGTTTCCTTCTTTTTGAACCGTTGTAATCACTTTTGCTTCATACATTAATATTGGTTTTGTTAGAGTATTATAAATTCTTGCTTTTCTTGGGGATAATTTTATTCTTTAATAATTTCTTTTTGGCGCAAAGGACTCGGCTTCTGCTATTATTTTGTCTTTTGCCATAACACCTAGCTAATTGAATTTGTCGACTTCGAATTTTCGATTGCATATTTTAATTTTTTCCATTCTCACTTCCTCCTCACTTATTTATTTTTATATTAGTCTCATGCTTTGCCTCTCTGTTATTATTTCTTCTAGCATTTTAGGTAGTATATTTCGCCTCTTTGCTCTTAGCACCCATCGTCCCTCCCTTGATCTTATTGTGTTTTTCTTTGTATTTCTGGTGATGTGTTGGTGCTAGAGAATTGCCTTGTTCGAGTCATTTATCTGTTCTAAATTATTCTGTTTCCCTTTTCCGAGTTTCCTTAATTTTGCCTCTGTTCTCAATTCTTTAATTGCTGACGCAAGTTTTCCTCTATCAATAGAATTGAAAGCTTGTTAGTGATGGTAAAGTTTGTGCTCTTCGTCTGATTAATGTACCATTCTGGCTCTTTCGAATCAAATAATTCTTGACATGCTTCATCAAAAGATCAAATCGGCAATCACTTAAGAAGTGCGCGATTGATCGGAAGAGATCGTAGTAGGATGGAGCAGTGTCTGGACTATTTCGACATCGTTCGGCTCTTTAAATTTTCCCTTAGTTTTCTTGGTGGTGTAGGCCCCGCTGAAGCAAAGCGTACTTTTGCTCGACCAGAGTTAAGTACTTTTTCTTCAGCTTGTCGTAAATACGGTCCCTCTGCTGGTATTGATGACGGCATAAGTTCAAAATGCAAAATTTTCAAAGTTCTACTACACGCCGAAACGATTTGCACCTCGAGAAACCCACTTCTTTTGTATATCGTAATGGATTAGATTTGCTCCGACGTCACAATTCGCTTCCAAAAACTGTAATTTAGCGAGTTGTTGAATAATCGACCCAGATCGAGAATCGTTTATTGACCTCTGCTTATTCAAGTTGATGCGAGTGGTTGAGCTCAATCCAAGAACTGATCCCGGTTCACAACTACCTGAAGGCTCATCTTTTAGTGCTGCCAAAACGGACGGCTTATCTTCAAGATCAAAATGAATCGTATAAGAACCAACACAAAATATTCAAAACACCGGGTAACCGAGAGTTCTTTAATCTCACTTGTGAAAATTATGTTATTGCCGTTTAAAATAAAGTTTGTTGATTTAATTTAACAAGCGATTTGGTATCTGATCTTTTTCTGGTATTGCTTATGTCTTGGTAAAACTATTGTTTTTGTTCCAGTATTACAGGAACTTGAGTTATTCACATTTAGTTAATAGAATAGGTTATCTCGAACAACTCAGGTCTAACTTGGAGTTAAGGTTCTGAACTATTGATAAGATTTCTTCGTATACTACCACCACCAAAGATTTGGAGAACATTATTTGAATCGATTATCAATAGATGTCTGGTTCTCCATCAGCATTGAGCAGTTGAAGCTAACTTTTTGTTATGCCATCTTTTCTTCCATTTTGCAAGAACATTTATAATCTTGGCCATAGCTGAATTATGACCACACACAGGATAAAAAGGATGGATGGTTTCTGGTCATTCTTTCCATTAAGAAATATCTTAATTATCTGATCACCTAAAAACAGCTTTGTATGTTCTCATGTTTAATGTCCATGATCCTTTATGTTATCTTGAAATGTGGAGTGGCTTTAAGATAATTTAAATCACGAAAATGTCGGTTGCATTGATGAATGAAGGGACCATTGCACCATAATCATCGACCTATGATTTTGGAAGCATTTTAATGCGGTGAATTTGTCAGGAATTCGACGGCCTCATTTATCTTGTTTGGGCATATCAAGAACACAGATGAGCTCCCAGGTGGAACGACCTTGAGGCATTCCTTCGTTTGGGGGCCATTTTCTCGAGTCCTGCTATCACCGAGAGGCAATTTGCCGCGGAATCCACTTAGGCGCGTCGCGCGAGCATCTGCAGCGAGCTCATCCCGCCGCAGCTCTCGACTGATACGCCACGCTAATGCATTTTAAAGGCTGCCAGATAGAGAGTGAGATTCCAGCCAGAAAAGGCAGTTGTTGCCGGCGCCACGGACTCGTTTGTAACGGGAATCCTAGCGCGCACCCCGCGACACCCTCGAATCCGCGCCCGAGCAACCTTCCTTTCCAGTGCGTTACCGCACCGGGGCTTTCGCCCGGACCGCAGCTTTTGGGGCCGACGGAGCAAAACCAGATCGAAATACCTGTCGGTCTGCTCCACTTAGCTCTGGAGGCCTCCGCTTCTATTCCACGACAAAAACGGCGCAGAAGAAACCGTTCGCGTCGTAGCGAATGATTCACCTACAACTCGGAGCAACCTTCGATTGGACATTTAAAAATAGTGTGCTAGTGATCACGTCCCAATTTGGGCATAAATATCGAGATATGCCTTTTGATATATCGATGCGTGGGAAGACCGCTATTACGCGCCAGGCGGTTTGCCTTCTCGATCGCAACGGATCGATCAGTTCCTGTTTGAAAATTAGCTGTACCCATTCTAACTTCATGACCATTTCGCTCGTGTCTTCTGGAATTCTGCTAGAGTTGACCATGCAACCGTCGCCGTCGAAATTGCAATTAAAAACGAGCAGCCTCGCCGTGGAATGCTTAAAAGGTGACAGTTTGGAGCACACGTAGGAGCACTTACAGGTGATTTGTGTCGAATACGTCACGCATCTTAAGTAAGCGTGAACAGCGCCCGTTTTTGTCGAGCTTTTAAAAACGTGTGCTGTATACAATTCCGTGATTTCCAACGAGACATCTTAACAAGCGGACATACATTAGTGCAAATTGTATATGTTAATGGTTTTGACGACAATGTTTGATTCTGGGAGTGCTTGCTCGGTGTGGGCGAACGGGTTGTTGGTGTGCGGCTCACAAAATGCTGCACCATGCGTTTAGGGATGAAGGAGCGCAATTATAAGCCGTTGCCTTCAGAGTTTTCTCTTTTTTTTTCATTGCTCGAGTTCGGATCGAACTACCTCCATATGAACGGAAGAATTGAATTGTCTTTTTGTTCCAGTTTGCATCGGAACTAATGGCCGCTGGTCCGTCCCATCGAATCGCGAGCACCACTACAGAAACCTGAAGAATCGCTTCACGAACTGCACCTACGTGGACGGCAACTTGGAGTTGACGTGGCTGCAGGACATGAACCTGGACCTGAGCTTCCTTCAGTACATCCGGGAAGTGACCGGTTACGTTCTCATATCGCACGTGGACCTTCGCAGGGTGGTTCTTCCGAGACTGCAGATTATTCGGGGAAGGACGCTGTTCAAGATGACCGACTACGACGACGAGTTCGCCCTCATAGTAACGACGTCGAAAATATTTTCTCTAGAGCTGCCGGCCCTTCGCGACGTTTTGAGCGGCAGCATCGGCCTGTTCAGCAATTACAACCTGTGCCACGTGAAGACAATCAACTGGAAGGAAATCATTTCGGACATCAACGGTCGCTACGTGTACAGCTACAATTTCTCGTTTCCGGAGCGGCAGTGCCCCCCTTGCCACAAGAACTGCGTCTCGGGGTGTTGGGGCGAAGGCGAGGAGAACTGCCAGAAATTCTCCAAAGAGAACTGCAGCCCCCAGTGCTACCAGGGGAGGTGCTTCGGCCCCAACCCTAGGGAATGCTGCCACTTGTTCTGCGCGGGCGGCTGCACGGGCCCGACCCAAAGTGACTGCATCGCTTGCAAGAACTTCTACGACGACGGCGTCTGCTCGCAGGAATGCCCCGCGATGCAGATTTACGATCCTATCACGTACTCATGGGCCCCGAACCCCAACGGCAAGTACGCCTACGGCGCAACCTGCGTGAAGAACTGCCCAGAACATTTGCTGAAGGACAACGGTGCGTGCGTTCGAGCGTGCCCTCCGAATAAAAAGGCAGTGAACGGTGAGTGCGTGCCGTGTAACGGGCCGTGTCCGAAGACTTGCACCGGCGACGTGCAGATCAACTCCGGCAACATCGACAACTTCAAGGGGTGCACCGTGATCGAGGGCTACATCCACATCCTGGAGAACTCCTTCACAGGCTACCAACACTTCTTCCCCAACCTGACCTTCGGCGAGCGCTACTCCGCCATGCACCCCAGCCGCCTGGAGGTCTTCAGCACGCTCAAGGAAATTACGGGGTTCCTGGACATCCAAGCCTACCATCCGGACTTTAAAAACCTCTCCTACTTTCGCAACCTGGAGGTGATAAGCGGCCGCACGTTGCACGACCTTTTCTCCTCACTGTACATCGTCAAGACATCGCTGGAATTCCTGGGCCTGCGTTCGCTGAAGAGGATTAATTCGGGGGCTGTCGCCATCCTGAGAACAAACACTTGTGCTTCGCCGAAAACATTAATTGGCGGAAGATCCGCAAAAGCACCGAGCACCAGTCGCTGCTGCAGAACAACAGGAATGCTGAAGAATGTAATGCGGCCGGGTTGGTGTGCGACGAGCAGTGTAGCGAGGACGGGTGCTGGGGGCTGGGGCCGGAGCAGTGCTTGTCGTGTTCACACCACCGCTTGGGGGATAGATGCCTTCAAAATTGCAGCGTTATTACAGGGTAAGTTTTTAATTTATTAATGGCCAAGTTGTTTTTAAGGGTAGATGGCAATAAAAGCCAGTTAAGGTAACATTGAGAAGGGTTACTCCGATTTTGGATTCAACTTGTGATCTTTGGAAATTGTACTGCCAAAAAGGAACTCTTAATTGTCCAGGAGTTTGTTATCGGTATTTAAATCGGCAGTTTGCTGTACTTCGAAAACACCAAGTTCGGAGCCATCCTTCGAGCTTTCGTGCTTATTTCGCCTCATTTCGATGTCCTTTTCAGCATTTATCGCGCATCTAACGGCGTCTGCAAACGCTGCAATGAGCAGTGCGGTTCCTCCTGCAACGGACCCGGCCCTGAGCATTGCGCGACCTGCAAGCACTTCCGCGACGGCCCCTACTGCGTGACGAAGTGCCCCGACACGAAGTACGCGGAGCAGGGAGAATGCAAGCCGTGCCACCCCAACTGTGTGGACGGCTGCACGGGCCCACGCAACACCCTGGGACAGGGCGGCTGCAACTCCTGCGAGAAGGCCGTCATGAACGAGAACGCCACGCTGGACATTTGTCTGCACGAGAACGACCCCTGCCCCGACGGCTATTACTACGAGTGGATTGGGCCCCAGGAGCAGAAGAACCTGAAGCCTCTGGCAGGCAAGGCGCTTTGCCGCAAATGCCACCCCAGGTGTAAGAAGTGCACTAGGTACGGCTTCCACGTCTCGGCCTGCCAGCAGTGCACGAACTATAGGAAAGGTGAGCAATGCGAGGATGAGTGTCCAATGGACCACTACCCGGACGACGAGAAGCAGGAGTGCATTCCGTGCGACGTGGAATGCAGGGGGTGCACCGGACCAGGCCCAGACAACTGCCACTTTTGCCAGCACTACAAGATTTATCTGGACGAAAACCCGGCCGCGAACTTGTCCTTCCGCTGCATAGCGAGCTGCCCCCCGGAGTTTCCCCACAAAATATTCTCTCAAGATAGCTCCGACCCGTACTGTTCGGCCGAGTCGGCGGCGCCATTGTTGAGTACCGTCGAGTCGCAAAATAGCTCTATAATTTACGGGAGCGTAATCGTCAGCTTTGTGTTCGTGATCGTTGTGGTTGCCGTGGTGTTCTTCTACTATTGCAAGCAACTGAAGGTGAAGGAAAACGCGCTGAAGATGACGATAGCGCTGACGGGGTTGGAAGACAACGAACCTTTGAGGCCTACGAACGTGCAGCCGAATTTGGCGAAGCTGCGGATAATCAAGGAGGCAGAAATGAGGCGAGGCGGCGTCTTAGGCTACGGCGCTTTCGGGACGGTGCATAAAGGGGTTTGGATGCCCGAAGGAGAAAACTCGAAGATCCCGGTTGCTATCAAGGTGCTGCGCGAAGACACGGGGCGAATACCAGCAAGAAATTCCTGGACGAAGCGTTTATCATGGCTACGGTGGACCATCCGAACTTGCTGCAGCTGCTGGCCGTCTGCATGACCTCGCAAATGATGCTGATAACGCAGCTGATGCCCCTGGGCTGTTTGTTGGACTTCGTCCGGAACAAGCGCGACAAGATCGGCTCCAAGTTGCTGCTCACATGGTGCACGCAGATCGCGAAAGGGATGGCCTATCTGGAGGAGAAGCGCCTCGTCCACCGCGACCTGGCGGCGCGGAACGTGCTGGTGCAGAACCTGGCCTGCGTCAAGATCACCGACTTCGGCCTGGCCAAGCTGCTGGACATCAACGAGGAGGAGTACAAGGCTGCCGGCGGCAAGATGCCCATCAAGTGGCTGGCTCTGGAGTGCATCCAGCACCGCATCTTCACGCACAAGTCGGACGTGTGGGCATTTGGCGTGACGGTTTGGGAGCTGCTGACATTTGGCGGCCGCCCCTACGACAACGTACCTGCCAGAGATGTACCAGAGTTGCTGGAGAAGGGCGAGAGGCTTCCGCAACCAAAAATCTGTACTATAGATGTATATATGATTATGATTAAATGCTGGATGCTGGATGCTGAGAGCAGGCCTGGCTTCAAGGAACTGGCTAGTGACTTCGAGAAGATGACTAGGGACCCGGGGAGGTACCTCGTCATTGTTGGCGACAAGCACATGAGACTGCAGAATCTACCAAATCAAGTAAGTCTAGTTTTTTTGATACTTCAATCTGAGTGCAGAAAATTTAAAAATTAATGTTTTAGTATGGAGGAAGGAATTCAGTTATAATGACGCTTTTTTAGACTTTTGTGCTGTTTGATCTCTATTCAATTAAAATATCGACTTTTATCTATTTGCACTAGATTTTTAAGTTCTTATGTTTGTGGCTTTTGCAAAAACTCCATAATAAATGAATAAAATAAGAAAATATTGCTAATTGAAAAAGTGTGGACTTTCCTCTCTTGGCGCTATCTAGTAACAGATCTTTTTAGACATATGTAGGCTGTCCACTTCCTCATGTTTTTCTGACATTTTTTCATTAATTTATTTCTAGCCTGTAGCTTTAAAACTTTTGGAACACCCATTCGTTAGACTGATAGTTATAGAAGTTGAAGATGTCTAATTGTTCTGTTTTAACTTTTTTTTTGTGCGACTACCTTCTTGAATATTTTATCCTTTCCGCCTTGTTTTGGTTTGTTCTTTTATGATTTTGAACGCTTTAAGATGTTTTTTGTAATAATGAGGCGATGTGACGAAGGAGAGTATCAGAAGCGCAGAAGCCCAATAAAGATAGCAATACAATATTTGGTTTTATGTTGCTGTTTTTATTGTTAAAATGTTACTATTATACACCTATTAAACTACAAAGAGAAGTCTGTTATATAAGAAGAACTTTTTAAATAAATCTACATAAGAGCGTGTCACACACGCATTTCAGTTTTTTTAGGGCCTTTCTTACCCTGTACATTTCAACATTTCAAATACGGCTCTCCCAGCTGAAACCAGTACTTGAATTGGCTAAAATTTGAGCGCATTTTTACTTTATAATTTTGCGTTTTCAATTTTATGTGAAAACTTCATTGAGAGCTTGCAACTAACAGTAATTTAATTTTCAGGATGATAAAGAGCTGGTGCGAACCTTGGCCTCGTCGATAGAAAACTCTGGCAGCCAGTCGGGAGACGAAACCTGCAGCCCAAGTCCCGAGCCCCCATCTCGGTGACCGGCCTGACGTCCCTGTCGAGCTCCCCGCCCTCCACGCGTATGCCTTCTGGCCGTCGGCACCCCACACCATCTCTGACGGCAGCTGCGCCCCGCAGAACCAGCACAACTGGAACCAGGAGCGGCTGCGATACGCGAAGGCGCATGGCTTGGACCAGAACACTCTTCGTTCGGGCCCCGGGTCGGACAGCTCGAGCATGCGATACCACGACGATTCCCTGCAGGTGTTCAACAAGGACGACGGCGGGTCCGACGAGTACGACTCTGGCAGGTCCCAGGCGCAGGTCGGCACGCTGAAGCTGGAGCTGCCCGTCGACGAGGATGACTACCTGATGCCGTCACCGCAGCAGCCGCAGATGTTCTCTACGTATGTGGACTTGATCGAGGAGTCGAAGAATAATTCTGAGGGTGGCTGCCCCGCGATGTTCAGGTCCTACCCGGATTTTTGCAAGACCAACATTGACAATCCAGAGTATCTGATGGGCAATGATTCGCCAACTCAGACACTTGGCATACCGACAGTTTCAGAATTTGTACAGGCCAACTCGGTCGCGCATCCAGATGCTTCAGGCGCTAACGTCCTAGCTGCCTATCTGCCGCACAAGACCTCAGAGGAAGAATCTGATCATGAATACTACAACGATTTCGATAGGCTGCAGAGGGAACTGCAGCCCCTGCAGCGGAAAGGCGAAACCACTGTATAACCGTTAAGGCATGCTGTACTGTACATTTGATGTTGGCGGTGCCAAGGAAACAATGTGAAAACCTTACTTAATTAGCAATAAGTCGACCGAGCAATAGATTTTATACTGTTGGACAGCTGACAATAATGTCAATAACTTTTTATTGTGCCATTGTGTATAGTAATGGCAATGTATATAGAACATTTTAGAGGTTTTTACGAAAGATTGTATAATATTGTAGGCAGAAGAGGAAGTACATGTAATTATACTGACTGGGTGAGTTATAGAAGGGAGCAAACTGGCGGATCCTAGATATTTTCTTGCCCTGCGTTATCTGTGATATAAATAATGTAATAATTATGTAATGCCGTAATTATGCATAACAAATGATTTTGTTTCATAAGATATTTGAATTGTATTTTAATAGTTACAGTACTTATTGCAAATATTTTGTAATTTGTATTGCGCCTTGATAATCGTATTTTTTTATAACAAATTCTACATTGATCTGTGCCATCCTATGGTCAAGTGCCTAGATATATTGAATAAACTTCTTGTTCAACATATTGTACATTTTTAAATGTTTTTAATAAATATTTTGAAAAAATGTTCAGTGTGGTCATTTTGCTCTATTATAAATATTTACAAACTTGTGTGCATACGTTTTCCACCAGTATTTCCTGCTCGACTTTTTCTGATCTCGAACTGGTGCATGGTTGAAGTGAAGAGAAGCACGTAATCAAAATTGACCGCCAATCGTCTATAAAGTAGCCTAAAGAAAAAATGCACAGGAATGTTATTAAAGCTCACTGTATCAGAAGGTTGTGATAGGTTGATCTGTTTCGTCACGTGGAAAGTGATATAAGAGGCTACTCTGTATTCTTCTAACTGAGCACTTGTTATTACAACTTCTTTTGTTAAACGCTTAAAAACTATTAGGATTTTTGATATTCAATTAACCCTTTTACTTGTTGAAAACCAGCCCTTACAGATTTAGCTAAAGGTAGTATAGTTTACTGGTGAGATTATATCTATTTCCTATTCAGGATTTCAGGAGCTTGAAGAGTTCAAATGTAAATTAATTTTTACGTTATTTGGTTTGGTTCAAATTTTAGTCGAAATCGGCATTTGCTATCAGGATCACAGGAGCTTGAAGAGATCGTCGTTATATAAAACGACTTTAATGTTCCTTGGTGCAAAATTTAGTAGAAATTGATATTTCCTAGCAGGATCACAGCAGCTTGAAGAGATCGTCTAAATACAAAATGAAATTTACGTTCCTTGGTGAAAATTTGAGTAGAAATCGGCATTTGCTATCAGGATCACAGGAGCTTGAAGAGATCGTCGAAATACAAAATGATTTTTACGTTCCTTGGTGCAAAATTTAGCAGAAATTGATATTTCCTAGCAGGATCACAGCAGCTTGAAGAGATTGTCGAAATACAAAATGATTTTTATATTCTTTGGTGCAAATTTGAGTAGAAATCGGCATTTATTATCAGGATCACAGAGCTTGAAGAGATCGTCGCAACGCATAATAAGTTTGACGTTCCTTGGTGCAAATTTTAGTAGAAATCAGCAGTTGCTATTAGGATCACAGGAACTTGAAGACATCATCGCAACTCAAAATGATGTTGATATTCCTTTGTGCAAATTTTAGTAGAAATCGCCATTTGCTACCAGGACCACAAGAGCTTGAAGAGATCGTCGCAACGCAAAATAATTCTGACGTTCCTTGATGCAAATTTTAGTAGAAATCGGCATTTATTATCAAAATCACGTGAGCTTGAAAAGATCGTCGAAATGTAAAATAATTTTGACGTTCGACAGGAGCTTGAAGAGATCGTCGCAACGCAAGATAATGTTGACGTTCCCTGGTGCAAATTTTAGTATAAATCGCCATTTGCTATCAGGATCACGGGAACTTGAAGAGATTTAAAAATTTATTTACACATGACGCGTTTTCTTGCGCATATCGTAATGTTTAAATTATGTCAATAATTATGATTCTAATTATGGCACACTAAGCGTGCGGCATCACGCAGCTTACTTAATTTATAACTTAAAATGATTGTTGCAATGTTGCGCCACCTGTACAGCCCAGGCGAACTACAAGCTTGAAAAAACGATCTCCTACGAACTCATGTGACTCCTGATACAAACTCGCCAATACTGCAATGCTGGCACTTTATTCTAAGAATTAGCCAACGGTCCGAAAATCGGCGTAAAAGTCGTCTTAGTATCAGGATCACAGGAGTGTGGAGGAGATCGTTTGGTTTCGAATGATAGTTTGCTTAGGATCCGGCAGACGGCGCTTTTAAAACTTTTATTATTAATAGAAAAGTGCGTTATTCCGTTGTGAATTAATTGTTTTAACGTTAGTTAAACATAATATGTAATTTATCGGATCATTTCCATATTTTATAACGTACGTGGGATGACAAAATAAAATAAAAATTATGCAATCAAAGATGCGTTTTCTTGCGCATATCTTAATGTTTAAATTATGTTAATAATTATGATTCTAATTATGGCACACTATGCGTGCTGCATCACGCTGCAGCTTACTTAATTTATAACTTAAATGATTGTTGCAATGTTGCGCCACCTGTACAGCGCCAGGCGAACTACGAGCGTGTAAATAAAACGATCTCCTACGAACTCGTGTGCTCCTGATACAAACTCGCCAATACTGCGCAATGCTGGCACTTTATTCTAAGAATTCCAGCCAACGGCCCGAAAATCGGCGTAAAAGTCGTCGTAGTATCAGGATCACAGGAGTGTGAGGAGATCGTTTGGTTTTCGAATGATAGTTCGCTTAGGATCCGGCAGACGGCGCTTTTTAAAACTTTATTTATTATTAATAGAAAAGTGCGTTATTCCGTTGCGAATTAATTGTTTTAACGTTAGTTAAACATAATATGTAATTTATGGATCATTTCCATATATTTATAACGTACGTGGGATGACAAAATAAAATAAAAAATTATGCAATCAAAGATGCGTTTTCTTGCGCATATCTTAATGTTTAAATTATGTTAATAATTATGATTCTAATTATGGCACACTATGCGTGCTGCATCACGCTGCAGCTTACTTAATTTATAACTTAAATGATTGTTGCAATGTTGCGCCACCTGTACAGCGCCAGGCGAACTACGAGCGTGTAAATAAAACGATCTCCTACGAACTCATGTGCTCCTGATACAAACTCGCCAATACTGCGCAATGCTGGCACTTTATTCTAAGAATTCAGCCAACGGCCGAAAATCGGCGTAAAAGTCGTCTTAGTATCAGGATCACAGGAGTGCGGAGGAGATCGTTTGGTTTTCGAATGATAGTTCGCTTAGGATCCGGCAGACGGCGCTTTTTAAAACTTTATTTATTATTAATAGAAAAGTGCGTTATTCCGTTGCGAATTAATTGTTTTAACGTTAGTTAAACATAATATGTAATTTATGGATCATTTCCATATATTTATAACGTACGTGGGATGAAAAATAAAATAAAATATTATGCAATCAAAGATGCGTTTTCTTGCGCATATCTTAATGTTTAAATTATGTTAATATATTATGATTCTAATTATGGCACACTATGTGCTGCATCACGCTGCAGCTTACTTAATTTATAACTTAAATGATTGTTGCAATGTTGCGCCACCTGTACAGTGCCAGGCGAACTACAAGCGTGTAATAAAACGATCTCCTACGAGACTCATGTGCTCCTGATACAAACTCGCCAATACTGCGCAATGCTGGCACTTTATTCTAAGAATTCAGCCAACGGTCGAAAATCGGCGTAAAAGTCGTCTTAGTATCAGGATCACAGGAGTGTGAAGAGATCGTTTGGTTTCGAATGATAGTTCGCTTAGGATCCGGCAGACGGCGCTTTTAAAACTTTATTTATTATAATAGAAAAGTGCGTTATTCCGTTGCGAATTAATTGTTTTAACGTTAGTTAAACATAATATGTAATTTATGGATCATTTCCATATATTTATAACGTACGTGGATGCAAAATAAAATAAAAATTATGCAATCAAAGATGCGTTTTCTTGCGCATATCTTAATGTTTAAATTATGTTAATAATTATGATTCTAATTATGGCACTATGCGTGCATCACGCTGCAGCTTACTTATTTATAACTTAAATGATTGTTGCAATGTTGCGCCACCTGTACAGGCCAGGCGAACTACAAGCGTGTGAATAAAACGATCTCCTACGAACTCATGTGCTCCTGATCACAAACTCAAGATACCAATACTGCCGCAAATGCTGGCAAAAGCGTTTATTCTAAGGAATTCACAGCCAACGTGCCCGAAGAATCGTGCGTAAAAGTCGTCTTAGTATCCGGATCACAGGAGTTTGAGAGAGATCGTTTGGTTTTCGTAATGAAAGTTCGCTTAGGATCCGGCAGACGGCGCTTTTAAAACTTTATTTATTATAAATAATATGAAAAGATGCGTTATTCCGTTGCGCAATTTAATTGTTTTAACGTTAGTTAAAATCATAATGATGTAATTTATGGATCGTTTCCGTGCATATATTTATAACAGTCACTGTGGCGATGACAAGAATAAAGATAAAAATTATGCAATCAAAGATGCGTTTTCTTGCGCATATCTTAATGTTTAAATTATGTTAATAATTATGATTCTAATTATGGCACACTATGCGTGCTGCATCACGCTGCAGCTTACTTAATTTATAACTTAAATGATTGTTGCAATGTTGCGCCACCTGTACAGTGCCAGGCGAACTACAAGCGTGTGAATAAAACGATCTCCTACGAACTCATGTGCTCCTGATACAAACTCGCCAATACTGCGCAATGCTGGCACTTTATTCTAAGAATGCGAGCCAACGGCCCGAAAATCGGCGTAAAAGTCGTCTTAGTATCAGGATCACAGGAGTGTGGAAGAGATCGTTTGGTTTTCGAATGATAGTTCGCTTAGGATCCGGCAGACGGCGCTTTTTAAAACTTTATTTATTATTAATAGAAAAGTGCGTTATTCCGTTGCGAATTAATTGTTTTATTGTTAGTAAAACATAATATGTAATTTATGGATCATTTCCATATATTTATAACGTACGTGGGATGACAAAATAAAATAAAAAATTATGCAATCAAAGATGCGTTTTCTTGCGCATATCTTAATGTTTAAATTATGTTAATAATTATGATTCTAATTATGGCACACTATGCGTGCTGCATCACGCTGCAGCTTACTTAATTTACAACTTAAATGATTGTTGCAATGTTGCGCCACCTGTACAGTGCCAGGCGAACTACAAGCGTGTGAATAAAACGATCTCCTACGAGCTCATGTGCTCCTGATACAAACTCGCCAATACTGCGCAATGCTGGCACTTTAATCTAAGAATTCCAGCCAACGGCCCGAAAATCGGCGTAAAAGTCGTCTTAGTATCAGGATCACAGGAGTGTGGAGGAGATCGTTTGGTTTTCGAATGATAGTTCGCTTAGGATCCGGCAGACGGCGCTTTTTAAAACTTTATTTATTATTAATAGAAAAGTGCGTTATTCCGTTGCGAATTAATTGTTTTAACGTTAGTTAAACATAATATGTAATTTATGGATCATTTCCATATATTTATAACGTACGTGGGATGACAAAATAAAATAAAAAATTATGCAATCAAAGATGCGTTTTCTTGCGCATATCTTAATGTTTAAATTATGTTAATAATTATGATTCTAATTATGGCACACTATGCGTGCTGCATCACGCAGCTTACTTAATTTATAACTTAAATGATTGTTGCAATGTTGCGCCACCTGTACAGCGCCAGGCGAACTACAGCGTGTAATAAAACGATCTCCTACGAGCTCATGTGCTCCTGATACAAACTCGCCAATACTGCGCAATGCTGGCACTTTAATCTAAGAATTCCAGCCAACGGCCCGAAAATCGGCGTAAAAGTCGTCTTAGTATCAGGATCACAGGAGTGTGGAGGAGATCGTTTGGTTTTCGAATGATAGTTCGCTTAGGATCCGGCAGACGGCGCTTTTTAAAACTTTATTTATTATTAATAGAAAAGTGCGTTATTCCGTTGCGAATTAATTGTTTTATTGTTAGTAAAACATAATATGTAATTTATGGATCATTTCCATATATTTATAACGTACGTGGGATGACAAAATAAAATAAAAAATTATGCAATCAAAGATGCGTTTTCTTGCGCATATCTTAATGTTTAAATTATGTTAATAATTATGATTCTAATTATGGCACACTATGCGTGCTGCATCACGCTGCAGCTTACTTAATTTATAACTTAAATGATTGTTGCAATGTTGCGCCACCTGTACAGCGCCAGGCGAACTACAAGCGTGTGAATAAAACGATCTCCTACGAACTCATGTGCTCCTGATACAAACTCGCCAATACTGCGCAATGCTGGCACTTTATTCTAAGAATTCGAGCCAACGGCCCGAAAATCGGCGTAAAAGTCGTCTTAGTATCAGGATCACAGGAGTGTGGAGGAGATCGTTTGGTTTTCGAATGATAGTTCGCTTAGGATCCGGCAGACGGCGCTTTTTAAAACTTTATTTATTATTAATAGAAAAGTGCGTTATTCCGTTGCGAATTAATTGTTTTAATGTTAGTAAAACATAATATGTAATTTATGGATCATTTCCATATATTTATAACGTACGTGGGATGACAAAATAAAATAAAAAATTATGCAATCAAAGATGCGTTTTCTTGCGCATATCTTAATGTTTAAATTATGTTAATAATTATGATCCTAATTATGGCACACTATGCGTGCTGCATCACGCTGCAGCTTACTTAATTTATAACTTAAATGATTGTTGCAATGTTGCGCCACCTGTACAGTGCCAGGCGAACTACAAGCGTGTGAATAAAACGATCTCCTACGAGCTCATGTGCTCCTGATACAAACTCGCCAACACTGCGCAATGCTGGCACTTTATACTAAGAATTCCAGCCAACGGTCCGAAAATCGGCGTAAAAGTCGTCTTAGTATCAGGATCACAGGAGTGTAGAGGAGATCGTTTGGTTTGCGAATGATAGTTCGCTTAGGATCCGGCAGACGGCGCTTTTTAAAACTTTATTTATTATTAATAGAAAAGTGCGTTATTCCGTTGCGAATTAATTGTTTTAACGTTAGTTAAACATAGTATGTAATTTATCGATCATTTCCATATATTTATAACGTACGTGGGATGTCAAAATAAAATAAAAAATTATGCAATCAAAGATGCGTTTTCTTGCGCATATCTTAATGTTTAAATTATGTTAATAATTATGATTCTAATTATGGCACACTATGCGTGCTGCATCACGCTGCAGCTTACTTAATTTATAACTTAAATGATTGTTGCAATGTTGCGCCACCTGTACAGCGCCAGGCGAACTACGAGCGTGTAAATAAAACGATCTCCTACGAACTCATGTGCTCCTGATACAAACTCGCCAATACTGCGCAATGCTGGCACTTTATTCTAAGAATTCCAGCCAACGGCCCGAAAATCGGCGTAAAAGTCGTCGTAGTATCAGGATCACAGGAGTGTAGAGGAGATCGTTTGCTTTTCGAAGGATGGTTCGCTTAGAATCCGGCAGACGGCGCTTTTTAAAACTTTATTTATTATTAATAGAAAAGTGCGTTATTCCGTTGTGAATTAATTGTTTTAACGTTAGTTAAACATAGTATGTAATTTATCGATCATTTCCATATATTTATAACGTACGTGGGATGTCAAAATAAAATAAAAAATTATGCAATCAAAGATGCGTTTTCTTGCGCATATCTTAATGTTTAAATTATGTTAATAATTATGATTCTAATTATGGCACACTATGCGTGCTCCATCACGCTGCAGCTTACTTAATTTATAACTTAAATGATTGTTGCAATGTTGCGCCACCTGTACAGCGCCAGGCGAACTACGAGCGTGTAAATAAAACGATCTCCTACGAACTCATGTGCTCCTGATACAAACTCGCCAATACTGCGCAATGCTGGCACTTTATTCTAAGAATTCGAGCCAACGGCCCGAAAATCGGCGTAAAAGTCGTCTTAGTATCAGGATCACAGGAGTGTGGAAGAGATCGTTTGGTTTTCGAATGATAGTTCGCTTAGGATCCGGCAGACGGCGCTTTTTAAAACTTTATTTATTATTAATAGAAAAGTGCGTTATTCCGTTGTGAATTAATTGTTTTAACGTTAGTTAAACATAATATGTAATTTATCGATCATTTCCATATATTTATAACGTACGTGGGATGACAAAATAAAATAAAAAATTATGCAATCAAAGATGCGTTTTCTTGCGCATATCTTAATGTTTAAATTATGTTAATAATTATGATTCTAATTATGGCACACTATGCGTGCTGCATCACGCTGCAGCTTACTTAATTTATAACTTAAATGATTGTTGCAATGTTGCGCCACCTGTACAGCGCCAGGCGAACTACGAGCGTGTAAATAAAACGATCTCCTACGAACTCATGTGCTCCTGATACAAACTCGCCAATACTGCGCAATGCTGACACTTTATTCTATGAATTCGAGCCCACGGTCCGAAAATCGGCATAAGAGTAGTAAAAATTCGAAGTCAGCAGCAGAATACCGGTGTACGAGTAGATTTTGTATTAGAAGCACAGAAGTATTTGCTTGTGATAGTTCGGTTAGGACGTTGCAAATGGCGCTGTTTTAATATATCTCAATACTTACATTATCCATTTTCTTCAGGAAGGTCTTCTTCCTTACATATATGTTGTCATATGGAATTCAATTTCAAACATTTATCGTTTGAATTAAATTTCATTATGAGGGTCTGAACACTAAGGGTAGGAATTAAAAATGAAGCAAACTCAAGTACTTTAAAAACATCTTTATTAAAAATAATTTATAACATAGTACTACTATATACACGACGAATGAAAAAAAGTACATTGCATATGAAAAATGATCTTCCGTTTCGAAAAGTTAGAAGCTGCACGAGGACAAATTAATACAAATTCCGAGACAAACATCGGTACTGAGAGTTGTGCGTGCGCCGCGCTCGCCACCCGTACCTGCGGCCGTTGCTTAATAATGCCAATTTGCATGGCTCAAGGCTCAAGGCTCAATGGCATCGAGCCGGCGTACCGAGCGCAGCCACTGGGTCACCGCGCCGGTAATCTAGTAAATCGCATTCACTTAAGTGTTTAATAAAGTAACTTAAAAAATATGGGCCCCAGCTCACGCATTGCACCCAACTCAACCTCTAGAAATGAACTTGCATCTTGCAGGCCCGAGAGCTGGAGCTCGAGAGTTCGAACATCACATCAGTACATGCGTGGATCAAGGAAACGATTGGGAATTGAAAGCGTGTGCGTGGAAAGAACAGCTTTATTGAAATAAACTTTACATCGAAAACTTTATCACAAATACTTACAATGTCTTCTGTACATATTTAATTACTAAGTAAAAATTTACAGTAACGTACTAGGAATTTGCTTGTTCCGGTTCGCGCGCGTCCGCAACGCTGCGTTCAGCATGTGTGCATGCGTGTGTTTCTTCATTTGTACTAAAATTTGAAAATGTAACGGACAGACATCCAAATCATTTCCCCTGTGATGTCACTATCGATACGCTTTTGTTACTTCTTTTTATGTGACGCTGTCTGTGGCCACAGAGGCGTTCAGCTCGAGGCAGTGCTTCCAGCTTTATGTAGCTCACAACCAGAATGCTCTGCTCATGGCGGGACATCAAGCAAACCTAAAGCAGAGGTGCAAATGTCAGCCTGTGTTGCTGGAATCGCGTTTTCGACACAACAATTGAAAACTGAGAGTGGAGGGTAGAAACAAAGCAATAGTTAGGCAATGCAATTGAAGACTTGCTTATCGTCAGTTGGAAAATATTGAGTGTGAGGAAGGCAGGTTAATATCAAGATGACGTGCTCATCAAAATTGTGCAGCATAGCCATTTTTAGCTAATTAGAATTTTAGTATCTAAACCTGGAATTTCAACTGTTTTACAAAAATGAAGATAGCGTCCAAGGAAACCCATTGGTTTCGGTGAAAGACGTCAGAGCACAAATCCAAAGTACTGCTAACATAATAAAGGAATTTCTAATATTTAAAATTATATTAAAGTAAGAAAGTAGGAGACAACAAAAGAGGGAAAAGAAAACCAAAAAAGACAACAGGACCAAACTATATAGAGCTGATAAGAACAAAGAGGCAAAACTTCATAATATAAATGAGGGTAGGTCAGATTGAAAGTAGAGCATGCTGATCATATGTTTACCCACCTAATTATTCACTTCAAGAAATGAATAGCCTTACCATCAGAAAGTTGGAGCAAATTAAATATCAAGAAGACAAAATGTATGTGTCTAAATGTAGAGCGACCGAAAAACCTTGATGAATTCGTCTACCTAGGAAGTGTAGTGGCGGCGTTAGATTGAGGGCTCAAGAACGTAAAAAGTAGAATAAATAAAGCAAGGGGGGGCATATATAAATTTGAGTGCCGTATGGAACTCGAGCACTTTAAATATCAAAACTAAAATACAAGTGTTTCAAGCAACGGTGAAGCCGGTTTTGTTATACGGGTCAGAATCGTGGGCGGTTACGGGAGTGATAAAACAAAAGCTGCGGGTGTTCGTAAACAGATGCCTGAGGGGTATACTGAAAGTGTGGTGGCCAGAGACCATTAGTAATGATGAGCTGTGGAGAAGGACAAATCAGGTGGACATAAATACGAAAATAAAAAAGAGGAAATATGGATGGTCGGGGCATACCTTGCGAAGAAGTGGTGGTGAAATTAGTAAGAGGATAATAAAATGGAATCCAGAAGGGAAAAGAAAAAGAGGGCATCCAAAAAATACATGGAGAAATACGATAGAGGCGGAAACAAAAAAGTCATTTTCAGAGTTGGCACAAATAGCTATGGATAGGAAGAAGTGGAATATTTACATCAAAGCCCTATGACCCATAAGGGTATAATGGGATTTATTATTATTATTATTATTACCATCAGAAACAGGCTAAGAATATGAAAAAAAAACAAATGGGCAGCATTATAAGAAAAACTAAACTAAAGGATATTATTATGGAAGAACAGGAACAATTTTGGTAATGGAAAATATAATAAAAAAATACGTAAAAAAGGACAAAAAAATATGTTGCGTAGAACACAGATAAAAAAAACTTTTGTAGATGCATATAACAAAAATAAAAGCTTAAGAGTGTACAGGAAAACTCCGGCTATTGCATGTATCAATCGATAATAGAAAAAGCAAATGCAAAATTAAAGCACTCCATAATAATGAGGAAACAAAAACGATTAAGTAGGATTAAAATTAAGCAAACAAAATAGAAGTGAAAATGGAAGATGATAATCAACCAAGGATAGACAATAGGCTTAAGGAAATTAAATATTTTGAATAGGCAAAATAAGCTTGAAAAGATTGTTGATTTGAAAATTTATTTACACACCGATTTCTGCAAGTTTTACAGCAAATCATGCTTTTGCTATCAGGATCACATGAGCTTGAAGAGATCCTCGACGCACAAATTGATTTTAGCGTTCTTTGGTGTAAATTTTAGCCGAAATCTGCATTTGCAATCAGGATCACAGGAGCTTAAAGAGATCGTCGTTATACAAAATTACTTTAATGTTCCTTGGTGTAAAATTTAGTATAAATCGACATTTACTATCAGGATCACAGGAGATTGAAGAAATCGTCTAAATTCAAAATGATTTTTACGTTCTTTGATGCAATTTTTACTAGAAATCGACATCTGCTATCAGGATCACAGGAGCTTGAAGAGATCGTCGCAACGCAAAATGATTTTGACGTTCCTTGGTGCAAATTTGAGTAGAAATCGGCATTTGCTATCAGGATCACAAGAGCTTGAAGAGATTGTCGAAATACAAAATGATTTTTACATTCCTTGGTGCAAATTTCAGTATAAATCGGCGTTTGCTATGAGGATCACAGAACCTGGAAGAGATCGTCGCAACGCAAAATAACTTTGACGTTCCTTGGTGCAAATTTGAGTAGAAATCGGCATTTGCTATCAGGATCACAAGAGCTTGAAGAGATTGTCGAAATACAAAATGATTTTTATTCTTTGGTGCAAATTTGAGTAGAAATCGGCATTTATTATCAGGATCACAGAAGCTTGAAGAGATCGTCGCAACGCAAAATAAGTTTGACGTTCCTTGGTGCAAATTTTAGTAGAAATCGGGATTTGCTATCAGGATCACAGGAGCTTGAAGAGATAGTTGAAACATAAAATGATTTTTACGTTTCTTGGTGCATATTTGAGTATAAATCGGCATTTGCTATCAGGATCACAAGAGCTTGAAGAGATTGTCGAAATACAAAATGATTTTTACATTCCTTGGTGCAAATTTTAGTGGAAATCTGCATTTATTATTAGGATCACAGGAGCTTGAAGAGATAGTTGAAATATAAAATGATTTTTACGTTTCTTGGTGCAAATTTGAGTACAAATCGGCATTTGCTATCAAGATCACAAGAGCTTGAAGAGATTGTCGAAATACAAAATGATTTTTACATTCCTTGGTGCAAATTTTAGTAGAAATCGGCATTTATTATTAGGATCGCAGGAGCTTGAAGAGATCATCGCGACGCAAAATAATTTTGACGTTCCTTGGTGCAAATTTTAGTAGAAATCGGCATCTGCTATCAGGATCACAAGAGCTTGAAGACATCGTTGCAATGTAAAATGATGTTGATATTCCTTGATGCAAATTTTAGTAGAAATCGGCATTCACTATCAGAATCACAGAAGCTTGAAGAAATCGTCGCAACGCTAAATGATATTTACTTTCCTTGGTGCAAATGTTAGTAGAAATCGGCATTTGCAATCAGGATCACAGGAGCTTGAAGAGATCGTCGCAACGCAAAATGATTTTGACGTTCTTTGGTGCAAATTTTAGTAGAAATCGGCGTTTGCTATGAGGATCACAGGACCTTGAAAAGATTGTCGAAATACAAAACTATTTTTACTTTCCTTGGTGCAAATTTTAGTAGAAATCAGCATTTGCTATCAGTATCACAGAAGCTTGAAGAGATCGTCTAAATACAAAAAGATTTTTACGTTCCTTGCTGCAAATTTTAATAAAAATGGTCATTTGCTATCAGGATCACATGAGCTTGAAGAGATCATCAAAATAGAAATCAATTTTGACGTTCATTGGTGTAAATTTTAGTAGAAATTGCCATTTGCTATCAGGATCGTAGGAGCTTGAAGAGATCGTCGCAACGCAAAATAATTTTAACGTTCCTTCGTGCAAATTTTGGTAGAGTATCAATCTGAAAATGTGTTAATACACCACCCGTTGTTAGTTTTCCAGCATTTCTACGTTTGCTATCAGGGTTACATGGGCTTTATCAGAGTGTCAAACTGCAAATGTGTTAATACTCCAACTGTTCTTACATCCACAGAAATTCTGCGTTTGCTGTCAGAATTAAAGTATCTGTAGCAGAGTGTCGAATTGCAAATGTGTTAGTACTCCAACTTACCTTAGTTTTACAGCAACTTCTCGTTTGCTATCTGGGTTACACAAGCTTTAGAAGAGTGGTGAACTCTAAATTTAGTAATACAGCAACTGTTCTTAGTTTCACAACAATTTTGAGTTTGCTATCTGGGTTGCAGGAGCTTTAGCAGTGTCGAATTTCAAATGCATTAATACACCAACCGCTTTTGCTTTTACAAAAATTTCTCATTTGCTGTCAGGGTTACGGAAGCTTTAGCAACGCGTCGAACTGCAATTGTGTTAATACACCAATTGTTCTTATTTTTATAGCAATTTTGGATTTGTTATCAAGATGACAGGAACCTGAGGAGAGTGTCTATTTGCAAATATAGTCATAGACCAACTATTCTTAGATCTATAGCAGTTTCTCGTTTGCTATCAGGGTTGCAGAGCTCTAGTAAAGTATCGATCTGGATTTGTATTAATACACCACCTGTTCTTAGTTTTACAACAAATTTTCATTTTCTGTCAGAATTACAGGAGCCTGGGGAGAGTGTTTAACTGCAAATATGCTAATACAGCATCTGTGGTTAGTTCTAAAGCAATGTATCGTTTGCTGTCAGGGCTACAGGAACTTTAGTAGAGCATCGAACAGCAAATGAATTAATGCACCAACTGTTCTGAGTTTCACAGCAATTTCTCGTTTGCTATCAGGGTTCTAGAAGCTTAACATTCTTTGGGGTAAATTGTAGTCGAAAACAACTTATGATAAATGAACAATTAGGTTTACGGGTGAACCGCGTCGATTATTGGCATATTCCCTACGTTTTGGCATCCACTTCTATGCCATTTTCAAGGAGTTTAACTCTTACTCGGAATCTTCTCCTTTGACTTTTAGTTCTCCTTGGGGAGTACGCAGATTGAGAGCGTTTTCCAGTGTTTTGAACAGCATGACTTAAGGTCTCTTTGGATATGTTGAAACATTCCGCGAAGCACTGAACAATAATCGATGGACTTCGTTCTATTTCTCCTTATAATTTATCTTTATCAATGCTTAGAGTAGGGTGTTTATGTTGGTGTTGTTATGTGCTGATGATCTTACAGTTTTGGCAGCAGAGAATACCATAGAGGAAACGACGGCTAATTTCCAAGGGCAAGACAAACGTATGGACTAAGATGGCGCTTAAAGTAAATGAAAGCAAATCTGTTCATGTCAACTTTACAAACAGGAAAATAAATTGTGACCCAATAGAATTGAATATCAATACAATTCTATGCAGATAAATAGCCAAATATGTGGATCTTAATTTTGATGCACAGCTTAAATGAAAAAACAGGTGAAAGAGAAAGCTGAGAAGTAAAAACTCAAATATAAAAATATGTATTCGCGTCTATCAGAAACATAGTACTGGTTTATTAGCACCTTAAACTGGTGTGAACATGTAGTCTTCAGCTGTGGGGCTGTGTTAAAGAAAGCAACTGTGATTACCTCCAAGCATTCTTTGCTATTTAAGAATAAAGGCCTTCATAGGGAACTCGAGGTGAAGACAGTCAGAGAAAAAATCAAAAAGGTTGTCAAGGGTCGAACGTTGAAGTGCTTCTAAACAATCAACATCTAGTTCTACGGTTCAAGAAGACCAAACCTATTGAGTATGTATAATGATGTAGTGAACAGTGTAGTGAGTAAGATATGTTGGAAACTAAGATGGATAGGTGAGAAAACCCAGACTTTTTATTAAGAGCCGTTTGACCTATCTCTCCGATAGCACTGCTGCTTCATAGATTTATTGCACTTCTTTCATTTTCTTTGCAGCACTTTTTCCATTATCCTTGTTCCTTGTACCTTGCTAGAGAGCTGATATGTTCTTCTGGATCCATTATTGGTTTAGGTCTCCATTGTATTTTGTTAAAGTGTCCTCTGAGAAAACAATGTCCCGTGAGGAGACCTATAGTACTTGGTAACCAATTCCTGCTTTGAACTAACAGTGCTTTAGTTCTTTTAGGAAGCCGTCCTTTCATTAAGGTTTTTCCATGTTTTTGTACCGGTACATTTTCCCAGTATTTTTTATGGTCTCTCACCCGGCTTCGTATTGTACCTTTAGGTACTTTGAGAGTCGGTTCGGGTCCTATATAGAGAGTTGATTCTTTTTGCGCTAACTCATCAGATTTTTTGTTGTCTACAATTTCGCAGTGCTCTGGTATCCACAACAGAGTTAACTGGTTTTGGTCTGTCAGAGCCTTGAGTTCTTTGCTACCAGCTTAGATGTTACCTTTAAGTTATTTATTGCCCACAGGGATGTCTGATTTTGATAAGCCTTGAAATTATTTTGCCTAGGGCGCTGTAGTATAGCAAATATCTTCGCTGGTAAAACGGATGTCAATTTTCTTGGTGAAAAGCTTAACTGCAAATTTTCGTTTTCATAGTAAATGCCATCTGTGGTGAGAAACTTGATAGTAATTTGCTATTCAACGGATGAGAATACTTCTTGCTTTGACATGGTGATACTAACTAAAGCAGTCCTATATGGGAACTCTTCATGCAAAGCTCAGAAGAAATTCCAGTTTATATTGTATTTGAACCACCCACCAAAATTAAATTTTTTTCAATTCTGAATTACTCTACCAGCGGTACCATGCTGTCACATGAATATGCTTAAACTCTTTGGTGCAAGGTTATACACTTGAATTTTATTTGCTTGGGCAAAAAGTAAAACACAAAAATTATAGAAAGTATACATTTTAAGAAAACAGTTAAAACAGACACGTTAACAGGTTTATGTTTTTAGACATTGATCGCATTATAATTTCTCTTCTGGCGTCAGTTTTACAAGATCTTCGCTGAGCTTCCAGATTTTTTCGCTGAATTGCTGGTTTTTGGCGGCCGGAGGCATCAGGAAAGGGTGGCAGTCTACAAAATACTCACCCGACGTGTTCTCGACCTCCTTGGCCAAAGCCAGGTGCAGCGTCGTTTGGGCACCTTCAGCGGGATCCTGCTGACAATCGGATTCGTTAATACTCCACAAAGATCGCTGCAAGTAACACCACCTTTGCAAACAATTTTAGAAGCGTGTTCTTCATAGCGTAGTACACTATGCGATTTAGGGTGTTGGCGTTCTTCCCCGCGGCGTTCAGGAATTTTCTGTAGATCGGGGTGTACACTATTCCTGGGTAGAGGGAGTTGGCGGTGATTCCTGTGCCCTGAAGTTTGGCGGCAAAACCGTTGGCCGATATTATGTTGCACAGCTTGGAGTTTGAGTATACCATGAAATTGGAGTACGAAGTAGCCGCTTCTTTAGGAAAGTTCAGGTTGTGCTCTGACAGGTTGTTGAGGAACGCCGCTATCGAGCTCACGAATATAATCCTGCTTGGCGCCGACTTCTTCAGTAAATCTGGAATTGTAATTTGTCTTTACACTCAGGCCCTATGTTTGAAAAGTCTGTTTATTTAGCTTCGTATCAGTGGAGGCGATTATTTCTGTGGAATTGGTTCTAGACTTTAATTAAAATGAAATTGTTAGATATTAACAATAACGACAATTGAAAAGCTATGGAATACTCAAAAAATAGAAGAGATAAAATATGTTATAGAAGTTACTAATGATATGAGTTTGGGTGTTCAAAAGGTGCTGAGAGCGAGTTATCGTACAATGAATCTTGAACTGTTGACCTCGCGGTAGATAATCAAATAAATAGAGGGCAATTCGGAAAGAAACCTCCGTTTGTGAATACGTCAGAAATAGACGGTAATAGCGGCGCTTGTCTTATGATGCTGTACGTAGTAGTTCAGTGGACAGTGTGTAGTGGAAGAAGAAGGATGTATTGCAGTTTATTCGTCCGCTAGATCAATTGAAAATAAATGCTTCCACAGTGGTCCGACAAATGTGAAGTGTGTGCAGTAACACGATTTCTGGGTGCCAAAAATCTTTCGGCAATTGGCATTCATCGCAAAATGTGTAATATGTCCGGATCAAACGTGATGAGTGAAGGTGTTGCACATCAGTGATGTCGCGTGTTTCACTAACATGCACGACGAGGGAAGAAGTGATCGCTCGTGTGTATTCAGCGATGAACTTGTGCAGGAAATTGACCAACAGTGGCTTCTACCGCACGGTTTTGACGATGACACTGCGAGTTGTTGTTACAGGGTAGCTTTATTAAACGCGAGAGAGTTCTTTGTAGAAGGAATTACAAACCTTATAAGACGTTATACAAGTGCCTCAATTTGCATGACGTGTATAATAAATTTCCTTTATCTACGTGTGCGTTATTGATAACCAAACGGAAGCTTCTTTCGTATTTCCATTTTAAGATTAGACGACCATTAATGTAATTAAAAATTATAAAATTTTCCAAATAATTTTTTATCAACAACAGCCATTTATTGCAAAATAATAATGTCCAAACCGTGAACTACAATCAGTTACCAACGGCATTACAATTTACTAGGGTGCAACCACCCCAACTATTAAATTATAATCAAACATCACAACAACACAATATTTGTCCCATAAAAATCAAATTGAGTTATGTAAATACTTACGTTAGTGATTCAGATGCAGAAGTAGATACTACCGAAAACAAAAACTTATGACAAAAAGTTTCTACAAAGAAAAAGAGAAAAAGACTTCTGAAGCACTTGCTTTAAAACAAACAAACAAATCTTCGCAAAAGAGAGTGACAGAAGAAGAAACTACTCTCACAACTCTAATGTCCCATATCAGAGACGGTGCGTGACGACGGGGCAGTGAAGCGGATTTATGAGAGCCTCAACTTCTTAGTTCGCAGGATATGCTTCCACGCAGAGCGGCTAGAGCCTCATCATTATTATTAGCTCTCTGAAAAGAAGATATTCGACTACTATTATAGCTGCAATACAAATTGAACCTAAACATGAGTGCTTCCAAAGATGTCCGAAACGTCTGCAAAACTTATAGAGATGGTATTGATGAATTCAATGTTAGATGTTGGTTAAGGCGGGAGAAGAAAGCTTAAAAGACAAGGAGTGTTCTGGGCCTTAGTAAGTTGACCGTTAAGTGGTCGTTGATCAAATAGAAGAAGAGCCATCAATGCTAAGCCTAATGTTGGCTGATGAATTTGATTGCTACTAACCGATAATTGGTAGAATTTTAAATAAAACGGCAGTTGAGAAATTGACGTAGTTACCTGGCCCCGATTTCGCCGGGGCTGATGTTACCTGACTCGGAATTTTTCGGACCGTGTGCAACGCAAAGGCCCTTCTTTGGAATTTATAATCCCAAAGGAATGTTACCTGAAGCCGACTTTGTAGCGCCGTGTGCAATACCGGAATTCTTGACCTACCGCGCCGCTTCGTGCCAAGTGGTTCCGAGTCGGCCCGAACGCCACCGACCATAGCCGCTACGGCATTTACCAACCATGGCAAGGGCGCCGGCGCATTTCTCAATCGGCGCAAAGGCGCCCGCGGCGTCCACCAATTCTGGACAAGCTTTGCATCCCCAGCGCGCTCAGCGTGCTTCCACCCTAAACTCTGCACCCCACCAGCAGAGTGGGGCACGAGCTGAACCCTTAAAACCTGGGCCACCGAAGAATTCGGTCTCAGTCGCCAGACCCTTAAGAAGAAATCATCAAGAGTCATCAGGTGAGTCCCTTTTGGTTTCTTTTGCTGCTCCCTGTCCGGACCTGCTGCTCGCTTTCCGGCCCCGCTGCCCGGATCTGCTGCTCGCTGTCCGGCTCCGTCATCGGCCCTGCTTCACGCTGCCCAACTGCGCTACCACCCCTCCTGCTCGCTGCCTGGTTCCGCCACCGGCCCCGCTGCTTGCGCTGCTGCACCTAGCTCGCTGCCCGTTTCAGCGCATTCATTAAGTCGTAGGTTAAGTTCTTGTATATTAGCTAAGTAGGTTAAGTTAGCTAGAGTTGATAGGTTAGTTACTTGAACAGCCAAACTTCTGCTCCTAGCAGCCGTGGAATGCTAGCAATCTCGTTGAGATCGTTGCAAGACTGATGCCCTGCGGAGAAGAGATCAAAGGCATCCTTGTCATGTTCAGTAGCTGAACGCCTGGGTCACCAAGCTTCCGCCATCTAAGAAACGCCTATACGGCACTCCAACTTCGAACTTCGGGGTTTCTCAGAGAAGAAAAGTTAGAGGCTTAGACCCAGCTACCTTGCTTGTCAAGGGTGCCAACGTCAACTCAGAAATATAAGAGGGAGATAATAGGCAATAACTTCGCATTATTGTCTACTAATACATTATTATATTGGCCTACTCTAACAAAATACCAAACTTGCTGAAGTTTTTTATGATCAATGACATATTATCGAATTATTTGGACATCCCTAACTACGACTAAAGCATACTCTACCAATAGCGACCATTAGTACTGTCATAATTAGGAAAGAAGCATCGCTATTATTATGGAACAAAAGAAGTGACTGTTACACCTTTAAACAATATATGGAAGAGCACATGAATATCAATGTACCTCTTAAGGTATCTGAAGAAATCAACAGGACAATGAATCATTTTGTGGCGATGGTAAAAAAAGAAGCAAAATTCTACTTAGCAGAATATTCTGAGAGATATAATAGAATTATTAAGAGAAAACGAAAAGTCAGCGTAAAAATAAAAATTAAAATTTGTTCAGAAATATCTGTGTTTCAGAGTTTTGTAAAACGTAACATTTCCCTGTTGAGCCCTGTAGATTAATAACTTCTCTTTTTATTGTCCTATAATAAATTAATTTAAAATAATTCCAGTTTATATTTGATACATCCTCGTACGTATTATAGTATAATTGGCAGATGTTATTTTTGTGATTATTAATATGTAATAAACGCTAAAACATCCAGTTCTCCAATACTTACCTATAAGTAAATGAGTTAATAAGAATGACCCGAAGTGATTCACTTGCATCCCTTTATGCAACCCGTCCGGGGTGTAATCGTTCCCCAGTCCCCCGGTGCCTGCATTGTTTATTAGTATGTCCAGCCTGTCTTCAGTACTTCTTAGATCCTTCGCCAGATTTCGAACAGAGTTTAAGGAAGCTAAATCGAAATGCTTCGTTACAACGTTGCTGTTTCCAGTCTCTTTCACAATTTTTCCTTTGCCTCGTCGCAATTTACTCTGTCGGCTATTATTATTCGACACCCCCTTCCGGCCAAAGCCAGGGCCGTGTGATAACCTATACCTGAGAAATACTTCGTCAGCTTTAGTTCACCAACCAGCAGTTCGCGTACCAGAATTTCCTCCTGTTATCAAGGCCGTCTTCCCCACCAAGCACACGGAGCTTCTGCACCTTCCTGTCGTTAGTTTGGAGAAAATTTTGACTAATATCAGCATCAGGACTAGGACAGTCACTAGAATAAACATCGTTTGGATTTATCACGCACTGTAATAATGAGAGAACCGGCACTCGATTCTAGTGTTGATGTGTGACTGACGTTACAGCAGGGTATTAGTGATAAAGTGACCTAAAACAGTAATTAGAAGCGGAAAGAGTTGGAGAAAGTCGCTTGTTACTTCAGACTATGATTTGCAGAGTAGCATAGCGGAATGCCCATCAATGCTCGGGCAAATTTAGTTTACGTATGGCATATTTTAAAATTATTCACTTTATGTTTGTTCAAAACAATAATATTATATGCAAGACCGAAAATATCAAGTATTAATTTTAACTGAAAGATCGGCCAGAAGCTATTAATGATCTTAATCAAAATATACTTTAATGGGTTCTTACCGGTATGAGTTTTTGCGTCGCAGATTTCTAAAATATCCTTCACTTATTGTCACGGATGGCTGAGCAGTTAGCGAGAGTGGACGCTCGTCGATTGCGTTAGCGCGTTGTTTATGCTGACAGTTAAAGCTCAAAACTTGCAACTCCAGCAAATTAGCTCATTAAAACCCCCAAAGGTTATTAGCAGTCAGAATCAGACTGCAAACAATGCGAAATTCGACAAAAGCTTGAAAAAATAAGCAAATTGCCCAACAGTTTTAGCACATCATTAAAGTTCCAATATAAACCGAAAGTTTTGCTTTATGCGCGGCGAGGTGAACGAAGAGGCGCGTGGCTTCTGAGCGTTATAAATAGTGAGGCTTGAAAGGATTTCCCGTGTAGGGCACCTCGCATCGCAAGCTAGAGGCCCTCTATATCGTCGGCAACTCCCTCTGGAGATTGGTCAAGGTCCTGCGGAACCGTCCCTCCCCAATTCCACCCATCCACGGGGAGAACGGTATCGCATATAACATAACGCATACAACATAAAGCCGAAGCCTTCGCTGACCTGGACCACATGGACCTCAACGCAGAGCAGTAGAATGCCTACGGGAGCAGGAGCCCCAGCAACCCCTAGAGCAATTTGACACTTGAAGCCGCTCAAGGTCCCAGGATCTGATGGCATCTCGAACCGCGCCCTGAAGGTTTTCCAAAGGAAAGCTCTGCATTGTCACCATCACCAATGCTGTCCTTCTTTTTAACAACTTTTCAAACCATTGAAAGATGGCGAATGTAATGATGCTTCCCAGGCCTGGGAAATCCGGCACATGTCCCCAAGACTACCGGCAAATTAGCCTTCTGCCGACCATGGGAAAACTGGTAGAGCGGATCATCCACCAATGTCTTATCATTGAAGGTCAGTTCTTCGTCCTAGCTACTCCACCATCCACCAGCTACTACCGGTAGTGGAGAAGATCTCGGAAGGCTTCCAGAAGAAGGAGGACATCTATACAGCCTTTCTAGATCTGGCCAAGGGCTTCAATAAGATGTGGCGTAACGGGCTACTCTACAAGATGGCTACATCGAACATTCCTCTTCCCCTTCCGGTCTTCTCTGTCCGACAGAAAGTTCTGGATCAAGTTCGAAGAGGTGAGGTCATCAGAGAGAAGTCTCCAAACCGGGTTTCCCCACGGTTCGGTCCTGTCCCTGACATTTTTCAACATTTACGTTCGGAATATACCAACAACTCCCAGTATGCAGACAACACGGCGGTGCTTGTAAGCTTCATGCGTCCATATATAGCAACAAGAAGAATCTAGTACCACCTACCCTGGAACAGTGGTTCCACCGGTGGAGGATAGAAATCAACGCGAAGAAGAGTACAGTATTCTCTACCAGGACGAAACTTCGATCGCGTGATGACCTCACAGCGATCAGGATCTTTGACCGGAAGATACCCCGGAAAACAGAGGCCAAGTACCTTGGAGTGACCAAACTCACCTGGAAGCCTCGCGTGGAGAGGGCCGTAATCAAAACGAAGGCAGTCTGTCAATCACTCAGTTTCACGTTAACGCATGGAGCTGCCTGTCCTTCGCAAATAAGACGATTCTCTACAAGATCATATTACAACCCCTTATAATGTACGCTCCAGTTTGGAGCTGGGTCGCGAAAACCAATGTGAATCACATAATGCAAAACCGGGCATTAAGAACAATCTTTGGCGCTACATAGTAGGTCAGAAATATGGTCCTCGTATCGAGATGCAAATCTGCCCACAATCCAGAAGTTTATCTCACAGAGCGCTGAGGAATTTCCACAAAGTGTTCAACGCCACGGCAACCCATCAATCCGTGACCTCTATCAATATGAGGTCGACGAAGACGCCCACCACAATCGCCCAAAGATCTTGATTTCACCATAAGGCGGTATGGGCGCGGCCAATCAACCAAACATAGAGGACTCGGGTTAGGGTATAGCTCTAGGAACCTCCTCACACGCCACGAAGTCAAAGTACCTCGCATCATCGCTTCTTTTGTCAGAGTAGGAGGTACCGTCGTCCGTTGCGCAACGAATTATTAAGTTTCTCACGACAGAAGTAAGGATTTTTAAGAAGATAAGCACAATTTCGATGTCCTTAAGAAAATTCCAGTGTACGTGCAATGCAAACAATCTTTGGAACAAAACGTTTTTGCTCCCAATAGTGGTGAATAGCACACTTAAATCGATTTAATTACTTAGCTACTTTATTTACAGGAAATCAAATTACTTAATATTTATGTACACAACACATTACTAACGTAACATAATACTCTATAACTATATTTTTATCTATAATATGATTTAGGTATGTCGCACTAGCAGAGTTCGTTTCGCTTCCGGTACTTGACTTCTCCTGGCTGTTCCGACGCGTAATATTTATGCAGTCAGGACCGGTTTTGGAGCCTACAGGAACCATGTAGTAAACATCTGCAAATTTCGTATCGTTCTAGTTCTCGCATGTTCGTCGCTCAACCGTGACGGTTCGGCAGCAACAAAAGTGGCGAACCCTATGTCAGCCGTGCGAATCTAACGCGACGGTGCGCTTATTGGGGGGCGTTCGGAAATTTGTTACACTGCTCGCTCCTTAAGAATAAATTGAGATATTGATCCCAGTCTCGTTGATGACCAGAGCTGATTTTTGACAGACACTTCCCCATTATGCTACTCATGTGCTCAACCATTTCATCTGATTGTGGATGTAATGGAGTTGTTCTCGTTTTCATAATGTATAGCATTTCGATATATTTCTGTGAACACCGTCTATTCAAAATTTCGACCTTGGTCTGACTATAGTTCTAGTAGCTCTGCTGATTAATTCGTATACCAACACTTCAGTGATGGTTGTGGCGTCTTAATTTGGTAATTCATAGGCTTCAACCGATTTGCTGAAACAATCCAACACTAGAATAAATTTATTTCCACTGTCACTTTTAGGGAACGGTCGAGCTATGTCACGAGAAATTCTCTCTAAATGATTCCCGGCGTTATTCTGCCTCATTAATGCCTTCGATTCTTTTGCGGACCATTACTCGTAGCACATACCACTCATTTTTGCACGACTACAGTGATTGTAGTTCTGGATACTGCCTCCTTGACAAGGCATCATCATTGTGATGGCTACTTTATGCTCCGTCTCAAAGTCATATTGATGAAGCCGTTTAATCCATCTTACTACTCGGTTTTCCGGATTTAAAAAAAAATCAAGAAGCACTTTAGAGCAACATGATCAGTTCTCCAAAGAAATCTTTTGCCATACAAATATTTATAAAAATGTTCCGCAAGCTTAACAAGAGCAAGTAGCTCTCTCCTATTTGCGCAATAGTTGCAGTCAGGCTTTGATAACGCTTTACTAAAACAGCCGATAACTTTCTTAGTAATTTTTTAACTGTGACAGCACACTTTCAGTGCTGACATTACTCACAGCTAGCTGTATTCAAAATAAAGTTTTTTTTGTGGAAAGGTTAGTACTGGTGCATTTACCAAAGAACGTTTCAGATTTTTGAAAGTTTTTTGACACTTCGCTCCACTCAAAACTTCCACCATCTTCTGTTAATTGTATTAAAGACTTCGCAATGTTGGTACATAATCCCAAAATACTCTTAACTTTTTGGTACTGGCTTTTGACCTCTGGATCATCACTGACTACATGTCCAAGATTCTTCTTGAAGAGAGAGCACTTTTTCACAAATTTCAGATTGACGCTTCGCAGTCGTTGCAATAGCTGCTGTAAGTTTTCCAGCCGCTTCTTCAAATGTTTTTCTAATTACTGTTATGTTATCCAGATACACCAAACATGTTTTCTAGGATAGCCTATTAAGCACCGTCTCCATTAATCATTCGAAGGTCGTCCACTGCGGGTCTCCAGGTCTTCTGATCATTACTTTTTTCAATCTTCTAACCACAGGTTGACGGGAGTATGCAATGGGTTGGTTGGTACGATTTAAAGTGGGCTTTTTTTTGGCAGCATAACTCTTGATGAATTTGGTAAGATTGCTGACATACCAAGGCGCATTGTTTAAAACACGCAACGTCTTTAATTGGAAAAACTGCAAAATTTTGTTAGAATGATTTTGTTTAGCAACAGCAGCTTGCTTTCCAGTGTCGGTTAGGATTTACGCTAAATTAGCCAGTACATACTTTTTATCTTTAGATTAAGTTGTCTTTTGACTTTCCTGTGAGAATTTCAAGTTTAGATATTTCACCTCAGTTTTTAATGGGATGGACTGATTGTAAATGGTAACTTAGAGACACGTAGAATGTGTAATTTGAGTTGATTTACTGCCATTGATTGGGCCAGCTTTGTGGAGATTTAGAAGTTATTGGAGCTTTGGTATTATTGCAATACCATCTGGAAAATAGTCGTTAAGGTGCTGTCTGTGAGAGAAATGTCTTCAGTTTAGGGGAGCTAAAGGAAAGGACCGAGGACACTTTCCTGCAGGACACAGGAGCTAATTGTATGGTAGTTTGATGACGTGTTCTTGAACTGGACTTGAAAGTGTCTTTAAATTAGGTAGAATTTAGATGAGGAAGACTTGGTAAAGTAGCTTTCTTTTGATTTGAATGCCGTATTGCATTTGTTCAACGCCACACTCTTCCCCCTTTCTCCAAACTTGGGACCAGCAGTAAGACTGAACAAATTAGATCTTTCAGGACTTACATACACACATTGTAAAAGACAATTACATTTTCGTCCCTTCGGTGTTGAAGCTATTTGCCTTTGGGGACTTGAAACCATGAAAGTCAGTTAGTCAAAGTTGTAAAACTTGTTCTCGTTTTTTCTTCGTGAGAGTTTTTCCTACTATTCTGGTTAATATTTCAACAATGTTGTGGATTTTAAGTCCAGGATCAGTTTCTCCACTCCTAATGACAATATGAGGTAACAAAGATATAGTCACAATATTTAATATCTTCAATTTTTACATTTTGCCCTTTGAACATGATACAGTACGCATGTAACGCAAAATTTAACGGTGAGATCGAGACTTACGGCTGCGCGACTTGCAACTCTTGCGGGACTTGCTCCTCGTGGCCGACCTGCGCACAGAGACGCTTCTCTTGCCGCACCGGCTACACACCCTCCTCCTGCGAACAATAGTTTTTGGGGCCTTCGCCGCCATGCGCTTGTAGGGCTCGCGCTGGGTCGTGTCCATCTTCCTCCACACGATGCCGGCCAGGCGAGCGAGATCGATCACGTTCTTATTGCAGTTCCTGCTCCTGAACTCGCGGAAAAAGTTGAGGAAGGGGTTGCGCGTCACTGGGCCCTGGTTCATTTTCTTGGGCTGCCGGTCGGATATGTTGCTCCTGCTCCTGCAGTACGATTCTGACAGGTCGCGCAACCTGCTGCCCTCTCTGTGAAGGCTGGCGCGGGAAGGGCACCGAGAGCCGAGCCTGCACCGACGATGTGCGATGGAGCGGCTGCGGGACCTGTTGGAACTGCTGGCGGAGTCCATCGCTCCGACGAAGTGGGCCTGTTTCGCGATTAATTTGGACGCATAGTTGAAAGGCTTGTCAAATGGTTAAGGTTTTAGTACTTGTTGTTTGTGTGAATTGCTATAGAAACTAGATGACGTTGTCAGTTGTAAAGCTTTTCTCCTACAAAGATAAGAATAATTAACACATTCACTGCAGGGCGAAGACGGTTCAAAATATCATTGCTTGTATGTAATAAGCTGTTTACAGATGCAAGTAGAAAGGTTAACTATTGAAGTGTCAAACCTACCCCTTTGATCATTCAACGTGTCAACGCAAGTGCATCCACCGGATTATTGAGATCTTTACATAGAAATGCAAATTAGTTTTAGGAAAACATAACAGAAGCCACGTTTGCTTCTAAGATAATATAATAATTTTAAACTACCTCTGATCCCTCCACTCTACTTAAGTTCATAACACAATACATATCTATGATAAACTGCAGCTACTCTTGGAGTTCAAGCAGGTATTGAGTCGCACTTAGTTCTTGCTTAGATTTCACCAATTTCGTTTCCAAATTATGTTCTAAAGTAAATAATTTTAGTTATAAATGCGATAAATTTTCTAGTATTCTGCTACTCATACTAATTTATTGTGTTTACAGTGTTTTATTACAAACAAAACTGCAATATTGTAATTAATAATACAGGATGAAAGTCATTAAAGTGTGGATAGATCCAGGTTTGATTCTAGGTTCCTGATGTCTGGTAGAAGGCCCACTCACTTATTAAAAACAATTGAGTACCTGCAGTTGTTTATGCCACAGCGTTGAAACAGCACTTCACTACCTCACTTGGAAAGTAGAGAAAACGCTAGACAACAAAGAGATTCTTTTATGCGCCTTCTTGGACATAGAAGGAGCCTTCGACAATACATCTTTCAACTCCATAACCTTGGCCCTGAGAGGGCGGTGGCCTGGAGGAGACCTGCTGCAGGTGGACAGACTGCATGCTCAAAGGAAGGATGGTTTATTCGTAAATGTATGACGAAACTATTATGGTCCAGATAGCGGGGGGTGTCCTCAGGGAGGAGTTCTCTCCCACCTGCTATGGAACCTGGTAAGGGATGAACTTTTAAAGAATTTAAAAGGCGAAGGATTCTCCTCTGTAGGCTACGCCGATGACTTAGTTGCCTTGGTGGAAGGGAAATTTGTAGGCACGATCAGGGAATGGATGCAGAGGGCTCTGAACGTGGTAATTGAATGGATCAAACAGGAAGGCCTCAAGGTCAGTCCCGTAAAAACCAAAATTATACCCTTCACGCGAAGGAAAAAATTAGAGGGGCTTACACCTCTTTTCCTTGGCGAAAAAGAAATCACGACATCGGGAGAAGTAAAGTATCTAGGAGTCATTTTCGACTCTAAACTTACTTGGAACCGTCATATTCAGACAGTGGTGGACAAATCGGTGACAACTCTAGCAGTTGTCAGACGCATGTACGACAAGTCGTGGGGGTTAAAATCAGGTATAGTGCACTGGTTGTACACCAGAGTGGTTAGACCCTCTCTTACATACTCAGCTTTGGTCTGGTGGCCCAAAGTAACACAAGAAACCTAAAACTAGGCAAGGTACAGACTTGCCTGTTTGGGCATTACAGGAGCGATGAGAACCACGCCCACTGCAGCAATGGAGACTCTTCTAGACCTCCCACCCACTGCAGCAATGGAGAGTCTTCTAGACTTCCCACCTTTGCACATAGTAATTCAGGGGGAGGCAAGATTAGGTCACTACAGGCTGTATCATTCACTGCACAAGACACACACAGGTACAGGTCATACAAGAATAATTAATAGTCTGGGGGGGGCCTTTACTTGAAATGAGGACGGACCACATGACCTCAAAAATATGTGACTTTTCAAGATATCCTTGACCAACGACTTAAGTATCCTAATAACCTTCAAACCCCAAATCAAATAGATCAAACTATCTCACACGTAACAAAAACTATCACTGACAGTGTCAACAAGGCTACTACCACCACGTACAAACGAAGAGTACACATTGATCATTATTCACCCAAACACATAGTGGATCTAATTAAGCAAAAAAGCACACTGCGGAGGGAATGGCAGAGAACTAGAAACACCGTAACCAAAAATATGGTAAATAACTTGTCACATCGAATAAAGAAGGAGCTAGCTGCCCACCGAATAGAGACTTACGAAAAACATATTAGTAATCTTGAACCAAGAGATCCCGGACTATGGAAGACGACCAAACGTATCCTACGTCAGCCACAAGTGATGCCTCCAATTTCTTCAGGTGCGCAAACATTTAACACCGATGAAGAAAAAATGTGAAGCCTTCGCAGATCATTTAGAAAAAAACCTTCACATCTGAAAATCACGCAGATCCAACATTTAGAAATATAGCCATCAACTATATAGAAACTCACCAGCCAATCATAGAACCAAACTTCAAATCAACTTCACCTAGAGAACTCGCATCAATAATTAAAAGTCTTCCAATAAATAAATCGCCAGGATATGACAAAATACGTGCTTAAGGATTGGTTATTTTCCGAATGCATGGAAACATGCAATTATTCTACTGTTTCCCAAACCAAACAAAGTCAAGAAAGATATTACTAGCTATCGACCTATTAGTCTTCTAACTACAATCTCAAAGCTTTTCGAAAAGGTCATATATCGCCGGCTTAATGAAGAGGTAATAAAACTGAGTATTGTTCCCACCTTTCAATTTAGTTTCAAAAAAGGCCACTCCACCTGCCATCAAGTACAGCGCATGATTGAAACAATCGAACGAGGATTTGAAAGCAAACAATACGTTACTGCCTTGTTTTTAGACATAGCTCAAGCATTCGATCGAGTGATGACTAAGCGATGGCTTAAAATATAAAATAGTACGTCTTCAACTACCTGAGTACATAAAATCCATATTGTTCTCGTTCCTAGAAAATCGTACATATGCAATCAAGATACAGGCAAGCTTATCAACTACTAGAGCTATACATACAGGGGTTCCACAAGGGAGTATTCTAGGTCCCATTTTATTCAACATCTACATGCATGACTTTCCTGTTCCCAATGCAAACCTAGCAATGTTCGCAGATGACACGGTCGTGTTAACTAGAAATCAAAACTTAGAGCAAGCAATAGCCGACTTACAAACTGCCGCCAATACACTAAGCAGATGGTTCATGAAATGGAATCTATCAATTAATCGTTCCAAGTGTACTACGAAAATATTCACACTTAGAATTATCAAAAATCCAACGTTAATTACAATCAATGGAATGCCAAAGACGAGCCCGTGAAATATCTGGGTATCCATCTCGATACCCGGCTCACATGGAAATACCATATATTAAAAAAGCTGAACGAAGGCCACACGCGTTTAATCCAGCTCTACCCAATCATAAATAAAAAGTCCACTATGAAAATCGAATGCATAACGCTCTTGTATAAATCTCTAATACGTCCATTGATTCTGTACGGATGTGTGATATGGGCTAACACTTCCAAAACCAATCTCAACCGAATCCAGACGTTACAAAATAAAATTCTTCGAACAACAGTCAACGCCCCGTGGTTCATTACAAATCAACAACTTCATCACGAATTAAACATGCCCACAATTCAAGAACATATTGCAAAACTGACTAAAACCTTCCATGGCAACCTTACCAACTGCAATGGTGCCACCTTCTATGAACTAGCCCAAAGAAGTATTCATAGACGATTAAAACGAAAATTACCCCAAGACATATACTTGAGTGATAGTGGTGATGACTAAGTGCGGACTAATCTCCAAATAACTATTTGATCAAAATACGTAAGTGATAGTCTTGATGTCTAAGTGCAATTAATTCTCAATTAACTATGTGATCAAATGGTAAATCCAAATGACTATTAACACAGCTATTTCAAGTGGTTATTAGGTACCATTCTGTTATTTCCCTTCGTTAAGTATTAATTGTCAAACGTACTTTGTATAACAATGTATATTGTTGAGCAGGTAAAACTTCTATTAAAAAAAAAAAATTTGTGACAACTTTCTATTCGAGGTGATAATGCAGGATCAAAATAGGAGCGAGACTTTTAGGCAATCACCTGGTAGTCTAATCTGGTACACAGATGGTTCTAAAACCGAGCTGCGTACCGGAGCTGGAATATATGTCGAGGCTCCCAGGGTAGAGCTAAGCTTTTCCCTGAGTCAGTACGCTTCTGTGTTTCAGACAGAAATATGCGCCATATTACAGTGTGTGCATGAAAATGGTAAGGGGGCTTACAGGAGCAAGCGGATATATATTATATCAGACAGCCAGGCAGCTTTAAAGGCTTTATCAAGTACAAAAGCATCATCTAGACTGGTATGGGAATGCATCAACAAACTCAATGCACTGGCAGAACATAACTTAGTAAAACTGTTATGGGCACCTGGGCATTGCGATATCTACGGCAATGAGAATGCCGATGAACAGGCCAGGCAGGCTTATATAGACCCAGAACCTGGATTAGGAATCTCACGAAGTGCTGCCCGATGCTTTATTAAAAAGAGGACACGCACTCATCATCGAATGTACTGGAAGAACCGACCAGGACATTATTTCAACAAAACCTTTAATAAGGGACCTTGTCAAAAGAGAGCTGCAGAACTCCTTAACTTAAGTAGGCCACAGCCAAAGATAAGCGTAGGGTTTCTTACAGGACATGAGACTGTAAAAGAACACCTCTGGAAAATTGGCAAATTCAATCGTGACCTTGGATTCAGACTTTGTAACAAGGAACCAGAAACAGCCTTACACATCCTATGCAAGTGTGATGCGTTGTGTAGGAAAAGGTAACATACATTCGAGAAACAAATCCTGGAACCGGAAGATTTCCAGACACACCCTGTATCTGCCGATTCAGGGGACATCAACTACAGATTGGTTGTGAATTTATTTAATTAGGGTAATCACAATAAGTCATAGGTTGCAGTGAACATGGATCCATTAAGGAAGACATACCCTGAGCGCAAAAAACGCCATAGCGTTAGGAAACATAAGGGAGCCTTGACCTTCCCTTCACTAATCAATATTCTTTTGCAGGGTGCAAAGCCTCTTAGTTTGCAATTACTAGAAGTAACAAGTCCATTAAGCGAAGCAGTCAACTTACCAGCAGTCGATGTTTGTAAATTATTTATGGTATAATAAACCACAAAAACTTCTGTAAAATGGGGTGCGGCATGCTAAATAAAGGAGCATCTAATTTTTTAATGTTTATGTAATTTTAAATACGTTTACAAATGGTATATACTTGCATTCTAAGCCACAAAACATCTCTGTACATTTGAAACGGTTATAAAAATCATAAAGGCAAATGCTTTCAAATATAACTCCATTTTCATACACAGCTTACTTGTTACCGTGATTTTGGCATGAAAAATATACTATAAATATATAACTTCTGTATCTTACAACCGGTAAATAGAATATTAACGGCTATTTAGGAAAAATAAAGTACGTTTGCATCCTAAAAAGCATTTGCTTCCAACAGAACGAGAAGAAACCTACAACTAGATACTGTTGAGTAAAGATAACTATTGCATTTTTGTGTGTACATTTATCCTGAGGAATTTTCAATCTACTATAGAGATTATAGTACGCGTCCGTGTAAATGGGGTGATCGGAATTTTGATGCCATCGCAGTGTGTCGAAACTTCCAGTTTGAATTTTTGCTCGCAACTCCTGTACCTTAATCTCTATACGCATTCTACTGAAATGTATGCAGCAGCCGCATTTGCAGAAAAACTGACGACTCCAAAACAATCGCAAGGTCGAACGCGCCGAGCCTCCACTTCGTATAAATGCGGCGGCCGCCGAGAAGTTTCACTTAGCAGAACTTGATAACAATTTTATTCTGTATAAAACTCTGACATGTATTTGTACCTTGCAAACAGCACTACTGTTCTTGAAAATATATTTCACCATTTAATGGTTAATCATTACTTTGAGGGTTACATCTGTTATATACATATTGACAAAATATGTTTCAACCATCTACAAAACGAAACTTTTACATATATATCATAATGTAATTGTAGTAATTACTGTATAATGGTATTTCATCAACCTGTGCGCCCAAACACGCCGGTTGCAGGCTTGCTAGCTACAAAATGATTGCTGTTGCAAATGAGCTAATCAAGAGGTGAGTGGTGCAGGTGTGGCGCAAGCCGCCCTGCTTGTGCAGAAACATACAGAAATCTTTTGTTCGGAATTTCGTACCATGCATCCCTACTACATTTACCGCATCAGTAAATTTTCTTCTCTTTTTTTAACTGCCTTATATCAGCATTACGCAAAGTTTGTAATTGCTTCTCGTTTTCCATCTTCATACGTTTGAACAAAGTTATGACGTAAAGCTCATAACAGGCAATGTTGCTAACCAATTTGTATAAAATTGAATTTTGTAACCTATTTCAATCAGTCTCAGTTATTAGAAGCGATTTTCCCTTATTTCTACCGTCCGGCACAGGACGCCCTGTTGTATCAGTTCCGGACAGTTATCACAATCTCAATCCAATTCAATTTGTTCTTACTACCTATGTTATAAAAAATTTCAATCAATAAAAACAGTACTGATCCAATAGTCAATAAGGGCTTCATAATATAATAATATAAACAATGTTCTTTTGCCAATTCTTGGATACAATGATAATAATTATAATAATTACAGGTTATTCTCTTTTATAGCACAACTAAAACGTTAGGCTTACAATTACAATATTTAAAAAACTTCATTATGCATTAAAATATAATATGCATCATGTAACAAAATCTCTCGCATCACTCAATCATCAGCGTCGTCATAACATCACTCATACCGTTACTTATTAATCCCAAAATCGTGCAAGTTGTACTTTGTTCTATGTAGTATAAAAAGAAATAAAAGAACTACGGCAAATACATGACCAACAGAAAACAGGTTTACGTACGTTTAACGATTAATTGTACTTTTGTTATGGAATAATTGCGTCAGCAGGGGCTAGAGGGTCCTTGCAGAGATTTCAGGATAACACTTAATATTTAGGTATTACATAATTATTCAACAAAACGAAAACATTACTTTAGGAACTACAAATGTATACATGTAACGTGCACGCTCGCACACACTCAGTTTGTCGCGTGTTTGCAGTACCGGTGAGATGTCGCGGAGGTGTGAACTGTAAATGGTCCAGCATGTATGTGCAAGGGTCAGATGAACCAAAGCAACTTTATACATAGTCATAATAATAATAATAATAAAAATAATTACGTGCGGACTGTACAAATTAATTGCTACGACTGATAAAAACGGAAAACTGTATAATTAAAGAGTTCGTTGTCGTACAGAGTGTTGGTGAAGCAAGGGCACGTGGAAAAATGTACAAATATAAAATATTGTCTTTATTATACACTGTCACAGTTTGTATATGTAAAATAATTGACTTGATTGCTTTGGCAATTCGGGCAGTAGATTGTATTGCGGTAATGTGTCCCCATGCTCGACCAACACCCAGCACACGCGCCTTCGTGTGGCAGAGGAAGAAGTCAGAATAATCACAACACCAATAATTCCAGATTGATCAGACTATACAGTTGTAAAAATATGGAGGAAGCTAATGTAAAACCTATGTAACTATGGAATGGATAGGGCAGTGGCTTGAATCATTTTATCTTTTAACTGACTTTTCTTCTTGGATAATACTTATAAAAAATCACCGAGGTGTGATATTTGGTACCAGTTCAACGGAGACATTGCGTAACTCGTAACATGTCCAATAACAATCATTTATACACGTTTCATCCACACAACATAAATAATCGCCTTGCTCGCGCGACCTCGCAACTAATAACCTGCTCGCGCCGCCGTTCCCGAGCTGCGCGCCTCGGACCGCGGCGAGGCTCAAATCTTGAGTTCCTCGGACGCCCTGAAGTTGGCGAGGGTCTTTTGATCCGCAGTGCGGTGAGTCGGGCTGTGGCGTTGTGATACCAGCACTCCTTCATCAGCTTCGACATCACGTGCAAGGCTTCGCAGCTTTGCCAGCGGTTGGGTATGCTCGGCCGTTGCCGGTCCACACATACCACCCTTCAAATAAAATTGATCTGTGTAGGAATCTGCATTTTTACTTTTCAAATAATTATATTCAATCCTAGTGATATATTATGGTGGGGCACAAACTATTTGAAACTTATAACAACAAACCAATTAACTAGAGCCTAAGAAATTTTTTGTAAATAACCTTAGTCGCAAACATGAATAGATTTTATTTTGTTGTGATATTCCAGTCACATAAAATTATTCAAGATAAAAGCATTCTAAAGGGTCTTTCATTAAGCGCTTCCTATCTTTAAATTTAAATAAAACAAACTGTGTGTGAGATACCATCGAAATTTTTTATTCGTTTGAAAGGCCTATCGATGTCATTATGTATGGAATATAACATCACCACTTCGCTGGGTGGTGCGCATTCAAAATGTCCAATTTTCCAAGACTCTGGCGCATAAATCAGGCTGAATTTGACCGATGGCACGGGTTATGTTGGCTTTGAGGGCCGTTGTGGCTTGTGGCTTATTCACATAGACATGCGACTTAAGAAAACCCCACAAGAAAAAGTCTAAACAGTCAAATCGCACGATCTCGGTGGCCAGTTCACATCACATCCACGTGAGATGACCATGCCCTCAAATCGCTTGTGCAGAATGTCCAATGTGGCATGAGCTGTGTGGCACGTAGCGCCGTCCTGTTGAAACCACATGTCATTGGTGTCCATATCATCCAATTCAGGCCAAAAGAAGTTGGTAATCATCGACCTATAGCGCTCGCCGTTGACGGTGATGGGGCCTGGCCAACGTCGTTCTCAAAGAAATATGGACCGATGACACCGGCAGTCCAAAATTCACACCAAACAGTGACTTTTTCGGGATGTATTGGACGCTCTTGGATCTCATGTGGATTGGAATCGTTCCAAATTCAACAATTTTGTTTGTTGACGTACCCATTCATCCAGAAATGGCCCTCATCGATGAAGATGATTTTTTGATGAAAATTAGGGTCAGTTTCCAACTGCTTCAGGGCCCATTCAGCGAACACACGTCGTTGTCTATGGTCGTTTACCTTCAGCTCCTGGGTCAGTTGAATTTTGTACGGGTGCAGGCCCAAGTTGTACGGGTGTTGGTTGATTCTTTACTGAACAGTGGACTCAAATTTATCTGCGAATAGTCCTCTTGGTAGGGCGATCATGGCGACCGTAAAATGGGCGAAGCGTGCGAAATGTTGCCTGAACAGAACACCCATTTTGTTAAAAAATTTTTATCATTTGCACGTGTTGTTGAACGCTATATCCGTCCATGGTGATTTGGCAAAACAGACTGAATAAATGACAGCCAATTCGACAGATGTAGCTTCAACAATATGGCCGCTATCAACTGTCAAAGTTCGGAAGTCCCTATTGGAAGACCCTTTACACTTAGGTCAACTCAACTACATTAAGAGAGTTTGATCTTGTGTTTTATTTAGTGTTGTCAAATCAAACTTGCTTAAAGTTAAACGACAGATTTCACAAAGTGATTGTAATTTTCAATACTAAAACCATTTCTCCATTAGCAAAACCAATTAAACTAATAGCCGCTACGAAATGAGTATTATAATGATGTATTGCTTCGTAAAGTCTGTAGTATTTGTATGGTTAACTGTAAGCAGCAAATGTGATGATTTGAGAGGAGAAAGGGCTATTATAGTTTAATTTTTTTTTTGCAAATATCACATACCTTATGATTTTTGTCTTTATACTTTAGATCTGAATAATATTGACGGATAATAAACATAGTAACTTTAGAAAATTAAACATTGTTTTATAATTTATGAATGGATCACAAGTTCATATCAGGCCCTATTGAACCACAAACATTTTTTTTAGCTAGCCTTTTTCACATTTTTAGCGCCTTCGCGCGAGTGCTCATACACAAACAGACAAAAGAAGAAAGAGAAAAGTAGAAGTGAAAACGGAACAAAGAGAGAAAGTGAGATGAAGAGAGGGGACGATAGTAAAGAAGTAAAGGAGTGATGAGAAGAGGAAGAAAGGGGGGAGAGGGAGGATAAAGGTTGAAAGGGGGAAATCTCTGATGATCCTGATTAGGTGGTGAGTAAAACCCGACCCAAGTTACCTTTAATACTCCAATGCAAGGCTTCTACCCAAATATATTACTGTGGCGGATATCAACTTTTGACTTTTCTCTATTTTCCATGATTTATGAACGAGTCCAAATCTTTACGAGTTGTGTAAAAAAACACTTGATTCCAGAACAGTGATATTGGTGGGTCTTATAATCGCCAATTGTTTGTTTCGCTTTTTTGATTCTGTCACCTCTTTCAAGGCGAATATTGTGAGCACCACTACTTTAGTCGCTAAGATTAGTTTACCGTTTCTGATTTGGTTTACTCATCTTAGGATGAGAACTCTCATTTTGATGAAGAAACGCTGTTCCAAATTAGTCACTGACCAAATTATGCCTTCTTCATCCATGTAAAGTGATTCAAATGCAGTTTTTTAAAAGTATATTTCTAGATGACAGGGTCATTTTGAATGTACCTTCCCAGATGTAATTTATAGAATCTATAAATTACATCCATAGCGCAATGCGCTCGCTTTTCTACAACTACGATATCCCCCAAGGTATATGTACATAAATTAATGTTTTCTACCGTTAAAAAACATTTACAAACATATTAATTGGGCTAAAAAGTCTACTCCATAAAACTGCAAAAAATGTTTGTGTGTAACTAGCATTGCCACACTTCCTATAGTTATGAGCGATTTCAAAGGTCAATACCTCATTCGAACCGGTTTGTTACCTAACCTCGCGTAAAGGTTTTAGATTTTCGATTTAGTATCGTGTGGTCCGAATTTAGAAACTCTTGGGGCAGACATCTTTAGAAAACATCTAAAAAAAATCCATAATTTTGTGGCAGCGACAGACAGACCGACAGACATATAGGATTCAGTAACGAACTTTTTAAGTTCGTTGACTTAGTGACGGTCCCGTGTTTTCACTTTTATACTCGTGCGAGTGTGATATTCATGGTGTTGAAGGGACGTTGTTGACGTTACCGGGATGGTAGATAACGCAATCGGGCTAGCTGCTGACGTCAATCGGGTCGTAGCAGATAATATTTCAGGTTTTTTGACGTCACTCGCTCTTTCCTCTTATCGCGGTTTGTTTTTTGCCCCCTAAGATCAATAAACCAAGATTTGGGTAAATCGAGTTCGGCGTCCGTTAAAATTATTTTTATATTTATAAATAAGTTCAGTTCGAGCTTTCAAACCGAGCGGATGTGTTACGTAATTAGATCGCGCTGTGTGTGACAGTGTTTAATTTGATAGTGTACGCAGCCCTGTATTGTAAAATTTCCGCCAATCGGACTTGCGACGCACCGATGCGTGGATGGGGCCCGGGGCCCAGCGCCCGTCACCAGTGTGGCCTAGGCTGCCTAGCCTGCAGCTCTTTGCCGCCCTTCTCGTCGCCACTACCGCTATTCTAAGGGAAAGAAGCATTGCAGTGGATTCCTCGCCGTCGCAGCAGAGTCGGGATAGTAGCCTTTATCCAGTGTCTAATAACAGGAATTGCTATTCTTGTCGAACTTATATACGGTACGGTCTTATCACCTGCGCTATCGCCTCAAACGCATTTGTTTATCGCTACATCGTTCAATAACGCGGCTGCAGCTCCAATACCCCCCGCTCCCGGGAAACACGTTGCAGGCAGACTTCCCAAGCATTACAGCATCAGCATTAGTATTTACACTCCGAATTTAACCATCAGGTAAGTCAACCTGTAGTACCCATTTCCAGCTACATAGTGGCAACATTCTGCCTACCAACCAACACCTATGACAAACCAACAAGCTCCAGGATGGACCACAGTTACTTCAAAACACAAGAGGCATAACACACAAGAAGAAGCTACTCGCATAGTGACGCAAAAAGTCGCCACAGCACAATCGCCACAAATCAACTTAGATAATTGCTTCCAGGCACTGCCGGATCCTGATAACGCAATGGAAGCCGAAGCAAACAAATCCGCAGTTCTGAAAACGATAAAACTGCCGCCAATTTTTATTGCAGATGTACTAAATATTAATCCACTGACACAAGAACTGAATGCTATCGCTATCGAAAAGAAATACACTTTCAAAATTATCGCCAACTGCCAACGCCTTGCTCCAGAACAAAGAAACACATGCTCAAAAGGACCAGGAAGTCTTATATTTCCTGTTGTAATGAAGACTGCAAAGAACTCTTATCAGTACAGTTCAAATGGAGATTCTCAAATGGGACAAAAACTTCTGGACTTTCCCAATGGTGTTAGGGCAGCAAAATAGGAATAAACTGTTGAGTACCTCAATTTTACTTGCAGTAGCGGAATAGTATGGAATCTTCTTGGAAAGCTTGGAGCAACCTTCACAATTACTGGTAATAATAACTCGCTTAATCCAAAGTCTATTGTGAACGGAATAAAGTTATACTCAAGTTTTAAGATACCTAAACAACTTAAGCGATTCTCCAAAATAAGACGTAACACTTGCTAATATTACAATCAACTACTGTCACTGAACTAATTATAGCCATCAAGGCAGTATGATGAAGGAAGACAGCAGGCTTAGACAACGCACACTCAAATTTCATGAAAAATCTAAAAAAAGCTATATTCTGTTTATTATACTTCTACAGTGACACCATACAAATAAATAAATAAAAATTTAAGAACAATGTCGTAGTTATACTAAAACCAGGTAAAACCCTAAAGGATCCCAAGAATTATACAGGAATTGCTCTTCTAACTGTCTGCTACAAAATCTTTGAAATAATTTTATACAACCGTCTGCTACTGTTAGTCCACAATCAAATATCAAAAGAGCAAACTGAAAGTATGTCTAGCAGAAACTGTTTTCACTAGTTACTAGCCCTAACCACTTACAAAGAAAGCAAATTTCAGAACAAGTTGAAGACCTGTGTTGTGTTCCTAAACCTGCCTATAATTTGGTCTGAAAAGGTTTCTTGCATAAGCTATATAATTTAATGCCTTGTGAGAAATTATTATTATTCATGAATAAAATGTTAAGTGATCTTTACCAAGTCCATCTAACAGTTTCAGAAATCTAAAAAATGGTTTACCACAAAAGTCTGTATTGCCCCCTTTCCTGCTTTTTAACATCTACGTATCTGGCCTATCATTTTATAGAGATTTATTTGTGCCAATGACATAACTTTGGCTAACCAAATTAATAACTTTAAAACGCAGACAACACTTACAGTTGATCTCAAGAATATGCACTCTTATCTTACTCAGTGGAGCCTACAAGTAAAACTAGCAAAAGCGTGTGCTCGTTCCATCTGAACAACTATTCATTAAACTATAACCTAAACGTTGCACTCAAAGAGACCCAACTTCGCCATAATCATACTTCAAAATATCTTTGAAAATCACATGTAAATGCTGAACTACTCCAAATGTTGACACCAGCTCTAGTCTACTCCACTGCAAAGTATTGTTTTCCTGTATAGATGATCAGCAAGCACATGACTCTAGGACATCTGCTGAATCAAACCCATGCCCACGATAATTGGTAATACAAAACCTACCCCCATACAGTGGCTCTTTCTTTTGAGCAACATTGCTCTATATTTCTCATGTACGAAGTATAGCGCCCTTCAAGCAACACTATAAAAGAATACTCACGGATGTTGAGTGGTTGGGAGAAGGGAAATCAGCGATACGAAAAATAAAAGCGTTATACAGTTACCATAGGTAAAAGTAGCAGGATTTAATCTACATCACAGAAAATGGCACAACCTCTATAGAATACGGACGGGCCAAGAAATTTTCAACAAAAACATAACTTGCTGAGGATACTCCAAGTCTTCGGAATGTAACTATGGCCAAGCTGAGGAATACTCCAATCAAATATCTGATATGAGAATGCGCAAAATGCTTCAAAAAGTCCCTAGAATTAATTAAGGGCAAAAGCACAGCAATCAGTGATCGAAAACTTGTACGCTTCTTTTAATAGATTTTTATGTTACTTGTTACATGTTTTCTTTTATATTAGTTGGTGTGTGAAATGTGCAATACTCTCTTGCTCATATGAAATATATATGTATACTAATATACAAATTTGCACTCAGGGAGGCCAATGCTAATAACTTCTCACCTTCGCATCTCTTCAATGGTCGGATCCGACGGCACAGCATCATAAAACGGAAGTTGGTATTCGTCATAAATACCGCCTACATTACACCTCCGCGCAATCTCCCAAAATATGAGGCCCAGAGCGTAGACATCGGCCCTCTTGAAGGAGTCAAAGTGCTCTATGTTCATAGTTTCATCTAGCACCTTGCAAAACAATATATCATAGTCAGCTTCAAGTATAATTCCGATTTCCTAACAGACTTACCTCAGGTGCCATGTATCTTTTAGTTCCTACCCGATTATTAAGAGGTATATCAACAGTGTTTGTGGTAACATCATGACGGACAGCCAGACCAAGGTCTCCAATCGCGCACGTGCCGTTTGACTTCACTAAGATATTCTTAGATTTTAGGTCACGGTGCGCTATAGCAGGTTTACCTAGAAAAAACGGTTTTGAATTAATTCCAATTCACGCAGCGCAATGCCAGTTGGTATACCTTGAGTGCCCATTATATCCATATGCAAATGAGCAAGACCCGTAGCAATAGAAAGTGCCATCTTTATCATAGCACCCGTATCAAAAGTGTTCCTTCCGAGGTAGTCAAAGAGAGACCCATATTCGTGGTAGTCCGTAATCAACCACAGCTGAGTCCATGTGCCGTTATCTGTACAAAGAGAGCTAGCTTACGAGCCGTCGACGTTAAAACCCCATCGGGCATCACCTTTGTTGTCGGCGGCAATGAATCCCAAGATGTTGTCGTGGCGCAGCATGACGGTCTGATAGATCTCGGCCTCCCGGAACCACGACCTTTCCTCTCTGGAGCTGAAGATCTTCACGGCGACGTTCTCGCCACGCCAGCGGCCCCGCCACACCTCCCCATACCTACCTTGCCCGATGATCTCCACCAGCTGGATCTGCCGCGCAATGCTGCGCTGCACCAGAAGCGGCAACCCTAGAAAACCGCCGCAGCGATGACTACGAGCCTACACTCCCGGAAGGGCTGCTCACCTGAGCCGCTGCCGCTCGTAGTCATCTCAATCATGTGCTTGAGGCTGACACCGTTCAGTATGGGGTGGTCGGGGGCCTCTATGCTATCCTCCAGCCCCAAGTGATGGTGCGTCGCGCGCTTGTTCTGCCAGTGGTAGTAAAGAACCAGCCCGATCACGCACAGAATTAGCGTCGGTACCACGAACAATGCCGCTATCTCAAACGTGCCCATTGTAATATTTGACGATGATAAATCTAATGTTAACACATTTATGTTAATTTTTTAATAACTGTAAGTCGCACTGATAGTATTTGTCTGATAGATATTGAATAGAAGCATCTCCCAAGCGTTAATATTCAAAGAAAACTAAAAGTAGTGTTAAAGTAGAAGTTTTTTTGCTAGACTCTACAGCATGCATTCTTCACTGAAGACGAATTGATAACAATGTGGTACCGGTATTCCTGATATATTGTTTAATTCAAATTTTAAGCTTCATAATAAAATATACAAAAAATACATATGCAGCACCACTAACTAAAATAATATAGGACAACAAAATTCTTAAAATTCCAAGCAACAGTAGTCAGTTTACCAAACCGTGTAGATCCCCTACAGAGTCGATGGATTACTTTTTGAAAATCTCAGTTTTCAAAAAATGAGAGTAGCAATTACCATTTTGGAATTTCTAGGTGTTGTATAACGTACATAAATATATCCCGGACACATCTATTCACGTTAAACCGGGCAAATCTCGCAAGTTCAGAGTTGTAGGATTGATTATTGGAAGCGTGAAGAAGAGCTGGGAGGCTCGAATCACCATTTAAATCGTCGACAAAAATATGGTAAGGAGTATTTATTAGGAGAATTCACGATTGAAGAATTAATGCTTCCTCAAAGTTTTCAACCACCCATTTGAACGCTGTCATCTATTCTCTGCAAAACCCCATGGCAGGCACCTTTCGTGCAAAAATGAGAAGAACGGTAAGGTGAGAGTGCAATAGGCGAAACACCATTTGACCTGGACTCGTGTGGAGTGACATGGATTTGACGCCCCAAGAACACTTGCGACGACTTCAAGTACCCAATTGCCATCGCCAAACATGCCCTTGGAAATGTCATGGTATGGAACTGTTTCTTCTTCAAGGGAATGTGTTCCTTAATACCCCTGAAGGCACGATGGCCTGTCTAGAGTAAAAGGAGATCTCAAAAAGGAGTTGCTTCCCTGGGCGCGCCATGCTCATGGATGGACGTTTCCTTTTCAACAAGATAATGATCCAAAGTACGAGAAGATGTTAGACAACGAAGTAGTACTTTATTCATTATAGATTACTTGCCATAAGAATGTTTGTTGATTCATATATTTGGTGGAAATCACCTTGGCGTGTTTGTAAAACAATCGACTTTTTTATCGGTGATAATCTAATGTTTCGAGTTATGACAGGTACAGATAAATGTTGCAAACTTATTTATTTGTTGTGTACATTCGAGAAAACACGAAATTGAAGGAGATTAATATAATTTTGGTCGGTAGTGCAGTTTCAAATTACAGATTGTACTTTCTGTTCTGACGTCGTTGTCAGTGCCCTTTCTGAAAAATTCGTGTTTCATTTCTACACAAGGAGTACCAGCTGAGGTTACCGAAATATTTTGAATTACAAAACAGGATGCTGTGTCTTGTTTTTCCAATTCATTAGGAATTTTGAAACTTTTGAAAATACTTTATAACCGTGAAAGTAAAGAAACATGGAAAATAAATGAAGTTCAGCAAGATTGAAAATGAAACCACAGAAAATTGAAAGTTCAAAGTGAATGATGTTATAAATAAGGAAAAAATCAAAACGACGTCTTTGTAGACTATAACAGTCAAAACATTTAGAAATATGATGAGATACAACATAAGTTTTTGGAGAAACTAAATGTTTGAAACAATAGGCAGATATTTCACTGATTTAAATTTGTGATATGTGACTAAGAAACCTAACATTTGGGATATAGAACACAAACACTGGAAATTTTCTTATGGAGTAATGAATCAGATCTTAGCTATGACCTTGATATGCATAATTACATGATTTGATGCAATAGACATCGTAGTATAGTTAGGTGGGTCTACTTTTTTATGTTTACAAATCATATTTCATAGATACTTCATTAAATTGTTCATTCTTTCTGTATAGAGTACACACGAGTCCGTGTGCACTACCATCATCTGAATGATTGTTGTATGTCTATCCATCCAGAATCCGGTTCTCAAAACCATCCAAAAGTTTATTACTTATACAACTGCGTCAAAAGTTATGGAAAGTCGACTATCCGTGGCTTTTATAACTATGAGCTGGGACAGAGACGCTGGTTACAAGCTCCGGAAGATCTTTTGGTGCGACTAACAAGAAAAAAGATTAGGACTCGAAAAATTTATTTTTTTTTGTCAAACCCCTTCCTGTTCACTCGTTTTTCTTTTGGTTTATTCATTAACAAATCACATTTTTGCTTAATTAAAAATATTGTAAACGTGTGACTGCATAGTATATAGGCCCACTTTCTATTGAACTCCAAATTATGGCTATTGAGTCTAGCAGTAAAAATATAAACCGACTAATACCAATAAGAAAACAACACAACAAGCACAAGCAGAAAACGGTCAAGCGTAGCATGCGAAGAAGCGGTGGTGAAGCTAACAGCAAATTATTCGGGTCAACTGACGGCTCTTACATCATGGAACGCAATGGACAACACAAATCCGAAGCACCTTCTATGGGCAGCCGTCTGCAATGTTAATCTCTTCTGCGGTTACGAGTCGTTCAATAGTTACTCCCTCGGTTGTTACACACTGCCAAAAATGACTGCGGACATCACAAAACGGCCCTAATCTACACACTTGTTCGTTTTTTGTCATTCTTTTAGTTGTCCAAAAGTTGCGTTTATACAATAGTTACTTTTAAGGTTGTGAATCTTTGAGAACCGCTGAAAATGCAATTACTCTGTTTTTCATTTAAAGAGAATAACTTTACGACTCGCGGGTGTTTGTGCCTCATTTATCAAAGTCTACAAATGATTGTCGGCTTAAAAAAATTATCTTGCATTATGCAATTTAATTAACGCCCCTTTGTTTACCGCAACATTTGGTTTCCCAACACGGCTTATTGCCGAATTACGGTTGATTTCTTAGAAAATTATTTATAGGAAAGCAAACACGATAACGCTATTTGACAATGCATCGTTGCGTCCTAAAACTTTACATCATTTAAAGTATCAATTAAACTGTGGTGTGTGTACACAACGCTATCGTCTAGTGAAGCCGACCGATAATAGGGCACAAACAGACAAACATGTAAGATCACATGCATTTCAAAAATGTTTTTGAATGCATACGCGCTTTGTGAATGTGGCCGTCTATTTGCAAAATTTGCAATGATATATATTACTTACATTTGAATGCAAATGAAAATATAAAAAAGAACAAGAACAAAGAAAACCGTACAAGCAAATAAGAGTCGGTTGTTCTAATTTTACAACGAAAATGCAAGTCAAAAATAAATTAGCCAACACAGTTTCAAATACATTCGCTTCACTCAAAATGCAGCGTCGTATTTATCTAAACGGAATTGCTAAAGCAAACAAATAATTTTAATGCGTCAGAGTCTTACTTAGAACTTCTGATACATGTCGTATCTACATGCGTAAACAGAATTATTTCCGATTCTTCCAATATAATTGAACATAACTCTCATTTGTATTTTTGTTATCAAAAAATCTACTACCAAAAACTTCTTCCCCTATTCGTTGGAAGTATTTATTTTGACCTGTCGATTATTTTCAATTTTACCTTTTTAAGGGGGGGGGGGGGGTTCCACGAGTTATCTTTACAGTGGCTTTGGGATCATGATACACGCATCAAATATTCTGTTTATATTTTTTCTTTCAAGTTTCTCACGGGGGTGAATGAAAAGACTAAATTTTGAGAAGGCATAAAGCACACCTGGTGAACAACTCTATTAAAAAGAAAATTTTGAGGGCGAGAAGCAGTTGAAAATAAAAGTCAGAAAAGTTGCGCGAGGACAAGCGTATCGAGGAGAATATTCGTGTTGTTCGCCGTCTTCTCAAGGATAACCGCTGATTAACGGTTGCCAAAATTGCTTTTGAGGTTAGAATAAGAAGCTACGGCAATATAAAATATTATCCTACTTCACAACAAAATCGGGGATTTGTTTTGGCCTACACTAGAGCATTCTCCCCAAGGTCCGAATTTATTATCTTGTGGTTTGGACCACTAAGAGAAACACCTGAAGTTAGATTATGTAGAAAAAATATTGTACTTTTATGATGCTTCAATCATTTTAATTTATATCTTATTCGCCCTCTTCTTTATCGTTTTCAACATCGTTTTCTTGTAGATCAATTAATCTATTCCCGAAAAAGTTCCTTTATATCAATTTTCATTCCACCCATTTCTGTTCCAGTTCTGGATCTCACAACTCTCATGTTGTTGGTTTATTTTCTTCCAGCGTTACAATTGTCTTTCACATCTCCATCTTCGAAGTTCCCATTTTGTCATAAATGATAGAATTTCTGTTATATGAAGATGTTTTCTGTACAACGTAAAATAATCTCATTTCAGTTTTATGTAAGAAAAGCTGCAACTATTGTACTAAATCACAACTAATCTCTGGAGAATATAACTGACTTTTGACGAACATTTTTAACATTCTTAGGATACGAGGGCCGATTTCACCCTAGCAATAACCACCGCACAAACTCTTCAATTGACCTTCTCAACGATCGTTCATGCATTTGCATTTCTATGTTGCGCATAAGTCATTGGGTTAATTTTAGTAGCTGCAGTTGTCAAATTTTCTGCAATTGGCAAATTCTGGAACGGTGTCAAAACTAAAAGTTAGCCGAATGTGTAGACACATTGCCATACGAGCGGAAAGAACAATTTAAAAAAATGGAGTTCGTCGGCAAAACGGGGTCTGTATTTTTCTCCTTTTGTGGGATGATGCCAAAGTACATCGTCATTCAAAAACATATGTTGCAATACCATCTCGGGGAGCAAACAAGGGATGTACCTCAGCTCAACATGTCAACATATAATCAAATGCAACTGCCACCAAAATACCTGAAATTTGGGCTGATTTTGGGCGCTCTGGTTATCTGTTGTATTACGCCTCATTCTTTAATAAAAAATAATTGTGGAGCAGCATTGGTACTACACTTTAAAGGCGACTCTTCTTGAGATATGCAGTTTTTGGGACATTTATTCGATCTTTCTAGTCCAACAAAAGACAATATTCGTTACCAAGGGAGCGCATTTCACCTTCTACAGCTCTTCTGCTTTCGATTGCAACTTCATTGATGTTTTTTTTTGTATAGATATGGTTCTGATGTAAACTTATGTAATGCGCATAAATTTGCGCGGAAATTTTCGCCAGATACTCATCTGTTATTGTATGATCCAAAACTTAAAGCTCCAAAGGGCTGTAGAAGGAGCCAGAAGAAATAACGAGCTTGCTAAGAAAATTTAAAAACATCGAACTTGAAGGGGTTACAGATAGCTTATCTGTTATGCAGGTGGGATACGTTCATCGAGTGATAACGAACATTTTCCACATCTTTACTTCAAAGTGTATCAAGTAATAACACGGGTCCCAACAGTAGTGGATCTGCTGCAGCGGTCACTACAGCAAGTTCAGAAATTTTGTAAAGCTTCTTCTAGTTCACTTGACAAATTGCACACTGATGGATCTCCAAATGTTTAGTGTCTACCAAAAAGGAATAATCATCAAGGAACTATTCCCATACACCTCAATGTAAAATTATTTTTGTTCCCAAGGCTTCCTTCCAGTTATTAACAGTACAGCTTTTGGGCACACCCACCACAAAACAGTCAAATTGTTTTTGATACATGAGATCCCCAGAAAGTCTCATGCATGCTCAACTAAAATCAGATGAGCTCCCTGGACATTCCTCTGCAATAATGTCGTGTGACAAATGTATTTATCTGAACATACATAGCCTCAAACTTTCTTCTGTGGATGTTGCTCGATTCAAAAATCTTGTTAAGGCCTCTTTCAGATCAAAACATCACTGAAATACAGTTATTTCGGTTTCAAGTTTCGAGTAGGCCGATGATTCTGATTCATAAAGTGCCCATATGGATTTAATAATTCTTATAAGTCTGTTTCGTTCTGCACCCTCAATCCTTTTAGATGCTCTGAGACGTCCATGTGCTCTTGCTCTGTTAGGGAGGACTGATTGGTATTAAAAGAAAATTTTGATACTTTAAAACCTTTGTATTCCTTTATTTATTTTTTAAATATGAAAGTCATGTCATTTAAGATTTTTATCGACTCAACGTTTCAGTAGTAGTAAAAGCATATCACCATTCTCATATCTCGATTACTACAAAATGAATGGCGTACGCTCAAGTGACAAGTAAATAAGAACTAGCTAATTGTGTTCCTGGAAGGTATATAAAGATTCTGAGATAGTTCAATGTTATTCAACACTAAGAACTGAAACGTCCGACCAAGACGCTCGTGTTTTTCAATTCTGTTAATGGTTTCACTTGTTTTTCCAACCACATTTTGTATTTGTTAATTTGATTTTCCTTCAAGTTATGCATTCCGTCATTTATTTTTAGTTGACTTTCCTTCTTATTATCCTTATTTATGTTTGAATAAAAAATGGTTTGGTAAGAAATTTTCTTTGATTTCCACCTAGAGATTCCTTTTAGGTGTTTTTCAGCTCCTTGTATTGCGAAAATCATTGAATTGTGCGCGCAAAACTAGAAACAAAATTATTTTAAACTTCGTGAATACTGGTGTATGCAAAAAGCGATTTATTAGTTGTTAAAATTTGGAAACGAGTATTATCTTGAAGTGCTCCAATTAACCGTCACGTTTATTGCATTCGCATCAGATAACGAAAGCTGTTTGTGAAAAGATAAGTTGTTATTAACATTTATCACGGCAACGAGCACTTTTATTACAACGCATTAGTATAAATTTCTGCCATCACAGAACGACATGATTTACTCGACTTGAATTGGCTTGAGTGCTTTGGTTGCGTACAAAATTCATTTTGTGGGATACAGCAGCTTCATGAATTCTATAAAATCTGCGCCCTTTATTTGACAACTGGCTTTCATGCATATCAAAGAAACTAAATCGAACATCATCGAAATTTCAGTGCCCTCGTCATGCACATAAACCCGAAGCTTGATATCAATTCGCGTGCTGCTCCCAGCGTTAAATCGATTTCACGGCTTAATTAAACGTGTGTAGATTAGGCTCAAACCCCCAAATAAATAACCGACCACAGGCAGACGTGACCACATAGTTCCAAAAAAGTCTCTAACCTGGGGGCAGTGACATTGAAAGCGTTAATCGCTGGTTACAAAAATCGCTATCGTCACAGCAATTTGACGTGCGCTTTTCTATAGTAGGATGATCGTACATGATCACGGCTTCTTTGCAATAGTCGGTAGACAGATTGCCCGGGGCGAAATAGATATTTTTCTTATCCAGGCATCTACAGTGCAGCAAAACAAACGTGTAAGGAAGCAAGAACAAAATAAATACGTCCTGCAATAAAAAACTAATTAATTAGTAGTGAGAGGGTTAGCCGACAGGGTGGTTATATACAAGAAAAACTGCCACCAAAGGTACCAAGGAAATGCTGCTGCCACCGCAATTTAGGTTTGTGGTACTGTGCGCAGATGCAAAAGAGAAAATGTGCCGAAAGTAATTTCTAGAAGGCGGAAATCATAAGATTATATACAACTAAAACGTGAGTGTAGTAGAGTAGTAATAGTAATAGTAAAGTAGCGCGCGGCAGTTACCTGGGGGCTTAGGCATTAGTTTGGGTGAGAGTTTCTCATTGCAGAAATCTTCGTTTTTGCAGCACTCCATTACAAACGTATGATTGAGAGGGCTCTGCCGATGGCAGAACAGGGGGTTATCAAGAGGCATTTGGAGACCCAAATTCAGGCACCTAAACGGCCAAATTCCATTTAACAGGCATGTGTCTGAAAATTTCTTCGCCGACACGACGTGAACGCTCTTCGCGCGTTCCAAATTCAACAGTTAAAACATTGCAATGCTCAATTTGGACGATAGCCAGTCTTCTGGGAGTAGGGACCTGGACGGGAATGAGCAGGATCATCTGGGGCCAAGAGAGGGACAAAACTGCACTCGTGTTAGGGTATTAACTAGCTCAATGTTAAATTTTAATCACTGAAAGCACTCTCGTTAGGTCACACAAAAGTTTACTCACCTCCGGAACATACTAACAAATCGGTTAGTCACAAATGACCGGCAATCATTAGAATTGTTAGCCTACAGACAAGGGCGGGGGCACACGGTTACCTGCTGTACCTGGACTTAAAACAGAGTCAGAGCTGGGGAGGGCAAGCTGAGGCCTTAAATCCGCGTTACACATATCCGCGCGATTGCAGCACTGCCCTGCCTTCTCTGCTGTCGGCGGCTGGTAGCACCACTGCGGTTTCTCGGGTGGAAAATAGTTGCTTCTGTTTAAACAACTAGCACCCATTTCAGACTAGTTAGATTGTATGAAACATCCCTCGGATCGCGACAAACGCGCAAGTGCTAACTCGGGGTGCATACAGAGGCCACAGCTTTGAAACTTAAAGCTGGAACTCTGTATTCATTCATACACACCCTTCGTATATTATACTATAACTTAACAATAGCGGCATGGCTGCTTTTGAAATGTAACAAGAACTGGGTCATACGTTTTGTTTGCGTCATAGCTCACTATGAAGAATGAGGGAAACTCATTCATTTCATATAAGATAGTATAATCAATTTCATAACAATAAGTTGTTTATTAAATGGTTCTGCAATTTCAATTTTTTATAACTAAAAAATTTCCTAATACTCTGTAGTATTTTTTCTTTGAAAATATGTTCCCCATGATAGGTAAGTTCTATATATCTCAGCTAAATGATTAGATCTGGCATCCAAGATACATAATTAAGGTAAGGTTTCCAATACTATAGATCGTAATTATAACTAAAAATAAATGTTAAGATGTCAATTATGAGATTCATTCATCTGCAATAACTTACTTATAAGGTATGTACCAAACGTTTCCAGCCTGATTATGTTCCAGTAATAATAGAAACAAAATAAGGGTAGTGTCAGATAGCGCCATTTTCGGCTGAATGTCTATAAATATATCAACAACCAATTTGCCTAAGTTGCGTAGCAACAATAGCTTGAGTTGGTAGTACCGCATCATTTAGTACGATGTTGGAAAATGAGTAGCGAATTGTGATTTTTCATTAAAGAAGGTCTTAGTGTCAGTGATATTAAACAGCATTGGATGGTGCTGCAAAATACGCATTTAAAATGTTAATGAATTATCGATTGGGATCTTGAATAAGGTTAGTGTAAGATGGGTACTTCGACTTTTATCAGCGGTTCAAAAACAACAACGAAAAATTCTTCAATTCAATGTCACACAACAAGAAACCGGAAGAAAACTCGAACTATGATCCGCTAGCAAAAATAAATTGAATATAATGGTTCCAGATGAAAAATAGTTAAGGGAAGTAAAAGCGGCTCAATAAATGAAAAACATAATGGAAATGATCTTTTGGGATTCGAAGCAAATTTTGCTGGTTTAAACTCCCAGTTCCTATTATTTATTTTCAAAACTAAAAAAAAAAAAAATAATAATAAAAATTCGAGATTGCTTTGGAGCATTTTGCATATGAAACTTTCGAGTATATTTTCAGAGGTCTTGAACTCAAGACGATTGCCAAAATTCAGAACTGGAACCCTTAAAGTGGTTATCTAGTGATAGATGTAGATAAAATAAAACGGAAAATTAACTCATTCTAACTTTATAAATTGCCTGGACCTGACAGGATTTATTCTATTTTGTTGCAGAAGAGTAAATGACCTTCTCAAGATGTGCGACTTATTAGAGTTAAGTTTATATCAAATACTGGGAAAATAGGACAGGATGAGGTTAACGCTCTAAGACCAATTAGTTTGATGCTTTTTGTATAAAAACTCTAGAAAAACTGCTTGACTAGGCATATCAGGGATGGTATACGAGGGAAAGGTGAAAAGTTCTCGGCCTGACACAGAAATGGTGGTGCAATCGGCAAACAATTATGCTTCCTGCTTGGGTGCATGTGTCAGTTCGTATGACTAGTTTCAACTTGTTCGTAGTAGTTTGTTTACACGAATTTTTTCAGTAGACATGTTGCACGTTTTTTGTTAAAATGGATAAATTTAAATATCGTGCGGTTATAAAATTCTTTGTTTTGGATGGATTAACCCCTCAGGAAATTCATTCGAAGTTGACAAAAGTTTACGGAGACTCTGCTCCTTCCATGTCAACTGTTAAAAAGTGGGCAGCTGAATTTAAACGTGGTCGCGCATCCCTTGAAGATGACCCACGTGAAGGACGGCCAAAAACCGCAACCACACCGGAAACCATCGAAAAAGTGCATGATATCGTGTTGGACGATAGGTGAGTGAGATAGCTGAGGCTGTGGGAATATCGGAAGAAAGAGTGCTAAATATCTTGCACGAAGAATTAGGGATGCGAAAGCTCTGCGCAAGATGGGTGCCGCATTTGCTGAATGCCAATCAAAAGCAAATGCGCAAACGATTTTCGCAGCAATTTTTGGATTGATTCAACAGGGATCTGACCGAAACAGCAGTCCAAGCAGTGGGTGGAAGCCGGTGGTTCAGCGCCAAAGAAAGCGAAGTCGATCACATCTGCCGGAAAGGTCATGGCCAGCGTGTTTTGGGATGCGAAAGGAATCCTGTTAATTGATTATCTTGCAAAAGGCAGAACAATTACAGGCGAATATTACTCCAACCTTCTTGACCAGCTGGATGCCATAATTCGCGAGAAGAGGCATGACTTGAAGAAGAAAAAAATCATCTTTTACCAGGACAACGCACCTCCGTTGGCGATGGGAAAACTGGAATTTGGGGTATGATTTGCTCGGCCATCCCCCCTATTCTCCTGATTTGGCACTTTCAGAATTCCATCTGTTCCCAAACTTAAAAAAATTTGTTTCTGGGAAGCGCTTCGCATCCAATGAAGAAGTTGATGAGTATTTTCACAATCTTTCAGATTCTCACTTCCGAAAAGGAATACTGATGTTGGAGAGGCGCCGGATCAAGTGTGTTGAAGTCAAGTGAGATTATGTAGAAAAATAAAATCATTTTTTAACTGAAAGTCGCAGTCTTTCATTGTCAGGCCGAGAACTTTTCACCTTACCTCGTATTAGTCATTTGAGCTCTTTATCAAGATCAGTATGCAGAAAGAATGGGTTAGAAAACAACAAAAAAATTGCATGAAAAAACTTTTGTGAAAGAACCGAAGAATTGTTAGTACAAAATAGGAATCGGTTACGAACTGTTAAGGTCTCCTCACCGGCTATTGTTTTCTTAAAGAACAAAATAGTTATACAACAAAGAGCTCAGCTACAGGCAGATTCACCCACATCTTGTGTGAGTGTGAGGCTTTAGTTCACAGATACTGGGGAAAAATGTTTAAATCATAAACAACTCTCCGCGATAACTTTAGAACACTATGTAAAGGATATAAGTTACTGAAAGAGTCTGAACTGATATTATTTACTTCTCTACACGAAGATCTCGTTCCTCACCTCTAAGGAACATCAAATTCAGGACTTTATTACAATACCTTATTATTGCATGTAGTTAATATCACAAGGATGATACATTTATGTTACCCTCTTAGAGTATGTCGCTTCCAAAAACAATTGATAACTACTAGTCCGAAGACAACATCACCTAGACCTTCCCCTAAGCTGAATAGAGAATATTTGAAAAGAATCAAAACTAGCATTTTAATAATCGATAACGAAAAAAAATCTAGGTTATAGTAAAAATCATTGGCGTGAGAACACATGAATTAGACAAGGAACTAACAGAACATCTTCCAAATTGATAAAGTGAAATTTTGCAACTTTCTTTGTAAACAGTTTTTTGCTACTTAGGTCGATTAGAAACTAATTAAAGTGCTCTGAAACGGCGGTAAAAATTACTTCTTCGGGTCCTTCAAAGTTTAAGGGGATAAGGGTGACAAAATTATAAGGATGCACATTGGAAGAATATATGAAAGGTGCTGGATTTTAGGGAAAGAAATAATGTAAAAGAAGACAAGAAATCAAAGTCGGAGAAAACTTTAGGCAATATACTTAACAAGATGCGCCAATTACAATTTTTTCAAACGGGCAGTATAGCTGTGTTTGATAAAGTTTAGGAATCAAGTTCTTCCATAAATTCTTGCGATCTGTTTGAAAATCCTCGTCTGGCTTCGCTTAAATTGAGTGAATTCTATTCATCAGTAACCAAAACGGTCAGATCAGTACAGGATAGATTGCGTGACTTTTAGGATATCTTGAAATATTGTTCAATATACCTCTGAGTATCTATATTCGTATTGGTTACAAAAGCTGATGACAAGCTTCTTTGGAAATTTTGATTTAGACCGTATACCATAGCTTTCTCAGGAGACAACTGCTTTACTACAATGGAAACATGCTGATGGTCATACATCTCTGGGGCGTCTTATTTCATTTCAGTTTATCACCAATGGTTGTCCAATCCACAATTTAGCAGCGGTCTATCGAGTTGCCTCATCGTCTTCTCTATCATCCTCTATCGTCCTGATATAGGTTGCAGTCCAGATTTATCACCGATCTCCAGAAAACGCCTGATGACTCTATTAATTTGTTTCATGCACATATTTGATGTTTTGACAATGTTCGACCATAGTTATGCTCCTTCGTATTCGGTGGCTTTTGTTTTTGGGAGATGTCGAGGTGATAAACCTAATTTACATTTTATTCCATACCGATATTGTTTAAATGTTCACGAATTAAAATAGCTTTGCGAGATCTGCCATTGTGGAGAAAGAATAGGCGTTCGGTAACAATTCGAAATGTGAGCTTCCAGAAATTTGTGGACCAGATCCAGTTTATCCCGCATTTCATGCGATCAAAATCTATTGCAAAAATTAGCATTGCCCTTCTCTCCCTAAATTTAAGTAACATTCTATTTGGTGCGTAATCTCCAACTTTTAAATAAAATCTCTGTCGGCCACAACAAGTAAAGCCTGATAAGTTATAATGAGCATTACCATGCGGATATCAACTATATTTTTCTGTTCTTTGAAAAAATAACCCATTATTCAACCAATAAAATAAAGTGGCACATCAATGAAGATATTAACCATTGTTAGTTACAGATTATCTCCCATCTCTCTGGCAATTTAGGAATTTAACCAAAAAATAACTCGTCTTTTGAAAAGATCTATTAGAGACTCAATTTTAAACATCTTCATATGAGCTGAAGTGCTGCTCTGTAAGCAAGTGGTAGCCGGAAAGAACAATGTCTAGAATTAAGTCAACCGCTTCAAACGTGCTTTTCACCTGTTTTTCAGCACATTATCGAGCGCTGTTTTGCTGAAAGACCATTTCATCATGCCTATTTAATGTATTCTGGACGTTTAACCTGTGATGTTCGAGTCAAATTGAACAATTATTGGTAGGGGTTGTTAGTGATCGTTAGATTCGGATTTCACACATGGTTTTTCGCCTTACGATATCTCTTTTCTTCAATTCGTATATTTCCTTCCTAGTAAACATTCCATATAGTTTTTAAATGTTTGAAATCTCAAATCGAGTAACATATACTTAATGCTTTTTCATGTTGTTTTGCGTCTGACATGGACCGGCTGTCCTGAACGTTCTTCATCTTTCACGTTAAAATCACCATAATTGAAGGATCAAGATCATTATTGGCATGTTGTTTCTAATGGACTATTTTCGTTTACAACCTTTATCAGAAAAGTTAAGAAACTGTTTACTCAACTTAACAATTTAATGATTCTACAGTCGTTTAGATTGCTGCAATATCTTTTTTCATTTTTTTACACACTGTGATAGATCGGGTAAATATGAGTAATGTGGTGGAGTGTAGGGATATGATGTTTGACCAGATATTTTTGGACTGATACAGTAGTTCGTATATTCTTCATGTACTAAACCTTTAGCATTAAAAATACGCTTACATTGTTGTTTTTGAAGGTTATCGCTTCATTTTTTGGAGACTGATAAATCATAACCTCGCCATTCGGCACTTTGGGGCTTCCTCTGAGGGTTATACGGGTAGCACTAACTTTCATCTCCAGCAATAATGTTTAGCACAAATGTGAGGTCAATTCTGGCCCTTCCTAATAGTAATTGGTCGTCTGGTTTCTTTATGTTCTCGTGTAACTCCATACTAAATGCTCCAACACGGCAAACAGTTGGTTTCTCAGCACAACCTTGCCGCCTAGTGAGTTTACATGGAAACACTTTCAGTAATATGTTTATTTCAAACATCAGATGACTGAATAATTTCTTGTGCAAAGAATTAAAAATCACCCCTGGAACATTTCTCACAAAGGTTGTTTACGGATTTGATGAAATTCAGCAGCAATTTTCTTTCCATTAAAGTGCTAAAGCAACAGGTCTCGCAAAATTGTTGCTACAAACATAAACTTATGTACCGACTATTATTAGAGTTGTATGCTAAAATTAAAAAATTATCTGGTACATCCACTAAAATTTACATCTATTCCTTTTACGTAACATCGTTAGTAGTCAAAATAAATCGGCACTTGAAAAACGTATTTTTTGGGCAACATTCTGGGGAAGTTTAACAATTTCACTTAAAAAGTTATTCAATCCCAAATACGTAACAAATTAAACTTTCTCAATTAAGGCAAAATAAGTTTTTTAAACGTGGGAACTATTTGAATGATGAGATTAACTTTCACGACGTTTTTAATTAAACAAAATAAAATTATCCTTTAAGCTTATGAATATTTCAATACTTAATTTATTCAGTAATAATTTGGATAATGTAAAACTGAACGGCATAAGGATGATCTAAGAAAGGAATAGCACAAGCATTATAAAGAAGAGCTATGTATAACTTCTATACACGTATTTCAAGGATTAAATTGCTTTCTACCATTTTTTCTGTTGTCTCAATTTTCTATTATTTATTTTCTCGTATATTAACGTTTTCAACATTTCTATCCATGCGGAACCCTCGAAATAATATTCATGTTCGAGGAAGCACAACATAAAAGACTATATTATATATATTATATATATATATATATATATATATATATATATATATCTTTTATCATTTTAATGAGTATTATCATCAATCTAATAGCCTCGTTATTTTGGCATGAAACACAAAACACTTTTGGACATTCCGCTAATTATTTTAATTTTAATTAAAATTACTGCTCGTTGTTATTGTACAATGAGCAAGGTCAAGTAAATATTGTTATTGTTTAAACCTTCCCATTGCTAACGTTTTGGTTATTTTTCCTAGAATTATTTATCACAATCCAATATGCGCCACTGATTTAAGAAGTTTCCCGATCAAAAAGCGAAAAGATTCGCAATCTCCATAACCAGCAATCGCCACTGTTATTCATTACTACAAGGCGGTACCCGAAAATGACTGGAATTGTTTTTAAGCAAATTGTTTTGAACTTGACACTAACGTTGTAGCTTCTATTAAAGCAGTGGTTTTCAAACTTAAGAACCACTTTTTGACCAGTAAGACTGGAAAATGTTTATTGGGCATTCCCATGAAAAGTACTAATAAGTACGATATTGATTGTGTGAAATGAATGGCTATATGCTCTGAGGGTGTCAAGACTATGACATTATTCTGGTCTTATCATCAAATTACAAGATGTAATAAGTTACACTGTTTTTCCCATCTAAAAGCTTTTGGGTCAAAAACTATCTTCTGAAACAGTCTGTGTTATGAAAACTACCGTTAAATTTGTTTGTAAAGAAGTAACGTTTTGAAAAGAGTTTTCCAATTAAAACAGAACTTTCAACATACTTGCAAAGTGAGAAATCAGAATATGAGAACATATTTTCTCTTTGGTTTCTGCTTTTCAAAACCGGCAACTTCCTTTGAGATTTATTCGTGGGAATAGAATCGCACAGAGTGAAATCCGACGAGTAGAATAGGTAGCATAGAAGCACCATTTTGTACTTCGTCAAGAACTGGCAGGGGTTGTTTACTTGAAGAAACAAATAAAGATTTCAATCGATTTCGACGTGCTTTCTTGGGTCTTGGTAAAGATGATTCTTTTCAGTGACTTAATGCTTGTTGTTTCTTGGGTCGTATAATCTTGTGAAAGAGATGTGGGTCATGGTGCAGTTCCGACTTTAAGTTGCGACAAATATTTGTGTGTTTTGCCTTTCTGCATCAGTATTTACTAGACACCCATCTCATGTGCGCGAGTCTTCTGACAAAATTCACTGGTAGCTATTTCGTGAAGTTTTTCGGTAATCTTCATTAATGATTATTGCATTTTTTGATGTTTTCCTTGTTTTTGCTCATTGAAGGTCGTGAGAGATCTTTAGTTGACATGCTGCTACTTTTGAGGCAGGAAACGCACTTGTAAACTTGTTTTTTTTAAAGTACCATCCTGAAAGCATCGTCGCAATATATCAATGGCGTTAGCTGCAATAACCTCCCCTCCGTTCTCAAAAAACCCACAAATTAATGTACACTGTTCATTATGGTCCCACACCAACAAGAATTAACACAAACCGACACCCCTCTTAGCAGACTAATGCGAAAATCTTCAAGTTAACAGATGCCATCTATGATTCTTATTATTGATAAAACTCATTGCAAAAGATTATTTTAACGATGAGGCGCATTTTCAACTCAACGGGTTTGCAACTAAATAGAATTGTCGTGTTTGGGGTTCAGAAAAAAAATTCCTAACTCGTAACAAGCAAATATACCCCAAAAAAGTCACTGTTTCACGTGGATATTGGACAGGTGGTGGTAATATAGTCCTATTTCTTCAGAAATGATGATGGAAATGCTATAACCGTAAATGGCAATCATTCCCGTTACATCACAACCTAGGTTTTTGTACCAACTGGGCAACGTAGCTCTGAAATAAATGTGGTTGCAGCAGTATGGCGCTACCTGCCATACAGCTCGAGTAACGGTCGACTTACAGTACCAACTGGCTAGTAAAATCTTGTGATTTAACACAGTGCGACTTCTTTTTGTGGGGTTACCTGAATCCCAAGTCAGCAATCCATAAACAGTTGACAATATCAAGAACGAAATCCGACGTGTTATTGATAAAATTGATTACAACGTGCGAAATTGTAATAGAAAATCTTGTGAAAAAAAATACGAAAACTTATGCGAGTACAAATTTTATTATCCAAAGTTGAATAATTTGTTTGGTATAAAGCTGTGTATAAACATGTAAAGATGTAAACGCTAAGCTAGTTGAAGAATATTCAATATACAATAAAATTAAAATGAAGCATTAACACATTTTTAAACTGATGCAAACAAAAAACAGTCTAAAGTGTAATTATGTTGAAACAGAAAAATAAACTGTTGCATAAAATTCAAGCGGTAAAAAATATATATCAGATAACAATAGTAAATAAGATAAGATAGGGATAATATTGCTGCATTTTGAGTATATGTCGAATAAGGCGAGTAAAACTTAAAAAAAGAGGAAGAAAAATAGCCTACAAGCATGTCAAATTTCCTGTACAGCAATAAAAAATGCAGAAATATATAAAATTAAAAAAAAAATTGTGCAGAATAAAGATGATAGACGAGTAGGCTAAACAATTGATGGAAGATGAGAAATGAAAATATTGCTACGTCATGTTGGTCTATTTTTCACAACAAATCGTTTTCCGATTACAAATATCACTGATATTTCGTCGACTCTTCTAAAAATTCACTTGTTCTTTTTTAAATACGCATGACGCAAGTAAAAAATGAGAATCAAGCGAACGATCTTCAGGTGGTCAATTTTGTTCATGGGTAAGATAAATTATTCAAAACCAACTTAGAACAAGTGATTAGAAAAAGTGATTTTTGCATTTATATTTGAATGGTTCGGAGAAAAAGACGATATCAAACAAAATTATTGGAAGAAAATTAAAGTTACATTGATAGAGTAGCATTACATTATTATATTTTAAAGCAACGCTTTTTCAATATGGCGTCTGGTCATCAGATGTCTCCAAAACGTAGTAAAGGAATGGATTGTTACAAATTGTACGGTAACAGTGATTTAGGTGATATTTTACACCAAAAATAATAAAATGGACCTTTTGAAAGTACCCTAATGTTCAGTATTTCCAAAAAATAAATATATCAAATAATTTTTTGAAAAATTACTAACCATATTATATATTTACTTGTGACCTAATGCAAAGATGGTGATTTTAATACTTAATTTACTCTTTGAAGTGTCCGAAGACGTGCATCTTCCAAACAGAACGCCATGGAATGAGACTCAAGTGAGATAGAATTGGGATAAAGAGAAGCTACGCCACCATTTTCCTTTAAAAATGTGTTTCTTTACAAGAACGTTTTTTTTTTTTTAGTTATGGAAGGACTACATGAGAGAGAAACATAAGACCGACTACCTTATGCTACGGAAAATTACTCAGTCAGAGAAACGTCTTTGACGCCCTATATTCCTAAATGAAATGAAAGGAACGAAGAAGAAGATAAAAGACTTGAGAAGTGTTGTGGAAGTAACTGAAAACAAATGTGATTTCAACGTTTAATTAAAAATTACAAAACGATTTATCTCTAAAATAACAAAATGTGGCTTAGATACTTAAACCAGACATTTGAGATTTCTGCAAAGGGAAAATGATTTCACTTCAACAATAAATTATTTTTGTCAAAAGAAAAATTAAGAATAACTATAAACAGAGAGGCATTTGGATTGAAAGGTTTTGAATATCCATGGTAAATTGTGTCAAAAATACATAATTTGCTAAGTGAAATCGTTGCAGCCTCTTCAAAGAAAGCACACTTCTTCCACCGTCGTTTTATTCTTCAAAACGTTCTGCAAAGTCATGTATTAAAATTGCGAATAAATTAGTCTAAATCTCGTAGGTCTGAAATCTCTTTACAACATTTGGTTCATTGGTAGCAAGTCACTAGCAACTACAATACGAAGATTCGTTTGCCCCCTGCTCTAAAAAAAGTAGCCGCGAAACAAATCTTGCAGGTCACCCATCAAATTTCCACGCGCTTCAATTTAGGAAACCACACATTTTTCGGTGTTCCAGGGCGTAGATTTCTTCCAGTTTATCGGCCGTCTCTGAATTGTTTGTATCGTGCCTTTATTAGTGCTGATCTTCTTGCATCGTTTCTGAAAGCCTTCTGAATGATGCAATAGTTTCTGTGGACGAATGTTCCAGGTTTCCAACAAAATTTGATACGAATTAGCTTCTCTACACGTACAGTAATTGAATGCGACGATCATGCACTGCGTTTCTAACTCGTAACTGACTGACCGTTGAAGTCGTTCTCATTTAAGCACGCGCATTACAGTTTATTCATCGGTTGCCAGATTACATCGTGGTTGCGTAAATTGCTTTCATTATATTTGCATTGACTCGATACTTTTAGAACGAACCACGTATATTTATAAGAAAATTGTTTCAATAAAATTTATTAAATTACGCTATTTGATTTATAATAATTTATAACATATTTTAATTGTTATACCTAAACAGAAAAACAACAAAATAAATGAATGATTAACTTAAGGCCAGGTTCTCGTAAAAAGGTTTCAAAAAAAAAAATCGATTATTTTACATTTTTTCATAGCTAATTATGTGTAGAATATATTCCCAGAAGGGTTCGTATGAAATTATTTCTTTAAAAAAGTTATAGCAAAAAAGTAGCGCGTGTTTTCCGTAATATTTTTGAATTTCCCACCTTTACGACCATACCATGGGTGACCATGGTAAGTCTAGCTACCTCTAGTACCACCAGATGTCGGAATATATGCTATTACTTTATAGATGTGCTTCTATATATACTAATATCAATGGTTATAGCGTGTAGCGTTAGTCGACCACGTGCACCGAATACAAGCAGTTCGTGTACCGAAACTTTAAACGCGTTTTTCTCGAAATCACGTTTTTAAAACTGGGCGGCACGATATCTCAAAAACTACTGAATATATCGCTATATATTTTTTTCATTTCAAAGTAGATTAAATTTACTGGAGGATGAACCTAAAAAATGATTCAATTTTTTTATTATTTGTATTTTTTACATTTTTTAAATTTTTGACTTTTTGTTGGTTTTATAGGTTCGTCCTCCAACAAATGTAATATATATTTAATAAAAATATTTGGTTTTTTGATATCAGATGATAGGAACGAGCGCTAGAGTGCCGCCCGCTTGGATATTTTTTTTTTGAGGCTGCCACGTTTCAGTACAAATAAACAATAATTATTACATTCTTTTTCAATATAAAAAATGTTTTTCCATACTTTAAGAACTATTAAATAAGTGCCAAAAACATTGAGTTCCTCATTTATTTGTTTCCATGGAAAAAATTCGAGAAAATCGTGTCATTTTTGGGTCGCTAGATGAGAACCTGGCCTTAAAGTAAATCGCAAGAAGAATAAAGGAGAAAAAATGTATAGAAAATTAAGTTGAGAAGTTGTGGTGGTCAAAAGCAATAAGTGAGCCCAAGAGAAACAAAAATATAGTAAATATTCAAAAAGTACAGAAGAAAGAATTATTGGTAGAAATGTCAATAACTGATGATGTAACAAATGAAGAAAGTGGATCATTTAAAAGATTTTTCTAAAACAAAATTCTTATGGGAAAAAATTGGAAATCGCAAAAGCTTGGCCCCTATGGCCTATAAGACTAGCTTCTACCTCTCTACCTTACTATATCGGGAAGTTTTCTCTTCTTTCTTGCACAGTCTGTAAAGAGAATCATTTCGTCTTCATCAAATGGAAGTGTTTATTCAAGGAATAATGCCCTAGAAGGATTCCTGTTAACCTTCTTACTTTAATTTCCGCTAAGTTTTAAGATTCCGCTGCTGCTCCAGCTATCAAGTTTTGACTGTTGTGGGCTAAGGACGAGTATCTATGGTATGAAGGTGATCCTGGGAAACCCGTATTCTGAAGCATAGAAAATCATAGCGGACTGCTTCCCATATCATACGCTACAGTCTTAGTGGTTTTTCTCTACAACGAATTCTGAGACGTTCAATCGATTCGTTTACGACATAAAAGTGAATTACTAGTACTCTTCCTGAACGTCTATGAATAGTGAGTTAGTACTTATTAAATGACAATATAACCCTCTCTTCTGGTGGTTATTCTGGATCGTCCGAAACCTTCTCGGTGCACGTATGCTCCCTCGCGTTTCAAATATTCTTGAGAGACCAAGTGGCGACTGAGAGGGGAGAGAAAATAGAAAAAAGAGAGGGGGAGTTCTTCATATGTGTATCATCAAAGTCTCTTACAGTATTCACTAATAAAAGTTGAAGAACATGACAAGTGCTAATCTCTGAGAATAATCATAAGTAAGAAAAGGAATGTCACATTCCAACTCTATAAAGCCTTGGGAAAAAAAGGAAAAGCAAATAAAGAAATAATCAAAGAATCGCTGTGATCAATTAATAAACAGCGTAGAACAAGCATCCTTACATAAATATAAAAACATAGGTAACAAAAGGCAAAGGTGGTAAGAAAACTATTAAATCCTACTTGATACATTTAAATAATTTTCTTTTAAAAGTATGGTACAGAATTACACTGGTAGGTGTCTTCACTAATATTACTATCTATGGCAAGTTGCATTTGTGAATTTTTAGCTTAAGAAGACTGATGGAACTGCTTCCAACATCAAAACGAACTTATTGAGATAAAACGATCGAAACTTCAACCTATTAGTGGTTTCAACTATTTAAAATGCAAAATATCTACTGAAGATGAAAGATTTTTAAAATCGATAGCACCATGTTTTCTGATTTTCCCTATGGGACTTTTCGACAAATTTATTGAAAAAACTGAAAATGTCCTTTTCTAAATTCAATATATAAGATAATTTATTCAAATAAAAGATAATGTAATCAGAAATGTTGAGCAATTAGATTTTCGAAATGATCGCCTTCAGCAGTATTATTTTGTTTTCAAGTGATCAAATGATATGTCTGATGACTTGGAGCCGATCAATTATCTTCCTTAACAAAGCCCCATAATCAGAAATCACACATTGATATCAAAACTACTTATACAGTAACCAATAAATGCCTTTTCCAATTTTTTTCCCTGAATTCAATTGAATTGTGCGCTCTTTAAAGTGTTCGAGACCCTACCAAACCTTCCTTGGGGTTGATGTGGTCAAGGAGCACTGTCTTAATTAAGCCAATCATTTTCAATGCTTCTTAATACGTCAGCACATGGTTTCTGCAAACCTCTTCTACGATTGTGGCAGCCAGTAATAAAAATTGAACTACTAAATGCATACCGTTTGACCCTTTTATCTTAGTGTCGTATTCTTGTCCCCTTTCAGATAATAGGCAAGCACAATTTGCTTCTATTTTTCACCATTTTGATGGACTCGATAATGGTAGGTATAGTTTTGGTGTGTTAGCAGCAAAGAAAAAACAAAATGCCATACACTAGAGATAAACGACAACAAATACGGCTCTTTTGTTAGAAAAATGAAAATGAAACTTAAGGAAAAAAGGAGTTACCATAAACAAGTGCCGTAAAGCGTGTTTAAGTTGGAGAACAATTACTTCCAGCAGTGTTTCCGAGCACTGAAATCGCACTACGACTGCCGGATTAATCCAACAAGTGATTTTTTGAATAGCGTCTCTTATAACAACATATGTACAAAGTGGGACAAACCTTCCTCTTTTCAAGTTGAGTACAGGAAAACGATTGGGGATGTTTTATTGAGATGGTGAAACCACAACTGAAAATTTTAATTTTTCAACGTGTGGTATCCCTAGTTTTCAATGCACTATTGATATTGTAATCTAAAGTTCATGAATACTTTTTCAACATGTTGAGTAATACGCCCCATTTTCTGATGTATTGGATTTTGTAGGACTTGAAAAGTCATAAGACAATGTTTGTAAAACTCAGCCATATAGGAAGAAATCACAAAGGTCGTAATTCAATAGGCTGTCCAAGAAGCGTCTAGGAAACATCTCACAGATTAGAGCAACATATCGCTTTTCAAAAAATTAGGGCACAATGACTCCAAGTTTACTATTCACATATTTCCAGGCAATTTTTCCAATCATGTTCAGAAAGTTTCTATACAACAACCATCTTGTATAGATGAAAACGAAGGCCTTGGTGCAAAATTCGTCGAACAGTACGATTATACAAATGAAAAAAAGACCCGGCATGTTTGCGCGCAGATTATCTCGGAGGCTACAAAATGGAACGTCTTATTGCATTGAAGTTTTCTGTTCTGCGCACACCAACACCTTTCTTCTTCCTTTCTCACTACAAAATCAGCACTTCCCCACCCACAACAAAATCGATTCGATACGACAGCGAAAGCTCTTTGTTCATTCGTCCACATGTTGGATACTAAGAGCCCTTTTAGACAAAACTACCTGCATCTAAAACCACTTGTCCCATCCTCAGATTACCTTTGCTTCCTTTAAAATTAGGACGGATTTTGCCCTACCCTGTACTGAGATGGATAAATAGCTATGCAACAGCATGACTACAACACGTAAGGAGAATACAAGAACACAACTCTAATGAGACAAATATTTGAAGCTAAAAATCTAGGAAATCTGGAAAGCAAAGGAGACTAAGTGAAACCTGAAATAAAATGAAATGAAGGAGAGATAAAATTATCTTAATTCTATGTTTTGACATGTTAAATCGTTGAAATATCATGTTGCCAACATATACTAAGAATAAGATTGACGACCAATCGTTGTTCACCTCTTTTTTTTTAAATAATAAAAGTGTTTTTTCTGTTGATTCTATTGGCCGTTTCTTAATAAACAACACACATTCAAACAATTTACTCTGTCTTGTGTTTGTTTTCTTATTTCTGCTCATTTGCTTTGTAAACGAGAACAAGCCCATCAAGACGCCAATAAAAATTCAATTACTCTCTATTAATGGTTGATAAATTGCTGAAGTCAAAGTTCAAATTTAGAGATTAGCGCACAAACACTTCGTGACGTCACTAGTTCGGAGCGTGCACGTTTTGATAGATACCTATTTATGCAACGAAAATCTTGCGTTAGATTACAAGATTCTTTTTACCGGGAGCAATTTGCGCTGTAAATACAAAGCGGGGCCATGGACATAATTAGTGACGTCAGACATCCAACAAAAGCGTTCACAGATTTGTATGGCGATTTGTAACTGATGAACGTTCAATTTTAATTCCTTCATTTAATCTAACTCAACTTCAACTTATCTTTGGACAAGTACAGGAAAGATCGATGCCAATAGTATCCTATACAAAGTATGTATTCGATACTTACTAAAAATACTACGCTAAAAATAAAAAATTTAAAGGACTAGCAATGAATGCACTGAAGGGTGGATAGCAAACTTATTTTTTGCTGGAAAAAATGCCATTTCATGAACTTTTTTCAACTTTCTTCAACCTCTTATTGATTCCACAATAATATATAATGCATACGGTGTTCTTTCTGTACCTGTGTGAGTAGACATTACGATATTTAAACGTTATCGTTGTTGCTTTAATGTAAAGAAGCCGATATTCACCACAGTGAAAAATCGTAATTTGACGAATAAATCGGCTAAAACGTTCGTCATTTCGTGGTGATTGATGTACTCGGTCGAAACGTCGTTTGACTGTCATGTCGCTAGAGTTGAAATACGACATACATCACCTTATCTACTATTTAGTCTCTATAAACCTTCAACAACCATCAATGAACGTAATGTGAGATTTTTTTCAAAGGAAATAAATTTTTACTTCGAGCTTTTAAAAATAATTGACACCACATTACCTTTTATTAGGAAGAAGTGAGTACATATTTCATTAGAGGGCTTTAATGCCTGTTTCAGTTGCCATAAACCAATCTTTGGGTGTAGCAAGACAGCACTCGTAGACAGCTGACTAAAGCTGTGTCAAACAAAGCGCAGTCACTCGTTTCAAAATCTCGAGACAGTATAGTGTAACCGAAAGCTTTTACAATAGAAACGGTGTGAGGAATGTCGTGTAGCCGCGCATTGTCATGTTGAAGCAACGCGCTTCACCTCCATTTCCCGTGGTAGGTTTTCACGAGGAGGCAGCCAATCCATCATCAGAAGCTCTCCCTAACCCTAAAAGACAATCGTCATTTGTTTTGGAATAAACAATCGATGGCTGGCGTCTTTTGTAACCAGATACTCAAAGAACATCTACTGATCCACTCAGTACAACTGCAGCAATTTTTGGCGCTAAGTTACGCAAATAAGGTGAATGTGAGGTGATTTCAAACTTCAATTCTGTCAATTTTTGCTGAATGATGGCACTTTAATGAGCTGGTGCATTATTTCAGTTGAACAACACTTTCCTCTTGTTCATTCCATGGCATTTCTCCTAAATTTTCGCTTTCAGCTGGTTCAAAAATGTAGTATTGTCCAGTTTTCTTTCTCCAACATGATTAAAAAGTAAAATTTCTTTGTGGAGATAAGTTGTAGGACAGACTAACTGAAACCTCTTTCTACCCACAAATGTTTCGAGTTTTAGGAACAGATGGAAATTTAAGAGCCAAATTAGACGAATAGAACTACACAATCTTCTAGTTCATTCCATGGTATTTCTCCTTAATTCTCTCTTCCACCTTGTCCATAATTATAATATTGTTCTTATTCTAAGATAATCAAAGAGAAAAATTCTTTTGTGGAGATAAATTGTGGGATAAACTGATTGAAACCCCTTTCCATTTACAAATGTTTTGAGTTCTGGAAATACGTGGAAGTCGGAGAGAGACAAATTAGGCAAAGAAGGTGAATATCAAATGATATGAAATTTCAATTATGTCAACTTTTGCCTAATGATGGTACTTGGCGTTGCTACAGTGAACACTTCTCTGGTCCTGAATTGCAGCTTTCAGGTTTTCCTTTTCTAATATTATCAACAAACAACATTCCTTTGGTGCTCCAGAATATTGATGCTAACATTGTACCAGTTTTTTCTTTCTTAATAACTGATTTTCTGTGTTCAATTGTATTTTAGTTTCTGATGTGCAATAGCGAATCCAGATCTTATCAATCGTTACAAAGTGGCTCCTGAAATTGGTTGGATTCTTCTTAACACTTCCAAATGAGCGAATGTGTTTTTGACGTTTGATTGAAGAAATACAGACCCATCTTGTGGAAGTTTTAGGGCTGAACTTATCATACAAAATATAAACCGCTCAAGCAAAAGAAATGTTCATAGTTTCATTTTTAGGCAATTTGCCAAAACTGTTATAAGCTTTCTCCACAACTGGCAAGGTTGCTTGAATTCTGAAACCTCAAAATCTACAATGAGAAATGAAGACCATAGCTGAGTTGGAAATAATTTCTGTCACGGTTCCTTCTTCCAAATAAAAAAATTCGATGACTCAAATTTCCTTTTTATTCACAATTAAAAACGTGCAAATTGTTTGATTTCAATCTTTCTTAAAACTCAACAAACCAATTCGTATAAGGGTTGCTCACCAAACCACATAAAAATATTTGAAGAGAAATAACCCTCTAGCAATGGTTCTGGAAACTTTTGTAGCTCTTCTTGTATTATAATTAGTATCTGAGAAATATCAGAGCAATGTCAAAAGACAAAGACAAACAAAGAGTATCACTTAAAGGTCTCAAAAATCAAATAATGAATAGTTCATAGTTCAATGATAAGGTAGTCATATCAGCACGTTTGTTTAAGGAAACTATAAAGTTACTAAATATGGTAATACAAGTTCAAAGACTGACTTTCAAACTAGATATCAATCATATAGAGCAATTTTACAAATGAATCAATGCAACAGTTAAAAATGTTGTCTAAATAATATTACTATTAACAAGTAACTTTTATTTTCTTAATGTATAAAAGGTTTCCGAGACCAAAACATAGTACAACTATGACACTAAACTTTTCCCACTCAAATCAGAAAAACCAAACCAGTCATTTTCCTTTCAATTTTTTTAACAAATTTGACATAAAATAGCGTAACCCTCACTTATGTGCCATTATTCCATTTTAATGATCTCAGAACACATAAAATCAATGTAAATGCAGCCAGATCCTACATAACTGACGTCAAATTGAGGTTAAGTTTACAAAACAATAACATGATGGTTTAATTTTGAGGTTAGGATTCCGTCTCCAAACATAATTTGGTCCCAACGGCAGCGCTTCACAACAAAATCTAAAACTGACCCAATTCTGTGTGTGACTTATTTAAAGTTAATCCAAATATACACATCGATATTAAGAACAGTCTTCGAGCAGGCCTTTCAGCTGCTTCCTTTAGTCGCTATAAGCTAAAATCAACTGAAAGGTCTGCTAAAACACCGACAGATTATATGAACCAATTGAGAGCATGTTAGTGACATCAAATTGGGGGCAGGTGCGGGGTGGTAGGGAGAAATTTCGAGTGCGGGATTCAATTTAGACTGGCTACAACGGACATCCGACAAGTTCTGGCAAGCCAGTGCGGGGCACCTCAGACTGATAGAGCAATCACTGATAAGGGTGTTATCAGGTATCCCTGGCCTACCAAGGTTCGTCGGAGTCAGAGCTGACCCGTGGGCAAGTAACTTGGAATCCAATTAGCGTACCTATAGGTATGTGTGATGACTCCCTCTTTAGGCTGGTACGTCGATGTGAAGCAGTAGCCGTCCGTCTCGCACGTGTAGTTCGTTTCCCAGCATATTTCGCACTTGCATTTGAGAGATTTGACTCCTGAAAAGGGAGGGGAGATTAATTTATAATTGCGACGGGTCAGAGTTGTCAAAGCTGACAGTCAATTGTTTCGTGTTCGCCAATGAGGAGATCAACATTTCTGAAACTGTCAAACCTTAATGAGCTGTAACCTTGAACCCGGATTAGAAATCGCCCGAGATCTTCGGCGACCGCGGGATTGATCGGACTTCGGGGGCCCGCGAGGCGGGCGCCCGGCGCCTCGCGACTACCTGCGGTGGTTTGACCTCAACTCACCATCAAATTTTTGGCACAGCCAAATGACACCGATAACGAGGAACAGCGCAGTCCTGCACATTTTCGCTGCACTTGTAGCACGTCGAATCGAGAGCGCCCGGCGGCTTCGCGGCCTGCGTGCTATTCACATCTTCGCCGAGGAATTTCGGCGAGCGGCGCCGCAGCGACCTGCCATTAGGAGAGCTCTCGCGGCTTAAATCTGGCGATCAGCGCGTCGCCGCGCGCCTCAGGCATCGCCGGCGCGGCAGGCACGGGGGCGGCTTCGTCCTTGCGAGGAGCCGCGAACTGACACGCACCGAGTCCGCTATTCCGCCGGAACCGCAGTTATTCGAAAAGTTTAATGACTGGTACAAAAATAGCAGCCATGTCGTTTTTGCGTTGCTCTGCGCCGCGGCGCGCGCGCGCCAGGGGGCGCTCCGCACGAGGGAGATTCGAACGCGGCCTCGAACTTCGCCGCACTTTGCGGGTACGCGCTCGCAGATAAGATAAAAGCGTCTGTTTGCCAGCCGAGCGCAATTTGATTTGCTCGGATTAACGCCGAACACCTTCATGACACGATTATGCGTAAGAGGTAAACAAGCATGCGAATTACGTCGAGTCACACTTTTTTTACATTTCGACTATCAATTGTTAATTTTTAAAAATACCGCGTAAATCTAACTACGTCATCTTTTATTCATTTAAATTTTTTTTTGGGGGTGGGAACTGTTCGTAATGTATAGACAACATTTCTTTACTTTTTTCATCTTTAGCGAATGTTTGTATATTTCGGTCTTTTTTATCTTTGAACTTTTCATAGATATCAAAAACATGCAAGTAAATCTTTATTATGAAAGTTTGAGTAAAAACAATTGAGTGTTTATATGTATATGTATATGTATATGTATATGTATATGTATATGTATATATATATATATATATATATATATATATATATATATATATATATATATAATGTGAACTACTCTTTTTCTTCTTCCCTTGGTGTTTATCCGTTCCGGATGTCGGCTATTATTCTGGCTATCATTGCTTTGCTTATTACGACACGGATAAATTCAGTTGTTGCTGTGAAAAACCATGCTTTAAAAGTTTTTAGCTACAAAAATTTGTCTACGACCCGTTTTACAGGTATTAGACAAAATAATGGAAACATTTGTCAAAAGTGGGACACATTTTTCACTGTACCTGGTGACATTGGACACTGTGGAAATCAACTGTCTCTTTTTTGTTGCAGATAGCATGGACTATGCACTAATAGTAGAGTGAGGCAGTGTGGTGATAAGTAATCAGTATGTTAGACCTGACCCAGTTTCAAAGAGGTCTAACTGTTGGTGCTTGTCTAGTTGGAGTATCTGTGAGTAAAACAGCGACATTATGCGGTGTAATACAAGGCAAGGTCTTGAAAGTGGTGACCACATATACAGTGCACGCTAAAACAGGGTCGGCGAGGCACTTAAACATCCCATACTGAATAAAATTGGTATTTATGGTCGTGTTGTTATTTCCAAGCACCCAATAACAAAGGCGATGTGCATGGTGTAATGCCCACAAAAATTGAACGTTGGAGGACTGGCAACACGTTGTTCGGTATTATGATCTGGAGCGCTATATCATGGTATTCGGCAACCCCTCTTGTCACATTACATGGTCGATTCACAGCAGCAGTGTATAGAGAATTCTTGAGTAACCAGGCCCATCCAATGGTGCAAACTTTATTTCCAGAAGAGAATGCCATATTCCAGGATGATAATACCCCCATTCACACCGCTGGTCCTGTTCAAGAGTGGTTTCAAGAGCATGGTGATGAGGTTCAACATCTTTTCTGGCCCGCCCAGGTACCAGACCTGAATATCATCAAGCTTCTGTGGGCTTCTGTAGGCGTTTCTACCTAAGGATCTTAGGGATCTTTTCTTTTCAACATTCGTTGCATTAAGCTACTTTTTCTTTTATTTTTCATTATGTGTCCCAAATAATCGAGCTGTTGTGTCTTTACTGCAATCATTATTTCGGTGTTTTTTTCATCCTTTGAAGAACTTCATTAATTCCATAGGCCATTCATGAAAATTTTAACACTCTTTGATAAAGCTGCTAACTTCTTAGTGGTTGTTTCTGTTAGAGTCGAGAACTTACTTTGGTTGACATAGTGAGAGAATGACTTTTAAAGATTGATGATGTTTTAAGGACAGTTATGAAGTTCTGTAGTCAAGTATGCATATACTTTTGTATTCTCTCTCTCCCAATCGACCTCTCCTTCTCCCCCTCTCTCTCCCTACATTTTTCTTCTCTCTCTATGCTTTTGCTATTTATTAGGAAGTTGCTGTTTGGTAACCACTACATATTTAGTTTCTTTCAAATTGAGATCTAGGCCGTGTTTTATGGTGACTTCTATCACTATTCATAAGTATTGTAAGTCATCTTACTCCCTGCAATAATAACAATATCATCAACGTACCGCTATTTATTTGTTCTACGTCAAAAATAGCTCCAAAACGCTGAATCCAACACAACCGGTTTCTTCGTATATCCATTGAACATGATTATAAAATATATTCCAAGAAATTTATGTAACAACAACAAAGGAACTTAGTACTTCGTCATATGACGCGTGGAATAAATGACCGTTTGGCATCTTCGAGCCATGGAATCCCAGCAAAGTATCGATGGCGGATGCTATCTCAGGCAGTCTTCAGTTGAGCGAACTTCTTCCCCGGGTTACTGGCAACTCTTGAACTAGTCCATAACCGTCTTACTCCTGTGTTTTGGGTCATTATCTTGTTTATAAGTGTTTATGGTGTGCCCCTGGAAGCATGTGGTCGTTGAGAATATCCTTGTAGACGAATATATCCATTATGTCTTGAATTTGAACAATGGAGCCCATTCCAGCAGAAAAACATCCCTAGACGAACGTCGACTCTCCGTCGTGCTTTTAGGTAGGCACCATATACTTAGGATCGAAACTGGAGCCCACGTAACGTCAAACGACCTTGACTTTACCAGTCCCGAACATAGCGTACTTCGACTCATCGCTCCAAATTATCCTATCGCAATCCGCACAAGTCCAGTTCAAGTGTGCGCGTGCCCAAAAGACTAGCCTTCCGATATTCGCAGATACCCATGGTTTCTTGCAGGGGCGGCGGACTCGCGGAGAATATTAAGTGGCGGTGAGTTGAGTGGTGATCTTTGGTCTACCAGAGATATACCTGTTCTTGACTCTTCCGTTGATGCTCCAGCGGCGCAATATGCTGAACTGCTTGGTGAGTTGCATGATGGTGAGCTCATTCTGCCTGGCTCTCATTTCTGCAACGAATACAATAAAAAAACAGTGAAAAAACGAAAGACAAAGCATGAAAACATAAAAAAATTATAAAAGTCGAAAAACCCTGATTTTTGGTATTTCTCGTCCAGCTCCGTCGACGTTTCTTAACATATGCTGTCCGTATACCAAATTACAGCACTTCCCATCTACAAACTCACAATCAGACGCTGAAATTTTCAAGTGGTTAATAGACTTTTGGCCAGTTCTGTATCTTTATGTTGTGCTACTTTAAACTACTGCAGACCAGCGACTCTCTTGATGTCATCAACCCATCTTGCTACCGATATTCCTGTTTCTTCTCCCCAATCACGGTCTCCATTGTATTGTCTTGTTTGATTGCGGATCCGTTCTCTTTTTGTCTCTTAATGCAATCTCTAATTCGATCGTTCCGTAGCTCGCTGTGTATTTGTGGTTATCCACGTTTCTGTGCCATAGTCGCGAGGAATATTACTCGTTTGATATATGGTTGGTTATATACACCATAGTCGTCTAATGGCTTGGGGAATTTCAAATGGAGCTTATATGGCTCAGGACCTTTTTCTTCTTTTATCCAGCTAGCGACTTCTTTGATTTCATCTGTAGTAAGGAAGGAGGGGAAGGTCCATCCATCTAAGATGCAAATTATCTATAACACTTGGTTTGTACCATTCTAACGGTTTGAACTTAATAAACTGACACCTGTGCTGTAAGTTCTTTGTTCTGCTGTGGTTAAGGCTCATTTATAAGATCTCAACCCCCATTTTGCTGGCGATGGCTAGTTTGCTTGGTTCTTCTTGTTTGGAAGAAGATTTTGGAATAAGTTCTGTTGATTGAGATTATTAAAAAAGCAAGTTACCATACTGAACTAAAATGCTAATGTGATAATTAAAATTTGGGCTTCAACGCTGAGAAGTACTCAACGGTTTTATTTCCCATCAGAAGAAACCTTGAACGTGAAAGATGACCAATAGAAGATATTTTGGAAGCTTGTTTCAAAGTGACCATAGATAGAAAACGGATGTCGGTTCTCAATTTGGCGTTGCACCCTATAGGTCGACTGTCCACTTGCCCCTCCTTCAGTCTGAAAATGTACATTAACAAACCCTAAATTCCGAACCGGGTTTATGATACATGTTTGGAGCTCCATGGTGTGTAAGAAATTATAACGTAATTCTTTCAAAAATTTAAGTTTTTTCCGATGTGCCAAGATCTGTGAGAAAGTGTCTAAGTCTACAAAATCCATCTCTATAACCTCTACAACTACAAGGTTAACCAAGTCGTTAAAGGTTTTAATTCTTCCATAGAATGACATGACGACTAACCATCTTTTATATTAGGTAAAAAGGACTGTAGGAAGAGGCTAGCCGCAGGTACCTAACACCAGTGAAGAAATCGTTATTAGGGCATGGCTCCTTGAAACTTCATATTAATCAGATCACAATAGAAAGTCATCTCTTTTCACCAAAGAGTGATTTATCTTCACTTAAGCTGTTAACAATTGCTTTTTGTTATTCTTCATTAAAGAGTTCTCTTTGGTTTTCTTTCTCTGTCAGTAAATTATATGCCTAACTTTGTTGCCTTGATATTTGAAGAAAATGAACTATTGGAAAAGACTATACATCTATGTTATCAATAGCTAATCTTAGTTAATGCTTTCCTGCTTTTGAGATGCATTTTTAACCATATGTCTATTTTGTTTAATCAAATTTATAATATGTGGTTCTCTGTACATCTGTACCAGCTTCACATTTTCTTATCTTTTCCACACGTTGTTCTTCTTAAGCCCTCCATATATGTATCTTAGTCCTTTTTCCCCAAATGGTTTTTTTGCTTGATTAATTACCAAATAACACAATTGGTCTTATCATTGATTCATATAGTTTTAGATTCACTGCTTGCGCCACTTTCTTTGATTAAGTGTTTTAATTGTTACTACCATCTCTTGAAATGTGCACTCTTAGTTATATTGAACTGGAATCACTTCACAATTCGCACTTAATTTTTAAGGCACATATTGTTCGCGTTACTCACTAAATGTATGTACCCTTCTGTGAACTCCTCCTTGTATTTGCCAATAATACAAATTTGTTGGCATATGCCAGATAAGGTATTAATTTGTTAATACAGGATGGGGTAAAAAACATCCCTTCTTAATTTGAAAGCAACATATGAAGCAAACTGTGATCCAAGAATGGGGAAAGTGATTTCACTAACGGCAGGTAGTAAGAAAGTTTTGCTTAAAGGGCCCTTAGTAGCCAACATGTGGACAAACAATTTACATTTGAAACAACGATGTGTTGCAACTGTATAATGTGCTTTCTTTATTGGAGTGATAACCCACGAGATAATTATAAAAGACCTCTTGTTTGGTGTCCATCTCTAAACCCCCTTTTTTGCATTGAATCCCGATGCACTCAACTGGAAAAAGTTTGGTTCCAACAGGACGGAGCCACATTCTAAACAGCACGTTATCTGATTTGTGTGGCCTGCAAACTTGACTTGAATGCTGCTCATATAAATAACTGATTGGTTTTTAATTACGTAAAGTTAGTTATGAACCATTTTTAGGACTCAGGATTATATGGTAGATGTTAAACCTATTTGCAATTAAATGCAAATAACGTAATAAATAGATTAGTATATACTTGAATATACCGTTTATTGCTATATGAAAATTGTCTGCACAACATAATTTGAAAATATGCAATCATACTACATCTCAATTAACCATAAATATTAAACATTACAAAATATCATTAAATTAAAACAAACAAGATTTTGCTACCCACCAACCCAGTTTGGAGCTTTTATGCAGATCTACCTACATCATATGCCCACTTTGCATCATAGGATAAACATTTCTCTCGACTAGTAAGATTAGCAATATAATTAGTACGAAAAGGGTGTTCTAGTGCTAAATTAATTCCTTGCACTAGAACTTGTTTTGCAGGTTGGTGGCGACGCTGCCACTATTCACTACAAATCGAAAGCAAACCGTTATAGCTAGGCGGACGCATCCTGTCCAAAGCAATAGCAATCAGCACGCACTATGATATAAAAGTAACCGACTCCCCAATTAGAACGTTTAATTCCGCTGGCAACTTGATAAATAGACGCACTATCACCAGAGGAAGCACAACAGTCTCGATGAATGGCCATGAAAAACTACAAAATTCTCACTCGTTTCAGTGTACACTGTTTTAATATTCATAGTAAGGATCACAATAACTGTAAGATAGTGCAAGTGTGGCGCCCCTATTTCCCGAGCTGAATAAATTGGCGGAAGGCGGCCTGCATCTCTGCGTCCATCTCGGGGTCCGGGTCCCACAAACCGTCGGGGTCTGAGTCGTCTCTGCACAAGGCATCTATTAGCATGAGTTGTTTTGGAGGGGAAAGATACGTACAAAAAGAAGTCTAGCTGACTGGAGCAGTTGTCTGCAAGAAACTGGCGCTCCTCTTCTGTCAGCTCTTGCCCATCAGGGCCATAAAATATGGGCTCATCTTGTGGTGCTTCCATTTGGTTATTTTCATACCTGTAACTCAAAGGTAAGCAGATAACCATAATAGAATAAATTTGCAGAAGAATGTTTGTGTTCTTAAATTTATTGACATACGCAAATAAGTATGTTTATATATCTATGATGCTACACTTAAAACGTGTTCAAGCCTTTCAACAAAGTCAATACTGAAAGCTTACTGGCTTCTATTTACACAAACATGACTGTTTCTCTTTCTCTTAGAAGTTTTGAGTTAAGTCACAGATTAGATCAATGAGAAATAAGTCACAATTAACACAAAGATAGACTTAGAGGGCCAGGTCATTAACGTAAATCCAAAACGCGACTAAACAAAAAAATTAACAAATGAATGAAACCGCGGTATAAGATCTTAGTAAACTCTTTTATGTTGAAAGGTCCACCGCACATCCTTGAATCCTGCTGAATCTACCTGTGAGGGCTTTTTTACAATATCTCTTACCGTTTGATCTATAGACCTGTTCCAGATTACAATATTAAATACTTCAGCATTATCTGCTATAACAAGTTGTTTAAATAAAAGTTAAAATCAATTTATTTATATAAAATTTGACGAAATCTAAGAGAAGGACACGAAAAATCAAATATCAATACCCATATGAGCTTTAAGTATGGAGCAAACTGGATGCAAGTAGACTGAATGTCCAGGAATTAGGAAAGAAGTCAAGGAGGCAATAAAAAGAATTAAAATCGGGAATGCGAGTAGAGAAGATGCTATAGCAGCAGTGGTTAGGAGAAAAAGGGAAAAACTGGATTTGGAATATATGCAAAACAGCTTGGGAAGAATAAAAGACTTCACAAGACTGGGAAAACTACCTAATACTACCAATATATAAAAGAGATTATACCAGCTGTGAAAACTACTGACCAATCCATCTAGCACAAACTGGATACAAACTATATACAAAAATATTGGAAAAGAGATTAAGAGAACACAGAATCAAAATTAGGTAAAGAACAGGCAGTGTTTAGACCAGAACAACAAACAAGCGATAATATATTTATATTGAAAAATATAATAGGAAGGAAAATTTTTATTGACTTAAAAACAGCATTTGATACCATCGATAGATCTATAATATGGAAAACATCGAGAGAAATGGAGATAACAAACAAATAAATAAATGCGATCAGAAGCACATATTAGACAGTTAAAGGGATAGTACAAATTGCAGGATATCGATCTGATAAATTATAAATACTTAGGGGAGTGTAACCCCAATATTATTTATTATCATTCACGAAACAAATCTGAGAAAAATATAATCAAATACACACAGTAATTAGATACAGAAACCTAGAACCAATCAAATTAAACAGTCTAAGGGGTCGAGCACTGCCAGCTGAACTGAATGGCTATAAACGCTGTGAAGTCTCATACCAAGGTAATGCAGCCGAGTTGCTTAGGCCTTGCACTCACTGTCCAACAAGGAAGACCGCTGGGTGTCGCTGACTTGAACAGTGATATTTGCGATCTTAGAGATTGCATCCTTCTCGTGGTGGCCCTGTTGTAACTAAACCCTGCGGATCTAGACTGGAATGTTGATAAACCCTAGGTTACGCCATTGCCGATATACCATACATGGGTATCTCTGCTGTAGACATGTATTACGGGGGATATCTGTGTGGGGGATCTTGGCTTAACCGCCTGGATCAAGAGGAAATAAACTCAATAAAAATCCTAAAAACCACGGTAGTGAAACCACGCCAACGGTATGCATGGCTGTATAGAAGATCAGCCCCTACTGGATCCTCCCTTGGGCAGCGGGCGCCCCCCATTATATATAGCCATTAACTTTAATAATGTTTCAGATTCGTGGGATTAAATATGGACACCGAAGAAACAATCACTATCAAATCTTTACTTATGTCAGAGGAGGACTCTAGTAGCACTCTCTGACAAAACATACATGGAGGCGGAACCAATCCAGGAGACAGAATCATCTGTCAGACCGGAGGCGGAATCTTCAGACAAGGATCGGGAAGTTGTAGGCAAGAAGACCAAGGAATTGCAACCCAAGAGACTTTCTGGGGCCCAAAAGAAAGAGCCAAGAAAGAAGTCAAGATCAGGGAAGGCATGTGGACGAAGGAGAAGCCCAGACTGTGAAAACAGAGAAAGGGGGGGATAAGAAGGAAAGCGAGGGTAACAAGAGACTCCGCTCAGACTCTTTAACCCCGAAATTCAAGCAACCGGCAATGAAGTCCAGGAGCGAAGAGCAGACTGGACAATACTGTGCTGCAATGAAAAGGTTAAAGATGGCGGTACTGGACAGACGCTATCCAGAAATTTTACTGAATCAAGGGCAATTGTACTTGATTCACGAAAAACTTGTTACTGTTCTGGACCAGACTGCTTTGGGAAGTACTAATCCACCGCAGTTCGAAAGCTCGTGGTACATGGGAGGTGTCTTATGGATCACGTGTACCAACGAACTAATTAAAGATTGACTGCGCAGAACCATCTCAGATTAGGGGCGCTGATAGAAGGGGTTGAACTTTCAGTGGTAGAGGCTAAGGACCCAAGCGCCCCAAAGTTCTCGTTTGGCTTTCCGGACCAGCCGACGAGAAAATTGCCAGAATCCGACTTGGGCTTCAAAACCCAGGGTTAAAAACGGAAGACTGGCGATTCCTTAGCCAGAAGGTGGACAAGGAAGGAGCTATCCTGGCCTACTCCATCGATGGTGCCTCTTTCAAGGTCCTAGAGAGTAAACAGTTCAAGGCCTATTATGAAGTGAGAACTGTTACTTTCAAAAACATTCAAAGTGTTCAAGATGCTGAGGGTACTTCAGATAAACCTCCAACACAGTAGGGCATGCTTCGGCATGTAAGATGATGGTGGGTTGCGATTTTGCCCTAATCCAGGAACCTTGGACCCATCAAGGCAAGATAAAAGGTCTGGGGGGAATTGGAGGAGAACTAATATATAGCAGATGCTCAAATGGACCCAGAACTTGCATTTTAGTTAAAAAAATACATAAAATGTCTGCCACTACTGCAATTCTATTCTCAGGATATGGCAGCAGTGATGCTAACAACAAGTGGAGGAGGACCGAGGAAGATCGTATTAGGATCGGTGTACCTCCCTGTTGATGAACTGGATCCTCCACCCCCTAGGGCAGTGGATGAGCTTGTCAGACACGGCAGAAACATTGATCTGCAGATACTCATTGGCTGCGACGCCAATGCACACCACCTTTCATGGGGTAGCACCAACACCAGCATCATAGGTGAGTTAATTTTACAATTCACTGTGGCAAATGATTTAGACATATTGAACAAGGGTAACAAACCAACCTTCCTTATCAGACGAAGAAGGGAAGTAATTGCTATGACATTTGGTACTTCTTTCGTAAGTAACTTTTTTAGAAATTGGCAAGTATCTGATGAGAGTTTTTCATACCACAGATACATTAAGTTCGAAATCGCTGGGATTCAGCGAGTGATAGAAAACTATCGTAATCCTCGTAAAACGGACTATAAGGTAGACCTAGACCAAAACTTGACGAGTACGATAAGGAAAGTTCACAATAACCTACCTTGAGCTTGAAATGGCTGTGGATCAGTTAACTGAGGCAGTCATTTCAGCGTACAATGAAAACTGTCCCCTGGTTGTAAAGGCTTCCAGCAGGAACGTCCCCTAGTAGAATGAAGACCTTGCAACCATGAGAAGGCAAGTAAGAAAACTGTTTAACAGGGCCAAAACATCAGGTGACTGGGATACGTATAGGGCATCCTTAACTGAATATAATAAAGCATTGAGAGATGCCAAGAGAAAATCATAGAGGAGGTACTGTGAGGAGATTGAAAATACTCCAGCATGTGCCAGACTCCGTAAAGTGCTCTCAAAAAACTCTCACTGCAATTTGATTGGTACTCTGGAATCTAAATCCGGAGAGTACACCAAAACAGGAAAAGAAACACTGACCGAACTTTCTCGGATACATTTTCCTGGATCTGTAATTATACAACAGAATGGAGAAACCAGGTATCCCTTGATCTTGGCAACACAGTATCATGGGAAGACTGGGAGACTGCAAGAAGAGTGGTAACTTTCAATAAACTCATTTGAAGCCTATAAATCTCTGGAACCGGACGGAATTATTCCTGCCATGCTACATAAGGGCTCGGAACTTCTAATGATAAAGATCTACATGGTACTCAGAGCGAGTTTGGCCCTAAACTACTTGCTAAAATTATGGAGACTTACCAGAGTGGTATTTATTCCAAAGCCTAGTCGGGCGCATTATTTGCAGGCAAAGAGTTACAGACCAATTCGTCTTTTTTGCTTAAGACGTTGGAAAAACTGCTTGATAAGCACATTAGGGCAGGTATACTGGTACACCATCCACTATATGAGAACCAATTTGCCTATCAAGCTGGTCTCTCAACTGAAACAGCACTTCACTACCTCACTTGGAGAGTAGAGAAAACGCTGGACAACAAAGAGATCCTTCTATGTGCCTTGTTGGACATAGAAGGAGCCTTCGACAATACATCTTTCAACTCCATAACCTCGGCCCTGAGAGGGCGTGGCCTGGAGGAGACCTGCTGCAGGTGGATAGACTGCATGCTCAAAGGAAGGATGGTTTATTCGTCAATGTATGACCCTGCTATGGAACCTGGTAATGGATGGACATTTAAAAAACTTAAGAGGCGAAGGTTTTTTTTCTGTAGGCTACGCCAATGACCTAGTTGTCTTGGTGGAAGGGAAATTTGAAGGTACGATGAGGGAACAGATGCAGAGGGCCCTGAACGTGGTAACTAAATGGACCAAACAGGAAAGCCCCAAGATCAGTCCCGTAAAAACCAAAATTATACCCTTCACGCGAAGGAAAAAATTAGAGGGGCTTACACCTCTTTTCTTTGGCGAAAAAGAAATCACTATATCGGGAAAAGTAAAGTGTCTAGGAGTCGTTTTCGACTGTAAACTTACTTGGAACCGTTATATTGAGAAAGTGGTCGAAAAATCGGTAACAACTCCTAGCAGCTGTCAGACGCATGTACAAGTCGTGGGGGTTAAACCCAGGAATGATGCACTGGTTGTACACCAGAGTAGTTAAACCCTCTCTTACATACTCAGCTTTGGCCTGATGGCCTAAAGCAACACAAGAAACCACCAAACTAAAACTAGGTAAGGTACAAAGACTTGCCTGTTTGGGCATTACAGGGGCGATGAGAACCACGCCAACTGCAGCAATGGAGACTCTTCTAGGCTTCCCACAGTTGCACATAGTAATTCAGGGGGAGGCAAGATTAGGTCACTACAGGCTGTATCATTCACTGTACAAGACACAGATGGGTACAGGTCATACAAGAATAATTAACAGTCTGGAGGCCCTCTGCTTGAAATGAGGACGGACCACATGACCTCAAAAATATGTGACAACTCTCTATTCGAGGTGATAATGCAGGATCGAAATAGGAGCGAGATTTTTAGACAGGCACCTGGTAGTCTAATCTGGTACATAGATGGTTCTAAAACTGAGCTGGGCACCGGAGCTGGAATATATGCTGAGGCTCCCAGGGTAGAGCTAAGCTTTTCCCTGGGCCAGTACGCTTCTGTCTTTCAGACAGAAATATACGCCATACTACACAATGTGTGCGTGCAAGCGGATCTATATTATATCAGACAGCCAGGTAGCTTTAAAGACTTTATCAAGCACAAAAGCATGATCTAGACTGGTATGGGAATGCATCAGCGAACTCAATGCACTGGCATAACACAGTAAAACTGTTATGGGCACCTAGGCATCGCGATATCTACGGCAATGAGAAAGCCGATGAACTGGCCAGGCAGGGATCTAGAGAGGCTTATATAGGCCCAGAACCTGCATTAGGAATCTCACGAAGTGCTGCCCGATGCTTTATTAAGAAGAGGACACGCACTCATCATCGAATGTACTGGAAGAACCGACCAGGGCATAATTTCAGCAAAACTTTCAATAAGGGACCTTGCCAAAAGAGAGCTGCAGAATTCCTTCACCTAAATAGGCCACAGCTAAAGATATCCATAAGGTTTCTCACAGGACATACGACTGTAAAAGAACATCTCTGGAAAATTGGTAAATTCAATGGTGACCTTGCATGCAGACTTTGTAGCAAGGAACCAGAAACAGCCTTACACATCCTATGCAAGTGCGATGCACTGTGCAGGAAAAAGCAACATATATTCGAGAAACCAATCCTGGAACCGGAAGATTTCCAAACACATCCTGTAAAGGACCTGTATTTGCTGATTCAGGGGGCATCAATTACAGATTAGTTGTGAATTTATTTAATTAGGGTAATCACAATAAGCCATAGGTTGCAGTGAACATGGATCCATTAAGGAAGACATATCCTGAGCGCAAAAAAAACCCAGTCTACTGTACCAAATGGGATAGGGTAAGAAACGAAGATGTAAGAGAAATAACAAAACATGAACCAATAACTGAAAACATAAAAAAGAAATAATTAAATTGGTATGGACATAAAACAAGGATGGCACCACAAAGAATTACAAAACAAATAATGTAAACAGGAAAATCAAGTAAAAAATGGAGAGGGAGACCAAGAAGAAAATGGCTGAATCGAACACAAGAAATAGGACTAGAAAAAGGTAGAACACTGGAGGAAATGAAAACACTAGCAAGAAATAGAAAAATATGGAAGAAATGGATCCTGAACATGGATTCTAACTCAGATGCTTGAAAAGGCAAAAGTGTTTTTGTTGATAAATTAAATAATCATGTGCTGTTCACTACTTCAATTGTAGGACAGGAAAATATAAAGTGGTCTTTTTATAAAAAAATTATGGTTTGGAGAAATTTCATGTTAGACAGTTGGTATCACTGGCACTTCACATGAATCCGTTTTGTCGCTTTGTTTTTATTTACAAAGCAAGCAAACTCATCAGAATACAGCAAGGCATCTACTTGCACAAAAAGCCTGTGAAATATACACAATATACAAACTACTAGTATTAATTCTTATGACAGCTGCAATGGAGCCGATTCTATAATTTAAACTTTGCAATAAATTGTGTCATTGACATTTAAGAGAAGTTGTGTTACACAATTATATTCTCTTTTTACAATTAAGTAAAGGACAACGAGCTTTCCGTTTTTATTTCTGCAAGTCACCGGCTGCAGCCACATAAAATGACTGGTTGCAATACAATAAATAAAATCAAAGATAAAAATGCGTAAGCCCGACAAAGTTTTTGAGCATTACAGTAATAAAATGATTTACCTGTTACTGACATTACTGGAACTGCTTTGCCCCTGCCCCCAATTCGACGCCCTCAGTGTGATAACGGAATTGATCAAACTGATCACGGAGCTGTGCACGGATGTGGACTGCTTCACCACCTCCAGCTGCCCGAATATTGTGTTTATAGCTGTCTTGTTGTAGGTTTCGAGTGATGCACCTGTCAACTAAGTAACGGGGCTGATTAAACTGTATGACGGGACCTTTTGGTCATACCTTTAAGACTTGACATGCAGCTTTTACATTGCTGTTGTCACCTAGAGAAAGCACACACTGGAGCGTCTGAATCACATGTCGCCCATACAGATTGTCATAATTCAGTTGCGAGTACAACTCGGCTAGGAACAGCACCAGATTGGCATCGTACGGGTTTTCCTTGATTTTCTTTTCACACAGCAGGTGCAGGGCCGATCGAAACAGCGGACACTGCTCTTCGATTGCTTTGCACAACCTGGCAGCATTGTATCGGAAGTTGGGCTCTTCTAGTGCCTGTTTTTTCATAATGTAATAAACATAAGAAGTACCACCTTAAAAATACAGACCTGGTTGAACAGCAAATTTGTGGCAGTGGATACTACATCAACATCATTATAATAAGGGCCTAGAATTTCTATAAAGGATCCTATCATATTGTCGTACTGGCCAGGATCTTCGATTAGCATGCATATGTCAACCTCTAGCTTTGCCAGATCCCTGGAGGCTTCCTCTAAGTTGGCACACTCGATAGTGTTCTGCTGCATTTTGGTCTGATTCTCAGACGGTTTTTTGAACTTTTGGAGACGCTGCTGCACAGATACGGATTGAGCGGGAGCACTATCAGTCTCTGGTTTCGCTGAATTTTTAGCGGGTTCATCTGGGGCGGTATATTTTACAAAATTCTGCTGCGTTTCGTTCTCGTTATCGGGCGCATGTTTGTACTTTTGTAGGCGCTGCTGCATAGACTGAGATTCAACAGGAGCACTTGGGGTGTAGTTCGGTGGGAACCACTCTTCAGCATTCACAGACAATTTGGTTTTGGAAAGTATGTCGTCGTGTTTAGTGGTGGAATTAAGGGAGGCCGCCAGGTCGTCAATCTGCTGGGAACCATCGGTGGTGCTATCGGGGGCGGTCGAGTTCGGCCGCCGTAGCGGGCGATCGGACGCCTCCGTGGTGCCGTCCCACAGAGGCTGTCTCAATTTGTGGTCGCCCATACTAACAAGGTTGCCGCGAACGTCGTCAGTGAGACTTCGACATGCAATACATTTGCCACAATTAACTGATTGCCGGCTCAATGTTTACGTACGCAAGCACAACTCGCAAAAACTATAATGGACGACGCCATGCGCGCGAGCGCCGGCGGCTGGGTGAAATTTTTGAATTTTCCCGCCAAAAGCGAAGCATCAGCTAATTTATGAATTGCTATCGCTTTATTTAAACAATAAAATGAAAAACCTTTTTATAAGGCATTAAATGTATCTTTACGCTTTCATATAACTACATACAGTAAACTTTCAAATGTGGAAAACACCTTGAACTTGTAAATCAGAGATATCTAACATTTTATTCAATATTCTAAAAATCTTATTTACCGTTCTGGTTATATTTAAATATTTTAATTTAAAATTAACAGAAATCTTCATTTATGTTATGCAAAAGTATTTGTTGTTTATTTGAATGCTTTAAAGTATTTTATAGTAGTACAGACTGTGCACATTTTGAGAGCTGCAGATTAAACAGACAAAATAGTTCTACTTATATACGAGGTATCTCAGAAAAATTTTGTATTTTAAAATTAATTATAAACGCATAAGTTAAAACATTTATTAGTATAATTTTTGTTATTGATGAGATATTTTTAAGTTTACGTATTAATTGGTATTTATTTGTAATAATTTTATTTAATATAAAAATCTTCCATTTCTAATAAGAAGAAAAAGGCACAAAAAGAAAGGGATAAAAAAGAAAAAGAGTAAAAAATAAAAATAACAGAAAAGAAAGACGTAAATAAACTATTAGCTAACTGAAAAAGTAAAGAGAAGCTGAAAATAGCAATTCTGAAAAGCACATTATGTGATGAATTACAGAAAAAAAGTGTAAAATAAAGAAGGAAGAGACAATGGAGAGAGTTACAAAACTAAAAAGTTTCTAAACAACGAAATGAAACTAAAACCAGGGTTATAAGAGATTTATAAAGATCAGAAAAGTAAAACGAATAATTAACAAAAATATAATCGCATAATAATAACCCGTATAATAGATAGCGATTTGACATTCCAAGAAAGAAGGCTTCAAGTTAACTTAGAGGATTTTACTACGAAAAGAAATGAGGCGGAAAAGAAAGTCAAACTCTGGTATCAGAAATTAGAAATATGCCGACGAGATAAATTAGAGTGCGATTTTCAAGTTTCAAAAACTATTACGTGTATAAATTCTCAGCTTTAGATTTCACAGGACGCAAATCACCGTTTACATCTAACGTATTAGTCCACCCTCTTGCGGTTTTAAAGCAATGACATTTGGTCTTTCGAAACATCATGCGATTTGGCGTTTGATGCACATAACCTCAATAATCAGATGTGTTCGCGATGGCAATCACAATCCACTTCGCGTTTTATTTTAAGAAAAACGCTGCTGAAGCCACCGAAATGATTTGTGCTGCATATGGTGAGAATGCTGTAAGTCATGCAACGTGCAAAAAGTGGTACCAAAGGTTTCGCGGAGGAGAGTTTAGTCTTGAAGATCAACCACGCGCTGGACGCCCTCAAACATTTGACACGGATGAGCTGCAGCCATTGCTGGATCAAAACAATGCGCAAACTGAAAAAGAGCTTGCAGAATAGCTTGGCGTCACTCAGCCAGCCATTTCCATACGTTTGCATGCGATGGGTAAGATACAAAAGGAAGGCAGATGGGTTCCGCATAAACTGTCCGAAGACAACAAAAATCGACGGCGTGACACGGCATTCCATTTGCTTTCAAGGAACCGAAAAAAGGATTTTCTGCATAAAATTATTACGAGCGATGAAAAATGGATCTTGTGCGACAATCCCAAGCGCAAAAAATCATAGGTAGGCCCTGGAAAACCTTTGACATCGACTCCAAAGCCTAATATCCACGCCAAAAAGAATTTGCTCTGTATCTGGTGGGATTGGAAAGGTGTGCTGTACTATGAACTCTTGAAATCAGGTGAAACAGTTACGGCAGATCGCTACCAACAGCAACCCTTCAATTTGAGAGACGCAATCGAAGAAAAGAGGCCATTTACTGGACAAGGAAGTAGCAAAGTCATCCTGTTCCATGATAATGCCCGACCACATGTTGCGAAGGCGACGCAAGAACACATCTTCGCGTTAGGCTGGGAACTTCTCCCACATGCGGCGTATAGCCCAGACATGGCCCCTTCCAATTTTCATTTATTCCGGTCGTTACAGCATCACTTGGGTGATACGCACTTCAAAACAGAAGAAGAGGTCCGAAAATGCATCGATAACTTTATCGTCTCGAAGCCGGTGAGCTTTTATCACCAGGGAATTCGCAAGCTACCGAAAGATGGCAAAAGGTCATCGATGCCAACGGAGAATACTTTGATAATTAAGCTTTTTTTGTTTGTCTTTAAATAAAAATTTAATTTTGCAGAAAAAAGCTGAGAACTTATTTATACACCTATAGCAAATAAGAATAAAATAAAAATCTTTAAAAAACAGTGGTAGATAAGAAAGTGAAAAAAAATGGACAAGAAAAATGCATTGGACAGCAAAAGGAGAAAAAATATTAGAGACAAATAAGAAAAAAATTTTAATAAAAAAAAAACGGAAGAGAGGAAGACGCAAGTCAAATAAACAAATAAAATAAACAGAGAAAGGACTAGAAGAAAATCAGAACAAAATTTGGAACATGCAATGTTAAAAGCTTAAGAGGGAAGAAAAAAGGGTTAACGGAATAGATACAGAAACTAAAAATACTTTATGCAGGTGTAAACAAAAAAAAAAAGAATACAATAGATAGAACCAGAAAAGAAAGAAAGCATAAAGTCCAAATAGTTATAACTATGAAATAAGAATATTATAAATAAAAGACATATTGATTACACAGCAGTACTAAAAACATATTCTGGAAAACAAAGGAAGCAATTAACGAGATGAAAGTCAAGTACAGAATAAAATAGTAAGGATATTAATGGAAGACAGACATCTATGATAGAAGTCATGGAAATGAGATTCCCAAAAAAATGAAAATAATATAATGGATAAACGTAATAGCATTAAAAGGTAGGATAAAAAAGAGACAAGAAGGATAACATGTACACATAAAAAGAATGGGAAAAATGAAATTAACCAGAAAAATTACAGTGATAAGCAAAAGAAGAGTAGGCCAAGAAAGTAGCAAAGCAGGTGAAAGAAACGGCTGAGTAATAAGATAGGAGGAGTTATGTAGGATAAAAAGATGTAGAAAATGATGACCAGGGACTGTCTAGTTTTAGTGTACTGGTTTTGACCTTTATAAAAATTTTGTTTAAAATTATGACTTCATAGACCACTTATATCTGATTTGTGATCTATGCGCATCTGTATCTTTAATGTATTTTCTGTATTGTGCTGATTACTGAAGTACTGACTTTCGCTTTAGCTACGTCAACAGTAATTTGTGTTTAACTACTAAGTTGTTGGAAAAGATAGTTTTTTCATTTTTTTTGTTACTTAGTTCCCCCTTCTTCTTTCAAGACCAGTACTAAGTGTCCACCCTGCATCAGCAATGCAAGTCGTAAGTAACAGTAGCTTAATTCTAATGAACAAACATACAGTACTTGGAAAAACAGCATTAGATCTTTGCACACTTGAAACCATCTATGGTAAACAAGATTACAAAGTCAATTAAGAGAATCTTTTAATGACATTTGTAGTTCCATATGCACTAGTCACAAGGTTCTACCCTTTAAATGTGTCATGCCATAAAAGGCACTTCTCTTTAGAACATGGAATCAGCGTTACTCCGTCGACCACGCCATCATCTCAACAGAGATTTTTTGGTCTAAAACAGATAGGGATTTTGACGTTAGTTAGAACACGGTAAGTTATTATCCAATATTTTTGGTATTTGAAAGGCCTTGATGTACATGTTGATTAATATATTTGCAACAGATGCAAGCATGAGGTGTGAACATCTTCAGATGTAAACAGAGTGTATGTAGTTTGGGTTTTTGAAATGTCAAGATTAAAGTTTTTTTGTGGTCTCTTGTGAAGCCACATATCTTTAAAATCGTCTTTAATGGTTCAGATATTTAATTGTTCTTTCCATTATTTCACCTCTTTTCTTCTTCTACAGCGTTGGGTTCTTTATCCCTTTTCTGTAACTGTTTCGATTCTTTGCCATTCTCCTAACTTTATTAATATTATATTGGACTAGGTGTTTTCTCTTGTTCTCTTTCCTTCTTCTTTGATTTCGTATTATTTTAGAATATTTATCAGTCTTTATGCGTTTATCACTGGTTGTTGGTTTAGATCGTCTTTTATATTACCGTTCCTTATTCTATCTCTCTATTTTTCCAAGTACTTATGCTGTAGTTGATCGGTATTTTCTGCCATTATCACTATATCGTCTGCGAAAACTATATTTACAGTATTTATAGTTTTTGACTTGTCGGCACTTTTTTTAGTGGCCTCTATATTTGGTGTCCTGATACAATATCGAATGCTGCTTTGCGGTCTAGAAGTTCTAGGTATATCTCTCTAGTTTTATCTATTATTTTCTCTATTAACATTCTAATCGCACTTATGTGGTCTTGTGGTTTTTTCCTGGTCGGAATGCAGCTTGTTCTTCATCCAGTTTGTCTTCTACTTTGTTTCGTAGTATTTTCTTTATAATAGCAAAGAAAAAAATAAAGAACGGGCAAACTACTTTCGTCACTTATATCACAATGTAGAAATGACAGCAAAAAACATTTGGAGAAATCAAAGAAAAAAAGCACCTCCAAAAGGACCACCACAAAAGAAAGAGAAACAGCTCTAAAACTAAAAAACTGAAAAATTCTAGGGTTAGACAAAATAGTGAAATAATTAAATATGAGAGACATTGTCTGATAAATTATTTGTTTTGTACAAAAAATACTTGCATTTGAACATATCCCAGAAGAATAGAAGGAAAGTATACGGTCTCGTATTAAAAAGGGAACAAAGACTGACCCCAAAAGTCTGTTGAGCTCAGCGCTAAAACTAGTAGAGTGAATAGCGGAAGAAATTGCACAAATTGGACTCAGTGAGGAACAACAACATATACTTTACTCGGCATTCGATAAAGTAAGACTCCCTGGCGTATTAGAGCTATTAAAGAAGAGAAATATAGATCACCACATTCTAGCAGCTATTAGGGACTTAAATATCAACAATACAACATGCATACACACGGACAATGGATTAACGAAAAAAATGTCAGTATTATTAGTAAACAAGGCGATAGCCTCAACCCGATATTATTCATTGTAACCATAGATCAAAAATTGTTAAAACTGCTGGCAATTAAAATGATGTGTTATCCTCATGACGCTTTTATAATAGCTGAAGACTGTTATAAAAATTTAATACAACGGCAAAAACATGACTATCTCTATTCAGAAAACACGGTCTCTCACAGTTTTCAAGGAACCAAGAAGATGTAAACTAGCCATTTACAACCAAAAGTGTGGAGTAAGTGATTTTAATACTTGGAAGCCAATATAACTAGTAACAGAAATCTAAAGATAGAAGTACAAGCGCAGACAGCCAAAATGGCTATGGTATCAGGTTATCTACGTGATATAATCTGGAGCAACAAACACACGAGTACAAAACCAATGTTAGAATTTGCAAAGTAATGCCTGTCATGACGTACACTATTGGGACAAGAGCAGAAAATGCAACCACAAAACGCCTTTTAAAAACAACTGAGATGAAAACATTGAGATCTATAATAGGCTATACTGCAAAAGATACACAGAAAAACGAAGATATTACACGATGTTGTCAGATGGTCAAAAAAAAGAGAAGAGAGCGGAGAGATTATGACCATAGCTAGAGGGCAAACCTAACTCTAAGACCACCAGCGTTGGTATGAAAACCGGACGTCGATGTCACAAGACTCTACAACGAGGATTTTATTAGTACATCATTTAAAAAGAAGGAGAAAATAAAAATTGAAAAAGAATAATAAAAAATTTTTACGTTGAAGATCAAAAACTTCTTTTTGCTTTTCCAAAAATAAATGAAGTGTAGGAAGTAAAGGGTTGGGCGAAATTTTTGCCTTAATTTCAAAGGAAGGTTATGAACCAAGAGTGAATCAAACGTGCAGACAGTGATTCAATGAGACGTAGTTTATAGGGGCCGTATATTTGAAACAATGACCTTGTTGTGGTTGCACAACGTGTTTTTGCTTGTATAGTTGCAGCAAGATTTTTGTTTTATCCATACAAAATTGTTGTTCTACGGGACTTTCTAAATGTGATCCGCAAAATTACCTGGAATTGCGTGGAAACATCTTAAAATCGTGTTACATTTCCAGTTGTCCGGATGTGTTAATGAACAAAACATTCGTTACTGTAGTGATATAAAAGACTCATCTACAGTGAGTGTGTCACTATCTGGTATGAGAGTAAAGTAGTTTTTTGAGGAGAAAGGCCAAAATGTTATTATTACTACCCTACTGAATCTGAATGCACTCCAATTGGAAAAAATTTGGTTTCACCTGGATGAAGTTACAATCCATACAGCAAAGATGTTTCTGGGCTTTTTATTCGCTTGGTTAGTCTTGTCATTGGGTTTTACCTTGAGTGACTTCTTCTTATAGAAATATTTCAAAGTTTATATTTACAAACATCACCCGTGCATTGCAATACGTCAAGAAATCTGGCGTATTCCTCGACACGTGCAGGAAAGAGTAATGAAGAAGTTCAAAATGCGACTTCGATTGTCGAAAATGATGGACACTGTTTGGTTTCACCCTGCATATGAAGTTAGATTAAAACATAGACAAGTGATTCATCGTTATAAGTTTTTAAATTTGTCATAAGTTACCAAATTTCAAATTTGGAGTCGTGTCTTCCTAGATATGCTTTATATACCATAGAATTTTCGCGATTTCAATTTTTTACATTTTTAACAAAATGGTCCCAAACATTTATGTTGACCAAATTGATGACAAATTCGCAAGATGAAAACATTGGTTTTGATTTGGCGTTATCCCCATGTTTGGTAAATGTTTTACAATAAAATTTCAATCTTCTGATATTAAAAAAAAACATTAAAAAGGACAAAATCTAAGTTTTATTTTTAGCTTCAGCTCTATCCGATGTGGCGATTTCATAGATTTGATCATCCCTCATTAAACAGCCTTACATATTTTCCAAAATCGCTAAAAACCTTATTTACATTCGTATGTTTGATTTATAAAACTTTGTTGTTGTTGTTATGCTCTCCATGTGTTTTGCAGTCATATTGTCTCGCATTCTCATCGTCAACAACATTATTTTGCTTTAATGATAACAGCTAAGTCGTAAGTGCTTTCTATTTGCATGTTTCTCTACGTTTTAAAATTTATTGCTCTGCTTTATTTTCTGGAGAGCCGTCATGGAAGAAACTATTGTTTTTGTTATCCTGCAGAAAGTTTAAATGGGCAACAGGGACTATTGCAATTATACTTAAATAATAAAAAAATGACGGAGTCACAATGATGTTTTTCACAGCCTACAGTTGTTGTAAGTTAACTGTAGCTGTTAATGTCGAAATGAGTAATTTGGCATTGCAGTTAAATTTAATTTAAATTACATTGGCGCAGTTTAATTAGGTTCTGCTTTCTTTTCTGGTGACATTTATAGCAAATATAAATTATTTAATCTTGAAATAACTTTCTACATTTTCGAATTTAATCTAAACGTATCTTTGGCATTTCATTGAGTTAATTGCATAAAATGAAATCTAAATGTTAATGAACACAACATGTTAATTAAATTTCTAATAATTCTTCTGCATCCTTTCTACAAACTTAAAATTTATACGGTTTTTTCTATCTTGGATAATCTGCTTTCTGTTCACTTAAATACTTTTTTAATCCCTCGCTTCTCGTATCTAACTATCCTTTTCTTCTTTTACGTTTTCTTCTTCTTTTCGTCCTTTTCTTGCTGTTTAATTCCTACCTTTTTTCTTTTTTCTTCCTTCTTTTATGCTCAAATAATTGATATACTGTGGGTGTTTACTTATAAAAAGAATAAAACATTGATTTGAAACGTAAAAAGTGGCTATTTTTGTATCCCAAAGCAGTCCATCTTTCTGTTAGTGTGCTCTTGAGAAGCAGGTTTTTTAAAGAAAATTGTTTTCCACAAAATTCTGTCTTTTCTTCGCGTCTTCATTTTTCACCGTTGTTTACTTTTCAGTGGTGGTTTATAGTTTTGTGCTATTCCCAAGATTTAGTTGGATGTTGATGAGCTCCACAGGTATCAAGATTTAGTTATCCCTTGGTTGCTTGGTCTACTAGTGAGCTGACACCAGCATGGTCTCGTAAGTGTATATTCAGACAACTCAAAATGTGGTTTATGCAGAAGAAATATTTTTCTTATTTAGCAAATAATTAAAAAAAATATTTGACATTAATGTAGAGTATCATATGTATTCCCCTACAAAATCACAAAGAATCATATTGGACAATTTATTTACGTTACGGCAAATTATTTTTTATTTCTACTTATTTATATAAAAATTGAGTTTAAATGACGAAAAATAATATTTAGATATACATACTATGTGCAGGGGGTGAGTTAATCTTTTTTGAAGGTTAAGTCCTGAAAAGCTTGATGAATACATGAATTTAGTTTTTTTTAGAGAAGTTATTGGGTTTTAAGGAAAAAGAGCAACTTGTCTGTAGGGCGCAATTTTTTGTTGTTTGTCAGCAATCAAATTCTAATTTTTATTGTTGCTTTTGAATAAGTAGATTGCAGTGACAGATAAAATACAAATTATCTGTACTAAATGTTATCATTGTGTTTGAAGCTATTATTAGAGTAAAATCACGTCCACTAATAAACAGAAGGTGTGTATATAAATTCATGAAATTATTATTTTAATGTTAGTTATTGAAAAAACCTATATTTTAGATTGAAAAAAGTCTTTGCAAAGATTTTTGTGCTTTGCAAAACTCTTGACAACAAGAGTGTTGTCGTGGGAAAAATCTATGGGTTGCATTTGTATCTTTACAAAGTATTCTCAAAACGTATCTAATCTTTAAGCATCTAACTATATAAGTATATTGCATATAAAATGCACAGAAATCTTAATCTGCGCCGTTTGAGTTGACTTAGTTTTTTTAGTACAAAAATGGGCGTTTATTTTCTGGATAATACTGCAAAAGACAGACCGTTAGAAGTATGAAGGGTGGGAATTAAAGAACTCAAAACTTTTAATCAGAGAAATTGTGCTGATAGTATAATTTTCAACCGCTGCATTGGTGCTTTCAGTTCTGAAAGCCGACTAAATGGAAAAAAGACCTTACAGTCCCTTCGTACAATTTTCTAAGATCATCTAATCTGGTAGCACGATGCTGAAACATTGCCGTTTCATCTAGCAAAAGTTAAAAGGTCATAAGGCTAGTGTCCAGTTCTGTTTGACCTTTATAGATTATTTCTGAATTAAACTTATAATGCGTCTTAGCTGAATCCCCGTCCTCAAGATAAAGTTCTAGAATTTTATGTTTTGCTAAAGCTCTCAACACTTTTTCGACATGACCTTCACTTTTCATAGTTTCTTTTTTGACATAATTTTGACCGCTAAGAGTTGGGAACTGAGTCCCTCCTATGTTTGAAGTTTCGGTCAAACAATCAATTTTTATCCAGCCTTCATACTCTCACGTACTCTCTTTGACCCGCAAGACCTTTTCCTACAGCTTTCTTGCATTTGTCCTGTTGTTTGCAAAGAGCGATGCTTTTAGAGCATAAACTTTACCTTTCTTGGCCTTTATTTTCCTCAAAACATTATAAATGACCTTCTAGATGGTATTTGAGTGAGTCCCGATTGCTATAGTCATTTAAAGTTGCTATATATTTTAGAGAGTTAGCTCTCAAAATCAAACGGACAGTTGGAAAAATGGATCACATTTTGGCATCTGTTAATAACTTAGAAGATAGACAAATTCAGAGTCTCAATTTCTTGAGTCTTTACCTTCTGTAAATATATTTTTTAAAAGTTTTGCTTTATCAAGTTTTCTTTTTTAGTAAAGGGAAAGATCCAAATTTTCTTTAATTGATTCTTTTTAATAACCTTTGATTTCTCTTCACACTTAAGAAATTTCTCCTCAAAGATTTAAAAAAAAAATTAAGACGAATATTTGACGGAACGGGGAATATACGTATGAATACTAAAGATTATATTCTACCTTATGTTTATGAGATGAATGAAGCGGGGAATACAGTCAGTACCTGCTTCTGTTGAACGGACTTCCAGCCACAGACAATTTTGCTATTTTACAGCAAGACTTTGTGTAATTAAACACAATACAATTTGTTTTTACTGATATTTTTTAAATATAGTACAAGGTGTCTCAAAAGACAAAGACATTCTTTAAAAAACAACTTTATGAGTGTCGAAAGATGTAGCATTTTCATCAAAAATTGTCTAGAGCAGTGAGGTTGTCTTTAAGTTACCATAAAGGTTTTAATTAATCGATACAGTTGTACCCAGTGAATAGGTCATTATGGAACACCATTTGAACTTTTAATGTTGTGTCAGATATTAGAATTAGGTGCTCTAGGGCCAAACTGTAACTGATGATGTTTACCTAAACGTGGTGTAAGAATTTGTTGATCCATACGCTAAAGAAACGTTTGATGAAATGAATACTATTGTGATGTAAGGATAGGTCTTTTTAAAACCTTTACGAACAAGTGGATGGGGAGAAGAGGTAGTGTTGAATTCTTTGTGCGTTTCCCAGAGTTCACACCAATTGATATGAGAATACCTCAAAGATAAGTTTTACTATACAAAACCAGCACCAATCGTTGAAATGAAAGAAGAAATTGGAAGATAATTTCCCACAGTTCCAAATGAAATGCTTCGTAACGTTGTCAAATCCATTGTTTGGAAAGAGGTTACTGTTAGTTTTCTTAACGATTATTTTTGAGTTACTGTCACTTAAAGAGTAAGTGCATTTTTTGAGACACCTCGTCCCAAAAGATCATTGGAAACAAAGGAGCTCTTATCTTACTCTGAATATCAAGTTGTTGTATTTTTTAACTGGCAAGTTTACTTAAAAATCGGATTAAAAAAGGTTTTTAATTTTCTTAAAACAATATTTAGAACGCTACCGAATATAAAAAATTGTATTGCCCTCATTATGAAAATAAGCCACCGCCAGGTATAAAGCCCGCGGGCTCGTAGTGGTGTTTAATTTCCTCTTCTACCGCGCTGGCCATTGTACTCATTACACATGAGCGCAAAGTGTCTGCTTCTCCTCGTTGTCCTGGACATTTCGCTGGTGCTTTCCCAAAATTCCCTCTGCCCGCCTGACTACTGCAAGCGAGAGAAATGCGAGGAGCCGCGGCCTTGTCCCCCAGGTGAGGCTCTGGCGCCGACAGACTGCGACTGCTGCAAGCGCTGCGTCCCAGTGATTCGTGAGTATGGCGTTGGTGCAAGTGCTTCCGAGTCTAACGCAAACTTTCCAGCTCCGGGTGGTCAGTGCGAGGAGCGCTGGGGAGAGCCGCCCCTCCAGGTCTGCGAACCAGGTACGACCTGCCTAAATGGTATGTGCACCTGCAAGATACCTTCCGTGCTTGTGTTCCCCGTCGTACCCATACCTTTCGAACACATATTGAAGTTGATGCAAGCAAAATAGTGGAATGTAATGAATGTAATAGCGCTGAAATAAATTGTCCTTATTTAAAAGAGCAGCTGGATATATTAACTAATAAATTACTTTCCATTTTTTAAATAATAAAGCTAATTATGCAAACAAAAGTATTATGGTAATGTTCTTTAAAACTTAAGTTATAGAAAAAAATTGTATTCTATGCCTTTCAGTAGTGAGTAGTACAGTAATACAGAGAGAGAATCGAGAGTTTCAAGTATAAGCTTAATAGGGATTATTATAGCTCAACATAAAAGTGCGTGGGCTGTGTAAGTTGTGGACGTCAGATGATAGTCAGACATCCCTGAAGGCATTGAAGAACCCGAGGGTAATATCCAGGGTGGTATGGGAATGCCGTGTCAGACTACAACAAATTAACTCCGTTGTGGGTACCAGGGCACTGTGGAATTGTAGGCAACTAGAAAGCTGATGAGTAGGCACAGACGGGATTATCAACTCCATATATGGGCCTAGAACCGTATCTGGAAGTATCTAAAGGTACAATACGAAGCCAGGTGAAAGAATGGGTCAGAAAACAACATAAGAAGTAGTGGGAAAATGTACCGACACAAAAACATGGTGTAACCTTCGTAAACGAACTGAAGTGCTGTTAGTGCAAAGTAGGAATCAGTTACGAACTATTATAGGTCTCCTCACAGAACATTGTTTTCTCAGATGTCTCAACAAGCTTGCAGCTAATGCGCCAAGGATACAGAGACAGCCGTCTACATCTTGCGAGTGATGCAAACTATGGAAAACCAATAATGTATTTAAAAGAATACAGCAACTATCCAGTACAAACTAAAACAAGAAACCAAAGTGGTGGGAAAAAGCTGTAAAGAAAATTAAACATAGACCAAGCAGATCCCAATAAAAAAAACGTTAAAACAAATTTAATTATTTAACTTTCTTAATTTGGACGCAAGAAACACAAGAAAATTCCTTTAAAGAGAAAAACTAGAGTTTCTGAAAGATTAAAAGTGTCTGAAATATTAGAAATTTCTTGGGAAGATCAAATGCGTTTTATCATGACCAACGATTTTGTTTGCCCACATGCTTAGTGACAAAGAAAGAGTTTTAAACGCAAAAATAAATCGATAAGTGCTTTTTACTAGACAATTTTCTATTGGATGATAAAAATCAACAAACATCTTATACTATCCCGAACAACAAAATTATCTTTAAAGCACTATCGTGCGTGGTGACTTCCACGCCAGAGTTTTCACGACGTTTAGATAAGGCGAGAGCAATGAGGAAGAAGAACGTATTTTGATAACTTAGTTGTTGTCAATATTTTTTCAACGCCATCTCAACGTTGATCAAAATAGGCAAACAAAAAAATAACCAAAGTTGAGAACGCATTCGTGAAATGGAAAACTGGCAAGGTTATGTTTGAAAATGTTAAACGGTTGCCCTCGTTCTACACGTCAGCAGTACCCAATAAATTGAAGAATTTTTCTGTGCACAAAACATGCTCAAGGTCATATATGTGTAAACCAGGTAATCTGTGTATAGTTTCTTCTTAATTCTCTTCAACTTAACATAAAGCAAGTAATAAAAATGTTGTTAAAGACATCTTCATATTCCAAAAAATAAAGATCAACATAGAAAAGTTGTTTTGGATACATAATAAATATACTCTAAACAAGATTAAAGTATTGTTTATAGAGGGGATCTTCTTCAAATGGATGTGAACGCTTTCACGGCCGGTGTTATGGTGCTTCGTGTGGTTGGTTCTCGGGTTATAAGGCCGTGGTTGGAGTTCAGAAACTCTTGACGTTTCGTCCACAACTGCGGTAGACATCTTCAGAAGAAAATCTTCTAAAAATTATATGAGTATCTCGTGCGTTTTCGCTTTTATACTCGTGCAAGCATGGTAACGATGGTGTTGGGGGGTTTGTGGTTGACGTTACCGGGATGGTAGTTGACGTGATCGGGCTAGCTGCTGACGTCAATCAGGACGTTGCAGGTAGTATTTCTGACGGATTTAATCTACCTAGGTCTTGGTTTGTCTCTCTCAAGGGGCAAAAAACAGACTGCGATACGGCGAAAGAGCGAATGTCGTCAGAAATACTACCTGCAACGTCCCGACTGACGTCAGCAGCTAGCCCGATCACGTCAGCTACGATCCCGGTGACGTCAACTACACCCCCCCCCCCCAACACCATCGCTACCATACTCGCACAAGTATAAAAGCGAAAACGCATGGGACAGTCAGTTAATTTTTAGAAGATTTTCTTCTGAAGATGTCCGCCGCAGTTGTGGACGAAACGTCAAGAGTTTTTGAACTCCGACCACGGCCTTATAACCCGAAAACCAACCACACGATGCACGGGATCTTCTTCAATATAGACAAATTGTAAGGTACAAAGTTCGATAGGTTTTCACATCTATGAGGTCCTGTATTAAAAACGCTGGAAATTTGAAGAATATGGTGAAATTAGAACAAAGTGGCAACATAGATTATCAACACAGATTTATCTGAGTTTTAAGAATTTCATAAACGGAAGGTTAATAAAAAAGAAGAAATAAGAGCGTTGTAGAAAATAGTGGTAAAAGCAATACAGAAAATCAATTTTAACTACAAATTGGACAATTCTCGTATTGAAATTAATATGGCAACCTAGAAAAAAGAGTCTAAGAGAACAACGAAAGAGATGTTTTTCCTACCATAATATTTCAACTTAGATCTTATACCCATTAAATAAACATTGAAGTATAAGATGCATAACCAGAAAAAATGACAAACTAAGGAAATAAGTTAATGAATGAAAGTACTAAACAGGAAGAAATAGACAGTGTAATTCGGAACCGTAAGTTTACAGGCTAAAACATAACAGAATTTCATTTACTTGGCTGTTGAGAGTGTTTGAGCTGAAACAATTGTAGTTAATACAGAACTAGAAAACATGTTTGCAAATGTGCTTTGTGGTCTTAAGAAACAGATGTATATTAATAATGCTCTGTTTGGTATAACGATAATTAGTTACAAATATTGTCATTTGTTCAATGTTTTGTTCATTAAGTTAAGGGGTAGTTCTTATCTGTCCAAGTACTTCACTCAATACATTATTGTTGATTTATCGCCGTTTTTTATCTTTTAGATTAATTTTCAATATTATCACTAAAAGAAACGCATTGGTATAAATACTGTGGTAGAAAACAATTGTTCTTCTGCTTAAAGAATTTTGCCCAAAATAGCTACAGGAAACAACTTTTTTAACAGTTGGACATATTTGACTTGCATTGTGATTGAAAATGTATGTAGTGGTATACATAGATAGTACTGTAAAATCTTCGGTTTTTTATATAACTCTGCATACTTACCATTAAGTGCTTGTTGAATAGAAAAATTATTACCTTAGATGTTGCTTTATAAAATAAACAAATATATAATGTCTCATTCCCTTGTGTTTGTCTGCTTTGCCCCTAAATAATATTATAAAAATATTTTTGTTGTAGCGAAGTGCGTGTTAGTCCAAAACCATATAACGTGGAAAATTGTAAATAACTTTAATAAATCCTTTCCACTTATTTTTTTTAATGCAATTTTATCTAAACTCCGCGACTGTGTTCAAAACAAGCCTCACGTTTTTTTCAAAACAGCTTACTAGTATAAATAGCTGTAATTGTTCACTAATTATATTACTGCTCTTTATTATGGCAGTGAAAATCTTGCAAACGAATTGCAATGAGCCCAAGTAAGACGTTCATATTTACCGCTGTGCTGGCGGTGGTTGCTGCTACGAACAAACATATTGGTTGCCCCATAGATGCTTGCAAGCACATAGAATGCGAGATTCCAGAGCACTGCCCGAAAGGTAAAGTTTGGCACCGACGGCCTGCGGCTGTTGCCAGCGATGCGTACCGCAAATCCGTAAGTATTTTAGTAGTACTTACACCTTAAAAGCTAAACTTAGAAATGTTTTAGCTGTAGGTGGCCATTGCAAAGATTACCAGAAAGAGCCACCCCTGAGTGTTTGTGCACCCGGTTCATGGTGTGTCAAAGGCACATGCAGCAAACCTGTACATCTGTCTTTACACTCAGCTAAGCTCAACACTCTACAGCCACTCAAACTTCCGCTTATACAACAATCCAAAATTTCGCATATAGAACCACATCAGTTTGTAGAACAACCTGAGCTTCCTTCTATAGAGTCGCTTAAAGTGACGCCTCTGCATCAACCCGAATTTCCACATATAGAACAACACAAGGTGACGTTTGTGAAACAACCGAAGCTCCCGCCAATCGAGTCTCCTAAATTTACGTCTCTACATCAACATGAACTTCCACCTATAGAACACCACAAGGTATCGTTTGTGAAACAACCCGAATTTCCACATATAGAACAACACAAGGTGACGTTTATGAAACAACCGAAGCTCCCGCCAATCGAGTCTCTTAAATTTACGTCTCTACATCAACCTGAACTTCCACCTATAGAACACCACAAGGTGACGTTTGTGAAACAACCGAAGCTCCCCCCTATCGAGTCTCCTAAATTTACGTCTCTTCATCAACCTGAATTTCCACCTATAGAACACCACAAGGTATCGTTTGTGAAACAACCAAAGCTCCCGCCTATCGAATCGCCTAAATTTACGCCTTTACACCAACCTGAATTACCGCCTATACAATCACTTAAGTTGCCGCTTGTACGGCAACCTAAATTACCGCTTATAGAGCCATCAAAGTTACCATTAGTACAACAACCTGAGATTCCGCCTATACGACCGGTTCGGTTGCCTGTAGTACAACAACCCGAAATTCCGCATATACGACCGGTTCGGTTGCCTCTAGTACATCAACCCGACATTCCTCCTATACGTCCGGTTCGGTTGCCTATAGTGCAACAACCCGAGATTCCGCCTATACGACCGGTTCGGTTGCCTGTAGTACAACAACCCGAAATTCCTCCTATACGTCCGGTTCGGTTGGCTATAGTACAACAACCCGAGATTCCGCCTATACGACAGGTTCGGTTGCCAGTAGTACAACAACCCGAGATTCCGCTTATACGACCTGTTCGGTTGCCTATATTACAACAACCTGAAATTCCGGCTATACAACCAGTTCGGTTGCCTATATTACAACAACCTGAAATTCCGGCTATACAACCAGTTCGGTTGCCTATAGTGCAACAACCCGAGATTCCGCCTATACGACCGGTTCGGTTGCCTATAGTACAACAACCCGAAATTCCGCCTATACAACCGGTTCGGTTGCCTATAGTACAACAACCCGAGATTCCGCCTATACGACCGGTTCGGTTGCCTATATTACAACAACCCGAGATTCCGCCTATACGACCGGTTCGGTTGCCTGTAGTACAACAACCCGAGATTCCACCTATACAACCAGTTTGGTTGCCTGTAGTACAACAACCCGAGCTGCCGCCTGTAGAACTACCTAAGCTTCCGCTTGTAGAACTCCCTGAGTTTCCTCTCATAGAAATACCAAAGCTTACACATCCACAACCTAAAATTCAGCATGTAGATTCATCTAAGTTTTCACATAAACAACCTAAGTTTTCATCTATAAAATCATCTACATATTTACATAAACAACAACCCAAATTTTCTCATGGAAAGTCTTTTAAGTTTTCATATAAAAAACAGCCTAAATTTTCCCTTGTAAAGTCACCGAAGTTTTCAGATATACAGCACATACAACCTAAACGTTCGCATGTTAAGTCACTTAAATTTTCCCATGTACAACAACCTAAATTCTCCCATGTAAACTCGCCTAAGTTTTCACACATACAAAAATTTAAGATCCCGCCCAAACGGCTACGTAAGATTCAGCCAGCACATCCAACTAAGTTTTCCCAGGCACACTCGTCTAAGTTCAAGTTTGCACAGCCAACTAAGTACTGGCTTGCACACCAACATACACCGCACCAAAAATATGGTCTGAAAGCACACGTACTTCACTCTGATGGACATGCAAAAGATTACCAAGTTAATCATCACTAGAACGCATACGTTTTTGTAGAAATATATAAAATGGTGACAGTTACTAGTATTGGAAATGTACTCTCACATTTTGATTTATTCTGTAATCTAAAAAATAAATTGTGCTTATCCGTTAACCGTTTTTTAAAGATTTGTTAAGATTAAGATGTTTCTAAGGGACCAAGACTAAATTAGAGCGATTTAACTTACAGCAGAGTTGAAAAATAATTGGAGATTTATTCGATAATAACCGCTGCAAAGTACTGTATAGGTATCTATATACCCAAAAAGTTAAACTAATACAGGAAAGTTATAAAATAGTTAGATGAGCAGCTCTAAACATTTGAATATCTCGTTCGTTTAGGCAAATAGGAAAAGAGAATTTAGGTACTGACAGAAACTGACATTGCTTAGCAAAGGTTTCAGATTTAACCTTTGTGATATGAACAATGTTTTTCTCTCAGTAGATAAATGAAATTGCATTGAGACCGATAAAACCTTAAATGGCTGTTAGATAAAAATGACGGACACATTAGGTGCTTTCTAAAAACCTATCTTTTACACCCAGAAGCAAGACGATTCTTCCTTCTGCAGTTTGGATAAAATCAGCGAAGCATTTAGCGCCCTACCTTAAAATAAGTGATGGAGACCTATAGGTGAGAGAGTAAAGATAACAAAGGAATAGGAACATATTTAAATGTACAAGAAGCAGAGGTAAAAACAATGATGTTGAAAGAATAATACAGTTCTGAATTAAAAAACGATTTAATATTAACAAATTCGAAATTTACAAACAAAAATATTTAAAAACGCACAAGATAAATGAGAAGTCTAAGGGAGAGATCAATAATTAAGTATTTTATGATATATTCAAGAATTGTAAATTAATAGTAGAAAATGGATATATGAGATGTGTTCGAAAGATAAGTTTTGTTTCTATAGATGTTGGCGTTGACTTCATTAACGAAATTAGAGGTTCTTAAATGCAGACCCTAACCTCAGTTCTCTCTTAATATGACTTGATGTAGATGGTGGGTAGCCGGTGGATGACTTAAAGCTTGTTGACGTATGTCTTAGCGGTTCAGCCCCAAAATAGAGTGTCTTATTGGTCTAATACAAAAGCAACTTATTGTCGCTGAATAGTCAGCTACCGGAATAGAAGATGGGATCGAATGCTGATCTCGCTGCTTTTGCTCTTGTAACCGCCCTGTCAATAAGCGGTCCCTAGGTCAGTGTCCTGTTCAGAATTACCGTGAGGTAGAATGTTTTCTTCTTCCAGGGTATCTTTTTTCCAAAGATTCTGACATTTGTCAGGTCGTCTCACTAGTGAAGTGGTTTTCTGGTGGAGAACAGGACTGCTAAACTCTTCTCTACGTTGATGCCTGTTATCCACCTACCGCACTAGTTTTTTAGAAGATTCAGTCTCTCATGGAGCCGTCGGGACATAAACAATGTCTTTAGCAAGCTGGAGAGCACCACCGTGTCGTCTGCGTACTGAACTAGTGTAGTGAAGAGCACCGTGTGCATGTTCCGGGCGTAGATGTTCTATATCGTACGTGATAGGGTGGATTTTTGGAAGACGCCGGCTCGAGATCGTATCTCCTATGACCTGACGCCACCAAACTTGGTGAAAAACTTCTTTTCGATGAGAAAAGACCGGGCATGTTAGATTATTAGTAGCGGGATTGCAACGAGACCATCTTGTACACTAGCCTGCGATACTACACCTTGTTGAAGACCTTGACCACGTCAAGAAAGACTACACCAGTTTGCTTCTTGGTGTAACTTTCGGTAATGTGTTCTACTATCCGGAATTAGTTGAAGGTCTTCGATTTGCTTCACAAGATTTCACATGCTCGACAAGAGGCTTTTCTGGCTACTCTATGGCTAATCCTGGGGAAAAATCTCCAACTTACTAGGCTTGGACATCCTCCATCTTTCCAGGGCTCTGGAAGTGGCGGAATTTTCATAGAAAGCTTCTAAAGCGCATCAGTTGTCTAATCGCGCATGCTCGTTGAGCGCTTTTATGTATTAGTTGTTTACGAATGCCATTTTATTAAAATAATTTATTGTTTACGATGTATGTTATAAGGTTAAAATGTTTAAGTCCCTTGCATGTAAAATACGCCGTTTCTTAAACGTCATAAATGTGAAACCGATAGACATTCATCGACAAATTACTGAGGTGTATGGCGAAAATACGAGTGATGCAATAATAAGATGAGTTAGTTTAATGAAGATAGAGAAAATGTACATGATGAGGAATAAAGTGAGAATAGAAGGTTTACAATTTTGTCTTTATCGAATAAATTTCCGCAAATGTTGAGAACTATTTTTTATAAAACTATGCAGCATTGGCTATCGTCATAGACGGTATAAAAAAACTGGTTCCAAGCTGCGGTGGCTGTTTCAATGTTGTTGGAAGTTTCGTAGAAAAAGTAGTCATTGTATTTGATATTAAAATGAAATATGATTCCGGTCCGTAAATTAAAGCAGAGTGGACGTGTTCGGGTCAATTTTAACTGTGATATCGCCACGCCGAGCCGCAGTCTTTAAGGTTAGGCGTATTTATTTATTTATTTATTTATTTTTTTATTATAATCGTTACCCTTATACCTTTCGGTGTCGGGTTTACATTCTTATTTATTCATATTACATTATATATCTATAATTACATTTTATTTTAATTTTTATTTTTCTTCTATAAATTTCTTCCAATCTTTTCTATTTCTTGCTACCCTTTGCCTCTTCCCATGATTTTCCTCTTTTGTAGTATTTCTTCTATCACTTGGTTCCATTGTTTCCTTGGTCTTCCCCTTTTCCTTTTTGTCTGTGTCTTGGCCTCGTATACTGCCTTTATTTGTCTTTTGTTATTCATTCGCTGTATATGTTCCCACCAACTGAGTTGCTTTTGTTCTATAAATTGTATGATTGGTTTCACCTCTAATTCTTTTCTTATTTCTGTGTTTCTAATCCTGTCCTTTCTGGTTACTCCTAGTATTCGTCTAAGGTATTTCATTTCTATAGCTTGAATTTGGTTTTTTTGTCTGTTTGAGAGTATCCACGATTCACTTCCGTAGGTTAGTACTGGTCTGTATATTGTATTAAAGACTTTTATCTTGGTTTTATTACTTATTTCTTTCTTGTTTATGAATTTTTGTTCATTGCATAGTACAGTTTTATTGTTTTATTTATTCTCTCGTTTATTTCTGCAACTTGTTTCCTGTTTTGTCTAATGTTATTCCCAAATACTTATATTCCTTTACTTGTTCTATTTTGATGTCTTCTATTCTGATATTTGTTCTAATATCCTGTTCTCCAATTACCACTATCTTAGTTTTATCTATGTTTATTTTCATGCCTCTGTTTCTAGTACTTCTTTCCATGTATTTATATTTTCTTGTAAAGTTTTTCCTGTCCTGTATTAACACCACGTCGTCTGCGAAAACTCCTCGGCTATTTCTACTCTTTCTAAATTTCTATGTCCTACAAACAACTTCTTTATGTTTTGTTCAGTTTTTCTGATGATATTGTCCATGTGTATATTAAATAAGGTTGGGCTTGGTCCTCCTCCCTGTCTTAATCCTTCTCTGTCTTGAACCCTTCTGATTTCTATTGTTACTTATTATATAATTTGTGTTGGTTTCATATAGGTCTTCAATCACTCGTATAATTTTGTTATTTATTCCTTTTTCTTTCAGTCCTTTCCATACTTTATCTCTAGGAACTGTGTCAAATGCCTTCTGCAGATCTATAAAGGCTAGGTAAAGATTTTTGTTTTGTGGTTGTCTTTTCTCTATTAGTTGTTTAATTGTGAAGATGTGGTCTTGCCACTTCTCCTGGTCTAAATCCACTTTGCGGTTCTGCTAGTTGGGGTTCTAATATTATTTTAATCTGTTATTGATTATTTGTTCATATATTTTTATAATAATGTTCAGTAGCGTTATTCCTCTATAGTTACAGCACTGTTTTCTGTCTCCCTTCTTGTGTATTGGCGTTATTAGTGCCAATTCCATTCTTCTGGAATTTTTCACTTTGCCATGCTTTGTTTAATATTTCTAGTAGTAATTCCATCCCTGTCTCTCCCAAGTGTTTAATCATTTCTGCTGTAACTTTATCATCTCCCGGTGCTTTTCCATTTTTTAGTTTTCGTACAACATTCCTCAGCTCGTTCATTTTTATTTTTTCAATTTCCTCTTCTTCTATCTGGTTTGTTTTCCCCGTTTCATTTGTAATAATTCTTGTTGTACGTGTGTATTTATTTATTTAACAATTTAATACCGTAAGTGAACAATAATTAATTCATACTCTTCTGTAATCACAATATCTACGCTGCATAAGCAGCTTAAACAAAAACATGCTGCCAAACCAATTCCAAACAAATGGAGCACCTGCTTTCCAGCAACAAATTCCTTTCTTAACACACTCCCAGTATCCATTTAATCAACAAGCCCCCACGGAGTCTATCCCGCACCAAACATTCAAGCCTCAATATTTTCCCCCTAATCAGTTAACTAGCCAACCACAACTTCATATGTTTCAACAAGAAAAACCAATAGAACAAAGATCGAAAATAATCCTACCAACAGCTGGCAACTTGTTAAAAGCAACAAGTAGAAAAACCAATTAGCAATAATAAAACAACCCCGGTACTATCCAATCGCTTCTCAACGTTATCACAAGGAGATGACGAAACCATGCAGACAAATATGCGACCTGAGCCTACAGTAATACCCAAACCGCCTCCTATTTTTGTTCACGGAGTCATCAACTATCAAAAAATGACTGAGGAATTTCTAGAAATCGCCGAAGAAGAAATAAAGTAATACAACAATGGCTCAGTTTCTGCGAATTGCCTTATGGAATGCCAACGGTTTACAACAACAACAAAAAAAAACTAGAACTAGAAACATTCTTAAATCTACACAACATAGATATAATGTTACTTTCCGAAACCCATTTTACTGCAAGAAATTATTTCAAAAACACCTTATTACTCTATATACCACACGGAACATCCGGACGAAACTGCCCATGGTGGAGCAGCAGTGCTAATTAGATCATCTATTGCTTATCATGAACTTCCACAGTATAAAACTAATTTTTTGCAAGCTGCATCTATTCAAGTAGACAAATTGGCTATGCCGTTAAATGTATCAGTTGTTTATTGCCCTCCAAGGCACAACATGACTAAACAAATGCTGCAACCCTTCTTTGAATCTATGGGACAAAGATTTGTTGTAGGTGGCGAGTACAACGCTAAACATACTTACTGGGGCTCACAATTAATAACAACCAGAGGAAGGGAACTACTTAAGCTCATAAATGATATAAACTATAATTATCTTTTCACCTACTGGCCGACAGATCCTAATAAGATCCCCGATCTGCTTGATTTCTATGTCATAAAAGGCCTATCCTCAAATTACTTAGACGTCACACCTAATTCTGACATTATGTGAGATCATTCTCCAGTAATTGCAACTATCAGTGCCACATAATATATAGAATACCAAATTTCTCGCTCTGTAATAGCAGAACCGATAGGGAGGAATTTAAAGAATACTTGAATGCAAACATTAATTTAAATGTACGACTAAAAACTAACGAGGACCTAGAAAATGCCACAATCACTATCATTCAAGAAGCAGAATGGAACGCTACATCAGTACCACAAAACTTAAAAATAAGCTCACCTTCCCAATGAAATAATGGAGTTGGTTAAAGAAAAGCGAAAGGCAAGAGCTAAGTGGCATCGCAGCCAAAACATAAATGATCGAAGAATATTCAATCATTTAAATAATAAATTAAGAAGAACGTTAGCAAAAATTAGAATATAGATATATATGAACTCGTTATCCACACAAGACAATACAATATGGAAAGTTGCTAAGGGTCTCAAGCGACCTACAGTGCATATCCCTCTACTACAAGATCCTATGGGAAAAAGCAGAAGCTTTTGCACAATACTTAGAGACCGTCTTTATTCCAAACTCGGAAGAAACTGACGATGACGTTGAAGAATACCTTAGTACTCAATTGCAAATGTCACTCCCTATTCGTAAATTCGCCTTTAATGAAATTCGAGAAGAAATTAGATTCCTCAATAACAATAAATTTCCAGGATACGACCTGATCACACCAATATTACTAAAACAACTACTAGATAACGGCCTCCAGTTTCTCCGAATATTATTCAATGGAATCTTACGTCTTACATACTGGCCAATGCTATTAAAGTTTGCCCAGATTATTCTTATACTTAAACCTGTAAACACAATTCAATCCTATCGCCCCATCACCCTACTCCCTTTAATATCAAAGTTGCTGGAGAAGCTTATTTACAAAAGAATCCGGGAAGATGAACTAGAAGTCGATTGGATCCCAAATCATCAATTTAGTTTTCGTCGTCAACATTCTACGGTACAACAGTGTCACCGCATAATAAATACAATACAAACAGCGATCGACGACAAAAAATACTGTTCAGCGATATTTTTGGACGTCAGCCAGGCCTTCGATAAGGTCTGGCACAGAGGATTGTTATACAAGGTTAAAAAGCAGTTTCCCCATCAATATTTCTTGCTGTTCCAATCCTATCTAGAAAATCGCTTCTTTCAAACAAGAATTGGATAAGAGACTTTCGATGTAAGACCAATCCAAGCAGGGGTGCCGCAAGGAAGCGTTCTTGGTCCGCTCCTGTACTTATTATACACATATGACATACCTACTACGAACCATAGTGACATAGAAACCTTTGCTGACGACACGGCAATTATTGCTTGTAACAAAGATCCAATAATAGCATCTATAAAAACCCAAGAACATATAGATTTAATAGATAAATGGCTTATGAAATGGAGAATTAAAGTTAATGAGGACAAGTCGGTCCATGTTACGTTCACATCAAGACGCTCGACATGTCCGCCAATTAACATCCGAAACAAAGCGGTCCCTCAAGCAGATGTGGTAAAATACTTGGGATTACATCTCGACAGACGATTGACCTGGAAGGCACATGTCACTAACAAAACAAAGCAGATGGACCTAAAAATCAAAAACCTGAACTGGCTCATTGGACGGCGGTCTCAGCTCACTTTAACCAACAAATTGCTACTTTATAAGGCTATCATTCGTCCCATCTGGTTATATGGATCAGAACTTTGGGGCTGCGCCAGCACATCTATAGTAAATGTAATCCAGCGCTGTCAACACAAGATCCTAAGGAACATCGCAAATGCACCATGGTTTGTATCAAACCAAACGCTTCATATGGACCTAGGAATTCCGTTTGCGAAAGATGCTGTAAAACAAAAGGCAACTAAATATCACGCCAACCTGACAACTCATCCAAATACAATCATAGATCCACTAAAAGAAGATCCCAACAACCGACGCAAGAGACTTGAACGGAATTTGAAAATAAAATAAAAAAAAGGTTACAAAGAAAATCAAGAACCATAAAAGAACCTTAAAATAAATGAGAAAGAGAAAAAAACATTGAAAATATAAAAGACCAGCTGAAAATCTATTAACAAAACAAGAAAAAATAATAAATCGATGGAAAAGCATTTTCAAGAAATGCTAAAAGAAGATAATGAAATGGAACAAGGAATAAGTTCATAAAGATAAAAAAAACAGAGTGAAAACCAGAACAGGAAAATTGGGATGAAGCAAGAATAGAAAATATGTGAAAAAGAAATAAATGAAGCTACATACAGGTTAAAAATAAGAAAGGTCCCTAGAATAGATAAATACCTCCGAAAATGAAAACAAACAAAAAACAATTACTCAATTTGATGAATAAAGTAAGAAAAACGACAACTACACTGAAAGATTAGCAATTTGAAACAACAGAGCTTTTATTTAATACAAGGGATACAAGGGAATTATTAAGTGAATGGGAAAAAATATGCAAGGGTTTTAGAACTAAGAATATGAAAGTTTAGAGGATATAATAGAAGACACGAAGTAAACAGGTAGAGGAAACAAAGGATTGTAAGCTCAGGTATTTATAATTAGGCAACTAAGTGATCATTTTGCAATGACCGAGTAAGTAAAGCAAAGTTGGAATGTTCGTCGAAAGAAAATATTAGGATAATTCAAAAGATTTTTCGAAATGATGCCTTAAATATAGCATAAATAAAGGCAAAATGTAAACCATTCATAGATTGCGGACTTTTTGTGTCATCCACATTCTGTAACACCAGCACTGAACAGAACACCGGAAATGTTAAATATATATGGGCTATAATTAATAAGGATGGTCGTCTGACTGTCTGAGAATTAGAAAATAAGCTGAAAGTTACCTACAGTCTAGATTTGTCGTCCCGAGGCTTCCAGCTGCTTCCCAAAACATAAATAACCCTTGAAAGGGAAGAGATTCCGGGCTGTCAGGCCAATCCAACAAGGTAGTTGTTCACGGTTTCAATAGAGAACTTTGAAAAACGCTTTCAAAAGTGAAAAACTCTAGAAAAGCAGAGATCTCAATGAGCTTATTCTGAAGGTTATTTAGCATCATATACAAAGGTTATATTTGTTGAGAACAGTATCAACATTTACGTTTCAATTTACTTTGCAATCACTTCAGCCATTAAAACAAGAAATAATATGAAATTATAACTATAAACAAAAAGCTTTTATGAAAATAATAATGGTGAGAAGGCCTACGAAATGACAGGTTAACGCTGCTTTAATTTCCGATCGTAATATACCATTTCTGATACGGGGTCCGATATGCGATTTAGAGGACCGCATTATTACCTTTTGTTCAAAATAAACGCAGGTACTCAACTATTTTTAGCCATTTAGTCAAGCATCTGAGCTCAAGATTGAACCAGGGTCGGTCTGCCCCGCAGCCATGCGCCTTAACCGCGCGGCCATGACCACCAGTTCAATTTGTTGGGTGTAGTTTTACTTTATTTGTTTCTGTCTTACGCATTTTAAATTGTCGTGGCTCCTTAAATCGAATTTTAATTACCATGCCTGATTTGTCTTCGAATAACTCATAATAATCTCAACACAACTGATATCCCAAAATGTGAAAACGCAAGCATAGTTTATCAACAGGGTGCAAGAAGGTCGAAGCAGGATTCATAAAATTTTGTTCGAAAATTAAATTTAAAGAATTTGCTATATAATCGAAGAGCCATGTGTAATCAAGGTCGCATACAGCAATAAAAATGCAGTAAATAATTTGTATTAATTTTTACATTAAACAAAACGTTTAAACATTTATCAATCAATTAAATCACTGGAATAAATATTTTCAAACTTAGATTGCACTTTTCGCTCTATTTGTGTTTTTGCAAACAATTTATTTCGTAAATATTTAATATTACGTTTACGCACGTTAAAACATTAGCATATTGCATTTAGCTCCCATAAAAAAATTATGAGGTCAAAAATAGAATAGGTTTGTTTTTAATGACTAAGTAGTTGGTGGGCTCCATAGTCGAACAAGCCGAAATTATTTTTTTAAGCACTTGACTAAAAGAAATTTGCAAGAAAAGTCATATTAATTATTACCATTGTTTTTGTTATTTACATTGGAAGACTGCTATGGATTATTTCTGTAGGAATGTCTAAATGCTCGTCTACCTGGCGTAGTCTAGGCAAAAGCGATGAGCACCTTGACTCCAGAATATTTTTCAGGCTGAAATTTTCTCTCTAAAACTTAATCGTACGACGAGGACAATTATTTCTCAGTATGTCGTCTTGCTGAGTGCAGTGCATCTCATCAGACTTGTCATAATGAAATATTGTAAAACTTTGCTAGTATTATATATATGCCCATCATTCTAAAATGTTTTAAAAAATCAAAATAGTTAAGAACTCTCGACAAAAACCATTTTATTTATTATTTCACATATATTTTTAAGTTGTTGATTAGACTGGTGTTGAGATGGTTTAGTGTTGACCGTTAAATATCTTTAATTAATAAAAAATGACTTTTTTTATTGCTAAATGTAGTATAGAATATAGTCACAGTGATTAATATGGTGATTTTAAAGCAAAAATTTTAATTTTTAGTCAAAACAGTAATAATTGACGATGAAAAAGCATTATTGTGCAACAATCGCTTACTTCTTGAAAAACAGGGACAACAAGGCAAATATGGCTTATGAAACGCTTTAATTCACCAAGATGATAATCAGAATTAACCGTTGTACCACTTGGAAACATTCTTTTTGGATAGTCTCTTAAAATCATAATAACCAGGAGCATTGCTTTAACTACTAATTACAATTGTTTTAAGAAGCTTTGATCTCTTTGATTTTCTCTAATGGTACTTTTGTAATGTCAAATTTGGCAAATTTTTGATCATTTTTCAAATTTTTATCGCTCTACTTCTGTAGTCTCCAAATACATAATTTTTTATCGTATACGATATTTAACCATATTTTTTCATGTAAATATTGAGCATATTTTAAGTGCAGATGATTTTAGTTAGATTTTCGACTTTAAAGTATTGGCATTTCTCTTTATCTTTTTAGGCAAATTTCGTATATAACTATAGTATAAAATAAACCTGCAAAGCTTGCATTCATAGCGAAGTGGCGAAGCAGTCTCCCAAATGTGAGAACCCTCTAGTTGACTTTGACCGATCAGTTTCAAAATCACTAGCAAACAAGCCTTTTTGGTCACCTGTCGATTGGTGAAAACAGAATTTGGAAATTCCCAGCCGTTCTCGAGTTTTTGCTCGGACGGACGGACACGCGGACAACATGAAGTTAATAAGTAACTCCGCTTCGCTTCGCCACTTAATATACTATTCCTAATTTATATAAAATGTCAAAGCTAAGAAAATCACTATGTCGTTTATTTCATAACCAGTGACTTAAAATGAAACAGCACTAATATAAAGGAATAATAATTATTTCAGGAAAATTATAGCAGATAACAAATCGAGTAGCTTCTAAAATTAACTAAATCGAACAAGAAGAAACAAAATAGAATATTGTTCATATAAAGAAGAATTGTAGAAAGAGTTCATAATGGAGAAAAAAATATAAAAAAGATAGATATATTATTAATATCTCTACAAAATGAAGGGCAGAATGTTCCATTTAGTATACCGAAGGAAAATGAAAGAACACATCCTCCTTCACTGATAGCAGCAGATTACATTTCAACTCCACCGAGCTTTATGAGAATCTATTTATCTCGATTTTAGATGAAGATATTAGGTAAACAAAATTTCAATGTGCAAGATGCTGAACGTTACAGACAGGTAACTAAAATGCTCATACACAATAATACAACATGAAATTAAGACAATATTAAACCGAACAAACTAATAAAAGTTATGGTCAAAAAATTACATAACTTCTATAACACAGAAAAGATAACAGAAGAACTTTGAAAAAGAGGTTATAAGATATTAGAAGCCGTTAAAAAAATAAAATAAATAATCAAACCTTTAAATTCGATTATGTTCTCATTAGAGGTAATATATACAAATGAGTATAGTGATCAATTGTACAATTAGGTCGAAACTTCTGACCACCTTTTTTGAACTCCTCATTAAAAAGTAGAATAGGAATGTCTCATAAACCCGACCCATTGAAACACCCCTAAGGGGGGGTTTCGTGCTTTTTTTATTTTAAAGTGACATATCTCATGAACGATAATATATAGAGTGCTGAGACCTTCATAGTTGATTGGTTGGTCTAAGTTTGAGTTTCCAAGGTGTTTATGAGTTTCAACATTTGTATATATTACCGTTTCGCCCCCTGATCTTGTTTAGAAATGACAAATATGTTAATGAAATACAAAAACAATTTGGAGAGAAACCTCTCTTTGTTTATCAATGACAGACAAGCGTAGATACAGAACCTAAGACAGTATATTACTTTTGGATATCTGCATGCACACTGAGGTATTTCTCATAACCTTTTATAGGGTATTTAAATTTCTTGTGTAAAAACCTCTCTTTCCTGAGAATGAAATCACACTGTAACAGCACCTCGAATAACGGACCTTTTGTTAATTTCTTGCGCAAGTTTATCTCTGGTTACAGATGAGCGTGCACGCTAGTGCGCTCATCTTTAAATATGCGTTGAATTACGACACCAGTTGCGGAAATTTTATTGAACACAGAATTGTATTACTGCAAGCACTTCACATTTGGCAAGACTTGCTATAGGAGCGTTCATTTCCAATTAATCTAGCAAATGAGTAAGCTGCAACATAACCCTCCTCTCTTTCAATCGGAGGTTTGCTTCCGAAATTCTCTCGCATAAACTGTTACCGTTATAATGGGCATCAGAGTAGAAGTGTAATTAATTAGAAAATTAAAAATAAATTTAAAGTGCAAGAAATGCCAAGCATACGGTCATACACAGAAATATTTACTGCCAAGTGCGCTAAACAAAAAAAGTGCAACCAAAATGCATACAATCTGGCGGAAGTCACCCAGCAAATTATCAGGGATGCACAATAGCTTAAGAAATGCAAGGAATTAGCTAACTAAATTTAATTATCTCATAGAAAAAACAAGAAATTAACAGTAATATAGCAAAAACATAAAAATAAATAAGAATTACGCATATAAAGGTCGTGGGAGACACTATAATCATAAATTATAGTGTTTACAATCCAAAAGGTTGCGAAACAAGTTTATCAAACTTTAAAATTGATCTTGGTTAGTCTTAAAATAATGGAATGAAATCAAACAATACCAGTAAAAATTATAAGCAGATAGCGATAAAAATTTTCATTTTACTGAAGGATCATTCTTTAGATTTAAAGGTTATAAGGTGTATCGTACTACATATCCTGAAAATATTGCTAGAAATGGAAGTGGGACCATAAACACATCCAAAACCATAAAAATAGGACATTTAATTGTGAAATTACAAGACATTGCGGTGGAAATTTTGTTTTATATTTTTCACCAGAATATTCAGTAAATAAAGCCAGCGAGCACAGTGCAGTGGGTAAAGTATACGACTACCACGCGGGTGACCCGTGTTCAAATCCCCGCCTCTGTCTCTTTAACTGCGAAGAGCTGTGGTGGTTTAGTGGATAGGTCGCTAGACTACGAAACCAAGAGTTGCGGGTTCGAATCCCGCTCTCGCCAATTCGATTACTGGCATTTTTACGGCCCAGCTCGAGTCAGGCTGCAAGAAATGAGTACCTGGAGGTCAAACTCCGAGGTAATGATAGGCGGTCGGTACGTAGCGCTAGCCACGTTACTACTCTTGTGTACCGTAGGCTTTAGATTGTAACAGACCTATCTTGTTACGACCCCAAAGAGCCTTCAAGGCCTCTTACAGGAAAAAAATAAGAAAAAAATCAGTAAATAATCAAAATTTTGATTTTTATAAAAAAAGAGGTAATAGAAGATGTTTTAAACGTAAAGAATAAAAGAGAAAAAAGCTTTTAGAAGCAATTAAAGAACATAAATGTGAAACGATATCTACAAAAAAACCAATATACTCCATAACTCATCCTGATTTTATTGACTATTATATTGTCAAATCTATAAACTATCTGGACGTGTAAGGAAAATGGGATATGAATTCCGATTACACTCTGATTACATTAACTCTTAATCAAAATATTGATGATAAGGAAAATAATCCAACTTTGGTGAACAAGTCCACGGTATGGAAAAGTTTTAGACAAACCCTTGACAAAAATAAACCTTTTGGCACCACTTAGAAACGAACAATAATCAGATGGAGAGATTGAGATGTTTGTAAATAATATCCAAAAAGCAGCTTAAGAAAAATTTGCTGTTATAGAATATATACTTAGACATCTTATTATAGAAAAAAGAAAATAAAAGCTTATTAAGGTAAAAATATGCTGAATAATGTTAATCAAAGTTGAAAAGAAAATCCAACAAATTAAAAACATATTAATTAATTCATATTTGCGAAGATTAACGAAAACTATTGAAAGATTGAAAAGATCAATAATACATATAACCCCAATGAGACAGGAAGAATTAGAAAGATTTACAAATAATTAAAAAAAAAATTAATTAATTAAAAGACAAACAAATAAACCAGTTGAGGAACGAATACAAGAGGAAGGGGAAACCTGACTTATCTAACCCAGTGGGATTTTTACTGAGATTAGAGAAAACACCAATTTAAAGAAATTCTAAGGATTTGAATTGATTATTGGAAAGCTGTATTTAAATTAATCTTATTAAAAAGGATGCTTTTAGATTAAGATAGGTACCAACTATGTGAAAAATCTCCAAATAGTAGAAGTATCACCTAACAGATTAATTACACTCCTCTCTGTAATGTCGAAGCTATTCGAAAAAATCTTATTTAAAGGAATAAAACCAATAACTGAAGCGAAGAATTTGATACAGTTCTATCAATTTGTATTTAGAAATCAAAAATCCACTACTAAAAAAGTTTGTTCTATATTTTTTAAATGTAAGACAAGCTCTTGGCAAAGTTTGACACAAAGGCTTAAAATATAAAGGGAGGAAAGTTGCTATTAGGTTTGAGACAACCACTGCCGCAGCACTCCAGATTGGTACTTCTACCACAGATCGGAATTAGGCGCTTTAATTTATGTTTCTGTGAAAGAAAGCTGTCATTTCGGTTCAACATGAGTACTATCCGGTATTGCGGTTTTTGATGTCAATGTTGATTTAATTGACAAAATCAAGTCTCTGGGTTTAGCCTCCAGTCTCTCGATATGACTTGGCGTAGATGTTGGTTGGCTGCATAGGCTGATTCCGAGCCGTCTTAAGGAGAGATCAGAGTGTCTCTGTCGACCTCGTAGTTGTATAAGTCACGGCCATCGGCCGTGGCATTGGTTGCTTCATGAAAATTGATAGCCACTTAAAACTTTTCCGTGCAGGTTATGGTTTCTCATAAACTATGGGGTGCTGAAGGCAGACTGTGAGGTTCACTTTTAGATGACCTGGAGTTTGTTGATATTATATAGCTCTAAACCGGAGCCGCGTACGTCATGATAGGGAAGACAATTGTTTTGTATAAGAGCAGTTTGTTATTAGTAGCTAGAGGAAGGAGCTGAGTGCTGGTCGCGTTGTCTTGGTTACAATTCTGTCGATGAGAGCCTTTCCGGTCAATTTTCTGTTCAGAATTATTTTGAAGTAGGATAATTCCTTCTTCCACAGTATCTCTTTTCCAAAGATTTTAAGGTTTGTATGTGAAGTGGTTTTTAAATGGAGATCAAAATCGTCGAGCTTTTTTTCCAGGAGGTCCAGTTTTAATGGAGTCATCGGGTGACTAGATATGGTTTCAGCGAGTTGCACACCACTTCCATGTTGTCTACGTATTGGGATAGTGTAGTGAGTGGCGTCTTAGGCATGTTTCGGGTGTGTAGTGATGAAGCCTTGGTGGCTGCTTTTATAGCGTTTGACATATGCAAACTGAGGCAGCCGCCGGTGGAATTATAGGCGGCGTTGGAAGGTGCCAGCGGACTACCATAAGACTACTGCTTGGGCTGTGGGTTCACGTCACAAACTCAAATTGTTCTTCTCTAAACAATATTTTGTAAACTCGAGTTACACATCTCTGAAAATTTCTTTAGAGTTAAACAAGTAGAAGATTATTTAACACTAAAACAAATAAAGACATAAGAACTACAAGGAAATTAAGAACAACTACTGTTAAATCGACAATTGGGCAAAAATATAGAGAATAAAATTGAACGAGCCCAAATTAGTTCACTATAACTTTACTAATAATTATCTAACATGTATATGACTTGGCAGGCACAATAAAATATTCAATTTAAACAGAGCGAAATATCTTGGTATCACTTTTGGCGAAAAATTACCCTGGAGAAAAAAGCTCAGTATTAAATAACAGAAAATGTACTGGTTGTTCGAGAAAAACTCCATTATTTTATACATAACGACGTTTTACTCTATAAACCGATATGGATTTGTTGTATTCAGCTTTAGGCTTGTATTAAACCAACTAATGTTAATATAATGCACTTATTTCAGAATAAAGTATTGAAGGGTACAGTTACACTATCTTGGTATATCAGAAATGGTGACCTTTACAACTAATGTTAATATAATGCACTTATTTCAGAATAAAGCATTGAAGGGTACAGTTACACTATCTTGGTATATTCATTTGTTAATTCCAAAATCTTCCTGCCCTTTGGGAGCTTTGTAACTGCTTATTCTGTTTTTCTGTTTTTATTTCAATCTTTACAATAAAATCTTTGTTAATTATTAGTGTCTATTTTTGTTGTTACGTCTTAGACAAGTGTTTAAGAAAGTTAAATTTGCTGTTTTACAACTCAACAACTATTTAACAACTAAAAACAAGTCAAATTCACTTTTAACCTCCCGCACTACACAAAATAACACTCTGGAGTACAAACGGTTTCGTAAATTACAAAAATGGTGTAAATACATTTATTCAGCATAACAAAGTAAAGACTTCTTTAACTAACAAAACTTATTTCACACAATGGTCGCATTCTTCAATTACTGGCTATGTATTTTACCACCTATGAACACACTTACCAATGAATCGGCGACAACCTCTAAAATCTGCTAGACTGTTTGTCTTAAAAGGGGTGGGGCAAAGGTAATTTAGTATTAAATCATATTTTGTCCTAACATCCGAGCATAAGACCATAATAGCAAGAGTCAGAGTCACTTTAATGTCAAAAGAAAATCATTTTATAACAAAAAATACATTGGAGACTAAACTAAACCTTACTATACAATTAAAAACATAGATATTTTAGCAGAAAACTCAAATAGTCATTCAAAACGCAAAAACTCAAAAAAGGTACACAAAACTGCATACTAGAAACAAAAGGTTCAATCGAGCAACGAGGCGATTAAAAGAACCGATCAGAATTTTTAATAAATTATAGAAAGCTACTTGTTGCAGGGAAAGAAGATGAAGAAATAGAACAATATTTTGCGTCACCACACCAAACAAAGAAAAGAAGAAAAATGTTATAAATACCAAGCTAAAATTAAACAAGCCACCAAAATACAATCTTGTTACAGGGACTATCAAAAAAGAACAACCCATGCTTACGTACATCTTTCATGCTCTAATTAAATTTTATTGTTTTCCGGAACAGTAAAAAGTCTTACAAATTTTTTTAATGCATCACAACAGAAGTTGAACTTTAGTTACCCATACCGGATTATCAATTTGGTTCTATAGGTCAGCATTTAACAACACAGAATCGTTAACATTATAAATACTACATTTAGAAATAAAAGTCTTCTATAGTCTTCTTAGATGTTAGTCAGGCCTTTGATCAGATCTACCACAAAGGCTTTCGAGTCAATTTGTGCCATATCATGTGCCTAATGTTATTGTTTATATATTAGAGCATGTTTTAAATAAATATCCTTACAAAAAATTTTTCAAACCCATAATTTATTTTAGTGTCCATGTTCCTGAGAAAATACGAAAGAATTGATGCAACAAATGAGCAAATGATGCAAACTTCTTAGTATCCTATGTATGACATTGTTGAGGATAGTGAAAGATTTTTCGTTAGAGGCCTTGATTGTTCAAATAATAATGTACAGTCACAGTGCTAAGGTACTGTATAAAAGCTGGAGGTAGCCATTTTGGAAATTGAACAGCAAAAACTTTGGCACCAAAACTCTTGTTTTATAGGTTTAATTTGTGTAGATCTACTTTTCGCCAAAGGTAACAATTCGGCGAAAGAATCGAAAATTCTGAGGATTGTCAAGAAATTGTTTTGGTGTTCAGCTTGCTCTGCATTAAAGTATGAGGTACTTCTTTGCATTGTCTGTTGACTTTGGCCAGCTTATTATCTCTCGATAATCGAAACCGATGTGACAATTATAGGGGATGGTTTGAAGGTTTCAAGTAAAGTTTCTAGATTTACTATAGAAGGCCCGATTAACCTCATTTTACCAATTTTGAATTATAAGGCCTTCAAGCTCAAGATCTCCTCGAGTCTTATTTGTATATATTACCTAATTCAGCGCAACAAAGAATGATTCACAAACTACTCTTCTTAATATGCTGTACAATTTGTGAAACAGTTCAAATGCTCCAACAAAAGATTTTAGCACTACCCTACTATTAAGCAAAAAAACAGTAAGTCCAGATAGCTGTATAGCCTATTTTATTCACCGCTTCGGCGCGAAATAAACAAATATCTGGCATTTTAATTCATTGTGTTTGTCTGCTTCACTTCCATACAGAAATATAAAAATATTTTTGCTAAAAGAGGTTTGCACCAGTCCCGAGCTCGCTTAGCTTGAATAAAACCTTTTCATTTATTTTTTATAAGCGTTTAACTATTTTCAAAACAAGTCTTATGCTTTTTCCAAACATCTTAACAATATAAATAGCTTCAGCTGCTTTACCACTTTAGTCTGTATTGGTAGCAGTGAAAATTTTGCAGGAAAATAGCAATGAGCGCTACCAAGATCTTTATTTTTATAGCTGTGCTAATGGTGGTCGCGGCTGCGGACGACCACCACGATGCTTCCATGATTCTTGTAAGGGTAAAAAATGTGAAATTCCAGAACGATGCCCGAAGGGCCAAACTATGGCACCGACGGCCTGTGGTTGTTGCCAGCGTTGTGTACCAGTAATCCGTAAGTATTTAGACTAGCATTTTCGTATTGTAAATTAAAGTCGAATATGTTTCAGCTGTGGTGGACATTGCAAGGAGATCCAAAGGACACCGCCTTTGAAGGTTTGCACACCCGGCACATCATGTCAAGGGTGTATGCAGTGAACGTAAAGCGAGCCACGTGAAACTTCCTAAACATCCGTGTAAACTCTCGCCCCACATCTGCCTCTACACCATCCTAGATTACCGCCGCATGTATAGTCACCTAAGCTACTGTCTGTTCATAACTTGTACCAAAAATATGATCCTTATTATTACTAAATTAAAAATTGATTATTAAAAGTATAAAATGTAGTTATTGCATACTCTTATCTTAAGTGTACGTTCATATAATTTATGCTCTAATTTAAAAGTAAAGGCTACGTACTTTTGTCTACCGGCTTTTATGTCTTGTTTGACTTTAACTTCTAAAAATCAAGTCTCTATTATGTTAAAGCATCTGTAATGTTGAAAGTTTCTTGGATAGCTTATCGAACTAATGATTCTATTCCAAATCCAATGTACCCTAAAAACGATTTGACATGACGTATTTTCCTATACTCTTAATTTGGTACTTGTAGCTTTAAGCGGCCTGTTACTGATTTGGTACATTTTTTGATTCTACTAGATGCATAGTAAAACGTTGTCGACCAGAAAATTAAGCTATTAAAATCAATTCCATTAATATCTTTTTTGTACATGGTGTTTTAGAAGATTTATCTTTTACTTGTTTGTCTGGAAAATGAAGGGATTTGGTAAAAAAAGCTTGGTTTTATTTTAAAACTTTTCCGATTAATAACGAACTATACTAAGTTGGATTGAGAGCTTTGATTGTGTTTTTATCATTTCTCTTTAACCAGAAATTTGACTAAAACGTGGTATATGATTGCTACCCCTTCGCCATTAGTAGATTATTTCAAAACCACGTTGGCTTTTCTCTACTGCTATTTGGCAGTAAAAGACGACGTCACCAAAGGCCGTCTAAATATTTTGCAACAAATACTGCAAAATTCAGTTAGCGCACATTCGTCTTATGGTTGTGGTTGGTGCCGTTCATAGTGTTACAGACTTTCAAAGAAAGGAAGTAAAAAAAAACTATGTGATGTGCTACAGTGGGAATTTCAAAATGGAAACACGGAAGCGGCAACGATGGGAAAAATTGTGAAGGTATATAAAAAAGGACCAAAACTATTTCTGCTTAGTGGGAATAAAAATGGATCTTGTATAGGAATATTAAACGATATCATCGGTGGATGAGCGCCACAAAGACATCTAAAACTATACCAAAAGAAAATCTTCATCTTGTTGTGTGTGTGTGTGTGACGAAGGGTATACCTTATTCTAAAACGTTAAATGTTAATCAATCATTTAGGGTGGCTGTTGTCAATAATTAGACCGTGTAAGTGCCCATCTCTGGTCAGTAGAAACAGAAATTTATTTCATCACGACACTGTTATACCAGGTAAACTCTGTAAAAATTAATTTTTTTGGAAAACTATGTAGGATACTTCATATTATTTCTATATTACATCTTTACACCAATTATTGTCTATTTCAGAGTCAGATGAAGTCAGTGGAGCAATATTATAGTAAGCAATAGAAAGTATAGTATAGAGCTAATAAAAGTTTCTCTTGAAGTTGGGTACAGATTGTAAATGTGCACCTAATTGTTTCTAAAAGAAAATTATATGTGCAAAGAAATGACTCGCGTATGTTAAAGCTTCAAGGGTAATCTACTAAAGTTTGGCTGTTAGCTTTTCAGTTTAAAATCTCCAAAGTTAAGTAAGCAATGAAAAATAAATAAATTTTTAGAAAAGTAATTACATAGCAATGTCGTTTGAATATATTGTAAGTTTTGGGTAAAATATGTATTAATAGAGTCTAAGTAATCAGTACAAATATACTCTAAACATAATTATTAGTGGTACAGGCATAAAAAAATTAAAATTCTGCACCGCACACAAAAACATAAAAATATTTTTATTGCAGTAATGGTACAACATCTCAAAGTGCTGATCAGTGTACATTGTAAATAAATTAATGAATTTTTTGTTTGTTTAATTACTGTTCGTTATAACATTTATCTAAACATTTTTATCTTTCAATAAAATCAACTTAGTGATTTTCATAAACAGCTCGACTATATATACGTTTAACTTTGGTATGATTACCATTCATTCTTCTACCATCGTTATCGACATTTATAACAATATATTGGGGGATACCATGGGCGCTACTAAGATTTTCATTTTCCTGGTCGTTGCGACGGTGGTCGGGGCTACAAACTCCCTGGTGTGCCCTCGCGATTACTGCAAGCACGAGAAGTGCCAAGTTCCTCGGTGTTGCCCGCCGGACGAGACCTTGGTGCCGACAGTCTGCAACTGCTGCCAGCGCTGCGTGCCGGTGATTCGTAAGTGAACTAGAAAAGTACTTGTATGATCAACCGAACTTGAAATGTTTCAGGTGCAGGCGGCCCTTGCAGTCAGTACATAGGAGTGCCCCTCACAAACGTCTGTGAGCCTGGCACGTTGTGTGTCAGGGGAGTTTGCATTTTCAAACCGAGCAAATTGCCCCATGTGCTGCCTCCGAAGTACCCCCCCATTTTGCTGCCGCCCGGGCCACCAGTAGAACCTGCTGTGGAGAGGGGCATCAACGGGCCCATACCGTTCCCTAAGCTTACTGGTATAAAAAGATATTAAAGTTTTTAATTGGATTTCGAAATGTGTAAATTATAAGGTGTGCTTTAGTTTCTTAGCCAACATGTATAGCTTTGCTTAACATTACTTTTATTTTATGTATATACTCACTTACAATTTTATGTGGATAATAGATAAATAAAACTCAAAAAAGTTCAGAATCTCTAAAATTTTGTCCAGAGAGTGTAGACATAAAAAAATGATATATGAGAATAAAAAGGCAAGAAAGGTAATATAATAATAAAGAAAATACAAAAGAATAGCTGCTGATGCTGGAAAAATCGTACTGAAACAAATGGAAAATTATAAGAAGAGGAAACTGATGAATTACAAGTAGAGTGCATTCGACCCACACCTAGAGTAGCCTTTGTGTAAAGACAAAGGTGGTGAATCTTGGAAACGTGAGCAACACCGATGGAGATAGAGTGACCAACTTCGGTGAAATCTAAGTCAAGGCAGACGAAAGCAGAAAAAAAAGAGTTGGGTATGAGGTTAACTAGCCTAACCATATAGAGTTAAGAATACTTAATAAGAGCTTCAGACGGAACAGCTCAATAGCAAACGACTTAAGAAACGGAAAATAATTTGGTATTAGAAACACAGATTGATGTAAGTCCTTACAACTTATAAATCAAATATAAATTTATAAATTAGACAGTTCAGCAACAGAAAAAGCACGACAACTTAATACTATCTAGTTGTTTTAACATGATGCACGGTTACGTCAGTGGACATTCTGCAGGTACTTGAATACACCAGCTACCTGATGCCCTACATTCACCTAACCGGTGTACGATAAGAAATTACTTTCCAACGACAAACTTCAGTCGATTGGTGCTATCCTACACCCAAAGAGTTAGGAGGAAAAATAATTATTTTTGACCAATATAAATTTACATCTCATAGGTGCTTTAAAGAATTTGTGTACTGAATAAACACGGCCTTAGAAGTGCTTTCATAGAAAACTCTCTAAGTGGTAGGGCTGTGCTTAGCAACCCACTATTTGGCTTGTTTGCGCATTTAGTTAGAAATTACACGAGTGATGAGATGTACGCAGATTCCCAGCAATTAAGTTAGGAAAAATTTCAAACCAAACATGAAATATGACACACCCTCGTATTTAAAGGAAAAGGTAGCTGGAAGATTCAGAAGTGTTTAATAAACGTGAGACAAAAATATAGCTTTTACACAAAAACAATGAAGAAGTGAAGTAATAAAGGGCACCTCAAATAGAGAATAGAAATTTGAGAAAGTTAACCAAGCTAAAGAAAATTTTAAAAAAGTTAATACAAATACCTGGATGCTATGATAGAATTTAAGATAGACATTAGCAAGCAAAAACATGAAAGTAGGAAAAGCAGATTATGGATATAATACAAAAGCAGAAAACAGAAAACGAAGAAATAAGGTGGGAATAAAAAATATGTCATGGAGGAAAATCAGAAAAAAAGAACAGCTATTATTAAAAAATAAACTTAAAACGACAGCATAAGTTTAAAACGCCTGTAGTGTTAAAAGAAAGGATAATATGTAAATAATAACAAGAGTAAACATCTAAGGAAAAAGTAGAGTTTAATTCGAGAATTAGTCATGCGCATTTTTTTTAATGGCCGGAACTTAAAAGAAAGATTTGGGGTAGAATTCCTGATAAAGAGGAAATTAAAAAAAACAGTGATAAGATTTGCAACATTATCAGAAAGTCTGTGTTACATAAGAATTAGGACATAGTGCAAAAAAGGCAAAGATTACAAAATGTTGAAAAAATTTATAAGAAGATAACGAACTACCACAAATATAATTGTGGCAGCTTGTAATACAAAAATTGACAACAGGTGCATCGATGAGTAATAGAGCAATATGGTAAACACAAATAATGCAACACAAATGTAAAAAAAACATTCATAACACGATACTATAAAAAGAAAGAAGCTAACCTATAGAATAATGTGAGAAAATTATGCAATGGTGTATACATTGTTTTGTGACTATGTGATAAGTTGTAGAACAAGAAAGAGTAGAGGATACAAGAAATTAATGGGCAATAAGAGGTGAAGCAACAACAAGATCGGAATTAAAAGAAATAAGAGCAATTATGGCCCTGCAAGCAATGAGATAATGGTAAACTCATGCAAAAGTGGATGAAAGAAATTCTGTAAATTAATATATAAAATTATAGCAGAAGTCTAAAAGAAGGCTAAAATACCAAGCAGATGAGAAGGGGAAAATACTATGCATAATACATAAAAAAAGCAGATTAAAATTTTAGGATTATCGGGAGATCTCACTTTTAGGTTTAACATATAAAGTTATGGTACCCAACTAAAATGGTTACTACAGTGGGATTTAACATCAACAATTAGAAAAGTAAATACAGGGGAAAGAAATCCATAACAAAATAGTAAAGGAAGAGACACGTATAAAAAAAATTTAGCTACTTAGAAGTATCGTACGGTTGGTTCTCGGATTGTTAGGCGGTGGTCTGAGTTCGGAAACTCTTGACGCTTCGTACGTATATCTTCAGAAGAAAATCTAAAAATTGAAGTAGTCACAAGTAAAAAGGGAGAAAATAACTACAAAATTAAAGCAACAAAAATAGTACAAATAAAAATACAGTGTTTAATTCAAAAGCGATATTGTATAAATCAAAGCTTTGCGTTCTTAAAATATGCCAAATAAACTGAAATAATACGGAAGTATGGAATAAGCGTATATTAAGGAGAACTGTACGAAGGTTTTAGAGGAGCAAGAGAGATAGAGAAGGGGGACAGAAAAGGGTAGAGGAAGAAAAAGAATGAGAGAGAGGGAGGAAATATTGGGTAATCGTTGGCTATCGTATTCAGGTATTGATGACGTTTTCCTATTTCAGTTGCCTTACGAATGATTTTGCTGGTGGAATGAGAAATTTGAGAGTTTTCAATAAAAAATGCATGACCAGTTTCTATATTGTTCGGAAGTGCTGAAGCATTATCATCCTTTTGTACAGCTATTGAAAATATTCATATATGCAGCTTTATACCTGTTCGTGTTTAGTCTATGTACTTTCTTTAAGAGTATTCAGAGGATATTTCGTATGCTCTTTGGAATTTATGGGTATGATAATCTTTAGCTGAGAGTTAAAGCAAATGATTTTTTCTTTCTTGATTTTTTCTTTTTCAGTAGTTGGTCTATTTTGTCAGTAATTGCTCAGAGTCGGGAAAAGTGATAACTCTAGATCGTGCCCTAAGTTATTTTCCCCGGAAGCAAAGTTGAACAATGTTCTTTTTTGTTAAATGTTAGTTAGTATTTTTATAAAAATTTAGTTTGGTTTGATTAAATATTTAACATAAAATGTTTAAATGATTATCGTATACTACAATTTTTTACTTGCTTAAATTTATATTAATTTTATAATAAAAATAGAAACCGCCGGTTGAAACATGCAGGAATCTGCTTATCGGCTGCTACATACAGGCCACAACAGATAATGATGTGCTCTGCTTTGCATTTAGTTGCGAAAATACAAACTCCTCCTATTATACTATATTATATCTTATTATATAATAGAAGGAGTTCATATCTTATAATTTATATGAACTTGGTTCAAGATTTCAAGTGTTTTGTTTATGAAAAAACTTTTAATGTTTAATGAGAATTTAACTTTTACTTGGGGCTTTAACCTGTCTGCTGACCGATTATTGTGTGTGTTTTATTTCACTATTGATTAGTTTGCAATGTTCGGCTACAATGTTGTTTAGTCGAAGATATGGTGGTTTAAAAAAAGAACTTTTTTGTTTCGTAAAAATTTTGCACTTAAGTGGGTAACGGTGAGTTAAGCGTTTAAAAGAAGAGGAAATTGATTTGCTTCGTTTTCATGACAAATTTGATGTCAGTGATATAAGTTTGGCTTAGGTGCGGTAAGTTGTTTATGAAGACAGATAACAAAAGTGTTATTAACATACTGTATTTAACAGGCGAGTTTGAGGCGAAAGGTCACGAGTACTGCTGATGCTAAATAGGCTATGAAAAAGTGTGCTATGGCAGGTGAAAGTGGAGAATCCATCGGTGCACCGTTAGTTTGGTGGAAAAATGGTTAATTAAGAAAAGAGCATTTATTTTTATATTGTAAGCTGACTTTAGTAAGTTCAAGATTTGGGATAATGATAAATATTGGGGATAGTGATAAATAAGGACACAACATCAAAGTTGATCTTGATGTTATTTAAATTTTGTACATAAAATTAGGTCTGGTTTATAAAAAGTTGAACAATTTTAGCGAAATGTTTAGCTAAGTTGTGGTCGGGAAAATAAAATGTACTGTGGATCACAAAGAGGCGTTCTGTTATAAATTTTTGAAAAACTCTATGATATGGAACTATAGCTTTCGCTAACACGGTTTGTTATTTTATTTTTTAATTTGGACTTTTGTGTCCTAGAAAATGTATTAGTTAGTCATGGGGTGTCTCTTTTTCCCTTATTTTTATCGTTTATTTTCTTGGTATGTACCGTACGTTTTTTGTGAAATCGCTAATATAAAACAATGCATTTGTTTGTTCGTTATGTTTAATATCGACTTGCATTTTATCGCTTTATTTATTTTCATATAGATTCTATATCTATTATAATGGTATACTGCCGCGTAGACGTCCACAGTCGCACTTTTTGTCGCCATTTAGCTGTCACGGTCGAGCTGGGGACTTAATGTTTTCCAACGGTACTACTTGTGCATGTGCGAAAACTCGAATGATGCGGAAATTTCCAGACGTTTTCCAGATGTTTTTCGTAGGCTCAAAATAGGCTTGGTCGTTCTAGCTTTTCCTTCTCCCTCGCAACCGGTCATCATTTTACCTAGTACTACAGTTAACAAGGATATTTAGTTTGACTTTTATTGTCAAAACATCACCGCCTGCAGCTACAAAAGAGTACAGGATCAGATACCGAATTGTCGATCTACGCGCCATAAAATAATTTGACGCGTTATTCTTTCCCTGTAAGCAGAAAAGTGATGGAGATATTTGTAGAAGAGGATCGGCAGAAGGAATATTGAGGAGGATTTTCAAACCAGCGTAAGACGAATTCCAGAAGTTCAGGCCAAAGTAAAAGTTCGATTGTAAGGACCTTATATGAAAATGGAGTCTACATCTGTTTTTTTGGCAACAAAACTTACAGTTACAATACTCTCTTAAAAACCCCTAACTTGTTTCATTGATATCTAAAAAGGAGTTTTTTTTGCTAAAAAATGTTTGAAACAAATTATACACGAAGTCTTAGAACATTTTCGTAAGACACCCTGTATCATAGATCAGTTCTATTGTGACCGGATAAGAAAAGCTAAGCCTTTAAACTACTAATATGCCTAAAAGATTTCGGACAAAGAAGCTACAGCCACAGCTCTAGACATAATGAGAATTGTACCCGGTGCTTGGTGGGATTCACTAGGCACTGTCCACTTAAAGTTGCTATCATAAAGTATCACCATTATGGTTGAGTACTGCCAGCAACATCAACACGTTGTTAAAAGAGTTGTCAAAATCCGTCCTTGGCAAAATCAAGTTGGTTTCTACACAACATTAAACATTGCTTAGATAACTTAGCAAAATTTGCTCAAATATGGAGGGGAAATCTTGCATCATCCAACATACAGCTTCGATATTGCGCTAAAAAGTTGCCACCCTTTCATATCACTAAGCAACGTCCTGCAAGAATAGTAATTTAATGTTATCGTAGAGCTCAATTAGTAAATATATAATTTGTTTTATAAAGTTGTCGCTGATGGTGGCAAAAGATTATTAATATTTTTTAAAGTTGTGCGTCATCTCTAGAAAAAGTAAAGCATAAAAATTGGTAAGAAAAAATATCACCTTTGTGGTCAGGCAATATATATATAAATTATATTTTATTATTATTATATTAATAGCAAGTTTTAGTCTATGTAGCTCTAGCTTCTACTTTAATTACAACTTCAAAAGAAGAGAGGGTTTTTATTGCAACAGTGGGCGTTATTTTTATTACCTCCGTTAAGACAAGATACGCAAATCTTTAAATCTTGCTTTGTTTTGGGCCACGATACTAGGGTTGAATATGTTAGAGTTAGTTGGATCACTCTAATATACATCGAGTATACCATACTTGTGCTTAGATCTCATGATTTGCCATAAGTTCTTTTAAATCTAATTATTTATTTATTGTTTTTGTGTTGTTTTTTGGTAAGTTTCGTAGTAACTCAACTAACAAATGTGCTTTCTGCTAAAGTAGAAAGGTTCCAGGTCTCTTACATTCTTCCTTTGCGTAAACGGTACTACTCTTTTGGGGGTTGAGCATAAGGTTTTGTATAGATTCTCTAACTGTATTAACTTTTCTTCCACAACTATAAATAAGTTACCCAAAAAATCTAAAAGTGAGAACTCTTTGTTGCTAACAATTTTCACCAGGCCATCTGAGACAAGATTCCACAGGAGAAATGAAAGAACTCCTTTCTGGAAATATTTTTTTGCCGCCAGGACCGTCAGTGTCTTGTACAATAGCCATGTATATATTATCTTTTGTCGTAAGATACAATCAATCATTCCGCAAAAAAGTTATCTCTATTTCCAGCCATCTAATATATTGTCAAAGACACCTTTTCTATCCAAAAGTCACTGAAATGTCTTTATTATTTAGGCCTTTTTCACCATAAAAATAAGATGGAGTAGCTGGGTTTCAATTGATAAACTTGCTCTATAGACATACCTGTTTTGATGCTGAGGACTTTTTACCATTATTTCATCCCTGATGTATTTGCCAAGTAGTTTCATAATTAGCTTAAGATTAATACGTCAACAGTTTCTTTTTTGAGACTAGCCTGACTTACTAGTCTAGTTAGCCTCCATGTTAGAGGTAAATACTTAAGAGATATGTTTGCCTTTAGAACCAAACAGATTCTTCTAAGTAGAACATCGTTGAAACGATCTTATTCGCCCAAATGAGTATAATGCTCATTTGGCCTTAGATAAAGTCGCAACTTTTCTGCCAGTTTACCAATCTACTCCATTGCTCTGTATCCACATGCATCGGGATTGTTTACTTCGGAAAAGTGTACATAAAATAGTTTGGTCTTGTTACTAATACCTTAAATCTTTAAAGAAAGGATTTTTGAGTCTGGCATACGTTGGAGCTCATTATATATTCTTATAGTATCTATACCATGACTCTCCCCGAGCCCTTCTCAGTGCTTTGTTATTTTCAGTTAGGGATCTTTTGTATTAATCTTAGTTCTCTAAAGCTTTCGCTTTACTAAAAAAATAATTATTGGACGACCTCACAACTGGAGGACAGTTATTCTTATAAACAGAAATAATAGCGTCTGCCAACTGCTGTACTACTAGACTAAGTTTGAGTTGCTGTCTATCCAACGGTAATTCTCGTTAAGTTCGTAAGTATCTTTATGAAATTTCGAGTTTTTTCGCGGGGTTGTAGCTATGTGGCATCTCGCAATTTAAGCTTGCGATGGTAAAGCGTAGGTGTGGTCTGAACAGCTCTTATTCTCAAATACCTGTCAATTTTTACAAAGTTACTTGGTTACTTAGTATGTGGTGATTAATATTATTTTAAATCTTTATTCAACATGTTTAAATTATTTGCCATAATAAATCATTAAGTAAATATTAGCATTACAGCCGATGATTAATTATAATCTATTGTGGTTCTAGAGACTTCGCTGGTGGTGGCTCAGGGTTATACGAGAAATAAAATCTGTTAGTGGTAGTGTTTTAACAGCCCTTTTGATCTACTGTAAAAAATCATTTATTTTTCCTATTTACCTAGCGTTGTAGAATAAGGGAATATTACAGCGCTCCATCAATTTAGATAGGTCTTAGTGTAATTGAAATTTAGTTGTATCACTCTCATTCTTGTGTTATAACCACTCCGAGGTGGTTTAAAAGTTACCGAACGAAACGCGTAATAAATTTTAAATTGATCCCGTTTTAAAAAATATGTCTAACTGATTAGGTCAGAATCTCTTCTGCTTCTTAGTTTTGAGGTTTAGCAGTCGACAGTTTTCTATTTTTAGGTTGGATTTTAAAGTCTGAGAGGGTTTCTGAAGCTTTTCTTCTCGAATGTCTTTTCGTCTTTGGGAAAGTTCTTAACTTAACCATAGTTAAATCTGTTTTTTAAAGATCTTTTAGGTTTTCTATTATTTCTCTCAAGGATTGCTTAATCCACAAAACTTTCTTCGTTTATCCTGTGTTTTCAAATTGTGAAGGACTGCTACTACCTAACGGAGTTTTGTTCAACGTGCCTATTAATTTGTTTTGATTTAGGACTGCTTTCTGTTTATCTAAGAATGGCGTCTGTACAATTCTCAGATCTTTTTCACTAGAAGGCCATATCTACTATTGGCATCTAAACTTTTTAGATTACTGCTGCTGAAAGAAAGAGTTGGATGATTTTGAGGGAGTTTTTTTGTATTCCTCTTTCGTTGTTTTCTTTCTTCTGTCTCTCTGCCTTAATTTTTCGATATTTTTTTTTATACTTTACGTATCCTCTCGGACTTCCAAATCTTATTATTTTGAGCCCCAGAGAGTCACTTGGGCTGCAGCTTTATCTCATAATTGTCTCCTTTCTCAGTTTCTCTATCTGATTTCACAGTTTTAAGTGCGGTAAATAAACCTGCAGCGCCATATAATACAACTTTTATATATTCTATACATTTTGTTGTCTTTCATCTGGATTTCATAATTGTGAAGGAATAAAAAAGGACACCGCTCGTTCAAAGGTAGCTGCCAATAGAAGAGCTTTTCAGTTTTATTACATATCATCGGTGCCCACATTGCCTCTAAGTGGGAGGTTCTTGTAGTGGCCTTATTCATGAGTATCAATGATTACTCTATGATCGATCCTCCTACCTCTGCTGATGTTACCATTTGGTACATTAATTTAAAGTAAAAAGTGAAGGATTTTCCTGTACCACTCATAGTTTTATAATTGGCATTCACCTTTTCCTTATGCTTGTAACTTCTCTTTATTCAGTATTAGATTTTTTTTAAAATTTGTTGGTATTTATTATTTTTACTTTTTAAATATTGTAACTATCTGTCAGATGGCAATAAAAAAAAATTCTGTTTTCTGGTGAGAAATTTTATTTTGGCGCTAAAAAGACAAAATTCTAATTGCAGATATAAACGCTTTTAAATTTAAATTTTAAAATTAATTATAAAATATACAGACGATAATTTTAGTAACAGTAAGTACGAAGATTCACATTTCATAACTATGATACGCATTTAATGATTAACGATGGTGCTTTGAGGCTTGGTGGTTGGTTTTTTGGTAGGAGGTTTCGTAGTATGGGGCTTCTTAGTGTGCTGCTTTTTAGTAGTAGTAGTGGTGGTGGCAGTAGTAGTAGTAGTAGGTTTGGCAGTAGTATGAGGCGTACGTTTAGTGCAGACGCCCTTGACGCACGATGTGCCTTCTACACAAACACTAGTAGGTGGTACCCTCGGAATTCCTGACAATGTCCACCTGCCTCTGTAACGTTTCAAAATTTAGACGAGATTAGAGAAACACTACCAAACTACTCACGGATCACTGGTACGCAGCGCTTACAGCAGCCGCAGGCTGTGGGTGCCAAGGTTTCGCCTTTTGGACAACATCGCGGGAGGTCGCACCTTTCGTGCTTGCAGTAGTCCTTCGGACAAACGAATTTCTCGTTTGCAGCCGCGACGGCCGTTAGCACCGCAAGTAAAACGAGGATTTTGGTCGCGCCCATTGCAATTCGCCTGCACGATTTTCGGTGACGACGAACAGTAACGGGATCTGCAACGCAATTAACGCATTTATAGCAGCCGCGCTGTTTGCTCAATGCATTCAAACAAATTTTAGAACAAAAGCAGGCAGAACAATTTATTGAAATTATTTACCGTTTGCAACGTTAATTGCATTCGGGACTGGTACCTGCCACACCAAAACACAAATATTTTTTGTGCTGCACGAAAGCTAATATTATACCGAGTCCAGCACTTAAATAATACTAGAGCAGACAAAAACAAAAAATAAAGCAATAAACATATTTTTATTTAAGCGAACTAAAATTATTTAAACGACTATCAAAACATATAATTACGTAATTAGAAAATTGAGAAACAATAACTTTGCAGTTTGCATAAATTACACTTATTTGGTTGATGTTATGGTGACAGATGAAAATGAAAGTGAGTGTAAACATAGACAGCTTCGCGAGTAAGATTATATAGAGCGTTTCAGTACAGGGTGTTCATATCTATTAATACTTCTTCATTATTGCTTTATGCAAAATGAATATTAATTATAGAGTTAAACTCCGTATATATTCCATGAAAGATGGTAAAAACTGCTACCCCTATTACTTGTAACGTATGTAAGGACCACAGGGAGTGAATTTTATTCAAAGAGAAGGGCTTTGTATTTTGTTTTTAAAACAAGCCACTACTATTATGGTATTTCTGTCTTTTCGTAGACAAAGCAATATTTGAAAGACATGGCATCATCAACTAATGCGATAGTCATCTGGAGGCTAAGTAGAATCGTTACGGAACGGCTAAAGCTCATCACCAGCAACGATTTACCATTATTGTTTAGGGTAAAACTATTTGTGACCACCTAGATAGAAGATCAGCCGTTCTTCACCATGCCTCAATGTCTCAATATATTTATAATTCCTAATAGACACCCTAATTTTATTGTTTAAACTTGTACCATTAGCATTATGAGAGATCTTGCAGCCGATAATTAACGGAATTAGAGTTCATTTCAACAGTTTTTCTGACAAATAGATCAGATGAGCGGCCCTGTTCCATGATCTGTCCAATCTCAGAACTTAAATTTTGTTAACTTTTACCAATGTGGTCACACAAAAAACTCGAATTTGTCGAGCCAATTCGTGATATGTAGGCACTTGAACAATGTCATTGTAGTCTGTGACGCTATTCGGATATACTCAAAAGATATAAATGGGTGCATTCGTTATGTACGTACCTCATAGAAGTATTATATGTCATTAGTGTATATGTACATTGTTCTGATTTTTTGTCCTGGGAGAAATAACTTTCTGAAATTTACCTATTTCTATAGTTAACAATTACTCTGTATAACGCAAAGCAAGGTATCTAAATTGAGTACTTTTTCATTATTCACAGTTTTTATTGCGTTATAATATTTGCACTGTCGTAAATAATCACTTTGTTTTTTATGCTGTTTTTAACTTTGAGTACACAACCTCACATACATTCTAATGTTTAAATATGATCTTACTACTGCTACCCTCGCAAAATACTGTGCTTAAGAAGTTAAAAAACTCCAGAAGTAGAAAAAGTCAAAATATAAACGATTATAAATAATAAAAAAATTATTTCTGTATAGTATCTGTGCATAGTAAGTGAAAAGGGAAGAAATATAAAGTAAGCGATAACTATGCATATGTGTGGGTATATTTTAACTCGTAGATCTTAATAATGGTTTTAAAGTAAGCTGAGTATTTGAATACGTATTAAGGTTTGTGTTCACTTGAGCGAATTACTCTAAATTAAAAATTATTTCTATATTTTGTGTGCATAGTAAGTGAAAAGGGAGAAAATATAAAGTAAGTGATAACTATGTATATGTGTGGATCTAGTTCAACTCAATAGATCTTAGTAATGGTTTTAAAGTAAGCTGAGAATTTTGAATACATGTATTTTGTATTCACTTGAGCGAATTACTATAAACTAATTGAGTGAACACATTAATGAAACTTCTGCAACACAGAAAACTAAATTGACCATTAGCTGCAGACAGCAGATTTAGAAGAAGTATACTAAATGTGTGGGGAGCAAACGTAGCGTTTAACTACACCTTTCAGAAAGGTAAATTTAAGTTAAGAAGAAAAAAGCAAAAACTCACGGAATTAAATTTAACTTCAATAGATCAAAAGGAACGAATAATTGATAAAAATGCCAACAAGAACTACAAACACAATATAAAGGCATGGGATAAACAAATTAAGTATCGAACAACTTTGGCACAAATACGAAAATGCTATCGTAGAAACAACGGTGAAAACGGTAGGTGCAAGAGAGAGACGAAGAAGAGAAACTGAAATCATACAGGGGACAAAAACAAAGTTTATCTAAACTATATAAAGAAATTAATAAAAAAGTAAAGAAAAATTAGAGGAGACCAAAGAAATCAACAAAAAGGAATGCCTGCAAAAATGAAGAAAGCATATGATATACGTTGCAAATATTGGCGTTCTATTACCCTGCTGACTACAAGTAGTACAGCTTAACGAATAATCAAGCAGGATTAAGCTGCGTTATGGATGTATTAAACTTTAATATGGCTGAAAGAAGCGTACATAGCATTTCATAGATTTCGAGAAAGCCTTTGATGAAATGAAACGCGATAAGTTTTGGGAAACACTCTATGTGTGCATGTAGAATATCTGCTAAAATAATATGAATAGTTAGATTATGATATAACTATGGAGTGTATATAGAAAATAAAAGTTAAATTTGTTTCTGTCAATAATAGACTAAATCATAAAACAAATCTTTACAAATAGAAAAGGGTTAAAGTGAAAATTCAAACAACGTTTGGAAGACCTATTTGCCCTGACTCACCTGCAAAAAATTCTATTTTTATGCATTTTTTGTTTATTCGTACTTATAGCAATATACCTTTATCTTTATGTTCCAGATGAGTTTGAAAGAAAGTTGCTGGAAATGGGACTTTTTAACAACAGGTGCCAGGAAAGTGATTTGCGATGCTGAAGGTGAAAGAACTGTAAGTCAGTCAAAAGTTTTAAAATGGTACAAGCGCTTTGAATCCAGTGTTCTTGGTTTTGAAGATTTTCTCAACATTATAATAAAATGAAGTTGGATGATGGAGACGCCGAACCTTCATCAAGCACTCGTGATTAGGACGCTGAACTTGGAGTTAAAAAATCAACGATTTATCAGCACCTTCAGCAATTTAATTTGCCCATAAGAAGCTCCGCCAAGATCCGCACAAACTCACCGAAGTATAAGTCAAATTTGCCGACTGTTCCTTGAACCGATTTTGGAAGCGAATTGTGACGTCGGACGAGTAGTGGGCCTCTTTGGTCAATTACAATCGACAGAAGGAGTGGGTTCCAAAAGGCCAAAATCCTCTGTCAGTTCCGCGTAAAGATCGTTTCAGCAAAAAGGTTTGCTTTTGGTGGAACTTTAGAGCGTGCTTTATTTTGAGTTGGTTTCGAATGGTCCCGTTGAAAGTTTCCGTTTCCAGCAATAGCGGATTAAAACTCGAAGCTCACTTTCTTGCAAACTCATCTGGAATACAAAGATGAAGGTTGTTACAGCACTATAAGCTCGAAGAAACAAAAAAATGCATAAAAATTGAATTTTTGCAGCTGAATCGGGACTTTTGGGACTATCCAGTATTAAACTATTTAACTCACTATTGAAATTGAGATACTGGCTTACCAAATTAGAGCGCGCATATAATACACCCACATCAACACCAAATATGCTTCCAACGGAAATTATTTCTTACTGACCTGTAAGGATTTTATCAACGCTATCCATACTCTAAGAAAATTATTATTGTAAAGAATATTCTTTTTTATTTATTGATTTTTACAATATACTTTTGCTGAGTGTTTAGTAAAAGGGTTAAAATGATTTACATGGAGTTGAGGAAGGATTCATCCAGTGATAAATCTCCTAAATACATTGTATTATTTGTTACAAGTTACAAATTAGTAGCCCATATTCTGTTTAGTCTTCGTGGTATTATGTCATCCGCGAGTTGATCGACAAGTTGATCCATGAAATTTTGCACGATAAGTTTTGCACCTAAGTTTTTATAGATGATCTGATCTCCAATATATTAACGCGCATCTAATACTGTAATTTTATTAAAACTTTTGTATAATACTTAGGTCTAAATAGGTTTTATCACGGCTTTACAGAATAACAATTATTTCAACATTCAATTTGGATTGCCTTCCAAGTAACCAATACACTTCTCGGAACTTTGAGTTCAGGTGCTTTCTTTTCATTTGGATGTGAGCCATGTGAGCCACTAGTACATATGTGGACTGAGATATTTCGCCTCTAATTTGACTGGAACTTTAACTCCATAGATGTTAACAGATGGATATACTGCAGTTCAAGCAGTGAATGTAACTTGTGCCGATTTAGACTAGTTAATTTAATCATTCACTGATAAGGTCTAAGTTTTACCAAGTGTTCACTGACAATATCTGGATTTTGATGAGTGAATATTACGTCAGCGTCATCAGTAAAGGTAACCATGAAGGTGTTTGGTGATTTGGATGTATCAGCTGTGTATATAAGGTAAAGGACGGAAACAGTACCATGGAGAACACCGGAATATATAGGACAAAGTTTGTATTTTTCAGAATAAAATCAATCTGGTAAGTAAGATTTTAATAGCAAGTAGTAGATACTTGGTAAAGAACTTTTTATTTTATAAAGCATTTCAGCATACCACATCTTGTCAAATGTTTGGATGGAAACACTAACAGTTGTAGCAATAATTTTTCGAAAATCTTACTTAGGTGTAATCAAGTATTCTGATAGCTAAAATGTAAAGTTGCGGTCTCTTAAATTTTTTGGTTGCCTTCCAGCTAGTGTTTGCCTTTATTTAGGTTAAAGAACTTTTTTTGAAATGTTAAATTTCTAAATTCTTTAAGACTTTTTGGATTAATCTGTTGCAAGTTCGTTTATCTCCTGGGTTTCCTGATTTTTGCCGACTTTTCTAGCTCTTTTGTTCGGTCGCAAGTAGGTGTATTATAATGGCGTATTATAGCATTTATCTTTAGTTTGTTTAGGTGTAGAAAACTCGCAGATTTCTCAATAACAGTAATTAAGTGATCAGTTTGATACGTAACTGAAGACATTCCTCGGCGTATTTTTATTTAGTAATTTTTGTGGTTAGCCTACATTTAATCATGTAGCTAGTAACAGTCATAATGACAGGATTGTGGTCTGACGATAAATCTAGACTTGCAGTATAATTTGAGGCTACAAAGAAATATAAAAGACCTGGAATTTTATATGAATCCGTTGGTCAGTATGTGGGTTCTCCGATAGATCAATGTTCATAGTTATTATCCATCGTGGCTTTCAGTATATTTCGGCCTTTTGTTGTGATGTTCCTTAAAGTTACTAAAATTGGCTATGCTTTGCAATCCAGTCTCCTCCTACGTTAAATCTGGATTGTAATGTACAGAAGAATGCTTTATACTGGTCCGTCCAGATTCCGTGCCGAAGCGGGAAATAAATAGAAGATGCGGCCTAGAATTTTAGTAGAGAAATACTATTTCGAATAATTACAGCAGATCCTTTATGCGGCTTGCCATCAGGATAGGCGGTGTTGTATCCCATACAATTTGGTATGCGGATCATACTTCTCTGGATAAAGTGACTTTCCGAAACTGACATAATGTCAATGTTTAAGAAGACTATTAATTTATATTTGTGGTTGAGTAATTCATTGGCGTTCTAGGTTTGCGATGCGTAGTACCTTAGTTATTATGGGATGAGTTTTTATGGATAATAAATTTAGAATCATGTTGATTCATGGTTGTGCGAATATTGCCTTGAATTCGGCCAGGAGAGCAGTTAATTGGCGACTCAAGTTCGTGTAGGGCTCGTTGTTATTATTAAAGTTAGGTATTTGGTGTGTTGCTTATGCATATGTTACTGCAGGATTTCTTAGATTTTGAAAGCTTCTTACTGCTATATTGAAATGATCGACGTTGTTTGTCATGTTGCTTTTAATATTTATAAGTTCCTTATAGACTGTGCAGCCTTTGTAATAGACTGGGCGACTGCTTTTACATAATACATATTTTGCTGGAATGTCCTTAGACTTTTACACGCCTTAGTGTCTTGTTCCCCACATTTAACGCAGTTATATGACCTTGTGCAATAAGTTTTTGAGCGCCCGTTTTTTTCTATTGAAATGTTCAATTTCAACTTCAATAAATTATTAAGATTTTCTACAGTGTTATTATAATAATCGTTCGAATCCTCTTAACTAGACACCAATTCTTAACAGCAGACATAATTATTATCAACTTTTTATCCACTCCAGCAAAATTCTTTCACCTTTAACCTTGACAACTTACAATCATCAATTGCTTTTCCAAATACACCAGCGTTTACTCATGCATTTAATCAATACGCTGCACTTGTAGCTACGCCGCTCAAAACGCAATCAACACAGCAAACTTTTAACGAAAATCAAGAAGTATCAGGAAAATACTCACAAGTAGTCCATAAAAGAAAAACCCGATCCTACGAAAATCTACAGATGAACTCAAATCAGTTTTATACAAATACACACAACAAATTTTCAACATTTATCGACAACGACGTTAATATGAAGGAAAATGAGTCAACTACTGCAACTAAAATTCAAACAATCGAACGAAAACTACCGTCAATATTTATATACGGCGTTACTAATTTTAAAGGCATTGTAGACAATCTCGCGAATGTTACCGATGATGAAACATACCATCGCGAGCCACTAGCAGATAACACAGTTGAAATTAATGCCCTCAGCATTGATACATATAGAAAGCTAATCACCCACCTAAGAGATGAAAAGATAATTATCAACTAAAGCAAGAGAGATCCTATAGAATTGTCATAAGAAACCCTCATCTGCTCACAAAGTCCGCAATATATTAAATATAAAGCACAGAATAAGTAAAGAATTTCTTTTGATATTCTATGTCGATCTAAAACCCAAAAGAAAACAATCATAAAATCTTTGAAGTGAAAGCCATTTGTACAATAATAACTGTAAAACCTCTTAAGAAGAAAAGCGGAATAATACAATGTACTAGACGCCAATTCTATTGACACACCAAGACATATTGCACTAAACCATTTAACTACGTGAAATGCGCTGGGTCGCACAACACTTCCACATATATTAAGACGAGATACTCCAGAAAAATGTGTACTCTGCGGCGGCGACCACCCGGCCAACTATAAAAATCTCTTGTGTTTAAGAAGTAAATCAAGCCACACATCCAACATAATTCTAATGTTACAAAATCACGCCCTGATACCCCTCCTGAAACCCGTTTTGTACCTAATACCCCTGAGACGATAAACAACAAGTACATAAATACACAGAATATGTCTTATACATCGGCAATTTTTGGAACAACAAGAGTCGGTACAAGAAATAACTTATTCTTCATGATTACTCAGCAGTTGACCTCGTTCTTATCAGAATTCAAAACTGTATTCGCCCAGATGATGCAGCAGAACTCCATAATGCTAAATTTACTAACAAGTCTCGTCGACAAACATTAATAATGGCCTAGTATACAAAAATTGCAACCTGGAAAGCAAACGGTTTTGTTAACCATAAACTTAAATTAATGGCATTTCTACAAACCCAAAAAATTGATATCATGCTTGTTTCAGAGGCTCATCTTACTGACAGAACTAAAATTCAGATTTCTAATTATACTGTGTATAGCACCTGTTATCCTGATGGCATTGCGCATGGAGGCTCCGCAATCCTAATTTGCAACAGCGTATCGCATCACGAGCTTCCCAAGTACCAAACAGCACACATAAAGCTACTAGTGTAAAAAGTAATGCATCACACTGAAACTACGCTGCAACAGTCATCTATTGCCCCGCTCGTCATACAATATCAACAGATCAATTCAAAACCTTTTTCCAAACACTAGGCCAAAAATTTATTGTTGGGGGTGACTGGAACGCAAAACCTGGAGATCTAGATTAATCACGACCAAAGGCCGAAGTCTGTTTCGAGTAATGAATGATAATAACTAATGATAAACCTACCCACTGGCCCTCTGATAAGCAAGAAATCTCTGACCTGTTAGACTTTCTCATAGCTGCAGGAATCTCTGGAAACTACATTAATGTCGAAGTAACTATGACCTTCTGTCCAACTACTTTCCTATCATTATAACCCTTGGCACAGCAGTAATACTCAAACCAATAAATCCTACTTTGTCCACTCGGCTAACAGACTGGGTGCAATTTAAAACTATATTCAAGATAATATTAACTTAAAACAAAGAACAAAAGGACCTAAAGATTTAGACAATACGGTTCAATAGTTCACTGAGTTTATTCAGAAAGCATTTTGGTTGTCCAAACCTAAATCCAATGTAATACAAACAAAAACTAAAGTAATACCCCTCCAAATCCGTAAACTAATTGTTGAGAAAAGACAGATCAGAGGAAAATAGAACAGATCTCGTAATCCTACAGGTAAACGAATTTACAACATATTCACGAAAAGACTCAGTAACCTACTAAAAAAACATTAAAATTCCAGCTTTGAAAACTACATTACGAAGCTAAACAAAGAAGACCATTCTATTTGGAGGCCCACAAAAAGTTTAAACGTGCTCAAATTAACGTACCACTAATACAAAAATGAGATGGCACTTGGGCGAGATCCGATATCGAAAAAGTCGAAGAATTTTCTCATTATTTCGTAAAATTCGGCGAAATGCCAACTGTAAACTCTGAGAAAATAGCAAACTTCTTGGATATTCTTTGCCAGTTGTCACCGCCAATCAAGCCATTTACCCCTAATAAAGTCAGTAATGGTATTAAGGAATTAAGTAAACATAAAGTGCTAGGTTACGATTTGATAACAACACAAATCCTAAAGCATCTTAAAAAACAGCTGTCGTTTTTCTGACCACTATTTTCAACCGGATGCTCAGTCTTATCGAGTAAACCAACACACTTAAGTAGCTCATATAGATCGATTAGCTTGTTGCCCCTCCCTGGAAAAATAATTTGAAAAGCTTTCCTAAGTAAACTACATAACGATTTAGACATGACCGTCCTGATACCAAGTCATCAATTTGAATTTAGGGAACATCACTCGATAGTTTAACAAGCCCATCGAATCGTCAATTCGATGGCTATATGCCTCTAAAAGAAAGAGTACTGCGCTGCAGTTTTCTTGGACGTCAAACAGGCTTTCGACAAAGTGTGGCATGTCGGATTACTATATAAATTAAAGCAACGATTATTGAGCACCTACTATCTTTTGATAAAATCATACTTTATGAACTGTAAAACACAACAATCAACTCTCTACATATCACCTAATAAAAGAAGGTGTACGACAGGGTAACGTCCTTCGTTCTTTTACACATCTGATATTCCATAAACCGAAATACCTCTATCGCTACATACGCTGACGATACCGCGACACTCATATATCAAAACGCAGCTGAAGCTACACTATATCTACAAACACACTTGAACCGACCCAGTGATTGGACCGACTTGGAGAATCAATATAAACGAAAACAAATCTCTATAAGTAACATTTAGTTTGTAAGCAACTGAACCCTATACGAGGATCTCAACATGACATTCATGACAGGTGTAATAAAAAAGTCAGCTTCAGACTACATTGCAAAACTACCTGGACATAAAAACCACATCATCCTACAACTCATGGACCCTCTACTAACAAGAAAGCTGAGAAAACAATAGCCTATAGATCTGAACTGATGAGGAGTGCAATTTAAGTCATCCCAGTAAACCCCAAGGAAATCATCGCTGAATAAAGACCCTTACATGCCTCAACAGACAATATGCTTACTTAATACTCTTATACTCGCCAACCCGCCCGGCAAGCGTGGCGTTTAATTGCCAACCCCCCACCAAAAAGGGAGGCCTATGCTCAATACTGGACGCCAAAAAGGCTGACAAAAAAAATACTCTTATAATACCGAAGTAGATTGTAAGTGAAGACATCTTTTTTCTTTGTTTACAGTTTTCTATTTTTAGCTGCATTTGAGTCGATAATATCTCTGTGCGCTTGTGCTTGTATACACGCTCTAGCTGCTATATAACGTCTTCTAAATCTTTAAAGCCCCCCCCCCCCATTACAGGCACATAATTGGTTTGTGTTTCCATATCAGGCTCGTTTTTTGCTTTCTCTATTTTCTTTAGCGGTTTTGCCTTGTCAAGCAGTTTCTCGGGAGTTTTTTTCGTATCTCCAAGGTTGCTCATAAGCAAGGCATTTTCATTTTTGTCACCCCCAGAGGCAGCAGCTGCTTTATTTCTTGTGATTGTTTCGCACTATTCTTCGCTATTATTGAAAGGACAAAATAATGGTTTTTTAGACTAAACTTTTGCTTGTTCTGCTCACTAGGCTTTTTATATAACGCAGTTTACTGTTCTTTTGCAAAAACATTCTTTCTGCTCTTTAATTTCCACAGAACATCTTTATTTTATCTATTTTTACTTGCCTGTATGTCCTTCTTGGTTTTTATCGGGCTGAATTTACCCTCATCAAAGAAGATTTTAGATGGCACTAATCACTCTTTTACGCAAAAAAACATTGTGCACTATACTTATAGATCCGACAAGAAAAAACTTACGGAATCGTCATCCTTGACATGCATTACTTAATTTCTCCTCATGACCCCAAGGAAGAATCACATGCCTGAGAACAACATGTAAGAAATTTAATAAACATCTGACATAGAGTAAGTAAAGAGTCACTGGCAATGTTTTTCGTTGAGCTCGAGTACAATACAGCATTAGAGAAATCTATAAAGTTGAATTTCTCCAAGATATAAAAGGCAAAATTGGAGCATCTCGAATAAAGAATATAATACAATGTACCCGTTGCCGAATTTATTGTCACTCTAAGACCTACTCTATGAAACGTTACAACTGCGTGAGGTGCACAATCTACAAAAATGAAGAATAAGTCTACCACACGTGCTCTATGTAACGGCAACCATCCTGCTAATTACAAAGGCTGTATTGTATGTAAAGACTTCAAATTTACAAATATGCCTAAGTAGTCAATATTCAACAAAATAAACCCTTCAACTAATGATCAGCCTTTGTATGATCCCTTCCAAAACTCTTTTAGCTGCTCACAAATCGTAGCAAAAAACTACCAACAACGATAAAATTACAAAAGAACTTACCACCTTCTTGAATTAGTAAGAGTTAACTTATTTCCGTGGGCGTTAATTGTTGAAGCCGTCTTCTGTTCACCTATGCATGCCACTACAGTCGATAAATTTCAAAATTTCTACTACTACTTGGATCCCTCTTTCTGGTAGCAGAAGACTAAAACATCAAGTACACTGTCTGGGGTTCTAGACTAATTTCACTCAAAGGATGAGCATTCTTTCATATAATTGCAGCAAAACCTGCTGGACTATTTCCAACATATATAGCCAAATCGAAAATAATTTTGATTGGCACTCAGATTATTTATCAATAATAATAACTTGAGTACAAATGTTATACTGGTCCCAAGCTAACTGGAGCCTAAAAGCAAAGACGACTGAAATTTGCTCGCGAACATCTTGATTGAGACCTCAACCATTGGATATTATTCACCGTCGAGTTTAGGATGTGCCTATATGGCAACGACAGGAAAAGTCGGGTCTATAGAAGGCCAGAGAAGCGATTTGCTCATTTCTGTATTTAAGAAACTGTCTCATATGGAGGTGGCTCTTGCATGTTTTAGGTGGGCATTTCCATGCACGGAAAATCTGAGTTGGTTTTTGTGCCTAGCAGAGGACGCGGAGGAGATTTAACAGCGGACCGCTAAATCAGGAACATTCTGAAGGAACATGTTGCGTTTGCGGAAATTTACTGATGAGGACTTTACGATAATGCATGACAATGCGTGATGCCACACCGCGCGAGCGACCACTACCTACCTGGCTGACGTCGGTATACCGAAAATAGAATTAATTTCGTGTTGAATCCAATTGAGCATGCTTTGGGATAAGCTTAAGCGAAGAGTCCAGGCCAGAAGTCTTGCACCAGAGAGCGTGGTAGAACTGAGAGCATAGGAAAAGTCATCCGATCCATGCATAATCGCTTGGAAAGTGCAATTAGGAGTAGAGGTGGCAACACCATGTATTGAAAAAAAATCATTAAATTGATTTCAACTAAGGGTTTAATTTTTCTTGTTATAATTACCTTTTTCCTTTTCAACTCTTTGTGTTACACATATTTTTAGACCCATAACTTTGTCAGAATAGATACGATTCCAATAAAAGTAGTATCATTTGAAACCACGGTTTTTAAGCTTTCAAACAGTGCAATAAACTTTACTTGGAATGCTATCGGAGGATACACATTCTCTCAAAACTCGAGCATGCAGATAGTTTTGCTCTCAAGTGTATAACAGTAATAGTTTATCGGTCTTAGGATAACGTAACAACAACTAGTTTTCAAATTAATCTCCGTTCGCACGGATACTAAAGCGAAATTGACGGTGACAGACATGTACTCGATGGAAAGTTCGTCTCAGGCTTTGATAAGGGATCGCTTCAAAGATACCACAGATGAGTGGGGAGTAGCTTAGGCCTTCCGCTCCAACTCTGTTTTGACAGATTGGATTGTAGTCGGAGGAGCAATGAGGCTACTTCTTGGAAGTATTGAATTCGGGGATGTGGGTGCGCAGCTAGTCCTGTGTGGTCTTGGTGCGGTGTCCGAGAGCCTCATTTTGATACCAGACCCAGTTGAGGAAGATGAGTTCCAGGAATGTCTTTATTGTACACTTTCGCATTGACGCCCTGATCAATGAAAAGAAGAAGGGTTTTCTATCAGTCGGGATGCCACTGAAATCCACGGCGTATGCAGGATGAGAGGAGCGCTCAATCGTTTTTCCCTTGGCATTCGCATCCTCAGAGAATCAGGAATCCTGGTGTTTTGACTGTTCGTCACCGTCTGGAATCAGGTCAGCAAAGCATTGGCCAATTTCTTCTTAGTCGTTTTCTACTTTTCAGTCAGCCGCTGGTCCTTGATTGTATGACAAGGGTAAAACCTATGTGACAATGGAAGTTCTGGACGAGTTAGCGCATAGATTTTTCTTGATTCTCTATCGGATGGCTTTGACAACGGCCGGCGTGGAAACGGTGACTACTCGGCCTCGACCAGGCTTGTCCCTGTTCGTCTTTAGCTTTTTGTATTTTTTGATGGTGTCATGGGTGGTTGAACATAAGGCGTTCCTTGATGTCTATAGGGCGGATACCCGATTTGAATAGTTTGCGAATGGCTGATCTCCATTTACCAGGCGGTGCCATTATCTTGAAAATAAGATAAAGACATGAAAACAAAGTAAAACATAGAGAAAAAGATGGTGAAAACGCCTGTTGGATCATCATTACCAATCGATAATGTTTACGTGCTGATATGTGCACGAATACGTTTGGCTAGTAATTATCTTGCACCCTGTGCATGTTTTGCTTTTTTCTGCATATTTTTGTTGTTTTCTGGAGTCTTTCTAATATATTTTTTATCTTCAGAGGTATCTGTTTTTTTCTCGGGTTTATTGCTGGATATTCTTTTATATAATCTTTTCTATTTCTCTATTAGCTCTTTTTCTTTATTTGCCATTTTTATTCCCGAGTATCTCGGCGTATATTCCTCTTGTAATAGTTTTTCACCTGTACTTTAATTTTTGTTTTATATATTTCTAGTATTTGTATATTAGATCTTATCGCTTTTTCCGCAATTTCACGTTATTTGCTATGCTGGTATTTTATTTTCTGATAATTTATTCTTACTCCTTGTCCGGTCTATTGCTTCTGTTACTGTAGTGTTGTTTTTTTACTTCTTTATACTGAAGCTTTTATTTTTTTAGACTAGCGTTACAGTTATACCGTATAGGTATATCTTTTTGGTATAATACTATCTTCTCAAGCTCTTCTCTTCGTTATTTTCTTGCAATTTATTAAATAGCCTGTATTAAATATATTAAATTTGTTTTTAAATGCTTCGTCAATTTAATCGTTAGTGCCTCAAAGAGGCATACTTCCACCTACAAAATATAAAATAAAAAATTGTCAAATGTTTACTAAAGCTAAAGTTTAATTTTATTCTTATTGTCGTATGTAAACATAAACAAAATTTAATAAAGACGTAATGCATGCAACATAATTATCTACCAAACATTTTTATTTAATTGGGTAAAATTATAAAGACATAGAGATATAGAAAGTAATTTTTTTTTTACATTTTCATTGTATAGTTAAATTTGTATTATAGTAAAAGGTTTCTTATTCAGTTTTTCAGAAATTAACAATATATCCGTTAGATGGCACATGATATATGTTCTGGTTTGTAATAGAAGTTGAAAACTAATTTTCTTCATTCAGAACATTATATATCGATTAAAACCATTTTATTAAATATTACCGTTTTTATTCAAGTATTTAGATCTATTTTTAAAAAATAAATGCAAGAATTATAACTTTTTTTTAAATGCGTTAACGACGATTGTTTTGAAAATTAATTATAACACAAATTATGTTAACAATATCCGACTGATTTTACAATAACACCTGCAACGGCCTTGCCAGTGAATATCGGCGAGGAGCTTTCCGATACATTAGCATTTTTCGGAGCACGTGCGAGCGGAATAGATCGGCATGGATAGGTACACGGGCGTTTCGCAGCGAAACGCGGATAAAAAGGGAAATGCTAAACTGAAATGCATATTTTCAACTTATATGGGCCTTCCGAGGCTTACAGTCAGCATCTCGTTGCTTAACTATGCATTAAAATGGGATGAAAGCCGAGCTGCAGAGTGCGGATGCTCGCAAACAGCGCGCGGGCAAATGAAAAGAAAACGATAAAAGCGAGCGGCGAAAATAAAAACGCGAGATTCTGCAGAATGCACGCGTAACCCCGAAAGGCGCAAATCATGGGAATGCCGCCCAAATTAGTCTATCAACTAATTTGTATTCCGCGGCAAATGGCGGCGAGCTTGTTATGGAGCGTTCGTCGGGCGCACATCGTGAAAAGCTGCTGGAGAGTGAAATTAATTAAGCCGGCCGGTGCTCCATTAATCTACAAAGAAATGAATGGGCGCGATGATTGCGTGGTTTTATGTATAGAGCGCGCGCCGAATTTGTTTTTGTTGATTTTCTTCCGCAAACATAATGCGCATTGTTTACAGCGCTAATTGGAAAGTAGCGTTGCGCAAATAACCGAACTCTTCTCTTGACCGCAGAGTCGGCCCGTTTGATGCGTCGAAACTGATAAGATAAACGGCCGTTGTTAATATTTAAACCGATCTGCTCCGAACTTGGCACGTTCCGTTACGGCAAACAGCGACTCCAGCCAAGTTAATACTTTGATTAATTTTGTGTTTAATTTGCGAGGTAGCGAGAACAGGAAAACAAACAGCCTCAAATTAACAATCATACGCGCGTATCTTATAAAGGCCTCCGCTCTTTACCGCATCCCTTGTTAATTAGTTTACAGGCTCATGGGTTGTACACCAACCATAATGTGGAGCTACAGTCAACACTTTTTTGATGGCTTATCGTATAATCTATTTTCCCCACATACCCATAAACTTGTGTAAATATATAAAGTAATAAAACTGCAATCAAATCGCATAATTCGTTAGAATGCACAAATGGATTCAATAAGTGGAAATAAATTTTGATATTTGTTCTAATGATTCAAACATTATATAGAATTCATGTTAGAAGAGAGTATGGTAACGTTTTAATTACAATTTTTAAACAAGGCTTTTCATTACAACCTGTTAGTAAGAGATTTCGTTTTTATACCAAAACCTGAAAAGCCAGGACAGAATGTAGCTAAGACTCTAAGATCAATTTGTTACCTTTTGTATTGAAAACTTTAGAAAAAATGATTGACAGACATATCAAGGATAGCGTATGTCATTCGACCAGTCACAAAACCAGTATGCATATACAGCAGAAATATCCGCAGAACCAGCATTGCACAGACTTGTTATCAGATATTGAGAGACTATATAATAATATATCTCCAGATTCAGTCATTAGGGTGTTGAGAAGTAAATGATTGAACAAAACAAATTTTACGTGGATATACTGTATGCTTAAAGAAAGATTAGTAAACGTATCTTTGATGGGTGAAACAATGATGGCTATGGTTATAAGAGGACGTCCGCAGAGAGAAGTTCTGTCTCTTCTACGGTAAAACCTTGTAACGGAAGAGCTGTTAAAGACACTCAAAACAAAAACTGTAATATGTACAAGACATAGTCATACTATTACAGAGAAGATTTAGTAGTTAACGAGCGCATGCAAAAAGCCCTAAATCTGTTTACAAATTGGATAAATACAGAGGGACCAAAAATAAGTTTCTCAAAATCTACTATAGTAGCACTAACAATAAAGAGAAACCTAAAGCGATGAAAACCTCTTGGATAAAATTATCAGGTAAGGTAAAATAGCTTGGAGTGATTTTAAACTCAAAACTCACCTGAGATCAATACATTCAAAAAATTGAAAGGAAAGACATGGAAGTTAAAATCAAAAGTGTTGTATTTAATATAAACCACGATGGTCAATCCCCTGATATTATATGCAGCTTTGGTATGGTGGCCAAAGATGACGCAAGGAACCGCTGTAACCGTACTAGTAGATATAAAGACTTGCTTGTTCGGAAATAACGGGGCCCATAAAAACAACACCAACAGCTAGACCTTCCGCCTTTTTATTTTAAAATCATGGAAGAGGCAGGAGTGGCTGGTAATGAGCCGCGCAATTCACCCATTCGCAAAAATTGTATGAAAGTGGGGCATCTAAAAATTGGGCATATGGGTGGAGACATACTCGGTGTGAGAACAGACCGTGTGACGCCCAAATTTGCATTAACCGTAAATTTTGAGGTTAACGTTATAAATCAAAGTTAACGCAGAAATGAAATAAGCAACAGATCATAGACGGACCAAAGATCGGGTCTGGGACGGGAGCAGGCACATGCTGTGAAAAGGGAAACTTGCAGTTAAGCTTTTCACTAGGAAAACATATCCGTTTTTCATGAGGAGATATTTGCTATTCTAGAGTGCGCCAGACAAAATAATTTAAGGCTTATCAAAATAAGCAAATCGATATATTCACGGAGAGTCATGTATCCCTGATAGCATTAAAGGACCTCAGTTGGTATGAAAATGTTGCGAAGAACTGAATGCTTTGGCAGACTACAGCACGTTAACTCTATTGTGGGTACCAGAGAACTGCAGGCAACGAGAAAGCTGATGAGCTACTACAAGAAGGAATATCAAGTCCATGTATACTACAATGCGAAGCTGAGTCAGAGAATGGGCTAGGAAACAACAAAAATACTAGAAAGGTGACATGGAAACACCTTTATAAAAAGACCATCTCGTAACGAGCCGAAAACTGTTACTGCAAAGCAAGAATGAGCTACAAGCTATTATAGGTTTTGTCAGGAACATTATTTTCTTAGATGACATCTTAACAAAACAATGTAGACCTAAACTTGCAGATAATGTGGCAGGAAAATAGAAATAGCCATCCATATCTTGTGCGAGTGTGAGACTTTAGTTTACAGGAGGCAAAATATCCATAAAAAACCAATTATAGATCTAGAAGAACACAGCAACTATCCATTAAGGGATTGGTATATGCAGTAAGGGTACTGGAAAAAGTACTGTAAAGGAAATGAGAGAAGTCCGTAAGGCTGCAGTGCTACAGGAGACAGATCAAACGACTTTCAACAAAAAAACAACTTAACAAACATTAGTACATACGTTAATTTTCGATCTGTAATAGAAAATCATCCAAATAATTGACAAACTTGAGAGTTATATGGTGGGGTTAGGTATCTCCTCAGATAATTTGAACCACACGCACAAACAATAAAAAATAAACATGACCAAATGATCACTAACATAGAAAGCATAGCTAAGATTTATAAAACTTTATAAAGAGACTGAAAACAGCAGTGATAAAGATTGCAAGAAAGTGAGCATGAGTTTTGATCCGCTATTGTTGGGAACAGGAAGTTTCAACAAAATATACCGTAAAAGAAATTTGCGATGCTGCAAAGTGTAAGATGGTACAAACGGTTTGAATCCAATGATTTCAGCCTTGAACTGACAATTCTTCTATCAATTGTAAATGACCAAAAAGACGTGACAATTCGCTTCCAAAATCGGTCGTTCAATGGATTGTTAAGCAGTTGGCAGCAAATCTCGACTTTTTTGGCGGCTTTTGCTTGGGTAAGTTCGTGGGCATTTTGGCGGAGCTTCTTGTGGACAAAATGAAGTTGGCAAAGGTGCCGATAAATCGTTGATTTGCCAACTCCAAGTTTAGCGTCCAGATCTCGAGTGCTTGATGGAAGTTCGGCGTCCAAAGCAATTTGCATATCGCCACCAACCAACTTTAACGGCCGGCCGGTACGGCGCAATTCTTCAAGGCTGAGGTCATTGGATTCAAAGCGTCTGTACCATCTTACACTTACAGTTCCTCACCTTCAGCATTACAAATTTCTTTTACGGCAGCTCTTATTAAAATTTCCCGTTTCCAGCAAGAGCGGCTTAAAACTGGAGGTAAAGGACTTTTGAAAATGTAGACTGCTTTAAATTACTATATTATTTATAATAATATAGTAAGGTAAGGTAATAATGGTAAGGCTCTACGCCCCGCGTGGGAGCACGGCCTGCGAACTGAGAGGTTAAGGCTCTCATACGTTCGCTCTCTCTGCCCGGTCGTCGCGCACCATCTCTGATGCGGGGCGACGTGGCAAGCACCGTGCCTTTATTACCCCTTGTTCGAATGAACGCAGGTACTCAATTATTTTTAGTGACTGAGTAGGCCACCCGCCAGGCATCAGAGAGCACCGGGAATTGAACCCGGGTCCGTCAGCATCGCAGTCCGTCCCTCAACCACGGGACCACGCTGGCACGTATTATTTATAATAAATTAAGAAATTTTTGTTGACTTTCGCAGAGGATTTGATTATACAAAAAAGGCAAGGCAAGTGTAAAGAGACGTTTCGAAGAAGTAAAGACAATGTTGCATGTTGGTGATCACATATATATTGTCGAGCAACAAAGAAGAAAGTCCGTTAGATATTCTTAAAACAAAAGAATTGTTTGTAGAACTTGTGGTATCCAACTTTACAACAATTGCTTCACTACTTGTCATAGGTAATCACATATTATTCTATTTCTATAAAACATGTCACTAAAATATAGTTTTTGGTATTTATTTAAAACCAACCAATAAAACAATACGTTCCATCATAAAAAAAAGAAAATTCAATTTCAAAATGCTACAATTTTTATGAACTATAAAATTTTAATTTGATCTTTATCAGTTAGCGAAGAATAAATCAAAAACTACTAGATATTCCATATCAGGTGACCATGCCACTTAAGAGAACCAATTAAAAGAGGATTTAAACAGTTTTAATCAAAAAAGGTACCGAAATATAATCTGATTGTGGGAAAAGTTCTAAGAGAATTATTTTAAAAATCTCACAAATTTTTAATGCATCTTATTTTCAGAATAACATGTCAATCTAAGAAGAACCATTTCTACTGAAATCAAAGGTAGAAAAAGCCATTAAAATATTAAAAAATTATAAAAATCAAGATCAACTAATACAAAAGCTTTAAAAGCTATGGAAGAGCTGTTTATTAATATCCTCTATAAAATTTGCTTGGCATGGGAACCCAGAAGTAAGTGCTGCAATTCGATTAAAGAGCTGCCCTATAGACTCTAATAATTGTGAGATTAAATCATTAGTCTGTAATACTAGCAAACAACCGACTAAAATTATTTTTACTACCGGAAATATCTAATAAACAAATATTAAACGATAGACAAATTAAATGAAAAACCTATTTGTGTTATTTGTCGATTGCACTAAAGCCTTCGACTGTGCAAAGTCGCATAAATTGTGCCAAATACTCCAAGGTATGATACATATTACACATCTGATACAAAGTCTTTACGAAAATAATTGCGCACAAGTACGAGCCAACAAAGTATTATCAGAAAAAATTAGGATACAGGCAGGCGTAAGGTAGAGTATTCTGTATTTGGAACCATACAACGTATACTCGGAGTTTGTATAACTGGGATAGAGGTGTCTTCGTCGGTGGTCGCAAAATAAGCAGTTTGAGGTACGTTGATTCTTACCACTGCAGTCAGTGCTGCTGAACTTGAGAACTTTAAGACAAAGCTTAAAGATTAAAAGCAATAAATATTGGACTAATGCTTAAAAAATAAAAAAGGCCATAGAAATTATGCGCGTTCCTAATAACACCAACAGGTGAGTGAATTTGAGGTGGTAAAAGAATTAGTTCATTTGGGTACACTAATAACAGAAGGATGTGACAAATACGAGGGTAAGGTGAAAAGTTCCCGGCCTGACAATGAAAGACTGCGAGTTTCCGTTAAAAAATGATTTTATTTTTCTACATAATCTCACTTGACTTCAACACACTTGATCCGGCGTGATCTCGGAAGTGATAATCTGGAAGATTGTGAAAATATTCATCAACTTCTTCATTGCATGCGAAGCGCTTCACAGAAACAAATTTTTTTAAGTTTGGAAACAGATGGAAGTCTGAGAGTGCCAAATCAGGAAAATAGGGGGGGATGACATAGCAAATCAGACCCCAAATCCCGCAGTTTTCCCATCGCCAACTCAGGTGCGGTGTCCTCGTGAAAGATGATTTTTTTCTTCTTCAAGCCAGGCATCTTCTCGCGAATTTTGGTATCCAGCTGGTCTAGAAGGTTGGAGTAATATTCGCCTGTAATTGTTCTGCCTTTTGCAAGATAATCAATTAACGGGATCCCTTTCGCATCCCAAAACACGCTGGCCACCTTTCCGGCAGATGTGATCGACTTCGCTTTCTTTGGCGCTGAACCACCGGCTTCGACCCATTGCTTCAACTGCTGTTTCGTGTAGTTGTGACCCATGTCTCATCCATGGTGACAAATCGCCGCACAAAATCGGTCGGATCCCTGTTGAATCGCTCCAAAGATTGCTGCGAAAATAGTTTGCGCATTTGCTTCTGATCGGCATTCAGCAAATGCGGCACCCATCTTGCGCAGAGCTTTCGCATCCCTAATTCTTCCTGCAAGATGTTTCGCACCCTTTCTTCCGATATCCCCACAGCCTCAACTATCTCATTCACCTTCACTCGCCTATCGTTCAACACGATAGCATGCCCTTTTTCGATGGTTTCCGGTGTGGTTGCGGTTTTTGGCCGTCCTTCACGTGAGTTATCTTCGAGGGATGTGCGACCACGTTTAAATTCAGCTGCCCACTTTTTAACAGTTGACATGGAAGGAGCAGAGTCTCCGTAAACTTTTGTCAACTTCCGATGAATTTCCTTAGGGGTTAATCCATCCAAAACGAAGAATTTTACAACCGCACGATATTCAAGTTTATCCATTTTAACATGCAACATGTCTATTGAAAAAATTCGTGTAAACAAACTACTTGAGCGAACAAGTTGAAACTAGTCATACGAACTAATGACACATACACCCAAGCAGGAAGCATAATTGTTTGCCGATTGCAGCACCATCTCTGTGTCAGGCCGAGAACTTTTCACCTTACTCGTAAATTGAACAAAGAGTTAATACAGTTAGAAACACAGTCACAAAATTAAGTAGAATCTGGAGGGACACACAAACTCAAAACTAAGGAGTTGTGATCTGCAACGAACTGGTACACGTCAAAACTCAATTAACAACGGTCTGCCACCAACATCCCTACTGCACGCGTAGGAATATAAAGCAAAAGCGCGTAGGGAGTAGCTGAATTCTTAGAAGATTTCTTTATAAAGATCATCATATAAACATCAAGAGTTTCCAACAACCTTCAACTGATAGATGCAAGCCTGCAGAAGATTTTGTGGAAGGAGAGGATGATCACATCGGTCTACTCGGATAATTAAACCAACTTTAGGGAAGCTATAGCATGTTTAAACAAATAAAGGAAATCTCGTGCTTCAACATGCAACCATAGAACTGCTGCCTAATAGGGAGGATTTTAAAAGCGCATGGAAGGAAATGTAAAAGGGGTTCTAAAGCGAGTTTTAGGAAAGCCAAGCTTCACATTAATGAAGTCAAATTTCTGTACCTCACGTATGAATCTGAGGATAACGACAAGGTTTTACTTAGCTCTGGCATGTTTTTGAGCGAGTTACTCTACATAGTATTTACTTATCGTAGATGAAAGCGAATAGATGTTTTTTTTCCAAAATGGTGAAGATACCGTGAAGTTGTTCGAAAATAATGAAGAACTATTTCAAGAAGTAAAATTAAAGGTATCGTGCTCATCGAAAACGACAATTATAAACGTTTTTATTGGTCTATGGGAGAGTAATAGACATATTACCCAGTCAAAATATCAATAATTGTGCAACTGAGTTGAGATCTCTAGCCCTTCTAGAATCTGGAGCCGAAGAAGAGAAAACAGTAAAGATGCTATGCGGAAGAAAAGAAAAAGGCCCGGAACTGTTAAATTTATTATATGGTTTCGAATATTAGAACAAATTGTAATATAAAAGTTGTAGTGATAGATAATTCTCTTGTTTTAATTAAATTGCTCACTAATTAAACATTCAATTTTTTTAATAACTTGAGAATTGATCGAAGTGGGCATTAATTGTAATTCCGATTAAGTAAGTCAAATAAAGATTTAGTCAATCGAGCAGGAGTTAAATGAAATTGATGCAATATATTTTCTTTTGTCATCCAAGAGAGTGATTTGATTCTATTTTTAAATAGTCATCTATGCATCATTCACATTTTTGAAGTTAGAATGACGGCAGTTAGCAAACTTTCTAAAAATTGACTTTGCGAACACCCTATAGAATACACTACAAAAATAAAATGTGTCCTTTAAACGCGGTAAAATTGCTTTAGCGTTCTTATTTAATATTGCTACTAAGTGTTTTAAAGACAACGGGCAGTTCGTTCAAATTTAGAGGCTGCTAATAAAATTGATTTTTTAATGGAAACTCGTTAGGCCGCTGTGTGGCTATTAAATGTCTGCTTTTAGAATGTATTGATAAAACTGTTTATTCTAGTTTTTTTACATCAATTTCATACGACGGGGGGTAGCTGTTCTGGTATCGATCTCGCAGTATATAACGGTTAAAAACAAACTGCCAATTTATTGGTATCTGATGTCAGTAGCGAAAACTGGAAAGCACTCCCAATGACACTGTTGGAATTTACATGTTTGAGCCTCAACGTGTACAAGGAGTGCACAAATATTAATAGACACAGGTGGAAGGAAATCTCATAAGAGTAATTTAAATAATTTGTTCTTCTGAATTACAGAAATTCTTTAACTTTTAATTTCTCACCACATCAAATCTACCCTTTTTTAGCTATAACATTGACAGTGACTGAGTTATTAGAGTTTAAAGTTTGCATACTGATTTTGTCAATCAATTTTTGTTGATGAAGTAGAAAGATGAAGAGAACCGTACTGTTATAGACTAGGGTAAGTGTCAAATAGAAAAAGTGCCGTCTTTAAAACCCACTCTCTTGGAGTTAGTCGACTAAAAAATTGTTGAAGAAGTATAAAGAAATCAAGAGTCGCCAACAATCGAATAGGCAAGGACAAAAGTCTTCTTCTTTTTTTTCTCCCTCGTTCTTTGAATTTCCTCTTTCTCCATCTTTCTGGTCTTTTTATACTTCGTGTTCCTTTTGCTTTATATCAGTAGTAAATGTTAAGTCACTTCGTATTCTTTATTTGTTGTAGGCTTCTTTCCATATTGAATATGGTAAGTTTTTCTTTGGTATTTTGATTTTGCAGCGAAGAACAGGGGAGAGGTTAAGAACCTAACTATGGATAGGAAATCACGGAATAAATCAATTAAAAAGAAAAAAATTGCAACTTAATTGAAAAAATTATAAAAACCATTATAAAATTGAATAATGACAAAGCTGCAGGGGTAAACCAACCAACAGCAGATTTATTAAAAATTAACGTACAAGGTACGACAGCTTTACTAAAGAATCTAATAAAAAAAATCTGGACAGAAGAGCGATTTTTAAAAGATTGGAGAGTGGGTGTGGTTGTAAATTAAAGAAAAGAGATTTATCGGTGTGCGATAATTGTTGTTTAGTGTAGCAAACAAGATATTTTATAAAATTACGTACAAACTTGCAGCTAAATGTTAATACAATAGAACGTATACTGAGGTAGTACAGGTAGATGTAAATGATAGTGTTAAATAGAATCAATAAAGCGGTAGTGTGTACCTAAAATTAAAGAATGAGTGGCATGCAATGCTATGACTAAACCTGCCTTACTCTGTAAGTGTGTATCACAGATGGTCACTAAATTAATAAAACAGAAGTTACAAACATTTGATGTTTGTTAGAGAGATACTAGGAAGTCTGCAGAAAGATGCTAAAATGAAACCCGCAAGGATACCCAGGCAGGGGACATCGCCAAGAATGTGGAGGAGAAGCATCGAACTAGAGACGGAAAAAACCATGACGCAACTAAGTCAAAGAGCCAAAGAGAAGGAAGGGTGAAAGCAATATATAAAACTCTCTGTCTCATTGGGGAATAATGGGATTTATTATTATTATATTATAATAAAACATAATAAGAAGAAGTACTTTAAGGAACTACTTAATACAGACCGAATAAGAGCACATGGACAAGAACAAAAAGGTAAAATACAAATGAAGAAAGGAAAGCAGCAGGTTACGACTAAATAACTGAAGAGATGTTAAAAACTTTGGGAGAAGAAGCCTTCAACATCTAAACCCATATATAAAACATGATTTGGAATAAAGGTAAAATACCACGTGATTGGGAAATAGGTGTTGTCGTACCAATCTTCAAAAAAGGTGACAAAACAGACCGTTTAAGCTACCGAGGTATTATCATCTTAAGCCCTGCTTTAAAGGTGTATGAAAAGATACTTGAAAAAAGATCAAAAATGCAAATAAGAAAAACAAGAGGCTTCTCTTCTTCCGAGACCATTGGTAAAATTAAATTGTCTACGTCCACTGACTTTCTCATAATTGGAATGAGTTATTTTGAATTAATTTCTCACCACAAACAGTGCATTTAACGTTGCTCACCAAATAGTGTTTCTGAATAATTTTTCATGGTTTGTAATAATTTAAACTTTCTGATTCTCTAACGCTTTTATCGCCTTTGTTTTGTATAACCCTATTATTTTATTAGTTTTCCAGCCAAAGCTGACATTATCATTTTGGGTTTTTCGCATTCTTTAGAGACTCATTTTTGTTTTACCTCTTCATGTTATGCATTTTTTTTAATTATTACTATCTTTGGTTTCTTTCTTCTCTGTACTTCTCCATTAGATCGAGATTTTAAACTATTTTTAACAAAGGTTTCTCCTAACCTCTCGTTTAGTATGGAAATGTATTCTCGGCTGCCTTTATTTGATGCTAAGTTTCATTGACGTCTTGTCTTTCTGAATGATATTATCTTCCATATGTCCGTCAGTTCAAGTTGCAGTTTTTCTTTTACTTTTGATTGTTTAAATTTTTCTACAATATTTGTATTGGCTGCTGTTTTTCTTGTGTTAAGAAGTCTAAATTGTAACCAAAAGTTTTCAGTAATTTAGGTGTGGGAACGGCAGACTTAGTCGAGTTAAATTAGTAAGGAAAACGCTAAAAGCTCGAAATTTCTAGCGGGTACACGTATCGAGACGTTCCAAGGCGTATTCGATTCGTAAGAGCATCGGAAAAAAATGTTACCACATATTTCTTTGTTATAATGTAAAAGTGCATTTGTGCACGCAAAAAATTCATTCTATTGATGAGCTTTTTGCAGACTCAAAAAAATATTGTATTTCTCGATTAATATTGGCCAAAATAAGCTCATTCTCGTTACTCGGAGGTTTTTGGAGGTCGCTGATCGCGAATGTGATGCTTAAAAACTGCCCCGATGCACTTGGGGGCATAATTCTGGGGATGGGGGCGATTTTAAGAAACACTTCAAAATTGCTTGTTTTTTGAGTTTCAACTGTCTATATAAGGGTTTTTGGGGTCACCGACCGCGAATATGATGCTTAGAAAGTGCCCCGATGCACTTGGGGAGCATAATTCTGGGGATGGGGGTGATTTTAGAGAGTTACCTCAAATTTGTTTGTTTTCCGAGTTTGAACTGCCCGAATAAGGGTTTTTGGGGTCACTGATAACGAATATGATGTTTAAAAACTGCCCCAATGCACTTGGAGCGGAGCATAATTCTGTGGATAGGGGCGATTTTAGGAAACCAGCTCAAAATGAAAGAAATGCCCTACGCTATCCTTTCCCAAAGTGCCCCAGGGCATTTTCTCACTTCGGTGCGTTGGAGTTTAATTTGAGAAACAACATCGTTATCAGAGATCCCAAAAACCCTTACTCAGACAGTTTAAACTCCGAAAACAAACAAATTTGAGGTAATTCTAAAATCACTCTTATCCCCAGAATTATGCCCCCAAGTGCATCGGGGCAGTTTTTAAGCATCACATTCGCGATCAGCGACCTCCAAAAACCTCCGAGTAACGAGAATGAGCTTATTTTGGCCAATATTAATCGAGAAATACAATATTTTGCGTGCACAAATGCACTTTCGCATTATAATTCTGAGGCTCTTACGAAGCGAAGGCGCCTTAGAACGTCTCGATACGTGTACTCGCTAAAAATTTCGAGCTTTTTTACTAATTTGCCTCGACTAAGTATGGTAAGACAATTAACTTAATAGAAGAAGTTCAAGACATAACTTTTACTAAGATCTTAAAGGAGTGTCTCCCGCTACGTTATAATATGAATTTAATATAAAAATAACATGTAAAAAATATTAACTACGATTTATTTTACGCAGTAAGTAATAACAGTAATTAAAAACATATACGAGATGGAATTGAAAGTAACTACTTTTTTTATTTAAAAAAGTAAATATGATTACTAAGAGAAATTTGCACATAAATTTTGTACGTACGCATTTCATGATTATAAATGTATGTTTTGCCCTTTAGGGCTTACTGTTTATTTTGCAATAATAAACATTTACCTTATTTTGTAACATTAAAGCTCAGTGTTCTAAAAATAAATTAATGTATTCATAAAAATATAGACGATGGACGTGCAGAAATACCGTATTTAGATCGTATTGCGTATTTCCATAAATGAATTACGTAGGCTATTGAACAAAATAACACCAACGCAATTGGGTTATGCAACAATACGAATACGAGTAATTGCTATTATGTTGCGTGTGTTTAGCATTTGAGGTAGTAATAACTAATTAATTTGAGTTTAGAGTTGCAAATCGTATTTATTGAACTTTTATCAATTTGCGCAGCTCGAAGGATTGAAATGCGTCAATTTAACTATGGGAAACAGAATGTGATATCTAATTTATTAACAGTTGGAGCGGCCGAATATGTTTCAATTATTTTTGATTAATGTTGAAATGTGTGTTTTATATTCATTGCTGGCTAATGAAGTTGCCGCTAATGCGACTGGTTTGGAAATGACTATATGCAGGACATACAGTTAACTTCAGAGTTGTTTTGCAATAAAGCGCAAACGATTATCAGACAGATTCAAACATGTAGTACTGCAATTGGCAAGATTGCGACAGAAAAGTAATATTTGCAAGCAATTTGAGTACTTATAAAAGCTTGGAGAAAGGTCTTAAGCTGTAAGAGATTATATTATTAATTGTAGCAATGTGCACTTTTGTTCTCGCATTACATGTCTCAAATATTCAAGTTTCCTCTTTTTGATGGTTATCAAGACTTCTGATTCATCTACCATTCTTCCAATAACCTCTACATTTGACACTTGTTTTGTCTACGATATTCGTCGGATTTTCCTATACTACCAAAGCTCAAAAATAGCCAGTTTATTTAGATGTATTTGCTTTAATGTCCAAGCCTCTAAGCCATACAGAAGAGTGAAAACATAGCACCAGGGCATTCTTAAATAAAGTGTCAGGAATTTTTAAATCTGACAAACGATGTCCATGCCACTTAAATACTCTTCGGTTTGACCTATGTTTGATGTTATTCACGTTTCTAAACACGCGTGTGCTTTCACTCTTTCAATGTCGATGTTTTCAACGTTCAAGTAGGTGTTTACCTTCTTAATTTAGCAATAACCATGTATTTGGTTTTGTTTAGATTAATCTTAGAGCCATAGTTGCTACGTTCTGTGGATCGTTGATACTGTCTGTCATTATTACCATTTCATCTACAAAACGCAAATTGTTGAGAATTTTTCTATTTGTAGATATATTTTCTATGGAATCTGATAAAGCTTTTTGAAATAGTGCTTTGCTACAGAGTTAACATTATAGTTAACATAAACCCCTCTATGAATTAGATTGCTAACTTTAACTTTGGCTGCTTGATTCCGGTATAAGCGAAAGATAATTTTTAAATTGGTGCCTATATTCATATTATTTAAGATCTTTACTGGTATGCTGTGCCAGAGTCTACGAAGCACAAATAGATGGCATGATTCATGTCAAGGCATCTCTAATTTAACAAATTTAAACCAAACAAAGCTTTCCTCGTGCTCATACTATTCCTAAAAAAATAATTTGTGCCCCACCCATCTCATTTTCCCGTTTTAATAATTCTGCCACTTTTGATTTTCAAGGCGCTTTAAACGGGCGACTTATTAAGGTTGTGGTTCTGTGATATGAACAAGTTTTTGTATTTTTTGTTGTAATATTGGTGGTCCTGCCTTTGTACTACTAATTCTCCTCTTTAATAATTAAATAATTGTCCATTGTAATATTTTCTTCCATAAGTTCCAGGATTTGTAACGTCATCCAAGGCTTTTTTTTTGTCTAAGTGGCTGTAGTTTTTCCTTTCCAATTAAAAAAATTCTGCATGCCTTCCCATCTTCTACCAATTTTGACAATTTGCTAGGAAGGGCCTAAACGACAGATAATAGTAACTTGGTAGCAGTATTTTTAGCTTATATAGTAAGCAACTGTTTCAGACTTTGTTAAATTTGTTTTACCATTATGAGTATTTATTTTGTAGTTTCTTAAAGCCAAATTGATAAAGAGGCAAATGTTTTAACACATCCGTATTTTTAAATAATTATTTAGAAGTAGTTTTCCAATATTTTTCCTAATAAAACCCAAAAGTTAGTTGACCAATATGAAGAGATGTTTTATTGTGCTTTTTCAGGCTTGGACACCAGTATAATATGCGTATACTTTTATAAAATAGTGTAAAATGCTTATTATTCAATTATATGTTGTCGCTAGCAATGCTCTTTTTGGTAGCATGGTTAATGTTTAAACTGTTACTGAATTATCCCCTGATGCTTTATGATCATTTAATTTTAGTTGCTCGAATTTTATTCTTTTTAGCAAACTGATTTTATGAGTACAGGTATCTGACACGTAACTTAAAGATATATTTCGGCAGCTTAGTCTGTTTTGACTTGTTCAAAAGGTTTAAATACACTGGATAGATGTTTTACAGATGTACTACTTTTTTCTTTGTTGAATCTTATCCAGGTTTCATTTGGTTTGTGGGTGAGTTAATAATTTAAGATCTTTTTAACCTATTAGTCGTCCTCCAGATAATTCTATTACTATGTATAAGAAAATTTATTTGATGATGTGATACAAAACGTGTGATGATTACTGTTGATTACTGTTTATTGTCATTGTTTGTTGCAATGCGTGAGTGTAACTTTAACATAGCAATAACGTCATTCAGCAAGTTTTTTGGAGTACAACTGGTAGTTGACATTTGGACTAGATTTTGATTCTACCCTGGTTAGCATTTATTAGATCTTGATGAACTGAATAACGTCTATCGATAAGATAATTACCTTTACATAAGCGTATTGCCTGGTGGACCTGGAGTGTTCATATTTCTAGCATCTAGTGAATCGAGTAATTTAAATATATTGTTATGGAGAGGTTCAACTTTTATCTTATTTGCAAAGAATTTACATTACAAATATATTCTTGTTATTTGTGTTATTTTATGTCTTATATTTATTATGCTCCGTATTTTGTACCCAGTGCTTCTTGAATGTTTTTCGTAGTCAGTGATAGTGTAAATACTTGATCGCTACTATTTATGATCATTTATTCACTTTTAGCAACCTTTAAAATGTGTTCCACTATGCTACTGTGATTTGCTACATTATACATGTCTAACGGAGGAGATTTAGGAACTTTTCTAGCGCTGTTATTGTTGTCTATTGCATTACGTTTAAATAATCATATTGGCTATAGCTCAAGTTTGTTTTAGATGGTGATTGTTAATTAGTAATAAAAATATTTTCTGCTGAGTCCTTTAGTCGTTTTTTAATAGCATGCCATGCATAATTATTGCTGTTTCTTTGGCTTTCGTTGATTATCCACTCTTTTATTGACAGGGATAGATAATAAGGTTTTATTTTGTGTAAATCACTAGGAACTGAAATATTTGTGTTCAAAAAAGGCAAACTGAATGAAGAATTTGCTGAATATCAGATAGCATTTGATGTTACTTATATGTGAAAAGTTAATTACCAAGGGTATTAATTATATGCCTTCTGGGGGCGATTAAGTTACGTGTTTGAACGGGCATTGTTCTGTTAAACGTTCGATTTAATTTTATAATAAATAAACTTATAGTTTATTTTAATGCAAGGATAAGCATAGATACTAAAATAAATAATTGACCTAAAGATCGGTGTGTTTTGGTCATTTGATATCAATGAAGCAGACTGTAGCATCGCTTCATTTTGTCTTGTTTATGAAGTCAGCAATGAAAGTGTGGTAAGCAAATCATTATAATCTCAGGATGTAAATGGCGTAAAAACTTTTTCCTCAAACCGAAATTTGTACATTAGTAAATACTGCTTATGATAAAACATGTTTTTTTTATTACAAAAAATGTTAAGTAAAATGTATGGGGTATAAACACCACGAGCAGAGTTTAGCTATATCTGGTCTCCATGTAATGATTATATTAGTCCCGATCGGGTAGCAATATCAAATTTGACGGCTACTGTCTTTTTAGTCAACTTATAATTGATAGGGACTAAAAAGTTTTTGATTCTAGTGGCCACCTAAGAGGCTCCCTAATTGTTGTGGAGGGTTTCAGTGGTAACATATCAAGGAGCATTTTCCGGCGTTCTAGTATTCATTTAGACTACTTGATAACTGGCAAATGTTTTTATGCTTTATAAGTCACATATATTTCATCTGATACATACAGGTTACGTTTAAACGTCTTTTATTGCGCGGTCGTGTGAATGATCGATGAACACGATATACTTTTGGTAGTCAGTAAATAGATATGATGTATTTGAAACATCTGAACACCAACAATATTCATGATGTATGTGGAAGTGATGCTGTAAGTAAAAGAATATGTAAAAAATAGCTTGAAAAGTTTAGAAATAATGATTTTAGTTATAGATACAGCAAGTAACGCTTTGAACACGTTGGAAAAAAATTATTTCATTACAGCCCTCCAGCATTTGAAGCAGCAGAGAAAAGATAGAAGAATAACTACAGCTAACATGTCATTGCACTTTTGTAATCTTCGAGTTTTACTTCTGGAACAAATTGTTACTGGAAACAAAAAATATATATAATGCAAAAACGTTAAGTGTCGAGATCAATGGTTTAGTTCTAGATATATAGCAGTACCTCAACTTTATCCATTAAAGATGTTACTTAGTGTTTGGTAGAATTTTTAAAGTTATAATTCGAGTGTATAGTGCTCCGCTAGTGTTCAGGATCCGCGCATTCTAAACGCCGTTTTTAACCCCTGCCAGTAGCTCGTCTAGTCTGTGCATGCGGAATTCTATAGAATCAGCCACTCTGGTCCAGGCAGTATTGCATGGTACTCAACTTGAGCCTGACTGGCAGCTTTCCTTCGCAGTATCACTGGTCAAAACGTCTGATTTCAACCTATTCTGGAACCTGCCCCTGAGAAGAAAATCTGTCTATTCGGGAATAGCGGTAACAGTCTGGAATACTCGCAAAGAGACTGATCAGTGCCTGCCCTGATATATGGTGGGAGCTACCCTTGCGTGGCAATCTTATTCGGAAGCTTAGAATAACACTTTATTATATCGCTGCAATTTGGCTTACCGGGGAAAATAAAGGGTGATTTCAAACCCTTATTATTAACGAAGAACTCGTGAAAATGTGAAAGTACATTAGCTACTTTTACTCTTCTTCTTTCTTCTACTTGAACATCGGTTATATAAACACTACCCTCTCTCCCCATATTATAACTGGAGTTCAATTGGTGGAACCTATTTTCCTCCTCTTTTTGTATAGCAGTTTATGCATTTAATTCTGTGTTTTGATGGAAACTGTATATAAAAGGAAAAGAAAGCCAAAACTTATTGCGTCGAGCGAAGCAAGAAGAAGGAGCCAACGGCTCAATCCCACCATAGCAGTAGCAAACACTTGTCAGAGAGCAGTACTATTTTAGTGCCAGTGCAGACTTCAACTGAGCTCTGCTAGATTCAAAAAGAAGAGAAACAACCAAATAGTATACTATGGTCAACTTCAAAAACTGCCAACGAATCGATGCTGTCCGTGCTTTAGAAAGTTTGCCGCTTTTGCTCGAAGGTATGGTCGCTACATGGTGGTAAGCTGAATACTGAATCTACTTGGACATTTTCGACTCCGGGAAAAGTGCAGACAAGTTTTCAGCGGAGATTCCAGGTGACCTAAGTGAGGAAGTTCAACTAAATCTTATTTTCTTCCTCTTATATCTTAGGATCTGAGATTGCGTATCCAGAAAGTCTGTGCATACATTTATAGAAGTTCTTGCGGAAGCGTAGATGTTTTATTATGCCACATATACAACGGCTGGTTTGAAGACCGTCTGTGTAAACACTACTGGCTCTTTATTATAAAGTAACGTTTCTGCTTTCCATAGTGGTAAATAATAAGTGTGAATTTACTTAAGCTACTTATTTATTTTACTTACAGACAGTCAAAACTTCTTAACATTATTTATGTATACAACACGTAATATTACACTGTATTTATATGTTGCATGCATGCAGATCGTTTTACTTGACAGTACTTCGCGTGATATTTATGCCTATTTGGGGTCTAACAGAAGGACATGGAAACGCCTGAAATGTTCTCATTGTTCGAGTCCTCGCTCGTCTACAAGTGGCGGTTTGATTCCTGTAAGCCATTATGTCCGTCGTTTGTGTGTGACGTCTGGGTAGCGCTCGAGAATTTCTTTACTTTACACAAAATACGGCTAGCTTTGGTCAATCATCTAACTCCATAGGTACCACACAAAGCTCGCACCATTTCAGAAAAAAAATGAAAAATTTGGTTGGAAGAAAATATCCCATTTGCTTTTCTCCTCAGACCTTACTTTATCAAATTTCCACATTTCAGGAACCTGAAAAATTATCTCGTTCCTTCAATTTTTAAAAAAGAAAAAATTAAAGACTTTCTGATTATATCTAGTAGGGAAAAGTATGTGTAGTATTAAAAACATTCCATAAAACTTGTTTTCAGCAGCAAGCAGAAAGTTAAAATGCCATTGTAATTAATAACGTCTTCACTAAAGCATTTTCACGCGAGCCGTTTAAAAATTTTAAAAGTAAACTAACGATACGAAAGCGTAATTTATTGAGTCATAACAGCGCCTTAAATAAGCTTCTGCACGTGCAGGCCTTGTTCCGCTTTTTATGTCGCTGTAGCTAAATTCTACGGCATTACAACTGTAAACAGCCGCACGCCTGTACGAACGCAGCCGAAAAGCCACAAAACTTTGTTTTAATGCAGTGCCAAACACTTAACTTTAATAAATTCATAGTCGTTCCAGGAGAAATATGTCCCCGCGACGAGCCTTATCTGGAACAAATCATTTCGATGAATATTTAACGCTGCGAGCAAGACTTTATCCATCACGCAGGGTCTTGGCCGTCTTATACAATTACATGGAGAAATATGGCCGGATTCCTATAGCTCTTTTGGATCGTTCTGGGTTGTGTACGTCTCGGATATAAATCCGGATATTTTACTGCGTTGCTGCATGCTTTGAGCCCAGCTTAGAGATATAGTTTAGATTTTATTGTAAGGCATGCCTTTCATACCAGTTTATTCGATAATTACGGACACGTAGCTTACGTTAAGATACCTGAATAATGCGGAACAGTTGGCTAGCGGTTATCTTTACCGCAGATTTGATGTTTTTCGTGATTGATCTAAAATTAGATCTGAGACTTTAGTTAATAATAAAGATTAAAAAAATGTCAACGTATCACCCTGCATCGTGATTTGGGTGTAACTTGACATTTACAGCAAAAGAAGGTCATGCAAACACAGGTCGTATAGTCCGTAAAAAATACAATGATTCAGTTTGGTTTTTTTGTTGATATAACATTTTTTTGCCAAATTTCGCTGTCCTTAGTTTGCTTTTGTATGGAAAATCCGGATTAGTTTACAGGAAATATTTTTTGCTTTCGCCAATAAATTGTTTTTCAAGAACGAAACAAATCTTCACACACATGAGCACGAAAATTACGAAAGTAAATATTTTCATGAACTTACAGTGAACAATAATGTAATGAACTCGGTTTCTGGGTTCGATTGAGCTAGGCTTAACTACAAGGTGCTCCAAAAGAATGTTTCTTTTTAAGGTAGTTATAAAAAACAAAGAAGAGGTTTATTAAAAAAACTTTTATTATTAAAATACTTGATTTGGAAAATTATTTTTTCAAAATAATGTCATCTAAATGTGATTCAGCATGCTCGCGACACTCTTTTAAACAAGAAGCAATTTTTTTAGCATTGCGTGGCACGTAGTCTTCGTAATGACGAATATTTTTTCAGTAAAATCAAAGAGTTTGAATTGCTGCTGTATATTCTTGATGTAAGATCTTCTCACAAGAAAAATCCATAGGAGTCAAATCAGGGCTGCCTAGAGGCCAGTCTGGAAATCAATTTTTGGGGGGAAATTCCACAAACTCGTAGCAGAGACATATAAGAACTGTGCGATGTTGCTCCAGTCTGCTAGAATCATGTTCTTTTATTATAGCCAGCAAAATTTTGCAGTTGCTGTACCAAGAAATTGTAAGCATTTCCACATAACGGTCTAAAGTCACTGTTAACGCGCGGCTTATTTCATCTTTAAAGAAGTATGGGGCAATTATTCTTTGCGCTGATATTGGAGCCCATACAGTCACTTTTGGTGAATGAAGAGGTTTCTCATGCTTGCGTTGTGGGTTTGTAGCACTTCAGTAATGGCAGTTCTGCTTTTTAACGTGGCCATTGAGGTGAAAATAACTTCATTCGAAAACATTTTGCTTTCGAATGAATTGAAATGCTCAGTTACATAGTAAATGGATTGAAACCTCCGAGTGACATCGTTGGGTTTTAATTCATGCACTAATTGAAATTTATAGGGGTGTCGATACAAATCTTTGCGTAGAATGCGGTTTAATGATAATCTAGGCACATTCAAAACACTTGTCCGTTTACGAATACATAGATCAGGAGACTCGCGAGCGGATTGTTGTAAACTCTCAACGTTTTAATCAGTTTTGATGATTTTGGTATATCCATAGTCGAACCGGTGTTCGAACTTGCGCACTCATTTTTTGGTGAAAAGAACACTTGACGCTTGATTTATGTTACATAAATCATGATAATTACCGAACGTTCTTCGTGCAATAATCGCCGAATTATTGTTTTTGTGAAATTTTCGCACACGAAACGCACCTGAGAAACGCTCTATATCGACTACATTCCCAAAAACCGCACTATTGATTGACATGCTCCAAGCGCTCTTCTGGTTCGTTGTGTTCAGGCAGTAAGCCAATCAAATATTTTGGGACACCCAGTATAACTGATTTCTGACTACGCCTGATATAATGTTTAAATAGGCGCTGTGTACATTTTAGAATCCTCGCATCCTGCCTGCTGTCATATTAGACGCATTATGAAAGTTTTCCAGTCTATTTGTCCTGTTTCTGGTGAAAACCTTGAAGAAGTCGTATGATGCTTTAAAATTTCCATCTAAAATGCCATGTGTCATGGGTGGAAGAAACCTGCTACCACAAAAGCTCAAGAGTGAATCTGCAAGAAGTGGGCGCGACGGCATGCGCAACGTTCTTTGAACGTTAAAGACCAGTGAGTGTATAAAACTCGTTGGCAAGGTGAAAACCGCCGACTTTGAGCACCGTTATACTGATTGGTAGAGCAAACTGGAGGCTCTTGACGAGATTGACAATTTTCTATGGTTTGTGAAGGTTCCCTCAAAACAGGTCCTCCACAGTTCCATTATTCTACTTAGAATGCGGTCTTGCTCACACTGCTATCGACAAAACCGAGGCCTTTGCTGGCTGTCTGGAGAATTAATGGAATCTCTAGCATATTGTCGTAGGACGTCTATGATGATAGAAGTCACACGACTAACTCCATGCCCAAGCATTAAAACGGGCTTCGGAACCCAACAACTCAATTTTTAATTTGCGTGTTTCTACAGAAAGCGGTCATCTACTTTACTATCATGCTCAAACAGTTCTTTGTCTCAGTCACCTCTTGAGTCCTTGGAAAGTGGCGGATGTAACCAAACTTATCAAATCTGGGAAGTTTGGTACGTTTTCCTAGGACTATCAACCCTCTGCTGTCTATGAAAAACTTGTGAAGCACATAATCCACCAGCACCCGAAGACAGCACCTAGAACTTATCCCAAAGGATCAGTTTGGTTTTAACTTTGGATACTTTACTTTCTACCTGTTCTTTCAAGCGGTAAAAAAGTCACGGAAGGATTTATGAAGGAGGAAGTAACCGGTGCAGTCAAAACGGACTTATCTTCAAGGTGGCTTAAGCATCTACCTTAGTGATTATAGTACAACTGATTCGCGTTTTGCAAGGCTACATCCTGCCCCCGGTCCTATTTAACATCTACGTTTTGAACATGTAGACATGGACAGGGAAATCATTAGCATATAAGATATCTGGGTCTAAGCTTCTAACCTTCCTTTCTTGAAAATTTTGGGGTAGAAAAATGTTGCCTTGCAGGTGCTTTTAGCATGGCAAAAGCTTAAACGTTACCCAGGTGTTCAGGTGAATATGTTAAAAATAATGATGTCTTTGTTGTAGTATATTAACTTCTCAACCACCTCGAGGAAGTTGTGGCGTTTTAGGTAGCTATCACAATTCTTTGGAAAGCTTTAAAAAATGTAGGGATAGTTGCTCAGCACTAGTGTTCCGGCTGCTGTGGAAGGTGTTATGATAGTTGGGATCGCTAGTTACGCCACTAAGTGATTGCGGGACAAGCTGCCTAACGAAGTGTAGGTTTAGAAATGAAAGACATCTCCAAAAGCTGGATGAGTAAGAGAGATAGCAGTTGGCGTAGTTGATGCGCTCACAATGGGGTTTTTTGCACTCCTTATAGGATAGTAGCGGTGGTACTGGCTCATAATGCTGCTCTTGCTTAGCTGTTCTACCGGCAAGCCAAATCGAGACGCTGCATAGGTTAAAATTCGCTTTGTTCTAGTCGTACCGCTTAAGCTCTAAGAATATGAGCGGCATTGGACATCTTTGATGGTCCTTCCTTATTCTTCACACCGTAAAAATGGAAATATATTTGTCCTGCTCTCTCGGGACATACTTAAAAACACCGCGAAAATGAAATTGAATTCTCGCTTCTGTCAAGAAGTGGCTCAGCCACCGGCAGTCTTTAGATGTAGTGGTATGAATGGAGACATAATTTTGGTTTTGGGAGAGTCTATCTTCCACGCCACGCCTATTTCTAAAGGATAACAGGATGGATTTGTTCCCGAGGAGAAGCGCTTGCCAGACGAGCTTCTCTAAAGCTGGCTTGGACAGGGTTGACGTGCTCCTTGTCGGCCTCCGACAGGGGAGGTGAGGCAATCGCTGACCATCGGCGCTGACTAATGTGGTTGTAGAGATGGTAGGCGAAGCTCCATATGATCGGCTTTTAAGAAACCCTCTTTAGGTTCGCCGCGTATATTTACTGGAGTTCCTCCGCAGCTCGCAAAAGTCGGGGGCTTTCCTCACATTTCCGTGAGCTAAGGGTTCTCACAATCATTATCGCTTTCCAAGTTACATACATTGATGATAGCGAGTGGTACAAGTACCGACTGGAAACATAATGGCTATCACGTACTGATGCAGCGCACACGCTAAATACGTCTGGTCGCATGAACTGGCGATATACCAAAAAGTTTTTGCCCAGTACGCCAATGACACGAGAGTGTTGTCAACGTAACTGTGATTCTTTGTAGTAATATAGTAACTACAAGAACATTTAGACAATGTAAAGACTGGTACAACCGAAAAAATGGGAGTCAACGTAGAGAAGACCACATCTCTTTGACGTTTGAGGTATCTGTCCTTTGTTAAATTCGTTCTTTTCGTCATTACGTTCGAATGGAAATGTTTTAGTTTTATTCATTTTTAATAATTGACATGCCTCCTTAAAAAGAGCTGACTTAAAATAAATCTTTAAAAGATACTCCAAAGCCAGCACAGAAGTACTTATTTAGTGCCTTTTAATTGGGACCATTTGATGTAGTAATTCATGGTAACAAAAACTAATTAACAATGCCACATTGAGGTCTTTGAGTCTAATCCATCTTCTTCGGTGACCTGACGTGGATAGTGGTGAGCTCAGAATCGGCTGGGGCCCCATTCCATCCCGTAATCATGAAGGCCATAAATGATAAGCTTACCGTGACCTTTGCTGCTGGAGAATAATTGTAAATAAATTTGAAAATAAACTCTTGGATAGTAGGCACGCTCGCGTCTTGGTGATGAGTCGTGTTTCTGAACTACGGAGCGTTGAGGATGGTCTGAAAGGTCTGGTTGCTTGTTTTACAAATTTTTACTTTTTTGTGAAGGGATAGCCATCATTTCGGACAGAGGAGTTGATGGTTTTCGGGCTGTCTTCCCTTCGTAACTGTTTGTTCTACGTAAGGCTTCCAAGTAAGCTTCTCGTCCAGGGTCGTTCCAAAGTAACGTGTTTCTTCTCTACAAGATATAATGGCAAAAGTAACACCGGGTATTTAAAGCCTCTCCCCGTAAGTCTTTATCGAGATCGTTTTCTTTGTTTGCCTATTGGGTGTTGTGGTGGTTTGTGACAAGCAACATGTTTTTCCATTAAGAGTAGAAATTGTTGTTTGAATCTTCATCGTCATATTATTTACTAATGACTAGTTGATTTCTTAAGACGATTATGTGTCTAAATTTCCCTTTAAAGTTCTAGTCTATTCTTAGGGGATTTGTTTTCAATTTTTTTGATGTTCTGAAATGTTCTTTTAATTTCTCTTTTAAATTTTTATATTGTTTTTGATATTTATTTTCAATTCTTATCTCAAGTTCTGATTTATTTAAATCCGTGACTATTGGAAACAGTGGTAAAGTAAAAAAAATAGTAAGACTGGCATAATATAAAAATGTTACGTTTTGATACAACAGCTTAACAATAGTTCGGCCTAAAATTGTCCTTTATGCTGTGAAGACGTTACCTAGAGTTTGATGGGATTTTCAAAGTGTAATTTGTTTGAGCTGCTGGAAAAAATCAAATAATTACGACTAGAGAAAGCTTTACACAAAAAAGGCGAGCTTTGGCCAATGTCCGAGGCGTTATATTCTATAAAGATAATATCCTCCCACATCTATACTTTGCACTATCTAAAAATTTTGGTTAAGCTTCATTATTCTTTTCATTGAAATACCACATTCCTAGGAGTTTGTTAAATTATATTTATGATAAAAGCCTTGGCTCCCAGAAAAAAAAGTAAAAAAAAATAAATTTTAGGTATTTATGCCAAAAAATTTTTATACTAAGAATCAAAAAGGTTTCGGAAAGTTTCAGGTCACATTCAATAATCACAAAAAATAAAATAATACAAATACAAAAATTGCTTGTATTCTGCGAACTGTAAATTATTTTTTACTTTAATTACTTTCAAATCTTCATAATAAATTATATAAAATTATCTTAAATATAATTACTATGTAAAAAATCAATTATTCCTAAATGTAAATGGTTTGAAACGAGCTCAAAATAACCTCCTCGCTGGAATTCAAGTTTCGTTTGCGGAACGAGTAGTACTGAATGAAAAAGACGACATCGAATGTAATGGAGATAATGCCCAGTCCGAATTTGGTCGGGTTTTCCATTACCGTCTTCCAGTCACCTGTAAACGTTTTAATGTTAGTCTGCTACTTGTATAGGTATTTCCCTAGATTACTGTAGTTGTAGCCGTCCAAAAACATCTGAAGGGCGCTCAAAATGCCGCCTGTGAAATCGAAAATGGCCCCGCCCACGCTCCAACCCTCGGTGCTTTTTCTCTTGTAATGCAGGTAAACCTAAAACATTTACGAAACAATTTAAATAAACAATGTAGTATAAGAAAAAAAAACTAAAATTACGCATAAAATTGTTTTAGTTTGTAAAAGATCAGCTTGTTCAAAATTTGTTTCGCAGATTTAGGATAAAAACATAATTAGATATGTCTTGCAGTGTAAAGTATTAAAAGCTAGAATTTTCCTTTAAAAAGCTCAGAAAGTACATGGGCAAATTGAATTTATTAAAGCACAATAAAACTGCCACTATTTTATTAGTTTTTTATTGTAAATGTCTTAACGCTTTCTTTTTAACACTTTTTATTTTTGATTTCTTTTGCTTAATGGTTATCTTAGTGCGATTTAGTTTTTTTTTATAGAGAAACCTGTACAGGCTTATTTAAGTGTTAAAATCTGAATAATTTATTTGGATGTTACTTATTAGATCCGCGATTAGCAAGTCGCATTCTTACTTTCGGCAGGAACTTTTATGGTAGTCGTGGATACTAGCTAACGAGAGAAATATGGATTCTTTCGACTAAAGGAGGTTACTCTGAATAAAATAACTAGTTTTCTAGGTTGGGGGTTGAGGCATAGGGGGCAGTTACCCTTCCTTCTAAAATAAAAAAATTGTTAAAAAGACTTTCAATGAGCTTCGTACTAAGATGGATAATGATTTACGATTACAATTGGCAAAAAAATGAATGCTGAAAATTGCTCCTTAGAATGTTCAAGAGAATAAACAATAAAGTAGTAGAAACAGAAGAAGAATTAAACCAGCGAAACATTGACCTAGTAAGTCTATCTGCGACAAAAAAAATAATAAAACGACAAACGAACAGATTACGCAGATCTTTGGTCTGATGTAGATTAGTCTAGAAGAACAGTGTTGGGAGTAATAGTCTTAAAAACTATATTATAACTTTAAATGTGAATGTGACGGAATTATTATACCCAGTTTTGCGAACAACCGACTCTTTATAACACAAGATTCATTTGATCTGTAATTATGCTGAGCAAGCTCTATAGTGAATATCAGGAGTGGGGATTGCAAGTAAACCTAAAAAAACACAATATCTAGTAGTGAATAATGAGGCGCAATTTTAAGGCCTCTTAAATACGAAACGCAAGTTCAACAAGTACAAGTATTTAAATATTTGCTATTGTAGACCAAAAAAGAATAGGAAAAGAAGAAATAAAATAAAATCAAAGAAAGTAGACCAGTAATTGGTGTCTTAACTCACTATGGTGGAATAAAAACATATCTAAATACACCAAGAAAATTTGGCTAAACAATAGTGGAAGCCGTTCTCTGTTATGAAAGAGAAATCTGGGTAATTCGGTGCAGAAATGAAAAGTGCACTAAAAGTAGTAGAGATGATTACCTGGATGTAGTGTCAGAATATCTAGGCTCCAGCGGATATCAAAAGAAGAAATTAGACAACTTGATAGAATAGAACTACGCTGATTTGGACATTTAAAAAGGATGCTGGAAGATTGAAGGCCCAAATAAATATTTTAATGGCAACCTACAAACAAAAAGAAGTTAGAAAGATTACGACTTCCTTGGAATAAAGGCATAAGAAAACCCATAAAAAACTTTTCAATAATGTTTTAAGGGCAAGGGAAAGTTTGTTTAGTTAAACCAACACAGGTTCTATCTAAGTGTGCTGACAGTTTGGTAGAGACATGTTATCGCAAAACTAAGCATTTAAATTATAAGTTTATAATGAGAAGTAGAAAGTTTAATTTTTTATGTTGTAATTTTTTTTATTTAATGATGTATGTCTCTACCTCTGTCTTTTACGATCGTCTCCATTTTTTTCCCATAAAGTCAAATAACGAGCAAATGGTGTCTTAATGGACTGGACTCTATTTATTGTTGGTATGCTCTTTCAACTCAGTTGGATGCCTTGGAGGTTGTGGATATCGCTGTACCTTTTCGCAATGATGAGATATTTTCGTCAGATGATCTGGCTAGGCTTGGAGTTTCCATTCTGTATTAATTAAGAAAGTTTGATGTGTTATTTGCTACATTTGGTGGAGTTTTATCTTGTCGACAGGTTACTTGTGGCACCCTCTAAAGGAAAATAAGTACCATGGACTGTAAGACCGCGTCTATGTAGGTCGAATTGGTAATGTTGCAAGTAACTATATTTAGAGATGATCTATTCTCATAAGAAATAGCTTCCATATCATACACCCTTAGTTAGTGTTGTATAACCTTGTACGAATGCAGTTTTCTTGCTCTCTTTTTCGGGTTTACGGTGCATTTATATTCGACCATCGTTTCGGTTTAAACAAAATCTGGATTTGTTGGAAAAGGCGATTATATATCACTTGCATGTCTAGTGTAACCTTCCTTGTTAGTCCCATGGCGAGTAATAAGTGGCAATGAACCCTTTATCAACAACTAACTCCAAGTGCCAAATTAGAACTATGGTATTTGAAACTGTAATAGTTTTTCAATTACAGTTTGCTTAACCTAAAGTAATAGTTTTAATGCACTAGTGTATTTAGAAACAAACGCCACTAAAATCTGATAAATTACTACTAACTAATACAGAGAAAATTAGGAAAAACTATGTTTTTGATTAATTTTAAAACCGAACACATACTTCTATTTAGAATGGCTTTACATAATTACTGAACAAAGTTATAATGTAATTAAGTAATTTAGACTCAAATTCATCTATTCTAAAAGTTTCAAATTAGCCAGGTTATTTATACAGTATTATTTGTGAGAACTTTTTCCTATTTAACTAGATCATCAATCAGAATATACATTATATAAGCTAATTTTATGTGCAGGAAAAGATATACACAATCATAATCGTGATTAGATAATAATGATTAGAACAGTACCCTGCAGTAGTACTCCTATGGTTTTACTTGAGATCTATGGGTCAGGAACTTTTTAATCTTCTATGGCCAGCACTATGGGTAAGTTGTTCTAATAAAAGGTTACTGTGGATTGGAGTCGATCATAATGTTTACTGTTTATTTCGTGAATGACATCTTTAACATAAGGAAAATTTGGCACAAACCAGGGGACACTTATGATCACTCGGGAGGATTTTCGATTGACTTTTTTGTGTGATTGTCATGTTGGACTTACTGGCACAGCCCCAAATCAAATGCCATGAGTCCAAATGGACTTGATGATCGCTTTATAGATGTCTGCACTGTTATATTTAGTTTGAAACTGTTTTTAAGATAGATAAGATTTGATCAAGTTGAAATATTTTCGTAGTAAGCTTTTTTTTTAAACTTTTATTAACAGGACTGGGTAATAAAACCTTATCGAAGGCCTGGTTTACATTTAACAAACCAGCTACGCAATACTGTCTTTCTTCTAGCGCCTCATTTGCGATTCGCGCCATGCGACGGTATTGTTGGATTGTCGAGTCAAGAAATCCAGATTGGTGATCGAAAATTCAGAATCTACAAAAACCATTTTCCAGGATCTTAGAGAACTACATGTAGCAGGCTTATTAGTCTATATAAGGAGAGATTCGTTAGATTTTTATCGTACCTTAGAATCATGATATAATAGTAACTAAACTCGGTGATTTTTGGTGTTCAGCGGTTTAGTTTAATCTGTAACTTCCTTTGATGCTGCTGACTGTGATCTTGCATGTATTATTGATTGGTTGCTTAATAATTCCTCTATTTCTGTGTAAATACTTTAATAAGATCAACTACAAAACAAATCTGCTTTCTACTAACTCCTTCTAAATAGTGTGGTCGTACCTGCTTAAGTTAGTAATGTAGGTATTAAATGATTTATCCTTAAATTCCTTTAGTTTTGCTTTCAGTCTGTTGTTTAACTAGTTAAAATTCTTCGACTACGATCCCAGATAGCTCTTGACTTGCGCTTCTCTACTATTATCTTTTTATTTTTCTAAGGGTGCGTTAATCGAGTGATTTTTTAATTTACATGATGGTATAGCTGCTTGTTGAATGTTTACAATCGTTAAATTTGTTGTTTCTTCTATATCTTTGGGTACTTCAAGCGTAATCGCAGATTGAGATTTTTTCAGCTCGTAGTTTTTTACGTAACCTAGGGTTGGGTTTTCTTGAACAAATCGTCGTAGCTTTCCTCCACTTCCACGTACGCCGAGGAAATTCCAAAGATTACAGATAACTCCAGTAGGTAGTCCAGTTGGCGATACCAGTTAAGATGAAGGAGTATCTTTGGTTTTAAATGGCTTGCCCCTAGTTATTGTCAGGTGTAAACTCCATATTTTTGCTGTTAGTCACCTCCTGCTATAAATTTGGGGCCTATGGTTTATAAGTAAGCTTCGAAATGCTCGCTTTTGATTTGATGGAGTGGTGGGCAATACATTGTAAAAACGGTTATGTCGTACATCTTGCACTTACATTCTATCGAGATGGACTTAAAGATTGCGTTGTTCATATTTTAGCAATTCATAATGTTAAATTAGTTGTTTTATAAGTATAGCAGTTCCTCCGTAAGCGGTATCATCATGATAATTTGTGTAGTAGAGTTTGTTTTGTGGAAACTAAAATACACTGGCTCAACATCCAAATATCACAGTTTAACAGATTGTCTTTTAGATTTTTACAACATTGCATTAAACATATCACTCTTTTCATCTTATTAATACTATAGTAATAATCTAGAGATTTAAGATAAAGTCTGAATCTATTTTAATAGAAAAAAACTATAGTTTCCGGGATATAATTTATCACTTTTTTCAATATTTGCTGATTATCGAAACAAGTTCTATAGTATTATAATGCAGAAGAGAAAAGCTCTCAATTAGAGCAGAATGAACTATAATAATAAGCCTTTCTGAAGGCAAGACTTGAGAATTAAGAGGTTAAGACATATATTTGGCCTCATTGTCCAATATTTGTATTACATGAGGTGATGTGGCAAGCATCGTGTTATAGGTGAGAGTATTATTACCTCTTGTTTGAATTGAACGGAGGTACTGAATTATTTTTAGTGATTATGTAGGTCACCCGCTAGATATCTAAGTCCAGGATTAAACCCGTAAATAAAAATTATGCAATATCAACATTAATTTATCATTAATAAATGATATAAAAAGCAGATGTAACAGTTAATAAATTAAAAACACAAGCCAGAACTTACCTGTGGTATATACTTGGTTACAGTAACCACTAGCTTGATGTAAGAGCACGTATACAACACATCTAGCCACACGACAACTTTGAAAAGAGCCAAAAGCACAAGTATTCCCAGCACAGTTAAGCTCATGGCGCATATAATGAGAGAAAACAAGGAAACCCTCTGGTCACTCCGTTCGTAACAAATGCATTGTGTTACAATTATTATCGTCGCTAGCATCCCTTCCAGCGAAAAAAATATGTCGTTGCCGTAAACCGGCAGCAAGCTCTTGGGGTACCTGACAAAATACTGATCCTAAAAGAAAAGTGCGCGCATTAATGTGTAATGCTAGATTAGATTGCTGACCTTAATATATGGCACGAAGAACATTCCGAGATTAAAGGTGTTGTACATGACGTATCCCAACAGGTTGAATAATACGAAATCAAAGCTGAGTCCAACCACACTGAAAACAAATTCTGATAGAATATAAATAGTATTCTACCAAGGTTAAATTTTAAAAATTAATGCTTATAATGCTTTATTTTAAGTAATTTTTTTTGTTAGATAATTCGCTTTCATATTTGTTAAAATTCGAAAAATATTGGAGTCACTATCTGAGTAAGGTAGTTATAAATTCTTATTCTTATAGCTATATTACATTTTTCTAATTATCCACAATAAACTAGTGAAGACATAAAATATACAAGTTAAAGTTCTGGACGAGTTTCTATAATAATTATTTACATTTTTCTAAGTGTAGCTATATAGCAAACGTGAGCCGTCCATGCCAATTGCGAGAAGTGTCTGATATTAAAGGTACAGAACTAGACACGTTCATGCGTGTAGTAGTAGAGTCTCGAGCGTTTTTTTGCTTAAGACTTAATTTAGTTTTCGGTATGGCGTGTATAATCGCAGTGAGGTGGATGGAGTTATCAGATTTTTGCAAACCGAAGGAGTTAATGAGAGATTATGGCCTGAACGTTTTAAGCCGAAAAGAATTTCAAAGATAGACGAATGAAGCTGAATGATGATCCGGAGAAGAAAAGAGGTAGACCAAGGACCTCACACACTGATGACAACTGCAAAATTGTCGAACGTTTGATTAGGGAAGATCGTCGCATTAAAGTTCGTAAAGTTTCTAAAATTATCGGCGTTCCTAAGAGTTGCGTTAATGAAATCATATGCGACCTAAACTTCCGCATTCTTCGATGAACAGAAAACCAATCGAACGAGTGTTTTTGCTTCAAAATCTCATTCGATACCAACAGAAAAGAAATTGATCATTATCAATGATAAAACCTGATTTACTTGTATGAGTTCACTCCACAGACGAAACAACAGTCCATGATATGAAACCTCTAGGTTCCCAGTTCATAAAAATTAAAAACTCAACTACCTGCCTGTAAAACCATTGGCACCATGTTCTGGCATAGTCAAAGTCTGCTGTTGCGTGAATTTTTCGAACCACGCACAACCACAAACAGAAATACAACCATTAGAAGAAAAAGCCGGGATGACTACGCGAAGGAGTTACACTTTTGTGCGATGACTTAAAACCCCACACGTCAAACTAAATTAAGGCGTGGTTAACACAGCGAAATTGAGAGGACCTGTAACATCCTCTGTATAGTACGGATTTTCTTCTACTGGGACCTTTAAAAATTTTTTTGGCGGCAAACGCTTTGCAGATCAGGATGAATTGCAAGACATCATTGAGGATTCTTTCAAGCAACTTCACAAGCAGCAGTACCGTGAAGGAGTGTTCAAACTACTGTCACGCTGGTATAAATGTCTCAACGTTTACGGAGATTACGTCCAGAAATAAACAAAAGTATTTATGGTTCTTTTAGAATTTGTTTTCTATTTTACGATATCTTTGCTCTGTTCCAGTTCTTTTAGCGAGTAATATTCTCTATTTACCATATCGGTTTTTTGAAGATTATCTTTAATTTAACCCTATTTCTTTCTCTAAAAAACGTAATAAAAAAAATAAAGATAAAACTACAAGAGACAGTATGCAACGGTAACAGAAAATAAAAATAATATAAAGATTAAAGAAATGATGAAAGCGGGAAATAAGACAGCAGAAGAAGATCCTGGTTTGATTAGTAAAACAAAGGTCAAAGTTACAAATAAGGGAGAAGCGGTATGTGAGGAAAATAAATGGAGTTCAGGACCAGACAAGAAACTAAGACATATAAGCGCAAGTTGGAGTACAGCTCCTCATTAAGATTGTGGAACATAGTCAACTACTATGTGATAGGTATAACGCAAGAAAGTAAAATACAGAAGTCCAAAAAACGGTAGAACAGTAAAGTATAAAACAAAATGTAGGGGAGAGGTATATGTTGAAGATAAGCAAGGTGGTTGGTGGAAAACAGTTTTGGTTCAAATCAAACATTTATATCAATTATGATAGAAATTGGTCGATTGTAAAACGAAACCAAGAAATGGTAGAACGTCTATTCAGTTAACTCAAATGAGAATAAACCTGCAAAGCTTGCAACGCATAGCGAGGTGGCGAAGCAGTCTCCCTAATTAGAGAACCCTTTAGTTGACCTTTGAGCGATCAGTTTAAAAATCACTAGCAATCAAGTCTTTTTTGTCACCTGTCGATTGGTGAAAACATAATTTGGAAATTCCCAGCCGTTCTCGAGTTATTGCTCGGACGGACGGACGGACGGACGGACGGACGGAGCCCGTAAGTCCAGATAGGTTTGATTATACATTTGTACAACAGAATTTTGTTATTTAACGACAGTTTTGATTTTCGTCCAAGAAGCCAATACATTTGTCGAAGTTTGATGTCCATTTGTTTACGTTTAGTCTTGATGTGGCTTTTCCATGTTAATCGTTGGTCTAGGGTTAGTCCCAGGTATTTCACTTCAGATTTCGTAGGTACGGATATGTTGTTGATTGTTACAGGTGGACAGGTTGCTCGTCGATTAGTGAAGTGACTTGGACCGATTTAGCTTGTTTAATCTTCATTCTCCATTTATAATACCATTCCGTAAGTAGATCCAAATGGGTTTGTAGTTGTTCGGAAGCTGTTGTAGGATTTTCACTAGTGGATAGCACAGCAACATCATCGGCGAATGAGTCAATTGTAGTAGTATTTGTTTCAGGTAGGTCGGTGGTGTATATTAAAAATAGGAATGGTCCTAGGACGCTGCCTTGTGGGACACCGGATTCAAATATCAATATGGGTATTATTATTTAGTGTTAAACAATATGAGACACTTTGGAATGCTTTCCGCTCCTTTCTGGATATTTACTGATACTTTTCTTAAGTCTTCTCTATGCTTTTATGTCAGTAATCTTCACTTTCCATTTCTTTATTCAAAACTTTCTTAAATAATCTGGAACTTGGTCCCGTTATTTAACTTCCTGTTGGTTGCAATTTGTTTATCTTCTTTGCCATTCTCTCCTCTTCCATCCTTATCACATGCCTCAGCCGTCTAATTTTCCGTTCTTTAATATTTCTTATTTTGGTTTTTTTCTTTCAAGTCCTCTAATAACTCGCAGCTTATTAATTTTGCTTCTACCACGATTTTAATATTTAATACTCTTAGGTTTTATGTTTTTTGTTAAACTAAATTTGCTTTCTTGCTTAATTGTGTTTTAATTTTTTTAAATATCTTTGCAGTTTTTTTTGTTGTGTGTTAGTACTCCTAAGTATTTAGAGATGTATATCTCTTCAAATTTATGTATTTAGTTCTATTCAAAAACCTGTATCTCTTTTTGATTTCTTATTATTGTAATTAAATCACCAGCATTCGGTACTAATTTGTTTTTATATGTTTCTTGTTGTTCCATCTATATATGTGTTTGTTATTATGTTCTTTATCACGATAATAAAGAATCTGTCTGTTGCACTCCTGTATTTGTTTTAATTTTGTCGATCAAGTTGTCCGTCAAGTTTAACTATTATTGTCATTTCTTTCAAAGTAATTTTTTAGATTTCATATGCGATTTTATATAAAAAGTTTTATCTTGATTTTGTAAAAGCTTGTTTGAAGCGGATGAACAACATATAGATACCCGTATTAAATTCATAATATTTCTGTATGGTGGTTGGATCATCCCGGTCTAGATCCATTTTGATAGTCTTCTATCTCAAATTTTACTAATCATTTATTATCCATGTCAAAAGTTTGCATGTTCTGTTTAGGAACTCAATACCTTGATGTGGGTTTTCCTTTTTAGATATCGTTACCTATTACTATTCCAGTCATCCATTCATCTGCCCTTTTCTCTATATTTTTAGACTTAGCCTGTATACTTTTCTCCGTAGTATTTTTCTTCTATGCTTTATTAGTTTTATTTATAGTCAGTATCTGTTGGTTTTCCAGTCCTATATTGTTCACAACTTCTTTGAATTCTTTATACGTTACTTTTGTTATCTCTTTTCCTTTTAATGAACACTTCTGTTTTTCATTGATTATATTAGAAATCTGTTCTTCTTTTGTTTCCTCAATAATTTAGAAAATGCTGCATTCACATTTCTTTAACTTCAGTATCTGCTTCTATATTTTTGGTTTCTTTACTTTTTAATCTATGTTATACTTTTTGTTGGTTTAATTTTGGTATAAACGTTGGGTATTATTTTATTTTCTGTCGTCTTTAATTTCTTACATTATTTTTCCTTTTATTTGCAGGGTTTTACATTTTTCCCTTTTATAGTATATTTGCTCGACTTTTCTCTAATTCTCAATCATTTTACTATGCTTTTGCCTTTTATGTTAGTATTGTTTTGCATTATTGGTTAAACCATTCCTTTCTTTTCGATGTTTTTCTGTGACCTATTGTTCTTTAAGCTGCTCTCCTTTGTTAGCAATTTCTGTATTTACTTTGTGTGTACTTATTCTTAACAGTATTGACATTCAATTATTTTCAATCTTTGAAAAATTGTCTCCTCTTGCTTTTCTTTATTAATTTTCTCTTTTACTTTCCGCTACCAAGCAGTGGTCTGTATCAGTATTGGTTTTTATGTACATTCTATCTTCCATTCTTGGGCGTTACTAATATATGATTTATCTGATTTTAGCTTTCTTTTGCTAGAATCCTGGACATTTCTTTATTCGTTGACTTATGATTGAATTTAATATTGCTAATGATTAGATTTATCGCGGCTGCAAATTCAAATAATTTTCTTCTATGCAGCGTACATTTTCTGGATTTTTCTGAAAGCATCCTTCCTTCCAGATTTGTGAATTAATTATATTATAGTATCACTAGAATGCTTCGCTTAATTTCTCTAATTCTCAATAAAATTCTTGTTCTTTGTTTTCATATGCTTCTTCTGTAGGCACATGCACATTTATTGTTACGTTTTTCTTCTTTTTTACAATTTTAAATCACTTACAGGTTCAACTTACTACATTAACTATTCCTTAGTTGCTTTGCTATGATAGTACCATTTCTTCCCTGTTTTTATTCTCGTGTGGAAAATTATTTTTTCTTAGAATCTCATTTACTTTCTCAGTTTATTTATTGTAGTGTTATTGCTTCTATTGCTAGTAATAATAATTAATAATATTATGTTCCAAAAGTTATTCTATTTTTTTTGTCTATTTATTTATAATTTATTATCTTAATGTTTTTGTTATTTGCTTTCCAACTTCATTTCTACTTTCATAACTTGAATCATTATCTGATGTTTCTTTACTGTTTTCACAAGTTCTTTATTTTATTTCTGCCCAGTAGTGGTATAAATCACATACCTTTTGCTATGTATGTACTTTATTGTTCTTACTTTATTTCCTGACGTAGCCTCCTTATTTGCTATTTTCAGTATTTTTTTTTAAATATTTTGTTTCATTTTTGTTTGTATCATCCTGAATTAGTATTTTTGTCTTTTTTAGGTGTTTTTATTTAGTATTAGTTTTATTTTTCATTCCCATTATTATTTATGCTATAATTATTTGCTTTTTCCATAACTTTTCTATTTTGTAGTAGTCTATTACCTCAATTTTAACTCTTACGTTATTCTCTAAACGATCTTCTGCTTATCAATTGAGGTTTTCCTGACATAGCCCTTTTTTATTTAATTACTATGTCGTTTTTCTTCTTTAACTACTTATATTTGTCTGTAATTTTTCCAATCGTTTAATTCTTGTACCTAGAGAAGCTTTTCTTTGCCATTTCTTTTCTTTATTTGTCATTTTCTTTTTCATCTTTATCTCGTATTTATTAAGTTAAAATAAAATTTTAATATCTTCTGTGTCAAGCTGTAGCAATATTTCTTTTGATCTTTTGCATTTTAATTATGTTAATTATCGTCGCTAACTTCAATCAAAGGAGAATATTAAGGAACACGTGTTTTCTCGTCGGGACCACACTATAGTTTTATAAATTTATATAAAAAAATAAAAATTAACTTCTACGATAATCATGAAAAAGAGCAGATGGTTTAAATAATTTAGCCAGCCTTTTTCGTACGCGGCATACCTTTTATTTTTGCAGTTGAGGTAGATTTGCGGGAGGAAGCTGCAGGACCACGCCAAAAAGTACATCCAGCCCGAAACGTGCGACATCAGCTCGACCGCCTCGTCGTTGTACACCTTTAGCACCACGAAAGCGTCATCCTTGCTAAAAATATGATGTCGGGGGCATAAGCAGGATAAAGCAAATCCCGGCCTACCAGACGATGTTCGGTAGGGTGGACGCGGTGATCACGGACGCCGAGGATTTGCCGGATTTAAAAGCGAAAACGCTTATATCGCACTGGACTTCTTGCGTGGCATTATCGAACTCTATTATGAGGTGACCAGGAGTGACCAGCACCATGTCCTCGTGTTCCGGCAGCAGCAGCAGCATGAGAGGCTCGTTAGAATTGTTTACTTTCCTGAATGTAGCCTCAAAATTATATTTATTGTTGCGTTAAAGTAATGCTCACCTAATTTTTATTTGGAAGGTTTCCGATTGTCCAACTTCCATCGCTAATACATTTTTGGATACTTCCAAATTGCATTTAACACCACCTACTGCAATTAAAATAAATTATTTTATTGGAACATTACAAAAACTTATTACCTAAAGCTAAGCAAAGGGCGATTATTAACATCATGCTCGTTAGCATGGTCAGCACTTTAAGCAGAAAGGTGTTAGCTGCTACATTGATTTATATGCCGAATTGGAATGAATAATAAAGCATACGTATATTGGCAGTTATGTGCTACGTCATCCATTTACCTGTGTTTAAATGAATCATTAATTTTATCTATAGTTTATATGTAGCAAATCGAAGCGCAAACCCAACTATGTTAAATTCAAAGAGATTTTGAAAGATACTGAACTACAAATATAGGTAGCAAATTAGATAATTTAAATTAACATTTTTAACACAAATTGTTGCATTCCGTAAAAGCTTTAAAAGCTCTAAAAATGTTGAAACTTCGGAGAAATTTAAGTATATACTAAACATGTAGAAGGTTGTAGAAATGAGATGATTTTTTCGTAAAAGCTTGCATCCGGCAAAACAAGTTTTTAGCTGCCGTCCGAATTCCCCCTAATCTAGAAGTTCTAAACCAAAAATCAATTACGTTATGGTAAAACCTTTAAGGAAAAAGGATATGTTGCTAGAAAGAGAGGTTAACAACCTCAGACTGCTTGCTAGTGCAGCCACCTAAATCCCCTGCTCACAAACATGTGACTGTACTTCTACTCCTTAATCGCACTGTGCAGCAAATTCTTTCGCAGTTTAAGAATTGTCAGAACGTGATTGGTATAGTCGAATTGTAGCATGTGAAGAAATGACTAAAACTTCACCGCATGACGCGGTTGTTTTCTTAAGTGACAAGGCACATTTCCACTTTTGTAGCTGTATAAACAAGCAAAGCTTTTGATATTGGAGTGAAAAATGTCCGCGTCACAGCTTGAACCTTTTAAAGAGGAAAATCAGATGGCCATTATCAATTCTGAGCGAATGTGAGCATGCTCCGGAATGTTTTGCCCTAGCTCATGAAGAATTTGTTCTGTCTGATATCACGAAGACGAGGCCATAATCCACACAGCGCAAGCTTCAATGTAAGTTTAGTCCCAAGAAAAGATTTGACTTTTTGTGCCTTTTTTGTGAGGTTACCTCAAAGCTGAAGTTTATTAACATCGTCCAAGAGAGCAATCCGTACAAAAATATTCCGCATACCCCAAGAAAATCTCGAAAGAGTTATGCGATACTTTGCAAGTCGCTTGCAGAAATATTTGGACAATAAGAGACACTACTTGGATAAAATTATTTTCAACATTGCGTGAGATAAAACTTTCCACATTGTAAGTTTTGAGTGCGAAAATAATTTTTTTTTTATTTACCTACAAAACTAGGGAGGGTGTTTTACCGCACCCTGTACCACACATTAGTCACTAATGTCAGTGAAGTGCATGCTACTTCTAGATTAGTGGAGAGGAAAAAATTATTACAAAAACAACTAAATTAGCTTAAAATATTTTTAAAATATTATTTTTTGCTCTTTGCCACAGTTGTCAAGCGCTTCAAAAAGTGATCAATGTTTTTTGACTTTTTTCTCCCGAAATCAAATTTTCTTTCTGAGAACTTCTGAGTTTTCCTCAAGCAGGATAGTCAGCAATATTCTTAATAAAGCCCCAATATAACTAATCACAAGAGTTTGGCTTAAGTCAGCCGATTATGCTTGTCCATTAATATTTTTGGTTCAGTACTCACTCGATAGTTAATGGATTTTGATTTTGAGAGTGAAAAAATCAACATCTTCCTTTATTATCGAAACTAATGAAGATATTTTAATTGGGAGTTCTTTTGAGGCGTTTCTTACCAAAATATTGGGAACTTTCGACCTTATTAATGTTGTCCTTTGTTCTAAATGTTTTTTTTTTTTGTTATCGTCGAGAACATTGCTTATATTTAACCATTTTTCAGCCAACTATAATTTTATATATTCATTTTTTAATACGTGATAAAAAGTTCTTTGATTTAATGTCGGTTTGCGGTCTACTTCTGTTTTTTACTGTTAGAAAGTTTTATGTGTATCTTTACCACTTCACATCTTATTTTGATAATCTGAACTTTTTTGAAAATCGAATACTTTTCAGTCGATTAAGGCGTCTGCAATTATATTTTTTCTATGGCATGCGATTTCCATTAAAATCCGATAAATAGCTTTCAAATGGCATCGCATAGTCTATTGACATGGACTTGTTTATTGTCTATTGACATCATAACATAACAATTTTCCACATTTTTGGTAACGCTAGTGATTACATCAAAAGACGGTCTAGCTTTGACATATATATCCAAATAAAATATTTGCAATAAACCTATAATTTTCATAATATTTCAAATGATGGACTTCTGCATCCTTCGAACTAAGTCTTTTAAATTTTTTACGACAAATCTAGGCACACTAGTCATCTTAGCTAACCAAAAAATTCGTGTTTCTGGAAAACTTTGTTTTGAATTCATAAAAATAAACCAAATGTTGTCACCTATGATAATGCCGTTGATATAGTAACCCTTACTTGAACTTGTTTTCTTGATAGTAACGATGCAATAGACAAAAATGGGAATCTTAAACTCAGAATGTTTTTTATATTAAAAATTTTTCTGTTGAACTTTTGGTATTACGTGAATATGGTAGTACTATAAAGATAACTATCTTTAAGTACGCGAGCTATTTTCTCAAACACCGTTTAATACTTAAACTGAGTGCAAAGTCATAGTGCAAAATTATCCAGTATTCCTTTTTTGAAGAAGGACACATTGAAAGTTTTAAAGTTTTTTAAAAACCAAAGGTCGTCCTGTTGGACGCAGTATAGGTTTGATTCTGTTTCAATGCGTTTGCGCCATATGCAATGTTTTTTTAAGTATATATAAAATAATATAAATTTCACATGAATCGTAAATAGAGTTTCCACTCTTTTAGTTTTCTCAATGTAGGGTTATAGACTATAATTAATAACGTCTTAGTTACAATGATAACTAGAACGCTCTAGAGCAGCAGCGTTGGTTTAGATATTAGCTGAGGTTCAAGATATTGCGAGAATAATCAAATTTACTAATGATTTGGGCCATAATCCTATATTAATTAAAATAACATGTAGAGCATCACAAATTTTAAAACTTGAAGTATTTTTTTTTTTATAATTGATAAAAAGCAGTCTTAGTGGCTTAAATCTTTATAGCACTTAGGAATCTTTGCTTGATAGAGTTGCAATATTATAATAATACATAATGGTTGTAGCTGTACTAACTGTGACTTGATAAGAAGTATACCAACAGTTTAAATACCTAGAAAAGTTTTACCAATAAAATTGTAATTCAAATTAATATGATATAATTATAATTAACTACAAAAAAAGTTTAATTACTTTTAAATATTAATGGAAATATTACTTTTTGACCCTCTCAAATGTTTTCTATGAAGGATTTTACAGTTTTTCTTAAAAAGTATTATAATTTTGTATGACAAGTAACAATATATAAATAAATTTTGAATAAGGCAAATGGAAAAGTTAAAGTTATATAAGTACAAGCGAAGTATAGAATATCTATTTAAGTTGAAAGACGAACGGAAAATGGCGTGTTCTGCTTTAGCTAAATAGCTTTTTGAAGACATTCTCTTTAAATACTTTAGTTTTTCAAAAACAAAAAGATAGCCACACCAACCCCAAAATAAAAGTAGTTTTTAATTTAGAAAGTTACTGACATAAATATTGCCTTCTCCAAGCTAACTCTTTTACTTGTTTCTCCCATTATTTTGATCATCTTTTGTGTTGTCAATTCTGGTTAGAAGTTCACCAAAGGGTTTGTTTCTAGCTTCTAGCTCTTTGTGATGCTCCGAAACGGTCCGTTAATAGGAAAGTAAACGTCAATTTGACACAGACGCCATGTTTTTTTCTGTCAATTCAGCGTAATTTGTTTAATTTAAGCTTTGTCATTTTCTGCTGTAAAGTCATATTTGATTGAAGACCACGTTAAAGTGATTAAAAATCCCTACAAAAATGGTGAAAAAATAAAAAACCCCTATCGAGCTCTCCGCAATTATTTTGATTGTCATAACGGTCCAAATGAGACCACCATTGGTCGATTGGAGAAAAATTCGAGGTCACTGGTTCTGTTTGTAATATGCCAAAGAGTAAACGACACAAAAGTGTTCGCACGCTGACAAATATCGTTGCGGTGAAGGAGAGTGTGAAACAGGAACCAAAACTCTCAACAATTTGCTGATCGCAAGAATCGGGCACTTAAGAGATCAGTTTACGCCGTATTTTGCACAAAGATTTGAATTTACATACCTACGAGATCCAATTGACTCAATAACTCAAGTCACTTGACTATTTCAGCCGACGTCTGTTATCTGATTGGCTCTCAATTGATCCGAATTTTTATCGAAAGTTATCTACAGCGATGAGGCGCATTTCAAAGTGAATTAGACGGTGAACAAGCAAAACTAAAGCATTTGGACCAACGAGAATCCAAGAGAATATCAAGAACAACCAATTTACCATCAAAAAGTGACTGTTTAGTATATTCCGTGTTCAAAAGATTTTCTGCATTGCTGTTTAACTACTTCTTCATGTAGTCACACTATTGGATTATTGTTCTGTTTACCTATCGTTTCATTTAATATGTTGACTGACTTTTTTCACGCTGTAAAATTTTCATTTGGTGCTTGTACTTCTGTACAACTGTTATATGCCTTTTGATTTTTATGGTTAGTTCTAAATGTTCGTTCATTAGTTTCTATAATGATATTTATACTTATACAGTTTTCTCATTTATATTGATACTTTATTTATAGCGCTTTGCACTTTTTGATTATAATAAAGTATCAAGGCTTTAGATCCATTTTATTTTTCTTTGTTCCTGACAGGATGGCTATATTAATGTTTCTATTTATAATTTCTTTAATAACTTAATATTTTTGTTTTTAATTCTTCTTATATTGCAGTTTCCTAGATTGAGTGTCCATTTTCGTATCCTTTATTGGCAAATACTTTTTCATCTCTCTTTTATAGGAGTTGCTTTAGTAAGTTTTTTGCCTTTGGTCTTTTTACGGCCTCTTTTACGAAATATTACTTCTTCTATTTTTTTTGTTCTGACTCCAATTTCCACCGGGGTTTTCCAATTTGGAATATTCAATAGTTGTAAATGAGTGGGAAAGGGTTAGAAGGATTTAGAGCCATATACACTTGAGAGCAAAACAGTCGACTCACTAGCTGCAAATTTTCGTTTCCTGTTTTAGTCTGACAAAAATGAAAATAAAAGATTAACGTGCAAAAGTATCTTTATTATTAAGCTCTAAAGAACTGTTGCAATTGTATTAATCGGACGACGTGTTCAAAAAATTTTGCATCACGAACGGGGTTTTACGAATCTTACTAATTGGAATGCACGTGCGCGAAGACTGTGATTGGCCTATCAATCTAAATTCATCTTAGTCACTTATCTGAAGTTGACTTAAGTAAGTGACGTAAGTGCCTGAGTGATTTGCAAGAAATTGATACCACAGCTGCTAAAGCAGCCCATGTAGTTGCCTTATTGAGAAGGGTCGTGGCAAATCGACTAAATCTGAGACAATCAGCTGTGTTGAGAGCGTGGTGCCGATATCGGGAAACCGGTGGATACGTCCGCCGGCAAGAAGACAGTCGTAAGCATATGACGAGAGAGAGAGAGAGAGAGAGAGAGAGAGAGAGAGAGAGACGATCGATTTCTCATCTCAATATCCCTTAGAAATATGACTATATGACATAGGCTGACCTCAAGCAAGAGCACCCAGAGGTGTAGTCGCCCGCGCTTGAACAGTGAGAAAAGACTGAAGGCAGCCAATTTGACCCCCAAAAAGACAGGTACGAATTCCAAGTAGACTGCAGTCCAAAAGCAAAGACGACTGGAATTTGCTCGCGAACATCTCGATTGGATGATTTTGGTCATTGGAGTTACCAACGATTTTATAATGTGCCTACATGCCAACTATAGGAGACGTCGGATCTATAAAAGGCCAGGAAGCGATTTACTCATTGCTGTATTTAAGAAACTATTTCATATGGAGGTGGCTCTTGCATGCTTTGGGCGAGCATTTCAAAAGTGAGTTGGTTTTCGTGTCTAGTAGAGGACACCGAGGAGGTTTAACAGCGGACCGCTACATCAGGAACATGTTCCGTTTGCGGGATTTGTTGATGAGGACTTGATGCTAATGCGTGATGCCACACCGCGCGAATAACCACTACCTGCCTGCCTGACCGAAAATTGACTGACCTCCGTGTAGCTCAGACTTAAATCCAACTGATCATATTTGGGATGAGCTTAAGCGAATAGTCCGGGCCCGAAATCTTCCACTAGGGAACGTGATAGAACTGAGAGCGGCGTCGATTAAAGAGTGGAAAGCAATCCCCCAAGACAGCACAGAAAAAGTTTTTGTGTTACACATAATCTTAGGGCCACAACTTTGTCACAACATATACAATTCGAATCAAATTGGTATCATTTGAAACCACAGTTTTTAAGCTTTTCAAACAGTACACTCAACTTTACTTGGAATGCTATCGGAGTGGATACACATTTTCTCAAAACTCGAGCATGTTGCTGAGTCGATTGTTTTGCACTCACGTTTATTACATTTCCCTACTTTTTAAAAAAATGAGAAAATAGTAATATTTTGTAGAACTGAAAATTACTGATTTACTTTCGTATTATAAAATTCTACATTTTATGTGTAATTACTTGATACAATACTAAAGGACTTTGGGCGTATCTATCAAGTTGCAGAGCTTTTTTTTATTTTGTCGTGGCGTTTTCTTATTACTTAACACAGATTCGGGACTGGATAGTGAGTTTTATTAATACGGAAGTAAACAAAAGCGACATTTTCAAGGAATAAATAATTGTTCAGCTTATAAATATATTGCGGTTCGTAACGCACGCGTTTAAATTTTACCGCCCCAACAAAGTTTCGTCTGCAAATTCCTTGGCTTAAAAGTGCGCAATAAACGCCTTGTCGTTTCGCTGCTAACAATCTCGCGTACGATATCGTAGCAAATCATCACGAAAATTAGTATTTAACGGTATTTTGACAGCTGCCGGAGCCGGCTGGAATTGCGGCCATAAGTCAAGCCGTGCGTGCGGCTGGGTGGCCTGCCTTCTTTACGTTTTTACTCCTTTTCAGTAATAATTTTAAAAGGCTCCTGTTATAGAAACAAATTGTGCACGATTGTATCTATGATGTACTGTTTAAGGCCGGGAATTTAGCACAGTTTGCGTGATTGTTGGCCCGAAAACGCCGGGAGAATACGGTTGAGACGTACTGTGGTTGATCTATACTTTATGGGCTCATAAAGTTGCTAGAGCATTAACTAAGAGTGGTTATAAATAAATATTAAAACTAGAACATCAAAAGGGCGTTTTATGATAAATACGCGCGTATTAAATTTACTTTTGCTTCTAAGATTTGTTTATAAAAAAGTAAGAAATAGTAACAAATATTTAAACCCTTTTTATTTAATTAAAAATCTGACTTACTAAAATTTATGTGTTTTTCAACATTCTCTTATCTTCAAGTCGCAGAAGCGTTTTTGCCACAAATTTTATCTAGACAGCGAGTAAATGTAATATAACATAAACTGGAAATTTAAAATGTACTGTAGTTCCATAAAAGTCGCAGATTAGGAGCAATAATTTTGGCAAGTTTACGGCATGTCGCTCTTGAAAAGTGTTGCGATTCGTGCGATAACGCGTGACATACAGGTAATAGATAACAATTCTAGACAGGTATTCCCCCTGAAAAATCTCTTTTCTGTATGTGGACTATAAATTTTGGTTAAGCTAAAGTAGGTTACTTGAACAAAATGGCGTTGGTGTAAGTATAATAATTAAATGTAAGTTATTTTTTGCGTTACAGTTTTTATGGCAAGATGTAATTTTTAAAGCTGTGAATCGTACAGTATGAGTCCATAGTTAGATAAGTTAGACATTATTTGCGATTGTATTTCAGGAATGCCGCTACAATGAAAAAATAATTTATTGGATTTATTAACTAATGGTCTTAAGTCTTGTTAAAATAGTCCCCTAGGCTATTTATGTAACAGATGGCGCAAAAAGAATTACTCAATTTTCTAAGGCAGTAACTTTGTAATAAAAAGATTTGGTTCTGTTTTTTATATGTATCCCATTTTTTGCCAACTGTACAAATACATTCAGGAAATGGTGTGTCAGAGACGTAGAAGAGGGCTCAGTAGCTCACTTCTGTAACAATTGGTTCTTAGAGCCAGTTTGACTTCTAGGGAAATAACTTAAATACTAAATCTTAAAACTAAACTAATCTACTTTAGATGACTAAAATCTGTTAATCGGATCGACGGGCACATGTCTTTGTAACCTCTTGTTAGGGGGAGGATTGGTAAGCTTTAACACTAAATTGTTTGGGTGCCCACTTAATCGGTCGCTGTACTTGGCACTGTAACATTGCATTTCTTGTTTGACCGTTGTCATTTTGAAGTGTTTCAGGATGACTGCGTTCGGAACGAACCAGGGGGCGTTTACGATCGTCCGTAGTACTTTCGATTAGAATCGTTCTAATATTGCTATGTTAGATTTAGAAGCAGTGCCTCAGAGTTGGATACCGTATGTCCATACCGGTTTGATTATGGATTTATATAGTAGAAGTTTGTTATTCAAGGTGAGTTTGGATTTGTGGCCCAACATCCAATACATTTTGGTGAAAGTGATTTTTAATTATTTTCTCTTTGTGAATATATGCTTGTGTCTAAGATATTTGGCTTAATTTTTTTCAGGTAATTGATTATTGTTTAAACGGACCGGGTGGACATGTATATAGACGGGTGGTGAACGTTATGTCGATAGACTTAGACTCATTCACTTTCATTCGTCATTTGTTTAACCGTTGTTGGATTGTTGTTAGGTGTGCTTGTAATTTCTGGGAGGAAATAGCAGGCTGTAATTTCAGTATCGTCGGAAAATGTTCCTGTTATAGCTTCAGGGGTAGTTGGCAGATCTGAAGTGTATAGCAGATACAAAAAGGGCTCAAGGGCGCCGCCTTAGAATACTCCAGCTTTTATTAGAAACGGTTTGGTGTACTCAGTTTCAAATTTTACCAGGAAGTGTCTATTGTCTAAGTAAGATTCAAGGATAAGGAAATAATTCGGTGGAAGGAAAAGACGTAGTTTACAAAGAAGACCAGTGTGCTATACCTTATCAAATGCCTGTGGAATGTGAAAAAAGGTTGCTGAACAATATTGTTGGTTTTTAAAAACTTCATTAATTATCTGAACCAGTCGGTGGGCCCTTCAATAGTCGTAGTGATTCTTTTCAGGAATAGCTGCTCAAATATCTTTGAAACAATAGGCAAAATATTTACTGGTCGGTAGGATTTTAGTTCATTTGGCGCTGTCCTGGGTTTTAGAATTAGAATCATTTGGGCAACTTTTCTTTGAGACGGAAAGTTTGTTGTGCGCAGGACTGCCTTGAATAATTGCGTGAGATTTTTAATCAAATGGTAGGTAGCTCTTTTAAAATTTTTCCCGTAATTAAATCGTATCCGGGAGCTTTTCTAGGATTCAAAGAGCAACTTATTTCTTGGAGGTCAGTGGTTTTAAAATGTTGAAGTGGTAGTTCCAGTTGGTAAGGAGGCTTCAAAAGACGAATAATCTCAGATTATTGTTCAAGTTTGTTTTCTGGTGGATATGGTTAGAATACTTCCGCTAGGTGTTGCGCAAATGCGTGCCTTTTCTTCATTGCTTCGATACCAAGCGCCTTGCGGAGTTCTAGTTGGTGGCGAGTTTTTTTAACTCGTTTTAGTTTTTTTGTAAGTAAAAGTCCTTGAAGAAATATTTTAATGCGTTTGTTTTTATTATTGTTAATTAGCTACGTTGTATAATTGTTTACTATAAGGTGTTCTCAATATGTGCCATTGTTTACGAAGTCTCCTTTTTTTCTCCAATTTTTTGCTTGATTGATGGGGGGTATTTGTTGATTTCTCTATTGTCTGGCATTCCGTTCCAACCCGCCCATTGTATGGTATCATTAAAGAACTTAACGGCATCTTCTTTAGTTTTAAGGGGAATCGATAAGGTCAATTTCTTTTCTATCAGACATATAAACATATCCCAGTTAGTGTGTGTGTTACTTAAGCGAGGCTAGCAATCCTTGAATATTGGGGATATCGGATAGTGTGATTAATACCGGGGAGTGGTCCGATCATAGATCAAAGCATAATTTGGTACAGCTAGTTCTGAAGTGATGCAGAAATCTAGATCGGGCATTTTATCTCTGCCTGACAGCTAATACGTGGGCTTGCCCGTAGATAGGTGCTTTGAGTAGTTCGCGCCTCTTTGGGGGTTTTGAGTATAGATCTCCAGTCTGTATGTTCGGCATTGTAATCTCCTCCTGCAACAAAGCGTTGTACAAGGGTGTTAAAAAGACTTGAAATTTTTCTTGCTTAACCGTGTGTTTTGGAGAAGGTACATTGCCGTAATAGTTAGTGGTCTGGTGGAATCCAAAATTGACATACTGATGGCTTGTAGATAATTTTCCGTATGGCTATCGGTTTGATAATGGTTAATAGAATTTTTAATTATTATAACAGTTCCACCGCGAGCAGTTTCTGCTGGATCGTTTGTATGATAAATCTAGTAGTTAAAAATAAATGCTTTAGTTCTCCAATTTGTTGTAATATGCTATTGGTATTCTATAATGTAAGCTGCATTATTTGAGTTTGGAGAGTACTGAGGTAAGTAGGTTTAACATAGCTCCTATTTGTTGAAACAGATTTTTCATCATATTATTCAGTTCTTCCATATAGTTGGATTGTTCTTGGGGTCGAAATGTGTTTTGCATTTGTACTAGATTGGTAGGGGGTGCAATTGCTGGTTTGATTCATTGGTTATCTGAGCATATGATAGTTCTGGCTGGGTTTGTTGATAGTGTTTAGGTCTTAATCGTAGATATGTTTTTTTGAAGTTCTTTATATACCATGCAGCCTTTATATGGACTCAAATAATTTTATAAAATACCGACATCAACTGATTGGAAAGATCGTATTATTTAAAACTGTGCGACTTATTTTTTCGAAATCTAAGATCTATTCGAGTTGATGATCTTAAGAAATTCGACATGTTTTCGATAAAATTGATCAGCACTTGTGTGAAATTATAATAGAAAATTTTGTAAATAAAATTTAGATTTACAACGGAAGTCGAGGTGTTTATATATACTCACCGGCATAGAAATTCGCACACTCAGGTTTCTCTCAATAATATCCAGTTATCCACCCTATTTTTATGGTATTTTCTGATTGAAATTTGAAAAAATGCAAACTAAAGTGAATTTAGTACCAAGTACGTTATTTTTACTGCATTATTAGTCACACTTCTATTTAAATTATACTTTGGTGTTACATACAGATGACAAAATAAAGATAACAAAACACATACTTTATTTTAACTTTAAAAAATTTAGCAAAACGACAAAAACAACCACGATGTAAAGTTTTAATATCGCGTTTAATAATTTAATTAATTTTAATATTGCCTCCTCCTGAGTGAATCACTGCAGACATCCAGCAATTCATTTTATAGATCAACTCCCGAATATCTCCTTGAGGAATCTGATCCTATTCTTCGAGTAAAGCAATTCGGAGTTCGTTGATGTTATTTGAAGCAGCAGGTCTGGCTCTGAGGCGTCGTTTTAACATGTCCAAAACATGTTCTATAGAATTTAAATTGGGGCTATTTCCCAGCCAATCCATAACGAGAATCTGAACTTCATTTAAGAAGACAGTTACGATTCTTGCAGAATGTAGTTGGGCGCTATCATGCATAAACAAAACATCTTCGTTAACGAAAAGAGCAAAAGGAATCACATGAGGCAATAAAATCTCTTCTAAATACCTATCTGATGTTAATTAATCCGCTTTGATGCATCAGCAGAAATCCCTGTCCACACCATTATTGAACCTCCACGAAATCGTTCCCTTTCCGAAAAATTATAAGGAGCAAATTTTTCTTCCCTTCTTCTTCATACTTGTTCAGGACTTTCTAAGCCACGAAGATTAAATCTGAACTCATCAGATAAGATAACGGTCCTCCACTGTTCGATTCCCCATTTTGCATGATTACGCCCAAACGCCAAACGTGCTACTCGATGATGCCGTAGCAATCTTGGACCTCTTGCTGGCCTTCTTGCACACAAATTTGCTTCGTTGAGTCTCTGCTTAACTGTTCTCTCAAAAATATTGACATTTCTTACAAGCTAAAGGGCATTCCGAGTATCCAATGCAGTACTATGTCGATTTTTTAACGTAGACAAAATGATAAAACGGTCGTCATGAGCGGATGTCTACAACTATAGCTATCGGTTTCTCTAAATCTTCTAGGAAGCGTTGAACGAGGAATACCTAGCCGATTAGAAACATAACGTTGACTGCGTCCGTCTTCAAGTAATGCAACTACTTTAACAACAGTTTCTACTGGCAAATTCATAATTTGAATGCACTATAAAAAAAACACACAAAAATACTAACAATAAAGAAATGAAACAGAAAGTAACAAAAAATTTAACAGCGATTTAAAAAGAACACAAGAATAAACACCAAACTTCACGCAGCTCAAATTTAGAACCTAAATGACTTCAACAGAATTTGTTTTAAATGCTTGTTTTTGCAATTTTTTTAAACAGATGTAATCGTTATTATCATCAACTATACCTGCTAGCAAAATAGATACCATTTTCAATAATGTACCTAATGATATTAGTTAATAACTAGATATTATTGAGAAAAACCGGGGTTGGCGGATTTCTATGCCGATAGGTGTATATGTCAGACATAATTTTACTTTAATATTCAATAAAATCTCAATGATAAAATCAAATAAAAAGGCTATTTATTTAAAATTAAACTCGGTTTTAAATTTGGACTACCCTTTAGGGGGATTGAGCCATTATTCGTTTGGTGCATCGTGTGGTTGGTTCTCGGGTTATAAGGCCGTGGTCGGAGTTCAGAAACTCTTGACGTTTATTATCAATTTTTAATGCGTATCATTTTTTATCCACCTTTTAGATCATTTTTTTTGTTTAAAATGCCTTATGGTGCTTAATTACATTACAGCTAGTCTACGATATAGACTAATGAGTAATTCTACTTTAATACAATCCTGAAGCTAATCAATTAGTGTTTCAGAGATTACTCAGATTTTTTATCACACGGGAATCACATCATGCACATTATGACCTGATTTGCACTTCATTTAGTCTACTATCCCAAAACGTTTATGTCTCAACATTGGTATGCTGTGAAGCCAGTCTTCATGCTTTTTAGTAAATCGTCTAATCTCATCCGCCACCATTTCTACGGCTATCTCTTCAGGGGGACTATTTTTGATATCTGCTGTGGTCCTTAACACTTTATTTTAAAGTGCTGTATAACTTGCAAGTTTCTGTTGTTAGCACAGCCTTATATTTAAACAAGTTTTAAGATATACTTGTACAGTTTTAATTTGTGTTTGGACGTAGTAGATTTTCTGCCTGTTAACCAATAAATTTTTTTGAACTGATGCTCCGTTCTTCTCTATTATTTTTAGTGTGCTTCTTCCTCCTTAGTTTAACATCTAGATTAATATCTAAATATTCGAGATGTTAGCATATAAAACTAGATATATGTCGATAGTTAAGTTGATACAAGCATATTTGTTCTTTTTGGAGTATTATGTCCCAAGTTTTTATCCAAGCAACTACATTTATCGCTCTTTATAAATTGTTATTGATTTCGATCTTTCTGTTTTAGTTATAAAAAGATATGAATTGTATGGAAATGTAGCCATCAGAGTATTAGTAATTTAATATGTGTGGCAAAGATACAGCAAATACAATATGAGACCCAACACACAGTTTTGTGAAACACCAGCTTTGAAGTATATTAATTCGCACTAAGGATCTTCCCGAATACGCAAATATTTGTTGCTAAAGTAAGATTTTAGTAATTTAAAGACTTTAGATAGCCATTTATCTGTCTCCAATTCCAATACGGGCTATGTCTACGAATACAGTCGAGCAATCTTCTTTTCTTCAAAAGCTTTTTCGATTACGTTGATGATTTGAAGGTCTAAAGTTGCATGTTTATCCCTAAAGTCGAATTGGTGGTGCGAAATAATCTGTTTTTAAATGATTAATAAGCTTAAATCTGTTTAGAAGCAACTTGTCATACAGTTTAGAGATAACTAGCAACAGGTAGATGCCACATCAATCACTCTTCCAGCATGGTGGCACGCGCTTAAGTAATAGTAAAGTTTTAGTTAAGTTGGTTAGTTTGACAACTTCTTTTGGGAAAAATTGTTTGAGTATTTCTTTATTTATGAGATCAATTCCTGGAGATTTTTTGGGGTTTAAGTTTTGTTTAATCTGCAGGGTACCTCTTTTGGGAAAATTGGTTCTACATTCATATTATATAAACAAGTATTCAACGAGGTAAACTGGGTCTCATAAATTTCATTTGATTAAAAAGTTGCTTCGAGATAGCAAAAAGGATTTGTTTTTTTTTTGGTTGTCTCTAGTCTATATTCTTTCAGTTTTTTTCATTGGTGGGACTTGCAAATTGGTATTTTAGTTTTTTGGTTGCTCTTTATAATGAATAATTGGTATGATTTTTGTACGTAAACTTGGTACTTGTTGAAGGTTTTGTTTTCTATCTGTTGATTTTGTGACTTAACCGCTGCACTTGCTGGTTTAGGCTAGTTGTATTTCCGACACTCTCGTTTAACGCTTAATGTTTCCATGCCTTTCATTTTTTAAAGACAACTTCTTCCCTCGTTATTTGTTTGACTATCCTGGAATTGGCCCATGCTTTTCAGCCTGCAAATCTAATTTTTTAGAAGTTGCAAGTCTGATGTTAACAGATTTTTATCGTCCAAATCTAATCTAAAACTGCTTCAGTCAATTGTCTTGTTTGTTTTTAGTTATGCTAAATATCATAACTACTGAAGAATGATCTGCCAGTAATTCTAGTCTTTCTTTAACCTTAACTTGATTATAAGAATTCCTGGTGACAAAGAAAATGAGCAGGTTCGTGACCTCGTTAGTATCCATAGGCCAGTAAGTTGGTATTCTGGTAGAGCAGAAATCTCTAGTTTTTGGGACTATTAGTCTTAGTTCCCAATAGGTATGTTTTGGTATGAGGTATTTCCAAGTTGTTTTAAGAGGTAGAAATAACCTTCTTAGTTGAGGACATATGATTGAGGGCATTAGATTGTTGCAACTTTAATATTATAAAAAGAAGCTTGCAGTTTTCAAATGTATAGTTTCGGCTTCTTAATGTTTGATGCTCCTCTAATAAATACTGCAGATTCTTCTCTTGCATTGTTGGAGGGATTAACAGTAAGCTAGATATACCAGTACCTTAGTTGTAGATAACTCCTGTCGGTGAAATAAGATTCTGATATCAAGCAAATACCTATTTTATTAGTTTCCAGGAATAATTGCACTTATGAAACCATTTTTTTCGTTGTCTCTATTTTTTTATTATCGGCTTCCACTTTTTAAGACATCTTTAAAAACCTTTCTTGTCATTATTTTGCTCATAAAGCCGGATCATGATATTATGAAGTATTTTATCAAGTTTCCTCGTTTTTTTTCTTCACCGGTTAAGTTAGTGCTTGACTCATTGTCATTATCAGCATAATAGCATTTGTTGTTTGCTAGTACAACATCCGCACTTATTTAAACACAGCCTCTCTAGTTTTATAGGCAGAATTTTTCTTTTTTCTAGTTTGATTTTTAATTCTCTGAAAGAACTATTTCGTAATCTCTATAATTGGCAAGGTGTCCTTTCTTGCAACTAGAAAACGGACATATTATGATTTGGGTTTTAACAGTCTCTAAAAAAATATGTTTTGCTGTATGTAACGGGTTTGGATGTATGTCTTAATTGTTGATATTCTTTATATTGGAGAACTACTTTGGGTCTTTTGACCATCTCGGTAGTAACTCTTGCTCGCTTAATATCGTAGATGCTATAAATCTTGTTAATATTTTTGCGGTAATTGAATATTTATCGGTAGCTTAATCATTTCCTCTTGGTTATTAGCCACGGTTTTTTAAGGACATTTTGTACTCTCACAGTTTTGTATTTCCTGTGGAATAGATTTTCTCTGATTTACTTGTTGCTATAGGAAGGGCTAACTCCTTACCTCTATTAGGGTGTTATTTTAATTTGGTTTGTTTTGTAAGCTAGCCGACATCTCTGTAGGCTTATTTACCATCAAAGGCAATTTTTATGTTTTTGGAGGGAAGTAATTTAAATTTAGATTATACATCCAATTTGTCATTGCTTATCAATGATAACCGGGTGTTAAATCTTCTTTTTCTTAACTATTATTGTTGGAGTGTGTGGTCTTGGACCTGTCTTATTCTTTTTGTCTTTCTTCTTACTTTTTCCCACTTCTTGTTCTAGGGCGTCTTCATCTGTTTCATACCAAACCAGACTACTACTTTCTGTAGCAGCGGTGGAATGTTTCTGCTTTAGTTCAGCAAGTGCCTATTGCAACAGAATTACCTGCTCCTGCAGCCGATGCTGATTTTACTAGAACGCTAGTTGTATTTACGTTTCTTTGATGAACAGCGTAAAGATTGGTCTTGTTTAAAGTCGTCCATTAGCTGGCCTGCTGTAAAGCCTGATTTTGTTGAACCAGAACCATTTAATTTCATTAAACTGTTAGTACAACTATATTGCAATTATGTTATTAAATATTAGGCTAACAAGTAAATTTAATAACAATACGAATATGTAACACTTAAGGAGTATCACTTTAATGTCACCTTCTGCTATCAATTTTTATAAAATCACTAAATTTAGTTCTTATTAAACGTCTTGGTGTAATGTTATTAGTTAACATAGTTGTTACTAATGCACTACGATTACGAATTTGATTGTTGTATCTGTTGGTAGAGTCTTTGGCGATTTTCTTCTCCCATGGGATTTGTAGATCATTGTGAATTATTTTGTTGTTGATATACAAATCTGTGTTTGTTATTATGCAGAGAGTTTTGCTTTAATATAGTAAAATTTTAAGCTTGAATGATTCAGTACAGTCCCAGAATTGGGATACTAGATGACCAAATTGCCAATATTATTTTTTATAAAGCAAGGCAAGTTAATCTCGATTTCTATCTAATAAGCAGTTGGATTTGATGTGCTTTTTCCACGTTGGTTTGCAATCTAAATAAATGTCTAAGTACTTAACATATTTTTTAAATTAATTTTTTTATTAAATTTAATTTGTCACGGGGCTGTCCATTCTTGGAGGGCTTCAGATTATTTTGTAGGTTAGCTACGACTTAGGCTAGAAGTTTGTGTCGTCGGAAAATATAGCAGTAATTATATTTCGGTTACAAGGCGAGTTAGTCGTAAATAATAGTCCTGCAACACCTGCGAAGAAATCGATTTTTACGTATTCCTTTGAGATTTTTTGTCCATGTTTTGTGCACAATTTATTGTTTTCCAAGTTTATCAACATTTCTGAATTTTAGATGGCTGGAAACGAGAACTAGACATGCCGCGAAGGAGATTTGTGTTGCCGAAGGCAAGAAGACTGTGCAGAACACGACTGTTTTTGGTGGTACAAGCGATTTGAGTTTGGCGATCTTGGTCTCGAGGATCAACCCCGTTCTTGCTCGGTAGGCGTTTGAGGAAGTTGAAGAGGCGTGTCAGAAGTTCTTCGATTAGAAGCTGGCCGAATAATACTTCGATAAAATCCGGATGCCCGCAGAACGGTGGCAGAGAGTTATTGAGAACGATGGATTTCATTTTGAGGAGTAGTTGTTATTGTTTTTAAATAAATTGGAGCATAAAATCTATCTTTTCGCAGGTGTTGTAAGAATTTTTTTAACCCAGTATTTGGTAGAGCGTAGGACCCGATACGCTGCCTTGTGGTACACCTGCTAGAGAGAGGTGAATTGAAGAGTAACTGTTATTTAATTTAATTTGGAAAAATCTGTTTTATAAGTATGATTTGTACAGTAGATGGTATTGGTAAAAATATTGCTTTTGATTTTACATAAAAGGCCATAATACCAATTCGGTCAAATACCTCGCTTATGTCTAAAAATACTGTTGTATAAGTGACGATGTCTACTACCTTGTGCATTTGTTCTGTTGTCAAATATTTTTGCCAGAAACCAAGTTGATGCTCGAAAATTAGGTGCTTGTTTTCAGGACTGACAGTAGCAAACTGGGTCTGGTTTCTGCAGAGAAATACTTAAGAAAATTTTAACTGTATTAGAAAATGTCAGATTTTTAGGACTGCATATATCATAATAATCATAACCTGGCTTCTTGTAGTGATTATAACATTTAATGCATTCATTATTTTTTGGTATATACAGGATGTTATTGGTAGGTCATGTTGAAGTGGGTATTCAAGATATTTAAATAGTTTTAAGTCTGCTTGCAGTGCTTTAGTTGACTCTTGTATTAAAATGTGTTGGCTAAGGGTTCTCCAAATTTTCTTCATCACTATGCGTCTATGATCCGTGCCCCCTGGGTTTTTCATCGTGTTCGTTAGGCGATGAATTTTGTAGATGGTCATTGAATGTTTTATTTTTGCACTCTTGAATCATTTGCTTGGGTTCAGCGGTTGGTCATTTTAACCTGGTCTTGCTTTCCTGAGTTATCGTTAGTCTGATGCTTATAGGATAATTAGAAGTGTTGCTAGCAAATGTGTTCTGCTTCCTCCATCTCCGTTGGACATGTTTATTAGCCGTTTGACTACCAGATGACGTTTCAGTTTGTATGATTGTTGTATATTTTTAGTGGTATAGGTTTTTCGATTACCGAGTTACTAAGTGAAAATTATGGGAGGGTAGGTCGTAGGAATCTATAATGTCAATGTAGTTTGATGAGATGTTCTTGGCCCACTTAGCTAGTATGTCTGCCTGCAGCTATTTAGTTATAATTATTTTTGCGGATAGTGCCTTTAGCTGTCTTTATTTGAGGGTGGTTAATGTAGACCCCAAGACTGGCGCTTAGAGTTGTAATTTGTTACCTAGGGTCTTCAAATTCATTTTATTGTATCGTATGGCGAGAAGGACAGTACAATGCTGATACGACCATGTTATATTTTTAAAATTTAAATTTTAACGGTGTAGATTAAATAATAAAAAACGCGATACCGCATTTATGTATGAGGTGACGAAACACTAACTAAATCAATTCTAAAGCCCAACTTATCGGTCGCTAAATATGATCCTTAATTTGCGCTCAAACTTTTTCAAACGCGAACTAAATTTAAAAGTTTTTGGTTCCGAACGGTCCAGCTTCAACAGCTGCGTCCAAAAGTTGCAAACTGCGCTAAATTATGATAAAAGTTTTTTTACTACTCTGTCGAGAATAGGATGTGAATGCGTTAGCATCAGTTTCGCCTCGGGGGGTGTAATAATTGTCATTCTTGAATTAGGGCGCTTGAAGTTGAAGTACAAAAATGTGACCTGCAGAAGTGAAGGCAGGATTTAAAGCGGCGAGCCCGGAGTCTCCGGGCGCCGCGGCGCATTCGCACACTTATAAATAAATCAGGCGCGCCGCGCTCGCAGGCAACCTGTCGCGCGGCGGAATTTACTGATATCAATGGAAATTCGATTTGTAGCGAAACAGATTTTTCACCTGCGATTTATACCTGCAAGGGCCGAATTCGGCGGAATTCCCTCGCCGGCCCGGTGTCGCTTGATGAAGTACGGCGCCCGAGCGCCGCCGACGGCGGCCGACTGAGCCCGCACGGATCGCGTGCGTCGCGATGCGCTAATATTTACTTCAGGCGCCGCGGCCGAACTTTCAGTCGTCGCTGAAGCGCGCGTCGTTGCGGTTGTGCCCGGATCGCGTTGCCGTGTCTGTTCGAAGCACCAGCAGAGCCGACCTCGTGTGCTGTGCCCGGAAGCCTCTGGACTTTCCCGGACCCGCCGCCCGCAGCTCGACGCTCCGGTTGCCCGACTCAGGTAGGCGAATTTGACCGCTGCCCCCGAAACCTTTGTTCTGAAATTATGCGGCTGAAAAAGGTCTTCGCCTGGAAATCAAAATATTCTTTGGAACCCGGCGCATATTTAAATTTTCTCAGCTGAGGTCATACCGCAGTATATACAGATATGCATATGTAAATTTTTAGTTGCGTGAGACTTTCTGGGTGCTGAAAAATTGCTTTTGTTCAGGACTGCTTCGTTAATTGTCATTTAGTATGCAGCAACTGCTGGTTGCATTAAAGAATATGGAAATACTTCGTAGTAAAAGATTATAAGCGCAAAAGAAAATAAATGCGGCGTTTTATTTAAAAAAAGGTAAATTAGCGACAAAATGCAATTATGTGAGCTAATTGGCTGGCGAGCTGCCCCCAAGATTGCATCTCTTTGGCACCGGCGGCAAACTGCGGAAAGTTTCGGCTTTCAGCGCCCGTTTTCTGCCGCTTTCCTTCATCAAAAGGTCTAAATTACCTTTTGAGGAATTTCTTTCGGCCGGCGTTCAGTGGCCACCTGTTACATTTTTGAGTGCCGAGAGGGTTTTATTGTGGGCGCTATTGCGTTTTTACGTTCGATGGACGCGCTTAATATCCATTTGGCATGCAGGTCGCAGGACGCAGGCCGCAGGCCGCAGGCATATCTGGCTGGCTTCGCGAGGCGCAGGTGTGCGCCTCAAGACCAGACGCCCATCTGGGCGTCAGGCGTCTCAATTAGCACTGCAAGTTTCGTTTTCCAGTCCGAACTTGGAAAAGGTGATAAAAGCCACATTATTATTCTAGCTCTGTCTTTGAATAAATAAAATTTTAAGTGTCATCAAACAAAATGGCAAATTATTTATTATATTTTTATGTAATTCAAACAGAATGTTTAGTATTTTTCTAATTTAGCTCTTAACACTTTTCATATCTTGCTTAAGCTAAACAACTTTTAGTAGCTTCAAATTTGTGTTTGCGTTCTGTAATTTTATAGGCTACCGAAAATTTTGTTATTAAAGAATTTAGACTTGAATTTCATTACTGTCACGCCACCATTTTGAAGGTATATAAATGTTTTGGACACATTTTACTACTTATTGTTAGATCATTTCAGTGCAAGACAATCTATGAAAAATAAATACTAAATGTAGCTAATTAAAATTTAAATTGTTGCAGTCTGTGATTGTGTAATATTTTTATTAAAAAACTAAAGCTGAACTTAATTCCTGGTATCCTTTCAGTAAAATTTTAATTTTAGGAAAGGGTGATGCATTAAAATCAGATCCAGTTTGTTCTAAACCTCTTTGTTGGTTAATTTGGAAAATTACGTTAAAGAAGATTGCAGGCAATTTTATACGCCATTTCTTATTGTATTACTGACGTTACTCCAGGTTGCAACGTGAAAACAAAAAAATGATTAAAATTCATAATTTATGGAATGCAATTATCATGTCGCTGCATGCAACAAAAAATATTGCCGTTTCCTGAACCCCCGCCCGGCCTTTGCATTAATTTGTCCCGCGATGAAGCAGCCGCCCCCGAAACCGCCGAAAGAATTGATAGCGCGAAATACGCGGGCGCTTTACCCCATTTCTGGCTTGTTTGCATTTTTTGCACGCGACTATTTATAGGGCGCCTCGATGGCCGCGCGAGCGGCGCTCTTCGCAAATTTGCATTACGGCCCTCGTTAGAACAACAGCGCGAACGGCCCCGTGTCCGAAGGGGCGCTGTTTGTGTATGATAAAACGAGCGCCCGGCATTATAAATGCGGCCGGAATTATTCGGCGCTGTTTTATTCAGTGCTTTGCAGGTAGGCAACATTATTATGCGGCATAAATTAGTCGTATTATGTAAAGCATCGCGTGCAGTTTAAATTTAAATACATTTTTTACGTCGCGGAGCGGCGGCGCGAGCCGCTCCGGGCGCCCGGCGGCTGCCGTGCCGGGCGAGGAGATGCCCCGGCGGCGCAAACCGACGCCGGTCGACGCTGTAATCTGGATAGCGAAATTGCCTGAATGACGTTATGCACAATGGAAACGAACGGCCGCGACGTGTTTGCGGAGCCTTTGTTGATGTCCTGCAGCGGAGCGCGGGCAGGATAATGCAGTGTCCTGGATAATTTTGTATGTAAACGCCTTCGTGTCTTTTTGGTCATTTTTCGAACTAGGACTAGATTACAAGCGGTAATATTTAACAAAATATTTAATAATTTATATACAGTTACAGTAAAAGTGTCAATAAACAATTAATTTGGAAAGAACTTAAACTAATATTGTGACAGTCACACAAAATGGTTTGGGAGATGCGATGGTTTGAATCTCTTGAGACTAGGGGCATTACGTAGGAATTTTGTATTTTTTTATTAATTGTAGGTATGAAGATCACGCTGTATACCTCATTTGTTACGTACAAGAGAAAATTGATTACGGATCTCAATATTTTAGCTTGGAAAGTATTAGGTTGTGATGTTAGATATGGTTTGAGAATGTCTTGTTTTCAAAAAACATTTCCTAGTTGCTTATGCTTGGAATATGTGTTTTTCCTTGTTAATCAAGATGAAGTTTGAAATATTGGGAACTACCAGCTTGTAGGGCTTACTGATAGCTTATTGTAACGGGAAGACAAGTATCTTTATGGGTAGTAAAAGTTACATAAACTGATTTAGTGCCGTTATCTTTAATGCGCTATTTCTTGAACTATCCTTCAATTAAGATTGAAGGTTGAAGATTTTGCGATGCTAGTTGCGGATCAGGATGAGATGCTAAAATTTTTGTGTCGCCAGCATAAGTTGCAATCGCTGTAATTTTAAGGGCACGGAGATCTGCTGTATACAGGATGCAAAAAGTCGTCCATTAAGAGCTGTTATTTTCAATTTGGCACTCCTTTGTGTCTATTAATGTTAAAGTAGTGAGTAGCAAAAGTTACACAATATACAAAAATGGAACGACACACGCTTGCACAACGTGACACAAGTAATGAAAATTTTGCCGAGGCAGTTCCTATACACTACGGGTTATTCGCGCAGCAATTGTGAAACTAATCGAAAAATTCAAGCTTTGCGGTCAAGTTTCCGATGTAACGAATCCAAAGTTGGAGACGTCGCCGCCCTAGCTGAAAGTGTTGCAGATCATCCGCATTTATCGATTTAAAGACGTTGGGCATCTTACAAGCTAGCCTTCGCTGTGTATTGCACAAAAATCCAGCTAACATAAAAATGTATGCCGTTAATTTGGCGTTGAAGATATGAGATCGGCTTTTTTTTCAAGAAGCCCATTTCTACCTTAGCAGATATGTAAATAAGCACAAATGTGCAGCTGGGGATTTGAAAATCTAAGAGCAATAATCTAGCAACCCCTTCATCCCCAAATAGTAACAGTTTGGTGCGTTTCTTGGTTGGTGGCGCCATTGGTCCGTATTTTTCTGAGAATCGGGCTTTGAGACCGTTTTGGTGAATTGTGTGGCCTTTATTTTCAGTGACGTTTCTAAATGTCGCACAAGTCGCGAAACAATTGTGTTATTTGTTCTGTGGGAGTACTTCAGTGCTCAAGCAACTCAAAGATAATATCAGGGTTGTAATTTTCAAAATATAGCGATTACATTATGAAAAGTTTTCTCAAACTAATAGTCGTCTGTAAAAAGAGCTGAAGTAAGCACTTGTAAGATATTGTATTTCTTAATTAATGTCAGATTTTGTGCTCTGCATTTAAATAACAATATCTTAACACTTTTCAAAAATAGAGCTTTATAATTTAAAGGGCGGTGTCTTAACAGAAGAACTTTTACAATATTGGCTCCATAACACTACCTTGAGAGACATTAGAGTTGATAAGAGATAGAGTAGTTGGTTTTCTTCGAATTTCTAAAGTTAGAAATGGTTTGATAAGTAGATACTAATTAAAGGCTTGATAACAGACTGTTTCGTTTAAAAATATTGCTGAGCAGTATTGTTTCCCTTAAAAATCTGTAACAATGTATGATGTTCAGAAGAATAGGTGTAATTCTAGTCAATTTTTTTAGACACTTTGAATAGTGTTGGCAATTAACTGATGCAGCATGCTTTTTAGGCTTTTTAGGTTTAGGGATTATAATAATTCTAGCAAATTTCTATTGGGGAGGTATAAAGAGTTGGATAGGTAGGTCATGAACTTTAATCTTAATTAAGAAGCTTTTTAAGACCTTACTTGCCTTGTGTAGATTTAAATTGTACAGATTTTTGATTTTGAACTTAGATAAACTGGACTGCTTCATAGGCAAGGAAATCTGTAAGGAAGCTTAAATAATTATTTTTAATTTTAAAAGAAAACGGTCGTAACGTCCCAATTAGGTGATTTGAGAAACCTATAACCTTATCTTATGTCTGTTTGGGCCTAATTGTCATTACTAGTGCGAAGGAGTGTTGTATGTTGGAGATGTAAATTTTTTTAACCTTTGGTCGCTCTCCAAAGCGAATACTCGGTAGTTTTTGTTGGCAACAAAGATTTAAGGTACTTATGTATAAATCAGTTTTAACGTTAGAAATAAGCTTAGCTGCCAGTTCGATGTCTTGTAACTTTCCATCTTCTACAGAGCTTTCGTTTTTTAGAAATTTATTAAGTCATTTTTTTAAGAAGCTTGCGGCACAGTTTCAATGAAATATTATGTTGCTGCTATCAAATCATCTTCAGTTTAAATAACAATACTAAGCGAGTTGTATTTAGCCATTTTCTGAATGACTCCCGATTGGCGAGTTTATTACACAAAGCAAGCGTTTTTCGGCACTAGTTTCTAATATCAGGATAACTGATTGGCAGACCTCAGTCTTCGAGCAGTTTAGGTTGAGTCCGATAAATCTGACACGTTCATTGGAACTGTGAATCAGTATGTAAGCTCTTAGGTCGATAGATGAGTAAACTAATGTTACTCATCACTCTCAGTAGTTCTCTACCTTTAGTCTAAATTAATCTGAATCCATCCTATATAACGTTTTTAGTATTATAATCTTCAGCTGCAACAAATCTGACCCCTAATGTATTGAAGTAGGACTAATAGAGTTTTTTTTGTTATTATATCGAGTGTTTAATATATTGTTAGTATATTACCAGCACTGCTTAGTCTTGAACAAGGATCGAATTGCCCCTTGATTTATCAGAGTGATTCTTGCTGCATCTTACCTTACGTTTCTCTTTATTACCTCGTGATTACCAGTACATTTGATGCATCTACGGCTCATGTTACAGAATTTTACACAAGGAGATCTATTTTCACTACTGAGAGGGTTTTACAAACTTCTTCGTTATTGTCAACCGGACTGAAATCTACTAAAAAGAGTAACTGTTTTTTTATAACTTTATGCTTTGCATTCCATATATTGGTAATCTGCGTCTTAAGTACTCGTGTGCAGATTTCCAATAATGACTCTAAAGGAGCGCATCTGTCTTCTTGAGGTTTTTAGAGTGATTTTTAGCTATGAATTTAAATAACTAAATTAAAGGTTTAATTATTGTGACACCGAACGAAAATAGGCGTAAGTTTAGGATCAGCTTTTTCAGAAGTTAAATTTTGTATTTGATCTTCATGAGAATTTGCGGATTTGCACGTTTCAAATCAATCAGTGGGATTCAACAAATAGCTTTTTAATTTTTGAGTTTCGTGCCATTGAAGGCCTTGATGCGGCTTAAAAAGATCAATTTTGATTTTTGCGTGATTTGATGACTTTATGATATAATTTATAAAAAATAGTGCTGTTAACTGACTGCGATCAACTTACATAGGACAGAATTGTTAATTTGGATTCGTTTGTGTGGCAGGTGTGCAATAATAGGCCATACTGACCTTTAGTCGCTCAGGCAAATTTCTGTGCGCTTCGGGTACCGACAACACGAAGCGCAAGCATATGTCCGCTTTCTACAAGACAGGTGCGGAACAATACTTTTATTAGCTATCGGAATAGCTTACGTCCTACAAGTTTCTGCCTTGATTTAAAATTTGGCCAGATTTCCTCAAGGGAGGGAGCTTTTCTCTTTTCTTAATTAATTTCGCTTTAAACTTCTTGTTGTTTATTTTTATAGCAGTTTTGAGATTACTTTGCTGTCACTTTTTTAGATTTAATAATATAAAGATAAAACTTCCAAACGGCGGTGAAATATTGGAAACATGCCCAACTACTTCGTGGTTTTTTGTTTGTTATTAATATTCGTCAAAAATTTGCTTTCTTTTATTGATTTTGGTGAAAATCTCTAATTTTATAGTGCAGCACACTTTGTTGTAACAAAAAATTTTATTAACGTTTACATGCGTTAATATAAAACGATCAATAATATATGGATCTACTTAATTTATTCCTAACATTTAATTTTTATATTCTTCCATTTTTTCTCTTTAATCTTTTTCTCTGTCAATGAAGTTATATTCTATATTCATATTGCTATTTTTTTGTTATCCACTTATTCTTTGTCTTTCTTTTTCTTTTGCCATATGCTCTTGATCCTGTTTACTGCCGTATGTCATTCCTAAATTCAGTCTCCTGCTATGCATCGTTAGTTTTTGACTTCTTCTATCTTAATCTTTAGCAAGTTTTTATATATGTATTATCAATATTACTTGTTATTTGTACTTTTTCTATCAATTCTTTGTTCTATTACGAGTCTTGCTCTTCTTTCTTTTGCTCTTTTATTTTTATTATCTTTAATTGTTCCAGGTCATAGTTTTCAAATGCTTTTAATTGTTTCAAAGAGTAGTCCTCGTCATTTATTATTAACTTGTTGTATTAAATGATAGCCACTAATTAGAGCCTTTTGCTCTAATTAGTTTTATATGTTTTACGAATTCTTCCCTTTGCTTTGAAATAATCGTCCTCCATGTAAATTTTAAGTACCTTCATTTTGTTATTCAAACTTCCAACTTCCTAACTAATTGGTTTGCGTTTACTCTCTTGTTGCTTTTCAATTCTTCTGATCTCATTTACCCCATCTTCCATTTTCATTGTTATTTCTATATCTATTCGTATTGACCTCACTTTTTTTTTCAATTGCAGATAGCTTTCATCATTTCGTTCCTTAACTGTACGTAATATTATGTTAATTTTCCTTATTTGTTCCTATTTCTTCTATTTTTCTATCTTGCTTTAGTATATTTTGTTTCAGTATTTGATTCTCTTTTTTCAGTTGCTCGTTTGCAACCTTGATTTCAATTAAATTTCTTTTAAAATCATCCATTTCTCTTTCTACCCGTTCGTCTTTAACCCCCATTTTATCTAATTTAACTGTGTACCATAAACCATTTCTTAGATTGACACTTATGTTCGCTTGTAAACACTCTAGGACCAAACTCATAACAACGATGGTAAAAAATGTGTGTACTTGTAAACTTTAGTTTCTTTATTTCTTCATTAAGAATCTAAATGAACATAAATATTCATAATTAAATTAAGCTTATAAACTTTTTAAAGCAAGCTTTAGTAAACATTGTATAATTTTCTAACTTAGCAAACATTATGATACAAATAGAAAAATTTTTGGCAATCATTTTAGCGCTGAATAGTAAAAATAAAAATTGAATATATAACTGTCAATATTTCACCGCAAACACAGAAAACACAATAGTATCTAAAAAGTATTACATTTTACTATAAAAAAGCTCCATTTTGGGCAAAGGAAATTTTTGTGGGACTTTAGAAAAAGATGGTGTATTTTAATAGGTGTAATAAGTAGTTTCAGAAGTTTTGAAATATTGGCAAAGTTGTAGGTCAAAAATCCAAAGCTGTAACATTGGGAGTTACCCTCCAAACCATTTATATCTAGCTGTAAAAGCTAAGTAAAATTCGTTGAATTTAGTTATGTTTTCCTTTGACAATAGAGCGATGCGTTATCATGTCACAATCTTCCCTTATATTGGAAGTTATATAAGATATAATAAAGAATACACTTAATTGCCTTATTTGCACGGGCGTTGAGAGCCAAGGCCTGACCGGGGAAAAGATTTTTACCGGGTCCCAAAATAAATGTTTTGATATTTTACAGGTCCTTTACACTTCATATAATAAGTCAATTTAAATTGTTAGCACATTGTGCTTTGCTTGTAAACATACAAGATCCGCCCAGAAAATAATCAGCTAATGTTAATGACAGGTTTACATCAAAACTTTTTTGGAAAAAACTGGAACATTCGCTTACAAAACTATTGGGATAATCCAAAAGATTTTCGGGAAGGATGCAATGAGTGTATTGTAAATAAAGGAATGCTACAAACGATTCAGGATGACCATAAATCTTTTGAAAGTACTCTATGCGTTGATAGAATAACAATGTGCACAACACCGGAAAATGTTGCACATGTACAAACTACAATCAATGTGACTCGGTGAGTGACACTCCGACAACTCGAAGATGAGCCGGGGATTCCCAAACTAAAGCGTGTGAACTTTTGACGGAAGATATTAACGTAAAATGTGCCAAGATGGCCTCTGTTACAAGAGCAGAAAGAACATCGTGCTGCAATTGCGAATTATTTGTTTCAGATTGCTAACAACAAATTAGATTTTCTCAAAAAAGTCATAGGCGGAGATAAAACGCGAGTAGGTCTACGTGTGCGACCACGAGGCAGAAGCTCGTTTGTTTCAATAAAAGTTGCTTACAGTATTTATTATAACTAAATATATAATTTAGTATTTTAATGATTATTTGTTGTAACAGATAGCTCCATATTCTTGGATTGCTCCACGTACTTTACCTCTAGTGTCATTTTAGACTGTTATTGTTCCGTAATTATAAGGATGCAACTGTATATTGATAGCAATCAGCTTTTTAAATTTGCTATAGAATAGCATTACGGACTACTAGGACATTATTTAAAAAACAATGTATTGAAACGTCCCGAAGAATTCTACCCCTCTCTCCAGCAGATTAAGCTCCATCAGATTTTTACTGGTTTTGGCCCTTTTGTTGTTAGTTGGCACATTCTTAAACTAAGAAGTTCGAAGAGGCATAAAATTCATTATTAAGTTTATTAATTTTAAATTGATGTTTTTTATCTAGTTTTTTATCTAATTTTTTATCTAATTTTTTTGATTATTGTTTAAAAATGCACGGCGGTAAGTTATGCGGTTTCGTACGTACGACAATATTTGCAGGATAGAATTCCCCCGAGCTTTTGAGTCTAATAACCTTACTTTCCACCTAACCGATGAGTTACTTAAAAATTGTGTTTAGCAACTTTTTATGTCTAGAAGTGACAGTTTATATTGTGAAACAAGCTTATTCTGTTAAATTGACTTTCGTGGTGTAGCAGCTTGACGTGGATATTTAGGTAAGGACAATAGAGCGCAAATTTGTTATAGATGCGAACCATTAGCACACAGAACATAAAGGTACAGAATAGTGGGGTTTTACTAAACTAATCTAGAATTTTATTATTATTATTTTAACAATTTTAAGTGCACCAGTGTGTCTAAGCAGTAGAGTTGCTGTAGTGCAGCGGCATTTAGTGTAAATGAACCTTAATGTTCATTAAAGAGGTACTCGCTAGACTACAGATAGAAAATCCAGTAATAATTAATACTTAAAAAAGCTCTATAAATGGCACACTGATTGTACTAATTCTGGTTTAAGCTAGAACGTGCATACGCAGGATTTTTGTAGAGCAGCACTACGTGCTCAGCAATGTTGAGTGTGTTTAATACGCTTATGTCATCTAAAGAGTTCAATTATTTAAAACTTGCGTAGCGAAGCTTACGCTCTATGTACATAATGGATGTAACACGGCGAATGACGTCATATAGATAATGTAAAATAGGCATTTTTAACGCATTATAACTCCTTTGTAGACATTGTACAGAAATATTTCGATTTATATTCAATGGAAAGCGCTTACTTGAAAACGAAATATCAATGAACTTCTGTTAATAGCATTATATTGGATTCTTTTGCCAGTAAATATAGCTGTTTTTTGTATCTTTACATCTTTTCATTATTTTCATCTTTTTGTATTCGCACTTTGCAGTATTGCTGTGGTAAAACTTTAAAGTCGCGCGTAGAAGTATGGCCTGCAAATTAAAAGGTTGAGGCTCCCATATGTTCGCCGTTACTGCACGAAAGGGCAACATGGCAAGCATCGCGCGTTAGACGACATTATTACCCCCAGTTGAAAGTAAGTGCAGATACTCAATTATTTTTAATGACCAAGTAGGTCACCCGTCATAAACTTTATTCTTGTTTAAGTTATGTGTATCTTTAACTTTAAATTTTGTTGTAGATGTTTTAGAAAATATCTTCTTGCTAATTATATAAACATCAATCAGTTTTTGTCTTTCCAGCAAACATGTTATCTTTCAATTTCCTTTAATTTAAGAAAAATAGTTTTGCTATAATTTTTTAAAGATTTCAGCGTTTAAAATAATATTTTTCTATCGATTGCAAAGTACTGTTAGGTTCTTTGATTTTCATTTAGAAGCACCCTTCGAAACAAGAATTTTACATATAAAAAGTTTTGTGGTATATTAAATATGTTTGTTATTATCTATAAAAAATTTGGTTTCTTTTGACATGACAAAAATCCTCAGTTATCTGAAACTAATTATTATAGAAGGGTGAATCAGATATAAACTAAAATATTTTATTAATTGTCGTGATGCGAACTGCATTTAAGCTTTGTAGGTAAGATATGTGAAGGGGGCGCGGTGGCTCAGATGGTTCAACCAGTTGGCTCTGTCCTGTAGCCGGTGCGCGCTAGTTCCAGTCTCGCTCAATCCATGGGTGTGTGTCCTAGCATATAAGTGCATGTTAGTGGACACAATAAGCCCTTGAGGCTGCAGTGCCTGTAAGTGCGCAAAAAAATACCAGAAAGATAATAATAATAATAGAACAACGAATTATTATCAAGTTTCTCACGACAGAGTTTTAAAGCACAGTTCTATAACCACACACTTAAGAAGACTCAAGTGTAAGGAGGCATGATTATTTTTGGAAGCACTAGATGCATTTGAAAATAAAGGTTACCCACATTATCTTGGGACTAGCCTGACTGAGAAGAATATTCGCATTTTTCGCCTCTCTCTTAAGGATCGCCACCAATTAGAGGTTCTTGAAACTGTTTTTGTCAATTTTTGGACGAAACAAAACTTGCATGTTGTCCGAAAACAGGAATTTCCAATCCGATGCGGTATTCTGCTCCAAGCTGTTCCTGAAACTGAGGATTTGTTCTAGACTACATAAGAACATTCTCACTGTAGCCTTTAATTATCGCCATGCTTATAATTTGTTTGAAGTACTTTAAAGATAAAAATTTAACAATGATGTTGCTGTGGAATCATTCATGTGCCTGTAGCTAATGTCACAACCATTTCGTTTTACGATAGAGGAATCAAGCTCAACTTATTTGTTGTTCTTAAGTCAAGAGATTATCAAGGAAAATAACTTTGTATTTTTGTATTTTGTAATGGTTCAATAAATTAAAAAAATAATCCCGGTTTATATTTGATATACCTACGTAAAATGATGCGTAAGCTTCCGAAGTAAGAATACTTTCCGAGGATAATTATTTTGAATATATCAAAAGTCACTTTAACGTCATGCGGCTTATGTTATTGATGATTTTTATTTTTAAAACCTTATTATTGGGTAGAAACACCATAAACTAGTATTTTCACATTATTCTGTTCAAATTTTATCGAGGACTTGAGACGTTGAAGGATATTAGAGTAACTCGTAGCTATTGGCGCCATTTTGAAAAGGATAATCCTCTATGTTTAAAAAGACCACCATATTATGATAATGATGAGCGTTTAGATGTTTTGGTCAATTTATAAATTGAACATCACGGCATATTTGGTTTACTATCTACAACATTTGTATTTCATAAAAAAATTAAATTCGGTGTACGTATTAGGTCTTTCAAAACATCATGCGATTTGGCGTTTGATGCACATAGCCTCAATAATCAGCTGTGCTCACGATGGCAATCACAAAAGAGCATTTCTATCCACTTCGCGTTTTACCTTAAGAAAAACGCTGCTGAAGCCACCGAAATGATTCGTGCTGCATATGGTGAGAATTCTGTAAGTCATGCAACGTGCAAAAAGTGGTACCAAAGATTTCGCGGAGGAGAGTTTAGTTTTGAAGATCCACCATGCGCTGGACGCCCTCAAACATTTGACTCGGATGAGCTGCAGACGCGTTAGGCTGGGAACTTCTCCCACATGCGGCGTATAACCCAGACATGGCCCCTTCCCGATTATCATTTATTCCGGTCGTTACAGCATCACTTGGCTGATACGCACTTCAAAACAGAAGAAGACATCCGAAAATGCATCGATAACTTTATCGTCTCGAAGCCGGTGAGCTTCTATCACCAGGGAATTCGCAAGCTACCCGAAAGATGACAAAAGGTCATCGATGCCAACGGAGAATACTTTGCTACTTAAGCTTTTTCGTTTGTTTTTAAATAAAACTTTAATTTTGCAGAAAAAAGCTGAGAACTTATTTATACACCTATTACATATTTTAAGCGAAAACAACAAAAATTGCTTATTTGTTAGTATGTCCATAACATCAACATTTTTTATTCAAAATAATTTTACTTCATTATCAATTATAAAAATGAAAGGCTGATAACTAACACACAAAAGCTTAGATTGAAGGTGTGAAGCTACGAAGGTTTTATAACTTTTTATAACGAACTAACAGATAATCATCCTTTTTTCTTCGTTTCCCAAAATTGTTTAATGATGTTTTCACCTTAGAAGTGACAAATTTCTTCAAAGACGGAATTAAAAAAACTTTTAGAACACAAAAAATATATGTTAATAAGTTGTAGTTGAACTACTATATAATAAATAATTAGAATTTATATTTATTGGGTGTTTATTTCTCCTCTAGTCTTTAATTAAAATTATTTGTTTAATGGGAACACGGCTTTTGAGTTATTTAAATTGCTATTAAAATGGGGGGTGTATTAATTTAATTTTTATGAAGAATAGTTGCATTTATTATTAATGCAGATCTCTTTCGAAAATATCCAGACAATGTTATTATAATGAAACGATTTTGTGGTAGCCAACAAAAGTGCATTGGAATGAGCATGTGTGAATGAGGACGATTTCACTAGGTGGGTCAGTTGGGAGGTAGCAGTCAGTGAGTGAGCACAAGAACTGAGATATTGTGGCATTTGGAATGACTGTGCTACTAAGACATTCGTTCGCAGAAACTATTCTAATAACAAATCTTATCTAATTTCTTCGGGAACGATGCAATGAGTGTATTAAGAGATGACCGAATTTTGTTAAAAATAATCTACGATCTAAAAGATTAGTAATGAGCAGAACAGGGAAAAATATTGAACGTGTACTAGCCACAATCAACAAGCATCGATAATCGGGTAGTTTACGAAACTAAATTATGTGGAATTTCGACAGGAGATCGGGGCATGAAAGGTGTTGTGGCAAAATTCGTTTTACGGCTACCCTTACCAGAAGAGTAGAAACATCATGCTGCAATTGGTAATAACTTGCTTCACACTGCTATAAATGAACCAGATATTATCAGAAAGGTCATAATTGGAGCTGAAACGTGGGTCTACGACTAAGATCTCTGAATAAAAGATGGGCCGTTCCAATAAGTCTTCTAATCTAATCTTATCTATAGTCTTATTCTAATCACTGGCCCATTAGTTAAATTTTGTTAGCTGTCTGATGGCTATGTCTGATGGCTATGTCTAATGGCTATATCTGATGGCCTTTGTCTGAAATCTCTTCAAAATTTCAATATTGGAGGTTCTTGCGCAACCCCACAGTCGATAGCCATAATTCCAAAATGTTCTTAGAATAGCTTTAAAAAAAGCACCTCTAGTTTTTTGAATTTTATATTCAGTTGCTTTTTTTGCTTCAATGTGTCCTTTTCAAGCCAATCTTCTGTCTAAATGAATTTCTAGATATTTTGCTTGGGTAGCTTGAGGTATTTGATAATAGGGTTATGGCGGACATTTGTTTTTTTCATTGTGAAAGTCACATGTGTTAATTTTTGCTCATTCATTATTATTTTCCAACTAATTAGCCAATCTTGGATTTTGTTTACGTGGTTTTAAAGACTAGCTAAAGCTCTTTCTGCATATTTATATATAATTATATAATATTGGTAAATCTACTGCAAAATCAGATAGAAGACTGGTCCAAGGACGTTTCCCTGTGGCATTCAAGTCTGTACAGGTAAAAAATCAGTGTATTTATCACTGTGTTAACGTAGAATTGTCCATCACTTGGGTAGGATTTCAGCAAATTTTATGTTGTGCGGCAAATTTGTGATTTTGTACAATAGTCCTTGTTGAAGACTTCAGAATTTATTTGATGCACTAGTCTGTATACTTGCTTTAGCGTCCCATGCAGCTCTCGAAAGCCATACTGATGGTCGGGTATTAATTTTCTTTGCTCCAACACTGGATTTAATTTAGTATAAGCTTCTCAATGCCTTAAATATGACTGGTATCAAGCTGATTGGTCGATAGAAATTTACGTTTTCGGGAGTTTTACTAGGTTTTATAATAGTAAATTATTAATAAATGTAATCTTGGCTACCTTTCATAATGCTGGAAAATATTCTAATTATAATACTGCGTTAAATAGTGCAATTGTTATTTTAAGGATGTTTTCAGGTAGTTTTTTGATGATTTTGTCTGTTATGAGATCGAATCATGGCGCCTTTCTTTCGTTAAGTTTGTTATGAATTATATATTTTCTTTGTATTAAACTTTTTAATAAGAAAGCTTCATTTCCAAAGAAGAGTCAATTGTATATTTAGCATCTTCGTTAACTTTATTATCTCACTTAAAAACGGCGTGAATGTCTTCTCTATGTGCTCTGAAAAAGTTTGCGCTTTTTCCTTGTTTGTTCATGCTCAGCTATGTAGTTGTGGTTGTATGTTTTTTTGTAGCCTTCCACAGCTAGTAGCCGGTGTCCTTATTGCTGAGGAACTCGGTAAGTGTTTTTTATTGCGACGTTTCTTTCCTCCTCAAGTATTTTCTTTACTACCTTCACAGCCTTGTAAAATTTGAATTTGTCATGTAGTGACCCAATCAGTCTTTTCAGTTTACATTTTTTCTTTATTTTGCATTATTAGAACAGTGTTTAGGGGGTTCTATTAGTTTCTCTGGTGGAGTCGCTGCTCATGCTGCCGCCTGGGTCAATTGGTTTATTGATTGCTATGTTTATCTCTTCTGTTGTTTTGATTGTTGGAGCATAACGGATGTTACCTAATGTATTTTTAAACTTGTGCCAATAGTTCTTTTTGTGTGGAATTTTGGCGATCTTGTTCTCCGTATAGCATTTGCACTCAAAGATACGAGTATAGGTGAGTGATCAGGTGATAACTTAAAACATGCCTGGATGGTCAGGTAAATATTACCCATGGACTGTAGCACACAAAAGTCTAAAATATTAGAAACTTTTTCCCTGTCTGAAGGCCAGTAAGTCAGCTCACCAATTTACAGCAGTGTTAAATTGTTTTCTTGCGTTGTAAAGTAGAGTTGCTTTCTTTTGGTATTGGCACTTTTGATCTAGAGCACTACCATCATAGGTGTTTGGCATTATAAACCCTCTCCGATAATAAATCGGTTTAAGGTTTTGAAAAACTGTATATAGAACTCTTTTTATATTGTATTTAGGTGGTGCGTAAATAGTGTTATAGGTTCAGACTAATCTTCTATGGTGACGGTGGTTGCTCGAAGGTGCAAATTTCATATAAAATATAACCTTTGCGTATGTTCCCATCATAGCGATGTAAATGCACCCAATTACAGAAACCTTTTTGCAAAAATTATACTGTAGTTTCGTGTTTCTTCTCCCCTGGATCTCAACACTATTCCTATTTAAGATCTTATCTATCATAAATCTTGTGAATTTAAAAAAACATTTTTTACACAGATTTATTGGGTTATTGTTTTGGCTAAATTTGTTTATACACAAATAAATGGATGAAAACGCCCTTCAAAATTTGTTGATTTTATGCAATTTTCACAGTTCTAATCAGTTTTAGATCAAAATGTATATGTCTAAACGTACAAAATTTGAGACGATCGGATAGACAGAGTGGAAAGATATGACTATATACATTGTTGATTCGCACAACTCACATTATATTACGGTTAAGTATATATTAAATCACTACATTACGAAATCTACCTGCTCTTTATAATAAAAGATTTTTTTTAATATTTTATGTTTCATCTGATCTTTTAAATCAGATTTTCTGATTAGTATTAAAATTTGTTTCAATTATATAAAAAACCCACAAACCATTTCAGAGTGGTTTATGGGATTGTTTGATTAAAAGTCGATAAAACGACTAACAGTTGCCATTTTACACATAATCTAATAAGCTTTGGACTTTTTTAAGAGTTACAAAAAGATATCACACCGTTGTAGAAGATTTCAATTTTCTGAATTGTCGATAACCACAAATAATAGCAGGAATTGCCAAAATGAAACTTTTTGGTCTCATTTTTATCTTCTAAAGATTGTTGTAAATGGTTTACTTTTTTGACAAAGCACTGGAATGTTAAATCGTTATTTCCCATTAGATTCAAGTGATATTAAAGCATATTTGTATATAGACGTTTATGAATTGCTTCTCTGCGACATGACAGAAATGTATTTTTAAAGTTTTGTTTTTTGCTCTAAATGTTTGTGCAGACGTTCAGAGGTCAGTTGGACACTCGTTTTTATATATTAAAGTGGTGCTAAACGATACAAATATGCAAAAGTCATACATTTTATTAAAAGACATAGCTGGTAGAATATTTTATGCTACGAGAAGTTGGGGCAAATCGCTGCTAATGTGGCTCAAATAATCGTAAAATTAAAGGTCAAAATCCGGCATCAGATTGTGGACCTTAATATTGGTTTGAAAAATTTATTATCGGGGCACCAGTTTTCAAATGTGGCTTTTACTTTAAGTTTTCGAAACATCCCCAGTACGCAACAGTGATAAAGGAAACGTAGGCCATTCCGATGGACAACAAGTCGTCAGGTGCACGAGTTAGATAGTGCAGAGTGATGCGGTTAATGGGCGCAGTTTCTTGGCAATTTTTATGGTCTTCGATTATTTTGGCAAATTATTAGCACTGACAAAAATTAGCTCTATATTTTAGTAATCCAAACAAATCGAAGTAACGGTAAGATGTTTGAATGTGATTTACTTCGATCTGGTCACTGAAGATCCCAACAGTTTGTTAGAATGTATGCTCTCAGAACAGTGACATGGGCAATGGAAGACTAGTGTTGCTACGGATGGCTAACGTCAGACCGCTTATGGCCCAATGATCTGGCAGAAATCTAAGGAACTCGATAGAATCGAATCATGACTCCACTTCGCTTGTAGTATTGATTTGGCATTATCGGATTCCTATGATCAATGCTATGCTTTGCTTCTTGGCCGAACGCTACTTTGCAAACTTAGAAGAAGAAAAATGTCGTCCGTTCTTTGATTCAGAACCGCAAGAGTGGCACCAACGAGCCACAGAAAACTTAGCTCGTAGACGGAAAATCTAATTCTTAATCTTGTATGTCCTTTAATTTATCAAATAAGTAATTAAAAAAAAAACAAGATTTTGGAACTACTCTAATATAAAATTGCTAAATTGGTTACAAGATTTTTAACATTTTTAAACCAGAAATAAGTAAAAAGCATTTCTACTTAATAATACACTACAACATTATAATTAAAGTTACTCACATCTTTTACTCGTGCATGGAGCAATTGTGTCAAATGTTTTGCTAATTTTCTTACAGGAACATAATTACGTAAAGGGGAAAGTGTAATTTGAAACCTGAATTTTTAAACAGAATTTGTAAAATAATCACGATATCTATTATTTTCCTAAGGCGCTCGGAGTATTTTCAATTTGAAAGTTATACAAACAAAATTTATTTATTCTTAAAGTTCTTTAATGGAGTCTAGAACAATTTTTTAGATAACTACGTGACATGTTTGATATTCTCTAGATTGCTATATGCTTTTAATATTTATTTAAAGGCTGCCACGTATTTTATTTTGAAGATAAAATGACGGAATGCTTTGATACCATTCACAACTGGAGCATCGCATTAGTGTGTCTTCAGGATTGGAATTGCGCCCTGTAAAATTTCTATTTCTGCAGTTTGTATTTAAAAACACAACAAAGTCATCCTAGTGCTGTATACTGTGCAGCAACGCATCAATACTTTTTAAGTTTATTTTGAATACAGGTGATTAGTTACGATTAAGCAAAGAAAATTTTGACCATTGTGTGGACGCAATAATGTACCAAATGAGCATTCAGTTTGTGATCCAGGGAAATATTTTGAATAAGTGGTATCCTTATTGACAATGAAACTATTCGTTACCTACGTAACGGTCGTTCAGATGACAATATTGCTCGAGTAAGTACTAATGTGCATGAAGAACTAAATATGTCAATTCGTCGCCATTCACAGCAATTAAAGCTTTTATACGGCACTATGTAACGCATTTTAACTAAGAATCTGCATTTAAAAGAAACTCAAGAACGCAAAGAAACTGACCACTAGAACACGGTTCACTTGTGAACTGAGCTCTACAGAACACAGCAGTTGACGTCGATTTTTGTAAAAAAACTTATATTGAGCAAAGAAGCTCAGTTGTCAGCAAATCACTTTGTAAGTTGTTAAAATGGTTGCATCTGGGGTACTGAAAACCCAAATGCTATTAACGAAAAACCAAGGCGCTCACAAAAATTTATTGTTTGGTGCATTGCGAAATTGGAGTAATAATTCGCCCTATTACTGTTATTAGGTCCTTATTAAGATTGGATGGCATATTTTCAGCTGTTTTACAATGGACCTTGCTATCATACTTTTTGCGAATCTTTAGAGGCTGTATCGCCAGGAATTGGAGGAAAGTAAACGTAGTCTTTATTTTAAAACAAGACTTTCTCATGCCTTTCTTCTTCTAAAGATGTTACAAAGACTTTGTGAGAGAGAAATAAGAGATAGTGCACTAGTAGCTAGTCCACTACACTCTAATCAGCATGCATACGTCCCAGACTCTATGGAGTCTGCACTACACTTGGTGGTAGGGCGGATAGAAAGATCGCTGGACAACAAAATGCCTACCCTGGACGTATTTACACAGAGCACCTTTAATAATGCTACAATTTCTACAACTTCTATATTACAGAGTTGTACAAATTAATGGAGATAAGACCATTAGAGGCACAATATTTAGAGGTTGTCCCAGAGAAGCGTGCTGTCACCTCTACTATGGAATTTAGCAGTAGACAGACTTATTGAGGGACTCAATGGTAAAAGATTTTTAGTAGATTATGCTCATCGGCAGATATAAACAAGTGCTTTGCAACTTGATGCAAACAGCGTTTAGAATGACTGAGGAGTGGTGTATAGAACGCTTATTATCGATCAATCCCTCCAAGACAGAAATAATACTATTTACAAAAAAATGAAGGTTACAGTGTATAGGGTGCCCAGACTGTTCCAAACATTCCTTATTTTTTCAGATGAAGTCAAGTATCTACGAGTTATGTGGTTAAAACCGAAAGAACGTGTACAGGCCAACTTTGGGTTTTTTTATCACTGCCATAATTATACATATGCTATATTATGGTGCATTGGTCTGGTGGTCTAGAACTAGAGAGGACACTGCAGCAACCAATACCTCACAAGTTCAAAGATTGGCGTGTATGCGTTCCGCCTTAACGCTAACTATGGAAGCCTGCCTAAGTCTCCCTCTACTAGATCTCTATGTGACAAAGAAGTGTCATATGGATTATCTTTCACCCATCTATAAATTTTGGGAAACTCTTCGGAATCTTTCTGAATGCTGAAGAGGCAACCGAACCAAATATAACCATCTTTATAGATGGTTCTAAAAGGAGCGAGGGTAAGGGATCAGCTATCTTTTCAGATAAACTGAACCATAGCATTAGGCAAACTAATCAAATCTTTCAAACGGAAGGAAATATTGGCCATAATGTAAGGTGCAAATGTAATCCTTGAAAAGAGCATTAAAAACAAAACAATCAGAATTGCTAGCGATAGCAAAGTTGCTTTACTGGCATTGAGCAGCTGCAAAGTTGTATCTGAAATCATCCTCCAGTGCCAGTCGCAACAAATAATGTCCTGGAACTCGTTTTGGTTAAAGGGAATTTTGGCTTATATGGTAATAAATCAAGCAACCCACAATCGACATTGTAATAGATGAGTCAATATCAAAATATGCCAACATGCAAAGTTGGCTATTCAAAATCCAACGTCGAAAATGGTTAAGTTCTGCAAACAGTTGTCCCTAGGCAAAATAGGCTTCGTAGAAGACCCACTCTGCCAAAGCTGCAATTTAGAAGACGAGACGGCAGCATGTTGGGAGAGTTCTGGCATAGCAAGACCAGCATCAGCGCTACCCCTCGATGGACATCTTCAAGTTTATCCTAAGGATTGGTTGGTTTGACTGACGGGTGTACGAAAAGAGGCGGCGGAGGAAGTAGTACAATGAGCCTAATTAAAGCCTAAGTGCACGTGACTTTGGTTAGCCTCCACTTTATAACTAGAATCCTATTACTGTTAATTAACTATGCTATTAGGAGATGCTAAACAATTTTTCATTTAATGAAATCAACTATATTAACTTTAGTGGCGTGTAGTTTTAACAAGATGGAACCACATGTCATACAGCACGTGCAATACTTACTTTACTTCAAATAAAATTTCTTGATCATGTTATCTCGCAGAGAGGAGGCATCGATTGACTACCACGGTCTTGAGATCTAACTCTATTACACTTTTTTCTCTGGGGCTACTTGAATGATAGAGTCTATGTTAACAACCATGGCGCATTAATAGGAAAACATTATGTTATAGAAAATTTGCTAAAGAATGGTCGCATATATCATCGGAGTCTGAATCGTATTTCGTATATAACTCCAAAGACTATACTTTACACCGATAGTAATAAAATTCAAATTGTTCCAACATTTTCTGTTTTATTAAGGAAAAACATCCTAAGTCCAATTTGGATTACCCTTTACGTATGTACAAGGTGTGTCAGTTTAGTTTCCGGATACATTTTTGAAAAACACACCTATACATCGATGCTTGTGCATTAATATGTGTAGTAACTTAGACCGTTATTATTTCAGTAAGTAGAATTGATACTCTGTAAAATACCGTAGTTTATCTGTTTTACATTCTGCTGAATTAGTTTTTTAGGGGAATAAGTAGAATGATGTAATTGAGGGATCAACTTTTCGGTCAGAAAGTGTTTTGTTTCTTCTAATTTATTTTTGAATTTTATTGCCATTTAAACATAAATACTGAGCTGATTTGTAGGAGGAATAAAACTGTGGCAGAGTATTTTGCTATATATCTCTGGACAAAATGGTCAAAAACTTAAGTTTCACACAAATATGACTGAAAAAATGATTTTATTCAATTTTAAGATCAAACGCGTAAGGAAAGGAAAGTTTGTGATTTCATGTGTTTTTTAGAAGTCTTATTATATATTATCAGCCTCAGTAGAGCCAAGCTATTGAAATTTTATACTAATATACAAGTCTTGCAATACCTTTTAGGCCTCTGTTTTATGTCCGTTGTAAAATCTTCAAATCTTGCAAAAATATTTCTGTATGAGAGGGAGGACACATTTATTTTTGCTTTTTATTACAATGGCGTAAAAATTTTAATTTTAATAATGTGTGTAGGTATATATATTTTTTGTTTAAAGGATCGTAATTTTTAATTACACGAGCGTAGTTATCTAAAATTACTCTAAAGTAAGTAACGTTAGAAATCGCTAAAAATGTCATATAGATTTACCAGAACTATTAAGTTTCTGTGTAATATTGAAAGCGACTACTGTTTAGTTAGATGCAAAATATATGTTAATTTAAAACTGGAAGGAATAAGACAATTTTGAAAAACAAAACAAAGCAATGAAGGAAGAATAATAGACAAAGGAAAATATAGGAAAGACTTGAAAGAGAAATTAAAATTATAATATATACGAGCAAGATAGCCCAGAAAAAAAGATGTGAGAACATAACAAAGGCAATAGATAATGCCTCTAGTGAAATAAGGGAAGTGAAAAGAAAAAAGAAAGCAAAGCAAGTAAAGAAATTACCAACATGATGGAAAGACGACGAAAAATGGCTTAAACTTCTATGACACGTAGCAAGCTTAACAGAATTTAATCGACAACAAAAAAATATTTAAAAATATGAGATAAAAAGGAAATAATAAAATTTTAGAAAGATCAGAATAATTTTGTAAATAACAGTAGGACTCAAAATTGACAAAGCAGAACGAGTTCAATGATAGAAAAATTATAAACGTAAATTTGCAAAAAATCCCAGAAATAGAAAAGTTTGCATTAGATAACGCATTAAAAACTACTACAGAAAATATTAAAATAAGGCGGAAAATCGCTTTTGCAACAATTAAAAATGCTTTTTAATATATGTATGCGAGTAGAAAGAATACCTTTAAATTGGAATGACGCAGTTGTAGGCCTTTTACATAAAGAAGATATAAAATCGAGCTCGAAAACTATAGATCAATTATTTTCTTATCGCAACGTTATTTACAAAAATCCTCACAAACAAATGGACCAATACAAGACCGGATTTAGAACGGACTTCGGAATAAACGATAATTTCCAGGTAGTAAAAAAACTTAATGAAAAAGGTTAAAGAAGAGAACATGTCTGCCTTTCACAGACTATGGGAAAGCGATTGACTTGCTTGAACTGTACATCATCTTGAATTTGCTACAAAATAGCCGCATAGATCGTAGATACACGAATTTGATTGGAAGTATTTATCAAAATACAAAATTAATGGTTGATATACACGCGGAAACAAAACAAATAAGAATGAAAGAAGAAACAAGATGAGAAGGCGCTATCGCTCCTAAATTATTTTCTTTGCGTTTGGACGATATACAGAGCGTCCCGAAAAGGGGTTTACACTGTTTGAACTTTAATAACTCGAATAAAAATAACAAAAATATGATTTTCTAAATCACAAAGATGTTCAAAATATGATGATCCAATGTTACGGATGTTCAAAATGTCCTCAATCGGCAGAAATAAATTGTGTGGAACGCTGTGAAACAGATCGATAAACATGTGATATGGTATCCATAAGAATGGATTCACAGGCAGTCACAATCGCTTTTCTCATGGTACGTGGATTTGTGGCGTAGACAGTGTTCTTTAGAGTTTTCACAGAAAGAAGTCTAACGGCGTTAGATCTCGAGATCTGGGTGGATACTAGACACTTCCTCGTCGGCTTATTCATCTCTCAACAAATGTTTAATCCAGGAATTGCCGCAGGTCTCGATGGTAATGTGGCGGTGCGCCGTCTTGTTGAAAAAACAATCTTTACCTAGGTAGAGTTTGTAAACAGTTGGGACAATTGCTTCCCGCAAAAATTAAGGCACACAGCATCTGTCATAGTTCTTTCAAAAAAGAGCGGCCCTACAAATTATCTGACAGACATACCACACCACACTGATAACCCAGGAAGATTAACAGCTCCTTCTTCCATAACAGTGAAATTTTCTCTTGCCCAGTATCAGTTGCCTCATCAGACCAAATAACCAAATTAGTCAACTGTTTATTATCACAAATCAATTGTGGTTTGGACTAGACAGATCGCTCTATAATTCGCACACTTTGTTGTTCTTCCTTTTTGTGTATTGGTATAATTAAGTTGATTTCCCAATCTGTAGAAATCTTTTTCTGTTTCCAGGTTCATTTAATATTTCCCATAGCCACTTCTTTCCATATTTTCCTAGACATTTTACCATTTCCAGTGTTGTTTTATCCCCCTCAGTTGCTTTTTGTTTTTTTGTTTTATCGCTTCCTGTAGCTCTTCTTTTAAAATTTCTGGTACTTTTATTATGTCCTCTATTTCATCGTTTTCATCTCTTGTTACGGTTCCGAATTTCTCTTTATAAAACTCTTTTCCAGTGTGCAATATTTTCGTAGTTTTTCGCTGTTTCTATCCCTTTGCTTTTCATGGTGTTTATATGCCATGCCCCTATACCTACTTCTTTTTTAATATTTTTACTTGTTTCTTCTTCTTTTACGTTTGTTTTTCCTTTATGTCCTTTTTTTGCCTATTGTCAACATATATTTGTTCGATAAATCCGTTTTGGACGAACTCTTGTCGCTTTATTTCGTTTTAAGTTTTTTATTATGTCATCATATTCTTCTCTTGAAGGTTTAAAATCTTCGTCTATTTCTTTATTATTATATTCCTTTTCCTCCTGTTTGAACTAATTTTCTCTTTTGTGTTTATTTCATGATTCTTTAAAGTGCTTTTCCCACAAATCACTTTCAATGTATGCAGTTGCAATTTTTATATTTTGCTACTTTATTATTTGACATATCTTGGTATTTTTTTAGTCCACTCTCTTTTCTTATACATTATCGATACGTTTTTAAATACTTAAAAGGGTATAACGGATCGGTTTCTCTATTCCGAAATTGTGGATCCACAAAATTCTGATAATAATAAAATTTGTTTTTATTGCTTCTTTATCTAATATTCAAATCTTAAATATTTGTTGTGTAGCGTTTCTAAATATGCTACATTTATTTTCGCGACTACTACATTGTTAGAAATGCAATTTCTGCAAACTCACCGTTGTGGGTTTTACTGACGATATTGACTTCGGCAGTAAACATCGAAAACATTACGCGCAATACGAGGTAGCAATCGATATGCAAATCAAAGTGCTCCTAACAGGTACATAATTGAATAATCTGCCGCAATTTAATAGTGCCGTGCCGCATATGAATCTAGGGTGTGGATAATAACATATTCATACCAGAAAAAGGGTGTGCGACACTTGCACGAATACCAAACCGAACAATGATAAATTGTTTTCGACAAAACGATCCGTTCCGCAAAACAGCTCCCTTCAGATCCAATTCCGGCCGCGTGGCGGGAGGGGCGGTTTTTGTTCCGAATATAATTCCAATTTAGATTAAGATTCATTATCATTCGTTTAGTTCGCGGAGGTTCCGTGATAAAAGATTTGCGTGTACATAGACGGTGGAAACGTTTTTTATGGAAATTGCGGCCGAAACTTTGCATATTCAGCGTGTCATAATGAAAATGTATTTAGATTTCTGCACATAATATACCAGGCCCGGCGAGCAGGAGGCGCCCATCCGGCGCGGATAAATATTTATTCTTCCACTAAGCCTAGTGCGCCTTATTTGGGACTCGCCGAGTTTGTTTCAATGTTTAATAAGGCATTGATGTTCGTTAAGCCCTCATAAAGACGAGATAAATAATTAAGGAGCAGCGTTCGTGCCAATGCATACACAAATTTATTAAGTTACAAACGCTTTGTTCTGCTGTTTGTACAAACTCCTTTGAATCCATGGCAAGGGGTAATTCAACGGAATAAACGTTCACTTAAAGGCTTTAGATTGAAAATTTAAGACTAGCTGGATGCACTACAGCGCCATACATTATTCGTAGTAGCTTCAGGTGGAATTCTAAAAAAGACGGGATACCACTTTATCGTGCGCTTTTTACTCGATTTGTGGACGACTATTGTTTAAGTGTAGTGCAAATCCAATTGATAATTAATAATGAAATAAATTTTCAACTAAACCTTTTGCGTTTTTATATTTCTCCCAAATGTTTTATAGATAATTGGTAAAATAAATTAAAATAATTTTGATGTTTAAAGTTGTCACACGAGAAGTATTAAAAAACAAAATGACCAGTGGTGTACAAATTAAACAAAAAGAGAGAAGAAAGCGAGGATTAAGCGTGGTAAAAAATCAAACAAGTCATACTAGTAACCTTAGCCGTTCAAATTTAGTCCAGCAAGTTGTATTTCATAATAAGTGCAAAGAAATTTGAAGCGGTGCTTCTGTGCCACTACCCACAACGATCCGAAATGAGTTTTAAAGCAGTCTGAATGTAGACAAAGCAATACCAGGGAACAAATGCTTTAAATAAATTGGCCAAACGAAGAAAGAGAAGATAGAGCGCTGGTATGACGAGTTAAAAAAAATTTAACACCGTCAACCTGGCTAAGACTTTCCTGAAAAAGTAGTGAAATCGGTGCTTACTAAAAGCGTTTGTAAAAACATTTTGAAAAAAAATTGAACAATGTGTTATTTACTATCAAGAAGTCTTTTTAGATTTGGTTTTCTCTGAAATGTGGGAAGAATCTACTCCAACACTGTACGATGCAAAATAATTGCCATGTGATACTGGAAAAAGATGATTAGATACTACTAAATTAAGACCCAATTATGATTTGCGTGCACCGAACGCTCTTGTAGGACTAATTGTATTTAAAAAAAATAGAGAATAATGTAGAAGACTTAAGGAGTTGGATAATAACATTATCTAGGTTAATAATAAATTTAATATTGCATAAGACTTTTTCAATTAACGTACGTTTTTGAATTTACAACTAAATATGCAAGAAATTCACATAAATATTTGCATTATTCACCAAAATGTGTGATTAAATGTCATATCTAGGTTTTATTCTATTTTGGTGTAGGTGTCTGGTAGTTTACGAGTTATAGGGAAGTTTGAAAGACCAGGAATTTTATTTTGACCACTGGGACGGTATGTCGGCTTTTCCGTTAGGTAGAAGGTGGTTGAAGTTGTGCAATATTACGACTTTTAGCAGATTTTTTCTTTTTATAGTAAGTGGTCTGGAGTTTCATTTGGTTTGCTTGGTCTTTTCAGGTAAGATTCTATGCTTTGAGGAAAACCTAATAATTCTTTTTATCGGTTAGATCTTAATTTCTGATTATTATAACACACTAACTAAAGATGGCTAGCAATGTTAGTAGTAATTTGGGATGTTAAATACAGTTTTACGTGTAAAATGAATTTTGAAGATGAGTATGGTGTTCTATTGAATTGACGTGAAGAAGTTTAATTAGCTAAAAGTTGTAATTGATCAACTTGTTACAATTTCAGCTGGCTAAGCATACATTTATGCCCATAGTTTCATGATTTATTTTTTTGACTAATTTATTGATTAAACAGTTGTTTATCTGAGTATTTTTTGATTGGGCAATTATTTATTTCCTTTTTAGCATTCGTTAGATCATTATACGCGGGACAACTTTTGTAATATGTCGGGTGGTTATCATTGCACAAAGCACAACTAAACTTTAGTTTCTTGAGTTTGGTAGTTGAAAGTTTCTCACATTTAATTCAGCTGAAAGAATTTGTATGATAAATGTTTTGGTATTAGCGCAAGATTAACGGAATATGCACTGTACGTGTTCGCGCCAATCTCCTAATTATATTTATTTTTTGAAATTTTAAATTAGGGCCGGCTATAATTTGATTCCCTCTCATATATGTGAAATATGTTTTATCGGCCCAAGTGACTGCAAGCGCGCGTGGCGATTAAGGCCGCGAGCCGCGCTCGTTAATTGGCTTTTAGCACTTGCTTTCGTTTAGTTCGCGCGACATTAAGTCTTTGCTTTATTCATTTTAAACTGGCCATTTCAATTAAGTTAAGTTCACGCGACTTTATACTTTTGCTTTATTAAAACCTGCATTTCGCATTTTTGTTCGTGGCATTACGCGTTTGCCTTTGTTCGCGCTTTTGCATTTGGCATTTTTTCGCTGTGCTCGCGCCGACAAATGATCAGCTCGACGAGGGAACCTTTACACCAGGAAGACGCCCCCGTTTCGTCTGCTGTGAAGATTGGGGTAACTTGTCCTAATTTTTATCCATATCCTTCTCCTTTTTTTCTGGAAGCCCCAGGACCAACAGCAGGGAACCGATATCTGCGGGAAGCGCCGTTTCTGCGGGAAGCGCCGTTTCCACAGGTTAGTGTTTTTTAATTTTAGAGTTGTTTGAAGTTCTCTATTCAAAATTCAAAATTCAAAATTCAAAATTACCTATACAGCCCACTTATTCCGGCCATACCAGTACGATATTATTATTCTTTCTTCGGGACTGTTTTTCTAGTTGCCTAAGTATTAAAAATTAAATTTTTCTGTATTGTTAGGTTTCCGGGCACTTTTTCGTCCTCGTTTATCTAGGCTTTAAGAAATTGTACAAAGCTGAAATATAAGTATATGATTACCCAGTCACAGACGGCAACATACCTAAATTGACTTTATCCATCTCCAGCTATTATCGAGAAATTTGAAAAATTCAATTTGGGAAAAAGCCGTTTTCTGCATTTTTTATCCCACGGTCACATAGAATTTTTCCATGTCTAATCAATACTCCCACATCAAAGGGGGATGTTTATTCTACAAGTTTCTGAACTTGGATTATTTCTGGGATTTTTTTCAGGCTCACGCAGAAGCTCAAAGTTTAAGAACATTTTTGCGGTACCGCACATAACCGTAATAACGAAAGGTTTTCAGCATCGATGTTGGTGCATGTGAAGTATTTTTGGATGCCAAAGAGGTCCTGTGAAGGATTTGGCTCAAATCCTGAAAATCCGGTTTTCTACGTCATCAATCTCCGAGTAGCCGTAGACATTCAGTCCTTGCAGATAGCTCAAATCTGAGTGCAGAAATAGAATCTTTCTTCACTAATCACCCTAGAAACCATCTTATACTGTTGTGCTACTTTTTAACGACTTTATTTTCTCAACCATGTCAGCAGAGACAATTGTGTAAGTAATTTGGTGACGGTTTTCCGACGAATTGGGAGGAATCCAGCAATTCAGAAAGCGCCAATACAATGCAAAAAGTTTCAAATACTACTACAGCTTCAATTGCTCTTGATTCATTTGAAAGACGTACATTCACCAAAAGCCCCCGCAGATAAAAGTGTCGCTGAAAACGTATCAACAGTGATAGAACAATAAAACAACGTTATAAAGGAAATGAAGGATAGAAAAATCGAATTTTATGCTTTATTTTGCTGCATCTGAGTATGAGAATAACTATAGGTCTCCTTAGTGACGGTAGCCTTCTCTTTGCAAAATACCAAATAGCGATTCCATCGAAATCCATTGCCATATAATCAATATCCTTTTCACCCCGTTCCCTTGGCTCGTTGAGCAGTCTCCTAGCCTAGCCAACTTGCTTTTAGGTAGGGGTTGTTAGAGACGTATCCAACTTTTATCTATGGCGAGGGTCCGCCTCAATAACTGAGGTCGACAGTTGTACCGAAGGAGATTATCATGGCATAATGTCGATTTGAGCATGCCTTTGTTTTTCAAATTTTTGACCAAACACAAATTCTTAGTCAAAATTCTTTAAATATTAGTTGTTGGGAACATCAGCGTGGATGGCCAGCTCGGCAACTGACCATGATCTTACTTCAGTCAAGTTTCACCTCGCTAAGTCAAGTAGTTCATGAGCAAAGTCATAATTTGCGACTCTACTAATATGTGCCCAATTTTTATTTTCTCTAAGGATCATTATTACGTTTTGTATAATTATCTTATTACTAACAGTTTGCAATGATAAAAAATTGATGACATTTTATTTGTTGTTAAAGAAAATATTTCATTAGTTTAGGTTTGTCAGGATAGTGGATATTAACGACGTTTGAGTTCTTGAGTACGATCAAGCAAACAAGCCACTCAAAAGCGAAAGATGCGACCTCGGCGCAACGGCAAAGGCGCCCTTTCAACGCAAGTCGCGGCGCGGGCGCAGCAATTAATAAGGAGCCCATAATTTTGATTCTTCGAAAGCAGCAATTGCCGATTCATGCCCCGACCATTAATTATTTACCGGCGCCCGCGCTCTTTTCCATCACCGCGCCATTGTAGCGTTGTAAACGATTCACTCGGTTAATAAAGAAAGAATGCCCGGCTGACAGGAAGGAGCTCGGAATTTATGTCTTGTGCAACTTGATATCCGCAACTATCGTAAAAGCAAATGCGGGATTAAGCCGCGAATTATGCTGTCAAGATGCACCCTTTATTTTTATTACACATAATCCCCTCTAAGCGCGTCGACTCATTCAGCTATTGTTTGTTTGCATTTTATTCGAATTTCGGCAGGCTTGCCCTAATTAAAAACTTTTCTGTAGACTTAAAATCTGTAAAAAATTAGTTTAGGTTTTTTCCTATTAATTGGTTTACTAAAGCAGCAACTTTCATTTCCAATTAAAAAAAAATTAGTGCGATATTTATAGGGTGTTTACGATATTATTATGTATACATTTACGTTGGACAAAAGGTTTTCACCGCGATACGGTTTAAAACTATTACAATACGTACAATACGTTAGTTTGTTTAAATATGCATAAAAGGTGTCAAAATTGTCACATATAGAATATAATAGATTCAGTGTATTGTAGATCATAATAAGGCAAAGAATTAAATATTAAATTTAAAATTCAATTACATTCAAAAAATATTTTATGTAGTTTACTGCGTTTGTCAAACGCTTGCGTAATATGAACAAATAAACATATAAAAGCAATACGATAGGTTAAATTTAGATAGCAGTGGAAGCTTAGCAATGTAAAACAACAAAATGGATATTTTAAAGGCAATAAACCAAGAAATCCTTACAAATGGAGTAACGACAGCTATATATAAACGAAATCTATACAAGAATGATTGAAAAACAAGAAAATATTAATACTGGGATGCAATAAAGACGCAAAAAAATTATTTTTGAATTAGCTGATTTCCACACAACCCTGGAGGTACAACTATGTTGTGCGTTTTTTTTTAAGTGCTGTCCCTAGTAGGGCTAATGCACTTTTGGAAAGGAACAAGTGGAGTAATTTGGAGAAGGAGTAAACAAGACCAATCGATTGTTTCTATATAGCCACTAGGCAACCATTTCAGCACTGCTTATACCTAACCCTTTGAGAACATCGACCTCCTTTGTAGAGAGGGATTACAAACGTTCAGGGTTGATGTTGATACACTCCCACGCAAGTGGTACCGATCGTGAAGAGACGGTCGATCGACCAATCAAAGTCTAAATTGCAGGAATCGGGGTGCAGGTAAGAGAACGGTTATCAAAAATTATGATTGTATAAATATATGAGTATGACGACTTCGGCGTTAAGAACTCTTTGCAGAGAAAGAGTTAATGCGACTAATTTAGTCCCCACACTATTTCTGTTCTGTATATATCTAAATCGGAGTGAATATAAAATTTCTTTATAAAGAGGAATTACAAACGTTTACGATCAATATACTACCACGCGAATTGTACAGGTGAAACGATTGATCAAATGGTCGAGATGGGGAAAAATACTTTTCAAACAACAAGATTTCTATGGTGCAGTAAATTATCCGCGTAGTAGAATTGGGTGGTAGACAGTAAACCGACCATTTCGGGCCAATTGATTAAAACTTAAAAATAAAAAACCCTAATTATGAAAACCGAGTCGTTTTGTCGTTTTTTTGCAGTAATTAGATTTCCGAACTGATTATACCTAACCCCTAGCTAACATTGATCTGTTTTGCAAAGAAGGATTAGAGCATTCAGGGATTACTTATCTTGGCGAAAAGGAACTACTAACTGATGCAGTTTCAAAAGTGCGAATATGAAACAGCTTTTGAATCCAAAAAGGTTTCGTTAATGCAAAAATTCTGCGCGTAGTAATAGAATTGGATTGTAGATACGAGATCGGTCACTTCGAGCCGACCAATACGAATTTTAGGCAAAAACTGCTAATTATGTAGAAAAGGATAACAGGACCGGTCAATTGGTTCTTTTACAGCCATATAAGGATCGATTCACTTCCACAGAGTGATAACTGTTTCGAAAGACAAGTCGACCACCTAATGCAGGTCCAAATAGAGAACTTTCGAAAAAAGTTTTTGATAAATGCAATGAATTATTGCGTAATAACATTGGGATGTAGATATTAAAACGGCCAATTCAAACAGATTAATTCGAATTTGGAGCTGAAAGCTCCTAGCCATGTAGAAAAGGATAACAGGACCAATCAACCGGTTCTTTAACGTCCACTAGGAGACCGTACTACTGCACTGCTTATACCTAACCCTTAGCGAACGTCGACCTCTTTTGCAGAGAGGGATTGAAATTGGGTTATGGAATAATGAAGCGTCCAGTTTGGGTCGATTTATTCGAGTTTGAAGTTACAAGCTACAAATTACATAGAAATAGATAAGAAAATCGATTTGTTGGTTATTTTACAGCCACTGAGAGAATATTTCAGTGGTGCTTCTACCTAACCCTTAGTTGACTTTAATCTCTTTTGCAAAGGGTAAAATTATTTAGGTTGTCGTGGAGAGACGGTCGATCAACTGACAGAGGTCCAGAAGGAAAAATATGAAACGATATTTGGAATCCAGAAAGTGTTTTATTGATGCAGTGAATTATGCGCATACTAAAATTGATTTGCATATGATAGACCAGTTAATTTAATCCGATCGATTTGAATTTGGAACTAAAAACCGCTCGTACCTATATAAAAAAAGAAAATGGGACCGATTGGTTGATTATTTTACAGCTTTTGGTAGATCATTTATGCACTGCCTATGCTTAACTCTCAACGAACATCGACCTATTTTGTAAAAAAAAACTACAAAACGTTTAGTGTTAATACACACTCACTTGTTTGGTACTTGTCTTAACGAAATGGCTAACTAAATAATAAAAGTTTAAATGAAAGAATGTGAGACAAACTTCAGAATACAAAAACCGTTTCGATAATGTAATGAATTATGTTTTAATAAAATTACGTTTTAGAAAAGGTGTCCCAAAATTAACGCAAGATTTGAATTAAATAGAAAACACAGCTTTTAGTCTTTTGATTGTAGTTTTTTTATTGAATCAAAGTACATAGGATAGGGTTATTTATGGAATAACACATCGGGCAAATGGCCTCCACGGCTTTGCATACACATACGCACTTGTTTGTAGAAATTTTCCATGACCATTCTGCATAAATGTGGCTGAATTTCGTTGATGCAACGTTGAATCTCATCCTTTAATGCACGCGTGGTTGTGGGCTTGTTGACATAGACCTATGATTTTAAATAACCCCATAAAAAGAAATCTAATGGTGTTAAATCACACGATCTAGGGGGCCAATTCTGATCACCGAAACGAGAGAGTACACGACCTGGAAATGTCTCATGCAGTAATTGAAGTGTTTCACGGGCTGTATAGTATGTGGCACCGTCTTGTTGAAATCACATATTGGCCACATCAATATCATCCAATTTCCGCAAAAAGAACTGTGTTATCATGTCGTGATATCGAGCACCAGTAACAGTCACTGCTAGACCAGCCTCATTTTCAAAAATGTATGGTCCAATTATGCCTCCAGCCCAAAATCCACACCAAACAGTGACACGTTGTGGATGCATTTGTTTTTCGACAATCACATGTGGGTTCTCAGAACCCCAAAAGCGGCAATTTTGGCGATTAACAAACCCATAAATGTGAAAATGTGCTTCGTCGCTTAGGATGATTTTGCTCGAAAAATCAGCATCCATTTGTTGATGCTCAATAATCCATTCAACAAACTCTTTTCGCTGTGCATGGTCATTAGGCTTCAGTTGTTGTGTTAATTGAATTTTGTAAACATGGAGACACAGATCTTTAGTGAGTATACGCTGTAGAGAGCTTCTTGAAATTTGCAATTCTTGTCCACGACGCCGAATTGAGGTTCTTGGATTGTCACCGACACTTTCACGCACTGCTTCGATGTCGACATTTGAAAGGCTTGTTTTTGGACGACCAGTGTGTTTGGCGTCTCCAACGGATCCTGTCCTCGGAATTTTTCAATTAATCTCTTCACAGTTGACGAAATTAAAACACCATTCCGACCATATTTTGTATGAAATTTTCGAACAGCGGCCACAAAGCTTTCATTATTTTTGAAATATTGTTCAATATTGAAGACACGTTGTGCTATCGTGTAACGCTCCATTTTTACTAACCCTAAAGTGTCAGCTGTTGATTTGTTTTTGTTTTAGGGTTGTCAACACTTTACTGTATAAATGGCAGCAAATTTAAATCTTGAGTTAATTCTGTGACACTCTTTATAACGAAATAATTCGTCTAGCCATTGGGTACCGCTTATAACCGCGCCGCTTTAAATACTGCACTATGTTATGCAAGATAACTTAGCATAAACAGCGTAAAAACTTTTATAATTGTTTTGTGTCTATCCACATTTTTGGATATTATATTTGATAAAAACCTTTTGTAAGTAACCCATGCATATTTGTGTAGCGCTACACAATTACGAATCATTATTGCAAATTATTTCGAAACATGCTTTTCAACAGAGTCAATTACAAAAGAACTATTCGTTCTAAAATTATGGAAATAATTTGCAATTGACATATTCAGCTTAATTCATGCATCCCCATTGTTAGCATAAAAATAAAAAAGACTCACCGATTGATAAAAATTTGAGCGATACTGCATTTACCTAAAGCCATACCAAACATTAATTTTTCTAATAGAACGTGAATAAGGGTGTTTACTTACCATTTCCATAACCAGGGTGCGCATGAAAACACTCAATCCTCTGGTGGTTAAAAGATGTTTTCCAAGCTGGCAACGGCGTAAAATTAACGTCTCGTGCGAAACAGCAAAGTCTTTGTACAAAATTGCTCTTATTGTTTAGTTAAAAATAATTCGCGTCCGCTCGCGCGAGCTGATATCGACGACTGGCAGAAAATCTGCCGTACAGCTAACTGATATAAAATGTTAAGTTGGCTTTCTTGCAAACAGAACCAAGGGTATCGTATAGTAAAAACTACACCTTTGTTATCGCCCAGGTAACGATTGACTAACAGTTTTTGCTTTGATAACATTATATAGGTATTATATATAGAGTGTTTATTTTTGAAGTTTTAACTATTTATTTGACTATAGAAATTAGAAAAATGGCGTCCTGCATTAACTACGAACTACCGAAAATTTGCTCGATATTCTAACTTCAAACCTGTCTCTGCGGCTAAAGAAATGACAAAAGACCGCGGGTTATTCGTGGCTTACTTTTAAATTTCCTTTGTCAGATTTATATTTTGCCCGCGGTTTCAAATTTAAAAATTGGTTCTTTATTAGAGCTCAGATTCAACCTAAGGCAAACATAGGATTTTAATTATATATTTTTTTATTTTTACCAAATCTACCAGGGTAGATGAGCCAAAATATTTTCTAGTAATTTGCAAACTGCATATTTTAAGGTACACAACAGCGAAAAGGGCGTCACCTTGACAGAACAAACATGACCAGCCATAGACGCTATTTCAAATGCAACCTTAATTATGGTGCAAATACAACATTGTAAACACTCTGTATAAAATGCGCTTTGTTTTTGTTTGCTTAAAATTTTGCTTTTTCCATTTTATGTAACGATGAAAGGCCGAGGACACAGGATAATCAGACGGTCCTATCATACTTTACGCCGCAACAAAAAGTGTAGGTCGATCTTTTTTTTATAAAGTCCCATTTTATTTGCAAACTGTAAGAATACATTTAGCAAATTAATTGACAATTACAGCTATGACATGCAAAAGAGTGCTCAGTAGCACTCTTCCATATATAAAAGTTTTTAGACCTAGTCTGACTGATGGGAAAATAACTTAGAAGCTAAACTTACATCTAAACTAAAACTAACTTACTTAAATGCAATTAAAATCTATTTGGTAAATCATTGGTCGTAAACCTTCTAGGCCTTCTGTGGTTTAATGGCTGATTCATAAGATTTGTTACCAAATCGTTTGGGTGCACGCTGAGTCGAGATTTGTATTTTGTGCTATAATTGCGAATTTCTTCCTTGACCGTTAAGATCTGCAGATCGTGCGTAATTGTTGCGTTTGTCACATACCACGGTGCGTCAACCATCATGCGGAGCACTTTGGATTGGAAGACCTTGTACTTGATTTCTAATATGCACTAAGGCATCTAGCAGAGAAAGCAGATAGCATCATTAAGAATTCCTTATTACTATTATTTATTAAATAATTACCAATCATTTAGGCAACGCTTTCATTCCCCCGTAGCTCGCCTGCAACTCTCATACTCCTCGTCAAAAATTACAAATAAATTGATTGTTTATATAAAACATTTATTTGTTATTTAGTTAGTAATATTTCAACACGTATGTTCATATGGATGGTAACTAAATTTGAAATGACATCATATATACTGCAGGGCTAATCTTGACGATTCCAAAATGACATTTTCTATGTTACCTTATTGTCCTTAGATTAAAATCTATCAAAACCAAATACAATATGTTGCAAGTTTGTTTTATACAGTTTGCTTCAAAAGTATATGGGAAAAAATTAATAAAAGATTTATTTCGTAATTCTTTAATGCACAGTTACATGTGGTTGGGAACTAAAATTAAAATAACGTCTCTATTCCAGACTAAGCTTTGTGACATCAAAATCATGTTTGACATGTCACATTTATGACGCTTTTGCTAAGGAAACTGTTAAAACAAAGTACAAGATAAAACGAATTTGTTTAACGTGAATGGAAGAAAAATAAAATTAAACAATAATTTAAATAGTAATTTTTAATGCATATTCCTGTAAAGTAAGTTAAAAAATAAGGAAGTAAAAATAAAGGTGGAATTTGAGATAATTCAAAAAATATTTTGTGTAGCTTACTGCTTTAATTACGTCGGTCTCTTGATAACTAAAATGACAAACGGCTATGATTCACCAACCGAATAAAAAATACACAGATAACATCGACTTATGAAAATCAAAAAAAGCAAGCGCAAAAAATACAGAAGAATATTGCTAACAAGTACACGTAATATATTCATTCTATTTCAAATCGCACAGAAAAAAATATAAAGGCACAAAAGCTTACATTACGGTACTGCAACAAAAGTTTTGAGGATCGCTAAAAATTGTAAATAATAAAACAACAATGATTATAGTAGTGTAAAGCTAAAACTTATATATAAACCAAATATCAAGAGTGACAATAGGAAACAAGCTATGGAAGGCTTTAAAATAAGTAAGGGATTGCAAGAATCCACAGTAACAACTACACTATTTAAAATATATGTGGACAAAGCACTAGAAGTGTGAAGAAATAAATGTAGAGAGGTAGAAGTTCCTATAGCATAAGTTCAAAACGACATGCAATACACGATACAAAAATTAGTTGAAGAGTGCTAATAATAGGAGCTGGTAATATACTTGATAATATGACGAAAAATTGGAGATCTAAAAATAGAAAATGGGACAATAATAATATGTAACTATTACACATATCCGGGACTACATATAAATAAGAACGAAATGTCCTATGAGTGAATAAATATAACAATAAAAAGAAAATAAACTATGAGAGTAGCTAATTTCGTACTGTAGGATAGAAGTTTAAGTAGAGAAAGAAAAATACAAATATATAACAGTACCGTAAAATGTTCAACGATATAAGAGGCAGGATTAAGAAAATTAACGTAAAAATAAGTGAAGAACATTGGAAATGGATTACTTGAAGCAAATAACATGAAATGAGAAGAAAACATAGTGGCAGATGTAAAAAGATACAATTGGGATGTTATCGACATGTTTAAAAAACGAACAAAACACGGATTCCTAAAAAAAGCAATAGAACGGATACTCTGAGATAAGAGAAAACAGGAATGTTTAGGGAAAAACTGGAGGAAAAACATAGAAAAAATAATGGAAGAAAGCTAGCGGTATGAAAAAAGCAGAATAGAGAAGCAAAGCGGAAGAAGAAGAAGAAGAAAACAGCAAAGTAATATTAGCAACTAGAATCTAAAGACTGCCAAAAATATACTTTTCAATTATAAGTGTGTACGGAAAACACGCTAGTAACATTGAAAATGGTTTAAAATTAAAAGAGCTAATATATATTTTTTTAATTTTTATATAATATAATGCTATAATCAAGTTTTAGACTAATAAGTAACTTATTTCTAATCCTACTTTACTAAAAAAAAATCTTAGTTACTAAGAGTCACCCATTGCTGTCTTCTTAGCCAAGCCTAACTTCTAAACCACTTTTTTCACGCGCTTAACACAATTCTCTGCTTTAACACTAACAATTTACTGCACTACACTAACTCATGGGGTTTAGTCCTCTTGAGTCTTCTTAGCTGATTTGCATTATCCAGTAACTGGATGGCCTCGATGTTTCCATGTTGTAGAAGTCGTTCTTCATTTTTTTATATTTGACGTTTAGCTCTTCTTTTTTTTTCTTCACATGCGCTTTCCAGCGAAGTTTCGTATCTAACGTGAAACCGAGGTACTTTGCTGTATTAGGATACAGAGCCGTTTGTCCATTTATATTTATTGGTACGTGTTCTATCCTTTTATTTGTAAAATCTATGTGCACTGATTTACCTTCGTTAAGTTTGATTTTCCACTTCTTGGTCCATTTCTGGAACTTATTGATGGCATTTTGAAATTTGTTGGTTGTTTCTGTGTTATTTTCTCCCATTGTTAGTATGGCAGTATCATCCGCAAAAGTTGCCACAGTGTCATTTTCTGATTTCGGTATATCACTCCTGTATAGAAGGTAGAGTACCGGGCCCAGGACACTGCCTTGCGGTACTCCAGCTTTAATTACTTTGAGTTCAGAATAGTCGTCTCCTTGCTTGATTCTATAGAACCTATTTGTTAGATAGGATTTTAATATATCCGAATATTGTTTAGGTAGGATAGATTTTAATTTTCACTGCAAGCCTTCGTGCCACACCTTATCAAAGGCTTGCGCGACATCCAAGAAGACTGCAGAGCATACTTTTTGTTTCTTCTAGTGCTTTTTCTATGATATAGTAATTCTATGGACCTGGTCCACCGTTGAATGCCCACATCTGAACCCAAACTTCTGGTCTGGGATCATTTTCCTTCTCATTATAATCAGCTGCATTCTCTTAAGTAGCAATTTCTCGAATAATTTAGATATGACCGGTAATAATGATATCGGTCTATAGGAGGAAGCTATATGTGGAGGCTTACCTGGTTTTGGTACCATAACTATTTCCGCTACCTTCCACAATGAGGGTACATATTTGAGTCTAATTGCTGCATTAATTAGATGGATCAACTTTACGATCGCTTTCCTTGGTAATTTCCTCAGGATTTCACCTGTGATTAAGTCGTATCCTGGGGCCCTGTTAGGATTTATGTTATTTTTAATTTGTTTAATAACTTCTCCTGTCGTCACCGGTGTTATATTTTCTTCGTCCAATAGGATAGTTTCTTCCATTACTTCTTCTTCTTGCAGACCGTAGGGTTGGAAAATGCTCTCCAGATGAGCAGCAAAACATTCCGCTTTTTGCTCGTTGATCCTAGCCCAACTTCCATCTTCTTTTTTGATGGGTGGTATCTGCGCAATAGATCTCTTTAGCCTTTTTGTTGATTTCCATAAAAAATGATCTGTACTACGATCATTGGTTAAGTTAGTCAAAGAGTTAGCAATAGATTCCTCTTTTAGCTCTTTAATTTCTCTTGCCTCTTGTCTCTTGTCATATTGTGTTAGATTATTTAATATAGTTTTGTCTTGTCGGGTTCTGGTTTGAAACCACTTTCTTCTTGATTTTCTTTTTTCAGTTACTAGTTTCTTGATTTCTTCCGGGTAACAGCAGCCTCTTAGTCGTCTTTTAATATCTGGGGTGCACTCCCAAGCGCTTGTCTGGATATCTTTATCGAATTTTTCTAATTCATCATCCAATTCTTCTTCATTTCTAAGGGGCACGTCTAATTTTATTTTGTTGTCAAGTATTTGCTTAAAGCTTGTCCAATCTGTGTATTTATTAACTAATTTAGGATTATTTACTTTCTGCATTATATTTTCACTCGAAGTTAAAGTTATAGCTGAATGATCAGATAATAAGTCGTGACATTCATCTATCTGGATGTAGTTGGGTGACATATTTTTGACTATAAAGAAGTCAATCAGGTCAGGTACCTTGTTAGGGTCTGAGGGCTAGTATGTCGGCTTTCCCGTAGATATAAATATGCCTCCATATTCGCTGGTTGCTTTTAGCAGTTACCTACCCTTGGTGGTAATTGTTCTGGACCCCCAATGCGTGTGTTCTGCATTATAGTCTCATACTATAATAAATCTCCTACCTAGGTAGTTAAACAGGTTATTGTATTCATCTTTATGTATGGTTTTAACATAAAGAGGTGTTAAGATAAAATACTGAAAATGCAGTAAACAATTATTAAACAGAATTAATAAATTATGAGATAAAAATCAAAGTAGAGCCGAGATAGATTTGGACTGTTACTAGATCAAAATAATTTTAATAAATGAACATCAAAATTAAATGCACGTAGTTTAATTTAGAGAGCAGGCAAGCAAATAATATCAAAAACGAGTGTAAAAATGAAGTAAATAAATAAATAGCACACAAAACAATCCAAGAAAAATACATTAGAACAATTAATAACAAGGCACCGATAAGTTAGAAAAAAGGGGATGGTTTAATGCAATGAAGAAGAAGAAAGAAATAAATTTAAAAGAAGCAAGTTTCAAAGAAAAAGTAGAACATTCAGAGAATATATTGCGAAGAGAGTTTGAAAAATAAAGATAAGATTTTTTATCAAAAAGATAAAAAATAAGCTAGAAAAGCTGATATATAAAAACAAAAGAATCAAAATATAGCAAACGAGAAAAGGAAGAATATTTTGACGAGGTCCTGAATCAAAATAGTACGGGAACGCAGAGATGAATAGCAGTGCAGGTAGGAAATTAAACAATGGCTCAATATTTGCAGTTAAAGAGTTATAAATAGAACACTATGTAAAGAAAAGAAAAACGCATGCAATATTTGGTTTTAAAAGAGTCTATGATTTAGTACTGAGAGATTAAATTAGCAAAGAATTGAATTAAGAATAACGAATACAATTAAATTTTTCTATAAAGTAACAAAAAGATAAAAAAGCAATGGAAGTGAAGATGGATCTGCAAATTAATAAGAGGAAATCGGTATAATCTAAAGAGAAGGGGGAACAAAATTAGCTAAGAAGAAAATAACCTAGAATTGAGACTTTTATTTGAGTAGAATATGTCTCTATAACATATCCAAATCACTCCCGGTTTAAGGTTCTTGTTGAAATATCCAAGCTTTCTTAATAAGCATTATGCATCTAAGAAGCTTAACTGTTTTAAAAAAAACTGGTTTAAAATTTTCTTATGATACAATTTTGGTACAGCTAATGGTTTTAGTTTTTGTCACAGTAGTCCCTTTAACCATCTATGCACAGCTGTTTCTGGAGGTCATGGAAGCAAGCACAGAAAGCTTTACGCGGGATACTCCTCAGCACATTTTTATCACGTTTTCCTATAAACAACATTTTTCGTTTGCTTTATTTTGTTCCCCCGTCAATGTGTGTGGGACTATTTTTGCATTGAGTTTCCGTTTTTCTAAATCGTTGTGTAAAATTTAGCGACACATATCCCTATTCAATTTCAATTCTTTTGATATCGTGCGCACAGTAACACGACGATCTTCTTGCAATAACTGTCTCACGCGTTCCACATTTGCAGCAGTGTTGATTGGAAATCTACTTTAGGATCATCTTGCACTGTATCTTTGTCTTCCTGAAATATTTTCTGCAATTTAAAGACAGAACTTTCCTATATTGCCTCGTTACCATATGCTTGCTGTATCATATTTTATTAGGAATGTTCTCTAGCTTAATGTAGTCCTAATTCATCACGCCACTTGTATACCTTTCACCATCAAGTCGAACAGTGGGTTGCTAAACGCAGCTCTACCACCTAGTGAGTTTACAAGTCTATGGCTATTCAAAACATACATCAAGTAATTGAATAACACCCATTTCCCATATTGAGAATATTACAGATAAGGAATTTAAAAATAATACTTATAAAACTTCTCTTTTAAATGAATTTTGGAATCAAATTTTAATAGCTTTAGTGTGTTTAAACACGCCAATATTGATACTAAACAGATATTGTTTAAATAGAAAAAATTAAATAAAATTATTTTTATGTTTACAATTATGCAAATTGACGACCAATCTAATTGATTCGATAGCATTATGAAACATTTTATTTGGAATTATTGGTTACGGTCTTCTAATTTTCTCTTAGTGGTAATAGATTGTTGCTGGCTTTGTGCAGTAGATCTTAACCTTAATGTATTTTTTCTATGAAGGGTGAAGCCTGAGAAACATCCTCTTCAACCAATCAATTTGCTCAGAAAAATTGCATCGAATTAGGCCCTTATATCACAATGGTAGCGATAAAAATAAATATTTTATCAGCAAACAATGTTTCAACAGTTAATCATTGTAACCTCTGGTGAACTCAAACGGTAGTCCATAGTAATATGAGTATTTTGAGGGCTTCATTTTTTAATTTAAAAGTAGCCTTATCGCACAGACAATTTTAGATAGAAATCTCTTTTCATGCATGCTCAGGTACAATTTTAAATTATTGTTTGTAAGCCAATAAACACTGCATTTATTGCCATTTAAAGAGTGTATATACAGTTTTTTTAATAAAATCAAGTAGATTTTTTGCATTATCTTCTACATAAAGATTGTTTTAATTTATGATGAACAGAAACATCTTTTTCGTAATTAGTAGATTTGACTAGAATGTAGACTTCTTTAACACTCTCCTTGTACAGGCATCAGATATAAAATAAAGTAAATGGGTAAAAATTGGCTGCTCCTTAGCGTGAGAAAAAAAATGTAAGTTCTGTAAAGTGTTTTTGGAAAAGGAAAAGCGAGAACTTAAATTTACTATATGATTGTGTTGAAGTGACTTCGTTTTCGGCAGAAATTGGTGTTATAATGCCATTTGTATAACGATCGGAATAATCGTTTTCATCAAATTATGGACCTATTTAATACTTTATATAGAAATGCACGTACTAAATGGTAATTTGTCTATTTTGAAGTGGTTAGAATTCAAGAAAATGAGTAATTTATTTATTAATTAATGTAAGTTAATTTTAGTGGTTAATTGAATATTAAAGCTGGATTAAGTTGCGCGCAAAAATTATAATAAAAAAATAAACTGGAAATTAGAGGAAATGAAACTTCTTAAATCGAGAAATTATTACAATATGGATCTTAGAGCTAGCTGATAAATTAGTAGTGACATGTTCTCTAACTTATCTACTATTAAAACAACATAATTTTCATATAATAAACAGTTTACTCATTGATTGTTTAGGATTATCTCTTTATTTTCCATATTTTTTGAAAATATCTCCTGTGTTGTTAAATTTTGGTCTTATTAGATTTTTGCCTAACCTGTATATTGTAAGTAGAGATGTCTTATCATGTGTTTCTACTGCCATTTGAGTTTTGCGGTGTAGGCTATTGTAATAAGTTTAGTATTTACCTACAGTCAGTTTTTCTATTATTTAGAGCTCTTCTACCTTTCAGTAATAGCAATGAATATCAAATGTATTATTAAAATATACTATAAACCCTTTCATATTAAAGGTTCAGTAGTTACAAAGTGGTCTAAGGTACTACAGTCTTCTATAGGTTGATCTAAGTGAAATTTTCTTTTATTTTTGCAAAGTAAGGTTTTCATGAAAATGTTCCGTTTATTTAGTGTGATTCTTTCGTTTAAGCATTTTAATGGTTTTAATGATTTTACTAGCACTTTATCTTATTCTAGATTGTTATTGAATTCCATGGTTTTTGCCCATATGTTAATTTGGTAACCATTTTTTTGTTCTTATAGATTTTGATAGTAATTTTCAGTTGCTTTTCTTGGTCTTTTATCTCCTTTTTCTTTTAACTTTTAAAACTAACAATCAACAGCTTTTTAAACAGACTTTATATTGTTCTGTATTTCTCTCTATACCCTCTTGTTATTGTTTTACCTCGACTTAACAGTTTTCCATTTTCTCCAGAAAGTTCTGCAGATTTACTTCACCAGGCAGTTTACTAATGTTTCTTGTCGCTATTTTTCCCTTCTTTTAAGACCGCTGTTAAAACTACTTATTTGATTTAGATCTTTGTTATTCGGTTTTTGTTTTTATCTATTTTTTTAATTTTCATTTTTGGTATGTAGTATTTTTTCTAAATATTCTCGTTATGATTATTTTTTGTTTTATCATCTTGTTTATTTCTATCGGCTCATAAAGTTTTGTAATTACTTTGTACATTAATGTGGTTAACAATTAGAATTGTATTTGTTGACAGTATATAGTTTCTTTAGTTCTTTACTATTTCGTTTGGATTAACTTATGTAAGTTCTCTACTACGTTTATTATAGTATAAAATATTCATAATTTATGATCTTTGCTGTAGCCCGAAATTTATTAGGGCCTGATTGCTTAGTTAAATTTACTTATTTTAAATTAATAAAACAGGAAATGTATACGAGATGGATAAAAGAGAAAATGTGACTAGAACAATGGAAAAAGTAAAAAGGAAAATAGAAAATCTGCTGGAAAATGTAATATGACTTTAGAATTAATACAAGTTAGGAGGAGAACAAGTAACGGAAAGGATAAATAAAATATGTAATGCAGCTCTAAAATGAATGAGAACAAAACATAATAATACCATTAAATAAAAAAGAAAAGCACTAATTATTGAGAAAGGTATATGGCATTATTTTTAACATTAGCCGTGTTAAAAATATCTATGAAAGCTACAGAAAAGAAATTCTGATCAGAATTTTGCAGGACAATAAAGAAAGAAAAAACAACTTTTAGACTAAGAAGACGAATACAAAATACCATACACACTAATGAAATGATAATATGAAAAAAGCCAAACAGCTCTGTTCGGCATATCTAGATATAGGAGCTGCGTTTGACAGTACGTCTAGAAAAACACGTATAGAAAACAGTGGAAAAATATAGAAAACAAAAAATATATTATGAAATGCAGAGCTAAACGTCGAAAACCATTACTACGACAATTTTGAGCCTGCTGCTGTTTATCACAGCCATGAACAAATAATGGAAAAGCATTGAGTGCACAACGCAGTCTAATGTTAGTAACAGCAAATGGAGGCAATATTTATACAATAATTGTAAATGATTACAAAAAATGAAGGAAAATTGCAAAACGCAATAAATATAGAGGAAACAATACTAGAGTAGATAAGGTAAAAATAAATGGAGAGGCAGGCGTGTAAATAGCCGCTCTCGTGGATGCGGTGTTGGATACGATACCGATGCGGCTCGTAAGGACCAAAAAATGGAGAGGCAGGCGTGTAAATAGCCGCTCTCGTGGTGCGATGTGGAAAGGTAGTACGGCCCGTTTGGAACGGCAACCGAGAAGGCCCAAATCGTCCCTTAAACGGCCGTCGCGTAAGCGGATGGGGGCGGCTACCGATATCCACCAACGAATATTGCCAAATCGCTCACCTGAATCGGCTTCGGCTTCGGCTTCGTCGGCGATTCCCAAGTGGCCGCCTCTGCGTTGCGGATCGGGTTTCTGCGGATGGCGAGTTTCTTGCGGGTTGAGACACGACCAAGTTGGCAGAGCTGCGGTGCTTGAATGTATGCGGTGTTAAACACGACCAAGTTGGCCGAGTTGCGGTACGTGAATGTGCGGTGTTAAACACGACCAAGTTGGCCGAGTTGCGGTACTTGAATGTTGCCGGGCTTCGCGCCTGGCTTGGCGGCAGGTCTTTGCGGGCAATTTGCATTCGCCAGCACCTTTCCTATCAAAAGGTGCCGCCGACGGCGTATGCAGACTTGTCGGCCGTGCAAAAGCCCATATGCCGTTTTGTGTGCGATGGCAAAACGGGCAGACATCACAGCCGCCAGCATGCCGCCGCGAGATAAGCGGTTCAAGGGCGAAAAGGCCGCCACACCAATAAACATAAGCAAAAATAAAATGAAGAAGGTAAGCAATTGGAAAACGCCATAGAATAAATAAATAAAAAAGAAGAAATAGAAGAAGTAATAGCTATATGTATCTTGGAACCGTAATAAACAAAGAAAAAATAGACATAGATATACAAAACAGAGTGGGTAAAGCAAACTAGCTATAATACATAACAAGAACGGTGTAATACCGTAAAGGAAACTTTCCACAGCGGTGCGAAATCGTAACGGTCACTTCCAGTTGCCGTTAACCAATTTGGCTGAAAATCAATCCCATCAATGTGTGCATGCCAAGCTTGAAGTGAATCCGTGGATATATTAAATAGAAACCAAAGTTATCATATTTGTTCATATTTGTTCAATATTTCATATTAGTTCATATTTGGAAAGCATTCTCCTACATACTATTTATGTGAACAACGTCTATTATACTGTATAATTGTAGCAAAACATTCATTAATTTTTTCAATTCCAGTCACTATTGTTGCTGTAATCTCCATTATAGTTCTTAAGGCGTTAATTTGCTTTAACTTGAAGCACAATTTGGATTGCTAAATATTTAGTTAAGAATTTGGATCTGAAATCAATTTGTTTTTTGGTTGTTTGCTGCGACTTCATTATCGTTGTTGTTTTAGTCTTTACTGATTACACCTTAAAAGTTTGTTTAAATTGCGTTGGAAGTGTTTGCGTTTTCGAGAACACTTTAACGCCGTTGTGTATTTTCAAATCTAATTTGCGCTGCCTCGGTTGTCGCCTTTTCTACCTCATTAATAATTGAGTGTTATTTCTATTATAAATACGAACTAGTTGATAATAGAGTTTTTGCGCTTAATTGTTCTTCGAACAAACATTAGTGAGCTTACTGTTTAATTTGATATTCTTATTTATTTTCTTTATTGTTCATAACATTCTATAAAGCCCTGTATTGATATGGCAAATAACTGTCTTGTTTTTGCCTGAATCTTATCGACGATTTAGAATATTTTCTCTTTCAAAGAGGATTTGAATTTTGGGTGTAGAGCGAAGTTGTAAGTCGATAATTGTAGACTGTAGGATAGCGGAATTAAAATGATTGTACAGAAGGGCATGCTGAACATGTTAGATATTACGTTCCAGAACTGTAGTAATTTTTGTCATATAGTATTTTGCGATTAGGAAAGAAGATTAGGGTAGTTTGAACTAGAGGAACACTGCCCTCAATTGTAACCCAAATACGTTCACCATGTTCCGATATTCTGCTTGATACTCGTCTTCTAGAACGTGGATCACTTTCAACAGGTTCTCGGATACGAATTGACTCTATCGTGCTGTTTATTGTTCCTCCTAAATTCGTTACATCGTCCCTGAAAGTTTCTGAAACCATTCGGATTGCTTTTGCTTGGCAAATGTTCAATCTTCGCGCAAAATTTAATGCAGATCTGCTATTCTACTTTTTTAGTCATTTTAGTTGAAATGATCATATCCTACAAATGCTCACTTACCAACATTACAGTCCACTCATTGTCTTTTGGGTTGTTGCGATTGAAATTGTAATTTTTTTATATTATATGGATCAATATTTTTGGGATAAATTTTAAATTCTGTTTACCTGAAATAGCTTTGTGTAGCTCATGTTAATAAAAACATAAATATAACAGCCATAGTATTGACTAAATAGAACCAAGAAAAGTTAAATTAACTAATACTGTTTTAAATATTCAGACTGATTTTAAGAGATAAACCTGTCTGTAACTAAGTCAAGTAATGAAGCACGGGAACAGATGGAAAATGCTGTTTTCCTTTCTTGTCTTTATAATCTTATATCTCACTTAAGGTCCGTCGGCTGCTTCCCTTTCAGTCTTCTGTTAATTTATTTATGTAAAAGAGGTTGGAGTAGAGTATTGCCTTGGGAACTTTTTATGGTATTCATATATAGACCTCTGGATGAAAACTCTAGTTTGTGATATACCATAGAATATCATTTATTTTTTTGGACGATTTGTAAGTAATGGTAATGCTGGATTTACTAACACAGCTCCACAGTTTCATGCCACGTGGCTATATGGGCAAAATTATAGCTTAATATGTCAAAAAACTATTTTGAACTTTCACCTAGTAGCCAGTATGGTTCTCTCGTTTTTATTTAAATGTATTTTTTTTTTTATTGGAGTTTCTTCCAAATCAACTTGATATCAAGATGAATCCGTAAATAATTTACACTTGATGTTCTTGACATTTCCATATTATTAATAAAACTGCAGGGTCTTAAGATTTAGTTTCCTTAATTTTACCTTTCTTTTCTTGGAGTCATTACTCTACCTGAAAGAGATATTTCTTAAAGTTAGAACTTGCTACTATATAATCTTCGTGGATTTCCAAGAAAGCTACTTCATCTGCAAATGTTCTGGTTGTAGTGTAGCCAGCAGTTGGGAGATCAAATACGTAGATCGGTTACAGCATTTGCAGCAGGACATTACCCTGAGGGGTAGGTTTAAATTTAGATGTTGGATCATATTTATACTTGCTTCTAAAAGTCTGCCTTTAACCTAAAAAAGCTGCCGAACAATATGTTCTACTTCTACACCATGTACTATGCGATCGTTAATTTTTTGAGCGTACACCAAACTGATCTTTAGGATTATATGTAGTTGAAGATAATAAACTTATTGTTCTGTATGGGTTGATATTTGTTAATGCATTTTCAGGTTTTGAGATAAGAATAATTTTTGGCTTTTGTAACTCTTTAGGCCAATAACGTAGTCTTAGTAAAATGTAAAAATAGATTAGCAAAACTGATATTTTTTTTCTCTTTTATATATACTATTATTTGAGACAGATAGAGCATATTGTAACACTCAATTATTAACTGCAGGGTGTATTACAACTGATTGTTTTAATTAATGGTTGCTATAGTCCTTACTTAAATTAATATTTGTTTCAATGTTGAGCTGTTGGTAGTTTCGATTTTGAATGTTTTTATGTTCACTTTACAAAAGACTGCAGAAAAATACAAATGAGAAAAATTAATATTTTATTTGCATAAAATGATATTCAACCTGAAAAAAGGCTTTATATTCAAAGAGTATAACGTTGTAAAATTATCTATTTTGTAATTTCCTTTTACTTAAACGTTAAAGATCACACATATGTAAAGAATGCAAAAGACAGTGACTAATCTATGATTCTTTATTAACATGGTCATACGCTACTAGTTTTTAACACCCTTTTAATTTCCTTCATAGAATATCTCGACAATGTATTCACTAAACTCTGCACATTTGTAGTGCCAAATAAATAATTTTTAGCAGCTGCTGTAAACCATGATTCTTGGTCTTGATGTCCCAAATCTTTAATGAGTTACCCATGAGGGAACTATTCTTTTGATAAAGTCATTTAAACTGCAGATTAAATTAAAAAACTGCAAGAATATGAGGGATGTTTAATTCAAGACCACAATTTTGATTTTAGTAAGAAAAGCAAAACAATAACATTACAAATTTAACTCTTATTTCTTGAAGTAGTGCCTATTTTGTACGATAAACTATTTTAATACATCCTGTAAATTCCTAACCTTTCTTTTATAAAAGATTCTGTATATAATCGCAGGCACAAGTATATAGATTTCATAACAAAATTATTGGATTCTTCAAATGTTTTTCCAGTGAAGGTTTTGTGAAGTTGAGTTGGCTGCTGTCGCCTTGTCCGGGTGAACATTGTTGTGGAGTAAACAGGCAATGAGGTCTAAGATATTCTGCCTTTTTAAATAAAAGGTGAACTTGCGCCTATCAGAAAATTGCCAAAATAGTCAAAGTCAACGATTTTACGGTCTTCAAAAAAACAGAATTATTATTCTTAAGAAAACCCAAAATATAGCTGCAGGGACATTCTATTGGAGCTAACTCACTTTTAGGCACAAAATGGTAGACCCAGGTCTCACATCACAAATGGCAGTGCTCTTAACAAGTACATTACCATCTTCAAAACGTAACGAACCTACTTAGCACTTAATTTATTGATATGCGCTTTATCATGGAGTATGGTTTCTACATTTACAACATTTATTGAAAGAATGTTAGCAATAGTTTTTACTGTTATTCGGTGATTTTCATGAATTAAACGGACAACACGTTTAATATTGGTTTCATTCACATAAGTGCAGCTACAGGAAATATGTAGTCTTAGTACGCCTTTTTTTTCTGAAATTTTTGAAATTTTTTTATTAGTTGTAAACTAAAATATTGTAGAAACGAATTGTGCCGAAAACTTTATAATCATTCTTTGTGCAACAAAACTTGAAACGTTTATATTTGACATTCAACAATTTTAATAAACAGCTAATCAGTAGTAATCTGAATGCAACATATTGTTTTAATAAGAAGAAAATTTGGTAGCTTTGTAGCAGCTAGAATGAAAAAAAATATTTCGGTTGTGAGTTACATATAGCTCTTATTACAAATGTATAAATTTATACCTACAATTAACTGCACATTCATACAGTGATATCTGAGGTGCTCTCAAGTTTTAAAGACACAGTTGCAATTTACTTCTCAAAGTTCTGTGAATACTTAAATGAGTAACGATGAGTTTTGGATTTATACAGGGTCATCAAAGTAAATCCAGAAAATAAATGAACAATGAAAATAATATGAAAGTACTAAAAAAATTAAATTTATTTACATAGACCTTAACACGATCTACCCAAATTTTTTTCTTGTCTTGTCTTTTTACCTTTATGATGAAGGTTATTAAGTGGTTTTCAATGTTATGATGTTTCTTGTTGATCACGCTCTACACGTAGTAGTCAAAGGTCGGAGATAAAGAGTGGCTACAAGTCGAGGGATCGGTGGTAATATTGTTATGTAGTTATGATGGGATCTTTTTTGCCTTGTGAGCTTAAGCTTAGTTTTGCTGGAACACGTATTCTCGCTTAGCGGCTTGGTCTTTAGTATGTTGATATAGCTATCGATGGTCATCTTCAGGTCTCTTTCAAAAAAGTAGGGCGTCATGACATTTTCTTTGTTCCTCACAAGCCCCATCACCGTCACAGAAGGAAATCTTTGAATACATGACGGTAGACATTTTAAACGCATCTTGATAGATCAATCGCTCATTTTGACGATTCACCTTTTGTCTTGAATGGAGTTCTTTTCTCCCAAAAGAATCTTAGAAAGCTAAAGCTGCCGTGCTTGATGCCATTCAGCAGTGCTTGTACTTTTATCTTCTTGTCTATTTTGTTTTTCTCAGTCAACAGTTGGTGATTCCTTAGGACAAAAGACATGGTACCCTACTAGACCAATCTTCAACCTTCCTATACCTATTTATTTTACCAGGTCAGTCATGGTCTGCCCAGCATCCTGATCGACCTTCTCTTTTAATTGCGGTTACCTCCTATTGATGATTAAACTATCTGTAGTTTATTACGTAGCAAACTTGGGTCTTTTTATTATCAAGTATTTTCTAAAATATAATCTAAGAAATCCGGATTACCTCGACGACTCCGTAAAATTGAGGAGGACTTTGTCTAACGGCATTTTCGTAGAATGTCATTTGAGGGCGTACTGTGGTTAGTCCAGCGACGTTAAAGCTCATTGTTGAACGATGATTTCCGCTGGTTCTAAGTTTAAGTTGTTTTAGCTTAAATATTTTTGCAGAAAATAAATATGACCAAATAAATAGCACAACTTGTAACCACCGTGCTTTACTTCATTACCAAATCTGTGTTAGACGGGTGAAAATTAAGGGTCAGGCCAGGAGCGCCATTGCAACAGAACTAATTTAGCCAGTTCTTCCGGCGAGCATCAGTAATGTATACCAATTTGCGTCGTTAATAGGAGGAACGCTTTTGTTTTTCCACAGAAGGGTATAACAAGTGTTAACGCAGCGGAGGTCGAAGTTCACGTCGGCCGGGGCTGCGTTACAAATTAGTTCGGTGGCGAGATATATGTGGTCATCCCGGGACGGGAAAACACACAAGCGGCGAGCTTGCCGGAGCTTGCGGCCAGCGGTCGCCAACAATAAAAAAATGATCCGGCCGGCGCCTCTTCAAGGGCCGTTATCACTTGCCGAGCGCCGCGGTGCGTCGGATGGAAAGGGCCGTCCGGCCGCCCCGCCTGCATTATTTATTCGCCGGCGCCGCAAGCGTTTCTTTACCCCGAATACCTGGCCACCCTGCTAAAACTGCTGGAAGCTCTGCAACGACCCGAGCGCGGTTTCCACCTCGCCCTAGAATACATTACTCTTAATTTATTTCCCCGTCTATTAATTATAAATAAATCGGTTTGTTTGCGACGCCGTAATTGCCTATTTTTCACACACTGCGCTGTTTAATTTAGTTGTACGCAGGTAGATCTTCCTCGGAGGAAGTTTTTCACTTTTTTGAGTAGATTTATTGCCGAATAAAAATTTAAAAACGGGTTTTTAAAGGGGGACCAATGCAAACCGTACTTGTTGGTAATTGGTTGATTCGTTTATCTCCCACCTTTCTGTTTTTTCTTGATTTTTATTTTGTACCTTAAATTTATAACTAAACATTTATTTATTTATTTATATTTATTTTATTATTTATATATTTAATTTCTTTAGAAAAAAAAATATTTTTTCCTTATTTAAGAATTAATTTAGCAAGTGTTATACCATTTTGGAATCTGGACTAAATGCGCCATCTTTTAAAATTACTTGCCAAAATAGCATTGTACATTTTCTTTCAGTACAGTTAGTTAAAGTTGGGCGATGTAATAATTTTGAGTGCACCGTTGGGTAACAAAAGTGATATTTGCTTTAAACCTGAGGCAGTTGTGTTTTAATTTTAGACTGAAATTACAGAAGGGTTATTCAGGGTTACATCGCACACAAAAAATGAAGAACAATAAAGATTTGTAGTCATAGTACATGAAAGATCATCACAGGGTGTCAATATTTTTAATTTTTTTGAATGCCTATAATTTTAAAAGTACACGACTAAGAGTTTTTTTTATTATTTTTCTGATAACTGTCACTACCTGATCTATCACCCGTTTCCGGCTTGACGTTGATTTTTGGGACACCCTGTATATAAAATTCCATGTAAGAAACATAAAGCACAATTAAAATAAATGTCATTCATATGAGTAAAATGACGCCATCCAGGTGGCAATGGTTCTTGTACAGGCATTATTGCAAGCGGATGGAAAAATTACCCAAACACTTGTAAAGTGTAGCGCATGAAATAGCTCAAATTTCTCAAAATATGGTTTTCGAAAGAGCTTCAAGGGTCCATAGTGTTGCACTGATCATCCGGTAAAAGATCTAGTAATCGAAGGATGGCATGGCATGGCAGGTAGTCCCATCTTGTTGAAACCAAACCCTATCGAAGCAATGTCTTCTCAAGTCGGGAATCAAAAAATCTCGCAACATCATAAGGTCTGTCACAGTGCGTCTGTTTTCTCGGAAAAGGTAGAATCCAATTACGTCAAATCGGGCTATTCCGCATCACACAGTTACTCTCTCACTATGTAGGGGCCTTTGATGGACATCCCATGGATTATTTTTCGACCGGTATCGGCAATTTTGTTTGTTTACAACATCCGACAAGTGAAAATAAGCCTCATCACTCGTTATCAGAATTTAGTCATTTTCCAAGAAGTGAACCGTTGTACAAAGCAATTTTTCTTCAACTCTTGAATCACCATGATTTTATAAAGATGAAAGTGAAGGTCAAAGTCCAAAATTGTCGTGTCTGACATGCGCTGAACGGCAAGAGGTGACTTTTACAGCCTGTTGAACTTTTTCGGTGTTTTCAGATGTTCTAACAATCCGATCACCTCCCCTAGCTGTTCTAGGCTGCACAGTTTCTCTCGTTCTGAGGTTGTTAAACCATTTCAGTATTATTGGACAGGATGGGTCGGCACCGCGTCGACCAAATATTGAAGTGAGTTCAAAACTTTCGCTGTGTCTGCACCACCAAATGACCGTTTGCAACAAAGGTGTTGTAAACAAAGGCATTTTATTCAATCGTTCACGGCTCCATGGCCATTGAAGTTACAATATTATATCCGTCTCAAATGTAACGCCTCCCTGCTGGACCCTGTAATAATTACTTCAAGGGTGTTAAGGTACTAAATAATTACCAAAAATATAAGCAGTTACGATTTAAATTGTTATTAAAATTTTGGTTACTTATATTGGTGGGGTGTTAGTAGCAGTCTACGTGATTTTTGACCCGATTTTCATAGGCCATATTACATAATACCTTTATAACCTACAAGATGCAGAGTATAGCTTTTATGGATGAATATCTGATCGCACATTTGATATTATCCATTGATTTGATGAAAAGAAATATTTTTTGTGCTGGTTAAAGGTAAACAAAAATACATTTTATCTTTTTACAAGAGTTTAACACAGTCATTAACAAAATAAATTATTATTGCAACAAGTTTTTGAACTGACATAATGCCTTTCAGGAATCCGGCCGCGCTACGTGCATGTGCGGGGCTCGAACTATAGTAAATTGCCAGGTGTGTACAAGAAACTTCTCGTACATTCTGAAACCGGTTTTGAGTTGCTTAAATATCACAAAGCAAGGCAGCCTTGAAAATTAATTCGGGCTGTGGAACCGAAAACAGATCGTCTGTAAGTAAAATAAATAAGTAGTTTAAGTAAATTTGCACTTGTAAGATACAAATCATGCATTATGGACTGCAACGACAAGAGTAAAACATCAAACTGAACCAGTTCCTCCTATTTGAACAGAAAACAATATTTGACAAGATCGAACACAAAGAAAGGAGTAGGTTTTGTTCAATATTTAGAAAATTTTACCATTACCTTTGGCTGTAACACCCCAGGAAGAATCTGACATAAAAAGGTTTTGGAAGTACCGTACCAAATGTACCCATTGCCAAAGCTATTCTTTGTCAAGGAAGTCAAAGAAACGATCAAAAATGATTGAAATCCAAAAAAAACTCCTGGCTTTGATTTAGTAACAGAACATTTATTCAAGAACTTTCCCGCAAGGGCATAGTCATGCTTACTAGTCTCTAGAATGCAGCCTTGCGATTAACATATTATCCTGTGCAGTGGAAGGTAGCTTAAGTAATATTGATTCCAAAATTAGAAAAACCGCCCAATAAAGTGGGTTCTTACAGACTAATTAGTCTGTTATCCATACTAGACAAACATTTTGAAAAGCTGATCGCTAAGAGATTTATGTCAGTCATTGAAGGTTCAAATTCCCTTGACATTAAGCACATCTAAAAGGTAAAGCTTGTTTGCCTTTAGAGAAGAATATTCATCAGCACACTAAGTTGATAGAGTTAGTCGGTTATGTTAATCCTTTAAAGAGAAACTTTACTGTACGGAGGTTTTGCTGGAGGACATTCCTCTTTAAATTAATGTTATACTAAAATCGTATTTAGAAGAACAATTTCTTCAAGTGAACTATGATCAATATCTCACGGAACTCCATCCAGTTAGATCTAGGGTACCTCAGGGTAGTGTACTGCGTCCTCTTTATAATAGATGACCACCAACGAGCAATCGCTCACGGTCACCTTCACTAATGACAAAGTAATCGTGTTCAGATACAAAAATCCAGTAATAGCTTTTAGTGAGCTACAAATACGTCTATACATATTGAAAAGTGAAGTAAAAAGTGAAGGATAAAACTAAATAAACCAAAAATTCTCGACATCACTTTTACAAAATGCAGAGAAGCATCGCCGAAGTATACATGAATAGATCATTATCACAGGTTACAGAAGTCAAATACTTAGGCATCCCCCTAAATAAGGGTCTAATTTGGAGAAAGCACATACTGCAGCTTGATTTAAAATTTAGTAAATATTACTGACTATTTGGAAGAAAATCTAAATTATCCCTAGGCAATAAATTATTAGTTTACGACGTTGCATTTAAACCAATCTGAACTTAAGGAATACAGCTGTGGGGCACGCTAGCAAACACAAACATCGAAATTATCGAAAGGCGAAGGGTGACGTCCCTTATGTCATAGTAGATGTGGATTCTTTACTTTATATAATTTTCCTGTCTTAGTAACATATTTTTCCTACGGATAGATGGTTATTTCGCCAGTCAAGTACTTCTTCTAATGATCCAAAACAATGATAATCGCAAAGCTATAATTTGGCGAAAATGCAAATATTCTCGTCAGTATAGCTAGTTCTTGGGCATTGTTGATGGCCTTTATTTTAAACTGTGCCTCATTCTTCAAAAATTATTTACATCATGTTTATGTCTGAGTCTTGTTAAATTTGTTACGGAACTGTATCTTAAAGTCTTTAAAATTTTTGGGAAGGCTTTACGCTTGCTTCTGTGAGAAACTTGTTGTGTAGTAGACATTCTTATAATGGTGAAAATTACCTTCAGGTATTTCTATCTTAACGCTGAGAAATCGCCCTTTTTTTAAAATTTTATTTAACGTACCCTATTAGTTAAGTATTTTTTCTATGAATTTTTTGTTTTACAATTATAGTCTAAATAGAATCAAATGAATTATTGATTTTATGATAATTAATACTATACTTACATTTTAATGTAGATTCTCAGATTTGTAACTATTTGTACGGTATTGTTTATAACATATATAGTTGAGGACCATATTCTACTAAAGCATTCTTCATTTCTGTAGTAGTGTTTGTTTTTATGTTATCATAGCAACTATTTTTGATATTAAATATATCTAAGAAGGTAAATCTTGTTTCTCTTTCTTTTACTCCTAACCTTCTATTTAATGTTTAATAATTATTAGTGTTTTTTTCCACCTCCTGATTTTTTCCTGTAACAGTTTTGTTTCATCTTTTGTGAGTAGCAATTCATCTGGTTCCTGATCACTCCATTCTTTTATCTTTTGGCATTTGTTTTCTAGTTACTATTCTTGCTTTTTATAACAAAGTACGGTATTTTTTATTGATTAGTTACGGATAGTATGGGAGTAATTTGGAAAGAAACTTTTATCTGGTTATTACTGACAAACACGCGTAAATACTGAACCTATATTACAAGCCTACAACAAATTGAAAAACTTGTCATAACGTTGTACAAGGTTTGAAATTTCTCCTACAAGAACTCTCCCGCCTGCAACAGCATCTTGAAGTGCGGTCTCATCGTCAAAACGATGCGACGCAAGCCACTGTTTCATATGCATATAGGACCTTTTTGTCAATTTCTTGCACAAGTTCATAACTGACTACAGATGACGGCTACTTCTTACCTTATCGTGTACGTTAATATGTCCATCTTTAAACATGTGACACCATTGACGTACGACACCTTAACTCATCACGTTTGGTGCGTAAACATTAAACTGTTTGCGATGAATCGCACAAAGAATTTGTGTTACTGCATGCACCTCACATTTGGAGGAATAGTAAACGAGTAAGGTGCAATACAATCTTTTTTGTTACTACGCACTGCCTACTGAACTTCTGCGTACAGTTCCACAACTACTTCTCGCACATATGCAAATAAAGGTTTCTTTCTAAATTAGCTCTGTAAAAATACAACTTGTAAAGAATTTTTTATTTGCATTCCGAGTTAATTATCATTAAATTAAATTATTTTTATGTACAATAGTTTGTGGATGTTTAAAATTACTGTTATAAATATTAACATTTATTTTAATTGGTAGTTGCTGCACGGCAACGCCAATGTGCTGGAAATACAGATTCTCGTATAGTAGTTTTTATCTAGAATTAACTCTGATGTAGCTAAATATACTGAATTAGATTTTCCTGGGTGGTTTTGTAGAAAATTTAACTGAAAGACAGCTTTAAGCTTATGCAGACATTCCTAATGCAAAAGAGTATACGCATCACATTTCTTTTCTATCTAGTCCTCTGATTTAAATCATGTTTTTCCAATGGATGAGTAGTTTTTGATTACACTATTGCAAAATGGAGGTGGTAGTGACACCAGTCAATCGCACACAAACGCCTTGACAGCAAATCTTAGTCCACCAAGTGCTTCTCTGTATGTCCAAACAAATAATAATCTTAGGGTGATAAATCCTAATCATAGAAAGGGTGTTCCAGTGTAATTCAGAAGAAATACTTATTTTTTCAAGTTTGGCATCTGTATGGAACCGGACTTTGGTGTGAAATAGAATCACTTCTAACATTGAAAATTCTTGTTTTTTTGACGATATTCGAGTTTTTATAGGACGATGTTTATGTAGAAAATCGATATGCAAAACTCTTTTGGCTTTAGTAGCTGCAAATTTTACTTTCATTTACTACTTCGTATTGCTTTGTTGTATTTCCGGGGTGCAACGATGTATTTAAAGTTGACTGCGGGTAATAATTTGATCCAAAATAGTAGCGTGTTAACAGTCCTTTGCGCAGTTTGAAACTAAAAACCTACCTGGTGGACATTTTGAATCTTGAGATTGTCAGTAATGATTGTCTGAGGATGTTCTAACTTTATCTAACTTTAGCAACAATTTCAACTACCGTTAATCGGCGGTGATTTTAAGAGGGGGTGAATAATGTGAATATTCTCTTTACAACGTTGGTTTTTGGGGACTTCCATGACCTTTTGTGTCAACAGCTCTATGTCCTCCCAAAAATTGCCTTTTCTATGATATTGTGGTACTGACTAAAAAAAGCTGTAGTGCAATCTTTCTTTCGAGCATCCCTCTACCCACAATGATCAGCAATCGTGTTTCTCTCCGTTTATCTTGCGGCACGTAAAAACTGACATAACTGACAGAAAAGGTGACTATTCAAAAAACGCATTTACTGCTTTCAAATTATTCAAATTATAAATACGTACAACCCTTTCCCGTTAGAGTTGTAAATATTATGTTCATATGCATTTTTGCTTTTAGTTTCACATTTTTCTCTATTTTTGTTGTACAATTAATTATTGTTTCTTAAATGTTACTTTTAATTTACCTCTGATAGTTCTATTGCATTTTTTATCAAACAAAAATTATATTTATATGAAACATTTATTGTAGCTATTTAAACAAATATAAGATTAGATTCCATCAATTATGTGTTTCTTGTGATACATGTTACTTTGTACTCTAATGAAAATGTTATTAAAAATCTCTAACTGTTTCTACAATTCTTTTTTGTGTGAATTCAATTTCTTTGCATTGTCATTTGCGATAAAATTCTGGCGATACCAAGCGTAATATTGATAACATTTCGGCTGCGACGTGGTCTAGTTCAATAACGTGAAAAGTGGAGTATGCGTAGCAATAAAGTATGTATTATTTGCGCAACTGTTGTTGCCTCCGCACTTCTGCGCTTTGTTCGAATTGAACCCCCTTATGTTCTGATGTATAGTCGTAGGGCGGTTGGATATTTTACATATTTTCCACGTTTGTCTAATACAAACATTTCTCGGGTTTTGCTATCTACTTCAAAGCAGTTTTGTGCTGCTTTTATGAGCATATCAATAAGGCGTTAACTTTTCGGCGAAGACCATGCGGGGTTGCTTATAAAATTCTTAATTAATTAACTTTATGGAATATAACGCCAAAGGTGTCTCTAAACGTATTTGTTAATCCTTTAGAAAAGTATTTTACTACAATAAATAGCTTGAAAGGAAATAATAGGGGGAAACAAAGCAAAGTATTGAGTGCTGTTGTTCTTATTATAGTGGTTCTATTAGTACAAACAGATTACTTTAGTAGAAAGTCCTGGTTCTAGAGCATGCTCAGTAGGGTCTTCTACATTTTCGGTTCCTAAAATTATTTTTATGCCAATTTGTAGATAACCGTTTAGCTGTTCTGGCAACTTTAAGTGGTTACACTCCTCGAAAAATAAGCGCCTTTGACAGGATTTGCTATTGAACACTGTATATATTTCTAGTCCTTGCTATGGTATGCTTTTACTGGAAATATAATCGAGATATTTATTACCTAGCTTTTTAAGTTTATTTTAGTCAAATATATGCGTGCTAATGTTTATTCACTTATCATTGCACACAAAGTAGTCTCACTTTAAATATGCGCAATATAGGATTTAATACGTTTTTACCCAAACCAACATTTATTTTAGGAAGTATTTTTCGTTTGGTTTTAGAGTAAAATTTAGCGAAAGAGAAAAAAGGTGTACTCTAAATATTAAAAAATATAAGGGGTATTTTTTGCACACAAATAAGATATGTATAATTATCCAATTTAAAAAATTTTAAATCACTTGCTGATGGAAGGTCTGCAATTAAAATCATTTTCAATTAGCTTGTTATGATCTCTTGAATAGACCTACAAATTCAAACCTACGTCAGTTAGAAAAAACTCGTACAATCATTTTTTTTAGAGATACTTTTCCAAACTAACTCTGGGTATTTTAAATCTTCCTTGATTAAAATTAGAAGTTTTTTGATTTTAATTAGACTTCTGGTCGCTTTCAAAAATTTGCAGGGTTGAACTTTTTAAAAAAATTGAAACTATCTAAATGAAGGTTACGTTTTAAGGGCGTTTTATGGAAAATATGTAAAGGAGGAAACCTTGCTTTTATAATGGAAGAACTGGCGGTTCACTCTAGCTTTGCACCTCATAACTATAACAGCGCCCCCTGAAACTTCCACCCCGGCAACCTGCACGCGCGAATCCATGAACAGCCTATAAATCCTCGGCCGTGCATACAGAGCACGGCGTTATTTATTTACTCCATAAACTCCGCGCAGACTATGCATCAAACTCTGGCAGTTCAAGCGCCTACATATCCCACAGGACAATTCCTGCGCCGTTCCGGCCCGGCTGCGGCGGTCCTACAGGACCAGCGCACCCCTATCGGGCCAGGAGCCGCTCCATATTGTGCGGATGCTGGCGGGCGTCCAGACGAATTCCCTGGCCCTGGATCGCATAATTTAGCCCGCTTGCTCGATGCAAACACGAGCGGACTGCGGAGCATTTCGATTTTGACTATTTTGGGGATTAGGCAAACAAGTGAACTAAAGACCTCTGTGCAGGCCCTTTGGGAAGAATTGCAAATGGCGGGCGTTAGGCAATAGTGGCCGAGCGGAGGGGGAGCTTAATTGGAACGGTGGTTTTGCTTGCCTCCATATTGTTACTTTATTTGTTCTACAATAAACCTGAATCAAAATAAGTAAAGAACGCCTTAAGATATGTGTAATGAAGGTTTAGATACTTTTCTTTCTCTTAAACTGAACCACTTTTGAAACAATGCATGAGTTTTTTCTTTAATTCCTTATGTCCTTATCTATTTTGGTTTTATAAAAGTTATTGACAGTTACAATGATTAGAGAACAATTTCAGGTTATAGTTTTCAAATTAAATTATGCAATTCTTTATATTGTTTTTAAATAGTGGATAACATAAGAAACAATAAATATTTTTGATTACCTTTAAATGTTGGAAGTTGGTGTCTGGTAGGTTTAGCAAGTTTATATTTTACATTAAACTTATATAATTTAGCTATGTGTTTTTAAAATGCATATAATTTATGAAAAGCCATTTCTTTAGTCAAATGAGAGACGCTAACTTATGGCAAATTTTCTGGAGCGTTTTTGTGGTTTGAACTGTAGAGGTACGTTTGGTTGTTGCACTCTTTTTTCAATTTTTTAAATTGTGTCATAATCACTATGCTGTGAACTTAGTTTTAATTTAGTTGTTTACCCTTTGCCTTTTCTACTTACTAGATGACTTCTGAGGGTTATTTTAAAAGTAAGTTGTTCTGTTTTTTAAATGCTAGTAAAGAACTCAATATTTTGGGGTGCGAAAAAAGACTTAGTTTGTTTTTGTTATTGATCTTACAAATGCTTCGAGGTTTATGTAATTTTCGAAAGAGGTGAAAGTCTTTCGATGCCAAGTCTACAACTGTTCATCCGAAAGATTAAAGGAGTTCCCGCTGAAGGTTTTCATGGCCAGTGCTTTGATGAATTGAGTGTTGTTCCTTTTTGTGTTGTTAGGCCGTGGTCGAAGTTTGGAAACTTTTAACGTTTCGTCCACAATTGCGATGGATGACTTCAGAACATCAAAAAATTTTCAATCGATCTTCTGAAGATTAAAAATGCAGAAACTCATCGTCTTGTTCGTTGTTGGGTTGCTAAGCACTGGTTGGAGTGTGGAAACTCTTGACGTTTCGTCTACAACTGCGGCGGACATCTTCAGAAGAAAAATCAATTTACCCGCCCCACTTGTGAACAAAACGTCCACTAAAGTCTAACAATGTTCTTCAGCGGAAAGCGGTCGTGCGTTTTTGTGTCTTCGTTTCATTTAAAAAGCTATGTCTTTTCCGATGAAAGCCCTTCAGTATTTAGAAGTGAGTGCTAAGGTACAATCTCAAAACATGGTTTCTACGACCCAAAAAGAAGTGTTCACTTTTTTACGGCGCGCTATATTTCGATCTTTAGTTTTAGGAGTAAAGTAATGTATTCAGGTTTTCTCTTTAGTTTTAGTATTTTTAATTAACTCGTTAAAAGGTCATGATCTATCCCATTTTTTTTATTTTGTGATCATCGGTGAAGAGTTATCGTACCTAATAGCTACTTGCTTTACGAAAACTTAGCACATTTTGAATAATGCAACCTGCTGTTGTTTTGTAGTAGTTTACTCTTTAATATATATGTAATTCATTAACAGTCAAACAACTATCGAGGTTTAATTGAGCAATAGAGTTAGGTGTTATTTGGTTAGGCAGCTAACCGCTTAGCTCTTCGCCATCATTTTTTCGACCTTTTATAAACATTTTCTTTCAACGCCGCACTATTTCCATTGACATACCAGTAGCATCATATATACACAGCCCTTTGATTATTTTAAAACGGAAACACCAATTTCTGGTGATTCATCTACATACAGAAGTCTTTAGGTGTTTTTCTCTTTAAACTTGAATATTGCTTTAGTCATTGCACATCAATATTGTTGTGTTGTTGATCACGAAGATATTATCTTAAATTACGATCATTTTTTTTAAAGTTGTGCTTTTAAAGAGTCACACCTCTAAGATCCTAACGATGAAAGTAACTAGTTTTTTACTACAATTCTAAATATTTTATTTGCCTTGGAGGCTTCCTTTTGAGTTGATATTTTGGTTTCCCAAATTTTGTTCTTTAATAAAAGGAACTGAGGGTACGATCGTGGAATTCCAAAACACAAATTGGATTTTTTATTTGTATATTTAAAGATTGTTAGAGTGGTTATAATAATATATAAGAAAATGCTTACCTCTCTAAATTTGTAATATCGGAGAAACAAATGTATAGTAGCATTGGATAGCAAATGGAATGTTTCTTTTTGCTATACAAAATATTTTCATTCTTAAGAGGCCGAAGTGGATGTAAAGTAAAGAAATTCAGAAACTCAAGGTACACAGCACATTATTGTATACAGAATGAAATGTATCTATCTGTATTTGGCTATTGATTGTACGTAAGAATATTAAAAATACCAGCATTGGATATGTTATTGGATTGAAATTACAAGTAACCGTCTTATTTTATTATTAGTTTACGCTTCAAAGCTAATTTATTATATAATTGAATGAAGAAAAGATCAGACAGGAAAATGAAAGGACCGACTAATGTAAAGAAGAATGAAGATCATGTGGGTGGAAAAAAGAGAAGAAAGAGACGGAAAGCAAGGAACGTAAAATTGGAAATAGAAGGGAAAATAGAAGAAAGTAAGAAAGAAAAAGTGAAGGATTGGAAAGGTCAAGATAAAATGAAGACGAAGAAATATATACCAATCAAGTTTATAAAAAGAATGTTCGATGGTTTTCAGAACTTTCAGTAAGTATTCAGTTATTGATGGAAAATACAACTTAAATCTCGTAGACCTTACTTGTAGTAGTAGATTTGAGTCTACTATTGTTCTTGCAGAATTTGACTTAATTTACTATTGCAATTTTTTATCGCGTCTTTATATCGTTATCTTGCAATAGCTCAACTTTCGAAATCACGTCGCTTACAGAAAAGACTAACTGGCAACCTTTACGCTTGCTGTACTTTGTACTCTTCTCTAGCGTAAAGATTCACTCCAATATTTAACTTTATAGCAATTGTATGTCTAAATACATTATATTTTCTCAATTTCACATTTTTAGGTTGGTTGATTTAATTTTTTTTTGCGGCCAACTATTGATAAATAGTTATTGGGCTTCTTTAAACCTATCTACGATTAGTGTACCAACCAAGCAAGTTTTAGTGCTTTTACTGATCGATTGTCGGGTTACTTTATACTCTAATTTTTATTTTATAGGAGTTGCTCAAATAAATATTGCTATTTGATGGATTGAAACTAAGTCGTAGTTGAACGACGTTGACATATTTATAGTTTGTTTCCCATTTTAACACAACGATTTTGTCCAAATAAATTTTGAAAATTTTTAAGAGTAAAAAGTTGTTATATATAAACAATGAAACAGCTTTTATGTTATAAATAATCAGATTTGGTTTATATCCGCAATGTAGTAAACAAACATGGGCGTAAAATATTTACGTAAACCTTGATGTTGCATTAGTCTAACATTGGAGAGCTGTTTGTGAACAACGCCGAGCTTGTTGTGTATTTCTATTTAATCCTTTGTTAGAAATCCTGTTAGTAGCACAGTTCCTGTCTGTTTGAGTGATATAAATAAAAAATCTTTTTACAAGAGAAAAGTTTTAAGAGTTGTTAAATATATTGAATGTTTGAAGCATAAAAAAAGCCTATTTCTACTGATGATTATTGGAGATACGTGAAGTCACGGCAGCGATATAAATAAGTTGGGAATGAGTTTGATAATATGAATAATTCAACATTTGAATTACAAATTTTATGGATTCTACCATAAAAAAGTAACTTTAAATTTGACAAAGTTGTGGGTGTAGCAAATTTTTTCATTCCGATGCCCTTATTAGCGATGCACAGCTGCTCACACTTCTTAACAGCATTAACATCTACATAGACGTTACCATAGACAGCAGTCGATAAATTAGTCAATGAATGTCAGTGGGTGCACAATTCTCAGAAATCTCAATCTCACTATCGCCTAGAAAGCAAAATTTTTCGAAACAAACCAGAAAAGTATTGAAAATTACCTTGTAATGCTGTTATCTTTGATTACCACACAGCTCTAAATATAAATCTATAGTGGCTGACTTAGGTGTGGGTATTTATTACAAATTCAAGAGCAAAAGATGTGTCCATTTACTAAAAATGTGAGTCTTACACGAGTAAATAAGATGACTACGTTTGCTTCAATTTATTATTCTTAAAAAGATCTTTTACATCTTTTAGAATTCTATATAAATTGCTGATTATGTACGAGTTTATTGTATCTTCTTACAGTTATCGCTATGTAAAAATCTTTGTTCTATTTTGGATAAAACATTTGGTGTCAGTGTGAAGTGATGGTTAAATGTATTTTAAAATACTTTATAAGGAAAAAGAAACAAACCAACTTATTGGCATACATGTGAGAATGACACTGCTGGATATTACATATAGTTTACACTGACACTTTCCCTATTTGGATGACAATTCTATGGTGTTGGTCAGTTCGGATTGTATGCTAATCTAGCCTTGATTGAGCGCCCTGCCTTCGGCATTTGCCTTAGTGTAGGATTGGAAAAATCTTAGCCAGGGAAGAATATTTGGAACGATAGTCTCTTTGAGATAAACAAAGCAAAGGTCTTTTTGCTTAACTTACGTCTAGTTCAAATTAAACCTAATGGTGCTAGAATATATATTTTGGTACTACAACTGATACACGTTATGTTATTGCTCAATGTTTCTTATTGCTACTTAGCTTAATATCGCATCAGTTGAATTTTTTCTTGTATGCAATCGTTCAACCACCGTTGTGAACTCGATGAATGCCCTCTACCAAGTTTTTGCTCCGCCAGGTTATCAATATACTGTAGCCATTGTAGCCACCTGAGTCTTTCTCCAATGAGCCGCCACTCTACTATATATTGTGGATATGACAGAAGAAACTCTCATCAAAGTACCAGTTGAGTTTGAATAACTTTTTACAAGTTACGACTTTTTTATGATCTTGTCAAATTTGATATTAGAGCCGCTGGTGGCATAAAGGAAAATAGAACATGAAAGTAGTGGATAAGATGACAAATACTACAGATTTGAGGGAAATAGATAAAAGCAATTTTGATTTAACAGTTTATGGGCGTTTAAAAAAAAGCAAGGAAGAATTCTTCAACTTATCTAATCAACTCATGCAATAAAAGAATGGGGAAATCTGGTAAATGTATCTAGGTTTAGCGGATGCCAGGAAAACACTTCTTATTCCGAGTGTATTGTTCCAACAATCAAGTTTGGTGGCGGATGCATTATATTTTGGGAATGTTTTTTATTGTTCGGTCTGGGTTTGTTTATTGTAATCGGAATGATGAACACTTAGATGTATCTTGATATTCTTGATAATTTTGAACTTTAAATTCTCTGAAAACAGTTCACGGAAGGATATTTTCTACTCGATACATCTACTGTCCACTCATCGAAGGTTACTCTGCTGTGTTTTCGATCTCAATCCCATTGAACACTTCTGGGAAGAATTGGAATGCAGATTGCGCACCAAGTCAAATCGCCCATCTTAAGAAGCTCAACTCACTACACCTTTCATGGAGCAAAGAAAGGCAATTTTTACGGACATCAAAAGTTGATGGAAAGTCTTTCCGAGCGATTAAAGGCTGTGATTCATGCTAAAGATGGACCGACATTATTTATCTTAAATAGATGCCACCTAATTTTACGACAGTGGGTGTTTGGATACTTTTGGCTATGTTTAATAAAAAACGTGAAGACATTTAAATCCAAAAATTTTGGAGTTCTCTATTTTTGCGGCTCTTTACAGAATTTGTTGTTTGAGGGACTTATACAGCGTAGGCTGGTACAGTTGGGCACTTATATAGCTAATTGATTTTATATGTGCCTTGTTGAAAGCTGTGATTTGGATGTTATGTAGAAGACAAGAACTTAGAGTTTATTAAGTGGCGAAGCGAAGCGAAGTCGCTTACTAACTTCATGTTGTCCGTTCGTCCGAGTGATAACTCGAGAACGACTGGGAATTTCTAAATTCTGTTTTCACCAATCGACAGGAGTTTCTTCAGACAAGGCTTTCTTTAACACTGAAGTTTTTCCTTTTTCTGTTAGTTTTACAGTGCGTAAAAACGAAATTCCTATTTGTATTGTATTCATACGCGTATTATTTATTTATTTATTGCTCAGCAAATTGATTAGTTTGTAAATTTGCTATAAATTACAAACGTGGTATAAACATTGTGATACAAATTCAATAAAATGTAGGATACGTAACCATTTTAAAAATACGACAGGATTGATTTTAGTGGCCATAAAATATAGTAGGTGGGATTTTACGATCTTGTGAATAGATTTAAAAATATATACAGGGTGGCCTAAAAAGAACGTATGCTTTTGAAATGGGTAGAATGTAGAACATTTCGTTTTTGTCGTATTCAATGTCTTTTCCGTCGACAATTCCTAATGGGGCGCTCTCTGATTGTAACACAATGCTCTGATGGGTCGAGGGGTTTCTCTCAGAATTGGATCAGTTATAAGAAGGACGACTTGAATTCCAAAAAATGCTGAAAGAATAAAAACGTCAGTTCTTCAGTGGTCTTCTCCACTCAAATTTGGACCTGTCTTATACATGGCGAGTTAATATTCCACCCGTACAAGACCATGGTTGTTCAAAACCCTTCTCAAAGTGATTTTGTCCAATGCAAATTGTTTTGCTAAAGGATGCTTAAAATTATTGTTTTTGATGATGTAACTGTGATGATAAGTGATAAGGCACATTCACATTTGGATGGTTATGACAATAAGCAAAAGTATCGACTTTGACCAGCACTTTAAAAATAAGGGTCTGTTGGATTTTATTTTTTTAAATAAAAGTGGTTACAGTAACAGTGGTTGACGTTACACAACTGTGAAGTTTACGGGTTAATATGAAAAATTGTAGTTTTAACAAGATGGGGCCACAGCCCAGTTGTTTGACAAATGTTACCTCAAATGCAAAGTCTGCTTTTGAAATCTTTTTACGATAGATGAGCCGAAGGTTGCTATTCGCAAAGGAATTGCAAATGTGCCGGAGAAATGTTGGTAAGTGTGATCTAAAATTTAAAGAGACTTCGAATGTGCTTATGTTATATATATAATTTTCAATATAATTTTCTATAACCATCTCTCTAACTAATATTTATCAAAACTGCATTGATCACAGATTATTTTAATGTTAATAAACATTTTTTGTAATGAAAATCAGCGAAGTTACATTTATTTTAAAAGTTCTAGAAAAAAATTATAAAGCTATGTAAATTTACTTAAATTTAATTAATATAAAATACGTTGTATAATAATAAAAAAATGGGAGGAAAACAAAATATAACTCGGAGCTAAATATTTTTAAAAGGTTATTTTAGGGGTAGTAAACATTTGCGAGCTGCTTCACATTAATCGTAAGCTAAATTTAGAGAAACTTTAATTATGTAAGAAAATATGTCTCAGTAATAAAATGTTTGTCAATGGTAGTCGTTATGCAGCCATTTCCTGTTAATTTATCTCCTCTGCTCGATGGTTACCGCAGTTGTTTTACACAAACCTCAATTTGAAAATCTTGATTGAAATTTATGGGCGCCGGAAATTTATTTTCGCAAAACCCAGTAGTTAGTTGTTCGCATACCATAAGTTGCAGTAACTGTCACAGGAGCCCAATAAATTAGTGCCGCGCACTTTTTGTACCAGGGAATGCAGGCTCGGGGCCTGCCTTTTGATTCTCCGACAATTGTGATTTGATGCTCTTGGCAGTTGCAGTACGCTCTGCGACTTAAATAATTTATTTCTTGCTAATCGTGGAAATTGCGTTCCTGTGTTGGCCTGAACGCGGGACGTTTCGAAGGAGAGATTTTGTTGCAGGCGCGCTGCTGCCGGTTAAAAATTAATCGGAGCGCTGCGACAGCCCGCTCATTTCACAAGCTAAAACAAAGGCTATTTTCGAAGGACCACTAACGGAATTATTTATGTAGGTGCTTTAACCTATGCGAGGCGGTTCAACCCTAGCTGTAGTTAAATTGACCAAATAGTCATCATCTAACTTTTAACAGAAAAACAATGTTTTGTTGAATCAAACTGGAGTTTGTGAAGTAAAAGGGCTATTTTTTAAATTTAAGAAATTTAAGTCTTAACTTAGAGCTTTTTAATATTACTTCTTCAATAGGTTTTTGATCTTCCTTGCTATTTCTTTCCGGGGGATTGGGTTGGGAGTGTCCAGTTTCATACAGCCTTACCAAGCTTTTCTTCGCTTATTCTGATTAATATGACCGTATCAAATTAACTATTTCTTTTCCATTTTGTCTATAATCGTTTGATGCACTCTCCAATATTCTATTTTGTTCATTTTTGATTCTATCTCGTCTAGAAATTGTGCTGGATACACACTATCGCTCATAAAAGTAAGGAAACCTTATTAAAGTTTAGCTATACTTTTCATAATAATTTTTGTTTAACCATAACCATTTACCATCTCCTTAGAGAACATTGTTTTGAATGAAAATAGTGACTTGTAGATTTTTTTATAAGCATTTATTGGGTCCAAAACTAGAATAAAAGAATTATAAGTACTTTTACGTACTCCGAATCTTTCTTTCTGTTCTTTTACATTAAAAAAAACTGTGCATCATCCGGAGCTCCCACTTCTGAACTCGCCAGTTTATCATCAGACTTTTTGCCGCTTACTTGGATTTTTTTCACATCTCGTTTCGAATTTTTGTATTCAATGGTAAGCTCTCTCCATAGAAACTTGTTTGGCTACTCTCACTTTACATCGAGAAAGGTTATTAGTGCGTAATATCGCGAAAAAATTAAGAGCTTGTGCTTCGACGGTGAATTTTACATTACAACGCAACAAAGAGACAAGAAGTCTTAGGATCGCCATCGCCCTGAACCATCACGAGTAACACCCAATGCAGAGGATCAGTTCATTAGACTGATGAGTATGGAAAATAGAAGATTAAGTACCCGTGATAAAAATATCAGTCAGCACAATATAGCGGCCTCTTCAGTAGGGTAATCTTCATGGTCGTATTACGCCCAAAAAACCGTAATAATAGTGGCTTTAATGAGCGCAAAAGTATTGTTCCTGGACAATTAAACAGTGGAAACACTTATTATGAACCAACAAATTCAAATTTAAAATTTCGGTTAGAAACTGAGAATCCTTGTGCTTCAGTCTAAGACTAAAAATATGATCCAAGGCTGTATTGTTTTGACTGTCCAAGCACAGAGGTAGGTCTGTTTTAGTGTGGGGATGTTTTTCTTTGGCTGGTGTGGGGGACTTAGTAAGAATCAATGCCATTATGAGGAAAGAAGATTAATCGGGAACGGATTCATGATGATGCAATTATTCTAAACAGACTTTAAAACTTTGTAAAGACTATCTCGCAAACCAAGAAGAGCAAAAAATTGTTAAAATGATGACATGGCTACCACAGAGTCCAGACCTCAAATACATAGAGTTGCTATGGGATGAGCTGAATAGAGCAGTAAGAAAGGAGTGTCTTATGTCCAAAAATTACCATTGAAGTCTTCTTCAAAGTACCTGGAAAGATTTGCTACTTCTGAAATTAAAAAAAAATAGCCAAACGAATGCCTAATATCGTAAAAGTAAAAATTGTTTTCTTACATTAAAGTGTATAAATTCATTTTTTATTTAGTGTCCATACTTTCACGAGCGGCAGTGTAGGCCATAGATCCGTTTTCATAATGCTTAACCGTTGCTTATCGCTCTTTGTACACCTTAATGTTTCCGCTTCATATAGTGCGATACTTTTAACTATTATATTATGGATGTTTAGTTTCCTTCCTTTGCTTATGTTTTAAAGCCACCGAATACTATTTAATCCACACTTATTTTTCTTATTCCTTGTGTTATTCCTTTTTTTATCTCTAATTTGTCATTACTAGCCCTGTCTTTAAAATTCAGAATAAAAGATACACAAAAGAATCTACAAAGAAAAGAAAATGTACAAGTCTTGAGAAATGAGACAAATAAGGAAATTATAAAATCCCATTGTTAACGACTAGGTCCTATCGAATTCGTTACCTTTCGCAGGTTTTCAAAGTCACTAAGTCACAAAAAAAAATGCTGAGAGATAAAATAAAAAGAAAAGAAAAGGGGAGCAGACTGAAAAACAAAAGGCTGGAGAATTAAAATCAGAATTGGAAATAAAAACCGACCTAAAATAATGGAAAAATCGTGTAACAACCCTTGGACCTACAGAGTCTATAGAATGAATAAAATAACGCATGAAAGAATACAGGAGTTTTAAATAATGAATTAAAACATTTGAAATTGGCATAGGCTATTATAAACTAAATGATAACTCTAATAAAAGTCAAATTACATACAAAATGCGAAAAGTTAATACATGAAATACGATAACTATAAATGGAAAGAAAGAAGAAATAAAAAAGTAAAAAGATTACTAGTAGAAATAACAAAAACTAGAATGAAAGGAAGTGGAACCAAGTCATTAATAGAAGGGCATCTTTTAATCTGTGGAGAATTTAATAAAACTACAAGAACACAGGCTCGAGTAACATGCTTTATACCTAAAGATTTTACGGAAAAAATGAGAAATTGCAAAAATATACCGAAACGAATGTTAGAAGTAATAATAAGGGTATGCAAAAACATATTCATTACATTTACAATAGTTATGGTTCTAGTAAAAATGAAAGAGTAAAAGAAAAAGCAGGTTTTGGGAATGGATACTAAATATGACAGAAACTGACCAAGGTAATCTAATTCTGATAGTGAATTTTAATGCAGTTGGAGAGACGACGTACTAAACGGAAGGGAGCAACTGGATAAATTGAAGGATAGGCGCTCGATAGAAATTTAAGAATATTATAATTTTGCAGAGATAATAATCTCTTGGTTGCAAACAGTTTTCTAAAACATAAATGGATACACAAAATCATACAAAGTAGAGCTAATAAGTCGATAATGATATGTGGTAACTTCAAATAATTATTTGGAAGAAATAAATGACGTAAGAAGTAGAAGAGGCTATCAAAGAGGAAGTGAGTACTAGCTAGTAAAAGCCACAATCAAGCTAAAAAAAAGTACGTTTAACAACAATGACCAACGAGAACCTATAAAACCCATAAAAAAGGAACCATAAGAATATATAAATGCAGCTAAAGTAGAAGAAGTGATATTAATTAATACCAATATGCAATAAGTACCGATATGAGATGATAACATTTTAATGAAATATTGGTAAAAACTGCAAAAGAGGCGTTGTGGTACTACCACATTATAAAATAAGAACTTCAAAAAAAATTAAGTAAAAGAAAAAATGATGGGAAAAATATATATTAAATATGAATGATGTTACACACAAAACTGAAAAGAGGGAAAAGGCAAAGAAACTAGTGAAGTTAAAAGAAAGTTATAAAATAATTTTGGTTTAACAATAGAGATGAGACTGTAGAAAAATATTATTCTATAAGATGTTGAAATTATTTAGAAATAAGAAACGTATTAAAGATCGAAGACAAACGCATTTTAAATAGATCAAATGAATATTTCCAAGTTTTATTGAAGGATAGCAATGAAATACAGAGGGACAACATCATAGAAATAAAAGAAGGCAATAGTATAATAGTAACAGAGCACATAAGCAAAGTAACAAAATTATGACAAGAATTTAGGAAATAAATGAGATTCTTAGTTTAGCATAGAGAAGCAAAAAGATACAAACTAACTGAAGTAGAGTAATACTTTTGCCAATAAACAAAAAATAATATAAAGAAGGTTGTACAAATTATAGAGGCACATTCTCCCGAGGGTAGCTGCTAAATTATATAAAGGAATATTAAAATGAAAAATTAAGGGTTATACTAAAAAATAATTTAAAAAAAGTATAAAGTGGTTTCCGAGCTGGTTGTGGTGTTACATTGCAGCAATTGCCGAAGAAAAGACTAAGAAAAAGCAGGAACTTTTTTTTCTTCTTAAATACACAAATATTTCGTTTTTTGCAAAATTTATTTTTAACAGAGCTTTCTCATATTCTAATCTTTTTTTTTTTTTGTTACATATGCCTGGCCATTCTTGTTTGGTGTTAAGATGGTATATGGTATGTTTTGGTTGTTTCATGGTGTATCCACTTCTGAAAATTTCTTTTTCTGTCGATGTGACTAGGAATATCCTTGTTTAAGGCCTTTAATGGTATGAAACCTTTTTAAATTTATTTCCAATTTTTATCTATAACTCTTTGTAGTTTTAATTAGAACGTGGCTTATTTTTGTTCTTTTCATTAATTCTCATAACTTCGTCGTCGATATACTGTCGCATATCTTGGTAAGAGCTCTAATAGCAGTTGTATTTATCTTTTGTTCTACTATTTGTTGCAGGGTCAACAGATGATCTTCTTTGCTTTTTGATCACTGTACTCTCTTTTGATTAATTCCTTCAAATTTTGGCATATAGTCTACTAAAAAGGATGCTGTAACAGTAATTTCTCTATAATTTTTGCGTATTATTCCTGATTACTATTTTATATATTCTTTTTGAGTGCCGTATTCGTTAACAAATGTTGGCGATCATGTTGGCTATAATCTGCTCGGAAAAGTGACCCTGTTGTGTGTCTAAATCATTGCCTCAGGTTTTTCAACCATTAGATTCTTCTTCTTCTAGGTCCTCGCTTGCTATCGATCTTTCCGTGTATGATTAGGTGTAAGATGTTTTATGTGCCAGGCTGTCTAATGATGTGCCCGAAATATGATAGTTGTCGTATTTTAATTGTTCGAATAATCTCTTTGTCCTTCACCATTCTTGCTAACAGTTATTTTATGTATAGATGTTAAATATCCAATTTTTTATTCATTTGATGTTCTTTGTTTAATGATACATTTGTTAAATAAGTCTGTTATATTTTTTGGTCTGCTAATTCTATTATTTTTTAAACTCATAACGGCTACATTTATTATCTGTTGAATCTGTTGAAATTTGTATTGGATCTTCTAAAATTTCTGTTATTTAATTCTCCGTAGTCTTCATATCGCATGCGGTTTTTCTGTAGCAGCTTCTTATAATTATTTCTATTTTTCCTGTTATTAGTATTGTCTGCTTTAATGCCTCTTTTAATGCTGTCGACAAACTTCTATGTCTTTGCACAACGCGTATCTCCTAGATATGTTTGATTTTATTATATTTTTTCCTATTGCTTTTAATTTAATTTTTTGTTTCATATCTGTTGAGTTTTTTTATTTGATTTTAAATATGCATTTTTTCTTTTATCTCTCTTTCTATTTTTTTTGTCCACCTTACATGTATTCTTACTTGTTCGTCTGTTTTGAATCAACCTTAATGTTTGCTTTGATGCCCAATTCATAGTTATTCTGACGTTGTCGTATAATTCGTATAATTTTATGTTTCATTTTTTAAATATTCGATATGTTATATTTTCCATTTTGTATTATTTATTAATTTTTTTTTTGTGTGTGTTTTAATGTATGAAAAATGTAATTTTGTCATCAAGAGGTAATCCATTATTATCTTATCCATATTAAATAATCTTATCTTATTATATTACCTTATTTTATATCTATTATCTTATCTACAAAGGATTTTGATTATGTCTTGTTGTTGGGATAGAAGCCACCATTATTTTTCTACTGGTGCTCTAAGAACTTTAAAATTTTTCTTTTGTTTGAACTGTTAGATCGTCTGTCGGTGAATAAACGACTAGAACAGTTGTTCCTCAGAAAAGGCAAATGTTTTTAGATGATGTAATATTGCAACTTTTTATATATCAATATTTTTAAATTTTTTTACTGAAATGTAGCTAAATCAATGGATTTTTTGTTTTAAGTGTAGAAGTAACAGATACTACATTGCCATCGACATTTTGAAAAAAATATGGACCGATGACTTTATCATCTGTTATTTCACATCACACTGTATATCTAATGGGTTGCAGTTGACGCTAGTTTAGTTAGAAATGGGTTCTGTCGTTCATCATTAGGCGGTTTACAAAATCCCCATTTTCTCTAGCAGGCTGTTAAAATTCCTACTCATAAGTTTGTGGTTGCAACTGCAGAATAAGCTGGATTTTGTAAGGACAACGTAAATGTCCTAAAATACTTCTTAGTGAAGTTCGATCTTCTTCAAATTGATGTTTTAAGGTCCATCTACGTACTGTATGTTTGCTCTAGTTTGAGATAAATTAAAAACACTGCCCTGTTCTTGAAACCGTTGAATAATATTGCGCAGTCATTTCGAATGGGCTACTTCTGTTGGCGATCTGCTCTCTGCGTATCAGTAATTGAGGTTTGTTTTCAAAATGAAATTCCTCAATATTCATTTTTTGGTTCACGTTCAGCCTTCTTATTATAAAACTGCCAAAGTTGTACTTTAAAGATTTGGAAAGAAAATCAGAAATGTTTCTTTCAAAAAATGGAAAATTTTAACCCAAAATCTTTGGCTAGTTAGTACATTCTTTTCGTTAAAATGAACTGAATATAGATTAAGATGATTTCTTTCAATTAGTCTTACAGAAAGAATATCGTTGACACCTTTGGATTAAATCGACTCATAACCACAATTTGCAGTATTTTTAACAAAATTCAGATTACAAATTGATTAGTAATACTTTTGAATGCTCGTCATGTCATGTATGCCCCAGAAATGGGCATTCTCTATACCTTTACTATACTTAAATGGTACTAATCTGGTTGTTAATTAGATGGTTTGAATCATTTTAATCTTCTGGGTTCTTCTTCTTCTTGTAGCACTATGTAAGTCTATTTGGATATGATATGTTTGTTTTTGTGAATTTAGCATTTGGAATATACCAAAGGCCTTGTTTCGGAAAATCCGCAATATTTCGACATTATAGGTACTGGCGGAATCCCATATAGGCATTTTGTATGTCCAGATAAGCTTTAATATGGTTTTGTAGATCAGCAGATTAATTTCCGTTGATAAAATTTCAACTTTCTTCCGATGATCCAGTAAAGCTGTTTAAACTTTACTCCTAGCAGTTTTCTCTAGCAAAAATTTGGGTTTGTCAAGTTAGCTTAGGTATTTGATCTCGTCTGCTAGTGATAATTGGTTTCGGTGCAGTATGAGTCCATTTGTTTTAATTAGCCATTTTGTTGGCTTACAATTGATGTAATTGTGCAGATTTATAATTAAAAAAGTCCTGATGTGAAGCTATAATCGTTGAGTTGGTTTTGGGAGGCCTACTGTGTATAATAAATATAAGATGGGTTCTAGAATACTATCTTCTATGCTTTCTAATGTTTTACTTAGAATGTCCTGGCTGAAAGGTAGGGTTAAGCTTATAAAATAATCTTAACTACCACATTTTGTCGAATTCCTGTTTTATGCAAATGAAAACAGAGGAAGAGGATCTTTAATATCATCAGTTGCAGCAATAATTTGATGTATTTGCGTTAAATTTTTCTGTAGCGTTTTGAATCCAAATTTGGTAGATATCAATGTGTTCTTATGTATAATTTTAGCTAGTCGTGTTATAATTTCCTCCAGTTAGATTTTAAAGAAGGTTATGGGGCGATATTATTTGATCTCTCTTAAGTTTTTATCTAGATTATTATGACGTCCTATTTTCCATTAACACAGATAGTATTCAATTCTCAGATTTGCGCAATGGCTTTTAGATTGATTTGGGATAGTTCTTGAGGTATCTTACTCATAATGAGGTTGTCACTCAAAGTTTGTTTAGTATGTATTTTGTGGTGCTGTTTAAATTTCGTTTGTTAACTTTTTTATTGGTAAACTCATGTTGAAAAAAGTCTTAATATGGTTTTTATTTGTTTTTTTAAACGTTTAGTTGGCATGGAAATGGTTGGAAGATTGAATCGAGTTTTAGGTTTATGCTCCAATGTGTTCTGGTTTGTTCGCATTGGAGGTATTTATTGTATTGGTTGTTTTACTTTGTGGACTGCCTTCTATATGGAATAATGTATTGCTTCAGTTGGTGTTAGTCCTCTGCTTTGTGTAGTAGATTTTTGAAGTCTTTAACTAGTTTGCTGCATATTTTGTCTTTATCCGAAGTTGTTTGTTATGTTGATTTTTGTATTGTTTTATTTAGTCCTACTGCTACATCCCTGATACTGGCGAAAGATACTAATAAAACGGAGCTCCACCTCATTGGGACGGTAAGGTGCGTGACAATCTAAATCAGGAACTTTCTTACCACTAGATTGGGCAATGTGCTTGAGAAGATTCAGTATTGTTTGGCTGGCCCTCTAAGTCTCCTGATCTTAGGATTTTTTTTTGAGGGTACATTAAAGATTTGGTTTACGTGCTACGAATGTCAACGACATGGATGAACTTCGAGGTCGCATTTCTGCTGCTACTAATAGTATCAATGGAAATACACTAGGCGTGTGTGTAATAATACGAGGGTAAGGTGAAAAGTTCTCGACCTGACACAGAGATGGTGCTGCAATCGGCAAACAATTATGCTTCCTGCTTGGGTGCATGTGTAATTAGTTCGTATGACTAGTTTCAACTTGTTCGCTCAAGTAGTTTGTTTACACGAATTTTTTCAGTAGACATGTTGCATGTTTTTTGTTAAAATGGATAAACTTGAATATCGTGCGGTTATAAAATTCTTCGTTTTGGATGGATTAACCCCTAAGGAAATTCATCCGAAGTTGACAAAAGTTTACGGGGACTCTGCTTGCTCCTTCCATCTTAACTGTTAAAAAATGGGCAGTTGAATTTAAACGTAATCACACCTCCCTCGAAGATGACCCACGTGAAGGACGGCCAAGAACCGCAACCACACCGGAAACCATCGAAAAAGTGCATGATATCGTGTTGGACGGTAGCCGAGTGAAGGTGAGTGAGATAGCTGAGGCTGTGGGGATATCGGAAGAAAGGGTGCGAAACATCTTGCACGAAGAATTAGGGATGCAAAAGCTCTGCGCAAGATGCGCAAACGATTTTCGTAGCAATCTTTGGAGCGATTCAACAGGGATCCGACTGATTTTGTGCGGCGATTTGTCACCATGGATGAGACATCGGTCCACAACTACACGCCAGAAACGAAACAGCAGTTGAAGCAATGGGTGGAAGCCGATGGTTCAGCGCCAGAGAAAGCGAAGTCGATCACATCTGCCGGAAAGGTGGCCAGCGTGTTTTGGGATGCGAAAGGGATCCTGTTAATTGATTATCTTGCAAAAGGCAGAACAATTACAGAACGATATTACTCCAACCTTTCTTGACCAGCTGGATGCCAAAATTGCGAGAAGAGGCTGGCGAAGAAGTAAAAAATCATCTTTCACCAGGACAACGCACCTGCGTTGGCGATGGGAAAACTGCTGGATTTGGGGTATGATTTGCTCGGCCATCCCCCCTATTCTCCTGATTTGGCACCCTCAGACTTCCATCTGTTCCCAAACCTAAAAAAATTTGTTTCTGGGAAGCGCTTCGCATCCAATGAAGAAGTTGATGAATATTTTAACAATATTTCAGATTCTCACTTCCGAGAAGGAATACTGATGTTGGATCAAGTGTGTTGAAGTCAAGGGAGATTATGTAGAAAAATAAAATCACTTTTTAACTGAAAGTCGCAGTCTTTCATTGTCAGGCCGAGAACTTTTTACGTTACCCTTGTACATTATGATATTAAAAATAAAAAACACCGCAGTTTGTATTTTTTCAAGTTTTGTTTTTATTATTTAAATTCCTATTTGTTAAATCACCAATCATACGTCAATAAGCCGTTCGATCATTTTACTTTATGATAGACGTTGATGCCATCAATATTTCTAAATTTTGCGGTTCTCTTGTTATATTGAGTATGTTGTTGTGTTCACTTTGAATTTCAGAAGCTCTTGTCAGAACAAATACCTGGTCTGAAACTTTATAAACCACTTCAGACAAACTCAATTGCTGACATCGCTAGCTAGAAACGATTCCTTTACTTTTAGTTTAAAGCTCGTTATTATATTACGGAAAATCACAAAGGCTCATCCAATCAGCCTGTCTATTTTTCTCCAATATGCCTGCTAATGGACATTCTAATGATCTGCGCCTCCGCGGAGCCGGCCAAATAGACGAGGATTGCGACCGACATCGTGGAGCAGACACGCGGGGTGCTTTGTTTCCTGCATTTACGCGCCGTCTAAAAGCTTCCCGGGAAAATGCCGTAATAACTACCTCATCATTCCGGGATGCTTGCTTTTGACAGTCTCCATTGAAAAATTCAATAAATCAGCTTGTTTTCACATTTTCCAACATTACAAAAGCAGCAGCTCGAGTAAATGCAGTTCGCGGCGTTCTCCGTGCCCTCGACGCGTGTATACACTATACGTCGAAGTGATGTAAAGTGTCAACGAAGGTAAAACCGCCGCGGGCGGAGAGGGCGCTGCCGGCAAGCTAGGTGTATCTGAAACGCCCCGATTAGCATAAATGTCTTCGAGTGGTGCGCCGGAATGCAGCCGAGTTTTGGTTTAGTATAAACAGCCAATTTCCGGCGTAATTGTAGTTACTGGCTTGTTTCATTACTAATTTCAGCGGCAGGAGTGCGCTGTTTGCATAACGAGTTCAAAAGATTTAACGTAGACAAACATTGAATTGCGCATTATGCATAATTCATGCGGATAATTTACTTTATATTTGCACAACCTTAGTCCGCATAAAAGTGTTCCTGTGTGCAACCCTTTTAGAGACACTTCATTTTACAGAAATCCTCTCCTAATCTTCATATTTACTTTTTCTCTCATTTGCAGCCCAATGGACTTGATCCTTGTTCAATATAAAACTTTGACTAACAAATAAGAATCTATTCTGTGAAGATCTATTTAATTGTTATTACAAGGGTGTTAACTTAGTTCAAGCTTGATTTCAAAATGCTTTTGAACAAGATTTTTGAAAAAGTATTATGTAACTATTCTTCTGTAACTATTTTTGGAATTTGCTTATAAGCCTTTCGTTTCAGTTGTCTGGTATTGTAGCTTAAATGTCTTCAAAATATTTGAGTGATATTAATTGTTCTTAAGGCCTTTTCACTTAACAACAGCTTTTTTTCTGGGATTTGAGTTTTTATTTGATATTTTCTGATAGTGTCTAGAAAAGATTGGAAAAAGGATCAAATAAAATGAGTACCAAGTGAAAAAGCTTGTTCAAATGCTACAAGAAGTTAGACTATTAATCAATTGGTTGACTACAGATCTCACAAAGCACAATAGAAGTGTCATTTAATTTAACTATTATGTTACTCTTTTTTCAAATGCCATATCCTGTTACAAATGTAAGTGATTATATTGGCAATTTATTCCCATCTTCTTAAACATCGAATAATGATGGTGTATCAAGGCCGGTCTCTTGTCTAAGGCGCAAAATTTGCTGTCGTCCTTCAAGAAGTCTCTCTTCTGTCTGACCCTAAAGGATGCATTATACAAGCTGACATTTTGTATTTCTCATTATGTGACCAAGATAGACAACCTTCCAGTTTTGAATAAATTAGTAACTCTCTATTAGCACGGATTGTCTTAAATACTTTTTATAAGTGGTATGCATTTTTCGCGGTATTTTTAAAAGTCCTCGGTCTAACCAGGACTCGAATGTTTCTAGTTGTATAGCTATTACAAAATGAACTTTTTAGTTGAATGGCAAGCCGTCTCTATCCGGGTTTTAATTTTCTGTTGGTAATCCATTTATAAATTTGTCTCGCATTTAAGATACTTATACTTTTTCACCTACTCTAGTTCACAGTATGGGCATTTTCTCATTGCTTTGGTTTTTTTTATTTATTCTTGTTCTTATGTATTCGCACTCCCTCTTATCTTTATTTGATAGTGACTGAAGATCGTCTTCTAATCACAATTTCAAAACAGTATTATATCCCTCTGAGCAGACAGCCAATGTACTAATATAAAATCAACAATAATGAAACAAAGCTTTGTCTCACTTTTATTTGAGTTATACTTTTGACTTGTCCTGTTTACAAAAATTCTTTGGTGCCAGTAGATGTTCTCTATTGCTTGTAAGACACACTCTTAAAGTCTATAAAACAGTTAAACAGAATAGATTGCTGATCTCTCATCTTTACACCAAGACTTGGAGACAAAAAATGGTTTTTTGTGTTCCTATCTCTATCCTAAAATCAAAATGTTGATTACTAAACACTTCATCACATTTTTTATAGATTCTGTTTAACATAATTCTAAAAAATAATTTTAGTACATTGCTTATCAAAGCTTATTAGCCGATATTTCTGACACTATTTAATATTATTCTTCTTTGGCAATAGAATGAAAGCAGACTATTTAGCTATTATCCCAAAGTCGAAAAAAGTTTGGTTTAAGAACTGTCTTGTCATTGTAGATTATTTTTAGTAGCTCAGCAAGAATTTCATTTAGTTTTGTCGCTTGACTACTCCTTAATTAACGCAAAGTAAATTTAAGTTTTGACTTCGTCATTGTTTGGATGACGTGCAGGTTTTTCTGTTAAATTATCAAACCGTTATTGTTTCTATTCTTTCAATGTTTTCGAAAGTTTTTCTGAGTTAGATCAGCTTTTCTTCTTCTTTAATAAGATTATTTGGCGTCTTTGAATATTTGTTGCCAGCGAGTTTCTTTGGTTTCCTGTAAAGGTAAGAACTGATCTTTTTATCAAACTTTTCTTCGCACTGCTCAGCCATTCATTTTTCTTTTACTAATTTAATGTTTTGTCTAATAAGTTTATTTAGTTTTTTTGTTTTTTAAAGTCTTTTCTTCATGTATTTATCCACAATTTCTTTTTTGTCATACACATAATTTTTATCTAAAGTTGTTTTATATCTTGCTGCATGTTTCATTCGTTTTTAATTTTTTTCAGTTTATCGTTAAGTTGTTCTTCTATCTCAATTTTTGCTTTGATGTTTTTATATGTTTTATTGTTTGGTTGCTTTTATCTGTGCTGTACTGTATTTTTTAAGCTCAATTCAATGTGAGTGCCAAAGTGGATGTTTACGCTTTCAATTGTGTTTCCGAATCGTTTGTTGATCAGAAAAAAATTATTATAAGTGCATGCGATACTAATTTAACTATTTACTAACCTCTTCATGTAAGGGTTCATCAATAATTGTTGAATTAAAATTGTTTATAATGATGTTTAACGTCAACTTTTTTGTATATTTAAGTGCGTTTTTTATTTCAGAGTACCATTTCTTGACCTAGATATCTGGTTTGTCTGCAGAATAATGTTTATATTAATGGGCTTTTCTAAAATTGGAGTAATACCACTCGGCCAGACTAGGGAATAAAATGGGTCACAATATAGGCCTAACTCGTGTTTAGCTGTAATCCTATGTTATTGTTGGGTTCTTTGTATTTGTGTGCTAAATAGTAAGATATATAATATCTTTTACGCATTTACCTGATTGTGGCTACCTAGATTAGCATAAGCCAAAAATTTGCGCATTTCTTAACACTGTGAGCATTCAAATCTGGCCGTAAACTAAGAGTCAATACATCAATTAATTATTATAAGAAAAGCTACTGGGGTAGTTCTTGCTTGCCTTTCTTATGTAGTTCTGTTAGTGTTTCCTTCCGCAACTGAAATATTTCAGATTTGAAGCGGTGCAAACTCGTCTTTATCTCCATTGTGCGAGAGCACGGCGTGGATGCGGAAGAAGAGTTTATTGTTGAGCTCCATAGCTGTTGATATTTCCCAAGAATTTAGTGTAGCAGTAGCTTCGGCTGCCGCTCCCGAAATCCAAGATCGACTCTTCTTGATAAGATCAGATTAAAGAATCGTTAGACGATCTACTTTTTTTGCCTCCTGGAGAGTGCATATAGAATCCAGTTTTCTTCCCAATGGCTTGCTTAATTAAATTTTACTTTACAGTTTAATACCCACCTGAATTTGTCTATTTAGTATATATTTTTAATACTCTGACATTGAATACTGATGTTTCTGTTCTGAATTTTGGTTAGTATAGCTTTAAATATAATTTTTGTTTAATTTTTTAGTTCAGTGTCGCACGTTAGAGTTACATGTTTTAATTAATTATATTTGTTTAATAAAGATAGTATTTAGATTCGTTTCTTTCTATTAAAATTTTTAGCGTTATTCTGTTTTTACTGATAAAATTTCGTTATCTTCGATGAGCCTTTGGGTCTATTAGTGGTATTTCTCGACTGACCCACAGTAATTATCAAAACATATTTTTAAACATATAATTAAGCAGAATAGGGTATAACAAGTTTTACTATATGTACTTTTGTGAGTTTATTTTGCATTTATTTAGCTCCTATAGATTTTTTTGTGAGTTTTCTTAGAATTACACATTACCAAATATTCTGTATTAATTTTTATACGCACACGTTGGAGCTATATCATTTCAGGCGTCTTTTCTTATGTTTTTATAATGCTACTTCCTATCTTTATTCTTACTACAAATTATTTAATTATTTTATGCAAAGGTCGTTTATTTATGTGTCATATATTCTAGCTCATATGATTTTGGAATTTTACCTCATTAATCTTAGGATTTTAGTTATTTGTGATAGAATGGTAATGTGAACTTTTATAGAAATGCTGAAGCTGTTGATTCTATTTTAAGATCACTTTTATATTTAATTGTGATTGTCAGTTTGGTGAAAATGAAGTATTAAAATCCAATTTAGGATATAAACAAATCTATTTGTGAGTCGCCTAATAAGGATTGGGTAATCGGTTTTTCAGATAATCGACTTCTTATCACTACTAAGTAGATTGATACTAATATTTTCTTCTTGTGGCGTTTATCCATTAAGGACGCTGGCGATCATTACGGCAATACGTACTTTATCCGCGCCAGGAAGAGCTTACAGTTGTTGAAATAATATACTTGCACATAAATTTTTCGGCCACGATATCCTGTATCCTCCGAGTCCTCCCTTGCTTTTTCACAATGTGTCTTAGATATTCCAACTTATATGCTTTTATTAACAGAAATAATTCTTTTTTCTTGCCTACTATTTCTAGGACAGTTTCATTGGTAATATGGTCTATCCAAGGGATTTTAAAGATGCACGCAGTACGTCAAGTTCTTTACATAATCTATGCCTTGATCTCATTAAGCAGAACTGGGAAAAGTTTAAAAATGCAGCCCTGTTTTTCTCTATATTTGATCTATAGTGAGTGATTTTACATTTTATTTGCTGTTGTTCCAAAAGAAGCATATGCCTGTACTCTTTATATTCGTTGGTTATTTGTCATGAGTTGGTTTACATGGTTTGTTGATTTTTGACACTATCATATATTTTATCTTTTAGAAGCTCAACGAAAACTTGGGTCTTTGGCGAACATTTACCATTAAAACCATTATTTAATGAAGATTCTTAAAGCTGTTAGCATATTTTATATTATTTATGTATTCATCATTAAACCTGATTCTACCGTTTGTGTCTAAAGACTTTTGAAAAATTTGATTCGATTACACATTAAACAATATTGGCGATAATGCGCAATTATATACTTGTTTTATTAGTACTAGTAAAATTAGCATTTCTTAGGTCTCGTTTGTCTAGCCCACTTTCCTTTAGTGCCTTACTAAACTTGTTATGTTGTACGTTATAAAATGTTTTTTGATAATCAACGAAACATGTGAAATATCTCTGCATCGTGGGAAAAGGGCTTGCATACTAAAGAGGTCCTCTATTACTCAACATATTACTAAATTCGAATTGCTTGCGACTGAAATGTTCTTGTATAATCTAAAGATTTTTTGATGGATTATTTTATGAAGAGTTCAGGAGGGGGCCATAAGACTGGTAGTACGATAATCGTTACAATATTTGGTATTATGTTTTTCTTTATCAGATTTGTGAAAGTCGAAATCAACTGTAGTTTTGGTATGTCTTCGGTACAATATGGATTACTGTCACCTGGGTCTTATGATTTTATCTGTTACTATTGGTAGACGGTAAAGGATGTTCCGTCTGTTATTATTAAAAGGGTGAGCTACGTAGGATTTTCTTTGTTGCCAGAATTATTTTACTGGATGTAATATGTAATATCCCGGAGCTGTCAGCTTTATATATTTCACCTGCGTCTCTGACTTTTTGGTGCATGTTAAACAGATTATATTTGTGCTTTAAAGATTACGTGCCTCCAAGATGCTAATTTAAAAAGAATGTTACCAATTTTTTAAATTGTTCTGAAAGATTTTAATACCAAAAGCATCTAAGTGCGTTACAGATAAAGTCTATAAGGGATCTATGAGGAAATTTTAAAATATATGGGGACCTGCGCCATTCAGCTGGAGGAGTACACTAAGTCAGCAAATAGTAAGTTTATGCAAAAGTTCCAAAAGAAAGTGCTGTAGAACATCATCTTAGCTCTGGGGTATTTATATTACAGGTACTGATCTTTACTGATCTATAAGTGTTAACAGTTTGCAGAGGCCCCCGAAAAAAACTACATTGTCATTCTAACAACGAAGCCGTCCGGCGTTTTAAACAAGTGAAATTATTTGAACTTCTACTAGTAAAAAGTGCTACGTGATGTTTAAATAGAGCATGGAAAAACAGGACTTTTAAGCTCTGGTTTTTATGAAATAAAAAAATAATTTGGAAGTGAAGTTCTTAATAAAAAATTAGATCGCTTATTCTTTGAAGGACAAGAATCGTATCTGTAGTTGCCAACGTGCCAGTTTATTTTGTGCTACTTTTCAACTTTGTTATTGTATCAGAACTTGAAAGAATATTGAGAAACACTGCTTTATAATATTAATGTGGAGTTATACGCAAAGCAACATCGAACACCAAACATACAAATATCTAAAAACTTTTAGAAACATTTGGAATAATATTCTAAACGAAGTGGAAAGTAAGCAGAATTATAAATGTTAAAAATTTGTAATGTAACCAATAAAAACGTTTCAATACATTACATTATTAGCTTACTGCAAAAAAAATTATTTCCGGTTTGAAAATATTAAAAACACAAGCGGTTATAGTTCAAAGAGAACATAGATATTATCATTTTCTATAACTTTTCAACGTTCAACTAGCTTGTAGATTTCTTCTTCATCTAAACTCTGTTGTTCCTTTTATCATTTAAATTTTCCTACAGATACTTTTCCACTGAATAACTGAAGTTCTTGAAAGAATGGCTACATGGATGCCCTTGTATGTAAACCAAGCATTTTTCTAAGGCAGTCTTGTGTACTATTTTGTTATACATATGTTATAAATTATTACAGTGTTAATAAACTATTTACAATAAATATTTAGCTTCCTGTTACTTATACTATTTTTTTTGTTACAGGTAAGTCATCTGAATAATTGAAGTTGTGCACACGCCCAGGTAATTGAGTTTAAATTTATATTTTTTTCGGGGTTTGTCAAGTTTATCTTTACGTTTCCTTTTAATATACAATAAATGTAGTAGAACAAATGCAGAGAAAACTAAAAATAACGCAATACCACACATAAAAATTGTATCGCAATAACAAATAAAAAAAGGATTTGTTGTGAAAGAAGTAATCCTTTGGCGAAAAAGGCAGAGCAAACGAGACTAATTCAAAAGAAATACTTAAATCTTTGTTTCATGTTTTTTTTCTTTTAGACGCAGCTGTTCATCCACCCTCTATTGTGTCTGTTTTTTAAACCTAAATTTCTTATTTTGCGAAACTTTAAATTATTACAAGTTGTGTTATGTGCTGATTAGTAATTAATTTTGATATTTCAACTATTCTATTATTTGACCATTAACCACTGCAGTGGATTCAGGTATTACAGTTCGATGCATCTGACTCCACATATTCATAGAATTGCTGCTGTGACAAACATATATACCGGACCTTAGCGAAAATCGAAGTCTGTAGTTATAATATAATTCTTAATGGCCTTTTTTGCTATTTTAAGGATTTTAAATTGGTCTTTTTACCTCCTCAGAATCTAATTACAGAAGCTCCTACACGTTGGAATAGTACAGTGTAAACTAATTTGTCTTAACATTAAGAGGATATAGTTTATCGATAATAACTTCTTACATAAGCATTTATTGTGGACCTTTTATTTAAGTCGGTTATGCAACTAAAACCCTAGTACGTTATAAGAGTTTTCCGTTATTCTTTAATTTATTTATCTGAAACTAATTTGTCATTGACTTGATATTTAATTTCACAGATTCCAATAGAAACTTAAGCTTTTATCGTTACTCGAAAATTAGTAACGTCAGATACTTTAAATAACTTACAAGCAAAATAAAGAAAAGTGTCTGGGGTACCTCACAGTTATGCATAAGTTCTTGTGAAGAAATGCTTTTGATCGATACAACCTGTTTTATACCTTCTAGAAAAAAGATATAAAAAGACAATACTTATCACATATTCCCTAAACTTTAGTTTCTACTCTGGAAGTTTATAGTTAATAATATCGAAGAGATTACACGCTACAACATAGTGTAATTAGACTTTAAATCCACGAAATATTTTCCTTAGGTTCCTCATCTGTACTGAAATTTTCTCAAAATCTCTAAAGGGTTGGACAAAGTCTTATTACAAGCAAAAAAAGTCAATAAGTACTACTCAAATATCTTTAACTGTACTGGCGTGATATTAATAGGGCTGAAGTTTTTATTATGACTGTTTTTTATGAATAAGCAAAACTTTATGTAGGTATAATAAATTAAGAAAACAATCAGTCATGAATGAACAGTTTATAATGTAAGCTAGAAGTTGGCATATTGCAAAATATATATTTCTAATCAAATTTTTTTCAAATCGTAATAATCTCTGGCATCTGAATTATTAATATTATAAATGCTATTGAATACTTTATTGCTATCTACTGTAGTTGGTTATTACATATTTTTTTATCAGTCGAAAAATTACCATATCTTGTACATTTATTTCTTCTCCTCATTATTTGTTTATAATTCTCTAACTTGCTTCTAAGCGGTTTATTTGAATTTAATATAATTTCATTATTTTTAATAATTTTGTGTACCTTTACTACTTTTTTATATAAACATCTAACTTTTCTGATTTTGTTTGCCAAGTTTTTCCCAGCACTTATCTTGCGAAGATCTAACAATAAATAAAGTTTTACTTTTATTAGAGCCAAGGCTTTGTTTACAAAATTTTTACGTCTAGTAATGTACTCCGACATTGGATTTATTTAAAAATACCAAATATTTTTAGTAAGTTATTGTAATTTTAATGTTTATCAAGTTTGTGGGCGTTAATTTGCAAAATAAGGCTGTGAATTGTTTTTTACAGTTTTTACTGAATCAAACTGCTTGTCTTGAAAAAACTGAAACAAGTGAAAATTTGAAGGAGCACGATCTGGAAAGTACAGTAGCCGTTGGAGTATTTTTATTTAATCTTCTTCAGATTGCGAACTAACGTGTCGTAATGAGACTAAATCTGAAGTTTTCTTACATTTCTATATTGAGTTAGATAAGTTACTTAGAACACATGTTTGTCATAATTATTTTTACAGGTAAAAGAAACTCAAAAAATGGCCTTCTAAAATATCACCATTCAGTCAGCAACATCCTCGTTGAATATACGCCATCCTCGCCAGCGTTTCTACATTTTCGGCTGCTCATTTCCGGCTTTATCAGTTTTTTATTGCACCCAAACGGAGAAATGACCTCAGAAACGCACTAGGTACAGAATTTGAATTAAATTTAAGTATCTTTATAGGTGCAAAAGCTTTGTGTTGTTTGTTTTGCCGTGGTCGGAGTTTGGAAACTCTTGACCTTTCGTCGATAACTGTATCTTTAACTCAACTGCAAATACAATCAATAACATAAAATCAGTATTTATGAAGAAAGAACACTAGGGGCGGTTTTAAGAAATTGTTAAGAACCTTGAGGTTCTATTAAATTTATGTGAAATAATTATGATAAATTTCTTGTAATATGGTATCAGTACTACAAAACAGTATGCCAAAAAATTCAATTTTGAAGATACGTTACTTCGAGACCAAATAAATTTGTTAGAAAACAAATCACTTTCAATGTTTTGTTCATTTAATCTAATTATGCTAATGGGGATTTATCTGATTTGGAGATTAACCAATATATTCTGCTAATATTCATAATAAGAACTTAGACGGAAGTTGATGCTCATAATAATTTACAGACATCATGTAAATTTCCAGAGCATTTCAGCTAAATGAAGGACGCAAAGTTTTGGGATGAATCTAGTCAGGACAATATTAATCAATCTTAAGAAGCCTTCTGAGTTTGCAAAGTAATCATATAAATATCTCCTTCATAATGAGTTATGTTCTTAAGAAGTCGTTACAATCGTAATGATATAAATGTGACAAACTTTTTTAAGAAGTTTCTTTATACAGGTGTTTTCCTTGATTTTCATATCAAAACTTTTGAAAAACTGATATTAAAAAGTCCCTAAAAAAGTTTGGCCCACCATATTTCGGAATATGGGCAAAGTTCTTAATAAGCTGTGACACAAGGAAAGTGCACCGCAAGGTGATATAGTAGGCCCAGCATTCTATATTCTCTACATTGGCAACATGGCAAATCTTGAATGTGACACAGTCGCTACATTTGCTGTAAGAACAGATCATGAAAAACTCACAAAAAACAGTAAATGGGCCAAACGGTGGAGCGTTATATTGACCGAAAGTAACCCTGTTCATGTTAGCTTTACCAAAAGTGTGGCTAATATTTATCTCTCAAAATAAACGATATTCCGCATGCACATGCTGCATATGACACTGAAGAACTCAAATTAAAAAAGAAAGTAATAATTCAAGCTGAAACACATAAACAATGTATTGGCTATTAGGGAAAGACTTCAAATTATCCGTGTACAACGAAATGCTTCCATACAAACAAATATTGAATCTGACAGAATTGTAGCATTCACCGAGAATAAGTCCAGACTATAACGTTTTCAAGAAGCAAAAGGCATACCTCTTCATGCTCCAGTAATAGTAATTTTTATTAGAATCTCAATATGGATGTTGCTGATCAAACTATTTTCAAGATTACCAAAAGTTGTGGGCAATGGCTTTTGCATCTCGTAAATTTCGACGGATTTGGTACAGAGATTCAAAGAGGCAAAGTACTTTGTTTGAAAGGCAGATCATAGTGCGATGATGTATACGTTGAGTTTAGTATAATTAAATTAATAGACCGTTGTTTATACCGTAACATATATACCTATAATATTGTTGAGTCTTCTCAGTCTGCTGTGATGTTATTTATAGAAGAATTTAGTTTTTTTTAATCTGTCTACTCCTCAAAGCTATGTGTCTTCAAGAAATTTTTGTATATCTTGTCTTATTGTTTATAGAATTTCTAGTGCAATTTTGGTGGAAAAAGTGTCATGTAGCATATGGTACGGGTTTCCACACGATAGATAAGCGTTGACTAACGTTCTTTGTATTCAGGTTCTTAAGAGCATTTTTTTATTCCTGTTGTCCCAACAATAATGCTGCTGGTAGGATGTATTTAGTTCCTCTATTTTATATGTTGTTAATTTAATGTTTGTTTTTTACATTTATGTTTTATTTTCTATTTCAATCAAGAAGTAGTTGCAATTGATGTGCTTTCATAACATCTTATACTGTTTATCAATGATGCATAAGCTTTCCTTAATACATAATTGATATGGTTTTTTTGTAATCACCTCCTGATTTTATCCAAATACCTTCACGTGAGTACGTGTGTGTATATATATATTTTAAAATACACACTCTTCCGTTTATTTTGCTCTTTGTTGCAAATGGAATTAACCTAACTTTATCGTCATTAAATTGTTTTATATATAACTTTAGTTTTTAAAATAGCGTTATATTTTTAGAAGTGCTTGTAATAACTTCTATATTAGACTACGAAAACACTTATGGCAAATTTTGAATTTTATGCTCAAATTAATGTCAGAAATGACATTTATTTTTAGAAATACAGTCCATAATTATTAATTATTTTTTGCCAACACTATCGATTTCTAACCAAAAAATGCAAACAACTCTAAAAGGAGACTTTGCAAAAAGTGCAGCAGAGCAAAAAAAACCTGTGCCATAAACTGAATGCGGCAAGATTAATTACATACAATGTAGAACTCTTGGTAATAAGGAGCGGGTAGTTGCCTTGTTGAAGAATAGTTTGTTTGGTTCCCATGTAATCTCCACTAGCACATTTGTAAGAGAACACCATATATAACTCTCACAAATTTAATATCTCGTTACGGCCATAAACTGCAACTCTACGGAATTATTTTTATGAGCCATTCAAAACGTATTACTTGCATGCTTACCTGGATAGTTAACCACTCGAGGGAAATAATAACTTGTAAAGTCGTGGGAGAACTTTGGAACGAGACATTTGGCCTTGCACACCACTATATATTCGTTGATTTCTACTTTATGATGCCACATCTTGAATTTTCATGTTGGAAGAGTCTCAGTTTGTGATAACGTTCATTGCATTTACAAAGGATGAAACTATTTCCTATCTCCTATGCAGTGAATAGTGATAATTACAAAAAACAGGATGCTTTATCTTCTCGATAATTCTATTAACGAATATCTTTTTCAAAAATGTTTTCATTTACAACACAAAAAAGAGCTAAAGAAAAAAGTGACAAAAGTAAAAGAGCACAAGAACAGATACCAGTTAAAGAGTGACGAACAAACAATCAGAAGGTGGTTGGTTTAAACTATCCAGAAAATAGGTTTTTTAGATCTTGAATTTTCCAAGCGCAAGCCGAAAGAAGATTTGGACTAATTAATTCTTAACACAGGCGACTCCATCTTTGTTCATTTAAAAGGCAGAATGGGAAAATTCTGCGGAAAAGGAATGTAACAAATGTGAGGCCTCCTTTTTAAAGAAATTGACCACAATAATGATTTATCACTCCTCTTCAGCGGGACACTAATACTCTAAGAGGAAAAGAAATGAAGATGAGATTTCCAGAAGTACTGAAAGTGGGAAAAACAAAATTCTGCCAGGCTTTTGTTCTTCTGGAATGCTATATTTCACATATACACTAAAATTTAAAAAAATATTAACTGAAAAAATAACAGGAGCATTATTTTTGTAAGTGCTTGGTGGTATATCACAGGATGGATAATTTTATACCTTAGTAGTTGTCATCTAAAATTGTTTTGATTAGTAAATATAAAACGCTATACGGGAATTATCATTATTAAAATGTATTGCAAATTTGGTTAAAATTATCTGAAGTTAGTATGAAAAAATATGCGGAACTGTTAGTTGAAATAGTGTAGCAAATGAACCAATTATCATTGAAGATTGGTTATAAAATTAGATGAAACTGAATCGACACGGATGCAAGACTTTGTGAGTATCTGGCCCATAGTTAATGAAAATGCTGCTGCAAATTAGGGTATTGCACATTCTACATTGCTTTCTTCAGCTAATTCTTACTAAAAACCTTTACCTTCATTACCAAATTAAAATGACGCAAGACCTTAAGCTTTTGATTATTCTCATCATTGACTATTTGCTAATTGGTTTTCAGAGTATTATGAACTGTTTCTCAGTTTCATCGAAAAATTATCTTCAGCTGTTAGAAGCAACAAGCAAAATTGTCTCATTTGTAGTTTGAAAAATAAAAAATTTCTGAATGTTTATTTAATTTCTTTAAGCGACTCAAATTGAATGTGGCAAGAACTCAATTTCCTCTAGAGTAGCAACATTGCTTGTAGTCTTTGTGACACGATGATTATTAAAGATGAGCTTGTTTGGGGATGATTAAAGGCAGATACTTTAAATTTAAGATTTTTGAAATACATCCTAGTTGGTCAGTATTTATGGCTTTCCCATGTGGAACCAATTAAAAGTAGTACACAATACCATCAACATTCCACCAAATTGAGATCATTGACTTTCTTACCAAAAACATCATGTTAATTAACTGGCTATGAATTTTGACACCGGTTAACTCAGACTTCGAAAGAATATGATTAACAAGATTTACACATTTCTTATCACAAAGTGATTGTCCTTTGGTTTTCCCTCTTGTGTCGGCTTGTGTTTCAGTGAGGTCACAAGTGTCTTCTTTTGCCATTTTGTGTACAAAGTCGAGTTAATGCAAATGATTTTAGATTATGCAAGTGCTTGGGTTACAAGTCTCCTTCATTTAGAAGATATGGTTGGTCGGACCTCGATTGATCTTTAAGGCTAAAATCGCCAGAACCAAACTGCTGGTACCATTTCGAAACTGTCATATGGCTTACAGTTCCTTGGCCCTGACAGCCTTGCAGCACCTTTTTTGCAGTTCCTGTTTTAGCAATGTCGGATCAAAATACTAAGTTTAGTTTCGTCAATTATAATACAAACATAAAGGTTATTTGTACACCATAAAATAATACCATAGAATAATATACTTACAGCCAAAATAAAATAGTAAATATTAGATATAGTAATTAAATACTTTTTACTGGTTTGAACTATTAGTGAGTCTTACAAAAGGAGGATTTTAGTTTACTATTCCCGAGAGGCCATGGTACTACATATACTATATATGCATTATAGGTGGCGAAATATCTTTTCTAGATTTATTTTATATAATAACAAATTTTCTAATTATTGTCGCATTCCAATCCAAGATAGAAAATTATTTCTTTGCTCTTGAATCACTTGATTTAGCGAGGTGAAGCATGGTACATGTAAACTTGCATTTATTAGCAAGTATTATAAATGCAATCGAAGTAATCAAAATGTCTGGTAGTTCTGACAATAATTTATCGACATCTTCGATAAGTGATTTAGATGAGCGGTTAGGTTTCATTCATGATTTTCTATAAAGAAATATGGCATTAAGGGCATTATTTATCCACAACATGGAAAAATGGGTGACCGAAATAAATGGTGTACTGTAATTGAACAGACCAGAGGAGAGCTTATCACATGATTTCCGATAAAGATCAAAGATTGAAGCGAATCAAAACGTGTTTGCTCGAAACAATATCATGGTTCATGTTTTCAAAATTAGTCCTTGAAAGATTTTAACTAAAATGTGTCTGCTCAAAAGATTTGGAAAGCTGGTCCCTCACAATTTAATAGAAAAGCAAAGGCAAGTTTGAAACGATATATACCATGATAGTCTCCTTTGGCACAACCGTAGACCTCAGTTGTGGAAGCGGATTCTTGCATAGATGAAAGTTGGGTACCCCCTACCGACCCCTACCTACAAATAAAAGTTTAGGGATAGGAAGACAATGTTGATTATGGTGATAGATTTCCATGGAATCGTTTTTTGGCATCTCTTCAAAAAGAAGATTACCGTCAATAAAGAGGTCCATAAGTTATTCTTCGAGTCTTATATTCTAGAAAGGATGGAAAGAAATGGAGTGAAGTCCCTATCACTGTTCGTGATAATGCCAGACTATACAAGGCAAATTTCGTTATAGACTATCTGATAGAGAAAAAGTGAGAAACTTGGGGTCACTCCTTATAATCACCTGATGTGCATCCCTGTGACTTTAACTGTTTTGCACCTATGAAAGCTTGCATATCTAAGATTCGCTAGGAAAATTAAGATTTACTTTTTAAAGCAATCAATTAGACGATATTGGAAGGTTTGCAAAGTCGTCTCTTTAAGAAGGTTGCCATACTACCTGAGCGGTGGCAAATTGTGGTTGTAAAAGAAAGCGACTATATTTAATTGTTACCACAGATCATCGCTTTAACATTTATAGTTAATGAATTATTAAAATTTTTCATTATCAAAATGCAAGTTTTATATATAAAGGAAATAGACTTATCATCATATAGTTAGCTCAGCTCAAATTTTTATTTGTATTATATTTACTACACCATTTTAGGCAATTATGTAGGATCAACAATTTTATCCAGCAATTTTGTAAAACCATAGCCAATGTTGTAATTAATAAATGTTTGATGTATTAACGTTGACAGTAATTAGCTTTGCTGTGAATATTTTAAACTCATCAATTTGAATATTAACTTGCTTTAATAGTTTTCATATTTGATTTTAAACAAGCTGGTGTATAAAATATGGTAATTTATATCAACAAACATTGTTTACATTTTTATGTTTAAATGCTACTTTGCCGTTTCTTAACACACTGCTACTTATAGTTAAGGGGCGCTCTATCCGCAGAAACAAAGAAGTGTTTCTTTGTAATCTTTCCGAACACCCGAGAAACTCTAATAGAGCAAAAATTGCGGGCAAAACCAAAGTTGTACTCGGGCACCACAGAAAATTAATATCGCAATGGATTCGTGATAAAAGTCAATGATCGGTAACGCAAGATATGCGAGCGGTTTGGCTGCACGTTAAGCCAGGAAACGTGGCGCGCGCGTCGCGTCGCCGCCTCCGTCCTTGTCGGGGGCGCGCCGGCGGCGCGGGCGAGCGAGACGGAGGGCGTCGCGCCGGGGCCCTAGGTAGCTTATGGTCTTCGTCCGCGAAGATCCTGACACGCGAGGATAAGATAAGCTGATAACAGAACCATGATTCACCCTTAAACATACAAGGGAGATCGCTAGGCACGATATACCGTCTTAAACAACCCTCCCATATATTACAACGTCAGGGTGGAACGCTTTTGTGGAAGTCAAAAAAGGGAATTATAAATTCGGCCCGGCCAGGTGAGGTTTGCCAAGTTCGCGCTCGTAATGGATTCTAATTAGTCCGGTATTTGTTTTTGCGATACCGTGCGAAATAACCGAAAAGTGCCTCTTATGCGAGATGATATTCGTCTGAATTCACTCTGAGAAAATTAGAGTTAAAAAATAAATAATGCAATATGACAAATATTTAACATCAAGAAAGTAGTTTTATTTTATTGTTGTAAATACAATAAACTTAACAATATTTTATATTATACAAAGTTTATACGAAAATGTTTTATTGTGTCATTAAAATATCAAATGATTGGGGTTTGGATTTAATAGGAGTATAAATAAGTTCTCAGCTTTAGATTTCACAGGACGCAAATCACCGTTTACATGTAACGTATTAGTCCGCCCTCTTGCGGTTTTAAAGTTGTGTTCACGAGGGCAATCACAAAAGAGCATATTCGATTTTCTATCCACTTCGCGTTTCATCTTAAGAAAAACGCTGCTGAAGCCACCGAAATGATTTGTGCTGCATATGGTGAGAATGCTGTAAGTCAAGCAACGTGCAAAAAGTGGTACCAAAGATTTCGCGGAGGAGAGTTTAGTCTTGAAGATCAACCACGCGCTGGACGCCCTCAAACATTTGACACGGATGAGCTGCAGACGCGTTAGGTTGGGAACTTCTCCCGCATGCGGAGTACAGCCTAGACATGGCCCCTTCCTTTATTCCGGTCGTTACAGCATCACTTGGCTGATGCGCATTTCAAAACAGAAGAAGTCCGAAAATGCATCGATAACTTTATCGTCTCGAAGCCGGTGAGCTTCTATCACCAGGGAATTCGCAAGCTACCCGAAAGATGGCAAAAGGTCATCGATGCTAACGGAGAATACTTTGATACTTAAGCTTTTTTTGTTTGTTTTTAAATAAAACTTTAATTTTGCAGAAAAAAGCTGAGAACTTATTTATACACCTATTAATTTTAAAAGGATTTTTTGTTAAATGAAATGTTAATTTTAAAAAAAAATTATAAAACACTGTCCATCGTTAGCTATAACTTTTTCCTATCTTTCTGGAAACAGACGGATTCCTCCGCTAAAGAATTCTTCGTCCTGTGATGCAAACCAAATAGTTTTTGGCTTGTTTTGCAATATGTGGCCGAGCCTTGTCTTGTTGAAAGTTTACTTTACCATCAGTTATCGGTAGCGAACCCCAGTGATAGTTTTGCCTTGTTTCAGCAGCTCATAAAGCACTAAGCCCTTCTGATCCCACCAAATAAAGAGCATTACCTTCGAACCATAGATGTTTCGCTTTGGGATTGATATTGAGGTCAATGGTAATACTTGGTCGGGCATATGTCTGATTTTTATGCACTTAAGGTTATTATAATAAATCCATTTTTTACAAATCACGGTACAATGTAAAAACCCTTTCTTTTGTGCCTTTGAAGCAGCGGTTTGCAGGTGGAAAATTGTCTTTCGCGCCTCTCGGTTTCATTTCATGTGGCACGCAAATTCCTTGCTTTTGAATCATTCCCACTGCCTTCAAATTTATTTACCGACAATGGATAAATCAACATCCAAGAAGTCTGCCAATTCTTTAAGCTTTTGATATGGAACTTCATCGAGTAATGCCTCCCATTCTGCATCTTTAAACTTTTTTGGGTGGTCCGAGAGCTAATTGTCTTTCGTGTTAAAATCACTACTTTTAAATTGTTGAAACCAAAACTCACAAACTGCAATCGATGGACCATGTTCACTTTTGAGAGTAAGCAAAGACTTTCACTTGCTGATTTCTTCAAATTGAAACAAAAATTAACGCTTCCCACAAATTGAGTTTTTTGACACGAAACTCGACATATTGAAAGCACAAAAAAATTATATGGTTTACACATGACAAAGTCACACACTCAAAATTAAAGCTTAATGTTAGTGTTTTGTCATGAACTTGATGCAAAAAGTACTAGTAACGCCATTTGCTAATAATCTTTAAAATGAATTCTAAGCCCCAATAATAAAAATAAATTGATATAAGTCTTTCTGAACCATTAAAAATTGTTTTGAGGAAAATTCCACTTAATAGACAAAGACACCTTGAATTTTGGTACGTCTCTATTATAAGCCTATTCTAATTTGGTGTGTTTTTGCTTTGCAAGTTGTATACAAAAATATTCGGATACTCATTGTATAAATAGAATGTCGATCCATCTTTAGCATCTGTTACAGCTTGCACTCGTTTGGAGAGGCTTTTCATATGTTAGTAGAGATGATCTTCTATTTCTCCATGACAGTTATTGAAAATGGACAAATTTTCCTAACGCGTAAATTGCGTTCTAATTTATTCCAAAGGTGTTCGATAGGATTGATTGAAGATCGGTCTAGTTTTTCAATGCTCTTCTCTTCAAACCACTGCAGAATAACCTTCGTTGTGTGGACCGAACAGTTATTCTGTTGGTACAGAAAAGCTCCCTCCCCGAATCGCTTCTAGAGAGAGTTAAGAGCACAGAATTGTCAAGAGTACTAAGATACACACATCTTAGTGTTTATCGTCCTAAACCTCAATGCCTCCGCCACCAAATTTGAGTGTTGGCACAATACTGGGATAAAAAGGATCACCCTGACATTCGTCAAAATTTAAATGCATTAATTGGATTTCTAGATTATGTAGCAAGATTTATCATTTCACAGAACTTGCTCTACAGTTTAATGGGAGTAAGTTCTGTGCCATTGTAAGCGAAGTTTGGCATTGAGCGTACTTATGATGTTATGAAATTTATTAGCAACCAAAATATACATACTAAGTTCTATGAGCTAATTTGTTGATTGTACAAATAATTTGTGGAGAATAACATCCAATGATGTTACCTTAAATTACTCAATAAGAGGTGAATATAGAGCATCGCAAGCCATTTATGCTTTAGTTTTCTTTGATAGGTTTCGTCAAGTAGAAGTTGGACTGCCGCATTGGGATGAGCTTCTAGTCTTTGCGTAGTTGTTGATTGAAAATTAAATATTTGACATAAGGAACGTATGAAGGTTGCTTTTGTTTAACTTGGAGCATCAGTTCGCATGTGTAGAGTTTTAGATGGATAACGTTGCAATATGTCTACATTTGACGAGCTGGAGCATCCCCATAGCTTGATCCCGTACGTCCAAATGGACCTAAAATAGTTTTATAAAGAGAGAGCTTTTATTCGAGCTATAAGCGTAAAAATCTACCGAGAAACAAATATTTTTCTGTATTAATATCTAATTTTTTACGCTTTTTTAATGTGTCAGACTTCCCGATAAGGCTTTTGTCCAGATGATTTTTTGGGTATCGTGTTTCCGTGGACTGTGATATTGCAATGTTACTCACGATCAGAGTGGACACTTGTTGATGTCATAAGGTAAATGTTACATGGGCAGACTTGCTTTCGTTAATCTTAAGTTGTCATTTGTTCATCCAATTATAGATAATATTTAAATGCTCATGTAGATGACGAGTTGCGGTTATTAGATTTTCGTCACAAGAAAAAGATGCTAGTATCATTGGGAAAGGTTTCCGCTAGTGTTTAGGGTGATAGTGGCAAATTTTTGGTATAGGGGAAGTAAAGAAGTGGCCCAAGCACACTACCTTGTGGAATAATTGTTTTATTTTCTTTCAAACCCTTATTAATGGTGTCAGTTATACGATATTCTTGAACTGTGGAGTGGCTCTGACGAAAACTGAACTAGTAATCTAGGATTAGTTCATCAAGTATGACGTCCTGACGTAGTCTTTTCAGTAGTAATCGTTCGAGAAGTTTAGATAAGATTAATAGGATGATATGAAGATGGTTCGTTGGGGTCTCTGTCTGGTTTCAATATTATGACCTGAGCAAATTTGAACTGTACTAGCCATTAACTGAGTCAAATGATAAAATTGAATAATGTGGTGATAGTTCTTTCAAAAGTTTTGTTGATTTTGAGTGTTATTAAATTAATAATATCTTAATTATTGTACTAATGCTCTTTTAGGTTGTATTGTGGAAAAATCCAAATGTAGTCTTATATGCATATGCATTATTCTATTAGGCAACACAAGTTAGCTTCACATAATTAAAAAATTACTATAATCGATAAAATGAGCCGAGAATAAAATCACGGTGCTGGTATATCAAATCCCTTCGCGCCGAAAAATCGCCGACAGAAATTAATGCGTGGTGTAGCTCCAAAGAGACCTTAGTTTAAGACAAGAAAGACAGGAAATATGACCACCAGGAGGACTTCTGACAGGATAACTCACAGCAAGCCATGTGATTTATAGAGAACTGATGAATTCGTCCGAAAATTGAAAGAAAAGATCGATCAGGATTCTGGGCGGAGCAGCTGCTGAGGGTGAGTTCGTACAAAGAAGACCAAGGCACACATAACTATATAACAATTTTTGGCCACCCTTTAGCCCTAACTACAACCTCCTGAACTACTACGTGTAGGGCGTAGTCGAGGCAGACATGGAGGAAATTATTAGCCTGCAGCAGATTATAAAGCTGATAAAGCTATATTGAATAATGTGGATCTCAACACTATTCGCTTTGTTTGTGCAGTTTCATGTAAATAAAATTAATTTTTCTTGTATTTTAATGATACACAAAAAAATTGGATATTAAAATTTTATTTAGCATCACTGACATTTCTGATATTTTTTCCAATGTTGTTTTCTTTGGAAAAGTGCGATCAATAGTGAGATTTCTTGCTACTTTCTTTGGGATAGTAATAATTTCTTTTATAACAATATAAAAATAACAATTACTAGATTATTAATTATTTTGCTCATCATATTTATGATACTAAGTATTGAGTACGTACTGTCAGTACCAGTACTGATTGACAATATCTAGCTACTAAAGAGCTTTATAGACATTTTGTCAGTGTTTCATAAATTACTCAACGAAGAAATTAGTGGCACAGTAAATTAAATGCTGCTCAAGCTGTATAGCAGGTGGCGCCATCTTATTGGAACCAACTTAGATTAAGATAAAAAAATATAGGCTTATGACGTCATCCGCCTAAAATCTACACCAAACGATAACTAGTTGGGGATGCATTTGCTTTTCATGAGTTACGCGAGAATTTTCCGAACCCCAAATGTGACAATTTGGTTTATTTATCCATTTTATGATGTTCTAAAAAGCAATTGATAAATTATCGACGATGGGAATGATCGGTAAGGTTAAGCTCTTAAATCAGAATTGTGTATAGATATTTTAGAAATGTCAATTTGTTGTGCACGATGCCGTGTTGATGTTTTCGGATTTGCAGTGACACTGACTAACTATGACACTATTCACGCGTTATCTTAGCGCTGGATGATACTCAGGTGGTTTTGTATGCATTATTGATCAAATTTTCTACTAAATATTTAGATAGTTGATTGAGTTGACGCACTATATTGACTAACAATTCTATGGAATTTTCGTACCGTCACCGCAAAAATGTTGCCTAACTTCCAATGCGTTTTAACAATAATGACTTATTGTTCTTTGGTAAAATCTTTGTTATACCATTGAGAAAAAGGCTCGGTGTTTAAATTTGGCGTCTACTTTGGGTTATCCTTTAGCTTGTTTTTACTGCTATTATATAAATAATATTTTTTGACTTTTAGAGTGTGCGTGAAATAAAATATTCTGAAATAATTTAAAGAATAATGTGCATCTTTATATTTTTATAAGCCAAATCTTGCTAAAAGTTTACAAAATCAAAATTTTTACCTCATACCCTTCACAAAAATCGAGACTTAACGCCGAGTGTTAACTAAGATTTGACGTTTTGTCTTTTTCACTTTTATTACCTTTGAAAATCTTATTTAAATTTCATTTCCTTCTGTGGTGCTGACGCCCAGTTGAAGGAAAATGACAAATACTTTTATTATGGTCAATTTTCTTAAAAAGGAGGCTTCAAATTTGTTATATTCTTTTGCATATAGCTTTCTTCAACATTTTAATTGAATAAATTGAAGTCAACGTTTAGTGCCCAATCTTCTTTTGCAAGGCAAAATTTTTCCTTGCTGTCTACTCAGGAAGCTCGGGCATTAAAAGAAATTCTGATTTATTTTTGAGCGTCACTCTGTATCTGCTTTTTTTTTTCTTAACCATTTTGGCATTTTGGATAAGAACGGGAGTTCCCCGAGTTAGTCATGGGAAAGTTAGACCCTTAGTTTTTTTTTGTAATTATTTTGTAGTTGTTACTTGCTCCGTTACTTGATCGAGTTCCAAACATCTCAAGTTTGCAAATGATTCGTTTTTAGTGGCACCTATTATATATTGCCGAGTAGCCGAAGTCTGTAACTGCAAGGGAGTGAAAAAATTGTTAGAATTATATGCTGTTTCCTTTCAAAGATAATAAAGTCTAAAATAACATGTGGGGTTGTTCATAAATATGATAATTAGATAGTCTCCACTGGATTTTGTATGAGAAGTAAAATGCTGCAGAAAGATTATCTAGTTTTACAAACAGGAGTTTGTGTTCAAAGAAAGGATCCACATTTAAATGTTTGGTGAATGTGTTTTCGTGGAAATAATAAAAAGGAGGTACATAGGTACATTTGTTGTTCTGCTACTGCTGGTTGGTAACATTACTTTTGGTTTTGTATGTAAATTTGTTTTATCACAATTGTAAATATTGCCTACAGGAATGTTCTTCCTAATTTTTGATTTTTGCAACTTTCTTGCGTTATTTTATTGATTGATTTAGCCGATAAAGATGCTTGCTACTAAACGTTGCCTACCATTGTTATGGCTTTATTGAGTTTGGGTTTTAACTTTCAGTTGCTTTGCAACATCGAAAGCCAGCTTCCTGTTTTTTTAAATAAAAACAAACATACGTTTTTTGTTTAAAAATACTTTTTAAATGTTTTGTTTGTTTTGCACTGAAGTTCTTTACTCTAGTTAAGATTGTAAATTTTTTAGGAATTATTTTGAGGTGAGCTTCTCTTATTTGTTCTAATAAGCTATGTTACAATATCTTTCAGGTCAATCTAACATTTTGCTAGTGGAACCATTTGAATCAAATAACTATTTTAGATACCTTAACGTAATAATTTATCTGCTGATATTTTGATTTGGCCGTTTTTGTTAGAGATTTAGAGAATGGGAGGAATTACAAGCTTTTTGGGTCATGTCTTCCTAGGTTTAGAAACGTCAATATTTTTTAGTTAAGAATTAAACAAACATACCTTGTCCACAATGTGTGTTAAAATGACACAGTAGCTTTGTAAGATTATTGGTTTAAAAAAGTTTTATTATGAAAAATCCTTTATATGATTGAAAAACTTATTTTGTAAAGATAGCAGACTCAAAAAATTAGTTTTGATTATGAAAAAAGCTTATCCAATTGTTTACTAAAATTTATAATAATTGATAATTAACTTCATGTTGCGGCCGAATCATGCCTTTTCTTTAAGTAACCAAAGATATTCCATTTTAAATTAAATTGGGGCTTTACTCGCTTTCTGTTGGTACTCTCTGGAAATACATACATTATTGGTATGTCACCATTTGTAAATCCAGCTAGTGCTCTGTTCGGCTTCGACTTGTTCACCCGCTCTGTATTGAATCTACCATCCCGCTGTAAAATCAGATTTTCTTTTAACTCGGCTTACGCTCTGGGCGTGCTTTTGACAAATCCGCCCTTCTGTCTGCTATCTCTGAGTTTAAAATCAACGACGCGGCTGAAAGGAAAAACGCTTTCCACGAGTCGGTGTTTTCATTGCCGGTAAACAAGGCAAACAGGTGTGTTTCCTACCTTTCCTCTATTACCGGATCCGTTTGTTGAAATTGAGGAGTACCGTGCAGGAAAAGCTGTGCCCGGAGGTGAGGAAGATCGAGGAAAGTGGTTTGTCTTTTCATGATTATTTTCTAGCGCATTTTAACTTCCGTATTCACTTCATATCATCTCGATGTTACCACTACAACTAAAGCTGCTTTTGGTTTTAACGTTTACATTGTTTTGGCGGAGATTTTAAACATATTTACATTTTTAAACACTTTCTTTATGTGATAATAAATAGGTTAGCGATTTTTTTTATTAATAGTGCAGTTGATTTCCATGTTACAATATTTTTAACTACTTCTCTGAATAGACAGTTCGAGCTCTTAAAAACTTTTTGTTGTGTGAGGAGAAAGACGATTCCACTCTTTTTATAGAATTTTTCAAAGCCGTCCAATGTAATAACGCCATGCTATTTTCTTTAGCTGTGCTAATAATATCTATAGGACTGGCATTGGGAGACTCGACAGGAATCTCACTATGATTTCCGCAGCATAGCGTCTATCAATCTTGCAATATGGCCTTTACCTGTACCATCATGAAAGTTTCAGAACTCCATCTATATAGTGATTTGTATTCATGTTTAATTTTGATTATTCTAAGAATAATTCTAAACCATCGTATGTTAAAAACCAAAGCTCTCTTTGGCTTTCCAAATCCAAGTTTTGCGCACAGTTTCAACATTCTAGACGCAACAAATCTTACAATAATCCACTCTGAACTAAACTTCTTTCAGTGACTCCACTGACTGATTTTGAATACTCAAGATCCTTCTCGTAGAATTTTCTTGCAGTTGTTTCGTTATGTAAAATTATAGCTTTAAATTTTCTTTAACTGAAATTATTTTACAAGCTTCCGTTTAATTTGTTTAATATCGTAAGTTTTGATTTGTTATTTAGTATACACCAATACACTTATTAGAGTTTGGAGTTTTGTCAGAAAATTTTATAGTTTCTCATAATTTTAACGTTTCAGAATTGGGGTTAACACTCCTTCTCGACTTGATTCTTACCGTTATTCCAACATGTTAACTTTCTTACGTAATGCTGTTTTTTTATTAGCTATTTTAGCTATTCCTTACGGGTGGCTGGCTATTAGAGTTGCCCAGTGAGATATTGGCACAGTTGAAAATCTCAAAAATTCAGTTAAAGTTAAACTTAGCAACCACATAATTTTTAGACCAACTCCTTTTGAATTTCGTTAATTTTATTGGCCCTAAGAAAAAGAAGTCATTTATGCTAAAGATTCGAGGATTTTTAAGTAGCACTTTTAAATTCAACAATAAATGAGAAGATGGAAACTAACGTTTTTGTGAGTTGCTGCATTTGTTAAAGTACTTGATAATTATGTTACGGTTCGTTTAAATGTTCACAACTTTTAAATCTTCTTCTTAGTTTATTATGACCTTAACATCATTGTAGATTACAATTTTAAATTTGAAATTAAAGATAAATTCTATAAAATATTTAAATTTAAACAAAATTATATGTAAATATATAGATTGGAGTAAAATTCTCTCTAATTTTACAGGAAGGTTGTAAATCAAAGCGCGATCCGATAGCGAGTTCCTTAGAAGCAGATAATCTAGCGGGGCCCTTAGTAGCTAACACATCGTGGACGAACGAACAGAGAACTTTTCGGAACTTATCCATTGGGCTTTTGTTTTCAATTTAAAATCGATTTTGTTGTGGTTAGATAACTTTGGAAGTATTATTTCTCTAGTGAGAAGGAAAAAAACACCTGTACGCAAACATATGCATATAGTGCATTTTTTAAATCAAGATTTTCGTTTTCTTCTATAGAAGATGGCAAAATTTCTTGAAAATATGTGGAAACGTCGTGAAAAGCATGCCACATAACAACGTTGTTTTCTTTGGCGGCAAAGCTCATTTTTACTTATCGAGATGCATTAATAAACAAAATTTTCATTATTGAAGTGATAACAATATAAGATATTTATTAAAAGTCTCTCTACAGAGAACATAACACTGTTACTGTTTCTGTTATTGCGTAAGTAAAATAGGAATTGTTGGTTCTTATTTTTGTCTACCACTTTCAATCTATATGTGAAAAAGATTCGACTTTAACTGCAAAACCCAGGCCTATAGCCTACACAGGAAGTGCTGCGTGAGATGTTTCTTTGCATTTAATATATTACTGGGATGCTATTTTTGGCCAGCCTACCCACCCGATTTTCCTGTGTAGATATCGCCCTAGAATTTGTCAAGCTCTACGAAATACAATACCACAAAAATTAAGTCTTTTTCTTCAACATGTGTTGGAAAGGGCAATTAGAAACTTCAGAATGCTTCAAAAATAAGGAACACCGTTTTGTTGATATCCTTTTTAACACACATTAAAAGAAAACTTCAAGTTTTGTGTTTTGATCCTGTAAAAATAAATTTTGTATACCTTCTATCGTTCTATTTTATTTAACCTGAAAAGAAGGAGAGAGTTTTGTCCCACTCTGTATTTTCCGTACATTTAATCTGCATTTAATGCAGACAAACGTTTAATGTTCTCCGAATAATTTTATATAAGCATTATTATTATAGAATAATTCGTTTATATTGCAATAGTTCAACTAGAAACAGTATTTTATTTACTGCGCCATGTTCGGACACATGAAATAATACTATTTTAGTTATTGATTTTCTCCTAATCTAAAGGTTTTAATGCCACCATTAATCCGTGTCCGCCCCAGTATCATTAGCTTGTATAAAATTCGAAGCACTCCAGCATCCATCATGCTGTCTGACCATTTGCATTCATGAATTTATTTCAGTTGTATTCGTTTTACAAATTTGAAAGATGGTCATAAATATCTGCTTTTAACAGAACTATATAGAGTATGAAAACGCTTAAACTACCATAAAGGCATTTAATACATTAGGCGTAAAATATAAAAATTTTATCGCCGCACATTATTCCTCACTAAATTGTCTCTTTAGTGTCCTTGATATTTCGTTGGTGAAAATTATCTCTACATCACACATGTACAGCGTAGTAACGCTTTAATACTTCTTTATGTTTATTACTTTTTTAATTATTAATTAAGTACTACGATTATTAAGTGCTTGAAAATATTAAGAAAGTTAGAGCTGAATAGGACCAGACGGTAATATGCATATGATTGCAAGTTTTCGTTAAGTTTGATACAATTTCATCGTTGACTTACCTTGTTTACCTAGAGTAAGTCATTTTAATAAAGGATACATTCTAGATTACAGTCATATTTATTAATTTATAAAAAATAAATTAAACCTGTACAGTTGTAAATAAATAGTAATTAGATACTAGTACAACCTAATGTAAATTTGTAATATGTTTTGAACAATTTTTCTATTAATATACGCAGTGCCGCAAGTAATGAAGTTGAAGCCACATAAAAGTTCTGCATCGTGTTTTGAGCCACTAAAGTTCATGCACAAACACAAAGCTTCTTGTATAGATCAAAAGCATGTTTCTGATATTTTCAGACGAGGACTCACTGAATTGATAAATACAGTGAGATTTTTTCCACCGGCTAGTGATGGCCACAAATTCTTTTACGCCAGTTTTAAAGAACAGCCATGGTATTAAATTAAAAATAAATTTAATTGTTCTTTGTTTCTTCCTCTTAATAATTTTAGTGTAAAAATTGGCCTGCAGGTTGTTAGGAGTTGAAGACCTAAACATCGTTCCTTTTCGCGACAATTATCGCGTTCTCTCTAGACCTTTGAACCTCTATAGGAAATGTTATACATTTGTTTAGATAAAAATCATTTCTACCGATCTCAGCTCTTATATAAACATTGTTGTCAATTTAAGAGCTACTATGTGTTTAGAATAGACTTTACATCTATGCTAGAATTGCCAAAGAAATATCATTTTTACTGCTACACCCCAAGTCACTTTAGAACGGACCTTGTCTACAAATTCACCTTTATGTAGGGCCCTTAATATATGTTTGTGGCCGTTACTTGGTAACAAAATAAATGTGTAAAATAATAAAAAAAAAAGTAAGTTTTCTCAGTTCTTTTTAATGGGCCCTAATTCAGCGATTGATAAATTGAAGTATTGCGTGGGGGGAAACAGGACTTGTACATTAATCCATTAGTGTAGTGTGTTCTGTCGGCGCCACCAGTTGGCTCTATTTACGAACTCTCCTCATATTCCTATTATAATTTGAGAACAGTTATGGCTGCAAATTGGCATTTCTCCTTCATTCTTTTGATCAGCGAAAGCCAGATGCATTCAACAAATTATATCCAAAATGATACTATCTTATTATTCTTCTATTTCACTAAATTCACACCTTTTCTTTGTTATTTTAAAGTTAGAACTCACTCCAACTTCTTTTTGCGTTTTAGTTTCAGGTATGGTTTCTGTTGCTGCGTTATCAAAAAAAAATTTTTTATTCTGTGAATTATTACCTAAATATGTATTGAATCAATTCGATCTAATATTATTTTATAAAATTTCAGAAAAATTATTGCTTTGGAATCCAGAAAGTGGCAAACTTCCAAATATTATCAAGTATTTATTCACATGTTCCTTTTTTCCGCATATAAGTTTGTCTAGATGTCGAAGTACTGGGCACAAAAAAGTAATAGAAAATATCTCAATGGAGATTGAGACATTGAAAAGAGTAATATTATCTACTGATAAAAAATTAACTTTGTCAGTAACGATATCTATCCCAGTCTCATTAACAGATAATCATAAAAATATCAAGATGTAGTAGTTTTAGTCTAGAACCTTGTTTAGAGTAAACTGAAATTCATAAAAGCGTTATAAGAAAGTGGAAAGGTCATCTTTGCATATGATGTACAACGTACAGATATGACGTAAAACTTTTAAGTTAAGCGCCACGTTAACTTAACTAACATATATCTGCCCAGTCTGGAGTCTCTTTTCTGTACAATTGATGACATATTAAAGTGCAATAATTTTGTAAAAATTGTCAGATAATTCTAAATTATTAGAGATAAAACAGTAAGAGCCACATACTCTAATGAGTTAAAATAAACGTCTTTATGGCTGTGGTTTGCGTTGTAGGAAAAAGCAGAATCTTTTCCTTTCTGGTGACCATCTAATTTTATGTTTTTTACTGGCCAATTTTGTAGGTTTGCCAATTATTGGAAATTTTCGTTCTCTCTGGCTTAGCAAAGTGAAAAATCGTCCCTTGCTTTTTTGCTTTCCTCATATTTTTTACATGTTAGAGTTGATACAATATATGAACGTATTTTTCTATTTACTCTGCAGTTGTCATCTATTAGAGTGATTATTTCAGCGAGAAAAATTGTTTTTCGTTTTCCGCTCGACAAATCGCTAGCTAATTCATTGGTTCAGTACTCGATTGAATTTCGAAGCGTAAACATCGCAGATACACGCGCTAAGAGTTCAAGTTTAAGTGCATTGTTCGATAAAGTGGCTGCGGCCGCCTTATCTCGTATCGAGAACCCGAGTTTGCTTAAGTTATTTTAATCAAGAAAGAAACATAGTTAACAACAGGTAATTTTTATTTAACAAATACGACAATGTTATCATCAGGACACGAAACTGGCTTTAACTACAATTTAAGCCAGCCCCTACCTCATAATATACAAGGCCATCCTTCGTCAAACTTACACTTCACACAATTTCCAAATACCTACCAACCTATGATAAACAATCAACTATCATTGCCCTACATTGCACCAACTAGTCAACCTTCACAAGGACCAAGTAATCCCTTTCCCCCTAACCAGGAACAATACTTAGCAATGCAATCTTTAGGACTCTATCAGCCTCGAAATTCCCGGCAACTATACAGGTTAACCTCAACGTCTGACGACAAAATGGACATCGCATCTAAAGAAAACCCCTGGCAAGTATTTAAGACTACTAAACGAAAGAAAGTCAGAAAATCACATGACACGGTATCCTCAAACACTTTACCCCTTTCCAACAGTTTTTCTGCACTAGCTAATTCCCAAAATCCAACCCCATCGACAATACCACAAATAAAAACAATACTCCCAAAGATAAAACAATAGAATCTGATAAAATCCCCAAACCCCCGCCTATATTTGTTTATGGAGTCCTAAATCTACCAAAAATGACAGCTACACTAGCAGATGTAGCAGAAGAAGAGCAATATGTCACTAAAAGCCTATAGGCAAATAACACAATTAAAATCTCACCAAATACTCCTGATATATTCCGTAAACTAGTTAAGTACATGCGCGAAACTAAAATTATACATCACATCTACCAATTAAAAGACGAACGAGCGTTTAGAGTAGTCATCAAAAATCTTCATCACTCGATTCCACTCGAAGACATAAAAACAGAAATCACTAGACAAGGACACCACATTAGAAACATTATGACTGTAAAACATAGAACCACAAAGAGCCAATTCTATTTTTCATGGACTTAGAACCATCTAACAATAATAAAGAGATATATTCCATTCAATATTTACTACACAATCGCATAATAATTGAACCGCCAAGAACAAACCGAAATGCTATCCAGTGCATGCGATGCCAAATGTATGGTCATACAAAAGCATATTGCTCCCGTCCCTTTGTCTGTCAAATGCAGCGGTAATCACAGCACAGCCAGCTGCAAGAAGAGCAAGGACACTCCAGCAACGTGTGCACTGTGCGGAGAAAATCACCCGGCTAATTACCGAGGATGTACTCATTACCACAACTTCTACAAAAATAGAAATACCAATTCCAAATCGCCAACAACCCAATCCCCAATCATAAATAGACAAAGTTATATATCCAACCTCCCGCATTCACCTACATAGGCTAGTATTATCAGTCACCAAGAACCCCAACAACAAATCCCTTCTGACCAGTCTCTTAACCTTACCTTAAACAAATTCCTAGAAGAATTCAAATCCATGTTCTCCCAACTTATTCAGCAGGACAGCATGGTCCTTAACATGCTGACAATGTTAATAAGCAAAATAAATAATGGATAAATTCCTCCGCATTGCACAATGGAACGCCAACGGCCTCTTAAATCACAGAGACGAAGTAATACTATTCCTAAAACATAACTACATCGACATAATGCTAATTAGTGAAACGCATTTCACGGAAAAATCGTACATCAAAATTCCTAACTACTATTTATATTACACTAACCATCCAGACAAAACAGGACGCGCTGGAACCGCTATATTAATCAAACAAAATTTAAAACATTACGCTCTCCCCAACTACGAGAAGGAATCTCTCCAGGCTACTTCCATCAAGGTGCTCACCTTCCCCTATGAAATAACCATTGCGGCTGTCTACTGCCCCCCAAAACACAATATCAAAAAATGTGACTTCGACCAGTTCTTTCATACCTGGGCCCCCATTTTCGTATCAGGCGGCGACTGCAACAGTAAACATACTGCGTGGGGCTCCCGCCTAGTTACTACAAAAGGCAGAGAGCTATATAAAACTATACAAGACAATAAATACGACTAGCTTTCAACAGGGACCCCGACATACTGGCCATCCGATCAGAACAAAATCCCCGATCTCCTCAGTTTCTTCGTCATTAATGGAATATCACCAAACTACATGGGCATCTCCCCAAGCTACGACCTTTCCTCGGACCACTCCCCGATCATAGGAACTATAAGCGCAAGTGTCCTAATTAAAAATCCCCCCGCACGGATCCATAACGCTTCAACTGACTGGGAGTTATATCACCAAATTCTTCATGAAGGCATTGACTTGAAAGTCAGTTTAAAAACCCCTCTCGAAATCGATACAGCAGTTATCAAATTCAATTCTCTGCTAACAACTACAGTACTGCGCCTAAGGTGCAGAGAAAAGTCAACTCATACACACAAGTTCCTCTAGAAGTTAAACTTCTAGTTGCCCAAAAGAGGAAAGCCAGAGCCAAATGGCAAAAGAGCCATCATCCAGCAGACAAAACAACCCTCAATAACCTTGGAAATCAGCTTAAGGCGAAACTCAAATCCTTGAGGGAAGACTCGTTGAATACCTACCTCTCAACCATAAACCGATATGACAACTCAATATGGAGACCAGTCAAATCATCTTTAAAACCCCAAACCACATCCCCACCAATACGAAATCTCCAGCTGTAGGATGGGCCAAGAGTGACAAAGAAAAGGCGGATTTGTTTGCTATTGACCTATCTGGAGTATTTCAACCACACGATGAACCAGCCATCGTTAACCTCCCAGACCAACCAACACCTGGACCGAATATACCTCCCACACTACTAATAACACCGAAGATTGTAAAATCTGAAATTCAGAGATTAAATCTCAAGAAAGCACAGGGAACGGACAAAACTACACCGAAAATGCTCCGTGAGCTTCCACGAAAAGGAATAGTTCTGCTGGCGTACATATTTAATGCTATACTCCGACTTCAATATCGGCCGAAAGAATTTAAGATCGCAGAGATAATACTCATCCCTAAACCAGGTAAAGATCCCAGCTATGCGTCATCAAAGCGCCCTATAAGCCTGCTACCAGTTTGCTCCAAACACCTTGAAAAGTATGTCTTACAAACCTTAGACCCAGAATTCACGGCAACTAACTGGATCCCTGATTATCAATTTGGCTTTCGCCGACACCATTCTACCATACAACAGTGCCATCGCATCACGCAAGATTATTAACACAGCATTCGAACAGTCAGCCTACTGTATAGCTGTTCTTTTCGACATTCGCCAGGCGTTTGATAAAGTCTGGCACAAAGGACTCAAACTCAAAATACATCAAATCTTACCTTCTCAATTTCATAAACTTTTGGACTCCTATCTAACAGACAGAAAATTTCGAACACGCGTTAACGACGAAGTCTCTCCAGTGTACCCAATCCAATCTGGGGTCCCACAGGGTAGCGTTCTTACCTCAGACCTTCCAACCTCCCCAACCACTACTATAGGAGCATATGCCGATGACACAATTATACTTGCGAGACACACGGACATAAACCTCGCTGTGGAATATGTCCAAACTCACCTGAGCTTACTTGAAGACTGGCTCCAGCGCTGGAACATTAAGGTAAATGAGTCCAAATGTACTCATGTGATCTTCACTCTTCGCAAAGGGATATGTCCTCCACCACATCTTATTAACATCGAGATACCACAATCCCCATCAATGAAATACTTGGGTCTACATCTGGACAGCAAGCTCACCTGGAAGGAGCACATTACTAAGGAAAAAAAACATGTAGAGCTCAGATTTAAAACCCTTTACTGGCTACTAGGCCGACACTCCCCATTATCCCTCTCTAACAAAATCCTTATCTACAAAACCATCATTATACCAATCTGGTCCTATTGCGGCTGTGCTAGCAAGACTAACCTCGCAATCATGCAACGAAGTCAATCTAAAATCTTAAGATCTCTCGTTGATGCTTCCTGTTACATCACCAATCAGATGATACATGACGACCTCAGCATCCCGATGCTCAATACGATAATACAGGTCAGAACCAGGAAACATCTTGAAAAACTTACCACCCATGACAACTTTCTTCTCCAAGAACTTCCACACCATCAAGTCATTAGACGCCTCAAGCGCCGCTGGCCTACAGACCTCCACTGAATAGGACCCCACATGGGTCCAACACCTTAGCACTATTTTCTAGGACGAGGACCAGTCACTGGACGGGCCCTCATCATGTCAATTTATAAACCAAAATATTAGCTTATAGAAATACAATATATTCTGATTGTTAATGTAGAAACAAATATTCATTGGTTCTTCTTTGCTGAGGTCGTCTATGTACGTTATGTCAATGTTTTTTCCTAATATAAGAATATGTTTTTCATGGTAACGAAGAACTAAAAGAGCGAACATGCATTCATTAATACGTAACATTATACAACAACCTACTAAAATGTAACGCTCAATTATTAATTTTTTTACCGTGGTGCAGACCAGATAAATAAACGTCTGCGTAAACCAAACGTTTGACCTGTTCTAGCTTGAGTTTGTTTAACAGAAAAATTGTAAAATAAGAATAAGAAACTTTAATACGCTTTGGATTACAATTGATCTGCAGAATAAAAAATAGTACGTACAATAAATAAGATACGAAGGCGAATCAAATGAAAACCGGAACTTTTTTTACGACGTGAGCAGATAGGGGCGCGACTTCTAAGCTGCCCAAAGGAGAATTTTTAATAGGTTACTTCACATGACTGCTTCTTTAGTCAATATAAAAAAAATTTCATGCCAGACTGACCAAAATTTTGAGAACTCTTAAAAGATAGTCAGGGACAAGCATTTAAACAAAAAATTAAGTGTGCATTTAACATAAACAATCTTTGCCAATGCATCGCGAAGACCAATACGACTAAAAAGAATATTTGCATTGTTCGCCTCCTCTTGAAGGATATTCATCGAATAGTATAAAGAGAGGCTCTTTTGTATAACTCTTTAGCTTTTTTTGCCTAATTATAGAAGTCTGAGCCTCGTAAGGCCTTCATTGTAGCACAAAGTGAGATCTGTAGTCTCCTCCTTTTTCTGGCAAAATCTGCACAGGTTGCTATTTGTTACTCTTAGGAGATTTAAATGCCTCCTAAGGCAACAGTGTCCTATCAGCAGGCCAACTATTATCCTAAGTTTAGATCTGTTTAGTCGTAGGAGTCCTGCTGTAAATTTTTGTGACGGTTTTTGTATAAACTTCTTTGATTGTCTCAAGTGGCTGTTGTTCCACCTTCCTTGAGTTTTATTGAGTATCCATTTATTAAAGGATGTTTTTTTAGGCTAGGATCTTGTTTCTGATCCTCTCTTGGTCAATAAGTCTGTTGTTTCGTTACCCCTGAAGCCCTTATGTCCTATTTCTGTCAGAGCACCTATTCAATCCTAAACAACCTTTGACTTTATCACAGGTGCGACTAGAACTCTAAGTACTGCTTGGCTGTCCGAAAAGATGGCTATCCTGTTACTCCTAATGTTAAGCCTTTTTATCTCCTTTGGACAGTATCCTATAGCCACGGTTTCCGCCTGAAAGACTGTAGAAAACTTTCCAAGTTTAATTAAAATCTTAGTGTTCCTTTTTAGACTATAGATGCCTGCTCATGTGCCTAATTCAGACTTCGAGTATACCAAATAAAATTTGCAAAAGTTCTTTGTTCAAGTCTTCTCTACCTGGTATTATAATTGTGAAGTTTTTTTCTAATTTAAAACAACTGGGAACCAGGTTGTCGGTGGGAATTTCCAATGCGCCCTTCGCCTCCAACTCCTCTCTTAGTTTTTGATGTGATCCTACAGGCATAGGGATGCTTGTCCTTTTATGAGTCTGTGAGCAGTTTCTCACATTTTTCTTAGATGAATATATGAAATAGTGACAAGGTTAGCAACATATTTCGAGCAGCAGTTGGCGTTTAAACGCCACAAAGAAGCTCTTCCGACTTTGCCTGTAATGTTTTTGTCCACCATGTTACAGATCCATAGGTTATCATAATACCCTTGTGTATAACCATAGAGTCATCTCTAGCTTTTACTACATAGTTTTTTGCATCTTTGCACTGCTACTTTGCGTGATCATATCTAAATATTGATTCCATGTGAGCTTTTGATAAAAGGTTACTCCTAGATATTTAACCTTTGGGGAAAAAGAGATTCCCATGGCATTCAACACAATGGGTTTTATCTCTCCTACCACCCTCTTTTCGGTGAACAAAACTGCCACACTTTTGTGGAGGCTAACTTGAAGTCCTTTTTTATGCAGCGTTTGCTCGTAATATTGAGGACAGATAGCAGATTAATAAAAACCCTCTGCCGATAGCTTCTTAAGGAGTGCAGTGATTTCTGAGTTCTGAGTTCTGCAGACATGCAATTCAGTTTTGGCTATTTAAAACAACAGCCCCGTGACTATTTTCCCCAAAAAATTCAAAACAGTCAGGATAGTGAATTGTTAAGATTCCGGCTAATATGCAAGAATAACGTATTTAAATATCAAGTGATCGAATGTTAAAACTGGACTTTTCTCCTCAAGACTCAGATAAGTGTTGAACCAAAAATGCAGAAATATTCTGAACTGCTAAACGAAGCTGTTAAGTGTTTGGTTCTATTTGCAATATCATATTTATGTAACATCTTACATAGTTTTACTCTATCACTGCTATTATTACAAAAGGGAAGTAGCTTTATATCTATTTAATACGGAATCTCCTAAAAAGAAGTTTTTGAAAAACAAAATGTCTTAACAAAGCGTTTTTATTTTACTTTGGAAATCCTTGTACGATTTCTTTTCACCTCCACCACTTTTATGCGACTCTCAATTTGGAATCACGAAATTATTAATACTCATAATGAATTTTCAAAAGGTCAATAGCTAAAAACATTATTTTAATTATTTGAGTCTGAATACTAAAATATAGTGTACTATTATACTGCAAAGATATGACAGCACTATTTTTAAATCAACTTTACCAAAAACCCACAGTGAAATAGAATTGCCTTCACCAAAGCGATGCAGCCTGGCCCATGCATCTAGCGGCCACTCGAGGTCGGAATTCCAAAGTCCCAAAAATCCGACACAGTTGGCACCGTCCCCGCACCTGGATTGTCAACAGATGTGTGCTCTCCGGTGGTGACTAATAGTTAAAATTATGTAAAGGAGGAAGCGCGCCAGAAATAGGCCCTTGGGCTTGGGCACCTGCCCCGCGCGCGCCGCCGCGCCGGGGCGGATGCAATTTCTGCTCCGCGATCTGCGAAAATGCGGATTTGCGCGGAGCCGCGCTTTCCATAATCGTTGTGAAATGGCTTCCTCCAAATGACGCAGCAGGCAGCCGCTAAAAACCGCCAGAAACGGGGAATTTCAGTTAAATCCCATTTTGCACCTTCACCTCAAAATATCCGCTCCATTAGGCAGCGACTAAAAAAACCATTACGAATTTTTATTTACGATTTTCTTGTTCCCTTGTACGGGCTGGAAAATGCATGCTCGCCGAGTTGTGCGAACCTGGCTGGCTACAGACAAAGCATTTTTTGCATTGTGGCTGAGCGTTTTGCGAGTTGCGCTATCTAGACAGAAAATTAATATTTTCTTATGGAAAAAGCCATAACAGCAATAAACTATATGAACACATTATATAGACGAGGCTTTTTCATAGAGCTCCGCAATTAGATAAACAACGAACTGGTGTTATTTTTTGTAAACATATTTCGTTGTAGATTGACTCATAAATGACATCAATTGGCTTTTATTAATTCCAATACTACGAATTGTTTTACTGTAATGAATATCGAATGTGTGGTAGCTATGAACAGAACAACTACACTAATTGGTATATTGGCTATTTCAAGTATCTTGATAGAACGGCTACTGCTTTGTATTAATATTTGCAATGCGTTTATTAATATATCAATCAGCATTTGTGCTACTTGTGTTTGTGTATTGATCAATTCCATAGATCGGTTTTATTTAATATTGAGTTTTTAATATACTTAGTTGTTTAAATTATTTGGTAAGAATAAGACTATCTAATTGAAAACTAACTAAAGTTATTTCCTTTCTTGTCTTGGTCAAGTTTTTCCATCGAGAAGATCTCTTCTAACTCAATTTCACTTCAAACTTATGTTGTTATGTTTATGCAAAATAATTTAAGAAGAGATTGTTAGTAAATTAAAATTTTCATGGAGCATCTAGTTTGTAATATACTATTTTCATGGTATTGTATGTTTTCGAACTCTTAGGCTATAGTCTTCAGAGGGAAATCTTCTAAACTTAAGTTACTGCACTCACTCACTCGCTCTAACTTCTCGCGTTATGGGGGGTCTCTGGGTTTTCCAGCTCCTAACTCCACCGTTTCAGTTGTTATGGTTGACCTGTTTTACAGGCCGCTCCTGCATCACATTATTGGGGAATCATGATCTTTGGGCACCCGTAGCGGGCGCTTCTGTCAACTTCGTAGTTGTAAAGGCCACGGATTGTTAGATTTACGTGGCCTTGAACGCTATCGTAAAGTTATTGAGCGCATTGGGAGATATACTCCTAGATGGTTGCTACGCTGACAGCACTGTATAGGGTGGTATTATGAACATACCACCAAAGATAGTCCGAAAGGCCTGGTTCTAGACCATTTGGAGTTTGTTCACGTGGGTCTTTGCTGGATAACCCTAAACAGCACAAACGTACATCATGGTGGATCAGCTGACTGTTTTATACATGAGTAGCTGGTTAGACTTGCGACATCTTGTTGTTGGGGTGCAGCAAGCTGCTCAAGGCTTGGTTGGCTGCCTTAGCTCGCTTACAATGCTCTCCACGTAAACTCTCCAGGTCGCTCTGATCGTGCCTCTTCTCTCCAGGTCGCTTCGATCGTGCCTCTTCTCTCTACGATATATATTGTCCGAACATCTTGATATTTTTGATGTCAACGCGCCATCTAAGTTTTTTCTTGTTGGAGAACAGAACCGCCGCACTTTTCTTAGGTTTACTCCTGATCCTCCACCGGTCGCACCAGTCCTTCGCCTGGTCAAACTCTTCCTGGACATGCCGTACTGCCAGAGAGGGCCTCAGCGAGCTTGGCAGAACCGCTATGTCGTTTGCGAACTGGGCCATTGTCGTGGAGGTATCGTTAGAATGTCCCGCACGTACAGGTTGAAAAGTACGAGGAACAGCACCGAGTCTTGGAGGAGGCCGGCTTGAAGATGCCTCTCGTCGTCTAACTTGATCCGGAACTTTCGTCGGACAGAAAGGACCAGACCAACTGGATTATCGGCAGCGGGATGTTGTCAGAAGCCATCTTGTAGACGAGGCCGTGATGCCACATCTTGTCGAACGCCTTGGCCACATCAAGCAAGGCTGCAGTTGTGTAGGGCTTTTTGGTTAAGCCTTCCGTGATCTTCTCTACCACCCGAAGTAGTTGTGGGTAGTGGAGTGGCCGTGGCGGAACCCGATCTTGTTCCCCAGGAGAAGTTCGAGTTTCTCGATCGCTATCTTCAGGGGATGGTAGATAACTCGCTCCACCAGTTTTCTCAGGTTTGGCAGAAGGTTAATCGGCCACTAGTCCTAGGCCAACATGCCTTATTTCCCGGGCTTGGGAATTATTATAATGTCGGCTACCTGCTTAGGACAGCGTTGGTGATTGTTATTGCTTCTATATATTCTTTAGTTCAGCGATTTTTATTTTTTTTGTGCTCTTTTAGATTTTACTTTCCTTAACTTGATCGAAAGCTTTCCCTAAGGCTATAAATGCATTTTCCTGTCACTTTTTTTATCTATTGGGCATTATTACGTATATCTGTCAATCTTTCTCTAAAAAGTTTTTCTTTTTGTCTCATATTTTTTATCATTTCTGTAGTTAATTTGTCGTGTTCTGGTTCTTCCCCATTTTGATAGCTTTTGTAACTATTTTATACGTTATCGACTCTCGACTCGTTTCTTTGCCGTCTGTATTCTCATTTTGTGTTGGTATTTTATTATGTTTTCTATTTTGTTGTCGTATTTCCATATAATAGATTTTGGTTGTCTTTGCTATTACATTGTATGTTTCCAAGCTTTGTCTAGCTGCTCTTCTTAATTTCTTTTATCATATTCATTACTTTATTTTGTTAGTTTTTGTAAGTTTTCTAATTGTTTTTTCTTATTTTAGTTCTTGGTCTCATCATGCTGTTTGTTTATTACTTTTAATTTATAAATCTTTATGGTTTTGTATTTGGTATTGCTGACGTTCCGTTTTAATTTTTTCCGTGTATTTCAATATTTGTTAGGAACATGTAGTAATTGGAGTAAATTTCGGGGTCACACATAACTCTTACGTTTTGTTTTTTATTCTCTTTCTATTGATAGGTAGTCTATTATTGGTTTACCTATGAGATTTCTGTTTAGTTGTATACATTTATATATTTCTTTATGTTTGTAAAAGATAGTAGATGTCATTAGCTTATTTGTAAGATAGTAATGTGTTCTTCTCCGTATTTGCTTATTATTTTTGTAACTGTATCTTATTTCTTTAACTTTCCGTTTTTGTCTTCAGCAACATAAATATGTTCCTGTTCTCAGATGTTCAGTTTTTAATTGATCTCAGAGTTTATATTTGTTTTCAGATATGTTGTTTTTGTTTGATCCATAAATTGTCAGTATTGTAGTAATTAGTTCTTCTAAGTTTGTTTTTACTGCGAGTATTCTTTCTAAATATGCCTTACATTATTGTGTATTTTTTTACTAGTTATTTGCTTATTAAACAGCCTACCCCGATTTTTTCTATTGTGGAACTCAATTATACATTCAGGTATGATGGGGATCTAGAATTTTTTCTTCTTCTTCTTCCATCTTTATTTCCAGTCAGAAGATTGCAACAGTTCATGCTTCTCGTACGTTCTATGTAGTTATTTTCCATTTGTTTTTCTCATTTTCTTTATTTTATGTTTTCCTTATCCTTACTGGGTTATCTAGTTCGTATTTTCTTTTTTAGAATTACATATTTAATAGCCTTATTTGTTACTAGTAGTCACGTCTGCAGATTTCCTGTGTCTGATTAAAAAACTTGATTTATGGTCCATATTAATGATTAGTTCCAGTGCATTCAAAAACCCACTAAAAATTTAGCTAAATGTAGTATTATGTAATAAATTCTGAATATGTTTCTGCTGACATGCAACAACTCTATGACTCTTTCGACAATATTAGTTGAAACATTAAGTGATGGAATAACAAACCTAAACTTTTTCTCAGAACTTAGATTAGCTTTGCACCAAAAGATGCAAAGATACCCCAAGCTGATAAATGATACTCTCAAGTGTTTGGTTCTGTTTGCTACATTATATTTATGCGAATTTCTTGCCCATTATTGCCATCAAAACAAAGGTGAAAAAGTTCTTCTAATTTATATTATTAGGTGTTTTGTGATTTTGTTGACATATTCGCGTTCTAGAGAAATAGACTTTTGAAAATTGACAATTTTTTAATTTTAAGATCCAATAACTTCTAAAGTTTTAACTTTTGAATAGGACGTGTAGGAATACTTTTGATCATTGCTTTATGAGTTATATAAGAGTCTCTCGAATTTTTTATTTGCAATGATTAAAAAGTAAATAAAAATAAGTTCTCGTAGATCTATTTTGGAAAAAAATTTTATTGTTGAAAAGCGACAAAACTGATGTAGAATTAGTTGTTTTTAGTCTGAATTCTAGAATTTTTTGCCATTACCTTAGGTCTACAATTTATTAAGTGGCGAAGCGAAGCGGAGTCACTTACTAACTTCATGTTGTCCGTCCGTCCGTCCGAGCAAAAACTCGAGAACGGCTGGGAATTTCCAAATTCTGTTTTCACCAACCGACAGGTGACCTAAGAGGCTTGTTTGCTAGTGATTTTGAAACTGATTGGTCAAAGGTCAATTAGAGGGTTTTCAAGTTTGGGAGACTGCTTCGCCACTTCGCTATGCGTTGCAAGCTTTGCAGGTTTATTTAAATCTCAATACCTAGAATTGCTATTGGCTATTGATTATTTACTGCTTTGAGTCCTTGTTGGCTGGAAATTCTGGGATGCGTTAAATATGCGTGTGCGTTTATCACGAAAATGTACAGTTGATGGCCAATAAAATAACTGCAAAACCTGATTAGCTGACTTTACTTTCTGAAATTAGTTGAGACCTTAAAAAACTGATTATATGCTTGGCAGTTATCCAGATTACCCAGATAAGACAACAATAAAAATCAAACTTTCAAATATGATATCAAAATAGGTGGCTGCATACTTTAGATGTGAATTTGGAAACTTAATAAGTTTTCAAAAAGATAAATCTACATTCGTAAAAGATTTATGCACTCATCTTTAGAATCCAAAGGCTGCTTTTATCTCAAAAGATTATGCTCTATCATTGAAGCGAATGAAGGAAAATTGTTGGGTTAATTGAAGCGTAAATGACGTTTGTGTTCCATTATTCTAGTGGTAATCGTTCGGCTCGTAGTCCCAATGCAGACCTGCTCACACGAACAAGGTATGCACTACACTCCTTTTGTATCCTTTGGGTTTCTTGTGTCCTTGTCTGATAGAAGCATATCCCTTTTCTTGGTGGTAGTAGTATAAATGGTTTCCACCTTGTGTTTATTGAGAATATTCTCTATCCGGTCTTTACCTACCGTGGCCAACTTTGGTTGTTTTTTGACGCATTTGTTAGGTTTAATTGCTTTATTTATCTCCGTTTTCGAGTAGCCATTTCCTTGTGAGGCTTGTTCTAAATGTTTTTTTTTACAAAACATAAAAATACTGGTAGACCGAGCACGACGTATAAGTTAACCATAGTTTTTGGATGAGGAATTAAAACATTTAAAACAAGTCCAACGTCCATCACAATATAAAAACAAATCAAATTTCATCGACCATCTGTTCTACGAATAAGACCACAATCTCAAAGCTTAAAGGTATTTCTTTGCTTCTTGCCATGGGAAAAGTGCACATGATGGGATTGGTGGAGCAGTTAAGAACGATGATTATCTCTCTTGCTTTCTGAACCAGTCAATGACTCAAAACGCATGCAGTTTTTATGAATTTACCAACAAGTTTTAAAAGCATTTAATTCATATCCGTATCTTCAAATGAAATTGAAAAAATATACATTTCTTTGAATTGAGATTTAAAAAAGCTAAAGAATCATAAAATTTATTTCCAGTTTTTTTTTAAAGAAAGTATCTCTTGGCCGAAATACACTGGAGGAGAAAGCCAAACAACTTTTATGTTAGTTTGATAAAATTTTTGTGTAATTAAATTATAAAATTTTCTTCCTACGGGAAATTAACTTATTTTTATTTTGTTAACCCTTGAAGATTAATTAACTCTAGAGTTTTGTATACACCATAAAATAATGATCAAAAGTGTACCTACACGTTTTATCCAAAAGTCAATATTTTAAAAGTTATGAAGCGTTAAATTTAAAAAATTGTCAATATTCAAAATCGATTTTTCTAAAACGTGACATATGCCAGGCGAGGTATATATCACAAAATAAGGTTCAATCGTCCCTCTATTATACCATATTTGTTTCACCTGAGTTGCAGGACCATTTTTTTTAACATTTTCGATAATTTTGAAAATTCGTAAGGTTAAATTTTTATATCTGCCTAGCCGGGCATCCTAAAATAAATATTATTGCAGGTTTTTAAGCATCTCTGCTTAGCCAACAAATGACCCAACTCATATGCTATAGGTTTTACAGTTCTTTTTTTTTCTTTCTCTTTTCCCGCTTTTCTTAAACTGCGTCGGGTGCCTCTATCCATTTCCTATAGTTATTTTTGTCTTCTGTCAATCCGTTTACATCCCCCATTGTTTTTTCAAGTGTGAAAACTGGAGCATATACTGTTTTATATATGTGTAGCTTTGTTTCTATCCTTATTTCTCTTTTTCCTATTATACTTCTGTTTATAGCGTAGTATAATTGGCTTTCTTTATGCACCCTATTTAATATTTCGCTGTCTATTCTTCCATAATTTGAGATTATTGTTCCTAGAAACTCATATCTTTGTATTTCTTCTATGTGTATGTTGTCCATTTTAATTATTTGTGCTAGTTGGTGTTCTTGTTCCGTTATGTGCATTGTTATTGTTTTGGCGATGTTGGTTTTTAGTCCAACAGCTTCTATTTCCTCTTTCCACACGTTTACTGCTGTCTGTAGTTGTTTTCTACTTTACGCTAAGACCACAATATCATCTACGTAGACTATGTTTTGGGTTTCCACCGACTCCATGTTCAAATTACCTACCTTTAACCTTCTAGTTCTCTGCTTGCTATTTTTAACCACCGTGTTTATAACTAGAATGAATAGGAGTGTGCTGAGACTATCACTTTGCTTGATTCCTTCCTTCATACTGAATTATTCCGTCTGTTCTCTTTCTAGTCCCACTATTCCTTTTACTTTCTTTTATACACTTTCTAGTACTTTTCTCAGCTTCTCATTTACTTTTAGTTGTTCTAGTACTTTACATATTTGTTTTCTAGGCACCGTGTCGAATGAAGGCCAGCTATAGTTATATATAAACCCTTCCTCTGTCTATCATCTTTTCCATAGTGACTCTTAAAGTGAAAATTAGGTCTCGTTTCTGTCGTCCCTCTCTATAAGCAGCTTGCTCTTCCTCTGGCTGTCCTTCTTTTTCTTCTCTTAGCCTTTTTTCCAAAATTCTTGAGTATATTTTTAAGGCGCAGGAAGAGAGGCATACGGCCCTACAGTTGTCGCATTCCGTTGTTTTCCCTTTTTATAAATCGGTACTATATAGTTCCTATGCCAGTTTTCCGGTATCTTCTTGGATTCCCATGCTTGTCTGCATATCTAGATCATCCATTCTACGATACCCCCCCCCCTCATATTTGATTAGCTCTAGTGGTATTAGTTGGATCCGGCTGCTTTTCCGTTTCGTATTTCTTTGATCGGCACTTTTACTTCTTCTTCTGTTATATTTCGTATTCCATTGTCTTTAAGTCCCTGTTCTCAATCTTGTATGGGGTTTCCTTAAATATACATCTCTTCTTTCTTTTTAAACTTTTCTTCGAAATATTTTCTCCACGTACCCATAATTTTTGCTGTTTTTGTTTTTAGGCTGTTATTTTTGTCTTTCATGTTTTTCTTTGTGCGTTCTTAGGTTTTTGATTGTCTTTATGGCTTTCTTCTAGTTTGATTCCGAAATTCTTCTATGTCCTTGCTTTGCCTGTTTTACTGCCGTCTTTGCTTCATCTCTTCTTAAATTCTATTCATTTCTGTTTATTCTCGTTTTGTTTCTTATGTACTGTTTCCAGGCTTGTTTCTTCCGTTTTATTTTTCTTTCACACTATCATTCTACCATGCTGTTCTTTTATGCCATCTGTTTATCTTTTTTGTTTAGCATACTTGCTTTGCCACCTGTTGTTACGCTCTTGAGTTGTAAAAAAGTTGATTTTTACCAAAGTTTTCTAACTTTTTTCGATGCTTTAGCATGCGGGTGTATGTTTACCAAATTTTTAAGGTAGATTCCTAATATTCAATATAGATTTACCACAGCCTATTTTAGCATTAAAAAATTCCAAAGTTTTAATTTCTGTCATTTTTAAAAATTAAAAACTTTCAGGTGCCTGTAAAATTTAGGGAAATTAAGCTTCACTTTTTAAAGTTATTAATAACAAATTATAATCTTTGTAGTCAAATGTTTAGCCAAAACTGGTTCACCTATCATGAAATCACCCAAATGTTTTAGTTATTTGAAATTCAAATCATAAATGTTATCGTATTTAAATTTAAAGCTACAATCATTATGCGATACTTTGTTTAACGATAATTGAGACATATTTGGCGTTTTTTTAACTGCAGTACTTTTATTTATTCGTCCTCCTTAATATGTGGGAAGCTACTGTGCTCCACTTTATTTGAAAGAATCTCGTTTTTTGCTGGTTGCTATCCCATCATGAGAGTTCTTACATTTAGAAAAATTGCTCTTATGCCAGCGCCACTTTTTCCAATACTCGGATATTTGTACGTATCGTTTTTGTAAGTTTTTAGCTTGTTTTTTATGTAAAGCTATTGATCTTTCTTCTAGACATTGAAAGGCACAAGTATGACGTTTGAATAATTGAATACAGAAACTATAACTCCCTTTTGCAGTGTAATATAATATTATAAGGGGTAATAAAACCAAAAAAGATAAGTAGAACAGGGGCTGTTCCGTCCGTATAAAACTCTTATCTTTTATGCTGATACGCAGCGACGTTAATTTCCTCGGCCGTTTGTCGCGAAGGCAATATTCTGCCGCTGTCACGCTTTTCGCATCGCATGTGTTTGTATTGCGAGCTCTTCGCGGGGGGCGCAACAAATCTTCGTCCACTTAGTCGATGCGTCCTGCATTAGCAGAAGACCTGCCTGGCGGGCGCTATATTTGAACTGCTCACGGCAGATTTACATGTCTGCGATCCACGTAACGAATAAATTAGAACTAATCTGCCGGCCCATAAGTCTCGTATAAACGGCGCGGAATAAAATAACTATTAATTTATGCGATCCGCATTTTATGCGGCGCATAATTACACGAAGGATCGGGAGTAGCTGTTAAATGGGAAATGGCGCCATAAAAATGATGGACCGCCGCTTTATTCATTACCGTTTTTTGCGCGCGCTTTCGGGCGGCCGCCCTTAACAATGGCACGTGTTAATTATCGGAGCGCTCCCTGGCATTCGGCGCCGGCTGGCCAGGAGACGCCCGAATTAATTAATGGTTACCTGCTCACTTTTGAGGTGATTGAGGACGTTCAATCTGATTAGCGACGTGTCGCCCGATGGTGCCATAGGCAAATATTCCGTGACGAGGGGATCCGGCCCGCGTTTTAATCAAGTTGTTGGCCGTTTCAGGTTCGCGCACTTTCCCCTAATTGAGGATTCAGCTCGATAAATAAATGATGGCCGATCTTTGGCGCTAGGTTCGTTGTCATTTTAATTTCGATTTTTTTATTCGAGTATTATGGGTTATCAAATTTGCATCAGGTAATTCTGGTTCAACGACAATCCGTTGAATGAGGATGATACCATGAATAATAAGCACTAGATTTCGATGTTTCGTTTTCAATTGAACTGATTACATTTTTTATAACATATTTCGTAACAAATGCAAACTTTTAGTACTGCTAGCTGTAATTTTCGCATTTTTTGTAAAAAGTATCTCATGTAATAAAACTGAAATAAATTAGCAAATCCAATTTTAAAATTTTAGTTAGGAACAGAGAATTCCATGCGCCGGTCTAAGATTGAAAAGATGATCCAGGGCTGTATTGTTTCGATTGTCAAGTACGGAGGTGGGCCTGATTTAGTGTGGCGGTGCTTCTCTTTGGCTGGTGTGGGGTACCTACTAAAAGTCAATGGAATTATGAGGAAAGAACAGTATAAACAAATTTTAACAGAATACTGTACTATTTGGGTTGTGATTAATTGGAAAAGGATTTGTGATGATGTAAGACAACGATCCTGAATATAAATTCAAAGCTTTGGTATGACTATCTAGCAAAGAACAACAAAAAAAGCTCAAAATGATGACATGGCTACCACAGAGTCCAGACTTTAACCAGGTAAAGTTGCTATGGAATAAGCTGGAGAGAATAGTAAGAAAAGAGCGTCCCATGTTTAAAAATCGTCTTTGGGGTCTTTTTAAGGTGCCTAGAGAGATTTACTAATCGAGAAATTAAAAAATGCCTAGAATCCTAAAAGCAATATTAAATGCAAAGGATGGTTTGTTTGATAAAACAAAGGTTTAATATTTAAGTTAATTTTTCCCGTGTTTATAATTAATAATTTTTGTTTATTTGTATATTAATATATTATAAAATAAATTGTTTTCTTATATTAAAGTGTAGATATAAATTCATTTTTATTTAGTGTCCATACTTTCATGAGCGGTACTGTACATTAAAATCATTGTTATTCTGAACTTTCATGTTGTATATGTTACAAGAACGAATAGTAAGTTTACATTTCAAATATGAATGTAAATTAAACAATAGCGTAATTATTAAGGTGTATGATAAAAAGCACAATTTATTAATGATAATTAAGGAATGATTACTATAACTACAAGTTATGTGTCAGCTATATTTTAGGTCGGTGATTACGGCCAACGAGAAAGCAACGTGATATAACTAACGCAAGCACTCAGGCAATTTTAGAGTCAGGACACTATATGTCTTTATGTTTAACATTTTCAAGCAGAGGATGGTCTGGACCATTATCTAGGTCCTTTCTGTAATATTCAAGTTCAACTCGTAAGCCAATGAGTCCCTTGGAAATTCTTTATTCAGAAGATTGACTGACTGATCCTTTGTTGCTATGCCATTGAATATCGATATTTGATCCTTTTGAGGAATTTTGTATTTAGAATTAAACACACAGCACTCTGTTTGTCACAATATAATGATGTCTGATCACGTACCTTTAATCAGTCTTCTCAATCATAACGCGTCGTTTGAGCTCTCACATAGGGCCACACATTTTCCTGCTGCAATCGATAGAGATCGTTCGTTGGCTTATTGACGTCCAGGCATCGTCTGCAAAGAGTAACAAGAAACTACTAGTTGACCCTGCATTAGAACAACCGTTCAACTTGAACACTGACGCAGTTTTCTGGTAGTGAAGTTACAAGTTTTTAGTCTCCTTTAAATATTTCAGTACTTGTTTTACTATATCCGCTAGCGATGATGAAGCTAAGAAGAGAAGTGCTTCTACAGCTTGTCTGTATGGTACATTTTTCGTCTCTTCTGTCTCTCTTGTAAGTGGCAAATTTTCTTTGAATGTCGTTATAATTCTTTCTATAGGTTTAGCTACTGAATCGCAGGCATCTATTCTAAAATGTTTTAATAAAGTTTTAATGATTTTTAGGTACGATGAGTTTGTTTCGCTGATATTTTATTTGAAATCTTACATAACAAGCGGCCAATTTATTTAGCACTTCTAAGTGTTGTTTCAATTCATTCAATTGTGAAGTGATTATCGCTCGCGATGTCCCAACCATCAATCAGTCGTCCACATATAAGCAAATAATATGGCTTCACCATTAGATGTCCAACGATAAACATAGGCAAGTTAATTAGCATCCGTTTGTGTAAATCCACGTCACATTATATATACCATAAATGTAACTTTTGACTACACTGTCTTGACGCTTGCTTCAGATCATAGATCAACTTTTTTAGTTTGCGCTTGTCATTACGAGCTTTTAGTTATTTTATTGCTAATTTAGGTGCAGAGAGTTCAGTCGATTCGTCTGTTTTTCTTTTCAGTTTGAAGAACCGCTTACATGACACTGGTCTTCTCGCTGGCGGTAGACGATCGACTCCTACCGTCTTCGTGAGATTTCATCTCTTTTTTCATTGTTTTGTGCCAGTTTTTTGCTTGTGTAGAATCTATCGCTTGCTTTAGACTCTGAAGTTTGTCTATAAACTACTTACGCCCTAAACGATCTTTTTCCCGAATTGAATTTATGTTGGTTATTCATCGATATTTGAACCTTCTCTTTCCTAATGGCATTTTTGGGGGATTTTATTCATAATACAAAGGTTCGTCAACAGTTGTACTCTACTGAAGTGATTTCTTTCTATAAGTGGCAACATCCCTCGACCTTCTTTGCAAGCAGATCCCAAAGAAAGTATGTTTTTTGTGTGTTGGGATAACAGACAAACAAGTGTTTGGTTGATTTTGTTTTCGATTTGAGTTTTTTTTCGGCTTCAGGACCATCAGTAACGTAAGCAACCCAGACATACAAAGATATCTCACCAAAGATTTGATGCTAATCTGTATTTCTGCTGGCGTTTCTTCCGATTTCTTTTCAGAATTCTATTCAACGTATAGGTCCGCACAGTCGGTTCAAAGTTTTTATGAAAGACCACGCACGTAGTTGTTTTCTTCGTTTTGGTAGCATCAGCCCATAACTGCATTCAAACTCCATAGCAAATATAAAAAAAGATTTATAGTCTTTAACAGACTAATTATACTTTTCGACAAGTCTTTTTTTTATTTAAAACCTCTAGAGAACCGGCTTTTTCCAGAAGTGAATATTTATTACAAAATTTACAAATAAGTTTATATGTAAACATTTATTGTGTATATACAGTGCCTGAAATTAACCCAGTCACTAACTATGGAGTTTTAACCATCTTTTTACTGAATTTTGGTCATTTTACTTTTATGCAAATTTTGGTGGGATTTACATATACAACCATTTAGACAAATGCGAACTGCGGTTTAGTTACACCAAGTACTAACGCAGATACTATTAGCTGGTGCATAAGCTTTTTTATTTCCTATTAAACTCTATGAGCTAGAACCTACGTAAGCAAGCCTATTGCGTTTTTGAAGGGTTATAGTTTTCAAAAGGTTTCAGATTAGTTTAGAATTAATCTGATGACTAGCTGGATTTTGTTGTCGCCTGTCTTTAGGACAGGGATGTTTTTACTTTATTGTTCCGTTTCAGTTCTCATGCAGTCATACGTCGCTTAAATTTATTTTTTAAATAGAGTAGAATACGCAATTTGGCAGATTGGTAATAAGACTGCCAACACTGTCTTTAGAAGGCCAAGAAGTAAAAGACGAATGTTCTTGTGGAAACCTCAAACGACAATATAAAAAGAGTGAAAGCTCTTGTGATGTCAAACCACTGATTGACTTTGTGAGTTTTATTTGAAACATTTAACTATCTATCTATTAGATTTTAACACAGAATTTGGCCTTAAAAAATGTGCTTTAAGATTGTTCAAAAAAATCTCACTGCTGAGCAAAACCAATCAGAGGAATGCGTGTCTTGATTTTTTTGTAGCGCCTTGAGAGAGAGAGAGAAACACACAAATTTTCAGTGCATGATTACAGGTAATAAATCATAGATTTTTAAGTACAACTCTGAGACAAAACGTCAAAGTTGAGAGTAGCACATTATAAGTCCTTCCTGCCCCAAAAAACAATAAGTAGTACATCTAAAATCAAATTAAGGCTCTTTCGTTTTTTGATAGTTTTTATCGAAAAATTCTTGAAAACTTAAGAAGGGGGTGGTACTTTTAATCCTACATTACAACGCCCTATATCAGAAGGCGATTTTTATCAATTAATTTTTTTATGAAAAAACATTTCCGTTAGGTCTAACCCACTCAATTTTTTAAATTGCTTTATTGTTTCGGTTGAAAACTCCTTCAAAAGAACGTTATTTTGGTATCTGAATAATATCCACAAGAACGTAACTAATCTGTTGAAATGCATTTTAAGAGTAGTATTCCAGGACTGCTATGGGCAATAAAAAACGCCTTTATCGGTGTGTACCTGCCCAAGTAACAACTTTAAAATTAATAACTTTAGGTGCATATGTGTAAAACTAAGAAGATTGTCTAAATATTTCGATTTCAGTTCCACTATCGGTTTGTTTTTTGCTCAGCAGTGTCTATGTCCAAATCATTGATTCTGTTTGTTAAGGTAGATTTTAAAAACTGTATTACATTTTTGTTTAGTTGGCACTGATTATTTCCAGTAATGGGTTTGTGAAAATTTTTGTTATATTGTCCCCACCAGTGCAGACCTAACTTATCAGATACCATTACTTCTATAGGAAGCCATTGTTGCCTATACCTTGACTGATATATTAAACTTGTAATACATAGGCAGCAAATCTTTAAAGTATAGCTAGTTTTAACTTAGATTGCTCTTGTTTTACCTTAGGTCACCATATCAGTAATTCATAAATGAGCATAGTTCTCACTACAACAGTACAATAGCATATTTTCAATGGTGACAAGGGTCTCGCTAACGGGAATTGTGTGGCACCAACTACAGCATTGACTATATTTTTCTGTCGCACAAAATATATATAATATCATATACCAACCACCCATAGATGATGTCTTCTATTTAATTTTTTTCAGCGTTACCAACATTAACTTACAGGAAGCTCGATCAAAAGCTCCTGTAATGCCAAGAAATATTGCCAATACTATTTTCTGACAGGAAATTTTCAATTTTTTCCATCAACTACTGAAAAGTAATGACTTTCCCAATTGATAGACATCTTGAAGTAGAAGAAATAAGAGAGATAGGTCTATACGCCTTTGTCCAGAGGAGTTCAGGTATAAAAAAACTATTTTAGATCTCTTCCTAGCTATACTTGGACTTAGGAGTCTACATAATGGTGATTCTTTCTTGCTGTAGCAGCACAGGTATAATACCATCAGGATCACGTGCTTTATAAGGTTTGAAAGAACTAGTGGTTTAATAAATAGTAATTTGTAATTAATTGTTTAAAGGTGCGTAATACTTTTAAAGTTTCCTTGCTTATCTTGTGATATTTTTGTTTAGCTTTATTATTGTTTTATAGCACTTTTGGTCAGAATTTTTTAAAGTCACACTGACTTATTGCTTTTCTTTATGAGTTTCTTTTAACTAAGACAATACTTCTGTTATACACAATGAGAGAATGTAATATTCATCCCACTCACTTGTTCTTTTTGCATTGCTGAATAATTTGCGTTTGTTTTTCCTTCATTCTGCAGATTCTGCATTCAACAAATTAATATTATTACTAACGGTTCTTCTTATTAACTGTCACTTATTTTAGTGCGAGTTTAGAATAGTATCTTGTAATTATACAGAGGTTTATTACATGCCTATACTATTTTTGATAACATTTATAGCATCTGCAATGTTGTCTTGGAAATCTATCTTGTATTTTTTCTAGTCCGCGTGTCTCGAGATTTGATACTCCAAAATCGGCTTATTAGTATTTATGATTTCCATTCGAACGTATCTAGGAGCCTAACATGACAATGTCTTGCACATATGTCAACATGCTATCTGGAATATTATAGAGGCTGCTACAGATATTTTGTATTAAAGGTTAATTCGTTCGCTCTCTTTAATATCTTCAAGATTAATTAAGAATAATACAATTAACGAAATCACCTATTTTATTGATGCTACTACGTCTTTTCGCTACATGCTAAATATTACAGTCAATTTTAGCTGTGAGTTCAAGATTAGATAGTCAACATTACTAACTAGTCATTTGTATTTTGCTTTTGATTATAACTTTTGCAGGATTCAGAACTATCGAGGTTCTAATTGCATGTTAACCTATTCTTTACTGATATTGTTTTCTAAGCAATTAAGAGTTTTTAATCATGGCTATATGAATATTCTTTTAGATAGAGTATTTACACAACGCTACTTTATTATGTATATGATACAAATTCTTACAATTTTAATAAAATATGTGTAATACATGTCTACTTCAAATATCTTCTTATTGTTTATATTGCTTTTTTTGTTACAGGTAAGTCAACTACATACTTGAGGTTGTGGACATGCCAAGGTAATTCTTTTTAGATGTATATGTTTCTTGATTATTGTAACATTTTACTTTTTCTTCCTTATCATATGTAGTTAATTTAAACGCAGGGAAACCTAAAGATAACATATCAATAAAAGTTGTATTCAATAATAAATAGAAAAATACGATATTTAAAGATGTAAGAGGCTTTTATGTGAAAGAGATTCCGCTTGGCAAAACACAAAAAACGATCATGCTCTAAAACACCTGCCTGGAACTCTTCATTGTTTATCATCTCTATTATTCTAAAAATAGACATTAGTCACTGAAGATTAGGTTTGGACTGTAGAGTGAATGGGGAAGATATTTAAAGACAGTCTTTTGCAGCAACCTACAAGGGTATTATCGTACAGAAGGCGAACAGTTCAATTATAACACGATACCCTTCTTTCCCTAGTCCTAGTCCTAGTCTCGTAATTTATGCGGTAAACTGGGTGAATACTTTTCGTCTACCTACACTATGTTCCTTTCTTTAAGATCAAATAACAATATTTTTTGAAGTCTAAGCAATCATTGCCTTGACCTTTTTACTTTCCTTATCCTATAATAAGGAAAGTAATGTAATCGGCGGAAATTTGACTTACCCAGTTTTTCACATTTCTGGACGAAATATAGCCTCGGGACACCAAAAAAGTTGGTTTGGGGCCATTGGTTTGTGTGTGTGTGTGTGTGTGTGTGTGTCTGTTTGTCTGTCTATCTGTCTATCTGTCGGTCTGTCAGTAAACAGGATATCTCGAGAACCATAAGAGCTAGAGACTTGAAATTTGGTATGCAAGTTACCTGTAGGTAGAGGACGCAGTGAGAAACTTTTGGTAAAAATCGGCAGAGTCGTTTGGTCGCAAGGTCGCAAAATCGGTCGCGAATCTAAACGGTTGAAGATACAAAAAATTCATGAGAATAAAAATGATTTGTTATCACGAGATAAACATGAATTTAAAATAAAAGTTGGTAAAATAGGAACTCGAAAAAAAATTGCAGCTCACTATTTTTAATATACCGGGAGTTCTTAAAATGTTTCGGGAAATAAATTCATCAATAAATAAGTTATAGCCGATTAAAAATTAATTAAACGGACCAATCACAACGCGCTCGAAGAGCTTCCTGGCCGACTGCGGGAGGACGGGGGGGAGCGCTTAGCCGCTAGGAGGGAGCACGCAGGCGATAATGGGGAAGGCCGTGCGGGCGAGCTCGCACGGTTACCTTTAGTGACGTAGCAAAATTTTAAGTACCAGTCAATTATTGTCTTTTACTGTTTATTTTAATCAGCTTTCGAGTGTTGGACTCGCGCCTCGTCCTTTTTTAAAATAACAAGTTCCGAGACGAGAACAGCGCAGGGCGAGACGATGGACCCGTTATAATATATAATAATAGGATAAAGAAAGTCGTGTGATGTTCACACTAGATTTTTTATAGATTGAACCACCTTTTTTCCCTTGTCCGTTTTTGTTCGATCTTTTTGAAAGGAAATATAGTTCATGAGTATGGTTTTATCCTTTGTAATAATGGATTAAAAACTTGTTTTGTTACTACAGAATTTTAAAAATTATTTATAACTGTTTCTAAACTGCTAGGAAAGTCGGGATACCAATCTAACACAAATCCTATTCAGATAAAGTTGCTGATGGAGAATGCGTCGGAAATGCTGACAATTATCTAAATTTTAAATGCCTATCTTACAGCACCTTATTCTTGACAACAGCGACGTTTTCTTCTCAAAGGACTTTAATCAGCTGACCTACACGTGGTTCATCTTCGATGCTTCCGTCCGAACAAAATTGTTTTGCAAATTTCTTTACATACAAGCGAATAATTACTGTGTACCCCATCTTAACGTTGTTTAATATTACTAAGAACTTCTTCAGTAACAAATTTAATCATGGTTTGGTGCTCCACTTTTAATATTATACTTTACTAGCTAAAGTGACTTCTGCTTTGCACTTGCTGAAATTTTAGGAATACTTACTCAAAGGTGGTGCTATCTGACTTGATCTTTATTCTGTTTTTATTGTTACTCAAACATACTCAATTGAAAAATTCCTTGCGTTTATCTCGTACAAGATCAATTCTAAATGTTTTAGGTATTTTACGATCTGAAATAATGCGTTAGATAAAATAAAAAAATATATATAGAACGGGAATAAAATTATCTTGTTTATTATTCGAAAATCTTTTACAAACAAGAAAAAAGTTTGTTGGGGCATTAGTACAGCGAAGAAGCTCTTGGCGGATTCTCTTCCTAACCATTGGTTAACATGTAGGATATGAATTTTGGGGGCATGCAATCCACGTTAAAGTTATTCCATTAGAATAATAGCCACTTCCTTAGCAATATTTCGCAGAACTAAGAGGCAATTTAACAAATGATAACATAGACTGCATCAATGTTATCATTGTTTATTAATGTGGAAATTCGTCCAGGTCGGGTTTCTTTATCATCAAGTTATTTCCAGCACTCTGTTCTACTCAAACAATTTTTCTAAAAACTTTCTATGAAAGTTTTACGAGTTTGAAGTAAAATTTCTTGAAAATTCATAATTTTTAATTTGTTAAACGAAGAAAGATATTTACATCTATTTGCTCGGGCTGCTACAGCTTGATCATAATAAAAATAAAATCCTTAAGCAGTTTTGTTTAAAAATCCTAATTGGTAAATGCGAGTTTATTTTTTAGAAATTAATATAGTGAAATAAAAGTACTTTTTGTAAATTGGAATAAGAGAGGTATATAGAAGATACAAAGCAATGAGACTAAATCGAGAAATTTATTTATTTAAAGATATGCCCTTAATATTCTGCAAAATAACATTCTTGAGTATTGCTAGACCGTTGTCAGCGCTTATACTATGCGTCTATAGAAGACTTGGACTGGAATTTTTTTTCAAGTTGGGTTTCAGCGGGAAAAGCAAAAATGTCAGTCGGGGCTAAGTCCGGGCTGTAGAGAGATTGGGATAGTGTTGCCATGGTTCGTTTCGCCAAAAACTCTCTCATTAGCAGCAATGTATGCATTTCTTGGTGCATTTTGTGGTAAAGATTCCAAGTGTTGAAAATATCAGGGCGGACTTTCACATAAAGTGTAGCGTTGATTCTCCGTTAAGGTAAATAACGTATTTAGACTCAAATAAGACAAAGAGCGCCGGTTTCATCTTTGATTGCTCATTAGAGCCTTTTTTAGTCGAAGAGACTTGGTAGTGTGTCGGTCAGAGCTCTGTAGTTTTATCTGCGATTGGTAATAAAAAAATACGTTTTACCAGAATTTATAACTCTTCAAAAACCAGGCTTAGTTCTCGTGAGGTCCAAAAGCTCGTGAGAAGTCAACGCACGGTTTTATTTCTGTTTGTCGGTTAAAATCTTGAAAATCAATGTAGTACAAACTTTTCGCAATTTTATCGTAAAATTTGAAAGTCTCCTCATCTTTTATCAAACTAAGACTCAGATGTCTATCAGATTTCTGGTTAGACGTTGATAGACACCCTGCGGTTAATTATTTTAAACGTTTTCTCTTTTTTCTTTGCTACCTAAATACGTGTGCTTTCGATGAGACATCCTTCTCATAGGCTTTCTTTAACAAGCGTCTTGGTTGCGAATTTTTTAAGTTTAACACAAAATTTTATCACGTATTGCTAATCGACACTGCTCTGTATTTTGAACCGTGACACGGTGTTGAGATAGTTATCCACTTCGCAAGTACTCTGTAAAGGGCTAAAAACAAATAAGCTGGATCGGATCGTTTACCTGACATCCCCCACCAACGATCAGGCCTAAAGGCTTCACCTGTCGACCCTTCTACTTAAACCAACAAAATCAAGCTTACTACTTGCCGGACGTACTTTGTATAGTTAATGTCAATTGATTTTTGGAGCTTTTTAATTCAAAACATTTTAAAACATATTACTTTACAACTAACAGTTAAAATAATAATATAACGCAAAATAATTAATACTAACAAAGTGCAACTTATAGAAGGTACAACTTTTCACCTATTGTTTCATTTATCACGTTTATTTATTATTAAATTTTAACTTCATGTAATAAATATCGCATTTCCTATCTTTCTATTTTTTAAAGTCCAACTAAGGGGTTCTTAACTGTTTCTATTTGCTCATTTTGCTTGAGCCTAAAGTTCCAACTTAAGGATTGCTTCTTAGTTGACCATCGGTGCAAACAATGTGTTGGGATCAGCATTAGACACACGTATTGAATTAAAAAAATCATAAATTATTTGTATTAGTGGAAAATTATTAAAAAAGTTTCAAAAGTTTTACGGGCCACTTTCAAAACCCTATAAACCATTCGATAGAGCTTTTTAGATTCAAATGCCTTTTATTAACTATTCCCTAATCAGGTTTATCTCCTTATTTTTTTAACTGTTCTAACCAGTACTGCAGAAATCCTCAGTTCGATAAAATTAATTGATATATAAACGACAGTTAATAAACTATTTAGATTTTGGTAGAATTTACAGTTAGCTGAATTATATACATGCAGTGTGAGTCAAACGTCCTTCAATATTAAGTGAGTTACAGGAGCAATGCGGATTGAGATTTCAGCAATCATCGACTTGTGAATTCCTCATGCTATGTGTATTTATTATTTATCTCAGGATCTAGAAATAAACTTTAATTAAACTGTTCCAGTCACCATTAGCTAAATCTATCTGCAGTACACTAAGAAAACTTTATCTACTCATTTCAATGTAGTGACGTTTAAAAAAAATTATTATAATATGGCAATTACGCACGCCCTAGCATATCGCACTAAATACGGCCTATAAACAATTATATATCATTAAATGTGTGCAAACATAATGGGTGAATAGGGGTTGATTGATGTTACAGTATTTACGGCATGAAGCTAATGCCGTTGCATATTAACTGCATAGTTCGGGACAGGAGACTATTGAATATATTATATTAACTAATTCAAATTTATGTTGCGTGCTGTTACACTCAAACGCATGGTTTGAATTTTTAATAATGCGTTATGCGCATTCAATAGATTGCCTATCCCACAGCAAATAATATGGGGAAAAGTAAATTTACCCTCATTATTATATTTGCTGAAACTACGATGGTGACTCAAATATAAATTGGAATTTCTAAGGTGAAGAAGACTTCTTGTTTGCTGCACAGCGGATTATTTTTCAAGTTTCGAAATTTTGAGAATACCTAAGGCACAGTTCAAAGATAACACCTTAAGTAAACTCAGATGTATGTCTGATAAACAATTTTTATAAAATTGAAAATGAAAGTTGTCGACGTTGTCCGACGGCCAATGTGCAGGAGAATATTCGAATTATTCGCCGCTCTCCGGTATGACCAACTAACGATTATTAAAGTTGCTTTTAAGATCGAAATAAACTATGGTTTAAGTAATCCAAGGCGTTATCTTGTGTCACGATAACCTCTGATCTAACTCAAGAAAAAATTGAGAATTTGTTCAGGAATACCCACCCTCCCTGTCAGTTTTCAAATTATCATTTTCTGGGCCACTAAAAAAAGTACTTGGAGCACGATCTTGCTGTCAAAGCGTTTGTGTGCAACTGGCTGGAGTTTATAAGTTAAAATGTGATGTAAAAATAATTTTATATAATTATATTTGACACATAGATAAATGTAAAAAATTTGGTTTGTATTTCAATAGTTTGTTTCATTCAGTAGAGATAACGTTTGCGTTTGCAGTCTATGACATATATTTGACCCATATGTCCCTGTATATGTTTTACACAAAACTCAAAGAAATTGTATGACTGCAAAACAGCGAATAAAACTAGATTAATGTAGCAAAGACAAAACTAATTAAAATTAACTGCAAAACGTTAAGAAACAACAATGAACGTAACGGGTGAAACAGATTAAACATTTGTGACATATTAGCAATTGAGAATTTTATAATAATTGAAGACGAACCAGAAATATAAAAGTGCTAAATGAAGTTTGCAATGAAATATTGAAATATAAAGATGATACGCTGATAGAAAAATTAGCAAAAGTGTTATAGATAATTTTCACTAAAAGCAAAATATTAAATAAGTAGAGAAGAGAATAGTAATACCTAGAAGACAGGGGAGTACCAAATAATTGCAATAGAATAACACTACTAGATACTATTCTAAGACTAATCACAAAAAATTGGACAAGATCGTTACACTGGCAAACGAAGAAAAAGATCTTATATTATCTAGCAAAACTAAATTCAAATTTAACCCAGCAAACCCTTTTCGCTTAAAGCTACTGTAAAATAGATAAACATTAATGTAGTGAAATGTTTCCAACCGGGAATATACCCGGACCAACCAGCAGCTCCTGTAACAACTGGAATAATTTTCAACCGATGCCACCAATGCAAAACCAGCCACCACCAATGCCAAACTACGTAAATCAGATAAGTCAAACTCAACTCAATCATCACTTACCCCCGATGTTTCAAAATCAATTTCCAATTCCTCAACCTCATTAACAATGTTTATCCCAAATCCCAACTACAAGCCTGCATATACAGTAATACTTTTACAACAGCTTTCTCGCAACCTGTACAAGTTAGCTATGGCACTGAAAGCGACGATGACGAAAATATAAATCCAGATCAAGAACAAAGCGGCAGTAAACGTCCTGGCAAACTATTATCAAAAGAAGAAAATGAATGGTACAAGCCAAGCCACCTGAAAACTCGTCCGCAACCAACATAACAAACAGGTATCAGGTCCTCACTGAAACCGAAACTGTTTACAATTCTGATGAAAACAACTCAAATGAAACTAACCCTGAAACGAAATCTTCAGAACCTAACCCTCCACCTATTTATATCTACGGTGTCACCGACTTCAAAGCCATGACTGATAACCTGACCAAAGTCATCGAAGAAGAACGATTTTATTCCAAATCCCTATCCAATAATACGGTAAAAATAAATGCAAGAACAATTGATGCATACAGGAACCGAATCTCTCACCTAAGTCAAGAAAAAGTTGTGTATCATACATATCAAATAAAACAAGAGCGAGCTTATAGAATCGTCATACGTGACCTACATCATTCAATCCCTATCCAAGACATCAAGGACGAACTGCATAGATTAGGACACCCTGTAAGAAACTTAATAAACATTCGACACAGAGTAAGCAAAAACCCATTGCCAAAGCTTTTCGTTGACCTCGAGCCCCAAACAAACAATAAGGATGTGTATAAAGTTGAATTTATACAAAATTCAAAAGTCAGAATAGAAGCACCTCGAATCAAAAACAACATAATACAATGTATACGTTGTCAAGCCTATGGCCACTCCAAGGCCTATTGCACGAAGTCCTACAATTGCGTTAGATGTGGAGGACCCCACAACAGTCAAACGTGTAAAAAGACTAGGGAAACTCCAGCCAAATGTGCCCTATGCAATCGCGGCCACCCTGTCAACTATAGAGGATGTTCTGTGTACAGAGACCTAAAAGCTAGGAACTTGCTAAAGCAGTCAGCTATTAGAATACCTCACATAGCAAACCCACCAGCTTTCACATCACTTAACCATCAGCCCTTGTATGACTCATCTCAGAACGCCCCTAGTTACTCACAAGTTGCAGCAAGAGGAACAAAAAATAATGATGAAATTACAGAAAAGCTTACCTCCTTCCTTAGCGAATTTAAAAATTACTAACTCACAACAGCATGATTCTAACCATGCTCACCACTGTTATTAATAAACTGACGCACTAATGGCTAATTCGATAAGAATAGCGGCATGGAACTCCAACTGTCTCAAAAATCATATCCAGGAAGTAACTCTATTTTTAAATTACAATAAAATAGATATAGTACTTATCTCTGAAAGCCATTCTACATCTTATTCGGTAACAAAAATATCACACTATAACACATACTATGCAAATCATCCAGACGGAACAGCACATGCAGGGTCGGCAATCGTAATCAGAACCGCAATAGATCACTATGAATTATCATCCTATACAACTAACAAAATCCAAAGTGCATTAGTTAAAGTTAACTTATTTCCTTGGCCTCTAACTATCGGAGCAGTCTACTGTCCACCTAGGCAATCTATTGCAGCTGAGGAATTTCAAGATTTTCTCCTCCCACTTGGACCTCGCTTTTTAATAGCAGGAGACTGGAACGCCAAACATACCCACTGGGGTTCCAGGTTAATTTCACCTAAAGGGCGAGCACTCTTCCAATCCATACAACAACACAACCTAAATTACTTGTCAACCGGTGAGCCAACCACCAAAGGGATATCCGATATATATAGTAAAACTGAAAGCAACTTCGACCTAGATTCAGATCATTCCCCAATAATTATAACTCTAAGTTCAAATGTTATATGGAAAAACACATCACCAAAACTTTGTACTGCTAAAACTGACTGGGAGCAATTCCAACTGTACATAAATGACAACATTAGTCTAGCACATAAAATGCACACACCCAGCGAAATCGATGCAACCGTCGAATACCTTACAAAGCTTATTCAAGAGGCTGCCTGGCAAGCTACTCCAATAGATCTTAAACGAATATACCGCTACATATTAGACAACTTGTAACCGAAAAACGTAAAGCTCGTGCCAAATAGCAAAGATCCAGAAATCCTCAGGATAAGACTACACTCAATAATCTAACTCACCGACTTCGGAATGTCATACAAGAAAACAGAAATGAATCTTTCGCATACTCCCTCCGTAACCTATCGCCAGAAGATCACACTATCTGGAAAGCGAAAAAAAAGCTTAAAAGGCCTACCACTCACATACCACCCCTAAGAAAATTAGATGGAAGCTGGGCTCGTTCAAGTGAAGAAAAAGCAAATACCTTCGGAGAACACCTCGCACAAGTGTTCACTCCATACCCATCTAACAATCCTAACTTTGATACTGAGCTAGAGGAATTACTAAACTCACCTGGACAATTAACCCTATCCTTGAGACCTGTCTCACCTGCAGAAGTATACAGAGAGATCAAGAAAACCAATTCATACAAAGCCCCCGGCTATGACCTCATAGTAGGCAATACATTAAAAAAAATCTCCCTAAAAAAGCAATAGTACTGATTACAATAATCTACAACCGCATGTTTGCCATCTCTCACTTTTCGATTCAATGGAAATTCGCATCAATAATCATGATCGCGAAACCTGGGAAACCTCCACAAGAAGCAGCCTCTTATCGGCTAATAAGCTTATTACCCTTGCTCTCTAAAATCTTTGAGCGATTACTGTTATACAGAATCAAAGAAATAACCCCTTCAGGGGAGTTAACTCCCGTTCACTAGTTCGACTTCCGTGAAGGACATTCAACCATCCAGCAGTGTTATAGAATAGTTAACTATATCAAAGAAATGTTTGAAGACAAAAAAATGTGTGCCTCAGTATTTTTGGATATCGAACAGGCCTTTGATAAAGTATGGCACTGCGGTCTTTTGCATAAAATCAAAAGAAAGCTTTCTTACCAAATCTTCCTCCCCCTAAAATCCTATTTAACTTCAAGACATTTTCAAGTTCAGAGGGTTCGCTATTAAGCCACCACGCTAGTAGCTCCGGTGTTCCGCAGGGTAGTGTCCTCGGTCCCTTTCTCTATCTTCTCTATACTGAAGATATTCCAACTACAGATAATACCCTAATTGCTACCTTCGCAGATGACACTGCAATAATGTCATCTGATACCAATGCCAACAACGCATTCCAAAACCTTCAGTCACACCTAAATCTCCTAAAAAGCTGGCTTGATCGGTGGCGGATCAAAGTAAACAGCGCTAAATCAAGTCAAATTACCTTTACTATGAATCACCATACATGCCCTCAAGTCACTATCTCCAACCAACCCATTCCAATAAAAACTGAGGTGAAGAACTTCATCTAGATTAACGACTAACTTGGAAAGCTCACATAAAAGCCAAAAGACAGCAACTAAATATAAAAACCAAAAGTATGTACTGGTTAATCGGGCGATCATCTAAACTGACAATCGAAAACAAGCTATTACTGTATAAAGTCATCCTAGTACCTGTGTGGTCTTACGGGATTGAACTGTGGGGATGCAGTAAGCCATCCAACATCAAAATATTGCAGTCCTTTCAATCGAAGATATTGCGCATTCTGACTGATGCACCTTGGTATGTCAGCAATCAAACCCTCCACCACGACCTCAAAATCCCATTCATCTCGGAAGTCATCAAAAGTTATGCAGCCAAGAGCAAAATGCGCACATTAAACCATTTCAACCCACTCATTACAAACCTCTACCCTCGCCAGCCCTTGGATAGAAGATTGAAGAGACAATGGCCAGAAGACCTTATTGAATAAGTCGTGGAGACCGGTCAGTGGATGGTGCCCTACTCATGCCAAATACGTCAGTTTCAACTAATTTACTTATTACTTTTATCAAAGCAGATTGTAAATTTACAGTAGTAATAAAAAAATATATTATCTAGCAAATAGTTGAAAATTTAATAGAATTAGTAAACCAGTGTATAAGTATATGGTCGAGCTATAGAAGACGCTTGACAGAGTTATGTTAAAGCTTGTATTTCATATACTGAATAGAAGAAAAACTTTAAAGTAAATTATAAGTTTTGTCATAGATACGTATACCTAAAATAATAAAATCAACAAATGCAGAAACTAGGCAACCGACTTTTTAAACTCCTTGCTATTTAATATCATAATGGATATAATCATTGAAGAGGTAAAAACTGAAGACAGATATAAAATTTTGGATACAAAAATAAAAATTATTTGTTACATTTAAGATGCAATATTAATTGGAGGAACAGAAGATCAATTACAGAGATTATTTATGGAAACAATGAAAGCGTAAGAGAAATATAATATGAAAATATCAAGTAAAAAATTAAATAAATGACTCTCAACTAAAGAACACATACGATACAATTTAAAATAATACAAACAAGTTTTTAACTATAAACATTTCAGTGTAGACATCTCAAGTTATGGTCTACTAAAAAATTGAATACAAGTTCAAGTAACCAAAGCTGGCCTAGTTTTCAAAACCCTAAATGGTTTAATATGAAAAAATATTAAACTTACCCTAAAATATAAAAACCAAAGCAACTGCTAGAAACGGAAGAGATGAGAATGCTGCGAAGAGTATGTAGTAAAAAATTTCCAGTTCCAAATTCAACCGATAGATAACTGGACCTGAAAAAGAAAAAACAATAAGATAGAGGCATTTGCAGAGTGGGGAATAATAAAAAAGTCTAGACCACTACCAATAGAAAAGAAATCTAGAGGCAGGCTAATGAAATAGAGAGAGTATAGACTTGCTCTATTTCCTGGATAATACAAAAATATTTCCTAAAAAGAAATAAGAAGAAGAAAGAAAAGTAATAACGGTGAAACAAGAATAGAAAAAACTAGATTATGATAAACGATTAACAACAAAAAAATACGGAACAGATTGAATAAGAAAAAATAACGCATACTCATAAAAACCCTTAATAAAATGTTATTCAGCATTTGATAAAAATGGAAAAACAAAAAACCTGACTAGTTTTTAAGCGTTGTTGGTCCAAGAAATAAGAAACAATTGAACGGTTTTGTAGATAAGTCATACTTACGATGGATAAGAAGATGAAAAAAGGTGCGAAAAAGAAAAAAGAGAAGGGGATACATACAGTTTGGTCAATCTAGCTGCTAGAATAACACAAACCAATAATTTTAATATATTTAAGCATATTTTTTTAGCAAATTATATTAAATATCATTTAGTTGTTTTTTTTCGTCACAGTTAAATGGAAAATGATGAAATGGTGTCGATTAGAGCCTTGTACAATATGAGTTATTTTGTAATCGGCCATAAAATTGATATCACCAATGTTACCCAAGTTTTACCCAAAAACAAAAGAGAAAAGAGTTATAAAACTTTTATAAATTTTGCAATTATTACAATCATTTGTCATAAGCAACTATATAAAACTAGTTTTACAAGTAAACCGATTGTATTAGTGAACAATGTGTACTTGTGCAACTAGTGAAGCGTAAATTTGTTATAGGCAAACATTTGAATTTTGCTTGCAGAACCGGACAAGACATATGCTGTCGCTATTTGAAAAGGTAGAATTGAACACGTACGTTACAAAATTAAAGCAATCGGATTAGTTTCAGATCTAAGCGAATTTAAAGATCATGTCGCTCAGTGATTTACGTCTTCTATAAATGTAAATTTTGAGCTTGTATTACTTCGTAATCGGTTGTATTTACAAAAAAACTGGCGGCGTCGAAAATTGAATTATCGCTGTCTGTATTCCTATTGAGATTTTGAGAACTTGACAGCATCATGAGAATGATAGGGAACAGAATGATTTGGCTATGTTTACAATAAACAGTCGCATTTTTACGAATCGTTGGTTCTAATGTTGACTTACAATAAATTTATTTTGACGGGTACGGTCAAAAAACTCAAAAATGGAATAGTTGTTTACGTGAAGCACGAGCTTATAGTTCAGACTTTGAAGACAATACAAAGCTTATCGTTTTGGATTTGGAAAAAAATATGTGTTTTGAAAGAAAAAGACATAAAACATCTTTTTGGAAGTGCTACCAACGCCTACCGCAAGTACGTACAAGAGTATTAAAACATCTCGGATTTTTTAAGATATAGTGACCAACAAATTCAAAATAATTAAATATAAAATATCCAAGAGGTAATATAGAGCACCTACAAAAAGAAATGGCTTTGAATCTTTATGTATAGTCTACTGGTTTGAGATTTATAAACGTACTACTGCCGCATAGCGATAAAACATTTGATGGCTTCATAGTTGATGTCACTGGTTTGTAAGTTAAATTCGTTTCTGATGATAAAATCTTAATGCGTTCACTACGTAATCACACATATGACAGCTAGTTTTTGCAAAGCGTGACTGTGACGGTTATGGGTTTTGGACAATGTAAGCATTATGCCGAAATTCCTATGAACATCAAAGTTGTTATGCTGAAACTGAAGGTTTGTTTCATTGCAAAAGCTGCTCTTGGAAGAATAAAAAACAAATATATACATATAACGAATCTAAAACAAAACAAGTGTTTTAAAATTATCAAAGGAGACATGAGAATCTTGTGCGTAATTTCGAATTAGGAGTATGTACCAATATTGACCGATGCCTGAGCAACATTTGCTGTTGCTGCTGTTGTGCAAAGCAGAAAGTGAAAACCGAATCCACTCACTGTACTAGTTACGATGAAGGACTTGGAGTGAAAACTCGTTTAGTGAAGGCTTATTATCGGAGTAAAATGGTTTGCCAACATTAGCTTTTGTTGACAATGGATTCTTCGTATTGAGAAGACAACAAAAAAAATCAGATGGCTATAGCATTATCGAGATTTAGAAAACATCAGAATCGTACGATTTCAAAAAACTATAAAAAATAAAATTGAAATAATTGTAATCTTGTTTTTTTTTTGTGAACGTAGTGGTTGTGACATGTGAATAGGCTTTGTTATGTTTACCCTTTTTAATGACAAGTCTAAAATGGTAAAAACGTTTTATTGTATGGCGTTGCAGTGTCCTCAGTATAGCTTCAACTTGTGCCCACAACTATTGTATGGATTAAACCTGGAGTAATATTAAGGTGATAATAAGCACAATTCATTAATGACAATCACAGAATCAATGCATTTTTAAATAATCCTTTAATAAGTGGAGCTGTTCTTTGTGGTGGTGTATTGGACCGCGATGACTACGCTATTCTAAATGCCATTGAATATTGATATATTTGATCCTGGTTATCACAATTCAATATTGTTGAACCCATATCTCCATATCTTTGATCACCATTCTCAACCATATTGCTTTCTTCGATATCTGGCATGCGGCCACATATTCCACTTTGAATTTCGGATGATTGTCTTTTTTTGTTGTGATGGCGACAAAACTATGTAGACCCCACAGAAAAGCTGTTTATTAATTTTATAAGGTCGGATATAAAAAGAAAGTTACTTTACCAAATTTTCCTTCTTCTTAAATCCTACCTAACTAACTCAAAGATATTTCCAAGTACAGTTTCAGAGTACGCTATCGACCTATAATTCTGGCCATTCTGGTGTTTCATAAGGGAGTGTCTTCCTATATTTTCATAAGGGAGTGTCTTCCTATATTTTCTTTACACTGAAAACAGCTCTACTACAAACAGTACTTCAATTGTTACCTTTGCCGACGGTACTATTTTGTCATGTGATACCAACGAAAATCATGCATCTGTAAATCTTTAGTCTTTTATTACCCTCTCCTGAAAAGCTGGCTTGATAGGTGACGAATTAAAATAACAGCAGTAAATCATCTCAAATTACCTTTACCACTAAATACTTCATCTGCCCTCAAGTCACCATTTATAATAGTTCATACCAATAAAAACTGAGGTGAAATACTTAGTTAGGACTTCACCTAGACTAAAGACTTGGTGATATAGAAGCCAAAAGACAGCAATTAAATCTGAAGACTAAAAATATGTAGTGACTACTTGGAGGTCACTCCCAACTGACCCTAGAAAACAAATTTTTGCTCTATAAGGTTATTCTAACACCTATATTGAGCTTTGGGGCTACAAAGCTATCGAACACCAAAATTGTTGATCATCACATAGTCATTGGCGTCCACTAAAAGTTTCCATTTTTTTCTATCCTGCGCTGCTCTTCACCATTGACCTACCGCTCCATCGTGTCGGGGTTGTCTTCTCCTTTTTTGTCGCCACGGAATCTGTAGCTTCTTATTCTAGATGTCCATCTATCATCTGTGTTTCGCAACGTGACGTGCCCAGTTTCATTTGAGATTTGTAATTTGTTTTATGTCTTCAACTACTTGTTTTTGTGTTTCGGTATTGCTTATACAATCTTGTAGCTGAATGTTTAGCATGGCTCTTTCACATTTGTCTGGACTATTCTCAGTTTATTTGCATTACCTTTGGTTAGTGTAAGAGTCTCTGCTCTGTAAGTCATTACAGGCAAGGCGCATTGATTATAAATCTTTTTTTCATACTATTAGGTAGTTGATTACCTTTAATACCTTTCAACGCTTTCCAAAAACTACCCATCCCAGGCTTATTCTTCTTTTCAACTCGTCTGTTTGATCGTCCCTATTGATTCGGATTTTGTGACCTAAGTATTTGTATTTTTCTAATTTTTCTATAATATGATCGTCTAGCGCTATTGCTTGTCCAAGTACCAATTGATCATAATTTTTGTTTGTTTATGCGCAATCCAACTTTTTCTGTTTCTTGTTTTAGTTGCTCTAGCATCTTTTCGGCTTTTTTATGTCATCTGTTATAAGGACGATGTCTTTTTCCATCTATATTAATTCTCATATCATCACAATTGAGCTGTTTGAAGGCGCATTCCAACACGGTGGTAAAAAGTTTAGGGACAGAGTATCCCTCTGTCTAACTCTCTTTTCCAGTTGAAATTTCTTACTGCATTTAATGTATTTTCATGCACGCTGTAGATTTTTTATATATGTTATGTATTAATCTGGTGTATCTGAATCCACACAGCATTGATTGGGAGCTTCTAGGATGGCGTTAATTTTAATCGTGTCAAATGGCTTTTCAAAGTCAACAAAGGTTGGTACTAGTAGCCTATTATATTCTAAGGTTTTTTCTACTAATACTTTCATAGTATGCAGATGGTCGTTAGTATCATACCCTACCCTGAATCCTGCTTGTTCGACGGACTAGTAAAAATCCCACTTTTTCATTATTCATTTACTTTTATTATCTCGGTGAACATTGTGTAAGTGGGAAAGTAAGCTTATTGATATATAATTTTTAATTTTTGTTGTGTTACATTTTTTGTGTATTAGAATTGTGATACTATTATTCTAGTGTCTTGGAAGAGAGCTGTGAAGTATATGTAGGTTAAATTGGTCTTTAATTTTTTCTACTAGTACATCTCTTGTTTTATGCTCTAGATCATGATTTCATCTTCTCTAGGTGTCTTATTGTATTTCATTTCCCGTAAGGCATTCTCTATCTCACTTAGTGTGATTTTCGGAGGTCCTTTGACCTTTGCTTCGTTATATTTTATTTTATTTAGTTTATAAGGTAATATAGTTTGATTACTATATACTTTGGTGTAGAATTCTTCAACAATCTGGAGTAACTCTTCTCTGTTGCTAGCAGTTATTCCTCTTTTATTTTTTAGTTCAGAATTACTTTGCTGCTATGGACGGGTTTCTTTTAATACTTTTAAACTTTTGTTTTCTTTTATTATGTGCCTAGTTTGTTAATTATATCGTTCCTTAATTTTTTTGAGATCTGTTTGTTGATTTCTTTTTATCTGAGATGGTAGATTTCTGAGTTAGTAGTGTTCTTGTACGTGCACTAAGTATACTTTCTTTTTCTGTTTTAGACAGTATCTCTTTATAGCTTCAGTTATTGTTTAATTTAACTTATCTATATTTGTGTTTGGGTTTTGGGTTTCAATCTTTCTTAAGTTATTTGCCATTGTCTTTTGGTATTGTAGTATATTTAGCGAGTTTTGTCATATTGGTGCAAGCTTGCGTTGTGTCATCTTGTCAGATGTTGACATTCAATATGGTTCTAACCAGACGGTGTTCATTTCCTGTGGAAGATTGGTTGGGCACGGTTACGTCCTGTAGAATAGTTTTTTGTCGGTTATTATAAAATCTATCTCGTTCTTGGTTTTTCTGTCCGGGCTCCTTCACGTCCATTTTCTTTGCGGTTGTGTGTGGAAAAAGCTTCATGTTATTACAAATAAGTTATTTTCTAGTAAGAAGTTCAACAGAGTTTCGCCTCTTGGATTTCTCAGGCCATAGCTGAAGCTTCCCAATGCTGTTTCCACTTCGTCTGTCTTAAAACCTACTTTTGCATTAAAATCTCCATTTATTACAGTGTAGTACGTATAAATGTCTTCTAGTGCAGTTTTTATGTCATTGTAGAACTGAAATGTTTTCATCTGAGTGGTCGGATGTGGGTGCGTATGCTTGAATGATTTTAATGCTGTATCTTGTGTTAATTTTCAGAGTTATTATAAGTAGGCAACTCGTGTTGATATGCTTTTTACTTTTGTGATATTTTCCATATGCTTGTTGTTTGACACCTACTGCTTTATTTTTGTTTCCAATTTAATATAAGGCTTGACCTGACTTAAGTTCTTTCCATCTTTCGCCTAGTTGCCTTGTTTTGCATATTCCTACAATATCCCACTTTATTACTGATAGTTATTCTTCCATCTCTAACAATTTATCCTGTTTGAACATTGTATGTTCTAGTTTTTAATTTTAACGATTTTCTTTGCTGTTTTCTCTTCTTTGTGATTTTTCAATGTATGCCCATCTTCCCAGAATTCTGGGCGTATTACTGTACTCACTTGGGGTAATTGTACTTTCGTAGTTTTTATATTTGACGTTTTTAAACTTTTGCAATTCAAGGGTGATTTGGCAATTAAACGCCACGCTTGGCGGGCGGGTTGGCGAGTGGATAGGGTGTTTTGAGGATAAGAGTATGTAGATTATGGGTACGTGTTAGTAGATGGAGAAAAGTCGACGCTCGCTTGGGCAGGGTCGGTTCCCTGAAGTATCGGGATCATAGAGGAGTATCTACACGCTACCCTACTTCTTCATTGAAGTCATAAAAAATTTTGCTGTCGAAACTCATATCAACCAACTCATTGGCGACCTTTGCTCTCAACAGCCTGAAGTGAGAAGATTAAATAGGCTTTGGCCGGAAGATTTTACTGAAGACTCGTTAGTGTCAAATAATCATTTATTAATTATGCTTTATTGAGTATATTGTAAATTGCCAATTTAAAATAATAATAAAGTAAAAAAGTGCATTAGTGGTAATGCTTCTCAAAATTAGAAAATTGGTAATAAAATAATAAATTCCTAATGAATAATGAATAAAGTGTTAAGAGCAATAGTCACATTTATGAAAGGTCACTTAAAAATCTAATAATGCTTTGATGGTTATTGTGCCAGACGACTGAACGTGTAGTAATTGTAATAATTTAGCCGGCAGTGCTGGCCTTCCGATTACCACCGAAATCTGCATAAAATGTTTAGTGCACTTTTCAATTGGCGGGATATAAATGCATTACGGCCGTAACTTCGCGCGATGCTATCGATTCCAGCGACCGTTTGACGCGATTTGGCTTTTGAACGTTTGTTTCATTTTATTTACATAGCCGCGGCAGGCCCGCCGCTGCGGAACTTATTAAAAATTCAGCAGTAAATAACTCCATAATAAAGTGTATTTGGCGGTAAAATGCAAACTCTCCCGCCCCATTTAACTTTATTCTTATCCATTCCACGCAACGACAAGGTTATATTGGTTCGTGTTATTTCTGCATCGCTGCCCTTTCAGCGGCGCCCGCTCCTCTTTATGTCTTGGATTCCGCCGTTCGGCTCATTTACATCCGCGGCGCGGCCGCCCCCCGCTGGCCAAAACAATATTGCAACTTAATATTCGCAAATACTGAATATTAATAAGCCATTATGGTACTTGTAATGAGCGAATTGGCCAATAGATTGCAAATTAACCTCTTTTAAGGGCAGCGTCGCGAAAGAGGCGCAATTTACATGGAGATTTCGGCGAACGAGCGTGTAATATCCTTTCAGGACGCCGCCGCGCTGTAACCGCCGGCGCTCGTCCGGGAAATCTTTTAATGCGCCCTGCAAAAAGGAGCCGCCCGGTGCTTGCGTCCCGAAAAAGCGGCGCGAGAAGAGCCAAAAAGTCGGAATCACGCTGAAAGGCGTAACAGTCGTACGTGACGCGCCGAAACGCCGGGCGGCGCTCGCCGCCGCCGCGTTATCTTTGTTCTCTCTGTAAACAGGCGTCCTCGCGGTTCCACAAATTCTCCAGTTTACTGCCGACGTATTATATATATCTTCTGCCTCTTGAAATATTTCTCGCACGTCTGTTGCACCGAGCCGAAGATATATGGTGTATTAGTTGGGAAAATTCCCAATTTCGCAGTTCAATTATGCAGCGCGCCACTGGAATATTATCGCGCTTTAGTTAAGTAAGATTATAGGGAAGGCTGTTATGGAACATAATTAAGGGCGCATGAAAGCAATACAATTACAGGAGCTGATGCTAGAAAATATTCTGTTGTGCGGGCAAAACTTTGCCAGGCTGCTTGTTGTTAACGCAGCAAAGCAATTTTGTGTAGAAGGCAACTAATAATTTGTTTGAACCTAAAAAATAATACAGCTGAAAGAGAAAATTTAGAAAATATCAAAAAGGTAGGATCAATACAGGAAGAGACAATTAAATGAAGAATTATACAAAAGTATATTTCTCTAAGAAAACCGTCTAGAACGACTGAGTTTATTTGCTTATTCTCTTATATTGTATTTTTGTATTCTTTTATACCATTTTATTTTTGGTTTGTTGCTCTTTCCGGCTTCTTCAATTTTTTCCAGCAATATTTTTCACAACATTTTAATCCAATAATTATTTGTACTTTATGTCCTATTTGGTACTGGCACAAATTTATATATTTTATATACCTTTGTGTTTTTTTTCTAATCTTGTTTCGTTTTTCTTCTACCCAACATTCTCATACTGCATATGATTACTTTCCACGCAATATAAGATCGTCTAGAGTTGTTGCATGTTGTATTGTTCTTTTTTTTGCAAATGAATGGCATCATTTTTTTTTGCGCTACTTACTATAATAAATTAGATAGCTTATGCTTTCTCTGTATAAAAATTTGATCTCCATATTTTATATTTTCAGCTGTTATTCCGTTTAGATATAAGCTTTGATTATTTTTTATTAATTATTGTTTGTGGGTTACTTCCTTCCTTTGTCTTACTTAAAATTGTCGCTCTTGTTTCTATTCTTTATTTTAATTTTTTTATTTGGTTTATGAATTTTTGAAAATGTTCCTTCTATATTTTATATTCTATTTTTTTCGCTCGTATAGCATGTAGGTATTTAATTCTCTTTTTGTTTTTTATATATTTTCAATATTGTTTTCTACGGCTTGTAGTATCTTCGCGTTCAGTTATTTGGCATGTATACAAATTCTTCTTATTTTCTCACTTTCTTCTATATATTACATAGACCGTATATTTCTTTTTTGTCTGCAGCATAATTTATTAGTACTATCCTCTTTCTAATTTTCTCTTCTACATTTATTATTCATTTAATTTTCCCATTTTATAATCATAAACATACATATATATAATCGATACTGTTAATAGTTTCCTTCTTGCTAGAAGTTCATAATCTTGTATTCTAGCTGTATGATTTCTTTTAGGATAAGATTTTTAACTTGATAATAATTCTAATTTGTACTTTTGTTTTCCTGTGACACATTTTATTCTCCTTTCTTTGAAAAGTTTTTGCAGATGAAATATTTTCAATTGTCGTATTCTTTCTCTATATAGTATACCAAATTTATTACCACTTTGTTGCTTGGTAATCGCTCAGAAAATTGTTCTGTGTTAATTCTTTAATCCTTTCGTGCACTCTATTTTTTCAAATGTTGTTCATTACTGTCCTATGTAAATGTTTTCCCAACTTACAATGTCTGATATTCTATCTGGACTTGATTGTAGCCACTTTTCCTTTTCTGGCAATTTTTTCTTTTTTCTTGAAGTTCCCGGTCTTGTTAAAGTCAAGCTGTTTTTTAATTGTTTCAATTAACGTCTTGAACATCTGTTTTCTTAACTATTTAATTAGTTATTTTATATCTTTTTCCAGTTTTTTATATAGTACTATGTAGATACCCAACTATGTCTTTTTCTTTTGATTCTTTAGATTTTATTCAGATTTTTAAGTTATGTTTTCGAGCATGTTTTTTTACCTTTTCTATTTTCCGCAATAATCTATTCTTGAATTACCCTATTAAAGTATTCTTAAATTTCTTCGTATTTTTTCATATTCTTTCATTATTTTTACTTCCAAATATTTTGTCTTTTTTAAAATTGTTTCCATTTCTTTTACTGCGTTTCTTTGCTATTATTATACTGCTTTATTTATTGGTTCTGTGCAAATTGTAAGTTGCTTTTATTTAATTTTATAGCCCTGTAACTTAACTTTAATTTCTCAAGATATTTATATAGGTTTTATTTGTTATTGTTCTCTAGCTGTAGTTGTCTCTATTCACCCAGTCTGTTTTCCTCCGCATTTGTGCTACTTTCATATATTAAGATTAACAAGGGTTAGTGTATTATTTCACTTGTTGGGGCTCTTTTAATTAAAAGAAATCAATATTTTATACTAAGAGAATATATTTTCTTTTTATCGAAACATTGGAAAGTGTTTCAGAGTTTTAAAATTATAACGTAAAATTTAACTTTTGGTAATTAAGAGATCTAAATATTTTAACAATTTTAGTAATTTAAATAAAGACAAAGTAATACATCTGACCACAATGATTTTGTAGAGATGAAAGTGTTAATTAAATACTTCAAAGATTAACTAAAGAAATAAATTATTAGAGCCATTGTTTAATAAAAATAATAAAAATAAATAAAATATTTATAAGAAATTTTAAGCGAATTTTTGAATTTGAAAAAACATAAACATCTGCATATGAATGAATTAATAAGAAAAAAATAAAATTGATTGCCATAAGAATGCGAATTATTTACGAATTATATTTTAAAGTCTAGATTGTGTCTGTTTAAAAAAAAATTAATTAAAAAAATATTCTTTTATTAGTTGGCAAAGTTATGACATTATTTTACTTTTTCTCAATTTTGTCTTTGAATTTTTGCTTTTAATTGAAATATCGTTTTTATTTTTGTTGTCCAAATTTTGGTTTTCAAAGGAAACAATCATACCAAGATCTCGGTGACCAATTCACGTCACCGTTTTAGAAGATAAGTCGCCCATTAAATACTAGGTGTCTGAAATAGCTACATCTTGAATGGTTAAAATCTGCTGTATTATGCTTCTTGAAATGTCTAGTAGCAGTGACTGACGGCGCACTAAGTTTCTGGACGCTTCATCATATTGTCTTTCGCACTTTCAACTAAACGAGTGGTACGAGGTCTGCTTTTTATTGTCTGCAACCAAACCTGCTATTTTAAATTTTCTAATTAGCTTTTTTACAGTTGTTTCAATTGATGTATTTTTCTGAAAATAGCACATAATTTGTGCACAGACCCTACGAAACAATCGTCACTCGCATGTGACCCTATTAACGCCCCATTTTTACTAATTGCAATATGTTTGTTATAAAATGTCATAAAGCAGAATTATTTCAACCTTGGAGGAAATAAAATGGCACACACTTTGAATCTCGCTTTTCTTTTTGGACACCCTTTAAACTGTAAATAATTTACTTTATTAAAATTATAAAATTACACAGAAGTCTCCTTAATTGAAATACATCCTCTCTTGTGACAAAGTGATATAAAGAAATAAATGACAACCTTAAATTTATAAAGAATCAAGAGAACAAAGTACGAAATATTTCTCAAGGAATATGAACTACCTACAGATAAAGAAAAAAGTTTTATGTCACTTTTGTTAACTTACATAAAAAAATTAAAACCGATGACTAGAGGCAAGTCATCAGAGTATTCTTTATTCAAAATCGGACTGCCCAAAACGTTCTTACTCTTAAACGATGGAAATTGTTCACCTACAGCGTTTGATTTTACGTCTTACGATAACTCAATTTTAAAAATCCAAAGTTTAAATTAAAAATTGATTGAATTAATTACTATTATTAACGTAACCAAAACTTTCTCAAACTAAAATTCAAAGCTAAACTAAATCAAAAATACCAGAAATTCTTACTGATTTGTAAATAAAAATGAAAAATCTTTCCAAAAAATGGAGAAAGACCAGGCTCGTTACATATATTTTGCAGCTTGTAAAATCTTTCATCACGCTCTATAGTCCAGAAGGTATTTGAAGTGTTTTTAGCAGCCCCAATATCCGGATATGTGGTTCGCGTCGTTTCTCCGACAGCAGATAGAAAAAAGTATTGTGGATAGTAAAAGCTTGGTCAAGAAACGTGGTAAATGTTCAAGCTCTTGTTCATTTTAAAGATTACTAATTTGTTTTGCAGATGGCCTATTATTGAATAGCAGAAAGCTCTTTTTATTTTACTTTGCAAAGGCTCTCAAGAGAGTTTTAACTAGAATAGATTAGAATTATCTAAATTACATTTAATTTCTAATCTTAATTTTCAATTAATTAAGTTTTATTAAATAATCTGTTTAATTGTTTTGATTATTTCAAGTTTCTAGTGTTTCTGCACCTTTAAATGTAATTTTAAATTTTAGTCGTAGTGGAGTGTGATTGTTGTAAAGCTGGTCATCATAAAATTAATCGCCATAAAGACGCTTAGATAGCATTTTAGATTTATTAGAGTGGGTGCAGCCCATCGTTGGTTAAAGCATAGTGCCACTTGTGAACAGTCGATGAAAGCTCATCGTTTGAGAATATTTTACTGCATCCAGAGTATAGTATGTCGGTTCAAGAATTGGTGTACCTGAAAATGCTAAAGGACAATTTACATTTGTTTTATAATAAACAATCTTAACATGTTGCTATTCCTTAAACTGAAATTTGTTTTCGGACATCTTATGCCAGGACTATGATTTGTTTGCTGTTGCCAGACACTCAAAGAACGTCTCTGAATGTTTGCTGTATATTAACATCAATTGCCAGCATACTTCTACACGTTTCTGCTGAGTAGTAACAGTATAAAAAACTCAGTTATCTTCAACTCTTTATGACGGTGTGCAAATTCCACTATAGTGACCTGTTGCATTCGCTAGTAGATCGAATGTGATTTTTTTTTAGCATTATCGACTTAAAAACACGTTTGCTAATGTGTGACTTTCGCACATTTTTTGGGCCTTTACTGCTTTTTTTTAGGACTTTGCATTTCGATGTCCAGTAAAATTCAGTTCTTTGTCTATTAACCTTAGTTTCATGCCTGAAAAACTTACTATCTCTTTCACAAAAATGCACTCTTAACACTGCACGAAGACTCAATACCTTCTCTTGCGTGCGTTTAGTTTAAGTGGCGCTATCTAGAAGCATCACACGAGCACCGGGCGCGAATACTAATCTGGAATACAACCTGAGTTAAGAGAGGTTTCAAAAATTTTTGAACGCCCTGGTTATAAAACATTTAATCGTAGCTACTGTTATTCATAGCTCACACGAGAAATTTGGTGCAAAATACGGATATTTGAAAATTTACATTTTGAATAAATAGCTGTACTAATTAATAATTTATAAATATGCAGAATTTGTGACGAATAAACCAATTATAATAAAACAACAAGCAAAAATAGCTTTTGTTTGCATCTGAAACAATTTCCATGTTTGCACTAGCTGGCTAAAGGTTATGAATATAAAATTACTTTTGTTTGTTTACGGAATACCGAAGTTTATAAATTACTCTTTTTTATAAAATTATTTCCAGCTTATTCTGTAATCTTGGATTTAAAAAAGCCCCAATTAAATTTTAAAATAATTATCAGTACCTTTTACAGTACTGGTTTAACTTTTGGTTTATTAGCTGCTCATGCACAAATATTAATAAAATAAAAATATTTAATTTTTTAATTTTCTTGGTGGTGTCGAACAATTTCAGTCTAAATTAGTTTTTTGTCCTTGAACGGCCCACAGGCATACCTTGCCAACGAATTTTCATAGTAAGCTGTAGTATGACCATAATTTTCTTCTAGAATGGAAGTTTATACCAATTTCTGTAGTAGATGAATTTTTGATTTTCAAACCCAGAAGTTGCAACTTGAATTTTTTTAATCATATCTCCTCAATGGGGTTAAACGTAAGTAAATACAATGCTCTAATTTGTTGTTACGGTGCCACTATATAATTAAAAACACAAAAATTTGAAATTTCTTTGTAATTTTAAAAAATCCATAGCAAAACGTGGTCCAAAAACCAAAAATTGTAGGATTTTGGTCTTTTCATTGTCAGGCGGTATCTTAAAGAACCACTAAAATAAAGAAATGCTAATAACAGTAAATATACATAAAAAAAAAGTTTTTGTATGGTAAAGGATAAATTTACTCATAAGAAAACCAAAAAAGGACCAACTTAGTGGAAAAGGTGTTATTACTATTTCAATTGTATTTCCTTTATCTTCTTTTTCTTATGCGTTTTCTGATATTTATTTAACTTACATATTAAGATGTAAGGATGTTTGCTGAATTGGTTCCTTGGTGTTACTCATACAAAACCGTAGTTCAAAAAGCATCTAAAGTTTGTAAGAAACTTTCCAAACCTTGGAAAAGTCTTTTGCTAGCGAGCAGTGTAAAATAAATCCAGTTTTACTTCTGTATTTTTTAAGGATAGTGGATTAGTCTCTATTTTTTACATGATTTCGAGTGCGTCTTAGCTTTTGTCACTCATTATCTGATTTCCAATTTTCTTAAATAATTTATAACTTCGTCCTGTAATCTAATTTTTGGTTTTACTTTCTTCCTTGTTTCCATTGTTTACCATTTTGTTATCTTCTTTCTAGCTGTCTAATCTAATAATATGGGTGATTTGGTAGAGCAGGGATATGATTTTTGTACAGACTTTCCCAGGTTAAGCAACAGTATGGGTCCTTGCATTGTCGTAAAATGAGAACCGTTGTCCAGAAGCTCTTAAATCAGGACGGCGCCGTTGAACTGCGTGGCGCAAACATTTCAATATGTCAATGTCAAAGTTTTGGTTTATCGTTTGTCCTTTAGGGAGATATTTACAGTGCACTAAACCTCTAACTTCAAAAATGCGATCAACATTGTCTTTGTTTTCGAGATTGCCGCTTTGTTATTTTTTGGAGGTTGGTGAACCATAACCTTGCCGTTCGGCACTTTGGCACTCCGTGTGAGAGTAATGCTGGAAAAACAAAGTTATATCTCTTTATGTTTGACACAAATGTGGGATCAAATTTGGCCTTTTTTATTTTTGTGATACACACCTCTATTCAATTTCGGGTCTTCTGATATCATGCGAACGAAAGACTTCTAGCAATAACTGCCTCACAAGCTCCATATTTGCATCTTCCACCGAATCCTTGATTTCAGGAACTTTTTTTGATAATGCCTCATCACTACGTGCTTATTGTATCATATTCCCCGTTTCACTGAGGTTTTTCCTAATGTAACGTAGAACTTAATGTTAATTATCTGCTCGGAATCCACATCCATTACGCCACTCGTCGTAGGTTGCTAAGCACAGCTCTACCACCTAGTGAGTTCAAATTCAAAACACATATTAGGTGACTAATAACACCCATTTTTTGTTTAATATTAGAGGTAAATAACCTTTTCTGAGAAAGGTAGTATTCTTGTGAAAACTTAAGCTTTTTTTATTAATGCATATTTACAATCTGATTTTTAGAGCTATAAACAAATTGATTTACAATTTATGTCCATTGAGAACACTCTAGAAATGAATTACGAGTTACAAGTATATGCAGGAGTAACATATGCCAAGTATAAATATAATATGTATATAAACATAATAATAACAATATTAAAATGTTTTTTAATCTGCGGTTGACTTAATTATTAGGATGGCCTAGGGGGTGATGTAAGTAGCTGGTAGCTAGTCGGCAGATTTCGTATCTACTTAGGGTATATTCAAATCTTCCACGTCGTGTATTATTCTTACAAGAAAACCGCAAGACATTACAGTAAACGGATCGGCCAGTAAGTGGTACCAATCAATAGCCCGAGTAGCCCAGGTCATAACCCTAAACGCATTCTCAGCGGAAGTGAGCCATAATGAAATTCCATAGGTGAGCTGAGCTATGGAGGATCAAAGTTTGAATATAAGCGCGATTTACACGTTAACATTATTATTTTGGAATGATAATTAGAAAACATAGTAAGGGGCTTTAGGCCTATATACTGCACTACTCAAATATGTTGCTAGCGCCTCTCATCGGTCACAGATGACTTGAAGCCCCTGGCGCCACTCACTTCCCCTGGAAATGCATTTAGGGTTATGACCGGGACCACTCGGGCTATTGATTGGTATCACCTACTGGTCAATTCGTTAATTGTAATTTCTTGAGGTTTCCTTGTTAGTATTTGGAGTGAATCCTTTGAACTATTTTTATATTAGATGGAATTTCACAACCCCATAAGTTGAACACCATATGTCTAAAATAGTTGTGGTAAGTTTGGATTTACGTCAAATTAGCCAGTTTATTTGCTTTGACTTAAGGTTGATTTTATGTTTTTTTTTTGGCTATTATATGAGATTTCCATCTTAATTTTGTATCCAGGGTTATTTCCAAGTATGTTACTTCATCCTTAACAAGTACCCATGCCCCGTTTAATCAGACTTCAAAGCAGTTTAATTATCGGGTAGTAAAAGTGATTTGAAGTAACATTTTTTGTTAACTTTTATTCTCCAGGTGTCAAACCAACCTTGAAGGATATTGAGATTACATTAAAGATTCTCTAAAGCTTCTTGAGGGTTTTCACTTACGGCAATTGCAACACTATTGTCTACAAAGGTAGCGAGTGTTGGTAGTTCAGATATCGGCGATAAATAGGAGGTATAAACAAGTACGGACGTGGAACTCCTTTTCTACCAATGTCCGGAGCTTCTATACGTAAACAAAAATTTTCGGGCACTTTTGGTCAAACCGGTCTCGAGATGTTCCGGTGTGGACTTGACTTATAGTCATTAGTTGAATACTGAAAACGTTATGTCTCTATCTACCACAGATCAAAAATTATGAGGAGTGGCAGATGTCAGAAATGACAGAAATAGAAGCTGGTCTCTAGCTTTGAAGCTGCCTTGATCAAAACTTATAAGGCGTGACATATTGGAAGCTGGGTCCGCTAGAAATCCTTATTGCATTGTTGTAGGACATCCCACCTACGCCAGCTCGCGGATGTGAACTCGGTAGGCCATAGGCTTTCGAATAATACCCTCCTTATGTCTTTAGGTTCAGTGGTTCTCGAGTTGAAAGTCGCGACGCACATCCGCACCGATTTCATTAAGCTTTCCTTTCATGTATGGAAGCCTAAAAGGACCTGATACGCTACTTTGGGGGACGCCTGACTTTTTGGATAGTCTTGGTATTAAATTTGGCCTAGAAATATATGTCAGTAAAATATAAAAAGAAAAAAATAAAGTGTAGATAAGGTAAGTTTTAGCTTGTAAAATAAACCAGGATGCCAGACACGCTCAAAAGCCTGTTTAATATCTAAGAAGGCAGCTGTGCCTATTTTTTCTTAGAGACTTTTATTTACTATCCTATGGCTTTGTTAAACTGTCGAGTGATTTTTATGAAATCCGAATTGGTATGATGGTATTTTCTCATCTAAGTTTGGCGAAAAGGTTTTTATTGGTAAAATCATATTACATGGAGTATTCAGGAAATGTTTAATATTGTTATCGTCATTGTTGATACTTAGATGTGGTGGACTGAAGATTTTCGATAAATATTCTACGAAAATTGAAGTTTTTTCCAGGTTTGTCCTAGTCCAGGTGTTGTCTTGCTTTCTTATTGGGGGTATGTGAGTTGTTAAATTTTTGAATTTCTTAGTTGCCTTCGATGTAGAATGATCTTCCTTCGACAAGTTGGTGATAGTAGTTTTAAATGTATCATTCCCTATTTCTTAAAGAGCTACTTTTAGTTTTCTAGCTAATCTTCTTCTGGAATTTCAGTTTCTCTGCCATCTGTATCTTGCTCTCTTTTTTTCCATTGCAAGTTTTCGGACGAATAATAAAGTTATTTTGTTATTTCGTGTTGCAGTTGGGGTAGACTTTCAGGATATTTCTTGGATTAAACAAGTGGTTTAATGTGTAATACTATCAGTTTTGTCGGGCTAAGGCTGATGTTTTCTTCATTGAAGGTTCAGAAATAATTCCATTCCGTTTTAGCCATTTTATGAATTTTAGATCTATTAATAATATGGGTGCTAAGGGTAGCAATAATAGGAACGTGATTTGTTGAACAACTCCAGTTTAATTGAATTTTAAGATAATTCGAAGCTGTGCTTTTATTCACGAAGAAATCAATTAAATTAATGATCTTATTAGAGTCAATTGTTTAGTACGTTGGTTCGCCAGTGGAATGGTGGAAGCAGTTGCTGTTGGTGATGACTCCTAATAATTGTTTACCATTAGAAGTAATTAGCCTTGATTTCCAATCTGTGTGTTTTGAATTATTTTTGAATTGTTGAAACAGTACTTTATATTTACCGGTTTTGATTGTATGTCTTGGTGGGCTACATGTGACTGAAATGTTAAAAGACCAGGGTTTTACATTGGTATGAATTATTGTAGATTGTATTTTATTAGTTTGATGTTCCGGTAATTTGTAATTAGATATGGTGTTACGAATAATTATTGCTGGTCCACAATATGATGTACCTTCGGGATGGATTGTGTGGTATACGATGTAATGAAGTATTTGGAATACTGATCTCTTAGTAAAATGGGCTTCTGAAATCAGTAACACATTAATTTTATTATTTTGTAAAAAATGGATTAATTTATTCTACGAACAAATACGAAGTGATAAAAGTTACTATCCTATTTTATTTATCACCGCAGACAACATGTTTAATATCATGCTGTTTTGGCTGATAAGTTGCTGAAACATAATTTTAAATTTATTGACGATAGAGTTTCTTGCTGATTTTTTGTAGTGATTATTCTTACATCACCTGCGTATGATAGGTTGTCTCTAGTTACTTTACTGTTAGTGCGAATATACTGAAGTTGGACATTGTTTTGATTATGTACGTTCAACTCAAGTGGCCTGTCTCTTAAATTTTGTAAATACTTACACACGGCTTATCTTTTATAGGTGATAGTGTATGCATTAGGCACATTTAGCAAGGTATCTTAAGGTTTATGGCATTGAGTCAAATTGTGGTGTCCTCCACACTTGATATACTTGTAGGGTCTCACCTAATATGATTTGGTGGGGCCGTTTAGCTGACATCTGGTGCACTGGATGGTGTCTTTCCTTTTATGAAGAGGTTTGTTATCCAGAAATTGCAAGTTATTTTTTGCTGTGGTTTGAGGTCAACAAAAACAGCAGCAATGGCTGTAAAGTGTAACATTTTCCTTTTAATTTTAATTGAATTTCTACGTCCAATACTGAGTAATGTAAGTTCTAAATGACTACTCTATACGCTCTACCTTCTTTCATCTGATAAGTATGGTAAATTACCTTTTCGTCGTTTAGATGTTTTGAGATTGCAATTATTTTTATTGTGTCATTTGCTAAGGCTTAATAATAATATTTTCCTTCTTCTGTTATATGTAAAAAATTTTCAAAACGAAAATAGGAGGCGATTTGTGAATTTTTTGGGTTTCTTACGTTGTTTAGTGTTATTGTCTACAGTTTTATTTACTAAAATATCAAATCTGTTTGGCGTTATTACTTGCGATAGTTCAGACGCTTTTTGCTTTTTTTCTATTTGTTACTAACTCTCTGACAATCATATTCGTTTTCTAAAGATTCCTTATCATAGCCGACTATTATTGCAGTGTTAAGTTATTTGGAGTTTGTAAATTTAATGGCTGGGAGTAGTAAGTTTTACAAACTACTGGGTAACAGAATTAGTTGAAAATTGCGTATTACTTGATTAAAAATTTATCGAAATCTCTGGAATTGGTAGTGATGGAAAGACTTTTTGGGATTTTTGTTGGTATAAGAAAAATTGAGAAAATATTGCTTGTTGTAATTGACCGTTGTTTTGTATTAGTGAGCTGGGCACGTAAAAGTACTTGTAATATTATAATTCTTAATTAGTCGATGTACAATTTACCGTTAGATCGCAGTATCTGGACATTATCAATCGGTCTTTCGGTCCCCTAATCGGGAGCTTTTATTTTACCAGAAACGGAATGCCCTTACTCGTTGAAAGCCAAACGTGATTTTAAGCACATTTAAATGTAATTTTATTTTATGTTTGCTGCTTTTTTATAATACTAACTATAGAAGGCTGGAAGGACTCCGCAGATTTTATCTGGTACACTAATGACTACAAGACTACATTAGGCATAGAAGCAGAAATCTATGGTTCAAAAAGAAACATTAAATTTTCAATACAATCTTTCAGTCAAAAATTATAGCTACAAAACACTGTGCGAAGAAGGTCAAAAGGCTTAACATTAGTGATCAGATAATAGCCATCTTTGCAAACACCCAAGCAGCACTTAAATCTCTGGCCACACCTGTGCTGAAGTCAAAGGTTGTTTAAGACTGCATATATAGGAAAAGACAATTGTCTGATCATATGGTTTTCAGGGGTTCATTGGACCAAAACCTCACTGTGGTACATAAAATAATCTCAAAGGAACATCCATCAATGAATGAATACTCAATAAAACTTAAGAAAGGTGGAACAATACCAGCCACTTGAGACAATCAAAGAAGTTTATCCAGGGACCGGCACAAAAACTTACAGCAAACTTCCTACGACTAAACAGACCCAAACTTATAATAGTTGGTCTGCTGATAGGACACTGTCGCCTTAGGAGGCATTTAAATCTCCTAAGAGTAACAGATAGCAGCCTGTAAAGACTTTGACACGAAGTGCAGGTGACTGCAGACCACATGGGCTACTGTGAAGGCCTTATGGGGCTCAGATTCTTACAACTAGGTAAAGAAAAACCAAAGCCATAGAGCTCTCTCTAGAGTCTGGGGGCTAGTGAAAAATCAAGGTCTAGAGAGGGAGCTCTAACAAGTTAAAGGGGTGCACATAGACTCTAAGGATTGTAGTGCAGTAGGCCGTTGGGTCCACCCCATTCTATACTTATCTATCTACCGCTGCTTTTACGTCTAACACAATGATTTTTTAGTTTTATTAGCATTATTGTTAAAAAAAAACAGGGGCGCTTGCAATGGGAGCGAACTAATTAAAATTTCTGTAATTCTAGTTAAACCCGCCCTTGGAGCACAATACGAAAATCCGCGCTAAAGGGATTGGTTGCGGTAACAATGTTTTGAAATTTGATTGCGATTTCGGCATGAAATCCGAAATTTATGTTGCGCGCGTTGCCGGCGGGCGTTTTTATTCCGGCTGAAACAATAACGCACAGACAATGCCAGTGACGAGCAACATTCTGGATATTGCGTCCGCGTTCGCGCCGCCGCCATCCGACGCCGCTCCGCGATGCTTTTTAATTAAATGCGTGCTGAGCGACGGATGCTTTAATAATGCAGGCCGGCCTGCGCCGGGCGCGGCCCGCGCCGCGACGCGAGGAATCGCGAGCGGGCCGCGATGCAATCAGGCCCCGCGCGGAAGCTTATCAATATTTCAGGGCTAAATTTGAATTTAATGGACTTATATTCGGGCGGATGTCACTCCGTCCTGGTAGCGCCTGAAATAGTAACACAGCCTTTGCTTCAGTGGCCCGCTGGATGTGCGCGCAATGCGCCGCCCGGCGCAGTGATTTGTGTAGCCGGGAATTTAACTACGTTAAAAAATATTTCGGGCAGTAATTCACGCGAATGCGGGAAATTAGAATTTATTTTACATCGGGAAATTCGTAAATTCCTTTACATTTTTATTAAACTTGATTTATGCGACGTTTTATTAGCTTTTTAAAATTTCCCCTCAAGACGCCAGATTTTTGGCCAATTTGTTACACGATGAGTTTCAGTTTTGTTCTCTGCAATGAGATAATGGGTCCCGCGAAAATAAGGCGCTTTCCTGGAAGGCGGCCTCGGCTGGACGATAATAATTCTAAATATTACGTTTTATGTATTAACTCTTACAGTGTTAACTGGCGCTTCGGCTAACGACGGCAATAAAGTAATACGACTTTTGAAACGGTTCTTGTTAGGAATTCATGTTGTGGAATTTTTTAAATTCATTTTCAATTCCCCCAAGCACTAAAACTGCAAGAGTGTATGTAGATTTTCATGTTATGTTTTATGATTTGTTTTATGTATCTCGCTAAACGCTCGAGCATTTTTTGATATTGACATTATTCCCACTTTTTATAGATTACAATTAATATATCATTTTTTTGTTGCACTTAAATATAAATAACTTTTTGTAAGTGATCGGTATAGCTCATTCACACATACACTTTGCGCAACATAAGTAGGACCAACCCATATATTTGAAATTTGTAGCCAACAAAGGTAGGCGATAGTTTAAAAAAATATTCACATGAATATGCCAATTTCTGTAACATTTCATTGTAATTATGTGATAATAATACAGTATATCTAACAATACAACCACCCCGTAAGAACATTAATAATACTTTTATTGAGTGCTTTTACCATTGTTTCATATCTTTTTCTTCCTCTTCTTAAATTAGGACTTGGTCCTGTACATACTAATAAAATACTCATTGCAGTAAGCCTTGTGACACCGTACCATCGCTGTGGTGGTCTCCCAGGGGGTCTTTTGGAGTTAGGCTTGCCCTATTTAGCTATTTCTGTCATCCTGTTGACATGATCTATTCACTCTATTCTCCTTTTCCTTGCCGACCTGACAACATCATCGATGTCGTAGGTGCGTTTCTTAAAGCCTGTTATAGATTTCAATATTTTTATCTCTGTTGTTTTGGAAGGCGTTTTGTGGTTGTATTTTCTGGTCTTGTCTCAATAGAGTATGTCATGACGGGCCTTACGTATATCATAAATTTTGACTTTGCTTTTTGTACTTCTCCCGATTATATCACGTACTTGTACTTTTATCTTTAGATTTCTACTTCTATTTATATTGGTCCCCAAATATTTAAAATTCATCTCTTGCTCTACATTTTGGTTGTATATGGCTAGTTTACGTCTTCTTGGTTCCTTGAAGACCGTGACAGATTGTGTTTCTTGACTGGAGATAGCCATGTCGAATGTCTCTGCAGTTGTTTTAAATTTATATAACAGTCTTTGTAAGCTGTCTTCGTCTTTAAACATTATAACAGCGTCATTGACGTAACGTTGATTTGTTCATTTTTTATTCGGTACCCATTGCCAGCAGTACTAATCTCCTTAATAATTTCGTCTAAGATTACATTAAATAATATTGTGCTGAGGCTATCGCCTTATTTTATACCTAATAGTACTGGTATCTTTTTCTTTAATCTATTATCCATGTGTATGTATGTTGTTTTGTTGGTATTTAATTACTTAATAACTGTAGGATGTAATGATGTACATTTATCTTCCTTAATACCAGTAGTGCATCAGTGAGTTTACATTATCCAATGCCTGAGTGAGATCTATCAAACACATAAAGGCTGCTTTATCAAATTCTATGGCTTTCTATGTGATTTAGCGAGGTATGAATATGGTATCTATTGTGTATCTGTTCTGACGACAACCCTGTTGTTCCGCTATTATTTTTCTTACTAGTTTTAGTATTGAGCTTATTGTTAGCAGGCTTATTCCTCTGTAGTTTCTGGTGCTAGCCTTAGTTTCTTTTTTGAACATAGGCTTTATATTTTACTTTTACACTTCTAGGATTTATTTAAGTGTGAGTATTTTATTATACAAAACAGATAGTTCATTAAACAGTGTCTCGCCCACATTTAATCATTTCATTAGTTGTTTCGTGTAATCCTGGAGCTTTTGGGTATTTTAGAGCTGTTCTAATTTTTCTTTTATGGTGGTTATTTAGAGGTGTTTTCTTCTTGTATTTCTTTATCTATATCTTGTTTATGTGCTCTCAGTTCTATATTATGATATAAGTGACGAAAATAGTTTTTCTATTTTTCTGGGTTTATTTTAGTTTGATAAACAATAGAAATTTTTACACGAAACCATTGCCTAACTTAGGCACAAGGTCAAATGGGAACTCGACAACAGCAGAATCTCCAACTACAGAAAATATGTTGAAGAACTACAACCCAATAATCGAACAATGTGAAACGGCACTAGAAGAATACTTAAAAAAACAGTAATGCTTGCATTCGGCAACTATGACTTTACATACAGCAGCGATGCAAGATTTTTACAAGCCAGCGTAAATAAACCTTTATTACTGCCTGTTGCAACAATCACTAAAAATATGGTGTGAATATCACACGATTTTCCTTATCCTATTATTTGGGTAACTCTGGCAAAAATCCTGGGCTTCAATTTTTTTTTGTTCGAGTTTCTATTTTACCAACTTTTACTTTAAATTCATGTTTATCTTGTGATAACAAATCATTTTTATTCTTGTGAATTTTTTGTATCTTCAACCGTTTAGATTCGCGACTGCTTTGCGACCGATTTTGCGACCTTGCGACCAAACGACTCGGCCGATTTTTACCCAAAGCTTCGCACTGCGCACCTACAAGTAACTTGCATACCAAATTTTAAGTCTCTAGCTCTTACGGTTTACGAGATATCCTGTTTACTGACAGACACACACGAACCAATGGCCCAAACCAGCTTTTTTGGTGTCCTGAGGCTGTAATTTGTTCAAAAATGTGAAAAACTGGGTAGGTCACATTTCCTTATTATAGGATAAGGAAAGTAAAAGTTCCATGAAACTGTGAAAAGTCACACAACTTTAAGAATTTCCCCAATCATATGTTGCATAAAGAAATATGACAGGAAATAAATAAACTTCTTATCAGAAAGTCCTCTGGACATGACCTGATACTAAATGTAGCCCCAAAGAACTTCTCAAAAAAAGCATTGAATTGTTTTGCCTGCGTCTTTAATGCATGTCTACGATTAGGCTACTTTTTAGACCACTGGAGATTGTTATTTAAAAAAATAAGAAAGAATGGACACTCCATAGATAGTTACAGACCCATAACCTTACTATCGACCATGGCAATACTTTTTGAGAAAATCATCAGTCTAGACTGAACCATAAACTAAAAGATATAAAATATTATACTACTGTTCTAATTTGGATTTTGAGAAAACTAGTCGACAGAACGCTAGCTACTACAACTTACGCAAATCATGGAACAAGGGTACAAAAACAAACCAAAGCATTGGAAAACATCTGGACCATCATCCACAAATTATTACAACTGAAACTTTCTACCTGTCCAATAAATATTACAGCATTCTAGTGGAGCGAATACTCAAAAAATAATTCATATTTTTAATGGCTTTAGCGTTGGTCGGTACAGACCACAATTAGCCCGTGATAAATTAATTGGGCATTTGGTTTCTTTTACCTGCCAAAATTATAGAAAATATTTTCTTTCATTGTCCTCCAGGTGGACAAGTTTCAACTCTTACCTGCGGCCGATTGACGAACGACAAAAGCAAGCAGTTAGTATTCAGCTGTTGTAAGAGGCACATAGGCCTGCATTAAGGTAGAAGGCGGCGAGCTGTCACCAGGTGCATGTCTGCCTACCAAAATTTTGTCGCTAGCATTTTTGGCTTACCTGCCACCGTACCACGTACATTAAAATATACGTTTCGTACATCAATTGTGTTTATATTTACAATGCACCACTCTAAAACCTACAGCATTATTCCTAACCAAAAGGACATTTGTCATAAAAATCAATTCAACAATTTCAGACCCTTCAGAAATTACTGCCGGATCTGTACTGTCGCCACTTCTACTTAACATTTATGTAAGCGGTATACCACATATGCCTAATTAAACCATTTCGGCAAAATCAAACCTTCCATATATTTTTTGTCCTTCGTAGAGATCATGCTCCAATTCTGAAGAAAATTTCTTGGATGTTTTCGTTTATCTTTCACAACTTTGTATTTATCATAAGTGATTGTCTTGTTTCACAATCAGTATAAGATGTAGGGAGCTCTTTTCTCTGCTGCTGAAGTTTTTACCTCTGATGTAAACCAAGGTTTGTGCTTCGTCTTCCATTTTTATTAATTTCGCTCTTTCCTAAAGCTTCTTCCGCAGCTTGCATTATATTTGTTGCGTTTTCTTAAATGATGTTTTCACGTTTATCGTCGTTTTTAATCTGTTTTAATGTATTTTCTATTTTAGTTTGTTCTAGTAGTTTTTTAGTCGTGTTGTCGCAGAGGGATTAAATGTTTATTATTTCAGTTTTTGTAGGCTTTTTTCTATGTTGCACAATATTCCTAATTTTTCTCAGTCGATGTTATGAGTAGTTTCGGTATTTGTTGAGCTTAAAACTCTCGCATCTAATATTTTTGATGGCTGGTTGTTTCCGTTGTTTATTATAAAATCTATAATAGATTTTTGCACCCTAGTGTTTTCAAATGTTAATGAAATATCTTGTTTATACGTAACTCGTTCTGAGCACATATCTATATTAGTTGTGCACCACTTTTATTAAGGTTTTTTTTTTATTAAATCTATTCTTTATATCATCTACAATTTTATCGCCTATTCTTGCGTTAAAGTCACACAGATTTTGTCGAGTTTGTTCTGAAATTTCTGGTAAAAATTGTTAATTTCTTCCTGAGGTTTGCTGCTGTTTGGAGCGTATATACTTATCATCTGAGTTGCAGTTTGTCGAAATTTGAATGTTGTCGTTGGCGTATTTTTAAGTCTTTATGTTATTTTAAACCTTTTGTGTACTATTAGGTTGATTCTCGATGTGACCTTTTATCCTTATCTTTTTCGCTGTAATTATCGTATTTGCTGTTTTGTTTTTCTTTATTTTGAGCCTTTGAGAGAGCACAAATGTCTATTTTATGTTTTTTCAGTTCTATTAGAATTTCTTGGCCTCTATTGGTGAATGAGATTACGTTCCAATTAGTAATCCTTAGTAGCTCGGATTTTAAAATTGTTTTTAATCTCACCGGATCGTTAACATTGTGATCACAGATTGTTGACGGAGCAAACTTTTTTTGTATTTATTTGGAGCAAAGCGAAACTATATAAAAAGATTGAAGAGGACAGAATCAGGTGTCTATTCTTGTAGTAACTAATTACTAAAATGAATCGGTTTTCATCATCTTTTTAATTAAAGTAATAATACGATTATATGGTATTTTTTAGATGGCTTGAATAACAAATCTTTGCGTGTGTCATAAGCTCCCGTTAAATCGACAAAAACAACAGTCGTTAAACAGTCCACTTCTATGTCTGATGTTAGCCTGAGAATCACTTCAATGACGGCAGGATGTGGACTATCTGGCAAGTTTCTTAGCTTATTAGACTTCAATAGCAAAATAATTTTTGGTTTTTACTTATAATGGCCTAGATATATTCCACTTAGACAGAAAAAAATCTTTTTAAAAGCTTTATATGTACCCCACCCAAAGTCAAACTCTTTAGTTCATCTGATCTCTTCTAAAACCTTACTGACATTAATAGTGATTGATTTTGAATTGTTTTCGTGAGGTTCGAATAACTGATGATTGTTTTTGTTGCCTCTTAGAGTCTTATGGCCTAATTCTAAATTGAAGAAAAGCACATCTGCAGCAATGGTTTCCAGCCGAGCTGTAACTGGTCATTTCAACTGGACATTTAAAATTTCTTATTTTTTCTCTAAACTGATGGGTTGTTTATCGGTATTTATGCTGTAAATGAGTAAGTAGGTGGTAGTAGTTAATGGTGTAAGGTAATCTTTAGGTAAGTTAAACATAGATTTAGACTTAATTATACCAGATCTTTCAATAAAAAGAGGCACTGAAAAGATTTAGCTTGTTGCTTAAACTTTTTGTAAGCTCAAAGCACTACTCAATTATATCGGAAGTAAGCACGGAAGCTAAAGATGCCTAAAATGATTACCCTGTGCTATTGATTAAAAAAGAAAAGAACAGAATGATTAACAGCTTAAAGAGAGAGATTAACAGGGAGCAATACGATGTCGCTTCTTTTGGTGTTACAAAAGAGAATGTAATTTGGTTCATATTTTTAGAAGGGAGGTAAATAGCAGAATTAAATAGACGACACTTTACTTTATACAAAATCAATTCAATCTGATTAAATTTAACAATCAAATTACAATAATTATACAATTAATTGTATTACCAGATAGAAGAGTATGCAAAAATTAAACATTCACATATGGAATCTGCTTTAGATAATTTTAAATTTTACTATAGACTGCTCTTTTATTTGCTTGTTTTGTTTTTGTAATTATAAATTTTATTATATGTAATTACAAAATATAGAAGTATGTGAATTACGAATATTTGATTATCTTCACTAACAGTTAAAAACTTTTCTACAGTGGCAATTCTTGTATTACTTTCGAGCTATTTCTCGAGACTAAGAGGTTGTAGATTTGTGTTGATTGTGGTGATGAGTAATCATCGAATATGCAGATAGTAAAATTTTGTACAATTAAGTCTCTTCAATAATTGTTTTGTAAGTAGGTCATAGTGTAGATGTAACCTATAGTTGCTAGTAGTTATGATAAATGCATAGTTATTTTTACATCAAAGGCATTAAGGAGCTGCTACAACGGTAGTAGTAATTTAACTAACCCTACACACAAGTGGCACAAATAGTGGTTGAGGTTAGAAAATGCTCATAACTTTACAATACAATAATTGGTACGATTTGGATTCTGCGTCTGTGGTAATTATATCCAAGATGCAAAAGCCCTGTTTGATGGCAGGACAATTCAAGGCGTTCAGAAATCGCATAAATAGTAGAGACATAACAATTTGTGTTAGTTTCATGATTAACATAAGCTCTTATGTCTCCACTGATTTGAAATTAAATAGTCGGAATTAAGCTTTTTGCCAATTTATGACTCTAACTTGGCTTTGGGCCTTCAAGAGAATTAAAACTATTAAATTTCTTTAAGACTACGCTTTCCTACTTAATCTTCTAAAGCCTATTTTTACTACTCGAAGCTATTGGTATAAACGCTCACTATCAGCGTTACTTTTTAGCTGTTTGCTTTGTTGTGATAAGTCTTGCTTCATTATTTGGAAAGGCCCACCTAAAGATCTCGTCAAACTCTTCCTCAAAAAGTCCATTGATGCTTTGAGGTAGACTAACTAATTAAGATTTGGATACCACTTTCAAGAATGATGGTACATTGCCGTCTTTGTCGAAATTATCTTATTAAGTTAAGATTATTTAATGGGTAGTGAAAAATCTAAACAAAAGAGGGGTAACATAAAATAAAGGAACAAGAATGGCAATAATCAAAAAAAGAATAGACAAGATTTATTTATAAGAAGTGACAGACTATATAAATTGTACGTTGACTGAAGTGCAGTAGCTTATTACCCTCTGCGCAAATAAAATTATTAATTATAATAATAATAGCTAAGGCTTTGCATATTTAGTTCGTTTTTAGCTTATTGGAATAGACATCATAACTCTACATAAAAGACGTATATAAAAATGTCGATCAATTAACCGCAGGAAAATTTTTATGCAATAGAAAGATTATTTTGGGCCCTTGGGTGGTATGTTGCACGTCTTGAAACTACTTATCTTGAAAGTCCTTATCAGATAAGCGAGAATACAATTAATTGTCAATCATCGCTTGCTTCTTCTTTCTGATGACTGTAAATAATTGGATTTTATTATTCTCGAAGAACAATTATGATGCCTCTAAGCTACAATCTGCACCAAACAATTTTTTCAGGGTACCTAGACAGTCCAAGATGGATTATTTTTGTCCCATATATGACAGTTTTGATTTTTTATAAAACCGTTTAGTAATAAATAAGCCTTCTAGTTGAAGATGAAGGTTTATTCAAAATTTGAGTCAATTTCGAGGTTCTCTAAAGCCCAGCTGGTGAACTTACAACTCTGGATTTTATTTAAATGTTATCATTATATGCTTATATATCTATCTTTTCACGGATGTAGGCCTCTCCAAGTACTCTCCATAGATCCCTGTCTTGTGCTTTCTGTATCCAGTTGTAATTTGCTCTTTTTTTATGTTGTCCGTCCATTTTAATGTTGGCCTTCCTCTTTCTCTTTTTCCCAATCGCGCTCTCCACTAGGCTATCTTCTTCAATTATCTATTATTTGTTGTAGGGCAATATGTTCCGGCCATGACCATTTCAATTTAAGTTCACTTTAATCGCCTCTTCCACTTTTGTTCTTTGTCTGATTTTGATATTTATCCACCTGTCTCTTAAAGATATTCTTAACATTTTCAGCTCCAAAGATCTTTGGGCTACTCTTAACTTTTGTTTGTTGCTTGCGGTTGAGTCCACGTTTCTGCTACATAAGTCAATATTGAGATTATATTCTGATTAAATAATTATACTTTTATCTCTTGTTTTATTTTACTTGTTAGAATATTTCTCAATTTTTCAGGTCTTAGTTTTATTTAGTTGGCTATTCTCCTGCATAGTACTGTATTGACCTAAATATATGTAATTTTTTACTTTTTAGATAGTTTTCTAGCTGTATATTCACTCTCTGATTTACTAGGTTGTTTTTTTTTTGTTAATTTTTAGTCCAATAACTTTTGCATGTTTATTTATATCTATAAGCATTTCTTGTAATTTTTATAAATTGTCTGCTATAAGTAGAATGCCATCGGTGAATCTTAAATAATTCAACCTTTTGCCATTTATATCTCCTACTGGCAATTCTTAAATACATCTTCCAGGCATAACGTAAACAGTTTAGGGGAGATTGTATCTCCCTCCCTTACTATTTTTTAGTTTAATTGTATTTGTTGTATTGTGTAGTTTAATATTGCAGGTAGCATTTTGATAAATGTCTTTTATTAGCTTAATATGTCTAAAATTTACGTGACTGTTTTGTAAAAATTTTATGATAGCCCAATGTTTAACTGGGTCGAGCATTTTCTCAGAATCTATAATGGCAAAGTACAGAGGTAAGTTTATTATATTTAAATGTAGGCACAAGTTTTTATATTAAATTAACCAGGTAAAAGTTTGTGAAATTTTAAAACATAGAACTACATGAAAAATTGGAAGGTTTAGATTATTGTGCACACTATCATAGATGACGATATTCTCGTTTGATCGAGTGCTGAGGTTGTTAATTGATCATACACAAAGGCAGTTGGCTTAAACTTTTCAACTAGAGCGAGATTTAGAAATAGGGCTCAATAATTAATGCGTTATTGATAAGGAATAATTTGAACGTTCCTCGTGGAAAATCTGCTATATATAGTACTGCAGATGATAATATTCATATTGCATAAAAGTAACTCTAGTAAGTGTGGCATTGCAGAGTTAAAAATTAATTGATATGTTACACTGTGCTCGAAATAGTTACTGCTGCTAAAATAAATTAACATATTTATATTTAAACACTTTCACCGTAATGCTTTTTAGGTATTAATATATTTAAATAATATGCGATAAGTGCCGCATGCACCCTCTAATTATATAAGTTACGTTGACTGGAAAGTCATTTACTTAACTTTAAAATTCTAACAACTCGGCCCTCGCGTTGCTTGTGAATTATAGTTGATACAATCGCCTTCACCAAATTCCATCTGGTTTACTTTATACTGAAATGTACGCATTTTTAATTTTCATTATGTGTAAAACGTACATGTATTTCGCTTTATCACAAATATTGTTGCAAAGATTATAACAAATTATTAAGACAAATTACCTAAGTGGCCCCCTGGGCTTTACTGATGCTTTCTGTTTTTATTTGGAATGTTCAAAAATGGTCGTTACTACAAGTTTTCCTAATTATTGATCTTTTGTTAGGGAGAAGTAAATACACATTTTATTAGAGGTGTTTTCCTTAAATGTCTATGCACTTTTTTTTTGTCGCTTCAGTTGTTTCTATAAAGTTGTTGCAAACTATTCCTTGAAAGAGGCTTTGGAATGGTTGTGGATAGCCAACTGAAGCTTATTATTGGAGAACCACTTTTGATCTCAATGGACAGTTGTAGTTTTTTTGGAATAAACAATTCTGGTAGTAACTTCTAAGGACAGAGGCCTCGAACATGTTTCTCTTTTCTTCACACGCTTCTACTTTTGTTGAGCTGTGAGCATGCAGGGAATTAATTTTGTAGAAATATTTTTATTTTGAAATTCTGATTTATGCTAGATGTTCTACCAACGAAAAAATATTATTTGCTGGACGCTCCTGCTGTTGCCTTTCTAAGCACAGCTTTTGGCACCTTTAAGATCCAATATCTAGTAAAATAATTCTGTTACTGAGTGCTGCATTTTTACACGCTAATAGCACTTTTGTAGTGCGAAGTAGCCTTGATTGTCTCCTTCCATATTTTTCTGTTTCGTCCATAACTACAGTCGCAGTACTGTACGAATGGCTTACTGGCGTTGTAAATTACTACAGTGTTATCTGTTACCATCATGTGGTACTATAGTCTACTTTTTTTTGATGCGGAATGTCAATGATTGTTGAACGCTCTAAATATTTTTATCTGTATTGTACAATGGTAAATATCTTGTGTCAGTATCAATTTTTGCAAAAATATTAGAGTCCTTAGCTTTTTTAAGATAAATTTGAACTTTCTACATATTACCATTTGAAGTTACTGTGAAAAGAGAGACTTTAATAATGGTAATCGTTCCCTAAGTAGTAGTAGGCTCCTCATTGAAGATTTTGTGTTAAGTAATCGATGAGTGGCCACATAAACATAGTCTTGAATCAGATCAATTTAAAAAAGAATAAAAATTGACGTAACTTTTGTGAAGAGGAAATTAAAACTTACAAAAAATAATGTTTTATTTAAAATATTATAAAAAGATTTATAGCAGTCTAAGGTATATAAATCAAAAATGGCTGGAGTATGTGGTTGAATAATGGAAATTAGAGTCAATAGCAATAATCAAAAGAAGATAAAACGCATGGCTGCAGTGCATCGCAGTTCTCGCAGCGCTCGCCGGCTTGAATTGCAAATCCGCCGGTCTAAATGATAGATAACCTGCGGAGCGCAAAATCCACGGTTTGTTCTGTGCTGCGAAGCCCTTTGAATTACAAAACACATCCATCATTTTCGCGTATTGGCCTGCAGTTTCCGACGACCGCACTTCAACATGCATTACATATTGAACGTTGTTATCTGCACACATCGTGTGCGTTTACCGAGCTGCGCCTTTCTCCGCTGTCGCTCATGCCAGCAAATCGGGCCTTGCGCTCCGGTCGGATTTTCCAATCCCCGTTCTTTTCGAGTAATTGCTGGTACAATAGAAAATTGCGATTTTTTGTAGCGTGAAAGGGTTGCTTATGAGGAGCCGGGGATTGCAGCCTCGATTGCGAGGTTGCTATTCTGCAAGTGTACGGGGAGATAAAAAGTGTTACATGCTGGAAGATTTTGGAAGAATCCTTTATAAATGAATAAACAAACACGTGTTTGGATAACGAACACCTTACAGTACATTTGTAAAATTGTATTTTACTGTCAACTATAAACAGTTTCTTAAACTAAACTTTAAGAGTTGTATACATGATTTCTTTGCGCGTTAGTTGTTTTGTGTTCCCTGAATTTTGTAACTGATAATACTATAGCGCCTAAAAAGAACGGAAGAAACCAAACAAGAGATGATAGCCAAGATAGAGACTTGACAAAAGATGTCTAATGTTTCTAAATAATATGGCTTGAACAGGTCTATAGCGATCTTAGTTAAGAAAAATATAATCAAGCAGCTAAAGGAGCAACGAAAATCACGACTGGGAAACAAAGATGGATAGATTATTTTTAAGCTGGATAAAAAAAGAAAAATGAAAGCATATGTAAGTGGTACGACTATCATGCAGTAGAAAGTTAGAGAAATTTTTAAACAACTGAATAAATAAACTTCATATTTGTCACATGGGGAGGTATAATTCAAGACTATCACTAAATGGTTTGCAAAATTTAAAAAAATCTAGCATTAAACATGTGATAGTGCAGACAAATTAGAAAATTAAATTTTAAGAATTCATTAAAACGAAGACCTGTGGAAGACCAATTGACGTTTCAGTTGGGAGCTATACTAGTGGTGATATAAAGCTTAAACCGTTTCTTATCTATTATTCTAAGAACCTTAGGGAATCTAGAAAAATCCATAATTAAGGAGACTGCCAGTGGCGTAAAAAATGTAAAAAATTGCCTTTAAAAGCCGCTATTGGACAGTGTACCAGAATATCCAAAAGATCTTGAAGATAATTTGCAGGAAGATTTTCCTTAGCTGACAGTTTAGTTTTTCCTCCAAATACCGCTTTGTTGATTCAGCCAATAGATCGAGAGATTATTACGGGTTTCAAGGAATTGGACACTCGGGTGTTATTTCGTCAATATCTTGAAGCACGCCAGTTCTCCTAAATGATGACGTTAAGTACGTTTTGGAAAAAAATTGATATTCTTAAAGCTGCCCGGCTCATTCAAAAGACGTGGTTGGAAGTCGCTCAACGACAGTTGAATTTTGGTTGGGAAAAGCTCTGTCTGTTCTGCATTTAAGGAGATCAAGATGATGTGCCTAAAATTATGGATGAAATTGTGATTACTGCTAGAAATATGGAATTGGAGATGAATGAAAATGACATTAAAGAGCTCTTCATAATGGAACATAAAAATGATTTGTCAGCAGAAGAACTCTAAGAATTTTTGAGTGAAGAACACAAAGAATATGGGATTTGCTTATTGGTATTGATGGTCTTCCAGATAAATAAACATCATCAATCGATATCCGACTATTGTTGAACCAGGTAAACTATTAATAATACATAAGTAAGCCTCTGTGACTTTTTGGTCGTGCAGATCTGTTTGCATTTTTGGCATTGTCATTTGTAAAACGTCACGGTCGTCAAAAAAAAAATACATTGCAAGTTACACAGTTAGTGATGACAACCTTCATTTAGTTACTCACTACATGTTCACATCTTACTTAGAATGATTGTTGACTGATGTTTAGTAAAATGGCAGTATCGTGACTACCTTTCGTCTTTAGCAAAAATAACCATTTTGCTTACTTGGTAACATTTGTAGAAGAATGAAAGAATAAATAAATATATGTCGCTTTTTAAGTACACTGTAATAAGACATACTTTGTTTATTCTATTAACTATAAGAAAAGTATCTGAAAAGCTTAATTTTGTATTGATTCAAGCCGAAAGCTTTCTTAATGGGGTGATAGTGTATAATCTCACACAAAAACCCATACTGGTTACATTATTAGTTATCCAACTTTTCAACGCATATAACTGCCTAATTGGTTTTTTCATCTAAGTGGAATTACTTCAGCATTGTTTCTGTAATTACAAGTTAACAAAAATTTCTAATTAGTAGTGTAAATGCGGTTCAGAATGTTCCATAACAGTATTAAGCAAGTTAATTAAAGTCGCATCAACGATATATTGCTGTGTTCTGCATAAGTCTATTGTCAAAACTACCGGCCGTGCAGAGGCTTAAACCCTGAACCCTTGGATTAAAAGGTCAATGCTCTACCACCGGGCACCTAGGCTCTATAGTAGCCCATAAAAAAGAGCGGTTCGTAAAAATAAATTTTATTGATATATAAACTTATAATTATTCATAATATAAAATAATTTACAATGAAACACGTTCACAAAGCGTCGTTAATAATTTTTTTACATTTATTATTAATATTAATCATTTTGAGTGTGATTTTTAGCCACTAAACTGAAGCTTTAGATTTATTGTACTTCATAAAGAAATTTACTCCATGAGACTTGTGTTACTAAAAAGTTTAATGTTCAACCGTCATTTTATTCGGTAATGAACCCCAATGTGCTTGAATATGGGGGCTACAAAAGTTAAAAATCCACATCGGACGTGTAGTGCTATTGCCATTTCTTCGCAAAGTTTGTAAGTTAAATCATTAATAATAAAAACCAAACGTTAAAATGTTTTCTGAAGTTATAGTGTCTTGTAAGTGGTCCTGTAATACTCTTTAGTTGTTTGTTGGTTAGATTTAGTATTTCCTTTATTTTGTTGCTGGACGAAGACATTATTAATACTTCAAGGTGCACTTTCCTTTAGTAGATCTCGGATAACCCTTTTTGCGGTTGGATAAAGAACCCCATATGTTGGTTTGAGGCCTATAAGTCTTTGCTCAAAAGTCGATCTCGCAAGTTGGTCAGCTCTTTCATTACTTTTATAACCTTCGTGTCCTAGGACCCATTCGAAGAATGCTATGCTGCATTCGGTCAACATCACCATTCGATTGGCTGCCTGTTAAGATGGAGATTTGTCTGACTTCAAAACAGTTCTCTAACGTAATTTTTGCATATATCGTTATGACTGTTATTTAAGCTTCAAAGGTTGGAGAAAATTGTATTGTAGTTTAATCAGCTTTCGTTTTCGTTCTTTGTTATCCTTTTCGGATACGAAAGGTTTCTGAAATCTCAAGCAGTATCGATATTATACTATTGCTAATGATTAAGATTCCAGCACCTGGTAAAGTAACATTGTTTCCATTGCCCTAGCCAAATCTTTATGGTTTATTCAATTTGTGCCATCAGAGGGTAGAAACATATATAATTTTTTATATAAACCTTCTCATTTATGCCAATAAAACCATCCTTGATTTTAGATCACAGTTTTGCTTACTATCCTTCTACAAGCCAATAAAGTCCTTGTGGTTTTTTTCAAATGAGGAATGAAGGTCCGTTTGGTATCTGGGATGGCGTCCAATTATTGGACTGCTTTCCATAGGTATTGACTGTCCGCTAAATTCTTCTAAATGTAAATAAAATGATCGAAGTCTTGTTCGTATAACCGAGAATCCTTATTTTAATCACTACCTTTGCATGGCTTTCAGAGCTTGTTGCATCAAGTTTGATGTAACTTGCTTGTACTTTCTTTTGTGAGTTTGGTTAGGTCACCAAAATATTTTTGCGGATAAACTCCTCCCGCATTTATCTCAGGAGAAAGCTATCAATTATTAGGTTTCAATGAAGAGGTATAAGTACACTTTCTTGAGAATATGCCTTATTATCGTTTTCTTATTTTTTAACCAGGCGTTGGTTCATCGCGTTAGACATTGGTATACGCTACACTCACTCAAAGGAGGTTTTGTGGAGAAATTCTTCCAGAGCGATCTATGGGCTGTTGATTGCTTCTTGTGCTCTTATAGTTAGTTTACATAAAACTAGCTCATGAAATTTAACGTTTGATATGCAAATTGGTTTCAATGTAAAGAGACATTTTTAAAAATATTGTCACTGATATGTTTGTCAATCATCTTTTATAGAGCTTTAAAAATAAATGATGTCAGACTAATGGGTCTGAAATCTTTAACTTGGACATAGTAATTACGTCCTGATTTTAGTATGAAACATATCTTAACTTAATTCCAGCCACTTAGTATGTATTCAAAGGCAAGACAAGCCCAAAAAAGTACATATTGGTGAAGTGTTTCATAATTATGTTGTGGTAGTGTAGGGAACAACTCTGCAGGCTTGTATAGTTTAAACCAGTTTAAACTTGTTATGCTGATTAACTTGTTGGTTAGTCTCCAGTGTATTCCTAGTGCATCTGTATTTGAATTGTTGCTTATCGCAGTTACATTACCTGGGAAGTTTTTCCACATTACTTTCCTTTTTTCCTTAAAAATTAAATATAAACATGTACAAGAGTTATAGTGATATGAAATGTGTGCCCCCAGAAGTTAATTAAAACATAAGCGTGATTAAATAAAAAACCTAAGTGCATACAATTTTAATTAAGAAGTTTTCGAATTATTAAAAAAGGTTACTTTTCTACAAAAATTTTATAAGGTTAGATTCACAATTCCTTCGCACAAAGTTACTGTTGGTATCAGCTTGATTCGTCAGCAGTTTATATCTGAAAAGCATCCAAATCAAACAACTCTATCATTAATTATTAATAATTAAGGTTGGATGTAATGATTTTTTGGGTTTTGGAATGTAAACGTAGCCGAATGCACGCTTTACCAAAACAGGATTAAGACTGTCACTTTATAACATGGTTAACATGGTAACAGATGGATAAATAAATGTGAGTGAGGTTAAGGAAGAAGCAGCTCTTATTTCATATAATAAAATCCGCCCAAAAAATTTTGTAAGATGGCTGTTGCATTTGCTCATTTGAGCACAAACTTCAGGTAGTCGTTTAAAAATTTTTAAGAGGCAATTTTGGCCACGGATAAGATCTAGATTAATTATTATACTTTAGTAGATTGGGCATAATGAGTCGGTTCTGAAAAAAGTAAAATCGGTTAGCTCGAAAAGCGTTATAATTTTGCTGATTGATTATGAAAAGGAGATGTTTTTTTACAACAACGTACCTACTCATTCAAGTGTCCGAGTTCATCAAGAGTTGACGGAATATCTTAATTTCTCTAATTACTTGGACTTTCATTTATTCTAGTCAGAAAGAGATTCTGCAATGGTTAAATGGTTATTTTGACAATCTTCAAGAAAATCAGCTCAGAAAAGCAATCAAGAAGCAATACAACATTGAATTATATTTGTTAAAGTTCGAGGGAACTACGTTACTGAAAAAAGTGCACCCAGAATCACTTTTCAGTACCGTTCTAAAAAAAATCTTATCTATCCTCGTATACTATAATTTTGTGACGCTTATTCTCACAGGGACCCATAATTAAAATGATGGCCGTTTGATATTGTGTCAACATTTGCAATGCAAATTTTTAATCGGCGTCCTTTTGTTCCTATTCCCACAGGAATTGGCTAATCGACCTGAAATTAAATAACAGCCGAGCCATGACGATAAAACAGCAATCGCCAAAAATTGTACCTGTCCGTACGCGTAAATCATCTCTGCTTGATTCTGAAATGAATAACGGGTCATTTCAATAGCTCTTTGCAACACACAGGGAAAAGAAACAAGAATTAGTGTTTATGAAACATATGCATTTTCAAACACATGTTGAATCTTTTGTTCCTTTTCCTATAGGGAACTAAAATTTATCTTTATATTTAACATTTATTTCGGAGAAGGTCAAAAGCATATTGAATTAGTCTCACCTTAGGCACAAATGGGCGTTTTTTTATTAAATTCTGTTATGATTAACATTAATTTTTGAAAATAAACTTCCACGCCAGCTGCTTTACAGCTTATTTTTAGGTTCTTTATAATATTGATATATTATAAATTCTCAGTAATTTGCACATATGAACAAGTGATCCAAGCTATTTTACCATTTTACTTGCAATTAATATTTGGCGTCTTTTTTCGATTCGTGAGAAAATTATTGAAGACGAAGAATATTTGATGCCATTTTCTTTCTGGGCTAAATATTTTGGTTATAAATTAAATTTGGTCAGGTAGGTTAAGATTGCTACCGCTATTTTCTAATTCTCTTTCTCATATATACAATATTGTCATTGACAAAATGCGATTAAGTGGTTTAATTGTCAGTGTCACCGCGCTGTTAAGACAGCCAAGCATTTCAGACAGATTCAAGTTCGTTCCTGGGCTCGGGTGCCTGGTGGGTGGCCTACGCAATCAGTAAAAATAAGCTCCTATCTGTTTTCGTTTCAAACAAGGATTTTTATTTTCTGAAGACTATTTTTTTTTAGTTTCTAGAAAGTTTGTTCTTTAACAGTTATTTTTTCAGAAGTAGCTTTACTTTTATTACTAAATATTTGAATAATAGATTTATGCTCATCTGAGTGATAGAATTGTAATTTTCCTTTTGTTATGTTCATCTGATTCAACCCCAATTCAACTTATACCTCCATTCTCACCTTAATCTGTTCATAAACAATATAATTAGAAGACTTGAAGTGTATGACAAAATTCAGTTAAGTGATGACACGTGGGTGTTAGGAGCTTAAAGGAAACAATTTATAGACGTATGCCAGAAGCATGTACTCTAAGTAAAAGAATATGGAAGTAAAGGACGTTACTGCCCAGAATCATGGCGAAAGGAGAAATTTACATAGGCTATTAGGAACATTTTGTAGCGTAACTTTGTGACAAGTTCAACAGTGTTGGGATAGATTTAAACTTGCATTAGACGACCTTTGGGTGTGGTATCAGTAAAAAGAAACTGTGGTATCACATTGGACAAAATTCGAGCGTTTGGAAAAAATTACTACTGAATTGAAAGATGTTTGTCATGTGACGTAGAGAATTCTAGAGGAAGAATTCCAGTTTGGAAAACTCTTCTACATTAAAATTCCCGTCTTCGTCTGACAGGTATATAACTTTATTTTATTCTTTAAAGTGTTTGGATATTTCTGCACCGTTAATCTAGACCATTCTGCATGACCCTCTTCAAGTTAAAAAGGCCTGTTTCTGTTGATTATTACATACTTGAACTGCAGATAGTACCATACGTCTTTTGTTGCCACTAAAATTTAAAATAGAACATCTTGCTATGTCAACAGGTGACAAGATCTGCTTTTATTTTTATGGTGTAAAAACAGGGAGATAGTTGAGAATAGGCAGATAAATGGGAACCTTTAATGGCGTGGGATGACGAGTGTGCCCAGGTTCCCGAGAAAACATAAAAAGTTGATTCGATTATTGGTTTAGCAGGACGCTGAAGTTTAGAATGTGATGAATAATAATTTTGTATTTAATAATATATAAATGTAAGAAATTTTCTTAGTATTTACTAGTATTATATTTCCAATTATTTTAAAACCAATTCAGAATATATAAAAGGATTGTCTTGATACTTTAACCCGTTCCGTACCAGATATTTGTAAACCTTTGGATGTTGATTATCCCTAACAGGCAACACTATTCGAGCTTTCCTTGCTAGCCTACCTATTTTTGTCAAACATGTGCTTTTGTTTGTATTTTTCATATGCGATAAGTTCTTCAGCTAAAGAAATTTGGTGTTTCCATTTGTTTCCTTGTATGTAAATTATCCAGATGTTGATTGTTAACATTATAACTTGTTCTTTAGTGTCAGACAATAACACTAATTGCATTTTTCTTAATTATTTGTATTTTGTACATCTTTTTTGTTTTCATGCAGGTGTAAAAAATCTGAACATAAAACACCAACCCTTTTATTGACTTGCAAGTTTGCAAACCATTTTTCCCAAATTGGCTTCTTGTTGGACATCTTTATTTTTGTAGTAGATGTTCATATAGTAGATATAACTAGTCACCAAATCACATTTAAACTACATTTTGAGCCCATATTTCACAGACTTTAATTGGTTATATTAGACTAGATCTCTATCTTTGGTGAGTACTATCATATTATGTATAATCGAAACATAAAAAGGTTTTTCAAAATTTAACCTTGAATATAAGCGTATCTTATTGAAGTTTTAGGGGACATAATCTTTTAGCTATGGTAACTCATTGAAACGCATTGTAGTTCATCAATTGGATATATACAATTTACCACTATCGATTTCTCAGATTTTTCTTTTTCTTTGCATAAATATTATCTGATAAAACCAAGAGAGCAAATTTTCTTAAATATGTCAAATCTAGATTTGTAGTTTTTACATTTTTATCAATTTATATTTCCTTGCAAATGGTCTAGTAAATCTTAGTTAAAATTTCTACATAATATTCGACCACAGCACAGGGCCCTGACTTGGTGGATAAGTGCCAACTAGCCATACGTTGTCTTTCAAATGTTTTCTTTAGCATCAAATTTATCTTTATTCAACACACTGCATTTTGTTTTATAATTCTCATAATCACTATTAGAAAAATAATCTTTTTTCCCCACTTTCGTTTCAGACACACTTCAGTAATTTTATTTCAGGCAAGACTTTTTCCTTGAGCTAAAAGTACATTTGTATATGCCTTCCAGTTTTCTTTTCATTAGCTGTTTCGGTGTTTTGTCCTGTCTTTGTATATGGCCTAGTCACTTTATACTTTACGTATTTATAATTTGGGTTATAATGAGCTGATTGTATAGATTTATCATTGCTACATTTGTTTTTCTTTTCTGTAGTTTTTTCAAATATTCTTTGTAACATCTCTTTTTCCAAATTCCACTCTACGTTGTTCATTTTTGTTGTACACCCACGTCTCACGTATCAAAGGAACTTTAAGTCTTAATAGAGTTTTATATATGCACGCATTCATAAACTTTTCACCTTTAACTTATCTTGCTTTGATTGTAACATTTTCTTTGTTATTTTCTGTTACGTATGCACTTAAGCACGAAAAACTGTTCTCTATCTTTGCTTTATCTCCCTTGTCTAATTTTATTATTAATGTTTTTGTTGTGATGGTCTTCTTTTCCATCACCATGAACTTAGTTTTTGTCACATTAAAGCTCAGTCCTCTTTCTTTTTTTTAGTTGCGATGTTAATCTGGCTATTACAGTTAGATCATCAGCGTATGTTAAGCACTGATTTTGTTGACTATCGTCTATTCCGTTGTAATGCCTCTATCTCTTATTACTTTTTTTAGCACTAGGCTGAACAGGACGGACGACAAAGGTTTACCCTATCCCACTCTTTTCCTTATCTAAAAACATTTTAATATTTTCCCATTGTATCAAAAATTTATTTTTAGTATACTCAAATGTTATTTCCATTATTATATATGGTTCTATTGTGACTGTAGCTGCTGGTGATTATTTGCTTAATGGTAAAAATATGATCTATAACCGATAGACTCCACCGAAATCCACTTTATTACTCTTCTAAGATGTCGCCCGCTTGCTTCATCAATTGATTAGTTAATTCTGTGGCCATATTACTGAACATTATGTCCACCAGTGTTTCCTTATGGTTGTCACATTCCGGCTTGTCATTTTCCAGGTATCATCACAGCGTCTTGTCATTCTTAAGGCATTCTTTCCTAGATCTTTCTGATTATCTCTATTACGTTACATTTATACACTGTCTTTCTCATATTTAATCAATTCCATGTCTATATTATTATCGTCTGGTTTTTTTTGCCTTTTTGTTTTTGTATTATTTTTATGATTTCTTCTTCTGTTGGTGTTTCAATTGCGAATACTTTTTTTCCGTTTCTTTGCCTTTTTTGATCCTTTAACCACCCAAAAATATTATTGAAAAATATCATAGAAACTGGAATTTAGTTTTATTTATTAATGACATATACGACAACAATTACTGATTTCTCATTTTAAAGTTTGTCCTTTTTCTTATTCGTGTACCAATTGAAGGACATTTTATAGTGTTAATTAAATAAACAAATTTAAAAAATCTACCAAGGAATGAAACAACACCAAACTCGTTTACTGGCTGAGTAAAGTTACAAACAATTTTTTCTCCCAAGATCTCACTTTTTATTTTTCTATTGTGCAATAGGTGTTCATATCGTAGGTATAATCAGCCACCTAATCACATTTGATCCACATTTTGACCCCACATTTGACGAGTTTCTTAGAATTTCGTCATACTTTTATCTTTGGTATTACCAGAGCTACACTTCTAGAATAAATATGTGTATTTCAGTCTCGCCGTTTTAGGAAAATTTGTATATAATCTGGACATTAAAAAGGTAAAGCTGTTTTTGAAAGTCCGGAGGACTAGTAATCTTGTATTTATAGTAACTCATTGTAGCACATATCCAATTTGGCACTATCGGCCTTTTTGTTTTTTCTTTTCTTTTTTATAGTCCAAAATTTTTATTCTAGCATTCGTATTATCTAGTGATGTTGCAAACAAGCTAGGAGTACACATTTTATTAAATAATTTTAAATCTAGAACTTGTAGTCTTGATATTTTTATCAATTGTGTATTTTTTTGTATATTTTGTACTGATTTTGTTACTGAATTTAAATTGCTAGGACTGCAACACCGGGTATTAAGTTAGTAGTTAAGAATAAGCAGGTCATATGTTTTCTTCCAAAATTTTAGAAACACCCTTTTTCAGAATCAAACATATTTTAGTGCATCGTGTGATTGGTTCTCGGGTTGTTAGGCCGTGGTCGGAGTTTGGAAATTCTTAACGTTTCGTCCATAACTGCGGCAAAGATCTTCAGATCATCAACATCATCATCATTGTTAGAAAATAGATTTTTTTATCCTTACATCGGTTTTTTCTGCTGAGTCAGTATCAGATAAATGTTAGATATATTGGAGTGACTACTTGACAAGGCTTTTTTGAGCTAAAAGTTTTTGTGCTCTCCAGTTATTAGCTGGTATGGTGTTTCTTTTGTGGTTGCATATAGCCTAGCCATCTTATTACCTGCGTCTTTATAATTTGAATTATATTAATTTTATTATATAGATGCACAGATTTTTCATTTTTCTGCTAAATATTGTTTATAACATCTTTTATTCCTAAATTTCACCCTAAATTGCACATTTTTGTAATATACCAACGTTTCACAGACTTAAAACTCCATTTACCACTATATAACGTCATTTTTAATTATATTATATTATGTATTTCACCTGTATATCTATCACCTTTAACTAATCTTTTTCATCGTGTGCTGATACGTATGCACTTAAGTACCAGAAATTGTTCACTCTCTCAATCTTCGTTTTATCTTACTTTTTAAAATTTATTGTTAGTGTTTTTGTTATCGTATTATAAATATATATAAATTATTTAATGTTTCTGTGTTGACTATATTATATGCCTGTTTCAAGACAACAAACAACACCTATATAGCTGGGTTATTGTAACTGTTGATTATTATTGGCTTAATGGTGAAAATATACTTTATGACCGTTTGACTTCGTTGGAACTCACTTTAATATTCTCCTAGGATGTCTTTCACTTGTTTTTCTGATTGGTTCTTTAATGTTGTTTCTCTGTAGTTATCATTTTTCTTCTGAATAGGTACCAGCTCAATGTCTTGCCTCCAATTATCTCTATTACTTCGTATTATACATTCTCTCCTCCATATTTGATTAATTCTAGGTCTACGTCGTTATCGCCTAGTGTTTTTTTGGTTTTGTATGATTTTTTTCTGTTTGTATCTCAATGACACCGCCTTCTTTTATGACTGCCTCTCTTTCCGTTTACTTATTCCTTTACAGTTTTGCCCAAAAATATTATACTATTGGGCTATGTCGTAGAAGGTTGAGTTTAATTTTCCTTATTATTAAATTCCGTATCATTTTAATATTTTAGAATAACTATAACAAGTATATATATATTGTTGAAAAGTAACATATCTTATTTTTGTAAGCTGATTGCTACAAAATCTTATATAATGTGACGGTAAATTTGAGAACATAGTAATATTAAGTATGGCTGACAAGTTACTGAGGTGTTATTAAATGAACAAGAAAATTTATAAAATACCAAAATATGCTTATGCCCAACAATTTGCATATAAATTTATCCCAGTAGCAATCTTTGAAGTTTCGGGGCATACGTGTCCCTGTTGTGTCGAAAGGGTTAAATTATAAAAATTCTTTTAAAAGAGTTGTTGACATCAAAATCGTTGAATATACTCAAATAAACAAGATGTATAATCAAAATATAACTTTTATGCATAGACTGGGTGCTCGTATAGACAAGGTGAAATATTGTGGTTATGAAAAAATGATGTATCACTTTGTTTCCGATAGGTTTATCTATTTTACAGCCCCATTCCTAAAGTGCAGAAACTGTATCTAGTCTCCCCTAAATTATGCCTGCAGATAGCAGCCGAGGAAAAAAGCTCTTGTAGTTACGTCGCCATCTACTCACGTTTAGTATTTATTTAGTAACAGGGCAAACATGCTGGAAAACTGTAAACAGTGGGGATAGCATTGTACTCTTATCTGCAAATGTAGTTACCAGCAGTATCGTAAATAAGAGGCAAGTGCGGTGGCACGGCTGCCGTTTATTTCAAAATCGACTACAATGCTGCATCGCCGCCGCCACGTCTCTCTGATGTTCGCGATATGGCCCTACGTTTCGGTGCATCGAGCGAATGCATTGCGCGGGGTCGCAGACGACCCCAGATGAGCCAGCGCTGCCGCCGAATCCCCCGCGCCCTTTTCTCGCGAGCCGCCGAAATCAAAGCGCGGCCCCGCTCCGGCCTAATTTCGCGAAGTAGGGGCGCGGGATTAAAGTTTCATCAGCAGCCGCCGGGTAGCTCGGATCGGGATGTGATTCCCGTAACGGTAACGGTAACGGCGGCACGTCGATGTGACACAATTGCCGTAAAGCGAGCAAACGGCGTGCCTGACATCTGCTGAAATACAGGTCCTGTGTGCGAATTGCTCTTACATTGACAACAGTCGGACTGATATAGTGCGGAGGCGATGTAGTGGAACCGACGTCCTTTTTGTGCGGCCTGCGTTTGTTGGCCGTTATTTTTGTTTATTGGCGCCGTCAGGATCTGACTCCGCGAAATTAGGGTTGATAGCAAGAGTTCTTTATCTTTGTAGTGCTATCGGCCACTCAAATTGCTGCGTGCAGATAGTGACTTAGGGAGGAAGGTGTTATGCTAACGTCTCATTTTTTTATCTCTCGTTGTTAGGTTGGTTAATAAGTGTTTAATCTTCATTTGATATTCAATTGATTAACATTGAAGTCCCAATTTAAAAAGGGAAATTATGCATACTGTCACAATTACAGAGGTATATCCCTACTGTCTACTACTTTTAAAATCTACTAGAAATTAATTAAAGCAAAACTCGGAAGAATGACAACCAAACAGCATTTAGAACAGAGAAATCAACAAATAACGGGAACTAAAAGGAAAATATTCTTAAGAGTTATTGGCTTAGAAATTCGATAATATAAACAGAAATGAGCTATAGGGAACTTTAAAAAATAGAAATATAAGTACAAAAATGATTGAAACTCTAAGAGAAATATAAAGAAATGCAGAAAACACAATCAAAGTAGAAGGAAAAATTATGAGCAGAAGAATAAAGCAAGGAAGTATTGTTAGGCCTATATGCTTCTCTTCTTTTTTCAGACTTTTCTCATCCAATAGTAGATATACTCTTCCACTTTTCTGTTCCGTCTTTCTCAGTCTTTTGCTCGCCTTCTCCATCGTTTTTGTGCTATGGTTTTTATGTCGTTTTCCCAATATTTAAATAGTCTATTTACAATTCCCTTCCCTAGTCTGGGTTTCTCTTCTGTTCTTAATAAATGTCTCGCTTAGCTTCACTTCTATTGTGCAACTTTCTCCACTATGTTTTTGACCTTTGTTCTTTCCTTTAACCATTCGCTTTTTTCTTTCTTACAGTGTCATTCCTAATACATTTCTTTTTCATTAATCTTTATGTGGTTTGCAATTTCTTTATCATCTTGACGATGAACGTCATAGTTTTGATGCCGTATGTTGAAATTGATAAAATACATGAGTCAAATATTTTTCTTTTCAAGTCTATTGGGATATCTAAGTGTTAGTTGTTGCTTTCTCTCTGCTTTTTTATAACTATGTCATCTCTATATATTAAATGTGTGAAATCTTTACCGTTAATATTTATACTCAATTGAGACCAGTTAACTTTCTAAATCTATTTTCTAGTGCCAGCCTAAATAGTTTTGGCAAAAATGTGACTCTTCGTCTGACACCTCGTCTTGTCTGTTTCAAGTTTTAGTTTGAATTAGTTAGTTTTTACTTTTTATATGCATTTTTAATGATGTATGAGTAGCTAGTATCAATGCGCGCTTCGTCCAGATGTTTAAAACTGTCATAATATCTATTGTATCAAAAGCTTTTTCGTAATCTATAAATGATAGTACTATTGGTATGTTATATTCATTGCTTTTCTCTGTAAATTGTTTTAAAGCTTGCAAGTAATCGTTGGTTTCAAATCCTCTTCTAAATCCCGCCTGCTCTATCGGTTGGTTCATGTCTAATTTGTTCTATAATATTGTGGCTACTATTTTTACGAACAATTTATAGAGTTGGAAAGAAGATTAACAGAACGATAATTTGTGATGTTTGTTTTATCTCTTCTTTTGTGTAACAGAATAAGTAAGAATTTATTCCAGTCATCTAGTATGTCCTCCTCTGTTAAGTATTTATTGTATAGCACTTTCAAGGCATTTAGCAGTTTGTATTCTTTATTTTTTAGGGGCTCATTGGTTATACAGTTTTTTATTTTTGTGTTACAAATCTCTTTTATTGTTATATCCGTTTCTAATAAATCTTTGTTTTTCTTGTTGTTACAATTGCTGGGTTCTTGATTTATACAATGTCGTATAAGATGCTTTTGCTACTTCTTTCGGTTTCGGTATCTATTTCTTTCCAGTTGATAAATTTATTTTTATTACTTTTGTTTCAATTTTTTCTAATGGTTGCTTTCACTAAATTTTTATTGTATTTTTTGATGTCTTATTTTACTTATTTTTTAATTAATTTGTTTATTGTAGTGTATTCTAGTGTATCATATTTTCTTTCTTACCTTATCTCCTTCTTCTCTCTAATAATTGCTTTGATCCGTTTGATATTCTTTCATTTATTTTTGTCATATTTAGTCGTATACCTTTTGTTATGATTTTTATTGTTGGAGTTAGTTTGCTATTTATGTAATTTAATGTAATTTGTGATAATTCATCTAATGAAACTTTCTTTTTAGTTTTCTTGGTAAGTGCCATTTTTTGTTTTTAAATTTCTGTTTGTGTACTTCTAACTTAGCTCTTTCTTGTTTGGTGTTAATTCAGATCTGTGATCGTTGCTTGTTGCAAATTTATTCAATACATATATGTCGTTTATTATTCTCTAGTTATTAGTTATCACGAGTTGATTTTTTGTTGTCCCATTTGGACTTCTCAATGTCCATCTATTAGATAGGTAATTAAAACTTGGTCTCTTTAGTTTACATCGCCTATACATTCTCCTCCTACTATTTGTTTTTTGTCTATTTTTGTATTTAAATCGCTCATTATAATGTTTTAAAAGTGCTTTATCTTGTTCTAATCACTTACTAACATTGTCGTAGAATGTTCGATGTCTTCATCAGATGATTATCTCGTAAATGCATGGAATTGGATAATTTTCAAAGTGTATCTCTTATTTATTCGAAGGGTCATGCACACTGTTCTTCCGAAAATTGTACGAATCTTATTATGTCTTTTACAAACTTCCTCTTAATTATAAATCGTACGCCTACGTATGTATCGTTGTGATTTATCTTTTCTATTTTTAAGGGTTGTAAATTCCTTGCTTGTTTTGGTACTTCTGATATTCCGATTTTATCCCATCTTATCTTTTTTAATTTTTCTTTTAATCTAGAAATCGTGCTTTTGAAGCAATATATTTTGCATTATTATTCACAACGATAATTGGCGAGGTAGCCAAGAGAGTAAACAACAAAGTAAAAGGGATGCTTTTAGGGTATTGAAATCTTAGACAGGTCAAAATAAAAGAACTACCGCATGAAGATAACCTTATAATGTTTGGAAACAATAAAGAAGATTTAATAAAGACAATAGAAAAATGGATAGAAGAAATAGAAGAGTACGATCTTAAAATAAATGTAGCAAAAACTGAAATTATCAAAACAGCTAGAGAAGAAGAGAATTACGAGATGGAAAAGAAAACATTTAAGGAAGTGAAAAAATTAAAATACCTTGAAACAACTACCAAGCCGTAGATCGGGATAAAAAAAGACATAACGAGAGGAATTTAAAATCCGGAAAGGTAACTTATGAAATCGAACCAAGACATGCATGTGACCTTGTGACCTCCGTATCTCGGGTCAAGTAAAAGAATCTGAAACTCAATACCGAGAAAGATACTGACGTAAGGTATTTTCTGACCAAATATAAAGTGTCTACAGAGATACATACACGCCTACAGACAGACAGGATCGTAATCGCATTAACTTTCGCATACGGATTGCAGGATTTCGACAGTTAATAAATGAAATATATAAAGTAATGATAATAATCCATTCTTTAATAAAAAGAAAGTATTAAAGAAAACAAAAATTAAAATCTACGGGTTGGTCCTGGTGCCAATGCTCATTTATGGAAGCGAGGCACTGACCAATTATCTAAGAAATAAAATTATGCTTGTGAAGTGAAAATCTTACGTAAAATAGCCAGAGTGACAAAAGTCGATAAAATAAGAAGTGAGATAATACCGAAAATTTTTAAAAATAGAATGTATAATAGAAGTTGAAACTCAACAGCTGAGATGGTTCGGGCACCTAGTGAAAACTTTATAAGAGGCGCAGAGCAAGGAAAAAGAAGAGAAAAACCGAAAAAGTAGAACTCGAAAATAGGCGAAGCACTAAAGAAAAGAGATAGGAACTGGCCCCAAGCAAAGAACGAGGCCAAGATCAAGATGAACGAGAAAAGAATTATCACCTCTACATCTAACGAATAAGAGGTTGTAAATAAGTAAGTAAGTAAGTAACGTTTGTCCTACGAAAGACATCAGTTTTTTTTAAACTTAGCCAAAAAGCCAAAAGCTTCATTTGCTTATTGTTGTTCCTAGGCATTCATAGCTTCTTAGCATTCTAGTACTATACCATTTAGTCTAAAGTTATTTTCCTCTTCCTCATTTACTTTTGTTGGATTTTTCTATATTTCTCCATGCTTTTGTTTTCTATTTTTGTTGTCCATTTTTTGCTACTTTCGCTATGCCATCTGCAAAAACATAATTGTAAATATATTGGATTTAATTTCTTTATAAAAAGTTCTTCTAATTCCACGCCATTAATTCTGCCCCTCTTATTTGTTTTATAGACTTCTTACTCTTTTTAGTACATATATATATATATATATATATATATATATATATATATATTTCTACAAGAGCTTTTCAGTTTTGATTTTGAACTGTGTCAAAAATACAAGAATCTTAAGTAAAGTGTATACCTTATATCTAAAGACTTTTCTATAGTCATAATTAGTGTAATATATAACATCTTGCTTATATTTCTTCTTTGTAGGCTGCTTCTTCTTTCTACCAGCCTCGAGTAAATTCTTGCTATTTGAGATAGACAAAATGCTCGGTAGTTTGTGCACTTCGTTATTTTTTATGTATAAGGATTATTAAATTTTTTCTATATATGCTTATGATTTTCTAGCTTTCTATACTTTGGCTAAATGATCTAGTAGATTTAGACCTTCATATTTAAATAATTCCGGGTTTGTATTATTACTTTATGTTGCTTTTCTTTTTTTTTATTTTCTAGGTTTTGTAGTTGTAAGTATCTTTTATAGCATCTTTTTAAGTTATTGAGTATTTTTTTGTCAAACATGTTTTCTTTATTACTAATGGTTTTTACTATTTTTGCCATAATTTTCTTGTAATTTCTTTATTATGCATCAACAATACATTTTATGTTCTTGTAAATGATTATTCTTCTTTTCAATTCATTATTTTTTTATGTAGTTCTTATGTTACTGTTATTTCCAATCCAATTTGCTCTTATTACCTTTCTCCTTCCGATATCTCGAGTCTAAGTCTATCTCTACACTTCCATTCTTCTTTGTCTCACTTATTCCCAGTAGCTGTATTCTATATTTGGTCATTTCTTCCACCATCTCCTGTCATGGTGTTGATATGTTATGTTGCCATACTCATATTTCTTTTTCAATTAAGATGAGCTTCGTTATCTTGAAATAACTTATACTAAGCTATATCCTTCAATGTTGGGACATCAAAATCTCGCTAGTATAGAGTACTCCATTTTCTTCTTAATGGGTTATGGCTTCTTTAATACTCACATTATTATCTTGTATTTTTGTATTATTAGATCTTCGCGTATAATGTATTCGCTGTATTTTACTTTAATGCCACAATTAATTTGTTTAGATAAGGTAAGGCATTTAATTAGTGGAGAAATGGGGATAATAGATTTTATGCTAGTACAATTTTTGCTTAATTTGAAATAATTTTAAACTTTTGTCTTCTAAATTAAAAATAATTTATTAGAAATCAAATAAATATAAGTAACTTGTGTTTAAGGTTTAACTGTGATGCAACAATTACAAGTTTTCATAGTATATAAATCATAAGTTCATATTCTTTTGATAAACATCAATTCAAGACTCGTTATGAGTAGGACTGTTACAAACAATGATCCTAAATTTGTCATTTAAAATGTTTAATGCGTGTTTAGAGTACTTTATATATTATATGGTTTTCAACCCATGAACTTTGAGAAAATGTAAATATAATGGCTTCCTCTAATCTTCTAAAGGATTGAGCTGAGGAAACACTAACGAGCTTTATGCTTTCAGCTAAATTAGACTTTCACTACCTAGAGGAATATTGAACAGCGGTCAATCTAGGTTAGATAACTGCATTACATTTTCTAATTAAATTTTCCAATTCATTCCTCTTACGTTTTTAATTAACTTTACTAAAACTATTCGAATACAATATAAAGTAAACTTTTACATTATTTTATTTGGATTATAAGATGATGTTCAATGTATGATAATTAATATTAGTATGTTGCATAAAATAAAAAGGCTTTCTTCTACTGTTTCTGTTCAAGTATTTTCAACCATATTAACAACATTTTATATTTACGCTCATGTTAGATGAAGATGCAGGTGTGTGAATATTTAATTGTTACTTTATGTACATGGATGAAGCATTAAAAAATATAAACATACATAATCTCCTGAATTAAAAACATTTCTTATAACGAATGATTATTTTTTTTGATTCCAATATTGTAAAATAAGTGTTACTGTAATTTCAGCCAGTCGCGTACAAACTTTTCGAGTCATATTATCGTTAAATCTTTGTCCCTTCAGTGCTCCATTTAATGGCTTTTGTGGTAAACTAGATCACAATCCGTTGCGCACCATACAAGAGTATTTCTTATAAAAATGACTAAAGAAATGGTAGTACCAGGTACCTACTTTTCATAAAGCATCTTCCTTAAAGCAACTTTCAGACGTAAGACTCCGTTCACCTCAAGGCGCATAAAAGAAATTTCGGTTTATATTTGATATGGCTTGAACAGTATTAATTCTTTGGGAACCACTTGGTTTTACTACTATATTTTCTTGATATATTAACACTAAGTCTTTTACAAGAGTTTTAGATAATGTAACAACTTTTATGTGTATTACGGCTCCCAAAATATTTCTTTGGTATTTTTGAGAGCTATAAAATGTCAAAATAAACAATAAACATTACGCTTACTATTTACTTGATGTAGAACCTACAAAATATGACCGATGAGTCCTTATATAATCTTCATTATTTAGATTAAGAAAATGATTAAATAGAACAACAAATCTGCAGAAGGAAAGAACTTGAAAGAAGGAAGAAGAGAATAGAGAAATGTTGTGCATAGTTAGAATTGTATCACTTCATACCATTCCTTTTAGTACAGATTATATAGGGTGTCCCACAAGGATTTTCCAAGGCTTCGTTTACAGGTTCTTTTTTAACATTTTAAGCAAAAAAGTTTACAATAACATGGGTTAAATTCTCATTCTTTTGAGATGTCTATGAGGTAAGTTAGGGGTCTTTGGGGGTACTTGGTCGTTCTTACATTTTATTCTTTCTCCAAGTTTACCATTGTAACTTTTGTTTCCAAGGAAACTACATGTATACCGGTATAAAATAAATTTATGACAAAACAAATTTACATTTATTAAACAAACGATTAAATTATATTTTTACAAAACTACGTAAAAGTGACTAATTAATTAGAAAAAACTAAAGTTGCTCAAAATGGACTCCTAGAATTTCTGAACATAAAGCACTGCGACATCGTAGAGCTCCTCGCCAGTTACTGTTTTCCATCGATTTACAAATCGTACCGAAGGTTACCCAAATTCTTGTAATAAGTATTTCTCTTGAATCAGGCTCGCTTCTACTATACATAAGTAATTTCACATGACCGCAAAAGAAGAAATCCAAAGGATTAAGATTAGGGGACCTTGGGAGCCATTGTATGGGGCTATTCCTTCAAATCCATCGTCGAGCAAACTTATTGTTTAAACAATTAGTAACAAGTCGGCCATAATGTGCAGGGGTTTCATCTTAGCAATGTCACATCTTACTTCTAATTTCTACAGGAATTTCCTCCAATAAATTTGATAAGACTTTTAAAAACTGACAATACATTTGACTATTTAGGTTTTCCTCAAAGATGTATAGTCTAATCAAAGCGTTTACAACTAACCCAGCCCAGAAATTAACCTCAAATCGATGCTGGAAGTGATTTTCCGTAGTTTCATGTGGATTTTGTTGCGAAAGTTGTTTATTCTATTTCAAGAAAAATTCCTCTTAACACAGAATAAAATTATACCAATCAAACCATCGTGTTTAATCAACCAATCACACAAGATGGAACAAGATCAATAAGAGGTCAATTTTGAATCTGTTGGATATGGTAGAGATAAAATCCATTTTAATGCAAAATCCTTACTTTGATCTGTAACTGCTGAAATTTGTCTTACACTGGTTAGAGAATCATCAATTTCTCTCAGTATTTTTTTGTCAAATATCTGTATCATTTTTTCTGTTTACAAATGTTTTATTTTCCCGGAAAGAGAGAAAAACTTATAGCATTATTTTGCTACACGAAGAGCGATGATTCGGGTATTTGATTCTGTACTCTTCCGCTGCTGCAGTTAAATTACCGTACAGTAGTCGTACAAGAGAATCATGTCGGCGTATTCAGCGTTTGAAAATTGATAGGGCATTTTTACAAAATTAATTAAAAAATTCAAACCAAATTAATTTGAAAAATCCAAAATTGTCCCTTTCTAACACATTTGCCATTTTCAATGTTTTATCAAAGAGAATCGTCTAAAGTTCTGAATAATACCCCTAGAACACTTGCGCCATGCGCACAGTCATTCAATAGCATGAATTGTGGTCCAAATGGTTACAGTGTAGCAGCAGGTTTTTTGCATTCATAAGTTCAGTGAAACAAAGTTGACGATCGCGGTGCCACGTGCATTTAGTCGTCGTTGAAATCATCAGTTTAATCAAACTGGCTGTTTGTATAATGGTAAAAAAACGGACAAATACGTGCGTCGGAAAAGAATGTGGGACGAATTCGAGAGAGTTTAGAGCGTAGCCCAATAGAGTTAGAGTAAGCAGAGACGTTAGACTTCCACAAACAAGCGTCACTTAATGTTAAAAATTATACCGTCTACAATTGGCACATGTTATTTGCGTAAACGACAAGCTGAGTGAAGTTTTAAAAAAATTTAGGTATTGGGGTGTTCTACGTTTTCTAAATTAATCTTTACCTCAACGATGGATACGTCGCACGGGAAATTTTAGTTCTGGACCTCGTGATTTACTGATTTCACATTTTGTGACTTTTTTATGTGGCAGTTCGTAAAAGATGCATTTTATTGCTGCGTACAACTTCTACAAACAACTTTGGACGACCTAAGGAACCGTATCACAGCTGCGGTAAACTCGGTGATGCAAAACATTCTTCAGCGTGTCTGGAATGAATTCTACTATTGTATATATGTCATACAAAACATTTATATCTCCATACAAATTAAAAGACTTAAAAGACGAAATGTTATAAACAAATAAGTGAACTGAATATCGCATTTCTTTAAAGTACTTACTCATTATCTTAATTGAGGTTGGGATAATCATAAAACCAGTGCAACCATCTGATTACCTCCGGTACTTCAAAAGTTCGTCTAGTTGTAGATATCCCTGGAAACTTAAAGGACGCGCTGACAAAGGATTTCCGCTTGCAGCGAATTGCTGCACCGACCAAAAAAGCGAATATGTCCAATTTCGCTCGCTTAATCAAGCAAATTGGATTGTCAACCGAGTAATCTTCCTGACGCGAGCTCCAAGCAGCAGTGCGGCCATCCTCCGAAACACACGCTACATGTATTAGTTATATTGTGTTCAACTAACCACATCACGCGCTCGCATTAACTACGTCTCGTTAACATCAGCCAACACTTTTGATCTGCGGGGCTAAACCCTCCCGCTCGCCATTATTTCATTGCGGGGCTGCGCCTCTGCCGCAAACGCACGCGTCCGTGTGGTTTATCGGCTCTGGCAGATAAATATTTAATGCGCTGCCTGCATGCAAATTAGTGAAGGCTCGCCGAGGATGCGCGCACCATCAAAGCGGGCTGAAAGCTCAAGCTCCCGGAAAATAGTTCTAATGGGCCCAAAAACACTTTCTTTGCCTTTTTGTCAACCGTTTAGGGGTAAAAACCTTCGCTAACGAAATTGCTGCCGTGTTATCACCGAGGTCTGGACGTAACCGGTTCGTTATTGCACGATGGATAGCCCGATACACCGCAGTTAATTTGAGTAAGTGGCGCACATCCGCTTATAATGGATTATACAGTATTTAGAGAAAGACCGGCGACTTAATGAGTTTGTAGCTTAAAACAATAGAGGGTTCGTTTGGTGCAGAACAAGGACAAGGTGATTAATTTAGTCTGTGTCTGTACTGGTTTTGTCTGCTAGTTCATACACTTACAGATAAGCTCGTCATTTATTACTTAAAGGATACTACTTAGGTTATTGCTTTTTCCTTGGTTTTATTATTAAAAAAAATGTTTATTTGAACTACTGGTTTATAAAAATAATAACGGGTTTTTATTTTATGTGCAAATTTCACATGAATAGAAATCAAATGAGACCAACCCTTTATTGCATCTGAAAATTTGTTTCATGACAATTACACATGGGAGCGGCACTATAATTAACAATTCTTTAATTGAAATTTTGCACCGCATTTTGACACGTCTGGCGTAATCTGGGCAATGTTGATTTGAATGTTATCTTTCAATAGTTGAGTTGTTGCTATAGATACGGTCTTTCAGGTAGTCCCCACAAAAATAGTCAGACCATATCAAATCGCAACTTTATGGATGCCGTCAGTTATGTGAACTCACACAATCTTCAAATTTTGACTTTAATAAGTCAGTTGTTTCCAAGGCCGTGTAACCTAACACCGTCTTGTTGAAACCAAACAATTTTGAGTGCAGAAAGTTTTTAATAATGCTGTGACAGTGAATTCCGGTTGTTCTTAGTAATTTCTTTGGTTGTCATCAAAAATATACGACTCAATTACACTGTCCCATCAAAAACCACATCAAACATTTACTCTTCTCGGATAGTTGTTCTGTGTGGTAAATGATTTGAGGATTTTTAGAAGCCCAAATTTGGTAATTTTGTTTGTTGACCTGAGTGTTGAGTTGAATAAGTATTTCATCACTAAAGATGATCTGCATGGAAAAATCGCCGCTTTCATTAACCTATCAAGCATTCAAGGAACAAATTGACGACGAGAAGCTTTAGATGTTGTCTTAACATAACCCTGAAGGCATCTAAATAAAGATTTTTTCTAAGTGCTGTGAGATAGGTTCAATTGCTGAGAGCGACGACGAGTTGATATGGTCGGATTTTGCTCAACATTTTCTCAAACAGCTGCAATTGTGAAGTCAATTATGTGCTAGAGTGTAGTTTCTTTCAAAATTAGCCACAACACGACGAATTGTGCTTACTTTAGAGCGATTGTGAATACTAAAATGATAACGTAATTTACATAATGTTTCTGTAGGAGAATCATGATTTTTGTTTTATCAATTAACAAACGTTTTTCTGGTCTGTATTGGTCCATGATTGAAGTTGTCATGGACAAAACTTGATATATGTCAAATATAAGAGTTATAGCTCGTCAACTTTTGCGCATAAAAAATGAATACCTGTTATTTTTCTGCTTTTATGAGAATTAAAATTTTTTAATAAAAATATTCATATAGATGTAACGTTACAGTGATGCTTAAAACACCATACTACATCGATAAGGTAGACGATTTATAAAATATTCCGACTATTGTCATGTACCTAATTATCCTGCCACTTACTTTGAAAAAAACCAAAATCCCCCTTCCTAACCAAAAAACTCCTTGTACTCTGCAAAAAATCCTCAAAAATTTCAAACGATATAGTCTTCCAAAAGAAAACGTGGGGTACACGCTCCACGCAAGGCAATTAAAATTTTAAGGGGACACTTTAAGAGTGAGTTATTAGCTGCAAATTTTTTTCATTTCTTAAGGTTCTAGGGCCTCACTACACCATATAAATATATATATTTTTAAAATAAAAATTAGAATGTACACGGCGGTCAAGTAATGATAATGCAGAGGGAGAACGCCAGCTAAGAAAGGAGAGTGGTGAAAGCATACAGTTGACGAGTGTTCTTTTAACATTACCTAAAAATATATTTTGTTTTGCATATAAATGTAGTAAGAATGTTGCTTAAAAAAATCTAAAGCACAATTATTATTTATAGGTAAGTCGCTGCAGACGACAGGTCAAGAGCCATGCTGTCCAAGAATCCAGAACGAGGGCGAGTTTGATTCTCTTCGGAAGCTCATGGATGTATATGACGTTGTAGCATGTAAGTTGCTTGTTACTAGGCACAATAAGCCCTTTAGGCTGCAGTGTCGATAAGTGCACTCAATATTTTTGCATAAAAAATAAAAGAATGAATACCAACCGCAAAATTAACGTCAGGTAGCAAGATATTCTCACATGTTCTCACCAAATACATGCAATGAAGTTAGACACTTAAATTACTCTGAATTTGATGCAGATTGCTCAATTCAATTGTGTCTCAAATATTACTACTTCCCATATGTTGTTTGATCTATTTCACTACTTAACTCTACCAAGCAGAAAGTGTCTTCATTAGCATTTAGAGCATAGAAATATTGTATTCTTACTTAACATACTTGAGCTTCTTGGAGGTTTTTTTAGACCAAGTTAATGGCCATTTAGACTTCCTACGCGTAAATAGTTTATTTTTTGAATAAAAGAGAAATCAGATTACAGATGCTTAAGTGCCAAAAAATGATGGAGTATCACAAGGCAACTTCCAGAATTCTCCAGGCTCATCTTACATTCCTAAAAATATTCAAAATATTTTCTATATATAAATATGATGCTATAGTCAGCATGTTGCCTTCTTGTTTAGAAATATTTCATGTTCTTAAATTTTACACCCAACAAAATTAACTAAAAAAATGATATTGTCGCTTTAATTAAATATTGTCTATGCAATAATTATTTTATCTTTTAAACTAACGATACTGCTTTGTGCTCCACACATTCATCTGCCACAGCAAATTTTTTCATAACCTATTTTGGCTATTCGCCTTTTTTCATCTTAAACTTACCTGTTAAATACTTTTGTTATTTGGCTTCATGGACAAGACACGTCCTTCGAATTTCTTTTCCTCCTAAACCAAATCCCTACCGAAATAAAATTTACCATTAAAATAGAACAAAACAATCACCTCTTCTTTCTAGAAACTCCTATAACAAAAAATCCATTAAACGGTACTATTCAAAACACTGTTTATAGAAAACCAAATTTATTTGGTTGCAAAATCTCTCATCACCATATTAATCAAACTCTTATGTAATTAGAAGTACTAACAAAAAACCCCAACTTTTTAGTTCCAACAAAAAGCGTTCTTGTCTCACATCAGAGGCATCACCTCTAAAATAATCAGCATATAAATTAGGCAAAAAATATATATCGCTTTCGGGTATGTAAAGCCAAATATATAAGCATTCTCTGGTCGCTCGGTAAGACACAGAATTAGTCTTTCCTATCCAATAACCAATGCTCCTATTCTATTAGCAGAATTATTTGTAAGTTCAATAAAATAAAAGAACGGCTTTCAATGCCTAAGTACAAGAGACAATAGCACATTCACCTATTATTTAGAAACCCCTGATTACAGTTGCGTAGGTTTTGTTAGAAGAACTTATGTACAATTACATTTTGTTTGAACCAAAAACTCATAGCATCTGCAAAAATATTAAGAAATATATGCACATATCTGTATACATGCAGAAGTTAAAAGAAAACGATAACAGTAAACACACGTGTATTCTTAAAAAATTATTTTTATAGCGTAAATTTATCTGTCTTATCAGTCCGCCTTGGACATATCGAATGATATATTACAAAAAATCAAAATTACAATGACAAAAAAATTTACGTGTTTCTATGAAGGGCTACAAGATGCAGAAAGCATTATATTTCGCTTCAGCATCCTTTAAAATAATTACTTGCTTCGGACATAGAGAACCAAAAGATTTGTTTTTAGATTTTAACCACAGACTCGCGTTTTAACTTTGAATAAGATTTTTCTTCTACTCTGGTAACACTAGTCGCATAAATAGTTTTGCCACAATAAGATTCATGATGTCCTCTTCTAATAAAACGATACATACTCAAATTTTTGGAATCGCCAGGTTACCTTATCTCTAACTGTCACTCGCGAATCATTGTAGATTGTAACCATATATAACCATATATAAGTACAATATTTTTCGACTTTCTATTCGTTGCTAGTCTTCCAGAACGTAGGTCTTTCAACAGATTTCTGGCCATCTTTGAATTATTTGTACCATACCTTTATTTATACTGCGTTTATTACATAGTTTTTGAAAGTCTTCTGAATCATCCGAACCGTTTTTGTGGATGAACGAAAAATTACTTTCACACGGGTTTTAATTCTCTGTTCTTCTCACTCATCTACATATAAATCCCAACTAAGCTGATCAGTAAATTCGTCCTTTTTTACGCATGCGCATTACAATCCAATCTTATTGGTTGCTAGGTTAGTAATACGTAATATTGTACTATAATTGAATCAGTGTGGGGGCTTTTGCTTATTATTGAAATTTTCGTAGTTATTTTAGTAGTATTCGTCATTTTGATGTTGCCTTATTAAAAATCTTAAACAGTAGGGGTGAATATTAAATTTAAATCTCTGCATTGTATTTAATGTTTGTAAAACACATACCAGAAGATCCAAGAGAATAAAACAAATACTAAACACATGCATTGCCGTTAAGTTGCCGCACTTAGTTAGGATTGAAAAGAATATACATACATTTACCCTTTTGTTATTAAAGTTAAAAATTTCTGCAGTCGGCAGTTTTTTTGAGAGGGCACAAAATCATCTAGCAGCTATTGTTTTACGTAAGTCACAAAGTAAAATTTAACAGGGCGACCGAAAAAGGTGTTTTTATTTAAGTGAGTGATTTGGTTAAGATTCATATTTAGACTAGGAACATAAATAGCCCTTAAACGGACGTCGACAAATGCGAGCTCTTTGGATTACACTTTGCATCACATTTTCGGATTAATTTAGTTGCGAATTTTGTCTTTAAGTTGTCCAATTCTTACAAGCTTACCAGCGGATACTTCTTTTCAAATATTTTCACAGAGAGAAGTCGAGGATAGTTAGATCTGGTGAACGAGGTGGTCGATCTTCGAATTATTACATTATTTTACCAAAAAGAAATCGCTGTAGTAGTTTCATTGTAGTGCGTGCAGTGTGCAAGATGATACCGTTTTGTTTGAATCAAATATTTTCTAATTCTGTAGCATTTTGACCAGTGCCAATAAAAATATATTGTTTGCTTAACCAAAATGATCTTCATCTCTCATTGTCATTTTTCGGCACAAACAATTTTTGTTTCTTAAAGTTTATCTTAATATTATTTATAAGCTTCCTTGTTTAAGCTAATAATAAAAATTAATTATTTTTTTTAATTTATAGGTTGTTCTACTTATAAAAATATTTGTAGTTATGTAAGACGGCATGGTGCTTAAACCAAGTAATATGTTGAGCTTTGTGTGCTTTTACTCTTTGAATAAACATTAAAGGGTATCTTAGTCTTTTAAGACGACAATTGTGGGTTTGATGGGTATGACGAGCATTCTAATGCCTCTGGCCGCCCAGATTTAAAGCCAATTGAAAATTTATGGGACTACTTGGAGCAGCGCGCTTAACGTCGTCGGAACCCCCGGCCGAACTTCGGGATTTGATGCTGGAAGAGCGGAGGAGAATTAATGGGAACTACTTCCGCATACTTATGGCGCCCATGTTAAGGCGAATTTCAGCTGTTCTTTGGTGTCACCAGGGCGCTTCTCGCTGGGTATAAATTACGGGAATAAAAAGCTCTGCTGCAACTTGCGTGGCGCAAGCCAAACACCGCATGAGGAATGTCGCCAAGGAAGCTGTAACTCACCACCGCATAATCACTTAATCGAACAAATTAGCCATCCAGAAATGGTTTATAGGCGCAGGAAAAAAGTAAGTTATTTTTATTGCGAGATATCAGAGCGTGCTGGAGATAAGGGCAGACATTAAACAAGCTGACACGATAGCGTATCGCTTTAGTGCTGCACGTATCGGTATACAACTTCCTTAGGGGCTGGTCAGTCGTCACGCGAAGATGTGCATAACAATTACTTTGAACAGAACTCGCCCCTGCTCTCCGCCGCGAGGTGGTGCCGGCTCCCTCATCCTCGCCGTAAATTACGCTTGTAACAACATCAAAGGCACCTGCAGTGTATTTATGGTAATGTGGGCCTTAAGCGTTCATTTTTTGCTATTACGTTCTCCAATAGTGTACTTCGACTGAAAAAAATTATTATTATTAAATTTAAACTTGTAGTTTTGAACGGGAGATGTTTTTGATCACAAAAAGACACAAAACAAATAACTGTAATGAAATTTTTTGATAAATATAGCATGAAATAGTTGGATTTGTTGTATTTGACTGAATCTACAAATTTCTTTTAAATGTGACAGAATTTGTTATCATAACTTTTAAAAAAGTTAAAAATTTTGGTATTTCTAGTTTCGCAAATTTCTCTCATTATCAAGTAGTGAGGGTTGTATTCAAATAGCATAATAGTATTGTTCAAGCAAAGGTCTGTAGGATGCTTTTGTGGCCCCACAGGTAAAAGTCAAGGGGATGATCGGGTAGGCTATCTGCCTGTCAAGGAAGTTGCTATTGAAGTATCTGTGAACCTTAATATTAAGGTTGAGCTCTATAACCTGTCGTACTACCATTAAATAATAAAAGCAGGTAATTTCTGAAGAATTGTAGGCACTTTGAGTCATTTTGGCGTTGTGCAAGATCAACTGGCCCAATCATTGATGCTCGGTCATTGTTGATGATAAACTTCAATCATTTCATATTTAGCCCACAGGTGACTGTATAATAAATTCAATGAATGGTTATACAACTAAAATAATTGTTTAGAATACTCAGGGTCTAGTCAGCAATGGACCTGAACAATCAACTTTCTAAGAGAACTGACGCTATATATGTAGATCTCTGAGTTGCACTACACCAAATAATGGTAGGAAAGAATTTAAAATTATATAATCTACAATACTCAATATTAGAATGTAACAACTCATGGAGAGGTAAGCATCATACAGTTTGAAAATTACATATAACACATATGTAGGAAACTAATGTTGCAATCGAATATGAGCAAGAAACAATAACTTTATGTTTACTTTATTGTCCCCCATCTCATAATCTAAATGAAGAGCATTATTCTGAGCACTTTGGCAAGTTAGGCAACAGATTTTTGGTAGCAGTGGTCACAATGCTAAACACTATAGATGAGAAGAGAGTAATAATACTTATGGACAAATATAACTTATATATTTTGTTTACTTTTCATGGAAAGGGGTAGTAAAATGAATGACATATAATAGCATACTGCCAATCAGAAAACAAGGCGAACATGGGCTAGGACAAAGAAGGCTGATACTTTTACAACACATTATTTCAAGCATTCCGGTCCGTACATTGAAGCAGAGTGGACGTGTGCGGGCCAATTTTACCTGTGATATCGCCGCGCCGAGCCGCAGTCCTAAGGACAACTGTATTTACTTACTCATCTTTGCTATAAAGGGAATTTAATCAGGGCCCAGTAAACGCATCCTCACGTGCTGCCAGGAATTCGCCCGCACGAAGGGTGAACTCTACGGCGGCGACCAAGGCTTCAACAGCACCTGCGAGTCGGCCCTCTCCGGCCAGCAACCGGGGCCTTTCCCCAGCGAGAGCATCTTCAGGCCGGTCATCCTGGAGGGCTTCAGGACACGGAAGCCATACTGGCAGCTAGTTCCGATTTGAGTCTCAAAGAGGAAAGACGTTAAGAGCAAGTGTTCTGATATCTTAACAAGTGACCCGCGATATTGCGAGTGCACATTTATTTACTTATTACATTTTTAATTTTACAATACTAAATAATAATAATTTAAGGATTTAAATACGGATTCAACCAAAACCTAAACGTTTTTGGGGCCGTATGGCCTTTCCTCCACCTCCAGGATAGATAAAGCCCTTTCAAACGGCATCCCCAATTGCTACACAATAGATTAATCAAGACCAGAGGTACAGCTTTCAGAGCTAACAAATACCAGGTAACTATTCAATACAGTCACAACAACCATTTTATCCCCAAGCCTCTCTACCAAACAATTAAATCCAATCCACTATAATACCCCCACAAATAGAATCAAATAACTGAACTACAGTCCTTAAAAAAAGAAATAGAAATGAAACACACGAACCTGAAATTAAATCCAAACAAATAGAGGGAAACGACTACTGGCTCAACCTGACTAAGCGCTTTTCAGTCCTAGCGGAAGAAAATTTAGAAGCTCAACAACAAGACGACAGCACTGAAAAGACTTCTACTTCTAAACTTCCCCCAATTTTTATAAATGGGGTGAAGGATATCACACCTTTAGTTCTTGTACTGGAAACCATCGCTAAATAGAATTATGACATTAAAACCCTCGCAAATGATCAGGTTAAAGTGCAACTAAAAACAACCGACCACTACAGAGTAATTATAAAAGAATTGAATGGAAAAAAAACGGAGTTTCATACATACCAGCCAAAGGACGATAGGAACTTCAAAGTAGTACTGAAAAACTTCCATTATTCCACTAATATGGATAAAATTAAGGCTGAAATTGAAAATTTAGGTCACAAAGTAGCTAATATATGAAATATCAAACAATATAAAACAAAAACACCTCTACCTATGTTTTTTGTTGAACTCAAGTCTGCTTCCAACAATAAAGAGATTTATAAGGTGGAGTATCTCCAACAATGCAAGATCAAATTCGAACCGCCCAAACATAAACGGGAAATAGTGCAATGTACCAGATGTCAAAGATATGGCCATACAAAAACTTTTGCTACTTAAGACCACGATGTGTTAAATGTACTGGAGACCACTCTACCGAAATTTGTACACGGAAACCCAAAACAAAATCTGCAGATGTTCGTTGTGTTCTGTGTGATGGAAAGGGTTGCACAGACTACAAAAATTAACAGAAAAAAAAGTTTCCGCCTCTTCAGCCTAAACTGCACACCCCTCCAATACAAATTAAAAGTTACTGACAAATACAGTCGGGACTATCATACTCAACAATAACCAAAGCTCAAATCCAGCAATCTCATACTACTTATAACAATATACACAATCAACCTTACCAACAATCTAACGATTTAGCCGAACTAAAAAATATGATGAAGGGCATATTTGAACAAATAGGTACCATGCTAAACCTTCTCACTGTAGTGCTCTCCAAACTCAAATAATGGCTCAGTTATTAATAATAAGCATTGTGGAATGCAAATGGGCTCTGGCAACATTCAGAGAAGCTAAAAGTATTTATATACAACCACAACCTTGATATTATTCTTATCTCTGAAACACATTTCATCCAGAAAAGTCGTTTTAAAATGCCAAATTATTCCATTTATTGCACCAACTATTCAAATAGCAACGCGAGAGGCGGTTCAGCAATTATATTAAAAAATTCGATCAAGCATCAAATAAACAACTACTGCAAAGATTACTTACAGGCCACCAACGTAGTAATTGAAGATTCCACTGGTCCCCTAACCGTCTCGGCTGTTTACTTCCCTCCAAAACATATAGTAAAACAAGAACACTACGAAAACTTCTTTGGGACACTAGGACACTGACTAGGAGTATAATTCAAAACACACCGATTTGGGGCTCCAGGTTAATTACACCGAAAGGACGTGAATTACTCAAAACATTAGAGAAAAACCGCCTGAAACACTTATCTACTGGCGAACCCACATATTGTCCATTGGATAGACGCAAAATACCAGACTTGGTGGATTTCGCTATTACCAAGGGCATTCTCATGCCCTGACTTATGTTCAGACCACTCTCCAGTCTTGATATCACTATTCACAAAAGCGATAAGTTCAAGTAAACAACCAAGCTTATGCAACAGTTATACAAACTGGGACATTTTCAGACACTCTATAAACGATAACTTATCGTTAGATATCAGTCTTAAAACCGAAGAAGAAGTTGAAACAGCTGTCAAATTATTTAACGATGCCGTATAACAGGCAGGTTGGTACGCAACTCCCGAACTACCTGATGTCAATAAAATCTACGATTGCCCCTTAACAATAAGACAAAGAATTCTGGAGAAAAGAAGATTCAGAAAACAATGGCAGAGATTAAGAACTTCAGAAAGCAAACGCCTATTTAATGCGGCAGCTCAAGAAATAAAAGAAATACTTCAAAAGAACAAAAATGAATGCATTCAAACATTCCTGAGCAACCTAACACCTACCAAAAGCACTGACTACTCACTACGGAAAGTGACCAAAAAGGCTAAGCAAGTAACACAAGTTTCACCACCAATCTTGAGCCAAGAACAACGAAGAAAAAGCAAATACATTCGCTCTCTGATGTGTTCCAACCACATCCATCGGAAAACGCACCAGAGGAAGAGGAAGAATTAATCCACTTACTAGAAACCCCATATCAGTTCGAGCCACCACTGCTAAGAATTAAAATTGGGAGGTTCAAGAAGTCACTAGAAATCTGCAGTCCAAAAAAGCTCCGGGTTATGATCTGGGAAAATCCTCAAACAGCTGCCCTACCATGATGTCAAATATTTTACGCAATTGTTCAATGCAATATTGCGCATAGGATACTTTTCAAATCTATGGAAAGTAACACAGACTGTCCTAATCCCCAAACCAGGAAAGCCTCTCAACGAGATACAGTCATGCCGTCCAATAAGTTTGCTACCGGTAGCAGCCAAAGTACTAGAAAAAATAATACAAAGAAGACTCTCGCAAATACTTGACAATAATGATGCAATCCCCAACCATCAGTTTGGCTTCAGACAAATGCATTCTACAACAGAGCAAGTACATCGTGTTGTCAACAAAATCAATGACGCGTTTGAAAATAAACAATATTGCTCGGCAGCCTTTTTGACAAAGTGTGGCATATTGGACTGTTATACAAACTGCGATCAATCTTTCCATTAAATTATTTCTTTCATCTAAAATCCTATCTCCACAATAGACATTTCCTCGTCAAATTTGGCATTGTTCATGATGAGAAATGTGTCCCCCCGTTAATCTATACAACAAACAATTACCGCAACAAGACGACGTAAAGTACTTTGGTTTGTACTTGGATGGAAGACTCACCTGGCGAAAACACATTCTTACAAAGCGAAAACAACTAGGTTTAATTCTCACCAAAATGTACTGGCTAATAGGGCGATATTCAAAACTTAACATCGAAAATAAGCTCCTCATCTACAAAGCTATTATTAAAGCAATCTGGTCGTACGGCATTCAGCTTTGGGGAACTGCTTCAACATCAAACATAGAGATTCTAGAACGTTTCCAATCCAAGTGCTCCGCATGATGGTTGACGCACCGTGGTATGTGACAAACGCAACAATTACGCACGATCTGCAGATCCTAACGGTCAAGGAAGAAATTCGCAATTATAGCACAAAATACAAATCTCGACTCAGTGTGCACCCAAACGATTTGCTAAAAAATCTTATGAATTAGCCATTAAACCACAGAAGGCTTAGAAGGTTTACGCCCAATGATTTACCAAATAGATTTTAATTGCATTTAAGTAAGTTAGTCTTAGTTTAGATGTAAATTTAGCTTCTAAGTTATTTTCCCATCAGTCACAATAGGTCTAAAAACCTTTTATATATGGAAGAGTGCTACTGAGCACTCTTTTGCATGTCATAGCTGTAATTGTCAATTAATTTGCTAAATGTATTCTTACAGTTTGCAAATAAAATGGGACTTTATAAAAAAAAATATTTTAAGCGAAAATATTACAAGAAGTAGAGAAAGAAGTGACCTTATTTTTTAAAAGACTACTCAAAACGGCACATCTCATGAATGTAAAGTTAAGGGCCTGATTCGTAAGAGAAAGAAGCATTAGTTGTCTTAACACAAATATATAATTCAATACTTAGAGTCACAAGACAAACTATTCTGGTACTAAAACGTGGCAAATCCACAGATTACCACACTTTTTCCTACCTGGTCGAACTTTTTGAACTTATTTTTTGACGAACTAAACATGTTCACAGAGTGGTGCAAGCTTAAACTATACTGTTGAAAGTAAAAAGTACTATTGGGGTGTTTTGCCGAATCCTACACAAGTTTCGATAAGGTCTGGGTTGGTGCTCAGACCTACTATTCAAACTAAAATAAAAACTTCCTACCCCCTACTATCATGCTTGCCAAAAAAAATACTTTACAGTTAAATACAAAAACTGGCATCTTCTGATACAATTAGGAGTTCTTTAAGGCGGTACTTTAAGTCCCATACTTTTTTAAATCTTTATTGCTGACTTACTAATGCTTATGGACACCTTTTCAAATGACAACACCGTTATTGCAACAAGGAAGGTAAGCTTCAAAACGTTCTTGATAATATACAGAAATAATTGAAAAGTTGCGCTTAAATGTCACCAAAACGCAATCTCAGCACGTCACATTTGTGTTAAAGAACGATCGTCAGGATGTAACATCCAAGCTGATTGTATGAAATAACTTGAAATGGGCCTTAACTAAAGACTAAACTGGAAACAAAACATTTTTATTAAGAGCAAAAAACTTGGTTTAGACTCTCCAAACTCTACTGATGAAGTGTCTAATATAGAACTTCTTCAATAATATAAAAATTCTGAGAGTTATCGTTAGTATCTGATGGTTTGTGACAAATTAAACTTTATACTATGCCTATCCCGGAAAAAGTGTGTTAGAGAAAAACATCTAGGTCGACTTAAATTTTGCCTCATCCTTCTAGCTGTCTTTTCCATGATTTGTATTATTTATTTTTTATTTCTTGCTCATAATAAAATATTTCCATTCCATTCCAAATTAGTTTAATTTTTTTTAAATTAATTATTCAATGTTTTATAAAATTTTAAATCTGTTTTTTATAATTTAGAACACGTTCTGGGACTGCAGAATCTCAATTTGATCTTCTTAGAAATGTGTGTTGTTGTTACTCCTGTACAACTGATACAGGTAGTTGAGTAAAGAGTTTTTAAAATTTTACATTTTACATACTATTCTGCACTATCAAGTTGACTAACAGGTACTACCAAAATGGAAAATTTTTTTAATTGTCACTTCATATGACTCGCCAAAGATACCAAAAATATTTTGCACTCTACATTTGAGTGTTTGAATATCAATATTACAATATTATTTTTAAGCTTTGGTTTTCTACCATCCAGTCGTTTATTATTTTTTAACTCGACTGTACAGTACGATTTTTATATTTTCTATTTTTTTAATTTTATTTCTGATTTATTTATATGCCTTTTTTGCGTCTTTTTTTGTTTGTGTCTGCCATCATTATTGTTTTACATGTTTGATCTTAAACTATTATAAGAGTGCAAAGTTGTAGTATCCTCTAAGTTATTTGACCATTGCGGGCGAGGCTTATTAATTTTTGGCAAAGTAAATTTGGCTATAAGGGATTTTCGAAAAGGCTATACAAATCATGACAGCAGTACCTTTAATTGAGGGACTATAAGATTCGGGTTAAAAGAAGTTTGGACAAAACTGGCCCAAGGGCTAAAAACATTAATGACATCTTGATTACAACTAAAAATACCACATGATTTAACACAAAAGCGTGAATTGGAGTATAGTTATGTGCTCTATAGAATAAAAACACTAAGCGAGATAATCGGAGGAGAATTATCTGCAGCCACAAGACCCGGGTTAACGGTATCTTAGAGAGTGATAGTCTGAAGTTTTTGGTCATCTCGGACAGACGTGGTGGAGGTAGTAAGATGCAATATAAAAATAAAAAGAAATGCCTTGAGAAGGTTTGAAAGACTAAATTATTGTTTACCATCAGGAGTGTGTTTGGTATCGAAGTATATATACTTCAGCAAGATGAAGCATTGACTATGTGATTGTCATATCAACATTTCGTCTTAATCAGGAAACAACCTCGTTTAAGAGTGGTAACTCTCAAAGATCTCAAACGTTTGCAAACTAATGCAGCAGAAGACTGCATTATCATCATCATCCAGTTTTTTTGTCCACCATTGAATGTAAGCTTCTCTTAAAATTGTTTGTCATTTATCCAGTTAACTGTTATTCTTTTGATATTGTCTGTACAGCGCATGAGTAGTCTTCCTACACTTTGTTTATCAGCTCTTGTTCTTCATTTCAACGTTTTCCCTTTCTTTCTTCATCCTGGCTGTATATCCTTTTAAGTTACTTATTTTTTCAATGACCTCTGTAACGTGTGTTCTTCTTCTACAAGCAGTGTCAAGTTTAATTGCCGTTGTTGTGATTTCCCCCAGATTGACCGATATTAAGACTACTCTTCCTTTATATTTAATTTAAGCATGTTCTAGGACAGCTGTAAATTGTTTGAGCATGTAGGTCTTCGTTCTACTTATATAAGTTTTGTTTCTTCATATAGTTGAATCGTTATAGTTGTATTTATGTAAATGTTATTTATAAGTTTGATATATGTAATCTATACGACTTCTTCATGGGAGCCGTAATGTTATCCATTTTGATGACATCTAAGGCTTTGCAAAAATAACTTTATAGATTCTTGGTTGGTTCAGTGTAATTTTTTATAAAAATCTTTTACTATATTTAAATTCACTTCTTTATTTGTTGTTTCGTCTTTCTGGTTTTTCAGTTTTATTATTTCTTGTCTTGAGTACTTTTAGGGCTTTGTTTTTGTTAATGGTTTGTTGTATTGTTTTATATATTTATATTTTCTGATTGTTTTGGATATCTTCTTGATGTTGCTTTCCGTCTACATTTCTGTTCTCATCTTGTTTTTCATTATCGCTTTTGCTTTATGGCTAATTTTTCGTTTTTTTAAATTTAGCAGCATCATTTTTCTTTTATTACCTTTGATATTTTGGATATGATGTAATTTTGGTTTCCAACATGTCTAATAAATTATTGATATTTGTTATCGCTTTCCGGGTTGGTCCAGTTTGGTCTAGCTTTTCTCTGGATTGGTGTGTATTTTCTTTACCAAGGTGCACCTTCATCGTACCTTTTACCATTCTGTGGTTGTTAACTGTCTATAAATTTATTCAGCACCGTAACATTTTTGAAAATTTCTTGGCAATGAATGTAATTTATTTTATTTTTAATTTAGCTATATGGGCTTTTCCAAATCCGTTCTTAATGTTTTTTTTTTGTAAAATAAGCTGTTTATTTGAAATAAGTTATATGTTAATATGAAACCCAATAGAGTTGTTCTTCTGTTATTTCTGCCTTCAAAATCAAGTGTGGTTTCTGTTTTTCTTCTTCACATATGATTATGAAATAAACAGGCGTTTTATTCATTGCTTGAGTAATATCGTCATGGTAGATATCCATTTCATCACCTATGTGGCCTTCAAAGAAAGATAGGCTACTCTTTCGCCGATATCCTTTTCATTGATCTGATGTTGGCATGGTTTTGTGTATAAAGAAACCAACAGCTCCATATATTTTTGTTTTACTACTTTGTGATAAAACGCGTGTTTTATATTTTTTCCATGTCGATTTATTTTGCTGCGTCTTTGCTGACTGACTTTGTCAGTTTAAGATATATTTCAATTAATTTTTCTTTTGCTAGCAAAGTTGTGTTGTATGTTACTACATTTAGTATGAGTGACTGTTACATTTTTGACTACCCTCCCCAAATCTATAGGACTGACTAAAGTAGTGTGAGATTTTATATATATATTCCTACTCATCAGGGGTACTATATTTTTTAATATAATATGTTATATTTTTAGAGGGGCTTGATAGTGTTTATAACTCACCTCGCTTACCATGTGTGCTAGCAAATTATGGAATAATATGGGAAGAATATTAGGATTCGACAAGATTTAAGATTGAGAGATGGATTCTCCGGGTAGCTCAATCTTGATAGGGTCACTAAGATTCCGAAGTAGCTCTGTTATCTACCGGGACCGTACAAAACTATCTACACTACAAAACTGATAGTTTCTCAAAATTTTGTAGATGAGTGTCAAATACAACACAATACAAAAGTAACCGGAATAATTGGAATGAGTGTTGTCTATGGTACTTGGTACCAAATTAAAGTAGCCCTAAATCATTAAATGTTCAAATTAAAATGTTAATTTGCAGTATATCACCATTTGTTCGAACAGGAGGAGCATCTCCATCACAATACGCCATAATCTATTCTCCACCGCCCCACTTCAATAGCATATTTGCTTGTGTATCGTAATTTAAGCCGATAGCGACCGATAATCCCCATTCAATATCGCAAAACCTCTTGAACTCTAATTACGATTTAAGTCGATCGCGCCCCTGCGACTCCGGCCGCCGCTAAGAACGTCTAATTCCTATTAATTGCCTGTATTATTTCGTAATTAGCGCAGTTCACGCCTTGGCTAATTTTCCAATTTACCTGCCGAGATAAGGAAGCGGCCGGGTCAATCCACTTTGTCGGGCTTTGGTCGGGCGACGCATCGCCGAGCGAGACGCCTGTAATGTATTAGCGCACTTTGTTCGTCGCGGACACTTCGGTTTCAGCATTTTTCGCCTGTCTAAATAACAATCCGTTACGATGGAAGCAGTCGCAGATAAGGCAGGCGCCGTGATTGCGCCGAAGGAGCTTTTCGGCGGCAGGGCAAGGAGCGCGCCCGGCGCGCGGGAACTCCATCCGCCTAATAGGATTTTAATAAATTTTCCGGTATCTCTATTTGATCTCGGCGAGATTCTGCCGGAGATTTGGTGGGTGTTAAAATGTCACCGCCGCTCTTCGTCAGGCGCAGCTGTAAATCCGGAAGAATTGCGACACCGCGCTGTATAACAAATGAAAGCACGGGCGCTTTTATGGATGAGCTGCGAGGGCGAGGCCCTGCATTAGCTGCAAGAAAGGAGACCGCAGGAAAGGGAATATGGGCACTAAACCGTTGACAATGTATCGATACTTCAACAAATTTATGTATTTCGAGCTGACGTTTAATTTATATTTCTAAGTATTGTAGTTTATGTCTGTTTGAAACATTTTTAAGGTCTTTCGAAATGCGCCACCCTATAAAAAAGAATAAATGAAAAGTACGTTGTTTGGTTTTCAAGTAAGTAATCTAAAGTATTTAGGTGAGTTAGATATTAAAGGCAAATGTATTGTCACTGATGAAGAACAAATGTCACTTGATGCACTTCTGGAATTGTTTAACGATTTTCATTATCCTTTTGAAAAAAACCTCACCATCCGAGCTAAACTTAGAGCCACGCAGTATTTCCTTTAAGGGCCCAAAAATATGATAAGCTGATGGCGCTAGATCAAGACATCCAGCATCTGGATGTGTTGGCTTGTGGGTGACGTCGATGAGCAACCAGGTTGACTTTCATCCCTTACACTTATTCTTCCTCGCTTAAAGAGTTTTATCTATTTCTAGATCTTTTGTTGGTGCCAGCATCTGGCGATTTTTTTCCGAAGATTTAACCCCTTCTGCCCTTAGAAAACCTATTGTGTGGTGACAAAGACAACTACATAGCATTATGAGTGTAGAACTGAAAGAAGTGTAATCTTTATGACCCTCCATTCTCTGGGAATTAGCTGTATGTTTGAATATAGGGCTATACAATGTTTTAATAAGACTGAAGGTGTGGAGGAACGTCCAAGTTCTAGAAGACCACATTCACTTTGAACCTAGGACTAGCTATTTACAAAAGACATACGGGAGATTTATTGATAAATACTTTAAAAAAAGGAAGGAGAGGAAATGACTGAATAAGCGCACGAGGGCTACAGAAAATTTTTGTTCATGGACAAAAAATGTTTACAGTGGAGAAATCTTTCAACAATAAAAATGTTAGTATATATGCTAGGTAGTGCAAGAAAGCATTTCAATTCGTACTAAGGGTTCAGAGAGGACACTATTGTTATAATAGAGATATTTATTTTTGTAAAAAGAGAGTCAAAACTTTGGCCATTGTTTTAGAAGGGATAGTAAAGCTTCTAATTCATATGCTTTTTTGAGGTGAGCCTAGATTTTTCAGTAGGACGCCTCATCTGCCTACAAAGCATGGTTAATTCAAACTTGTCTGAGTCACAATGTGCCTTATTTTCTAACAGTAGATGAGTGGCCTTCTGGTAGCCCAAAGCTTAGTCCACTAAATTAGAAATTATGGGAAGTGTTTAGAGGGCAAAGTTTGTCCAAAAAGACACTCTAATATTAATTCTTTGAAGCAACCTCTGGCAGCTGCAGTCAATACTTTTCCAGTTAATGATGTAGTGTGTGTTGTCATAGACGAGTGCCCCGGACGTTTTAAAGCTTTTGTCGAGTCTTAGGATGACCTTAGTGAATAGATCAGTTGTAATTATGCTTACTAATAATCATGTAATAAGTTAACCGTTTTATTTTGTTGCTTTAATCGGTGTGCAACAGTATTGAGTATACTATGTAGAATCAACTGTAGGCAATGTGAAATTTTGTTGTAATTACAAAATACTAATATCATACAATAAAATGAAATTGGTGGTAAGATTGTATCTGGGCAAGGCTCAAAACTATGGCAAAAAGAATTCTAATTTAGTAATTGCCCAAGGTTTACTATTTTTTGTCAAATTAAATTATATTGTCTCATAAATACTCAAGTCAATGTCATGTTGGTCTCTATTGACCGCCGATGTCTTTCTTCATTAATTGAAGCACTGATAGCCACTTTGGAAACAGTTGAATTTTCCATAATCTTAAAATGACTTTCAGTTTTAAATTTAAGTTGACCTTTGGTCATCCAAGATCATTTTTGTTACCTTTTATGACTGCGATCTTCGACATTGAGATCATTATGTACCTACTGCCAGTTTAGTTTTTATAACAAAATAAATTATACTAAAGTTAAGTATTTATATGCATTTCTATTGTATTTTGATGTTGTTGCCTTCTAACCTGAATACAATAAAATAACCATTTGATCAAAAAACTTTCAACATTATTCTCATTAAATTCTTAACTTACAATATGATAGAAAACAGGCCCAGAAATTCCCAAAACTAGCTACCTACCATAGGAGTAACGTCTGACATAATCGAATTAAAGTCCATAAAAGTAGAAATCTGTAGAAATTTTAAAATTAAAATTTAGGTAGTGAGGATTTGTGTCCCCTTTTTAAGATGGGCTTCTGGTCTTGCCCAGACACAATACCTTATTGCTGGTTTCTCTTTTAATGAAAAAAAAATTAAATTACTGAAAATTTCAAAATAGAAAAAGAAGAAAGCTGCGCGATAAATGAAAATTTCTAATTATCCACTAGAAAGTCATAATTATTGATTTTTTATAATACTACTGTTATAGTAATAAAGAAGGATTACACATATTTGTATTCCAACATATGGATTCATAAAGAACTTAAATAAGTTCTTTTATTGATGTTATATCTAAAGTATCTTAATGGTTTCACTTAGTTTCTCTATTTTTATTAGAAAAAAAAACATTAAACTTTCTTAAAAGGCAATCAAAAAATTGAACAGATTAAAATTTTACACTATCTCCGCTTCTTTTTTATAAAGTTTTGACAAGAATTTTATCTCGAGGCCTACATAGGTGTCATTTTTGACGAAGCTACCTATAATATTAAGGAAAAGTACGTATGACATGATATTTATGATTAAACTTTAGCATTACATGATTTAAGTGTCTTTACCAACCTATCAAAATATAAAATGCCTCTGAACTTGTAATCTTGTAATGTACCAAACATTTTCTTGAGTTGCGAGTTTTTTATTACACTGAAACTTTCCTGTTCATAGTAAGTCTTTTGCTATTCTACTTGTGCTTGTAACATTTATTTTTTTCTTTGATACTTTGTTTATGTTTAAGTATCATGTTACGCGAAAAAAATATGTATGGGCTTATTTTTGATTTTAAGTGTTATATAATGTTTCTTTCATTTCATTCATCTTCTTCTTAGGGTACCTTCAATTTTGCCTTTTGTAACTAGCTTTATGCACTCATATTTTAGACTTCTGACTCCATGCCCACAATAGTACAGTTTTCTCGTTTTTACTATATATATTTTTCCCATCTTTTGCAATACTTCTGTGTGTGATATATGATGCATCGGCGAAATATTTTCCATATCCTTATATAACACCACATCTCATAACTCCTTTTTTTCTGTGTTAGTTCCAAAAAGAGCTATTTCTCAGCCCCATAAACGTCTTACATAAGACGTTTTTTTGTAAACAGTTTTTGGTATGTCTTTCCAGAATTTCTGGCAACTTTATCAACTATTTCAAAGTTTTGGAATATTTTTACTTGTATTTTATAACTTGTCAAAAATCTTTCTCAAAACTAATGATGTACATGTAAACATTACAGCTGACATCTCTGCATCGTTATATAAAAGCTGCTTGTTTGGTTCCAAAATCCTTATAAAATTCAAGTTCATTATTGGATATTCTATCGTTCAACTCACTGAATCTTTTTTGGTATATTATTTCCAAGAAAATTTTTGCATGCGTTCATGAAAAATCTAAATGTCCTTCCGATATTATAGTAAGGGTTTCTATAATTATTTTGTCAAATCTCACAACTCCGCTGTGCATAATATGCTGAATTGCTATACTGATTGATGGCATGCTAGCATTCCGCTAGCTCTTTACATTTTTCATGAGAACTAACTGTAATGCTGTTCTAGTTTCTCGATTTCCGCACACTTTTCTGTTAAATCTATCTGTTTGGATTCAGTAATTTTTTTGATAATTCTGTTTAGAATTTGGTAGCCTTCATTGTTTCTGTCTTTCATATTTCTTCTCTGTACTATAAAATCCTTAATTTTATCTGTTATCTATTCTCTGCTTCCAAGTTTTCAGCTGGTTGCTGGTCGTTTTCTTTATGATGTTTTCTGTTTCCCCATTTTTGTTTTATGTTGATTTGTTTTTATTTTAGTATCTCTAGCGTCATACATTTTTATTTGTTATCGTAAATTTTTAGTGTTTAAATTTTCCTTATCAGTTTTCTTGTCTTTTTGTCATATACTAATTTTCTTCAGCTTCAATGGGACTATCAAAAGTAGGAAGTTATGGTCTCCTAAAATGTCTCTTCTATAATGTGTTTTTGTATGATATTATTGAGTTCCTTTATTTGATTTGTTATAATTTTTCTTTCTCTACGGACTTTGTGTATGGTACCTTAAAACAGGTTATTTATATCATAAAATTAGCGTTTTTACAAAACTATTTAAACGTATTTATTTGTATCTTTCTCTACATTGACGTCGAAGTCTCTTAATATGACATTTATTTCCATTTCTTTGATTTCTTTGGAATCGACTCTAATTTATTATTCGTAGTAACTTGTATTACTTAATTTTGGCTGATTCATGCTGCTACATACATACACCTGGCTATTATTTATGTTGCATGATCTAACACTGAATTGCTATTTTACCGGCTGTTGGCAGAAATCCCTCAACATACTCCTTCATTTTGTTTTTTGCAACTCAATTTCTATTCTCTGTAGTGCAATCTCCCGAGTACTAAAAGGTTTTGTTGTCTATTTAGTCTTTTCATTGTCCGATTATTCAACTTTGCTACAACCACGTATATCTGTGTTTGGTATTTTTGTATTTATGTTAGATTATGAGGTTTTCCTGTTTGATATAAACTTCTTACATCCCATGTGCCTATTTTCTTATACGATTTCCTAGAGATATTAAGCGGTCTTATAATGGTTTTGCAAGTATGCGTTTCGGTAGATGACGACCTGGAAGTCTAACTCTTTAATCGTAAAGGTCCTCCTCTATAGAATCTTGATCAGTAGAAAATACACACTTTATCTTTATCAGTCATCATGATGATACTAGGGATATTCCTAACTTTTTGTTTTTTTCTGCATCTTCAAGTCGTTGAACAATTACTGGTTTATCTCTTTGTATGAAGGATTTTTCGCCCTAAAGACGAAAGTGTGATTTTGTACTTGCTACCCTCTCAACTCGTAACTGTCAGTGACCAAGAGGGATTTGTCTATTCTACCAGATGCTTGCTCAACATTCTTGTCAGCGATCTAGTAGTTGACATTACCCCTTACCTCTCTGTAACAATATCTACTATGTAACATGTAGTTAGCAGATATATTTAGTCCAATAATTTATTTTCTGTTGTTTACAAAAATATTATCATTATTTAACAAAACTACAGAACAATCGACAACTAAGAAATTGATGAGAGAGCCTATTAAAAAAATTAAAAAATGATAAGGAATGGCTGTTAAACAAAACTATTTTTTCGAAGATGCTTTGGTACTGTGACGTTTCGGCGCTAGGATTTTTCAGCGCTAAAAATTTTCAGCAGGCTACGACTCTACGAATGTTATTTAAAATAACACAAGCAAATTAATTTGGTATATTGTAAATTTATTTTTTTTCACTTGAAGTTTAATGAAAAATAATTTTTCGGTAGTAATTTATACAGCGAACTCTTTTAAGATGTATCGTTAGGTATCATAAGCAATACGTTTTATTGCTTCTTTTAAATGTCCCGTAGCAATTGTATGACATATTAAAAATTAATTTATAGGAGTATTATATAAATTAAAAAATTCGTGTTTATGGCAACTTTCTTTCCCCATTCTTTTTTATCTTTTGCCATTTTCTTCCAAGTTTTTAATATTATTTAGTTTTTCTTAACATCTTCCAATTCTTCTATATATGCTTATTCTTTTGGTAGTTCTGCTGTGTTCCATTCTTGTACGCTTTCCCAGCTAGTGTAATTTTTTTCATTTTATAATAATTATTATTGTATTATTTTTCAAAGATCCTAGTTTTTTTTCACATGTTTTGATACGTCGTTCTCAACAACTGCCTGGGTGTTTAATACTACTCACTTTAAAGCACATTACTTCTTCAAGTCTACCGTTTTTTGTGCATCTGATATTATTTACTTCTGTAAATCTATAGCTAGCGTTTTTTTAGACTGCCAATTTCTAAAGGTGCATTCCTGTAAATCGAACTTTTTAGTTTCATTATTTCTCTTTTTCAAAGTAATTTTTTAAATACCTTCCTTGCTCTCTCCAGAGATGTAAGGTTATCTGCATGTGCTAATAACTGATGCAAATTTTCCAAGATGCTTTAACCCCACCCCTTCTTGTAATCACCTCCAAAATAATGTTAAACAGAGTTGACGATCGGCTTGTCTTAGCTCTTCTTGTGCTAATATCTCTTTAGAGACGACTCATTACATCTTAATAGTACTCACCGTAATGTTGAAATCAGAATTAGTTGGTTATATTAATATTTCACTATACAGATGTAATTATATTATTAGAAAATATATTACTTTAAAATAACTAAATTAAATCTATTTTACTGGCAGGGTTATCTGTGCTACAAGTAACTAAAATATAGTAAACAATGTGTTGTGCCAACAATCTGTTCAGAAATCGACCTGCGTGGTATTTCTTACAAACTAATCAAATCATGAACTGACTTAAAACAAAGCGCAAGTACGAGCTATCATTTTAATTCATGTCATGTGTCTTTAAACGTCTCCAAACAGTAGTGCAAGCTATTACAAATTCGGAATTGTGATCTTATAATAATGAGTCCTTCATCCATATATTAAATGAGAAAAGGTCACAAACTACACTGAGCGAGCTAAAATTCAAGTTTCTAAAAGAATAGACGTCGGATCAATAAATATTAATAAAGTTCGTAAGCATCAGTAAGAGTACAGTTAGAAAAAATGTCAACGAGCTAAAAAATTGATTTTCACTAAAATGCAACCGAAATAGAAAACGTGGACCAAAAGGAAAGCTTTAACTAGACATAACGTGTTTTTAACACACTTTAGTAAGCTGACATCTGAAAACAAAACAGATCCAAGAGGTATACAACTATCTACGCGTGCACTCAGAAAAAAATATTAGATTCTGTCTTAAAAGCGCGAAAATAGAAAGAAAAAACAATAATGACGCCATCAATAGTTTCATATCTGTTGCGTTAGCTTAATAAAAGCGGCAAAAAGTAATTTTGCTCACTATTGCATTTTTTATTAAACTCTCCTTTATTGATATCAAAATTATTAAAACTAATGATTTAATTTGCAACATTTTGAAATTAAACATAGAATAACTCAAATCAAGCATACAAATAAAATAAATTTGGTAAAGGCAGTACCCAACAAAGTGTAAAACCTTGCTGTTTTTGTAATAAAATAATGCAAAATTACTCTTTTTGTAATATACCATTAAGAGTATTTCAAACTGTGCCTATGGGAATATTTAATATCCCCATCCAAATAAAATTGTTAGAAAAAGTTTTTAATATGGCCACATCTGTAGCTTTTTTATATAGCGCTAGTGACTTTTGCTCATTATATTTATAGGGATTGAAAAGGAAATGTAATTTTTCTTGCTATTCTTTACTACAGATATTTATTTTTGTTTTCTCATATTTAAATTTTTCTCTCTTCTTGAATAGTTTTAACAAAATTCCTAACTCTCAGAGAAAACAACACTAGAATTATTGTTCGATTAACCACAGTACTAGAGTCGAGTTGTACTTACAACAATGAGTATATAAGAGACATGAGCAATTGCATCTTCTTTCTTCTTTTATTGTATGTTACCAATCTCTGGGGCTTAACATCTATCTAGAATTCACCATCATTCAACATCTATTCTGCTATGGTCTTAATAATCAGTTTTACTAAGGTGGATAATAGTTTATGTGCAGCTTTTAGCAATAAATAATATACAAAAAAAATAATTTTATGTGCTGCATAGTTTTTAAAGTAATGCAAGTAAAAATAATTTCAGCTAAACACAATTGGTCACGTTTCAGAGGACAGTATCGTATTTTTAATTTCAAAAAAAGAATTTCAATCGAAAGGCCAAAAGACTGGAAGACACTCATCGTGGAAGCGGACGCTCTGCTGCAGGAATCGGCTCACCCGGGGCTGTAATCAGGGGGAATCGAGAAAGAGGAAAGAAATGTGTGGACGAAAACAATTTAGCCCAATTTTTGCTGCGGGGCCGATCAGTACCATTTGATGTGGGTCCTTCAGCTGGTCGTGTCCGAGCTTTACAACAGGGTTTTTCTTTATTCCTCGCCGGGCCAAAATACAATAAACGGACCGAGTTTCTCCGTCGGAAAATATCGACTTCCGTACATATGTTACAATCGGCGTGCAACAAACGACCTCCGGGATGTGGAAACTCCTGCCACTAATCAAACACTCCGGCGAACACTTGGTCAAAACGGCTTCATACACACGAAAAAATTAAAGTCGGTCAAACGATTTCATAACCATTACGTCTATACCAAGAACGGCCGTAACCGCTGAGTTTTTGTAGCGACGTCGCCGCGCAGGCGAACAAACCGCCGCGGCTATTTTTAATCAAACAAAATGGATATAGAAGGTGCCACAAGACGGTCGACCCTATGAACTGATTATTTTAAAACCCAAATAAAAGGAATTGGTAATTGGCCCGAACTTACATTATTAAAAATACAGTGCATAAATACAGAAGTGGAGAAAATACTTTGAGAAAGTTATAGAAGACGAAAACTAATAAGCTAAACGCATAGAGATTAATAAAAATGGGGGTAGCGCACAAAAACATGTCAGCCCTGGAAGACAAATTAAAATTAATTGGAAAACAGTGATATGATCCAAGCTAAATTATTGGGGAGAGGGAGAGTTCACAAACTGACAAAACGTCCTGGTGCCGAAATGTCTTGATACTAAAACGTCCTGGTGCCAAAACAGTGGCTCCAAACTAACCAAATGGTTTTGGATTAGTATTAGGTACAAACAAAACTTTAAAACCTTAATAGAGGTCTGGAAAAATACAACTTAATATTTTCTCCCTTTGTGAAAAGGCAGTTAGTTTAGCATTTTAACTTTCTTGGAACTCGTTTGTTTGGGTTAATACAAATATTCATAAAAAATTTGTGTTTCAATTAGTAGAAGTGGCTTTACTCAGATAAAGGAATTTTTTTACGCAAACCTGAAACTGTCTTTGATGTTTCAAGTTCAAAACTTATCCAGACTTATCAAGAGATCAGATAAAAATTATAATACAGCTGAAGCAAGTCTTTCAATTATGCAAACGCTGCAAGAAATTTTAGTTACCATTAAAAACAATCAAGTTGTTTGTGTTATCATTGCAGAACCTGATTTATCCGTTGTTGACTTTATGAATGTTAGGGATACATATATTTCTACAATGTGATATGAGATAGACAAAGCTTTTTTTGATACACTGGAAATAGCTCACTAATTAGGATGGACGACGTGCTTTAAAAACTTTAATTCAAATGGCTAAGATTATGCCTAGATTGTTTACAAATAGGCAGTCTATTTAAAGAAATATATGCAAAAGTAGGTTCCTAGATCTGGGCCACTTTGTTATGACTTTTTTAAACTCGAGGAAGCTGCAAGCATACAGCTAGTACTACAGAAATTTATGAAAAATATTCTTCAATGTGCTGAGGCAACACTACCTCTTCTTATCTAAGAAATGACCAACAATTTGTCTAATTAAAGTACACCTACAGTTTCGGTTTCTGCCTATTAGCACACGGGCTACAAGCAAGTTTTCTCTGTTGGGTATTTATCTAAAGATTTATCAAAAATATTTTTTCTGTCTAAATTTTGTATTCTCTTCCATAAAAACCTCTTTTTTTAATATGAGGAATCTAAAATTGAAAGATATACCTAAAAGTTTCCATGAAAAGAAATGGCGAAAGATTATCAAATCTATTTTTAAACGAGATAGCAATGAAGATTAAAACTTTGACTAGGATGATGAGGACTGTGCATTAGTTTAATATAATGGCCCTTATTTGTGTTCTAAAACTTGTGAAAGCTAATGACGGTGCATGACGTAATTTCTTTGGGTTGGGGTTATTTTATATAATGTATATAATGTTATGGAGACAAAATAATCTTTTCCAGTCAGATGTGCAGCCTCTAGAAAATTTCGCATTTTGCATTCAATGCTAATTAGGTAATAGATGCTTCAAGTTGGCTTATAACTGGATTAGTTTACCTCTAATAAAATTAAGAAAAACTTACAATAAGCGCTAGTACACTCATGCACTCAGCGTAATTGCCGAAGTGAGCCTTGTATCTGCTAGAGCCAAAGACCGAGCCACCACTTCAATCGAGCTGCCCGGTTTAAGTGGCCCAATATTAATTTTCTGACGTTTATTTCGTAATCGTATTTAATTTGCAGAAAAGAAGACATGGCAATTTTTTGTAGTTCAACCCGGTTGTAACAAACTGAAAAGCACTGACATAGCAGGGAAATAGTTAAAAAATAAATTTTGTTCGTATTAAATTCCAACGTGTAAATAAACCACTTATATCACTTAAATAAATATAGGACTTTTTGTAGATTTTAGTTGATTAAAAAACAATTTAAAATTAGCTTACATAAGAGAACAAAAGCCGCAGGTTAGTAGCTTAAATTTCAAATTTAACACAAATTAGGTTGTTGATTGATCACGTTTCCAATAATATCGTATTTTCTTCTATGATAGGAGGGGAATGGTGTAAATTTATGGTGATGTAAGACCAGTGATCATCTCCAAATAAATCAAAAATGGAAATAAAATTTTTAAGAAAGAATAGAAGTGATTCTAAAATAGTTGTGGCAGTGTATTTGGTAGTAAACTACGTAAAATTAAACTTTGGAGTTCTTAGCAGGTTTCCGGAAAAATGTTGCGATCGATCCAGCGTTAGCATCTGCGCACATACCATCGTTTAAAATCAAAATTACGTTAGCTTTAAACACTACCACACTAGAAGAATTACAACGTAAATTTTCTTTAAGTTGCGTAGTTTAGTTGCTTAATTTTTAGATATCAATTTGACACAGAAAATCACATGGTGCTACGTTTAATGAAAAATTCTCTAATTTGAAATATTGAAGTTACTTTTTGTGTACCAAGTTCGCTCTTTTCTGTGCCTAATTAAAGTTCCACAAAATATCTAAATTTTTAGAGTTTCCTAAAGACATTCGCATGTAAGTGCAATTTAGTTTGTCTACTAATTTTATGACACCAAAGCATTGGCATTGTTTAAAGCTAAGGCATCTGACTACAAGAAAAAGGCAAATTTGTTATAAAACTGTAATCTAAGATTTATCTTTTTATAAATTATGAAATTTAAAGTGTTTAATATAGCTACGTGTTATTCAAACGGGAGTAGTTTTGAAACTCTCGACTTATAGTCATTATAATGACCAAAAATGATTGAGTTCCTAACGGCTGAAGATTGTGCGTCTGTTGACGTTATTAATAACGTTTGTTTGCATATTAGCAGTTAAGAAATATGCAAAGAAAAAAAATCCAATCAAAATAATATGGTCGCCCTTTGAAGCCAACGATGAAGATCAAGAGCGTCCAGTCAAACTGATTTGTATTAATCGTCTCCTAGCTAGAACTATTCTAATATTTTTTGAACGAGCAAACAACCAGTTTATTTTTCAATAGGATAAAGATTTCAAAAAAGTAGTAACATACTTTAAATTTCCAAAACAACCTCGTAATTGTAATTACAGTTATAATAAAAATTCTACTTATTAATAGCGGATCGGGGTTTTATGTAATAATACATCACAATAAATTTTTAAAATTACATGTTTCCTATCGATATAGTGGGAAATGGAGACCAACTTATGTAAGTAATCAAATTTGTATGCAATAAAGCTGTGTGGACTGTCGTATAACTAAAGTATTATAAATACGTAGAAGTTTAATGCATCTCTCCTTCTTTCTAGATTAGAGCATTTGAGTGCACTTCTTCCCCAATCTCTAAGCTAAAATTATACTACTATTTGAGTTATAAACTGAAATTTGTGCAACTGTTATATTACTCGAGCAATATAAATAGAAAAGTAAATCAAATATAAGCCGAAATTTTAATAATTTATTCTAGAGGTTTAAATACACACATTTATTTTTCTGCAGAATCTTCTGACTTGAAAAATATATATTTTTAACGGGTAGGTTAATCAAGGTTGTTGTAATATTGGAAAAATATATAAACACTTTGACAGCAATGTTATCATCAAAGTTTGTCCTTAAAGCGCTTTTTTTAGTGAGCCAAACAAGTAATAATTTCAAGACGACAGGTGCTGGTTCTAAAAAGAGTGTTTTAGTTTAGTCCAATAGAAATTCTTAGCTGGGACCGGGAGTTGTAAAGCAAAATAACGTCTCAGATTGCTTATTTCTACCTCGGAACCAATTAAGCTACCTTTAAATGGCGGTTGTTCTTGAGAAAGCCGCAAAGAGTTTGGATGGTTTCACGATTTTTGTCGTAAGGTACTGGATAATAGCTCATTAAGCAACGGACGAGGGTGCCCTTTACTTTTATATCTTGATATTTACTAAAGAAACAGTAGTACGAGTTGTCCTACGAGAGGAATCTCCTTTAAATACTACTTACAAAGCTTAAAAGACGCGCCTCATTCCCGTCACCTCACAGTGCACAAAAAGACCCAATGTGACACTTTTAAAATAGAAAAATTGACTGTAGACCTAATTTTTACATTAAATTATCATGAATACCCTAATTAATATCTATATATAATCTAAAATACGATATAGTCATTACGTAAATATATTACATTGTACTATACTTTTCTTGTCCTTCTCCTAATTAGCAAGTTCAGTTTTGTAGTTCGTGTTTTAAAGAAAATAGCTCATATATTGAGTATTATTTAACATTTTTAGTTTATTTACAATAAATTTAGTTATTAAAAAATATAAAACCCTCGAAGCTTTATATTTGGCTTTTTACAAACTAGCACTCACTCTGAAAATTTAGTAATGAACGATGCCGAACGGTATAAGACTTTTAAATTAAAAGGACACAAAACTTATGGCTTATTAAATAAAATACCTCCCTTTTGCTTCAAAAAATTATTGAGGCCGCCGTTGGGCAAGATTACTGACTGAAAAATGGTATTCAATAATTAGTGTTTGGTTTATAAGTAAAAGTAAATAAAAAATATGCGTAGATCCTTAATGTACGATAAAGGAGGGAAGTAAATATTTGAGTTTTACGACCTCACAGTAATTTTACGAATTCATAAATTGTACTTCATCTATAGGATACGGCAAAACTGATTCATTCTTTTTCAATTTGCTTAAAGAAGATATTGGTCGAGTGTTGTTCCTCATTTTCGATGCACCGTTGAAGTTCTTTGTTACTATTTCCTACATGTATTAGGGAATACCCTTGATTTCATAATGTATTACATTTTATAGAGTTTGGGGGTTCTAGATTAATGTTTGTAACCCACAGCCTTAAGACATTCTCATACGATACACCAAACAATAACAGAATTGTTGTGGAGAGGTTTTTCATGGATATCTTGTTGGTTGCTCCCACTTCAGTAACAAATGTTTAGTCTACTAACATATGATCACAAGCGGAAATGCATTTTATCGACAAAAAAAACAATTACGTCATGTGATACGTTTTCAAGATGTTTCCACACATTTTCAGGCGGTCTCAGGTTCGAGAAGTTCTTGTACAACAATCATATTGTAAAAATTTCGGTCGAAAACGTAGACGCGAGGCGCAAGTTGAAAGATTGTCCAAAAACACGTGTTCAGCTACAACAGAATAATTGTTTTGAATGTAAGTTCCGAGAGCAAAACTTTCTCTTAGTTCATCCACGATTTACTGATTAAGAAGGACTCTTCTGGGCAGACTTTTTCGACTACCTGCGTTTAATGAAATCACTTCCTTCACTGTTCGGCCACCCTTCACTTCATTACCTTACTTTGAAATTACTGAGAGTTGTACCTCACCCTGTATTAAATTGTAATGCAAATAGTAATATAATATATTTATATAATTGTGAAAATTATATCTGATCTGGTTGAAACACTTTTATTTGGTCCAAGATTGCGATTGAAAATGCATGGATCAATTTTAGAAGACATTATTTTTGGCTAATAAGAAGGTGATTAGCAAGAATGAATAAATACGGAATGTTCACGTTATAACTAAGTGGTAATACAATTTTACTGTGCAAGAGGCAAGGCAGTGATGGAATTTAAATTCAAATAAGACTTAGACGATGACACGTTATGTGCTACTTAACCACTAAAGTGCTTTAAAAAGTGAAAACATTTAAAAATGAACTAATAAATGTTTTTATACTAATGTCAGGATGAATAAGGTGTTTTTACTACCAGAGAAATAGGCCGAAAGAGAGAATAAACAGGGACAGGGTTAAGTGGGACAAAGTAATTGAATAAGAGTTTCCGCGAACGAGCTCGATTACCGACTAAGTTTTTGTTTTAGAAGTATCTTCAGGGGTGGATTTAGGAGAATGGAAAGAATATATTTACTCACAGTAAAGTATCTATTAGTAAGGCAAGATTTCAAAATTGTAAGTTTTCTGCTATATGAAGGAAAGCATAAGACTGCTCGGTTTATTGAACAAGACTTTTTGACGATTATCCATAAGTTAGACTTGTTTTGATTGTTCCAGTAAGTTATTTCAAAAAGAGTTATTTAAGAATGAGTAATTTTTAAAATATTAAGTGATAAACGAATACTATAGGTGGAAATTAAGGATGGTGATAATTACAGCAAACCTCAAATTTTGAAATGTGTAATGGGCACTGCTTTAAAAAAGTATGTATCAAATAAAACTATAGAATTCTTTTTTATTATATAACAAAAAAAGTAATAGTCGCATATTGAACTCAAACTTTAGCAATAACGCAACACCTACTGTTCAATATTTGTAGAAGTTGTGCTTATATGTTACTTTATTAGTCTATATTATTGACATAGCGCTTAAGTAAAATTAAGTTTAATTAATTTCGCACAAATCTTTATTTTGTAATGTACTAGGAAAGAAATGAAAGACGTTCTCTGTAGTTAATGAATGTCGACCCACCTCATTCTGTTAAGGCAGCAGCTTGTTGCAATTTTTTGCCTTTTTATGATTATATTACACGAAATCCCTGCGAAGATTTTTATGTCGCGCCTTCTTTTGCGTCCGTGTCCGTGCCTCCTTTGTACCTGCCATGTTTGTTTCGCGAAAATAAAATTTGTTTTGCATTGTAAATCGGCATTAGAATTGGCATAGAATAAACGGAAATATGTGTGCACAGTAGAGAATAAACTAAACTCTATTACATTTTTGTGGGGCCTGTAGATCAGAAGCTATCAATTTCTGATGACCACCATGACCTAATTAAACGAGATAGATGGCCATTACTAGAAAACAAGAAGTTTAAGGTTATTCAAAATTTTCATAAGTCTCTTTGTTTTTATATAGTTACTATATGTTATGAAATTTATACTAAAAACATAATTGGGTCACTTTTCTGTTAAGAATGTTAATGAAAGTCTTGTAACCATTGCTCCTATATAGCAGCGTGCTATGCAAAAACATACATGTCTTTGGAAGAACATTACCTTATTGTAAGTGACATTAAATTCTTCTTATTAAAAATTAGGAATACCTTTATCAGCTCACTAGATAGTTTTTGAATCTGTCGACTTCAAAACTAAGAATTCTTGGTATGCTCCTTCAACTTGATCAAACAACTCAAAACAACCAAAACGGGCCGTAATCAGAAGGTGTGAGACCAGAATTGTAAGCTAGATGTGGAAATACTTGAATTTCCATTCAGTTCAGTTGTCTGTAGTCTGTGACTCGATGAGCGGAAGCTTCCAAAACGAGTCATTTAGCGATCTTCCATGTAGTTGACGACAAATCTCAACCCACTTGTTGACTGTGTTCCAGACAGTTCGGGAAGATCTTGGCTTGGCTTCTAGTGTACAAAGTCGAGTTGACGCAAATTATTTCAAGCAGTCGACCGCAGCTCCATCTTGCTGGAACTACATTTGTAGCTTATTCTAAACCGTAAGACAGAAGAAATTGTGAACCATCTTCTGTGTCGTCTGCCACCTTTATTAGGAAGAAATATCGATAATAATGTTGCATACATCCGTTCTTAGAAGTACATTCATGATAGTAAGGTGCCTCTTTGATTTCTACTTAGTCAATAATTAATTAGAAAGTACCATATTTTGTAAAATGTAAATTATTTAGAAGAGAAATACTCATGCTGAGCATTTCTATTTTAAACCAATTAATTACACTAAATTTATCCAAAAATCATTCAACACATTTACATAGAATACCAAAATATTCTTAAAATAAGCATTCGAAGCCAAATAGCCAAAAATATGCCGCATAATAACCGAGAAGTCTGTTTAAAATGAATTAATTCGTAAATATGTAAACTAAGACTTCAAATTTTAACGCGAGATAAATATGCATTTCCGTACAAATCCGGGCTTTAGTTATAATACGTAGGCGAATTAAATATAAACTGGAACAGAAAGAAGAGCGTTGTAGACGGGGGCGCCTGAAGGGATTTCTTTCGTAAAGTGCTTTATACTATCGTTTTATATATAGATATTATAAAGCTGAAGAGGTACCCTCGTTCGTTATGCAGTGGACTATTATCAAGCTTCTTACGAAGAGGTCATTAAATCGTTCGGAATTTTAAGAAGAGTTAAAGCCCAGTTCGGAAACAACACCCTTAAAAACACTTAAATGCAAACGTTGCGTAAACAAGCTTTGAAAGGACGAGATGCAGTAGAAAATAAGGTCGCCGATTTCGCCCAAGAACCAGAGTTACTGGACAGAATTTTCGTATTATTTGTTACTCTCTCAAAGATGTTTAAATTGCTTTTGTTAACTTTTGGACGAAACATATCTTTAGAAAAGATGCAAATTTTCAGTCTAAAACATTATTTTCTTTTAAATAACGTCCAACCCCGTATAGCTGGCTAAATCCGACAAAAATTGAGAATTAGTTCTGAATTATATTGAAGCACTCTCCCTACAGTTCAAACTTATAGCTCTATAATTATTATTTATTTTATCGCTTAGAAAATAGAGATTGGACGACGATATTATAAGCGATAGCAAAATTAAAAGACTTCGTAGCTCTATAGAACAAGGTGTTTCTAAATTAAGAGGTTATGTACTAAAATAACTTTATATGTTTGTATTTTTATGATTCCTGAAAACTTTAAACTATCAAGACACTCAGTAGCTTTTCCCCGCGGTATTAGGTGATCAAAATTACAGGTAACAAGTTCCTAAGAGGATGCTATCTACGATAACGTTTGTGTAGATATCAGTAATGCAATGTGGTGAGTTAGAACTGTGAAAAAATTAAGCTGTAGGAAATGTGCACAATCAAGCTTAACCGCCATGAATGAATAGTGTCAAGTGTACGTAAACAAAGTGATTTATGCTTTGCTTAAATAAGGCCAAGTGTACACACGGTAGATCCCACGCTCGATATAAAAAAGAAAGCGAATTTTTATTCCGTCTTTCTCCTGGTGACGAGTTCTAAGCACTCTGCTACCAGCCGGAGAATAAGTAGTAGTTACTAGAGTACAGAAATAAGGGCTTGCCTAATTGAAAAATTTCAAAGCCTTTGCTTTGATAAAAAGTGACGATGGCTCTTTTTGGGATTTTATTGGTATAGTCCAAATTAAATTGTAACCAATGCAGGGCAAACACTTAAGAAAAGCTTCAAGTTCGATTTTATAAAATTTTTCAACATAGCAATACACGTCCTCACTGCAGTCAACAAACGCAGAAAACATTACAGCGCATGAAATTTAGCATCGTTTTATTATTATTTTTTTGACGAGCTGGAGTATCCCCATAGCTCTATCTCTTACGATCAAATGGGTTTAAGAACCGTTTTATAAAGGAGCGATAAACGTGAAGACTGCCGAGTATATATCTGTTTACATGTCTAATTCTTTCTGTTTATTTAATATATGAGACTTCCAAGTAAGTTTTTTTGTCCAGATGCGCTTCCATCGATTGTAGCATCACTATCACCGGTGAACATCCTTGACACCGTAGAGTAAATGTTACATGGACACACTAGTCTTTGTTAATCTTAAGTTGTCATTTGTTCATCCAATTACAGATAATATTTAAATGTGTGTTAAATGTGACAATGGCGAATCTGCGGTATAAAGGAGTGATACGATGGCATTGTTGAATTGTCAAGTTAGTCTGCCGAAAACCGAACTAGTTATGTGGAGGTAGTTCATCAAGTATGACTTCTTGGTTGTTTTTTCTTAGTAGTAATCGTTTAAAGAGTTTAGATAAAACGGGAAGAAGACTAATAGGACAATATAAAGATGGTTAGTTGGGGTCTTCGCTTGGTTTCAATATCATTATGACCTGAGTAAATTTGACCTGTACTAGCCATTAAATGAGTCGAATCATATAGTTGAATAAGGTGGTTCGTAAGGTACTAGCTTTTCCTAGTAGTTTTATCAGTATAGTTGCTATGTTTAAATCATATCCAAGAGCCTTGTTGATTTTGAGGAATTTTATTTCATTGTTTATCTCACCAAGAGAGAAAGATTTTATTGGAAGTAACAGTTGGAGGTGTGCGTCGAGGAACTTCTTAACGTCTTTGTTTAGCTCTGCATGGTCCGCTCTAGTCTATCCGCTTGTTGTAGTGCGCAGGGTTGGAATGTGAGTTTATGGTCGTCTACAGAGAGTTATTATATCCAGAAGGATTTTTAATTTGAGCTTTCTTTAGTTTGCTTTTAAGTTGTCTTGCAATACGATTATACATACGATTAGACATACCTCAAAATCCCACATTATATCTACCATACGCAGTACCCCGAAGAAAGAAACCCATCGTTCACCGCCAGTCACCTAATTATAAATATAGCTATTTTCATTACAAGTAAATAAATTACCAAGCCCATTAATTATATCTGTCATCTACGTCCACCTCGTCACCAGTTCATGAAGGCAAACATAATAGAATCCTTTGCTTCTCTAGGTCCTCGTTTGCAAAGCATACGCACCGGAAACCACGATTTACAACACCAGGAGGAAGGGTGCTGTTCAGTACAGTTACTGAAAAAAAATTACCCCTTATTCCACAGGATATCCTACATACTGGTCGACGTATATTAATAAAATTCCAGGCCTATTAGACTTTTTACTTTAAATGAATTTCAGATATTTATATAAGCATTGAGTCAAACTGCGATTTATCATCCGACCACCCACCTGTAATTCTTACAATAAGTGCAACTATTATTATAAAAGAAATCCGGTCAATACTTTATGCCAAAAATACTAACTGAGAATTGTTTAGAGCGTTTCTAGAGCAAGGTATAGAAACAAAAATAAAACTAAAAACACCTGAAGAACTTGAAGATGCCATGAATTATTTCACTATGATTATTCAAGAATCAGGATAGCATGCAACCATACCATTAATGTTCCAATGCAATACGTGCCACATCGATGGTAAAAGAGAGAAGTATGTAATTTAAGAATTTTATTATTTCCTGATAGTTTTCCACACCTTGGATAAATATAGGAGGGGAAGTTGGTGTGTTTAGTACGTCTTGGGATGATAAAAAGAAAAATCGATTTGTTTGACTGACAATATATATACTGCTGTTTGTAACTAATTTACTTTTTGTTCTGATACTGATGTTTGTGCATTTGATATCCGTTTTTTTGTACGTATCTATTTTTCCACGGTTGTCTGTCAAAGACTCGTCATCTGTGAGAGGATGGTTAGATGGCACAGCACTGTTGATTGCTTCGTTCTGACACTGTGCACCCACTTTATAACTTAGATTTTGCCTCTTGTAAGTTTGTCCTTTTTGCGACCTTAAAGAAAACTTGAAGGAACAAGCAGCTGCGCGTCACTGGTGCTTGCATCAAACGCCCGATTTCGGCTTTAACGAGATAAAGAAACTTGTTCAGTGCGTGTGTGAATAGGAATGGTGATTTCGTAAAAAATAATTCACCCCTTGATAACGGGAAGAGGTAGCTCATCTTTTAATAGAGTTATTGAAAAATAGACAGAGATTTTTAAAACACCCTTGTAATTATATTGTAACTGCCTTCTTAATTTGCATAAAAATATCAGTATTTAAATTAATAAAAATATCATTTTAGTGAAAGTTCCTCAAAATGTTATGCGTTCGCATTTGGCATTCGTAGCTCAAGGAAGTGCTAACGCTTCCGTGATAAATTTAATTTTAATAATTTCATTTTATTGCAATTTTAAGCATATTTATATATATTTATACTTAATAATAGTCACGATTTGCAATCAATTTATATTAGTGATCAGAAGTGAGTCATTCAGTTTTAGTGTCAGTCGTCATGGCTGGCACTAATCATATCCATGCTCCATGCCTCCAATGATGCAGTATCAAACACAGTATCCTCATCCGGGCAATGTGGTGCAACCCCAGTTCCAAGTAACACAAGCTCACTACATGCAACCTGCACTCAATCAACAGGTAGGTCAAAATGTAGCATCACACTACGCGGCAGCTATTACACTATAGCAACAACTCTATCATCAACCATCTACGTCATATCAGCAAAATTCAGAATGGACCACTGTTACCCCGAGGAAAAATAAACGTATCATGCAAGATGACGAAAATCGTATAGTGAAGCAAAAGGTCTCAGAAGACTCATCGCGGCTTAACTTAATAAATCGATTTCAAGCGCTCCCAGTATCAGATAATACAATGGAAGCAGACACACCCGCAGTTACTAAAACAGTAAAACCACCACCAATATTTATTTCGGACGTGCTAAATATCAACCCACTGACCGTAGAACTGAAATCTACAACTGACAAAAAGTACACTTTAAAAGTTATAGGAAGAAACCAAGTGAAAATAATGGCGGAAACCACAGATATTTACAGGAAATTAGTAGCTAGACTAATAGAACTAAAAGTACAGTTCCATACATATCAGATGAAAGAAGAATGCAGCTTTCGCGTCGTAATCAAGAACATACACTACTCTATCGATATTAATGAATTGAAAGCTGAGATAGAAACTCAAGGACATAAAGTTCTGAATATATACAATGTGAAGCACAGAACAACTAAACAGCCACTGTCAATGTTCTTTATCGATCTAGCTCCCAACGAATCTAACAAAAAGATATATGACATTAAATATTTATTGCATACAAAAATTACAATAGAACCACCTCATCACAAAAGAGAAATCCCACAATGCGCCACTTGCCAAAGATATAGTCATACGAAGAGATTCTGCACGCACCAACCTAGGTGTGTAAAATGTGGTGCAAACCACCTAACCAGCACGTGTAGTAAATCAAAAGAAACCCAGCCAAAGTGCGTTTTATGTAACGGTTTACCAGGAACTGAAGCAGAGAAAATTTCCATCACCACGTCCTAGAGGAACCGCAACCAACTACCGCACCCATATAAATGCCAAACAAAAATGAAGGAACATTCGCTCAAGTTGTTTCAAATGGACAACAATCCTCTCACCACTTAAACGTGCCACAAACGTCTCACATTGAGAAACTGGAAAAAATGATGATAGAACTTGCCGAAAATCTAAAAACAATGCTAAATCTCTTCACAGTCATCGTCTCCAAACTGCAATAATGACTCAAACACTCAAGATTGCAGAATGGGATGCCAATGGCTTGTCAAATCATACCCTAGAGTTACGGGCGTTAATCCGAAACCCATTTTACAGTCAGAAGTTACTTTATAATACCCGACTATATTATGTATGACACACCCTAACGGAGCTGCACACGTAGGATCTGCAGTACTTATAAAAAGTTCCATCAAGCATTACCAAACAGATAAGTACATTCATGAGCACATTCAAGCTACCAGCGTGATCGTAGAAGATTGGACAGGACCAATTACAATTACCGCTTTTTATAGTCCCCCGAGACATAACATAAAAACAGAGCATTACACCCAATTCTTTACCATACTTTGTCCACGCTTCATTGCCGGCGGTGACTACAATGCTAAACACCAGGAATGTGGTGCTAGAGTAACCACCACTAAAGGCAGGGAATTGCTAAAATCGCTCGTCAACAATAATCTCAACTATCTCACCACCAGGCAACCCACATACTGGCCTACGGACAGGGCTAAAATCCCGGATCTACTTGACTTTTGTGTTACCAAAAACATAGCACAAAATTACCTAACAATCAAATCATGCCTTGATATGACATCAGATAATTCCCCAATCATAATCACATTAAGTACCCAAATACTTCACAGGCCTAGACCAATTAGACTCACCGTCAAGAATACCGACTGGGACTTCTTTAGAATGATAGTCAACGAAAAAATAGATCTAGGCACACCCCTCAAGACCAGCGATGCGATCGATGATGCAGTAGAGCACCTGAACCGTACTATACAGGGTGCGGCATGGGATTCAACACCCTTTTCGGAAGCGAGCGATGCCCGCAATACTCTACCTATGGTAATAAAAAGAGCAATAGCCGAGAGAAGAAGGCTTTGCAGAATTTGGCAGAACACTAGGTCACCGAATGATAAAAATAGGCTCAACAATGCTACACGAAATTTGAAGGCAATGCTTTAAGATCAAAAAAATTAGGCTATACAGTATTATCTATCAACCCTCTCTGCTACCGAAACAACAAATTATTGCTTATGGAAAGCCACGAAGAAACTAAAACAACCACAGCAAGCAATCCCTCCAATTCGGAAACCTGATGGAAGTTGGGCTAGGAATGAGCAAGAAAAGCCGATACTTTTGCAGCACATCTAACACATGTTTTTCAGCCCTTTCCTTCTGCACTAACTCCAGAAGAAGAAGCCGAAATACAACAATATTTGGAGACACCAGATTAACGAAGTCTGCCAATAAAAAAGATTACGGTAACAGAAGTAAGGTCGTTAATTACATGCGATCTAAATCCTAAGAAATCAGTAGGGTATGACCTGATTACAGGAGAAGTCCTGAAACAATTGTCGGAGAAAGGATACAGACATATAACAGCCATTTATAATGCTATTCTAAGATTAAGCTATTTCCCAGCTCAATGGAAGGTGGTCCAAATAATACTTATACCTAAGCCAGGAAAGCCTCCTGAAGAACTGTCATCTCATCGTCCGATCAGTTTGCTACCTGTAATATCTAAAATCTTTGAAAAACTGTTACTCAGAAGACTCGAACCAATCCTAGAAAATCACAATCTAGTACCAGTACACCAATTCGGTTTTAGGAAAGACCACGCCACTATTGAGCAAATTCACAGGGTAGTAAACGAAATCAATCAGGCCTTCGAAAAGAAAAAATATTTCTCCACCGCTTTCCTCGATATAACTCAAGCGTTCGATAAAGTCTGTCATGCGGGACTTTTGTATAAGATCAAGAAAAACCTGCCACACACTTATATTCAACTGACCAAATCCTATCTGAGCAATAGGTACTTCCAGTAAAAGTTTCAGGATAAACTAACAAAACTACATCCTATTAACTCCGGTGTACCGCAGGGAAGCATACTAGGACCTGTGCTTTACCTACTATACACGGCAGATATACCTACCACCAATCTTACGACTACGGCTACATTTGCAGATGCAATTCTTGCAACTCACGAAGATCCTATTATAGCATCAAGAAACCTGCAAACCTCTCTTAACCAAGTGCAAAATTGGCTTCGGCTCTGGCGTGTAAAAGCAAACGAAAACAAGTCCACCCAAGTCACCTTTACACTCAGGAGGAAACCATGTCCACAAGTTACCCTTAATAATACACCACTTCAGCAAGTTGAAGACTTCCGATACCTTGGTATGCACCTTGATCGCAGAATAACTGGGAAAAAACATATACTTACTAAACGAAAACAATTGGGTCTAAAGCTCTCCAAGTTATACTGGTTATTAGGTAGAAAATCCAAGTTAACTTTATACAACAAGGTACTATTCTATAAATGTATACTAAAACCAATTTGGACATACGGGCTGCAACTATGGGGAACTACAAGCAACTCCAATTTGGAGATCTTGCAGAGATTCCAATCTAAAACCCTAAGGGTAATAGCAGATGCACCGTGGTACGTTAGAAATGAAGTCATTCATCGGGACCTCCGAGTGAAACTAGTGAAAGACGAAGTGAAGTGCGTGAGTGCAAAGTATATTTTACGACTAGAAAATCACACAAACTATCTTGCTGTGAATTTGCTGGATAACAGCAATTCAGTTTATAGGCTAAAAAGACTCACTCCCCTGGATCTTCCAGATCTACACTAGTTGTTTTGTGTGTTAAATATTATCCTGTATATAATAGTTCATAAGTAATTCTAAGGAGGAGCCTTCCACTGGGACGGCATCCAGCATGTACTCTTTCTGTAAATTCACCTGATTTACTTATTGCTCATCAGAGCAGATTGTAAATATAAATAAAGTTAAAAAAAATGTTATTTTTTAGCCTTAAAATCCACTGCAATCTTTGTACCTGTAGGATTATTTAACAAATAAGTTAAGCCGCGAAAAATTACAAATAGTGTAATTAAAGAGTATCAAGTACAATTCAGTTGCATTAATTTTGTTTACAAAGTGCGGCTGATATTTCCTGCAGATATGTAAAGCTAAAAAATGTTCAGTACTTTACTTCATATATTAATATTGCAAAAACGTGATAGTGCAAAAAGTGGTTTATCCAGAGAAGTTTTTGCTACTTCAGTAGTTTTTTAAAGCTTGGAAAGTTTTTACATTCTGCTAGTAAAACCCTCTCTTAGGTTTTTTCTTGAAAATCCTTTTCTGACTTGACATCCTTTTAGATTGTCGCGAAGTATACAAGTCTGCAAAAATTGAAGTATATATTTTTTGGAGCACAATCGGGTGCTTTTGGCTGCTTGTATAATGAAATTGCTTTTGGGGAAAGACAAGAAGAATTGTTGTTTTTTGAGTTAATTATAATTAATAATTATAAACCCGGCTAGGAAAGCGGCCAGTTATAAACTTAACGACTTATTTTCAAAGTGCGGTTGTTGAGAATGGTCTCATTTGAGGTGTGCGTTCCATATAGCTATAGAAAACTTGCAGCTTATAGGCTTCTGGCAAATAAATTTTAATAATGTTGGAAGCGTTATAAATGTCAGTTTTTTAATTTTCTTCTTAAGTTAGTAACACAATTTTCTATTTAGTTTTTTAATTATTTCTTCTTTCTTTTGCAGCTTCGTTTGTGACCCGTTAATTTCTGGTTGCATAATTTCTTGAGTATTTTTTTGTTGTATTATTACTAATATAATATTTATTAATACTTTTTTAAATTTTCAAAAGTGTCTTCCATGAAGCAAATGCAAAAAAGATCAATGTGCCAAGCGTTACAATTCGAAGAAAATTTCGTGTCGTTCGTTTTGTTGATAGTCAGCATATAAGAGTATTTTAAAAACCGATAGGTCAGATAATATTGCTACCCGGTACCTGAAATAAGTATTACAATATTCTTTAACTTATTGATTATTACAATATGCAGTAAAATTTCTTTGTAATTCGGTGATCCTAACGTGGCGACCAAAATGGTAACGAAAATTTGATTGAACATTAACGATTGAAGGTTTTTTCTGTGCTACAGGAATGAGGCATTTTATCTGTTCCATTTTTACAAAGGCTATTTCTTTGTTATTAAGTGTAGATACTTTGTTTATTTTGAAAATATTTATTTAGCTTTAAATTTCTCTTCAACCAACCTTTCACTCTTCTTAAAAATTATATTTCTGTTGTCTATACTTTGCTGTTGTCTTTTCAATGTTTACACAATTTTCTCTTCTACATATTAGTACTGGTGTAACCATAGCCTTACAAAACTTGATCTTCGTGTTTTTTCAAAATTTTAGTCACTTTTATAAAACGTGGTGGTTGTTGGTCATTATTGTGCGGAGCCTATTTCGATCAACATAATTAATTATTAATTAAAATTAATGAAAGCTATATAAGTCTCAAGATTAAACTCTATGTGTTTCTCTATCAGCCACTGCTTGAATATCATTGTAGAAATCTATTTTGTTCTTCTTATAAAAGTGATTTTGTTATTACTTCCATTTTTTATATGGAGAATTAAGCAGGCTAATACTTCTATAGTTTTGACAGTCATAAATTAGGTAGCTTCTGCCTTTCTCTGTAAATTTGTTACTTTTTGATCTGTAGCTTCGGTTCTCGCTTTTGGTTTTCTCCACTTTGTTAGTAATGTAGACACCAATGATCTGAATAGATATCGCTAACTCGATAAACCCTTATATCTTGAATCAAGCTTATTATACTGCTATTTGAAATTATATAATCTATAATAGACCTCTAACATTTGCACTCTATTTGTATTTATAGAAAAATATATTAGTCATTTCCAGATTGTTAAATGCTACAGATTGTCTCAGTGTTTTCCTGTTGTCATTTATTCGGTCTACTCTAAAGATTTCCACCTCTCCAGGTAATGACAAATTTTCTGCTAGAGCTGTTTAAATCTTCGCATATCAAGACGTGGTCTGTTTCAATCATTTTATTAAGTGTTCCTGTAGCCTATCGGAAAATCTTTCCATATTTCCTTTTCTTCTAGTTTTGGTGTCTTTGATAGTTAGGTGGCTTTATCAATTCTGAAGTTTATTCTATTATTTACATATCTATTGCTTGTTATTTTGTTTTGCCATTTGTTACTTACAAGTACCGCACATCTATTTGGTGGTACTCCGCTTTAAACCATAGTATAATAATGCAAATGATAAGTACCTTTCAACTTTTGTTTTGTTTTCTTTATGGTTGAAACATATATTTTTTGTATTTTCTGTATTTTATTCAATTAGGTTTCTTAGTTCCTATTCCCAGTACATTCCACGTAGCTACTATAATTATATAATTGATGCGAACGGCTTTGCTGTGTGAACATTTCGAGTACTTTTAAATTTTTCTAGCACAAGGTACTAATTTGTAGCTGGATAGTTTATACGCCCGATTTGCTTGATTCTTTGTTAGAGATGGAAACTCGTCGGCATCTACTTCAATCTTAAGTGGACTTCCCAATTAATTTTAAGACGGATTTCTTAGCATTTACCGAAGTATATAAAGCGACATTAATATATTTTACTAAAGTTTTTTCATCAGCAACGTTACCTTGTTCATTCTCAACGGACTGAAGATTTTGCGCCAATTGACATTAATCGGCAAATGGATGCTGTCTATGGTAATATCTATAGAATGATAATACTGTGAGATAATGACCAAGTGTGGAAATAAAAATCCACCCACAGCTAAGCGGCATTATCTGGTTTGATATGGTTGGATCTGGGACCGGGTAGGTAGAGTTATTCATGTTTCTTATGAGTAAATTGTATGTCTTATTAGTTGATAACAATCAATACCTAATTACAAGTATTACAATTTAATTCAAATTATTTCACATACATTTACATTTTACTTTCGATTAATTCAGATATGCTAGCTCCGTTAAACGTAAGAATGTATAAGTGTGATTGCTTATAATGCTCAATTTTCTAATTGATAACCCTAATGAATAATAAACACTTATGAACATTTATAAAGTAAAAAATAAATAAAAAACTTACAAATGGCAGGTTGTAAAAAGGAAAAGGATACATGCTTTGATTGAAGGCGTTAATGGAAATACTAATTAATTGCACAGCGTTCTGTTGAATGAAGATGAAAATAACTCGCATTCGAAACAAACAAATGAGCAGCAAAAGTAATTTAAAACTTTACCAATTCCTACATATATATAGTGTTACTGACTATGAGAAAATAATTGACAGCTTAAATGAAATAACAAAAATTGAAAAATTTAGCTCTAGCTGACAATATTGTTAAAAACACATTAACACTACAGACTCGTATAAGAAGCTCAACAAACAAACCAATGACGCAAAAATAATCATACTTATCAAATCAAATATGACAAAGCATATAGGTAGTAATCAGAAACACACATCCAACCTAGAGTACTAGTTTAATTAAAGAAAATGAACGTATCGTAAGTACTACCATGAGTATACGATAAAGGGTACGCAAAAAATATCATAACATTCTTTTATAGGATAATCCACATTGAACTGCAATATGTTTTTTTTTAAATAAAACACAAATATTGAAGCAATCTTTTATTGCTATCAGTGTAAAGTACATACTTGTCAGTTACATATAAAAGAATGTCGGCCAATTGCCCTATACGACTCCTTTCACATGTTATCATTCTTTTAGCGAAATTTCCCATATTGCGTTCCTAAAAACACGGCTCTATTTTAGAAATTTGTCTGGTATCCTCTTTTAGCCCTCGAATCGTAGGGAGTCTTGTTTATATAAACCCTTCCGTCAAAATGGTTTTAGAGAAAAGTCGGATTGGGTTAGATCGCAAGACCGCGGTAGCCAACTGATTCCATCTTTCTGCAAGATTTGGAAAAGTGGGTATTTTAGTTGCTGTGTGATATGTAGTTCTATCTTGTTGAAATCACATATCATTTAAGTCCAAATCGTTGGTTTTATAGAAAAAAAGTTGTTTGGTATCTTCTGATAGCGTACACCATTGATAGAGACAGCGCGATCAGCTTTGTCTTCAAAGAAGTACGGGCCAATGATTTCTCCAGTCTACAGTGCACAACAAATAGTAAATTTTTGTAGATGCAGTGAATTTTACTTAATAGCACGTACATTTTTACTACTGCAGATGCAACAATTTTGTCGATTCAGGAAATTATATTAAAAAATGCGCTTCATCGTTCAATCTAAATTTATTTGTAAAAATCAGCATCCACTACTATGTTCTAAAATGAGTTCACATGTGTATGGTGTTTCTGGTAGTTTTTGGTAGTCTTTGTCATGTGTTTAGACACTAAGTGTAAAAATACAAACTTGCAATTCTAAAGTTTAATTTGAATTGCCCTACGTATTACCTAAAATTTCTAGTTAACTTACAGGTATTATTAAAACCTTAAAAGAACAAAACTGCTATAATCTAATTTATTCTCTGGCAAACAAACGGAGACAACAAAACTTAATTCCAAAAGCTTTATCAATCTGTCAAATGTTAAGTTAGGATAATAGCACTACATGCAAAAAAATTAAAAAACCCTGCCAGATGTACGGTATGCAATGGATCGAGCCCAGCAGATTACAAAGGTTGTCAAATATATCAACTACAAGCCAGAAGAAGAATTATAATTAAGTTTGTTGGAGTGCAGCCTTAAATAACCCAAAAATGTTTAATAGTATCTGTAAAACTGACTTTAATGTAAATAATTTACCTCAACATAGTTATGCTAGCAGTACTTTAGGTCAGGTACAAAATATAAATTATAATAGCGATAACAATGATATCTGCTGTCCCTGTTTCTTACCAAATTAGAATCACGTTCAATATTTAATGAATCGGAACAGTGTCATATGCAGCTTCTTTACTAATATACTAAATAAAATTTCCCAATAATAATATAATATAAATAATATAAATGGGCTATAATAGCATTGATTGGAAGTTAAAATATTTCTTTGGATGCAGAAGATAAGCATACTCTTAATATCAGAAGCTCGACGGTAATTATTTTAGTATCTATAATATGAAGAATTCGAAGAAGTTTTTGCAAATCTGGAAAGTAAATTTGTTGCAAGAAGGAGCTTTAATACTTAACATCCTAAATGGAAAGTTAGACTAATCAATGAAGGAACATTGTGTAAGACTATCATAAATAATCAACTTAATCAAATATCCATAGGCAGACCCATGTATTGGCCAATCGATTTAAGCAAACGAGCAGATGCCTTAGATTTATTTGTAAAAATTGCCTCTTTTAACTACCTAGAATAATATGCGCAATAAGTAAAACAGCCCAGCATATATAACAACCATACCAACTAAGACTAATATAGTAAATATCTGAATCAAAATTTGAGTCAACATCCCATTTAATACACCGAATAAAATAAAAATATTTGTAGACATTTTAGTCACCAAACTTCAATATGCATCATGGAGTGCAACACCTTTAGAATTACAACAGTTGAGCACTCTGAGGAACAATTAAGGTCAAAATTGTTGAAAAAGAAAAGTTTAATGAATCTGGTAGCACAGTGATAAATAAAAATTAAATACCTTAAACCAAAAATTAGCAAGGCTAGTTAAGGATCAAAAAATGAAAATTTCAGGGAATATGTGAAAAGCCCTTCATCTACCCTCCATGACTTGAAAATCCTTCTATTATAATTGATAGAACCTAAACTGACAGCGACTGAATGTTTCAATAAACATTTATCTAACACATCTTAATTTATTTGAGCCGCATAACTAACAGAAAATACTATATGGTGATAAGAGATCCTATTTTTTTGGATTTGCTGCTACAGTTATGTTTACCCATACAGCCCCAGTCATGCAAAGAAATGTAAACTGAAATTAAATAATTGAACAGCAACAAAGTGCCAAGCTGTTATTTAGTTACAGCTAAACTGCCCCAAGAAGGGAACCTAACATTACTCTATCCAACAGAATTTTAATTAAAAACCTGAAAATTAGCTCTTGAGTAATGTATTGGTTATTAGGACTTAAATCACAGTTACCGTTAAATAGCAAGTATTATTTTATAAAACAATTTTGGTTCCCATATTGACTTACAGGGTGTGGTACTAGAGCTACGAAAATAATTTAACATTTTCAAAATAAATCCTTTTTGGATAACTGTCAACAATCGTACACTGCATAACGACCTTAATGTTCCCCGGCTTAAGGATGTGGTCAAAAGCTATGGTAACAGTTATACAAAAGAAAAAAATAATCACCCAAGTGACTAATTTATTCAACATACATGTCCTCATGAAACAATTTTGGTACTGACTTTAATGCCAAGAGAATTTAGCTTTTTACTTCGGGTCTCAATATGCGTTTTGCCCAAAGAGAGCTATGGGTCTTTGAAGAACTAAATATGCAATAAATAAAAAATTTTACGTTAACTTTGCTGTCCCTTTTACTGCTGACAGGCAAAGATGTAAAAGTAATTGCGTCACTAAAAGGTAAAAGCCGTAAGAGACTCTTAAAACATTAGCAAATTTTCTTCCGTCTCTAATAGGGGTTAGATAATATCCTTAACATTTTTCCTCTGTTCAGAATAGGACTTTGAAAAGGAAAATTGTAAGTACTTCTCTCATAATCTACATGAGGATATAGAACAGATTCTTTCTACAACAAATAGTAGCCAAAATATGACAACTAAAACCACACCTATAAGCTACAACAGAATTGCAAATTTGAAGAAGTACAAAGAATTTTTTGGAAATGCAAATCAAGACATTTCTCATGCTCTTGGCATAATACACTGAGAAATGGATAAAGGCTGTGCAAGTACGTCTAGTGGAAAACTCATAGTTACTACTACAAAATATTACTTAAAGACACATCTATAGTATCTACAACCCCACAGATAAAGTCTATCTATATCAAATATAATCTTGAAAAGTAAAAAGACTAAAATGTCTTTAAGGGAACCAGAGTAGTCGCACAGTTAAGGTGTTTGGGTATAGTGTGGATGATTCTGGTTTCGATCTCAAACTCAAATTCCTTGCGTGTGACCTACTCAGCCATTAAAAATAATGGTACCCGAGCTTACTAAGAATAAGGGCAAAAAATAGGGCGGTAGTCCAACGAGTGATCCTTACCTTTGCTATTCATATCAGAGATGGTGTCCGATAAACGGAAATGAAAGCAGTTTACAGGTCTCGCCCTCACGCATGGCACAGATTTTTACCATATCAAAATGTTTTTAGTTGGTTTTCTGATTGTGTTATTCGATAACTAACTTTGAGTTATCCGTTCCGTTAAAAATTCTTAATGTCTGTCGACAATTCATAACATAATGCTTCTTTTATACCTATTCCTCATAACATAGTGACCTCTAGACGTCTGGCTACTTTGATCTGAAATTTAATATTTGTTAGCTGCGTGTGGTTTTATTTTCAATTTATGTTTTTTAAAATCTATTTTGCATTTTGAACCATGTTCTACTTGGTAAAAACTATCACGAATTCCTACTGCAACCCCTTCCGCACTTCGCGCGCTGTGCGGTGGCTGCTTCGAGATGCAAATCTTACAATTTACATCGCGATTATCAAATTAGATGCGAAATACGTTATTACTGTCATATAAGGAGGGTAATGAAGACAGACGGAGCAGATTTAATTATAGTATTTGACGACAAGATACTGTCTGCTGAAGGAATATCGCGACAGAATGTAACTCCGGCAGCGGAATAATTGAGTTGCGAAATTCACACGTTTACAAGTGAAGGCGAGTTTTAGCTTCTGGGGGCAGGCGCCGCATCAAGTTTGGTAATTAGCCGCCGCACGCTCTTAATATTTCACTAAATTAATAGTTAGCGGACTTCCGAAGCGCTAAGCAGCTACAAAGCCGTAGGTGACGAAGCAGTTGGGTTCACCTGCTACCGTTATGGTGTGCGTCAGTCGGTTGGAAGCTAAAGAAAGGAGTGTGTGCAACAAGACTAGAACTTCTTGTATAAATTTACCAAGTACAACCATTTTTCTCGACTTCTCAAGTTTATTTATTCTATGTACGAGGTATGCATCAAAAGCTTCCGGTTTGACTATGTTCCAGTCAGATAGCGTCATTTTTTAAACGGTTCGTAGAAATTTCAACAGCCGATTTGTTTCGATCGTGTAACAACACTCAATTGAATTGGTAGAGTAAAGCTCTTAGTTCTAGTAATAATGTTTGGGTGGTGCGGACGGTAAATTATTCGCCTTTATATTCCATTGTAAAAGAATGGATATAATAATTTTGTTGGAGCCAAAAAAGCATCAAAGGTAAACCACGTGCAGGTCGGTCGATTCGAGTATTTTAAAAGAAACGTCGCCTTGTCGAACGTGAGGTGCTGCAACATAAAAAAATTGTGAGTGAGACTAGAGCTTTTCAAAGCAGTCATACGACGTATTCTGCATAAAAATAATACCAGATGGCTACCCAGCCCTTCAAAATCATCAACGTGTGACTGTCAACAATTTTTAAACAACAAAGAAGTCCTTCAGTTCAACGTGCATGATCCTGTATTGCTGCAACAACAAATTTGATTAAACGAAAATCGACCAAGAAAAGCAAAAGCAGCTTAATTCGACAGTTCATGGTACGGTTTGTGGTGCAAAGAATGTCTGTATTGCTTAGTAAACGAGTATTACGCCAGATCAGTGGATAAATTTATTATCAATCATCGATGGAAGAAAAACCTTTAAGGCAGAAAATTGAAGAGTTTGCAAGAGACTGTCTTGAAGAATTTAATAAAACTGACTATTTTTCAGGAGGTGTAATATGAATGTTGAAAAAACACTATATTTTATTCCAATCATTATTAGAATATCGTCAGACTGGAAACTTTTTTATATACATACAGGTATTACAAAAAAATGTATTTACTCTTTAAACGATTAGTGCAGCGCTTATTGACCACTCCTTTCTAAAAATGCAATTGATAACGAAAACTAATAGATTCACTGGAACTATGAAACGTTGTCTTTCGATTTTCATCATTGTCATCGATTTTTGCTGATTTTGTCCAATAGACCTTAATTTTGAGAGTACATTGTAACATAAGGTATGTTGGTAATCTAGAGAACATATAAAGTATCCAATAACACATCTTAGTCTTATTCATTCATTCAGAAAAGGCGCATCGATATAGGTCTTGACATTACTATGGTAGTGAGGAGTATTCCATCATGCCAACAATTTACCAATTCGTTGATTAAATGATTCTTGTAGTATTTTTAAGTAAACCGCACCAGTGACAGTTTGGATATAAATAATGACCTTATGCTACCCTGATATCCCACACTACACTGTAACCCCTGCTAGATTCAAACGATGTTCTCTAGTAACATAAGGATTTTTAATTGTCTGAGCCATTTAACTTAAAGGTAGCTTCATCGATCTGGGCAATCTTTAGCAGGAACAATTCATAAAATTGTCAATAAATACCATTTGTAGTCATCTAAAGGGTGAGTACATTTTTTAGACATTCTGTATGATTAGGATTCTAAATTCCAAATTATTAGATTTTGACTGAATTTGGCAATTTTCTTTGCTGTTATTTAAAATTAACTTCAATTAGCCGTTTTTAAAAAGAGTAAAATGTGCTTGTAACTTGAAGCAGAAGCTATGAACCCACACCTTAACCTTTGCACGTGGCTTTTTTCAACTGCGAGGTTAAAAGGAGCAACAGCTTCTTTGGCACTTTAAATTAAAAATGAGATGACCGAAAAATGTTTTAATTAAAAGCTCGAAAAATACATCTTTAGTTTTTAGCGCTGGAGAAACAAATTGTTGACTAATGTGACAGGTGGATTTGGATTTTAGTTAAATTTGGCGAGCTAATTGCGTGGGCAGCTCACTTTGAATTAATAAAGAAATTAAACGCAGAATATTCAAAATGTCCTACTAATATGTGTAAAAAGTAATTTAATATAACAAACACAAAATAGGGCATAAATGTTAATCATATTGATTGATAAAATTTGGAACATTACAAGCACTAAGAGTGTTTTTGATTTATTAACCTTCTAACGTAATTTATCAAATCTCTATACAAGCAGGTTGTTTATTATTTTATTGTTAGTATTGTTCACATGCTCACAGGCCTCCGGAAAGCTTTTCTCAAAATATTTGATTAATCGTAACCCTTTGCTGCAAGGAGTTGTAAAGTTGTTATATAAAATTTTGTTTATAAATGTAAATTGTTGAATTCAAAGGAGATTAGCTTTAGCTCGCTTAATACTTAACGTAATGAGTGAACTTAGATTGAGTACCTTGATATTGGCTCTTTTGCAAATATTTATGTTAATGATCAAGGAAATGTTCAGTTCAACACTAAAATTTACAGAAATGTTTTCTAATTAAATTTTCGATTGCTGTGGCCATTTTATTTATCGCGCAGATTAAACCGTGTTTCTGGGAGAACGCTTTCAAATAGTTAAATGAAGTTTTTATTAGCAAAAAAAAAAACACATGGGAAGCACAACAGATGCTGCAAGATCCGGTAGAGTAAATTAGTAGAGCTTTTTCCAGATATGCTGCTCTACTTTTCCAGCCTCTCCAAATGCAAAATATCACTCTTTTTGTGTTTTTAAATTAAATTGTCAGTAACAAAAATGCATTTTATTGTTCATGCTAAATGAAAAACACACCTAATATTTTTAATTGAAAGTCCAAAAAGGAAACTTAAGGACAAATTCCAAAAAACCTATTTGGATTGAGGTGCACACTTTAAAGAGCTTTTCTTAATCTGCACGAACACTTGCTAGCGTTATGATTAACTGTTAGTTTATGAAGTGTAATTTACCCACTTGAATCAATAGCAAGCAGCTGCATATTGATATCCTGGAAAGATTCCAGAGAAATGTACTTTGGGGCTAGTCATAATTTACACTTCATTCGAGAAGGCCTCTCCTGATAGTTTCAACACCTCCAAAGCATGTACATCTAAAATTTTTACAAACAAAAATACGATTTGTTATCTAATGCTTACAAAAATAATAACTGAAAATTACAATAAATGAAATGAGATGGCACGTTGTATATTATTGTCATGTGAAAATAATTTTTTATACCAAAATTCCTTAAATTTTAAAATTCTAAGCTCAAATTATAGTCAAAAAAAGATTTTTTTATTTTAATATATTTGTTAGCAATAAGAATATGGCATTCTATAATAAAATCTGTAAAGAGCTCTAGAGCTATTAATTGTCGTGATGAAGTCTTCTGCAATAGGGAGTCCTCTTCAACCTTCTCTCAGGTCTGCTGACCAATTTATTTTAAGTCTTCTTTCTATGTGAGGTCTTAACAGTGGGTGATGTAAAATGTTCGTGTGGTTTTCCAATTTGTCATTATTTTTTAAACTTTGTTTTTGGATGACGTTTTTAAGATATGGGATTTTTAGGTCATCGTGCAATGTTTGGTTAGTGCATCAAGTATCATACGTAAAATTTTGGATTGGTTTTTTTGAATAGTTGCTATATTAAACTTGCTTACGCATTTCCATATCTCAATACCATACGTCCAAATCGGTTTAATGATAGTCTTATATATGAGAATTTCTTTTCTAGTGTCATTTTAGATTTTTTACCAGTTAGTCAATTTAGGTCTTTTACTTTTAAGTCTATTTGTTTGCGCTTTTTCACCATGTGTTTTTTCTATGTTGGTGTGCTATCTAAATTCATTCCAGATATTTTGTACTGCTGGATTGTGGTATTTGTATGTTATTTAAATATATTAGAGGACACTGTTCGCGTCTTAGAGTGAATATTACTTGTACAGATTTTGTTTTGTTTATTTTTATTCACCATTTATGCAGCCATATTTGAGTGTCATCTAAGTGTCTTTGGAGAGTTACAGAAGATCTAGCTGGATCTTTTTCTGTTTTAAGAATTTATCAACGAATGTTCCCATGGTTGTTTCTCTGTTGTTTGGTAAGTCTACGTGAAAAGAATGCATAGAAGGTCCAATAACACTTCCTTGTGGAACTCAGATTCTATAGAATAACTACCAGAAGTATATTCGTTTACCTTAATTATAAATATTCTGCCACTTAAGTACGATTTCAAAAGTTTCAAGGATGTGATGGGAAGATATTCTTTGATTTTGTAAAGTAAACTCTTATGCGATACCTTATCAAAGGCTTGGCTGACATCTAGAAAAGCGAATGTACAATACTTTTCTTGTTTTCCAGAGCTTGATTTATGGTAAATTGGTACCCAATCTTCAGTGTTTGGATCTGAGTTTATTTTTTGTAACAACGGTATTTCCAAAACTTTTGAGATAACTGGTAATAAACTTATGGGTCAATACGAAGACACGTTGTTTGAGTTTTGACGGGGCTTGGTATTAGTATTATTTCTACAGTTTGGCTGATAGATTAGTTTCAAGACAGCATTGAGTATGTATATAATAAGTATAGCTCCTTTTCTTGGAAGTTATTTTAACATTTTAGGGATGATTTTGTCTAAGACTGGCGCTATTTTTTTATTTAAGTTGTAGATTTCTTGTATTTGTTTAAGAGACAAATGTTGGATTGTTAGTATATTTAGACGAATCCCGGATATATGTTTTTCTATTTTATCATCTCTATCGTCATTTTTTGGCTTAAATACTTCTGCAAAATGTTCTACAAATAGTTGCGCTTTCTCTTTGTTGCTTGTTGCCCACTATGGATTGAGAACATTTTCGTTTCGAAGAGGGCATATTTGATTTATAGGTTTTTTAGAATTCTTAATGGACTTCCATATCGAGTTGTCATATAGATTGAGATTGGTAACAGCCTGTAAAGAATCTTTCGCGCTCCTCTTCTAGTTTTGGTTTTAGTCTATTGAGTATTGTTTGTTAGTTCGATGCCATTTGGCTATGGCTCTTCTTTTCTTAGAAATAAGTTTTTCATTTTGGACTGAAATATTAATGGTTTTGTTTAGTTCGTTAATCTCTGGAGTAGCAAGTTGAACAGATTCTATGAGAAGTGAGTTGAGCTGTGCAATTCTTCATCGGCTTCATTGGGAGTTTTAAGACTTACATTTAGATTGGTTGTTTCTTCAATTTTATTGCGGTATTCATCTCATTTTTTTCTATTATGCAGTTTTAGAACTGTTAAACTGTTGCTATTATTAAATTGTTGCTATGATTTGCGAATAGTCTGAGCACAGATCATAACTATGTAATTAAAGGAAATTACCATTGGTGGTGAATTAACCTACCAGGTCGGAGATTTTATTTAAATCTATAGGTCAGTAGATGGCGAGTACCGATGAATAAGAAGGAATAGCTATTATCTTGTATAACACTGCCCAGCTCTTTGCCTTTGGTTGTTATAAGACGCAATCCAAATAATGCATGTTTACTGTTGTTGTCCACTCCTGTAATAAATTTTGAACCAAGCGTCTTAAAAAGCTCCTTTTTTCATGTTATGCCTGGGTAGACAATAAACCGGTGCAATTGTGATTTAAAACATGTTTAGATAGCTCCACGCTGCTGATTGCATTTTTTATTAAAATGCCAGTTCTGGTTTGTCCTGATGAGTGTAGTAAGTGATGTGATGTGTGAAATGACATTTACTGATTAGTGGGATGTTTATTGAATTGTGAGGTTGTTTATATCTTCTTGTTTAGGGTTAGATTTTGCTACGTAGCTCCTGTATTGTGGTGTTGTGGCCTAAGGAATTTTGATGAAGTTGTGGGTTTTACGTGATCATTGTTAATGTTGCTGGAGTTGTGTTGAATATTGAACTGTTGTTTGAGTTGTTTCAGAAGTTGTGGTAGAATTCGCATCCTTTGTAATTTGCCGGATGAGCGCCACCATATAAGGCACTTTTTGCAGCTCTTGGTACTATGTGGCCTACCATATTTTACACACACGTAAAATTTGTTGAGAGCACGACAGCCGCGACGGAATTCGGTGCCAGACTAATTGTTGACTAGGTCATAAGGCAAACATCGAGTGCTTGCCATCATACAAACACCTTTCGGTGTAAAGTATATTCTTCTTCTTCTAAGTCAGACTATTGCAATTGTAGCCCAACATGGCTCATAGTACTATACGAAATGGTTTAGGCTTTACTAAAGAGAAGAAAATTTGTTACACTATGATTTCGAGTGCCTATATTGTTGGTATCTCATACATTTTGTAATTTCTTTAACCTTTCTTGGTTATATAAATGACTCTTTTAAAGATATTGCAATTTTTAAATATCTGTATTGTTATTGGCTGGTTTTAGGTTTACTAAAGAGAGATTTATTCACTCTTTGATTAGTCTATGTCTTCCATTTATTGTGTTCATTGGTAACTAGCTTTTGTTTAATATGTTAGTGTTAGTAAAGCGGTATAAGTATTTAATAACGATCCTGTAGGCACGTTCTTCTTTGGGTTAGTATGTGTAATGTACTATATTTGTATCTTGTATTAATTTTATTAATTTTCTGTATGTCTTCATAAGATTGTAATTTATTTTATGTGTGTTGTCTGCTAGGCATTTTGTAGTATATTGGTCGCCTTCTGTTACGTCTTGTAACGTTTTTACCATTTCTTCATAGTTGACCATAAGCAAATATCAGAAGGGGTTTAGGCATTTTACTCGTATTCTCATTTCCTCTTACATTGCTGGCTTTTTATTAAAGACGCTGGGTGTTTTCAAAGGGCTGAATCTGTTAATCGTATGTTTCATCTGTGTTGTTTGCGCCTGTACTGATTTTCGTTTTTTTAGCCTTTTTGTATTACATGCTATTGGATTTCTCTATGCTTATTTTCATTATTGAAACCCAACAAGTCATCGTAGCTTGTTGAAAACATTCTGTATAATTGCTGGTTTTGGTTTAAAGGAAGTTGTATATTACTATTAGTACCATAATAATTGTTGAGTATTCATGTTCGAATTCATTCATTGATACTGAAAACTGTGAGTTAAAATAAACTGTGGTGCTTGTGTATTAAAATTTGAGATGTCCTGTATAACATTATTTATTGGAAGCATTTGCTGTGTGTAAATTGTTACTGGTCCATTAAAAACTGTTACTTTTTGTTTTATTGTATTTAAATATTTGAACTGTTTATAGAATCTTCTACATATAATTCTGGAACATCAGTTTGGTTTCTGCTTAAAACATTCAACTATCCATTAGTGCCATCGTATAATACAAGCCGTTAATGAGACTATAGATACAAAGAAAATATTGTTCAGGTACCTATTTAGATATGCGTCAAGTTTTTGACATGATGATCTTCAATGGAAAATTCAACATTGCCTACCAACTGTGTACTATATCTTACTAAAATCGTTTCTAAGGGATAGACATTTCAGAATAAGTGATGTAATATCTGAATTTCAACTATCAAATCAAAAGTCTTCCTGTGCAGTGTTCTGGAGCCTCTGCTGTATCTGATTTAAACATCTGATCTTCCAACTACTGGTTACACTATAACGAGAACATTTGAAAATGATACGGCTGCCTTATCAATTCATAAATATACTCCAACAAAAAAAAAAGAAAATTAAAATTAATAAAAGAAAATCTCAGCATTTTACATTCACCACAAGAAAATCATAACGTTCGCTAGTTTTTAGTAATTATATAGAAATGGTAAGAATCTCAAGATTAAACTACGTGGGGATCTGTCTTGATTACAAGTTGATTTGAAAGAAACATATAATGAAAAACTAAAATAGATCGTAATTAAAAAGAGTGAACCGTATTGGTAACCAGAAAGCAGATAAAAATTGTTCCTAATAAATAAAACTTTGATATATAAACTATAATTGTGTCCACAAGACATTGTTTTCTTAGAAAGAACCTTAACAAAATAAGGCTGTAAAATGAAGACTTCACTTGCAGACAACATGGCAGAAAAAGAGAGACAGCCATTCATATCTTGTGCAAGTATGGGGTTTTAACACACAGGCAAGCTATTTCTAGAAAAGCAATAATGAATCCAGAAAAATACTGGATGGACTTGTACACACTAGTACAAAGGACGAGAATACTAAAAAAGTGTCAAAAAATGAGAAAAGTGTAATAAGTCCATGAGGCTCTCAACAAAAAATAAATAGTTATGACCATACACTTACGGCATAGAACTGTAGGGCTATACCAGCAAATTCAACTACCATTATTTAGCGCACACAACTAAATATCTTCCGAACAATAAATGATGCTTTATGATATATTAGAAATTAGATGTTCGAACAAGATCTCAATGTACCAACCATTCAAGAAGTAATTTAACAAAGAAGCAGCAAACCCCATAAAAAGTTAGACTCCCAGAATAACCTTCTTCGCCAACTGCTTTGACATAACAACATAACAAGCGGAAATGGATCTGGCCGATGGATCTTGAGGTAGAAGAGATCTTCTCGGTGGAAGCTATTTTTATAAAGGGCGAAATATCCGACAGTTTTACAAAAAAGGAAAAATCGTACAATTTTCTTGAAATGCTGCATTATCTAAATACTAATCACGATCATCGTGATAATCGCGTTAAGTGGCCCCACATTTATATTTCATTTTTTTCTTATAAAAGTCAAGTTTGAAAGACGCCAAATAAAACTAATGGGCATTAGCTTTATCATACTGTATAGGACTAAATGTTTTGTGACGTTACCGAAAGCCACAAAGCAATGAACTAAACAAAAGATAGTAATGGTAAAATAAAATTTACATGAGCAAAATTTTGTTTCTAAGAGTATATATTATCAAGTGCGGAATTATTCAAAGCTTTTATTTTCTCAATTATTTCAAGAAGTTGTTCCAAAAATAGGCCCTAGGTAACAAACCTCAATATCCAAGAAATGTTCTACAATGTTGGGACCTTTATTCGATTACAGCAAGTCTCTTAACTAAATTGAACAGTTTTCCAAGCAAAATATTTTAAAAGAGATGAAATATTTTATCTAACCACTTGATTAAGAAACTACATGCAGTTTTGAAATATGAAGCTGGAAGGTATTACTTCCATCTGTATATATTAAAACTGAAATCCACCACAAGATACAAAGGCGTGCTTGTAATTCTTTTAACATTTACGTAGAAATATTATAAAGAAGGTTTTTGGAAATTGATAAAAAAGAAGTAGTAGGAAAAAGTTAAGTGAATTATAAGCATGGTTTGACTATTGACGCCGCTAAAATTTGCTTATAAGTGATCTGTATTGAAGGTAGCGAATCATATGAAATAATTTCATATTAACAAAAAATTCTGTATTTTGAGCAAAATGTTACAAGATACAAGGAAAATTAATGTATCCTAAGGGCGTTAGGATCTTAGATATGTCTTTCAGTATCGTTTCTACTGTTTAAAAATGCTGAAAAGACCTATTTTTAACACCTAAACGACTATCTCGTCTCAGTAGCCTAAATTTTGACATCGACCTTGATTATCTTTTCCTACAAAAGCTGACTTGAGTTTTGGAAGCAGTTGTCAATATCCCAACATTTTTCTATACTGCCAGTTGTTAGTTTTCCAGAAGATAGACTGCTTTCAGACAGATTTTCGATTATTTTACATTAATTTGTACCCTGACTTTATTTGTCTTGTACTTATGGCATCGTTTCTAAAACTCTTTCGAAACATCCTAATAATTTTTGCGGACGGATATTTTTGATGCAGATTCGCTGTTGTATTCGCTCGGTTATTGCTACTGACCTCGCTATTAAACTTATCCTCATTTACGCATGTGCATTTACAGTCCAATCTCATCGACTTTCAAATTACTTCATCGCCACGAAATGGTTTCCTTGTATTAAGTTTGATTTAATTTTTGATTTTCGGGGTAGATCACGTATTTCTTAAGTATTTGGCAGAATTATGGTTGTGCTTGGAAAAATCTGTTTTGTACATAACTAACATTTTGAAAATAAAAAAAATAAAATTTTTACAATTATTTTAATTATGTGTTTGATGATATACAAACTTTATTGCATACTTCAAGTATTTAATGTATTTAATTCTGTTTAGGTAAACAAAATATATTTTACACCATGAGAGAAAAAAACAAGTTTAACTATATATGTGTGGAAATGGAGCTTAGACCAATCGAAAACCATGACTAGAAATGATGCATCACCATTTTTACCTTTCAGTTTCTAGTTATGCAGCGACAGTTATTCGAATTGACGTTTGATCTTTTAATCGCCCAAAAAAGTAAAACAAGCTTGGTGCCTAAAAATAAAAATCAAGAGAAACATTACCTTCTCTTCTTCCTTTATGCAGAAATGAAAATCCGCTTTGCAATTGCAACTGAGTACCAAAGGTTGGGCTTAGTTTTCGGGTCTTTATCCCTGTTTCTGCATCAAGTTTTTCTGAACAAATATAATCGAGATTTTTCCTACATCCGTTGGTCAGCTAAGCAACTGGCTATTAATGTTATTTCAGCCGAAAAGCTTGATTTTGTTTCTGTTATTTTTAGTACAGAGTCATGAAAGGAAAATCCTGAAAAAGGTGATAGTGTAGTAATAACAAGCAGAAACCTTTTTGTTGCATTCTTTGGGCAATTACAGTATTAAGTTCAATTTACAATAAATTATGACACTTTTCTATCATTGTTAGACTTCTTTAAATGAAACCTTCTTTGTTGGTATACATTAACTTGACTATTACTAACCTAATCTGAATAATTATATGAATATTAGGAGAAAGAATTGGGAATTGTCATCTTTAGTGGTGTTCTTTATTCTTCTTTAAATTATACTTTCATCTGCAGGGTTCATATTACTGCAGGTTTCCTAATAACAAAAGCAAATAAATCATTTGCTGTCGTAAGCTACAGCTCTTTATTTTTGATTTTCTTTAATTATAAATACAATAATTTCGATTAAGGTGTGCCTAGCAATATTATAAATATTCTATAAAATTTTACATAGAATTATATACATATATCTTGAAAGCATTTTGCTGTGCTTTACGGACTATTTTACTTCCTACTGTTCTTATTACATTTAATCTTCCAGTAAAGATTATAGCAACGTTGTTTTTTTTAGATTGTGTTGAGTTTCTTGGAAACCCTAGTTTCTATGGATGTTATTTCTACAGTCGATTAGAAGGCTTATAAGAAGTACTCTACCTGGTCGCAATGTTTACATAGTCCGTGGTTTCTTCGCCTAGATTCGTTTGAGGTGATTTTTAATTTCCTCAAATTGTTTCTCATAATTTTTGTTCTCTTGTCAAATTTGCTAAGGAAAGTTTTTAATTTTTTTTAGATTAATGAAGTCTTTTCGGTGTTTCTAATGTCCCAGATTGCATTGACCAATTTTCAAAACAATTAGCAGACAAGATGGTTCTTTTCTGGAAAAAAGGCAGCAATGAATGACTGTGTTTTTTTAATGTGAATGGGACAGGTTTACATACTATCTTGAAGCTAATAGTGTGTGGCCACAATATTTTGACTTTGCTGGGGCTTCCAGAATTGTCTTGTCGATAAGGAATTTAGCATTGCTAAATTATTCGATTATACGAATTTTTGCTTGTGAGATACTAGTGGATTTAGCCATAGCATCAAAGTATTTGCTTCTTAATCCAAAAGCTCCTACTTCTAAATTTTCAATTGTCATAAACTTATTCGTACACTAACAGGGCGTTTTGTTTTTAGTTAGGGGGTTGATATATTCTTTGCCTAATTGAAAGCACATGTTGCTTTAGAACACGTAAAGCTTATTTGATGTTTCAATAGCCCTAGTACGTGATTTTTGTTGTTTGTAGTTCTATTCTTTCATGAGTTTTTTCGAAACATTTTTATTGCTAAATAGAAAGCGTGTGATCCCAATATAAGCTCCATACTAAACCCTTTCTTTGTGGTACTTAATTCGTTTTGTTTTTCTAAACCAGTGCTCTCTAGGTAATGTTCGGGATGTCTAGCATTATGTGCAGTAAGGCATAAAAACTTCTGTGGTTCACAAGTAATCTTTTGTACATCGCCAGTGTAGCTTTATTAGTCATTTCTTGAGTGTATTACCTCAACATAAGTCTCTTTTCTAATATAACGACTAAATAATTGTCTATTCACTTTTTGTTCTTTCTACTAAAATGCTGTTTAAGCTAATTGGTTGAATTGTTGAGCTTTATTCTCATTTTAATTGTCTATAAGATTTTATTTTATTTATTTATAGTATACCACGTAATGTATTTTCAAATTTACTTCTAGAGGCCAAGATAACATCTTGTCCATATCACTAATAACATATCTCTTGATTTGATCATTCGTTCAAAAAATCATCCACCATGAAGCTTTACATTAAGGATATCAAAACTTTTTCCTGAAGTCAGACTTTGGTTGTGTCTATTCGAATAATACAGGTTCGTACCTTAGTTTACGCTTTATGTAACGTAATCGACGTTTCTTTTGATTGATTTTTATTTATCATCTTATAAGCAATATTATAGAATGCTTCCTTGTTAGTTAGGAGTGCACAAAAAGTTGTTTTTTGTCATCCTGGATGTTTTCTTGAATCTATACGTATGATGATCATAGAGAAGTGGATTCCTTTTAAGACATATTATTTTATATAGTTTTCTATCGTCATTCAATCTTTCTTAAAAAGAGAGGTGTTAAGCTTATTGCTCTCTATGATTTTCCTTCTTTTCGGTATGGACACTTCCACAGTTTGTTTCGTACTTTTTTACATTCCTAGAAAAGATTGTCAACTTTTGCAATCTTTTTATAGAAGTGTGGAAATAATCCCATAGCCATTTGTGGTTCGTTTGGGTTGAGGGTGCTTAGTAACCAGCTCTGTTCTCAAATCTCCTTTTAAAGGTTTGAAACTCGTTCATTTGCGTATATTGTGATACATCTCAAGAAGTGCGTATAGCTCTTTCGCACTCTTACTTTGATTTCTCTTTATTAAAGGAAATGTAAAGCTTTTGTTAGACTTTATATACTGCGAGTGTAGTCTTCTTACTAATAATTATATAGGGTGAATACGTTTCATTTCTCTTTATTCTTCTTTTTGCTCTACTAAAAAGCTCCTAGGACTCTGTTCCATTATAGTGTGCTGTTTTTACTAGACGATTTGGTTTATACCCACCTAGTATTACTCTATTTGCTTAAAATTACATTTTTTTAGTTTTAGGTTGTTTTTAGAAGATTTATCTCTTGCTCGTCTATATCTAAACAAATCGTTGCATGATGTAAAAATTTCCATTGTTTCATAGGACTTATCGCAAGTTTTTTTATTGAGCCTTAGTAACAAACGTGGGGGTATTTCCAACAACAAGAATATTTAAATTCCTTTCCCCCCAGAAAAGAAATATTGCAAGTATTCTTTTTAATTTTGCCAGAAAGATACTGAAAATATTAAAAGTTAATTTTGGTTTTATGATTAGCAATCGAATACGGTTAAGACTACGCGATTTCGCAATTTTTACCCCTCAAACACTCAACCGGCGAGGGCGAACTTTCCGGAGCCCCGCAATTTCCCCTGAAAATCAGCAATGCTTCACAACGCCACGGTGTTTTAATTACGCGGCGAATTTATAATTTGCGGGATGTTCTAAGAAAACAAGAAGCAACTTAAATGTAGATTTATTACCTTGGGCAAATATGTATTTTGAAAATGAAATTCGCGCAGTCTCTTAATTTGAAGTTTAAATACCTATTTTACATAATTTGTTTTTGGTGCTCCATAAATCCGCGCAGCTACAAGTCCCGTTCGGTGTAAACGAGCGGGGTCGACTTGACATTACGCGACCGAAGGATAAAACCAGAAGTTATGCGTCCCGGGGGATTTCCGAGTTAATTTGCTTCTCGTTGATGATGTCCCGCAGGACCTCCGCGCTCCTCTGAGCCGCTCACCTTTCTCGACTATTCGGCGGCCATATTGGTACCATTGTTTTGAATTATTGTTCAATTATTTATAAGTTACGTATTGTTCCCGGGCCTCCGGCGCCTCGCCCCGCCCGGACTTCTTGGCGAGCAGCTCCGTTCACCGGGCTGCTTTTTACGCCCGCCTCTCAAATTCGGGCTAGCCGGCTCCGGGCGGCTCGTCGCGCGCCTAACGAACATTTAAATTTCCAACTCTTTGATGAGCCATTTCGAATGCAGCGTCGCGACGTCGAACTCGCGGCGCTCGGCTGGCGAGGAACTCCGGGGCCCTCCGGCCGAGATCTTATTTTGTCTTCCGGGACGCACTTCTGCCCGCATAAATCACGCTTATTGTCAGGAATCAAATATTCATGATCTCTTGTCTTCAGATTATTGCCTTATAGAGGGGGCAAATCTATATTTCACTAACACGCTTTTTATCACTTTATCGTGCCCCAGCGCGCCGCTTGCCTAATTTGTTATCCCAGCCAGGCCCGTTCTTTGGAGTGCCATGGATTGCAGACGAATGGACAGATTTTATTATGTTTGGTGCCATTAAATCTGCCAGCCTGTTCTGCGACAAAATTATGTTTCTTTATGGAGGCACATAAAAGCTTTGCGATGAGATTTATGGGTTAAAACACGAATTAGAAAAGGAGGTATAACGGAATCTGCCAAAAATAAAATGGGAGTTATGAAATTATTTAGAAGATTAGTATTGCGGGTTCAGCACACACAAAGCCATAATGCTAGCTATCTTGCAGGAATTTTTTATCTCTGTTTTTAATTTGCATGTTTTCAACTGGATGCAGTCAACAACGAACCAAGAAAACTAAAACAGAAAAGTCTGAGGAATACGTTTGGGGCGAAAGGTGTCCCACTTTAAATCTTTCTTGCTTCTCGCGAAAAACATTTTCGTGATTTTTCACATTCTCTTTGTTTGCGGTAGCTGTTCGAGAGAACAAAGAACTTGGCGAAATTGATTTCTTTACATTCCCATCAGACGGTAATACCCTTATTGAAGGCAAACAAGCCTTTGATACAGGTTATGTATTTTTACTTCTGTGTTGTGAACTCTTTTTTGATATATTTTGTTGTCAAGACCCATTTTTAGTTACCTATCCTGTTTTATGTAAAGAAGCCTTTTTCATGATGTTCTAGCAAAAAAATAGGCGGTCAAAGCATGTGGCATTTGTGTATCGAAGTTACAAGTACAGTCTTTGCAATTATAAAGTGATAACTGTAATCTTTTTTTAAAGGAAGTATACATTATGAGGTTTTCTGCCTAATCATTTGGCATACGTCGTAATATAAGCTTAATTTAAAATGACAGGTGCTTTACTATGTACACTGGTATTCCTTTAAGCTTTTTTTTTTATACATAACCACACATTTTTAATAGAATCAATATCTGAGGACGTTATTTTGCTATTTCCACGCACTGGACAGTTTGCTGCCATCTTTGGGCCATTGCCTTCTTGCGGCATCCAACTTATTCTGCTAGAATAAGAAAGCTTTCCAGCAGACAGTTTGTAAACAGAAAAAGACAACCACAACCGTACTTACCAAAGCATCCCCAAACATTGCACTTTTACAGTGTCTTGCTGTGCGTTAAAGAATCCTATTATTTTTCGTCGACCACCCCTTCAATAAGGAAGACCATGCCTAGAAAGAGAACTCATCCTTAAAGACAAGTTGTTTTTCTACATGGTTTTCTGATGACAATAAATTTCTTCGTGGTTAATTAAAAAGAAACGATTTTATCACGTACGCGACTTCGAATCGTAATTAAATAGACCTGAATTCCTTTCTTGAGGAGTTTCTTTCTTGAGTCATTGGGGCACAGCACAGCGAAAGGCTTGGCTTGTTTTCAAAGAGGCGCAAGACCGCTTCATCCTTCTTCGCAAATCACTCACCTATCTGGCAGATCATCTATATTTCCAACCTTCAAATATCGCTTTGCCCACTTCTTAAGAAATGCTTTCGATTTTGGCATATATTTTGAAGGCACTTTATATATCAGTTGTGGTCTTTCGTATGATTCACTAAAACCGGTATTGCATTAGGAATTTTGTACCCATTGTATAAAAAACAAATTCACTGACCTCAACATCACAATATTTGGTAAACTATATGTTGCGCAAAAGAGTACAGAATAAAGATTCAAACAAACTAACATAGATGGTGCTGTTGCTGATCACTTTTTTGTCATACAGACTAAATAAAATGTCGTTAAGTTGCAAAACATAAATGTACTGCCAATATTCAGATATTCAAAAATCCTTAGTTTAGTTATTACTAAAACATAAACAACCTTGTCACTAATATTGAAGACCATCCAAAACAAAGTTGATCATTCAGGTTAAGCTCATCATTTTAAAATCTGCCAAATCTTCTTACTAATGTGAAAGCAGGAGTACAATCCAAATAAATGCCTCTAATCTTTTTGTTGACTTAAAATCTTAAGTAATATGAAGTGGTATAAATGCAAGATGTTATTCTGCATTTTTAAATATTTCTTCTAGGCACTAGGATTGCCTGTTCTGAAGTGTAAGGCATGGCTGTATAACAATCACTAGCCCCGCTATGCGGCAATGGTGTGCTTATCTATGGAAATTGAAAAGAATTGTTGCAATTATCTAGTGTCACAGAAGCCCAACCATCTTATCCTTCTCCTCCGGACGGCCTTTTAAAGTAAATCAAAAAGCTCCACTTCAAGTTGTGGCATCCGACAATTATCACAGTAGCTTGCATTTCCTGATGAATAACGAGACTTGCACAAATTAGGCAAAATCAACAGAAAATTTTTGTCTTGAGTTTTGATTTCGAATTTGTTTCGCGTTTGTTGTTATTACCAAAGAAACGTGAATGTTGCTTTAGATAAATAATTCCAGATCACGTACGGGTTAAAGAACTTAGTAGAAATTGGGGAAACTCGTTGGAATCGAATTGTTACCCCATTTTTTCTATAATCCTGAATTCGCACTATTTAATTGTTTTTTATTGCAATCAATAGCTCGCTTCTTGGTTGGAAGCCACTTTAACCAACTTTTAGGAAGTAAATGGGGGAAGTGTCGTTGGGTTTCCGATTCAAAACTTTAAAAGTAGTACCAGCAAAGTTTAGAAACTAATTTTTGGTTTGGTATCTCTTAAAATATCAAATAACATATTTTTTGCACCACCCTAATATTATTTACAAAACGCAATATTATCCTTACTCTCAGTGAATTTCCGTCTCAGAAGGTTTATCAATTGTTATAATATAAGCTAGTAAATTTTGTATTTATGATAAAGCATTTCAGCTACATTGAGTATAGGAATTTTCGTATAAGTAAAATCTGAAAAAGGTTTTTATCGAAATGTCCATTTCTGGTGACTTAAATAATTCATTCCTTTGTTGTTCTAAGTAATAAAAGCAACAAATTTGTTAAGTAATAATACAGTTAAAAAATTACAGATATGCTTCAAGCAAACATTCCTTGGTGTTATCTGTGCTACAATTTAAAATTCTTCCTCGCCTTGGCCTAAAACACTACAAAATATTTGTGTTATACTTTTCAGGTAATCGCACACTTTGATATATTTATATCACTATTTTACGTTCTTTGAACAAATGACATTAGATCTGAAGAAAACTTAGGCATACATACAAAATAGGCATTAAAAACTACAAACAATTTTGTAGGAATTTAATATTTTAAAATAAATTTTTCTCTAGTTAGAAAAAGATAAACTATGGGGACACTAGTGTATACAGTGGTGTAAATAAACATAAAAGCATTGGGTTTCTTGCCAATTTCAAAGGACACGTCGGGTGCTGCTAGATTTCACATCAGTAGTTGTAGTTCTATGTCAATTTTGATGCGTAGCATATTTATTGAGATCAGATCTGAGCGTTTCCAAAAATCTATATGAAAAAAATTATCATCCAATATACCACATTACTTGGTTTTTCTATCACTGTTTTGAATAACATTAAATAGTCGATTTGGCATTGACGAACCTTTTCCGTAATGTTATGTTATCCTTGCATTTTACTATACATCACGGCCAATAATTTCCGAGAGATTCTCAAAAGGGTTTAAGTAAGAGCATTGGCAGACCATTCGTATGTGCTCTAAACCACCCAATTGTCGGCTTAGAAGAGTGCACTACAGCAGTTGTAGTGCTGAAATTTTCATTGCCGGCCTCCAATCCGCTCACGAAAAGGCGATAGATGTTCCCCGATAAATTACTGGTAGTCCTGTAAGTCAATTAGAGGCTTTAGGCTTCACGAAAACCAAAGAAGTAGTGCCGTTTTACTCAGAGCCGTCCCACATCATTACCGAGCTACCACCAAAATTTTGGCTCATTATTGTCAGGTTCTTTGAGCAAATTGTGCCAATAATATTAACAGCCATCCGGGCCGGCTAAATTAAACTTCCTTTCGTCGCTGAAGACCCCTTTTTCCAATCTTTTTTGTCTGCAATAGATAGTCACGGGCAAACTTTATTTGGGCTTCTTTGCAGTGATTCTTGAGTAGTGGTTTGGGTACCCGTTTTCGCCATTTGAAGGGTTTGGAGTTATTGATTACTTGCCGAACTTTTTTGGTGTCACGGGGAGTATCGGTTTCTTCTGATTTGTCTGCTTGAATTGTTGTTCTTTTGAACTATCTACTTAACAGTTTCTTTGGTCTTCTCGAACTAGATTTTTTCAATAGTTGGCTCCCTTGTTGATGAAATTATCAACTACGATAGAGAAACGACCGATCCTAGCAGCAATTTACGGGTTTGTCATGTTGTGCTTTTTGTAGACTAAGATTTCAAGTTTACTTGGCAGTTGTCCTAGTGGAATGGTTACCGGCCCTGTTTGTTAAGAGTTTTTCAGGTAAATGTCTTCTGAAAGAAAGTTCAGAAAACAAAAAGTCGGGTCACCTAAACATAAAGGCGTTTAGACTGCTTTGGAACAGCAACAAAATAAACAAATCCTTGCATAGTCCGTTGCAACTTTCTCTATCCATCCTATCTTGCATTTAAATATTAAGTTGATCGTAATTTGGAATGACTGTGCCTTTATATTAATTTCCACCACTGCATAATTTTTTAAATATGCTACATAGAAGGTTTCATTACTCGAAGCTACAAATTTAATGAGTACCAAGCTTTTATCAAGTCATTAAAGCTAATTGTACTTTTTTAAGAATATCACATAAATTTAGATATAGTTCTATTGTATAGTATAATTAGCCAGACTATAACCTTGGCTAACATCAACATTTTTTTTGAAAAAAGTTTAGATTGTTTCAAATGTCCCGATACAAAAGCCAAAACTACTACAACTAAAGAAATACACCAGTTGTAAATACGGATTAGTCAATTTACATTTTAGGGGCAGTATATCGTATCCAGAAGGAGTTGGATCAAATGAAAAAATTGCACAACAGATGGAAAATTGGAATTACCCTTGAGAAGATCATATCAATTCTATTCTCCACCAAAAAGAAGGTAAGATGGGACGCTGGCCTGGTAAATATCATAATCTTTATCCAAGATATAATTTGGAGAGAAGCTATGATACCTCGGAGGGACTTTAGATAAAAAGGTCATCTAGAGAAAGCAGTGAAGAAAGTTAAGGCAATCTGATGAGCCTTTGGCCATCATGGCCACAAGAAATAGATTGATATTTTGCAAAACGATAATAGGACCAACAATGATGTATACACATCCTGTCTTGGGTTGGGCATTGAAAACTCTTTAGATAGTTTAAAACCATCTTTGGCCTTTTTGCAATTCATAAGGGGCACTGAAGTGCTGACGATCCATCAGTGAGCTTTACAACTGCATGATAACGTCCAAGACCACGAAAGTTTCTCTATTGGTGATATTTACAACTTTAACATAAACAGGGGTATCTATTATAAGCAAGGGACTTAAAATAGCCAATTCATAATCAGTCCAGGTCGCAGAAAAATGATTGAATTAAGGATATTAATAGATAAAATTTGAAAGAAAAATGTGTATAAATTGGTAGTTTTATAATCTTACAGACTTTATTAATTAATAAATTCCTGAAAAAATTGAGACTAATTTGAAAAGTACAAATAATTACAATTGTTTGTGCGGTTTCGATAAAATTTTAGCATCAAGAGAACTATCGAGAATGTTGCAAACTGTAATATTAAACGAGTTAAACCCAATAAAACTAGAAAGAGAAGAGAAAAAAGAATGGTGAATTGTATGAACTTCATAATAAATAATCAATTAACGATTTTATCAAGGCTAGAATAATGTAAAAAGTGGTAAAAAGAGAAACAAAACCAGAAGGGAAAAGCAAACAAGATAAGAATGGATTGCGGTCAGGTTATATAGATATAGAAGAAAATAACTAAATAGTTAAAAAATGTGGGAAAATTATAGAGAAAAGTGAGAAGATACAACAACGGCATGCACTTTTGTATCGTTTGAAATTGTCAGCAACTTTTGTGCGATTGTACTGTAAGATAATATCAGATATTATTTATTATTTATGTTATTTATTAATCGACTTTCCCTTAATGCATATGCTAATCACAAAAGGGTACGCGAAGTATAAAGAAGCTCATGAAAGTATGACGGAAAATCCAATAAACTTGAATTTGGCACAACAGGCGCACGGTTACCTCCGAGCCTGTACGGCTGCAGGATGCAAACTCCAGCGATACTGCAATAAGGCGAAGTAATAGGAGCAAAAACAGCAAAAATATGAAATCCGAAGCTGGCAGCGAAAACAACTCGGCCGCCCGAGTTTTGCTTTGCGAATGCATAACCGACGCTGTAATCAATGGGAAAACATCGAGTAAGCTGCGAACAGAGGAACCCACTTAGGATTTTCCTATTCCTTGCCCGGCCTGAAGAGGCTCTTGTGTCCCAGTAGCAGCTCGATTAATCCGGCAGCGAAGCGAGATGATGTTGCGTCTTACGAGATCAAGGGGAACACCGGAACAATGGCTTGTAGTGGCTTCGATTGAGTAATTTGCAAACTTCGATTATGAGATGCAGCTCGGCGATCGCAAAAGTACCCGCAGCAGCCCGCCGCACCGAGCCGGGTAATAAACATCGCGGCGGATCCACCCCGCGGCATTAAAACATTAAGCCGGAGCGAAGGCGCAGCGAAATGAGACGTCGGATGTTGACAAACTGCCGGGGAGGATTTAGCAAATCGGCCCGCATTTTTTACGCCGGGATCAAAGCACGTGTGTATTGTTGCAAGCTGTTTTGCGTATATCAGCAGCCTTCTGATGCAAGTGACAGCCTCAACAAAGGATGATAAACTATCTGACAGGATATTTCGAAAGCCTTAAGTAAACTGCAGCTGTATCGAACATCCATTAGACCAAATTCAATCTCGGCGTTTTCAGATAAAAGGTTGATTTAGCGCCATAATCGCGCTGTAATACACACAATGGCGGCGTTTCAGCTGGCCCGGAAATTGGTGGTATGATCTGCAGAAATTGACATGTGCCCGAAGCTCTCGCGATAATTTATGACACTCGAAAAATCTACTCGCTGCTTGGTAACCAAAAATATGAATTACAATTGCCACAACTTAAATAAAGGAGAAAGTTTTATGTCAATATTAATTATTTTATTTTTATTATACATTAGAACAGAAAGTAAACAAAGATAGCCGATATGAAATTCGGCGTGGCTGAGATCTGAGCGTACGTTTGGTTGCCTATCTTCAGCATTGTTTTGGATATCTTACTTTCGTAAAGTCACCGCACCGACTTATCCCACCGTTATCATTTGTAAATAAATTGTTCCACGTTCCCACCTTGCAAACATTTGAGGAAAGGTGGGTAAAAATTGTCAGCCTAGGACGCCAAAAATACCTTTTTTTCTAAATAACTTTACGTCAATTTTTTTATAACGATAAAAAAAACTTTTACATTTTTAATGTAAACAAATTACGTGCTAACAAACTCCATCCAAAAATCAAAGAAATTTTTAAACAAAGCAATAGACAAACTAGTGGAAAACAAAAACATTTTATTTAAATAATTTGGAGTGGCAAATTCGCCAAAGCTCAGCTGTAGCGATGCTTTTATAATTGGCTATATCAACTTAACACTTAAAATTTCTTAATCTTTGTGTTCAATGCATGAAATTTTTATCGAAATTGAGTAATTAAAGATTTATAAGATCTTTTTGATGTATCTAATGATTTTAGACTAGCATACATAGATTGTAGTATAATTGTTGCTGTTATTTGACAAAATTCTGAGATGTTTTTATAAAAATATTTAGATTATTGCGTAAGACTTTTTAGAACACCAAATTTGGCTCAAGTCTATTATAAAAATAAAAATAAAAAATGTTTCAAAGAGTTAGTACCTCAAAAAATGTATTAGTTTAATTGCGTATTTATAATCTACTTTAACAAAAGTAATAAGTAAATTTGATGATCTACTATATCTACTATACATTTGAATAGAAAGAAAACAAAGACAGCTGCTATGAAAAGTGGCGTGGATGAGCTTTGAGTGTACGTTTGGTTGCCTATTTCTAGGATCGTTTTGCATATCTTACTTTTGTAAGGCCATAGCCACTGTTATCATTTGTAAATATATTGTTCCACGCATTCACTTTACAAAAATGTGAGGAAAGGCGGGTGAAAAATTGGGACAGTAAAAATATCTCTTTGCTGGCAACCCCTTGTATTGTATATCGCAAAGAGAATGTAGCCGTTACTACTTCCCCTAATGGAACATGTATCGTAGTAAGTCGCAATTTCCTCTTAACCTGTCTTTTTTTTTTAATTTATATATCGTTTATTAGCAATCAGAATTTACAATAGAATTCTATGAGCTAATGTGTTGATCTAAAAACTAAGTAGCTCTTCATTGACGTGCTGAGGCCTTCTCCAGTGACAAGTCCTCCTTAGACATTATTTAGATCATTAGGCCATTTCCGTTTAAGCCTTATCGTATTTTTCATTTCCAGAAGGGGATTAAGAAGTGCGTTGATGTGGTGTTCTAGCTTTATGTGGTGTTTAATACTTTTTTCAGTTATGACATCTTTAACATATGGAATTTTCAGGTCTGAATGAAGTGTGTCATTAGTAACATACCATGGGGGATTGGAGATTGTAATATTTTAGACTGACTTCTCTGTATAATTTCTATATTCGAACGACTGATACAACCCCAGAGTTCAAACCCATATTGGCTTAAGGATCGTTTTATAAAGAAGGAGCTTATTTTCAAGTGGTAATTTTGATTTCCTACCAAGTAACCATTGCATTTCATTAAGTTTTAGATCGATCTGTTTACGTATTTTAACTACGTGTTGTTTCCATGATAGTTTATTACCTAAATGTATCCCTAAGTATTTTGTTCAAGATTTTTTTTATTTTTAAATACATCAACGATCAGAACTATGTACATATTTATACTTAAAATATAAGACACATTAGTTCTATGAACTGATATGCTGGCAAGAGACTTGAGGGATTTAACCTATTGGTATTACCCTGGAGACGTTATTGGTTGAGTAGGTCACAAGGCCATTTCTTATTGAGTCTTTTGAAGGCTGGTTCTTCCAGTAAAGGTTCGACTGATGGGTTTGGATGTACTAGAAGACGGGCATGGTGTTTCACTGCACGTTGATGAATTTCCTCTTTTACAGTTGGCATATCTAATTCCGTATGTAGAGTTAGGTTGGTGACATACCATGGGGCACCTGCGATCTGTCTAAGAGCCGTAGATTGGAATCTCTGTATAATGTTTAAGTTGGACATGCTAGAGCATCCCCATAGTTCCAGTCCGTAAGTCCATATGGGCTTAATTATCACCTTATAGAGAAGTCGTTTGTTATCGAGGGAAAGTGGAGATTTTTTGCCGATTAGCCAAGCCATTTGTTTAAATTTGAGGTCCATTTGGTCCGGAGCTAATATTGAAGTAGCTTTAATAGCGAGCTGTTTATTTTTACTTAAGTTAAGTAAGATTTTAGTAGTATATTAAAACGGGCTTGGTAAGTTTTGTTTGAGTTTATACAACAGGCCAATGTGCCATACTTTGTCAAAAACCTGTTGTATATCTAAAAGCACTACTGCACATACGCTCGTTTCTGAGCTTCTCATTATTTTATTGATTATTCGGTGTTCTTGTTCAGTGGTTGAATGGCTTACAGTATCTTTTATTCTTTTGAATGCCTTTAAAAGTAAAGTCGAAAAGAATAATCAGGGCATAAATGACATTACCTCTCTGAAACTCAAGAGACTTCAGGTTTGTTTTGATTTTAAATAAATAAAATTAGTGCAAAGAGGGAAAAATTTTATTTATACAAAAGTACATTTATCACTTTTATATTAAACTTGAATAGGGTTATTGCGTATGTAGACACAAAATGCAGTAATGAATAGGCAAACCTTTGTTGATGCATAGGCAATATTTGTTATATTTAGTTGATTGTTTCAACAGGCTCCCTGTACGAATGCTTAGTTTCAGAGACTTCATTTAACTTAGTATTTACGGAAGTTCTGAACTATTAAAGAACCACCAAATAGAATTGGTTCTCTAGATGAAGGTGCTGTGGCTTAGAACGGAAGACTACAAAAACATTGTAAATGTTACCACTCACCAAGTTACATAAATTTCGATTGAAAGTTCGATTGAAGTTGGAAGATGCTTATAACTGCACTAATTCAGCCAATCATAGGCAAAATTCAGTGGTATTCTGCCTCAAGGCTTACAAAGCCTATTTGATGACAAGATAATTCTGGGCATTCGAAACCGCATAAATTATGATGTCATGAGAAGCTGCATTAATACATGCGTATTGTCACACGTTTCCCGCAAACTATCGATGCGATAGCACTTTAGTTTTAATTTTGAAATAAAAAATATTAACATCAAGCGCCTTTAGCCACTTGTGGTTGCGGATAAATCAAATATAAAACGAAGTTGTGCAAAGTTATTTTTCTAGATAATCTCCTGATTTAGGAACAAATAGTTACTGATTTTGATCTTGTTATTGTAAAGGTGGTTTTAATGCGAGTTACTCGCGTATAAGAGAAACATTTTTCGTCAATTCCTTATGTCCTAAATGCTTTTTTAGTGTCCAAAGCAAAAAAGATAATTGTAGAGCGGTATATAATTTTTAAGTGTATAAAAGATGCTTTAGTGCAATTTAGAACAAATTCTCAACTTTTGTCAAATTTGTGCAGCGATATGGGTCTGGACGTTATCGTTAAGTAGGATAACGTCTCAAATTTCCTGGGCATTGCCGTGTCTTACTACGACTTCAGAAGTAATTTTAACAACCGTTAATTTGCAGTCATCCTCGACAAGCCGGCATACAGCGGACGACATAGATGATCTTCATTTTTAAATTCTCCTCATCCTCCCAAAAAATTATTTACCTCGTTTACACTTTTTAAGGTTGTTTTCATAAAATTGTGCTTTACGTATTTTTAAGAGTTTGGACATTTTGAATTGGTAACAATTTGTTATACAACTGACTGGAAAAACGGTAGAATATGTTACTCTATGGAAGGATCTCCTTCAGGCACTTCTGCCCACAGTCTTTGGAAGCCGCAGCCCTCTTTATTCACCTTAAGGCACGTAAAAAGGAAATCTGTTTTATATATGATTCGCCCACGTGATTTCGTGCAGTTTTCAAAATAATTAGACATATGATACACTTATTGCACAGCAGAGTCGAAAAAACTAAATGAAATCATTTAATGCAATGATAAACTACGAGAATATTGAAATTTTTTACATTTCTAATCAATAGAACTCAGTCATGGTTTGCATTATTTTTTTTTATAGCGCAAAGGTATTTTTAATTCCTCTTTATGAAAGAGGACTACAAGTATCCAAAACAATAAATTTACCAATGTGGGGATGATAATCCAAAATTGTCATACATTTCTTGATGAACTATTTAGAAGCTGAATGTTGTAGATTGTAGCATCTATTGCGGTTAGTAAGATTTCTTTCGCTGTTGTGCTACATTCGTTGATTTTTAAAGAAAATTAACTCAGATTTACAATCTACGCATTTTTCATTAATAGCGAAATCTACAGTTTTACTTTTGAAATGGATTCTGACAGGTCGAAAACGTCTAGTGGGGACTGTCGCATATTTTATCCCCCAATCACTTATTTTTTAGCTGCACGCCACCCACATAGCTTTGCAAATGCTTATTGAATATGCAAGTACACTCTGCTAAATTGTGTGCTTGTCAATCCCCTCATTTGAAAATCAACCCTAAAATCATTAGCTGTCAATTTGCATTTAAAGCACTATTTTGGCAGTGTAGTACAGCAACTGATCCAAACCGAACTTTTATTGCGGTTGCACATTTTCTGCCACTAAAAACACCAGGATAAATAGCTGCAATAAATAAATAATACATTTTGCGTTTTACAACTAAAACCGTAGAAGTCAGTGTTGAGCTTTGTTAGTTTTAATTCGGCATTATTTATGAGTACATTTATATAAAATTAATATAAATCATTGTCACTAATTTCTTCATATAACCTATTTGTTATTGCTGATAAAGAATCTTTTTATCGACCCAGCAATTTGGAATCTATACTTAATAAGTGGCTCATCAATTTTAAGAGCCATTAATTTTATTTTTGCAGTAACTAATATATGACCAACATGCAATATTTAATCGAACACCTATATTTGGAGTATCCAGAAGCATTTTGAGAATCGTCACCTCACGTATACACTTAACCATGTGGGTAAACCTACTGCAGCCAGTCGGGCGTAGTGAGTGTGAGAGGTATGGCGACAGTGTAGCAGATGGAGGAAGCCCAATTATTTACCAACATTTAGTCTGATTTCTGAAACATTTAGAAATGTGCATTTTAATTAATCAAGGGAATAACCTTCCAAATTGCTTTTTTTTTAACTTTTGAATACATCAACATAATTTATAGTATAATGACTGTTGGACTACTAGAATTCCTAGTGTAAGATTATCATATAGATGTTGATACTCAAACACATGCCATTTCAGCAATAATAAACATTGCTGAACCTATAAGAATAGGAATGGTTAGACGACCAGCAACTCCCCTTGCTAGTCAAAATAATTATTCATTCCAAATAATATGAGTCCTAGAAGTAACACCTTAAAAAAGTAGAAGAAAAATTAGATGTCTTTTTTTTCTAAAGGATTTTTTGCGGTGGGCTAGATGATATTAAAATTTGTATAGAATTTGTTCGATAATTTAATATACATTTTTTACGTAAGTGTTACGTGAGTAGTATTATAAGTAGACCTTTATGTAAAGACGTTTTTGGAAATGTCTTGGTATTTTTAGAACTTCAGTCCAACATGGTCCCACAGCAGAGATTCTTCAAGATTGCCAATCCGTCGGATGCTACATTTCATATTGCAAAAAGCTTATTGCTTCATTCGTTCTATTGCAAGCATAAATATTGCAAATGTTTTGTAAAATGGACGTTTAAAACGCGTACGTACTGAATATTGTTGTAAAAGCTAAAAGTAATTACTCTACAAAAATAATTAAACCAACAAAATTAGCACAATAGTCCACTTAAAGGCCTTACTAATTATACAACTTATATCAACATCTGTCCAAAAAATTGAAATAAAATTTAAGTAACTCTCATGTAATGTCATGTTCTAGAGTTCATAACGGGGAAATATTATTTCTATTCTTCATCTTGTCATTTATTTACAGTCAATAGTTTAATACAAAGCTTTTTCGGATTATGATACTTCCTGTAGGTCATACACTGGATGGACAATATTTTTTTGCACCTATGCCTGAGTTATTACATTATCCATACAAACCTGACGCGTTTATTATCATTTTTACTCTGCATTTGAAAATACATAAAACAGAACATTAATTTTTCTTGAAGTAATGACTTCTACAGTAATGAAAGGTAAATATAAAATAGCACGAAACTTAATTTGTAATGTCGGTGACCATGTCCATAATTTTTCTTTAAATAGTGCTGCTCAAAATTCTATAGCCTTTACTTTTGAATGATTTAGGAACTTCACTAATCAGAAATAATTTCTTCACTTTATGTATAACCATTTGTCATCTTTATTAAACTTTTCACAAATCTGTTTTGTAGAGTTTTGAACCAAAAATCATAGTTTTTTTACTTTCCTTATCCTATAATAAGGAAAGTAATGTAATCGGCGGAAATTTGACCTACCCAGTTTTTCACATTTCTGGACGAATTATAGCCTCAGGACACCAAAAGTTGGTTTGGGCCATTGGTTCGTGTGTGTGTATGTGTCTGTCGGTCTGTCAGTAAACAGGATATCTCGAGAACCGTAAGAGTTAGAGACTTGAAATTTGGTATGCAAGTTACTTGTAGGTAGGGGAAAACTTTTGGTAAAAACTTTTGGTCGCAAGGTCGCAAAATCGGTCGCAAAGCGGTCGCGAGTCTAAACGGTTGAAAAATGATTTGTTATTAGAGATAAACATGAATTTACAGTAAAATTTAGTAAAATAGGAACTTGAAAAAAAATTGAAGCCCAGGATTTTTGTCAGAATTATCCAAATAATAGAATATGGAAAGTCGTGTGATGTTCACACCAGATTTTTAAGTAAAGGGCTGTACTTATTAATAGTTAGGGAATGAAAGGAATAACAATGGGGTGAGTAAATTTGAAATTTAGAAAGTATAATATAAAGACATTTATTACAGTTAGGGTCAGACAATTTGCAATTAATGAAGAAACAAAGGAATCAGTTTCAGAAAACTAACTCTTCAATTTCAAAGTTTTTGGAATTTTTGGGGATCATTAAGAAGTTTACTCCAACTGGCTACTTCTCAAACTAGAATTTACAAATCGCTAAGCTCGACCAGATATATTTTGATAGTCCATGAAAACATTATTATCATTTAGCATACAAACAAAACTTATCATGATGAAGATTGTCTCCTGCAAACTCCATCAGTGAACTGTACACATTCTCCGTACTTGGTAAATACAGAATTATTTTATTCAGTTTATTTAGCATTGACGCGACCATGGTAACAATGGAAACCTTGTAAACGGTTCAACAATACGGCGAGTCCTCCCATAAAGAGAAAAGTTCATGATTGGCAGTCACGGTAGACAATTTTTTAGCAAGGGTATTAGCGTTAGACCATATTATTTATAATAAATTAAAGTTCTGAATAACATTGTGCGAAATGAATACTCATGTGTTGATTCTTAAGGAGTTAAGGGTTAGAGTGTATCTAGCAATATCTATACTTATTACCTGTTCAATGTATTGAAAGATGTGTTAAGTAGGGTAAAGTTTCGAAACGATGTTGTCATTGGTAGTGCATGAGCGACAGTCTGAAAGAATTCTATTTATGCTATGTCTACGTACACAAGAATTATACTACAAAGGGTTATGCTGAACACAAGCAAAGCAATTATTTTCTATAAACTCTGAGCTAGCTGAAATCTTATTTTTGATTTAAAACACATTGTTACGAATACTATTTTTTGTACCACGATTTTGTTTGCTTCCAGCATCATAAACAATGTGAAGGCCATAAATGTTAATTAACAGTAGTTATATAAAATAGTAGAACAAGATCAATTTACAAATATTTATACGATAACAGTTATTAAACTTTTCTTATTCCTAAGGCCTGATTACTCATCAACGACCACTGACACGTCCAAAAACTAACTTATAGAATCTGCTTTAAAAACAAAGATACATTTTTACAAAACTAGAGGGGTGGACATGGCAATTTTTAGTTTTTTTTAGTAGACATCAATAAATTATCTAACAGTGTGTGAGTTTACTTTGGCGTAGTTCAAATAGAACTGAAAACACGAAAAATGGAGGAAATATAAAAAATAAGAATAACAATGAAAGTGTAAGTAAATTGGTTATGTACTAAAATATAGAGGTTAATTAGATTTTATAGTAAAATTAAAAACTGCATGCTCTATACATAACTGATATGGGATAACAAAATGCCCTGCGCAGACACATTGCATTAATAGTTTAATTGTTTGGTAAGACTGATAGCAAAAGTTTATTTAAAAAATTAATTTGTAAATTGACTTTGGCGCTAGTAAGAATAAGTAGCATAAGAAATTAAATGCAGAGGGTAAAGTGAAAGTGAAAGCACTGGGTGGTAATAATTTTTGAATTGGAAAAAGAGTTTCAAATTAAACACAAGTTGTTTTGACAAATACGACGTAAAAATGAGAAATTATCTAAAAGACATAAAAAGAGAGGCTAAAGGACAAGAGGAAGACAGAAATTGTTTAACAAATAAAGAATGAAATATAGAAAAAATGAGTGTTTAAAAAAATAGAATCAAGAAATGAAAAGTGAGAATAATAAAATGCAAGAGGAATTGCAGAGCATAAGTAATGGTACGGACATATTAGAAAAACAGAGTAAGAAGAACAATACAGTTATAAGGTAACTAAATTTATCTTTAAAGGAACCACCAGAATTAAAAGCAACAATAAACATTTTTACTGAGGAGCATCCAAAAACTAAGGTGGAATTAAAATGGAAAGAGCATTAACAACATATACATAATATTAATTAACATTAAAAAATCTCCTGATATACATAAAACTGAGAAATAACATAATTAATCTATAGGAGAACGTGAGGAATTAAACAATGTCTTAAAAGAGAGAAACCTAAATAAAACAAAAATAATGGTAGCAGGGCATAACAATATAAATATATCAATAAAACTAGATTATGGCGAGTCATATCAAGTAGTTCTTAAGCAATAAAATTGCACTAAAATAGCACCATAGTAGCAAAATTATTATATATAAATTAAAAATGTACCAAAGACTTATTATAAACTAAACAATTTTTCTTGGGGAAAAAAGAAATAACAAAGAAAAAATCTAAACTTCTTTTATAGGAATGAATTTAAGAGTCGTTAAAGGGAAACCAAAATTAATTAGTAAAAGAGGAATTAAAAATGAGACGGATATAAAAAGGCAATATACAAAATGATTGGGTACCTAATAATAATCGAGGATATAAGAGCGTAAGAAGGGGGAAATTAAAATTTGGGATGACGTAGTAATAGAAAGTCTAAGGGAAAAAGGATTAACATGAAATAAAAGAAGGAAAATGGCAGCAAATTAGAGAGAATTGATAAAATTTATCTATAAACAGATTGGTAGCCTTAACATTTTAGAATACATTTAAGGTTATACATAAAACGAGATTTGAATCGATTTTCTTTTAACCTTGACCTTTCAAAGATGAAGGCTTCTATTAAAATGCCTTACAGCTAGTCGGTTATGCTCTTCTAGACATTATCCAAAGTACCAAAATGGCAACCTTTCAAATGGTTGTTCATCAGGGAGAATAAAAAGAAGTCACAGAGATTGGGCTAGAAATAACAGAAATGTCTTTTTCCCAAAAACTGTCGTGATATATGCGACGTTACGTATTGCAGCTTCAAGATGTCATTCTCTTCTTGAGATTTTTAAGAAGTTACCGATAAAAGGTTTGATTGACAATATAACCTGTCCTCATCATTTCTTGTAGATGATCCCTTAAGTGTCATTCTTACTTTTTTTTGAAAAATAGGGAGAATTTGTAATATTTATTGAAGTTTATGCTAAAATCTTCCAGTTCTACCATCTCTGATCACAAGATTGAAAATTTCTGGCTCTCTCTTAAGATGGTATATAATTTAATTTACTACTGATTGTCCTCAACGTCAATCAATAGTCTGACAACACAAGAAGTGTTTGTCTTCCAAACGCAGCTTTATTTCAGACACTGTCAAAGGTCAGGTAGCAAGTGTCTATGGCACCATAATCACAGTTACTTTCTATTGGATTAATTTTTGTTTATAAAATGACTTGGACTTGTGAGAAGTAAAAATCTTTAAATTTAGAAGATAGTTTTCCAGTTTAACGAGTATGAAAAATTATTTTTGGGTTCGATTTTTAAAGTATTAATAAAGACTCGCTCCCAAAAAAGCATGCCAATTAAGCCGCGAAACGCGATTTTGATGCGTGGAACGCCGCGCAGCAGTGCGCTGTTAAACTCCGGCGGAAGGCAAACACTTTAATCTTTATTGTTTGCCGAGTGGCATGCCGCGGAGTTTTGTTATTATTAAAACAGCCCTCATCCATCCGCGCACAAAAAATAAACCGAAAACCGCGAACGTTAAGCGGCAGCCCCGGGCTGTATGTGCATGCATGTTATTTGCAGCGTGTACTTGCTGCCATTGACTGGGCTCCCATTCATCCGGATTGGCCGTTTTTAATCGCGCTTGTATTTTCGAACGGTATAAACATGTCAGCCGTAACACAAAGCAGTCCGCTCGGTGAAAAGGCAATATTTACCCGCAAATAGAACTACATCATGACACCGCGTGTATTTTATTTTCGAATGGCCGCAAAGCGCGGCATTAGTTAATCGCCCGGCTCGGCGCCGGCGATAAGCCGCCGAGGCTCCGGCTCCACAGCAGGCGACGAGGCTTGTTTGGGGGTGCACTTACGATTTGTTTGGTGTAGTCTATGAAACTTGCGCGAGCTATGATAAAGCGCTATGTAGTAAGCTGCTGCTTTGCAATTTCAACTTTTTAGTGCAGATTTCCCCATCCTTATTCAGTTCCATCACTGTAAGACCATTGCAGATTGATCGTAGGCTTTGATGCGACTTCCCAGGTAATTTATTTGCACCTTTTAAATAGTATTTACAGTTTTTTAAAGTACAGTAAATTGAAAAAACTTTTGGTGAGAACCATTTGATCAATGTCTGTGGTGGCATTGCAACCTCTCATTTTCTCTTCAGTACCTTTTCAGCATTCTTGTTTCTTGTATCAGTCTGTACAAGTTTTTTACTGGATATTTGCTGTATTCTTCTGGATCTATTATTGGTTTTTCAAAAATAACTTGCACAAGCTATGGATGGCTGTCTTAGGGTCCTTGTTACATTGTCTGCAACTCAAGTCTCCATTGTACGATTCTATTTTGTTGAGGTGTCCTCTAAGAAAACAATGCCATATGATGAGATGGTAGTTCCAGTATTTTTATGCTGTTTTCTGGTCCAATCAAAAAATTGGGTTTTGTATTGTGCCTTTAGACACTTCAAAGTCAATTTAGGGCCTATATATTAGAGTTGGTGATCCTTCTTGTGCTAACTAATCAGTTTTCTCGTTGCCTGAAATTCCGCAGTACCCTGGTACTTACAACAGAGTTAATTTGTTGTGGTCCACTAAAGCTCTGCAATCATTTCTCCGAATCTGTTCCTGTTGCTTATTTAGTTTATACATTTATTTCAATTCATAATATTATTTTTTTTAAATTTTGGTGTCATAAGCTCTGTTCTCCCATCCAGTATGCCTTCCTCGATATGTCTCACTTTTGTATAATTGCACAGTCTGTTAAGAGAACCTCCTGCCTCTTCCATGATTTCAAAATGAAGAGTAGTGAGGCCTGGCAGTATCCCCATTGCCGCTGTTGATATTGTTTTATAGCGCATATTATTCCCAGTCGAGCAAACCTTCGTATTTTATTTAGTACGATTATAGTGGCTCTTTGCATCATTTTGAGCAACCATACCAAAACTGCATAAAATATCATGGGTTTGACCACTGCGGTGTATACCCAGTAAACCACTTTTTTTTACACCCCCGTGTATTCTACGAGCTTATCTAGCTAACACTAGTGTTACCTCCGCTTTATCTCCATTGCTCTGTTGGTATTGTTCTACAACGTCTATTATTCCCAGCCAAGCAAGTCTTTGTATCTCATTTAGTACGGTTATAGTGTCTCTGCATCATTTTGGTCAACCATACCAAAGCTGCACAAAATATCATGAGTTTGACCACCACAGTGTGTATTTAACATATCACTTTTGGTTTTAGACCTCTATGTTTTTCCATAAGCTTATCTATTTAATACTAGTGTTACCTCCGATTTTCCTTTGATTTTTTAAAAGTGTTAAGTGAATTTTGAGTCTAAAATAACTCCAAGATACTTTATCTCACCTGTTTTTGGTTATTAAATTTATTTCTACATTTTGGAGCTTGAGAATTCCCAGTCCCCTAGGTTTCTCCTTTTATGAATGCTACTATGGTAAATTTAGTTTTAGTTTCTCTGCATATGTTTAATTTGTAACTAGATTTAGGTCCCTTTGCATACTCTCTCTAAGTGTATTGATAGTGTAACTAAGTCATCTGCATATCCCGGAGCTCTACATATGTTTTCTTTAAATATATTTAAGAGTTCATCTACTACAAGGTTCCACAGTAGAGAAGGCAACCCCAAACATTATTGTTTCGTCCATCAAGAATACATATAGTAATATTTATTTAAGCATACAGTCTGTTCACCTGCAGCTTCTTTTACCGAGTCCTTTATTCCTCAACACTGTAATGACTTAATTTAAAGATATATTATCATACACACGGTCTCACTATTCAAGAAGGTAGCTAAAAGTACCCCTCGTTCTCAACAGCATTTTCCACATTCTGATAACAATTAGATGTAATGCTATGTCTGTAGACATTCCTGCTTTATGTATGCTGTAGCTGTAAACTTTATCATATGTGGGCTTTTCTGTTAATGAATTTACCCAGATTATCTTGGATTGTGAAATTCAATTTTCTTAAATTGTATTTAAAAATGTTTATTATGAAAAGCAAAAAATGTGAGCAACTACTACATTGCTAATGGATTTTTTGCAGCAATTTGCCGTTTTAAAAGACGTTACTGTTTGAGATGTGTTAGTATAGCCAAATCATTTATTAATACCAACATTATGGTGTATCTTAAAAAAACTTTTTCTTGTTCTGGAATGTAAAATATTGTCATCTTTGAATTCAAATAGGGACGAATATATTTTGCTATTTTTTATTTGCAGGAAGCTTTTGGTCACTTTATGTCAAAATTTAAAATTTATTTTCTGCTAATCGTAGTTCATAACGGGTTTTCCGATAAGAAGACACGTTGCAAAAATTACCATTATGTTAATCTCCCTCCTGACCTTTTAAATTTGCCGAATCGTGGAAAGATTGGAACTTGAATTGGCCCTACGTAATGGAAAAGTGCCTGTAAGACGAAGACATGCAAGAAGTGCAGGGAACAGAGCTGCCGTGTGAAGCGGTGTTTATAAATACTCAAATTTGTCCATTCTGTCAAGTGCTCAGTTATTGCGACTTTCGAAAATCAGAACTAAGCGAGTTTTTGGGCCAGACTAGAGTTTATATTCTTATAAGATCGTCTTAGTCTGTTGATCACTGAATGTGTCGTGCATTCTCCATTTGAATGTTAGAGTAACTGAAAATTGATCACAATTTCTTAATAAAGCCCATTTTGGTTATTCGTTTTTGGGATAGACCCAAGCCAAAAGAACTAATTGTTTAGAACAGTTTGTAGTGCGGATATTATATTTGATTTTTTTTAATGATGAAGAAATGGCAAACACTGTCGGTCGTTAATAACTATTTGTTTGTGGCCTCACGTGAATAATATAAACTTAAATGAGGTGTAGTTTCAATAGGGCAGTGCCATGAGTTACACTCTGGCGATACCATTAACTTATAGAAGACAAAGTTTGTCGAATGAATTGCGAAACGGGCAATGCTTCAAATTTCTAGAAATTTAACGCCACTGGACTATTTTTATTATAAAATAAAATTGAATAGAATAAAATTGGCATGTTGCACCAAGTCATAAAAAATTTAGTTTCTCGGGTATATCAGTGCCAATGCAGCCACAGGGGACATTTGTTTGATATGTTTTAAAAAAATAGTCATATCAGAGGTATTTTAAATTAAAGCAAGGATTTCAGTTGCATCTTAAGCCTTTTCTGTTTTATCCCATTTTAACGTTTTGCCACTTTTATTGGAAGACTCTTTGCAGGGTACTTTATAACGTTAATTACTCCCATGGAAATTTTATACTCGCTTTTGGACCCTTTTCCTCAATCCAGCTATTTAAGAAACGATATAACACATTAAGAATATGCAGCACGGTGTGTGTTTTTTTGCTTTAATATGGCGCAAATATTATCAAATTTTAATGTTGTCAAAAGAAAGTTGAAAGATATAAAACTGGTCACATCAGAAAGCATCTTTACATCACTACCATCGGAGAACTAAAATATTTTTATATTCTTCGAATTTATTTGTAAAAACCAATGTAGCAAGAAGGATAATTCTTCTTGATTTTGATTTTTGACTGCATCGCTGCATTATGTGATGTCATAAGAATAACGTAGTAATAAGAGGCTATACTTGAATTAACTGACATTTGAATATTTCTCCACGTGGTTTCATGCTTTGTAAATGAACGAAAATGCCTTTTTTTACGAAATAAGGTTTCCTTTACCATAAAAAATTTTGTGCAAGCAGATAAAAAACATCTCTGTGTTCAAAGAGTTCTGTTACAATATAATAGAAGCTGCGATATGTACCCATCGCTATTATCACTTATATGAATATATAATGGACTAGTAAGAGTTCCTGCCCGTAAGGTGTGTAAGGATCATAGTAAACCCCTCTGTAAGTTCTAGAGCTACATGACACCTTTTTATAATTCCGAAAAGTATACGACACAATAGTCAGAGAAGAGTCTTTTTAAAGCTTAGACACTCATAAGAGTAGTGAAATGTGTTTAGAAGATACTAGAGCTGAAGTGAGAATACAGGAACAACTAATAGATAATTTTGTAATTAATACTGGTTTAAGATAGAGATGCCCTATCAACCACAATGTTTAACTTTATGTTAAAAGGGTTATGCAAAAAAACTGAACTTTCCAGGAATTTTTGTAGACGGGCAAGGCTTTATCGTGTTCCAGATATTGGAGATTGAGAAACACCGATCTGGATTAGAGAAGTACATTCCTGTTACTTGAAAAATCATTTGTAGTATTATCATATTTTGACAAAATACTATAACTTGTCCTTTGATGTCTTTGTCTTTATGGTAGTGGTAAAAACAAAATTTTTTATAGAGGCTTTAGTTACATTACATCATAATAAAATATTATCTGATGGTTTTTATTTTATCTAATTTGTAGATTATCGTTGACTTTAAGCCTAAACATTTTTTCTTTAAAGATATGGACGGAACAACATTAACACAGTCAAATTTAGTTTTACCTCGGCATACTTGTTTGTGTTGTATTAGATTTATTTTGAGCTTTTTATTTTTCCAACAGTTTGTTAGTAAAAGAAATTGCAGAACTTTTTTTATTCGTGCTGTAAATACACCTGATCTGTTGTTATAAGACTTGTAGATTTAACACACATTCTCCTTCTTTAACCAAAATAATTTAGGATATGTTTAGGTAAAGGGTTAACCAACTTTTACCGGACATAAATTTCACTTCCTGGTCCCTTCATCCTAAGAACACAGGTACTTTATATCACCGTACTATCATAAAGTCAAATACAATGATCAATTTGTTAATATAATGCAAGCAATGAAAATAAAGTTGCCGTAAAGAAAAGCGTAAGCTTCCGATAGGAAGTTGGACAAATTGGAAGTATCTCATAGACCTGAATGCTTCTTTTATTTGACTTTCTCTTTGTAAAATTTGGATATTCATAATTTCAGCACCGTTGAAGAAAGTATTACTTTCTTGAGACTATCACAAAAAAGCTGTATCCATATTTAAAGTGTTAAACCACTCCTTGATTTATAGACTACAATATATAATGCTACGAGATACCAGTTCTTTGTCCACTAGGTGCATTTTCGGTTATATGAATCCACAAAGACCTTGCCATTTTCAAGTAAAATTAGTTTAATAGAATTGTTTTTCAGTGAAATCACTGAAATCACAAAGTCATATTTTGTAAAGGCATTGGACAGGGAAGTTGAAAGGTTCTTTAAAAGATCTAAGCAGTTTAGATTTTCCAATTATAAAGGCTTAAGTCTGCAATCGCTAATATTATTAAAACCCTTGTTTATTCTAAAACAGTTACCTACCATTTTTCATCGTTTTCTGAAAAAATTGTGTTTGGTGGACAGTACCATAAAAGGCGAGTCTACCGACATAAATTTGATACCAAAGATCTAAACCTTATCTTTAATTCTTTTGAAATGCCCGGTTGTCACATATAGTGCCAAGATGAAATTGCTTAAGTAAGTCTTAACTTACGGTCAACGTTTGGTAAATTCATATCAGTTTTAAATTATTTGGCTTTTTCAGCTGTGGTCTTTCCAGCTATAAACTTGTTTTCGAAATTTGATATATAACACCATCTAGTTGATCTAATTTTGGTTTTTTTATAGTTTGACAATTATTAACATTTTTAATGACTTAGACTCGATCACAAACTTGTTTTATATCACAAATTGTAAATGATACTATTTTAAATTTATTCATATATTCACTTCATTTTCAATATGTCAGTAATGTTTAGTTTTCTGTATAAAGTAGAGCTCAGGTGTTTCCTGATTTGAAAATTAACACGTTTTAGAACTATCACTCCCTGTTTTTACTGGGCTACTTAAAACCTAATAAGCACAAAATACGCCTATTATTAAATTTTCCATTAACTAAAATAAAATAAGAGACTTAAATGGTGACGAGTGGCGAATTCTTAGAATAATGGATCAAAATTATTTGTAGAAACATGACTGTTTGACTCTTGGCATTGACCTCTCGAATGTAGCAAAATAGCTCTCTAGGTTGCCTTAGACTATCAAGAGACCCAAACAAATCCAAATTGTCAAAAGTTTACGCCACTACACTGTTTTATCATTATTAATCTTTTGTTAAGAATAACTAGATATACATTTTATTTGAGGTTTTTTCCTTTAATATCTGGACACTTTTGTAATACTCCATTAGCTTTCGTAAAGCTGCTGATAACTACTTCTTGGAATCAATTGTGAGCAGTAGTCTGAAGTATGTTTTTGTAAGCGGAGGGGGGTAACTTTTAACAGCCATATTGTCTCTTTCATCCACGTTGTATAGCTATGGCAACTGTTGCTATAATATTGCACCTTTTCTTTTCTTCTGTTTCTGCTAAAGTATCAAGCATTTCTCGGGGTATAAAATGTAATTTGCGGTTTGGCAATATTATGCTGAATAGTCTGTAACTAGCTGCTCTTGTCTACCTTTGCACAACATTTGCCGTCTTTGAAATTTGTTTTGTAGCCCCGTGCTGAGTTTCTACTAAGTGTCTACTGAGTGCTACTAATTTCCTATAAATATCCGAAGCAGTTACTCTCTTCGTTAAAACAAATCATACCATTTATTGTTGCTCACAATTGTTTGCTTTTATAATTTTCTATTTTGCCCACAATTGTGGTCGTGACACTGCGCAAACGATTCTTTATTTTTTTCTATTTAGCGCTATCACGTGGCACTACAGTCTTCACTCATGCACATGACATACAGTTTTATCTGATACGGAAATGACGTTTCAAAGAGCAGCGTCAATCATTTTCGAATGTTCTAAATACATTTGATTTAAGAAATTAAGTCCGTTGACTATCATATGCGTTATGAATTTTCTTTAAAAATAACCTTCCGTCAGGAAGATCACTTTTGAAAGTTTTGAGATTCTTAATAAGCAAAAGCAATATTAGGGAGATGTTACTGTTATGTGTGATGTTTTTCTGGTAGTTGCATAACCCCCGTTTTATTTAAAATGATGTTATCGATGAGTGATATTGATCTCTCTGAGAAGTAGCTTTAAAAATACACGAAAACTAGGGCTCTATTAAAACCAAAGTTCAATAACAATATTATTTCAAATCGTTAAAACTATCTCTTTGTTTATTTGAACTTTATTCGCAATCAAAATATATTACATTCTACGAGCTAATATTTGGTACGTACAGCAGTGCTCTTCTAAATTTATTTAATCAGTTTTTTGGTCTTTTCTTCTGAAGTCGCTTGGTTTGTAGATTTGTTATCAGTGATTCCATGTTTTTATTTGAGTGAGTTTCCAGGACGTTGTGATGTTTAATAGCATACCGTTTGATAATGACATCTTTTACGTATGGGATATTAATGTCAACGTGTAGTGTATAATTTGTCCAGATTACTGTTGTACAACAAGATTTTATTTTGTAGCAGAAAGGAAAAATTTTTTCCAATAAGTCAGTACAGCTCCTTTAGTTTGATGTCCACTTGTTTGCGCTTTTTGGTGATATGAGTTTTCCAGGTTAGACCGCTTGTCAAGATGAAATCCCAGATAATTCACTTCGTTTGACTGTGGATTGGGAGTAAATGTGACATGTAGTGATTTGTTTTTATTGGCCTTAATGTTCCACTTGCGTAACCAACGCTAAGTTTGATTTAGGTAAACTTGAAACATTTACAATGCTGTATTGGGATCATTGTTGCAAAAAATAATAGTTCTATCGTCGGCGAATGTGCTTATCATGGTATGGTTGGATATTGGTAGCTCAGCAGTATAGAGTAAGTACAAATCGGGCCAAGGACAGCACCTTGGGACACACCGACGTTTCTGGTATACATAATTACAAATCTGAGTTTGAAAGCTTCTATTATTAAGATACGAAAGGAATAACAGATAGAATTCTTTATTTTGTATAGTAGTCTTCTATGCCAAACTGTCGAATGTTGCCCAACATTTAACACCACAGTAGACCAGAATTGTTTGTTTTGAAGTATAGTTTTTATGGTATTTGTTATTCCATGGCATTGCTGGATTGTAGAACGGTTATGTTGGAAACCGAACTGAGGGTTGGGTAACCATTCATCTTGCATCGAGTTATTATTTATTTGTCTAAGTAATTTTTCGAACAGCTCTGATATGACTGAAAGGAGACTAATAGGTCTATATCACTGGATGTCATTAGGGTTTTTCAGGTTTGGGAATTAGAACACACTCAGAATTCCATTAAACAAGATTCTTAAGAATCTTTCATTTCTTTAATAGTGATTTCATTAATTTGTAATGTCATCTGAAAAAGCGTTTGTAGTTTGTTTTCTATTTCTTCGTCTACTTCCTCAGAGTTTAGCTTAAAAACTTCCGCCAAATGGCGTGCGAATGTGCGAATAATCAGTTTTCTCCTTGTTAGACCTTATCAAATTACTTTCTTAGTCCCGTAGTGGTGGTATATGTGTTTTCGGTCGTTTCGTGCCCTTTGTGGCTTTCTAGATCGACTGGTAGACCATGTTTGTAGGTATTATTAGAACTTGAGACTTGATAACATTAGGAATCTTTTTGTAACAACATGTGTAGCCTCTTGTTTATTCCATCTCAAAGCAAACTAATAAGAAACAAACTAATTCATGTGCCACAATTGTTAAAAATCGAGTCTATTTTTTACTGAAACCTAAATAAAGAAAAAGCATTTCATTAAAAACAGAATGCTATCAACTTTAATATTATCTGGTGCTCCTATTTTTAGAGCTTTAATTAAAAAGACTATCATGAATTTTTAAAAAAGAGAAGTAAACAACGTGCAGTGAGTGCTGCCCATCGGAACGTTTTATCGTGTGCGTAGATTGCAGCGCAGATTCGAACTAATGCGGCAAAAATTCCAATTTAAGCGCTGCAGCGACAAGCAAAAAGGCAACCGTCAGCTGCATTTTCATCATTCGTCAGACGTAACATAATATAAAACTCATCTGGACGCTGGCGGTTGATTATTTTCATCTACAGCTGACAGCGTTAGTGTCGATGTGATAAATGCGAATGGAAACGCTGAATTCCCCCGACAAGTGGCCAGAAAAAGCGCAATTCCGCGGATTCAACTAATCAGCCTGCCGCTCATTTAAACGCAATATTTATTAACGCTGGAAACTCCGCCGTTCGGGTCACTCGAACTAGCAGAGATTAAACGGGGTCAGCGCGAAGCAACCGAGCGCTGTTTTTTGGGGACAAACCCTTGCCTCTACGGCTTCTTTATTGCTGATCCTTCCGCATTATGCGGTGGCCGCTGCAATTTAAAGTAGATGTCTGTTTCAACTTATTGCGCTTCTTCTTCCGCCTGTTATTTAGATCACGTGCCTTATCAACTACACCACTGAATTCATCAGCTACTTAATTCACTTTAAAGGCTGTACCCCGTATCAAACATGCATTTTAAATTTTTGACCAGAAAATTTACTCCACACATCATTTACAGTTTTGTTGTACACATGGGGGCCAATAATCTTAAATAATGTATAGTCATCGAATGGCAACTTAAAAAAGTTCATACAATACTCTTTACACATTATAACACGAAGAAGAGTATCAAAAGTTGCATCAGGTTTACCAAATTATAACTTGTTTTTCAAGTTACGGCAAAATAGTCTCTTCATCGTTGCACACTAATTGAGTTAATTTTCAATAAAATTATAGTTTATTTCAATTAAACATGCAATCAATAGAAATCAACGTAATTTTTAAATGGTAATTATCATCTCAAAAATGAATGCAATTCACTCTTTAATGTTTATGTTATTTCAGTTTCTGCACCCTTTACACATATATTTCAAGTTTTATTAAAGTGCAAAACCATTTTTAAAAGTCCTGTCTAAGGTTCACAAATATATTTTACTTCTTTTTCTTCTTTCTGTACTACCCAGTTATGCCTCACGGCGTTGGAGAACACAATTACACGCGCTGTTCCAAAGGGGTAACCCATCTAAATTCTAACCACGCTGTTTCACTTCCGTGATCGGACGAGAACAGGTGTTTTCAACGTGATATGGTAGTTGAATCATCTGTTTTGAATCATCTTACCTCGTGTGGATGATTAGCTCAATGACAAGGGCCCCGTTACCTCGGGACAACTAGTATCGGGTTACACCTCCGATGCTGGGTCGCAGAGCCTCATTTGTCATCTAGCAAAGGATACTATGTGCAGGTGAAATTGACATTTGGGTGACGAGATGTTGGCGCCACCCCTTACCCTGCAAATATATTTTAACTTTGAAACGTCTTTTCTCAAAAAATGCCATTACTTTTATAAGAAAATACACCCATGATAATGTTGGACAAGTCTAGGAACAAATAAAGGTTCTACTTGTTTAAGAGAAATCCCAATAGGTTCAACCATATCCATGCAGTAACTACATAGCAGAAATCAGTTTGTATAGAGCCAACCACAGTATCTGATCATGCAAATTTGTTGTGGTTAGTTTTCTTTTATACACACGCGGGTGTAGCTACATACAGCACCCATTCGTGGATGAATTTAAATGCACAATTCTCAGCGCGTTACTTCAACCGAATATCCATGTTATTTATTACTTTGGTTTCTATAGTAAGACTACCTGATATTGCGAAGGAAGACTATTGAGTATCTTCATAGTAATCAAGTTAGAAAATATCATAATACCTATTTTACATACTTTAAGCGACTAAAGATGTTTTAGAGTGAGCAGTCTCCGAATTATTAAGCATACATACGTTATTATGACCGTAAGGTCGAACAAATTTTGTATTCAAACTTATTTAAACTGAATACATACTAAAACGAGTGTGTAGATTATCAAGTGATGGTGAAATATCGGCCCGGGGTGGCTTTTGTGCCGTGTTAAAGTATTCGTTCGGTTTAAATAGATATCACGATCTTACAATAGATTTCGTTTCTTCGACGATGATAATATAAATAACGTAAACATATCCATAAATGCTGTATAATTCCCCTCCCCCACACACAAACTATGCTTTAGTTAGAAGCTGTACATTGTAACTGGTCTAACAATAATTGCAAGGTAACATTCCAACCTCATAAGCTACAATCAACCAGTACAAGAACCACAATATTACAATCATTTTCTGCAACTAACAAATTAAAAAGTTTTATAGAAAACTAAAAAATTCAAAAGGAAAAAATAGAAGTAGTGGAAAACAGCCAATACCTAGTGATTATTGGCGTAATTTACTTAAACCTGCCTCTAACCAGTTTCAATGAAGAAAGTAACGGCAGAGAAGGTAATAATTATGATAATGATAATAATGGTAAAACACTAAACACCAAAACATCCCTAATACTTATAAAGGAAGTTAAAAATATAATACTAAAAGGTTGAGGCTTTCATATTTTATCATTATCATCCCTTGTTCGAAATGAAGGCGGGTATTCAGTTATTTTTAATGACTGAGTAGGTCACCCGCTAGGGATCAGAGATCTTCGAGAATAAAGCCCGTCTTCACCACAGCCTATGCCTCAACCGAGTGATAATAAGTAAAATAAGCAAAAACAATTATTAAATAAAGGTTCTGAACTTCGATCAAGTAAAAGTGCAGGTTAAAATCGCGGACAATTACGCAGTAATGATAATGCACCAGTCGATAAAAAGAGAAAAACATAGTTTCAGAGTTGTATTTAAAAATATGAGTTATTGTGCAATAGAATAATGTTGCTACAGTTTAAGACATACGGAATATTAAACACCTTAAAACTAAAACTCTAAATAACTGTTACAAAATCAAACCTATCTATGCTGTTAACATACGGTTGCAATTATCAAATCTTAAAGTTACATTGTGTTTTTTAGTCAAGTTTGGTTATTTACCAAATGAGTGGAGTGACAAAGAAAACCGTATTGCCGTACTAGCACTAGACTATTGTAGAACTAAAAAAATTGTAAGTTTTAAGACCTTGGATTTTCTCTGCATTATCCGTATGTTTGTGTATCAGACTATAAAATTGTTTAATGAGACTAAAAGTGTCAAGGATCGTCCAAGATCTGGAAGACCACGTTCACTTCGGACTGTTTAGGCGGACAAAACTAAGATTAATTGAAATCCTCTTCATAAGCAGAAGATTGTGTCTCGGAAGATGCAAATTTCCAAAACTTAGAAGTCTTGTACTACAATATTAAGTAAAACCTAGAACTAGCTGCTTGCAAAATACACACGAAATATTTGCTGACTGACGTTTTAAAGCGAGCTAGGAGAATAAAAGCAAAGAGATTATGGACTAAGTGCGACCATGATGGCCATGAAATGAAAATCTCTGTTTATGGATGAAAAAGAAATTACAGTGAAAAAATTTCACCCTAAACAAACTAACAGGGTTTAAGCTACGTCGTCCGAAAAAACATTTCAGCTAATGCCAAGGGTTCAGGGAGTCCATCACCCAGCAGTTCTAATGGTATGATAGTGCGACCGATATTCATTTTTGTGAAAAGGAAGTCGAAACATCGGCCGCTGTGTGTCAACAGAATATAATTAGTGTGTAACAGTATTTATGGACATACTATGTATATTTTTTATTAATTTAACAACAGCTAACAACAACAAAAGTGTTTTATATTATCGCAAAACAATATAAAATACGAATCTCCACAGCCAAACAGAAGCACACCTCAATGTGCTAGATGCCAACGTTATGGGTACACTAAAAAATATTATCATAAACCATAATGCGTTAAATGCACAGGGGATCATAAAGAAGAAGAAAAAAGAATGTACAAATATTAAATTGTACTTTGCAATGATAATTATTAAAGTACGAGGGTTGTTCCAAGAATAAAGACATTGCCTATTCTCAGGTTAAAACAGAAAGGCAAGCAATAATATTAATTATGCCCAGATGTGTATTAACAACCAGTAGTATAATATTGACATAACAACATACTACAAACAAGAAGTCGCACACAATTGCCTGCCACAAATCAAATGACTGGCTTAAAAATAAGATAAAAGACCTTGTAAAACAAATGTGTACAATATAACTAGTTTGTTTCTCAAAATAGCATATTGGAAGTAACATATACCATAGCATACAAAAGAAGTTAAAATCTTTATAGTTCATCATAACATTGATATAAGATCATTTCCCCTATTTAGGCTGTCCCAACCACTTAACCTGTCACAAACTATTTAGACGATACTACTCATAAAGGTACTGTACTGTTAATTAGAACAACTACAAAACACCTTAAATTTGATAAATATAAAGAAAAATTCTCACCAGAAACTAATGCAATGATAACGGATGGGAGAGGTCCATTTACAATTTCTGTAGTGCACTGTTATAAAAAGAGAAGTTTGAACAATTCTGCAGTACACTTTTTGAGGATCCATATTAACTGTTTCAAAAGAGAGATAACTTTCTTTGACCAAAGAAGGAAATCTATTAAAACATATATATGGACCTGCGATCATACTTATCGACCCATCAGCAGAAATAAGATTCCTAATCTGAGAGATTGAGACATTATCATGCTTTGACTGGTCTATTTACCTGTTTTAATGACAATAAACCTGGAAATTCCCGGAAAGAAATTTTCTGCTCACTTAAGCAGTAAATACACCTATTGGAATAACTTCCGTGAATTCTAGAATTAAAACTAACCTTGATATTAATAATACGAATTAATATTTTATTCAATTTGTTCAAGACATACTATGGCGGTGAACACCTACAAGAAAACAAATTTTTACGCACCAAGAACTGCCTAATGTGTTCAACCAAAAAATTCTAGAAAAGCGAGTAAATAAAACAGAATTAACCAAACGGATGCTACAACTAAAACTTCTATTAAACAATTAGAAGAACGACGAAATATAACACTGTCTAAGAAACTTAATAGCAATAAAACCCAGAGAAGACAACGCAAAAAATAAATCGACCGTAACTCTGTAAGCACGCTATTTGTTAAATCGACAAACAAAGACAACGTCAAAGTTTTTGCTAACCATTTTAAGAAAGTCGTCCAGATGACAATATTAACATCGAAAATGTAGTTCAACTATTCTTGAGAACCCTTTATCAGTTGAACCCACTGATATAGGAAACATAACTCAAGCCAATTTAAATTCTAAATAGTTTCTAGATGGGATCTCATTACCTGGAAACTTCTCAAAGAAATCTTAAAAAGAAGCTTACAATACTTGATCAAAATCTTAAGAACAGGTTTCTTTCCCCTTACTGCTGAATGCAGCAGAAGTTATTTCAATTTTTAAACCGAGTAAAGTCCTACATACTTATGATCTGTTATTGATAACGTCAAAGGCTTCTGAAAAGCTTAACTAGATATCGGTTAATACCAAATCACTAGTTTGACTTTAAGCCAAAGCACGTAATCATCAAACAAATTCACCAAGTCACTATGCAAAAATTTCTGCACCTTTCTTAGATCTATGTAAAACTTTTGATAAAACTGTTTCTTAGTTACAAAGTGCTGTCTTAAAGATCGTCACATCGTAGTTAAAAATTCAAGGGGAATACACAGCACTTAACCCAATTAAATCAGCAATTTTACAGGGCAGCGTATTTAGATCCTGCGTTGTATTTACTATAGATCTCGGATCTACCCACAACTCAGAATATCATCATCTAGGACGTATGCGATTGATATCACTATACTGATATTAACCAAAATTCTAGCGTCTTATCAGCTCTGAACAAACCTCGATTTAATAAAAAAAACTGTTTACATTACTTACACCAATCGCAAAGGCGACTGTCTTTCAATGTCACTAGCCACTTTAATATAAAGAACATACCTGAATCGTAAATTAGCTTGAAGGAAACATATCTTCAATAAGAGGAAACAGCTAGGATCCAAACTCTTCAAGCATTATAACAATTGTTAATCCTAAATAAACTACTAGTGTACAAAGCAATTGTAGAGTTACGGAGTAGAATTTTGGGGTTCTACATTTACTTTCAATCCAAGGTTCTTTGAATTATAACAAATGCTCTTTGGTACGTGCCAGATAGTTCCGTTACTCACGACCTCCAAATGAAAACTATGAAGGAAGAGATAACCATTTGCAATTAGAAATGTAAAGAGAGGTAAGAGCTCATTCCAAAATATTTGCTGAAAATCTAATGAGACACCCAAGAAGGTGTAGATTCAAGCGATGTATGTTGTTTGACCTGCTTAGCAGGCTATAAATTTGCAAATACTCTATCTTTAAGCATAAATATTTTGTCATTAAAATTATATTGAAAGAGGAGGTTGTCAAAGGACAACTTTCTGAAGGTGATGCTAGATATAATAAATCATTTATTTATTGTACAAAAAGGTGACTAGAAGCAATGTTTTTAAACCTATCGGCTGAAAAGTTACAGTTTTAACTAAATATTAAATGAAAAATACAAAATAGTCTTCAAATTAAAGAAGAATTTGTTATATACGGTAATATTGGTAATATTTGGTATAAGCTGGTCTAAATTAAACTTTAGTTATCTTTTTCTAAATAAAACGCAAAGCTTGGCAGTTATGTATGAAATATGGTGCCTTCCACAACTTCACTATTCTAGCAAAATTTTTAATGAGACTCATAAATGCGACTCTATTATAGCAATTACACTTTTAAAGTTTTCTTACAGATTTGAAATCGTAGCAGGTTTGTTGATATAAACCTTTTCTTTCAAATACCCCCATAGGGAAAAGTCTAATGGTGTTATATCGCAAGACCGTGGTAGCCAACCGATGTCACCCATCCACGAGATAACAAGACGAGGAAGTTTAAAATAAAGTGAGTGTTTAATTGGAAAAAAGTTGTTTAGCGTCTTTCAATAGTCTGTATCATTAACAGTAACAGCATTGTCAACATCATCCTCAAAAATGTACGGACTAATGATTGCTCCAGCTCACCACACATACCAAGCTAGTATATTTTTGTGGTTGTATTGGCTTTCGTGAAAAGCACGTGGATTTTCACTATCCCAAATGCGACAATTTTGAAAATTTACAAAGCCATTTAGATAAATGTACTGTATCACTTAATATGAGTTTGCTGCACACGACTTTGACATATGTTTAGGTGACAAATCTACAAATGAAAATTTCGAAGCTTTCGCAGAACGCAAAACTTAAATCTTAAGGTTCAATTGGATCACCCTCTATATATGTTTTCTTATAACAAATATTTTTAATAATTCTGCAAACTTTTACCAAAAGTATGAGTCTAATTTTCATCTGGTTTAAAAATTTAAAAAATCTTTTTAAAATGTTTTTTCTGACTTGATAAAAACAGTCTTCTGCAACTGATTCGCCAATTTTCGTTCCGCTGACATTGCTTGTTTTCTTGTATTCTCCTAAAATAGTTCGCGAAATTAACTATTTTTTTATGCGGAGCCCGGGCGAACACGCCCTTGGCGTTTAAGGTGTAAAATAATGCAAACCCAACCTATAGAAAAAGAACATAATTTATAGTGCCGCATTTTCTCTCGTGGCTCGAATTTATTTTGGACGCCCTCGGCGGCGTTTTTGTTTTATCCTCATATAAAGTACGAAACTAGAGGTGTTCTTTGTAACTACTTGCGAGGTGAGTTAGCAGAGTTGTTGCACACAACTGGAATGGGCGTAATTAAAATCAAGAGAAGTTAAATTAACCGAGATGATGTTTACATTAGCTTTCTTTTCATTATTTTTTTGGTGTTCAGATTTAAATAAAATAAGAAAGCCGCCAAATTTTGTGACCTGATTTGTGCTGTCTGCTACAGCTACAGCTTATTTAAATGGAAGGAGAGAGGATATTAGTTTTTTGCGGTAGTTAATAATTTTTATCTACAAAGTAATTAAACTCAGAAGTTTGAGGTTCAATTTACTAGCGTAATGGCAATAACATTGAGATGCTTTATATGAAAAAAAAACTAAGCAAATACGAATGTTGTATAAATTCTTCAACTAGTAATGTTTCTTTGTGACTGTTTATTATTACTTTTATATTTTTCGTAGGACGTGTAATTTAAGTTAATTATGAATTTTAAAAAGAGTTGTGATTAGAACGGTTATAGGAAGAGTTTGAAAGTGAAAAATTCTTTGCTTTAAAAACACTGAAAAGATCACCTGTCTGAGGAACATAGACCCTCTTTTCCCATTGTATACCACCCTGGTTTTATTATGTTATCAATAGTTGACCTTCAGTAAATAGTTTAACCATAACATTTTAGGGACTTTATCTTCACTTCCTAGTAAGTGTCTTACGAGTGTCGTTTCAAGTGGACGATAAGCTGATCATGACAGCCTGTCTGTATGCTGTAATTCCTTCACTGATTGTGAAAATGTTAAGATCACGGCACAACCTCATTTGGCACATACCATATTGTTGATCGTAATTCTTTGGCTTTAAATAATCTTAAAATGTAAAGGATAGCCCAAATTAAACGTCGAATTTAAACTTCGCTTCTTTTTCGTTTTGCGGTCGGTAGCTGTGATATTTTGACAGATGTGTCTACGATTAGTAAATAAAGAACAAAAAAACAGCGATCAGTTATTGCTAAAACGTCGTACAAATTGTAAAGGCGGCATGAAAATTTTTAGTTGAAATAGTGAACCAGATCTTGAGTATTGCTATGGGACAAGGTTTTGCAAAGCGATTCTTCAATTGGATTTTAGATTACCGTGAGTCTCAGTTTAACCAAAAAATTATGTTTAACAATGAGTCGCATTTTCAATTCAACGGGTTCGTAAACAAACAAAGTTGTCGCATTTAGAAATCAGGAAGTTTTTACATAATTCATGGAAAGGAAATGTACCCTCAAAAAGTTACTATTTGGAGTTAATTTTAGCGTTACAGCTCTATACTTCTTCCGAGATAATGCTAAAAATGCTGAAACTGAGAATGTTAACACGTTAATCCAGTTTTTTGGCACTAATTAGACAATAAGAACCTGGAAAAATGTAATTTTCGTAGAATGGTGCCATCTGTCAAACAGCTCAATCAACAATGTTTTAGTTACTTAATTTTACAAAATGCAGAAATCGATTGATTAGAAAAATCTTGGAGTTCAAGCAACTTTTGTTATAAAGTTACCTGAAATCCAAGGTTTATATCGGCAATTCATAAAGAGTTGATGATTTCAAGAACGAAATTCGGTGTGTCATCGATGAAATTGATCACAAGGTAAGGCGGTTATTTTCCAGATATAATATTTTATATTTTCCGTAATACCAAATGGGCATAAGAGCAGCTTTGTGGGGTAGATCTTGACTAATTGTGATTGAGGTGCTAAATCATTTTCTAATACCTTAAGCGTTTTGTCCAAGTTAGTCTTTTGGCCTAAACTATTTAAGGCTTTCTGGCCTAGAATTTTGTTGATTATGGTGCAAGACAGAAGGATGGGTGCTTTTTCTTGTAAATAACGTTACATGGACCGATTTTGAACTTAAATTTTGTTAAACCAGAGTGGCAGTATGTAAGATATAAGATTCATCAGAACGCGAAGCTAGTACTACAAAATCATTAACAAATGTAGCAGTGTTTGTATTCCTTGTAATTGTCAAGTCTGCGGCAAATAGAAAATATATATGGACTAATCCAGTAGAAACCGATATTTTAAATACAGAGATAAAAAAATTATTTTTCCACATAATCTCCTGATTTAAGAACAATTTTTTTTCAATAGATAGGTCGTTATTTAATCCCACTATCATGAAATGAGTATGGTTGTAACATCAGTCGATCGCACATAAATGTTTCAATAATAAAATCATCAAACATTTGTCCTCAAAGTGTTTCTTTTAATGAACTTTAAGAAGGCTGCTTCAATGCAGATCCTCAATTCTTTGTCGAGTTTTGACAAGTTAGGGGATGCATGTCTCCGTGAAGTAGAATAAAATCTCAAATAGAAATTTGCACTTTGCCGACCATATGTCAGTTTTGTTTTGTCCAAAAACGACAAAAGTAATTTTAGGCGGTTATTCTTGAAAACGCAATGATTCCTCTATCACGTTGGTCCTTGAACATCTCTGGTAATCTTAAACCGCTTTTTGTCCTTTCAAAAATTGTTTATGCCATACGTACAGTTATTCTTAAGGGTATTGTCCCCAAACTGCGCCTTAAGTCGCATCAATATTTATGATTTTACGCTCTCTATCGTTAGAAACTTGATAATAATCCATTACACAGCAGACGAGGATACCTCTTACTCTGACGTAGCAATATTAAATAATAATATATATATATATATATATATATATATATATATATATATATATATATATATATAAAATATCCTTCGGAAAAAATTACCTCCAGGCATTCCTGTATATAACTCTCAGAAGTCGTATCTTTTACAGTTTACCTTATGGTGTAACAGTGACCATATTCGACCAAGAAGTGCCTGACAGTAAGGCAATACAGTCAAGCAATATATTTTCTCTTCGAAGTCTATTAGGATTTTATTGACAACTGATAACATGTTTTCAACTAAACTTAAATTGATAATCAGGTATTATCTTTGTGTATAAAATTAGTGGTGTTATTCCCCTTTGCAACATTTTTTCAAAGATCTTTAAAAATGCAAGAACAAATTAATAGGTAAATGAGACATTTTTTGGAGTATTTGTCCAGTTTGGAAATTAAGATGATTGTAAAAACTTTCCACTTGGTTGAAAGAACCTCCTTAAGTACGTAACAAATATAAAAGTTTTATGTCAGCCGCTTCAGAAACTTACCATTTACAAATTTTAAGTTTGGTCGAAAATTGTTTTATTAAAAGAGACATATGAAATAATGATTAGGGGTGTTCTTGTAATTTGTTGTTTTTTTCGTTTGACATTTCAGGTGGAAATAGTGCAAATGTTTAGGTTAGGCGATTCCTAAAAAATAGCGTTGTTTTAGTTTTTTAGTTGCTTTTTAAATGGAGATAATTGTTTCAGGTAATTGTGTATCGATTTCTGATGCCAGAAAGCAGCTTTTTAGATCAACTGTATACTAATTTAGTTTGCACTTAATTCCTAAAGTTCTATTGATTTATCACTGCCTCCGGAGCCTATGTTTTTCAGCAATCTTTGTTTAACAATTACAGATCAAGAATTTTTGAAATATACAGCGCTCTAGCAGTTTGCTATTTTACAACTATAATAAAGTCGTTTTTGATTTTAAAGAAATATCTGGCAATAATGACTTATATGTTAATTCTCTAAATGCTTTTCTAGTTCTTAACACGTGCGACCCTAAAGTAATTATAATTAGCAAGTGATCTGCTGATAGATTGAGGCAAGATTCTACTTTTAGATAGTTTGGATGAGTTAAACGTCCAATATGTTGGCTCACCAGTAGAGTGATGTGGCAAACCGTTATTGTTTATTGCTTTAAATAACTTTCTGCTCTTGATCATGTAGTGTTCACACTTATTGTAACCAGGTGGACAATATACTGCTGAGATTGCAAATTGTCCACCCAGTCTTCTACTATTACACTTGTAGGTGGTATTTCCGTTATTTTTGTAATTCTTAGTGTTTTATAAAGTTCTTAATAATGTTTTTTGTATCTATATGGTTCAGATATAAGTATATTGAGTTATATACATCGTATATCCTAGAATTTATATCCAGTATTGAAGCTCTTATGATAAAATAAAGTCTAACAAGTGAGAACACTCATTTTTCGCAGTTCGTATGAGATTTTTACATTTTTGTTTAAATATTATGTGTGTTTTACTTTTTGCTATTCCGACCTATAGAAATTTTTGCTTGTATTTATAGGATATTTTATTAATAAATTTAACAAAGTAAAAAATACATTCTTCTGGTTGTATATCAAGGTGGGGCTTTAAGAATTTGCTGTTGAAGGAATTAAAGTACCATAATGTGGCAATTTCTAATTAAAATATTATTCTATGTAAAGAAGATAATAGAAGAAACAGGAAAAATTTATAGACCAAGAGCAACGAAAACATATTTATTATATTAAATAATATGTGATGACGCAGGATCTTCTATTTACGGAGGCATCAAAAATGAAAAGGAAACAAGCCTAGTAAGGACAGCACTGTGCTAAATGTAACTGCTTTATTTTATATACCAATTTGTGGCAGTTAAATTGCGCGGGGAAATAAAACTTTGACGAGCCTTTTTTATTTCACTATCGATGTGACAGCAATGAGGGGCTGCAATTGGATAGAGATTGATAGCATGAATGTGTAATTTTTTTTATATGAGTGATCACCCTTTTTTGCGATTACTATTCAGCTAGCACCTAATGTTACTGCACAACGCTTTATAAACAAATATTTAACGGGGCAAAACGTTAAAGCGGATTCAGTGCACTGGAGATACGTTACTGCATATTCAGCAACACCATGATGGATGCTGCTTGAATTTTTGAACTTATTGAGGGAAATCGGCGACTGGAAATTAAAGAATATGCACAGAAGCGGGTATTAATAAATATAACGCTTAGGCAGTAAAGAGGAACGCATTGGAATTTTAAAAAGTGGTCGCAAAATAAGTCTCCATGAGTCCAAGGGCTCCATCTTTTACAAGCTTCCCATAATGATGTGTCATTATATTACTAAATTTAAACAAGCAAGTATGGAATGACAAAAAAAAGGCAAATATGCACCCATCAAAGCCATAATAAAGTTGTGTATGGCAAAGTTTTCTACAACCACGTTGTGGGATTACAAAGCTATAGTTGTCGTTAATTCTTTAACTAAACAAAGCAAAATAAATATTCAATGCTGCTGCTAATGAAAGTAAAAGCCGCTTGTCATACAAAAAGGTGCAACTTTATAATTAGAATTGTGAATCTTCTTCAAGAAAAGACCCACCCCTAGTCCGTTAGCACAACTAGAGTCAAAAGAGGACAAGTGCATTAGGCAATCATTGCAATCATTCGACCCCCTCAAAAATAATTACTTTAGGAGGACAATGGTTTAAAATCAAGAACTAAATAAAAGAATACATGCGCATATAAATCAAATAGGACTAATTAATGCCTTTGTAGGAAGAGTTGCACATTTCTTAGATTAAATGCATCTAAAAGAGAAAGTGTTTATATAAAACTAGCCTTGTGCTTAACTGATCAACTTTTTATCTCAATAGCGACGAAATTGTAGAATTAGACGTTATGGGAACAAATTTGTTGTTTGAAAACTTGGAAATGGAATTTACAAAATACTCATTCTTTTGCTGTTTATATTATTTCTACTTAAAGAGCCAAGGGGCATACTATTGCCTAATTCACTGATTAATAGGAAAGGGGTTAGTTTGTTCATTTAACTTTACTGTTGTAGTTTTTCGAATTTGAGTATCTGAAATTTACACAATTAGACTTTTTCTTTGCTGTCTATTGCTCTACTAAATTAAAGGTTTATTTTAGTTAATGAAAAAAGCAAGTTTTGTTTTCTACTATTTTATATTACTACAGTTATAATGTGGTCGTAAGTACTATGGTCTTTTGAAAAATATGATCGAAAATAATATTAATAAATAATGTAATATGGAACATAAACATAGGCACTTTCGAAATAATTGATAAAGAAGATTGAAGTTATGCAAAGAGCCGTGGAGAGAAAAATGAGAAAGATCCTCTTGAAAAGGGGAATACATCAAAGAGGAAACTAAAGTACTCTTTACAAAGTAACGGAGAGAGTAGTAAAACTTAAATGGAACTATGTAAATCATATCATCAGAATAAAAGGGGAAATAAGTAAATAATAATATGGGTATATAATAGTGGTAAGAAAATACGGAAAAAAGTTGGTTGCCTAACTTGAATGAGAACAGCATAGGCTCGAGAAATATGAAGAATGTTAAGAGAAGCCTGTACTCAACATTGGGTGCCATAAAGAGCTATAATAATAATAGGAAGACACATTTAAAAAATATGTTGATAATTCTTACAATAATAAAATGTTCAAAGTCGATTTAAAATTTTTAAAGTGTAATTTTGTGTCCTTTGCTACATACCCAATTTAAACAGTCATACCCGCTTTAACGTCTCGTCTACCTTATCTTTAAAACAATTTTTGATCTTCCCCGCTTTCTTCTTCCTGCCGGACTCCTTTCCGTTACTTTTATTATTCCTTGATATGGCATTGCTTTTTTAACGTGACTGCACCATTATAGACACTTCTCTATAATATAGATCGTTAGCGACATTCTTGCCTTCCTTGTTATTTTGTTACATCTTCTGTAGTATTCCATCTCCGTTGTAGTAATTTTAATCTGACCAATTTTTTTATAATCCAGCTTTCTGTGCAGGATGTCATACTGTTTCTAGGTATGGTCTTAAATGTTACCTAGATTTTTAACTTTCCTCTCTTATTTTACCATTCTGTGTAACTTTCAAATGTGTGAGATTTTTTGTTATTTTTATTATTATTTTGCTAATTTCCAACCCATTTTTAAAATATCCTTCGGTGAGTTTAAGACCATCGGTACTTAAAACTTAAAGTGTAGAGGCGTGCATTTTCGAATTTTTGTCTCCGGGATGTTAATGTTACCTTAAGAAAAAACTTGAAGAAGGTAGATGATGTTAAACAATCCTGTATGAACCTTTTTAATGTCTTAAGTGTTTGTCCCATCTTACTTTTCATTTTAATACATGATGCGTTTCCTTGCTATAAGCTTTTGGTTGCTAATATGAAATTGTTTGGGAGATTACGTTGTTCCACATATCTGCAAAGTTTTTTCCGGTGTATTGAGTCGAATGTATTTTTTAAATAGATAAATGCAAATGCACTAACGCATTTTCAGCCATTTCTTTTTCAATCAATTGTTGGATTGTGTATATAAAATTCATACACAATATTCCTGGGATAAACCCCATCTAGTCTCCTCTTACTTGATTTTGTTATATCCTCTTCTAGTTTTCTTTTAATTTACTTTTTATAAAGTCTTCTTTTTCAATGCTGATATTATATAGGCTTCTATCCTTAGTTGTGGTAGTTTTAAATTTTTTTTGGATGACACTAAATAGTTTTTCAGATATGTACTTTGCAAGTTACAGCACTATACTTTCTGATTTAAAAGATTCGTTGGTTTTTAGGGCTTTTACGCTGCCCTTTTTTCTTGTAAGATGACTATTTCTGTTCCTCTGACTTTTTTTGTTCTGCATTACAATCTGCTTTTTTCGTCATAAACATTCGACTGCCTTTCGTGAGCAGTTTTTGGTACTAACCTTGCCAATATCTTTCTAGAATGTAATTTACTTGCGTGTGGGCTTGGTTTTGTTTTTGTTTCCAAAAATTTGATTGTTTGCCAAGTTTGTGTGCTCATAACTGCCCTTAAATTTTGTTTGATTTTCACTTTTGATTCTTTTCTCTAAATACCAGTCTTTTAACTTCTTTGTTGTCCTGTCTCAAATTCTCGAGAACCTAGAGTTTGCTTGTATTCAGCAGTTTTTTGTGCAGATTTTTTCCTGATATAGACATCTTAATATTCTTATTAGTACTGTCTAGATATTTTTTGTTTGTGTTTTCATTGAACAAATTAACTCGTATTTTTGGATAAAAAAATGAATTTAATTAATTGAATTAATATGAATAAAATTTGTAATAAATGTTAAGTTGAATGAAAAGATTGTCATACATTAATTCTAAAGTAATATTTATTTAAATATTAAAAATTAATTAATTTATAATTAAAATAAATTATTAAAATTCACAAAGCTATTTACTTGTCAGAAACAATAGCAAGTAAATTGAGCGAAATCGCACAAGAAATGGATTCAAGTTTACTGGAGAAGGTGATCTAGAACCACAAGATAAGGATTAGCAATCCGTATTAACTTTTTTGGGAATGATAGTTTAAAGTTTGTCAGCGGTTCACCAGAATGTAAAATGAAGTTTCTCATAAGAATTATGACGTTGAGCAACTGACAATGATAATATAGACGTAAAAATATTAAGAAAAGTTTGTAGTCCAAACTATTACTCACCATCAAACAGTTGTTTGGAAGTGACCCTCAGGGTGCATAGTTTAGCAGGATGGAACTCTGCATATGAAGTGGCTGACTGATCTGCCTCGACCAGACAACACTTTCGATCTGAATTCCATAGAAAGCACTAGTAAGAAGGGAGACTTGAGTTTCGAACTTTTTATTATTTCAGTGCCACAATAGATTGAGGTGGAAAGGATATGCTGCAAGTTGCCATGGTGCACAATTTACAAAATGAGTTAATTAAAATTTGTTTCCCTAATACACAAGGTAGCACAATGAGGTAAACTGTTTACCACAGGGTAATGACTTGGCGTCTGAACTGTTCAGTATCTTTACAAACGAGCAATTTACTAAAGTAACATGGGACAAGTTGTCTACGCCGACCATGTTGCGGTGATTTAACAGATTGGACTATCATCGAGGTTGAAAAAAAATTGAATAGCATTATCTCAGCATCCAGTAGGTAGTATGAATACTAAAGAAAGTCTACTAAAAGTAATTAACTGAAGAAACCATTTTGCACAAACTCACAGGAGGACTAAATCAAAAATTTTTTTTGCTCGGTATGGTATCGCACCGCTGATTCTTCAAAAACAAATGTGTAGTTGTCTTAAATCAAAGCTGAGTTGCTATATTGTTGTAGTACTACTTAATATTCAGATAGATAAACCAAGCTACAGTGTACATAAAAAACGGACAAGCAATTGTCCACTTCAAAAAGGGATTAAAATTAAAATTTAAATTTAAATGAAATATGGAAAATTATGTCTGACTAATGGTTAATACTTTGCAAACTTGAGGTGATCCTACAAAAGGAAATCGCATTGTGTTAAATCTTACTTACTTACTTACTTTCTCTTCTTCCATCGTACCTCACGGTGTTGGGAATTTGAGCCATTGTTTGCAAGACTGTCTATCCCTTGCCAGGGTTCGGATTTGTGTTAGGGTCTGTCCTCTTTCTCTAATTGATTCATAGATGTTGCTTTCCCACTTTCGTCTGGGTCTTCCTTTCCTGTTTCTCTCCTGTCGTCTTCGTTGCGACCGTCCGGTTCCAAGGTTCATAGTGTGTATCTGAATTATTTTACAATACGCGAGTTTTAGCCGCATCGGCCCCGTTACCTCGAGACAACTGGTACCAGGTTATACCCCTTGGTGCTGGGTCGCTAGAGCCCCGTCTGTTATATGGAAGGGTGTACCGGCAAGTTAGTTCCACTCGTGCAGGTGGGATTGACATTTGGGTTCCAGTTGTTGGTGGACGCCTTACACCCCATGGTGTTAAATCACAAGATGTTGGCATTTTATAACTTAGTTATCATGTAACGGTGACGATTGCTATTCACAGTTACAGCATTTCCAGCATTACCTTCAAAGAAATATGAGCTTATAACACTTGTCCAAAAACTATACTAAATAGTGACTTGTTTCCAGTTACGCGAAGATCTTGCGAATCTCAAATGCGACAATTTTGATAAGTTCATCACTAAGATGATTTTTCGACTGAACTAAAGATCCGCTTCATGAAGACAAATTGTCAATGGCAAGAATGGTCAGCAGGCTTAAGTTTTTTCTTCAACAGATCTCAAAATGCCCAACTGTTGTGCATAATGATGAGCCGATATTTTTCGATTTTCAACGACATTTCAGCTGGCTAGAGCAATATTTTTCGACACCTTATCTTATATCGATACTTACGATTCAGTTCCATCAGCAATCAATTTTTGGGCAATTGTGTCATTTGATTCACTATTTCGACCAAAAATTCCGCGGAGTTCTTGTATCGTTTTTGAAAAATTTCCAAGGAAGTTCCAAGGCGTTTTAACAACATTAACTCGTTAGATAAAACTTCTTAAAACAAAAAAAGGCGCAAAGTTTAAATCCAGCGTTTATTTTTGATACCTTTTAAACACACATACACTCTCTCAAATCAATGTCAAAATTCTAATGCAATTTATAAACCTTTGCATGCATGGTGAATATACCTTTGCCCCTGAAAAAGATCTGTATTTTGGAAACGAGCTAAATTATGGAAGATGGGAAAACTTTAAACGCTTAAAATCAAAATGTGCACGAAAAAACCCAATAAGGCGAAATGGAAACAGATTGATGATGATATACCTACACTTTAAGTGTGGCAAAGTGCGAATATTTTTTATGTCATGTGATTTCTAAAGGAAAATGTCTTTTATGTTAGGAGAAAACAGTTTTTCTTAAAAAACGCTGAAATGTAGCTTTTTGCCACACCAACAGCGAAATGAAATTGGTTTCGATTGATTTCAGTGCGCCATAACAACATAAAACAAAAGGCCTCGGGCAGGCACTTTCTGAAACTCCAAAAAATAGTTTGATATATCGAAGTTTCGATTAACTACGGCGGAAAATTAATCGGCCGAAGAGGTGGAAATCATTCAGTGTTACGGCGGAGACGCCGCGACTTACTCCATTTCGTTTCAGCCGCCGCACCGATGCGCCGAGTATAAATGAATGTGGCATACGTTACGGCCGTGTCGTTTACAGCGCTTCTGATTAGTTTAGCGTGTATGCCTCCGTGTCCGCCATCAATTCGGCGCGGCCTGCTGAAAGAGGGCCGTTTTTCAGGCATTCTCCAGCGGCGCGGTATTAATCTGGCGCTGTTTATCGGCTCGCGCAGCAGAAAGAATTATACGCGCCGTTACATCTCGAGCTGCGCGTCCGCCGGCCCCGCGCGCGTTATTTATCGGGCGCGCGCCGAATAAATACTTTTAACATGTCCGCGCGGCGCGCCGAAAGCTCGCGTCGGCGTGACAAATGCGGCCGGCTGGCGCTCGGGCGCGTTAACTAAGGCGAGAACCGGCGTTCGGTTTTTTAAATGTTTACAGCTTTATTTCGTGTTCATCGGGATTGTAAATTTGTTTAATGCCCCGAACACATGACGAGCCGCTGGATTATGCCGCGCGCAAAAAATGATTAATGCCCCTTTCGACGCCCTCGCCGCTGCCCTCGCCGGATTGTTTTAATGTCCTTCGCGCATCTGCTCCGCTGAAGTAGGCGAAGGCTTCATTTCGACTAATTTTTACTTATCCAGCGATTTAAAAAAGCCGATGATTTTTTCAGGATATTTTTTTTCGGTTATAGTACTGAAATTATTTGAACTTCAAGGGATATGCTGAAGGAATTAATACGAGGGTTAATCAAATATAGGATATGGCAGAATACTTCTCCCCCTTTTTTGAAACAGCAATAAAAAGAACAACATAGAAGCGATATCCTTCATCTTAAGGTCTGGTGACCTAGCCATGAGATATTTCCATTTAATGAGACGATGTGGCTTGGAAACATTTGTACCAGAACTTCTTAAGAAATTGTTGTCATGTGTGTGGTAGTGCCATTTTGTAGGCACCATAGTGGTGCATTTCCATGTTCGTTAAGTCTAAACTCCAGATAATTGCGTAACATCGCAACATAGCAGGTAGATCTGACAGTCACCTCGCGTTCTCCTTCCTCAAAAAATATGCCCCGTTTATGCTCCAAACAATTATACGCTAATTTTGAAGGAATGGCTCATGGGGTCCATTCTGTTTATCGAACATAACAACATTAGCTGGAACATTGTCAATATGTCTTTGCAAAAAGTCTACTGGGCGTACCAATCACATTTTTAAGTTTCTGGACATAGTTCCTCGAGCTAAAAATTGAATTGATTTTACTCCTTAACCAACGGTGTATTTCAATTCTATAATTATAACTTACCTACATTAAAATTTATAAACAGTTCTAATTATAAGTGAAGTTGAGTGTACGGCCAGCTGACCTGGCTGATAAATAATCTAGGAAATGGTCGAAGACATCAAGAAAACAGTTAAAGCAAATTTCTCAACCATATACAAGGGTAAAAAGGTAAAAAGGAGATTAACCTCACCAGTGAAAATGCTGGCGGAGGCGTTCGTTTCGCTCCTCTCTATTTTGAGTTCGTCCATTAGCATTCGGTTATAGTCATCATCAGACACTTTCTCAGAAGAGAAAAGGTGCTTGAGAGGAACATCGCATGAGAAAATCAGCCTTGTCTTGTGGTTGCAAAAAGAGTCGATGAGGGTGATAAACCTTATCTCTTGAGATTTCAGTTTCAGATTCAGTTGCGGTATGTCACGGATGATGATGGTGCGGAAGAAGTGCGTAAGATGTATGTAGTCGTTGGCCCCAAGCGGGCGTTACACAATGCATCAAATGTCGAGTCGAGCACCCCACCGCAGGTCTTGTTGAATATGGTGTTGCTCCCAAGAATCGTGAAAGTCTTTGCTCGTATTGTATCATTCTCTTTCGAACACAAAAATTTAAATATCTTACCTATAGGATCGTTGGAGCCCCTAAATTCAGACTTGACGAAGAAACGATTATGTCCGACAACTCCTTTCGATCTGTATTCGATTCCCGAACCTAAATTAACAATCACACAGTGATCCTTCAGCACTTTTATGAAGGGCACAAAATTGGACCTTTGTAAGCTATGCTTATATAAATCATCTGGAGACCGGTTACTAGTCGCCACCATCACGATCCCATCCTCAAGCAGGTGTGTGAACAATCGCTTTAAAATCTGCTATGTCTGTTACTTGAAACTCGTCGAAGCAAATCAGCCACGCTTTACTGGTCAACTTCTGTGCGACGGGTGGTATGGAGTCGAAGGGTTTCGGTTTACCAGAGGTATCCAATTTCCGCGTCACCTGTTGCTTGGTCTCGTGAAGCGAGACCCCGCCAACGGCGCCATAGATGTACAGGTCCTTGGGCACTTTTGGCTTACTAGAAAACAGTTAGTTAAGCAAACCTACATAAAAAAGGTGAGATAAGCTAGAAATTATCAGGAGAAAACCACGATATTTGCAAACCACCTAGAAAACGCACTTAAACCATTTCCTGTTGTGCTTTCAGCTGAAAAAGAAAATAACATTTTTGAGTTATTAGAAGCGCTTTTGCAAATTAGTCTACCAATAAAGAATTTTAGTGTAAACGATGTAAGACCCGAAAAATGCCTCTGGTTATAATGTCACCACAGGACGAGTATTGAAAGAACTACGAAATGTATAATTAATGGAAAGTCGTACAGATTATAGTTATTACATAACTTGGCAAACCTCCCGAAGAAATAACATCGTATTGGCCGATTAGTTAGTCTCCTGCCAATACCGTCAAAGGTTTTCGCTAAAAAAATGTAACCGCTTATACTGGACGACAATCTAATCTCACATCATCAATTCGGTTTCCGGTAATGACATCCAACATCCAAGTACACAAAGTAGTTGCTGAAATCAACAGAGTCCTTGAAGGCAAAAGATTTTGGTCGGCGGCATTCCTTGACATATCGCATGCGTTCAACAAAATATGGCAAGGCTGGCTGCTATACAAAATTAAGAAGAACCTCCCGCACGGATACTACTAAGTATTGAAATCATATTTATCTAATAGGCACTTTCTAGTAAAATACGAAGAAGGATGTACATAATTATTTTCAATTAGCTCGCCAGTTATACAGGGCAATGTATCTAATTAGTTGTAAGGATCAGCCACCAGTCCCTACATTGAGATCCTACAACGTTTTCAGTCTAGAATACTGCGAACTATCGTAAAGCCCCATGGTACATCCCAAATTATCTGATTCCTCATGATCTTGAAATTATTACAGTCAAGGAAGGCATGACAAAGTGAAATGTAAAATACCGTGATAAATTAAGTGCCCATCCAAACAATTTAACAATGAACTTATTAGACCTACGGACTTAAGAATTTAGATTCTGTAAATTTTATGTCAAAAGTGTGTAGTTTTTAACTGAAATATTTGAAGAGGTTTATGCTAATGAGGTGAGCCTTTACAAGTTAATGTCATATCATATAAATTGTTTAATAAAAGAAATACTCTTGATGGCTTGACTAAAACTTCACTAAACATTATGACGAATAAAAAGTAAGTCACTGCATATTCATAATATCAAAGGAATAATTCGTAATATACCAATATCTACCACGAAAGATAAAATTAAGACAGCATTAAGAACTTAAAATATTTACAAGATTATTAAATATTAGAAACATTTGCGGTGGAAATAGGTAATTCAAAATACTTCAAAAATGTATTTAATTTGGACAGATTACTTTATAGAACCGCGAAAAAGGAACAAAGGTACTCCCAGTGCACTAACTGTCAACAAGTGAGTCATGCCAAAAATTACTGTTGTTTACCCTCAAAATGCGTTAAATGCACTGGAGATTATCACTATTCCTTATGCACAAATGTTAAAAACAAAAATGCGTAAGCTGTGGAGGCAAGCATACGGCAAATTGTAAATGAGAGAATATCCTTTTAAATAATCAGACCTACTAACCCCAACGTCAAGCGGGGGAAGAAAATGACTTCCAAAGAACTACAAGCAGTTAAAAATGAAGGTCGCCTATGTCGCCAGGGCCATCGTAACTAGGGGCAATATTCGCTGTCCTCTGAAAGATGGCCGCCAATTAACGGTTATTGAAATTGCTTCTGAGGATTGAAAAAGCTACTGCAGTATCCAGGCAATTTGAGGCCTCATACTGCTTGACAACAACTCAGGGTCTCATATAGCTGTCATGATCATAGCTAAACATTAAATATTTGTTCTGGACTGTATCAAAATACGCTTTCTATAGTCCGAATTTATTACCCTGCAATATGATTTATTTGGACCACTAAAGGAAGCCCTTTGAGGACATAGATTTGACGACAATGTTGCTGTAACTAAAAAGCTCCTAAGAAATTAGTTTAGTCATAAAATTTTTAATTTTTGCGCCTATAAAAATTAAATTTGATGTCTCCATTCTAACACAAGACCTTGTAAAAACAAGAAATATTTTGATTTTTTCTGTTTGGTGCAATATGGCCTTTTAACTAAATTGTGTTCATATCTTCTTTGAAATCTTTGTCAGTTACTAATTCTTTAAAAATTGTTTTTTTATTTTATTATCCATGGTTTTATGATTAATATTGGATAAATTTTTTTTACTTAACATAACTTAGGTCGTTTCCAAAAAGAAACTTTTTCCCAGATGCATCGCGCTTTTATTCCATCTATAGATTTTTGCAGATTAGTTTTCATTACGTTTTTTTTCAGAATTTTGAGATTATATGTTTAGAAGATGACCAAAGAGTATTGCTACCTTTTTCCCACCTCTTTCTTTTGCTACAGCGTGCTATATTACTAAAGTGATGTAGTACCTCAGTTGTTTTGTTTTGTTTAAGCATTGAACAAACATACATCACTTCCATACCAACATTAACCTTTTTTTGATACTTTATAATGTGCCCTAGGTATAAGAGTCCAAATGTACATCAAGGTACACTAGATTGTCGATGTATATCAATCTTACACTACTTCTATTAATATTTAAATGTCTCGTCTTTCAATAATTAAGATGGAAAAAAGCAATGGGCAGTTAATAAATACTCTCGCCTAATTTTTTTTATTATACACATTTAGTAATGAAATAATGCTATTTAGTTTTGTTTCTTCTTTTGCGATAGTACGTTTTGCGACTACAGTAAAATCATCAGCATAAACAAATTGTTACATATTCCTTCTAACAGAAAAAGGGGGGAAATCTTTTGTAAAGATATTGAATAACACGTGCTAAGACACCACGCCATGACAAACCACTCTTCTTATTTACGCTGGCTCTACCGTTTAGAGTAACAAATTAGATTCTGCTCACACTATAATTTAGGTATTTAAATATATTGTAGAATATTTTCCATTAATAGATCTTTTAATCTTTCGTGGCATTGAGGCTACTAAAATTTTAAGGCCTTCCTAAGTTATCATTCTAAGTAAATCTCAAACGCTATTAAGAGACCTCTTTTGTTACTCGTATTTTGGGGTTGGATTGTAAATGTTCCTTAGTCCAAGTAAAATGTGGTTCTGATTATGACTCGATGAACAGTGGTATAGGGTTTTATCCTCCTGAAATTTGCACATTGAGGGTCACTTTTGATGGCGAGCAATAATTTCAGTCCTAATCCTTATCCTGGCATTCTTTGTCGTGATATTGCACACAGATAACCTACACTATGATACGTGTTACTGTAATGAATTCTAGTAATAGGTTTTTGCCTAACTGATGATGGGCATCACATCATTCTTCAAAAATGTTAATTCGGTTATTGCAACTCCTGATACCTTCCCCTGTAGAGGTGAATCAATGTAACCCAATACCCATGTTTTGCATTTAGAAAGTAGAAATACAGGATAGGTCACATTAGAAGTATCTCTACGTTTTGAAAATTATATTGAGCAAATAGTCTCAGTTTTCTTCCTTACAAACATTGGCCCTCTTGTAATATTTTGCATCACACTAGCGTGTTTTCGTCTACGTTTTGAATTTCTTTATAAATGTTTTCCTGGTGCTGGTGAATATTGCGAGGTTTATTAGCACAAACACGAAATTTTAAATAACTCTACAGAAAGAAATTGGGAACCGTCGAATCAGGAGAAAGCGTGTCATTCAAAATCGCTATTGGGTGAAATTAATCTAAAATATATTTTAAAGGCTGCATGGATTCTCTTGCTGTATGAGAAGTTAGTCCATATTGTTGCCATTGTAAGTTAGATGTTATTAACAGCTCAGTATGGCTAATGGTCTTTGTGGCGAACTCATGTCGTCTCATTATTGTCCTCAAAAAAATTAGGTCCGATTATCTTTCTTGATAATACCCCAAAGAGAGGATTCAGCTCACGTTGAATTCTTGGGTTTTTGATGTACTGAAATTGAATGTTTCGCTTACAAAGCTATTAAGTTAAAAATAGGCTAAATAGTGTATCAGTAATTTTTGGAATAAACCAGTTATCAGCTTTAGCCATTTCTTAGATTTGAACTGTATAGCGTAGTCTTTTGTTGAAAGTCTACCGGATTTATCTATTGCATCAACTAAACTTTATAGGATACATATATAAGTTATTTTGTAATTGTAGTGATGTTCTAGGGATTCTAAGTTCGTGGAATCGTTTCCGAGTCGAAAGTTTCTGTATCTTGTTGAATGCTTTCCTGTACTCGTCCTTTATTTGCTAATGTGCACACAGCACGTGGTCTGTCGCTTCGTGGCAAGTCATCCGTAGATCATTTTGCCAAAACGACTGATTGATCTCAATATAGCAAATTTTAAGGGTAGATTCTTAATTTGATGGCACATTGTGTGAAAATAGGAGTTTTTAAAGTAGAGTTCAATTTTGACCCTTTCATTTGAGCTGAATTTCTCTAAAATTGATTTTCAAAGACTTTTAAATTGGGAAAAAATAAAAATAAGGAATTATGAATTTGTTATTGACTGATTTAAATAGTCTCGTGACTAATGATTCAACTACTACTTTAGAAAATCTTGGAATGTACCTTAACTCTGCTTTGTGATTGATTGAATATACCAGACTTGGTATTTGTCTGCACTAAAGAAAATTTGTCCTAGAATTATTTATACATATATAGTAATTTTTTTAAATTAATTTAAATTAATACAATTCTAAACCATGTTTTGATAAAATACAAATTAAGTAAAAAAATTACCAGAAGTGTTCAGAATTATTTCCAATGGTAAATTCAAAAATATAATAGAATATCTCAGTATAATTTATTTTATCAAAAAGCCAAGCATGTTAAATTTTAAAAAGTAACCACCAACTTCTATTACTTCTGTCCATTTGTTTGTCATAATTTTTTGAGTCGAAGGACTATTGTTGACTAGTCAACCAACATTGAAGTGCTAGGCTACAATTCTCAGATTTTCGTTCTATTTGATAGCCTTAAAAAGGACATGGTTGTCGAAATTTAATGGCTAGCCTCATTTTAGCATTTGCTACAAGATTCTGTCAACAATTTGAAGCTAGAAAATTACTTTGGGCATTGACTTTTCGTTCTTTCTTTGAAAAATCCTCTAAGATCGTAAAATAACTGACTACATTTCCATCTTTTCTTGAGGTGATAAAGTATAATATGTCGAATATGATTATGGTTCTTAAGACCCAAAACAACGTGAATACCTCTATAACATTGTCCAGTGTGGTGCTTGTTTCAGTTTGTTTATAAACCTTCATACTTGACAGAAGCATAATAAATACGATTTGGTTCAAAAAACTCCTTATTTACATTTTAAGAATATCGAAGATCTTTCAAGATTTGAAACTTTAGCTTTTCGGCAACGTTGGCCATAAAAAGCGCCTATTCTTTTGATAGGTTGAGGCATATTCTCTGTTTGAAAAATTATAGATCAAGTGAATCTAAAATCTTAAGGATTTTGGATATTTCTGTCCGTTTCGGAGTTACTCTTAATACTATAAATGCATTTTTTTACCAGACCCATATTAAGGAGAAAAAGTTATATAAAAAGATATAAAAATTACTTTTCTGCGTTATTATTGTATCTTTCGTTTATCCCACTGGTAGATAGTATTATGTGTAAAAATTGTGTTGTAAAGGGAGAAAATTATTTGAAAGACGATTTGTTTGTCTTCTTTTTTTTGTTTTCTGAAATCATTTTCGGACACACATTTGCTAACGCACACTTGCTGTAAAAATCAACAAATGTAGCTAAGTCTGCTTTACTGGTTATGAAAATACTCGAAGATACTTTCAAGTGTTCTTGCTTGAACTTCTGGGGGAAGTGTTTCTATTGGTAGATAAGTAAATTGTTTTGGAATTGTATTGAGGGGTTGAAGTTATGAACTTTGAAGTTATTGTACTTTGCTACTTTAGAGATTGCAAATCACAATTAAGTTTTTATTAACCAAAATAGTGGCGGAAATCACAACTCCGCTTCGCCCATTTTTTAAATCCGGAATTTACGGCTTTCAGCGCCGTCTAATGGGCCCTGAGCGATTGCCTAATTAAGAATTATTAATTGGGGCATGGCGCGTGCTTGGTGCTGAAACGGAGTGGATGTATCATCACCACGCATAACGATCCTGAAATAAACTGCAGGTTGTGGGGCAATTTGGGGAACCTGGCAGAGGCACCGCGACTTACGCGCTTGTTGCGTGCTAATATTTATAGGCTCTGTTTTTGCCTTTGCTAAATACCTGGAGGTTGGATTTCGGCATCGGCGCGCAGGTAAGGCCGCGGAACTTCGCTTTTAGCCGGGGCGCTGCTCTGACCTACAACTAAAAATGCCAAAGCCCCCGATTTTATTTTTAATTTTCTGTTGCCGCGTTGATGCATGGGGACAGGTAATCCTTCTGGGAAGGGGGCGTTCTGGGCAATCGAGCCACCTCTGGATTTATTTGTCACGTTTGAGGCAGTTTCAAGCGAGAACTTTCTGTTTTTTTGTAAAATGCTTAATTATAGCGGACGTATTTTGAGATCAAAAGCGACTTGCTTAGAGCTAACGACAATAATTGTTTTATATGAACAGGCACAACTAATTAAAGTGCAAGTAGATAACATTGTCGGACTAAAAGAGCAAGATTTTGACAAGATAGAAATAAAAGAGTAGAAAAAATTGTTTTACTTAAGAAACAAAGCAAAATACAATCGTAAAGTACTATAATAATGTTATGTTTATTACACCCTGTCTTGGAAAAGTATCAACAACATTAAGTTTGTATTGGATGTTTAGAAATTCTAGCTCCTAACTTTCTCTTTCAAACATCATGACAGGTGGCTCTACCTACCTCATAGTTGTAAATGTAACAAATGGATGGATTTTTGCTTTTAAAGCTGAAATATAATCAAGTAGCGCACGGCGTCTCTTACGAAACACGAAGAACCAAAAATGGTCCTAAGAGTCTGATTCTAGATTACCTATAGATCATCCTGGTGTTTTGCTACATATCCTCAAATAACCCACACTTAAATAATAGACAATTATATGTTATATTTTTGTTGGGGCACAGCAAAGACCTTAATGTTTGTTTAGATGCTTTGACTTTTATGACTGTTTTTTCTCACTCCTCTTCAGAGTATATCTCTCCAGGTTATTATGCTGTCTTGTTTTCTTTTTGGTGAATAACAGGACAGCCACATTCTTCTTGGTGATGATTCTGATTCTCAACATGTTACACTATGCTTCTGTTTCGTTCAATGCCATACTACCAGAGCGTTATAGTGTTGCAATGCCGTTTTTGAATTAGACCATTGTCGCGGATGAAGTACGAATATCCTTGACGTAAATTTGAAGGGGGTGGAAACATTACTAGTCTTAGGGTACGTCTTTCCAACTCCGGTCGAATAGGAAAGACCATATCAGTTGCAGCGTCTGCAGCAGGATGGAACCTAAATCTATTTTCAAGATGAACTTATTATAGCATCCTTTATCGATCCCCTAAAGTAGTTAATGTATCGTGGGTTAGCCGAGACAGAAATTCAACTGGTTGACCGGTATTAATTTGAGGTCTTTGATCGCTGCTGATGCATAGTACGCCCCACTAGTGTCCTTGGGGTTGACAGGAGGCTAATGGGGCGGTAATCCTAAGGAAACGTGTCTGAATTTCCGAGCGTGCAAAACATCATGACATCTGGTACCTTTTACAAGTTTGAAAAATGGCGCAGTCGCAGGATAGCATTAGTGATAGCAGTAATGCCATTGGGTTCGGGTGTCTTTCGTGGTTAAAGCGTACGGATTTGTAGCTGAATTTTCTTGTAAGATGCTTGCTATAGATTTTCCTCCTAAACTTGTTGTTGCATACTTTTTACCACGTGACCGATAATGGCCGGATGGTCAAGTTTGGCGTTGATGATGCTTGAAGCAACCAGCAAACTCCTCAGTTTTGTCGAAAACGGTGTGAGCTAGACTATTCTTCTCATAAATAGGTCGTACTGGAGAAATCCAAAATTATTGTTAGCTGCATTAAGGGCCTTTATCCAATTTGCTTTTCCAAGGTGCTGGTTGTCAGGGTGTAAGGATTATTTCATGTACACGTATCGGTTCTTTCAAGTCTGAAAGCAAAAGTTTTTTCCATCTCCAGTGCAAACAAAGTTGATGAGGACGATGAGGTGTTGTTCCGCCTCTTTTTGTTCTTCGTCATAGCGGATAATGAGGTGTAAGATGTCTAATCATTATTAATATCTAGTATTGTATGGCAACGATTTCATATGTTAGTGATTAAGTTTACAGTGTAAGACACAAGGATGTGTTTCTTGAATCTATTGGGACACTTTTTTGACAGTTAATATGGTTGGTATATCCATTAGTTTCTGCTTAATGTGGGCTTAGATACTTTTATTGGATTTGCATAAAAAAATGTTACATTAAATGTAATCTATTGATTCTCTTTATTTCTTCCAAAGCCGTACATAGTCGACTACAATGTTTAAGGTTATTTTCTTTACCCTTAATTATACGCCCGTTAGCATCTTTGAGCAGATCGTGGCAAACGCTTGTGGTATATCTTAGCCACCCTCTCTGAATTTAACCTTTTTGTAAAAAGGTGTAATTTTCCAAATTCTCATTTGTAGCTTAACAGGGTATCTAATAGTGTGCTGTGACAGCTTTTCCCCTATGGAGATTAGGGTTGCTTCAAAGTAGAATAAGCTCTTTATATTTTTGCCTGTGTACAATCGTCGTTTTTTCAGGTACATTTTGGCAATTAATAGTTTTACAATTGTACTTTCTCATGTAATATTATGGGCTTCTAAACACCATTTGACTTTTGTCAGTCACACTTTAATACATTTGATAAATCTTTTTGAAAAGTTTGAAGAAGTGTTAAGTTTAGATTTCTTTCAAATAATTATACTGTCGCTTGATTATTATATTATGCTTTACTGAAGTTGCTAGTCTCTTTCCTTAATTGGGCAATATATCGACAACTTTTGTTTTTTGGTATCGCTTTGTCTACACAAAACGAGTAATATAGGTATCGTGGTACTCATTTTCAGGCCTTTGGAGTGGTGACAGAGGCACCCTCTTCAAATCTCTTTATAGAAATAGCACAAGTTGTTAAACAGTATATTTTATTAGTTTGGATTAAAGCATCTGCCTTTCCAACGGTTGACTTGAAAATTATTTTTCAAATTCCTTTCAATAACATTATTATCATTTAACCTGAAATTAAAATTGCCATTGCTTTGTTTTAATTTACTTTATGTTGTTCATATGTTAAACTTACTTATTTTACAGTAGATAATCAAATCATTGAGGCCACTCAAATAAATTTACATATATTTATCTACGTTTAAGTCCATAAAACATTCAAAAAGCTTTTAGGTGTTCAACACTATTTTCAGTTTATGAGCCTTTAAAATTTATGTTTAGTAGCACAAAACCCCCAGTGTGACGTCAAGTATTATTTTAATTCTAAACGTTGTTTTGTTAATCTTTCAGGAATAACTTTTACGCCACTTTTGCAAAATAAAGCCAAAGCTAGATTAAAGTAAGAAATTGAAAGATGTGGATGTAAACAAATTGTTACCTCTCAAAACAAACTTAAAATAAATATTTGTCTTGAACTAAAAAATTATTATGCAAGGTTCTTAAAAATTCTTCAGATTCTAGAGGTAGTTAATCTTAGACTTAACAATTTAAAGTTTGGTTATCGCTGACCTATTAAAAAATCATTTTTACAAAAATTAAAGAGTAGGACTAGTATATAGAAGTTTTGAATACGAAAATTCTATTCCAAACACAAAATGTTTTTTTTTGGAAAAACTACACATTTATACGTAACTATGCTGTAGAGCTAAAAAGTCTGTAGATTTTTAGCCAATTGGAAATGCAGCACATTATATCAGCCGCAGGCACAAATCATAAAACATAGAAACCTATTAGTATTCAATATAGCGATATCGTGTATAAAGTTAAAGTTTATTAATTATGAACTGAAAACACTAGGAGATGAATAATTTTATTGTCTTGCTATTTAGAGTTAGACTACTGTTTATTGAAAGTTTATCCCCTGATTGCTGGGCCAAAATTTTGAAATTTATATTTAGATTTTGCGCACATTGACGTTTAATTGTCTTTAAACGTGATATGGGATATGGTGCTTGAATGCTTTTTTGAAGGTGGAGATTCAGCAAGTACAGTTTTTTACTTTTTGTACACATTTCTGCCGCCGATGACAATATTTCTTTTGTCACGATCAAATTTATAGAAGAATTTAAGTTTGTGTTTCAGTAATTAATGTAGCAAAGTAACATATTCTCAACGCTGGTCAATAAAATTCTTTAAGTTTGTGATGATAGCATAGTAGAATGCCAACAGCCGTCTACAGCACAAACAAAAGTTGAAATATCCTTTATAACAATTCTGTGGATATGTTGATAATAAGAAAGACTTACTTTACAGGCAGATCCTACTTTAACTTATCTAACTATTTAATTTACTTTACCAACCATCCAGATAATGCTTTCCATGCTGGTATAGCCATAATAAAGAAATTTATGAGCCATTTTGCCCTACAGAAGTACAAAACACAAGCACACAGTTAAAAGTGTTTTTTATGAATTAACAGTTGCATCCGTTTACTCCCCACTTCACCGCCACATCAAGTAAGAGCATTTTCAAAACTTTTTCAGGCATTAGAGAGCAAATTCATCGTAGGAGGAGACTTTGGTAATAAGAACATCTATGTGGATCTCGCATAACAATTACAAAACGCAAAGAGCTGCCAAACTTTCTGCGAGAGCAAAATTATTCCTTCTTCTCCACTGGTACCCTACTTACTGACCAACTAATCCCCACAAAACTCTTGATCGACTAGACTTTTTTAAAATGAATAGTATCTTATTACCTTATACGGATATCATCCCAAGTTATCACCTTTCCTCTTATCATTCCCCAATTATAGCGACTATCTTGCGTCATCCATTAAAAGCAAGTTATCAGATTACACATAACAAAAGAACTAACTGGGAAGTATACAGAAACCACATCTTGAAAACATAAACCTAAAGATTAGCGTCAAAAACAGAAGAAATCACTAAAGCACTAACTACGTTGTTCTGTACTATCAAAGAAGTTGCCCAGCAAGCTACGTCCCAGCCAGTTACTCAGAATTTAACATACAACGTCCCTCTATAAATTAAAAAACTGATAGAAGGAGATTCAGAGCAAAATAACTTTGGACTCAAGGTTTTGCATATGAAAATGTTTTAAATCGTTTAAGTAACCAGCTGAAATACAAAATCAAAAAAACAGGATCAATCCTGAATATATATAATAATTCATTTTGGAAGCAGGTAAAAAGCTCATGAAAACCCAAAAATTAAGTGCCCCCACCATAAAAAATGAAACAGAGCCCATACGCAGTGGGCCAGAAGTGACTAGGTAAAAGCTAAGTTATTTGCAGACTGCGGAAATCTTCACCCCCAACGAAGACATCTCTGATGGTGAGATAAAGAGACAATTAAGTATTCCACCAACGTTCCTGGTATTGAAATTTCACTCCGAGAGAACTCCGAAAGGAAAGAAAATTTTTAAACCTACGCAAAGCTCCCGTCATAAATGGCGTGATACCTAAAATGTCAAAGAAAATGCTAAAAAAGGATTAGTATTACTTACATTGAATGCTGTTCTTAAACTGAATTATTGGCCCAGGCAACTAAAAATTGCCGAAATTATGTATATTAATCCCAAAGCCCGTCAAAGACCTAAGGTATCATCCTATCGTTCAATAACTTTGTTGGTCATTATTCGAAAACTTTTAGAAATACTTTTACTGCAAAGAATCCGCATCCGTTCGGCCTCTGCCAAAATCACTCTAAGATACAAAAAACCCATACAGTCTGCCACATGATTAAATTAAAAAATTAGAAGACAAGAAATTTTGCACATCGGTCTTCCTTGATGTAAGTCGGATTTAAATATTAGTAAATTACTGAACAACATTTTTGGTTACAATTTGTTTGCAAACTGAGAATAATATCAATAAACTTTCTGCAGGTTTGTTGATTTATTTGTTTTACTTTTTTATTATATTGCTCTTAACCGTTTCGCAGCTCGATATTTTTTACAGAATAACTAGGGTTTCTAAGTAGTGTTTACAAGTTTTTAAAGTTAAAGGCAGATATTGGTGCCTTACTATAGTATTCGACCTACCTTCGACAAATTCTACATTAATGAGTTTTATAACATTTATATCACACGAGCCAATGCGTTCTCGTCTATGTCCCAAATTTCTTCATAAGAATTCTCCTTGACCTGCTAAATATTGCTGGGTTTCTTGCCACACACGTTAGACTCAGTCAAATCAGGCAAACGTGTGTTAAAATCTCTATTGCATGAAATTATTCTCTCGTCAAAGCTGCATAGATTTTTTTGCTATGTGAGCAGTTGCTCCAGCTTATTGCCACCATAATTTAGATGTGTTCTCAATAACTAGACGAATAAGCTTTTTGATAGAGAGCTTTGGTTACTGTCATCACATTTTCAATATTTTTTTAAAAAAAATAAGATCTAGTTATCTTACTTGCAGTACCGGAACACAGGGGTTTTAGAAGTAACGAGATGGCAGACTTATCGAATAAAGTATTCATTGATAAATAGATCCGCAATAAAAATCAAGAAAGGTGGAATAATACTAACCACTTGAAACAATCGAAAAAGTTTATAAAGGGCCTGCTGATGAGATATTTAATTTAAATATCCTAAGAGTAACAAGTCGCAGCCCGTGCAAATTTTGCTAGGAAGAGTAGAAGATTGCAAACGACATTTTGTGCTATTGTGAAGGCCTAACGAGGCTCGAGTTCCTACAACTAAACGAAGAAAAGCCAAAGCCAGAGCTACGTAAAAGAGTCTCTCTTTGGAGGCTAGTCAAAAGCCTAGGCTTAAAGAGGGAGCTTTAACAAATTATAAGGGTGCACAATATAGACCCTAAGTGTTGCAGTACAGAAAGCCCTTGGGCCCCCCCTTCTATATTTATCTATCCATCTATCCACCTTTCGTGATGTCACCTCGAAACAAACAGTGACTTTTAGAGAATTCAGTCCAGTTTGGTGTATAGCTTTTGGCTTGTCGATACTTCAAAAACTAGTGTTTTGTTTATTCACAAAAACATTAAGATGAAAATAAGCTTCATCACCCTTCAGCAGTTTTTGAATAAATCCTTTATCAGCTCTTAACTTTTCTTGGATTCAAACTGCATAACGCAGTCTTCCTTGAAAGTCTACTGGTTTTATCGATTATACCAATTGTGTCTTATAGGAATACATAGATAAATTATTTTGTTGACGTAGTATCGTTCTAGCCATTTCAAGTTTTTGTGAACGTCTTCTAGTCAAAGATTCTGCAATAATCTCCTGTATCCGTTCTCTAGTTTCTAACGTGCACACAATACGTGGTTTATCGTTTCATAGTAGGCCATACATAGGCCCCTATCGCCAAAAACGGCATAATTAATCTCAGTATAGTAGTTTTCGAGGATAAATTTCTACTTAAAAGTGGCACATCTAAGAGCGTTGTGTGAGAACGGTAGACCTCCCATTTTCAAAGTAGAATTCAGTAATTTTGACTCTTTTATTTCAGGTAGATTTTTTTGTTATTAATCTCCATAGTCTATACTTTGAAAATCCGGAAAAAACTGAATTTTCAATTCATTGTTATCTGTTTAAATAATTTTCTAGACAGTCATACTCATAATAGACGCATACACTAAATTTACCACCAACGTACATTACTTTGTACTAATTTTATGTCAACCATAACATTATTTAAAATTATTCTGTTTTAAGATGACTACCATGTTACCTAGACCTTAGTGCGAGCACTCAGAGAAGTAAAACTGCCCTACGTTTTTTTTTTTTGATATTTCTGCACAGTAATAAGAACCTGCTACTATAGATGCTTTATTTTTTTTTTAAATTTATATATCTCCTCTGGACTACAATAGTAACTTAAGCTTCTACCATTTGTCTTGAAAAAAAGATATTCATACAAATCACTTCTATTCAGTACTATGCAAAAGGAAATTCTGAAAATAGGCAGTAACTCCGTAAAGACCAGTGCTTCCAATTTATCTAAATAGCGTACAAATACCTATATCAACTAGTACAAAATACTTATGGATGCATTTAGTTAACAGGTTAACATGGAAAACACGTAATTAAAAGACGTAAACAGGTAGATTTAAAAGTTAAGAAAATACAATGGCTAATTGATAGAACATCCAGTTTGCCAATTTTTAAACCAATATGGTTATATGGTATTAAACCCTGGGGATATACCAGCAGGTCGAATATGCCAAAAATACAGAAAAATCAATAAAAAATTTTACATAAAGAACTGAAAGTGTTATATGTCAAAGAAACCATAACAGAAAAAAGTATTAAGTACCACAATAAACTTTGAGCTTTAAGATAAATATAGACCATATAGAGTATGCAACCATCTTCCTTAGTGAATTCCTGCAACGTTTTTTTGCTTTTTCTTATAGAAGAGCTTTCAAGGTTTATTTAATATATTTAGATCACAAAAATATAAAGAACTTTGTTAGTTATAGACCAAGTAAAAATCTTAAATCTTCGTAATGTTAATAATTTGGTACCAGAATCGTTTTCTGTCGTCCTTTAACAAGATTTTTTTTAATACTAAAGCTAGTTCTCTACACAAAGGGTTGTTCTTCTAATTTCTTTTTTCATTCAAATTAATAGCATCTGAAGACCAAGCTAATCAAAAAATTTGAGCAAACGGTAACACAAGTTGAATGCTGTTAAGTATTTTTTCAATTTATTTATTCCTTTCTACCAAACTTAAAAAATCTAATAGTAAACAAAATGCTTCAATAAGAACGGCTCGAACACCGCGTTCGCCGTAGAATTTACCAATTTGTTTGGTCCCACGAGCGACAACGTTTCGAGGCAGCGGAATCTTGATTCCGGAAAGCCGGGGAACAAGAAAATCAGATCACTTTAATCAAATGGATGCAAAGATGGAGACAATTCCCTCAGACAATCGGCGTTTGTGTTTTAGACAGGTCATTTCGGTGACGTCACCAGATGCAAGGGTGGAAATCAATTCCAGCCGCGAATCTCCCGCCCTCGCTTCCGCCGTGCCCCATCTGCGGAGATATTGCATACCTGCACGCAGCCAGAAGTAAAACTGCCATTATCGGCAAATGAGCGCCGCCGAGCCCGAGGAATTCCGCAGCATCTCGCGCCGCGACGCGCCGCTCTAACCTGGCCGAGAGGTCGGAAGCTTTATTATGCGGATCGGATGCTGTTTTCGCTGCGCCTTTCAGAGCGAGCGCCGGCGAAACAATCGCGAGAGCGCAGCTTCTTTATGTCTGATACTAACGAGGTGGTTGCCTTTATGCGTCCCATATTCTTTCAATTAGGCTGCTTTCACTCCGGATGGGGCGCCTTGTAGGAAGAAGTCCGAATGATAGTAATTACCTGCAATAATTAAGTGTGACTGCGTGCAGTACAAGAGCAGGGGAGGGTCGGACCGGAATCCTCGCTTTCAGTCTTCACAAACCACCCTCCAGGCGATAGAGCAGAGCCATTTTCTATTTTTTAATTAAAGTGGCGTAATAAGAAAAGTTCCGGAATGTCGATTGGGTAATTTTTAAGATGGGCTGCCATTAGTTGGTAGCTATTTTTTAATTAGAGTTTCTAATTGCTTTGTTTTCGATCAAATAAAAAAGCAGCTCGACATTGGATATGGCGAACAAATAATGTCTTTAAGTAAAACTGAATCCCATGTTTTGTTGCAATTTTGAGTCTTGGAATCTCACTTTTTATAAATATTTTATCAACATTTGTTCCAAGTGGTACTTAGCTATATTATCAACAACACCACAAACTAAAGAATAAATGGGCTTATTTTTATTGGGTAAAAAGTTGTTAATTTTTTTTCTTGGTCTTGAAGCGTTTCTACTTGTATTATCCAAATAGTTAAAACTGCTGATATAATTGTATACTGGTGAGGTATTGTCAAAGGTAGTCTCAAAAATATTTATTGTAGGTGATACTAAACTTTTTAGCAGATTTTCCAGACATTCTTTAACGCTTTGTTATCCAGCTACTTGCTTAAGTAAACTTGATTGTGGACGTATCTATCTTCGGCTGAGAAGAGCGTCTAAGCCCCTAATTTTTCTTGTTTGGGAAGCCCTGGTGTTAAAAGTTGATGTACCATATTAGGCACCTCCAGAGCGGCGGAAGCTTAGTTAGTATCGAGGCGTTCAGGGAGTCTTGAACATGCAAGGATAGCGGTGATGTCGTCTTGGCAGAACGTCAGTCCTACAACTAGCTCGAGGAAGTTCCTAGTGTTTTACGTGGCCGCCACGATATTATTGAAGGAGTCAAGGAAGGTAGAGGAATCCACTTTCTCGAAGAGCACCGCTATGCTGGTTCAGCTCTGGTGTTCTAGTTGAGGCTGTGATCGAGGATTTCCAGAAATATCCCATTGGTTGTTGCCGTGTAAATCCTCTCAGGAGCAGTCATCTGTCGAGGTGCGGTTTGGGGAATGTTGAGCATCACCGGAAGCTAACTGGCTAGATAAACTTGATCGTTAACTCCATAACCCCTTTGTCAGTTTTTTTTAACAGGTTCTAGATAATAAATGCTTTTCAAATATTAATTTTGCCTATGGCTCATACAAATACTTTAACATAGAAAATTTATGAACTTCCGTGTAGTAATTCAAATTATTTAAGTGATCCAAATACAGCATTGAAAAATTAAACAAAGTGGGAACGTGGAACAACGTTCCACAAATATCCCGGGCTTTTATGCATATAAATTTTCAAATAGATCCGCTTTTTCTCTTGATCGGCATTTTTTCTGGATTGGGAACATGAAACAACGCAAATCATTATTAAAGAATTGTAAATCTGTTTATATCTATTGCTATCAATTAAACAGCAATATAGGCGCGTGTTATTAAAAAGCTGAAAAAGCGACGACCAGACAGACAGACCGTATGCAATAAAATTTCTGATATGTATAAAAGCCTAAAAATCAGAAAAATTACTTTATTAACCGAAAGGTTTAGCTTTACTGTCAGTGTCCAGAATTACATAAAAGAATTTATTTAAACTCTACTTACTCTGTCTTTATAAGAGTACTGAAAATTATTCTAGACCAACATCTACATATTTTTTCTAGGTTTCTCTCTAATTAAAATAACGTCGGTTTAGAGTTGATAAAGTTGATTACAGATTATAGACTTTTTTAATGTTTTAAATTAGAAACACCCCGTAAGGGTATATAGGATACCAGAGAGAAAAAAAGAAAGAAAGTAAAAATTTAACCAATAGTGTTGGAGGGTAATAAATGAAAATTTGACAAAGCTACGTTTAAATTGAAAAATTTCCCAGGCCATTAAATCAAACGTATTCTTAATCGCTTTTGCTGTGTGTGACTACTGCACTTGGTTTTGCCACTTTAATCATGAAAGTTTGTAACTATCTTTACCTTTAATAATTTTTAATGTGTTCCACTCAGAATCTACCGCTAAATGTAGTAAAAGAGTTTTTCGATACGAATACCGAGTTATTTAATTGATATTAATCTTCACCAAGATTAACTCACGCCTTTTTCCATTGTCATAATACACCTACTATTCATCACTGGTCACCAGCCTCATAGTAACGTTTAGATTTGTCAATAGTGAGTACATGTGAAGCTCAATTTTACTCAGCTTTTATAATTGGAAGGATAATTCTCAAGAAATAAATTTTCTGGGAGCAACTTCTTAAAATTGTCATCTCTCTTAAATATTTTCAGTTGTTCAAAACGTTCCTTGTCCTTTAAATTAAAGATTACACCCAGAAGCTTCTACAATCACCTTTGTACACTTTAGAAGGTAGTTTTGCCACCAGCCAATTGTGCATGAATTCTTTTATAGAAACGTCATTGTTGAATCTCGATTCTCCAAGTGCTTCTTTCAGTGAAGATAAATACGTTGCAATGTAGGGATTCAGTGTAGTCCAGAACAAATAATCAATGGAATTATTCTCCTCAGCATGCTGCTTTGCGAACGGAGTCAATTACCTTTATTTTCAACTGTTTTCCATTTTCCCAAAAATACCCCACGTACACTGAGTCTTCTTAAGTTGTGCGTTAAATTTTCTCAAAAATTCAAACGGTTATACGCCCCCTACCAAAATTTAAGAACAAACAATTGATCAACGGTTCAAAATACTTTTTCCTGTTATTAAAGAAGCGGTAGTACGAGATATCCTAGCAGAATTTTTTTTTAAGCATTTATGCTTACAATGCTCAATAATCGAGTTACAAGTAGTGCAAAGTGCAAGTTTAAAGTAAGCACTTTAGAATCTCTCACCGTCGTTTCCACTGTTCAAAGTTTATGTCATATTGATCTGTATCCCGTCAACGATGTGAAATCTATTTTCTTTTACAAAAATGGGGAACGTTCAGAAAGCGTAGAGTAACAAATCTAAACTGAATGATCCAGCTCATCTTCTAGTTGTTGACGTTGAGTTTGTTGGCGACCTTAAGGGTTTCTGAATCTAATTCCTAATTTAGATTCCTATATCAAACCGCCACCCATACCACCTTGCGGGAGAAGGGGGAATCAAAATCTTAGAGTGCATTTGTCAAGCTGTAAGGAACACGGATGATGGGATTGCCGGGCTTTCAACGCTGGAGAATAGATTTTGAGTATACTGGGAAAGAAAATCTTGAATGGTTAGCACGTCGTTATCGCGGTGTAAGATTGTGTTCCTGATATACCATGGGGCGCCAAAGATGGACTGGATGGTCCAATTTTGTATCACTTGGACCTTATTGACGTGCGTCTTCGTACAATACGCCCAAGCGGAAAAGACGTACATTGTGATCTTGAGGATGAGGGACTTGTAAATCGTTAATTTATTTCGGAAAATCAGCCGACTTTCGGGGTAGAGGAGGGAGTCAAGAGCCTGACGGATTGCTTTTGCCTTCGTGTTTCTATAGGGTCGCTCCCAACTATCGTACCTCCTTTCTTCAGGGTACTTCCTGGTCGAGTTTTCATAGAGAATAGGACGGCTAAGCTCTTCTCTGAATTCATTTCTTTTCTTCACATACTGCAGCCGTCTATGAGCTGGGAGAAGTTGCTGGGTTGTGGAATAGCCGGAATCAGCTGAAAGTCTTCCACTACTGTCTGTACTCGGCGGTGAATGATGTGTTTCATCAGCTTTCCTAAAGTCCACAAAAGGCTGATTGGACGGTAATCCTAGGTGTCGGTCTTCTTAGGCTTGGAAAGCACTACAACATCCGCGACCTTTCAAAGGTTCGGAAAGTGACAGAGTTGGAGGACAATATTGGCTGTGGTAATAGGTCCGGGTGTCTTTTGCAGCCTCAAGGTCCGGATCACCTGCGCGACTTCTTAGGACGCGAGCTTAAGATGGTCTTGGGGCTCTTACTCCCTCAGGCGTCCTACGGTATTTATACAGTCAGGATGTACTCAAAACTATTATCTTCCCATAGATGGGCGGAATAGGGAAGGACCTGTTGCACAGAATCTTGACCATCTTCCGAAGTCTATTGTCTGCCACGTCAAGAGCCTTTAATTTACTCTCTCATTCAGTATTGTAGTGATCCGCGACGGCGTTATTGACTGCTGCAGCTAGTCTCCGGTATTCCCACAGGTTATCAAGATGTAGAGAGCGCTGCGCGCGTCGTTGCACCCGGTTCTTCTTTTGAATTTGCTCCTTCAACTCCGGAGACAGAAGATCCTGTCCGTCTCCGGCCATCTTTTAGTTCTCAGAATGTCAGTTGTTAATCCTTTATTCATTTTTCGTTGTTTTGCTTGTTATTAGTCTTTCAGAAAGTAAATTATTTTCTATAGATTCTCGCACATTTATGATTGGTTTGGCGAATATGCAAAATTTGACATAGATTTGCTTTTTTATTTGTTCAGGTATTAAAAATGCGGCAACTGCGCATTACATAATCTTAGTAACCAGCACATACTTTCTAATTGACTCAACCATTAAAGTTGTTCTCATTTACGCATGCGCATTGGAATTCTTTCTCATCGGCTGTCGGGTTAGATAGTGGTCGCGCAAAATGTTTGCGTTACGTTAACAATGGCTTTTTGTAATTTTTTGTACATGTGAAATTTAATTTTCGTAACTATTTAGTCTACATTTGAATTAAATTATTGCCAAGAACAGTGAACTTCAATAAAAGCTCTTAACCTACTGAAATTACACATTACCACAGATTGTTATATCCAATAATTTCACATTAAGCAAATGAATTGTACAACAAAGAGAATACGGAGATAATTGTTCTAATTTGTAAGCCTAATGCACGCACAAGTGCGTGCATATTTAGAAGCAGAGCAAACATGCAAGCAACTATGAAACGCCATTGAATGAGATGGTTTAAAAGTTATGTTATGCTTTATGTTCATTTTAGTGTAAAGAGAGCTGTGTACTTTTGGCATTTCTACCTGCACACTATTAAGTTAATTAATTTGATTCAATTTGCCAGATAGTGTAATAAATTTGTAAGATTTGATTATTGGTGAGTCTATATTTTAAATTAGTTAGCTTTAATAATGTTCGTCAATGTGTAAAATATTGTTAATAAAACTGTTTAAATTACAACATAATTTGAAACAAGTTTGCCGTCTATCGTCTGAAAAACTTCCGCGCAAACGGAAAGACAGCGAGTTGGCACGGCCTTGCGCTCCTAATTATCGAAGTTTGATATGATGACAAAGCCGCTTTAGGTGTAAACGGCAGAACATTAGCGATACAAAGATAAGCATCGCTAATCCCGCTCCGCCGGGGGTTAAATTAAATTTATGTAAATATAACCCATTCGAATCCTTCGGCTGTTGAACACAATGCGTACATCACGCAAGCCGCAAACAAAACATTACTTTGTTTCCTCCTTAGTGAACTGTCATTGTCGTGGAGTCAAACTCGGAATTCAATGCATTACTAAGATCTCATCGCGTCTGGGGAGAAGCCCTGAATGCGGGGAATTTTGCCGCAAAGACAAGCGAAATAATAACATTCCTTAGCCGCTAAAACCGCCCTCTAGATGGGAGCCATTATATTTCGCGTTTAGCATTTTCGGTCTGTCAAAATTCTAAAGCCGCACTAACTGGAATGAAAATATCCGCGATTGTTCCTGGCCATTGTGCCCTAATGAATAGGCTTACACATTTAGATGGACGAGATTCTTATCTGCTTGCACGGAACTGATGGCGCGCCATAAATCTGGCGCTCGGGATTCATTCTCGAAAATTCGAGGGGGAGAAGCGGTTTTTGGCATTCTAATTACGCATTAAAAAGGGTTCGACTAAGTTAAAGGTTTGCAACTTAGTCTCATCATTTATATTGGTAATGCAAAATGTTGCGATGGTTTAGACATAACGTAATGAATTTTAGAACTTCTTTTTAGGACAAAAATTCATGTAACTAATCTTTGCAATTTCTTGGTCTAAAGAAATTGAGATTTTGCAATCTTGCTATTAGTTGTGGCATAACAAGTCATTTTTTTTAGAAATCAGTGATGATTACTTATGTTATTTTAATCAGAACGACTAGGCAGTGAATTCAAAGATATGAAAGTCTTAACCTCTTAGTTCAAAAGGCCACTATTATAATAAAAGGTTTCCTGGTAACTTTATTAATTGAATTTCCATGGTAAACATTGACGTTTTGAGATGTAGCAAACCAAACTTTCTTTTTAAAAAATTAAAATGATTGTTTACTGAGCGAGCGTTGGCAGCTAAACTCTTGCTCAAATGTTGAACATTTTGATATAAACTTGAACACTTGCCCTCTCATATGGCTATTTTGAGTTAATCTTCGATCTTAGTCGAATTGCCATGAAGAACTTTACAAGAAGTTCTTTCACGAACTAAAGATACTTGTGATTATAAGAGAACGATACTCGGTAAAAACAAGTGCTGATCGAAGTTTTCTGTCAAAAATCTTCAAAAAAAACGTATTTAGTGAGCACACTATTAAATGACTTTATATAATCAAGTAGGAATTTTCTTATTCAGTATGTTCCTGTGGTGCGTGGCAGTAATTGCATTTTTTATCACAGAGGTGATAAAGATCAATAAAAATCAATGGTCGGCACCAGCACTCTTTCCTACCGTATAGACTTTTCTTTGGTGCAGAAAATGTTTCTTCGTATTTGATCAGTTGTATATAGAGACCAACCGACGTTTTACCAATTTCCAAAGTTGATTTTGACTTTTTTTGGTCTCACTTAGTGTATTTTTAAAAATTAATTTGATTTGCTGGACTTCAACGATTCGGATGGTTGGCTGTTAATTTATAAAAGACTTAATGTCCTATCCACTTAATCATCTTGAGATATTTTTTAACGTTTGATAAGCAATACTCTTCTAAATATCAAGTCGCTCGTTGCCTTTCCTAACGCTTGTCTTGAGTTCACAAGTAAATTGCCCGTATATGCCTCTTCTTTTTAATCTTTGTTTCGACCTTGTATTTAAAATGTTAAATTACCCCTAAAAACATTTAAAGACGTATAATAAATCTAAAAAGTGTTCTTAATTTAACAAAATTTTTGGTATATTTTCTCATTTAAATATACAATAAACATGTTTAAATATTGTTCATTCAGGTTACTCCCAAATTTTAATAATTATGTTGCCGTGGCTTAGTCGTCTTCGTCTAGAAGGTGAAAAATGCTCTCTTTATGAGTATTTTCCCCAACATTGTATTATCCGGAGCTTTAATTTAAATATCGACATCTATTCCACCAATGTGACCAATGTGACATCAACATTATACTCGCTCTCAGTCTTTTTATTAATCGGAATTTTTTCCCAAAATGTCTTCTATTAGCCTATATATTCTCCACGAACTCCATTTTTGTTAACGGCCGATGTTTGTCACTATTGGAGTCTGCCAGTGTATTACAGTGATTAGACTAAAAATATACTGCATACGTAAATTAAATTTACGCTTTGTTAGTCTTTAAAAATAGTGGCGCATACACGTCTAAATAATTTTACATAGAAATGAGTGCTGCATCTCCAGCGTAGACCCGTGGTTGAGTGATGGGCTGCGGTGCAGACGGATTCGGATTCATTTCTCAGTCAGCGAAAATAATTGAATATCTGCGTTCACTCAAACAAGGGGTAATAATGGTGGTCGTGTAAGGCACGGTGCTTGCCACATCGCCTCGCATCAGAGATGGTGCGAACATATGAGTCTTAACCTCTCAGTTTGCAGGCCCTGCTTTCACACGGGACGTTAGAGCCTTACCATTATCATAATGGGTGCTGCAAACTTCACTGTAGCATTGTTTGGTTACAAAGTAAATTTTTAAGTTCTGTTTTGGGGAGAAGCGAGAATTATAAAAAGTAGTAGTCTTATTATGCTATTGTAATCATTGTCGGGGACATAATTATTTCTTTAAGTATTGTCAATTGTTTTGTTAATTTTAAAAAAGTTTATTTGGTGCTTCGCTAGTACTTCATGTGGCTTATTTATTCCAATTTATTTTTTGTGATACTGTTTTTAGAGTCGTCTGGTTAACTGTTAGATTAAATCTAGATACGTTTACTTAAGTACATACACAAAGAAAAGGCAAGACTTTATTTGGATCTTTAGCTATAAAATTTTGGTCTATTACTGTCTCATTTTGAGACGTTTGTATACTTCATCAAACTTTCAGGAACTCTAGCTTGGCTTGCAGTTTTTTTTATGTTGTATAGTACCTTAAAAAGAGCATTAGAAATATGTTTTGAATTCGCGATCTGTTTTTATTTCTACAATAAGAGGCTTTATAGTACTAAATCAAATGTTGTCTACGTAGTCCTAATCATGCTTCTCTTCTAATCATAACATTAGTCTTTAAGCCTTTCTTAATTTTATATTAGAACTGGTCTAACCATGCTAGTGTACATTGGATGTGCCATTCTTGGTTTTAGATCACATAATTTGCAACAAATTTGTCTAACTACTGCTCTAGATTTTCTTATTATTGTATCTATTTGCTTCTGAGTAAGTTTGAAATTAAAAGTATTTTTTTTACTCATGTAGAAAGGTTTTTATATATTTTTTATATTATTTTCTTATATATGTTCTTTTTGCTGAGGTGTTCTTCGTCAGTCCATCTAGCTACCATTTACGGGGCCCATATTGATAAATTTTCTTTCTACAAAGATAAAATCATAAGGTTTAGTTTTCTAATAATAGTAATTAATAATAAAATTTTTAGAGAAAACAAAATATTGGATTGATTTTAAAAGGTTCTAAATAGAACACAAGTAAGCTACTATAGTATTCTTTTACTTATTTAAAATATTTTTGAATAAATATTTAGCTAAAACTAATATTTTAACTATCATAAGCTCAATAGAAGGGTAAATTTGATTATTTAGATCTTATAGATGAAAAGGCTTTCACGGCCGTTGTTATGGTGCATCGTGTGGTTGGTTGTCGAGTTGTTAGGTCGTGGTCGTAGTTTGGAAACTTACGACGTTTCGTCCACAACTGCGGCGGACATCACAGATGTCTTCTACGCCTTAATCAACACAAAAAAACGCCAGTTGCTGAACATGCTTTAGACAATTCTAACCATGAGATACAATTTGGGCAAACACAAGTTTTATCCAATTGTAGGAATTATTATCTGAGATTATATAAAGAGGCGGTGGAGATTTATAAATAATTTTAACAGGGACGACAGATTCAATCTACCTAAATCTTGGTTTATCGCTCTTCAAGGGCAAAAAAACAGATCGAGATACGATGAAAGAGCAAGTGCGCCAGAAATTGCTAAAATATTATCTGCAACGATCCGACTGACGTCAGCAACTAGCCCGATTATGTTATTCCGGTGACGTCAACAACGGCCCCCCAACACCACCCCCCTACTACACTTGCACGAGTATAAAAGCGAAAACGCATGTGATAGTCAATTAATTTATAGAAGATTTTCTTCTGAAGATATTTGTCGCAGTTGTGAACGAAACGTCAATAGTTTCAGAACTCCTACCACACGATGCGCTACTTAAATCTTGTTTAATATTATTTTGTAATGTTTTAGTGCTTGTTAACATTGTTTATACACAAGATTTACATTTATGTGTAGATGACCAGCTCGTTTATTGTCGTGGAAAGGCACTAGTAAGAGTGCAACGTGTCATAACTAAAAATTGGACAGATTTTGCATCATATGCAAATTTTATACAAGACACAGCTAATTTGTAATGTAATTGTCACAAAATAAAAAATATGCGTAAGTTACAAAATTGATTTTTGAAAATGTTTTCAAGGCAGGTAGAATTTCCTGAAGATATCTTTTATGGTTTTTGAAATAAACGAAAAGTTGAAATGACGTTTACTGTCCAACATAAGTTTAGAACATTTACACATCAATACTTTTGTGGTGTGCGTCATTACTCTAATACTTTCTCATAATTTATTGCATTTAATACAATTTGTTAATTTATTAATAGCACAAACTCGTTTATGACATATGTTATGTAAACTTTTTGTTTTTAGATCTGAATTTCTCGAACATAATTCACATTTTTATTTCTGCTAAAGATTGTTCTAATAGAACTTGCTAAATCCCTAAGTATAGGTTTAAGAAATTTACTTGCTATACGAAGTTTTTATTTCTAAGCTGAAAATAATACTTAGCGTTGTAGATGCTCCTTTTAACGTATTACTGATCGAACTATTTGGTGTTGTTCGATTTTGTTGTTATTGTTTGCTCAAACTGAGACTGATCATTTATTATCAACAGTTTACTGTACCTAACTATTATTTTTTATAAGTAAATAAGTTAAATTTAGCATTTTTAAAACATAGTAAAGAGTACAATTACTTTTTGAATTATAGATCCAAAATCTAATCTCAATTGGTGATTCGTTTCTCTCTTCTATTTCCGGACAGTTTAATTCTGTAGCACATTTTACTCATTTGTACTCTTTGAGAAATTTTGCACCTGGTAAGTTAAATATGAAAAATTGTGGAATTAAAAAAAAACTTTGATCACTAGCACAATGTTGTATATTATAATGTTTTTAAAAATGCTTTTAGGCCCCATTGTAGACTAAGTGACTTAGTTGTTAGAGCAAAAAGTGCATTAAAAATAAATATTTAGACAAAGTATTAATTAACTTTTACTCTAAAATGTTATGATAATGACGATATTGTCGTTTGGTCTTCGCATTATGTTAAGAGAGCAACGTTCATACCAAAGAAACAAAACCAAGTTAATTTACTGTAGTTTAACTAAAATAAGAATTAATATATATTCATATAATATAAACCGAAATATACTTTTTTATGCACTTTTGAGGAGAATGAAGAGGGCACAACTTTAGAAAGTTGTAGGTAGGGATGTTTAAAGGGGATAATTCCTTAAATGTTTCTTCCAATATTACAATCTCAGATTAAAATGTAGCCTTGTCGGTTGCACAACGGATAATTATGAAGTGTCTCACGATATAAGGTGTAAAATAGTCTGGGATTTTGAGAACAGTTAAGGAATAGTTCAGAAGAAAATCCTTTTAAAAATAATCAATAGTACGCACACTATAAATAGTTTTTTGAAGTATAAAAATTCATTGACAATGAGTTATCGACGTAGTTGATGATCAGCGTGGTTGGAGAATATTTGCATTGTTTACTGTCTATTAACGGTTACAAAAGATACTTCTGAGTTCGGATAAGCTTCGACAGTGTTCGGGTAACCCAAAACATATTCTGTTTTATGAAAATATCCAGTACTTTTCAGCTTCCCAAATACGATAAAAAATTAAAGATTTGTCCTGGACTTTATAAAATCTAAACTTTTTCTCTCTACGATTATTTTTTTTAATCACTAAAAAATACATTTACAGAACAAGAATGAAGCATTCGGATGATGTTACATTGCTATGATAGTGGAATCAAAAAACTATGATCTGTTAGAAAAATGCCTTTCCAAGTCAGAAAATTATGTATGTAAAAACGTAATAATATGCTATAAATTTGGACAACCGTCTAAAACAAGCAGGGGAAGAGAGTAGCTATAGATTTGGTTGATCGTTCACTAGATGGTTACGAAAAAGAAACAATTTTTTAACAAGTAGCTGCAGCGCCTTTAAAAAGCAAAGAGATGCACTACCTAATACAAAGAAGAAAAAACATTTTCTAGCTTATTTCGTTTTATTTAAGATCGTACACTTGTATCCTATTTTGCGACTAAAATTATAGTTGCAGTAGTTTTTTCAACTGGACATTATGGTGACACTATATTTACTTTAAAGTGGGGTGTGGATGCAACAGATACACTAGTAAGGAAATTCGCAGCCAAAATAATGTGTAATTGTTGTCCAGATACTTTGAATATTGTTACCATAAATGCTTGGACTGCAAAATATCTAGAGGGAAGCATACAACATCTAGATCTCGGAAACGTTTGTCTTCTGCCATATGCACAATATAAAAGTTAAACCAAAGTTGGATTTCATTGTTTAATTTTGAGCTTTATGCAAACTTTAATTCATAACTTTCAATTGAGACTAAATAGTAATAAAGTAAATACTACCAATAGAGAAAGAATTTCAAGCCGCCGCTTTTTCTATTCCCAAAAACAAGATAGCACAACCTGTAAGTTTGACAACAAACGTGGGGTACAGGCATTATTAAACTGACAATACTAATATTTTTGATTAAACCACAAAAAGTTGCGTTACAGTACCGGCCAAAATTATATTATATTTTAGTTTTTCTGTTTTAACAGGGAAACAACTTTAAATTTGGCGAATTGAAGTACGCAGTATGCTGAAGAATGAGAGCCAACTATGGTGTGATTTGGAAAATCACTGAAAATTTTTCGGATTTTCCTCGATTTATTAAATTTTCGCTTTTTTCTTCATTTTGCTCTTTGGTTCATATTTTTTCGATTTTTTGTTGTTTTTTTCATAGCTTCTTCTATATACTTTACGTTGTTGTAAGTAATGGAAAATGCCGAGGTTCCGTAAACTTTGTCAATCTCTGATCAGGACACAATCTTGATCGGTCGACACCAAGGACGAACACAAGTTGAACTCGCACGGCAATTCGAAGTGATGTAGGCAGTAATGAGTATTTTGCTAAAGCATTGAGGAGCGCAGGAAGGAATGGAGAAAAAGAATATGACCGGAAGACCCCGTGTGACCAAATAGATGTAAAGGCTTTCATAGCCGGTATTGTGGTGCATTGTATGGTTGGTTCTCGGGTTCTAAAGATTTTTAAAAGATTTTCTTCTAAAGATGTCCGACGCAGTTGTCGACGAAACTTCAAGAGTTTTCGAGCTCCGTCCACGGCCTAATAACCCGATAAACAACCACACGATGCACTCCGTGTGACCATTCGCACAACTGATCGAAACATCATCCGCGTCGCAAGGGACAATCTTCGACTCGCTGCAACTGAGATGTCCGTCCTCATCAGTACTTTCACGGTCTCAAGCCCCTTCGTAAGAACGGTCAAGCGTCTACAGCAGGCAGGATTGCATGGACGCAGACCTTTGAAGAAACCAACGAGAATGGTGTAAAACCATAAATGAAACTTTTGACAACGGTGTGGCGAATTATCGAGAGGTGAAATAAACTAATGTTCCTTATGACGTCTGCTTTTGAATGAGGTATCACATGACATATGTTATGTGATGGAAAAAATTTTGACCTCACCGTTGACCCCTTGACTTTTGGCCGATTTGGCTGAAATTCAATAGAGAAGAAAGTATTGACCTCAGGTATGCCAAGTTTGAAGTTAATCCGATGATTATAACGGAAGTTATCGTGTCTCCAGATAGACACTTAGACAGACAGATATAAATCATTAACTTTCGTCTATAGTGTTCTGCTGTCGAAAGTTAATGATTCTGCGACAACAAGCTGCGACTCTAATAGGCGGAGGACCATCTGTATTGGGGACGCAGAGAGTGGAGCCACGTCGTCTGGAGTGACAAATCCAAGTTTAGCCTATTCGGCTGTGACGGAATAGCATGGATTCGACGTCCTGTTGGCACTCATTTCAATCTCAAAAACTAACTGTCCAAGATTAAGCATGGTGGAAGATCGTATATGGTGTTGGAAACTTTTGATGCGAATGGAGTTGGCGTTTTTCGTCGTATTCTCGAAATTCTGGACCGATTCGGATACGAGGACATCTTGGAGAACATGATGTTACCCCAAGTTTTTCGTTTCATAGGCTGGGCTTTAATCTTCCAGCAAAACAATAGCCCGAAGCATAGCAGTCGTTACCTTATAGACTAGTTCACTCGCTGTCGCGTGACCCTCTTCGACTGGTCAAGCCAATCTTCTGACCTCAACAGCATGCTTAGGAAATGTCAGGCTGTCATCTATACAAAAAGCTATGCTACAAAGTATTAGGATATTCTTGCTGAGAAGTCACTTGAAATGATGTTTCTACGTTTGTAAAAAGTTATTTCGCTCAAACAAAATTGATTGTTGATTAATATAATTTTTTTGATTATTATAAAATATTTTTTTAAATCTATTGTATTTCTGATCAATTGGGCTGAAGAGTCCGATACCCTGTATCTTTAGCAAATATGTGTCGAAATTTCTAAAGATTTCAATGAGGATTTGTTTGCAGAATCCTTGATGCTTAGGCAGCTAACTTAAAAATTCCAGCTAATAAAGCACACCTCAATAAAAACAACCCGGAAATGCCCGGTTGTCGTGGTTCTGCGCGCAGCCAAAAGTTGCGTCGATTTTTAATGCTGCGCCTTAAGCCGCGATGAAATTCAATGCTAAATTGAGAGATGCACGATTGTGGACGCACGCAATTTGACTACCAATAGACGTTTAACAGGAATTGACGTGGTCAGCGAAAGGGGAATTCGGGCTGCACGAGCTAAATTAACCGAATATTTGGAATTGATTTTGGGTTTGACGAAAACTGAAATTACATTTGGAGCCAGCTGTTGGCGGTGCCGTAAAATTCAGTAGCAAAGCTAATACAGGGAATCATTAGTAATCCAAAACGGCTGCATTTTTAGTAGTCGATTAAAATTTGCACAGATTATTCAATTTACTTATTGGTTTGAAATACACCCTACCACAGTAAATGTTTGTATTAAAATTGAATATCTCTAGTATTTAAGACTTTTTGTTGTGATAGAAGTATGAGTTGATAAGCTTAGGCACAATTTTGGTCATTTCTGATGTAACTTTAGATCAGTATGACTTTATTTTTATTAAAAATATTAGTATATTTGTTTGAATTATTTAAAATTTTCAATATGTGAATCCGAAACAATTGCTAAATTAAACACACAAGTAGAAATTTAGTAAATTGTATAAAAAAAATTTCCATTTTTTGTTGGTAAGCTATATTTGTGATATGAATGGTGGCAACTATGATTGTAATAATTAGAATTACAGTATACATTTCCTATAAATAAGAGATGTATTTAAATATCGTGCTATTGTTATAGTAAATTTCTTGACCTGTCTATCTTCCAATGACAACAGAAATAAAGCGCTAGCCTCAAATAGAGCCATCTTTGGTTGGACATTCATAAATAGCAGCCGATTTGTCTCACTCGCGTAGCAACAGTTATTAGAATTAGTAGTGACGTATCATTTTGCACAATTTTAAAAGTCAAGTATCGCATTGCCATTAAATTTCTTACTAAAAAATTATTGAGTATACTACAAGACAGGCGTTTAAAAGTAAGGATTACCAGGTTAAGGCATTTCGATACATTTTTCATGAGAACCTTCACATGGATAGGGTTAGCACCAGATGAGCAACCCGTTTTTTTGCGGTTAAAAAATAGCAACATGTGATCTGTTGTGAACAATTTTTACATTTCTGTTGCAACAACAAAAAATTCTTTAATATATGGTTACAGGTTATAAAGTCATGATTTCGTACTATGGTACTTTAAAAAAGTCAATAAAATGGCGTTGACCTGGCATAAATGCCAAGGGATGCACATATAGCACAATCTGCAAAAGAAATCATGCCACTTTTTCTAATTAATATTAAGGAAAACCAGTAGTAATTGTAGATCATTATTTACTGTATTAATTGTGGGGCGTTATCAAGGAAAAGAAGAGTAGCATGCTAAGTTAAACTTTTAGTGTTTTATACGACAACGCTCCTGTTCATTAATCGCAATTTACCAGCTGCTGAAAGGATTGTGCCTTTAAAACTCTCTTCCACTGATTACTCTTTATATACAAAATCGAAGAAAGATCTTCAAGGTAGAACATTTAACAACTATGAAAATGTGGAGTTCAGTATAAATATTAAAAGGGCTGCCGATGAAGCAGTACATCAAATACAAATCTATAAATACACCAGCTGGAGAATAAGAACCATGATGTTATTATTCAAAAAAGACGAGAAGATGGAATCAGCAAACTATATAGATATTAACCTTATTAACATAATGCTCAAACTAACTACTAAAGTAATAACAAACCGTATTATAAACACTTATTACTCTCTCAGAAGGGTTCAGAACGGGAAGATATAAATTTACAGATTCTGAGATTACCATATTATGTTATATTGATGATGCTGTCTAGGTCGCAAAAAGTAAAGATGACTTACAAAGGCCACTAAACATTATTAATACTACTGGCAAACAGTTTAACATATATCTCCAGAAAAAACAAAATATATGACCACCTCGACAAAATCTACTAGATGTAAGTTAGAAGTAGATGGAAAAGTTATGCAACAGGAAACAAAACTTATGTACCTCGGAATAGAACTATCGCCAAAAACATTGAAAAAGAAGTAAAACGACAAATAACTAAAGTCAACAATATAGCAGGAAGTTTAAATGATACCATTTGGCGTAACAAACATCTACAACAGACGAAAACAAGGAATATATAAAGCCACAGTGAGACCGACTATAACCTACATGGCGGAAACACATCTACCACAGTTAACACATGCTATTTTCTGGAAACAGCAAATAAAAAAAAAGAGAGATCACTGGTAAAACACTGATGGATAGAGAGAGAAGTCAAAAAATTTAAGAAGAGTCTGCAACGTAGAGAATATTAACAAATGGATTCATGGAAGAAAGAAAGAATGGACTGACCACAAATGATCGACAACAAAATAGTTAAGATTGGCAGGGGTAAGTCGCCGGTAGGAAGACGAAGTGTGGGAAGACCTAGGAAAAACAAATATACGAGTCTCTTTTTTGATCCCTATCATAATTTGTCTAGGGTTTTTTAATCAAGGGTTTATTTAAGTTTCTCTGCTTCTTTCTGAAAATTTTAAGTCAAATTTCAATTTAGTTGCAAAATAGCAAGAAGTGAAATGATAAACGGTTTTTCTAACATTTTTCTGTACAAAAAATATTGTATTGTACGTCCCTTCTGTATATATAAAGGGATACGGTTTTGAAAGTTGCAGATAGGACCTTTGAAGAGTATTTTCATAAGTAGGATATCTCGCAGCATTTGTTATCATGTTTCTCATGACAGATAGCGAATAACCATTTAAAAAAACTAAAGGGGACTAAGGAAGACAATATCGTGAAGAATAAGGGAACATAAACATTTTTTGAGGGGATTAATATCAGGTAAAAATATAAAATCACTTACGTCACCAAAAATCAGTGTGACTGAGGAGATTATTTCCATTGTTCGTCGCCTTCTTGAGGATGCTTCTTAGGTTGAGGTTGGAGTAGCTTCCATTTTGGTTTTCCATAAATAGCTTGCCTTCTGTGAGTTAAAGCCTGACACTCGTACAAACTATAGATGGCTGTCTCTGTCTCCTTGCCATATTGTCTGCAACTTGTCTCCATTTTCTCTAAAAAAACAATGTCCTGTGAGAAGACCTATAATATGTTAGATAGTAGCCTATTTCTGTGTTATACTAACAATTCTTTGATTTATTTACATGAGGGTACTTCTATAAAGATTTCTCTACGTCTTTGTGCCAGTATATTTTCTTAGTTTTATGTTGTTTTCTGATCCATTCTCTCACCCAGGTTCGTATTGTACTTTTAGATATCCCCAAAGTCAGTTTAAAACCTATATATGAAGTTGATGGTCCTTTTTATGCTAGCTTTCAGTTTTGCAGTGCCCTGGTACCCACAACTGACTTGACTAAAGCACTGGGTTTTTCGCACCGTTCGTATACCAGCCCTCAAATTATTTAATGTCTTCAGGGATGCCTGATTGCCCCTGAATATGTTAATTCACCTGTTTTGATAAGCCCTCAAATTATTTTATTTAGCGAGCATAGCAAATATTTTTGCTTGAAAAGCAGATATGTATTTACCTAGTGAAAATCTTAACTGCTAGTTTTTCTTTTCACAGTATATACCCCCTCCCGTTTCAGACCCGATCCTCGATCCGCCTCTGCACCAAATAATTTTTCGGGTCCATTCCTGTTTAGCTTGTTTATGCATTCATTTCGATCCATAATATTAACCTCAGTTTATCGAAAGCTACTTCAGCCTCTCCCATAATTTCAATATGAAGAGGGGGAAGGTACTGCTATTGGTGTCTTTTTTCTGACGTCTGTACATTATAAGTAAGTCTTTGTATCTTACTTAGTACGGTTAGAGCGATTCATTGCGTTATCTTTGTCCACCACACCAAAGCTGCATATATATCAAGAGTTTGACCACCGTGATGTGTATCGAATACATCATTTCGTTTTAGATCGCATGTTTTTCTATGAGCTCGTCTGGATAACACTATTGTCGCCTCTTTTTTTATATATTTTTTGAATATATTGATTCCAAGTGAGTTTTGAGCCTAAAATTATTTGAAGACGCTTTACTCATATTTTTATTTCTACATGTCAGAGTCTAAGAGGTCTCTAGATTTTGCCTTGCGAATACTACTACGGCAGATTTTGGGCATCCTTTTGCAACTTGAGTCATTATGGTAGAAGGGACAAAGTTACTGAAAAAAGTGTTATAAATAAAATAAGAGACGCACAATAAGTCCATGAGACTGTAGCGCTAACAGCTCTCAACAAAAAAGCTTGGGTACGACGTTATTCTGCTTTACGATAACGCCCGATCCCATATAGCTGTTCGAACTCGACAAAAAATTGATAATTGTACTGGACTACATGGGTCTAGACTTTTTGCCCCCACCCCTGCCGATTATTATTTGTTGTGACAACCAGAAGATTAATTCAGATGATAGGTTTGACGAGGGTGTTGCTAGTACCGAAAATTATTATTTTATGATAGCGAGTTCAACTAAAATCACCTCATCTGTTGGAAAAATGTGTCAAGAAATTATGTAGAAAAATAACTTTTCATGCTTATGTTTTTATGATGCTTTAATAAATAGAAAAAATGTTTCCAGTTAATATTTGATTCATCATATACAAATCAATTGTCACCGCTGAATTTATCGGGTATCAAGCGTTCACCTCAAACCCGGCTTCAATTCCGCGCAGCTTGCGTTTGCATTTGGTTAGAATTAGTGGAAGCACTCCTGGAAGCTCTGCTTTTGTCGAGGGTCGATAAAGCGATGTCCATTTGAAATTCATCATATTCAGAATGTCTTTCAAGATCTATTTTTGGCTTTTGCATACCTAATGAATGCATCTACAGTGAGTCGTATATTGAATTTAAACTGAAAAATGTTATTAATTATTCGGTACACTTACACTTAAAGTGGAATTTTAGCCTTTGGTGGAATAATTTTAAAAAATTCAAAATCCTGCTACTTTGAACGTACTTTTTACTACTGTAGAGTTAATATTAAACATTTATTAATTATATTGCTAAGACTTTAACATTATGTATTGTTATTTCTTTTTGTATTTGAATTTAGTTAAGGTCTAGGTGGCTTTGTATGTTTTTTCCCCGTTTATAATCTGTTCAACAATCTTACTTTGCATTAATATTAATATTAAATTTTTTTCACTTAGGTATATTCATAAACAATGTTTTAATAAAAATAACGTCTGACAGATTTTACCCATTGTACTTTAAAGGGTCTTATATAAATTATTCCAATAAAATACGAAAGTGGAAAAGAATGCTGAATTGATGCAATAAATATACTTTAAAAGAATTCTGAAGAGGTAGTCTATCTTGTTAGAGATAGTAGTTTTTTTTTATTGGTACAAAACGTCTACTAAAATGTTAGATTAATACTTTTTTAAATATCCTGCGTTAGCTTTTTCTTTTTTTGCTTTTACTGTTGTTATTTTTTCTAATTCAATCAAAATAACTGATAATTGCAATTTAATTATTCTTAATCTTTTCGCATGTATACATATTTTTTCTAGAAATCTTTGTGATTATAAAACATGTATTTAAGCAATATTTCTGTATTTCGTTATGAAGTTCTTTATTTCTTGCTAATAATGATAGAATAATTAATGTTTATTTAAATTGTTTTTAGCATCCTGTCCCTATGCGGTTTTTATTTTTTTATTCTTTCTTGTAGATGATTAGGTACAGGATGGTATCCAAAAGTAGTAGGACTGATTTCATTTTAAAATAAATTTATTGAATATTTTGGTACATCGACTTAATACTCTTCAAAATAGGCCCCTTGGGCATCCACACACCTCTGGTAGCGAGCCTTCCAGGTCGCGAAGGCCCTCTGGAAGTCGTCCACCGGGATGCTGTTCAGCGCCCTCGTCGTTGCCGCTTGAACTGCCTCCACCGAGTCAAAACGATGCCCCTTGAGCGGCCTCTTGATCCGGGAGAACAGGAAGAAGTCCGGCGGTGCCACATCAGGGCTGTCTTCTTCCAAACAGTTCAGTATTTCTTGGGAAATCTCAACACGCAGTTCTTTTTGCTCGTCACTCAACACTTTCGGCACCATTTTCGCGCACACTTTTCTCATCGACAAATCCTCTGTGATGATGCATTGGACTGTCCCGTACGAAAGATTCAGCTCATCACTAATTAATTTAATGCCCAACCGTCGGTCAGAGTTCAAAAGTTGCTTAACTTTCAGCACATGGTCGTCCGTTCGCGAGGTTGACGGACGCCCGGCGCGTTGGTCGTCCTCGACGAACTCCCTACCCTCCCGAAACAACTTGTGCCACTCAAATATCGAGGAACGGCTCATGGTATCCTTCTTGTAGGCTTGCGTAAGCATGTCCTTGGTTTCGGTCGCTGATTTTCCAAGTTTGTAGCAAAACTTGATGGCGTACCGCTGCTCCAAATTTCGCTCCATTGCAACTGACGACGAGGCGTCACAACAGGAGGTCACTAAAACAGTGGTCCACACTCAACTAACGCACGCAGGCGACTGCCGCAGGTCGAAACCTGTTCCCAAGGCTTCCCTTCATAACATCCAGCCTTGGAGACTCCCCTCCATCGCTCCGCGTACGCGAAAAAACAGTTCTACTACTTCTGGATACCCCATTTTCCCATTATATTTTTTGTTCATTTGTCAGCTTACGTAGGGCATCAAGACCAAAAGAAACTGTACTGCAAACTGATAGTCACCGAAGAACACAAGATGCTTGATACTTTCGGATAGTAGAGTAGACGCTAAAGACGCGAAAGGCTATGAGAGCATCTTCCGAGCTTCAACTGGAAGTGTAAAGACTGGCAAAAATGCTTGCAGCGAAACCGCTGGTAGAGCAGTGAGTAAGCGCGTTGGCGAATTGGCCAAGAAAGTGACGACAAAAGACGAACCTGGTTAATTTGCACCATTTCACGAAGCGTGATCAAAACACGCATCGAAGAACGAATGATAAGCTAACAGAAACTTAGATGGCAAGCAGCACCAACGTTCCTACCTGACGAGTCTCGAAAAGCTGCAACCGAGGCAAGATAAGCGAATACGGATTCTTGGACCTCAATTACCGTAAATGTCCAAAGCCATCAGAACATTTTCAACAGAAGTTTGCTTATGGGAAAACCTAGACCAGATTTTCTCGCGCGTATCAAAGCTGAATGCGGGATGAGGGTCGAACACGAGTGAGGTTGGGAAGTGTAATACGCCGATGTAGTAAAAACTTATAAAAGCCAAGTTTCAGAATTACTGAAGTGAAGAAGTAGGCATCACAGTTGAAACAAACAATTGCTATTCATTTGGTAATTAAAGCATGTGGCTTGTAAAGGACTGCTAAAAGAAATAGAACACGAAGAGCATCTTGGTGCTTAAGATTGCCTGCTCTGGCTTAGATTTTTCTGTAGCTGCAGCAGGTTTGCATTCACTACGACCAAAAGGAAGAAGAATTTTGCTTGTCGAATGTGGCTAACGCTCAGTCGTAGTCTTTCCGTTCAAATCAGTAGTAAACACAATTTCCGCTCATGGTTTTCGCCTACACATTTGCACATTTGTCGTCATGCTCTTCAATTTCTAGCAGAATTTAAAATTCACTTACTGCTCTGTGAGTTTACCTACAACATCGTAATCAACTAATTTGAATCGTTCTAAGGGAAAACATTCTCGGATTCTTCTAAAGTTTGATCAGCTGATTGCACTTTTATATCAGATTTTACTCCTTTTTAGTAATTCAGTTTTAAAGTAATTAATAAATGCTGCTTTGACTAGATTCCATATGCCCTTAAAAAGCAAAAGCTTTAAGTTATTTAAGATATATATTTTTAGATTTAGATAACTATAGCTGTATGATATCACTCATAAAGTTTTTCCTGTTAATTTTTTTTGCAAGTTTTTGGAAATATTGCCTTGTACATGAGTTACGAAAATAACCACCAACGGATTTTTATATGTAACTCAAGCTGCGTTGTTGAATAAACCCCTAATATAGCCACCTAATCTAAAAAGAGTTTTTAACCGTTTAAACTTAGTATTTGGATTTTGCTGTTACTACCCAGAGAAACTAAAGGCCACTCAAAAATTGACACAAGAGCAAACATAGAATTTGACGCGCTTATTGTATTACTAACTTATAATTCCTAACATTTCAGATTGGATCGTTGGATTTTCTAAATGTTTTTGCAGATCGCATAATATATTTTTTGCGTCAAATTTCTTTCCTAGAAGTTTCCATATCCAACGCTCTGTATTACTACAGATTAGATTACCTAGAAACAAAGTCTAACAATAAAAAAACTCAACACTTTTAGTGTATTACAATTTGCCATAAGAGTAAATTTAAAAATGATCTTGGTGTGAAATAGTTTCTTTGGTGGTTGCAAATCTTAAAAGGACATATAACATTCTAGTCATCGAATCAATAAAAGCATCGCTAGTGACAAATACACAATGGAATTGCATAATTCGAGTTTATTTTTTGTGTCTTGATTTTGCATAGAGACTATTGTTATGGATTTTAGGTGGTTCTATGACTAAGTACTTATAAGATAGTTCTTAATAATTTAATTTCCAAAATGACATCGTGCTGAGGAAGTAGTCACTGATAAATAAAGGTAAATTACATATGCACTTACAATGTCAGCGACCATGGATCAATAATTTCAACGACTTTCCTAATATTTTTAATATTATTAATTGTGCACTTAGACCAGAAGTAGTATCAAATGGATAATTCTAAATTAGTTTTTTGCTCGATTCTAAAAGTTTCATACCATTTAAAAGAAAACAGAAGTAAAAGGTTTTTAAAATTTGTACATATAAGTTTTTTTTACGAAACGTAATGCGAACAAAGAGGGGCACGTTTACTAAACGTAATAGATATGGTTGCTAGGAACGTATTTCTTCCATAAGGTACACCTAGCACTACCCATTTTTTGTCAATATTACCATGACAGAGCATGAAACATATATCTTCATCTGTTATTCAAATTTATTATTATCAAGTTTCTCGCGATGCCCAAAATCGTTCGAAGTTTTGAAAAGACTTCTTGGGGAATAACCGCCAATTTGTTGTTGCTGAAATTATTTTACTATATAATAAATAATTATAGACACACTACCAGGCTGCAGAAGAGGCATTTTCGCACCGTATTGTTACCTGCAGTAAACTTTGAATACACCATTACATCCCGAAATCCAGACAAGCCAGAAAGGTGTAATAAAGGATAGGAAAATCTGCATTTATCAAAACCAAAACTGGCCACTCAGTTGAAAAAATTTTGTATTTTTTTTTTTACGGGAGTTTTATACATAGATTTTCTTCACAAACCTTGTACTGTCAATTTTTGGACAAACTAATGAGCACAGTTTGAATTTAAACTATTCTGGACTATACTCCTCATAATTTGCATTTATCCTGCACTTATCATTTGTTTGGACCATTGAAAGAAGCATCTGAAAGGCAGAACGTTGACGATGTTGCTGTCAAAGCATTAATGCGCAACTGGCTGAGCTTACATTCACTTTAATTGTACTATCCAATCGTTGAACAAAATGTGTCAAGAAATTTTATGGACGTTTGTATTTTTATAAAGCTTTAATAGGTTTTAAAAATTTGATTTATTCTGGTATGTTGCTTATAACATTAACGTGTTCATTAAGTTCAATCGTCACTACCTCCAAGCATTATCCTGAAGTTTTTTTTTATGTTTAAAATTTTTTTCTAGTAGCTCATTGACCTGTTTATTCCAAAAAATGAGGCAAAACTTGTCACCAAGAAAACCTAGCATTTTGAATGTATGCTCTAGATCTTCATCAACACTTTTTTAAAATAGCCTCAATAGTCTGGAACTAGGTTTTCAATCAATTAAAATTGTTGCAGAAAATTTTTCAAAATAGTTGAATAATGCTTTTGCTTGGAGTTCTTCTCTTACCATTTAAACTTAACTTCATTCACATTTTAAGAAAATTAAAATAACTACTCTAAAATGCATCGGATGGTTGAGTTGGGAAAATCTTTTTTAGAATTCTAGGAATGCTAATATTTTTTAAAACGAAACAGCAAAAATAGGTACGAATTCTATTGCTATGTTAAATAGCGTTGCTGATAATCCGCGTCTTTGCCGCACTCCATCATTTATATCGCACCATGTGTAAGTACTGCCGCTTTTGAACCGATATTTATTAATTAAATTAATCACAGATTACATCGAAATTTCTTTTCTTTCAAAACATAATATAAACTGAAAGCACCAAAACCGTGCATTAGAATCGAAGTTCACAAATCAAAGCGACAGCTCCGAGGCCAGATGCAAGCTTGGCGGGCTTCGGCGATAAAATTGGGGGCTTAAGTTCGCCAGTTTCAATACAGCCGGCGCTTTTGTTCTAGTCGAAAACTAGCTTCACTCTTATCCGCTTTGTTTGGGATGATAATATCTTCATAATAGGAAATTGACCAGGAAGTTGGGCCCGTAATGAAGTTATGAAGTTTCGCGGAGGTGCGCGCCGCCGCCGATCGGCTCTGCGCCCCGACTCGGAGCAACAGCGGCCCGGCGCCCCCGGCGTTTAATTAGACCTCATTGTTTGCATTATGGACTGTATGAAATTTATTCCGATGGGCCTTTATTGTTTTTTGGGCGCTTGGCGTCCCGGCCGTGTGCAAATTCAATTAGATAATTGCTTTCGAATAAGCGGGGCGCGGGCCGCCGAAAACAGCGCCGGCTCGGCCAATTAACATCCTCGGGGAGAAAAAGCGCCGACAAACAAGCGGGAGAGCTAGTGGAGGCTGCGATAAACAAATATATCTAGGAGCAATGAAATACGGGCGCTGTATGTTCTCAGCCTGCTTTTCTCACGAGGGTTAAAAGCTACGGCTTATTTTGGTGCTTCGGCTAAATGTCGCTTAGGAAAACGTTCCTACCCTCGCAGGAAACTTGTTACTCCAGATGACGTGCCTTAATTTAGCTTTGGATGCGCTTTAGTAGCTATTAATTTAAAATTTTATTCTGTCATAACATTTTATAATGTTACAACGTTCTTGTATGGAGACGGAAGAACTATTAGAAACGATTAGAGAATTGCAAAATGTCAAGGCATCAGAAAGTGATAGAATCGCAAAAGAAACGGCCAAAAACAGGAGAGGATGGAACAGAAATACTACTAAAAATATTTAATAGGGCCTGAAACAAGGAGGAAGCATCTAAAAAATAAGAAATTGGATTAATACAGGTGCAAGAGAAAATCTTCTGAAAATTAATTAGTTTTTCTGGATGTCCGCCTCAGTTGTGGAGGAAACGTCAAAAGTTTTTGAACTCCGACCACGGCCTTATAACCTTACAACCAACCACACGATGCACCATAATAAACGTGGCATAAGGTAATTGGGAAAATCCTAACGCAGAAAGGAAAAACTTCCACGTAGACGAAAAGACTAGCAGAAGGGTTGTAAAAAGTCTTGCTCTGATATCATGATACTAACTAAAGAAGGTATAGTGCAAGTCACCTAATGGAAGGATTCCCTTGAGGCATTTCTGCTTATAATCTTCACGCAGCGCAAATAATTTTTGGTTTGTATTTGATTCGCCCTCTCATTTGGGTGATATTTGAAAAACCAACACATCCGAAATGGTCAAGTTCTAAGTTGTACAAAAATGTTGGTATTTAGACCAACGCAATCTACTTTAATCACAACATTAGGTGTTGTGGTCGCTTTTAGGAGGGGTGTGAGTTGGGGGATATTTTTTAAGTTTTTCAAAAAAATAAATTAAATAGGGATTTTTATATTTTACTTCCCTCCACATTTTTCTTCTTGCCTAATAATTTTCCTAGTTTCAAAAACATTTCCGTGGCGAATTCAGATAGTGGATTTATTATTTGTTAAGTTTATTATGTAAAGAATCTTTCTAGTATTAAACGGATCTCGAAAATTCCCAACTCAGGCTTTTATTTTTTTATAATTCTGTGAGGACTTTGGAAATTTCTAAACCCACTTTGAATGGGCGCACTTTAAAGTTATATAACATATTTTGAGTTTTTAAAGTCTTGTAGTTTGCGGTAGACATTTTCAAAAAAATTTTAAAACGCTGCTTAATAACCCGAGAATAAAGAATGCGATGTATTTAAACACCAGCTATGAAAGCATCCGCATATATTTAACAATCGAAAAATTTTGGTGGTCGTCTCCTATTCTGGCACCGGAAATCACAAACCTTGCAGCCCCATAGATTCTAATGTGCTTTTCAAGTCCCAAAAAAGCAATTTCCGGCGAACGTATCCGGTTATCCTACAAACTAAGTTAAAGTGCCCAAAGAATTCTTTATATTGATATAATTTTTATTTTAGTAACTTCAGGGGACACTGTCGTTGAAAGTTAGACGCATTTTAACTCATATATGTCTGCAAGTTAAACAAATAAAGAATTTTGAAAAAAGTTTTGTTGTGAATATGAAACAAATTTTTATAAAAGTTACTCACTTTTTATATTATATTGTGTCCTATATACAAGACAACATTAAGGTAACAAGTAATAAATCACGTAACTGGTCGAATTTATTCATATTGATTGTTATTTAATTAATATAAATTAAAATGAACAATTGCAAATCAATAGTGCCGATATGATCTTATTTTGAGTATTTTACTGTCCGTTTTCTAATAAACTTTTTTTACTTACTAAGCGTAACCATTATACAGTAAAAATTTTCTTTTCTTTTATAACTCCAAAATAAAGACACATTTTTGTTCAGCTCTGCGTTCTCTAATTCCTTCCCTTGCCTTAAGACACTGTCAGTCAATGAAATAGCTGATTTTATTTGATTAGTGAAAGCTTACTTTTTTGATAAATCATAAAAAATATAAAACTGCCAAAGTATTTACATAAGTCAAACTAATAAGTAAATGTAGAGCATTCCTTAGTGATACAGAAAGGCAATAACAGATTGCAAAACTTCCCAAACACCATAAAAAATCAAACTATAAAATTAATTTCTCTCCAAATGATAGAATCACTTATGGAGAAATTAAAATAGAAAAGGGCTCTTAACAACTGAATATAAACCACGATAGTCTCTGCTTATCTACAATTGGAAAACAGTTTTGGAACAACGAAACTAATAGACTTTCTAAGCATATAAATATAAATAGCAAACCCAAGTATGCAAAAGATTAGTCTTCTTCAAAGACTCATTGACTCAAGACAAATTGACGTTGATGTTGACATGCTTGTCATATAAAGTACCTGGGTCTAAGCCTCTGACCTTTCTTCTCCTGGAAATCCTGGCGTTGGTGCCCTTCAGGCACTTCCAACAGTAAAGAGTCTTGAGTGCGTCTCAAGTGTTTAGTGTTTCTTGAACATACCAAGGATGGTGTTGATATCTCTGGTGTAGGACATAAGTCGCAAAGACTTTTAGAAAGTTGGTGATGTTTTGGATGACCGCTACGATATTTTAGTACGCAGTCAAAATCGTAAAGGGATGCGACGGAAGTTACTGTAGAAGGCACCGAGAAACTTACTGTGGTTGTTAAGCTACTGAAGAGTTATGGTAGAAACTGAACTATTTTCCCTTGTTGCTAAATCGTATGTGCGATCTGGTGTTAGCTTGGGGAATGCAGGGCGTCTCCTAAAACAGACAAGGTAAAGCCTTGGCCATTGACGCAAGGGAGAGCTTCACCCCGGAGCTTCTTGTACTACGCGGAGCGGTGGCTATTGAAGCATTTCACGCACTTCGTGTTGGCACTACTGCAGTCCTGTGCTTGCCTAAAACGCTGTCAGCGGTGGCACTCACAAGGAAGAAGATGGCTTTGTCCTGTTCTGCTCAAGCTCAAAAAATATAAGCCTCGTTAGGAACTTCTCCTTATCAGCCTTAGGAATTCCTGCTTCAGCTCTAGCTAAACAAATTAAGCTTTTTAGTGAATAACTAAATTGTCATAACAACGGCATTAAATCAGATGCCGACACACAAAGAATATTTTTATAAATGACGCAAATCACCCTATGAACCAAATTAGTTGTTAATTGTTAACTGTTTAACTTTACGTCAATGCACCGATCAAATTAGTGAAAATTACTTTCGCAACGCGCCTAGAACTCGCTGGATGTCCATATGCTGCTCCGTAGCTGCTGCTGAGTAACAAAACTTCCCGGGTCGACTATTACGAGTTATTTTACGCACATTTATACGTTATATGATCTTCTTCCTAAAGATCTCAGAATTTAGGATTTAAGTTGTGAATATCACGTCATCAAGATATTATCTGTTTTGATTTTAGCTTCCTTTAAAGCATTCCTTTATATAAATTTAAACTTATTTGAGTACGTTCATTAAAATAGAGTAGATTACTTGCTGAATGTTTTCTTTAAATTCAGGGAAAATAGACCAGAAGTTTTTGTAAATATGACTTTTAAGGTATCTTCACAGAAAAATTCGTGCTCAAAAAAGGCCATTTTTATCAAAATGACATTCTCCGAAAACAATGTACGTGTAGATGCCATAGAATCGTTGATGTATGGATTGTGGCATTGTCTTGTTGAAACCCTTGTTGATGTAGTTACAAGCGAAAAGAATTGATAATTAAGTTGGCGTAGCGTATCGAATTTAGAATAAAAGATGACATGATCCTATAACTCTAAAAGAGAATATTTTGCAACTCACTTTTGGATTGTGAATTCTGCTTTAACTAATTTTTATTTTTATTTATTACAGAAGCGTTTGGTTTTTAAGCAACTTGCCTATAACTGCTTACTGCTTACAGAACTTTAGAATAGGTGGACATTTTGGAATAAAAATTCGAGTATAAAGTCTCGTAACATTAACCAAATGTAATACTAAGCACAATGTTACTTACGCCTTTAGCAAAGTAGAAGCCAATTGGAACAGGGAGTAAATTTACATTAAAGTCATGTACAGGGTCCGGCAGGGAGAAAGCCAGTAAATTCACATCGCGATGCCGTCTCATATCGCTTAACAGTACTGAAATGGTTTAACAATTTCAGAACGAGAGGAATTGTAAGACTTGAAACAGGGAAGGTGATCGGACCGTTATAACACCAGAGAACATAAGACTCACGTCCTCTCTTTGTGACAGTTCGTCAAATTTTGCACTTTGACCTCCACTTTCATCCTTACGATGGTGGTTCAATAACTGAAGGGAGATAACTATCTAGAATAGTTTACGTTTTCAGAAAGGATGCTGAAAAGTCCATAAAAGACCCCTACATAGTGAGAGAGTAATTGTATCGTTCTGAATAGTCCGATTTTTTTTTCGAGAAAATGGACATATTATGACGATCAACTAACGTTAGCTTACGATATTGCAAAAATTTTTGAAGCCTGAATTGAGAAGACATCTTCTTCCAGTTCCGTCTCCTATCGAAGGTTGGAAATCATCACTGCAATTTTCTCCTTGCTGACCGCAGCCCTGAACAACTCCCCTGAGCTACAACTATACCACTCCCTTAGATTTCGTAGCCAGGAAGTTCTTCTCCGCCCTACACTTCTTTTTCCTTTGATTTTTCCCTGTACTATAAGCCTCAGTAATAAGTATTTTTCTCACCTCATTATATGGCCCAAATATTCTAATTTTCTCTTCTTTATAGTTTTTACTATTTCTCATTCTTTCCCCATTTTTAGCAATACATTTTTATTTGTTACTCTCTCCGTCCATGATATTTTCCACATTCTCCTATAACACCACATTTCAAAAGCTTCAATGTTTTTAATGTTTCTATGTTTTAGTGTCCATGTTTCCACACCGTTCAATAACGTGGGGAAAACATAACAGCGTAACATACGCATTCTCAGATTTAAATTAATGTCTCGACAGGAACTTTTTCATTTTAATAAACGCTTGTCTGGCTATTTCTACTCTTGCTCTAATTTCTCTAGTTGTTCGTTTGTTTCGGTGAGCCAAGCCCTCAGATATTTGTATGACGTGACTCTTTCAATTTGTTTATTAGAGATTGTCAAATTAGCGTAAATGTTAGTCTTCTTTGATACTACCATTAACGTCGTCTTTTTAAGATTTAGTTTCAGACCGTAATCATTACTACAGGTATTTACGTTTTCAAGTAAGTGCTGTAAGTCTGTTAAATTATCTGCCACTAGAAGTGTATCGTCAGCGTAACGTATATTATTAATAATTTCTTCATTAATGGTTATTCCAGCATTTTGTTCCAATAAAGTTTTTTGACATATAGCTTCGCTATATACATTAAATAAGAGCGGAGAGAGAACACAACCCTGGCGAATACCTCGGAAGATCTTAATTTCTTCGGTTAGTTCATTTACAACCTTGACTTTTGCTGTTTGGTTCCAGTACAATTTAGATATTATGTTAATGTCTCGATTGTCAATATTTTTACCTTTGAGAATTTCATGTCGGACTTTATCAAAAGCTTTTTCAAAGTCTATAAAACACACATAAAGATCTTGATTTATATCTAGACACCTTTGCATCAATACACTTACACCAGACAGAGTTTCCCTTGTTCCCAGTCCGTTCCTAAATCCCAGTTTCGTGGCACTTATGTCTTCCTCAAGTTTTTTAAATATCCTTTTATGAATGATTTTAAGAAACACTTTTAAGGTGTGGCTCATTAGTGCTATAGTTCTATGTTCCGAGCACTCTTTTGCGTTGTTCTTTTTCGGAAGTGTTACAAAAATTGATAAAAACCACTTGTTTGGAATGATACATGTTCTATAAATTGTGTTAAAGAGATTTACCATTATGTCAATTGTGTCATTATCTATAAGTTTTAATAGTTCGACTGGAATCTCATTTGGCTCTACCGACTTCCCTGTTTTAGTGCTTTTAATAGCATATTCTACTTCGCTTTTTAAAATTTTCGGTCCTGTTTCCTCCGTTATAGTTTCAATTTCAGATCTTTCATCTTTAAACAGTTTTTCTATGTACACCGTTCATCTTTTTAGCTTTTCATTTGTCAGTAATTATTTTGCCATTTTTGTCTTTTAATACGGAAGCTTGTTTTGACCTTTTAATACCTGTTATTTCTTTAATTATTTTATGCATATTTAAGCTGTCATATGTTCTTTCATATTCTTCTATTTTTCTGCAGTTTTGTGTTAACCATTTCTCCTTGGCTTCTTTGACACTACTTTTAATATTTCGATTTAGTTCTTTGTATTTTACTTCATTTCTATTTTTATAGCCTCTTCTTTCTTCCATCAGGTTAAGAATTTCGTCAGTCATACAGTCTTTTTTGTTATTACACTTTGGAGATAAGGTGTCTTCTGCAGCTTTTAATAACGCTGTTTCTATGTTCTGACATTTGTCATGGACGCTTTCAGTGTTGTTATTTCCCTCTTTGATGTTCCTGAGATTGTGGTTGACTTTTTCTTGCGTATTTTTTAATATATTGGTTTCGTTCAATAGTTTTACGTCTATTGTTTGTCTCTCTCCTTTGTGTTTTAATTTCTTTAATCTTATGTTTAACACTGCTACTACGATATTGTGATCCGACCCTATATCCGTTCCGGGGTATGTTTTCGTTGATGTAATATAATTTTTAAATCTACTTCTGATTATTATATAGTCTATTTGATTCCTGACTATATTTTGATTGTTACCCATGGGCGATCTCTATGTGTACAACCTATGGTTTGGCAATTTGAACATCGTATTCATTACTACTAATTCTTCGTTCTGACAAAATTCTATTAATCGTTCCCCTCGTTCATTTCGCTCCTTATTCGCCGGTACATCCTTCAGTTATGAGTTTACCAACTTTAGCATTGAAGTCACCCATAATTATGGTGACCTCTTCTTTTTTGGTAGATTTAAAAACGTTTTATAGTTGTTCATAAAACTTTTCAATTGCTTCATCTTGTTTGTCCGCTGTCGGTGCATACACTTGAATTATATTAATTTTTCCTTTATTCGATTCAATCTGTGATCGCTATAATTCGATCGGAATATGGGGTAAAACTTACTACTGATTTGTTAACTTCTTTTTCTACTATAATACCAACACCATATCTATGGGTTGCGTCATCATTTCCTTAATAGTAGAACGTGCCGTTTATAGTTGCACATTTGCCCGAACCCGGCCATTGTACATCGCTGATACCCAGTATATTCAGCTTTAGCCTTTCCATTTCTGCTGTTACGTTAGCCAATTTTCCTGATGCATATAGGCTTTTTACATTCCAGGCTGCAAGTCTGATACTTCTCAATGGTAATTTTTACAACTTTGTTCGCAACTGTTCCCCCCGGAGATCCGACTGGGAAACTTTATTTAGTATTGAACATTGCCATGATGATTTTTACTAGGGAAATCTATATCGATCTTTAATGCAGTAGTTTCCCGTTGCCTTCTGCATCCTTATGCCGTTCACTAAATCCATGGTTCATCCGCTTTTAGAGGTCGATTGCGCCCGATGGGAGACTAGTAACCCCACACGGGATTACCCTTAATAGGATTTGGTTTCAACAGGATGAGGCTACTTGCCATATATTAAGATAATCCATGTTTTTTTAAAAGAACATTTTCTAAGGCGCCTTATTTTATGTATGGGGATGTGGAGTAGCCCCCTCGATCACCGGATCTTTTGCCGTATGATTATTTCTTATGAGCTTACCTAAAAGTTCGGGTTTTCATTGAAAAATCATGGACTCTTGAAGCTCTTCCGAAAGCCATAATTTAAAAATTTTGGGCAGTTCCATCCGTCTGCAATAACACCTATACAAGAACGGTTACCACTTGGATAGCGTCATTTTTTACACCTGAGTTACATTATTTTATTTGTGGTTTATGTTTTAAGAACATCCGTGCTAGAGTGTTTCGAAAAACGTAACATCTCTTTGCCGGATCCTGTAAATTCAATGACAGTTTTGTTGGTAGGAGTAATTTAAACAATCATTAATCGGCGGCCAACAATGTGAATATTTTTTTCGCCTACGCTGGTTTTTAGACGACGTCGTTGACCTTCATTTCAAAATTGAGTCTTAAATATTTTCAAAATTTCAGATGGTTTTACGCTCCCTGTCGCTGCAACATCGTGGTACTGATTAAAGAAGCGGTAGTTAGGTACCCCACGATGCGTAAAAAGAAAATTCCCGTTTATATTGGCCCGTGTACCTTGTCTTGAAAGTATCTGAAATTTGCAACAAAGTGTGCAGTTCAACTAATAAAGTAAAATTTATTTTTTTATAAAATGTAATAATATTTTAAGGAAATTTTATTACTCTCCATTTCAACGCATATGTTGCTATAAACCAAACATAAAACCATTCCCGTGTTAGTCAACATTGCCGCTCTGCGCTTAGGAAATTCGTGTTTATTACCGCGCTAACGACAGGTAACCACCACGGATTATGATCATTCAAATTTAGGGACTACCATGCAGTTCCAGCGCTGCTTTTTTAGCTTTTCCAGCGCCCGTCGGCAGCGCTTTCGCATGGAATCGAGTTACAGATTCAAAAACACAGAAATGGAGTCGCGAGCGCGCTTATCCGCAACGAAGCCGTTTCCCGGCAATGTTTTCGCGAATCCTCTCGCGTGTAATTTATGCAGGCGCTGAGTGCGAATCACTGCTCATAAACATTCCACAAACTTCGCCATGAATTCATAATTTTGTTTGGGCCCAAATAATGAAACGTCCACTACTCCGCGCGGCCCGTCTAATTGCTCGAAACTTATAAAGGAAAGTTGTCGTGCGCCAACAACTATGTGTATGTTGGCGCAGTGTTCCCCCAGAATTTCAATTTCCAGGAACAACTTTGAGGGGGCTTATTGTTACGCATGAGTCTATCAAGATGTAATCGATTTGCTAAGAGAAGCCAGTGAAAAGTACACCCCTTGCTGAAAAACAGTTCGCGTTCATGCATGTAAAGCTCGTTTTATGTATAAGAAGCTTTTTACCTTTGAAAATTCTAATTCGATGTTGTTTTTCAGAACTTCAATCGTCTCATGGATGGATATTCAGGAACCTAAGAAAGTCGTGAAGAACAAGAGCAAGTAAGTGCGCGCTACCCGCCCGAATTTTGGGCGATTCGGCTTCCGGGATGGAATTGAATATGTCTCGGCGAGAACGATTGCTCGCCTATTTTACAATTACGGAGCTTTCGAGGGGTATTAAATTCCGTTGCCGTCGAACCGATTTAAACAAAGGGCGGTCGGGAATGCAGGACTTTTTGCGTTTGTCTTCTAATTCTTCCATTGTTGTCAGCCGGCCAGCTGAACGCCTGCTCTAGTTTCGCTTTATTTTAGACAAGAGCCAGGGGATTCGCGTTATTATTCGGCGAGAACTTTTTATTTCGCGGCCGTTGTCGGGGCGACTTAAGGAAGAGCTCTCTGCTGCTTCCTTTTGAACCCGCGGTTTACGTTAACCGCTTTGGCAAAAAGTGGCTTTTTGTGGCAGCTGATTGCGCGGCTTTTTGCCGCGAATTAATTCTCGCGGCTCCGCCACTACGTAAACGTTAATCACTTTTGGATTATGCAAGCTCGCAACGTCAAAAAGAAACATTTGAAGTTCGATATGTCAACCAACTGAAGGAAAATCTTGGACGTTTACCAATTTATATAGTGATCAGCAAGCATTTTTACACGTGCTATGGTGCAGCATAAGATACAGTAATTTATTTTTTTGACTGGAACTTTTATATTTTATTTTATATTAAATCAAAATAATAAAGACATATTTTACGCATGCATATTATAATGCAAAGGTAAGTGGTAATATAAGGGTCGTTGAGGTAAATTCTGAATTCTTTTAAAATGTACTGCAGGAAAGTCTAAATAGCTATTAAGCTTCATATAATCAACAACCTACAATTGTTGACAGTACGAGCCAAGAATACGACTGTAGAACTACTATAATCAAATTCTTTTAAGTTGAAAAACTTCTGACAGAAATTATTGCGTGATTTGGCTACAAAAAGACAAATCTATGATGTAGCCAAGATGTACAGGAAATCTGACTACCAGGAAGTGATCTAATTGTAAGAGAAGTGTTGAATTCGTCCGCGAATTGAAAGACAAAATGGAAGTGGTGATGTCGACAGTCAATCTAGAAATGCACCAGGACCTGCACTTTAAATTTTTTTCCTCAGGAACCGCCAAGCGTTAACTGCAAAAAACGAAAAGGACAAGAAGCCCAGCACTGCTAAACCATATCAAGCACAATAGCGCTGGCTTCCTGAGATTCTTTTGGACAACAAGAACTTCATCCAGAACAGAAAGATGAATCCCCAAAACGATTGTTGGATCTGCCAAGATATCTCTTAAGTACTTACCGTCATGCATACAAAGTTTGCCGCTTCTGTGATGTTGCTGGGGCTTGTCATAAGGTCGCACTACTTTATGAAAGGCCTGAAGGCAATCGCCGACAGCTATAATCAATGTACTGGAGATAGTTGTCTAGCCTTGGACAAAGAAGGTGATCGTTGCCCATAAGGAAAGAAAGGCACAGTCATGGCTATATAGCAATGTGTATTACCGTTGGTCTTCCGACTTGTAGCCACCTTCCAGCCCCGACTGCAATCCGATTGACTACTACGTGTGGGGCGTGGTTGAGGCAAAGGTCAATAACAAGCATTATAACACGAAATATAGCTGAAGGTAATGGCATATATAGACACAAGGAGGAAGTTGGCCTACGGCAGGTTTAGGTCTCGATTTGCCAGTATGGGGGTACATCGAACAATATGATTCTCAATACAATTTACTTCAATTGCTTCATGTAAATAAATTTAATTTTTTTTTGTGCTGCATGGTTGTTTTTACTTATTATGTTAAAATTAGAACAATATTTTGACATACTTTTTATACAAGTTGATTCAAGAAGAAATCTGGTACATTTCAGAATATTTTTGACCATCGCTTTTGGCCTGAAAGGCTCAACAGGGGTAATAGGTGGCGCCATTATGCTGGAATCACATGTATTCAATATTTATAACATTTGAATAAGGCCGCAAAACATTTGTAGTTATTTTGCTGTAACGTTCTCTATTCACCGTCGTAAAATTTTTACTCCCATTTTAAAAAAGTATGATCTGATCACTGCACTAGCCTAAAATCTACACCAAACAATGGCTAGTTGCAAATGCATCAATTTGTCATGGTGTTCTCTTTTTGTAATTCTTTTACTTTTGTTCAAAATTGTTTTTGATTTTTCTATAGTTTTGTTCTACTTTAAATTCAAAATTTTCTCATGCTATTCTTTTGGCTTTTCTAGCCTTTAACTTGATTCCCATAATTTATTTAGTGTTTTGTTTTGCTTTTCGCTTTTCTCTCCTCGTGTACTTTTTCTATGCTTTTTATTTCTATTGCAATTTCTTTTACTTCTTTATTCTGAATTTTGCTTTTTAAATGTATCTATTTATTTCATTCCACATATTATGGCTGCAGTTTCCAATATCGTTATTTTAACGTGTCTCACTTTATATCCGTATCTTCCTGTTTCTTCTACTGTTTAATTTTTCTCGTTATTACCTCTATGTATCGTTTCTGATTTTGCATGTTGTCCAGAGTCTTCATAATTATCTCTTCGATCTTTTTTATTATTTCTTTTCTAGGTTTTCTAAAAATAAATTTTCGTATCAACAGCATCTAACACTGCTCCTCTGTATATTTTTACATCTTCATGTATATTCGTACATCTTTATTTGTAAAAATTATTTTTTTTGCTCTGTCAATTTCATTTTAAATATTTTAGTATATATTACTTATGTAATATGTTTTCACATGTATCGTTTGTTCTTGTTTGGCTTATCATATCAACATTTTTTGTTCTTTATCATTTAGTGTCTTTATATTCCATGTTGGTGTTTTTGTTTGTTTCTAATTTATTTGCTGTTTATTTGCCTTTCATCGTTGTATGGTCTATAGCTGTCGTCGTTCCTTTACTTTTTTTCTTTATTAGGTTTTTATACTAAAACTCTTGCTTTTACTGTCTCCACTCCTTGTTGACAAGCACTTGAATTGCGCTTGAATTTCTTCTCGTTTATCAATTAATCTGTTTAAATGCATTTGTTACGCACCTTTAATCATTATTTATGTTTTAATTTTGTATGTTTGCATTTCTGCAACTACAATTTGTTTGTCTCTTCCTTATTAACTTTCTACAGCGAAGCTTATAGTAGAAAGTTAATGAGATTATCATCCTGTCTGTCTGTGTGTCTGGAGACAAGATAACTTCCGTTGTATTTAACGGATTCACTTCAAACTTGGCATACACATATCTTAGGTCAGGGATTGATTTTCAGCCAAATCGGTTAACGGCAAGCGGAAGTGACTGTTACGATTTCGCACCGCTGTAGAAAGTTTCCTTTACGGTATTACATCGTTCTTGTTAAATTTTATTTTAATTATCAGTTTATCACTAACAAGTCCTTCTAATCTTTTAGCTAATTAGCCTTGCTTTATCTTTAACCTCTTTATTGTTATATATTTTTTTATTCCATTTCTAAGCCCTCTCTTTAAGTACTTCTTTTAAATTTCGTATTTTCTGAATTAGATTAAATTTCATGTTATGCATCACCTGTTGCAGTTCCTCCCTTGCGCCTTTACTTCCTATTTTGTTTTATGTACTTAAATTGCGGTGTTGTAATTATTTTGTTGCTAGTTTTAAACATTTTCGTGTATTTTCTTTTTTAGAGACGCCAAAGTTTCTTTTTGTTCTTTCGATTTACTTCTTTACTTTTCAAAAATAATTTTTTGTTTTGTTTCTTGCAATCTTTTTTCTTTACTTTAATCTTCCTTTGATTGCATTTTACATTTTATTTTCATGTTCTTTACTCTCTAGAGTAATTTGTATTATTCTCAGAATAGTATTCTCAGTACTCGCATCGTTATATTTATTGTTCATATTATGTTCTCATCTTAGAAATGTATGTTCTACACTACTTATGGTAGTATTTTGCCATTTTTATTTTTAAATTTGGCTTTAACAACTTTTATTGCTATTCAATGATCTTTTAAGCTTTTTCATTCATAAATATTAATGGGTGATTTTTGATCAGCTACATTCGAAAATATTTTTCTTTATAAACTGTTTTTGGAGGTTGTTTTATATTATACGAATGTCGACCGCTACGCCACTGATAATTCGCAGCGATCTAGAGTTTCCTAACGCGTTTCCAAGCCCTAAGCTGATTATTTGCTCTCGACATCAATATCGCTAATTCTGAACATTCTAGGAGCATAATGTTCACACCAGCTTTGTGTCTGTAAAACTCTGTTTGACATATAGATAACTAACAGAATAAGCTACAAAATGTTGCCCTTAATAATCTCATTTTGCAGTTCTTTAAGTTTTAGTACAAATTTAATTATTTTTAGATATACGTCTTCCTGCATTATTTGATCCAAGTCTTAACGAAACCGTTGCTCAAGCTTAAGCTGGTTTCAGCTTCCATTTATAGTATAATACAGTTCAGTGCGATTAGTCCGCGTTTTATTCGATATTTTGAAAATGCACAAATTACTCTTTATCTGAGACAATTTTCAGCAGCCCATTAGGAGGCTATCAGAAGTTATGCCCATTTAAAGGAAACGCTCACATTTTAAATTTAACTTAATTGTTTATAAATATTAGCATACTATAATACAAATAATACTTTTAAAGCACCATGGTTGTTTCAATTTGTTTAGGGTTTTGAATTATTAAGGCACTTTAATATAATAAAATACGAGTTTGATCTAAGGTGTAATTCAATTAATTTATCGACAGCTCCTTGGAGAAATTGAAACACTTCTACTTTTCGTATTTTTACAAAGTGGTTTGAGTGCTCATTCAACTATTTTCTTTCAAATCTGCCCTTAAATATTGCGCCTTCTACACCACCACACTGATTGTAAAAGGTGCTAGATTTGTTCTTGACAGTACGGGCTAAGAGTCAACTTTTTTCAGGGGGTAATCTTTTGTATTCTTTTTGGTCACTGGTATGAATAAACTAATCCAGGTGCTGAGTTAGTAGCATAGTAAATGATATCAAAACTGAATCTTCGTCAAAATAAGTAGTGGAGATGGGCTTCATCGATTTCTTCAACTTGATGGAGGAGGTTAACTTTTAGCATACTCATTTTAACTGTCTTTATAAGATATAGCAGGTTAAATACTTATTTGACTGTAAATTTCTTGGATTAAGCATTATTCTTTTAAATGGACCACCACTAAAAGTTATCGGTACTCCTCATATCAATGTGCTGAGAGACTTTTCCAAGGGTAGTGTTAAGGTGTAGCTCGAAGTACTACTCTAGAGGTGAGTATTTGTGAAGTCCATAAAATTATGGAATTTGGATGTCTTGTCAAAAGCTTTGGTTAGTACTGTGTATTTCTAGTAGAAATTATCTTTAGCTAGCCACAAATCAAGAACATTGGGAACCAGTTGTGAACTTATTTTTGCCATTTAAAGACGGTATAGTTTTTATTTAGTTTGCACCCACACTGAATTTTTTTTTCGATATTAACTGTTTGCTAATACATTCATTATCATCTTTTATTAAAAATGTTGAACGTATGCAAGAGGGGTAATTGTGTTTGTGGCATACAGCGCATCGAACTTTGTGTCAACCCAAATTTTTAGGGTTTTTTACTGCACATGAAAAAGCACACGCCTTAATGTAGTAAAAAACAACAATTACAATAAAGTAACTAAACAGAGTTGTTTTGCCAAATTCTCTAATTAGGTTAACCCCTATAATTAATATCTCATCACGTTACTAACAATAAGAAAAATCCCCACACGCGACATACTTTAGAAAGCCATTTAAAAGTATAATATTATTTGATACAGGCGGTTTTAACACAGTTGGTTACACCAAGTATCACTTTTAATGACCTTAAGAGCACGAAAATAGTGTTGTGATGGATTAACTTCAAGATTTGCTCACTTGAAAGTTTGAATCAATACGAATAATTTGATTAGACAAGGATATGAAGATTTTTAATATCGTGCAGTACATTAGAAAGCTCTATATACCATCCTGAATTAACTATAGATTAAGGGTGATGCTCCCTACCAGCATCGGTGCTAGGACCGATATTAAAAATTGGGTCAGATAAAAAGCAATTTATTTAATTTCAAATTATATTATAGTTGCACGTATGACTATTGTTTGCTACGAACTATTGCTCTAGGGAAAGCAAATGATTTAAAAGACAACAAAGAGTCAAAGTTTAATGAGATTTGTATCACCTATCAAACTTACAGAATGTGTCAACTAGAATTTTGTCACTAAAATGTGGACTTTTGGACTCGTCTAAATTCTAAATTGGTGACATTTGCCATCAATAGGTTCTGAACGATCATTTTCCTCTTCACCACTATCCAAACCGCTCTATCATCTGGCACTGTATAATAGCAGGCGGATTGACCACCTTCGCAACGCAATGAACCTTATTAGCTTCAAAAAAGCTGTTGTTGAGTGTCCAGGACAGGATAGGTTGTGTGACATTTAGAGATAAAAATCTGGCTGAAATATTTTCTTGAAATGTTCAATATATATCTAAGTGTTCAAATTTGTACTGAACACAAAAACTAAAAAAAATTGATCTAAGAAATCACCATAAGTTTTACAAGAGTGACTTATAAAAACACTATTCGCACTTCAGGACAACGATTATTTGTAGAGTTTAGTACAATTATTCTTTGCTACAAGCGGATCTTATCTTGATTCTTGCTAAGTTGTATCTTTTTTTTACCGAATGCTAGTTTTGCCAGTTTCTAATTACGAATGCTTGTCCAATCTACAATTTGGTCACAACCTGCCAAGTTAACAGGTTCGGCTGTTTCATTAATCAGGCTCTTTGTCTCTGCTACCTTCCTCTGACATCTTGCTGTGTGTTGTGGTTTAGATTTTTTGCTGTATCTTATATCATTGGTTTCCAGAAAATGCTCGATGACTCTGTCACACACTTGTACAGCAAAATATTTCTGTTTAATACTCTATTGAGATTGAACTTCTCGAAAAGTGCACAGTGCAGATGTTTTTGTATGTAGTGAGTTTTCTTGACTTGCGTCAAGTGAATTTATTTTTGGAGGTTTCGAGGTAAACAAACTGTCTCTCCAAAGAAGGTTTTTGTGTTCATAAGTATTGCACTGATATTCTTACTGTGGTATTCATTGCACTTACCTATCTACTTGTGATGTACATTAATTCTGTAACAGCTCTGTAAAGTTGTTAATTTTATACCGCTGAATTGAAAATAGCAAAAGAAAACATTTAATTCTAAAAAATAATATCTTATTTGGATATGAAATATGCAGTAGCTCTTAAAAATTCACGTGAAAGATACAATTGGTGCTAACTGCGAAATACAGACATATTTTACAACAAAGACAACTAATGAAGGACAATGTATCGCATTGCTCGCTTCTAATGTTCTTTGAAAATATTTTAAAGTTTTCTAGTAACAATGCTAGGAGTTTAAAATTTGGGAAAATCTTTCTAAGATGTATCTTGCCTTATTCTGCTTGATACTGATGCGTTACCAAAGCTTCAACTATGTTGTCTCTACTAAAAAGGCTAAAAACGACTTTGTAATCTTAGAACTTTTCCGCAAAATTCTTGAACGGTCGGTTGAAAAAGAGACCTTGAGACTGAATCAATTCGATTGCCTTCGGAAGCTTGACAAATTATTTTATTATGCTTGAACAGTTTTGTTAAATCAGAAGTGAATATTTGGAAAGAGGATATTGCGGAAGTACTTGTCTTATACAGGACGGCAGGGGTGTTGGCCACCACATGAATGTTTGAATAACAAAACGTAGTTTGTTCAACTTGAGTATATGTATACAAAGTTGGCATAAGTTAACCAACTACAGTTATTGCAGGCATAACAGTAGATTAATGATGACATCCTTTAGAATTTACACATATTTAATGTTTGTCTTCTTTTTTTAAATTTACAAAGTGCGAGCCTAACCAAATTTCTAGATTTATGCCCATTTGATTACTATTGATTACTCAGTGTGGTAGAAAGTCATTTGTTATGAGTGATTGGACTTACAAGGGTCGTTGAAGGAGAGGTCATCGTTGCAAGGCGGTAATGGTAGAAGCTCGGGGTTGGTATTTTCGGGCTGCAGGCCCGTTGAATCTAAAAAGCGACATATGATAGATAAGGTGCGTTGTAACCACCGCACTGGAAGCCGTACTGTTCATCTTCCAGAGCGCAGTTGGCAGGGTCATTGAGAAAGTGGATTCTACTATGCAAGTACTTACGCATTTAGGTACAAATTTACAAGTTTGTTGAGATCCAGCTCTCTCGTAGCGGCGATTGGAGCGTAGCCGAAGCGCGAGTGCATCTAATGGGGAGTGTTCATACCAGAAAATCTCATGGTGCCAGCGTGGGGGTGGCAGAAGGTCTGGAACTGCTGAACTTTGTTGGGGTCTATCTCTTTACAGTAGTAAGTGGAAGGTGGCATAAGGACAACTTTCATCGTCCTTACCTCAGTGGTGTAGATAGTTTTGTTGGACCCCGGCGATTATTCATCTCCTCGTACAGGTGACTGCGTAGGTCCCAAGTCGAATGAGTACGATAATGAAGTCTTCTGTTGATGCGGACTGTAGATAGGTTGCCGTTGGGTAGAGCAATGTAGCCGAGCTCAGTTCGCAGGTCCGAGCGGCATTTCTCCAAGGCGAAAGTGACGTTTACAGAATTGTTGTAGAAAAAATTATCTTTTTGTCAGCACTGGAGAGAAATAAACCTGCTAACTTTTTAAGATGTAATAAGAATTGCAATAAAGAAAGTTCTTGGGGAAAAAACTTGTTTGCAATGATGGCTCATTATTGGACATTATCATTGTGGATAATTAGGTAATGTTCTTTGCCTCTCTGAAAATGGCAAGACGTTTTTTTAGGTTTTGTAAAGTTTTTTATTTTGAAATCCACCATTTTTCTTCTAGATTTGAGATTGGATAAAAAATCATATTGGACAATTAATGATGATTATCTCCTAACTTGGCTTTTTATATGGAGTATCATTTCATGATTGTTTCTTGTTGGATATCTTTCCAAGTATTTGGCTTTTCAACATAACACAGGATATTAAGGGTGATATAGTTGTTGTTCTCCACTTGCTTTGTTTTCTTCTTCCTTATAACTTTAAAGATAAAGTTAGTTAATCATATGTATATAATATTGATGATTATTACTTTCCAGTTATCATCGACGTCAATATCAACATTTTCATAAAGTTAAACTTCAAATAGTCTGGGGCTTACAACTAATTAAACATAAGCTGCAGAAGTATTTTAAGAAATTTTTACAATGTACTACTCTGAACCTAGTAATCAATTTTTTAAAGGCGTTTCTAAATATACATGTCGTGTTTTTGCCTTGTAGCCCTTAAAGAATCACTCGCACAGACAACTTTTGATAAATTTTTGAACGCATTAGTTCTTGTCTCGCAAAATTTGAAATCACACGTACTGATTGTGGATCTGGAAATTATAATGGTTTAAACTGTCCATGAATAGAAGCAAACAGAAGTCTAAAGTATATATAGAGTAGCCACAGTAATATTTGTTGACTACTTCCTTTACAGCTCATTAGACTGTTTAATTAATTGATTCGGTTTTTTTGTTGAATTATGTGTATTTATCACTGTTATCATTTTATATATCAACTTTAATTAGTCATTTTAAATCTTGTGTGTTGCAATACCAATTGCAAAACAAATTGTTTTTCAGGATTGAAAATAAATCCTGTGAAAGGAAAGTTGCCAAAGAATATTTTTCAACGAAAGAAGAAGTTCTTGGAGCGTCAGGTTATGTAGACTTGCTCCACCTTAAGGTTTAAACTTGAATAAATCGGCATTTGATAAACAAAAACGTCAAATTGTGCCCAAATCCTAATGCGATATATTGCTCAACTTTGGTTTTTGGGTAGCGTTTTAAAACGACAGAGAGACTTTTGCAAGCTGATTATTTTGACAGATCTATAAACTTTTGATACAGAGGTTGTCTTATTTATATACATATACAATTGGTGTGATTAATTGTATTGTGCAAGGTTTTTGCTTTTACTTTCTTCTTTAATGATTGTTATTTCTTTTAATAGACTGGATTATTGATTACTAAACGAATTATCAACGGATTCAGAGTCATCACGACCACCATTTGTTTGATGAATTATATTAATTGCTGTTCCCGGTCATCTTAATCTGTTCTGATCCATATTATTGCTTAATTTTCCAAATTGCGTGATATCACAACTTATTGTGTTTCGATGAATGCTGAAGAACTCTACAATTTCTTTAATCTATATTTATGTTAACTTTAGTGTCTTCTTCTTTAATGTTAGATTTGAGTAGTTGTTTTCTATTGCGTCTAGTTTAACCATCTTTTCTTAGACTAATTTACGTTTCTTGGTTCTAAATCTGTACTCCTATATTTGCTTTGTAATGCAATTTCTTTTTTGTCATCACCCACTCAGTGAACTGTAAAAGTGATATTCAAAATTTAAAAAGAGACTACAACTTGGTGATTACTGCAAGAGTTCTTCCAAAGCACCACTCGAAGGAGTTCTCTTTAAAAGGCAGCGGCATCGGGGCTGCCCTGCTCGGTCCGCACGCGACCCGACGGATGGTGGCGGCCGCCCGAGCTGCAGCGCAAACGAACTTACCCGGAGCATAAAAGAGCGGCCCTTCCGCGGCTCACATCAAACGAGTGCGTTTCGAGCGCAGATATCGCGGAGATAACGCGTATTTATCATGCAACTGGGTTAATTGGGGGTTAGGGCGAGCAATATTATTAGCAGCGATGTCGGCGGGCTCGTCCTATGCATGTATACGTCGTAACTGGACCCTGGCGTGTCAATCACCAATGAATAATGTAATTAGAGTGCAATCAATCATTAAGCGTGGAGCAGCTGCGGACCTCTCACAGTGTACGTTACATGTTGATCAATTACCAACTTAGAAACGCTAAACGCGGCGGCCGGCGCCGCATCGCGTGTGTGTTTTTGCGTACTTTTTTTAATGAGGTGTCTGCCGCCAGGCGGCTGATGAAAATTGCTTTGCATTTGAAGTTCGATTACTATATTATTAGTTTAATTACGTGCGCGGCTTCGTTACATGCACTCTGAAAAATGTTTACGAGCGCCGATAACCAAAACGAGCTTTAATTGAATAAAACGATAGCATAAATTAAGCCACTTCATATTTTCGTTAGGGGCAGTAACTTTAAAATAATTTGTTAGAAAGGTATTAAAATACAATTTTAGCAATAAATAAGAGGGCAGTTATTTGATTATCAATTATTCTACAACAAACTCTGCCGTCTGGGAACCGAGCTACAATGTAACAGCGGCACGACGCAAGCCACTGTTTCGCCTGATTAATGGACCTTTTTGTCAATTTCCTGCACAAGTTCATCGTTGACTACAAATGAGTGGCCACTTCTTGTGTGTTTTATAAGTCCTTCTTTAAACACGCAACGCCGTTGACGTACGACACCTTCACTTATCACGTTTGGTCCATAAAAACTACACAGTTCGCGACTGATCGCAAATACTGAAAGTATTTTAACACACAGAAAGAGTATTACTGTACACACTTCACATTATTTACATTTTTCAGCACCACAGAACAGTTGTCGCTAGCCCCACCCATTTCTTACGCATGCGCAAACGTACGTTTCTTTCCGAATTGGTCTCATATTTGTAATGTAGGGTAAATATGAAATATTTATTTAAATATTTATTAAAGTGCAGAACCACCTCTACAAATAAAAGTTTAACTGTGCAAGGTCTGATGACTTAAACAGAATAAGTGCGACCAATCTGTACACTTTATTCAAGCATTGCATGACCTAATAGACACAATGAAGAGGAGCCCCATTTTGTTAACAGTAAATTCGATTTTTTAGGTATAACTGGTTTCCTATCAGGTAACTATCAAAAACAAAAAAATAATTAATGATACCAAAAAACGATTTCTAATATTTTGTCAGCCCATAAGTGGGAGTTTAAGAATTGTTAATGTTGTCATGGATAAATGTTATTTCATCGATATAATGTAGTCAAACTTGGTTTTCTATTTATACAGGGTGGTGTAGAATTTTTTGGTTATATTATTGCTAATTACTAATCCAGGCCTATAAGCCTTTGGCTTTTTCTAAAATTTGTTTCCATTTTTTTGTCCAATACTAATGATTCCCAGTTAGAAACATCTAATTGCTTCAAGTCTTGCTCTACTTGATTTTTCTATGTTTATCTGTCTTCTTCTTTTATTTCTTTCTCCTCGTTGTACATTATAGATTGTCATCGCAATTCCTTGCCTTGAAAGTTCTTTGGATATTAAAAGATGTTTTAAGTCGTCTACGTACCTACTCCTAATTTTTTATTTGTTGTGTTTTTGCGCAAAACCATCTTTATCAATTGTGATAAAAGTCTTTATCTATCTCTCTGATTTGTCTTTTTTTGTTTCTATGTATTCTGGTATTGATTCCTAGCTTCTTCAAGATCGTATCTTAAATATTCTATACTCTACTCCAAATCGAAGATGGATCATGGGTACGCACTGATATGAGCAAAGTTAAAGCTTTTGCTACTCATCTTCTATCCACTACTATATGAAGAAGGACAGTGAGATTGAAAATTATCTATCAGCCCCTACCTAGCTCTCGATCTCTATCAAATTTGGTGCTACCTTACAAAGTCATTAGGTTAACTGTACTAATGTGTAATAGCATTCCACGGGCAGGAATTTTTCCAGCCTGCTAAACCACTCTTCCTACAGCCGCATAAGTTTGCTACCATTTCTTTCTAACCTTTTCAAACGGTTATTACTCAAAAGACTCTCTCTCATCCTTGAAATCATACTCGATCATCAATTTGTCTTTCGAAGTGCACACTTTACGATTGTGCAGATTCATAGAATAGTAGACATCAATATCACCTTATAAGACAAGAAATACTACTCTCCAGTCAGACCTTCGATAGGGTTTATTATTCAAGTTAAAACGGGCCATTCTATACCCTTACTACAGCATCATCAAATCTTACCTTGAAGAAAGATACTTCTAAGAGAAATTTGGAGAAGCAGTTTTGGAACTACCCACTATTAAATTCAGAGTAGCAATTTATGCTGACGATGCGGCAATCCTGATTACACATCACGATCTTAATGCAGTTGCCAGAACTCTATAGCAGAACCTGAATTATGTTTGCGGGTGGTACAAAAAGTGGCGCTTTAAAATAAATAGCCTCAAGTTGGTTCAAATTTCGCTAAACGAAGAGGTATCATTCCTGAAATTACTATGAATGATAAAGCTCTACTACAAACAGACTGTGATAAGTATTTTGGCCTACATCTTGACAAAATCTTAATATTGAAAATTCATATCTGGACAAAGAGAAAACAACTCAATCTAAAATTATAAATTATTACTGGTTAGTAGGTCATAACTAAGCTCACTCATCTCTCATAAATTTGTGGTTTACAAAATTGACATAAAACAATGTGGACCTATAGAATCTAGCTGTAGGGCACTGAAATACTTGAACGATTTCAGTCGAAGATTCTTCGCACTATTACTAATTCTCTGTATTATGTTCGAAATAAAGAAATACGAGAAGATCTGAATGTGAAAATAGTTAAAGAAGAAGTAGTGACAAATATCTAATCCCCTTGCATTGACTCTCCTTGACAACAGTGACCAAGAACCTAGACTTAAACGTTTCAAGCCATTAGATTTTTCTCACCGCTTTTAACATTTGTACTAGTACTTAATATATACCTATAATTGTAAGAAACTCATAAGGAAAAATAGGCGTTTGCTCCATATTTACTACTGTAAATATAAGTTCTTTTACATTCGTCGTCAACTATTCATTACTTTCTTCTTCTTATATGTCACTACTTTTTCTGTTTTCTTTTTAATTTGCTTTAGTACTTTTATTCTACATTAATTTCTTATTTGTTGTTATATGCTACTAATCCTTTTTCAATAGCTTTGATATATTTTTCTATAAATTAATTGTTTTTTAAAGTTTATATTTAGCCTTCTTTATTATTTTATATTTTTTCTTCATTTTGTTTTTTTTTAGTGAAACCCTGACCATAAAGCGACTACTACTTTTTACGTCTGTATCGTTTTTGCGTGTTTTGATTCTATAAGAAGGTGATCGATTTGGATTTGGTATTTGTTTGGATGTTCCTTTATGGATGTTTTTGCTGCATATAAGTAGCTTTAACAATTAGTTTTTTTTCGCTTATTATTTCGTCATAAACGTCTTTCCCTATCATCGTATTTCGGACAATTATTACAAATTCTTTTCAATACTGATTTTCCGAGTTATTTTTGTCGGTGCATGGTTCATTAATTATTGGTCTCATTATTTTGTTTATTCCTTTTATATTAATAATTTTATCAACCACTGATTGCTGTTCTAGAAATTCGGTTCCGAATTTGTTTTGTTCTTTGCCATAATTGAAAGGGTGCAGCTTTTTCTATTTTGTATGGAGATTGTTAACGTAAGCTCTGTCTTTGAGGCAGTCTCAAAGAAAATATGTTGAGCCACCAAGTCCAATGAATGCGATGGCCATCTCAACCACCATTTTTAAGAGCATACGATTGAAAAAGTGCTGCTTTAAAAGATTTATTGTAGTTCTAGCGATGTGGGCTGTGGCACCAACGTGCTGGAACCATCAGGTAACTGTGGTAAAAAAGAATTTTTCAGGATTGCTTTACAGCGTTCTCCATTAACCACCAAAAGTATACCCAATACTGTGCCACGATTTATAATATACAAAACCGTTACACGGAGTATATCCAGCGACTTCTCTTTATAGGTCCAATTCAACTAAGCTTCAAATAATACTTATACAACATTCGGTAAGAGTCAAGTCTATTTAAAATAAAGTGCAATAATTCTTGGAGCATTAACTGCATCCGTTTCTAATTAACTGGAATAAAAGCTCTATTTTTGAGTGCAGCGCAAGACAGTTTTACTGTGTCTAACATCAATAATTCTGTATAATTGTGAGGTATAAAGGTAAATAAAATATATATACCAAACTTTTAAGCATATTGTAGGTAAGATTGTCTGAAGGATATTTCCTCGCTAAAGGTTTGAAAGTCAGAAATTTGAAAAAATAATGCACAGTTTGGGGACAACATCTTTAAGAAGACTTAGATGTATGGGTGATACAATAAATTTAAGGACTATAAGCATATCACCGCGACTGTCTATGAACCAGCGTGATTAAGGAGAATACTCACATTGTTCGACACCTTCTAGAGGACCATCGCTGACTAACTACTTGTGAGATCGAAATAAGCTATGGCGGTGCCCAGGCAACTCGAAATTATGCAGAAAATTAATTTGTTTCTATGTTTCTATTTATATAATTCTTTAGTAATTGTCAAAAAATGACCTCCGGGATGTGGAAACTCTTGCCACCAATCGAACTTTCGGTCAAAACGGTTTCGTACACACGGTCGAACGTTTCCAAAACTATCATATCTACACCAAAACGGCCGTAGCAGCTGCGCTTCTATAGCGGCGTCGCCGCGCAGGCGAACCAAACCGCAGCGGCTATCTCCAATTAAACAAAACGCGTGCAGGGGAAGCCACAAGACGGCCGACCCTATTTTAAAACCCAAATAAAAGGAATTGGTAATTGGATCGAACAGTAATTTTTTTTATAATTTGGTGTGGTCTGGTTCTTCAGATAAATTAAAAAACTTTTCTCAGTCTTGTAAGATTACTCAAATCTGCAACGGTCGTTCAAAGTTATTTATTATGTTGCACTAGTCATGTCTTTACGCCCCAATAACCGTTAGAATAAACTCGAGCGAACAAAATGTCACTCCCATCAAATTTTAAGACCGGAAAGCAATTATTACTGCAGTACGTGGTTCTTGCGAGTTCAATAAAGAATTTGCCAGTATTGCGCTCGTAAATATTCCACCAGTGCAATTCCTTGGCACACCTCTCCATAGTCGAGTCTCGGGTATTTTTGTGCAGTAATTACTGGTACGTCACCGCAGATGTATTTATTGACAGTCTATTTCCAGATTTTTCGGCTATTTTCGGCTTCTTCGGTGCAAGCTTTTCAAAAATCATTTTATGGTAGGTTTCTAAAACTGCTAACGGTAATACCAACCTGCCAGTAGTGGTATTATAAATTTAACTTTATTCAATCGCTGAAACTTCAATAAAAAACCTTTAACACTATATTTGCATTAATTGTCCTATTTCAGCATTTAATAAAAGTTCTCTTTCATCATTAAAAGCTTACAAGACGTTTAGCCAATTTTGAGCCGTTTTCTTGCTGCTTGATGCAAAAAAAGTTGAGAAGGATAATTAATAACAAATATCCCGTCTACCTGATTCTGAACTGCTCAGCGGGCACTTTGCAATTTGGAATGAGAAAAGTACGTTTCTGCGCCTTGAAGTTATGTTTTGCTTTATAAACAATTTTGGTGCGAGCCTGTGCAGCAGCCCGTGCCCAAAAAAGCCCGCAATTAAAACTTCGCGCAGCCAGACAAATTGGGCATTTCAAAAAACGTCTAGGCAAATTTGTCTTTAATTAGGCCTTCTTAAATAACTTGGCACCTCCTAATTATTAAAGCAGTTGGAGCCCAGAAACTTCGAAGCGCTGGGGTTTTCACGTTTTAAGCGTCCACGGATCATTTAGCGCGAGATCCTCGCTTGCACATCAAAAGCGGCGCGTTTTGCGGCGCATTTGTTGGGTGTTTTAAAATAATCTGTGTCACTTTACAATCTACTGTTAATTTTAAAAAAAGGTATTTAGTAAATACGGTCAGGTAAGTAGGAGAGTATTTGGGTTAATGTGGAGAAAAAATTATTTAAAAACATTTTAAAATACATGGGTAAATTGTACTCCATCAAAATAAAGACGCTATTGCATTAATAAATAATGTGTCCAGTCACCACCAGCGTCGATAATTGCCTGGTATCTTCGAACAATGTTTTCCAGCAATGACCTCCAAATATGACAAATGTATCGTAGTAACTGCTTCAAAGTGAATACTTTTCTTCCACAAAGCTTTTGCTTGATACATGCCTACACATTCTCAATCGGATTTGCATCGGGCGACTGTGACGGCCAATCAAGTGTAGCGATGCCAGACTGCTCTTTCCACTCGATGCAAAATTTGCTGCTGTGTTTGGGGTAGTTGTTCTCCTGCAGAATCCAGTCCACGTTTTTCTTGATGAGCCAACGTTCAGCAGTCGGTAACAAATACGTCTTATAAATCTTCGGCAGTTTCGAAGCATTTAGGTTGTAGCTAAACAGAAACCCAGTTTTGAGAAACAGCCCCAATAATACACTTTTATTAAGTGTTTAAAGATCCGCTGTAGCAAACTGATAGTTGAGCTTAACCAGGCTCGTGGGACGATAACATATTTTCAAACAGAAGCTTTGTCCGTAAACATCACATTGCTCCAGTCTCGGTCGATATTGTCCTTTGCCCAAGCGAGTCGCTTCGTCACATGATTTGAGCGTAACAAAGGTTTTTTCTCTAAACTATGGCATTTGGAGATAGATTCAGATAGCTACGATATATCTACACCTTTTTGTTTTAGTTTTACTGCTCTTTGACGCAATGTTAAGCCCACTTTGTCTGTCGAGCTACGTTCCGACAAGTCATCGATCGTTTTTGTCTCTTTATATCGCTGCACCCACTTGGTGACGAATGTTTTTGAGTAGTCTAAGTACTTAGCAGCCGTTGCATAAGACATTTTTGGATCTTTTGGATGAGTACAGGGGAACACTACCTCGTACGTGGCACTCATGGTGCTTTACGCGCTTCTCTAGCGAAAATTCAATGTCAACTGAATCTTTTGTGACAAAGTATTGGGGACAAAGGTTTCCTCTATCGACTCACGAAAGAATTGGGGCGATATTTTTTACCAACTGCTAATTTTGCCAAACACGCTCTTAACTGACTGTATGATGTCTGCGTAGGCATGAGGAAGTCTTCACCCAGCTATATAAGACTGGTGTGTTCACCAAATTGATGAATTGCACTCTTAGTTAGACTAAAAAGGCCATGGTCTTTTAGTATTGGAGCTAAAAGATGTCGAACAAGGTTATTTTCATATCCAGTTAGCTTTTCGTATTTTCTCTTTCACGAATGGTACATCGAAGCCTTCGTGCATTTTTCTGTTAATTATGTACCAAGTTGCTTTCACCAGTATTCTGGGTATTCTTGATTGGACTCATTGTATAATGTCCGTTCTTGGTTTCTTAGCACATTTTTATAGTAAATTCTATATGTCCAGAACAATTTGTAGAGAATAAATTTGTTTGAACCTTAATTTAATTTGTTTCTGTTTAGCTCGAAGATGTTAGTACCAAGTCAATTGTTGATCAAGATAAAGTCCACAGTAAGTTTTTTCAGAACTTATGTTTATTGGATTTAGATGGCACGTAAAAATTCTTCTTGTAGATGTTACCTGCATAGATTTGGTTTGTTTATTTGGTTAAATTGTTAAGATGTATAGGGTGGCCCAATGGGTACGCTGGGTGAGATTTTTATTTTAAGTGGTTGCGCCTTAACCTCTTGACCACGAATCCAATAGGAAAATAATTTGCATCATCTAGGGCGATACTTTTTTCTCGGTTCGAAAATAAATTGCAAAATTTAAGATTTGACCGGCCCAATGTCCATGCTAAATGAGATTTTTATTTTAAATGATCACAAACTCGCCGATAAAAGGACTTGTAAAATGAAGAACAGAACAAGTTCGTCTTTGATTTTACGAGACTTTTTATCGTCGTCAGGAAGCTATAAAAATCTCATCTAGTTTGCCCATTAGACTACCTGTGTACTTGAAGGTGTTCTGAAACTACAACAGCATCGTTGTGAATAGAAAGTATTATAGCATTATCAGCGATTGTAGCAATCCTAGTGTTGGTGGCTTCATGGATATCAGAAATATAAAGTAGGTATAAAAAGGGTCATAGCTTACTATCCTGCTTTTAATGGATGACATGAAGATACTTCAGTGTTATGCTTTACAACAAAATGACGATCGCTTAGATATGACGTTAACAAAATGTAATATGTGGATGGAAGTAAATGTTCTAATATGTACAGAAGGCTTATATGCCATATTTTATTAAAAGCTTGCTTAATGTTTTTCTTTTATCTGCTCAACAATATACATTGTTACATGAGGCATTAATAATAATTGAAATATAATATACTAAATAATATGAACGGTAAATATGACCGCTTTGAAAATTAATTAGTTGGAGTTTACTGTGAGAGCGCTGGGTATGTTTTATCTAATCACTTAATCATCACTGTGGTTACTCAGAAATATTTTGCGCTAGCTTGCCTTTTTGTAGTACATGGATTCCTCGTTGACTTAGTGCAGAGTACGCTGTACCACTAAAGTGAGCCTGGTGTCAAGAGATATACCAAAACATTTAACGGGCTCATCATTGGAGTTCCACGGGAATGTCGTGGCCGTTGATTGAAATTTTGGATGGGCTATTAATTTGTCTTACGCAAAAATCTTTGTGATACATTTGGCACAGTTGATGGATAGGGTACATTCCATAAACCATCTGCGTAATATAGTAGCAGCATCCTGTAGACTAGAGATTGCCATTTCCAGGAGTTTGTCTTTAGTTAATATGAATGTATTATCTGCATACATTGCAAGGTCAGCGTCAATAATGGTAAAATCGTACACGGGAATGTTGGAGAGAATTGGACGGAGTATGATGTTTTGAGAAACTCCTTTATGTATATTTACAGTGAAGGACTAGAACTAAAAACTAAGAATAAAAATAGGATAACTTTAATGTAGTCGAGTATTTGTATGTATGAAATTGTGTATTTGAGACCATTTGCCTACACTTGAATGAAAGCTTGCACTATATCAATAAATAGTATTTCTGTATATTGTTTACTTCCAAATTCTCTTTCGATAGTCTCAATTATTTGTTATAATTGATGGCAAGTGATTGGTAGAATATTCATTCTTCAGATTTTGTCGTTAAGTCGGGAGTGGATAACTTTATCAAATAACTTCAAAAATCTGTCTGTAACTGCTAATGCCTTTTTTATCTCTTTCTGCTCTAGGAAACATAAGTATATTTACAAATTTCTATATATTGGGGAATATTTTATTTTTAGACATGGATTGAAAGTTGTTTTTTTGGTGATATTGTGTATTTTATTATAGCCCGGTGATTTATTTACTGATAGAGTTGTGACTACAGAAACAAGTTGTGTTTCGACAAAGTTGGTCACTATATTATTGAGAATTATAGTGGTTATAGAAAGTAAATGTTTTCTTAGGGTAATTCGCAAAGGCTTTGCATTTTTCTTCATCTGAGCTGCATACTCGAGCACCCGAGAAGATTGATGGTATCTCGTAAAGTTGGCGTAGTATCCGTTTGGTTGCCTCCCATAATCCCGGATCTTTTAGTTCAAGATGGCAGATGAGTTTTTGATAGGAGTAGATTTGATAAGCGCCAATTCCTATTTAATGTCAAATAAATTATTTACGATGGTTTTTGTTGTGGAATTCTAGGTTCTCTACCATTCTCTTCTCTACGTATTCTTCTGCTTAATTAAATCTATATGCATTTGGGTGATGAGTTAACATTAGCACGTTTTTTGTTAATTTTCTCTTTAGTGGCTTGTTAAACGCTATTGGATATGCTTTTTGTTATGTGTACGATTGATCAGTTTGGGGTGGGGATTGAAGATCGTTTGGATACTTGGGTTGCACAAAAGTTGTACTGTAGAGGTCAAATATGACTACGACATAAATTAATCTGGACTCAGGGGTGTATTTTGCTGGTGGTAGGATAGACTCACCTGTGTTAAAATTATTGAGGTATCTTGCTCTACTAGCCGTTTGTTGGACTGCTTATAGACACATACTATATTTAGGGCAGAGCCATTAAATGTTTTGACTTTAATTTCAACAGTCTCGAGGTTTATGATGTTAATTAATTGACATTCGTGGTGTACGATTTTGCACTTAATAATAATGAGGCCACTACTCTGATGTTACGTTGGCTTTTCTATCTGTGCGGTAAACCTGGTGTACAACTATGTATCTTCAGTTTTTTGCGGTGGCCTAACAGTATTTTAGAAGTGATGCTAGATTTGATGTATTTGATTGTATATTGATACCATTTACATTCCAATTAAGATTTTTTATTTGAGAGACTGTGATGATCTATATAGGGTATATAGGGCTGGTATGAGGGATGATAGTAAAGTATTGAGTAACGATGAGGTTTTAGGTGTTTAGGTATTTGTTTTTAAGTTGTTTTGATATGTATGGTGTAAGAGATAAAGGATTTTTTTTTAGTTTTATCGGGCATGGAATTACTCTGTGTTTTTGGTGTATTGTAAGATTTATTTAGGGGTTGGCTGTCTTGATAGTTCCTTGTTTACGAAAAATATTTACATCCTCTAAGTTTGCGAGGTGGTTTTCGACACAGTTGGTACAAATCGAGGGCTCATTCCGGGATTTGTCACAGTTAGTATATAAGTGACTGCTTTGGTATCTTGCACATCTTGGTTCCAGTTTGCAGTAATTTTTTGTATACCTAATGCGTTGTCATCTGTGACATTGAGGGGTTTTATTATTATTTTTTCGTGGTTTTGCAATCACTGTTTGGCGAAATATTGTATTAACGTTGAGTATTTGGTTCGCCTTTTCAGTTGCCGTGGAATTACTGAACATACTGGCATTAGTGGGTGTTTTGGTAGGTGTGGAATTCTATTTATTATTTGAATAATGTTCTGGCACATTTTTGTGATCGTTTTGGATTGTAGATGAGTTTAGTGATGTAATATCGATAAATACGTCCATGTGATTGATTGGACCGTGCAAAAAGTGATATTTTAATTTTGTCTGGTTCTTCATTCGTGTCGCTTGTAGCAGAGGATTCAAGGTGACTATTTTTCTCAAGTAAAGATTTAAGTTTCTATTAGTATTTTTGTTTGTTTGTCGGTAATCAATAGAGATAAGTGATAGATTTTTTTTGTATTTATAGTTATTCACCCCCTGAAGAGGATAAACGATGTTTTTGGTGTTGCTAATGCTAGTTAAATAAAATTCTGTTACCAGAAATGGAAGTAATGTTTGCGTTATGCGGTTATCATTGTATGGAGGCATTTGTAAGTTACACTCGCACTTCCGAACCGCGATAGGAACGCCATTAATGTTCTAAAGTAAAGCGAGTACTGTTAATATTTTCTACGGAGCACAATTTTACTAGACAATTGACACTTCATGCCTAAAAAATGTTCAATAAATGTTTTATGATTGAGTATTTTAGCTGTTTGGTTGACTTTTCGATGAACTTGGATAGAAAGATGATTTTCGTGAAAATCAAATTGAGATTTAGATATTATATTTGATAACTTTATTTCATTTTGATGTTTTAATTAGAAAAAGTTTTTCAAACAAGCTGAATGGTGATCGTAAGAGACTTATAAATTTATAAAATTGCACTAAGTGCTGTTATGAAGCTGAAACCTATGACGTTGTAATGTTTTAGAGCTTTTATGTCGGATTTTACTTTAGCAGTAGAAATAGATGGTATTGGTGGTGACAACTGGCAATTAATCGAAAAAAACTGTTAAGAGATGTTTTGTAAATTTGATGATTTATTCATTGTTAGATCGTGCTTAAGTTTTTTTTTTGACAAACGTAATCTACAATCTAATTTTTCAAAGAGTATTAAGTAAATTTGATGATGTAAAAGGCATTGATAGGGAGAAACCATGCATCGATGATACATCTAAGAATATCTATACACGGCGGTTTGATTATAGCTGGTCTTGGAGCTTTTTCTTCGTCGTCTTAGTGGAAAGTGATTCGTAGACAGTTTCTGAATTAATTCATTGCTATGTCCGTTTAATTTTTGGTGGTAATTCGTTGCGAATCTTTTAGTCTCATCAGCAACGAATGGTATGTCAAGATCGTTATGAATTTTATAATCGGTAACAAACCAAGACGCGTCAACTATTGCGCAAAGTGTTTTATATTGGAATTATTACAATGTTTTAATTCTAGAGGTCTTGGCACATACCCAAATTATATACCAAATGTCTAAATTTATCATCGTTTTATAAAGTTATAGTTTGTTTCTAATTGATAGTTTTGATTTCCCACCAAGAACTCAATTTCACATAATTTGAGGTTTAATTGCTTGTGCTTAGCTTGTATATGTTTATTCCACATGAGTTGTTGGTAAAGATATAGTCCTAAGTGCTTAACTTTTGTTGTTACCGCTACCGGGGCATTATTAATGTTAACTGGTGGATAAATAAAACATAGTAGTTGATTTTAATTGATTAGTTTATATCCACCATTTGTTGGGCTATGTGTTAATTTGTTGATATTCTGTTGGAAATTAGCAGTTGCAATTACCGCGTTTTTTTGGGTGGACAGTATTGGAGTGTCATCGACAAAAGTAGCAGTCACAGTTTTTGACAAGTCAGCTGTGTAGATGAGGTAAAATAGGGCGTCCAAAGCATTATCCTGAGGGACACCGAATTTGATAAGATGATCTGAGGATAGTTCATTATCGTATTTGACGGAAAAATATCAGTCAGATAAGATTTAAGTTGTACGTAGTACCTTGGTAACAGCGTTTTTAATTCAAAGGGAAGTCCCGTGTACCATACTTTATCAAACATTTTAAATAAGTCCAAAACACAGCGGTGGAGTATTTCTTTTCCTCCAGGGTAGATGATATTTCATTTACTATCCTGTGCGTTTGATGTGTGGTTAAATAACTGAGTAGCCTTTTCGGAATCCAAATTGGAGGTAAGGCAATATCTGTATCTTTTCGTAGCTTTTCTCGTGGCTAAATGTCATCATGTTTAATATAGGGGAGGGGGGGTTGAGTATGTTGATTTGTAGCCTTTTAAGTTTTCTCGTTGCTCTCCATACAGAACGATCTTCCTTTTTTAGTGGTATATTTTTGGAATAATGCATTTTGCTGCTCCTTCAAAATCTTAATAAGTTTTTTATTTAGTCTATTACATCCACTTCCCATAGCTTGTATTTTGTCTGCAATTCTTTTATACGGAGTCGTAGATCAATATTGTTTTGTGAAAAGTTTCCCACTTTATTGACTTTGGTGATGTCTTTACTACTTCAGTGCTTACAGTTGTTATCACTAAAGAGTAATCAGAGGATAGAATCTAATTCTTCGACCAAATAGAAATTAACAGAGTTGCTGGAAACTAAAAAAGTCTAGTAGGTTTGGAATCTTTTGAAGATCTGCAAGCCAATAAGGACCAATAAAGGTTCACCTGATTATAATTGGATGTAGTTGTACTCAGTACATAATAAAATGCACACCTAAACTTGCACTCGGGGTAATTTGAAAGTTAAATGACCAATCGCGTTTGTTAGTTGTAGAAACTATTTGACACTTACGCCCTCCTTTTTCTTCGCGTATCGTAGAGCGTCTATCAGTAAGCGAAAAGACAAAGAATCTCTCCTACTATTTCTGGCTGCACTGGATTAATTTCCAAACTCTGTGCTGATGTAATAGCTGGATGCTGCGGCAATTTGTATATTATTTACAGGCGCCTGCTGCCAAACAACGTGCTGCATCTGGGGAGCAGCAATCGGAGCTTCGGTGCTAATTGATTCGGACCATGCCCGATGCAATTTGCGCGCGCGAATATTGAAAGGCGTTAAGAAACTCAGCCGGACGAATTTAGACGCGCACCCACTGCATTCTGGCCCGGAAGCGGGGCCGCGCACGAACCTTGCTGTCGGCGGCCTCCTTAGCAACTCTTTTACGGCGGTTTAAATTTTCAATTACTTAGAACGGGGACCGTAATCCGTTAACAAATAAAAACAGGCGCGTTTTCGCTAAATTATACAAGCAATTTGTGGGATCTCTCTTGTAGAGTTCGCACTTTTATTATCTTTCCTCGGCTTCTTGCCCTCGCGCTGGAACTTTTCGAATTAGGTGTCTGGAATGTTAGAGGTCGGTCGAATTACATTAGGGAAGGGTTTTAATTCGCTTAATTCGCAAAGGGTTGTCCCGGAGTGTACTGCATAAAGACGAATTAAACCGTCTCGAGGAGGCGTTTCGGCGCGCGCTTTCAGGCGAATTGCCTAATTAGCAGCCGCGCTATTGTGCGCTGTTATTAAAATTAAAAATTCAAATGGAATTAAATCTGAAAAATATTGGCTAAGAAAAATGGCGCTTAATTAATCTTGACCAGGGTGCATGGTGAACGCTACCTGCATCCTGTATAAAAGGGGCCATAATTATGTAACCCCCACCCCCAAAAAATGTAAGAAATTATTATTTCTTCTTAATTAAACATTAACATTTGTTCAAATACATAGTATTTCTTCAACACTTACGTTTCATGTTCTTCTTGATTTTTTTCTCTTTGTTTTTACCTATGGTTTTATTTTTCCCATATTTTTTAATTTTCTTACCAGATGTCCAAACTATCTCAGTTTTTGTTCTTCTAATATTTATTTTAATCCTCTTATTTCTAGTTTTGTTCATATGTCTCTATTTGTTATCTTTTATTCTCGATTATTTCTTTATTTACTCTCTAATATACTTTTTATTCTTTATTATTTGTCATAGTCCATTCACTCTGTTCTTATTTTGTTTTCTTGGGCTTGGTTCAGCCTCATTTTTGTCATAACACAGTTTGCGTCTTGTCCTTTGTAGCTCCTAATGACTGCGGTAAATATTTTTCTTTATTTTTTTAATAAAATCTGATCGATTTGATCTTCTCTCGCTCTTTAGGTTTTAAATATTTTAACTGTTTTGACTGTTTCCAATCTTGCCTTCTTCTACATTTTATCTTCATTTTTTTGTAATTACAAAGAGTGTATAAATATCTTTTTGCGTTTAGCCAGATACTATTGCAAGTAAATGGTCTTGGTAAAATCTTCAAGGATGTGTCCAGTTTCAGAAATCAGTTAAGATCAAATATTATGAACAAAGTTTTTTGATTTAGACATTTCATGGCTTCCTCAGGTATTTGGTTAATGCCACGAGCTTTATTATTAGCTAGTTCCTTCACAGCCTTGGTAAATTTTGTTTTTATGACTGACGTTTTTTTCTTCATCGTTTATTAGCTCTTAGGGAGGTTCATTTTTATATAGATCCTCTACATATCCTTCCATCTAACATCGATATCTATCTTCTGTGAGAACTACCCCAATTTTGTATTCCAAACTTTTTTATTTATATCTTCTTATAGTTCTTTATAGATATTTATTATATACTCTTCTTTAGCTCTCCTGCTGTCTTTGTTTACTTTATTTCGTAACATTCTACACTCTTGTTGTCTCTCTTCTCTGTTATTGTTTTTATATTTTCGTCTCTCTCAATGACATATTTCTACGATTATCTATGCTTTTCTACTAAGTATCTTTTCTCAATACTTTATTTAATCCTAATGTAATACCTTGTTTTATATTCATCCGCTTGTCGCTACTAGTCCTTAAGGGTTCTATTTTAATTTCATTTACTAATTTTTCTTATTCTTTCAGAATATTTACGTTTCATTTTTGTTTCTCTTTAAAATTTTAATTTTTTAGTTTAATGTGGTGTTTTAACATAACCGTATTGTGGCCGCTGTTTATGTTTGGTCCTGGGTGCTTCTTCTGTGTTTAACTTGACTTCTAAACCTTTGCTTGACTATTATGTAGTCTATTTTTTATTTGCAATTAATTTATATTGCATGCATAATTGCATTTTTTCTCTTTCTAGACCGTACTTTTCTTCTTCTTCCTCTATTAATACAGCATTCCAGTCCCCAGTATTTATTAAATTTTTATTTCCTGGTATTTATAGGCATATATATTTGTATTTACACTGTGATAACAGACCTTGTTTGTGCTAAAATGATTCTTTTGCTGTATTGTTTGCAATATATTCCTCTGTTTTTAAATTTTCTGTTTAAGGTTGCCCAAACCCTTGCTATCTTTTTGTGTAGATTTAGTGTGTATGACTGTATTTTTCATTCCAGAATTGTCATTTTTTGCCTGTCTCATTTCTATATTCTAGCGTTGACCACCGCCTATACCGTAACCCTGGTTTGAGGCCTTACTAGGTAGTATCAGCCGGCGCCAGCTGAACCTAGTTTTTAACAAGGTTGTTATTCCCCGCTCTTCTCCTTTTATCCTGGATTAGGACAGGAAATAAGTCAAGTTAAACTACACCCATAGTAGCTCAGTATTGATGCATATCTGTAATTTTATTGGTGTTGCTGTAATCAGGAGACATCCACGTTCTTTTGTGTACATAGTTCTGCTCGAATTGAGTAATTATTTTGATGTTCTTACCTTTAGTAAAGTCAATCGGCATTTTCTCATTTTTATTAACAGATTGAGGAGAAAGTTTTGTCACACTTGTGAAAAATTTTATTTATATGGAAAACCTGCTCTTCAAAATAAAGGACGTCATTCGTTACGACCTCTTGCAACCAATTTTCAAGCATCCGGGTCCGGTTGAAGAACCACTCCGCCGATTTTGAATCGTACTTTGAAAGTACCTCTGGCACGTTTCTTCAACTTTATCGAATGACTAGTTTGTGCTGCGGTCAGATAATATGGATTTGACTTCATACTATCTCTTGGTCGACTCTAAACTGTTTAGCCAAGTCCCAAGTGTTAGAAGACGGTTCGAGTATCCAAAGTGGCTTGCACGTATCCGTAATTCAGAAGAAATAGTTGGCCAGAGCGTGTTTGATCTTTAAGATTGATGTTGCCAGAATAAAACTTTTTGTGCCATATTACCACGATCTGAAACTCGTTCTTCCCCTTCAGCATTACAAATTTCTTTTCAGCCTCTCTCTCTGAAAGCTCCCAGTTCCTGCAATAACGTATTAGGATTTGAAGTTTATTATTATAGATTCTATGATTACAGAAAAAGCTAACTGGCATATAAAGACAAGTTTTTTTTCTATTTTCTGTGTTATAGAGCTATAGATTGATTTTTGTTTTTCTTTTCTCATTTTTACTGTGATATTTGAATTTCATCAAACTTCTTGAACTGTTAGTTCTTTATTCTTTTTGTTTTTATAGCGTTGTTTTTAATGCATTTACATGCAGTTTGTATGTTCTTATTTCTTACCGTGTCTTCTCTTTTAACTCTTGGCATTTTTTTTAGATTACGGACTGCATGGTTTAGTAGTTCTATAGTCCTCTCTCACAAATTTAATGTTTATTGATATATATATTTGCCATTTTTGTCTTATTTATGTTAATGTAAAATTTGTAGTCGTTCAATACTTTCTTCCAGACTCATCAGTTAGCTTGTATATGAATTTTTTTATTAGCACACAATACAATATCATCTGCAAACGGCAATACCTCCACACTTTTCTGTATCCGATAATGAGTTTCTTCATAACTTGTTGGCATCTTTAATGGTTTCATCTACTACACGTATAAACAGCAGATCACACAACTCTCCTACTTGTATTGTGCCTCTCATGGTGTAAAACAAATTGGAGATTATATTACCAGTTCTCGCTCGATTGGCTGTTTTTGCGTACTACTTTTTATTGTTTTTAATAGGTCGATGTTAAGATCTTTTTTTCTAAATATTTTGATAGAATGCTATGCATAAATTACTGAAACGAGAAAATTTTTTCTTGTATATGTTATATAGCGTTTTCTATGTCAATGTACACTATCACCAATTTGAAAACTACTTTGTACTTTTCAAAATTATTTTCCAGTAGAATTCTTAATTTGCGTAATGACATTTCTTCATATATGAGGGTTGGGGCATAAACCACGGCAACTATTTTTTTTGGTCAAAGATAAGGGATGGTACGTCTCAAGAAAGCCATGCATTCATAGTGTGTGTCCGTAACACAAGATGGTTTTGTAATGTTCTGTAATTGCACAGAAAGCAAAACTAAAGCAGTTGTCAGCCGCCTGCAGGAGGAATGTGGGCTGAGTAGAACAGCGTTTGTATATTAAAATAGCCGTCCTCCTTGGCAGAAATCTCATATAATGTTAGAGGAAGTTGAAAGAAGTTATCGGGAAGCAGTGTCAATTATCTGTCGGTCTCCATTACATGGTCAATTACTGCACGTGACCCAGATCGGTCGCTGGTTGCTTCGCGTTTTTGCTGAAATTTTGATACCCACCTCGCCACTGTTCGGTATAGAAGATCATTGTTCCTGACAGCTTCTACCAACTCTTTGTGGCATTTCTGCCATGGAGGATGACTATTTGGATATGCGAACGCTGTTCTACTCAGATCACATCAATTCTGCACGGTAGTTGACTGACAACTCATTTAACATTGCTCTCTGTGCAATCATAGAACGATACAGAGCCGTCTGTGAATGCACGACTTTCTTGAGGCGTACGACATTTTGTGATACCATCCCTTACTTTTTAAAGAAATGACCGTCATGACTTATACCCTATAAGAAAGGTATACTCTTATAATCTGTAACCTTCTCTATATTTTTTTTATGTATTATCAAAATTATTTTTATACTTCATTCTATTGGTACTTTTTTACTCTTCTATGTTAAATTAAAGATATTATGTAACTCCTAGATTCCTTTATGTTTCAAAATTTGATATTTTCTGGTGTTCCTTATTACATCCTACGGCTTTTTTCGTTACTTGGTCTCTAATAATGTATTCCTTATGCTGCTTGTTCTTTTATATCTGTGATGTCAGTCAAGTCCCGGAAACATATGTCAAAATAAATTTCAAGTTTGTACAATTTTGTCGATTAGAATAAGTGAGTAATTCAATTGTTATGTTATATTCTTAAGCTTTATTTCAAAAATACGAAACAAAATGAAATACCAATGTAAATGTAGCTCTAAACCGCCGCCGCAAACAAACTGGCCGCTTAAACCTGCTTAACCTTGTTCCATCAAGCGGCCCCGTAAAGAGGTTAGGAAAATCGCATTCTGCAGCACAATAAAGCGGGCCCCGGCGCTTAATCCGGGCGCGGGCAAGCGCGCAAAAAGCCGGGCCGCGCGAACAAATTCGGGCAGCTCGGGGGCGGCGCGCTGCAATTCATCCGGAGGCCGATGACTCAAGCACGCATGCAAATTTATACAATAACAGAACGAGGCCCGGAGCGCTAACCGGATTAGTCCGGAGCGCTGTGATTAGCGCGGAAATTGACTGTTACAGCCCGGAAAATATGTCCCCGAGCAGCTGGTACTTCATACGTTTGGTTTATTGTAAAAGTTTAAAGTTGTTCTTGAGCCAGATTGGCTGCGCAACCTCGTCAGGAAGGGTGCAAAGGGCCTTTCGCTTCCTAATTCGGCGCGTCTCCAGGCTTAATGGGAGCTGATGGGAAAATTAACGCTGCGCCGACAGACAAATTGTACAATGCGTGATTAATACTAAAAATTACTTCTACAAAGAGAGTACTTGATATACAATCAAAGCAGATACTTTAATGAGAGATTCTTTACGAATATTTTCGCCTTAAGTAATGGCCCAAATGTACGTTTTGCATCTCTCACCTACAAAAATACTCCTGGAATACTTGCTGCAAATTAAATTAACATTTTAGAATTCATTAGCTGCAAAATTGCCTTATTTACATTGGCTTCAATTAAGCTCTAACGCGCTGCCAACTTGGAGCTCACAATATACTTCAAATTTTGCGAGAAATTTTTCGGCCGGCTGTTAGTCACTCGCCTAATTTACTTTTGGGGTAGATCAAATATAACAAAAGAGGAGCGGGGCTATTTTAAAGTTCGCTATTTCTTTGCTGCCGCAACAATAGTTCGGTCGCGCGAAGCTCGAACTTATTTTGGGGCCGCATTTTGCGGAACAATTAAAAATAGCTGATGCACATGTACGCCGAGGCGGCGTTTCGGGGAATTAGGCCCCATAAATTTCGGCCGTTTTGAAAGCGCGGGATGGAGAGTGCAGTTTTCCGAGTTTTCCAGTTGTCGCACCTTTTCTAGCGCGGTTCCTGGCGAGAGCCGGAGAGAAAGGTGAACTCGTGAGTCACTCGTCTAAACCGTACGCGATGCTAAATTTAATGCACGAGGGTAGGCCCACACGCGGGTGACTAATGCAAGATTAAAACAACCTGGTCAGCGCGAAAATTAATGCGAAAAAATTTGTTGCCGTTTTTCCGGCGTGCAGATCGGGGGCACTTGCGGTGGATTTTTCGAACGCTTATTGGCGCTAAAGGCCCGCGATGCCTCATTAAAGAGTTGCAGACAAGCGGGGTCGTTAAGAGCCGGCGTATTTTTAAAACTTCTTAAGTTTGCACATGTAGGTATTTCTATAATTAAAATGACTTGGGCCCAAAAATACCCACTTTATTTTAAGGCTAATGAAGCTGATGGAAGCAAAACAGATTTGTCATCCGCTTTTTATTTACATTTATGTGCTTAATGAATGATACTTCAGAACACTTTACTAAACAAAATATTTATCACAAAAACTGGAGCAAAAAAAGTATTACACGATTTAATCTGTGCTTAACACTAAACCAGTTTCGTATTAAACACATTCATTGTTTTCGAAGAAGCAAAAGACGGTCACTCTAATTACTATATTCTGACTCTTAGAAGGAAAATTTTTAAACACCTATGACAAAGGATGACAATTTTATCACACTCATTACAGCTATGTCTATGTGTCTAAGGTAGAAACAATGTGACATACAAGCATTAAACCAGATGTTGGCTTACGACACTTGTTTAGAGTAGGTAGGTGTTGAATTTTGTGTAATGTTCACTCTATGCTTCAAAATAAGTGCAACGTTGGATGCCACTTAGCCTAGACATGTACGTTTGGCGGACAAATCTTCAGTTCTTCTACAGTACGAGAATTCTGCCGGTACTTTAGAGATGCCTCTGAGAGAAAGAAGTTACTTTCACAATTAGGCGGTCACCAGACACTTTTTGTAAAATGCATGACATTAGGAGACGTGTGAATCTCTGTTTGTTTTATTGCAGTTTAACGTTCTATAAGCAATAAATTGCATTATTATATCCTTACACAGAAAGTATGGGAATCAAAAAGAGCTCCAAGAAACATATAGAAAAACCTAAGAGAAGCAAAAATGAGGCAAAAATAAAGTACAAGAAATAGAAAAATTCAAATATTTGGGAACACTAATAAAGAACGAGAACATCTGCGAAATGGATATCAAAGGAAGAATACAAAAAGGTAATCGAGTTTTTATGCTAACAAAAAGATGCTAAAGGACAAGAAGATTAGTAAATAAACAAAACTGAAAGACATATCAAAACCATAATAAGAACAACAGTAACATACGTAGCAGAGACATTAACCCTAACAAAAAAAAAGAAGAGGGACTACGAATATGGTATCTCAAGATCTTAAGAGCAATATATAGGCCAATTAGGACAAAGTAAGGTCTAATGAGTCAGAATAAACCACGAGTTGCTGTACAGTCTGTAAAGGGAGAAGACATTAAAGCACAGAGAACTAAATGGTTGGGCATGTGAGGAGAATGGATAAAGACAAGATGACAAAAAGATAACAAACTGACAGCCAACAGAGACGAGAGGAAAGGAAGACCAAAAGTCAGATGGTGGAATCAAGTCTCGGAGGATTTAAGGAAAATGGAAATAAAGAACTGAAAAAAGACGATTAATGGCAAAAAAGCATGGAAAAATACAGTAATAAAGAACAGAGTTAATGCGGGGACTAATTCACCGCAAGAAACGAATTATCGAAGCTGCAGGAAGGAGCAGTAAAACATTCTAACGGAGTGAAACCTCATATATATAATACAAAATGCCCTCCTTCCACTCTTTGGTGATGTCCTGGAGTAGTAGTAGTCTACGTTACCTTTTTTTTATTTTCCAAAGTTTTTTTTTGACTTGAGTAAAGGTTAAGTTGGATGAAATTTTTTTTTTAATTGGATTAATGCAAATTTACAATCTACTTAATAAAGTAATAAGTAAATAGGTTGAAAGAAGTTCACTTGAGTCAGGGGCCATCCATTGACGGCTCTCTGGATTCACTTAGCTAGGTCTTCTGGCCATGTTCTGTTAAGTCTTCTATTTTCCAATGGTTGTCTGAACAGTTCACTGATTAGCTCGTTGCTGTGGGTTATGCTTCGATTTTTGTGTTTAACAGAGTAAGCACTGATGACGTCGTGTATAAACGGTATTTTGAGGTCGTCGGGTATGGTGTTGTTGGAGACATACCAAGGTGCATTTAGTAACATTCTGAGGGTTTGAGATTGAAAGGGTTGTAAAATTTTTGTATTAGACGGTTTGCTGCAGCCCCATAATTCGACACCATATGTCCAAATAGGCTTAAGAATGGATGAAATGCATAATTTGTTGGTTATTTGGATACAAGTGCATAAATTGGAGGAAGCAACACAATAATTTTTTTGAATCTTGTGGTTTTTTGGTATATTTGATGCATCTTTGAAGTTAAAAATATACTGAAGAAATGAAAAAGGACCAAATACTATAGAATCAATACTTAAGGAAGAAATAACGTTAAATCGTAGAATACTCTTTTTTAAATATATAGAGATGTGAACATACATTTTAAAATACAAGGGAACACGTTGTAATTGGGCTCGTAGGCAATGTTGGTTGTCCTTGAGTGCAAACTTTAACTTCTTCTTCGGTGACCTGGTGTAAGTGTTGATTAGCTCGTGTTTGGTCACTCTGATACCACATTATGGGGAAAATCGGAATTTTCGGGTTTTTATAACGAGTGTCTTTGTCCAGCTGGAGAGCAGTTGATTAACTCTCTAAGAGATAAACTCTTAGATGATTGATACGTTGTCATTCTAATGAAACTACAAAGCGTCAAATATGGTCTTAAAGACCCGTTTTTGGACCAACTGCAGCTTGCTCATTTGACTTTGTGTGCTGCAGTCCCGGGTGAGTAGGTGTACATCATAATTGGGCGAATAATAATGATATAAAGAGTAATTTTGTTGGGTTATCTTCATCTTTGCAAGAAGGCATGAATACATAATTGATTATACAGTAAACAATATAACAATCCGCACACATGAAAAACCTAACAATACCTGAAGAGCAACAACAATATTAAATAAAATTAATTGATGTTGATGTTCGTTAAAAATCTAAATCTATGATAAAATTGAAGAAACCCCATAGCTCCAAACTTGAAGTGAACGAAAAAGTTACCCAACAGGTTATGACCTATGTATAAATATTTAGACTCCGACACTACAAGTCACGGAATTACTGGAAAAGAAAGGTTCAACAACAAGTTGTTGCAAATAGGATATTGAGAGGCTTAACCCTTAAATGACACACTTCAAAAAAGTATCTTAAATACCACATGGGGTACTTTGGACCCCAGTGCATAAAATGTCAATAACTTTTTGAGTTTTAAGTATTTCGATCTGAATTTTTTTTTGATATGTCTTTGATGTCTAAACTAAAGGACGATATGACTTTTGAAATGAAATTTTATTATTAAGTATCGATAAAAAATTGATGAAGAAAATCAAAAAAGTTGCTTTTTTGTAAAGAATTAATAACTTTTCATTTTTCAATATTTTTTTTTAATTTTAGCTGTGAACTCTTGAAATGTTACTCTTTAAGGTAGTATTACTCTCAATAACGTTACTTTTAAAAAATATATTTATTTTGAAGATTGAAGTGGCAACAACGGGTGTAAAATACGATCTTGGACCGAAGTGGGTTAAATGTTTGTAGCTTTTTGAGTTTCTCATATTTCGATCTGAAATTGTTTTTGGGATACTTCCTCTTTAAAATACTTCCTTTTTAAAATGTGATATCAATTTGACAGTGGAATTTTATTATTAAGTATCATTAAAAGATTTATGAAGAAAACTTTGTTAAAATCATAATTTCTGAATTATAGATGTTTTATTTACAAAAAACAATTACAAAATTATTTGTTTTTAGTAGGACTTTACATTGCATAAGTACAATTAATAGAAAAATGATGATAATTAAAATTTTACGCAAGTATAAACTTATTCTACTTCTCCACATTTCGATTTTTTATCCTCCGAGCCCTTGCACAGTACGTATCTCATTTTAGCAGGCAATTTCCCTCCCCCGATGATGCCTCGTATACAGCTACGTGATTTTCGTCGTCTTCGAGAAGCGATTCTCGCAAGGGTCAGTGACACAAAAAGTACGCATAATACTATTTATAACAAAAGCATTATTGTTTTCGAAAAAAAAATTTCTCTTAAAACAATCATTCTTGCGCTTCATAGTCACCAAATTGACGAACAAACAAAAAATTGCTTTGTTTTGCACTAAAATTAACGTAAATGACATAATGGGGTCCAAACATACCCCACTCTTTTAAGATGCTTTTCTCGACAGCTAAAGCACAACTGACCTCGCGTTACTACGTGATGGGTAGTATAACTCTGGAACTAATAACAGATGGCGTCGCGATGCCATTTTTAGCGGGCTTCTTTGAAAAATCTTCCGTCAAAAACACCATAGAGTTTTTTGACCCCATTTGCTATTTAAGGGTTAAACGATATTATCTGGCAAAATACAAAGATTAATGAAACATAAACTAGAATTTGTTTTCTACGCACGTAAACGGAAAAATTGCTACAGAATAATTCGGACTATTTTTTCTTTAGTCATTATACAAATTTACGACATAGTTCTGAAGCAACACTTTTAAAGATTCGAGGGTAGATACAAAAATTTTTGGAAGACGCTGGAGCACCAGCGTGATTAAGAAAAATATTCGCATTGTTTACCACCTACTCGAGGATGATCACCGGGTAATGGTTGTTGACATTTCTTTTGAGCAGGTTGTTCAATATTTTTACAGAAATTCGAATATTTTTAGCCATCGACTTTTATAAATTTTAGAAAGCCAGATTATAAAGAACTTGTCTTCTGAAATTTAATTTTTTCTTTGTCTTTGTATATAAGTTACATGGTTATTATAAATAATTTACCGATTATTAAAAAAATTTATATTTTATGTTATTAAATATAAAACAATAAATGTTATGCGAAAAGGGACAGCTAGTGTTTAAATTTAAATCATACCTTTACAAAAGCCCCCTTGTCACACGACATATATATGTGTGATAGTCCAAGAAGCATTGTAGTGTTTTCTGTTGACTTATCCAATATTGTTAACCACGTAAAAGTTTTTAACATGCTCATCCCTTTTTCAAAATAAAGTATGTACAAAACGTTCGGGCGGGAGACCTGAACGACCATTTACAGAAAGCTAAGTAATTTTCATAATCACCATTATAATCACAATCATAATCACATAATTAAAAAAAAAAGTTTTTCCTTGAGGTACCGACACACTGTAGGTTTTTGTTAAAATATATAATTGTTTCAATTTTTTCAGTTGCGAAAATAAGCGCTAGTACAACATATGAAAATATAATGCATGTCTAGCAGTGTTCTCGATAGGAAAGGACTCTTTTGTTTTTAAGGAATTTTCTCAAGTTCCACGAAAGCAAAAGGATTTTTGTGTCCTATATTCGGACATTGGGATGATTAACTTTTCCATTTAAATGAAATGTTGCTTCATTACAGAACACTAATTGACCAGAAAAATTATCATCCGGCAGTGCTTCTTGCAGCTTCTCTACAATTATGTCACCGATTGTCAATTATGAATATTATAAGAAATGTGTTTCTCCGACTTATTTTTTATATAATGGTTTACATCTCTAATATCGTAATGACCCTTGACGAATTTGGACTACGTATTGTGGTCTCTTTTTCCAAGTCCTTCCTTACTCATTACAACTTTTGTTAGGAGTAAGATTTCCCGTTTGCATTCCTCTTCCTAAGTTTTAAAATAGTGCAAAGAACATCTTTCAATCTAATTGAAGTAAACCTGAAACCAAAGAAATAATGGTAACAATCACAATAATGATAACAAGAACAAATCAAATGTGCGTACTAATCTTTACAATAAAAAGATATTTTTTTTAAAGTGCAAAAACCAATAAAACCGCAAGTCACATGACTAAATATGTATAACCCGTATATATTTTTAATATATAAAAACAATACAATTTTATACATCACAGCGATCTGTTATGCGTATGTTAAACAAAATGATAAAGAAAGAGCCAGATAATAATAATAAAGTTATAATAAAATATATGAATCTGTAGAAAATATAGTATAGTAAATATAAAACAGCAAATATTTAGCAGAAAGTAAACAATAACTAGAAGATATTACATAATACACGTAGCAGCTTCATCCTAATCTAGAGAGAATAATAATTATTTATCAGATATGACTTAGCAGAAAGTACATAACATATAGTAAATAATATATAGGAGAGGAGGAAAGAGTGTAAAGAGAGCTGTATACAAAAACCCAAGAGTTGAAAATTGGGAGTCCAAAGCTACAGCAAACAGTAGAAGAACCTAAAAGTCAGTCTCTTCTTCTTTTTCAGCCCTTTTCTATCCTATTCCGGTTTCTTTAAAGCTTCTTCATTTTGAGTGACTTGATACTAATTGAGCCCTGATGTCTCTCTTATATCATCATGCCAACTTTATTGTAATATTTCTTTCTTTTCGTGATAATTCCACTTTATTTTTCTCTTTATTATATCTTCTATTTGCGATTTTCTCTTATATATTTAACTACTTTGTCTATCGGTGTTATTACTAGAAGTTTTCGTTCTACTACTTTTTGGTGTGCTCAAAATGTTGTTAATGTTTTCTGATTTAGTGCTCACTGTATATATACAACTGTATGAGGTACGAATGTACTTTTAAATTATTAAACTATTTTCATGTTGCAGGCCTGTTTAGTTTCTTTCAGCAATCATTGTTTGGAGATAAACAAATGAATAAACCTTCTTTATATTTTGTTCGATTATTTTTTTATTTATCGTATACTCCTATTTAATTTTGTAAAGCTTACTAAAGCATTACCTCTAGAGGTCTCCCTACTAGCACTAATATTATAATGTTGTTAGCAATTAGTTAAAGTATTTCTACTGAGTCGGTGTGCTTAGTAATAATAACACCTACTATTTATTTGAAAATGTTTAAACACAAATTTGCGAAGAAATATAAAGAATCAACCAAAAAATATTTAATACAAACCGTTAAGCAAAGAGTGGCAATTAAATGTAAATAAACGAAAAGCATGACCATGACATAAATAAAACGTTTTAGATATAATTAAGCATATTAAACAAGTTGAGAAGATTGACGCAAGGGTTATAGAAATTAAAATTTTAGGAACTTAATGTATTTTGGCTATATACTTACATGTATGGTGCAACAAAATTTGCTTTAATCATTCACTTTATTGTTTTCCATATTAAGTGACACAGACATTCAGTTAAAGCAATGATGAATGGGTGCTGTCTACTTTACAATTTATTGTTTCAAAATATTTTTTTACAATGCAGCTAAATGTTTATGATTTTGGCTGATTCTGTGCTCTACGACGTACATTATTTTTAATCTTTAAATATGTCATTATATAAATCTCAAATACTTATTACCTATTGTGATCGTAAATTTACCTACCCCAATATGTGTCTTAAAGCAAGACTCGTAAAAACCACGAGAATTAGAGTTAGGACAAGCAACTTACAACTGCAGATGGTTTCTAGTGCCCCTAACACTTACTATTCTACGTAAAAAAGCAAACTTATGTACCTTGACGTATTTCGTAATCTTCATTTTTTATTTTTCAGCAATAATTTATTATAACTCGCATGTACACGTAATTCTCTGAACCGGTTTGGAAGTTCTACAGCAGCCTTTTATCACTCACACACTCCTGGCAGTTCTTCAATGTCCGGATGACAATACTATCAAATATTGAACAATAAGTGCAAAAGGAAAAATTAAGCCACAACGAAAAGCTTGATATGGTCAGTTCTTAACAAACGCAAATGAACAGCATCAAGTCCATATAAACGAAATAATCCGTGTTAGTTGTCGTAAAATGATGTCCCTGAATAAGTTGGGAGTTCTCTTGGACGAGTCTATTACCTTTTTTATGTGCTTTTGGCTAAAGAATGAATGCAAGATAGATTTTACACATCTTGACTTCTTCATAATTAGAAGAAAATTTGAGAACTACTTCTGACTCAATACGAACGGGAAGGTGATATTTTTTTTCGCTGGACTATTACTGTTTACAAGTTCTGAAAACACCATTACAGCCTGAAGAACAAATGGCAATCAGTGGAGTTTGAAAAAAGTGTTGATGTCCGTCTTTCAGGGCTGGAACGCTACAGTCTGCATTCAATTTTTGAAGCAAGGTGTGACACTATCATCTCTAAAATGTGAACACTGGAAAAACTCCAAGATTGATTGCAACGAATGAAACCTTTTATTACACTCTGTAGGTCGGATCTCTTCTCTTAGAGTTTTATTCTTTTTTAAAACTGAAAGGAAACCTAAAAGGAAATTATAGCGCAAATGATTGGGTGATTAGTGCGACAGCAGAACTCTGATGTCCTCTCCAATTGGATGAAGAAATTGTTCAACATTGACGTTGACTTTACTGATGATATTTGAGGTTTACGGGTTGAGCTCCTCATCTCAGTTTTCATAATTAGACATGGCGTAGATTGTGGTTGGCCGCATAGGCCGCCTCAGTGCTGCTTCACGAAGGAATCAAGATCTTCGAGTATTTGTAACGGATGTCTTTGCCAGTCTCATATTTCTAGAGACCGCGGAAGGTGTAGTTTAAATGGCTTTATATGTTGTAGTACAATTCTTGAGCATTAAAGGAGATGAAGTTATGGATAATTGGAACATTAGCGTCGTAATGAAGGTTGGTATCATCAAGGATAAACCTTAAGGTTTGATTTTGGACAATCTAGAGCTTTTTATGTGGAACTGGAACCGTGTATATTATGATAGGACTAATGATCGTTTTATATATAATCAGATTGTGAATAGTCCCACGATATGGGGGATCTGGTGTTAACATTGCGGATTTCGTTCTTATGACCGCTTTATCTGTGTGATTCTTCCAGGTCAAATAACCGTCTATAATCACTCTAAGGCATTCGTTTCTTTATCCCCTCCAAAAATCTCAAAGTTTACCAAGTTATCTTTTGATGAAGAACAACACCTCCGAGCCCTTCTTCGGGTTGATACTCAATCTAATTAGAAATCTAATTCCTCCCGTAGTCGTCTTATAACAAAAGATATTCTCAGCGAGTTAGACTACTCCCCTGTATTGCCTGCATTTTGGGATAACGTAGTGAGAGAGTTGTCGGGATGTCTCAAAGCGGCGGGGACAGAACAAAACTTTGGAGTCGCCTTTCCGGTGACCTCGCACCACTGAACTTGACCTGAAACTTCCTGTTCAAAGAGGAAGCACCAGACAAACTAAATTATCAGCAACAGGATTGTGATGGAAGTCATCTTGTACACCAGTCCCTTGTGCCACACCTCGTCAAAGGTGTTGGCTACTTCAAGAAAGACTACTCCCATGGTTCGTATCTTGACGTTGCCATCTGTGATACTTTTCACTACCCTAAGAAGTTGGTGGTGGAGTGGTCGGAGCGGAATTCAAACTGACTCTCCGGAAGATTTCCGGCTTTCTAGACTTGGGGAGCAAGACGATGCTTGCCACCTTCCAAGAGCTCAGGATGTGGTAGAGGCAGACAGTGTTGACGATAGCGGTGACGCAGACGATCACTTTCTTGGAGAGAGCTTGCAGAGAAGGCCTGGGCCTGAGAACTCGGATGAGCTGGAGGACCTCTTCGTAGGTTGCTGGTTCTAGGTGATCGTGGTGTGCCTGTCTCTGAAAAATAAATACATAGTTTATTCCTATACCCTATCTTTTAATTAAATTACCGCGAAGAAGGCAAATCTGTTTAAGATATCTTCATGGTTATGCAACTGTACTCTACCTTGAGAGCATTATAAATGCGTAACAATATTTTTTACTAATTAAGATTTTGAATGCAGCACCAAATTAAGAAATTGATTTTTGATTAGTTTAAAAAATATTTTTTACAATTTTATGCACATTTATACTCTCAAATATTTCATCATAAATGACGTTAGCCATTTAATCGGATAATTCTAATTTTTCTAATTGCTCATACATTATTTTAACTAAATTGCCCAGCTTGTGCCACAAGGCAGAAGTTAATTTTCGTATGCCATGAAAAGTATGTTTTAGTCAAGTTTCCTGTAACGACTGCGAGCGATCTCAGCGATTTTCAGGTGCAACAAAATTAAATACTATACTCTGTGAGATGTGAAATAGGCACTGTAACTTCTAATTAACCGGACACGCGCTGAATTGTACTGGTATCCGTAACAAATTACACAATTTGATCATAATAAAACAAACATTGACTAGCTGAGCACATTACGATGTATTACCGTTTGCTTAATCTAAATACGAACATTGTTGGGTGTAAGAAACTGTAAAAGATTGATATAGCAGTGGAAAACGCTTCGGAATAAGAAAATTTTGTTGAAATAAGTAATGGAAGTTTAAAGCGTAATTAAGAGGACCGTTAATTTTTTTTCCGATACAAATACAGGCGCTGTCTACATACACTTGCCCGATAGGGCGTAAATCTCCGGTATTACTGACTACCTATGGATTACACGGGGCAATTTGAATATTTGCACCTAAATTTGTGTATAAATTAGCATGCAATGAATATTCAGCACCATTTATGACGATGAAATTTTACACGAAATTGGGATTTAACTGGCAGTGCAAATGTTTAATAATCGCGTCGCCACCGAAAACTGACATGCGAAGGCGCCCCCTGAAGAATTGGACGGGGCGGCGCCGCGCCGGCCCCGCTCGCTTTCAGGCCGCCAGGTGGCAAGTAGCCGCAGGTAATAAAAATGCAGCCGAAAGCTGAACTTTGATGCGGACTAACAACCGGGATTAAATTTCAGCGAGTCGCATTAATGGGGCTGCGCGACCGGCTCGCTTTGCGTCCACGTCGCGCCGCGCCAGACGTGGCCACAATTTCGCTGAAAGGCCTCTTGCTGTCTGCGTTTTAATTACTTACTGGGAACACATGGCTGAGTTCGAGACGGCAGCGATCCGGCTGTTTAATTGGGGCGTTTCGGGAGCCCCGCGCTCTGAACAAGCCAAAGTAAAAATTAAAAATTGGGCCCCGGCGCCGATATCCTGGGAATCCGAATGGCTCCAGAGGTAATACAGCTCACTTCAAATGAAAGATATTCATAAATGTATTAAGATTCACCAAAAAGATGGAGGCTTTTTATGATTTGACTGTAAGAAATATAATAAAAATTAAAATTTTTAGAATCTCTTTGCAGTAGGTGTTGAAATAAACTATTCAGGACTTCAAAGAAGGTACGATCCCTTTTAACATTATTGGATGCTATCTTTCTTTCGACACCATGATCTTCGTCTTAATTTTAACTTTCAGATGCCTGGGGGATCGAAGCAACCTTGACATTTGTTGTGTGCTTTTATTATTTTCTAGAGTTCTACTCTATATGATATTGCATTGTAAAACAAGCAAAGATAGAATCCTGGAAGGAGTTTGCAAAATAGAGCAGTACATGGAGAACCAGAAACAGTTCTAGAATATAATTAAAAGATTGAAGGGCAACAGGGAAAGGCTATACGAAATATCCCAATCCTTCAAGAAAGGCTTGAAATAATAACAAAGGAGTTATAAAAGCATAGTGTAATCATTAAAGAGACAAATTTAAAAAAGAAGAAAAAGAAATAGACTGAGAACAGAAAATAGAAATAGAAACAAAAAGAAAAGAAGAAATACCAGAAACACTAAAATATTCAAACGAAGGAAAGAAAAATGAGATAACGGAAGAAGAAGTAAGGGTAGCTGTAACAAGGAGATGAAATGGAAAAGCCCCAGAAGAATACGAAATAGCTCCAGAATAAAATAGTAGGAGAAATAATACATAGATGATTTAAAAGCATGAGGTTTCAACAGGCATGGGAGACCAAATACATAAACAACTAATTGTGATAACTACCGGACAATATATAGTACCTATCACCCGTGGTACTAACAAACTAAACAAGCTAAACTGCCAAAAGTCACCAAGATTTTAGATTAAATAAAACAAGGAGGTTACTATTCGTGGCATATATGATCATTATAATAACAAAATATAAAAACAAAATCAAACAGACAAAACTAAAATATTAAAAATTAAATCCTATAAATACAAAACATCGAATTTTCGCAGACGATACAGTGATAATGACAGGAAATACTGATCAACTACAGCATAACTTAAACATATAGAAACGTAATTTAGAGAAAAAGAGAATGGTAACAAACACCAATGAAAGCAAAAATACTACATACCAGAAAAGATGATAGAAGAGCAGAAATACCAATTACTATAGAAGAAGAACGAGTAAAATGGATAAGTAAAAACACTTTGGCACAATAATAAATAAAGACGGACGAACAGAAGAAGAAATTAAAAACAGAAAAAGCAAAGCAAATAGACTATATTACATAAACAACACCATAATAGGAAAACAAGAACTAAACATCAAAGCAAAGAGTTTTTAAGATTATATACGTCCCCGCGTTTTTTTTATAGATCGGAGACGTAGACGATGCTTGACAAACATAAAACAAAAATAGTAGCATCTGAAATGAGGTACAAGCTAAAAAGTACTGAAAAACGAAGACAAGTATAGGTAATAAGAAACAGTAGCATAAGAGGCTCTCTAAACCAACAACTAGTGATAAACAAAATAAAAAATAACAACTAAAATTGTAGAGGATAATAGATATCCTAAAATAATACACAAAATAAGAGAAGAGGGAAGCAAAACAAGGAGACTCTGAGTCCAATGGAACAATAACATCAAAGAGCTGACTATGAAGAAGAGAAAAAGCATCAATGAAATTCGAATAATGGCAAGAGACCAAAACAGTTGCAGAAAATGGATAGAAAAGTCAACGCTGTAAAGCATAATTGATAAACTAAAAAGAAAAAAGAGGAAGATAGTAGTATTTCTTCTGAATAAAAAATAAATAATACTCTCTCAAAAAGTGATTTTTTAATTGGGGTACTAATTGACCCCCCGTTATTTACAGAAATCGACTCAGAAACGTGTTATGACCCACAGTAACATGTTCTAGAGAGCATACATGCGCCCAAATTCGATACAAGCCAGGTAAAATTTGTACCCATTGGAAACTATATATTTCTTGCGTTCTCAAATTGTGGCCATCTTGTATACAGCAAGTAGTGCGAGGACGATTAAAGGCAATGAATATCTTGATGGAATTGTTGGTGAAGATGAATTAGAAAAGAAAATTTATTAGTATGAAAGGTTTTTTAATGGATTAATTAATAAGTTTGAAAATACTGTTGGGGTTTTATTTCACCGAAGAAGCTTACGAATTTTACAATTGGGGTCAGACAGTAACCCGATCTTTTTTGCTACATAATGTCATTTGACATCAGAAGGTTAAGTAAAAAGAATTAAAAGAGAATAAATTGTTTTGAGAACAAATTTGATCCTTTGTATGATTTTCAAAATGCTATAGTATTTTGCAATAATAAATTTTGGAATTTTCGAAATTTTTGAATATTTATATTAATGCTTTTTAGACTAATTGGGTTTGGTGTAAGAGCTACAAACATGTGTATATTACTTTAAATAAATCTGCATTTATAACTTTCACTACTATGATAAACAAGGATTTTGGCTGTGAAGCACTTAATAGGGTATAAATCAGTAAGGAAAAGGATTGGCCAACTGATAATATCACCAGTAATTTAAGTGTCTAAAGTTAGTGATGGTGCAACCACCCTAAACAAATATCATATTTACAATAAAAGCTTTAATGCAATAAGCAGAAATGCAATTGTATATCGTATACTTTAATACAAAAATTTGGCCCTTTGAAAGTTTTTCTGCATCCAAAAATGAAGAACTGCCTAGTAATTGCCAATTTTGACATATAAACTAATTAACAACTACATTAAAAGTAGATTAACAGAAATGTACTTGCATTGAAGTTAATACCAATAATTGTTGTTGTATCTACTAAATGAAAAGAAAAGTTAATTTTTCTTTAAGGTTGCATTTTCTAGTAATGGGGCGCAAATTTCTGAAATTACGATTGTGGAGAAAAGATAAATATATGTATAACAATGATTATTACCTAAAAGTTAACGTATGTCTCGTGTTGCTCTTTTTGGGATATTTTTATTAATGTAGTAATATAAAAATACAACGATATTAAGGCACAAGGAATCAGTATTTAAAGCACACATTAAAGGTTTTTATAAAATTAATCAAAAATGCTTATTCCCAGATGATTAGTTGCTTTCATAATTTAAAAAAAAATGCTCATGTTTACATAAAATAACAAAAAGACAACAGCTTAAACTTCAAAAAATTATATCTAAAGTCATACTACGAAAAAAATTTAAGAAGCAAACTCACGGACAATGAAATTTGTACACTAAAAACAGATGATCGTTGATCCTGCAGTATATCTGCCAGCACGAACTGTATAATCCTATAAGCCAGTGTGAAATTGACGCCTCGTAAATGCGAAAAGTACCAGCCAATGAAAGTAAGAGTTCAGAGTGAGAAGAATGCCAAGTAGAGTGTTTTGACTATATCATCCGACAATTTAAATAGCGACACTTATGCATAAACAAGTCAGACCATATAGCAGGTTCTGTGTTTCCACAAATCACTTCCACACGCCCCTCACTGACGAATTGACTTTTAATGCCAGAATGTCGGTGGGTTTGTTTGCAGTGGTGGCAGATTAGAGCAACATGAATATGTAGTACTTAGCAATTTGACTATTTTTGGAGGCCAATAATCATCGTGTTTAGGAGTGGAGGTTTCTTAACCAACGACAAAATTGCAACTTCACTGGCAAGTGACACGTTTCCATTATCGTGCCGGAGTAGTTAAAATTTGAAACATATGACCTAGCAAGTGTGGAATCTTCTACCATAAGACAACATCAAATGTTTCCAGGCGACTTCATGTTGCATGCAGATGCAGATTACCGGGCTACTAAACTGTTTTTGGTATCATGTGTATTAATTTGTAACATTACGTCAATAAAATTTTAGTTTAAGCCGATGCTTCTGTCTTGGTGAGTGTATCACTTAAAAAAGTAACTGCTCATTCAAAATACTGATTAACAAATACATTACCAGTTAGATAAAAAGAAAGATCGCCCAAAACAGAAGTAGTATACGTCAACCTACAAATTTAGAGAATAAAGTCAAGCAAATTATCCAATTTGGTAAGGTTGCAGTTACAGCAGGAAGATCAACGTAGATTATTATTTGGTATCAATCATTTGTGTCCACAGAAACACCACATGAATTTCCCTGTGATAGTGATGGCTAAATAACTGGGAGTAAGAAAAAAAAAGATTCAGAACTAGAGAAGGGCTATAATAAAGTACAAAAAATCCGAAGGAGACTAACGGAAAGATAACAACGATACAAATATTTTAAAGCAGGTATAAAGAAAAGCTATGGGCCCAGCAAAAAATACAAAGATAACAAAGAATATAATTAATAAATTGCGGGGTTGAAAAGAAGAAACCAAGAATCATTGACAAAAATAAAAGCATGCAAAAGAGCTATGTGTTTGGGGGAATACATAAGTAATTGTGATAAAGGGAAAAGGCAATGTTAAGGTAACTGTAATTGAAAAGAAAAAATCTTGGCTATTAACTTATGAATGAACCTGAAAATTATTTAGATAAATAAAAATAAAAATTATTGCATTAGAAATATAAAAGTTCGAAGAATGTAGTATTCACAAAAATAAAAGATAAGCTACAAAAAGTAGATAAAAGATAAAAATGGGGTGGCTACCTCCAGTGGCTCGAAAAATAAGCTTAGAGTAGGAGCAAAACACGCATACTTTATGAAAGATTAAAAAAATGAAACAAAAGGTGATAGTAATCAGGGTTAAATAAGAAATTAGTGCAGTTAATTGCAAAATCTGCTAGAAGCACAAAAAATAATAAAAATAGAAAATGAATTAGTGAGTTTAAAAGTTGCTGAGCGATGGTAGAAGAGAATGTTTAAATAATTTAAAAAAAATTACAATGGTAATACAAGAAAATAAGTAAGCAAACCAAGAAATCCTGTAAAAGCGAAAAAAGCAATACATCGAAGAGGTAGCGGAGAAAACTAAAAACAAAGCAAACAAGATGATTTAAAGAAAATGTGAGAAAATTATGTGAAAAGGGGAAAGCAAATACGATTATTAAGTATTATAAAGTGACAACAAATGGAATAGTGGATGCTACAATATCAAACGAGGTTAAGTGAAGGGAAATATAAATTAAAAATAAAATAAAATATAAAATAGTGTCAAAAGAAGAAATAACATAGGCTATCAACCAAGAATAGAGTTAGGTATTAATTTGATTACAGTAGATGTGCTAAATACAAAGAAAAGTTTTTTTAGGGTTGTAAAGCTGGAATAATCTTGCCAAAGAAAGATTATCAAAATTATAGAGGCACAACTCTATTAAGGATAGGGATCAACACGTATCCTGATTTTGTATAGCAGATTATGAGATTATCAAACTATGAATTTTAATTTTTTAAAAGCGAATATATGTAAAATGTGATGTATGATAGAAAAATAGCAGACAAATTAAAGTTAAAAGCTGCAGTGGGTTAGGGTTGCGTATTTTTACTGTATTTTTATTGTGTAAAATGAAGGAGGTTCAACGGATTACTTACTTATAAATGAAATATTAGAAGATAGACATGTGACTGCTATCAGATATGCAAAAAATGAAACAGGACAAAGCAAGAACTGAAGAAGTGGGATTAAAAATATTTAAATATATAAGTACCTTACCAGGAAACTGTACATAAATATGAAAATATAGTAAGCGTTATGTAATTTGCTTATGTGGGTGGTGAATTAGAGAATAATTAGTTTTAGAAAATGTAAAAGAGGAGTCGCATTCATTCTTTATATTTTTGATCTCATAGTTGGAGTATTTAGTATATAATTAAAATAAATAAACTCGGACTTCTATAAATAAGTATTGAAGATCCACACTAGAGTGAATAATAAAATAGACAGATACAAAATTTAAACAAACAATATTTAACTAAAACCTACTGTTAATACTTGGTGAAACCTCTTTACTGTTCTACAATACTCTTAACATTTGGGATATGGTATTGAGTTAATCATTTATCGGTTTCTGGGGTACCGTCTGCTATTTTTTGGTCAGCGTCACCATTAAGGTTATTTTGTTGTCAGGTTTATATGGTCTTTTGGCAGCCTGACAGACCACCAAACCTACCAGTTTGGACTGCATCTTTGTTGGCCAATTTTGTTGTCATAATTGCTTTTTCATGATTTATGTTCATTTATGTTCATTATGTTAGCTTCTTGGGGTCCTTAATGGATTTTCTTACCACTGCTCGTTTTGACCGTTCTGAGGAATTTGGGGGCTGGGTCTTGGCAGTGCTAATCGCCTATTGTAAATGCGTACTTATTTCTCTCAGGCACCACGGTCAGCCTGGCCTATACTATACCCACGTCTGAAATGGTTTAGATCTTCTCATCCAGGTAAGTGTGAGAGTCAACGAAACTTTAATAATGCTGCTTAACTACAGGTAGTTTACTCCTTTCGCAAAATTCACCTTACTACTTTAACTTACAAATACGTTTGGCCTCTATTTTACCCCAATATAAAGTAAAATCAACTAAGAGCAAAATTTGATTTAACACTTTCTGTACAGAGAAACACAGAAGATATATAAAAGAGTTCTAGGATGGAATACATGAAGAAGTAGGGCGCGATGCCAATAAAATCTTTGCTCAATTAGGCCTTCTGAAGACACACAAGAAAGATTGTAACAAATGTTAAGGGGGTCTACTATTACTATAATTATTACTATAATTAAAGGATTAGTAAGTTCTATATCAGCTACCTCTTGTCAGTCGCCTTTCTCGATTTTACATTTTCCCATAGTCTATTTTACTCTATATTTTTGTCTTTCATGGGTCATTTTTTCTTATTCTAATAGTAAAAGCGTAGTCTATAATTTTCCTCGATTATTTTGGGTTCGACATCCCCATGATGTCTGTGTCATATGAGCTGACACAATTAAATTTTACCTGCTATGCTTTGCTTCATATTAGTTTGCTTGCACGTGACTACGTTTTTTCACGCAATTTAATTTTGGGATCCCAAAAGGTTATCTTAAGAATCCATTTAAACTATATTCAGTTTATCTTGGTTTCTATTTGTAAGATGTTAATACTCTGCTCTATACTTTATTTTTGCTTTTGAGTACACAAAATATTATTAAGTTCTTGTACTGCTGTAGACCCTGGATTATTCCGTCATGTTGCTTATAAGCAGATTTTCAAGGTATTTGCAACATTTTATGACTGTATTTTACAAGAAATGTCATGGAGTTGTTCTACTCCGATCGTTATCAAATTTGGTATACAGTGTGATATGACTGAGGGATGAATACATGACATGTTATTGCTTTTTGCTGTGTGACTCAAAACTTTAGAGATATGAAGTATGAAAGTTTACCGCTTAACAATAATGCATATGAGAAATATCAAATGATAATGATGATTATTACTGACCAGTTGTCATCAAAGTCAAGATCGACATCAGTTTCAATACACAGAGATGAATTCCTACAATTTTCAAAGACTTCAAAGAGTTTCGCCGCAAGATCTTCTTCTTCAATGGTGATTGGAGATTCAGGGTGATCCTGAGGTCGATATTTTGGATGGAGGAGATGCAGAACATTTATGGGGTTGGCCATCTTGATGAGAATAGAAGAACACTTGTTGACACGAGAGAAAATATAGTGTTATGGACAATATACACACAACACAATGTATGCCTGATGTTTCGTCATTTTGACCTTTCTTATCTCGTCTGTCTTGGGTCACACAGCAAAAAGCAATAACATGTATTCATCCCTCAGTCATATCATACTGTATACCAAATTTGATAACGATCGGAGCAGAAGAACTCCATGAAATTCCTTGTTAGTTCTATATATAATGTCCTTTCTTTTCGATGTACTTGGTGCAGCAGCCTATAAGCTTCCGTATTCCCTCAAAGAAGAAGCGTTTCGGCTAGCTCCACCATGTTTCGAAATACTTTGGATTTTGAGTTTTGACTCATAGTGATAGGCCCACGTTTTATTTCTTGTGACTTTATAACAGGCGAACTTGTCGCGAATAATTTGATAGTCAGAATTATTACTAATCTGTAGAGAACAAGATACATTCTTGATGGTTGGCCAGTATTATTTCTTGAGCTTGCTGAATATTCTTGTTAATGGTGGAGATTTCCTCATTGTACATCATACGCACTTTTAGCACGGCATATTGTACTGTGTTCAATCAATGGTATACCTTCCGGCCAGAGAAATAGGATAATTGTTTTTGTTCCCCTTTAGTGCACAGTGCTAGCGGAGTAAAGATATTTATATTTAAACAAAATCAAGAAAATTGATACTATCAAAGTCAAACTTTGAAAACGTGACCACAGTAGTATAAAAAACCTAAAGAAGTTGTAGTGGAAGTACGGATTTTTGACATTTTACACTTAATGTGACCAGGCCGGTATGTCTCTAGGCTACGATTATTTAATTGGGAATGGACTTCACCAAATGTACAGGATAGCCTAAAAGTCACGTTGAGAGTTTAATAATTAATAAAAATATAATAAATAAAAATTCACTTTTGGGCATAAAGAATATACAGTTTAATTCATATTACAACTCTCAGGTTGTAGTTGACTAAGTTGCATATAAATGTCGTCTCTCAATTATGCGAAAGTTTGGGGCCTACTTTTATAGACCTCTCTTTAAGATAGCCCTACCTGGGGCCGTCGAATCAGACATCTGTGGCAGTTCTTCGCGAAATTAATCTGCATCCAAACATACTTCTTAAGAAACCTATTGTGGTTTCAGCAGTGTAACAAGTGGCTGCATCTTACCGAACAAAATTATTGGGCAACAATAATGTTTCCCATTCCAAGTAAGGTCCAAAAATAAATTGTAAAGAAACACCGCACCATACTATACGCTTAAGGAGATAAAGCTCATGTTGGTGAACAACTCTTGGATTTTTTCCGACCCAGACATAATCAGAGAATGAATAATTTTGTTTTGCTGTCTAGCTAATTTTTAAAATTGGGTAGCATAATGAAGCCTGGGCTGGAAATCTGCAGACCGTGTTTGTAAGGATACAGAATTAAAGATTTTAAAATGCGTTGTATATATGTTAGGGCTATACTGAGTTCAGCAGATCTCCTTTGGGCTCTCCTCCTGGCTCTTCATTCACACTTTCTTCCTAACAGAAGGCAGTCTACCGAGATATGGACGATCGTCCTGTTCCATGAAATGTACAACTAAGCGACAAATTGTTGATTGGTTAGGTCGGTTTCTGACATTAAAGTGTTGATTGTAAGTTCGTTGCTGTAACAGAATGTCGATATTCAAAATAAAATTGGACAATTCTAGCAAATTTTTTCATAGCAAATTTCCCAAATCAAGGCCACAATTTTTAATAATAAAGAATATTGTAATATAATTATTAAAACAGTTATAAACATTTGAACCCCCAGAATGACTTTTAGGCTATCCTGTAGAATATTATAAAACTTTTTTAGAGATAGAGAAATAAAATTTGATTTAACAGTTAATGAAGTTGGTTAGTTCTTCAAATTAAGACACAAATTTGTTATATTACAAAAAAAAATAACTACAAATGATTTTTTTCGATATTTTGATTTCTTATTACAATCTTATGCTACAAAAGCACATGCATCCATCCGCAGATGCTTCCCGTAGCAACAAAAAGCAAACGAATTAGAGCTATTGGAAAACCGCCAACCTGATAAAGCCGGCGATTTTCCCACGTGACTCGCCCGTAAAAAACGACTTCCTTGCCTGTTCCTCTTACCTTCGCTACCCCGCCATCCCTCCGCGCGCCGATTACCCTGTTTAACGTGTAAACATGTTTGCTGGTCTCTTAATTAGCGAACTCCTGTTAAAAATTGAAGAGCCATCAGTCAGGCGTTTCGCTGCCGGGGCGCGCTAATCCGAGCCGCACAAGGGGTGCAGCCGATTGTTTTATTTATACAGCCCTGTCAATATTTAGACTGCCTCGGGAGGCGCGCAGCGCGCTTTCGCGCCTTGAAGAATCCAGGCTGGACGAGCGTCGCAGGGGCGGGTTCGGTAATCCGGCACGGCAGCGGATTAAATTATAATTAGGGGAGCTCCGGTCGAAGGTGCGGAGCTGCTCTCATTTTTTCGTCTTTATTTCTCCCGACACCTGAGTGTCAGCGCGCCAGTGAAATATCTTCGGGCCCCGAACGAGGGGAGAACGCCGCGGGAATTCGTCAAAAATAAATGAGCAGCTGCTAATGTAACGAGAGTTTTATGGAACGTGGACGAATTACGTTTTACCACTTCAGCTAATTTGTCAGCGCGGAAAATTAAAGAAAGGGAGGTCAGGCTTAATGTATCCCCTGCTATTTGTAAGCACCAGCATTAACATTCTTCAAGACTGACTGGTGTCACCCCTTCTGGTGCATTTTAAGGAGAACGTTTTATGCCCTATGCATAGATATTACTTTTTTTTCAAATACAAAAATCCAAATATTTTTAAACCGACTATGATTTTCCAATTCAAGTATCATTTGTGCAGCAAAATGTTAGCTATACGAATACAGCAATAGGTAACAGATCAAGTAAACACGATATAAACACAAATCAGGCAATGGATGTCATGATGACAATACACCTTTCATTATGAACAAATTTTTAGAAGAGTTTAGGATTATGTTCCAGTAATTAATATAGAAAATCAGCATGGTATTAAACATGGTTAAGAAATATATTGTGAAGATACCCCAGTCGAATGCTAACGGTCTTTATAACAACGCTGTGGATATGTTGCTAACAGAAAAGTACCATTTCACAGACATATCCTACTTTAACCTATCTAACTATTCAACATACTTTGCCAACCATCCATATAATAATGTTCATGTTGGCGCAGCCATAATAATAAAAGAATCCATTAGCCACTTTGCTCTACTTAAATACGAAAGAGCTCAGCTGCAAGCCGCAGTTATATAAGTTAAAATGTTTTCTTATGAATTAACAGTTGCATCCGTTTACTTTCCACCTTCCCACAACATCACAAAAGAGAATTTTCAAAACTTCTTTCAGACATTAGGGACGAAATTTATCGTAGGAGGAGACTTCAATAGCAACAACACCTTGCGGTAATCCCGCATAACTACAAAATGCAGAGAGACAGCAGATCTCTTGTAAGAACAGTATTATTTCTTTCACTTGCTGGCCAACTGATCCCCAAAAAGCTCTCCACTTACTGGACGTTTTTATAATAAATAATATTTCATTACCCTATACGGATATTATCCTAAGTTACGATCTTTCCTTGGATTATTTCCCAATTATAGCAACTATCAGTTCCTGAGTCATCCATGAAAAGCAAGTTGTCAAATTACATAACAGAAGAACTGACCGGGAAGTATACAGACACCACATTTAAAAAAACATAAACATAAAGGTTAGCCTCAAAAAACTAGAAGAAATCGTCGAAACATTAACTGGGTTATTCTGTACTCTCCAAAAAGTTGCCCAGCAAGCTTCGTCCCAGTTGAATACACAGAATTCAATCCCGTGGAGATTAAAAAACTCATAGCTATGAAAAGGAGAGCCAGAGCAAAATGGCACCGGACGCAAGCACCTGCAGATAAAAATATTTTAAATCGTCTATGTAATCAGCTGAAACACAAAATCAAAAGGCGCAAGATCAGTCCTCTCACGACTACATCACTAATTTGAATAAATATGACAATTTCATCTGGAAGCCAGTAAAAACGAAAACACAAAAATCAAATGCTCCTTATAAAAAATAAAGCAGAACCCAACCCGCAATAGGCCAAAAGTGGCGAGAAAAAGCTATTTGCGGAGTATTTTTTGAAAGTCTTCACCCCCGACGACAAAGTTCTGACAATGGTATTGGAGAGACAATTAAATATTCTAATGTTCCTTGAATGCAATTTTTTACCCCGAGAGAACTACAAAAAGAAATCAAATTTGTAAACCTACGAAAAGCTCCTGATATATACAGTATGACATTTAAGATGTCAAAAAAAGCCAAAATTAAGGATTAATCTTCGTTACATATATGTTTAGTGTTATTCTTAAACTGAATTATTGGCTCAAGCAACTAAAAATTTCCAAAATTATATTAATCTCCAAGCCTGACAAAGACAAAGTATCATTCTATCGTCCAATAAGCTTGTTGCTCATCATGTCAAAACTATTGCAAAGAGTAGCTGCTGGCCCTAACAGTGAAGCATGGATATCTTCCTATCAGTTCGCTTTTGCCAAAATTACTCTACGATACAACAATTTACAAAATTATCTAAATAAAATACAAATACCTGTATCAACTAGTAAAAATGCATTTAGGTAACGTATGGTCTAGAAAGCCACTTGCTGTATTTCTAATGACATACTTCGAAAAGATTTGAAAGTATCATATATCAAAAATGTCATAACAGAAAAAAGTATTAACCACCACAACAAACTAGAAAGCTACATCAACACGTTCTTAAACCTTCTCCCAGAACCGCAGAATACAAGCAGACTTAAAAGACAATGGCCAAGTGATCTAATGGACGACTAAGGAGGAATTGTCAATGAAAAAAACCTCATCACGCCAATGAAGAACTATCTGGTTCTTAAGGCAGCACATTAACTAATAGAATACTGCTGTATATTTTAATTGTTAATAAATTGTAAATAAAAAATTTATTTTATCTACTTAAATAGCAATGAAATAGTGCAAATATTAAAAATAAGAAAACTATTTTGGATAATTCACATAACTAAATCTATCTATACATTTGTAGAGAAAGTAAACAAAGACTGCTAATATGAAATCTGGCGTGGCTGAGCTTTGAGCAAAGTACGTTTGGTTGCCTATCTTCAGGACCGATTTGCATATCTTACTTTCGTAAGGTTCTTATCCACTGTTATTTGTAAATAAATTGTTCCACGTTCCCACCTTGCAAAAATTTGAGGAAGGCGGGTGAAATATTGTCAGTCTAGAACGCCCTTTGCGGGAAACCTTTTGTTTATATTTAGTTGATGAAGACTTTCCTTAGCTGAACACAACATCGATGATCTGATGTCGTTTGAAGTGTTTAAAAAACCTGTTGAATGCTGCTCAATAGAGAAGATAACAACTCGGATAGATCTCTTCTAAAAAAGTGCATAAATCTAGACGTAGTTTTTTCTTATTACTTTATATTACACAGGCAAGTTTAAGTAATCTTTTTATATAGTAGGAATAATTCCAGAGGCAGCTTCGTCGCCAACAACACGCTCTTAAAATGTTGGTTACAACGATACCAATTGATTTTTATTCAAGGATTAACTCCATCATTTGACTTAAATATTTTCGTATATTTATAAAATAAGAAATTTGTATAACTTAAAAAAAGGGCGAAAGAATATCTATTAGGCTATAACCAACTACATTGATTCAAATAAATTTCTTACAAAATATAAATGATTAAGCTCAGTAGTATAATGGATAATGTACTTCAAAATTTGACTTTACAGCTTTGATTATTTATTTACACTTAACAAATATTTAGCAGTATATAGGCATTATTTATTTTTTCTAAACACTCAACTGCTAATTAATTAATGTCCATCTGTGCATTGGTTCACTTAAATCACCATATGAAGTGTTTAACCTCAACTTTCCGAAAATGCCTCCCACTGCTCCTTTTGACCGTTCCTTATACAGTCAAATACCTTTACCCTTATATTAAGAAGGTTTAATTGCCATACTACCCTAGAGTTGCACTTGGTCCAATAATAGAAGTGGTAGTGAACCGTAATTTAGTATTAGATACACTTTGGGTCACCCGTCTCTAGGATTAAAACTAAAATGTCAACAATCTCCCCTGTTGCTAGGTTTCGCACTATATCCCCTCATAGGTGCTTTATTTATCGATGGGGGCTGCTTCCGAAGCACACTACTATTATAGCTTTCTTGGCAGCTTCATTAATAAATCTTCCCTCGACCTTTAGCAACATTTTTTAATCTTAAGGTATTCTCGTGGCGCCTCATGATCCATGTGACGTAGAACTTGCGATTTCTCCGATCTGGATTCAGCGTTATCGAGTAGTCAGCTAATAATTGCTCTTCCTCTCACTACAAATAGCTTTTGTACGACTTTATTAACAAGTTATTCACTTTTCTTTGGTACTACCCTTTCGCGTTCTATTTAAATTTCCTTTTAAAACCTCCAATCTGTTTTTTGCATTTGTTTCTAAAATGTTTTTCTATTTTCACTATCAGATTTTCTCCAAAGCTTTCAAAATGTTCTTTTATACTTATTTCTGCTTTTTCAAACTTTACAGATGTCTATCTGGATTTATTTGTATTTCTGGGAAAACTTTTACCTTTACTTTCTTGTAACTTCTTTTAAGTTTATAATCAATTTTTTGGAATATTTTTCTATACTTCTTTTCTTGAGCTTCAAAAACATTTTTGTAGCTATTTTTATCCTTTGCAATTTAATTTTCAAACAATTCTACTAAATTTCTAGACATGCTCTCAATTATTATAATATAAAATTATTTGATTGTCTTTCCGTATTTATTTTCAAACCTCATAAATCCTTTAATTTTTTTTAAAATTTATATTAACTATGTGTATCCATAGTTTTAAACAAATATATGTTTCAGTTATCATCTCTGTTGTGTTTCTTTATTTCATCTTTTTATTTTTTAATTTGTTATGGTAATTCATTTAAATAGTTCTTAGAGTTACTGCCAACCCTATAATTGACACCAGTTGTAACAAACTTGACTTCATAGATTTGATTATTTATTTTATTTAATAGTTGTCTACAATCCACAGATATTTACATCTATAGATTGTTAGTAACAGATTAAATAAAGCACTAATATTAATTATTTGTTTCCACGGGCTGATGACTTCTCTATCTAACCGCAACTGCTCGTGACTACCTCTCACTGCCTTTATTGGCCGTTTTCCGCACGCTTTAGTACTTACGTGTTTACATATGTCGACCAGATTACTGAAAGCTTCTTTCGAAACATCTTTAGATTTCTGTGTGCTACTCCACTGCCACAACTGCTGAGTTTTCATTTACTAGCGACGCTATTATCAGCATTTTCATGGAAATAGAAGTGACTATACCGACAATACGCTACCCTGCATATAAGCATGTTTATTTGACTTATTTGAATTTGTATTTCCGTATTATATTTATTTACATTTTCTTATCACTATTTATGATTATAACTTTTATTATGTTTGTAAAAAATAATCGTAAAACTGCAAAGAAAGTTCACTTTAAAAAGTATTGTCTTATCATAAATAGATATATTGGCATATATACAAACTTGAAACGCATATATAAGTATATATAGTCATCACCAAACGAACTGAAACATTCTAATATCTGTAGTTAAACATAGCATATTATATGTTGTTGAGAAGGGGTTGTTGGTCACATAAAGCGTCTATCATCATCTGCAAAGTGTGATATTTATGTGTTTGTTAAAACCATAGCCATGGCCAGTTTTTAACATAACTGCATAAAAACAATTATTTGAAAAAAGGATTGCCTAATTTATTTACTTAATTTTTAGATTTATCTGACTCATTTGGCTACAATGTGTCTTCCCCTAGTTGACTTTATAATTCAAGTTTACACAAATCAATTTTATATATGTCTCTATTGATATTGGAACATTGTTTAACTTGGTATATGGAAACACAATACATTTGCTTAAAAGTTATTATTTATTGCTATAATAAAATAATTTATTGTTATTTTAGGTTATTATTTGACAGACAAGATGACCGTATGATCATATGTAGCAATTACAGTTTTGTCTGTATTTATCTATCTTTGTAAGTATCAGAAATAGTTATTTATTTATCATAACGGACTTAATAGGTTTGGGGGTTACACTATTTCCGTAGAAGAAAAAAATCATTCCTACAGCCATTTTAAAAAAAATCGATCGGACTAAACTATCCCGATATCTCCAACCGTTTCGAATGTAAATACGCTTGAAAAAATTAAACCACAACTATAAAAGGGTTAAAAATATTCGTGGGCCCTTCACTAGGCACGACCCTAGAGAAATAGGCTAAGCTGGGGATACAATAATTACTATTATTGGTCCGAGGTCTACGTGAAAGGAAAAGGTAATCAAAGTTGCTCTCTTTGAATTTTGCATCGTTTAAGTGATATTGAAATCCATATTCTTCTTTGCTCAGTACCTTACCAAATTTTTCTTCGATCTCAATTTTGTATTCAATGGCAATAAAAAAAATCGCATACAAACGAGAGTTTTTTTTGTCAGGAATATGCTCTTTTTTGTTAGTCATTGTTCAACAACATAATGTGAACTTTTTTTCTCGGCTATCCTACTCAAATACAACAGCAAAGCTTTGTGTATCTAAGTTTCAAACCAACTAGAATTGATACAACTTTAAATCAACAGTGATATACTATTTACACTTTTTATAATTAATTTTGTTAAGAAAGGGTGCCATATTTTTATAGGATACCTTTATGTGCACTACATATTCAACAGGAACTAAAGGCTAATTATTTTCTATGTATAAAAAGCTTTTAGGGTCAGTTTTAAAGAATCCATAAAAAACAACATTGTTTATAACATAATGCAAGTTTCAAGTCGCCAATCCTTCTGTAAAAAGAAAGAGACCATATCCAGCTGAAAAATATATATATAAATAATTTTGACGATTGCGATATACTGAAGTACGCGTATCTGAAACCAACAATTTCCACCCTTGCAATCTCTATCATAGTACTTTCCTCTGTTTCAGTTTTTTATAAACATAAATCTTATACCAAACTCTTTAATTCCATTTGTGTTATTAAATGAGGTTTATTTTATTGAATAAAGAAGTTCTTGTCACTGCTAGATAGTACTGCTCCTTTCATTTTTATATTATCTGTTGCTTCTCTTAAATTAGCTTAATATCTTGAAAGGGGAAAAGTATTTTAATGAAGTACCGGGCAGATAGCAGAAGGTAAACTGGGATACAAGTTTTCCCCTTCTTTTTACCTGAAAAATCAAAGACTTTGGTACAGCAACAGTAACAGTCTATGGTATGGTCCGTTTGTTCTTGCCATATCATAGGAACTCCAAACGGCATAACAGTGTTCTTTACATTCTACCAACGTCTTAGGATAACAGCAATTTTTGGAAGTTGAAGGTTTGTAATAGTAGTACGCTTTTTCTTTCTTTGCAATACTTCACTTATACTGCTCATAAAAATTCATTTCATTATTTATGCACTTGCGAGACATTTTGAATAATAAACGCTTAATTTAATTTAATTAATCCTTCTTTACTTTTATATGCAATTGAATAATTCCATATTTGCTAAAAAAAATAATGAGAAGTGGCCTAGAATTGTAACGACGTAAGAAACATATCAAGACTTTTTCAAACCTGTTCAGAGAAATCAGCTAGAATCATATTTTTTTCTGGATATAACATGTTTGTAGTAAAATAAAAGAATTATATATTCTAGGCAAAAATTGATATTAAAAACTATTGGAAATACTAACATATATAGATAGTAGCGAAGGTCTTTGTTGACCAAATTTTTCTAAACTATTGTATCTAAAAATTTCGGCACTGCAAATCTTAGAGGCTTAAGGCTTCTATTGTCTTCTTTCATTCTTCTCTGTCCTGTGTCACCATTTTCCGCTCTCTAATCCTACACTTCTGCAGACTGACTTTTATCGGCGCCATACATTTCTTTCTTGGTCGTCTTCTTTTTCGTTTTTGTGCCAGTTTTATGTTCCAGGATGACCTTTATTACTCTTCCTTCGGGCATGTTTCCTGCATATCTAAGCCGCGGCAGACGTTCTTAGCAATGCTTGTTATATTTATATATATTTTCGTAATTTTCTGGTTTGTACGTCTCCCCCATATCTCACCCTTCATATTCTCTGGAGCAGCTCATAATATTATTCTCAGTTTTCTCCTCACGTCTTTATTAAGGATCAACATTTCGCAGGCATACAAGACTGTTGGTCGTATAACAATTTTATATACCCTTATGTTTGTTTTTTGTACCTCTTTCAATTTTAAAATGGCCTTTAAGGCGCTGCAGCACTTTTGCTCTCTTTGGCTAAGCTCTTATCAATTTCCTCTATTTTTTCACTTTTGTTTATCACAACTAAACACTAATTCTTACTTTTTTAAAGTTGTATTCTTTTCCTTCTAGCATATTATATCTTGTACTCTAGATCAACTAGATCATCATTGCCTCTCATTTCCATGTATTTAGTTTTTTCTTCATTTATTTGCGCACCATATTCCTTTAAAGTTATTTTTAGTCTCCGAAAAACTTCTTTTAACTCACTAAATGCACGGGTTAGAAGCGTTAAATCATCAGCACAGTCAATACATTGATGTTTATGGTGGTATAGTACTTTTCGAGTACTAAATTAAAGAATAAGAAAGATAGTGAGTTATCTTGTTATAAAACTCTGTCGACTGAAATGTTTAAAAATTAAAAAAAATGAGTGTCGTATAAATCTATGGCCTAATACAGGAAACAAGGGAAGAGAAAATGCCAAATGGCTTTTTCATTTAATTATTTGTAATTATTATTAGCACCTTTATTCCTACCCTATGTTTTGTATTCATTTGTTAGTTGTAGCTTACCTTGTTCATTTTTTTCGTTTCGTTCGAACACTTGAATGTTGTTTTTATATATTTCTTTAATTATTTCTATTTAATTTAATATTACTATACTTCTATTTGAAGTGACTTCGTCATATTATCTAGTAGTCCATCATCATGTAAGCTTTTTCTGTGTACTCTTAGATTCCTCCCCTGTACTCTTTCTAACAATTTTAATGTTTTTTTTCTTCTACCTATCTTTTAATTTCCATTTTTGTAGGGTTGGTCTCTTTTTATTGCCGTGATTTTTTTGTCTTTTGTTTTGTTTTTTTTTAGTTTTTGGTTTTGCTTTTCCATTTCCTTTCATTCATCACCTAGTGACCTCTCGCCGCTGAATTGATTTTTGTCATATCCTCGCTTTGTTTCAGTTCTTTTAATAATACTCCCCATTTATTGTAAAGTTCACCGTTTAGAACAAAATAAACAGAAAAGGGATAATCAATACAGTGCAACGTGACTATACAAAATTTGTGATTTTGACGGCGTTTTAAATTATGTAAAATTACAACAAAAGTTCTTTTAGTTAGAAAAACGTTAGGAACTCAACAGATCAGAATGGTTGTAGATTTTAGGACAATTTATTCAATAAGCGAGGGACACGCAAAAGTTTAAACTAATAATTGTTGCCCTGCTAGTTCAAACAGATTTAAACTTGGATGAGCCATAAGTCCGATGCCAAGTTTTAAAATTTTTATGAATAAATTTTCTGTGAATTTAATGAGTTACTTTTTCAAAAACAACATTCAGTTTATTTAAAAACAATTTTTTATTTCCATTTTCAACGATAAATATTTACATTACTACCTGCTAAGAGAGTACCTAACGACACATAAAATTGCGGAGCGAAATACAACTTGGCTTTTTAAATTTATTATTGCACGCCAATTAAGGTCAGACGAGGGCCGTAAAGCGCCGTTTACTCCCACCGCGTCTTCAATGAAGAAATGAAACGCCGGCATTAAACCGTGCCAACGAATCCATGCATAATCTCGCATTATATTAGATAGCACTTCAGTCTGAGGTAATAAAATCATAATTTATATTAGCACTCTGCTCCTACGGCAGTATTATCAGTTTTAATACGCTATTATACGTTTTCACATTCAGTAGGTAATTTAAATTCATTCCTGCAGCGTGCAATGAATCCTGCAATGAATCCTGTCGCGGACCCGCCTGCACCCGGACCTCATTCTTTCCCGCCCGTATTTCTCGGGCGCTAAATGACTTTGAAGCGATAACTTCAAATGCGTGACACGGTGTTGTAGTTGGAACTTAAAATTTCACGGGGGACTTTCGGTTTGCGCAATAGTGTTTTAGGAACTAGAAGCTATCTGCTTGGCAAATTATATGGCGATGTATATTATAGGTCACAATTTTTTAGATGTATTGTCATGTTTATGGATATGAAGAAAATTAGTTTTCTTCGATAGTGAAAAATTAAAGAACTACCTTCTAAACTTTATCATCGGATTCGATTTCCGATTGGCCTTATCAGATTATAGCAAAGTATAAATTGCTTGAGATGCAGCTTTAAGTTTTATTCGGCTGATAAGATCAACAAATACATCGCCAATAAAAAATACCTTAAAAACATCCCTATAAAACTACTTTTTTTCAAAGAATAGTTAACAGATAATCAGACGTCAAAACTTTTCTTGATATTGTGAAAATGTTTGTCTTACTTTTCTCCAAAACTGAATGATATTTGCAATTATTTGACCGCTATGTAATAAATTTGATGATCCGTATTGATATTGATAAACATCGTACTAAAATATTTTGAACCGAGGATATGATTAAAACCAAAACAATAAACTAAGCAATGAGGCGCAGGAACTGAGTAAACAAAAGCAAAATGTTACGAATGGAACGATCCCCCAAAAAAATAAAAATTTAAGAAAACAAAACGGCAAGTAAAAGAAATAAACATTATAAAAATGAGGCTAAAAATAGAATAGGAATAGAAGAAATACTAAAATTGTTAAAAAGGATACAGGGAACGAATTAAAGAGTCGACGGAAAAAGCTTATATAATGTTAAATTGCTAAATAACACGAGAAAAACACTTCAAATACAACTATAGTAAAATAAAATGAAATAACTAAGGAAATGTACAGAAATAATATGCAGGTATTAAGAATAAATAAAATAAAGGAAGAAAAGGTAAGCTACTATTTAAAGTAAATATAAAAGAGGACAAAAGAAGGGACGGGAATCATGATTATAAATAAACAAACAAAAAAGAAATACAGTATTCTCTTTTCGCTTGTCCTCTATATTAAACCATAAGTTATTATAACAGTGACTTTCTCTTTTTTTAAACATACCACTATTATACTTAAGTTGACACAATATATGTGCACTACAAAGATTCTTAGATGAAACAGGAGGAGAAAATAAAACAACAATAATGGAACACTAATCTGCATGGAACATCATAGGGAAGAATCATTAGATAGAAATGAGATCAAAATAATTGATTTTTGTTAAAAAAATGATTTGATAATAGAAAATATAAATCAAGAAAAAATAATAGAAGATAAATATGAGTTCATTTTAAAAAAGAGAAATGCCACATGTTTGAACGTCTATACAGTAAAAAACTCAAAACTTATCAAAGGCAATTTAATAAATTGAAACAAAGAGAAAATCAAAATAGACTAGTATATATGCAAAATAATAGGAATAAGGTGGCAGAGTGGTAAATGAAGGATAAATAAAAAATAAAATAATAGACTGGACTTTAGAAGAGCGATAGCCATCTTTAAAGAAACAATACAAAATATATTAGAAAAACATGTGGAAGAAAAATAGCTAAAGAAGAAACAAAACAAATTTTTAAAAATGAAAATATCAAAATTATACAAAGGAGATACAATAAGTCTTAGAAAAATAGGACACGTATAGTTACAGAGTATATAAAAAAATGATTCTAACATAAAAGACAATAAGGAACTACCTAATTTACTTATAAAAATATTAAGGTTTTATGGCGCAGTTAAAACAAAGAATAAAATTCAACAACTAAGAGGCTATAATATATATAATATATATAATAACATATTCAATTGAAAACTGGACGATATAGAAAAAATACAAAACTAAAACAAATACAATGGAGAAACTAAACATGTGAGAAATATAACTTAAAAACGTTTATATGGAAAGAAAAAGCAAGGAAAAAATAAAAAAATATAAAGCAAAGATCAGTAAGAGAATATTTTAAAAATAAACAATAAAATAGATATGATTATCTTAAAATGAAAAATGATATAATAACAAACAGAGATCTAAGTTAAGAAAAAAAATTAATAGATGAAATAGAAAAAATGGAAAAAAGAAAGAAAAGGTAAATTAATGAGGTCAGAGATAGAAAGACTTGGAAGCACATGGGCGCAGGACAACATGGAATCTCAGTGACCAAAAGAAGAACAAGTTGAAGAGAAATTTTGCTTTCTTCCTTCAGCAGCATACACCATTTTATTTTCAAAAATTTGTTATCATCATTTCATGTTGGCGATAGATTTGAGGATGCGGCAATCGATATGGTGGTTACTTTTTTAATGGAATATAAAGGCATCCAAACTGAGCCAGATAAACGCCGCTGTTGATGTTTTTGTCCGGGTTGCCTTTAAAAGGCTCAATAAGTACGCATCAACTTAATATTTTGAAAAATACCAAAGACAAAATATGAATCATAAAGTCATTCAAAAAATGCTCCAAACATGTTCCAAACGAACTTCTGGAAACTCATTATAACCGATTCTGCTAAATTTTTTTATAGAGCCTACCTATGATGTGGATAAAGATTAATCAGCGTTTTGTCCCAAACTTTTTTTATGTATAGGAGTTGTCATTTATTATACAGGCTTACTATAGCTAAATTTTTCTCATACTACAAATCAAAATTAAAAAGGTATTTTGGGCGCAAATCGTTTCAAAAATATGGTGATTCTAGAGACTTATTATGGTTAACATGGGGTATTTATCTATTGCCTAATAATAATTACAACCAAATTTGTGGTATTGAATTTTATCATTGAAACAAATACATTATAATAGTCACTTCAAACTTTTATGACTAATTGTTATCCTTCGTTCGGCAAGGTGGGAATCAAAATGACTCCAACTTGGTTTTTCAAAATAAAAATTTTTTTTCGAATTGGGTACACTAATTGACCCCAAGTGGCTTGTTTTAAATTTTGTCTGATGTATTTATTACTACTGTATGCTTAATAATTACAGAAACTGACTCAAAAATATATTATACTAGCAGTAACTTGTTCTATTGCATTTTATATGTGAGAATTATATTTACAACTTTGTCTAGAAATTGTATGTCTTGAAGTGCGGCTGTTGTCGTTACAGTAAGTGGTGAATGAATAGCAGCACGAAAATATATAACACTAGCTGAGCTTCAAAAGTTTGTTAATGCATATCTCAATGATATTTCTAATTAACACACATTAAAGGAGGGGGACGCTAAAGACTGCAAATTGTCCGATTCATCTTCTGATCCCTATAACAAAGCGTTGATTTTAAATTAATTATAACCAGAGCTAGATCTAATGGTTAAGACAAATTTAGTTTCAAAGCGTTTTATTTTAAAAGCAACTGGGAATGGTATCAGTAAAACCATTTATGACCATTACAAAAACTGAAAAATTACCGAAGAACATTAAAAATGACATAAAATAGTTTTAGAAGACCCCCATTAAATTGGTTGTAGAATCTTGATCTTTTAGTACACGTTGTGTGTTTCAGTACATTTGACAAGAAAACTACCAAAAAAAAAAAAAAAAAAAAAAAAAAAAAAAAAAAAAAAAAAAAAAAAAAAAAAAAAAAAAAAAAAAAAAAAAAAAAAAAAAAAAAAAAAAAAAAAAAAAAAAAAAAAAAAAAAAAAAAAAAAAAAAAAAAAAAAAAAAAAAAAAAAAAAAAAAAAAAAAATTTTTTTTTTTTTTTTTTTTTTTTTTTTTTTTTTTTTTTTTTTTTTTTTTTTTTTTTTTTTTTTTTTTTTTTTTTTTTTTTTTTTTTTTTTTTTTTTTTTTTTTTTTTTTTTTTTTTTTTTTTTTTTTTTTTTTTTTTTTTTTTTTTTTTTTTTTTTTTTTTTTTTTTTTTTTTTTTTTTTTTTTTTTTTTTTTTTTTTTTTTTTTTTTTTACGCTCTACAATAAGCTCTCTTGGCACTCACCTTACACAGACCTTTTGATTTAGGTAATGGGCAGAACACACTACATTGCCGATGGTAACTCATCAGAATGTCAGTACTGCTTTTCGAGCTTGCTGAATCTTTTGTCGCTGTTTTTTTTAAATTAACATTATTGTCGATTTACAACTAGCCTAGGAGCTAACAAGCAAATGTGATTTAAGTCCAGTGGCGGGTCCCGCATGCTGCTTAATGCTAGTTATCTTAGTCTAAAATCTTACATCTATTTAATCTTCTAATTACATTTGTGTTATCTAATAGGTTGAGTGCTAGCACATTTGGGTGAGAATGAATTCTGGTAACATAGTCAGTTTTATATAGATCGATTTCATCTCTAATCCATGCTATCTTTAGGTTGTTGTGCAGAGTAAGGTTTGAGATGAACTATTCCGCATTGGCTATAGTGCGTAGAGTTTTATTTAGAAATCTCTGTAAGATTGCAATATTTGAGGGTTTTGAGCATCCCCACAGTTAAATCCCGTAAGCCCACACTGGAATTATCACTGTTTTATACATTAACATTTTGTTGTTTATTGATAATTTAGATCTTCGTCCTAGGAGCCAGTTCATTTTTTTAATTTTGAGATCTAATTCTTTTCTCTTCTTAGTGATGTGTACTTTCCATGTGAGCCGCTTATCCAAATGTATGCCAAGATATCTCACTTCGTCCTTGGTTGGTATTTGAGCGTCTTTCAGGTAGAGCGGAGGCGTGATACCGTGTTTGGTCGTAAATGTTATGGCTGTCGATTTTGTTGCATTTATTTGTATGCGCCATTTGTTTAGCCATTCTTGCAAATTGTTGAGGTAGCTTTGAAGTATAAACGATGCTTGCACAGGATCGGTGTCAGATACTAATAGAGCAGTATCATTCGCATACGTGGCAGTAACAACTTGTTCTTTTGAGGAAGGTCAGCTGTGAAGATTAGATATAGCACAGGTCCCATGGCGCTGCCCTGGGGGACACCAGCTTCAATAATGTGGAGGTTAGACAGGCTTTCTGCGTGTTTGACTTGTTTCACTTAAGTAGGATTTAATGAGACGGTAATATTGGTGAGGCAGAGATTGTTTAATTTTGTAGAGTAGACTGGGATGCCAAACTCTATCAAATGCTTGACTGACATCTAGAAAAATGCCTACACAGTACCTTTTTTCTTCGAAATCCTGTTCTATAACGTCAACCACCCTATGTACCTGTTCTATGGTGGAATGTTGTTGTCGGAACCCGAACTGATGTTGGGGAATTAGTCCTTATTTTCAATTATAGGTAGCATTCTTTTCAGTATTAGTTTCTTTAGTACTTTAGATAGAATAGGTGATAGAGTTATTGGTCTGTATGATGTGGTTTCATGTGCAGGTTTGCCCGGTTTAGGAAAAAAAATTATTTGACCAAACTTCCATTGTATAAAAAAATATTGAAGCCTTATGACTGCATTACATATTTGAGTGAGAGCCATTATAGCCTTGTGGGGTAGTTCTTTCACGACTTTAGCGGTAATGAGATCATATCCGGGTGCTTTGCCATTTTTTAAATTTTTTATCACATTTTTTATTTCTGAGGGCGAGAATGGTTTAATAGGTGGGCTTAGTTGATAAGGAGTCTGTAGGTAATTTAGTATTTCACTTTCTTCTGCAGCTGTAGTAGCCATAGGACGAGGTTGAAATATCACTAGCCTTTGTCTCTTCTTAGAGTTAGTGCACATTGCTATTTTTACACTGAAACAGAAGCAAGAAAAATGACACCACTATCAAGGTTAAACTTTGATAACGTGACTACAGTAGTATCAACTCTAAGCGTACATGCATAGAAGGCAGTGTGGCAAAGCTAAACCTGTGCTATGACGGGAGTGCGGATAATTTTTGACTTTTGTTGTAATTTTATTTAGGGCTTTTATTGCTCAATCATCTGCCACGCTCGTATGTCTGTATTGCTAATTTTATATCGAACTCTCTGAATGTAGATAATAATAAAGTTTTGTAAATTTGAATATTGCAAGAAAACATTTATGAATTTTTATACTGTTTTGATTTCATCCACAATCACTTTTAGTCTCAGTAAACACTATATCAAGTTATGAGAACATGTACAAATACACAGTTTTCTCAATTTCGGCTTCTTTTAATGATCATAGAAAACAAAAAGGTAGTTCATTAAAACGATTTTGTTATAAGCTTGAGCGCGCGGTTTACAGTCGCAGGCTACGAGATAATACATCTCTCCACGATTAAGCTTTGACGGGCCAAACCTGTTTCTTTACATTTCCCGCCTGATAAAGCTTCAATAAAGTGGTATTAAGAACGTCGCTTGGTATACGTAAAAGAAATATTAATAGTGTTTTGGAAAAGTAATTGCTCTACCATAGCAGACCGTGTGCCTACTGAAAAGTTAAAGAATAATCTGTAAAATTTAAAGTGCTTACTATTTGATTTAAGGCTAGTAAATTGCTTTTTAAGAATAAGGTTTATAACAAATAACAAAAAATTGTTATTGTCTGAATAGGTAGGTTAAGTGTACTTTGCACAACCTTATCAAAGCGTTGGAATCTTCAGTGCTATTAATACAAGGTCTATATTACAATTACCATTTAATTCAAAACGCCGCTGACCTTGTGAACAAAATCTAACACACCATTTGCATTGCCAGTTTTCACTTATTTCTCTATAAGTTAGAAAGTTAATGTAAGTAAACTACTAGTAATTGTGGTGGCCAATTTTATGTAAATGTACTTTGATATTTTCACAGATTTTATAACAAATCGTGTAATAAAAATAAATTTGTAGCAATTTAGTTATAACTGATCTCAATGTAATATTATAAGCATCGCCTGTAGTTAACTTTGTTAGTATTTTTTCGTTTGATTTACGTGTATTATTTTTTTAAGACTCTCTAATCGATAGGTTCGGTAATGTTACTTTAAGACATCAAATAGATATAATTTCTTCCGACCCAGTCGTATTTCTCCGCAATATGAGGTGGTCTTACCATTGCGATCACAATGACAAGTGACATGGGTATTGGGTTCCAATAACTCGCTGTTATTAAGTTTCTATGGGTCAAGGTTTGTGCGTTCATTAAAATTTATTGACGAATGAGTAATGTCTAAAGTAAGCAAGAAATGTGAAAAAAAATTCAAGCTCGATGTAGTCAACGTTTCAAAGCTCTCACTTTAAAGCTTGATTCTCAGCCTCTACGATTTTTTTCCAAACCTGAAGAAGCACCATTAATGATAAGAATGTGCAAAACAGTTGTTCATCATTGGGGCAAATATCAAACGTTTGATATCTTCTCCAATGAGACGAAGAAACTTGGTCGACATTGCCTCAAACTTGAGAACAGAAAAGGTGAGACAACGCTTTGTCTCACTGTACAAGATGCATAATTAGCTTATGTACACTTATCTATTATAAAGTTTTTTCCAAAAGGGCAAAACTTCTAATACCCTCGTATGTTGAGAGTACTGTTTTTTAAAAATAATAAACAGTAAGATATATCTACTTATTCTTTCTTTTTAATGCCATTTGCCACATATAATCTAGACAGTTTTGAAGGCAATACAATTTTTGTGAAATTATGTTTTGACTGTTAGATGATTTAGTTAAATTTGCTCCCTATTTCATACAGTTTATCTTATTTTTATCTTTAAGTGTGGTATTTTGTTCTATCATAGTAAATTTTTACTATTTTTCTTTACCATCGTAACTTGATAAAAGAAAGCTGTATATTTTAAACTTTTTTTGCAATTTTTTACGTATAAAATGTTTTCAGAAAACTTCAATAGAGGATTGTAGTTTTTTACTTTTCTTTTAAAGTAGTTAAAGTTGTACTCGCTTGTTAAAAAAATGCATCGTGGTGAGGATGACTGCTTGATACTATATTATCTGTGAGAATATTTAAAATTTTATCGCAGACTTGTTGACTGGATATTGAGGGTATATCCATTTAGTTTAAATTTTTTTATTGAAAATCTATTTTATGGCCATGTACCAATTATTGTTTATTAGTTATTCGAAATGTGCTTTCTGGTTCTAATTTACCATTTGTGGACTCGTTTATTCTTATTCTTATTCTTATTTCAATCGTTCCAGAGATTATAGAAGGTTTTGGTGCACCGTTAGCAGAAGAACACATTATTAAAGGTCTCATTTGCATGCGTTACGTTAAATTCAGTATTTTACGAGCTTTTTCATGTTTTGTTTTTCTGTAAATGAATTTTAAAATGTGCTATGTCGACTGGCAGTAGTAGATTTTTCTAATTGTCCTCCAGGAGCACCGTGCCCTCTGCATATCTTAAGTTCATAATTTTTCCATTTATTATAACTCCTTTCTTGTTATTAAAATGTTCTTCTAAAAATGCATAGAATGCAGCAGGCGATAAGACGCAGACTTGTATTCCTCATCTAATAAACGTCTCTATCAAGTTGTTTGTCTTCATCTGTTTTCATTTTGAAAAAGTTCTTCTTGATAGCTAATTTATATCGTACCGTTTTTGTCCTGTTGATTGCGACTGCCTCCTTAATTCTTTTACGTAATTTAAAGCTCTCATTATGTTCCTCCATTTTTAGATTTTGTTATACTTCCATATCTCTTTAGTTTCAATAATTTTCCATTTGATGCTTTTGGTAGTATTATGTACTGGTCATCTATATCAAACACTAGGCATATATTGTTAGGCTGAGAATCAAACTTAGTGTGTACAATGTAAGCCTTAAAATAGGTTATAATATCAAGGAGGGATTGTGGTTATACTATTTTACGAGAATATCCATATTTGGAGCACTATATGTGTAACGCAAATTTAAACGAAGCTAGCGATAAAGCTTTAATTTGAGACGCTATAAATTTCATTATTTTGGCAAAACTGCTGTACTAAGATTTTTTGGTTTTTTAAGTTAAACTTGTGACTATTTTAGATTCACTTATATTTTATTTACAGTTATATTTAAGCACACATCGCCTTATCGTGCCGAATTCAGTATTGTATTTATTATAACCGGATTATTCATCATCCTTAGAGCTAATGTTTGGTGGTGTTGTGATACCGCACAGCAACGTGTTATTCCAGGTTCTGTTTGTAGAATGCGTACGTGCTTGTCTGCAAGGTGTTGTTTATGCTAATTACCTCATTTTACGCGTGACGGGGTAATTTGCGCAGATCCCCAGGAAAGGCGCATTTACGTATTTTGCACGCAACGATAATGAACCGAAGCAGTAGAAGCGGCGATTAAGCATTTTGTTGGATCGTAATTTTGTTCCATTTTTGATTGTTGTGGGTAGGCCGTACGAATTTTAACGTATCAATTGTGCCTGGTACTTGCGTGTTTAGCTTTGACCTCGTCTTTTGCACTTTCGTCTATTTCGCCTTTTAGAATGTTACTATGCAAACTTTTTTAAATAATACTATGTATAGACTATAATATATAATGGTATCAGAGTTTACATTTTTAGAAGAATCATAAGTAAAAAAAAAGTCTTTTTCTATGTTTCTTCTCGAAGCTATTAGAACGTTATTATTACTCTATTTTTGTGTTGTATCGTTTTTAAACTTTGAATACATCAAAAATGTGGATCTGTACATATATCATATATTTCAAGAGCAAAGAGCTCCATAGTTGCATTTCATAAATGTAGAGACACATTTGTAACGAAGCAGCTAGTTTTCATACCATCGTGTTCCCTTCTTTTTCTTATTCAAAGTTAGTTTAATTTGTAGCAGCTTTTTTTTTAATATGATGCTTGGTTTGCAGTGTAATCTAAAGCTTGTCTTCTTATTATGGTCGTTGGTTTCATATAAACGAGACCAGTTTAGCTCCATTTATGCTCTTTGGTCGTTATTTATACTCTTACTTCTTCCACCCGCTCTTATATATTTTCTTAATTATTTTTTAGGCAAATAAATTTTCTATATAATTAGAAGCTTTTCACAGCGTTTTAAAGAAGCCGTGCTTTTGTGTCTGCTAATATTTGCTGATAACCAAATTTTAAGACAACATCTTACTTTTTAGATTCTGCTGCTTTCTTGATGTTTCTTTTCTCTGTTTAAACTTTTTCTGTTTTAAACGTCTGTACTAGTAATTTAGCTTTGTAGGCTGACTTTCTTGCTTTATTATTCAATTTAATTTGTCTTTTCCTGCATATGTTTTTAATTGTTGCCACAAAACATATAATTCCGGTAAATTTTAAGTTTTTAAATTTTTCAACATATTCCAGTTTATGTGTCTTTAATTTCCTTATTATTGAATTTATATAAAAAACAATAAGATGATAGAATGCACTTTTGTCTTTCTTTGTATTCTTTGTGTTCCTATATTTGCTGTAGGATTGTCATAAAATAATTTTATTATTCTTATATACCTGCTTGGTATTATTTATTGTCTTAATACCATTGCTTTATTGTCTAGTGAATCAAATTTTTTAATAAAACAAAATTGCCAAACGTTTTTTTCCTATTTTTGATGTTTCTTTCAGTATTGTTCTCGGGATTCATATATGATAAACGCAAGCACTATTAGGGCAAAATTCTGTCTGCTTCCTTTAATTTCTCGTTAATATATGGCCATAGTCATAGTTTTTCTTGCAAGGCAACTGGCCTTCAGTTTTCACGCAAGTCGGTTTTCTTTTTGGATAGTTTAATTATTATTCTTTCAACTCAAACATCGGAACTTTTCTTAGTACCCAAATTTTATTTAATAATACTTAAAATATCTTTATGTGTGCATTTGTCAGTTCGTCTGCATACCGTCTAAGTCTTGTTTCTCACGCATATTGATACATGGTTAGCTGTTGTTTTTAAATTTAGCTGTGATGTTTACTATTTTTCCTAATTATCCACTTCTTACATTTCATTGTATGTTTCTGTTATCTGTTCGTACATTTTTAAGAAGTATTTGATACAACAATTTTTCTTTTTTCTTTTATTTAGACACTTTCGTTTTTCTTGCCTTTTAACTTTATTGGTAGCCAGTGGTTTGTTTCTACCAGTTGTTTTACTGTCGTTTACTACTGTTTTGGATCACACATTCTTGCTTTGTTTTATTTGACTTTGTGTGGAATTTTTCTTTACTTCTCTGTGATGTCAATTTATTAATCTTGTGTCATCATTATTTTTATTAAAAATTCCGAACTTACCCATAATGATCTTGCTCCCGTTGTTGTCATTTCCTAAATACTTTTTATGCAGATAATGCCATAATTTTCAGCTAAACCCAATAAAGGATTTTTTTTGTTTAGTCTTATGCTTTTAAATATTGCTCTTTCTTTTTGGATTTATATTGTTTTGATTACATTAAACTTGTTATTTTTCTTAAGTTTTCTATTGTTGTCAATTTGTTGTAGGGGTTGATCTTATATTATATTAGCTAAAGCTTGTTTAAAATGTTAAGTGTTGCTGAAAACTTCGTTTACTGCTTGAATCCGTCAGATTTTCACGTGATGGATGTGAAATAATGCTATCTGTGATTTATTTTTGATGTTAGTTTCTTTTGAGCTCAATAAACAAGGCCTGCTATGCATATCTATTAAATAGAACGACGTGTGTCACCTTAGTCTCAGAAACACAATTTCTTACTGTTGCTACTTTCAAGCAAGCAGTGTTCAGTAATGCACCAAACGAAAGCCTGGTTATCTTCCTCTCTGGGTTATCTATCTTAAATGAGTTGTGGTACCCGTGGAAGTAAGGTTTAAATGATTTACAAAATTTCTGTTTCAGAGTTAAAATTAGTGACTCTTATAACTTGGAAAACTTAGCAGAATAATATTATTTTCTTCTACAAACTGCAGGACTCTAACATAGCTGATAATTAAGAATAATCATAACAAAACCTAAGTGTCTTTATGAGATGAAATGTTTCTGAAATCAACAAAGAAATATAAATTTTTGGACTACCAAGTCTGAAGGTAATCCTATATACTCAGCGTTTATTATTCTATTTAAAATACACAAATAAAAGAGTGTCCTTAGTATTACAAGATACTACAGGAACAGTTTTCTGTTACTTTCTATATGATATTCGCGTCACACTTTTTTTACCTTTACCAATGATCACATCACCAGATTACATTTAATTAAAATTTTTTTTTTTAATTTATTTACTGCATATTTACAACTAGTCTAACTAGACTAACAAGCAAATGAGTTAATGTACATAGCATGTGGGGAGGAACACCAAGAGTGACCTCCTGTCATTACAAGGTATACAAGTCTTATTACTAATTTGTTAGGTCACTAAACTTTGTCCGTTTCAGGCGTCTAACTGCGTTTGCATTATTTAATAAGTCTGTCACTAGAACACTAGGGTGATCACTAATACGATCGTTGTATCTGATGCAGCAAGCTTTGATGACATCTTTAATCCATGGGATCTTTAGATCGTTATGTAATGTGCGGTTGTTCACATACCATTCGGCGTTTGCTATTGCGCGAAGTGTTTTGCTTTGAAATCGCTGTAATATCTCGATGTTCGATGACTTAGCAGATCCCCAAAACTGGATCCCATACGTCCAAATCGGTACTAACATGGTTTTATATAACAACACCTTGTTTGTTAAACTAAGCTGGGATTTTCGTCCGAGGAGCCAGAACATCTTCTTTACGCGGATATCTAATTCTTTTCGCTTAGTCTGTATATGTTTTTTCCAGTTTAGTTTGCTATCGAGATGGATACCGAGAAATTTGATATCTTCTTTGTGTGGTATGTTAGTGCCGTTGAAGATTATAGGAGGTGGAACAACCTTGCGGAGGGTGAAGACCACTGAAGCCGATTTGTTTTCATTGATTTTGATGCGCCAGGTCTTTATCCAGTTTTCTAAAGCTTCCAGCGCATTTTGCAGGTATATTGATGCCTGAAGTGGATCTCTGTGTCGTGCGCAAACGTAGCAATTAAAACATTGTCGGTAACAGGAAGGTCTGCCGTAAACAACTGGTATAATGTTGGTCCCAGTACGCTACCTTGTGGTACACCTGCCTCGACTGGGTAGATTGGCGAGTGGCTGTCATTGATTTTGACCCAAAAGTATCTGTTTTCTAGATACGACTTGAAGAGCAGATAGTACTGTTGCGGTAGGGTTTGCTTGATCTTATATAGGAGGCCGGGGTGCCAAACTCGATCAAAAGCTTGGCCCACGTCTAAGAATGCTGCTAGGCATAACCGTTTTTCCTCGAAGTCTTTTCTACCTTATCCACTATCCTATGGACTTGTTCCAATGTTGAGTATTTTCTGCGGAAACCGAATTGATGTTCCGGAACTAAATGCAGTTCTTCTATAATGGGTTCAAGTCTTCTTAGTAGAATTCGCTCAAAGAGCTTAGAGAGGAGTGGTAACAGCGAAATCGGTCTATAAGAAGCTGGTAATTGAGCTGGTTTTCCTGGCTTTTGAATGACAATTACTTCGGCAAATTTCCATTGGATTGGGAAGTACTGAGTTCTTAAGATGGCATTATATATACGTGTTACAGCTGCTATCCCTTTTTTTGGCAGTTGACGGAGTAATTCGGACGTAATTAGGTCATATCCCGGTGCTTTGCCAGTTTTTAAACATTTAACTTCTGTTTGGACTTCGTTGGGTGTACAGTGTCGAATGGGTAAATGGAGTTGGAGTGGTGATTTGAGGAATTCGAGAATTTCGTAATCATCTTGTGGAGTTCTGTCTGATTCGTGCGGTTGAAAGTGTTCGCCGAATACCACCGCTTTATCTTTGTAACATCGGGCCCAAGAGCCATCATTTTTACAAATAGGAGGGATAGGGATAATAGGCTTTTTCAAATTCCTAGTTGCGCGCCATAAGGAGTAGTCATGGTGTTGACTGGGGGATAAGTTTCGCACGTAATCATTGAACGTTTCGTTTTTCTGTTCCTTGATTAATCTTTTTTAGTTGTGTGGTGAGAGTGCTTAGTTTATTTTTGTCTTTTGGGTGTCTTGTTTGTTGCCAGATCCGTCTTGCTTTTCGTTTGTCGCTGATCTTTTTGTCTAATTTCTAAGGAGTAGTTGTTAGTGTTTTTGTTACATTTATGTTGTAGTTTTATGGGCGTAGCTGTCCAAGAAGCATATTGTAAGGTTTGTGTTAGTCGTTCTATTGCCGTTTCAATTTCATTTGAAGTGTTAAGTACTGCTGGAATCGATAGATGTTCATCAATATATTGTCGAAAAATGTCCCAATCCGTAAGACTGTTGTGTAGGCTGGGCCTTGCAGGCTTGTTGATTATGCAGCTACTCAACGTGCATATTATAGCAGAGTGATCCGAGTTTAGATCGTAGCAGTCAGCAACATCGATGTAGTTGGGCGAGAGATTTTTTGTAATAAGGAAATCTAATGCATCCGGCAGTTTATTCAGATCGGTTGGCCAATATGTGGGTTTACCTGTGGCTACTGCATTATAATGATTATTTAAGATGGTTTTGTATAGTTGCCTTCACTTTGGGTTAATTAATCTGGAACCCCATAAGGGGTGTTTAGAGTTAAAATCACCACCTCCTATGAACCGGTCTCCTAGCGTCCTGAAGAAGTTTTCGAACTGGTTCTGCGTTATTGAATGCCGCGGAGGGCAATATACTGATGATACTGTTATGTCTCCAACGTGGTCTTTAATTTTGACATTTGTGGCTTGTGTATGATATGTTTCAAATTTCTCCATTTCGTAGTGTGATAATTTGCTGCTGATTATAATTGCCGTTCCAGCGTGAGCTGTGTTGTCGGGATCATTTTTTTTTATTCATCGATTAAAACTTAAAAGTGCAATGGATATTGTTATATAACATAATTGAAAAATATTCAGTTTGTTGGCTTGGAACTAAAAAAATATGGTTAGTTTTAAACACCTGCACATACTACAGTTTTGTTTTTAGAACATAACAAAACATAATTTTAACATTTGTAAGAATTAGAAGCAAGATGCGCATTTCATGAGCTGCAGCTCTGCTAAATTAAATTTTTTAGGCTTAAGCCGGATATTTCTTAAATTAGAATTTAAATGAGTAGAAAGTTTTGCTGATGTCTTTTAATAATGGTCGTCATTATTATGCATTTTAGAACAGGAGCAGGATACTTAAGAGTTCTAAGGCTAAATTCTTTATACAGTGATTCCAAATCCTTACTGTTCTGAATTCAACAAATTTCAGAAATAAAATGTTGCTTGCAGCTGTCGTAAGAATTATCTTGCAAAATTTAAGCTACTTGTTTGCCATACATGTAAAAGCTAAGACGTACTGGCAATTCCCAACACCATGTCTGCAAAAATTAAAATGAATTCATATCCCTCTCTATGCATAGGTCAGTGCCTAATATCAATCATGTCTTAAGTCATCCACAGAAATTGTGTTTAGCCTCTGACATTTCATCAGAATAAAAACATTTCTGGTATTTGTACTTTGCTGAACATTTTGCCTGCAACTTTGCAGAAAAAGTGGTAGAGGCATGATATACGATAAAGCAACAAATTCTGTTTGGGAGTTCAAATGTTTGTTAAAGATCGCTTTAAGGGTCCAATGCTGGACCACCTGGAGCTTATTGACGTAAGATTTTGCTATACAGTTTTAGATGGGACAGACATACATTATTATGGGGCACATTATAGTTTTATAGATGGTTAGTTTGTTGTAAAAGGAAACTAAGGGTTTATTGGACTTTCCGTTTTCGCAAATGCGCTTTTTGGTCATTTCTTGTACATAATTAAATATTTGATTCTGGTAGCTGACTTGTTCGTAAATCTTCCAGGCAGGCCCAACTTCTTAAAGTCTTTAGACTGGATTTACTTTGTATGTATTAGTTTCTCAAACGTTACGTTGCAAATATATAAATTTTCTTCGAGTTCTTGCTGTTATTGTTTTTAAGACATTCAAATCTGTTGTGTGATTTTATGTCACCTATAAATATTCTTATAACAAGTGCCTAATGCATTCTATATCTGGAAAAGCGAAATAGACCCATTAGAATATATAGAGCAACAAGTATTTTAACTTTATGTTCTATTGTATTGATACTCTTTACAATATCGAAACTAGGCTATATACTGCAAATCCTTAATTCTATCTAGTTCAGCAAATCTGATTACGGCATGATGAACGGGCGCATTATACTGTTGAGGACAATTTAATAAAACTCGCAGACTTTGTTGACATATCCCAGTTGCTTACTGGACAGTTTGGCAATTAGGGCTTTTTCATTTGGAATCGATTGAAAGTGGATAATACTATCAACATTTTATTAATTCGAGATTATGAATTTCATGCCAAAACTATCCATTTGAGTAAATAACAAGAATTTTGACTCTGATGGTCCTAGCGTTTGGAACCATTACGACTTATACCAAGTATTAGATTCATTTGCCAATTTGTACTTCAGTAAGTTAGTGAAAATTTTGTTCTGGTTTTTTGTATATAAAACCCAATTGAATGAAATTATTCTAGACAGTTATGTGGGAGACATCAAGTTTAGCCAACAAATTGCGAGTGCTTGATAAAGGTTTAACATCCAGCAACTTATACGTTTTCCTTATTTAAAAGATGGTCAGCAGAATGTAGTTCATCTTCTTCTGGTACTATTTCAAAGTTTCTTTTCAATATTTCCTTCGACCTTTCCGTTTAGACGATCAAAACTTTATTTTTTAAACTGGCGTCTAGGATTATTGCCAAAATCAACAAAAGTGCATATAAATTAATTTCTTTGAAAGCACAAGAAACTTCTTTTACAACTTGGTATTCCCGTTGCCGTTATCCTTACATCCATGTTTTTATGCGCATATTTTATTCTTCTTCGATTTTAGTGCACATACTGCAGTCCGAACTTCTTTAAAAGTCCCTGTACTAACTACTGTTGCCAAATTTGTATACAATCTAACTGGCGGCACTCCATCACCTGTAGAAAAGAATTGATAGGTACAAAATATGGTGCTAACACACAGTGGTGGTAATATCATACAACAATTTGATAAGAAATAGTAAGGAATCTCATTATGTGACATCTAAAATAGTTTTCATGTAGCTAATTCTCATTCTTTGTACTTTACAAACCAATCAAAATAAAATACACACATTAATTAGTACAAAAAAGGCGACGTCTATAATTATACGTATTTTAAAATGATTGTAATCAAACGTTTAGTTACCAATACTACAATAAATAATATCTTTGTAGAATAGTTACGACATAGAATAATTAATAGTTGCAACCAAGGTACAAAGTGGGTCAAAGTTCTCTTCCCATTATTTATGTTGTATAAAGAAAATACAAAAGAAAATATAAAAAATTTGTTTTTTCAAGATTTATTTTGTTATACGCTGTCCTATTTGAAAGTTCTCTATTACCCTTTTCACCATGCTTGCTTTCTTGAGGTATTTAATTTTGCAAGGCTTTAAGGGTTATAGAACAATGTTTTTAAACTTAAATTTCAGATACTCCTATAGCAAGGAGTCATACAGGACGAGATCTGGAATAGAATGGCCACAAGATTTTACTACATTGAATAAATTAGATGGTTGAGATACATTTCACGCAGCACTAGCAGCAAGCTCTTGCTATATGGCAGATGACTCCGTCCTGTTGCAAGTCAACGTTTTCCAGTTAGGGTGCGTCAAGATTCGGTGTGAAAAATATAATATCATTTCCTCAGTTTATTGGGAATCCTCAAAAAGATAAGGGGTAATGACCCCATCTTTGGTAGCGACACATAAATACGTCATGGATTATTACCGCTTCAGTAGCTATAATTTCGGCAAGTGAAAATATGCAATATTAGTAAAAAAGTCTGCATCGTGTGGTACGTTCTCCGTAGAGTAATAAACAACTTAAGAGCAAGAGGATGATTCAAAATAAGAAATTTGACTGTATAAAAGTTTTTCTGCGTTGAGTCTCTTGAAGGTGTTCCTTCTCTTCCATTTCTTTGCAGAATCAGCACTTCTAAAGCTCTTTACTTACAACAAAACCGATTTTCTATCGAAAATTGAAAAGATGTTGGTGAATAACGCCCCCCTCCTAAACAAAACTTTTCGATTATCTACTTCGATTTATAACTTTTCTTTGAATTTAAGGAGGGAGTTTTTTCCAGCCTATATATCTATTAGAGGTACATGGTAGTTCTAAATAATAATATGGTAATGACTACCAGCAGGACAGAAGGGGCTAATATTAAACAGTGAAGTCAAAACACAACTTTATAATAATTGTTTAATTAATGTTAATAATATTATGAGTGCATTGATTGTACACACCTTTTTGTAGGCATTTTATTCACATAAATTGTAAGGTTGTTGGAATACAAAATTTTAGAACTCTGAGCAGTACATCAACATAAAAAGTTTTTTAAACCATCTGTTACATAGCTGTATTACAAACAACGCTTATTTTATGAATGAGAAACTGAATTTAGTATAATTGAAGTCAGTCACGCGTCATTTAAAATAATATTTGTTAACCTCTTAGTGCTGCCACTTTTACTGTTTCTTAAATTTTCATGATATTTTTATTTAAAAGTTACTGATCTTAAATTACTTTAGTTTTATTTTTAATTTTCTTTAAGCTTTTAAAAATGCACAGTTCACTTTAAATTTACTTTAGGCCGGAGGACCTTTTACAAAGCAAATCTAAGTGTGCCCCTTTATTACAGGACAGTCTCATATAAATAGCAAATTGCAAAGGAAAAGCAATTTACGGGGGGACTGGAAAAATTGTGTTTGAAATAATGCTGGATATTAAGCTCCGAGCTGATGTGAAGTTAATTTAACGCTTAACTAGATTGCGAGTGGGGCAATTGCATTGACATTCCGTGAGCTTGAAAGTTCCCGGCAAGTTATTTTGCCCTTGTATCTGTAACTATTATTGAGTTGCACTGGTGCAACCGGAAATAAAATAAAAAACTAATGACACTATTTGTAGTCGCTTAATTGGATTAATTAAAAGCAAACCAAGGCACCTAAAGTTAAATGGAATATGCAAAGAAATATTAGTCATATATATCAGACATAACACAAATTGTTGCTGAAGCATGCTGAAAATACATTAATATGCAATTTAAAATTGCTGGCTTATAAGAGTAATTGTAGGCGCTTTTGCAGCAAATAAACAACCTGAAAAGCTATTTAGGAATAATTAAAACTGTCTATATAGAACCTCTCGTAAAAAATACTAATATAATAAATCAAAGTTCTTGCATCTGCAAGGAAAGCTCGAGTTTTAACAAGAGCGATAATTTTACTCCAGTTGTAGTTGACAGGAAATGAAAAAGGCGTGTAGTATTGAAATATTATGTTTTTCAACATTTAGTCGGGATTATACGAGTGTATTGGATGATTTAATTTATTTTCTTCGATTAATTTAAATTGGTTTTTATATTTTTTGTTTATTGCTATCAAAACCTGGAAAGTGATTACTGACAGCTTTGCTTTTGTGTATATTTAATTTACTTTAATGTATTAGTATAGGTTGATAATTATCCGACAAAGCATTGTCGTTTGTACTTTACTATTCAAGGCAAAAGACTGCGTATAATGAACCATACTTGTAGTCAACAAGTTGTAGAATCAGCTCTTTCGCCCACTCTAATCACTTATCAAGGCCTCACAAATTACCGAGTCGACCGCACGTTAAAAAATTGGTAAATGAGTATAATCTACGATCATTTGGATGAATCGGTGACAGCCGATGTCACAGCCTAGAAGACGCTAGAGAATCTTTTAAATAATTGAGAGTTTTAAGTACAGAAAGCTACAGTAATACTACAAAATATATTTACAAATAATAAAAGAATCTGGTAGAATTAAATTTTAATTATATAATTACACAGATGAATGCGACATATAATCTCAAAAACATAAGAATTGTACACAGTCAGATAGTCGACAATAGACGTCTAGGAAGTTGGCAGGTCACGAATGTGTCTAAACATAGCTTAAGCAATTCTAGGTAACCCGGGCGTAGCTGGGTGTCATTCTACTGCAATATCGCATATAGAATCACGACCAGGAATGAGACCATATAGGGCTAAGATCTAATTCTTATATTGTTGAGCCGTATATGTGTTACATGACTAAATCAGATCAGGTATCGTACAGTACGTCTCAGACCATATCAAGATTATGTTGTTATTGAGGAGATCTCCACAGTTAGACATGAACCAGCATTCATTTAAACACCGCACATTGCTACTCTTTGACGCTCCTTGTTGCTTTAAACTAGTACTGATGCAAAAAGAGTTGTAACTACAACTCTTTTTGCATAATAACTTGCAAATAACTTATTCGGATGTTAAATGCAAGACATGTAAGAAGCGTCTGAAAATGACCGTATGTTTAATGGATCAGGGGATTTATGTGTGCCCATCAAACGATCTTTTGATCTTCTTTACTGGTAGTGTGTCTAGTTCACCCAGAGTTGTTTAGTTGTATGTGACTGCCACATATGTACTGTTCTAATACAGTCGGGTAGTTTAGTCATAATAGTCCATATGGTAGGCTACACAGCGTGTCTCATCGCGTACTTATCATGATGACTATAGTCGCAAGCGACACTGCTCAACAATAGACAACTTAATAGAAACTGTGTCATAGAATGCCAACAGGATTTCTAATCATAAAGCAGAATTAACATATTTCTTACAAATAGAGTGTCCTAAAAGAAATGCAGGATTTAAATTATACGCCATTATTTCTGCAAGATTGCCAGGGTTCTGCTTTGTGATACTTTGTAGTAAACACATTACGGTTAATCCTAGTGGAGGAGATTTGCCAAATATTTCACTTAAAATTTAATAGCAATATTTACCCTTCAAAATAAAGTCATTTCGAAATACACAAAATTGGAATCCAACTATAAACTGTCATTAAATCATACACCAGTTGTTGCAATTCTAAGTGCTTGTATAATAAGGAAAATATCTAACGCAGTTCCATAGACAGATGGCAGACAATACTTCCGCAAACGACATTCAACATACAAAAAGCTTATAGAATTGTTAATCAAACTGCAATGCCCTTTAAGGAAAAGAAACTATGCACAGCGATATTCCTGTACGTGATACAAGTCTTTGATGAGGTCTACTTGCTTCATACTACTTACTGCTAAAATCATACCCTTCTGTCAGGTACTACCAAGTTTAATTTAATACGACTTTCTCAAATTTTCATTCAAGTGTATTTAGAAGCGAATTCGGAAAGCGTCATGGGTTTCTAATTACACTTCATCTATACTCAGTCGTGACATACACATATGATATTACCTTTTTAGCAGTCAATAAAGACCCTTTAATAGCATTCCAACATCTACAGCGCTGTCTTAATCTCGTTAAACATTAGTTATCAAAATAGAAGATAAAAGTGAATCATACGAAATCAACACCAAAGCGCATTATTTTTCTTCACAGTTGCCCTTTAAAGCACACCAATTCCAGTCTAAACCTTTACTAGAAACTAACCTAGCAAAAAAATTAAAACTAAACGCCCGCCCCTTATCTCTTTTTTGAGATTTATTGAAAATTTACAATCTACTTCACTAAGGGTATTGAGTAAAGGTGTTGAAAGCCATAGGCTTAAAAGGATAAACTTCCACTGACATTTACCCTTATATATCAATATCACTTATTGTTGATGAGGTAGGTTTGCAGGCCAGATTTTGCTTAGTCTTCTGTTGCGTAGTCCATCCCTACATAGGTTATCTATGATACTTGATGTCCTGTATGTCAACGTTGATAATTATTATAATACAAATGGTTGGATACGCATATTTTGGTACAGGATTAAATTTCTGATGCACTACATTCTTATGTAGCAGGATTTTATTCTTGGTGAAAAGTTTTGAGTTACAGGCCATGATCCAATACATCTGTTTGATCTTAAGGTTCAGCTATCTTCGTTTTGTCTGTATGTGTTTTACCTAGATGTAACCCTGGGTATCTAACATCTGATTTTGCAAGCACGAGGATTCTGTTAACAGTTAAAAGATGACAAATTTAGTATGAGCAGTGAATGCTACTTGGACAAATTTGAATTGGTTTACTTTGATTTGCAACGTTTGTTGAGCAGATTTAAGTGGGTTTTAATGTTTTCAGGGAATATTATAGAATACAGCATGGTGTTTTCGTCTCGGATTAGGTCAGCAGTATATATAAAATATGTGGGACGAGAACACTTCCCTATAGGACACCAAGTTGTATGGGATACTATGGACAAAATACTTCGTTGTGTTTTACAGAAAAATGTTCATTGGTGAGGTAAGATTTCAAGAGGAGGTAATAATTGCAATTAACCGTATTTTTAAGTTTATAGAGTATATCGTAGTCTATCAAACGCTAGAGACACGTTTAAAAATACTACATTGGGGCATTTCTTCTCCTCAATTCTCTTAGATATTTGATTAACTATTCTAGGGACGAAATCCAAACTAGTATTTAGATAACAAATTTGTTAGTTAATAGTCCCTAATTTTTTTGAGTAACAGTTTCTCAAATATTTAGGAGAGATGGGCAGCAGACTTATAGCTCTGTAAGATGATGTTTCATGAGAAGAATTGTCATTTTTATGTATTACTATTTCCACATATTTCTAAATAATGAAGAAATAGCATAGAACATTCTGCTGTAAATGGTTGTGGGGAGGTATTTTTAGAATTTGTCCGGCTATTATATCATATCCCAGGGCTTTGTGTTGTATTAACTTGAATATTTCAGCTTTTACTTCTTTTGGGCTTAGAGATCTTTATGATAGCGACGTCGGGCAGGGTGGTATGTCAAGGAAGTTTTAAATATCATCATTTGAAATGCCAGGTACTGGTTCTCCCGCTTGAAAGATTTAAAATAAATGAACTGTAAAACTGTTGACAGATCGTTATTTGAATCCACTAAACAGTTTTTGGTTGGTACACCACTAGTTATAAAGAAATCCAAGAAATCTAGGTGTTTTCGGCATCTGTGCCTAGCAAATGGGTCTACATTAGATATACGTATGTAGTTTTGTCAGTTAATTCTTACAGAAGGTTGCGTCCCTTAGTGGTAATAAGTTTTAAGCTTAGCGTTCCAGTCCTTTCCTGAGAAAAACGATTACAAAGAGTTAAAAAAAATGTTATGTAGATATTCATTATTGAGCAATGGCGTGGCGTGGTGGACAATAAGCGGAAGTTACAGTCAGGTTGCGCGATTCAGTGTTTACCTGTATATTTATAGCTTAGATTTGTTAGTTTAATATTTGGTGCGCTGTATCATCAGAGTAAATACAGTTGTAGGTGGAATAAAGAAGAAAGGGTCTGTGAAGTGAATTTCAAATAGCGCAAAATGTCCATTTTATTGAGATGTAGGAATGCTACTACCTGTTATTTATAATTGCGGAGCCCATTGGTATTCCACGTTGTAATTTTGAGTATTTTAACTATTGCGGGTTCAGATTGCTGATGAAATGATAAATAAGTTTAAAATTATGCTCTTTTGATTAAGTAATTTGACGAGCATGTTTTTGAATTCTTTAGTAATAATGTTAGTTATTCCCCTATCTCCGCTGTAGTTTGGGCAGGCGTACTCTTTTACATTTGAGAATAGGTTGGAGTTTGATTTTGCTGCCTGGGTTTAAGATGGTGCTGTGATAGAGGGATGTACTCAATGATTAGTGTAGCCTTACCGGGGAGGTGTCTGGCGTCTTGTTCATTTAAGCTTTTTGTAGACACTCGCATAAGGCGCATTTTGTGAGTGTATCTCTAGTTCTTTGACATAGTTTTGAATCGTGTTGACCTCAGAATTTTATGCAGACGTGTGGTCTATTACAATATGCTTTAGAGTGGCCATACTCCTGATATCGCATAGATTGGACTAGACCACGTCTCTTTGTTGGTGCTTCTACGGATATTTTAGTGTTGTAGATATACCTTTAGGTCAGGTGCTGCTTTATTATTTATTTGAGGTTAAAGGTCAATAAAGAACAATGAAATATTTCATTAGCTGACGCAGAGTAATGTACGTTTCTAATCCCTAGTCTATAAGCGAGATCTTTTTGCACTTGGTACGTGTGGTGGATAATGTGTTCATCTTTTAAATGCTTTGTTAGTTTTTGTATGTTTCAGTAACGTGAATATTAATTTTAACTGGTCTGAGTTTTTTTTTACTTTGAATATAGTTATCGGGGGTAGTTTAGCTCTTTCATGTAGCGTTAATTGTCTCAAGCGGTTTTAGACGTTTGTTAGAGCAAAAGCAGCGTGTTTATTTGGTATGTGATGTCTTCGTTTACGTTTTTTAACTGATTGCCGGTGTCCGTTTTACTCTGGTCCATTTCGCTGTCGTCTTCTACGTTTCTTTCCCTAGAGAACAAAATCCTCTTTTACAAATGTGCATTAAACCGACATGAACTTACTGTATACAGCTGTGGGTTGTAAAAAACCGAGGTATTCCAAATTAATTTGTCTATTACAAATAATAACATATAAATCCCCGTATATTTCAAAACATACATTCCAAATAGACTTAATAATTCCTCAGAAGAACTCCCGAGATTTTACAATAAAGTACCACCAAAGATTACTAGGCCATGGAAAGAATGCATCACCACTCCTTCAAATTAAGTGTGAAAGTTAAGCAAGTAGTAGCCAAGTGATTTATTACAGTTAGACAACGACAACTAGAACTTTTACCAGCACTCCAAGATGGTTTTCTCTTTAAGGGTATCAGATACATCACATTTACTTATAACTCTGTACAAATGGGTAAATCGTAAATTTGTATTTAAATAAATAAAAATTTGCTATTTATATTAAGTTATTTGTGTTATTTGTTCTTAAAATAATTTGCACTCTCGGCGAGAAATTTACTTTATTAAATTTACAGCATAGTGCATTTTCCTGACTGATTTGATGCAGAACTAAAATCAGTTATTAAAATTAATTATTCTGATTGTGTACGTTGCTCGCTAAGCAAGAAGCATCGCGTCAATGGCCTGCGACAAAGCGATAGGTGATATATTTGTATAAAGTACCATTAACCGTGGCAAGTTGTATGTCATATTTTCCATTTGGGTTTGACAAATAATCCTCTTATCTATGAATTAGGGAATTATACTTGTCATATGTTGCAGCAACCCTTTTATTTAATGAAACTCTTTCATTTGTCAGAATATAAAACGTTAGCTACATTCTTTTTCTTCCTCAGGTGCCATACCCTTAGAAGATTATTTTGTTAGCTGCAGCTCTAAATAGTACAGCTGTCACATTCTTTCTTTCCTTCGATGTTCCCTTGTAGTATAAATTGCAACTATTCGTATTTATCATTTTTTATTATTTATCCAAGTTGTTCTTTTTTTATTTGTTTAATCGCCGTAATACTCTTTTGTTTGACACATGATGGACCTAATCATACGCCTGTAACACCAGTACTGAAATGCTTCCAGGCGTTTTATAGTGTCTTCTGTGAGAGTCCAGGTTCCACTCCATAATGAGTATTGTGAATACATAGCAGCGTAAAAACTGTAATCTGGTTTTGACTTTTAATGAGATAATGCATAATATTATTTTCAAGTAATAAAATGCGCTCCTTGCTTTTTCTATCATGATTTTGATTTTCTTTGAACGGCCCCAGTTTTCGTTTAGATAGCAACCGAGATATATGATGTTTTCGACTCGCCGTAAAATTTTATCTTCTATAAAGAAGTCAACATTAATGTTTCGTTTGTTAATAATTACAATTTTTGTTTTCTTAGTGTTTAAGTTCAGGCCATATTCTTTGTTGACTGTTACTATTCGGTCTATCTGCAGATCTTCAGGGCTTGCGGCTAGTGCGGTAGAGTTCCTCAGCATAACGGATATTATTTATGGCCATACCTACATCTAATTCTTCCAAGCAAAGATGACAATATGCACCCCTGCCTCACTTCTTTTTGTATGTTCATCTGTGTTGATGTTAATTTTCTGTTCTAATTGTTGCATTCTGGTCCCAATATAAGTTCGTTCGTTATGATTCGTCTTTCTTATTTGTTGGTACCATTTTTTTTCCAAAATTGCTACAAGTCTCTGATGTCTCATCAAACTTACCAATCTGTGTTTTTTGCATTTATTGGCTCTGTTATTTTTAGGGATAGGTATAAGGTACAGTCCCTGGTCTTAAATTTTTGACTAAATAAATCAGTCATCGGTCATCAGGTTTTGGATCTTTGTTTAAGAGCTTTTCCATTTCTCATGCCTCGTGTTGCTGTCATCACTTTTCTTTTGGTAATGCAAGGTCCATCAACTGTCATTACTTCCCTCTGTTCGTCTGAGAAAACCTCTTTGACATATTCTTCTTAGGTTTTCAGTCTCATTTTGGGTTCTAGGATTGTCTTTTCGTTTTTATCAGTTAGAAGTGTTTTATTGGTCTTTTTGGTAACGCCTGTGGTGTGTTTTACTTTCCTGTTGTGGAGTTGTGTTTCCTTTCCAAATCTTCTAACTATATTGTCAATTTAACCATTTTGTTTTTGCTTCTTTGATCTTCTTTTTGATTAATTTGTTCAGTTACTTATATATTTTTTATTGCGATTTGTTCTCTTGTTTTACCTAGTTCTTGTTATTAAGTTGTCATTGGTTGTTACTTCTGTATTTTTCTGTATATCTGCCATCTTACTACTGATTTCCGTTTTAACTTTTTTCTTGGTCCCTTTATCTCATGTCTGGTTTGTTGTTTACTTCTTATTCCTTCGTTTTTCCTCTTTATTCCCAATTTAATTTTAGAAAGTAACAGAATATGGTCCAAGAAGATATCAGCTTCTGGGTATGTTTTGGATGAAATTATGGAATTTCGGAATCTAGCATCAATTATTATGAAGTAAGTTGATTTAGTTTCTGATTATTTTTCTTTTTCTGTCGTTTGGTGCTCGCCATGTATACAGGCGTCTAGCAGGCAGTTTGAAGAAGATGTCTATTATTGAAATTGTTTTTCTTTGCAGAATTGTACTAACCGGCAGCCTCTTTCATTGCGGGTATCTAGTCCATCGTTGTCAACTATATTTTTATTATCACCTTGGTTCATCTTTGCGTTAAAGTCACCACAATTGATGTGATTTCTTAACTCGTGGTATTTTTTAGTGTGCTGTTAAGGTCTCCACAAAATTTTTTGATTTACCTTTAGATATCTCTGCTGTTGGTGCATACGCAACTATTATGTCAAATTTAAATGGTGTGGCATTTATTTTTATTATTGCTATTCTCTTTGATATAGAGAAAAATTGTAGTACATTGTTATCTAGCTTTTTGTATTATTATTGCTGCTCCATTTAGCTGGCGTACTCCCGATTCTGGTCATCGTACTTATGTGCAAGCAAGGATGTCAATGTGTAATCTGTTTATTGCTTGGATTATGTTTGCAGCCTTGTCTGGTTGGAATAGCTTCTTGTTTCTTAGCTTCATTCAAAACCGTTCTCCCCAGAGATCCTAATGGGAGATTAGAGATTTCTGAACATTTTGTTTTGAACTTTGCCATGATAATTGTTCTAAGGATATCCAGTTAGAATCTTGAATGCAGTGGTTTTCTGTTGCCTTCTGCATTCCCTTGCCGTTGATCTTCTGGGACAAGTGAGTACCCTTACCTGTGTTTGCTTATCCACCCTCAAGAAGCTGCTTATGCGTCAGATATTTTTACTTATTTTGCAGCTTACCTTTATATCTAAAAGCCAGTCACTGTCCGCCACTTGTAACCCTGTTGGTAGTTTGCAGTACAGTCCCAGCTTAGCTGTGTTACTAAACTGAATTATAATTTTTTTTTGGTCTTCTAGTTTCCTGTGTTATTCCAAATATATTGTTTTAGTACATCTATTATGGATGCTATAAGGAACTGGAGTTTTTTACTTAGGTTAATTGAATGATTATCAACTTATTAATTGTATGTTTTTGTTTGTATAAATTTGAATGTGGAGAAAACTGAAGTGACAAGAATTTTCCCTATTAAGAGTGTGTTAACAACCCGACTATGAGGCATTTAGCTGTAGCGGAAGCTGGCAGCATATTATACCCTTTGCGGCCCTGACGGCCCAATAGCAAAATGTGACATATTGGATCCGGTCTTGCTAACGCAGCTTTATTATGGATATCTGCATAAGCAATATCCAGCGGAGCGCTCATAACGGGCGGCACGACTTGCGAGTTATATTTTATAACTTAGTGCGTGGAAATTTCTTTATAGCGCCCGGCGGAATTTAATTCGCGCCGCAGCCAGCGCCGGCCGGCGGCCGTCAAGCCTGAGGAGATGCGAAGAGGCCCTCGCGCGCGCCTCCTGACATACGTGATCCCCGCGAAAGCGCGAAGACACGCAAAACGGCGCAAATCACATGCACGCCCGAAATTCCTGCAGTAATAAGGTAAATCTCGGAAAATCCCGCGCCAATCCGGCCGGATAAGGCGGCGCACACCTCGGCGCCTGCTTCCGCGCGCCTGCCGGCTCTTTCATATCATTCAATCAAGAAATGTAGCAGGAAATATGGGGTTTGTCTCAGTCTCGCAAAATTAGGTTTCACGGCGAAGAACGAAATTGGCTAAAGTACGATATTTCTCAAAGCCGCGTCTATAATGAAACCGTGGGACGCGCGGTATTTGACTTTCAAATGCCCCGGATTCGTGTACGAGCTTAGCGCGCCGTTCGCGCCCCATCGTACGGGGTGGGCTCATTTTCGCTGTTTCCGTATTCAAAGCTTTGCGTCATTTTAACTGATAACACTTACGGTCTTCACTTTATTTGTTTTTGGGCGCGCGCCAATATGCTTTAATCAAACTTCCAATCAAATTACGCGCAGAAAAGTGAAACGGCAAGCATTCAGGCGACAATTTCGTTTTTATTGTGCAACTGTTCTATGAATCTTTATTTTGACATTATTTACTTCTTTCTTTACTACATTCAATTTTATCATTACTTAAGCTTTATTCACATATAGACGTTGTGTGTCTTACTCATATTTGAGTATTGTATAAATGGTTTTAATATTAACTCTATAAATCTACAATATAGAACAGATCTAAGAATATTTTAAAACAGGGAAAACAGGTCTAATGAATGAAGAGGTAACAATCCAAGAAAATGAAAAAAAAAGAAAACGAAAAAATGAGAAATTGTGGAAAACACATTTAGAAGAAAATAAAAAGACAGACAACACAGAACCACCAACGACAAATGAGATAAGAAATATAATAAAAAGCTAAAGACCTGAAAAATAGAATAGACTCAACTAATAAAATATGGAGAGAACGACTAACAGTAAAGATACACAAGTTGGTCGCTAAAATCTAGCAATAAGAAGAGAAAAATAGACAGAAGGGATGCACAAGAAGGAAGAAAATACAAACTTCAATAATTATAGATAAATAATCCTATTTTATGAAACCCACAACACGTTTGCTACACTACTAAGAAACAAAAAACAAAAAACAAACTTATATAGAGAAGAAAATTGACAAATACCAAGCTGGATATACAAGCGGTCGTTCAGTCATCTTCAAAGTAATACAAGAAATGTGCTGAAAATTCAATAAAGAGATTTATGCTGCTTTCATAGATTTTCAAAAAATATTTGATACCCCAAACAAAGAAATGTATAGAGAATCTAAATAGAAAAAAATTAAATTAGTCCAGCAAATAATTGACAAGGATCTTAATAGCAAAAAAGCCCCGGGATGGGATCAAATCAGCGGTAAATTATTCAAAGAACTTCCAGAAAATATAATTCGAGATATAACCGCAATCTATAACGCAGTATTAAGATTAAATTATTTTCCAGCCTCCTGGAAAGTGGCACAAATCATACTAATAACAAAACCCGACAAAGATCCTGAAAACGTAGAGTCATACAGGCCAATCAGCCTTCTACCAGTAATGTCTGAAGTACTTGAAAAGCTTTTGCTTAAAAGACTCAAACCGATACTTGAACAAAAGCACCTAATCCCTGAGCATCAGTTCGGCTTCAGAGAACAGCACGGAACAATCGAACAAGTACATCGTATAGTACGACATATAAACTCTGATATCGAAGAAGGGAGATATTGCTCAGCTGTGTTTTTAAACTTATCCGAAGCCTTCGATAAGGTTTGGCACGCGGGATTACTGTTCAAAATCAAAAAACTACTACGTCATAATTTATATCTTTTATTAAAATCATATTTAGAAGAAAGGCAGTACTATGTCAGACACGATGATGAACAAACGAGCTTAAAACCAATCCAATCAGGAGTCCCCCAAGGAAGCATCATAGGGCCAATCTTGTATCTAATCTTTACTGCCGACCTTCCAGTACTTCGTGGTACAACAGTAGCAACCTTCGCTGATGACACTACGGTGATAGCATCACACAGAGATCCCGTAACTGCAACTAATTTTGAGAAAATATAACCAATATTTAGAAATTGCTGAAAACTTGAAGAATTAGGGTAAATGAACAAAAATCTGTACACGCTACTTTCACTACAAAAAGATCTACTTGCCCAATAATCTACCTTAACCAGCAACCTATACCTCAAGATACAAAAGCTAAATATTTAGGTATCACCCTAGACAGAAGGCTAACATGGAGATCCAACATAGAAACAAAAAAAAAAGCAACTGAACATCAAACTTAGGCAACTGTACTGGATAATAGGTAGAAAGTCGCAACTTACTCTCAAAAATAAAGTCCTAGTGTATAAGGCAATATTAAAACCAATATGGAGCTATGGAGTGCAGCTCTGGGGATCTGCTGCAAATTCTAATATAGAAATCTTAGAAAGGTTCCAGTCTAAGGTCCTACGCCTAGTTACCAACGCCCCGTGGTTTGTGACCAATGCGACACTAAAAAGAGACCTACAAATTCCTACGGTTAAAGAGGTTGCCAAACAACTTAGTGTGACTTACAGTGAAAAGTTATCAGTGCATCCAAACCAACTAGCACGTAACCTTCTTGATGAAGCAAATGACACACGCTTCAAACCTTCGGATATTCCAAATAGATTCCAATAGCAGCAATCAAAAAAGACTTCGTTAGTGGAAATTAAAATAAGACTTTTTAAGACGTAACTTGTAGAGGCGCGTATCATTGGATGCCCTGCCTACGCGATATGTTTATTGTTTCTATTGTTATAGTGTTACCGTATTTACTTATTCTCCTTTAGACATATTGTAAATTACCTCAGAGTTAATAAAAAAAACTTTATCTTCTTTCTTTATACCTCATGATATTGATATTGAGCCACTTTTATATTCTCTCCTATCACTACCTAGGTTTCTAATTTCTTGGAGTGTCTTTTTTATTCTCCTGGCGCTTTCCTTTTATATGAGATCGTCCCTTGGATCTTCGTCATTTACTTCTTATGTCGAATTTTTTAGGATATTTCTCTTCCCAAGCGAACCATGAGGCCATACTAGTGCAGTTGCTTCTTTTCAAGTTCTTCTACTAGGGGGTCTTGTTCCATCTTTTCGCTAATGCTTTTGTTATTTATATAGTCTCTTCTTGTCTTACCAAGCAAGGCGTTCTAAGTATTGCTGTAACCTTTGATCTATGTTTGTCGATCATTGTCCAGTATATAGAATTGTTGGGATATATACGGTTTTATAAATATGCGTTTTCTTTCTTTCCTGTTAAGATGTTGTTAATCTGGTAATATATTCGGTTGGCTTTATTTATTCTGTTTCCTATTTTCCTATCTGTTCTTCCATCTTTTCTAGGTATTCGTCGGCCTCTAGTTGTTCCAACTAATTTCCGTTTATTTTTATGTCTACTTGTTCATCGTTCTAGCCCGTTGATATATTCATTATTTTGCTTTTTTCTATTTATATTTTATTTACTTTTGTTTTAGATTGTCTTTCAAAATATTTGTAGCTGTTGTGGATTATTTGCTATTATTGATATAGTAGGTCTTGAGTTCTTATTTGGCTTAAGTTCAGATATTCTAGTCTTCATTTCCTAGTTTTATTTTAACACTTTATGTAGATGTAGTCTATGTAGATTCTAAAGAGTAGTAGGCTTAGGCTACCCACCTTGTTTTGTCTTCCTTTCCATTCTGAAGACTTTCAAAAAATTCCCGTTTAGACACATTTCTTTTTATGTTCTTGTGTAGATTTTCTATCAGTTTTCTTAGTTTTGGTTAGACCTGTAGTTCTCTGAGTGGATCCCATATATAGTATATTTCGGGTTACTCAATCAAACGCACCTTTTAGATCTATAAATGACAGATAGAGTTCCTTGCTTTTGCTTATGGTTTTTTCTGCTATAGTTCTTATTGTGAAAATGTTGTCTTGTTCTTGTCTTTCTAGGCACAAAGTGTTTTATTTATCGTTTATTTTTTCCTTTACCTCAGTCCTTGGTCGTTTCTCTATAATTTCTGTGCATATTTTTGTGCGGTTAGGACAGGCTGTAATTGCCGCATCCTGTAATCTTTCTTTTTATATATGGGGATTATTATATTATTCTCCCAGTTTCTGGTATTTCCTCCTGCACCTATGCTAGTTGGAAGATATTTTTAATCATTTTTCACGGCCTCTATTATCTCTTCTTCCCTTATTTATTCCTTGTAGTTTACAGGGGTATTTCTCTTCTTCTTCTGGGGAGGTTTCTTTTTACTTCTTTTTCTTCGAATTTTTGTTAGTATTCCTTCTAAACTTTTAAATATTTCTGGAATTTTAGTTTGCAATTCTCCTCTCTAGTTCTTTGTGTTTCTTACTTTTTCCCCCAAATTTTCCTTTAGCCTCTTGCCTACTTTCAAAATTCTTTTTGGTTTTTAATGTAACTATTCTGAATTTATCTTTCAAATTTATCCCACGCTTTTCTTTTTGTTGTTTTTTACTACTTTTTTGGTAACATACGTTCTTTTGTTCTTTTCTGTTTCAATTCCTATGTATCTGTACAGTTTCTTTTTTTTAATTTTATACTTTTTCGTTTCACTATTTTGTACTATTTTAGTTTTAGTTTTGTGTTACTAATTTCGTGCTGCATACTTCTCTTGCTGACTGTAGCATTGTTTCTTTAAAGCAGTTTTATTTCTTGTTCAGGGTTCATTTATTTTCGCCTTGTTCTTTCTCTTCATTTGTGGTTAATTTATTTGTAAATGTTTCTTAGTATCTATTTCGTATTTGTGGATTTTTTAGGGCTTCGAGGTTTATTTTAGTATGATTCTTTGCTTGGTCTAAAGTTGGTTTTCGTACGTTGGTTTTTGCTATTAGTAGTTTATGATTTGTATTTAGTTCTGCCCCTCTTTAACTTAATTTTGACGTCGTTAACTGCGTATTTCATACTTCTGGAGTAGATTATGAAGTCTATCATGATCTTATATCTTCATAGGTATTTTTTTTTCTCCATTCTCATTTATTTTTTCCTGTATTCCACGTACTCTTGTCCTGCTTCTCTATTATTTCCTATGTGAGTATTCCAATCTTTGCATTCTTTCAGCAATTTGTTGTAGATTCTAATAAGACATTTCTTTATTTCACACATTTGTATTTTCTGTTGGCTCCTAGTCTTGGATAATTCCTATCTTCTCTTGGAGTTCCAAATTTAATACCAGAGTCTTAAAATATATGCCTTTCCATTCAGTTACTTTCGTTTCTAATTCTTTACTTAATAATAATTTCTATTATTTTTTTTGTTGTTCTCGTTCCTATTGGTAGTTCTGAGTCCTTTTGATTCCGTTTTCCTTTTTTTGCTTCCGCTACGCCTAGTATTTGTATTTTTTTACCACTTCTGGTTCATTTACCACAAGGGAGGTTATGTTTCATATTCTTAATCTTATCGCTAGTCGTCTTCAGCTTGTCCAGCCGGTTCCAAAACTTCTCCGAATTAAAAATAATTTGAGTCGCCCAAAGTTAAAGGTTCCGTTACCTTGGGTCGTACTCTGGTAGGGGCCTTTATAGATTACTATCAGCCGGACCAGCTAAACTCTGTTTTTTTGAGAGACAATTTTTGCACTAGATCACTAATTTAGATTTTTTGAGAGCTTGTCCTCGACTCTACAGTTTAATATATTTGTAATTTGATATATTTTAGCAACATTTTCTTCTGCTTAAAACCAAGACGAACATATCTAGTGCATCTTCGTTTTTTTCACTTTGATCTTTAGTGCAATGCAAATTTTTTACCATAACTTTGATAGGATTCTCTTATGTGTTTTCATGTAAGTGCCTAATATATTTTTCTTGTTGTAAAAAATGTATAGTTGCTCTGTAGGTTTCACTATTTGCACGTACTTTTATACTACATCCTCTTAATAGCCTGGTTCTGAATTTACTGTGGGTAATAGGTCAGTTAAGCAGCCATAGAAAGCTTCGTAATGTTAGATACCATTCATTACAATCGGTGGTAGAAGAAGTATTTTTTTAATTTTATGCTAGGGTATGTTAGAGTTGAAATGAATTTATCCCGTTGTTGTTTATGAGGGCAAGGAAAGCATCCATTTTACTTTATTTTTTTTTATGTCAAATTTAGTTTTTTTAGCAAGTTCTTCTTCGTCTTTCAAGTAGTCCTCGTTAGGGCTTTTTAATGGGTAGTTGTCGGCACTTATACTAATTAAATAAATAATTCGCAATTATAATTTTCATCTGGCCTACTTCATTTTTACCATTCAGGGTAGCGTAGCCGTTCGTTTTAAGAATGACTGCAATTTTCCTAAAACAATGCATTATTTTGTTGCATTAATGTAATCTCATTTAGCATTTTGGGCTACTGATAAAATTACATTGTAGGTATATAATTTTGTCATTGTTATACCGCTGTAGCCTACGGTCAGGATCTTGACATCACTCGCCCCGAGAATTTAACTACACCTCTTTATTGTTCAAAAGCCAAACGAAAACTTGAGTAAAATAAATAAAATAAAAGACATAACTACTCAAAGATCCCAGTACATAGTATACGTTGACAACTTAGTGTTAATAGTGAACAGTAAAGAAGACGTAATAAAAATAATAAAAAAACTGAAGAGAATGTGAGAAAAGTAAGACTACATATCAACGACATGAAATGCAAGTATATGGTGGAAATATATAAATCCAGCACAACAGAAAGCTAAGAAATCAGACGGCAAAACGAAAAGCAATGGAAGTGGATAGAGTAAAAAAATATTTGGATTAAAGATTAGAGAAAGAAATAAAAATGAAACTGGCAAGAGGCGATAAAACAGTAGGAGAGTTTTAACATCTATATTGAAGTCAAAATGTATCGTATATCACATAAGGCAAAAATACCATTTTATAAAACAGGGCTCAGACCATATGTATATGGATGTGAAACGTGAAAATTTAAAATATTAAAAGAAGCAAAACTGCTAATTTGGGACCGATAAATTTTATGGAAAATGTACGGAGGATTTAAGGAAAGTAAGGAGTGGCAAAAAAGGACAAATAAAGAACTATACAATGCAGCACAATACATCAAATAATAAATTAGATGGTCAAGATATGTAAAACGCAAAGAAACCTACAGAATAACCAAAATGGCGTTGAAAACAAATCCAATAGAAATAAAGCCTGAAAAAAGACTCCCTCTTTCTCTCTTCATTTATAAAATCAGCCGCTATTCTGTACAATTATTTTGGAAGATTTTCTTATTTGATTTATATCATTTTCTAAATCTATTTATTAATCATGTTCTAGTTTTTTTTCTTTGAATCCCGTTTATAATGCTCTATTTTTTTATATTTCCTATTCTGGTGCTTTTCTTCTATTCATTATGACTTTGAAAACTACCATCTAGCTTTCTTACTGTATATAACTTTTTTCTTCTTTGGTTTTCTTTCTTACTATTGTTATCTTTGAGCTTTTGTTTATGTCTATCCTCAGGCCTATCATTATATTATTTTATTCCAATTATTAAATGCTTATTGCAGTTTTTTATGCCAGTTCACTAGTAGCATTATGTTGCCCGCATTGGTTTGGTACTGATTGTAGCTGTCAGTTCTTTATTTTAATAACGAATTTTTCTTCCTTCAATACAAAATGTGGTGGGATGAGTGTACAATATTATTACATTTCTTTGCCTTTTCTAAAACATTTTTATTCAAAAACTTTTATTTCTATACTTATAAATGAAAGACGTACCAGTTTTCATGTTTTTTCAAATTGGCGTTCTTACTATATATAATTAATTTTTAATTATGTTTTATTTTTTCTCCATTTTGTTAAATTTTGAAAAACATCTTCTGTACCACAGATAATAAATGTACTACCCTAAAGCTATTGGAGTTACTTGTATTGTTTTTCTTGTGCATTAGCACTTTAACATTTGCTTTTCTTTCTCCAAGTATTATAACATTTTGTGCTTTATGTTCGATAATATTTGAGGTTTCACCTTTTGTGGATGCTGTTTTTATAATTTTATTTGTTACCTTTCCTTTCTTTATGAAAATCGGGTCTTTTGTGCTTCTATTGTTCTTATTATTCGAACATTTTTGTCGAAGTGTTTCTTCTATGTTTCTAAGATTTTTTATACTTCTTATTTTCTATACTGTCTCTTATTGTTTTGTGGAATATTAGTTTGTTATTCTGTTTATTTTTCTTCCTAATTCTTCCCAGGTCTCTCGCGTTGCATTTCTAATAATTTATTTGGCTTTGTTCTTCCTGGTTGCATAGCGTATGTATCTTTTTTTCTGCAAATGTATATTTTATATTTTATTTTTGATATCTTTTATGTCTTTTCGGATTGTTTTTATATCTTTATCTTTTAATTTTTTAAATGTATTAAATTTCTTTTTTTATTTATGCATTTGCTTATCACAGTTTGATGAGGAATTTATTAACGGGCTAAAAAATAAATCGAAATATAGTTTTGGAATCTTGCTTAATATCTTTGAATACGGTAGTGTTTAATATCAGTGGTGCTGCTTCAAATAAGACTTCGTGCCATGTCACAAAACCAAAGCTGCTTAAACATAGTTTAAAGAAAGCGTTCCAGTTATTATACACACCTTAAAATGTTTATCGCAGTAAATAACTGACCAAATAAATTAAAAATTTGTGTGCAAAGAAAGAATTGCAGTCTTCCGTTTTTGTAATCTATGGTTGAATCTATGACAAAAAAAATATAAAGTACCCTTACTATTAAATAATGCTTAATCGTATCAATTTTAGAAGGCTTAAATAGTGTGTCAGTATTAATACGTCAAGGATTTGGCCATTCTGCAAACTATAAAAATCTATACAATGCAAATTAGAAGAGCAGAATAATCGCATTTAAATATCAAACTAAATTACAAAGAAATATTGTTCTTTCAGTAAATATTTTTTACATATTTAACAGCACATTTAAATAAAACACTTCATGAAAATACAAGATTATCTATTAAAAGGTGTTAGTTTAAATTGTAATTTTTTTAAGTGCAGACAAAGTCTGTCATTAATCAGGGAATACATTATCTTTTAAGTTTTCTTACAGGCATCCATTTGTTTAAGGAAAATTTTCAAATTGTTTTCTCATAAATGGGGCTTGATTTTGCAAACCATAGCTCTAATATGGTTTTTAAATAGTCTATTAGTTTCTGTAGTATTGACGTAGACCTTATTTTTGATATAATTTCAAAGAAAACAGTCTACATGTTCTTTCCATTTTTCGCTAAACAATATCTCATTGGATATAATTAAAAGTGGTTTTCGTCTATGGTTTCACTTTTAGCCAAAGTTAGTCAGAGTTTCACGACACTGCACACAATTTACTGCCTATTTTCGACCAATGACGCAACCAACTTAAGAAGTGCACAAAAATGTAATTTCTTAGTGGTGAAGAGGTTTCTGGACTATTTTTCTTAGGGTTTTAGACTCCCAGAGACATATCCAGTGAGCTTTGTCAGTTAAAATAACTTCTTGAAACACTAGAGGTTAATATATTGCATATCCCACATCAGATTAATAAATGTACGGCGTTATTCATAATCTCTTGGAATAAGTTCTGGTGTAAGCTAAAATTTTTAAGCCTTTAGGCCCAGATCTTTGCTCGGTAAAGGATAATTTACGAAATTCTCAATTGCTGCGAACATTTTAAAGTTGATAAATTCGAATTTTCTGCAAAACTTTCGATTAATCTCACAATTGATACATGGAAAGCGCTTCATTTCAACTAAAAAGCGTCTTCGCAAAATTTTTACTATTTTTATAACAAATTTTAATAGGTAGTGCGAGCATATCTTGTTCTACTTTTGTTGATCCTATAACTTTTACTGCTCACATGTCAAAGCATAACAGCTCTAACATCCGTTAATAACATTCTTCACAAATTTTACAGAAAATAACACAAATATGCAACTCACAAGATATTTAATACTCATGCAGTTTTATATTAAATTTAAAACCATATTCAAACATAAATAATAAACAAGGTGTCAACAGTCACACCTATGACGCTTTCTCTAGGTGCGGCTTCAGGCGCAGAAAGGTGAAGTTACAACATTTTCTAAATTAAATATTGCTGATATAGCTTTAGTTTTAGAAACTCATTTTACTGAAAGAACATTTCTGAAATTTCTTTTCTAAGCTACTTATCATACTAAACCTTCAGATGGGTCAATATACAGAGGAACAGCAGTTATCATCAAGAAAACTACAAATATAGTAAGTACATCCTTGTAGACAACTACGATTGAAGTCAAAAATTGCTTAACTTCATATATTTAAGAGTTTTACTGCACCCCTCTCCCCAATCAATGCGTCTGCATTTGTTGCACTCTCTCGATGATGTCTAGAATTCTGCTTGTCTGCAGCCTACCTGAATGTGATTCATTCTCAGTAATGGAGTATTATGAAAAGTCTGAATGCATGTGCACCAAGCCCATGTTACTTTTAAGATATCGGGCCACTTGCCGATTTTTTAGATATGTTTTATATAGAATAATAACAATTCTTAGACGTACTTCTTTTGATAATATTTAAGTTAAATTTTGAAAAAAAATGTTATTGCATGTAAAATTACGAAATTTTAAGTTGGTACCACTTTATTCCTAAGAAATAGAAGAGTAGCAAGCCGGATTTCAAAAAAATAGATCAACAATAGACCAAATTTACAAGATAAGAATGATACAGGAGAAATCAGAGAGAAAGAAGATTCAAATATATGTAGTATTCATAAATTTGCAACAGGCTTACGACAGAATATGAAGAAGCGAAATAAATAAGGCACTTGGTACATTTCAATGCCTAGAAAAATTAATAAATCTATTTAGGATAGCCTTATGGAAAACGAATACAGGTGAAATTTAATTTCTTTACTTTAGAAGAATTTAAAACTTATCTAGGACTGCAACAAAAAGACTTACTATCCTCACTCCTTTTAATGTAGTATTGGAAGTGGTAATAAGAAAGTGCCAATTTAAAAAACCGCATACTATTTACAAATTTATATCAATACTTGGCCTTTGTGGATGATCTAGTGATCTTAGAAAACAACAGAAAAGAGTTAAAAAGTCGCACCAAACACTTCATAAAGAAAGGAAGAAAAATAGGAGCAAAGATAAATATAAAGAAAACAAATTGTATGGTGTTGGAAACAAGAAATACACAAACCTGAAATAACTTAGAAGTTAAAGTGGAAGAAGAAAATATAGTTTTGAAAAAGTGGAGAAATTTATATATCTGGGAATAGAAATAAATAAAAATTAAATAGAACAAAGGCTAATACTAGGAACCAAAAAGCACGTTTGATGTTAAAAATTTTGAATTTTTTTAATGCGGCGAAGATTCGATTATATAAACCGGTAATAACATCAGTAGCATTATATTCAACTGAAAGCTAGGTTTTGAGAGAAGACGATATTAAAAAAATTGAAATTTGAGATAGGAAAATACTAAGGATAATTTACGTAGGTGTAACAAAAGAGGAAATACGAAAAAGAAGAATAAACCAACAACTCCAACATCTGTAAGAACTGCTCTATCACTGCAATAATCAAGCAAGCTAGAATCAAGAGGCTAGGCCATGTAGTACGAACGGAGAATCGAGTACCAAGAAATATTACGTCCGAAAAGGTGTATGGAAGAACAAAAAGAAAAAGATTTAAAATGGCATGAAGGGAGTGTGTGAAAAGAATTTACAAGAACTAAAAATTAGTAACCGGGAAGCACAGGCTAGAGATAGAAAAAAATGCAAAAGAGTAATAGAAAAAGGCACGGGCCTCAAAGGCCTTTAGGGCTGATCTATGAAGACCGCTTTATTTTCAAAAAATTATGTTTCAGTGACGCTCAGCGACCTAAGACTAGAAGGTTGGGCCATTTTAAACAACAAAATTCAAGTAGGGTTCCTCTGGACGGCAGTAAACCATTCCTAGAAAAATTCCAATTTGCCAAAAGTCACTTAGGACTGCATCATCCCTCCTAATAGCGCCCGTGATTTTTATTTTACGCGCGCGCAAACATGAGGTTTCGCCGGCTTTTAACGGCCGCCCCGGCTGAATTTAAAACAGCGGCTTCATCTTCTTAACACCTAAACGTAAATTGTGGCCGAGCTTAGGGCCGATCGAATGGGAAAATTGGGCCGCTTAGCGGCCGCCAAATTGCCCAATAAGCGGTTAGTGCGTCATACGCCATCGGCTAGGGCAGAAACTTTTTATTTATATCCGGGGCGAATTTGGGGGCTGCAGCGGCGCGGGCGCCGCGCGACGGGCACGCCGGCTTTAATTATTTTCAGCGCCGCGAAAAACGCGGATCCGCGCTCGATCGCAGCGCGGCACATGTTCGAGGGCCTGTAAGTACTTAAGTGGGATTATTAACCGATTTCATCCAAAGCCGATTGAAACATAATCGCTTCATGATTGGAACAATAGAACCCTCAAGCGGCGCACTAGAGGGCGGTTGGGTGGGCTGCGAGCGCGGTCGTCGGCAGAAACATAGCGATGCACTTATCGAGACGTTTGGAACAAAGGGCGCAAATTAAGGGCACGATTACAGCATATTTCATCTGAAAGCTTTCTTAAAAGGTCCGCCGAAGAGTTTCTGCGGTTATCCTTTTTCACAAATTATTTATTGTTAATGCATATTGGTGCAAGTAAAAGTAAAATTAATCAGAAAAACTATAATAGACTAATTGATTAAAAATCAGACTACATAGAAATATTCCCAAAATCTCACTTTTTATTATTGGTGACCGCAGCCAATATCTTCAAAAACTGATCAACAATTTTATGCTGAATTTTTTCGGAAATCAAATGCTCTGCCTCGACGATTTTTTTAAGATTTCTAGATTTTTTGGATATTCTGGACTTGGATGGTTAGACCACATAATAAATAATCACAGGGGTTCCGTCTTTGCCATTACGCCCTGAGATGGGGTCCATAATTTTTTGAGTTCAATGAACTTCAGCACCATCCTGCGTAAACCAGAATTTAAGCTTCATTGAATTTCGACTTACGTAACCAAAAAACTGAATAAAATTAAAAAAACCCGAAAATACGTACATTTAAATAATTAAGTAAATGTACTAGTGAGCCTAAGAATAAACATAAATAAAAGGAAACAAATTAGAATTATTAAGTTGAGTAATAATGAACGTGCAAGGATCTGTAACAGAAAACAGAAAAGCATGAGCAGCGGAGGGTAATCAGTAACGGCTGATTTCACATTAACAAAACAGAATTTGAAAATTGGAAAAAGTTTCTAGAGAATAAAAATGAAAATAGCAAATTTTAAAAATGGATGAAAGCACACATAATTGGAATGTTAGCGAAGCTACAAATACAGTTTTCAAAAATAAGTAACAAAAAATATTTTACAGAAAGTGAGATGGATATGCTGAAAGAAGGAAACTGCAAATTGAAACAAATAATTAAAGAACAAGGAAGAAAGATGGAATATTTAGGAAGGAGCTATAAAAAAAACGAATATAATATGTTGTGGTATCGCAAATGAGAAAAATGAAGACCATGGAGGATTATATACAACATTCCAAACCACTATAAGCTGAAATAAGATTAAATGGACAAGCACATTACCTGAGAAGACCAAAATACTAGAATAACAAAAATAAGCTTGTAGTGATTGTATTTACATCATCAATAACAGAATAAAAAAATATAAATTTAAAAACAGACAAAATATTGGATTGCACAAAATTATTCAAAAAAGGAACTAGAAAACAGAAAAAAATTAAGAAAAAAGCAACAATTGCAATAGATAATGACTTGAAAACAACGATAATATATAATTCTCGATTTCACATAAACCATGCAAAGAAGCTGGATTAGAATAAAAGATTATGAGAAATAAAATAAGGAACGATAGCATAGAAAATAAAGAACGAAAAAAGAAGAAAGAAAAAGAAAACACTATTAGAATCTGGTAAAAGTAATAGAAAGGTGGCAAATAGAAATACTAGGATTAAGCGAAACGACACAAATAAGACATAAAAATTTTAATGAATGATATGAAGGCAAAAATAGGAAGTAAAAATACCAAAACAAAAGAAACGAGATAAGGAATAGGTGTTATTCACACTGCACATAAAATAACTTAATAATAAGAGATAGCCTCTTTAAACATAAAATTACACATAAAGTAAAATATAAAACAAAATAAATCATATAGTAATAAACAAAAATAAATCAACATGCTTTATAATGTAAGAGTAATAAAAGGAGATGATAAATATTCATATAATACCCTGTTGAAAGCAGATATAAAAATTAAATTAAAAACAAACAGAGTTAAGACACAGCAACGGAAGAAATACAATGAACAGTGGTTAAAGAAGAAGAAACTATAAAGTAATATAAAAAAGAATTAAATAAGCAGTGGAATAAGCCAAAATAGGTGTCAAAGAAATACGAAATAATTGTAAGACTATTGTTAAACAAACTAAATTCTATGATGTAAAGAACCAAAACAGAAGATATGAATATCGAAACAAACTTGGGTGAAATCAAGAAAAAAAGGAAAATTAAACAACGGATACTGATAAGTAAACGTGAAACGGCAAAAAAATCGCAAAGTATTTTACAAAAAAAGAAATAAACTAGTAAAAATAAACGCTGGTAATAATAAAAGGGAATTCTTCTTCTGCTTGTGCCGTATCCTCATTGGACGTTGGCGATCAGTCTGGCCCATCTATTTCTCTGCCATCCTGATTTTTCTTGTGAATATAATGAGATAGTTTCCCGTTGCTTTTCTCATCGCAGTGTTACAGCCGGGTGTATCATAATTTGATAGCCACCTGTAAGTATATGATGACAAGCCTGTTACCGAAGTCATTCTTCTGCAGCCTTGACTCATTAATGACACAGCTGCTTCCTATGCCATGCTAGTTTTGGTCCGCCCCTGGTATTTCATTTCCCAGGTACCACCCATATCTGGGAGGCATTCCCCTGTCCGCCACCTGGGGAGGCGCCAGATGGGGGACTAGCAACCCCACACGGGGAATATACAGAAGAAACACTGAGAAGGGCAGAAGAATCAACAAACAAAGAGAACAATCACTGAAATGAGAGTGATAAAAAGAAGAAATTTAAAAAATAAATATCAAAATAAAACACAACTGGGTTGAATACAAATATGTAAAAAGACAACAAGACCAGATGAAATAACAAAAATACAACGAATAGGTGAGGAACTAGATATAAATAAAGAAGCTATCACAACAGAAGAAATCAAGAAATCATAAAGTTGTCGGAATAGAGAATATCCCAGCAGAACTGATAGAAGGAGTCGCAGTTATTAAACACTATATGGAAGGAAGAAAAATCCCAAGAGAATGGAACGGGGGTGTCACAATATAATCGTCAAAAAAGGAGGTAAAACACTATGTTAAAATTTGAGAGGAATAACTTTATTATATACAGCAAGCAAAATAATTACAAGAATTCTACTTAATCTAATAAAAGATGAATTGAACTGAACATAAAAAAATATCCAGCTGGAATGTACTCAGATGCAAACGAATGTCAAAAAGAATTGTAAATAATTTTTGTAGATTTACAAAAGCTTACAACAGTGTGAATAGAGAAAAAATGTGGTTTACATTAAAAGCGTTTGGTACGCCAAAAAATTAGTACGCATAATTATATAGATTATAAAGCAAAAATATATACAAAATAAATTAACGAGATACATAAAGCTGGAAAGCGGGTTCAGACAGGGTTGTGCCCTGTTATTCCTGACTATAATTGATTTGGTTATGAAGAAAACATGAATTAGTTTGAAGATTTAGAATTTGCAGACGATATTTGTCAGCTAACGAAAAAATTAACTTGCGTGCAAAAAAGTTAAACAAACTAAAGAACGAGGCTGGAAAAGTAGGACTAAATATGGGAAAGACAAAAATCATGAAGATAAGAGAAGACAAAGAGAAAACAGGGGTAGTAAATGATCTTGCTAACAAAGAAAAATTAGAAGAAATAAAGAATTTGAACTACCTAGGAAGTATTATAAATAAAAGTGGAGTTAATAAATTAAACATAAAAGCCAGAATACACAAAGCCCGTGGAGCTTGCAACGCACTGAAAAAATGTGGCAGATCAGGAAAATGCACATGAAGACAAAAATTAGATTATTTAACATAAATGTGAAAATTATACTATGATATGGCTCAAAAACGTGGAAAATAAGTTCAATACACATAAAGATATTACAGACATTTATAAATGAGTGCTCAAGAAGAATAGTGGAAAATATTGGACAAATGAAAAACCATGGAGAAGAACATAACAAGAACCAATACCGAACACTGGCATAACAAAACTACAATACAATATTAAAGGAAAAAGAAAGAAAGTAAGGGACCAAAGAGATGTAAAAAGAAGATTAAAAGCGAATTTAACAAGGGGTTAGAATGGAATTAAATCGAAACAACAGCCAAAGATAAGAAGAAATAGAAAAATATGTGCGTGAAATAAACAAATAGGAGCAATATCTATAAATAGAAAGACATAAACGTGAAACTTCAAATGCTAATGAATCGTCAGAAAAACGCTTTGTACTTCTACGAAACCAAAGGATAATGATAATATAAAAGTCACTGATGGCTGCCAAACTATAACCTACTTCAAGTGCAGAGGACGCGCTGGTGTGACTTCCGGTTTTTGCCACCCCCATGTACAATAACTATGTCGAAGTAATGGCAAATTTAATCGATTTTCAATTGCTCCGTCACTCAACGGACGGTGAATTTGAATTTTCTAAACTTCTTCTTCTTCTTTTCCTTATACCCCTTCAGGGTGTCGGATCTAAACTAAAAGTTATAATTGTTACCTGATGATTCAGTGAAGAGAGGTTCTTTTGGTTATGCGGTAATTTGCTGTATTTATTACTGATAATAAAGTTTCTTGGGAATGTTTTTTAGCTCTTTCAACGTTCTGCTTTTATTATCGTTCTGGACACTTTGGTACTCGATCATTTCTTGGTCAAACTATAGGATTTCAAATTAGTATTTTTGAATAAAAATTTAAATTATCAAATTTTGAATATTTCTATAAAAGTAAAAAGATCGGGCCCAATTATTGTTTATCAATGCTATGATGGCTTGCAGTGCACCCCTCTCTTATATAATTTAAATTTCGGTGGAGTCTTTGTCATATTGGTACCAATAATTCGAACATTTATAGATATTTAACGTTTGACGAAGACATGTTACGAAAGTTATATCGATGAAGCGCGTAAAGATAGAAAAATTTGATCAAGCAGTCCACAGATGGCGCTACGAAAAGTGGTGATCTAGACTTACGAGGGGTTGCCCCCCAAAAGTTATTTTTGGCGTCCTAGGCTGATAATTTTCACCCGCCTCTCTTTAAATTTTTGCAAAGTGAGAACGTGGAATAATTTATTTATACATGGTAACAGTGACCTTTTTTTGGGGCGCACTTACAGGCACTGCAGCCTTAAGGACTTATTGTGCCACTAACATGCACTTAATGCTAGGACATTCACACACACCCATGGGTTGAGCGAGATTTGAACTCACGCGCGCCGGCTAGAGGACAGAAGCAACTGCTTGGACCTGCTGAGCCACCGCGTCCCCAACAGTGACCTTACGAAAGTAAGATATCTAATAATCCTAAAGATAGGCAAACCAAACGTACGTTCAGAACTCAGCCACGCCTCATTTCATATCAGCTGTATTTGTTTACTTTCTGTTCAAATGTATAAGTAGACGGGACATCTTATAGTGTAAACTGTATAAGCGCTTAAAAATATGAAAGCTTTGTCATCTACAAAAAGCTTCTTACAAAAACACCCCAGTACTAGAAATGACGTTTCAGCATGGTAAACATTGAGTTTTAGTCGTTATGAGTTTAACAGCACCACAGTACAGCGGTTTTCTATACGAGTTAAATCCGAAAGTCGACAGATTTAGCTTCGGTTCGTCTTTTTTCCTGACAGGGAGCTGTATCTCGCCGAGGTTTTTACCCCTTTCAACCTCTTAATTCTCGATTTTCTGTGCCGCGAAGCTTTCAGCTCCGCGCATTCCGGTATCGAACTCTGCGGCTGAATCGCACACGGGGGGGAAACTGCGGGCTCGGCCGGCGGATCGTGTTGATCTCAACTTCGGCGGCGTCAAAGATTTCGGGCGAGGCCTAAATGAGTAATAGATTAATGCAATATTCACGCAATAAAGCGCTCGATACTGGGCAGCGACGCGGCAGCCTTCAGCTCGCAGGCCGGCGTCCCTCGTCTCTGTTGACACAACACTGATTTGCATTATTAATTCGGTTAACTGTTCGCCACCGACGCAGCTGGACACAGTAATTATGGATGTCCCGGCGAAGCGCGCGGTGCGGCTCCCTCTTTGCGAGCGCCATCGTTTATGCATTGCCAAGTACTTCCGCGTTCTTATTCCGCCGCCCCGGGCCATGTTTAAAAATGAATTATTGTCTTAGCTGCTCGGGAAGTCTCCTCGCTTCCTGGCGACATCTGAGAGACTTTTTGCTGCGGATCTGGCGGCGCTGCTCCGCTTCCTCCAGGTTTGCAGGGCGCGCGAACGTGCCACGCCACATCGTCGTGGCCCGCCAAATCGGCCCGAATCGCCCACCTGATTGTTGTAGAATTAATTGGCTCGCTAATCAATTAGCTGACGCGGTAGCTTTGAACTCGTGGGATATTGGCTGACACAACATAACATTGCGCTTTGCGTGCGTGCTAATGAGAATCAAAAGCCAAACAGAAAAGTGGGCTCTGTTATTGCAGCAGAATAACATTAAATAATCATTATTAATTTGTTTATTTAGCTATTCTATCAGCAATTTATTACGTACTTCAAACTAATTGTTTTAATTACGCTAAATATGTAGATAGTTATAATCTTGTTTAAAATCTTTCGTCATTGATAATTTATAAATTAATTTTATATGTGTAATGTATATCTAATTAATATTTTGTTGTTTCAGGTAAGTTTGGAGTTTTATTATAAATAAAAGAAAAATCAACAAGTAATAGGTAAGCAATAAACTAACATAAAGATGTATTGTACAGTACCGGTCAAAAATATATCAACTTTTGGTATTTTCCCCATCACTTTTTTATATGCTGATCTTTTCAAACGCCTCCTGATAAAGTCGTGCAAACTACTGTAATCAAGAACTAGTATTTTGTGTCGTTTTCATCGGTTCTTTTTGCTTTTTGCATTATTTAAATAATAATGGTTGTATCAAGTATGGGTAGACAGTCTGACTTCCGCAACGTATCCCCAAATATCCAAAAGGCAATTGTCAATAGTCGAATTCTCCATGAGCTTGAAACACAGTTCAACCTCCACAAAAGCACTATTTTCTATTTTTTGAAGCGCTGCAGGATCCAAGGTGGTGTTTTGAAGAAATCCAAGGCCAGTCGTCTTAAAACTCTTTGACAGGCCTGTGACAACCCTTATTTCTCGCCAATTGTATGACCTTTTGAACCTGAAACCATTTGTTTTTACTATTAGAAGCAAGCTGCACTTAATGGAGGTCGTCCCGCCAAGAAGCTGATTATTTCGGAAAAGTCAGGAAGGCAGGAAGGAGTAGGTGGAGGCACATAAGAACTAAACGAAGAAAAAGTGAAAAAATGTGCTCTGGAGTGACGAAGGCAAGGATATTTTGGTCGGAACGATTGGGAATTAATGGATTCGTCGTCCTCGTTCCTATCCTAAGATTTCCATGATGAAGCACGGAGGCGGAAGTATCATGGTCTAGAGTTGTGTCTCCGGCCTTATCACGAGTCTCCTCACAAAAATCCACGGTATTATGGATTGCTATCTAAATAAGGATATTTTAGAGAACACGATACGTCTATATGCCATGCAGAACATAACCAGAGGATTCATTTCCAACAGAGCAATCCCTTTCGACTGGTTCAGCCAATTTCTTGATCTGAATATAGCCGAAGGCTTCTGGGCAGAGCTGAAGCGAAATGTCAAGAATGCAAATGAGAAATATCCCGAACTCAAGGAGGAATGGAAGAACACTCCCCTCTTCTTCATCCATACTCTTCTGGACTCCATGTCTTGCATGTGCCAAGCCATCATTGAACCCAAGGTTATGCTACTAACTATTAGACTATTGTTGTTCACTTTTAGTTGATTTTCGGCAATTTAAAGTTATTCCGGTGTTTTTATTTGTTGTTTGTTTTGTTGCTGTATTTTGACTTTTTGCTGTGCTAATAAAGTTTTTTCCAGTTGAGTTGTGTTTTACTTTTAGATTCCCTGAAAAGTTTAGCAGTAAATACAAAGGAACAAAAATACCAAATACCAAAGTGTGATATACTTTTGACCGATACGGTATATCAGATTTTTTAGTCTTTTCGATCCTAATGGACTATTTTGTCTTTAGTTTTATCGGATGGTTTCCATGTTTATAAAATTTCTTTAGTTTGCACAAAAATAATTAAAAGATCTGTAAAAAATTATGTTATTTACTTGGAATATCTTCCGCCAGCAGAAAGACAACGATTTTTACTTCAAATTAGCCGACCTTTTTGGGTCGCTGATAGGAATAGTGTTGAGTTTGCTTGTCTTTGACTGCTGAATATCATCATGTGATGCAAAACCCTACCCACTATAATTTCCATGTAGAGAAAACTTTAATTTGGTTTCAGTAAACAAAAGTTTTCTGTTAAAATCCATTGAATTATTGTCTAGAAAAAAAGTTTCAGTTTCATAAATCTGGCTGGAAATTTTTCAAAATTTCCACGAAACCACGCGCTTTTTTAAAATTTCTTCGGTCATTGTTTCAGTTGATCAGCCTAAATGTTCATCACTATTTATATTTCCTCTGCCTTCTTTGAATAATCGATCTTTTGTGTTTATAAACGATTTTAAGCATTTGCAGCGTTTTCGTAGCACTTCCACCGTTTTTAATGCAGTCTTGTTCTTTATACATTTTTCGACCCATATATACAAACTACTGTTACTTAACGCGTCGCAGCTTAGATTCTGGTGATCAAAATATCATAAAATTTTTACAGACTGTTAGTGAAGATTGACACTTCATAAATCAATCTGTTACTAACATACTTCGTTAAAATACAGCCATTCTAGTTAGCTCAGAGGATGTAGCTCTTGGGCTGCGATCATGTTCGGCTAAGATAATCTCAAAAACAACATTTTACAAGTATTTGAGTCTGATTTTAAATTCTACTGATTACTTTCCCGATTTGTTAGTTAGAGCAAAAAGTTCTTTTTTCCACATGCTGTATTGATAATGGCACTAGGCTGGATAAATTCTACTAGTTGTTTGATTTTATTTTCGTTTACTACTTTTGTAGTTTGTTCTTACCCTGATAGACAATCAAAATTTAATTTTGTTTTAAAATAGCTAAATATGTGTGCTTAAAAAACTTAAAAATCGATAGATTTCTTAACCAATCATCTCGCCGTTATTAGGCGACTCTTTTCCGGGCTTCTAATGCTGCTCTTATTGCCCAGCAGATCGCAGGAGTGGATAACTTAAAATTACTATTTTATGGATAAAAACGTTTTCCAAGTATTCACTCTACACATTATTTTTAAAACGGCGTATTATATTGAAGATGCTATTGTTTAATATGTCAGAATCTGCTACAAATTTGTTAAAAGGTACGACTGCACAAAATAAGGTTGTAAATGAGTAGATTTCATTCTGTGGTACTGCATTTATGTGCAATAGTAAAAGAAATTTGTTTAGAGAGGAAAGTAAATACCTCAACCCTTAAAAAGAATCGGTTCATGTAGTATATCTATCTGTCTGCTACTCTCAAGTTGAATGATGCGATAATGTCCTTCAAACGTAAATTATTGGGACAGTTGCACTTCAAACTTAAACATAAATACAAAGATAGCTTTCGCAAGTACACTATTACTTGCACAAAAACCTTTCAAAGATCATTTAAATTGATGTAGGATTTAGATTTAGAAATTCTATGAACAACTCGAGCGATTCAAGAAATAGCCAGTAAATTGTATTTTGGCGTTTAAGACTTCATTGCGAAGATGTTAGAGGTCTTCGTATTAAACTAATTGGTACCGTTCCCATTCTCAAACATGACATTTTTATCTTATGTGGTAACATAGATAATGTTGAACTTGGACTTTAATATCTTTAGGTTGGATCGCTCAGCCAGTACTAACACTAAAATATTAGGTGATGCTATAGAGGAGAAATTCCTAGCCTTTGCAATTGCATCTCAATGTAATTTTGTTAAAAATATTTTCCTGCGCATCAAACTTGGCTCTTTCTCTTAAATTCTTGGAAGAGCATATTTCTTATTGTGACAAAGCTTACTACCGCAAAATTTCTTCTTTAACATAACTACACTAACCTAGCTTTTAGATCTAAACCAAGCCCTTGCTTATATGTACTCTGTCGCATCAGCCTCTTTCTTGATTTTTGAATTTTAAACAATTTAAGGTCTTTAATATACTAGGTGATAATTTTGAATTGGTGTTTATCAATATCAATGGTAAAACTAATGGAATTTTATTAAGAAAATCTGAGGTTGATCTTATATGGGTTATCATTACTACCCCGATGAAATTTAGAATAAAAAAGAGTTGGCTTATATAGACATCACTGAACATTTTCTGATCTTCAAGTAAATGCAAAAAGCTCTCAAAAACTTGTTTTATGGGTTATATTATAAAATTGCTGAACATAGTATCTTTCATAATGCCAAACGTTAATAATTTAAGAAAAACAATAATTTTCTTAAAAAAGTGTTTTTAGGAGGTAAAGGAATTGTCTAATTATTTGCTAAAAACTTTATTAGTATCTTTTATGCTCTTTCAAATACTGTACTTAGGGAACTACTAAAAATCGGTGCCTTTTTCCTCAATGTACATTCCTTTTAGAGAGATACCAGGCAAAATATTAGCTTTCACCCCCACCCCTCACTATAAACCATCAGGTCCCCATGGTGCCCCTAATTTTATGCCAAGGGCTTCTTTTGAACAGCAGGGCTTCTTAAATAAACGATCCACTTTATTTAATTTGTTGACTTTTAAGAGCTACATACTAGATCGGTTTGCTGTTGATCTTCAAAAAGACTTTATACTAATGTAGCAAAAGCCTTCCACAAAGTGAATAATTTAATTTTACTAAATGGAATTCTCCTTCCTTGATTTAAGCGATTCCTTTGTTTCGTGATTCAGAGATTACCTCCTTAGTCTGAAACATATAGTCAAGATTAATTTCACCTTTTTAGGTGTTTGTTAAAGTTGTCACCTTAGAGCTCTTTTTGTTATACTTGAGTGTTATGTATGCACAATGATCTTCTTGCTGTATATATATTTTTTCAAAATAGTGCAACGAGAATTTTGCTATCCATAAATACATTAAAATGCTGTGTCTCTACCTTCTACTACAATTTTTATTTATAAAAACGTGGCTACAAAAAGTGGTGCCCTAATTAATAGCCTCTGTCTAAGAAACGGCTGTCATCTCTAATTGCGGTCATAAACTCTCTAAGAACATTGACGAAATTTGCTTCAGGGCTCTTAAAACATCAGGATTTGTTCTGGCAAATTCCCAAAATTGTGTTGATTTGTGCACCCTCTATTTTACTTGGGATGGGCTTCATCTTGAGTGTAATTCTATAGAGACTACATAAAAAACCACAAAACAAATTTGTGCAACGCCTTGCTTATATTGATGAAACAACGAACGGCTCTAATAGTTCTGGAGAGTTGCGTCAGCGCTTCAGTTCTAATTTAATTTGTGTTTATAAAATTTTTGTTGGAATATTAATATAATATCTCGCATATTTTTTATGTGCCTCAATTTACCTTTAGACATACCTAATTAAACCCATTACAACAATTAGTTTAGTAATTATAAAAAAGTTCTCCCTCCTCTCGCTCTATCAGCTCAACTGGAATTCATATATTTTGTTCCTCCCCAATTTTTTTAACTGTATTAACATTTACTGAGGTCAAATTATATAATTTATGAAGCAATTGATTCATCAAGGATTCTAATTTAATTATTTTTACATTATTTTTGAAATGCTAACTATAGGTTAGCTAAAAAGTTTGCATTTAGGATCAAAAATAATATTTTTATTTTGTGTTGACATGTGTAGTCAATATATTTTAATCATTTTTTGAGATAGCTGTTATTGATTATGCGATTATAAACAGTGAACTTTACAATAACAACAATGTTTGAAAAAATAAAAAAATATTATTTTATGGCAGGTTCTAATAAATTATTGTTTTGGGGTGTTGACTATATTCATGTTCGGTCTATTGCTTGTTTGTTCTACTACAATTATTGGAAAAAAAGTTTATTTTCTTTCGTTTATATTTTATATTTAAGCCATCTGAAGGAACTTTATCTGTTAATTCTTTGTCGTGATTTCTTACCCTTCAAATAATCTCCATTATTAGTCTGTCTTATTCTACAGCCAAAAGTTAGCTGATTTTGTTCTTTACTACTCTACTAAGATTTGATTTTCTTATCGTCAGTTGATATGTTTTGTTTCCTTTATATGTAACTTTTGCTACCTTTGCAAGTCCATTGATATATTCTCTTTGTCAATTTTTGAGCCTTGTTTGTTCTGTCAAACTTTTGTTGAAGATTTTCATGATATGACTAGCTCATCTTCATTTTAGAGATGCTGCATGTCTTTTAATATTTATTAATTTTGTTTTTTCTCTAATTCCTTTATTTTTTATTGTCTTTTAATTTTACATTCAACATTTGTCTTTCCATGGCTTGTTGGGCTCTAGCATGTTTTCCACTAATGATCGTGTTAAGGTCAATGTTTATGCAGCGTATGTACTGGTAGTATGCACAGTTCTTTTGCAGATTTTCTCAGTTTTAAAGACATTTTGGTTTTTCGAAGTTTTATCTTATTTTTCAAAGGCTGACTATGCTTGATGTATGGGTCTATCAATTTCTAAGCTGCGATTCATTTTTTACATACTATAGTCTTCCTAAATAAATATATCCTTGTACTGTCTCTATGTGTGGGTTGCTAATTATGATGTCTTTGTTTCCTAGTTGATTAATCATGACTTTCATTTTTGCTTATTTATTTGTAACTCAACTTTTTTCGATTCAACTTTTGGATTTTTCTAACATAGTTTGTAGATCTTCAAATGAATGTAATATGAATCCTACATTATACGTATATATTAAGTGGTTTACTCCTTTACGCTTTCATTTAAGATTTTTTAAAAATATCTTTAAATGCTGCAATGAATAACTTTGAGCTTATAGAGTCTTTCTGTCTTACTCCACGACCCGTAAGAATATTGTTGGTGTTTTCGTGTAGATGTATTACTATTGTTGTTTGGTCATGATGAAATAAATAATTTGAGATGCTCTTTTTGTAAGTTCTTTTCTATCGCCCAATCAAAAGCTTTCTTATAGTCTATATATAAAGAAAGATTGTACTATGTGGCTTTTTCTATAAGTATTTGGGTAGTAAGAATATGGTCATTAGTGCTGAATTTTTTCCTGAATCCCGCTTATTCAGTCTGGTAAAATTCTAGTTTCGTCTGCTACCTACTTATTATATTTCAAGAAGACATTTGTTGAAGAATGTTTGCAGTGCAATGATTATTATATCACGGCCTTCTGTTATTAGTTTACTTATTACTCTATCATGCCTTGAACATTTAGGGTCTTTAATGGACTTTATCTTGACCTCTATATCTTCACTAATTTTTGGAATGCCTCTTGAATTTATGTTTATTTTCTTTTTTAATTTATTTTTTACGGTACACGGCTTTATATTTTTTTGTTTATATAGTTCTTTAGAGTATGCCTCCGTAGTTCTTAATATTTTTATTTTATATCTTACTTCTTTTCCTTTTCTATCCTTAATTGCTGCAATATTTGATCTACATACTGACCTCATGCTTTTCACATTCTTGGTTTCCTTAATTAATTTTTCAATTTGTTCTTCTAATTGTCTTCTTTTGTCTTTTTTGACTGATTCTTCAAAGCTTTATTGGTTTCGATGTATTATATAGTATTCCGTTTTACTTGTTTCATGAAATTCCCTTCTGTTACTGAATAGCTCTGTTTATTTTACTCTTCAATTTTCTTTTTTGTTTCTTGGAGTTATAGCCACTTTATGGCTTTCGTTTAACATAAATTTGTTTATAATGGCGTTTATATCGTTCCAAGATAATTGCTGTAACTCAGAAATTTCTAGGTTTTGTTTAATTCGTGTTCATATTGTATCCGACTTTCTTTTAAAAATTTACCTTCTACTGTTGTCCTTAGGTTGTTTATCCGCTTCTTTTTTTGTAATATTTTTGTTATTTCTGTTTTAGTTTGCAAAATTCGGTGATCACATCCTGCACTAATGTTATTTATTTATGTTACATATTTAACAATTTTTAATGCGATGATAATATGTAGTCTATTTCGTTTTTATATTCTGCATTAGGACTAATTAAGTCCATTTTCTATCGAGTTTATTTTTGAAAAAGGTATTCACTACATATATGTTCTGTTGTTCTGCAAAGTTAACGAGTTTTTGTCCACGTTCGTTCCTTCTCCGAGCCCGTAAGTTCTGGTCTTATTTTTGCTTAGATAGATTTTCTTGCCTACCTTGGCATTAAAATCTCCGATTATGAGTGTACCATATATTGGTGTATTGGCATCAACTATTATGTATTGCTGTTGTGATTTCCTCATAAAATAATTCTTTTATATATTATAGAACCAACGCCTTCTATGTTGTTTTCCGCGATTGTTGCTCCTCCGTAACACAGTATCTGATAAGAAGTCAGGGTTAAGCAGTGTTCGCCGATATTTTTTTTATTTCAGCTAGTCCTAAAATATTCCAATTAATGTTTTTCAGTTCGTACAGGGATCTTATGTTATATGTAGCAAACAGCAATTTTGTTTTATTATGGCATTTATATCGGGATTTTAAAATTGCCAAATTTGCATCTCCCTCAGAATCTGCGAGACAGACTGGTGTGGGAACATCAGAGTGAGATTCTGGACTAAAAGTCCTACTCACCTGAGGTTTCATCCCGTTCGTTTTGAAATTTGACATATGAAAAATACAGAGCGCGAGGTTAGCCCTAATATTTTCACGCCGGCCAGATAGACTGGAAGATGAAATTTCAGCCTCCCCTAATCATGGGGTACCGTCGCTGTCGGATTACCGCTCCCGTTGGAGAGCCGTCGTATCTTGTGCCGGTTTTAGTCTGCCCCAAGTATTTCATTTCCTCGGTACCACTCATACATCTGGAAGGTTTTTCCTTATGCGCCACCTTAGGAGGCACCTCATGAGAGATTAGCAACCCCGCACAGGTTGAAAATTTTATTTTACTCTATTTCAGCCCTTTTGCTGATTTTTGACATTCTTACAGGAAGAATTCTTTTACTTCTTTTAGTCTGTCATCTAAATTTCTTAATAATTCGAAAAGGTAGTTCTTTTGGGGTCTTTGGCTTTTGAATGTTATTCTGTTTCAGAATTTAAATTGCAGGTATTGCGGCGATACCATGCTGGCTGGTTTAATGATCAAGTTATGGTTGCTGCTTGTGTCAGCTTCTGCTTCTTTTCTGAAATTTAAAAGTATGATACAATAGTTAATACAATTTTGGGTTTTGTGATTTAGCAACCGCAATACAACAAATAAACATAAAAGTTATTAGTTGTAAAACCTAAATTTTGACGAAGAAGTCGTGAGTTGTCTTTTTACAGCTCTTAAGCTTGCATATTTGTAGCCTTTGGTGCAAAATCGATCACTAGTCACCCCAAATATCATTGTAAAATTCTTTACCAAGATGTTACCTTCGGATTCGACCTTATTTATTGCCAGAGTTGGTATTTTTTCCTCCTTTTGTCTGTTTTCTTGTGGTAATAACGTTGGAATTTTATAGGCGTATTAAAAAATTACCCAACCGTTAGAAAATGTTTTGAAAACTTACTTGTAATTATCACAATATAACAGAGAATATGCGAAAATTAACTATAATTGGGTATAAAGGATTTGTGTACCTGAAATAGGTATTTCTGTCGCAGTTAACCGTTAGTTTTAATGTCATGTGAGTTTTCGTTCACTCTAGAACGAACACCATCTGTGTGACCTAGACACACAATGACAGTTTTCAGAATCGTTGCCTCTGTTTGCTGTCATCAATTGAGGTTCAACAGGGAGGTGTTACGTTCTTGAAAAGATTATAACATTGGTGGTTGGAAAACTAGCGCATGCGCAATGACTATGTGACTAGCCGTGGAGCCGTCGATGATTAAACAGTGGGTCTTTCTTTACAACATTTTTGTTGCAACCGGTCATTCAGTGGTGCGGCCATAGCAAAGATTTCGAACTCACTACAGTGTAGGTCTACAGGGTGCCGTCCCACCTCGCCCAATAGTAGTGAAATGGTTTAACTACTTTACAACGAAAAGAACTGTAAGACCTGGAACGGATCGGAGAGATGCTTACTTTGCGCATGTTAGATAGCTTAGTTTCCTAAATTTTGCACTTTGACCTTCACTTTCATCCTTTCAAAATCATGGTGATTCAAGAACTGAAGGAAAATGGCCATATATGGCGATTCATATTTGCAGAAACGATGCTGTGAAACCTAGTATTCTGATAACGAGTGACGAGGCTCATTTTTACTTATCGGGTGTTGCAAACAAACAAAATTTTTGGCACAGGTCGGAAAATAATCCACGAGAAGTCTATTAAAAGTGTGGTAAGGAATAGTCTGATTTAGAACAATTGGGTCCTATTTTTTCTGAAAAAGCAAATGCACTGTGATGGTCAACTCATAGTGCAAAAATGTTTGATGCCTAAATTGAGAAAACATCAGATTGACAGTTTTCACAGGATAAAGCTACTTGCTATACCTTAAGAAAACCATGGCTTTTCTAAGAGAAATTTTCCAGGGCTCCTCATTTCACTGCACGGGGATCTTTCACCGTGTGATTGTTTCTTATGGGGCTACCTAAAAGCTCAGGTTTACTATGAAAATCTATCGACTTTTAAAGCTTTTTCGAAAGCGATAACTCGAGAAATGTAGAGGTAATTTTCCCATTCGCTTACAACAATTCCTGTACAAGAACTTGGATAGCGTCATTTTTTACATCTGAATATATGTTTCTAATATGTTATTATATATGTAATATTTGGAAAAACAGAATTGAAATTTGTATTAGAGTATTGTAAAAAGCGTAACACCTTCCTGTCGGACCCGATGTTTAATGATTCCTTTGTTGGCCGAAAAAATTTCGAGAAAAGCCTTAATAAGCGTACAAAATATTTTAGCAGAGTTTATATAAGCTTTTTACATATCTTTTGGTTTAAGTCAAACTTGAACGATGTCTGTTCTGTTTTATCTCTTTCTGTGAAGTCATGGGGTACTTCATCATGCTCGTTGTTGGCACTAAACCAAGCTCACCAAATATTTATCTTTTATAAACTGAAATTCTTTGTGAACGCTGTTTTGGAATTAAAAAAAATTTCATAGATTAGCCTAGCGAATGACTAGGAGAAAATTTGCTTAAAAATTTTGGTAACACCTAATCCATCATTTTTTATAGCGAGCACGTGTAAACGTAGTTGCAAAGGTAACAACCGTTGCAACTACGAGAAACCCAAATTGAACTCCCGCGGAGCACCTTAACGAGTAGTTATTTTTAGGCGAATTAAAGCCGGCTCCCTTGCGCCCAGCTTCGTTTTGTTTTATCGCGATTCCAGCGGGATGAGGATTAACCACTTGATAAAACTTAAGTCCGTGCGGTGCTGCGACCCACTTTCTATCGCTGGCGCGAGACACCGGGACAATTAATTTAACTGCTTGTAGGTGTAGCGCATTATCAGCTACATAATCTCGAGACTTACGAGCGTATTGTTCGTGCATCGCCCTTTTTGCACCGAGGATTAATTAAACACCCAGTTGCCGTTCGGCTGGCATCAGCTGCTAGGCGCCCCGGAATGCTCAATAATTTGCCGTCTAGGGCCGGTCTGGCTGAACAATTCAGTTACAAGTCAGTGGTCGAACTTGCGCTGAATACTGATTGCAGCCGGTGAAAATCCGGGCGATCGCTCCGCGGAGCTTTTTGCCCGCCGCCCGCGCCCCATGCCCGGATCGGCGATTCTTATTCGAAAATTAGCAATCGAGCTCTCGCGAGCCGCTGCGCTTTCTGGGCGTCGTTTTGTTGCATCTGCTGCTGAAGGCTCGGATTGTATTGCTTTGATCTCGAGCGGGGATTTGTTTCCATCTGTTATTAAAGTGCTGCCAGTCGGTGGAAAAGTTGTACAAGAAATTTATAAATAAATAAACAAACGCCAAATCTCTCTTTAATCATCTTAATAATGGCGTTAATTCATTTTTAATTAACAACGAACGGAATGAAATGCGCAATTAATTTGTTAATGATACTTTTTTATTTTCATTCTAATAAAAATCGTAATTGTAAATTTTAATTATTCTCTCTTCTTTCGGCGCCGCTCCTTGTGGTAGAACAAAATCCGAAATGTTGCAGATTTATTTAGCAACTTTGACTAAAACGTGGAACTTTTTGCACCGACGAAGGAACGCTGGGGATACTTATTAAAACTTGAAACAAGCGCAGACAACTTTTTTAATAAATGTAATTACTTTCACCTTTGTAACCGATACCCATCCGAATTTGAAATCAGGAGCTTCGCACTTTGTCGGTGGCCGTCGCAGTCTTCAGACCAAAAGGTCAGCAAACTATGATAATAAAAAATCGGATAGCGTGAGGCCGGAACTAACTAATATCTTTAAAATATTAATTTAATTATCTTATTTGTAAGCCGAAATAAAAAATATTTAATTATCCATCTTGATTGTACTTAAAATAACAAAGTTTGTTTCTATGTTGGTTACATATATGGTGTTTTACACGCCAATAAGATTATTTCTAACTTTTAACTTTGGCTTTTATTCTATTTTTATTTTTGAAATATACAGGGTTCAGCAGGGAGGTGTTACGTTTTCAAAACACCCTAACACAGATGTTTTTGAGTAGAATGTAATTCAGGTCTAAAAAATGACGCCATACAAGTGGCAGCCGTTTTTATCCAGGCATTGTTGCCAGCTGGTGGAAAAGTTGCCCATAAACAACTTTAAGAGTTCCTATTTTTTAAAATAGATCTGAGCTTTCAAGTAGCTCCATAATAAATAATCACACGGTGGAAGATGCGGTTATCGACAAGGTCACTTCACAATCTCACGCAATGAAATAAGGCGAGCTGAAAAATGTTTCTGTTGAAACCAAACTCTATCGAGGACAATCGGATGTCTTCTCAATTGAGGCATCAAAAATGTCTGTAACTCCGTAACGTAAGGCTGTGAGTTTACCGTCACAATGTGTCCGTTTTTTCGGAAAAATAGGGTTCAATTATATTGGATTGGGCTACTCCGCACCACACATTTCCATAGATTATTTTCCGACCAGAATCGGCAATTTTGTTTCTTTGCAGCACCTGGTAAGTGAAAACGACCCTCGTCACTCGTATCAGAATACAGCCATTTTCCTAAGTTTCTGCCATTGTTTCTGCAAACCCAAACCCCCACACATAGTCATTTTCCTTTAGTTCTTAAATCACCATAATTTTTAAGAATGAAAAAGAGATCAAAGTGTAAAGTACGAGCGTCGCATACTGCTGAACGGCTAACGCTGGCCATTGGAGCCTGTCTAGCTCTTTCGATTTTTCTGGTCTTCTAATGGTCCAATCACCTCTCCGAATTATTCCAAGTCTCATAGTTTCCCCAGTTCTGATGTTAAACCATTTTAGTATGGTTAGACGAAATGGGATAGCACCGTGTTAAAATCTTCGTTGTGTCTACACCACCAAATGACCGGTTGTAACAAAGATGTCGTAAACAAAGATTGTTGTTCAATCGTCAAACGGTTCTATGGCTACAGAAATGGCGCATGCGCTAGTTTCCATACCACCACTATTATACCCGTTTCAGGAACGTAACACCTCCCTTCGAGACTCTGTATATGCTTTTTTAACATTTGTGGTTTAAAAAATTATCTGGATTATTGTTATACAAAATATTACTAAAAATAGCGCATAGAAAAAGAGAGCTGCGATAAAGTCTACTAAAAATCTCATATTTAGAACTTAACTTTTAAAAATTACTGATAATAAAATCGTATATTGTTTAAGAAAGGGTAAAATTTGGAGAGTACGTCAGGTGTGGTAAAATCTCCCAACTCAGGATGATGATCATTTTCAAAGTTGTTTTGGTGATGTGCAGCAAGCAAAACACTTTTTTTAATCTGTTGCCAGCATAAGGTCTTTCTTTCTGTGGTTGACGTTCCATCAAATGAAGGCAACCCTAATTCCATAATATAAGCATGTGCACCAGCAGATTTTCTGTGTCTTTTTTGAGTGTTCATGTTTCACACCTATATAATAAATTTGATCATAGATAGCTAATAAGAAACGCAATCTTATATTTAGAATGAGGTAAGGCCAGTTAATATTGCTTCAAAATTAATAAGGGTTGTTTCTGCAATTTCTGTCCGTCTCTTTCCATTCTATTTTTGAGTCAATTAAGTGATTTAAGAATATGCAACTATTAACTTGTTTAATTTTGACATGATCTGCTTTAATATTTGTATTTATAATATTTCTGCTTATGATCATGACTTTTGTTTTGTTTACGTTTGTTCCTATACCCATGTTTGTGCTTTCCTCTTTTGCCCAATCTAATACATTTTTCAGCTGTTTCTTGTCTTCCGCTATTGTAGCAGTGCCAACATTATTATTATTCATTATTCAACATTATATATTATTTAGTTTTTTTTAACAGCTCAAAAAGCCCCTGGACCCATGGCTGTGGCCTTCCTCCATTCTTTCCTGTTGAGGACTAATTGCTCCCAGTTATCTGCAATATCCAGTGTTGCTAGGTCTTCCTTAACATCTTCGACCCATGTTGTTGGCGCTCTGCTCCTTCTGTTTCTTCCTTCCAGTTCAATCTTTAGGGTTTCTTGGGCATCCTGTTGTCGTCCATTCTTGCCACATGCCCCTCCAACGCAATCTGCTTTGCTTGGTAATATTAATTATGAGTGGTTCTGGGTAAAGCACGTAGATTTCTTCGTTTGTCCTTCTCCTCCATGTGTTTTCCAGTTTGACTCCTCCATAGATTCTCCTCAATATGTTTCTTTCCTATATTGCTACCTTACTGTGGGCAGCACTGGTTAGCACCCACACTTCAGTTATCACCGGTCTTATTATTGACTTGTACACATGGATTTTAAGAGCACGCGATGTTGATTTATTATTTAGCACTGATTTTAGCATCGCAGCACTTCTAGTTATTGCTGTTATTCTTCTTTCTATTTCCTCATTGCCCACCCCACTGCTGGTAATATCTATTCCTAGAAATGTAAATTTTGGACCTTTTCAAACTTATATTTCGTGTTGTCTTGATTACTTGTGATCGTTAACATAGAGTTAGTTGTATCCTTTGTGTTGAAAACTATGTATTTTGACTTTTTTTCAGTTACTTTCAAACCAAATTTTATTGCTTCTTTTTTATTGCTTAGGAAGACATCTTTAAGCTCTTTCTGTGTTCTAACTAAAATTGTCAGATCGTCAGCATACGCCATTACTTGATAGCGATTATTTAATATACTTTTATCTGGTTGGATTCCACTTCGTCTAACGATCGCCTCCAGTGCTAAATTGAAAAGGGTAGGAGAGAGTGAGTCACCTTGTTTAAGTCTTCTTTCAGTACTGTAACTTTCCGACGTTTCACCTTCCACCCTTACTTTATTTTCTGTGATCTTTGAAGTCATTCTCACTAGTTGTACCAGCCAACCTGGGATTTGCAGTCCTCTTAATGCTTCTTGCAGTTGTAATCTGTTTACTGTCTCATACGCCTGTCTGTAATCAATACAAGGGTATGTATCAGCGTCCCCTTTCTTTTTGTTTTCTCCTGAATGATTTTCAGGGTGAAAATTTGATCTGTCACTGATCTTTGTGTTCTGAACCTAGCCTGGTATTCGCCTATTTTTTGTTCTCCTAGTTCTTTTAGCCTTTCATTAATTAACATTGCCATTAATTTGTATGTAACATTCAGTAGCGATATGGTCTGTAATTAGTATATTCTAGTCTTTTTAAAATTGGTACTATTATTGCATCACTCCATTCTCTGAGCATTTTGCATGTTGTCCATATTTCTGCAATTATATTGTAGATTTTCTCCTCCAGAATCTTACCTCCATACTTTATTAACTCTGACCGAATCTCATCTGATCCTGGACTTTTGTTATTTTTCAATTTCTTGATGAATTTCCTAACACGTTCTAATGCGGCCAAGTTATTTTGTGCTTCTTCAAATAGATCCAGTTCTGTCTCTTTTCCTATGCCCATCTTGCAATTCTTCCTCTATATTTTCACTGTAATATTCACGCCATCTTTTTGTTATATATTTTTTACCCACCATTAAGTCACCTTTCTTATCCTTACACATCAGCAATTTAGGTTGGTACTCTTTTTTGCTTGTGTTTATTTGTTTATAGAACACTCGCATATTCTTTTTACAATAATTTCATTCTATATTTTCTATTAGATTGTGTTGTATTTTTCTTTCCTTTTCTCTGAGCAACTTCTTAACTTTTCTTCTTTTTTCCTTAAAAATTTTCTCACTTTCACTAGTTTTCTTATTTATCATCTTCAGTCTTTCTTTTCTCAACTCTTCCAGTGCCACCTCTGCTTCCTTATCAAACCATTGGTTCTTCTGATCTGTCTGTCGTGGTGGCGTCTCCTCTGCTGCATGGTTAATTAAGTGTCTCAGAATTTTCCACTTTTTCTCTACATTATTTGCAGTTGCTACATTTAGCATCTCTTCTTCTAGTTGCTTTTTATATTTTGCTCTGTGCTCACCGGTTTTTAGCATATACACCTGTATTTCCTTTTTCTGTCTTCTGTACTTTTTTTTATGTTGCATTTCAGCTTTTACCGCTGGTTGTACTAGGTAATGGTTTGAAGATATTTCTGCTTCTCGACAGCTTTTAATGTCTGTGATTAAGTTCTGATGTTTTGCTTCTATTACTAGATGATCAATTTGATTGACTATTTTACCATTTGGGTGCTTCCGTGTTCCTTTCTGAATTTCTTTGTTCATCTTAAGAGTGAATATTAATCTTAGATTTCTCTCCGCTGTAAAGTTTATTAACCTTTGACCATTGCTGTTAGTTTTCTGGTGCAGACCAAACTTGCCTATCACTGGATAATTTGTTTCCTCTTTTCCAATTTTAGAATTGAAATCTCCATCATATTTAGCAATTTTTTCATGCAACTGCTCCATTTCTTCGTAGAACTTATCTTTAATTTCGTTATTTGACTCCTCTTTGGGTGCATGTGAGTTTATTATACTTATTTTTGTTTAATCCTCTTATTCTCAGATAACTGATTCTTTCACTTATTGTTTTAAAATTAATTATGTTCTCTACCCTTGCGTTTGGTACTAAGAATCCAGTTCCCAATTTGTTTTGACGTGCACCACCATTTAAAAAGGTGTAATCTTTAAGTCCTACTATGGTATTGTCTTTTAAGTTTGTTTCTTTTAATGCTAAAAGTTCTATTTGATATAGTTTGCATTGCTTTTCAAGTTGTTGTAGTGGTCCTTTGTAATTTAAACCTATTGCATTCCAACAGTCCATATACCAGTTTCTTTTCCTCATCTGTTGGTTTACTAGGTTTGTTTTTCCCTCGGGGGCATTTACTTTTTCCTTGTTTTTCCTTTTATCATAAACCAGATTCGTTGTCTTGTTCGTCACCACTTGGTCGCCCTGACTGTTAACTTTTAGTAGTTTTTTGGATCATCCACTGGTTCTGTCCGCTGTAGAGAGCCCTCGTTTTTGTTACATTTGTATACTATGTTGTCTACTTTCAGTTTCTGGTATCCTATTCGTACTTGCTTGGCATCATTCTTTTCCTTTCCGGCTCTTTCCTTTATTGTGCTCTGAATCTCCATCTCTCTCCAGGTGAGGTCATTTCTATTATTATTTTCGTTTCACGTAAATTTCTCTTTTTCTTCATCACTTTCATCTTTTCCTTCCAATTTCCCATTCGTACTATTACTACCTGTTTGGATTTGTACCTTCCTACTTTGAAGGCTTCTTGTAATTTAGGTTTGATGCATAGTTTTCTTCTAGTAGTTTTTCATCATTTTTCTTAATATTACTCTCTGTGCACTGCCATCCTTTTATTACAATATTTAACTTTTTCTTTTCTTTTTTCTGGTGTCCTTCTTCGAAAATTAATTTTTGTGCTTTCAACTTTTCCGCCTCTTTCTGCCATTGTTCCTTAGCCTTTTTAAATTCTTCTTTTATCTCTTTATGATTTTTGTTAGATTCTATTTTCATCTCTACTTTTAATTCTTCTATTTTTTCAACACTCCCTCCAACGCCATGTTTTCTCCTGTTACATCCTGTTTCTGGTTTTCTTTTGTTTGTATGTTCTCTCGTTGTTGATGATCTATTGAAGGGGTTATTGTAGTTCCGGCACTTTTATGGGAAGCTAAGCGTTCTGTCTCCCCCTTCTCAAACTCTTCTGGGTTTTCTGTACACCTTTCCCTTTTACTTTTTATAAACTCTTTTAAAATTGTGACACTTTTTGCTCTGGTTCTTCCAGTACTCTGATTTTTACTCATTTACCGGAGTTCCTATCTTTTAGGGGATAAAGTAGATTTGCTAACAGCGGTTAAAAATTGCACAGAGTGGCAACTATGTTTTGTGTTTTGACCTTCCGTCCTAACCTCACTTCTAATCAGTTGATGTTACTTTACCTTTTTAGAAATTCTATAGTCCTCTACGCTAGATCTTCAGTTCTTCCTTTTATTAGCTTCCGGGTGCTCCCTTTATTGTGTATTTCATCCACTATTCACTAAATGCGCTCAACAAAGGTTAAAATTTTAACTTATTTGTTGGAGCTCTTACACATGTCACTTATTTATCTTGACACACCGGCAACACCGCGATATTATTCAGTAAAACTCCATCGGAAATAGAATTTTCTGTTATCTTCTCTGAGTATATATTAAACAATATGAGTAAGAGAACACACTCCTGTCGGACTTTCTTCCTGACTTGTATTTTGTATGTTAATTCATTGTGTCACATCTAGTCATTTTTTGCCATAATTGTCAAGCGAAGAAGTTTTAGTATTCATGCCCAATCTGAATCCAAAATTAATATTATTTATGCATTCCTCACATTTATTCTTTTTATTTAGAAATTTAGTACGTGGCTCATCAAGCAAATAATTCTATAATCGTTACACTTTCTTGTATTTATTTTCTTAGGCAGTGTTGCAAATACTGATTGTAACCATTCATTAGGAAGTTTACCTTGTGTATATGAAAGTTTAGTGAGTGATACGAGTATGTTGTCTAATTTCCTTAATATCCCGTTTTTATATCATCTGGACTTTGGCGTATTTCTTTACTTCCTCATTTTTATATCTCTTTTTACTACTAAATTTAAAATTTCCGAACCTTCGTACAAATCGTTGTAATGGCTTTTAGGCCTTTTTCCCATCTTCAATTGTTGTTAGAGAATAATTGGGCCACATAAGTGTTCCATGTTTCTTTCTTTTTTTTTAGTTATTAATAGAGGATATTACTGAGTTAAATTACTGGAACGTTTATTTTTTGTTATAGCTCTTTGTATATTCAAAAGTCGTTGTGTGTTTTTGTATTTTTTCTATCTTCTGGAATTCTTTTTATGGTCCAATTTTCTTTGGTTTTTATTATTTTATTTTTAATTCCTATATATATGTGACAATATTTTTGTTTCTTTGTCTGCCTACAAGGGGTTGCCCGTTAAAAGATATTTTTGAAGTCCTAGGCTGACAATTTTTCACCTGCCTTCTCTCAAATTTTTGCAAGGTGTGAACGTATAACTTTTTAATTGGATCGACTTTTTCCCTGCACCTATTTGTAATTAATGTAAACATAAGGCGCCCATAAAAAATACGTAATATTTAAAGATGAATCAATGCAAAGACTATGCGCTTGTTCATAATGCACTTCTATAATTTTTACGTTTGCAGTTATTTTTAATTATTTCTTAGATTAATGCTGACAGCAGTAATTGAGTGTTTTCTTTATTCTAAAATTGCATGACCTAACTTTAGTATTGTCGACATTTTGGTTTCGTTTTTACAACGGTTAAGGAACTATTAATTAAGTTAGTAAATATGCATCTATATTCCTACACCACAAAAGGGATAACAGGTACAAAGGCAACATGATTATGTAAAATGCCTGGAAGGATATTGCTGCCGCTATTGTATTTGGGCATGCGCAATTTTCAAATGTTTACATAAAGCTTACGTACATTATACGTATTTCTTATGGGCGGCTTATGCTTACGTCTATTACGAATGGACGCTTACAATCGAAACTCAGCTCGACAAAAGCATACCAAATGCAGCGGCCTGAAAACCGCAACCTTGTAAATTAAGAGCTCAAAGCACCGCTACGTCAAATTGCATGTCAGCCGTCTTTGTTTACTTTCTGTTCAAATGTATAGATAGAGATTTTCTTTTTTTCTGTTAGTTTTAGTATTTCTTCTGTCATCCATACTTTGTGTTTTTCTTTATATTTTTGATATTACTTCTTCAATGACGTATGAAATTGCCTGTTGCGTGTTCCTACATGTTTTTCACAGTTTACATATCGTCATTTTGTTATATTAAATTGTTTTTACTGTTGACTGTAGGCTTTTTTAATTTCAACTTTATTAACAATCAGAATGTTACATTCTATGACCTAATATTTGGTAAGAATACTAATCGGCCCTCTTCAGTGTATTTCCATATTGATTTAGTCATATTCTTTGGCTATTTCTTTTAAAGTCGCCTATATTGTGAATCTGCTGTCAATGGTTTCATGATTTTATTTGGGTGAGTTTCCAGGATGAAGTTTTACAATGTACTGTTTGATGACATATTTTAAGTATGAGATGTTGAGGTCTACATGTAGTGTACTGTTCGATACATAGTACGGCGTATTTAATATAGTTCGAAGGGTTTTCGACTGAAAATGTATGATATCGAGGTTAGAATTAGTAACGCATGCCTATAGTTGGGGGTGTTATACTTGTGTACAACAGGATTTTATTCTCTAGCAGTAAGGGAAATTTTCTTCCGATCAGCCAGTACAGCTCATTTAGTTTGATGTCCATTTGTTTAAGCTTTTTGGTGATGAGTTTTACAGGTTAGACGCCCGTCAATATGAAGTCCCAGGTACTTTGCTTCGTTTGACTATGGAATGGGAGTATCGTTGAGAGTGACTGGTGAACACGTTGGAAGTTTTGTTGTAAATGTTATATGGACTGATTTATTTTCATTGGCCTTAATTTTTCACTTGCGTAACTAATTTTAAATTTGATTTAGGTGAAGTTAAATCATTACCGAAGCTGTGTTCGGTCGTAAGCTTTTGTCGGTATTTTTATTTTTCTCGCCAATCTTTGTTTTTTTGTATTTTTTAAGTTTTAGTTTAATGCTACATTACCTTAAATGAATGGTTTCTTTAAGCTCCTGTGTTCGTGGTATGATTTATGTTTGCACAGTAACGAAAACTTGTTTGCATAATGTTTACTACGTCAACATAAAAATATTTTGGTAGCAATAAGCGCAACATCTTTAAACAAAATATTGTTGAAAAACTTTCTAAATTCCTAAACACAACAGAATAATAAAGGGCAAGCTTAGTTTAATGCCGGTTAAGCATTAAAAGCCTGAAGGCCGATCCCAAAATGTAAACGTAAAAATTCTAGACTGCAGGTATATTCCGGCAGCAGAGGACCGCAGAACAAAGATAATCCTTTTGTTTTTTAATACGATTCCATTTTAACATATCGCCACTAAAACATGTAAAAGAAAACCCGAAATCGGATTTGCATAAAAATAATATTTCCCCTAACGTTCTTCCGGCATCGCAAAGCCACCATTGTGTTTAACAGTTCAAAACAATTATCTGCTAATCTGCAAAACTGCTTGCCGCGAGTTCCAGTTCTGCTTGCAATTTGCATTAAATGAACCGGCGAGCTTATATGTTTGCTGTTCAATTGAATTAAAACACGCCGAATCGATGGCCCCGCACTTGATTCCATTGCGCGCAAAAACGTCCCGCTTGCTTTATAGATTTACTATATATTCATGAGGGAGGATAAAGTACAGCTCCGTGACTCATGAATCGCTGCAGAAAGCGATAGTTAGCCCCAATAACTGTTGACGGCCGCGTTCTCAGCTGATAATGCGGCAGAATGAGCGTCGAATCGAAGGTTAACTGCGAGCCCCGTAAATCCTTCAGAATCACTCAATAAAATTTGAATTTGCTGAGTTTAGCAAGTTTTTATTGGGTTATAAACCGCTTGCATTGATTTTTCAAGCCATTCCGGCACTATATCAATTTGTCGCCGATCGGCGCGGCCGCCCGGCTCGCCGCCGCGCAAATTAAGGGATGTTATGCGTGCGCTGCATGCAATTAAAAATCTGTTCGGCGTATTTGGGTTGTTCAGCGGCATGCCGTGCGGCGCCGGCAGCGGGCTCATCACCGGCGCGGCGGTGCACCAAAAGCACCGCACTGCGATACAGCGAATGGTGCAACTTCTGAAAGTTTTCCGGAATGAGCTCTGCAAGTTGCTCGTTTCATAATTTATCGTTCTTTGTTCTGAATTCATTAGAATCTGGATAGTCACGGAATGAGCTAGCACGGAAGTGCGCGACTTTTTGAATCCAGTCGAATGGAATGGTTTGGCGTTCCACATAGTTTTACGGGTGCAGTTCGGCTTAAGGCCAACAAATTTATATAATTATAATGCCAAAATGTGGAGCCGTGGTGGCTGTGATAATCGCTAGACTACGAAACCAAGAGTTGGGTTCGAATGCTTGCAATTCGATCACTGGCATTTACGGCCCAGCTCGACTCGCGATTTATGAATCCAGGTCAAACTCTGGGGTAATAGGCGGTGGCGTCCTAGCCACGTTTACTACTACTGTCGTAGGCTCTAGAGTAGCAGATCTATCCTGTTGACTAAAGGGCCTTCAAGGTCTGTTAAACTATTATTATTATAATGCCAAAATGTTAGTATGATCAAGTTGTATGATAAGTTTTATTATGTTTTCGCAATATTTCCATCCAAATGGGAAGAAATTCGACTCATCCCTACTGTTCCAGATGTCTCTCACTGGTACTCTAATTGGGTGATTCCTTTTCTAAATATGTTAATACAAAAATTCGTTTAGCGTCATTCCAAATCTTCTTCTTACAATTAGTCATAGCTTAATTTTAACCAATACTTTATGTTAGTCGGAGCTGATGGTAACTGACATGTTTCTTTCTCTCTCTTTTGACTGGTTTGACGCATGTATCCAATCTGGTCTTTCTCCAGCTTTTTTCATTTCTCCATACTTATTCGTGTCTACGTCCTCTATAATTTGTTTGATATATCCGTAGCGTGGACGTTTCCTTGTCCTTTTTCCTTCTATAATTGCTTTCATAATTCCTTTCCGGCGAGAATGCGTCCAATTGACCGCTCTTGTCTTTTCTGTATTTATTTCCACATCTTTTTCTTTTCTTCAACTCTTTCCAGTTAGTAACCCTATCCGTCCAGCTAATTTTCATCATCCTTCTACAACACCATTATTCAAAAGCTTTAATCTTCCTTTTTCTTGTAGACCAATGGTCCACTATTCATAGCCATACAAAACGACACTCCATGCAAAAGTGTGTACAAAAGCCTTTTTTTTACGATTAGCTAGATATTATTACAAGTGAGGAGACCACTTTCATTTAAAAAGCTCTTTTGGTTTGTATAACTCGGTGACTTGTCTCTCTCTTGTTTCTACCATCTTTTGTAATGATGTTATCTAGATATGCATATTTATTTACCACTGATTTCTCCCCACCAATTCTTACTTCATTCTTGGTTTTGTATGCTGATTTTTCACATATTATGATTTTGGCCTTCTTTGTATTAAATTTAAAGTTATATTCCATTTTACTTAACTTTATTGCTGGCTGAGAGTAGGGCTGCATCGTCGGCAAAACGTAATCGTTTAATTTTTTCTTGGCGTACAAATTAAAAAGGAGAGAGAATAGTTAGTCTTAATGCTAGGACTGTTTTTTAAGAAATCTGAACTGATCTCTTAGCATATTGTCAATTTTGCTTCAATTCTTTGATGTATTATCTTTGCTAGTATTTTTAAAACGTGTGGTGTGAGGATTATTCTTCGATGCTCTTCGCATTTGTGACTTCCAGCCCTTTTTGGTATAATAACCATTGTATTTTTGGTAAAATCTTTAGGGGCGCGTCTAGTTTAGACATTATTTTAATGTGGTCAAGTATTAAGAGTAAAGTTTTATGATTTAGGCATATAACTTCCCTAGATATTTTGTCAATACCGAGAGCTTTTCTATTATCTACTTCTTTTACGGTCTTGCCAAATTTGTTTATTAGTGCTTCGTTTATTAGTCTTCTACACTTTTGTTGTCCGTCTACGTCATGATTTTTATATTTTCATCTCTTTGCAATGAGTTTTATTATTTATTTGATCACTGAGGGTTTCTGTTCCCGATACTTTCATTTAATCCTGCTGACTACATTTTTTTATATTTATTCACATGTCGCTATTTCTTAATGGTTCTATTTTAATATCATTTACTACGTTTTTTTGAAGTAGTACCTATTCTTTTTCATTCAGAATTTCTATGTTCCATTTGTGTTTCTCCTTTTTTTCATATTTTTAGCTTAATATGGTATTTTATCATAACCATATTGTCTATGTCCGGTCCTGGATAGTTTCTACTGTCTTTAACTTGATTTTTAAACCTCTACTTGATTAATATGTGATCTATATGATATCTTTTTATACGTTTCGGCAGTTTCCGTTTGTAGTGTCTTCGAACATGGTGTTTAAGTATTGTATTAGTTGCAATTAAGTTATGTTGTATGCAAAATTCAATTAGTCATTCTCCTCTATACTTCTTCTATCCTAGGCCGTACTTTTCTACGACATTCTCTCTCTTAGGCTAACATTCCAGTCCCCAGTAATTATCAAGTTTTCATCGCTTGGTATTTCTTTTAGTATTCTACTTAGGGTATCATATACTTTTCCTATTTCATGATAGTTATGTTGGGTTATGGTCACATACACTTGTATTATATCTGTGTTAACAGGTCTGGTTTCATTTTTATCAAAACGATTCTTTCGTTGTATCGTTTGTAATATGTTATTCTGTTTGTAAATTTCTGTTTAACATTACCTCAACTCTTGCTATCCCTTCTACTGCACATTTAGTGTGAATGGCTTTGTATTTTGCATTCAAAAAGTCTGGTTACTGCGGGCATCTTATTTTATTTATGCACATAGTGTCGGTATTTAAATTTTCCATGTCTGCGTTTTTGAGCTTTTCACTTTTGAGTAGTGTTTTTACATCCCACTGCGCTATATTGCCAATGTTCTTATTTCTTTGTATAGTTTTTCCTATCGGCCTTGCAAGGGATCCGAATGAAGAACTGTTTTACGTCTGGAATGAAGTTTAACATGGAAAAGCATTCCACAATGTTAGAATTGCAGGAATTTCTGGGACATATGTATTAGTGTAGTAGATTTTCATTGCTTCCTGTACGATCTTCTACATTTATCTGTTAGCACTAAAGACGGTAATATTCTAGAGTGTTGAGTATCGCTCATACCGTAGCTCTGGTTTTGGGGCTCTTAGTGGCTATTATCAGCCGGAGCCAGCTGAACCCAGTTTTTTTAATGAGGTTGTTACTCTTCTTTCTTCTTGTTTTATCCTGGATTGGGACAGCCGGTAAGTCAGGTTAAACCGTACCTACATGAATCTGATCCATATCGGCGGCGTTTCTTTATGTTCTACTATTTTTATTATTTCGGTCACATATAGAATAACGAAACTTTTCATTTGATCTGTGAATCTTACAGCTGATCAACTTCTTATTTTTTTATCACCAATTTTATTTTTTACCTATCCTCCCCCATTATGCGCACAAAAAGCAAACTATTTGACGTTGAATTTTTGGTAGGAGACGTTGATTGACTTAACGGCTCATGAAGGGCGCTCGGCTCCTGCTCGGGGTTACCAATTTTTATAGAGAGTAGTGACCGTTCATTCTCTAAGCCTATTGAAACCAGTTCAATAAATGTTTTTTTATTTGCTTCCGGTACGGCCCTTTTATACTTTATAACTGCTTCTCCGCTTTCACATTATTTTTCCGTTCTTCCCAATTTTTTGCCATTCGGTTTCAATTCGAATTCCGATCTTTCTATAAATTTTTTCAACTTTCTTCATCTATCTTTTACTAAGTCTGCCTTTACTTTTTACCTTATAATTCTCTTACAAATACCTTTTTTACTTTCTTTGCTATTTGTATCTGTTTAATACGATCTGGCTGTCCTATCCAACCTATTCCTCTGCTATTGATTTCTCTAGTTATACTTAGACTTCTAAACATTGATGATTTGCTTGTGCTGCTGCATAAATCAAATCCGACCTGATAACTGGTTTATACACTTTTAATTTAAAATTTATATAACATATCTGATTTTAATGTTGATCGTAACACGTAATAATACTTATTTTCCAACTCTAATTTTAAACTCTAGGTTTACAGTCTTCTTGATTATTTTTAAGATTAGTATTTCATAAATTTTAGGCGGGGGATTTAGAAATCTGTAGGATGTAGGTTGTGCCGGTTGCGTCCAAGCTTTGCATTAGGATTAAAAGAAGATTTCTATTAAATAGCAAAATTGCAGTCTCTTGTGTTAATGATGGTAATTGAAACGAAAGCTTTCCTGAGCAAATTTTGCAATATATCTCCTATTAAGCCTTAGCCAGAAATTTTGGGAATGTTGATGTCATATATAGATGTCGAGCTTTATCTGCTAAAATGCTTTCAGCGGAAGTGACATTTCACAAGATGTGCGGAGGTTTTTTTTAAATTCTTGTTGCGTCATTATTCTCCGTAGTTAGTGTTCGAAAAAAACATCAGTTTCATCCTTATCTGACCTGGGCCAACTCTTTTTTTAATTGGTGGACTTTCTATAAGTTTCTTGAGGCTTTCCATATGAAATCGTTTCTATTTCTGTTACATTGAAACTAAGACCTTGTATATTTCGAGGTATATTTCAGTTCTATTTGCAGGCTTACTAGACCTCTTATGCAGTATTTTGAAATTAAGTTATAAGATAACAAATTTAATCTTTTGTTAAATTTTAATTCAGCTAGCGAAATTAGCTTCTAGATTAAGTAAAGTTTGAAAATAAAAAAATCGTCAACTTTCTCAATGATGATTGTTGTATTGACAGTTGTAAAAACTGTTGAACAGTTGGTGGATAAATTGCAGTTGGACTGTGCTTTGAGGTATATACTTATTTGCTATAGACAACTGCGTAGTGAAGTTATTCCGGTAATTTACTTTGGTCATTATGTTTACTAGTAGAGAGAAAATTAAGATTTAGATTTTGAGTTAGGAATAATAGATTATTTTGTTTAGGATTACTTAATTTTGTTCTTTAAATTTTACTTTTAGCATCTCGGCTCTCTTCAACATTAAATGTATTTTCGTATGATAAAAAGAAGTCCTGGTGTTTTTCGACGGTTGTAAAATATTGGGACAGTCAATATATTGATAAAACAACCAATATGAAACCATAAGTTTGTATTTTTATGTTTGAGATTTAAATTTTTACAGGTGTATAATTCATGTGTTCATGATGACTGATGAGCTGTCTTATCCCGGTGCTATAACTTGGTATTTTTATTACTATCTGTAAAGTTCCGTAGATATCTAAAACCTACAGCCAATTTTCGCACCTGTAAAAAGATTATTACTTTTAGCATATGATTTATAACATAATTGGCCATCCAAAGTGCTTTGAATATTGATAAAGCCATTATGCTAATGTGTTTACGACGGTAGTTGTGCAAATAATGGTTTGAATTTTGTAAGGAAGTTGGAAAGCTGTTTGTTAATGTTTCATTGTTGTTAATTGGTCGGTTCAGTATTATTTATTTTTATATCAAAGGACACAAAGAATATTTTATAATGTGGAAGAGTAGTAACTGGATTTTCTATAATGTTGATTTGCGTCTCGATAGAAACAAAATTTAATTTATAATTAAAGTCGACCTCTGATGCTCTTATTACGCAAAAGGTACTTGAAGATAGTAAATACGTACAAGCAAAATTTTGAACTACCATGTTGTTTATATGTGGTTTGGAATTATTGGGCTTATAAAAAATCTAAATGACTTTTCTGGTTAGCCGATCAAATACTTTTTTTACGGAAAATTCAGCAGAACATCAGTACCTTCATATTCTCCTACAGATATTTCATTTTTTTGCTTCGCCATGGACCCGACGATATAAATGCTTAATGTCCAAGCAGTTAATTTATACGTTACGTTCACAAATGTAACAAAAACTTGCTTGTGGGCGATAATTACCTTTGACTTGCTTGCTTATATGTGTACGTATATAAAGACAAATTCAATTATTTTCCCTGTCTAGACAGTTAAATAATAAATTTGTTCTTAGGGCTGGAATAGAAGAGTTTTGCATGCTATTGTCGTAATAACAAAGCGGGCCTAGCTCCAGGTATTACGGCACGATTATTTTAATTTGGATTTATGGCGGCCTTTAATTAGCCCTGGCACAAGAAGCTACTTGCAAGTAAGCATTTGTCGAGTGTCAGAAGGAAATTATAATTGGCTGCAAATGGATTGGGTGAACGATTGGGGTGCATTCCAGGAGTATATTTCGATAGCGTTTTGTTCTGCTTGTCGAAGCTTGGAATGCGTACACAGACTGCTGAAAAACGAGTTTAAAAGCATTGCTAATCAAGAACCTGCTTTTTCAAATTTACAGTACTAAGCTTTTTATAAATTATTACTTTAGTATTGGTTATTCTTTTATCATTTATATACTCGTATTATTAGAGTTTTTATTCTATTTTCCTGAATTTTATTGCATCTAAAAAATAATGTATAAAAATTATCATTAACATGTGTTATATCATTTAATTTAATTTAATTTAATTTTAATTATTTAATTTTTAGATATTGCTATTTTGTCCCTATGTTTTCATTTTTATATTAATGCTATATCAATTATGTCAGTAACTTTTCAATTTACTTTTTAATTAAAAATAAACAGAAAAAGAGAAATAAAAGAAGAGAAAGCGATAAAGTAAATGGAGAAATGGTAACATATCGTGAGGGAAGTTATGGAGGATAATATACAAAATAATGCAGGAAGTACGAAGGAATGAAAAAATTATAGAGTGATTATGAAGTGACGGGGTAATAGTGGGATTTCATAAATAGAGCAGCTCAGAAGTATGTAGTAGTTATAAGAGAATAACATTAATGAATGTGGTTTATCAAGTGCTAACAACTTTTTTATAAAGACAATTAGTTGAGCTAGCAGAAAAGATACTGCCTAGGCCAGAATTGAACAGTATAAGACAAAATTCGAAGCGTTTTATTTTAAATAGGAGATGTCAAAGGAATATGACTAAGGTATACCATCAAAATTAAGGAAGATAGACTAATAAAGATAATGAGGAAATGTAGATACGCAAAATCTAGAAATAGAGGAAGACGAAGAATGAGATAGTATAATGAAGTAATGGAGAATAAAAGAATGAGAAACATACAAAACTAAAAATATATAAAGTAACATCCCAGGCATATCCATTTTAAAAAGTGAGGAGTTTTATTATTATTCGCTGTCCTTTTCTTATATTTATTCTCTTTTTATGTTAATACTATATTTATTACAATGACTCTTAATTTTTTTATATGTACATTTTGCTAACTTTTGTTTTTGCAAAAATTTCTTTTAGTTTCTTTTTTTTAAACGTATCTACCATATATTGACGTGCTATTTATTTAAAATATTTATACTGTTCTTTTCCATAGAATTTGCTATTTCTAGCCATTTGTACTAATTTTGCTTTTTTATTTTTTATATATGTTTATTTATAATATTTACTACTTTTTCTTACCTTTCTATTTTCTATTTGGTTCATACCTCTATTCTGTAATGACCTATATGTGTGTTATGAATGAAACAAATTAATTATTGGTATGTTTCTTGTTCTTTCACTCTTTTATTTAATTTCTTGTTCTAATAATACTCATATTATGGCGTTTTGTTGTAGCTACGTAGTTCACATTTAGAAGCTTATAGAAAAAAATTTAACGTACAAATATAAAATGATAAAGAACGTTTTATTCTATAGCTGTGTTAGTAAATCGTAAAATATCTTAAATAAATAATTTTGGTATCACCTAATACTCTGTATGTTATTGCTATATAGATGATATCAGGCTGGTTTAGCAAAAGGTTTAAGAAACAATGATATTTTTACATTACATAAAAAATGTCATATAATATTGTAACAATGTTAAATGTTTATTTATCTTATATTAATTTATAAATGTGATTTATTATATTTAAATTATTATAATCAAGTCATCTATAGAATAAGGATTTCAAATGAGTGCAAAATTCCTGTTCAGATTTCAAATTACTTTTTTTAGAAACATATCCAAAGGGGCCAAAATTGGCTGTTGCTGAGGTTGCTAAATATAAATGCTAATTACAAAAGAATGTTATAAAACAGAGGCTAATCCAAAGCGATTTCATTAAACCAAGGCAGTCGAGAAGTTTTGCCTAGAGAAGCTTTGAGTAGTCAATATGACAGGCAGCTTTTGTTATACCAAAGCGTACATTTGGAACAATAACTCTGATGTGGTGGTACAAAGCATTTTTTGGACGAGCTTTAAGCTTGCTCTTGAAACTTCTTTTTCTGATGAAAATTTGATTTTGTTGTGTTGTAGAGAAACTTTTAAGTGCGTGAACAGCGTAAAGTATCAATGCAGCAAGACATTCCATTTTGCAGGTTCCTAGGCAATATGTACAGGAACATGCCGTTGTTCTTCACTTGTTTAGTTGTAAGGTGAATTTTGCAGCAAAGATTTAGTTTTCGTCTATGCGAGATGGTTTTCTTTGCCAGTAAAGCAGATTTTCACGTGCCGGGATGCATTAATAAACATTTTTTTTATTGAAGTGATAACCCACTAGATAACCATAAATTTTTTTAAGAAGGGAGAAATGTGTTACTGTTACTTTTAATCGGCATGTAGAAATAAGTCAACGCACTTTAACTACAAAAATTTTGTTTCAACAAGATGGAGCCATAGCCCAAGTGCTGCGCGAGCTGTCTCCTAATTTCTTAACGCGATAATGTGGATTGGTCAAGTCGCTCATCGGTTTTTGCTCCATGTATCTCAAGGCTGAAGTTTAAAAACATCATTTTGAATCACTTCGAGCCTTAATAAATTCAATATTTCAAGAAATTAGACGTTTTGCTCAAGACATGTTGTTTGTAAGCCAATTAGTGAATTGATGTATGAGATACAAAGATGTAGATAAAGGTGTCAAACCGAGGTTTTTCAAAAAAGTTCCTATAAAAGTAAATGCTTTGTGCAAGCAGAACAATCCATTAATAATTCAGTTTTACTAATGCTTTTTGGGTAAAAATAAATTTCCTGGGCGACTATTTAAAGACATTTAATGACAATTAAAAAAATATTAGCTAGACACAAAATTAAATATAACAATAATACAGTAAGAAAGTTATAAAACATCACACAAAATATAGCATAAGCTACCGAATAAAGAGACCGCGATTGGGATAATATGGTGTTAAGTGATGATACTTATGGGCATATATTACAACAATAAAAGTTTGATTGAAGTGGAGACAAGGTTTACTACAGAGTTCTATTAAACACCTTGTTAAGGGTTGCTTAAATTCACTTAAATTGGGTATTTTATATTTCTTCACATACTGTATTTAAGTTTAAAGAATACTGCGACTATCATCGGTTAAGAAACGATTAGATAACAATAATGGGAATTAGATCGTTCAATGGAATACTGAGAGAGTATAAGATTTTAGGAAAATGTCCATCAAGTTTGAAGCAGCTCTTTTGAGAAGTACAAAAGTTATGGCGTCAACTAATTAGGAATTATGCCAAAAATTGATAATTACTTTGTTGTTGTTTGTCTATATAAGCGTTAAGAGTATAAAAATATTGTGTTCTGTTTCAAGTGGATCACGCCATATAACATAAAAAATTACAATTAAATAACAAAAAAATTCATCTATTTGATACGTTTCCCTCAAGATAAGCGCTATAGAATCTTATACATTACTCCACGGTTACTTCCACGATTCCAAACAGTCTCTCCAAAGTCTTGCATTGGATTCGAAAGTAGATGCCTTGTCAGATTAATCTCAATCTTGTTTATTAGCAGTAGTCTGAAGCAAGTCATTATCAATTGCAGCACAATCCTTATTTATTGTAGTCCGCACACGTTCTGCTCGTTGCTGATTTTTCAAAACATGGAGCGCTTTAAATTTTCTGGTCATGCTTTACTAACTACGTCGTTCTCAAAAGCCTTCTGAACTATTCGAATAGCTTTTGCGGATAACTGTTTCAGCTTCATATAAAATTTTATGTTGAAAATGCCATAATTGTATACGATATGTGCTTACTCACAGGCGCTTAATTCTTGATTAATCCAAGTAGTAAATTCGTCCTCATTCACGCAAGCGCAGTACAGTTTGCACTCATTGGCTATCAAGTTGCATTGCAGTTATGCAACATTGGCTTAATATTTTTGAGACCCTTGCATATTGCGTTAAACTTTAATGTTACAGACTGTATAGTGATAGGACAATTTATTTTTTTATGAAAAGAAATTTAAGGAATTATGAAGGGACTGATTTTTAAAGCTAAAATTGAATCTTATTGATACAGTTTTTCATATACATGGTGTTCTCATACTTTTACAAAATTAAACTTCTATTGCTTTACCCCATGAGCTTAACATATTGTCAAGTTGTAATTTACATTGTGTTTTTGTTACGTTTAATTACTTACCAATGGAGTGGGATGACAAAGGAAACCAGATTGCTGTAATAGCATTACATAAGTGTGGTACTGAAAAAGTAGAATTTTTAAGACCCTGCGTCTCCTCGGCATTAGGCGAATGTTTATGGATCGGAGTATAAAATTGTTTAATGAGACTAAAGGTGTACAAGATCTGGAAAACGACGTTCAGGTAGTCAAAGCTCAAATTAAACGAATCATCCAGCAGCTATAATGCTTTGGTGAGAAGTGCGTTATGATGTAATAATTAACATTAATTTTTGTGAAAAGAGGGCCAAAACTTCACTTGCTGCATATGAACAGAATATTTTGGGTGTAGTGAAACCTCTGAATTATATGCTCTTTTAAAGTGAACCTTGGATCTTTCAGTAAGAATCCGCACTCGTCCACAAAGTACGCTAAACTCAAACTTGGCTGAGCAACAGTATGTCCCATTTTTTAATATTAAAAAATTGGCCTTCTAATAACACAGATCTCAATCTATAGATTATAAATAATTGATGGTTTTAGAAGGTCTAATTTGCCCTAATGTTGAATCATTGAAGTCAATACTTTTCCATTGGTTGTAGTATTTGCTGCATTAGACGAGTTGCCTGGACGTTTTAAAGCTTATATAAAGGCTAAGGGTGGCAATTTTAAATAAATCCTTTTTAATTATACCTAGCGATAACAATTTAATAAATCCTGAAGGTATTATGCAACAAAAGTTTTATTTTGTCGTTCTAATCAGTATTTATGAGCTACTATGTATTTGGATATCAATATTATTCACCACCTTTTCAAAAATACCTTACTTCGTTAAAGAAGGCTTCGTTGACTTTCTTGATTGGATATAAGTATTCTTTTTAAGAAAGACGTGCTGTTTCGGTTGCTCTATCTTATTTTTGATGGAGACGTATATGATTTTAGTGCTTGTTTAATACATGGAGTAGGTGACTTGCATCTTCTAAAACGCACATTTCTACGTCAATCTTAATAATTGAATGGTTTAGCTGATTCATTTAAGTAGGACTCGACTAATTCAAATAGATCTTTTACTAAACGAGTAAGTCAGATGGATTTGTTGCCAACATGTGGGCTTGCCGCTTAATAAGTGACGTAAATTAATGTTGATCATTAGTTACTTTTTCACATGTGGTTTGTAGATTTAGATACTCGTCATGTGTTGTTGTGTAGAAGCCTTTTCTTAATATAAACCTGATTTTTAGTGTGAAAATTTGCATCTTGGAGAAGAATAGATCAGCATAATTATTATTAGTTTATGGTAGTATTATTTTGCTCATAGAGCTATTTTTTGTTACGCATATAGTAATAATAACATATTTTTTACTATAAAAAGGCTTTTAAACTAAATTTTTCGGGCCTGCAGCTTTATTGGCCACAGCCGCTTCGGTTACAGTAATTCCTAAACATACACAGTTCGCAGGTATGAAAGAACCGCCGGCCGGCCTAATCAATTCATGCTTGCCAGCATTGTGCAAGCTGGCTATTCAGTTGCAGCCAATTGTTCCGCGGCAATCATCGCGCCGCATAAATCATGCTGGATTTATTATGGACATTGCGTCCAGCGGGCATGTGTACGTCAGGGGCGACATCCCCGTCTTGCTCGAAATTGCAAATGAATCTGCGAGGGGCTGGCACGTTCTCGCCCTCTAATTACGATATACTGTCCACCGGCGGCCGAGCGACCATCTGGGATAAATAGAGGTCTAAATTTTCAGCGCGCACGTCCGCTGATGTGATTTCCTTCCTACAATGGCATTAATTTTTAATCCGGCCCCGAATAATTTACTCGGGAGAAACGCGGCTCTGCAGCCCTCGCGGACGCCGTTCGAGTAAATATTCACGGGCAGTTTAAAAGCCAGGGGCGTAAGCATGTCATCTATTGATGATTATGCGGTATTAAATAAATCAAAATGGATAAAATGGTAAAAAGAAAAAGCTTACGGTAACATCGTTTTAGAAATGCCGAACCGCACCGATTTCTTAAGTATCAAAATGAAAATTGCTTAAAATTAGGTCATTTTCAGCAATTTAAATGTTTAAATTATGATATATAATTATGAAGAATCTGATTAGTAGTTTAGTTAAGCGCTAGCAGCTTAAAACATCAATTAACTTAACCCACTAAAGACTCAATTACAATGGAGGGTGGTGGTAACTAAAAGTATTTGCTCCACATTGAACCAGATGTAGAAATCGAATAATTATTAAAGCAACCAATTGATAATACGCACAAGACTACACTAATAATTTAAAAATAATATTAAATTGCTGAATATCATCCAATAAATGCCACCTCATATTTACCGATTAGCCTGCTCCTGTCGTCTCTAAGATCGCGGAAAAGAAGGTCTTCTAACGAATCAAGGACGACTCATTTAACAATAATTGGATCTTCTATCACAAATTTAAATTTCGTGAGACACGCTCAACAAATCAACAATGCGAATCATAAATAAGGCGCGAGAAGAAACACCAACATTGTGTAGCTCTTTTGCTAGATGCAAGACAGCCCTTTGATAAGGTCTAGCGCTCAGGTCTGTTAACAAGAGTCCAAAAAGCCTATAAAAATATTTCAACTTAATCATCTCTTACCTAGCCAATAGACAATTCCAAACTAAATATAACAGTACAACATCCAGTTTATATCCAATGACTGCAGAAGCTCATCAAGACAGCATTTTAGACTGTCTGTTATACACCCTTTACACTGTAGATTTACCAACAGACAGAGACACACACACAGGTACGTTTGCAAAAGATACGATTATTTTTGCTAAACATAAGAACCTAGTGGAAACTGCTGGCTATGTCCAAAACCACCTAAATTCAAAGCTGGATTCTAAAATGTGAAGGTTAATGGACAAAAATCTCAGTATACAACTTTTGTCTTCCGAAAAGGAAAATATTGAGCTCTGAAAATTAATAACAAAGATATACCGAAGTTAAAGAAGTCGAATAATATACTTTTGATAGTCATCTAACTTGGAAGACACGCATCGCTAAAGAACGCAAATGAGTCGACATAAAAGTACAATAGCTTAGCTGGCTAATAAGATGAAAATCTAAACTAACATTGAAAAACAAGTTGCTCAACCTGCTGATCAAATTAAATGTGGTTTTAACAAAATGGGGCCACATGTTATACAATACGTGAGACACTCACTTCACTTTAAAGCAAAGATTTTCAAACTTTGAGGGGCCTGGGCTTTCGCTGTAACTTGTAAACCAAGCATCAATGGTTACAACTGGTAGCTCATACGAAAGAGCATTTTAAATACAACAAAACATCTTTCTGGTCCATACGGATATCCGTTGCTCACAATTTATTTTTTTTGCAAAAACCTTGCACATATATAGCAACCACATGCATTGTGTGCATTTTTTCCCGTCTGGGCCAAAACACGTTATCAATTGTAACCATTGGATGCGTGGTTGCCAAGTTATAGCGGGGGCTCAGGCCCCTCAAAGTTTGAATATGGCCCTTTGCTTTAAACTTTTTTCCTTGGAACTATTTAAACGAAGGAGTTTGAGTCAACAAAGCTGCTACGATTCTAGGGCTAAAAAATAACATCAGACATGTGATTGCTAAAATAGAGCCTCGTTTATGCGTCTTGAAGATTATTTGGCCGATATCATATTTTATAAGTAACTGCCAAATCTATGCTTTAAGTTGATAGGAATAAAGTTCGGATTGTTCTAATATTTTGTGTTTTATTTAAGAAAAAATTCTTAAAATTCCGTTATGATCGCTCTATATAATAAGTTTTCTAACAGTACTTTGCTACAAAATTATATTTTTTGTTGGTTTAATTAATTAAGGGCAATATTTTTGAGTTATTCTAAAAGATTACAATTTTAGGCAACTTTGTTATTGAATATTACCAAATTATAAATACATATATACATAACCAATAATCTTTTTGCACTCTTAGGCATCGAGATAATAATATTTTTAACATAATCAGTTTTTGCTTTTTAATTTAAATTTAAACCATTTGTTTCTATTTGCAACCATTTCTCCTGTATTCTACCGTGTCCTTCTTTGTCTTCGATTTCAGCTATATTTGTGCTCCAAGGTTTTCTTGGTATCCCTCCGCAGAGTTCCTTTCTCTTCTTATTTCCAAGACCTTTACTTGTCTTTTATCATCATTCTTGCGCTCTTTAACTTATTTCTATTAATTTTTTTCTTTTAGTGGTTCCATCACTGGTTCCTTCCTGATACTTTCACTTTGTTTTTTTTATTATATTAGCCCCTATAACTGTTCTTAGAGATTTTATTTCGGTACCTCGTACTCGACTTGACAATATTTCATTTAATATCAGGTTTTTTACCCTTTGTTAAGGATAGGTATATATATTTTTCAGCAAACTGCCATTTTAATCTCATTTTTTTGAGATAATTTTTTCTAATAGCATGTTATGTTTGTGTTGTCATTTTATATTTTACGCTCTTCTGTTAATTTACTTTATCAATGCCAGGTATTTGTGTTTCAACTTATTCCATAGTTTTTCTTCAATTTCTACCTTGCTGTTGATCTTCTTGCTTTTAATTGTTCTATGTTCACTGTTAGATTACACCTATTCAGAGTTTCTAGCCAAACACTTAAATTTTTCTTCAGGTTCTTACACTTTTACTGGCAAGAACTATGTTTGCAAAAATTTAGTCTTTAATTTCTATTACATTTAAATTCTTATATCGTACTAGGTAGTTCTTTGTTTTAGTGTACGCCTCTTAATACTTTATATATTGCACATACATATACATATAGAGTACCGGGTTCTTCCCCTTTTATCTTATGTCATTTAAGTTTTAAAATGTGTTTGACGTTTTATTTTGGGACCCTACTAGGTTGGTTGTGGTATTCTTTTCTATTATTATTTTGTGCGTTTTTAGTACTGCGCACGTAAAGTATATTTACCTGTAGTTACTCAAATTCCTTATGGGGCTATCCTTATATATAGGCAATATAATGGCAGTATTCCACTCTTTTACTATACCTTTTTTCTCTGTGCTAAATTCAAAATTTCCAGCAACACTTTTCTTCTTCTAACCCACATTTAAGATCCCACCAGTCGGAGAAGCTCGAATTATTTTGGTAAAGGAAACTGAACTTTACGAGGACCAAAAAGGTGGTTAAAGCTATCAAAATTAACTTAGTGTGTCTACCAAGGACATGATGCCAAAAGATCTATGAATTGGGTAAGTTCGCTTCGTGGTTGTTCAGGTAGGATAGCCGCGCAGCATGAAGCAGATAGGGAAATGCCATTTCTGCTAAAATTTGGCTACGCACTTGGGTGCTCGCATGCAGCAACCTAAACCGAAACCAGCAATGCGTGCTAACTGCAAGCGGTCTTACCCTATTAGCTACAGAAGCAAACTCATGGAAACCTTCAGGGCAGTTACCAGCAACGTCAGCCGTTAGTCCTGTCCTCGCAACAAACGTTCCAGACCCATCAAGAAATCCTTATCCTTAAGATGTTAAAATTTCTATAGGAAGTTACTATAACCGGAAAAAATCTGAAAAAAGACTTTTGCTCCACTGAGGGAGTTGGCGCATTTACCGCACTGGCGTTAGCAATTCAGTTTAACTTATAGCATCAAATTATGAGCACACAAGACTGAAATAGATATTACAAGTTTATAAAAAAGAAATTAAGAAGAGAACCAAACAAAAAATCGTACCAAAATGATTTAACTCAGAAATTGACCAATTTTATCATAGAAGAAAGAAATAGTAGAGATATTAAAAAGGGAATATTTATGTGGACGGAAGTGGCAGTGATATCTGTTAAAAAGAAAAATCACAAAATTAAAATTATAAAAAGACATACAGGATATAAATACATTAAAATGAATATTGTAAAACATTCTCAATAAGGGGAAGAAGAAACTATGCAATACCCAAGAAGTTAAACTTTAGAAAATGCAGCGTTTTATTAACGAGTTGTTGCCTGAATGAAGAAAATTCAGATAAACATTACAACAATTTAAATAGAAAAATTTATTGAAGATTATAAAGCAGAAGAAAAGAAAGTTGAGATGTGGTACATAATTATTGAAGTTCGGTATAGTGCAATTTCATGCCTTAAAACAAAAAGCAAAATAGAACATCCGAATTTAAAAAAATGTAATGGTAAACATCATTTGAAGATGTTAGAGAAGTAAGTCTAATAAAATAAGTAAAATGCAAAAAGTGTTTCAGATAATATTTACATTCTCCTTGTGTCGAGGCTTAGTTTGCCTTGCTTTGCCCCCATTGCCTCTTTTTACTTTATCGGTTGTTATCTTGCTACGTCGATGTCCAGCTTTCATACCAACATTTGTGTAGTGTTTCTGGAAGTTGTTTTATATCTTGTTTCTGTGTTTAAATTTTCTTTGCTACCTTTTTTCTGTTATCCCTTCGACGTGTTTTCTCCAATATTTTCTTTTCGTACGTCACAAATCTCACGAATCATGCCTCTAAGGATTTTGCTACGTAGACTTAGTCAGTAATATTTTTATATTTCTGTTCTCGTGATATTTTTTTGTGGTTTTAGCCTTGCTTTACTGTATATGTTAACGTTGGCCTTACACAAGTTTTATATATCCGGACTTTACTTTTTATCGTGATGTATTTATTCTGCTTTATATCATAAAGATAGACAAATATCACCGCTGCTTTGGTCGGATCTTCATCAACTCTTACTCCAAGACCGAATAAAAAGGACGTTGGTGCAGAGTTAGTAGCCTACACACTATAAAACCAAACATTGCTCAAGGCACCATGTACGCAACGGAACAAGGACAAAATATATAAGCAAATAACACGTCATACAAGGAAAACAAATTCATTTTCTTTTATAGAGGCAAATTATATTTGAGGAACTTTGTATATTATCAACCTTGAAGACTTTAAGATCACAAGGGTTTCTATAGTATGAAAAAGCTACTAAAGTGATTCCACCGACGTTTTTAACAACGTTATCATGGAAAATGAAAACGAGGCGTTATTTTAGCATGACATTTTATGGCCACATATCAATAGCAACACCGTTGTGATCCTGCAGGGTGTAGGATGTTATGTACTGCTTTACACCAGATTTTGCATCAGACTATTGTACTAGTTGATGCAATGTAAGAGGCAATATGTTGTAAAAGTTTTGCTCCATCAAAGAGCTTTAGTCAGCTGTTCACAAGTAATGCTGCATCACTCACAAAGAACGGATTGCCAGAACGATATCAAAAGTGCATAAACATTGAAAGGAAACACCTCTAATAAAACGCGTACTCACTTCTTACTATTAAAAAATTAGCGAGAAAAACAAATTAAGACACCAAACCTTTTTCAACTCGCCACTTATCGGAATTTATAATTTGCAAAAACTATAAGATGAACAATAGCTGTGATTGCAAAACAATTAAAGCAGTAATTTAAAATAAAGCACATACGCGCTTGCATCAACAAACAATGCATTTTACAGACAGCATTTACACGGCTGGTAACTTTAGCGGGTGATGTTCGGCTAAAATGACAAGTAGTTTTCAATGCGAGAATGTAGGTCACCAAATTTCACGCCAAATAATAGATAGCTCCAAACGAATTGAACTGTAGCGTCGGCCTGTTGAATTTTTCAAACGTACGGCGCTATCGCTAAAATTGTACCGCTTTCCTCGTTGACCTTTATCATAACTTCATGAGGGATCGGAGTTGTTTCGGATAAAATAATTACTATCTCCGATAGAGTTTACAAAATGGTATTTTGGAATAAAAGAACGTAACAAAAGAAAAACTAAGTGTTCAAAGAAAAATCATAGTTTAATATTTATTTTCATAAGCATTTCTTTATTTGAACATTATTTTAGTTACGTATAAATTTAAAAATTGCTTATTATTAAAACATACATCCAAATACACTCTTACTATTATGCTGCTGTAGATATTAAAAAAAAACTTATTTTTTTACCATTGGTACTACCGAATTAACAAGGAAAACCCAGATCCTTCGCGTGATTAATTTTACCTCCATTGTGCCACATTATTTCTCACGTATACAGTAATGCCATTTAACTCAAACAAGCTCCAGGACATTATTTGTGACGACTTGATCAAGAGTAGTCTGGTACTTGAGAATTATTCTAGATACAACTTTGCAGCTGTTCAATGTCAGTAAAGCAGCTCTGCTATCGCTTGCAATTCCGATTGTTTATTCTTAATGTTTCTTTCAAGTATTACATTTTCGCTTTGCATTATGGCCAATACCTTCGCTTTAAATGTTGTGGTTAGTTTGCCTAATGATAAGCTTACTTCAAGGTTCAGATTATCTGAAAAGATACTGATTTTGTACCCTTACTCGTTTTAGACTCATTCAGAAAGATTCTGAAAAGCTTCCTAAATTTATAGTTGTGGTGAAAGAGAATCTAACTTTGGTTTTAAAAAGGAAATCCATTGTACGGCCTCCCTTAGAGTCTGATGGTGTCTTCCCCCTACTCTTTGTCGTTCCAAAATCTCTTTAACTGCAGTCTTAGAGATGACCTTAGTGCCACTTCCTCTATATAGATATCTAGTGGAAGGAAACTCAGACATGCTTCCATAGCTGCCGTTGGGATGGAACGCATTGCTCCCGTGATACTAATACATGCCAGTCTTTGAACGTGTGAGTTCATGGTTGCTGTAGTGACCAGTGATACTAAACCAGTACACCATAACATGGCATAGGTTTAATTATGGCAGTGTAGAGCTTTTGTCGAAGGACTCCAAAGTTTGCCCATTGCTAAAATGGTGTGCACTCTTTTTCGGTTTTAATCACTATGTGCCTTCCCAATTCAGTTTTTTGTCAAGCACAACTCTTAAATACTTTACTTCATCTGTAAAGGTAAGGGATATTTGGAACAGTCTAGGTACTCTATGAACTTCGACCTTTCTTTTTTCTGTAAATAATATAGATTCTGTTTTGGAGAGGTTGATCGATAATAAGCGTTCTATACGCCAATACTCCAGTCATTCTAAGCGCTGTTTGCATCAAGTTGTTCGTACTTTCCGGTGAGTAAGATAGTTATGTCATTGTCATAACCTACCATTGAGTCGCTCGAGAAGATTATCTAGATTCTATACTAGAGGTAACAATACGCCTTCCTGGGACAGCCTTTAGATACTGTGCTTCTAATGGTCTTATGTTTACGCTAATTTGTACAGCTCTGTGATACAGAAGTTGTAGAATCTACTCTTGTAAGGTGTAATTTACCTCTCGTTGTCAAAGAGCTATATCAACACTATCGAAGGTCGCATTGTCAAAGGCGCCTTTTATGTCAATAAGTATGCTTATGGTGAAAATTTTATTGTCCAGACTCGTAGATCTCCCTGGGACGTATGCGTGTTGAATAGAGTATAGTATATTAGTTACTAATGTACTACCTCTTATTTCTCTGTCACAAAGTTTTTCAGTGTGTTTAGAAGATAAAATTTAACCTGAGAAATGTGCTTAGAATAAAGACTATTTTTATTTCCATCAAATTCTTGGGAATGTACCTTAAGGAGATATAGCCTCTAAAGACTCGCAAAAGATATGGCAGCAACATATACAGGCTCCATTGCAAAAGAGCTGGAAATATGCCATTTAACTCTGGCGATTGAAAGAGTTGAAACGATTTAATTGCCCAGATTACTTTATGTTCATCTACCACATGATTTGCTACTTCCCAATCCTCCTGGATGGGAGTATAATTAGGAGTTTCGCCCCTTATGGGCAGATTTTTGACTTGGCAGTCAGGGAAAATGCAACATATTATACAATCTTTGTTAGAGAAGTTCTATGACTGGGATCATAAAAAATAATTTATCGAATTTACCAAATTTAATAGTCCTAGGTCTTGCCAAAGTAGTCCGTAAGTTATTAATACACAGCAGTTTCCTTTTCTGGAGGCTATGAAAGCAATCAGAGATGTTTCTCAGCATATCTGTAACAGCAGTTTGAATTGTTGCAATGTCTTTAAGCACTCCTATTTCAGCAAAATTTTCATAGAAGGAAACATAATAAATCATACGACGGATCGGATGTGACAGAACAGCAACATAATATTTGGCTAGATATTTCTTGACTATTTCAGCAGTATGGGGGCTTTGCACTATTGTGCAATAAGAACTATTGCCCAGATGCCCAAAAATCGGGACGGGATCTCTGTATTTTAGCAGGTCATTGTAAAAATTCTGGTTTCCTTCAAGCAGGCATTCGCGATTCACAAAACCTCTAAAATAAAAGATTCGGTCAACATTTTCGATTTTCAAAAGTTGGCACTTTACTTTTTTGTAAGACCTTGCATTCGGTACTTTTAGCACTTACTTGTTTGTTTTTTCAAATTCTTTATCAATATATGAATAATTACTTTTGAATTTTCCGTTTTTTTTAATCGTTTCGTACAATTTGGTAATATAAATTTCTATTCCATTTTGCTCTTTGCGGTAATACACGGTTTTCTGTTAGTAACTGCCTCAAATGTTTCACATTTGAAGCTGTATGTGCTGATTGATAGGCGGTCCACTCTGAGATTGTCCTGCACTGCATATGCTTCGTGCGGTATAGTTTATCTGCCCAGGATCTGTATCAATTACACCACTCGTGTAACTTTGTACTAAATGCGTCAGTAAGCCGAACAGTGGGTTCTCAAACACAGGTCAGCCACCTAGTGGTAACACTTCTAAAAGAATGAGCATTTAGAGCACCTATCAGAATAAATAATGCCCATTGATTGTGTTTGAATTAAAAAATCAGCCCTAGAACTGTTCCAGCAAAGGTTGTAGAAATTTTAAACGATTATACTGTAATTATTTATTCTGTTAGTAAAACAACATTATAAAGTGTAAAAATATAAACTATTCATGAAAAACTTTGCTTTCTACAAAACACTGAAAAGTTTCTTTATCAATGTCCATCTATTTATTATATTGTGGTCCACCCTCTTTGACATCACTTCAAGTAACCTGAAGGAGTTTCGTAAAAAAAGTAAAGAATGTTCTTGAAGCAGCTCGTAAAATTTTGAAACCGACTATTGGAAGATGTCTTTCTCCACAGATTTCAGAAAGCGAAGAAAACCAATTGCATTTTTTCTATAACTCAAATCAACAGGCACGTTCGTCTGTAGCGTTTTTGAGATCTAAAGTTGGCAATGCAGCCAATGTAAATATTAACAATAAAAAAGCTAGAGTTACCCCCATTAAGATGGCATCAGTTCCTCATGTGGAATTGCAGACTGCGTTAGTTGGACCAAGATTGATTAATTATGTCAAGAAGATGCTAGATATTTCAAGACATATGACAATTCTGTGGGTGGATTTTAAAAAAATGCATTTTATTGGGTCAGAGCTGAAAATCCAAGTTATAGAAGCAACACATGGGAAAAAATCCTCGAGCTGATGGGCGTGAAAATGTAGAGATACGTATCTACAAAGGAAAATGTAACTGACATTACTGCAAATTCACGTTGGTTCTGTGAGCCAGCTAGAGGTCAAAATGTTGGTCTTAAAGTCGTGTTAGGAAGTCGCCGAACATGCCGGTATCAGCTCAGTTTCTGTCCTCTTAGACTCTCAGCATCCCTAGACAAAACTGCTAATAGCATGGTATCACAGAATCCACGGATTTCATGGCGTAGAACTAGTTTGCAACAAACTGTGCCAACGGTACTACATAGTTAAGAGTTAAAAGAGCAATTAGCAAATGTTTTGTGTGCAGAATGGAAGGCGTGAAGCAAATTTCTCCAAAAACTGCTTTAACGAAAGTCAGAGTTATAAACCAGATCGTTCTTTATGCTACGTGAGACTTGATTACGTCAGACCGATGGAATTAGTTAAGGAAGTAAAACGAGAGAACACTGTTTATTTGTCTAAACACTTGTGCTGTTCATATTGAAGTTGTTCATTCGCTCTCAACTGATGACGCCATCATGTCAGTCAATCGTTTTATTTGTCGACGAGTTAATTTGTTGAAAATCTGAAGTGACAACGGTCTTTTATTTCGGGAGATTGAGCAAGGGAAGATTTGAGAAAAACTTGCTACGTGGGAAATTAGGTGGAATCTCATTCCTCCAGAAGTTGTCCATACGAGAGGGGCATGAGAACGTATAGTACTGCATATTATGTTTGCTGAATCAACCTTTAATCACCGCATCTCTCGACAAAGATGATGAGGATGCGATTAGACCAAATTGCTTCATCATAGGAACAAGCAGCATTAAACAACCACCGGGGTCTTTGGTAAAACGATAAAGACACGTTCAAGTCTTAGCACACCATTTTTGAACAAAGTGGCTCAGGAAGTACTGCTAAACTTGATGCTACAAATAGAGTGGAGAAAGAATACTCGGATGTTCAGGTCGGCGAGCTTGCAGATCTCGACGCTATGAGAAATCTGTGGATCAAGGGCGTTGTCACAAAGTCATTCCTGGAGATGGTGAAAATATCAGAACGGTAGTCATCAAAACAACTGGAGGACTTCTTTGAAGATCAGTCACAAAGTTGTACCGAATCGAAGAATAAATCAAGACTCAGTAATTTTGTATATGTGAAGTAGTAAAGGTTTAAATGTAGAGTTACTCAATTCTTTATATTGTTGTATCGAATTGCAAAGCTATCTGAACTCTTATACATTGTTCCTTCAATGCGGAGGAAGGCCCGGGCCAGATTGCAAAGATCGGCGTCGCAATAAAATCGCAGATCCGGGGGCTGAAAGGTCGCGAACGCAGTTCAAACTGCAACACTCGCTGCAATCAATGCATGAAAGGTAGCAAGCTGCAGCAGCTTCGCATTACTGCGATAAATCCGGGCTCCTTTCAGTGCGGTTATAACCGAACGCAGGTCGGTGCAAGAGTTTCGCTCGAGCGAGCCGAATTCGCTTACATAATAGCGCAACCGCCTTACAAGGAAAACAAGAAGGCCGGCGCTCTACAAGCCATACAGGATACAATAGTCAAAGTAGGCTTCAGGAAGCGCTTGCTGAATATTGCGAGATCAGATAACGGCCGTCGTTACCTGAAGCACGTGAAAATTTCGGGCTGCATTCATACTTACCGACCGGCATAAATTCCCGGCCCATCGCTCCCCCTAAAGCCCCATTTGCGTAAAAATTGATGGATGCAGAAACAAGCGGTATCGGAGAGCGCCGTTCTATCTGTTATGCATAAGATCCGCACCGTTGGACAATAAAATAGAAATATACAGTAAACGCAAAGGATTCCTTAAAATGAATTATTGCCGATGCTCGCGCTTTACATGCGTCGGTTCAATAACAAGGCTGAAGCTGCTAAAATATTTAAATGCACATATGAAAAGTGAACACGGCAACATTTTCTAATATTCCCACTATTATCTGCTACACAGCGTTTACATCCCCCGAGGAACTGTCGCGTCTCCTAAAAAACTTATGCTTAATGCATAGTTTAGAGTCAAGTCTACGTTTTTGCAAGCAAATGTATTATGTAGCCTTTTTAGTTGGGGGTTGCTTTTTAACTTTAAGATAACAATAATATGTGCAGACGTAGACGTACTCACTTTAATATTTCTGTGTCAAAATTACGATTGTTAGAAAAGTAGCTTTTGTTGTAATTATCAGCAACTTATTGTGCCTTTATAAAGAATTCTTTTATTAAAACATAATACATCAGCAATCAAAATTACAAAGAACTCTATGAGATAACTGGTTGAGAAAATTGGTTGGTTTGATAAGATTGGCACCCACTGATGCTTCTTCGTTGTTTCCATTGAGGATGATGGAGTTACACTGGAAGGATTCACGTTAGTTTGTAGATCCCAAGGTCATCTCCGTTTTAATCGCCGATTTAGTTTGAATAGTATGAGTCTTTCATAGCGCCTGGTTGCCCGTTCTGTAATTACTTCATGTACGTATGAGGTGCTGAAGTCGGTATGTAGAGAGATTCGTCACATACCATGGAGTTTTTATAAGACTTCTTGGTGTCTTGGACTGGAACAATGTTGTTTATGGTACCAGAAGGGCATATTCCCTTTCGCAATATAAAAGTTAAGGGTCCGTTGCACACGAGGACGGCAGCATCATCTGCGAATGTTCTCATTGTCATGTATGGTGCAGTTGTTATATCAGCAGTGAAAAACAAGTACAGGAGTGGGCCCAAAACGTTGCCTTGGGGAACCCCTACAGTGATTGTCTGTGTCGAGGTTTTGTCTATTGGTGCGGAAATAATACTTTTATTTTTGCCAGCAGCCCTTTGTGCCATACTTTATCGAACTCTTGTCGGGCATTCAAAAATACCGCCGAGCAGCACTGCTTACTTTCAAAAAGTTTCTGTGTTACATTAGAAATACGTTGGTACTGTTGGATCCGTCTGGATCCAAAACAATATTTTGGAATCCAATCGTCTAAAGGTGTGTCTGTATCTAAGTGAGTTAAAATCGGTTTTTCTAAAAGTTCAGATATTATCAATGACAGATTAATTGGGCGATAAGATTGTACTTCGCTTGACAGCTATCTTTCATTGCGAAGGCCAATAAGTCAACCGAATAATTGCGTTAAATAATGTTGATAATTGTCGTTTTCCACTTATGAAGTCGTAGCCAGGTACTTCCTTGTTGCTCTGTAATTTTATCTCCTCGCGTAGTCACTGATTTTAAGATTTCGTACTGAAAGTGAAAGTTGTATTGGGACTTTGAAGAGCTGTACTTCCATTTTTATTGTTTCTGAGTTGGATTCAAATACTTTAGGCAAATAGGTCAGCTTTTTCTTGTTCAAATCTAGCTCAAGTATCGTCTGTGTTACGTAGTAGTGGTAGATGCACAGGTGGCTTTTTAAAACCCTTGGTAGCTTTTCATCTACTGTAGTCATCCTTGTAAGTAGAGATTATATATTTTTGAAATGTATTACTTATTTCTTCGTTCAGTTTTCGTTTAAGTTCATTAACAACTTAGTTGAATCTTGTTTTGTCGTTTCTATTGTGGGTTCGTTGCCAGATTGACCTAGCTTTCTTTCCTTAATCAGTTTCATTACTTTTCTAAGGAAGTTTTGTGAGTTAGGTTTTGTCTTTTTTATGGCTGATGTAGCATACAATGCTGCATGTTTGTGTAGTTATAAATTTATTAACTTTACTGCCCAACTCTTTGGTTGTTTTTAGACTCATATCAAGATCAAGATGTTAGTGTGTTGCATAAGATTCGTTGGATTGTTTTCCAATTACTGTACCACTAATAGTAAGTAAGATAGGTGCATGGTCAGATGATATATCATAATTTGATGCTATATCTACGTAGTTAGATAAAATTCCTTTAGCCGAGTGGGACAATAGGTTGCCATTAGTATAATTGGACTCCGTAGTTTATGTACTTCTAATACTGTGACTTCAAAGAAATTTCTTCGAATTTTGGTAGTTGGTGGTGTGTTACTGTTTCTCGAATGATTATGGTAGCGCCTCTTTGTGTCCTACCATCCGAATGTTCGACGTAATAAATAAGATAGAACGGTATTCTTATATGGCATCTTCTGGTAAAATGGATTTCTGATATAAGGAGAATATCAATGTTGTTAAAGATGGGGTAGATTTCAACTTCATATTGCTTTGATTAGAGTCCGTTAGCGTTCCAGAGTGTAATTGTTGGGAATTATCAAGCTATTTATTTATGACTGTTAGTAGCGTGTTCAAAATTATGTTATTTTTTTTTTGAATTAATTGGTTAAACATACACTTAAATTTTTTTAAGAACTGTGTGAGACGTAGGTCTTAAGATGATTGAGGTTTATTTATCTTTGCTTGTCCATAGTTTTCATTTGACATTTTCCAAAAGTTCTTCTTTGGGAGAGGAGGAAACTTGTGTGGTTTTGGCTTGTAGGAGGTAGTTGTGTGTTCGGTTTTCTTTTGTTTTGTAATTTTCGGAATATTGTGCAGTCCTTGTAGTTTGCGAGATGTGCACCATTGCACAGAGGGCAAGAAGCAGGAGTGTCTCTTGTTTTTTGCATGTTCTGGAGTTGTGAGGTCTGCTACACTTAACACAGGTGTATGGCCTATTACAACATGACTTTGTGTGATTACAGTTTTGGCATCTTGTGTACTGGACCAGGTTCATATTTCTGTGGGGCGGTTCAACAGAAATTCTTAAGTTTTGTAAGTTAAAAATGTCTTTGTTATTTGTAGCTGACTTCAGGTCTACAAAAAATAATGCTACTTTAGTTTTCCTATTATATTGATAATGTTTTCAACCTTGTGGCTATACTGGAGTTGAAGGATGTATGTGACGTACGACCACACTGTATGTTCGGGTCCTGCTCGACTTGGTAACTGTGATGAATGACATTATTTTCTTAGAAATGTTTGATGAGTTTTCTGTACACATCCGGGTTGTCCACATTAAATTTGACTACGTTGTCAACCATATTTTTGTTCTAGAATATCTTGTAGACTTTTATGGTTTTCTGTTAATTGTTAACTCTATGTAAAAAGTTTTATTTGGATTTTGGATATTACCGTTATTTTGATTATTGTCTGTTACATCTTAAATTTCTGGTAAACTTGAGAATTTGTTGGTTTGTGTTTGGTTAATAAGTTGGGACATTGAAGGATAAGCATTTTGATAAAGTTGAAATGTTTGCATTTGAGATATTATTGTGTAATTGTTAGGCATTTGCTGAAATTGTTCATACGTTATTTGTTTGGGATAAATAGATATTGTTGGTAAAAGAATGTATTGTTGGATTGAATTGTTGTGAAAGGTAGGGACCATTGCCAAATGGTAGCGTGCTTATAATTAATTTTATTTACATACATGCAATTAATATGTAAATAAGTAATATAAAAATGAAAAATAGTTTACATGCAACTAAATTACTAGGGTAATAAACATTACATTCGAGTAATAGATTTTTTATTAAAAAGTTTTTATGTTTTTAGATCTACATTTTTTTAGATCTAGATTTACCTTCTTTGATCGGCATCTTTTTCTATAGTTCTATTTATTTCATTCTTTTACCAGTGTTACTTTAGAAATGATTGGCACAATTGTTTTCTCCTTACTAATCTATATTTTATTAGAGATATTTTCCTTTAATGTATCTGCACTTTAGCTCTCGTTCGGGTTTTTTCTGCAAACTGTTTTTTAGATGTAACATCACAGGACTTGTGAGCAGCCCACTGAAGTTTGCAGTTAGAGACCGCTTATTACCTCATTTATTGAATCAAATGAAGTGTAATCATTCGGCACAAAGTTAGACGAAAATAAAAGTCCAAGCTAAGCACAATCTACCCAAAAGATTTTGGGTGGCAACTATGTAACCGCTCACTGTCATATCGAAGCAACGCATCATATATCCATTTTTCTAAGATTATTTTCTAAATTCACGCTGTACAGCTGTAACAACTCTTAACATACCTCTATCATTTTACATAAACTTTTGTCATTTTTAGTTCTCGTGGTTGATAGTATGAGCGTGCATCAAATGTAATGCACACTACTTTAGGCCTTTTCAGCACAATTTTTCTCAAATCACAACTTTACGTTTCTGATATTAACTTGTTACAGATATCTAAAACAATTACTCCCTCTAAAGAAAGTATACCGTGTATCGCTGCCCAAGATTGTCTACTTCCGTAGTTTTTTGCTTTGTTTACAACTGTACTCACACCATTGCACAAATAATTCTCCATCTGATGTTATTGTGTGAAACTATAGTCTGATTTTATATATGCACTGGGATTTTCAAATCTTTAAATAGATTTATTTTATTTACTTCCACTCTCATAAAGGATTTAAAAAATGATGACTTTATGTGTAGCTTCTGAATATTCAATAAACCCCTTATTATTATCTAAATTCATTTTTATGTTTTTATATACCTCTTATTTAGATAATGTTTTAGCTTAAGGATATGGTTTAGTGTGCTTTTAAATTTTTAATCTTCTAAAGCTTTATAGCTTTTATTACTTTCTAATCATATTTTTGTTGGGTACAACGTTAAAAACACATTTTTTAAATTACTTTAACGGATAATCCAGATTTAGACTTTTGTTTACAACTTCACTTAGAATTAGTTGGCCAATTTAGAAAATTAAATCTTAGATTAATTTTTTCTACAAGAACAAGGATAATGTAATTGTTATTAACATCTAAGTCAAGAAGCTTTTATGTTTATATTGAGTGACTCACGGAACACAATCCATTAAACTACTATTCGCAGCTTTTGATTCAGGTATCTTTCCTTGCTGCACAAGATAGCAGGGTAGACGACCACGTGGTTCATGTTGTATGTCTTATACAGACGAATCCACAAATAGCCGCACTATAGGATTTTTGATAAACACAAAGTTAGGGGGTTAGGGGTTGTTTCAATGCTAATGCAACTGACAAATGTGCAGTTGCATTCTTGGTGACCTTGTGCATTGCTGTAGAACTGTAGTTTTGCACCATACCGATGAGTCCCACAAAGACGAAACCAAAGTGAAGCATTCAAAGTATTTTTCTGTTGACACTTTAATTTAAAATTACAAGAAAGAACTAATATTTGGCCTTATTTGACAAGAAAAGCTGATGTTTCGATGCAAGAATATATACTTCTTATTTTTCAACACGATGGTGTTCAAGAATGTGGGAAGAATTTGATACCAGCGACTGATTTATATGAAATAGCATGCGCAGAATAGTTTTTAAGGCAAGGTTTGGTCAAAATCGGTTAACGCCTTCTCCTATAGTACGAACAGAAAAACATTTTTGGAATTTTACCCCTATTTAAAGACCACTACAGAGTTTATCATTAACAGGACTGAAATTAGGTAACGTATGCAAGAGGAACAGTTCCTGACATTTTCAGACAAATCGACCGCTTGGACCCAGCACACTTTGAAAATGTATGACGGTCTTTTATATCTCCTAATCTAAGAAAATTTTATTATATCTAATACCGAAATAATTTGTGTTTTTTATAATAAATTAGTTCGCATCCAAAAGTGCTCATACTACAACTTGTGGCCTTTCTCATATAGATACAAAATGTATTTATATGGTTTTTATTAAAAATTTACCTAAAAATATTGATTTTACCATGTTCACCAATTTATACAAACAAGCTATTGGCCTGCCCTTTAGGTTTGTTAAGACTTTATATAACTTGCAATGCAACCCCAAAGCAAAATAACTTTTTTTCTGAGGCTGGTGATCAAATGCAATATCCTAGGTGCCACATTAAGGTCTTATAAACATCATAAGTGTTTATAAGTTTCCATTCTAAAAACACAACAGGTAAAAGTAATTTATGTAGTCCAAGATATTATTAACCTACTGAGAGATTTGCTTCGAAAATAAAAATTATGTAGAAACAAGCATTTAAAATTGTTGGTATTTTGGTACTAGACGCTGTGCATATATAAAGTAGAAAATTATATGCAAAATTTTAAACCTCAATTATTAACTATTTGTCTATAGTCTACTAATAATTGCACGGCTGTCACGATTAGTTCTCCGTTGGCAGCATTATTTCTCAAATTTAGCAAACTGTTACTATTTTGCCTCCAAGTTGAATAATCGTTGCTAACGAGATCATTTAAAAAATAAATAAGCACAAGATAAAGTAATTGTGGGGCGGCTATTAAACATTTTATTTTTACTAGCTAATTACGCGGCATGCATATGCAAATTTATGTACAGAGAAAGGAAAAATATAATTATGAATTGCCATAAAGAGAGTGAAATTTAAGTTTGGTACCAAAGCTATTACTGAATTCATATTTTTCACTTATTTGGTAAAATTATGTTTAATTCTATTCCAAACAAAAAAATATAGAAACTAGCAAGTTTGCTAAAATAAAAACTACTATTTTGTTATCAATTTCTTTTTGGTGTCGATTTCAAAATAGAAACTTAAAAAACATGTTTGCCATGTTTTGCATGATTAATTCTGCAAAGGAAAAATCATTGTCAAAATTTATAAAATTTTTGTTACATATATAATAAAAATGCCTGAAATTCCGTGTCAGATATGATTTTGCTTTAATTTTAGAGATTTTCAAGTTAAAAGTGCACCATGTTCAAAAAATTAGTCGAAGTTGATTATAAACTAGTAACACAAGAGATGGGTAAGGAGCTTAATATGCAAATCCTGAAAGCAATTTAAAATACGTCAATAAGCTCGACGATTTGGTACCACATGAGCTAGTAAAAAATTATGACAGCCAGCGCGTTGACATCCACCGTTTCGATGTTCTGTATTACAATTGAAAGAATACAATCGTGATGAAAGTGCAATGATTTTGCCCAAAGTAATTTAAAAGCAAATATACACAAAAGGAAGATTATGATGTCAAATGTCTGATGTAAAAGTTTAAAAACATTGTGTTTTTTAAATTGCTCCCAAGGAACCAAATCATGAAATGGGCGTGTAAAACCATCAATTGGGTAAATTAAATCATACCATCAAGTAAAAGTATCCAGAATTAGTTAATCGCAAAGGTACTGGCCAAAGTGTGTAAGTTTAAATGGATGTTTTACCACATCCACTATATTCATCCTACTGGTCACCGACAAAAATTTTTGAATAAAAATAATCTTAACTGCTGATAGTTCTTGACGGAGTTTTTTGCCGAAAAAGATTAAATTTAAATATCCATATTTCTTCGATAATCTATGAACCCACCTTGGGCTCTCCTGACTGCCTACTTTTTCTTGGCATCGAATCAAACAATGAATAAATGGTGTCTTAATAGACTGCATTTCATTCGTTATTGACACGCTCCTATAATTCAGCCAGATTCCTTGGTTGTTGTGAATACCGCCGCACCCTTTAAGCAATTATATTCCAAACATTTTTTATCCTTGAAAAGTCAGGTAATCATGTCTAATATGGGAGAGTATCCACTCTGTTTTATGGAAGGAAGTTTAAAGTTATCTACCACATATGGTAGAGCGTTGTTTTGGAGCACCTCCGAAAAGAAATAAAATACCACGGATGGTAAGACAGCGTCGATATGGTTCTAATGAATAATGGTATCTCTAATTCTGACTAAAAATAATTTGCTATGATAACTGACAGCTCCCTATACCATACCAGAATACTCATAGATGATGTTTTATGCCTATATGAATACAATCTTTTTGTTCTATTTTCCGCGCTTACAGCTAGAAAAGACGATTATATGACACTCATGTATCCACAGACACCTTCTTGTTGGCCACTGTATCTTTTGTCAACGGTCCAGATAAGTTAGTGATAGTAACAAGAAATTGATGTCTTACTATTAGTCCCACTGAGAGCAATTAACGTCGAACAAAGGAGATAAACAATTGTTGCGTTAGGACACATAAAATTGTGCTATTGTCTGTAATCAGAAGTTTTTGCAGATGACTCTTCTTGGTTGGTTGTTTTGCACTAGACTCGTCTCCTCAAATGTCCTCCATTTGTACCACACTATCTTTAGTGACAAATTTAAAAGAAATACAAGCTTCATGTAAGTCAACAGTACGCCTTCTTTTAAATTCAATAACTTGTTGATAATGTGTCCAATAACAATAAGTCTTTACTTTATCTTATTTGTCCTCTAAAGCAAAACATTCCCTGAGATTGAAAATATTACTATGTACTTTAAATTTGTATCTGCAGCAAAATCTTACAAATTAGTATTTTTCTTTTTGTGATTGTAAAAGTAGTATTACCCATCATGGAAGTTTCACAATAAATTGAATTCTCATTATTATATCTCATTTATATTGTTTATCAAGTGTTGAAATGCTTTACTAATATTCTTTTCCAAATTGTTCTTATACGTTACACATTTTTATAGCATGTTATTATAAAAAAAACTTTAACTTCTATTACTATCCTTTAATATAGTTACTCATTTGACAAATCTATAATCGATGTCCACCTTTATTTAATTTGATAAATTATTTGGTATTCTAGCACGAGCTGCATATCGCTCTGGATTACTCTATACCAAATTCCGCAATTAGTGTAGATTTTGTAGTGCACACACTATAGCTCCAATGGTGGGCAGAATTTATCTCCATTATTCACAAATAATGCGTTATAAACAAAACATTAAATTATGCGTGTAAAATATGTGTGTTGGGCGTTATACGTAGCCAGCTAAATGTGATTTTAGCAATATAAATTTAGCGAATGGGCCGGCGATATTAATGTCTCGTGTGATTGAATGTGTTATTCAAATGCGGTTTAAAGTGTTGTGTAATTAATTAGCAAGTTTAATAGTCAAATATTAGAAATATTGGAGAAGTTTTTGAGCAGTTGGATTCGACTTTAAATAACTTATTGTAATAACTTGAGGCCATATTAAAGAGCGTAGTTTGTAAAATGTTTTCTGTTATACCGATCAATCCGCTTGTAAACATTTTAGCTGTTTTTCGGTATGACTACAAGTTAAGGCAAGGCGCACCTGATACGGTTCGAATCACCTGCAAGTATAAAGTGACGTTAGATCATACAGCTCCGTATGGGATTCTGTAATGGGTTAAAAAATCCATTAGCGGTGATATCAGTTTTAAAATGCAGTAATCAAAAAGCTGTGCTTCAAATTCGTAATACATCCCCAGCTATAAGCACCCGATTATTATAACAAAATCTTTGACTAAACTGATAAATAATAAGCTGCAACTTGCTATACGATACTAAGAAGTATCTCACTTTAATGCTAGTGTAGACGATTGTTTGATAATCCTTAAAATCTCCAATTTTTTTATCGAATTGTTACGAGTGACAAAAAGTGAATCTATCTTCAATTAAGTAGAGCCTAAACCGCAGAACTTGTAAGAGTTTTGAGGCCAGAATTATGCTCTTTGTCTAGTGGAATTACAAACATATGATTTATTTTGAGCTGGTGTGTGAAAGCCGAGTGACCGCCGCCAAGTTTTATTAACAATGGCTTGACAGAATCTATGACACCTTGAAACAACGATACCATGGTATGGTGTTATAACAGTTGGATAATGCCAGCCCACATACGACCTAAACAATACTTAAAAAAATTGGAGTAATTTTATAGGCCCAGTCCGTTATTCTATTTCGCCTATGCACAGTGGGCCAGAATCCGCAAAAAGTGGACAAAAATCTGAAACTTTGGAAATATATCGGTGATCCAAATGTACGTCCATTCCTCAGTGCTTTGCCTCTTTCTTTAGATTCAAAAATGTCAAAAGCCCCTTTACGTACGTAGGCAAAGTACTGAGGAATGGACATATATTTGGATCATAATGATATTTACACGAGATGGACATTCATTGGAAAAATATTTAAATGAATATTATCTTTGAATGCGGTGAATTTAAGGGGGGTGAAACTTAAATAAATTACTAAAAAATCTATAATTTTGGGAATGTATTCAATTGGATAAACATCCTTCGGATAAATATTTAAAAATATCATGTTTAAAGAGGGTGAGTTCAAGGGTAAATCAAAAAGAAATTAATAAAAATCTAAAATGCGTTCAATTTTGGAGAGAGTATATGGACAGTTCTTCGCGAAAGGGGCACTTTTGTTTCTCTGGCTCCTGATGACCATATAAACGTGAATTAGAGAGATTATTTTTGGGCGATTTTGTTCATATTCACTGTCTTCAATTGCGGATACATTTATTTTCAAGTTATTGTCGGAAACAATCTAAGATTTATCATGTACATATACAGGTATATTCATTGAAATACTATATTTATACTACTATATTATTTATAGTACTATATTTAAACTATAAACTTATATTGATACTCTAATTTATACCATTGATAATACTTTACTCATTAAACGCAAAATCGCTTTCGGTTTCTGATAAGAAATCATCATCATCACTTTCCTCAAATGTAGATTCTAAATTTGCCGGAGTAAAGAAGCTGGGTGTCTCCTCGGATGAGGTTTCTATTGAAGGCTTTTCCAATAAAGATAAAACTTCATTACAAATTGTAGAACTTTTTCTGGAAGGTAGTTGCCGGAATGAAGAAATACGCGGATCTGATGTAATAAGTAGCCTATTTAATAAATCTTGATTGGTGTATATTCTAGACTTTTTACGGGAATGAAATTCTCTAAAGTGCTTCAGGTTTTTATTTCTCGATTCTTCGGCTTCCTCTGACAATTCTCCAATGGGCAACATTGCTTCTTTAATTATGATTGCCCCATGAACCAATATTTTATGGACTGAGGCTGGCACATAATACCATGGGTATTTTTCAACATAGAGTCTTGCAGTTTGTAGGGCATATTCGTTAAAAGCCTGTACATCAATTGCGTATCCACAAGACAATGTACGTGGTACTATTCCAAACCTTATAATCCTGCCTTTATCTACCCCGGTAATTGAAGCTGATTGGGTGCTAGCAGTAAAAAACGTTCTTGCTGTGTTTCCATCGTTTGTGGTTCCGCTGCCGCCACTGTTTGGGATATCGACGAGCAATCCCATTTTCTGTTGAAAATCCGCCTGAATTTTTCTTTTCCGTTCCTCAAAAACCACTTTGTTTTGTTTCCCTCGTACTTGCCACGTCTTTATGTCTAATCTGTAAGAAATATGTAGCAAGCACTCGAAAAACCTGATCCAGGCATGAAGAGAAGATAATCCAAACCGTAGTACTTCTTCATTGATCGGTAGCTCGATAACTTTACTGATGACATTCATCTGCGTCTGTGGAGAGGAAGTCTCCGAAAGTGCATTGCATATCTTGCCATCTACCATTGTCATCATGCAAATATGTTGTACCGACAGGTTCTGATTCTGCTCCGTATTATATTTTGTTGGAATAAGGTTGTTGATTTGTTCTTCCACGAAAGTCGATTCTTGCATTGTTAATTCCGTCGTTTTCTTCTTAAACTGGAACCTTATCGGTCTACAAAATCTAGTAGAAGACGGTCTTGGAATTTGCCAAATTATTTTTTTATCTCTACCCGGCTTTTCAGCATATAACTGTAAGGGAACTAGAGAAGTTAAGAACATATCGCCATCACCAAGTCCAAATTCCGAAAATGCTTGTTTGTATTTGGAATGGCCTGTACTTCCATCACAACCCCATTTTACCAATAAAATTAGATTGCTTAATTCATCGTGCGTTAGGTTTTGTATATTCTAGTATTCGGTGTGTAGTGTGATCAAGAAGATCTTGCAGGCAAACTTCCGCTGAAGTTTCAGTGATAATTTGGACTTCCTTCCTTGGATAGCAACGCGATTTGGCTGCCCTAATTTTGTGATAAGAGATAAATAGCTGCGAATTGCTTTTTTGCTGTCAGTCTATGAATTAAATAAGAATGTTTGTTGTCTTTCGCCTTCACCATCATTGACAAAGCATGGTCAGGTGTAAGTGGCACAACGCTTTGTACTTTTTGACTTTTATTTCATGTTTTCGTAATTTCTGTTTTCTTTTTCTAATAGTTTTTTAGTAAGTGTAATATTCCTTCAAACTATTTTTGTATTAGTACTTTTATATGTATTTTAGCTTATTCATTTATTTTCAACTGCATTCTTCTATTTCACGTTTATTGCTGGCAACAGCCACCACATATTTTAAAATAATTTCTCTCTTAACAATACATTTCGCTGTTACTGTTAATTCAACCAAGGATAATAATGTTTTAATATACCAAGGGCAAGAAATAATTAAGTGTTGCTAGGAAATACGCAGTTTAAACACAAAACGATAGCACAGACTAGTAACAGTAGACACTTATATTACAAATCTACTTAGAAAACGAAATAAGAGATAAACAAAAATGAAGTTAAAAATACCGGGCAACCTAGGAAAATGACAAGAGTGCGAAAATAAACTAACAGAAAACCTAAATAGACTAGAAAAGCATAAAACTCAGGGCGAAAATTAGTGCACCCTAAACAAAAATTGTTTTAATAAAAACGGCAAGGAAAATATGTAGCGAAAAAGAAATAAAACAACACTTAGCACAAATAGGTACTAAATAGTGGAGAAAATGCAAAGAATAAAATTATAGGAATCGGAAAGAAACATATGGAAAATATAATTGAACAGAACAGAAAAGAATACCTAGTAAAACAAAATGAAACAAAAGAAAAGGTGAAATCACCATAGAAAGAATTCAGTAGGAAAATAAAAGATAGATATATAAGAAACCAAAAACAGATTTAGGTAGCTAAACCACTAAAACAAGAGAGAGAAAACAACAGTTTTAAAAAGAGAACAAAATCCAAAAAATCGAGAAATAAATAGCAGATAAGAAAATAAAGACGCGCCGAAGAAAACTAAAAATAGAAACAATAAAATCTTAGAAATGCTATGAAAAGAAGACAAATCATAATTAAATGGATGAAAGCTATATTGTAACAGTCATAAATACTAAAATATTGGAAGGAACATCATAGTATCCATACGCAAAAAAGAAGCATTACAAACAAAGACAACTACACAACAATATCTATATCCTTAGTGGAACTCAAAATAAAGTGAAACAAAGTAAAAAAATTAGAAGAAAAAAAATTTTTTAAACCAGAAAGACAAATACAATACCATATATGTAGTCAAAGCCATATTCTAAAAACTATTAAAAAAAGAAAGGCGCATATATTTACTCTTGACAAGCAAAATATTACAAAGCGTTAGTAAGAATATGAATAATAATATAATTGGAAAGAAATTTAAATGTATACAAAAAATTAGAGAAAAATAGGATGACAATGAATGTAGAGGAGAGAATAAGGAAGACAAAGATATACACATAGATAAGTAACAAACACAAAATGTGTATCAATAGAAATATCTTGGTGTGATGATCAGCAAAGGGAAAAGAATGCATCAAGTACTTAAAATGAGAATAAATAGAAGAGGTCAAAGCGAAAATATATTTATAAAACCATACACATTGATCCAAATTAAAATGAATGCTCAATCCAAATTTAAAAATAGACTATAGTATTATGTCAGATAGCGATGCTGAGCCGCATAGCAATTGTAGACATATAAGACAGCCATAGCAGCATCGTGAGCACCGATTGACGGTTTGATTTTTTCTTGGGGTGGAGAGAAGGGATGTAGCAAAGAGACTGGCAGTCACTAAGTTTCACTGCAGAAGAGTTCAATGTGGCAAAAACTATGTCGAAAAGGGCAACAGTGGATATTTGGCAAATGTACCCAAGCTTTTACCTAACTTGATCGTGACAAACAAACGAATTACATTAGATGCACTGGCGAATTCCGCAACAGGACTGTCTTGGGAATTCTGCGTAGTAAAATTTATGGATACTTAAATATGACAAGGTTGTATAACAGGTTACTCTTTTCTAATAGAACCACAAATTATCGAAGTCGATGCCGTCCAAAAGAGGCCACAAAAAATCCACTGGGTATCATTTTACGATAAGGTTGATCATTCCTAGTTACTGAGTTTCCGGCCTTATTTCCAAAAATGAAGGGCTCAATCATTTTACCATCATAAAAAACGACACCAAACTGTTACTCTTTGGCTATGCATAGGCCGTTCTTGAATGAGCTGAGGATTTTCTATGCCTCAAATGCGATATATTTACTTATTGATATACTCACTAGGGTAGAAGTACGCCTTGTTAAAGATAATTTTCTTAGCTAAACTGCCGTCGAATTCTTGAGCATCCAATCGATGTTTCAAATGGTCGTTTGGCTTTAGTTTCTGGGTTATCTGAATTTTGAATGGATGTAGGTGCAGACCTTCTGCTAAAATCCGCTGCATGCTGTTTTTTAAATTATACCACCGCAATGATGGCCGGCGCACTGAATTTTCTGGACGTTCCGTCACACATTTGCAAAGTAATACTAAAGATAAGGAGTTATAGAAGTTTTGATATAATCTCCGATCACTTTTTAGTAGGAATTAAAGTAAATAAAAACAAAAATAACAACAGAAATGTAGTAATGTAGTTAAAAGAGGAAGTAAATACGGAGAAATACAAAAGGTTGCTAAAGAAGGAGTTAGAAAAATTAAAGGAACAAGAAAATGTAAATGAATTATAGGTAGAAATAAAAATAAAAATGAAACAATGTGCAGAAACATGTCCGGATAAAAGTGAGGAAAAAAGAAAAATTGTTTAATGAGAGCTGCAAAGAAATAGTGGGCAACAAAAATAAAGCAAGATTAGAAATTTTAGAAACGATACAGAAGAAAATAGACCGCATAAAGATATTCAGAGATAAAAAGAGGAAGTATCGAGAACAATACATAATAAAATGAGAAGAAAACTTTAAAAACGAGGAAACTAGAACAAGGTTATAAAAAAGAAACTTTGTTCTGTAAAGAAGAAAATGGAGAATGAATAACTAATTATAATTATATTTTAAAAAGATGGAAAGAATACTTCCAAAAATTGTTAAATAACGAGACAGAAAATAAATATGTGCAAGATAAGCGAGATAAGGAAAGAACAAGACTTCAGAATAAAAATGGAAAGAAGCCAAAATCGAGAAAAAAGATTAAGGAAATTAATAGTAAATTAAAAAGCAACGAAAGCATGGAAGGGGACCAGATAACGGCTGAAATAATAAAATATGGTGGAGAGAAGTTAGTAAAGAAGATATTACTGAACAATATTTTGCAAAAAGGACAGTTACTGGAATGAAGCAATTATGTGGCCATTTCACAAGCAAGGAGACAAGGCAAGATGCGAGAATTATTGAGGTGTTACACCTGTGAATGTGACACACTACACCGGAAAAAATAGAGAATAAAATTAAAGAATTTATTTAAAAAGTTTAAAATTAGAATAGTTTTAAAACAAGGAAATCTTGTATCACCAATCCTGTTTAGCTTTGCGCTATAAAAAGTAATACATTAAGCAAATATTAACAGAGGAGAGTTAGTATAACGATAACAAAAACAAAGTATATACGATTTGGATGGAAGAAGATTTTGTATGAAAACAATATTTAAGGATAACCACAGAGGAAGCGAGACAGTATAAATTCCAAGAAGTTGAGAGTTTCAACTATCTGGGGACAATATTTAAAAGGCAACCGGACTTAAGCAAAGAAATAAGAGCAGGAATCACAGCAAGAAATAAGTTCAGTATTAAAAAATAAAGGAATATTAAGAAAACTGAAATTAGGCATACACAAAACAGTAATTAGACCCATAGTAATATTTGCAAGTAAGGTGTGGATACTGAAAAAAGGTAAAGTGTAGAGAATTGAAATGTGGGAAAGAAAGGTTTTCAGAAAAATCTTCGGAGAAGAAGAGGAGGTAATAATATGAAAAAGAAGGGCAAATAAAGAAATATGATGATCTCTTTAATGAACCAAGCATAACAGGAGTAGTCAAAGCGCAACGTCTTAGATCGATGGGACATATCATAAGGCTGAAGAATCGTAGAACCCCGAAAATGGTGGTTATGCATAATAGGAGAAAGAGATCAATTAGGAAGACTAAGACAAAGCTGAAAGAAAGAAGTGGAAAACGATATAAGAAAACTAAATATTACACAATGGAAGTAAAAGGCAAGACTTGCTGTACCAACATACTTATTTGAGTTTTTTCTTGTATATATTCGGATGTAATGCCACAATATAGAGAGCATCAAAATAATGGAGAAAAAACTGTTTAAAGGAATATTTTTTATTAGAACAATAAAATTAAAAGTATTAACGATAAGTTACCGCTCTCGCCAATTCGATCACTGGCATTTTTACGGCCCAGCTCGACTCAGGCTGCAATAAATGAGTACCTGGAGGTCAAACTCTGGGGTAATAATAAGGCGGTCGCTACGTAGCGCTGGCCACGTTACTACCCTTGTGTACCGTAGGCTCTAGACTGTAACAGATCTATCCTGTTACGACCCCAAAGGGCCTTCGAGGCCTATTACGGGGAACTATTATTATTATTATTATCTTGACTAGGTTCTAAAGTAATAAAATGCTCAGTCAGGATGACCTTCGCGTTTTGTAGACCTTGTAGAGCATCAAACTGATATTTGACGAATAGAGTGGACGGACGATGGATCTGGAGCTTTCGCGCACCAAATCCTTTCCTTAGACAATTATGGGCTTGTGACACGGTGAAAAGCTTCTTACCCGCGAAGAGGGTCCTTTGCTAATGCGTACCTGCGGCCCAAAGTTTAAGTTGCCGACATCTTTGGAGTCGTATTCTCTTGTTCTTATTTACAAGGAGCTTATCATTCTTGGGGTTAAGCTCCATCTTGACTCTTCTCTTGGTCGCTGATGTACAGCTCACAAGCGAACTTTCTCATCGAAGCCTTTGGATTTTGGTCGACCTGCTTCTTGATGATTCTGAATGTATTTTTGGTACAATTGTTTTTCTTCCAAGACAGTTGCTTTTGTAGAAAAGCTTTTTCGAGGAACACGAAACTATTAAACAATTTTATATTTACGCTTTCCTTGGTGACAAATCTCTCAAATGGACTTAAACCTGTTTTGTTATTTTTAAAACTAGCACAAAATAAGTAATAGGAAGGCACAGCACATAACCCAAAATAATGGCAAGAAAATTAGTTACGGTACATTAGTGTCGAGACAAATTAAAATTTGTTTCCCTAACACACCAGGATATAATCCGCACACCGTCTAGTTAGTTATGCCCTCCCATACTGTGCTGCGGTTTGCGTGACCACTTCGCAAATAACTAGCATCAGTCATAAAGATTCAAGTTATACACAGAAACGACATTAAGGTACGATCTTGGAATATTCTATCGTTTTCAATTAATTGCAACAATTTATGTTGGCTATCGATCAATTCGCATTGTTATACACTCATGTTTGTTGAGGTTTAAAAAAGTAAGTAAATTTTTTATTTTTAACTAAATAATTTATTCTAATACATGCAGAGGGTTCCAAGAGAATTTTAGTTATAAAAAGCGAGCGCCTTGTTTAAAGTTTTGATTCTCGCTTGATTTAAATAGCGGGCAGCATACGTTGCTTCCGCGCGGTAAAATATGTGCGCGTTTATATTACGGTCTATCCTAAAATGATGCTAAAGGCGCGGCGAAAGGATAAAAACTTATAAACAGCAGAAACATATTTGTTGGAATTTATGGCGGCTCTCGCGCAGAAAAGCCCGACATTTATTTACGGCGGCGTATTTTCCCTGCAGTTTTTTAACGTTGTTATACGGAATTCGAGCAGATACAATCGGGCTGCATGGCGCTGCGCGCTGTCTGCTCAAAATTCAATGTGTATTAACAATGCATTGTCAATCAGAAAAATCCCTCACTTTCATTCCGTGACAATCGCGTTCATATGCATGGACATGTGAAATACACGGGCATGAATATTTTATGAGAGTAATTATTTCGCTTCACAATTTTCATATGTAAAAGCATTTCATTAAAACCTTGCCGCTGCCGCGCCGCCGGAATTCGAGCCGGCTATCTCCGGCGCGCCGCTCCGCGCGGCGCCCGGATTAAGCGTTAATTCGGCGATTGTTTCTGCCCCTAATTAATTCGGCCGCGCCGCCCCGGCGAACTTTCGCCCGCGCAGGCCCGCGACGCACCTCCGCGGCAATTAATGCGCTAATTACCGTTCGGCGGCGCAGACCGCGGCCGCCTCCTTAGTTTTTAAGGGCAAACAAACCAAAGTTGAAATATGCATATTTCAGCTGTTTAGCGCGTTCGCGGACTAATTAAAAAGCTTGTTTCCTTCGCAAACACTATTCAAGAAGTTTGCCGCTTTTAGATGTAAATTCCGGCCGTCTTATAAGCTTGTACAACAAAGCTACGGAGTGTGCTTAATTGGAATGCAGGCACTGTTTACACCCTACATCTGAAATGCAGCGAACGAATCCGCTAATTACCTACATGCCTTCTCATTTCGCTCATTTCTGGGTACCGAATTTTAACCATTAACGAAATTAACGGCTAATCCGGTTATCCGGCTTCCATATTTGTCGATGTTATCTCGCGCATACAATTCGATTAACGCTCGCTTCACAACAAACAGAAGGAAGCTTCGCAACACGATAGGGATCGGCTCTAATTCGCACTATTTGCTTTAAATTTACTTCAGTCGACCACGTTTCGTGGAACATATTATTTAGTAAGCCTGGAATAATAAACTGGAACTGACATTTGTAAATATTTGCAAATCACGCAATAATTTAAACATCACTCAGTTAGAACCGATACGAATATAAAGTTTTATTTGTAAGGTGGTACAAATTAAACATTAGAATTTAAATTGCGCACGAATTTATACAGTTGGTATCTAAATACATGACAAAGTCTGTGCCTTACATTTGTAAACTGGGTTTTTAAAAACATTGAGCAAAAAAATACATTTTTCTTTAATGACTTTGCGATACATGCATCCACAAAAATGCACATTAGATGTGCATTTTTAAGGACGAAGTTAACAACGCTTTTACTTCCAATGGTGCACGTTATCGGGAGATGTTAAACAACTTTTTTTTTTAATGAAACCAACGATTTCAACTTTGATGACATATGGTTTCAACAAGATGGAGCCACATGTCATACAGCACGCAAAACACTCACAATTTCATTAAAGCAAATTTCCTGGTCATATTATCTCATAAAAGGGTGACATGTAACATTTAACCTTATTAAACTTTTTTCTCTGGGACTATTTAAACGAAAAGGTTGATGTTGACAAACCTACTATGGTTGTTAGGCTAAAAGAGAACATCACGCGTGTATAAGCGCTATTTCTTCTTGTCGTTCCAATATCTTCTGCATTTTAAGTTCTATATTATTTATCCATTTCTTCCGAGGTCGCCCTCGTTTATTCCTTTAAGTTTTTGTTCCACAAGATTGGATGGAGAACTTTTATCATATTTTTTTCTTTTGTCTATCTTCCTTTTATTATCTTTTCTATCCTCGCATATTGTGACTTCCAGATATTTATACTGACTAATGCTTTTTATTGCTCCTCTAACCAGCTGTCCACATGTTTCGCCCTCTTCCTCCTATGGCCATATACTGCGTCTTCTCTATGTTCACTTTTAGACCTCACTTGTTTTAATCCTCTATAATTCAATTTACCATATATGTCGTGTCTTGCTGATCTTCTGCCATAACTATTTGGCCATCAGCAAAAAGAAACGTGCATATCTAGTTTTCACCCAGCCATGTTCCCATCGAACTACATTTTTTAATCCAATGTCTTAAGGGGCACTTAGATATATTATAAAAAGGGTTGGGGAGAGGCAGCATGCCTGCTTTACTCCTTTTGAAGACGAGAATGGTAAGAAAGTTTTATTTTTACGGCCGCTTGGCTTTCTCTGTATAGCGTTTTTATTGCGTTTACGTACATTTTATTTATGCCCATCTACTCTAAGGCAATGCATATCTTTTGAAGAGGTACGGAATCGAATGCTTCTCTTACCTTTGCCAGATTCTTTTCCGCTAAGTATCTTACGTTAAATAAATTATCCTGACCTGAAGCCACTCTGATTTTCTATTTTCTTAGCTTCTTCTATTTTAATATTTTTACTGTAGATGTTACGCTTATACCTTTATAGTTTTCACATTTCTTCCTACTTCCTTTTTGTAAATCAAATTTATATGGAAAATTCTCTAATCTGTCGGTATATTTTCTCCCTTTAGACATTTATTAAATAAATTGCAGATTATTTCCATCGCTCTTGTGGCATGTTTTAGTATCTCGATAGGCAGATCGCCTGGCTCTGGTGCTCTATTATTTTTTATATTTTGTAGTTTTGTTTTAGTTCCTGTATTGTTACCTGCTCTATTTTACCCTCCTGTACTTCTACTGAATCTAAGTGTGTGTTCAAATATTCTATTATTTCAGTAGGTTACTACAGTAGGCTTTCCATGAGTCCATTTTTGTTGGGTTAATTTTTTTTGTTTCGTTTAAATTTGTCCTTGAGCTATTTATGGTTTACCATGCTTCTCTTGATGTAGATCCTCCTAGCAATGAGTTTATTTGTCCGAATTTCTTGTCCCATGCTTCGTTTTTTACCTTTTTATTTTTTTAACGACGTATCTGCATCGGTTTGTGACCAGGTATCTAAGATACAACTTTTTCTTTTCTTCAACTAATTAAATTAGTTCATCCGTCCACCAGAGGTTTTTGGTTTTTTTGTCTTGCTGCTTTATGTAATTTTTCTTTTAATTGTTCATACATTTCTTTTGCATCGCCCTTTATGTCTCTTTTATAATTATTGCTCTAGTCGTACTTTATAGAGGAAGCATTCTTCAAGCCATTCAGATTATAGGATTTAATTGTCTCTGTCTTTCCTTTTGTTTGTCTTTTGCTCTTTGTTTATTGTGGTTTATTTCTATATGTGACTTCCCTAGTCCAATGCTCTTATATAGATTTTTTTGTTTTCTGAAACCAGGTGCATTTATTGATCTCTTTGTATTGAAAAAAATCTATTTAGAATTTTTAATGAGTGTAGTTTAGTGTGTCAGCCATCTTGTTCTGTTTTCGTTGACCACGCCCTCCTCATGTCATCCAATTATTTTACAGTCAAAGGCTTCACTGACCCTTCCGTTCAAATCTCCTAACATGATAATTTCTTGTTTGGTTTTTGTTTTAGTTCTGAGTCAGTTGAGTGGGTACATTCCAATGTTTAATGTTTTTTTAAGTCAATTCTTTTGTCTATTGGGTTCCAGTTTACTATATTCTTCTTCCATTTCTTTCTTATTGCATTCACCCCCGCTTTTGGTATCTTTACTTCCTCTACCCCACTCCAAAAATATATGTACTCGTCCGTGCATTTGTTTTCTTGTCCTTTCTTTTTTGTTTCACTGAGTACTGCAATTTCCATATTATATATGTGGAGCTCTTTAAAAACTTTATTTTTCTTTGTGCTTAAACCTTGGATGTTCCAGCATCCAATATTCATTTGCCGTTTTGTTTGCTTGTGTCGTTTTCCGTTTAATCTGTCCGAATTCCGAGGATGCGTTTTAGAATTTTTAACAATTTCTTAAAATTTTACGAGTAATGGAGTGCTAGCCCATTGGTCCAATCCCCAACCTGGAGGACTAGGCAATTTCTTCTCAAGGTTTTTTCTTTCTTAGATTGGGTATCTTCTACAGGATTTACGAGACCAACCTTCTCGCTGATGGTTTCCGCACTCAAATAATACATGGGTCTGTTGACCAGTTTTCATCTTGTAAGCCTAAGAAGAGGCCCTTACTAGGTGCATCAGCTGGGGCGATCTGAACTCAGGTTTTTTTAATAAGGTTGATACTCGTCGCCCTCCTCACTTTCTCATTCGAGCTTAGGACCGGGATAGGCGGACATCAGACATGCAATTGCTAAAATAGGGTCGCATTTATAGGAAAATATTATGTATTCGCAAAAAATGTCATGGGAGTCGTGGAGGGCATTCGGCCGACATACATTTCATACGCAACTGCTAAGTCTAACTTTACACTGATAACAAAATTAGAATTATTTAAATATTTTGCGTTTTATTCGGGAAAAACATCCTGAAATGCAATTTGGATCATCTTATACATAAAATTATATTATAACTAAAAACTTATTGGACAATTTATTACACTTTTATTTAAAATAATTTGACAACTACTCAAAATTTTTCTAGTACATCACTTTAGTGCTGTATTAGAACGATAATTTAAATTTTGTTTCTATCTTGTATATTTACCTAACAAAGTTGTACAGTTAGAGAGAAGTAATGAAAAGAACATTTTCAACAGCTAAATTAATTTGCTCTAGTTTTCTTTACATACGACCGAAATTACTACAAAAATTCTGCACATTTCCACTACACAACATTAAAAACTTTTAATGGCACACTTTGGAAAAGCACCTCGGACTTAACAACTTTAAAGCCCGCTTTAAGCGCAGAAAGTTCTGTAATCGTAAAAATCTAAATAAGCCAAAACAATACTGTTAGCACTAACAGTAGGAGCTTTGTTTATCAAAATAAACAACTTTAGTTTGGAATTATGTTCTGCATTTAAAAGTTATTTAAGCCCACTGGCTTAACAGTGACGAATTGCTACTTTTGCACTTTGGCATGCTATCTACAGGCCCCTATATTGTTATTACACCTAAAGGTGTAAAGTAACAACTTAGTCAAGTAAACTTGACAAAAATTGAAAGAGGCAGCTTATTTGATCCACTGAGGTAATTTTAGAGAATTAAAACATTATTTTGCTAAGCATTTGGTACTTATTATATTAGAATAGCAATATCTATGCTTTTTTTTCTTAATGTTTCATAGAAAGCAACTCTGTTAGAGCTTTTTGGTGGCAGGTTACCTACCAATTAAAAAATGTTAAAGTAATGGTATCATTAAGCTCTACTTACGAACGAATTATTATCACAAATTCCATGGAAAATGCAAGCATACAGTTTAAGCTTTAAAACTGCTTTTACAATTCATTACACTTGTGAATTTTTGTCATAAATTGCAAAATAGTATCCGTGAAGAAACGAACTAAATTATAAAACCATGAGAAACAGTTTTTCGCCATAAGCAAGGTCTTTTTGTCGTAAAATGGTTAAGTGTCAACTTGTAGTTACTCAAGTAATTAAAATTGTGCTGAGATGTAGTGCATGACCAAGAAAAACTTTAGCTTAAGATTATGTTGTCTAACAAAAGCAAGTTTGGTCAATAAAAGTTTCAAATGTGTATATGTACCTTCACTCTAAGACGAAAACGGCTTGGCTGTGAATTAATAGGGTGTATAATACCACGGAAGAAGCCAATTTTTGAAAAGAAAAAATAGTTGCGTCTACAGTTGACACCAAAAAATGGCAAAAAGTGGTATTCAGCAATGAATTAATCTTTAATATACTAGGAATATATCCAGACCCGACACTTCGACTGGGAGTATAGGTCGCTCTTCGCTGAGCTCTGATCCTTATTCTCGCGGGATCAGCCATCACATTCCTTCTTCTATTTTCTTCATTAGATATTTAAAGTATTCCACTATCTATAACTTATAATAATTTTCAATTCTGTATTACTGTGTGGTTTTTTGGAACATATAAAGTATTTTGCCTTTTTTCATTAATTTTCAGACCTCTCTCTTCAACTTTTTTTGGTAGTTTTGAAAATGCTTTTTCTAGAGTTCGTTTGTCTTTTGCTATCAACGCTTTATCATCTGCATATTCTATAACCTGCACTGAGCTTTGTGTAAATGACTTGTGAAGTTCTGAGTTCTTTATCAAACCATTTAGGGCAATGTTGAAGAGGGTTGTGACTAGACCATCTTCTTGTTTTATCCCTGTGTTTATGTTGACATTTCATATGTCTCCATCTACTGTTATTGCCATTACTTCTAAATTTTCCATTGTTATTTTGGTTAGTCTAATTAATTTATTAAATGTTATATTCATGTTCTTCATTTCATTTATGGGTTGATGCCTATTAATACTGCCAAATACCTGCTTGAAATCTACAAATATGCTGTGTAGCTTATTGTTATCGTCATGTTCGTATCCCTTTTCAAAAATTTGTATCAATATATGTATTGTGTCAATCCCTGATTGACCTTTTTTAAATCCTTGTTAGTATTGTCCTAATTTTTCCTTCGTGTATTTAGTTAGTTTATTATTAACTCAAATTACCCGAAAAAGAAAATTGACCAAAATTCTGTTGTCCGCAACTAAACATCCTGCCACTGTTATGTTATAGGGATTTATGTCTGCCCGAGGTGTTTATTAATTAGCTACTATATCTGGAATTATGAATGCCACGAAATATATTCAAATACCACATAGTATGATATTGTTCAGTAGGAAAAGTTTGCTTAAACGTGTATGTCTTAAGTTTGGACGATACTGCCTCTTCTCATAAGAGAACAGTTGGATGGACACTAATGAAATTAACAGAATAAACTGGCCAATGCAATCTACTAATCTCAGTCCCATAAAAAACTTATGGTAAAGGATATGAACAACCGTCATATCAAATTGAGTTTTTGATTGAATTTGCTGAGACTATCTATTTTTGTAGTACAGAAATAGGAAAACAAATAAATATTTGATAGTAGTGCTTAAGCACACTTTTAAAAGACGGCAGTCACTTACCAATTGCAAGTGGAAGCTTTTACGTAGTTTTGCATAAGAATCTTAAAGCACCAATACAAAATATACGTTGGCGCCTAAGTGACATTACTTTGGTAAACAATTTCTAAATCTTTATATATATCTTTATACACAGACGGACTTTAAGGCGCGATTTTTTAAATTTATCTGGTAGTAAAAATTACATATAAATTTATAAATATATAAAGAACCTAGAAGCAAAACAAAACTTAAAGCTTTGTTATATTTTATTACATTCTAAAGGATAAAAATGATACAAACCCTCCTACAATAATAATGGTACATTAAAATTTGCTTTAAACTTATGTTACAAGAGCATTAACAAAAAAAAACACAAAAGTTTTTCAAAACAATAATTCTGATAGAAAACGACTGCTGTATACTTGGGTGATTTAGCGTACTACAAACGCTAACTGTGTGTAAATTTTGCTCAGGAAGTGTATGCTGTACAAAGGGTGAATTTAGATGAAAAATAAAACAATTTCACAAAATATGTTTTTTTAAATATTGTGCACTGTTAGAAAGCACATAGTTCACTGAACTTTACGACATATACTACCGACAAAAATTATTATAATAACATAGCACTAGCAATTGTTGTAATTATTGTTACTACACAGGGATAGATTACGTAGATTTCTGTCAAAAATATAATTGAAAAATTGAAAATCGGAAAAGGCTTGAATTTCATTTTGAATTAGTTATTGCTCGAAGCAAGGTAAATTTAATTTATTTCTGCAAAATTAATTCTATATACAAAACTAGGTCTTTGTTTCTAGAATTTATTGAATCCGTAAGACGGAAAATTTCGGTTTTGCTAAGTAGAATTGCAAATGTATGGGTAGAATGGCTCGCTTCGAATAACTAGTGTCTGAAGAATTAAAAATACCCTAAAAGGGCAATAAAATTTAAAGCAGCTATTTAATTAAAATTACTAAAAAAATTAATTTGTAAATCGGGCGCAGGCAACGCAATTTTTAAATATATAATCTTCGCATCATATTTTTGTACGGAGCAAGAAAGTTCTTTCAGCCCATTTCTTTGTCTAATCTATATTTTAAAAATAATTAGGAATAGATTAAAGTGACAATGAAGTTATATTTTGCTAGATTAGGATAACGTTGTTAAATCCTTCTGTAGTTTCTATAAAGTTATTTTATATTATTTCTTAAGTGTACCACGACACTACTTGTGGAGAGCTGACTGTTAGGGGAGAACCTAACACGCACAATTTTTTTATTGTGTCAAAATGTAGTCCTTAGTGCAAGATCCAACGAATAACAAGTGTAAAGTAGCACGATGTATCTGAAAGCCTGCATACAGACAACGGATTAGCGATTGATATGTGGTTTTGCATTGTCATTTTGAAATAACGCGTCGCGTGTTTATTTCTTGTAGCGATGTCAGTTGGTACATCAGTAGAGTCGTTTAAGTGATTCACAAAACTACTGACTAGTAATATTTTCACTAGGAGTTAACCAATACAATTTTGCTTAATCCAAGGAGATAACCACCATTTGTTTGGAATAAAAAATCTTGTGAGTGACTTCCGATATGCTGCCACTCTGTAGACTGGTATTTCTTTTACGATGTTTGCTATCAGAACTATGATTGTGATCAAACGCTGAAAGATTGTCATTAAATCTATGCTGTACAGCTGCACTAGTTGTTGGCTTTTGCTTCTGCTCAGTGGTTAGTAAATGGGGGATGGTATGCATTGAGTATAATTGGCCTGTTTGCCATTATCAAGTCGGATACACGACAGTAATGTGTGATTTAAGAGGATTTGCTAATCGTCTATTGTTTTTGCCTTTCTCAGCGCAATCCTTGTTGCCTTTTAACTTTGATATCTAGCAACATAAGGTTTTGCAAGTCCACTTATAGTTACTAAAATCGAAAAAAACTCGTTTTCCAGTGCTGTCTATGATTATTTGCTTGGTGTTCCGTTTTGTCCACTCAAGACACTACTTAAATGATTAACTACCTTTCCCCCAGTGAGTTCCAGCAAAACTGTGTGATGTTATCACATGACACTATCACGTGTTCACACATGTACTTTACGCACAATTTTGACCTGCAACACCACTAAAGTGGTACTGCCACAAAATATCTATCACAAGTCTATATTAAGGTATTTAACATTAGATATAATGTTAGATAAAAATAAACTGAAAATGCCTAGACTAGTCCGAGTAAAAAAGCTTGGTACGCTTAGTTGACTAGGTTTTGATTTATTTAAAATAACGCTGCAAATAAATTGAAAATTATTCATGATATTTGAAATGCAACTTTTTGTATTAATTGTGACGCACGGTCCATAGCAGCTTACAACAGATCACCCATAAGACAAGACAGTTTTACAACAGTCCTGCATTAATCAATAGGAGTGACGCTTCTTATTAATTATGCGAAGAAGATTATGGACAAAATTAAAAATCCTTCGGTGATTTTTTCTTGTTTGTTCGTTAAACATTACAAGTGTGTACCTTGCAATTATGAGAACATCAATATTTACGCATGGAATAGTAAAATAGAGCTTAGTAACTAACAGTTCTGCGGTATGTGTACGATGTCACATATTTTTTAAACATTTCTATGACGTATGGATGTCGCAGATAATCGGGACAGTTAGTTGAAATCTTGGATAGTGTGTCTAGTGCGCACTAGAATTTAACACATAACAATACCATATCTTATAATATTCGCTAGCAAGTTTTCTTTTATTCATTTCTTTATTAATCTCTTAAAAGGCGTGTCCCTAATTGAACGCCTTTGCACCTTTTTGGTTTTGTGGTCGCCAAATCTGATACTTTTACAGATATCATCTATGAATCTTCTGGTTAATAATCATAAAATGCTATACGCGTTGTTATTGTAAAAACGCATTGCAAAAAATTATCTTTAGCGATGAAGCATATTTTCAACAAAACTGCATCTTAAACAAACAAAACTGTCGCTCTTGGGATTCGGAAAAACTCGCATATTTATGAGTATATGCGAGACATAAGGGGCACGCGCTTCTTTAATGATAGTGCTGGAAAAGCTGCAACTGTCGTTGTCGTTACATGGTACTGGGTACTGGGCAATATGGATCTAGAGCAAATGCAGTTTCAAGAAGAAGGCCTCGCCTGCTATATACCTCAAGCAACAGTCGGTTTACCGCATCAACAATTTTCTGGTCATGTAATTTCACAAAATTCCAACGTAAACTATCCAGCAATAATTATTATTGTGGACTTACATAAAATATAAGGTCTACACCAACAACAGATAAACAACTGACCACCTCAAGTACAAAATCCGACGTGTTATCTATGCAATCAGTCAGAACATGTGCGGAATTACAATCAAAAATCTTGTGAAAAGAACCAAGACTTGTCAAACATAATTTTTTATTTTAAATTGGAGATCATGTTTAACACTCAATAAAAGCCCAATCATAATATTATTAAAAATTAAATTTGTCTACTTTTTATACACTCTTTGTCTTTAAAATTGATATGAAAACTATAGCTCGAAAATAATGAGTTATATGAAATTCTTTATAAATGAATCTAAAAATAAAGGAGTTAAAACTCAAAAGCATTGCAATATCGAGTTCGAGCAAAAATAAAAAAAATATATAGTGATAAAAAAACCCCCTAAAGATCAATTAAATAGTATTAAAAATGTATTTATAATCTTTAAACAAAAAAATTAGAATTTAGTGGTAATACAGTAAACTTTTTTAAAGAGTCGTTAAAGAAAACATTTAAGAACCAAATTAACCAAAGCAAATCAAAAGGAAAAGAATCCTGTACAATATGTAATTAGCGGGGTAGGTGTAGAGAATCTAGCCCGCTAACCACATTCAAATTTTCTAAGGTGATGACCCTGCTGACCTGCACCAATAGTGAATTTGTTTGGCTTCATCGAACCATCAGCGTTTTGTCTAAAGGATATAATAGTGATGTTTAAGAAATCACAAATGGTTTATCTGCGAAACTAAACAAGTGATTTATTTTGTTCTTAATGTATAAGCTGAGACAGTAAGAAACAAAATCTCAATCCACCCCTTTATGGTCCTGTTTTGTTTTTGTTGTCTATGATGAGATTAAGAAGTTTTACTGTATTAAAGATCATGAGCTGCTCACCAAAGCAATCTAAGCAAGTTTTTTCATTTAACTGAGCTTGCAAATCTGAAATGCTCTAATGTTCTCGGTGCTGATGTAGCATTTAGTTTTTGTTTCTTCTTCTACTATAGTTTTGCTGTTTTAGCAGTTTTATGTGACGTGGAGGGTTGAAGTTCATCAATCTTAACAATAGCTTTGTGTACTTACACTGAAGTTACGTCATGCGGAAGCTAAATGTCATTTATTAATCATTGTTACCCTTCTTTCAATCAGTAACTCCTGCAAGTTTAAAAGTAAAGCGTCAAGTCATTTTTACTACAGTTGATAATAAATAATTTCAGTACTCATATTATTCTTTTTTAAGTGCAACAACGATACTTCAAGTTCTTGATTTTTAATAACTCACTACTAGAGTACTCGAATGGAGTAAAACGCATTGCCAATTGTCGAATCAGCTACTGGTTGAGTGGTCTTCTTTTAAAGTAGCTAAACTAATAACAAAGTCCAACGACATGTCGTTTAGCAATCCGCCGTAAATAAAAGAAAATTATTAGAAAAGAAGACACAACATAAGAATACTGTAAGAACATGAAGAAAATTAAAGGTTTGGGGTTTGACAACTATTTACGTTACACAACGGGGGAAGTAGGAGAAGAAAGAAATGTAGCTCTGTCAAGTCAGGAAATGTTGATACAACCTTAAAAACTTCCACCTTATCTTCCAGCTTCAACCAAATACTCCCTAAATTTGATATTAATATGACAATTTGCAAAACATTTTTTTATCAATATACTTAATTATTTTTTAAGCTTTTTATGATTTCTATTTAGAAAGATGGTGTTTTGGGATTATGTTAAACAACATAACATTTCTTTCAGTTTATTTCGCAGATGCAATTCATATATAGTAAATAAGCACACATAGGAAAGAGTGATTTTCTTTTTCTAAGAATCTTTTCGTTCCCTTCAAGGACAGAAGAGACAAATCTCTGCGGCATGGTGTAAAGGTTGAAATTTCTCTATTATGATTATCAGAGTAGAGTATTGCAGCACACACAATCGTAATTTATCTCCAAATCCAGGCAATTAGTATTATGAAAAGTATTTTAAAAAGTAACTGGTGTCAGTAAAAACAAGAGATTAATTTTTGATTTTTACATTTACTTCTTGCGCTGCTTTCCTCAATGTTGTCTCTAGTGTTCTTCTGTTTTTGTTAAGATTTTTTTGAAAAGGTAAATTAAATTTGTATAATTGGCCACTTTTTATCGTTGTCTAGTGTTTGAACAAAAAGATATTTGACTATTTTTTTCAAAACAAACTTCTTTTAAAATAATTTGTTTTCAATTTTTTATATACGTGGGTGTTTACAGTTGACTGTATCTACCTTCCGTTATCTGTTTTATTTATTCCTCGTTGCTTCAATTTTATTTTCTCTCCGTTCCATAGTTTCTTTTACCTGTTTTCTAAAGGATCTTCTCTGCCTTACCCGCTTTATTCTTTCTACCGAACTCCATTCCGTTACCCTTGTTATTCATTGATGTGATGGTTTCCTCTAATGTGACTGTATCAGCGTAGGCACTTCTATTTAATGTGTGTATCTCATAGTATTCCAGTGGACTGAAAACAGTTAAATAAGATCACGCATAAAGATGCGTGATCTTCTTTGACCTAGTTTGTTGTTCATGTCGTTTATTGTTGCCCTTTTATTTGAAATTGTAAAACCTAGAAATTAAAAAGTCTTTCTCCTTTCAAATTTGTGACATGTTTCGTTCCTGTAATCAAATGTTCTGTTTCATTACAATTAATTTTAGGCCATTTTAAATATTTTTTAGTAAGTTTACGAAATATAAAGTGCAACTACTACTTGATCATGGACGAAACTTAAGGCGTATAGATGTGCATTTTCAATTTGTTTTTAAGATGTTGATGTTACTTTGAGAAATATCTTAAAAAGGGCAGGAGATCTTGGGCGACCCCATAATATATAACCCATTTAAGATCTTCCTGTCGTAAGTTTAATATATCTTTTTCATGCACTGGATTAGTTTCAAATTTGCTCTCATTACTTTTAGGAGAATCCACTATCGGTTACAAATTCCATTTTTATTTATTTGTCAATTATAAAGATTATTTTGATTGTATTTAATATTTAAGTTAATTTCAAATACACAGTAATCTATGACAAGGGTTAGGAATTAATAATTCAGTAGAATTATTATATTTTTATAAAAGCTAGTGATTTAGTTATAAGAAATACAAGTACTCTCAGATTATATAGTTTGTCATTCAACAGTACCAACTAGTGCAAAGAGAAAAAAGTACAGTGTCCAAACACAGTTTTGGCATTTTGAAAATAAAGTTAAAACAATTTTAAATTTTCAAAATATTTATTTATTTATTCTTTAAGTGGGGTACTAACAAATCATTTAGAAGAAATAATGTTGTACAAATGATAATCATTACATTGCTGGCATTCTTTTAACCTGGTGGGAAAATTGGCCAGTACGCGTCCATACAACGCACTCGATAGTAATGCTATTTTAACGATAATATTACATTAGAGTGGTACCAAAAACTCTGTCAAACTGTAGCGCCGATTTACATTCATATTTTCGAGGATTATGCTTCCTACAAGATTTCTTTCTTTATTCTTTCTTTTTGTTTTTCTTTTGCTTCTCTTGCTACTTCCTTTTTCTTTACTCCTCCTACTATGCGCTTTATTCTTATTTGCAAGGTTGGTTCCTACATTTCGCCGTATGATAATTTTGGGGTTACAAAGAAGGGTTTTGTTCCAACCTATAGCCACCATTTTATTTATTGACATCTTTGTTTAAGTAAAAACTCACATTGTTACTATAGAATATTGTCGAATTCGGTGAATTGGGTTGGCATTTCCTTAACAAAGTTCATTTCTTGAACACAGTTCTTATTCTTCAAGTTTTGTACAAGTTAAATTTTGTAAATTTTAAGATATAAATCACGTTTTAGAATTGCGTGAATATGTGATGTTCAACTTCCAATTGCGTTTATGAACCGATTTTGTCTTACCAATTTTGTACTTCTTAGATTTTCTGCAGACTTTTGCTTGTTTTTGTTTGTTTCAAATACCCCTATCATTTTCTAATAGCACTGGCGCTGAGTACATTTCGTGTTTGGTATTTCGCACGATACAAGCTTGCAGTGAAGATTTAATCGTTGTGGTAATACGCACGCACGCTTAAAGCACGTTGTCTATCGGTGAACGGCTCCATCATGATTATAATTGTACGCAGGGATCCGCGCTGTAATACTGCACTTCTTCTCTAAAATTTCCATTATAACAAAAAAAAAAATTTGGCATAATTGGGCACTCTGCAAAAGGAGCATGAAGTTAACTGATGTAATTTTTTATTTTGATATTGTAAAATTCTGTTGTACTCTAATACATGTTTTAAAAGTTATAGTTACGATTATAAAGAAACTTATAAAAACCAGCGGGATAATTTAGCATCAGACTCAAAAAAAATCAAGAAATTCACTTTTTATTGAATGCTGGAAATTTTTGATTATATTTTAAAGTAATCTGTTTACTACTTTATTTTATATGGTAGTTTAATATTGAAATACAAATTTGAGTACCATGTCAGATAATTTGCTTTTACAGCAAAGAGATTCTTAAATTTGAAATATTTGAAACGAGATCAAAATTATGACCAAAAAAAGGTACCATGTATTTTCTTTGAGCTAAAAACTTTAGTTTGGTTAATTGTCTTAAAATGTGATACTAGAAATTGTTAAATATGGCTCTCTTATTAATTTCTTGAAATTTTATTCGCTTGACTCTAAGAGGTACAGAAATGTAACCACTCGGTAGGAACGGTTTAACCTTTTTGTACTCTTCCGGAAAATTGGAATTTTGAATAATTTCTTTTCTTAATTGTACCTTACCGAACTTCCTTTTCAGCAGTCTAAATACCTTTTTCAAACTTTCTTCCTGTTTTAAACTCTTCTTTCTCCTCTTTGTCTCCTAATTTCCGCTTTTTCTTTCCCCCTTCTCTCTTTGTTTCCCATTTGAGTCTTATTTTATTTTTTTTCCAACTTACTCGTTCATCCTTTCCTCTATCTGTCCTTCTTTTCGTTTCTTTTTCTTTCACTACTATGTGGCATGCTTTTCATTCTTTTTTGCAAAAGTGGATTTTTCAATTTTGCTATACGACATCCCCGAGTTTTTATTTCACCACCACATTAAAAAAATCATAAACAGTAATCCATCTCACAGCTCTTAAAATTCCTTATAAAATTATGCGTTACAGTGATGTTTGCTTGAGATATTGGAAATCTCACCTTGATTTTCTCCTCTTTGGTGATTATTTATTTTTGAAAAAATACATTGAACACTAAAAAAGGAATTATTTACTTTTGATATGTCCCATGATTGTTTTTAATTTCCATACAACCACCTTAACAATCAATCGTCACACACAGATAGCGAGTACATTTCATGATGATTTACATGTTTTTAGAGTCTGGGTTGCAATTCTTCACTCTCCCTTCATCTTCTTAAGGGATGATTTGAGAGGAGGAGGTTAAAACAACAAAAGTAAACATATTGTACCATCTATTAAACAATATTATGTCGCACGTTATATTTCTTTAATTTTGAAATTCATAGGGTTTTTCCATGTAGCGTTTTGCTGCAACCACTTTACAAAAAGGTACCATGTATTTTCTTTGAGCTAAAAACTTTAGTTTGGTTAATTGTCTTAAAATGTGATAATAGAAATTGTTAAATATGGCTCTCTTATTAATTTCTTGAAATTTTATTCGCTTGACTCTAAGAGGTGAGTCCGGTCCTGGCAAGTGACAGGAAGATTGAAGAGTGAATGCCTCTCAGTTTAAATATAAATAAGTGAAAATTTAATAAAATTAAATTCAAATAGTGATTACAGTAAGGTAAAATAGGTGAATAGTGTTAATATAAACATCAGATAAAGGTAAGATCAGCGAGTAGAAAACTTAAAATAGATCGCGAAGGAAATAAACACCGATGACAGCTGACAGGCTGAGCGCGTGAACGAAACGGCGGAGCGATACCAAACCGCGGGCTTTTCAAAATACCGCAGGACCGTATTCCAAATCTTACAGAACTTTGAGAAGTAACGAGCTTTTTATAAAAAGAGAACGACGACCTCCGAGGAGTGGATCCGGGTCGGTTCTTAGTCGGTTTAGTACAAATGGAAAATAAAGACGAATATACCCAAAGTATGATGAAACTACTACAAGAAATAAATGGAAAATTAGACAAAATGGAAGATAGTAACAAGAGACTTGAAACTAAAATAGATAACCTTCAGGCAGAACTAAATAACGTAAGAATGGAAAATGAATTACTGAAGAAAGATAAGGAACTACTAGAACAAAAACATCAATACAACAAGAGAGAATAGAGAAACTAGAAAGAGAAATAAGAAAAAAGAATAATAATACACGAGTGGATGAAGGAAATGAAGGGAGAGAACGGGAACTAGAACTAAAAGAAAGAGTGAGAATTATAATAAGAGATATGAATACAGATAAATATGGAAGAAGAAATAACAGAAATCAGAAGATTGGGAAGCGAACAAAGAGGAAAAGAAGACCAATACTAATAGAACTAAGGGCCACAACAAAAGATGGAGATACTAAAAGCTACAAAAAATTAAAAGGAACAGAAATATACATGGAGGAAGACTTCACAAAAGATATACAGGAACAGAGAAGATATCTAGTGAAATACATGAAGCAGTATAGAGAAAAGGAGATCACGCAATACTACGATACAATAAATTAATAATAAATGGAGAAATTATGTCCCTGGAAAAACTAAATCAAATAGATAGACAGAAGTATAAGGAAGTAGAACGAAATGATGCAGAAGAAGAGTATGAGAGAGAAGAACACAAAAAGGAAGAACAATGAGTCAAAGATCCCCAGAGAGCAACGAGGAAGAGACACTAAGAGATAAGTTAACTAAAATAACAAAACAGACGGCATACAAAAACTAGTAGGGAGCGATGGAGGAAACTAGACACGACAAGGCAAAGAATGAAGGCTAACGCAAATGGAAATAAGAAAATTGGCGAAATGGACAAACCTAAACAGACGGAAACATATAATATACAAAAACATAGAAGAAAAGAGGACAAAATTAAAAAGAAACAGGAAGAAAAATGGGGAACAAAAGAAATGGCAATAGGAATATGGAATATAACACTAACAGGAAAGAGATAGAGGTAACAGAAGAAATGGATGAATATGGAATTGATATACTAGGAGTAAGCGAAACTAAGAAGAAAGGAAATGGGACAACAAACTGACAAATACACACTACATGTATTATTCAGGGGTAACAATGGAAGAAAGAGCAAAAGAGGAGTGGGAATCATCGTGAATGAGGAAATAAACCAAAAGTCATCAAATCAGAGGCAATAAATTGAGAATGATAATCTTACACCTGCAAATGGAATAAAGAATAGTAATTATACAAATATACGCACCAATAGAAGGAAGTGAAGTAAGAAAATTGAAGAATTCTATAACGAATTACAGAAAACATAGATGAAGTGAGAGAGGATACCGATAAAATAATAATAATGGGGACTGGAACTCTCGAGTAGGCAGAGATGTGAATAGAGGGCTGGGATGTATGGGCGGATATGGAGAGGAAATAAAGAATACAAATGGAACTAAAATGATAGAATTCTGCCAGTTAAACGACCTATTGATAGGAAATACTTTCTGGGAACAAGAACTAGAAGACAAGTACACGTTTGTGGCAGAGGAGAGACAGGCCAAAAGTATAATAGATTATATAACCTATACACCGGAATTAAGACATAGTATACAACAAATAATAACCGAGAAGAGGGCGGAACTAGGAACGAATCATAGATTAGTAAGAGCGACATGGAAAATACATAAGCCAAAAACAGAGAACGAAATAAAATTTATAAAGGTAAAGATAAATAAGCTAAAAGAAGAAAAAGACAGGATAAAATATCAAGAAGAAACAGACGAAGAGTTTCATAGACAAGAAATACAGAAAAGTGAGTGGGCAATGGAAGAAAGATGGAAAGTATTTAAAGAAGTAATATACTCAAAGGCAGTAAGTGTCTGTGGGATGACAAAAATAAATAGTAACAGGAAAAGAACAAACTGGTGGAATGACCAAGTAAAAGAAGAAATACGGGAAAAGAAAAGGCCTGGAAGAAATACATACAGACTGGACAGCAACAAGATAGAGAGGAATATATAAATAGGAGAAATAAAGTAAAACAGGCAGTAAAAGAAGCTAAAAAGAAAAGCTGGGAAGACTTTGGAAGAGAGATAAATAAAACATATAAAGATAATAATAGGATTTTCTGGGCCAAAATAAGAAAGATGAGAGGAACCCAACGAAAAGAAATTAGAGGGATTAGAGATAAAACAACCATATTACAACAGACAAAAAGAAATAATGGAAGTATGGAAAGACTACTTCGAGCAGAAGTTTAAAAAGAAAGGAGACAATGAAGAAAGGAAATCAAATAGAGAAAGGAAGAATCAGGAGAAGAAACAGAACAGATAACGAGAGAGGAACTAGAAAATTCACTGAAAAGATAAAGATTGGGAAAGCAGGGGCGAGGACAAAATAGACCCGGAAATGATAAAATGGATGGGAGAAAAGGGTAAAGAATGGCTCTGGAAAATATGTGAGGAGGCATGGAGAACTAAGAAAATTCCAGAAGACTGGGAAAAGAACTTGATAGTTCCAATATATAAGAAAGGGATCAGACGGAATGCGATAATTATAGAGCCATTTGTCTCTCCTCGGTGTGCTTTAAAGTATATACCAGAATTCTGGAGGGAAACTTAGAAAAGTGATAGAAAATAAACTAGAGGAGGAACAAGGGCATTTAGGGCAAATAGGCAAGCTAATGACAACATATGCATATTGAGGAACATTATAGAACGAAAAATAGAGGAAGGAGATGAACTACTGCTTACCTTTCTAGACATAAGAGCAGCTTTTGATACAGTTGAGAGAGGAAAAATATGGGAATGCTTAGAGGAACTGGAAGTGACAAAGGAACTAATAGAGGCCATCAGAAGTATATACAAAGTAGTTAGAGGAAAAATTCAAATAGCTGGACTGACATCCGGGGAATTCAAAATGGAGAGCGGCATAAAACAGGGCGATAGCCTAAGCCCACTACTTTTTATAATAATAATGGATAAAATAGCAAAAAATCTAAAAGAAAAACGAAAGGATTGGATACAATAATAGGATATAGAAACCTGGAACCAGTCAAGGTGAAAAGTCTAATGTATGCAGATGACATAGTCATAATGGCAGATACGGATAATAAATTACAAAAGCTAGTCAACATATGGGTAGAGGAAATAGAGAAATGAAAATGGAGGTCAACATTAAGAAAAGTAAAACAATGATAGTGAATCAAAACCAGGAGAGGGACAAAATAGAGAAGTAAAGTGTAAAGGGCATAATATGGAAAGAGTCTCAACATTTGAGTATTTGGGAACAATAATAACAGATGATGGCCGAATAGAAGCAGAACTGAGTAACAGAATGAGGAGAGGGAATAGGATCTACTATGCATTACATAGAACGATATTGGGAAAAAGGAGATAGACCAAAAGTGAAATTAATGGTACATAATGCAATAACAATACCAACAGTATTATACGCCAGTGAAAATTGGACGATACAAACCAAACATGAGGGTGTAATAACGGCCATAGAAATGAAACACTTGAGAAGGATAGCGGATAAGACAAAGTTTGATAGAGTACGGAATGAGGAAATAAGAGAAACTTTACAACAGGAACCAATAGTGAACAAAATCAAAAAGAGACAGTTAACATGGTACGGTCATATACAACGAATGAAACCAGAGAGAATATGCAGAAAAGTGTTCGAAGCAAGAAGTGTAAAGAAAAGAAGAAAGGGAAGACCCAGGAAGAAATGGATAAGTCAAATAATTGAGGTGGGAAAAGCAAGAGGAAAGACAGTAAACGAAATGAAAAGTTTAACAAGGGACAGAAAAGAATGGAAGAAATTGGTTAAGGAGGACCGTGACGTATAAATCCGATGCTGGAAGGCATAAGGATAAGAGCGAAGAAGAAGAAGACTCTAAGAGGTACAGAAATGTAATCACTCGGTAGGAACGGTTTAACCTTTTTGTACTCTTCCGGAAAATTGGAATTTTGAATAAATACCTTTTTCAAACTTTCTTCCTGTTTTAAACTCTTCTTTCTCCTCTTTGTCTCCTAATTTCCGCTTTTTCTTTCCCCCTTCTCTCTTTGTTTCCCATTTGAGTCTTATTTTATTTTTTTTCCAACTTACTCTTTCATCCTTTCCTCTATCTGTCCTTCTTTTCGTTTCTTTTTCTTTCACTACTATGTCGCATGCTTTTCATTCTTTTTTGCGAGAGTTGATTTTTCAATTTTGCTATACGACATCCCCGAGTTTTTATTTCACCACCACATTAAAAAAATCATAAACAGTAATCCATCTCACAGCTCTTAAAATTCCTTATAAAATTATGCGTTACAGTGATGTGTTTGCTTGAGATATTGGAAATCTCACCTTGATTTTCTCCTCTTTGGTGATTATTTATTTTTCGAAAAATACATTGAACACTAAAAAAGGAATTATTTACTTTTGATATGTCCCATGATTGTTTTTAATTTCCATACGACCACCTTAACAATCAATCGTCACACACAGATATCGAGTACATTTCATGATGATTTACATGTTTTTAGAGTCTGGGTTGCAATTCTTCACTCCCCCTTCATCTTCTTAAGGGATGATTTGAGAGGAGGAGGTTAAAACAACAAAAGTAAACATATTGTACCATCTATTAAACAATATTATGTCGCACGTTATATTTCTTTAATTTTGAAATTCATAGGGTTTTTCCATGTAGCTGCTTTTGCTGCAACCACTTTAACTTAACTCAGATATGAAAAGCTCGTTTTGCTTCGCATTTTATGTTTTTGTAGGCTCCAACATTGCACTTCTATTTTTCCCTCTTAAATGATAAATGTAGAGAACGCAAAATGAAATTCTCTCAAGATTTAAAAGGGTTCAAATTCCATAAATTGACATCTTAGGTTCTTTAGACTTAAATAAAAAATTAATCTTAGCCTTCACAATCTTTTTTACACTTAAGAGTTGAAAATCAAAGAACACTAAAGCACAAATTCCATAAATTTTAATGAGTCAACGTTCTGAAATTAAACGTTTTCAAAATGAACCTAAATCGTTTTCTCTTTTTCACCGTTTTAGTGAGTGTCTACACCATATAAGCAACATATTCATATATTTTGCGGTTTCTGCACCCAATGGTTTGGACTTGACCGTGTTGAGTCAGTCAATCAGTGAGTCAGGACGCATAGATATGCGATATACATATAAGTTACATATCAGGTATCTGGAAACGCGTAATTTCCTTTTTATTGCCTAGTAAAAAATTTATAAATGCAAATTGTATTTATACATACAGAGTAATTTACTTAAATAATGTACTTTGTTTACTAGCTTATAATTTCGTGTGCGAACTCCTACATTTGTTAATAAAACTAACAAAGTCGACGTAATTATGTATGACTATAAAATGCGTTCAGCCATCGCAGATGTATGTAAATGAAATTAACCCCGAAGTCAAAAATAACATCCCTTTCCCCGCAGCGGCGCAAGTTCGCCCCTTTGCGGGCGCTTATTTTTGCGCGTTGCCGAGAAGCCGCGGTAATTAATTCCTCGTTCGCATTTTTCAGGCAATCCGGCAAGATGAAGATGAGCAAAGTCGGTAACCAAACAAATTCTCAAGATCCTCAAGCGGTGAACTCGAGGGTTTTTGTCGGCAACCTCAACACATTCCAGTGCTCCAAAACCGACGTCGAGAGGATGTTTCAGCGCTACGGCCGACTTGCAGGTAATTATATTTCCGCCCTTAATAAGCCATTAGTCTTCGGCATGCATATTCCGCAATTTCACTTTTAAAATCCTTCATCACGGGTTCCAATTATACGCTTTCCGCGCAATATCGCGATGCAAATGCCGTGTTTGTTTGGCCTTTGCGGCGCGTCGCTGTGCCGCCGCGCCGCCGCGCGCGCTCAGAAGTTGCGCCCTGGCCGCGCTAATTGCCGGATTAATTAATTAAATTCGCTCGGCCCTTGAAATGGAAATGCTGCCGGCCAGGGCGCCGCTACGTTTTTAATTCGATCTCGCGACGATTCCCGAAAAGCTGCGCCTCGCAGCGGAAAAACTGTAATTTCTGCCGCGCGCGCCCTCCCCTCTTAAGTGCATTAAAGCGGCGGAATTATGTCTAAGGGCTGTCTTCAAATCCGCTACCTACGACACCCGTAATAATTGGAAATTGAAAACGTTTTCCGCTCCGCAGCTGGCGGCCGCCCCGCCGAAACGCTTCCCTTCCGACCTGAAAGCTCTAATGGAGCTTGGCATGTGCACAATCGGAATGACACGCGAACTTTTACTCAATCGCTCTGGCCGGTAATATCCGTGAGCCTCTATTAGAAGATAGCATCAATATCAATCCGCAAAGCGCGGCAGCTGTTAAAATAAAAAGATGCCTTTGATTGAAAAGGCAAAAGCATCGCTCTGGTGCTCGCCATTCTGCATAGTTTCCATTGCAAATATTTTAGGTAATTTGAATTCAGCGGCAATATCGTCTAATTTTTTATTAAAAAGCAATAAAATAGGCAATGAATTGTATTTTGGTATTTTTGTTTACAAATAGATGACCTCATTTTTTGTAACTTTTAATTATAAATAAAAAGTCATACTTTAAATACCAAATGAACTATGTGAACCGTTGCACCATCCTGTTAGGACTACATGTTTTGTAATTTTCACCTATTCAACTCGGGGGCTCACTATTGACTGTAACTGAATTTATTTACTCTAGAACATATTGGGATGTTACTTTAAAAAGATGCAATGGCCATAAATGGTAAGCTAAGAATGAGCGTTTGTTGGTATTAGTAATTTTGACAGAAAATTGTTAATGTCAAAATTAAAACAGTAAATAAGACGTGTTTGAGGATTGGTCGGAGTCAATTCATCCAATAGCATGCTTGAAACGCCCATTTAAGAATTTTTTGAGTATCTCTTGTACATTTTTACTGGTGCACTTAATGTTTTTCAGAAAAGACTTGTTTGAGATCTTCCCTGCAGTTTATATGTGCAAAAATTGAGTTACTAACTATCAAATAGTATGATCAATAGAAAGATGTTGGTTGTGTTACTTACTAATTTATTTTAAAACTTTCTAATATGCTGTTTGATACTTTAAAAAGGCCAGAAAACTTTAAGCCCTAAAAGGTTACAATAAAGTCAACTGGGGTGATGATAGCGTGTCATATAATACAAAAATTAGAATTACAATAGCAAAAAAATCTGTATATTTAGTAAAATGGTGAAACATTTAAAAACAACATATATAGACTGAGTTCCATTCAAAGAAAACACTTTTGGATCTTTCCTAGTCGTTACTATTGTTCAGATCATTCTGCAAACTTTTGTGTTGCAATCATAGTCTCGTTTGGAATATCTTTGTTGTTAAAGGTGTCATTAGCAACTGCTTTCACAACAGTAGCCTCAAAAGAATTTTGATTCAACACGCTTTATGTCAAGGTCTTTTATTAAAGTTTGTAAACTTGTCCATCTTCTAGTTTTAGAACTCTTAGTACCCGACTCTTGTTGATTAACCGATATTTTAATCGTTTCTGGTCTCCCAGATTATTAATTTGTACCACCCTCAATTAGTCGTTTTGAAAAGTCTTCTGAATCAGCTAAATAGTTTCTGCGGGCAAATGTTCTAATTTGATGTAAATTTGCTACTCCACTCGTTGAATCATAAATGCGAGAATCACACTACACGTGCATACTCTCCTGCGTCTAGCTCCCAACTAACTTGGCCAGTAAAGTCATCCTTGCATGCTCATGCGCATTGCAGTCCACTGTTATCGGCTGCCAGGTCACTAGCGATCCCACAAATTGTTTTCGTTCTATTATTATTGGCTTGATGTTTCTAGTATTTTAATATTGTGCATGTCAAGCTTTTGTATTATATTGTAATAAACAAAATCTAAAATTATTCTCGTAAGATATAACTGAATTTTATGATATTTTATTGATATATCTGACCCATATGTTATGATTGATAATGTACAAGTATTATACACTTTTCTCTTAAGACATATAGGAAAGTTTCATTTTAGTGCGCCCTTCAGTTTTTAAAAGCAGCCCGCGACAATCTTATAGATTAGTTATCTCTCTTTCTATTTATATTTTGTGGCCTAAATATCTTTTTTCCTATTGATATTTATCATTATGAAGTTTGTTTGAATTAGATTTGCTGTACAGACGTTAATATTAAGCGCGATATCTTCAAGCGTTAGCATTCGAAAACCCCATTTAAATCAGAAATCAGACCTAAATCGCCTGTAAGTCAGATGTAATTTAATTTCTCTTTGTTTATATTACTGACATTCAATTCTAGTCAAACATTTTGAACGTTTATTCTAATTAGCAAGGTAAATAAAAAATTGTATCGCTCCGTCCTACTTTGAGTTTCGTTTTATGTTTGTTAAATGTTACATTTGACGTAATAGTTCTTGTTGCCCAATCGGATCAAAAGCCATTTTATGACAAACAAATACTAAAATTACGGACCTATGATATTTCACGTACTTTCGACAAAAGCTTTTATAACTTGCAAATGATGAATTGTTAGGGATTTAGCTTCGGGGTGAGACAATGTTTTAATGCCACAGTAAACAGGTTTATTAGTTTATAATTGGGTGTGTTTACCATTTTGTATATTATTATATTAGCTTTATTTAAATGACAGGGGGGTAATTCGTATCAGTTGTTCCCACCCCTCACTCTACAGATTCACTTAACATTCAAACTTTGCTAGAAGTATTTGTTATTTTTCATTTCAACTATTGTTTTTTTGTATTCTAGATCTTTTATATTCCTTATTTTACAACTTCTGGTATTTTGTCGGGTATGTATAGGCTTCTATTTACATAAACATTTTGTAAAGATCCTTTACTATATCTAACAATTATTTGTGGTTGTCTAGTTTGTTTAGTTTATTACAAACAACTACTTTTATGCTTTAGCTATTTTTGATTACTTTTGCTATTGTTGAACATTACAACTCTTTTATCTTTTTTCACCGTTTTTGTTATCTCCTTATTAAGCTCATTAATTGCTTTACTGTTTAAGCCATTACTTATATATGCTGCTTGCAGTTTAATTATTGGTTTAATTTTTGACTTAACTTAATTTTGTTTATACTTTTTTTGCCAAAGTGCTGCGCCATTTATTTAATTCCCCGTCCTCTATATTTTAAGTTCTTTCATTCATTTTTAATAATTGTTTTGTATTGTGTCTATAAGTATAGTAAACCCTATTATGTTACCGCTTTTGGTGTATTTCTTGAGCATCATAAACCCAAGTCATCATATTGATGAATGTTTTCCACCTTTGGTCTGAATTTAAGGTTAATTTGTTATTAGTCTAGTTTCACATAGGCTTACCGTACTCCAACGCATGTTTGAGTCATTCTTCCAAATCTCTTATTTTGTTTTCTGCAGCCAGTCTTTGTATTTGTTACAGTAAGTTATAATTTTATAAATTTTTTAACATTGAGGCCGTATTTGTTGGATTTATTTTATTTTTAATCTTTTAAAGGCTATTGTAACTTGATAAGAGGAAACTATGAGAATATGCAGAAAATAAGTTAGGGTGAAATCAAAGAGATCCAAGGCTTACGTAGACAAGATCATGCCTCTAATATACATAGACCTGTTTTAACTAGGATAATAGAAAAGTGTCTACCTGGTATCCTAATAAAATAAAAATAGGAAGTCATAAAATCTAAAGCTTTCATATTTGATAAATGTAAATGAATCAAAAATAGGGCAAAATTGGTAAAATGTCCTTCCATTTTCCATATTCTTTAAATTTTACTGTTCCCATTAGAGATTCTTCAAGCATTCACAACAGGCAAATATCGCATTATACTTTCACATGCTAGAACGTGTTTTGTCACTTAAACCTCACGTTTGGAATCGTTCACAGTCCAGTGGCGTCATTTTTCACGCTAGCATTTATAGCTGAAGTATTTGATTTATGCTCTACTATAAAACTGTTATTTTGATTTTTGACACACAGTCATAGAATTGGCTTGGACAATCAGAAAGTCTTGGATAATATTTTCACACGATTATTGGTGGTTGTAGCTAACTACATTTTTTTATCGTAGCACCTAATACTTTTAACTATAATTTTATTATGTTTATTCTATAGGTTTGTACTTTACAATTATGTTGCCAATGATTGACTCTCATAAATTGTGAAGAGCTAAAATATATATGATTAGTTTCCTGTTAGTGAGGCAAGCAATTATCTACGTTAACTGACAGACTTTGACATACCCATTCTGCTCGTATTTTTAGCACTGAACAATCCATGGCTTTCTCCTAGTTTTATACCTTTTGTTCAGATCAGTGACTACTAGACCTCAGTTAATCAGAGGTAACTGTTCAAATACGTTTAATCAGATGGTGTATAAAACTTATAAAATAGAGCACTGCTTCTTATGGTTTTATATTTGTGTGTGTTTGTATTAAAGGGAACGACAATATGCTCTTACAAAGAATGTGCGCTAAGAAAAAATATTTTATGGAAAAAAGCTTATTGAGGATTACAAAGATTACCAAAGTTTTAACTAAACATTTCATTAAAAAAATGTTATCCTGAATATGCAGTCCTTATTTCTGCAAATAGAAGGAACTTTCTTGTAGTTTCTTTTGTTTCCTGTTACTTTTATTACATTATTTTAAGTCGGAATCTAAAACGTTTACTAATAAAAAATAATGAGGAAATAACGGGGGATTTCCAAAATCAGTGACATATAAACTGCAAGCGCGTCCTGCAAGGATTAAAATAATCAAAAAGCCATTACAACGGCTAACGCTCCGCCGACATGGGAGATTAACATGATTTAACGCTGCCCAAGACATAAAACGTGATAGATTGTTTAATCTGCGTTACAACTTTATTGCTTTGTGAAAAGCAATTTGTTTCTGTAGCTCACAGAAGGCCGAGAACCACGCAGTTTTTGGAGGCCTGCAGGAAACACACGCTCTTGCATATTTTATCGCGCGTCGTTATTCAATGATTTTCGCAGTTGCACTTGGATTTGGTTAAAATGATTTTACTTTTAGAGTTGATACAAGAAACTATAAATTTTAAATTCTCTTAAACAAAGTAAATAAAAAAATATAATAATACCGGAAAAGAGTATTTTATAGAGTAGGGTGTTAATTTTTAAAAACGCCACTGTATTCTTGTAAAAACATTTTCTTCCGAGTAAATGAATATTTTTTGGTGGCATAAGGACTTGGTCTATGGGTTTAATTATTAATATTCACTACTGGTGCACTAGTACTTTCACTAATTATTTATTTCCAAAAACTGATCTGTTTCGCGAAGCATTCAGATCATAGTGCCTTACTGTAATTCAACTTTTCTCTTTACTGTTTTTCGTCGAGATCGCGTGCCGATCAGATTACTAGGAACTTTCGCCCAAAACTTCTCAGAATTGTCATAAAACTTGGACAGCTCCTTTTTCCCCGCGCTTTCCGTCAGTTCTGACAAAGTGATCGGGCTCCTATGGATCAACCGTTACTCTGCTCTCTTATTAAGACCGTTCAATCCCAGAATTTGAATGAAAGAGAAAGGAGTACAAACAATTCTAATGGTAAAAGTAATAATAAACTATACATGACTCTTGATTTGATATCGTACAGCAGTAAGATTATCTGTATTGCCGTCTTCCGCCTCTAGAGATGTTAACTATCCTTTTCCCTGTGCTTTCTAAATTGAATAGTTTTATAAGAGCGTCTTATCAAGGTGGCTATTTTTAATGCACACGATTTGTTATCAATACCAGCTCTTGCTGTCTTGCTTTCGGTTCCCCTAATAGAACCGCCCTTGAAACTTCTGCAACGACTTTCAATCTCAAAATGTCTTCCTGGCGCTCTATCATGTACTAATAAGCGCGATGTGAATTCGACGCCATAGACGTTCATCAAAGTTTTTTTTCAAAGAGTTATCTAACTCCTCTAGAATAATTTTTTATATTTTTCGGTAATTCTTCTTACAAACTGCCGATATTTTCTGTTCCAATTTTTTTAGAAAAGTTTGCTCTGTCTGATTCTTTGCTCGAAGTATAGAAGGTTTTTAACTCACTTCTTAAGTTTTGTACTTAGTTTTAGTTTTTGTAAGATTCCTCTTAGCTCTTTTTTCCAGTTCTGTATTAATACGTCTGCATTTGTGATTTCAAACAAATAGTCGTCATATTTGCCAAACAATACCTCTCGAATTTTTTTTCTGTAGCACGGTTTCTTTTCCGTTATTTTTAACCCTCGCTTTTCTATTTTTTTTTAAATATATCACTTTTTGTTTGTGCAACTTGATTTGTATCGGCATAGTAATTTATTTAGACAAGGTCTCACAGCGACACTGTGCAGTTTAATACGATCTAAAAACTCTTCAGAACCGTCGCAAACATTTATGGGTTTTCTTTCACTGTGCAAGCCCGCAGTCTTGTCAAATATACTCTGCTTCTGGAGCTCGACCGAGATATTATGTAGTAATATATGGAATTGATTAAATGTGTTATTTTCAACTTCCTTTTTCGTAATTTATTGTAGATATTCAAATTATTTGCCGAAAGCTAAATCTTAGATATTTGTTTTAAAGGTAATGAGTAGTACACAATTCATATCTAAATATAAATGTGTTCCCAATAACATCCACAGTGGAAGTAATATTTGATATGCTCAGTAGTACTAATTAACTTGATAAATAGATTAGGGTAGTTTCAAATATATAAAAAACGCCCGTAAGTATCTATAAAAGTGACTCATTTAAACTTAATGACTTACTGTTTTCTTACTTACGGTTTCTCGGTATATAAGGTCTTATTAAAAAAACTGTTTTTATTTGCAACGCCATACTAAAGAATTCTTACAATTCTTCAGGTGTCATTAAATTTCTCTTTAAGTTTTTATGTTTATGTGGTGAATCTACTTCTTTTTAATTGTTTTTTTGTAGTTTCGTTTTTATGAAAATTGTTTGCAAATACTATAGTGGTAGATTGTTTCCATACCTAATAAAAATTTAAAATATCACCTTCTTTAACAAATAATTTTTAATCTCTTAAATATATTACAAGGAGGCTTATTGACTGGGCTAATAAACAAAGGATTAAATTAAATTTTAAAAATTTTACTCTAATGCTCTTTCCTTTAGTATCAAGGGTACTATTATCTCATTTAAATATTAGGCTAAATATTTGGGTATGTTCTTGGTGGAAAAAAGCACATGAAAAAAAAGATTTAAACTTGGTATAAACAACACTATTGACCTATGGGCAGAAACTCTAGTAGTACAAGATATTTATTTGCAACCAGATCTTAAATCCTATCTGGAACTATATCATTGAGTCTAATATTAACACCAGACGAATGTTTTAGGATAAGGTAGTAGGTAATATGATAAACCCTTTATAGTATATATTTAATAAGGTCACTAATCGTGACTTTGTCAAATTCTTTGTTAAAGATGAGATCAGAAGATTTGAAAGATAGCATGAGACCAAACTTTATCAGCATGTAAATATATATATATTCAATTTTTGGAGAATCAACGTCTCGTCCGCAAATTTAAGAAGGTCAAACCATTTGAGCATGTCGTTATATATATAAATGATTTAAAAACAGAATTCAGTACAAAAGCGAATGTGATTTAAATGTACTTTGTATTTAGAACGTTGCTGAGTGTACTTAACTATATTTAGCATTAGCTTTAATATTTATCAGAAAAAAATTAATTGGGTGGTAAGTTCTGGTCTGTTTTAATATAAAGTGTGTTTTATATAGAGGAACTTTGAAATGGAATAAAACAAAGATGAATTTTTTAAATTGACATGAAATTTACTTTATTCGAAAGATAATCTTCTGGCATTATAATTTAAATATGACTTCTGGCATATGACCGTCACGGCTGGCTCGGACGTAGTCTAATCTGGAGGTCCAATTTTTGATGACTTTTTCCAACATTTGTGGCCGTATATCGGCAATAACGCGGCGAATGTTGTCCTCCAAGTGGTCAATCGTTTTGGGCTTATCGGCGTAGACTAGCGGCTTCACATATCGCCACAGAAAATAGTCTAGCGGCGTTAAATCGCACGATCTTGGAAGCCAATTCACGGGTCCGAAACGTGAAACTATGCGGTTACCAAACGTTTCCTTCAATAAATCAATTGTGGCACGAGCTGTGTGACATGTTGAAGCCACAGCTCCTGCACATCATGCTTGTTCAATTGATGAACGAAAAAGTCAGTAATCATGGCTCTATAGCGGTCACCATTGACTGTAACGTTCTAACCAGCATCGTTTTTAAAGAAGTACGGACCAATGATTCCACCAGCCCATAAAGCACACCAAACAGTCAGTTTTTCTGGATGTAACGGTGTCTCAACATACACTTGAGGATTACCATCACTCCAAATACGGCAGTTTTGTTTATGGACGTATCCATTCAAACAAAAGTGAGCTTCATCGCTAAACAAAATTCGCTTATGAAAATCGGGATCAACGGCAATCTTGTTTTGGGCCCATTCACCGAATCTACGCCTTGCTAGGTGATCGTGTGGCTTCAATTCTTGCAGGAGTTGGATTTTGTAAGCATGCAAACCAAGATCTTTCCCCAAAATCTTCCCATAAAGTGGATGGACACGTATCCAATTCCTGTGCACGATGGCGGATAGACTGATTCGGGTCTTCCTCTACGCTACGCTCTACAGCAGCAATGATTTCTTCTGTACGCACTGTACGACGTCTCTATGGATACGTATTATCATTTAGAGTAAACTTTGTGCGAAAACGTTCCATAGTTAATCGAATTAATTGCTCTGATGGACGTAAAATGTACGTAGTGCGCGATACGTATTTCGTACAGAACCATGATTTTCAAAATAAATTTGTACAATTTGGAAGCGCCAGTCTATTCATGTTGAAATTCCAAACCAAACTAAACATAAATCACTTCACAGCTGACAAAATGGCCGCTAGTTAAAAAAGTGTTGCCAACTTAAAGTTTTATACCTCTATAAAAAACACCCGTTATTAGACACTATACAATACATGATATAATATAAAATAGAAAAGTGAAATAAAAAACAGTATCGATTTTTAATGTGGTTTTAGATCTCATTAATCTATGGTACATGCAAAAGCCAAATTCTTTAAACTAGATTAAATGAACAGAACGCTAATGACCGGAAAGCTTGAATGAATGAGTTAATTTATTACTGGGATAAACAGAATAGGCATTTACTATAAATCAAAATAATAAACAAGAAAGTAGGAATAAAGTAACAGAAGAAATTTAAAGAGCAATAAACACATCAGTTTATCTGACAAATAAGCCTAGCATGAGGTCTATTGAACAGAATCTAAAATAGTTATAGGACATGAATGCTTCGAAAGTTACTTTAGTTTATAAAATCAGAAAAGAGTTATCTTAACACGTTGGTACTGTGAGAAAAATAATAGCATTGGTAATTCGATGTGCAAGTATGAAACTAGAGGCAAACAGGAAGAAATTGCAACACAAAATGAAGTGGGAGAAAGAGTAAGTGAGAAATAATAAGAAACAAAACAATTATCATCTTGATGAAATACAAATTGTATGTTAGGAAGATCTGTGAACAGAGGTTTTTAGTTAAAAAAAATTTAACATTACCTTAAAGTATGAATCGCATTGTGGTCAACTTATTTATAACAATTTTTATTTACTTTGTTTTTCCATCAATGATATTTATATTGTATCTATTGCTATCTCCACGTATGATCAGGTAGCAGCATTATGACGTTAATTTGTGGTTTTCTATTTATACTTTACATAATACAGTCTATAATAATATAGTATGAGTAACAGGCATTTATAAACAATAATGAAACCATTAGTAAAGAAAAACAAAAACTACAAAAGCGAGTAGATATTGTTGAGGAAAAATTTGAATCAAAGATAATAAAACACGCAAACATACGACACGCAAAGAGTAGAACTAGGAATGGCAATTGGTATGTAAAACTAAACACGCATCCGTTTGTAAATGTTAAAGTGAAGTAATGGGAATAAGTAATGTAAATTATAGAAGACTGCCAAAATTAAAAGTTATATCAATTACATTAATAATGGCAGCTTAACATGATAGAAAAATACAGAATAAAACATGCAATTTTATCAAAATTGAAATAAATAAAGGAAATTGGTTAGGGTAGGTTTTAGAAATTTTTTGTAAATGGCAGATGTTGGATCTGGAACGTTGACAAAACCAAAAAGAAGAATAGTACAGAAAACACTTATTAAAATTTTGACAGGAAATAGTTTTCTAAAATAAATTTGAAAACGTACCCGTTTATAAACACGCATTTGCGATTGGATGAGAGAATCACCTGTTGATTCGAGGCTATTTGTTAGTTGTTTGCTTCGAATGTTCGACGGTTTTCTTTAGTGGATCTGGTACTTGTACTTAGTTTTGGTTTTGTTTTCTTTAATGTATCTATTGTCATTTGATAGCTTAAGCGGTTTATAGTTTGTTTCTATTCAAATACGAGTTTGTACCACCCCCGAACAAACTCCTTCCAATGAACGGAGATTGTGAGAGGCAAAAACGTATCTCGGTAACTTTTAATATAGATCCGGAAGGTAAAGGAGAATGTCAATTCTTAACTTATCTTTCCTTTCGTTTTTGTATAATTTACTTCCAAGCTACGACGGAAGAAGACAAAACAAAGTCAGGTGAGTTTGATTTACCTACTAATTATTAATCTTCATTTGTCAGCTGAGTCAAGCTGTTCGCTTTTAAGAACTATAAGATTTAAATTTGTTCAGTCCGTTAAATTCACAAGAGATAGATATCAAAGAGAACAAAGTGTATGTGCTTTAGTGTAAATCGATCAAGACACTCAGTAATGAATGGCGCGGTAACAGACAAAGTAATGTTTTTGTATATTTAGGTAGTGCGGTGTCAATTATGAGTGATAAATTTAAGGACGTTACATTATTCTGCTTGTCTTTCTCATCAACCCTCTCTTGTATTATTTCTCTTTATCAAATCTACTTATCTTCTTTTTTTGACCACCAACACTCTTTCTTATTCAGGCTAATTCTTCTCTCTATTATGTCACCTTTCACCTCTGTTATGCTAATTTTTATTCTCTCTCATACAGACGTACAATTGAGTGTTGTATGGAAGGCAAATAATTTAAGTGTTAAAACTAAAATACTTATATTTAATATTATAGTAAAGCCGGTTTTCTCGTATAAGTCAAAATTTATTCCTAGAGAAAACTTCGGCCATTGTTCTTCTTATACTTCTAATACATTTAGATTTGTTTCTCAGAAACCGCAAAGGAAATATTTTTAATCTTAATCTCACAACGGGGATATGTCTTAAATCTTCGCTGATTAGGAGCGTGCTATTAGTTTGTAATTTTTCCTTTAGTTTCTGCAAAACCTGAGTACATAGTAGTTTTGGTAGAGTTATGTTAGTTAAGATATTGTCATATAGTCAACCTTTCTCTAGTAGATCAAACAACCTCTGTTACCATTTGCATTATATTATCACATGAGAGCTGGTTGTCCAGAGTGGACAGCAATATTTACCAGAGGCACTCCATGTGGTATCAGCAAACTTCTTTATGATGTTTCATGTTTGAATCTTGAATCTTTAATCTTGGCTCCTTTTAAATATTGTTTAAATGTTAGTGGTTTGACCAAGCTTACACTTTAATATTTCTATTGATGTACTTTAGCTTTGTTTCGATAAATTTAATAGAAAGACCAGTCTTTGCTTCTTTGTTGTTTAAGTGGAAACTTCTTACTTATGCTTTGGATAGTTTTGGACACAATTTCAATTTTTGAAAGTACGAATGAAAAATAGTCAGGCTTTTAGATAAATGTCTTACGGCGACTTCAAAGGTACGTTGTTGTATAGTCAGTACAATATTATCGGCATAGACAAGTTTTCTAGAATAGGTTAGGTCTTGATTATAGAGATGAATGAAGAGACCTGCGGCAAATCATTATTCAAGCGGCATATTTTACTGAAACGACCATTTAGGTGTTGAGTAGTTCGTTTCCTTTTGTCGTTGTCTTGGGATCTAGAAAAATAACCGTAGTTTTGTCTTTAAAAATCTTCTTCTATAATTATCACAGATTCGATTTGGTCGAACGCCCACTTGTTCTGGAAGCATATGGTTTCTAAGATTCTATTGTCTGTTAATTTCTTTGGAAATTTATATGCAACGTTGAAGAGTGATATGGGTCTATAGTTGACAGTGACTGTGATTGGTGTTGCAAATCTGACTATAGCTACGATTTCGGCTCTTTTAGACAGGCAACAGCTTTCCAGTTTCAAAATGTTGGAGTAAAAATACATTAGCAACACTCTTGTACTAAAGAAATTTGAGAACGCTATTGTCTTTTTCTGAAGCTTTCCTTCTTTTGAATTAAGTAATTGCTTGTTTGGTAGATGTGGTATCTTGTTGTTTTGAGTCGGTATATAACAGTTTTGTTATCAGGTAGTATTTGTTAATGAGGCCCTACTAGACTAGCTGTTTTATTAGGTTTTTGCCTCAGAAGTTTCATTGTACCTGCACAAATAACCTCTCAATTTGCGTAAGAGATTTTTTTCTGCTAAGATGCTTTGGGTCGCTCTTCCTAAGGGTGTTACTTCCTTTAGTCTGTTCATAATTGTCATAATTCCTTTATCCAGTTTGCGACCCCAGTAAGCTTTGGTAAAGTTCCATCTAGTCCTGGGTATTAACTTTATTGCTATAATTTCAGTTACAGTTCCATTTATTACTGGTCGATGTTGACTCTGTGGAAAATCCGATAACTTGCATTAGTCTAATGTGACAAAACATAATTCTGCTTACCATCTGACAGAGTAGAAGGTGTTTTTATTATTTGCCTTGTTGATCCCATTGAAAATGACTGTGATGCTTCCAAGATCATTTTAATATTGCAATACCATGGTTTGATGACTAACTGCTGTTAGAATTTTGTAGCCATAAATTAGACCTCTGGTTGAGGTTTATTTGTGTTCTACATTTTGCATTTTTTTAATGAGGGCTACATTAACATTTAGCTCTTGTAGAAGTTTGGAAAGCTATCCGGACAAATTTGGCTAGAAAGTCCAATCTTTCTTGTCATTCGGTCCTGAAAAGAGGCGTTTAGTGTTACCAGGCGTTACGTAAGCTTTCTGCTTCAGTCGTGAGCACCTCCCACCCTATGACCTAGAAGGATATAACGGGACATACAGATAATAAATACTGTTCATAAAGTTTCAGAAAAAGTGAACAAAAATATCGAACAGAAAATAATATTTATTATTATTAAAAGCTTTTATATCACAAATATATTTATAAATAGCTTTCTGTTCTTGGTTATGAATGTACAGTTACTTAATTGACTATAAATAAAAAGATTTTTAACAAAATTTATTATTGAATAGCGAATTTTTGTTAAAATTTATAATAAAAAAGCGAATAAAAAAGCTTTTTGACTTAATTAAATACTGTGCAACTAAAAATAAACAATTCAATGGAAGCTTTGCCCATTATTCAAATATTTTAGCACAACATGCATTTATTAACCGCCCGCGATAAATACTAAATGTGTTGGGCCTGTACAGTTCAGCCCAATTCGAACCTAACGACTAAATTGCCCCGGTTCAGACCTACTTGCAGCAAAGCGCATCGGTTATATAAAGCTTCATTGTGCCGCAGACGCAGACGCCTCAAATTGCCGTTTCGGCCAGATTAATTGTTTGTCGGAGCGCGTCCGAGGCTTTTCCGCGAAAATAAAATTTTGCCGGATCGATTGGCGGATTTCCGCGCTATTAAAGGATGCGCAATTTGTCAGGCGTCGATTTGTCCTTTTGTTGCTAACGTACGCTCGCGGAAACCTAACAGTTTTAGAAGGCAGTAAATTGTTGTCCGGTCTCCGGGAGGGCTTTTGATATACTGAGCTTTTAGATCGATGCCGCTGCCTTACGAGATGGCCGGGTTTTGCACCGTTCATCCAATTTAATTTAAAAGTATTTTTTATGTAGAATTTCTTATTATTAGGATATGTTTGTTTACAGATGTACAAATTAATTATCCTGTACATAATTTTAAGTTTGTTTTTGTTATATTTTCTGTCGGGAATTTAAAAAAAAGAGCTTTGCATAATATTGACTGAAAAGGAATCCAAAGCAGGCAGCCTTAAGTTTCCAAGTTATTTTTCGCTGTAATCTGCCGGGAAGTTAACTAACAGTAAGCTAAATTGCCATTTAAAACTGCCACCCGTGTGTTTTTCAATTTATTGGAACGGAAACAATGAAAACCAAACCTGGAAATTTCTGTAAACAGCGAATGCCACTGCCGCTGGAAATCAATCACCCGCTCGCTATGCCCGACAATCACTGGGCTGTGTGTGAATCCGCACGTGTGTTTTAGTGTTTTTCGCCGTCCGAACTAGCAACACGAATCAAATTAGCCGAAATTAGCCGCGCCCGTGGCGCGGCGATTATAACAAAATTCGCGGGAAATTAAATGACAAAATTTACACTTCCGCGCGGGCCGCCCAATGCGCTTAATTGCGTTTTAATAATGAACGGGCCTGATTTGAATTCCTAATGGCGCCTCTAGTGTGCACATGCACCAGGCCCGTCTTGCCTGCAAATGGGCGGCCGCCGATTTTTGCTCGCCGCTAATCGATCGCCGGTTCGGCCCTTATAAATTAGCGCGGACGTTCCCGCACTAACGAGTATTTATTTCGCGAGAGAACTCAAATGCAACACAAAATAAGGCAAGTGGAGCACGCACATCCTATTCTCTGGGAGGAAGTATGGCCAGAAGTAACTACTAATATCAATAAAAGTCTCTTTAAGCTGCTTGGACTTGGCAGCTCCTGAAATACGAGAGGGCGCAAGCAGCGGGGTAATTACCTATATTTTTAAATTCAGCTGCAAGTTGCCAGAATTAGAAACACAAAAGTTTGGTAATTATGTCACTTCCTATTTGTTGCACTGAACAAAACATAATTAGGTGCTGTATTTCTAGTGCGAAAGTTGATTAAATTATTTCTCTTTTCACTATCCCCTTAGTAAGTAAATTTAAACTAATATACAACGCGCAGAAAAACTAATTGAAGCTGTAGTTATCTACTTGTTTACTTATTAAAACTTTGTAACGAGCCTTTTACCTGTAAAACTTTGAAAACTCTACAAAGCATGTCTTTTAAGGTTAAATTACGTAAGTGAGTATTTTACTTAATATACGTAAGTGCACTCTGTCTAGACATGAAAATTTTAGGAAACCTAAAACAGCGATTTTTTAATATTTAATTGCTTTTTTCGAAGTACCAACTTGTGACGATTTTAATTGGTATTCCTGTATGCAACATATACTTTTAAATAATTACCTAAACATGACAGAATGTTTCACAACCCCAGCTCTTTGAGCTGCAATGGTTCATGCACAAATTATTGAGTGTTATAGGAATAGAAATAGAAACTTGCTACTGTAACCTTAAGCTTTCTTACCGAAACTCATGATTGTATAAAGTAGAATGGCAATCTTCCTCAAAACCAATTGAATCTATTCGACAATTTTAGTGTTGAAATAATGTTAATGAAAGTTAGGAGGAGAATATATTAAAGGGATAATTAATACAACGTAACCACTATTGGTCATAGATAATATGAATTCCAAGCACACCTTGTGGGACTGCAGAACCTCAAACCTCAAAGGGCTTTAAACTATAAAACTTTACGATAGTAAATTCATAACAAGTCTTGCCTCCAAGCGAGTATGCTTATTCTCTATACTTAATAGACTGCTTTAAAAATGCAACCTGCTAGTTCAAGATCTTATAAACGAGCTTTACATATATAACCTGCTAGTGTAAGTGTCCTTTACCAACAAATTGTTTAGCAAACGACTAACCCTAAAACCTTTAAATGGTAAAATAAACTTTGAAAACAAACAACAATTTAAATTATCCTACAAATCTTTAGATTACATAAGATAACCCTTTAGCACATCACAGCCAGTATTGAACAAGCCTATAAACCCACAAGTAAAACGAAGAATGCCTCAATTAAAACATTCTTACAAACTAGGTTAAAAAAAGAACTTGATAACTTTATAATAAACTTCTTTAATAATTATATAGTTAATCTTAGCTCAGATTACAGGATCTATGGAAAACTCCAAAAAAAAATCTGGCCTAACTCACATCTAATTCCAGTTGCGATAAATGCAGCTAATATTTTGAAAAAGCTGCAGACTTAGAAACGACCTTACCATTATTATCACCAATGCATCTATTCACATGAAACATATGGTCGACTATATCAAGAAAAATGTCCTCCCCCAAAAATTATCATAAACAATCTTCCACCAAAAAAGTCCTTAGACGTTCTCATTCTCTAGCATTTGACTAAAAGGGGCCGGGCTTATTTAAGGATAACTTATAACGCTTCTTTGTGGCTAACTTATTTTTATCAGTCATGGAAACATGATTATACATTATTGAAAATCTTAATGTACTGCACACTTTTCAGTTTGGATTCAGAAAAGTCATTTTGGCTTACAATGAACTGTAAGAACTAGCAAGCTTACCGAATATAGTTTGAAAAACAAACAATACAGAAAAGTGAGGTCTCTATATAACCTTCTATCTCAAAGCTATTGTATTCTTGTTTCTCAAAAACAAAACTCTTATCGCTGAAGTTAACTCAATACTTTTAGGGCCTCAATAAATTAAAACTGACGTCCCACAGGGTGGTATCTTAATTCTATTTTCTGCACATGTATACAACTTAATTACATTCTCAGATTATATCTCCTCTTAGGCAGCGATGCTGAATAATACATCACTAGTGCCATAATAAGTTACAAACTATTTTTTCCAATAGAATATTTAACAGGTCGTGCAAAAAGTTTTGTTTAGCTCCCTTAAAATTTAATTTATATTCGTAAAATTTTATTATTTGATGTAGACATTTTCTGATATACCACGCCTTCACAATTTTTAAAGGATGGAGTTTGCAAAAAAAATTTAATAGCTGGTGCAATTTCAATACAAATTTAATCCAGAAATGAATGCTACTGAAACCAGCAGAAATGTTTGCAAAGTTTACGGAAACGATGTTGTTGAAGAAGCCACTGCTAGACGTTGGTTCGAAAAGTTCAAGGAAGGCAAACGAAGTTTGGCCGACAAGGAACTTCTTGGACTGTGCTCAATACAATTAGACAAACCATCGATGACTTGCCGAATGTTGGCCGATGACTTTGACTGTAGTCCTCAAACAATAGGCAAAATCCTTTAGGAAGCAGGAATACAATGGAAGAAATCAAATTTTGGCGTTAATCAGAAGAAGAAACTTTTTGATACATCTCGTCACTTGTTTGATCAGTATAATCGTAAACTTTTGACAATTCTAACAAACACGAGTAGCTGTCGCTTGGTCAAAAAACGTCTTCAACTTCAAAATGGAGAATACTTTGATTGTTAATTTTGTCTTGTGTTATAAATTAATTAATGTTAAAATAAAGGTTTATAAAAACCCGATTAAAAATTTTGAACAACGTATTATATAAAATCAGAAAAAACTCAAACCAAAATACTATAACAAAGTAATACCCTAGAAGTTTTATACTAATGAAAAATTAATTTAAATTTAGAAGGCTCAAATGAGGCTAACTACGACCCTAACTTTACATGTTTTATCAGTACGATGACATAGTAAGCTAATATAAAAAATTATAGAAATTTAGAAAAGAAGTTTTACAAAAACAGTTATAGCAAAGGCTAGGAGTTCTACCCATTCACAAATATTTAAAAAATGTGGGGGTCAGTTTGTAACGGGTTCAAATTTACTATAAAATATCTCAAAACTGACCAGAAAGATGATTAATATTGTTAATGTAATATTTCGCCGCGACCATTAAGTAGTTTTTTTTATAATATAAACTTGTTAAGTGATTTATATCTATTATTTCTAAGTATAACAAACATGTCTGGTTAATTTAGTAATCAATTTAAATTTAAAAAAATGGTTTTAAACTTTTTAAACCTCAAAAACTATAGCACATTTGCTGGTCTAAAAGAACGCCCGTACTTTTAAAGTTGTTTTCTGTACAATTGATTGTTTGTTAATGTATTTTGAATAGTCTTTCTTGGTAACCAGGTTTTTGTACTCGGCCATAGTGTTTTAGTCTTCTGGGTTTCTGGCCAAGTCTATTTTAGGAAAATGGAAGTGATATCAACAGACAGTCCTCTAAGTCCACAACATTTTACAACTAGCGATGCTCCTAATATCCTACAATTATCTGAATGTGTAATCAGATTTCTTTATAATATACATAATAAAAATTAAAGCTAACAATGAGGAAAGTGGATGACGAATAAAATATTTGAATTTATTGGAACATAAAGCAACACAAAAAGTTTAAAAAACTCTATAAACAAGGTTATTAAAAGAAAAGCAACTCAAGCTAAAAAGGCATAGGTAAAAAAACAGCGAAGAAACATAGAAGACGTAGCTTGATCACCTTATGTAACAGAAGTACTGTCAGATAAGATAAACAATATAGAAACTATTAAAGAATGACCATATATTTTAATATTAAAAGTTTAGAACACAATAAAGCTAGCAATGGAGTTAAATCACCAAAACCGGACGATTTCAAAAGTAATGCTGACAAAAGTGCTAAAACGTTACGTACGTAAAGAGAGAACAGCATCAAAAAATTAATTGCAATTAATATTTATACTAATCCTTAATAAGAGCAGTGCAAAACGATGCGGTGAATATAGAACGATACGCTTAATGAGGCACGTATTTATATTTACCATATCGGCAACGAGAAATTTGCCTTTTCAGTTGAGAAGACCTGGCAAAAATGTATAAAAATGTACAGGATTGCATTTTGCTACTGAATTTATTTAATCTGTATTTGGACAAGATAACAGAAAAAGCTTTAGCACATAGAAAATAAATTAAAATAAATAAGCCACTTCTAAAAAATCCAAAATACACCGACGATGCAACTTGAATAGCTGGAAGCTAAAAGGCCCCCAAATCTTACTAAATGAAGTTCCCAAAGGCAGTGAACTCTTGGGTTTAAAGACCAGCGCAAACAAAATAAAAATGGAGCAAGTCGATAAACCTAGAAATAGCTAGATCAACATCCAATTAAATTTAATGGTAAGAATAAGGATGGTAAATTGTTGTTACACACGGACAGAATTTTTTATTGGTTTTATGTACAATTTCTCCAGATTGTTTAAAATACAATTTATTGAAACATTTAATATATTTCAAAGAATTTTTTTATTGCGTTAAATTATTGAGGAATTTTTTGTATGGTGTATGGCTACTTGTAAATGGGCAAGTAATAGAAAGGTCGCATACGATTAATAATAAAATAAAGTAAAACGTAAGATATATAATTAAAACAAAGGTACCTACTAGTCACCATCGAACCCTTATTGCACATACCAGATATCCATTTCAGGCATATCCAATATTCTGCAGAGTATAACAACTGTAGTCGCATTTGCAAATTGTACATAGGTTTCCGCTCTCAGTCCTATTACGAGTACGTTTAGAACAAAACTTGTTTTTGACTCTTACAAATCTGTTTTATTGCTTTTCTTTTACATTTTTACTTTATGGTTTAAAAGTAGATACAGCTGCTGGGTCATCATTTATGGGTTCTAGGATTGTTTGAGAACGCGATTTGACCTGCAACTTCTTCGTTCTTCTATATTTTATATTTTTATTTAAATTTAAGTTGAGATTCGAAATTCTACCAAAGACACTTTTTGATTTTCCCAAATGTTCTTGTACCCTTTCTACACTTAGCTTCCTCGTGGTATAAGAACCTTTTTTGAATCCTGATCATCCGTAATGTTCGTCTCGTCTTTGAAAAAAGCTGCGGGACCACTTAAAGCGTCACGAATGTTATTAAAAATGTCAACTGATGATTGTTGGCTTGTAATATTTGCGGCCAGATGATTAAAAAGGTCACTATTTTAACAAAAACTTTTATAAGATCAGGAATCTTATTTACCATTGCTACATGATTCTACATTTTTTTGATCAACAACTTTTCTATCTCACTTTTAATATCAAACTTTGTCCAGTATACCACAATATCTAAAGTTTATGCGAGCAGCTTGTCTTCCTTCGAAAACAATACAGTAGAATAACACACATCTTTGGTGTTCTTCATAAAAACTGTACGAGAGTTATCTAGTTAATATTTCATTTCTTCAAAGCCGCTTCTTATGACAACTTTTTTTTTCAATGCAATGTCAAAGTTACTCTTCGATTTACAGAACTTCTATATGGCTATGAGGTTCTGAAGAAGTAATTTTCAGTTGCATCAATGCGACTTTATAGAATTCTCCGAAGAGAGCGAGTAAATTAGAAACACTAAACAGAGAAAAATAATTAAAGGAAAGCGCCAGAAAACGCATTTTATTATATTTTAGGCACATGGTGCGCTATGACAGCAAATATATCTTATTACAGTACATATAATTGAAAAGAAGGTCGAAGGGATAAGATTTTCATCTTTGAATCATATCTGCATGAGTTGAACCTAAAACTACAGAACTTCGTCAATAGATTCTATCTTCTATTATACTAAATAATACCTAATACCCCATACATATGAAACAAAACTAATGCATTTAAAAATTTTTGATCTTTCAAAACTTGATTTGCGTTATCGAAAAACTCTTAAAAACCAGTCAAACAGTTGTTTTAGTTTAAGCTGCCATTCAATGTTTCCACACTTATGTTAGCGTTACACATAAATAAAATTGTCTGTTTGATGTTATTTAAGTCATTCTTTGAAGTGGAGGTATTTGAACCATCTCTATATGAATGTTTAGACACGTTTAGCCACAAATCAAAATATTATTTGTTTGGATGGTATTACAGAACCAAATATTAAAGCTGATTTATAAACATACATTACCTGTTTGTATAACAATAATTCAAATAAGACAAAGCTTGTATTATTAGTGCTATATAATAATTGCACTCTTGACTACATGTAACCACAATAAGCAGCTTCTAAATTCAATAGAACTGCATACTACAAAGAGGAGTGCAAATGAATGCATTCATGCGTCTAAAAAAACACATACACACATATGATTTTTCTTGAAAGTCTGCCTACTTAAATCATCTGAAAATAATAAATAAATATTATAGGTATTACTGGAAATCTGTGAAGCATGGTTTGTAGTCTTTAATTGTTACAATTATAAAAAATACATGAAAACGTATAAATAACACTGTACCCCTAACAAAATTTAATTTGTTTCTTTTAATCTTATACTTGCGGTTTATCTACATCCACATATTTAAATTTGGTTGAACATTTAGAGTAGTTACTTTTACTATATTCAGAGAGTAGTGAATTTTTATTGGACAGTGCAAAATGTATTTAACAACGATCGATCGAAGCGTCTACTTGTCACAATGCGTTCAAAATCATCCTTTTATGACGTGCAGATACCGCGGCGATAAAGAGAGGGTAAATAGCAAAACAAGGCAGACGATCGGACACTCTAAACTTGTTGTAAGAGGGTGAATCAAATACATCATACAAATATACGAAGATATTTTTCTACATAATTCCACTATCGTAAAATGAAGGTTAAAGTAATAACAAGCAACCGAGCACAAACACTTTGTCAGCAAGTTCGTCGTCAAATCTCTGTTCTTCCTAGTCAAAACAAAATATAATTGCAAGTCGATAAGTCCAGACTGTTGCAAGAGAGTTTTGCTGTAATCCTCAGTTTTTGTCAAGTTTGGACAACAGTATGGACCTAACTAGAATAGCATGTCGGATTATCTAAGCATTGCCGTAGCTTATTTCGATCTTGAAAGCAACTTCAGAAACCGTTAGTCAACGATCATCCCCAAGAAGGCACTAACAATGCAAATATTCTCTTGTCACGATGATCCTCGGACGATGTAAGTAGTTTGTATTTTCAACTTTCATCTTATTTATCTTACTTGGGTCTTCTCAATATTTTAAACCGCTTTGCTCCCTCTGTAGCGAGAAATTTACTGTTAAGTCGTTGAGCAAATGAAGAGGGTGACTAAGGTACTACGACTTCAATGGGTTTATTGTGCTCCTCTAGGAAATGATCTTTGGCTCATTTTTAAGATTTAGGCTCCTAATTAAGCCCGCGTGTATAACTCTTTAATTTTTTTTTCAAAATGTTAAAATCTTCCATGATTGAATAGGGGGGAAAATTACGTCGCGGAGTTTCTTCTGCTTCTTGTCAATATCTGAATAGGCTTCTTTTGTGTGACTTCTAGTGCATTCAAATACTTGCGGAGCCTGCAATGTTGTTGTTTTTGGTTATTTTTAATAACCACTGTAGCTTGCTTTTGCTCTGATGTACTAACCCAACGTTCTTTTTAATTGTCCATCAATTGATAATTTGTTCTAGTACCCTAATCAATAGTAGTTTAATGATTGCACCCATATTTGTTAGGAATTATGTATAATTCCACACCACTTTTGACTTTGTTACAAACAAAGCGAATGCTTTGATTGCAGCCTAATTATCTGAGTATATGACTATTCTGTCAAGTATATTAAGCTTTTGTTTCTAAAGCATAATATTATAACTAGACTTACAGTTATTTCCACAGTTATAACTTACTCTCATTGGAGCTTGCTTTTGCACAAGTCTGCCAGCCGTAGTTTCAGCCTCGTCCTGAATAAAGATACGTAGTCGTAAAAGCTTTTACAAGACTCTCGTTGGCTTTTTTATCTCTATTGCTTTAGTAATAGTTAGGCTACCAAGCTATTGCATGTTACTGAAGCACCTCCTTGTCCGTTTCTTCAATATTGTAGTCCAACAAACTAAACACTTACAGGATCCTTATGTATTTTAACCCTGTTATTCAGGCATAGTATTCTTTTTGGATTTAACTTACAGTTTATTTCACAAAAGGTTTTGCTCATTTTCAGGACAATTATCACTCTGTGCGTTAAAAATATTATGAAAAATAACTTCCAATTGAAGAATAAAATTGTTGTCCTATAAAGCTGAGTTTTTTTGTTCAATGCCACTTAATAAATAAATGGAACGGTGATCTTTCTAGTAGTGTTAAATATATTTAGAGTACTTATTTTGATCAGTTATTAAGGTGATCCACAATAATTGTTTAGAGAAGTAGCAATAAAATGCTTCCTTTCCATTGTCTCTACTCGACCGGTTACATCAGCTGTAGTGGATATGGTAACCTTTTCTCTCGAGTTTGGTTCATCCTCCTACAGTATAGATTTCAATAATTCTCTTGTTTTTTATGTACCTCTTAGAGATGTGGTCGAGACGTTACTGATATCAGTCCGTTTAGATGGCCCATAGCTAGGTTTATTGACTAAAAGGATTTACTGATAGTCTGCAAAAATTGAGTAAACATATAATAATCAGAGAAAGCAAGATTAGGTCTCATCAGTGAATGGCCATTCTGAAATAACTTTTGATACTTGCTTTTTGATTTCCTGCAATACAAACATTTGTTGAAACTTTGCCTATATCTTTCTTTTTAACTAAATTGTTCAATATATTTGATATCACGGAATCTTTCTTTAAAGAGGATGCGCTTATTCTTTCTGAATGTTTTAAATTTATAGGATACTACTCCATGTAATGTTCTTAATTTGTCATTAATTTTTGAAATACTTTTTCAAATAATTTGTCAGCACTTACAAATGTTTCTTAATTAATATTTCCAATAGAGTAGAACAAAGTTTATGGTTTTTAAAAAGAAAGTAAAGCTAGTTATCTGCTTCCTTGCAAGCGGTTAGTCCACATGATGTTTCTTTTTTTTCTTTCTCCTGGCTATTATCCCAATTTATTTGGGGTCAGCCCTGCTAGTACTTCTTTTTTTTTTAATCATTTATTTGCCAGGTCAACAATCAGTTACATGTTATACATGGCAATGATAATAATAGTAAAGTAAGCAATAACAGTACGTTCTTTTATAGTTTATGAGGTAGGTTGTACCCTTACAAGTATGTTAACTAATTGTTATATTAACTAATCAATGTCGAGTTCGGTTAGATGTAAATCTTGCGGTAATTTTCGTTTTAGTCTTTGGTGTATGTTTGGTCTGCCTAAATTGTATAGAACTGCACCTTCACATTTATGTAAGTTTTCAAAGAATTTTTTGGCACTCGCGGCGATGTAGCTTTGGATTGTTGGTATGTCTAGTTCGTAATGTAGTTGTTCGTTCCGAATGAACCAAGGAGCATTCACTGCTATGCGGAGAATTTTGTTCTGTAGTCTTTGGACTTTTTCTATGTTTGACTTTGCAGTGTTGCTCCAGATTGTTGATGCGTATAGCACCAACGGTCGTATTAGAGATTTGTACATCATAATGGTGCATTTGGGCTAAAGAGATGTTTTTCTATTAATGAGAAGGTAAAGTTGTGCCAATCGCGCTTATCCTTGGTTTAACTTGTAGTTAATATGAAGTTTCCAGGTAAGTCGAGTGTCAAGGAGCACTCCCAGATACTTGATGGCGGCATCGGCGGGATTCCAGGCAATAGTGTTGTTGTTGATTGTTAAGCTGGGAGGGTTTCTAATTCTTCTGAGGGAAAATATTTTTGCCTGACATTTGGTGTGGTTGATGTGCATATTCCATTGGTTGAACCACGAGCATATTTGGTTCAGTGCAGTCTGCTGCTTTTCAATAGCTAAGGTAAGGTCAGTGTGTTGGGTCAAGATTGCGGTGTCGTCCGCGAAGGTCGCTAGGGTTGCCTCTATGTTAGGGATATCTGAAGTAAAAATATTGAATAATAGGGGTCCCAGTACGCTTCCTTGAGGTACGCCTGCATGGATGGACTTTGTTTCAGAAGATGCGGAGTTTATGCGCACCGCAAAAGTGCGGTTTTCTAGGAAGGAGAAGACTATGGCTTTAAGGTAGCTGGGAATTTTTATCTTGATGATCTTGCTTTTTAGGCCTTCGATCCAGACTTTGTCGAAGGCCTGGGCTATATCGAGGAGAACTACAACTGTATAACCTTTGTTTTCGTAGCCCTCTTCTATTTTTTCAGTTATGCGTTGGAGTTGGTGCTGCGTAGAGTGTGATTTCCTGGTAGGATGTGCTAGTACTTCTGCGCCATATCGTACGGTTGTGGATTGTCTTTTTTGTTGTGTTTCTCGCTATTATGTCATTTTCCATTATTCGTAGCCAGGTTATTAGTGGTCGTCCACGGTCTCTTTTTCCGTCTTCTATATTCAGGAATCTTTTAGTCATATGGTCATCATCTCGCCTCATCGCATGCCCGTACCAGCGCAAGGGGTTTTCCCAAAGTTTATCGTGTATCTTAGCGACTTTGAAAGTACCACGGATATATTCGTTTCTTCTTCATCTCTGTGGTGTGAATTTTCTGTTCATCCGTCTTCCTCATCGGCCAGCACTCAGATTCATATAGTAGGGTCTTACTGCCCATTTGTATACGTTGCCCTTGACTTTAATCGGCATACGGGAGTCGCATAGAATGCCAGACAACGATCTCCATTTCAGCCATACTGCCTGGATTATATTGTGTATGTCTTTTGGTGCTACAGTGAATCCAAGATACTTGAACTCTTCAACTCTGTTAAGAGATTTGTTTTCGATGGCTGGACATGATGTGGCGTAATTCATATGATGTATTATGCAAATTTTTATGAGTGTTGTGTTCTTTATAAACTATGGTTGCACACAAAGTTTTCATTGGGATCTATGCAGATAGAAGTAACACAAGTTTAAATTTCTAACTACAAGATCCTAAAGGGACAGAATCTAATTGTTAAAATGAACGCATTCTTTTAGGACTTTGCAATCATTTATTTAAAGATGTATGTCATTGTCCAGAATGTCAAAGTACATTATCTTAGTTGCTCTTTATTTTGCATTATATACATAATAAAAAGCACTATCAACATTCTTTGGGTGTGCGTGGCATAGTTGATACCATCCTCCCTACTTGTTCTCTGCCAGGCTACTGTTGTCTTCGCTGGTTTTTATAATTTTATCAATTATTAATACACAATGTCGAGACTTCTTTAGACAAATATAATCACTATGTACTGTGAATTCACTCCCTAATAAACTAAATAATTTATTAGTGAAATACCTCTCTCTCCAATACTTTCTTTCTTCTTAATGTTACTTCACATTTTAGAAAGTATTTCTCCACTAATAAAATTTTTATTTTTTCGTGGGGGGTTTTTATTTGTATTTTTTATTTAAGATTGAGTTTATCCACCCTCGGTTGACCGTCCATTAGTTTTTCTATGCTAAATTATTTTTTGTATTATTTTTTTCAAACTATTGTAGACACAGTTAGCTTACTTGGGCGAACGATCTTTTCTGTCACTCAATGCTTTTAGTCTTTGGGGTGTGCTGCTAAGTAAATGAAATATCGTTTATTGCCTTTATTCTGTTGGATAATGTGGCACAGATTTTCATTCAGAGATTAATAAGTTATTTCTCTTTCTACGTAGTAGTTGTATGTCCTATATAACAAAGTATGCTATTCTCTATAAAAACATTTTCCGTAACGATAGTGTTATTATTGAAGGTAAATAGAAGTCTATTGCTTAAAATATTTGTTTTACGACATTCATACAAAATTAAATGTGATTTGCTACCATACCATTATGTTAACTATCGCGATTTATTGAAATAATTATCATCTAATTGATTAGACAGACGTCTAGAGGCTCGACTTTTGTAAATAAACTGTCTTTCTTGGATTTTGTGCAAAAATGACAAGCCGAAAATCATTCCTACCGACAAACTCTAGCAATTGGTTTTCTGTAAGGTTATATAGCCTTACACTATAGAAATAAGGGTTGAATCGTGCTTTTAGTTTTTTTAACACCTACTTTTTTGTGGTCTTTAGCAACTTTTTCAGCGCTGCTCATTTTGTTTGTTAAGACAATCTTGTGAGGACTAGTATTTAGAATGCTGATCCGGTAACACTTCTTTTAAATTGAGCAATATCTGCACTTATTGCCAAAAAGAGTATTTATGAATTTCCACCCCCGTTACCAGAATTATGTTCAGTCTAGTCATCTAGAACTTCGTATCCAACAGGTCCACAGATGTTTAAGAATGTGATCTAGCTGGTTTAATCTTTTTTGCGGGGTTTACTGAGCGACTATGAATTAGAAACTTTCAGTTAGGGTCTATATTACTCTGACACTCTCTATATTTTAGATTTCCATAAATCTAAAATCTAAAATAGGTAATTGATCTAAAACTAATGTTCGAAGTTACCTAAAAACTACATGCTAAGATTATAAACTTATTTAACATTTATATTATTGGAAGAAATTTTTCAATTTAAGTAGGTCACAATATTTTTATTTGTTTAATTATTTATTTAACATTCTCATATTTTGATTTGCCCATAGTTTAGAATTTTTGGTTATTACCATCTTAAGCAGCTTTCGGGATAAAAAAATTTCATTAGAGCTAACCAACTAAAATTGCTGTGGGTTAAATTTGTCGTTACTCGTTCCGAGTTTTAAAATTGCGTAAAAGATCAATCTGCTTAAGATTCTTAAGATAAATTATACTAGAGAGACATTAAATAAAATGCACTACTAAAATAGCATTTAAATTTGTTTTTAATTTTATCTATTAGTACCTTAAAAGTATGAAGAGATTTATTATTTATTTATTTTCAACTTTGGGATAATAAAATCACTCAAGTCTAATTCTAGTGGTAGCAAGGGTTTCAATATTTTTTATCGTAGTAACGATACGAAATCTCAAAAGGACAATAAATAAGGATAGTAAGGATTATTCTTTTAGAAATATTTCAGAGGGATGTGTTATAGTAAAAGAACTGGCGCACCCACCCGCAATTTAAAAATCGCAGCGCTTTCGGTTTCAGCGCTACAGAGCGGCCCCGCTAACAAGCAAAAGTAATTTGGTGGATGTAACACAAAACCGGACACATTTATATTTCAGCCTTCTACGCATACGGCTGCGTTTAAAGTTTCTTGTGTTTTTGCAAACCGGGAAGCCACATTAACCGAGGGCGATGTAAAGTATCGCGTTTCTTGTTAAGGGAGCGCCTTTTAAGGCAACTTTTGCATTATTCGGGATCAATTGCGCTGACCGCAGTAGCTCAGTCTCCGAAGTTCACGCGAGCATGGACCTGAAATTGTAGCTGGAAATTTATTGAAATGTGTCTAATTTTCTCCACAAAACAAATTTTTAGGGCATACTGTAACTGTGACATCCCATGAAGTTGCTACGAAGACAAGTGTTAGCGTTCTAAGGTTTGTACAAAATGAAAGGTTTGTTGGTTATAATGCCTATAAAGCCCCAAGAAATTTAAAAAGACCTTTAAAGATCGGAAACGAATACATTGAAATCTGAAATGTCCTCGACGTATATTAGTTTTTAAATGGGTATGGGCAAAAGCTTTGTAATCCTGGCGCTTACAGATGAATTGAAAATACGGGATTACAAAAGAAGAAAATTTTATGGGTTAGCAGATAGAACGAATTATAGAAGAAAGACAAAAACCGAACTAATTTTCGAATGGCACGTAGGTGAGAAATTTGTCTTTTGTTATGAAAAGTTGTTTGTCTTTCGTCACACTTTTGTCGTTCAAAATGATCAAAATCAGCGCCCAAGACATTCCTCCTGAAAGAACATTACTTTTTTTCAGATTGCCAGTAGTGTTTTGGTCGGGGGAATAAATTCCAAATTGGTCACATTTTTTCTCTACAATTCTAATTTTAGTTTTTACCTCTAGATATTGTAGTTAAAGTATCAGTTACTGTTTGAATTTTGTTCAAATAAACAATTGGGGAAATAAATATTAGGCATGCGCTTTGTTACTGTATTTACACCCAAAAAAACTATACATTTGCAAATTACTGCCGTCAAATACATAGACAAATGAAGATCTTTCGTTCAATAACGGGTGAACGTTATACAAAGAAAACAATTGTGTATAATTTACCAGATTGTGTAATGATTTTGAATACCAAACATCATTTCCATGCAAACAATTATGCACCAATTATGGTGCAGCACAATCTAAATACCATTATTATCATTAAATCAGAAAAATACATATCCGATTATCTTGGGTACACGAAAAAAAAATCACAACCAGAGTAACTCAAATTTTATGGGCATATCTTCTTTTTGGACTCACTGTATAGTGCAACTATCTTGGTCTACAGTCATTAACAGACTTTTACAATAAATGGCCAAACCCGCAGTAAAAGTGCATGTTTGGGACTGTTTCTGGTATTAAGTATTTGCAAAACTGCCTCTTGTTAGATACATGTTCAAAAATTGCCAAAGTAATTTTTCTTTTTTTAAAAATTTTTCAATAATTACACCAATTTTAAATTTTAAATCCATATTTCTAAAAATTTTGAATAGAATTTAAACTATTTTCCCAAGACAGGAAGTTCTTTCGGGATTTCTTTTGTCTGATATACTGCATAATTAATTGTAACATGTTGAATCTAGATTTTTGTGTTATATGTCTTAGATATTCTAATTTCTTTGACTTAATGTTTAATTGAAACTTGTTGCTAGTCTTAGAACTTCGGCGTTCGTTATTTTTATATCTAAAGGTTTTCATTTTTTATTTTGTACATTAGATCTATAGATTTCTTTTTCTTAATCTTATTATTAGATTATTAGCTTGTTTCGTCCAAATTAAGGAAGCATCCTGGACTTATTTTTCCTTGTGGTCTATGATCTATCGCTAGATTGACTAGCTTCTTGTCATGCATGCTTGTTACATGGTTATCCCGTTCTTGTTTTCTTCGCTTTGTCCAATTTTTTTTTAATTCTCCCGTCTTTGTTGGTTCCAGGATTTAATATTTTAACATTCAGTTCTAACTTAGTTATATCTCGATATTCGTTTTTTCCAGTATCTCGCCGTTTCCGTCAATTTATGATTCGTCCATGTCCGAGGCGTATGTCTAGTACTAACAGGCATTTTTAAACCAGGTAGGTAGCTAACCTCTTTCCTTAACCTTCCCCTTTTATCCTGGCTACTTGCCGATCCACCCAAGATGGAGAAGGAGCTTTTATTTCAATTCCTACATTTTCATTATTCAATACGCTTCTGAATATGAATCCAGTATGGATGTTAAATATAAGTAGATACATCTTTAACAAACAATTTTCTGAATTTTCACTTCTTTAGTGAGAACGTTTTCAACTTTTGTTTTAGCAGCGATTATTCCCATGTCATTGTAACCACGATTCGTAGTTTTTAATATTTTCATTAATTTTTTGTGCTTGAGATTGTCAAACCCCGTACTGTAATTTATAAAACATATATAAACATCTTTTTAGATATCTAAACATATCTTAACAAAGACATTATATACTTCCTGTTTGGTGATTTTAAAAGATATCTTTAAGAAATAGCTCATTAGACTAATGATGCGAAAGTTATCACAGTTGGAAATATTCGGGACTGTTCTACAATATTACACAAGTTTATCACTCCGCTAATTTCACTTATCTAATCCAACTTCACTAATGCAGTCACAATTTTTCCCTAGACCAATTTGTGTGCTAAAGCTTTCCACACTTTTCTTTGTTAGTTTTAACGTATCTTGCATTTGCTCATAAAAATTTTCTACTTTTTCTGCAGTCGGAGAGTAAATGAAGTAGTCGTTTGTAGTTTAATTAATATAACCCTCTCTCATAGTGGCACGCAATTTATGAGGTTGTTTTTTTTAATTTTATTTATTGCTGATGGTTATTTCTACTCTGTAGTGATGTTCATTGTCGTTAGTCTAAGAGCAATAGAAGATGCTGTCATGATGTTAGCCATATGTGTAAGGATTGTTTTTTAAAATAAATAAATAAGATAGTAGTGTTCTGGTGCTTTTTCGGCTGCAGTATTATAACTGGTTGATCTTTAAAGTTGACGCCTGTAAATATCTGAAATCAAGTTTGTTACATAGTCATTTTTTAATAGCCTTGATTTAGTAATGACACCTACCACCAGTTGATCCGTAGCTGCTCATTTGACTCCTAGGCTAATTCACGTCTGTTATGCAGATCTACAAGATGTTCTCTATTAGCCATTAAAACGCGCTGTGTTAAGGTTTAGGACTTCCTTATCCTAGTGTGTATTTCGATGAAGTACAAAAAGCCCTTACTCAGTTCAAAACTCCCCAAAGAGAACTATGAGTCAAAGAAAAGATGCTTTGCTGTATGTACTTCACTATTTATGGAATCAGAAGTAAAAGTTTGATGGAGGCATGTTTTTGCGGAAATTGTAATGGGTTTGGAAAAGTCTGTGTGATATAACGAGTTACGTAAGTGATGACGTGCGTAACTAATTTCAGGTGTTTTTCTATTTCAGCAGAATAATTGTACTGGTTAGATAGGAGATAAAAACAAAAGTTTTAGAATTATTTTATACGCCTCTATGGGAAGGAAATCCTTAATCTCCCGTAAGCTGTATTCAAAGTTTATTTTACGAAAGACTAGATTTTTGTGCAACCTTGCCTTTTTAAAATTCTCCAGACGCAAGTTATTCGTGTAACTTTGTGACTAAAACATCATTAAAGGTATTTTCCTGTTTTTTGTATCCTCAAAAAAGCAATACTGTCTCTGCTTAGACGCTCCAAACTCGAAACTATATTACACTTAGAATTTTTTTATATGTATTCTAAAAAGAAGCCAAAACTCCAAAACAAAAGCTTTGACAGAACCACTCTTCTACTCCCTATCCGTCACATCCCAACATTACTGTGTTGAATCTCTCCAATTGTCCTTTAACTGAATCGGCTACTCAAACTTTGGAAAAAGGTTTCAACTTGCTGTCACTCCTAATCGTGTATTCCCCAAACTTATCATACCCCAGATAAAATCATCTGCTACCAAAATTTTCAAAAGTACAGCCAATGAAATCATTTAAGATGTAACCATAGTTCTACGCACAGCCGTGCTACCCAAACAAAATATCAGACGTTTAGAATTTTAAGCTTTAAAAACTGTACGATAAACAAAACATTATTATCTTACCAGCTACAGTTATCCTCAAAGACACAGACTACATCGCTAAAATGGACGACTTAATAAAATCATTAGACTACCTTCAAGTATCCAATAATCCAAAAACTCTTATTAACAACTTGAAATTAATTATCGGTATTATATATAATACCATAATTATATGGACTTGTAAAAATTCACAAGAAAAATACTCACCACCTATTGTCAGTGCCTATGGTTCACCCATACACAACTTACCAAATACCTGGCTAAAATCCTTCAACCCCTTACAAAACAAGTTTCATCATACTTCCGAAACTTCAACATAATATAATAGTCAGTTTAGATATTATCATCCTTTTTGCTAATATACCCATACCTAAGACTTTGCAGCTTCTAAAAACTAACCACAATCTAAAAGACTCTCAAATTAATAGAACATTGCCTATCCAACGCATATTTTATCTTCGAAAACAAATTTTACCGTCATACGTGGTACTCCTATGGTTTCTTTCACCTGTCGTAGCAAATTTGTTTATGACCGATTTCAAAATGAAACTCTTGCTTCTTTTTCCTTAAAATCTACCTGTTAAATAAGATATTTTGGCGATACATTTATTATCTAACCTCATAGACATGATAGATTTTCCGAATTTATTTCCCACCTAAATAAAGTACTTTTTAATAGTAAGGAGCAACAAACAGAACTTAATACTATCACCAAAACTTCAATACAAAACGGATATATTTTCAAAATCCTTAACCCACGCTATTAAAAATATTAACAAAGACACCACTTTTAAAACCCACATTTTTTCGACCAAAGAAAAGCGTTTTTGCTTTACATCAGAAGGATTACTGACAGACTAGACCACATACTAAACAAACAAAACAAACAAACGGTTCTTAAGACTCATAATAAATTAACCGACTTGATCCGCTCAACTATTACCTCCACAAATCGCAAGGAGTCCACGAAATGCATTGTGATAACTGGCAGAACAAGACAGACAAGTTTCTAGCCATATATACGAACATTCTTTGATGATATTTCTTGTGCTTATGTAATTTTTTTAGTTCTTCTTATTCAGGCATTCTCATGTTGTTGCATCATATTTATCTTATCTTTTAGGTCTTGCGGTCTTTAAATTTTTTATTCGTCCCGTTTTTTCTAGAATATCAAAGATTATCAATGAAAATTACTATTAGTCGAACTACAGTTTTATGTACATGCAATTTTGTTTCATAAATGAGCAAAATTTGGTTCTGTCCTAAAAATGATCATATAAGCAACAATATTTTGGAATCCAAAGAGAAGTTTTGCTATTTAGTTTTAAGGAGAGAAAATTATGAGAAAGCGGCATGCTGACTCGAGTTGTTCGCCTTTTGTACAACTATTATTTGTTTTAAAACTAAAAAAGAAATTTGAGTTAAAATTATAGGAACGGTGAGGTATTTCAGGAGCCTATCTTAAAGCTTTTAGAAAAACTTTAGAGTATTTTTTAAGTGCTATTTTCCAGATGTGTTGGAAAATAACCAAAATGATAGAATCACCCCTAGCATATAGTTGGGTTGGAAACTTTGTATCTTACTTCGTACATATTCTATATTACGAAGGAGTGGTTTAGCAGCAATATTTTTATCTCCAATAAATTAGCAATCAAAATACAAAGCATTTTATAAGCTAATGTTCTGTCTTTAGTATACGAATAAAAGAATATACTTATGGCGTGTTGAGGAAGACGTTCAGTCCATTGGCCAACATCGGTTCACTCTTCTGTTGTAAATCGGTAGTAGAAGTGGTTGTAATAGGGGGTTGGAATGCAGTTTTTCGTGATGTTTGGAGGATTTCTCACGTATGACTTCTTGTACTAATGGCATCTTGAGGTCCCTGTGGACGGTGAGGTTTGAGATGTACCAGGGAACGTCAATAATAGTCCGTAGAATTTTTGACTAACATCTTTAAAGTGTGCGCAACCTTATAATTCTAAACCATACATTCATATAGGCTTTAATATTGTGTTGTACAAGAGTACCTCGTTGTTTAGCAATCATTTTAACTTTATATCAATTATTCACTTGAGACCTTTTTCATTTTTAGGTCGATTTATTTCCTTTTTTCACAATGTGGGATTTGCAGTTGAGCTTACTGTCCAGGGTTAAACCAAGATATTTAACATCGTTGATTTGTGGGAGTTTGTCGTTATTTATGTAAACTGCTGGGAAGCTATTTTTAAGGGTAAATGTTATGTATTTGGATTTACTTCCATTTAAAGCGCCATTTCTGAAGCCAGTCCTGCAGCGAGATTAAGTGATCTTGCTGGGTCTTCATTCTTTACGATAATTATTATCTTCAGATGTTTCTGTGATTAAGTTATTGAATGTTTTGGTAAGTCCATTGTGTACACTACATATAAGAAGGACCTGAAAACGCTTTCTTGAGATACACCCGCATTTATTGGATAAACACTGGACACTTTGCTATTAAACTTTGTTTGAAACTTACTTAAGTACAATTTTAATTTTATTTTAAGAAGTAAACTAGGATGGCAAACGTTGCCAAAGCTTGACTAGCAGTGCTGTCGTGCAGTATGGCCTATCTTCTATTTCTGTATTTGTTCCTGTGGTTTTGTTGTACGATGGAGTGGGCCTGTCGAAAGGCAAATCAGTGATCCGGTATTCAGCCTTATAGCGGTAGTTCGTCATTGAGTCTGCTAAGTACTACCCTTTCAAGTAAATTACAAATTGCAGGAAGTAAAGTTATAGGGCGATGTGATGCTACATTCGATGGATCTTTTCCTAGTTTCTACGGGTTGGGTCAGTAGTCTATTCGTAGAATAACGTTGAATAAGTTTTGCAAATATACTATTTCTTTTCTGGATAATTTATGTAGCATTTTATGTGTTATGCGATCTAGTTTTTCGAGGATGAAGTTTTTTATTTCTTTTACAACGTAGTTGCCTTGGGCGGTTGTGATGTTGGCTCTGGGGTGGTGAAATAGTAGTCAACTTTTGGTCGTGTTCATTATAGTGCGAGGAAACTACTGCAGCTAAATCTTCAACAAACATTACGACTTTTTCCATATCGCTCGCTTTTAGCCCATGGCCTTGGTATTGGTGATATTTTTCAGATTGGAGGTACAGTAGATTTTGGTTTTTTCATGTTTTTTACTAGTTTCTAGATGGTGTATCATATCTACTTAGCTGCTGACTTAAGCGTTAAAGAAAGCATCTCCCATTTCCCTAAGTTTTGCTTTTAGTTTGTTACACGTTTGGTTATACTTGTTTTGCCTTCTGGAGTATGGCTTTGATGTCAAACGGCCCTGGTTCGTATCATCTCTGTTGCCAATGTCTTTATTTCTATAAAATATTATTTAGAGTTATTAGTAGTACTTTGAAGTACTTATGTCGGCGTGATTTGATATTTGTCTAAAAATATACCAGTCTGTAAGTCGAAGAGTTATTTGGTGACAATAAAATTTATTTTCATCAATAACTGTAGTAACTGCGGTAACTGTAGTAATATATAAGAGTTAAGAGGGAGTGTTAAATTTCCTGTGTGTTATGTAAACCTTACTCTAATAGACTTCTTAAATAATGTTTACTGTACAAAACTAACAACAAAGGCAACGTCTGATAGTTCCAAATAAAATGCTTTGTAACGCTGTTGAGGCCATTGTTTTATGTTATCTGCTATGTTTGGAAAGTTCGAATATTTGTAAGCATCCCTTTAATTTAATTTATCGAACTATTGTTTCCAAGCCAATAAACACTGCATTTATTACCGTTTAAAGAGCGTGTACATCTTTGGAAAACCCTCTATTACTTAACTTTACGTGATGCAGCTCGACATACTTAATAGACAATTTATGGGGCGGCAAATATTCAGGGATCTGTCGTTTGGTACTGTTATGCCGGCGATTTGAGCAATTCGGCGGAGGCGCGACTGTGAAGCTCATTCGCGTCTATTTTCGACGCAGGTGCTGGCGACTGAAAGCGCCGCCGGAATTTTAATTAAACGCACGGTAGATTCGCGGCGATGATGGATCCGCGGCGCGCCGTGGGCGTCGGTGCGCCGCAGCGCGTGCACCCACGGAGCAAATCGAATCCGAAGCCGTAAAAGAGCGCTGCAGACCCTCCTAATCTGACAATTGTGTTTAAACGCGCCGATCGGCTTAAAATCCGGCCGAGCGCGCCGAAATCGGGCCGAGCGGGCATCCATAAAGCTTATTGTTTTTCCGCGGCGGACAGTAACGCGATTTTTGTCGGCGAGCCAATGAGCTGCCTTATCACCGGGCCTCAGTGCTTGCAAAGGCTTGATAATTTCATATCACTAACCCAATTCCCCCGATTAGATTCCGGTTGGTTGGCCAATAAATTGACTGGAGACTTCCACCATTTCTCATCACTAACTTCATTGGCGTCTCGGGGCTCCTGAATGGGATTTCATGCTAAAACTGTTATCCTTTGTTGCGAGGTAATTTCGAACCGTTTTATACGGCATATATCTTGATTCTGAATTAAGCCGCGCTGGTCCTGCCATATCTCCCGATTGCTAGCAAAAAATTTTTCAATATATACCTGTATAGCAGATAAAAAGAAAAATTTGTTCTAAATAACTACATTAGCATACAATTTGTCCTTGTAGAGGGTTTATTAGACAAAAAATCAAGGAAGCGAAGGAAGCCTGGTTAGGAAGCAAATGTGCAGAAATTGAAACCTTAGAGGGAAAACATGATACACTAAACCTACATAAAAAGATCAAGGAAACTGTAGGAATAGTAAGAACAAAATTCAATGGAATAGTCACAGACAAAGATAATAAAGCAATATTCGACAAAGAGAAAATACTAGAAAGATGGAAAGAGTACATGGAGGAATCATTTTCGGATGAACATAGAGATGACGCTGATGTAATAGTTGACACATTAGGACCAACTATAACTAGACAAGAGTTGTTGAATGCCATCAAGAGAATAAAAAACAACAAGTCAGCAGGACCAGATGAAACCCATGGAGAACTTCTAAAGTTATTGGAAGAAGAACACACGCAGGCCGTATTAGATTTGTTCAATAGAATATACGAAACAGGAAACATGCCCAATGACTGGTTACTCTCTACGTTCATCCCATTACCAAAAAAGCCAGGGGCCAAGAAATGTGAAGATCATCGCACAATTAGTCTAATGAGCGATATACTAAAGGTTTCTCTACACATCATCCACCAACGTGTATACAGCAAGTTAGAACAAAATATCGGCGAATCGCAATTTGGTTTCAGAGATGGCCTTGGAACAAGGGAAGCCTTATTCTCGATACAAGTACTAATACAAGGAGCGCGTGATGTCAACTACGATATATTTGCATGTTTTATTGATTTTGAAAGAGCGTTTGACCGCGTAAAACACGAGCAATTAATACAAACATTAAAATCAGCAGGAATAGATAACAGTGATACCAGAATCATTACCAACTTGTACTGGCAACAAAGAGCCACAATCCGTATAGGGGACAGAACATCAGAAGAATTTCATATCCGCAAAGGTGTTCGACAAGGATGCGTATTGTCCCCGATGTTATTTAACGCCTACTCTGAAAACCTCTTCAAAGAAGCCCTAGAGGGTGCAGAAGATGGAATCAAAATAGACGGAGAGATAGTCAACAACATTAGATATGCGGACGACACGGTTCTGCTGGCCAACACTTCAGAAGGATTGCAAAGATTAATAGACCGCGTAACAGAAACTAGTAAAAATTACGGTATGCGGCTTAACATAAGTAAAACAAAAGTGATGATCGTGAGTAAAAATGCCAACATAAACGTGAATTTCCACATAAATCAATCCCCTTTACAAAGAGTACAGGCGTTTAATTACTTGGGATGTACGTTAACCGAGAGATGGGGCCATACTCAGGAAATAAAAGTTGGAATCGAAAAGGCGCGGAGTGCATTTAACCGCCTAAAGAAACTACTTTGTAATTTGAGTTTAAATTTGCAACTTCGTACTCGAATACTTAGATGTTATGTTTTCTCAATTCTTTTATATGGGACAGAAGCATGGACTCTCACAGAAGCTGCAAACAAACGATTGGGAGCTTTTGAGCTATGGTGCTATCGCCGTATGCTCAGAATTTCATGGGTACACCATGTAACAAATGAGACAGTCCTTCAGCGCATGAACAAGGACAGAAAGATCCTTAATGCTGTTAAGAAAAGGAAACTAGCATACTTTGGTCACGTCATGCGAAATGATAAATATCGTCTTTTGCAGTTGATTATGCAAGGAAAAATCGAAAGCAAACGAGGTCCTGGTAGACGAAGAATCTCATGGCTTCGCAACCTTAGGCAGTGGACAGGAATGACATCGGTCGCCCTGTTCCGAACAGCGATAAACAAGATTAGATGGGCCAGACTGATCGCCAACGTCCAATAAGGATACGGCACAAGCAGAAGAAGAAGAGGGTTTAAAGTTTAACTGATGGCTCTATAAACTGCCTCACAAGAATCTTGCGGAGGAAGGTTCTAGTAAGCTCCCTCCATACAAAAAAATCTTGCATAACTAAACAAAACACATTAAGAATTTTGATATATTAATGAAGTATGCAGGTTAATCAAAACAAGCCAGCAGGTCAGAAGGTTTATCTCTTTTCAGTCTTCCTGGTCTTCATCTTCGAATAATAAAATACGGATAAGTTCATGTGGGTAAACACTAAGTCTGTTTTTGTACTTTTTGGCAAAGTTTTGTATTACACTTTTTACTGACGGAACACACAGGTCTCTCTGTACAACTAATTGAACCAGAAAGTTTGGATTGCTGCTGTAGACTCTTGATTTACGATATCCCCACAAGTCAAATCAGGGTTGCGTGGAGGTCAGTTTACATCACCTCCTCTGAAAATCGATTTTGTGGGAAAAATTTTACGAACTCGTGCCAGAGATGTTGCTCCATCTTGCTAAAACTAGGTTTTTTAAGAAATTGTTCAGCATCTCCAAATAACGCTCTGATATCACTGTTAACGCGGCGTCCTTTACATATCCAAAGAAGTATGGGCCGATTAATCTTCGCGCTGATATTGCAGCCCATATAGTGAATTTTCTGAATAAAAGGGGTTTTTATGCTTGCATAGTGAATTAGTAGCTCTCTAGTAAGTAGTAAGTTCTGTTTTTTAACATGGCTATTGAGGTGAAAATATGCCTCATCCGAAAATAAATGTTGTTGAATGAAATGAAATGCTCAGTTACACGGCTAACGAATTGAAGCCTCTGACTGGCATCATTGGACTTAATTCTTGGATCAATTGAGTTTTATAGGGGTTCACAAACAATTTTTTCTACAGAATGCGGTGTAATTATTATCTAAGCACATTTGAAACACTTGCCTGTTTACGAACAGGCAGATCAGGAGTTTCGCAAACGAATTGTCGTACGCTTTCTCCATTCTTGACGACTTTAGTCGCCCTGACTTAGGTTTGTCCATAGTTGAACCGGTTTCTTCGAACTTACGCACCCATTTTCTGATGAGAGAAACACTTGGCGCTTGATTTATGTTACGCAAACCATGGTTATTACTGAACTTTCTCCAGGCAATAATCGCCGAATCATTGTTTTTGTAAAATTCTTGCACACAAAACGCGCGGTCTACTGTCAAAAAATGCTCCATAGCAATTACATTCCAGAAAGCCGCACTATAGATTCATAACGCCCCGCGCCTCTGGTTCGTTGAGTTCGCGCAGTGAAAATCATAACTTTCTTTTAGGGCACCTAGTATTTACGTAGGTGAATCTAATTTATGCGACACAATTACTTAGAGCTTATTAGTGTACGTGTGATACAAGTAGTTATCCTTTCACATCCTTTCGTCACTAGAAGTTGCAGTAACTGAATGAACAGTACCTAATGCCACTATACCGTGGGTTATATTAAAGTTTGTTGAACAAAAGCCAGACCAGGTCTACAACGAATTCCTCAAACTTTTAGATAAAGAAAACAGTAAATTACTCACGAACCTTTAACTCAATCTATCAAACTGGAGTAATACCTAAAGGCTGGCTGACATCAAAGTTCATCACCTTGTAGAAAAAGCAAATGCAAACAAATGCGACGACTTCCGTCTTATAAGCTTTATGGGCCACGTACTTAAATTATTTTTGAAATGCGAACACTATATAAGTAACTCACAATTTGGATTGCTAAAGGGGTTTGGAACCAGCGAAGCGTTATTTGGTCTATCAGTTTTATTACAAAAATGTAGAGACCAACAGAGAATATATGCTTTATCGACTACGAGAAAGTATTTGATCGCGTTAGGAATGAGGAAGTAATACGAATACTGACAAAAAAAGGTCTCGGCTTTTATTGGAATCAGAATATCACAGTGAGACTGGGCAATGAACACACAGAAATGGTCCCAATTAAAAGAGACGTTAGACAAGGCTGTGCCCTCTCCCCTGTTTAACATTTATTTGAAGATTTTCAGAATAACATTGGAAACCACTGAATACGGCATAAAAGTAAATGGTGCTCTTATTAATAACGTACGATACGCCGACGACAGGGCCATAATAGCAAATATCCTGTTGGGTTTGCAACGATTGATGGACGCTGCAACTCAAGAAGGCGCCGCCGTCGGACTGAGAATACGAAAAAAAGCAAATTTATGATAACCAGCAAAACTCCAGAAACACAAACAAATTGGTAATATACAACTAACAAATTGTAAACGTACTAAAATTCAAATATCTCGGGTGCTGGCTGAAGGAGGACAGAGACGCGAAGTTGGAAATAAAAACAAGAATAGAGGTAGCAAGGTCGTCCTTTATAAGAATAAGGCAGCTACTCACCAACCGCAGCCTTAAATTAGCAAGAAGATACAGATTTGTGCAATGCTACATATGCTCAGTGCTGATTTACGGTGTTGAGGTTTCGACACTTAAGGCTAGTACTAAAAAGATTACAATCTTTTGAGTTCTAGGTGTTCAGAAAACTATTACGCATATTATTGACAAAATATACTACAAATTAAAAAGTGTCGAAAAGAATGCATAAAGAAAAGGAACTTTTAGTAAATGTCATGAAAAGGAAAACAGCATACCTTGGCCACCTATACCGTAACGACAAATATAACATTCTACAGCTTAGTATGGTAGGGAGAATAGACGAAAGAAGAGAGCGTGGTCGTAGAAGATACTCTTAGTTAAAAAATATCAGAGATCGGTCACATATAAGTTTTCACGAATTAATTAGAACTGCTAGAAACCGAATAAACTTTGCCTCTATTGTTGCCAACATTCATTAATGAATACGACACTCTAAGAAAAAGAAAGAAATTTATATTTTGTTTATGCTGCACCAACAGTTCGGTAAAGACACCTATCAAAAAAACAAAAATTCAAACGTTATATATATTGAGAGTCCGTAAGGTGTCTGAAAGATGAGGTTCCTGCCCTTTTAACGCTGAATAAAAGGTCACGCAGCTTGAGATCTCTTACAGTCCAAACAAACAAGCATGAACGGGCTAACTAAAATCCAACGTACATCAATTAATGTCAAAACGAAGATGTTTGGGATCATGAAAACGTAGTTTTTACTGATTTTTCAATGCTTAACACTATTATAATCTATTAATAAAACTTACAGTCTCACAGTACTGTCATATGCACTGAACAACTGTGGACCATCATAGTTACAATCTTGATTTGGTTCTTATAAATATTATGTTTGAGTCTCTCTAGATGAGACTCAGATAAAAAAAATGCTTCATTTTCCCTTTCCCCTTGGAAACCACTACGTCAACTTATTTAGCCACCCGATATCCGTCTCATACCATTGTTCTTCTTCTTGTGGTTCCTATCCGTTCCGGATGTTGGCAACCATTTGGGCTATTATAATTTTATTGACTGCTGTCTTGAATAACTGTGTTGTGGTCATAGAAAACCATGTTCGCAGGTTTTTAAGCCATGATATCCTTCTTCTACCCGGACCTCTTTTGCCTTTTACTTTTCCCTGCAGTATAACTTGAAGTAGTTGGAATCTGTTTTCGTTCCGCATAATGTGTCCTAGGTACTGGAGCTTTCTTGTTTTTATTGTAGTCAGTATTTCTTTTTCTTTTTTCATTCTTTGCAGAATTTCGTCATTCCTGACTCTCTCTATCCATGACACTCTTAACATTCTGCGATAGAGCCACATTTCAAATGCCTCCAGCCTTTTTTCTGTTGTTTTTGTCAGGGTCCATGACTCTACTCCATAAAGAAGGATAGGGAAGACGTAGCATCTCAGAAATCTCATCTTTGAATTAATTGTTAAATTGTGGCTTTTGAAGATGGTACTCATTTTGTTGAACACGGCTCTAGTCTTTTCAATGCGGATCTTTATTTCCTGTGAGTCATCCCACTGGTGCTACCAAGGTAAGTATACTTTTCCACTTGTTCTATAGGTATATGGTTTATCATGAGTTGACATCTGGGGATATTATTTTTACTGATGATCATTACTTTCGTTTTGTTTATATTGATGTCTATGCCCTGTCTCTGACTACATTCTGTTACTCTGTTTAATAGTACTAGTAAGTCCTCTAACTTTTCAGCAAAAATGACTGTGTCGTCTGCGTACCTGATGTTATTTAATCTTTCTCCATTTAAGAGAATCCCTATATTTGTGTTTTCTAACGCTTCTCTGAAGATGTATTCTGAATAAAGGTTGAACAATAGCGGAGCAGTACACAGCCCTGTCTCACCCCTCTCTGGATTTTTATATCTTCGATGTTTTCTTCTTCTAATTTCATTGATGCCGTCTGATTCCAATATAGGTTTATAATAATTCTTAGATCTTTTTCGTCTAGTCCTATGTTTCTTAAAATATCTATCATCTTTTGATGTTGGACTCTATCAAAAGCTTTTTGAAAGTCTATGAAGCAGGCATATACATCGCAGTTTACATCCCTGCAACGTTGAATTAATACTTGAATGCTAAATAGGGCTTCGCGTGTTCCGACTGCGTTCCTGAATCCAAACTGTGTAGGTGCTATTTGTTCTTCGCATAGTTTGTATATTCTCTTATGAATTATTTTTAGAAATGATTTTAATAGGTGGCTCATGAGGCTTATTGTTCTATACTCGTTGCACTTCTTAGCTCCTGGCTTTTTAGGTAGTAGAAGGAATTCAGATTTAAGCCATTCTGTAGGTATTTTTCCAGTGTCATATATATAGTTGAATAGATCTGTCAGCCATTTCACGTGTTCTTCATCTAGGAGTTTTAAAAACTCTGTCCGTATGTTGTCTGGGCCAGGTGCTTTGCCTTCCTTCATACTTTTTATTGCATTTTGTACTTCTTCTACTAGTATTTTTGGTCCGGTTTCGCTGTTTATCTGGAGAGGTTTTGGTCTATTATCGTGAAATAGCTGTTCTGTATATTTTTTCCATGTTTCACTGATTTCATTTTTATTGATAATAATTTTCCTTCTTCATTCACTAGTTTGTTCACAGTTCTCTTTTATATTTCCCAGTCACCTCGTTAATTTTCTTATATATATTAAAATTGTCATGTCTCGCTTGTAAGGTTTCTATTTCCGCACATTTTTCTTTTACCTCGTTTTCTTTTGCTTCTCTTATTTTCAATTTTATTCTTCTATTAATGGTATTATATTCTACTGGATGGCTTTTTGCGAGTCTTCTTTTCTCCATCAGTTGTAGGATTTCATTTGTCATCCATGTCTTTTTCTTTACGGTGTCTGGTTTTAAGAATTCCTTTTTAATACTTTCCACATTGTCTGTTACTTTTTTGACCTCCTCTTCTATATTTGATATATTGACCATATGTCTATTTATGTTTGTGTTTAATCTAATCTCGTCGTTTAACCTTATCTTTGCTTTATGTTTTATTAGTGGTTCTTTTAGTTTTCTTACATCATACTTATTAGTACCTTTCTTTCTTATTCTTTTTAATTTAACTTTAAAGGTGCCCACTAATGGGATGTGGTCTGACTGTATATCTGCACCTGGATATGTTTTTATACAGGTGCAACTGTTTCTGTATCTTTTATTTATCAGGATAAAGTCTATCTGATTTCTAACAACGTTTTCCGGTGAGTCTTTATGCGATTTCCACGTGTAAAGTCTTCTTGGTGGAAGTGTGAAAAATGTATTCATTATTGCTAAGCCTTGTTCTCCTGCAAATATGCTTAGTTGGTTTCCACGCTCATTTCTTTCTCCTAGCCCGTGCGGTCCTATGAAATCACCTTCCCGACCTTTTCCGATTTTTGAATTGAAATCTCCCATTAATATATTTAGATCTTGTTTTGCCAAGTTTTTCAGTATATCTGCGATTTGAGAGTAGAACTGTTCCATTTCTTCGTCTGTGTGATTTGTCGTTGGAGCATATATTTAAATAATGTTTAATGTTGTAGGTTTAGCTTTTATTTGTAGTAGCATGATTCTTTCTGAGATTGGTATAAAGTTTGTTACACTTTCTGCGATTGATTTACAAACTATGATTCCTACACCATGTTGATATTTCTCATTTGATGAACCTGAGTAATATACCCGATGTTTGTTTATATCACAGTAACTTGCACCAGGCCATCTCATTTCGCTTATTCCCAGGATTTTGATTTTCAATCTTTCCATTTCTTGGATAGCATTGTTAATTTTTCCGGTTTGCGCCATTGTTTTTACTTTCCATGTACCTATTTTCATATTTATTTCTACCGACTGGTTGTTTTTCGATTTCTCGACTTCGTTCATAACCGTCCCCCCCCCCCCCGGAGATCCGATCGGGGGACTTGAAACTCCGGACAATTTTGTTTTGAACATAGCCTTTTCATGGTGATACTAGAGAATATCCTTAGGATCTTTAATGCGGTGATTTCTCCTTGTCTTTCGCATTCCTATGCCGTTGACTGTATGTGGTTCATCCGCCTTTGGGGTCAATTTCTTAGCCCCAGGGCAAAGAAGTGCCCTTCTCTTATCGACTCATCCACCCGAAGCTGTTGGTCAACAAGAGGTGTCCGTTTATACCGACGGTTTTTCGGATTAATTTCTTTTTGCTAGTTTTGGTCCACCCCGGGTATTTTATTTCCCCGGTACCCGTCATATCTGACGAGCCACCCTATCCGCCACCTGGGGAGGCGCCCGATGGAGGACTAGCAACCCCACACGGGTCATACCATTGGGCAGCTCTATTTTCTTAAGTTTTCTTAATTAAGCAGGCGACATTAATTTTATTCCAAACTTTTTTGTTTCTGAATTAGTTTGGTCTTGTAGCTTAAAGGCATTTTTTGTAAAATTTAATTCTAATTTTATTTCTTACAATACTTTGTTACCTACCCCACTATAAAAAATTACTTTGTAAAATGCGTCTGCTGCTTTCTTTCGCATGACAATTCTTTTGCTGTCCCTCAAATGTACTATTAAGCTGACTACCTCTCTGTCTACAGACATATATTAAGTTTTTTGATAATTAGGTTTCAAACTCGACTTTTCAAATTATTTGTTTAAATTTTTTAGCATATATTCCATGTTTCGTTTAGCTTGCGCGAATACAATTTGATCATCTGCAAATACTAGAGAGTGTAAAGTTGAGTTATTAATTTAGTTTCCATTTCTGAGCATTTTCTGTTACACATGTTCAATACTTGCTCGTCATATATATTAAACAGTATTGGTGATAAACCGCGCCTCTGAGAGCTTTTATTTTTCTAAATGGAATTATTATATTGCCTATTTGTATATACACTACCATTATGTAATACATATTTTGCTTCACACAATGTACGTTATCTAAACATGATCCTCCTTTAATTTACTTAGATTTATGCGTTTCTCTTCTATTTTACCACAGACGTGATAACGTTTATTTCCTTACAGTTAGAGCAATTTTTTTTATATACAGACTTTATTGTATTTCTACGGGACACTTTCCCTTTCTCTATTTTATAAAATATATTTGTCTCTATTATGTGTCAGTATACTGCATCCACTAGTGTTGTCGATATTCATATATAGTTTGTTTCAATATTATTTTTCTTCTCTTACTTCACTTTTGCTGAGTTTTGTACTCATAGGTATTATTCTCTAAGTTGGTGTACCTTCTAAAGTCCGTTTTATAAACCTCTTTTTTATATATATTTAGATTTTCTAATTTCCATACCAAAAGCGTCACTTAATACGCCAAATAGTTTTCTTTAAATTTTTAAACCTTTTCTCTGGTGTTGTAATTCTAATTTTTTTGTACCTTATTTTAGTATAACTTAATTACACTATAAATTTTCATGAGGTCTGTTCTGAAATTAGTTTCTTTGCTAGTTTCCAGTTCTCTATGTTTTTTTGTCCTTTTAATATTCCTCTTTGTATATAAGAGATATTATAACAAACATTTAAAAGTGATAACTTAGATTAGGAGAAACCACTTTAGTAGGCATATATTAATTCAGTTCTGACAATCTAACAATCCAAGATCAAAATTAACAAAGAGCTTCTACCCAACGCTCATTAAAACAAAAGTTATAAAATAAAGTCTTATCAATAATGAGCCAAAAAATCTGGTTTTCAACTGTCTGTATTGGTTTTGTTCCTATTTGATGAGAATACATGGCTTTTTACTGCTCATCAATGGGTGTTCATTTTTGAATCGTTTAACAATGCCATAAATTGCCGAAAGTGTGGGGGTTTCTTCTTTAAAACTTCCTTTCTCAGATAGTGTATAACCCTAAAATACACATATTTAATTCACTTTTGTCGGAAAATCTATGTAAACTTATCACAAAAAAAACTATTTTGCTTATTTCGCGCTATAACCCTCTTATAGTTTTTACTTCCTTAAGAAAAATTCTCGATTTGTCTTTATATTGGAACATTTCAATTAGAATTCTAAATTTTCTTAAACTATTTTTTAATCCTTACTTCCCCCGTCTTTCCTATTCTTAAATAGAATCGCTTGCTATGCTTCATCTTCATCCATTATCACCCAACACGTCCAACCCATTAAAGGCTCTCTAGAAACTGGTTTATTGTAGAAAAATATAATTGTTGATTTTTCCTTAATTATTTCTTTTCATAAATTGATGCAAATGTTTTTCTTACAAATTTTTAGCTCAAACGCCAGAACTGTTGAAATTTTGTCTAAAGACTTTCAGTGTATCAGAGATGTCATTCTCAAATAGTTTGAGTGTGTTTTGACTATGAGGCATATTTATAATTTATAAATTAGGACTGGTCTAATTAGAGTTTCATATAAAATGGTCGTGAGAAGTTGTAAATAAAACTGTTGGTAGGTGTAATGTACTCTCAGGCATTGTAATCATTCGCCAAATTTGTTTTGGGACATCTAGGAAAGTTTTCCTTTTTTATTACTATGAATTTTCTTTTCGTAGTTTTGTTACAAATTAAAATCTCAAGGATATAGAAAAAATTATAAAAGAACAAATACACTGTTGAAGAGAAAATAGTTTAAAATATTGCCTTGCTAGAAGCCACCATAATTGCAATGTGCTTTAAAAAGCTCTATTGTATTATACACTGACGTTAAATTTGTTGGTTCTTACATATTTTAGTAAGGTAAATATTGAATTCTGGTTTAGTTTGCCAAATTTAAAGCCGTATTGGTAAAAACTTAACTAAGAGTTTAGAGTGTAAGCTAGTAGAAAACGTTTTTTGAGACATTTTTATATTTATGCTTATATATGAAAATCCTCGTTGATTTGCACGAATCACCTGATCTTTATTTAGAGAATTCTTTCCATATCCTAACAATAAAGTTATGTAATAACAATTAGATTATCTCCATTAGACTTGTTATTCTTTAATACTCCCTCTAAAAAGCAGATCTTTCTCCACTTCTATTCGTAGGTTCTTATTTTGTTATTCCTTGTTTTATAAATTCCACATTTGTATATCTAAAATTTCTTTATTTTATTTTTGTGTCTTATACACTGGTATACAGTGGGTGAATGCGACAATCTCCGTCAGTCTCTTGCATCTGTAGCGCTTTTAGTACGAATTCGATCACTATGAAATTTTCCACAATGATAGAACTCGAAGCGAGTGAGGTAACCTGATAAATTGTTTAGAAATCGAACAACTAGATTTATAGCAATTAGCAAATCCAGTTTTATAGACTTAACATGGAAAAGGTTTGGCGACTGTTTTGACAGTTTATGCAATAATACGTTTGCAATTTTAACAACTCGCTCTGCAACTTCTCAAACAGCGTGCGAGAGCATTACTAGTTTTAACTAATCAAATTTATAGATTCAAGATTTTTGAAAATTTGTTTGTCCTGCGTACGCTTTTTTCGATGCTTCATTTACTATTGCATTTTTTTGTTGCAGCTGTAGTTTAAAATCCGCTTTTCATTATTCACCATATCTTTTTTATTTGGATTCTAAACATTGTTGGAAAACAATTTTCATCATTTTCGTTAATTGTTTTCACCATGTTTTACTTACTTTTTCTACATTTCTTTGGAAAAATAGTTCAATATCATTGATTTTGTTAAACGTTACTTGGGTACATATTTAAAGATTAACATTATGATTAAATTTTGTCACCAGACCTAAACAGCTATAGAAGGTATGTTCCAAAAGCTTGCTGAATGGTCCTATATTTCAACAGGGCCAACATGAGTCAGGTGCGTGCATCCACCGAAATTTTAAAAAGCTTTTTTTTAATTGTTAAAGTCATAATCAAAAAGCAAGTCAGGAAGAAAATCTTATATATGATCGAGCGAGTACTACAAATCTTGGAATGGGATCGGTGACTCTATGGGTGATTTCGTAGAAATTGTTTTTTTTTATTAAGTTTATTGCCAGTTCAACAATTGTACATTGTTATTCATAGCATTGATTAAGTAAGGTATACATGTCATTTGGGATACATAACATAAGATACGCAATTATCGTATCAGGTAGTCCTAAAGGATTAACAATTGGGTCTTGGGTGTTGGCGGGTTGTAGAAATTGTGCTTTAGCAAGGATATGGTGCGTATCACTATTTGCGAAGATTTGTAATAAACTTCTAGAGATTTTATTACCATATGTGACCAGTGTCTCGCTTTTCTTTACTGATTTAGGGCTTACACCTTTCTTTTCGCTACTCCGCCCAGGAAGTCATGAAAAAACCATGTTTTGAGCACGTGACATGTAATCAAAGATCGTATGACAGCATTTCTATGGTCGATTTCGAAAGAACCTTTTGCTGATAGTTTCCAAAAACTTCATCAACATTGCCAATAGTGTGTTTTAAAAGATGGCGACTGTCATAAAGGCTAATAAAAATAATTTGTTTGTGTGATATCTGATACCATTTCTGAAATTTTTAAACATATTTCTTAGGTTATGTTCCCCTCTTTGAATCTTTTCTGCACTTTACGTCTGCTAGAAATTAAGCAAAATGGTTACCTGTTCCTTTGCGGATATTCTTGTGTAAGAAAAATTTGGAGCTTAGTATCAAATATATGGGGGCTGCAAGATAGATTAGTCTTATATTATTGACATGGGTGCCTTTATTTAGGCTGTTCTTCTCTTTAGACTTTAATATTATTTTAACAATTGGTTGTGGATATAATAATACACCGGAGTGGCTGTTGCGCTCGTACAAATCAATTAAGACTGGGTTGCAGGAATCAGTAGCGGCTTTTACTTTTGAAATCAGAGGGAGGTAAAGTATTTTTGTCCAAACGCTTAATCAAGCTTTCTACAAACATGACGAGGCCTAATAAGCTTCCGCCAATTTTCCCGAAACGGCCCGGAAATCGTCAGGTACGTTAGGACTTTATTAGCTGCATTATCATACCTGTTGCTAATTCTAAACGGGTAGTTTGATTTCTGGTGTTACAAAATCGTTCCTGTTTCTTCTGAAAAATACGTATAAATTGAGAATACCCATAATCTTGTCAAGCGCATATAATACTGTGCTGAAGTATAGTTAGTTTGTTAAATAATTTGTATATTACAGATGGGGTTATACTGTAGATTTTAAATTATTTATTGTTTTAATAAAAAAAAAATAGCGGGATTTTAAGTTTTGTTTACAAAGTCTATTGATTTTGTTTAAATTTTTAAATAGCTCAGTTGCAAAATTCTTTATTATATTTTATCAAACATTTTTCTATTTCAGTGTCAGTGCCTTCAATGTCTTCCCTTACTTCCTTGTAACAATGCCTTTTATATTCGGTTTACTGCTTGTTAATATTATAGTCCTTTCTTCATTTTATAAATTAATGATTTTTATATTACGCCCGAGAACAAACTTTAATTGATAAAGTAGCACATTCCATGTTAAAATAAAATTTTTATCAAATTTTGGAACTAAAAAACTACTTTTGTTGAATTCACGCTCTTAGGAACAATATGCACCGATGCATATTGATCAACATCCGAGAAATTGTAGCAACATTCTGTTACAACTTTTTGTGGATTTTTAAAGATTCTTATAAAAAAATAGTTTCTAATTACTATTATTTTTTCACTAACGTAAAGAAGAATAGGGAGAATTTGAAAGTAATAACAATTTTGAATTTTTCAAAAATATTTAGTCAATTCTTATTTTGTGTGCTTTAAGTACCCGTCAATTTTATACAACAAAAATTTTTCACATATTAAAACTGATTTCAATTTTTAGCACAACTTTTGTAGAGCTCTGCGCGCGTCTATATACAAACCTCGTACTTCGATAAATTGAACACTTTCTGCGCGAACATGAACACGAAATGTAGCTAATTTCGTTAACATTTGTTTGCGCTTTTAGAAATTCGAGCTTAAAATAATGCAGACAGCTTTTTGCGCTTCCGTCGGGCTTTTCGCTGCGCTATTTTTTTGCCGTCCAACGCTGATTAGTTATTGATCCCGCAGATGATGTTTTTAAATATCTCGGCAGCCAACCTATCGTCCCCTGACATTTCATCTTTCGCAAGGACTTCGTCTCGGCAGACAGTATCTTGCAGACTTGCAATTCCCAGCGGCTTTGTTTCTGGGAATATTTTGCGTCAGACTTTCGGCTTTAAAGCATCCCTACTGCAAAGCCGGCTGCAATTTAAATAGAGCGAAAGTATTTGCTTCGTGTCGTTTTCTGCCTTTTAATTCATTCGAGTGTAATTAAAAGCGAGAAAATAATCTCGGCACATAAATCCAGTAGGGAAATAACGAAGTATATAACACGAATAAGATGAAAATTATGTATAAGCGATTTATATAAATGGATAGCTACAAAATCGTCGTAAAAACAGTTAGCTAGATTGTATTAAGAAATGTATACGTATAAACCTCTTACAAGCGTAGATGACGGGAATTAAATTTTGAGCTTATCAGACAAAAAATCTAATGCTGTGTCTAAAAAACAATATAGAAGTTTAGTGGGCGAATTAAATATAAATCAGAATGATCCTTTTATTATTTATTAAAGTGTCATAAAAATACAATCATATAAAGCTGTTTTTCTATACATTTTCCTGACTGAAAAAACAGATTTTTCCAACGCTTCGGATTGTTTCAGTAATTCTATAGCTTATTATCCAACCGTTAACACGTTAAACAATACGGATATTCACAGATGCGCTGGTACTTGAGTAATGTCTGTAACGTTTATGGATCAACTGCTTCTCGTTCTTCCAAAAATTGAGTTGTTTTAAAGGTGTTGTTGCTAAACTTAAGTTTTCTCAAAATTTCGAGTGATTTTACCCCCTCTTCTGTAAGAAACTTGATGATATTCCGTTGTGCAACGGACAAAGATACTTCCTACTCTGACATTGCGACAAAGAATTAGTAGTCTGAAATACCCTTGGAAGAAGGCACCTCTACCTAAAACGTTATGAAGCAACTCCTCTCTCTGTTGACTTCGCGGCGAGTAAAAATAAAATTTCATAATTCACCCACGTACAAATGCCTACTTTTGGGAACTTTGTGTAAAATACTGAAAGATTTGTTTAATGTCTTTATTGATTGTGCATTACTTGCCTTATTTAATCTTAGTGAACAAACCTTGATAGTTCTTCAATATTTTTGCATATTATTGCACAACTACGTATTTTGCTTTAGTTCTGATAACATTATAAAGGGTTTTTAATGAGAATGATATGATTTTGAAATAAAGTGTTAACCATGCCTAAAATGTTATAACCGCCACTACCTGCCATTTGTGTTTAGTAGACTCCGACAATTTACCATGACCAAATACACATTTTATGGAGGTTTGGTTATTGTCCAAAAATTTTATGACAATCTTTTGTGAATACTCAGCATGCTCTTCCTAAATCTTATGATCCACACAATTGCCCTTCAGTGGTTGTTATTTCTCAAATTGTTGAAAAATTTCAAAGCAATTTTAGTTTTTGTGATACAAAATACCAACAAGACGTCGAAATGTCAAGAAATGTAGAGAATACTGCTACTGTAAGAGATAGCATTGCAGAGGAACCAAATTTATCGATTCCTCCTCTTGCTAAAAAATTAGGGTTTAAAGGAACGACAACTTGGAGTATTTTGCGAAAAAATTAGGTTTATACCCGTTGCTGACTCAAGAAGTGAAGCCACTAGACCATCGGAAGCGCCGTGGCTTTGTTGCTTGGGCTTTGAGCAATTTTAAACGGATCATAATATTGGGCAAAAAATTGTCTTCTCAGATGAAGCTCATTTCTGGTTAAGAGGATATGTTAACAAACAAAGTTGTCGTTTTTGATGTGAAAAACAATTCACAAGATATTCACGAGAAGCCCTTACATCCGCAAAAGGTTACTGTGTAGTGTGATTTATAGCGTGGTGGCGTCACTGGATCATTGTTTTGCAAAGCGAAAGTAGAAGACTGGTGAGCGGTACCGACTGCTGTTAACAGATTTTTGTGGCTAAATTTAGATGAAATTGATTTGGGAGCATGTGGTTTCAACAAGACGGTCTCACATGTCATACTGCTAATGCCACTATTGACGTATTGCAAAAAACGTTTGGTGAAAGGATAATTTCAAGAAATGCAACTATTAGTTGGACTCCAAGAAATTGTGATTAGATTAGTTTTTGTGGGGTTATTTAAAATTTATACCACGAACTCTTGACACATTAAGATTCAACATCGAACGCTGCATTCGTGGCATTAGATCCGAGTTATTACATGAAGTCATCGAAAACCAGAGTTCATAGTTGAGGTGGATACTTAAACGATGTGTTATTCAGAACATAATATAATAGACTCCTCCAAAATAATATAAAAATGTTGGTTCTATTTAAAATAGCATTTATTTTATTTTAATTTAAAATCATGTTGTTAATATAGGAAATTTTTTTACAGAAGCAAACATAAAGTGGTTATATTTATATTTTTTGGCGATATTGTGATTTGGTGTACATTATTCCTTCTAGTGGCATGATACATATTTTAAAATTTGCTAAATAATGCCAGAACAACGACTACAACAGGACTAAACTTTGTAATAAGCTTAACAATACATAAACGCAGAAAGATTGTCAGTGTACCTCACAAAAAAGTTAATTTAATACTTACCGGAATATCCAGTCTAAGCATCTAAGATACTTATTGAATACGCTCGTATTCGTCGTTTAGTTAACAAACTTTTCAGCCAGAGTTCTATTTTTGCATTGCTCAAATGTTTGACTATTTCTAAAGTTTCATTGTTTGTTGACTTAATCCTTCTTGACAAATGTAAGATCATTATAGTATTGATGCATGGGGCTTTTTTGGGTATTTGCCTTCTATATGGAGATAAAAGTAATAACATTTTTATATGTTCATGCAAAGGTTCCTACAAGGAAAAATTATTTTCGTTGTATCGAATCAGCAATTTACACACTGATTTTAAATGCAAATTTGTTCACCCAGTCCTAATTATTTCTTGTTTATTTTGAAATGTGAAAGCTGTTCGCCGTATTATCAAGGTTTCTATCGTTTTCACTTTATCAAATTTAATTTCGACTTGGAACTTCGCGAAAGTAAATCTTGAGCGGCCTTATTTAAGAACACGATTAGTTATTAATTTCGGAAGTTGCTAAGTTTCTAAATAAAGCCTAAATTAAGGTTTATCTCTAAAGTTACAGTAATTATTTCCATGGTAATTAAAAGAAAACAAAAGCATATTATGTGCTGGTATGCTAGAACATAGAATTAAAAATTACCAAATTATTTGAACTGACTTTACTAAAACAAACGTTGTTTTGTAACAGTAGCAAGGTGTAAAACGTTAATTTCGGGAGAAAATACTTCTCCCAGTTACATTCCATCACTCTCCGTGAACCCCATTAGGGAATCTACAATGCTTTTTATAACATTTTTAATATAACTTTTCTTGGTTTTTATTGTTCTATATGTTTATTTCAGCTTGCTGTTAAAGCATGCAGTAGGAAGTTTTATTTTAGAATACAGAGCGCATTTGAATTAATGTAGAGGAAAAATTATTTAAAAAAATTTTAAAATACATGGGTAAGTTGTACTCCATTGGAACAAAGACGCTATTGCATCAATAATGTATCCAGTCGATAACTTCCTAGCATCTCGAGGCATGCTTTCGACCAAATTCACGGAGTATTCATCCGGCAAGAACCTCTAAATGCGACAAATTCAAGTGAACACTTTTCTTCCACGAAGCTTGTGCTTGATCTATGCCCACACAAACTGATTTGCATCGGGCGACTGCGACGGCCAATCAAGTGTAACGATGCCAGACTGCTCTTTCCACTCGATGCAAAGCTTGCTGCGGTGTTTGGGGTCATTGTCTTTCTCCAGGATCTAGCTCTCGTTTTTCTTGATGAACCAACATTCGGCAGTCAGTAACAAATATTTTTTCTCTTGAGAATTCTTGGAGCATTTAGATTGTGTGTAAATGGATGCATCTTAAAGATGCACTTTTACTGGGTGTTTAACGGTTCGCTGTACCAACCTCTTAGTTGAGGTTGATCAGGCTTGTGGGACGATAACATATCGCCAAACAGAAACTTTGTCCATAACAATTATATTGTTCTTTACTCAAGTGAGTCACTTTATCACATGATTTTCACCTAACAAAGGTTTCTTTACTGAACTATGGTGTTTGCTATCACGTGCACGGAGATGTGTTCGGATAGCTATGCACAATATATTTACACCTTTCTGTTTTAATTTCGCTGCTCATTGACCCAATGTCAAGCCCGGGTTTCGCGAAAACAAGTTTACTATCTGTTTTTTGACTTTAGGGGACACTTTGCCTATCGAGCTATGATCCGACAAATCGTCGACCGTTTTTGTCTTCTTATATCACTGCACTCACTTGTTGACGAATGTTTTCGACTTGTTCGTGTACTAAGCAGCCGTTGCATAAGAGATTTTTGGACCTTTCGGGTGGGTCCAGAGGAACACAATCTCGTAGCGCGACGTCTACGCGACACTCATGGTGCTTTACGTATTTCTATAGCAAGAATTTGATGCCAACTGAATATATTCTGACAAAGTATCGAGAACAACGGGTTTCTCTATCGACTCACGAAAAAATGAAGGCGATACCTTTTACCAACTACTAAATATGCCGAACACGCTGATTGCATAATATGAAGATGTATGTTTCTATACTAAAAGAGATAAAGTGTAATACGTGTTCGACGGAATATGCGTTTGACTTTCACAATGTAAAGTTGTGTTGACCGCCCCTTTCCTACCTATGAAGGTAAGCCGGGAGGTAAGAGCATAGCAACAAAAGTGTAATCTGAATAAATAAATTTTATTCATCTATGTAGCAAAATAAACCCATCGGGGATAATATTCGGTCCATCTAATAACTTTTTGAAAAATTCAAACAATCTGTAACCAATTCCTACAATTCAAAATAATCCATAACCACCACAAATCTATGCTAATCACAAGATTTGTAATTGTTACAAATGTATTAAAACCAATTTCGCCAAACTGCGATAGCAATTATAACAATGATAATGAGCAAACCAAAAATCACTCTAATGATGAATCGATGACCTTAAATCATTAGTACGCCGTCCTCAAAAAAGGAAACGATCGCATATAACGACAACTAAAAACATTCCCCAAATTAACTCATCAAACAGATTACAAACACTCTCTGAAACAGAAATCATCAAAAACTTAATCACAAACCAGATCAACAATGAAGCGCAACCTAAAGAACCAGTCTACATTTATAGAGTCAAAGATTTTTAAGCTATGACTCAAACCTTGCCAAAAATATCTAAAACGATAGGCATTGCCACAAAACATTAACAGCCAATACAGTCAAGATAAATATCTTTTCCATTGAAGGCTACAAAAAACTAATCAAACTCCTACCCGAAGAAGGAGCATGTAGTGTTGCATCAGTCAGTTTCTGCTCAAAATATCAAAAACAAACTAGGCGAATTAAGACATTCACTAAGAAATTTGTTAACATAAAGCACGGTGTAAGTAAGGATCCCTACCAATGTTCTTCGTCGACTTTTAACCCAGACCAAATAACAAAGAAATTTTCCCTTTAAATTAATAAAATAATATAATTCAGTGTCTACGTTACCAAGACTACGAGCACTCCAAACCATATTGCAGACAGGATTCCAATTGTGTGACAGCAAATCCTGTTCCTAGGAAAAGAAAAACTTCAGCTAAGTGTGTTCTATGTAATGGCAGCCATCTAACCGATTACAAAGGATGTACTATTTTCATAGACTTAAAAGCTAACTATGCCTAAACAATAAATCCAAAGAGCACCGATCAATTCAATAAACAATAATGAGATAACAAATTAACTAATCACTTTCCTTAATTCATTTAGAAATTTGCTCTTCGACTCCTAAGGGAAAGCATCTTAATCTTGTCCATGACTACAACAACAATCAACAAGGTAATTAAATAATTGCTAATTCAGGGAGAATATCGGCTTGATAGTCAAATAAATATCAATAAAAACAATATTCTATTGATTTCTGAAGACCATTCTACTATTAATGCTTTAATAAAAATTTTATGCTACATCATATACTGCTCATGCAGGGTCATCGGTCTTAATCAAATTAACAACGAATCACTGAGTACCACTATCATTTGTAACTAACAAAATTCCAAGTACTCTAATAGAGATAAAACTACTCCCTTGATCATTAATCATGGGAGGTATATTTAGCCTACTTAAGCATAGCATAGCTGCAGAGTATTAAGCATTTTTACTCCAAATAGGATTACATTTTCTCATGTCATACTGAGGTTTTAGGATGATTACTACTAAAGAACAAAACTTGTTCCAAGTAATACCCAAAATGATCTGCACCTCTTTGTCAACTGGCGAGCCAGTCTACTAGCCAGCGGATTTAAATAAACCCCAAGAGCTGTTAGATTTTATGGTCACCTACGTACTTCTAACATACATAATAAAATAAAAGGTAATCTATATAGATCTAAACTTAAATCATAGACCAATAATAATAGTCATCTAAAGTATTAAGGTAAAATCAAAAAATCCTTTACCAAGACTACCATACTATTGATCAACAGGGATTATCAATAGGAACATCAAACTAAACCATAGAATGTATAGCCCTAATAAAAATATAATAAAATTGTCGAATATATAACTAAGTTAATTCAAGAAGCAGTTTGTCAGACTACTCTAATGAGACCAAATACCACACCACAGTCCTTAATCTACCACTACAGATAACTAGCTACAGAAAAGCGCAAAACTGATGGAAAACTTTTAGGAACTTTCTGGACAAGAGCACCCTAAAGAACTAATACCCAGACTACACAATATATACAACAAAATTGAATGTTTTATTTCAGTTGTGTTGTCTACCTTTCGGTTAGAACATCACTGTTATTGTTTTAAGTTAAAATTACTACCAATAATCTGGTAAATTAGTGCCCAAGCAACTGTTTTTAATACTATGTGGTGGCGAGTAGTATATCTCTGATATTATATTTTTGTTTGCAGGTAATTAATTGATGATATACGTCGCTAGCTCATGATGGTTAATTGAGTTTTTAGTGATGATAACATTAACTAAATGTTAAGTGACATAAATGGAGTCATTAGAAACTTTTAAGTAATCTTTAGCAGTGTCTCAGGCCGCAACAACCATTATAATATATTTGTTTCTTTTTTTTTTGTTAAAAATAATTTGAATTTTTGCTCTTCTTGGATAAGCTCATTAGCATTACATATGGGTTAGGCTTAGGATCCATTAATTAATTTTTGATAACAAAGTAGTTGACAGTTTTAGCACGGTATTCATCCTTTACTCTAATTTTGTCATCATAGTATTAAAATTAGGCGGTGATAATTAGATTGCTGTGATTTACACTTGTTGGAAATAAGATGCTGTTTGGTGTAGATGTCTGTGTCGGGTCTCTCAAATGCAAAATTTTTTTTCTGTTGAATTATTTATAGGTTACGCACCCTTTGTAATTTGCAGGATAATGCAGTATTTATGTAGTTTATGTATCCTTTGTTTATTACAAGTTGGTGAGATGATTTCCAGGATCCTTTTAGACCATATAATCAAGTTAATGGACAGTGTTCAAGGCACGTTAAGAAACCTAAAATTATTTCTTTTTAACAAAACTAAGCAGATGTGTCATCAAAACGAGTATTGCTCTAAAATGCTCTGTCGTTGAAAATCATTATTTTGGTAACGTTTGTTATTTTAAAAGAAAAATGTTTTAGAACAAATATGGGTTACAGTATCAGAGAAATTTATTAAGGAAGAAGAAGATTGCTACGACTTTGCTTTTGCTAAAGTAAACCAAATAACTGTAATTAGTTGAAATAGTAATAAATGTGTTTTTGTCACAAATTTTGATGATCCAGAATTTATTAAACCTAAAGAAAAGTGTGATAAGAAAAAAATAACAAATATAGAATTTAGCCACTAATAGTAATTACATTTAGCTTAGGCGGCTAAACCACCATGACAAGCTTTTGAAAAACATTTGATTATGATTAGAGAATGCATCTTTAGGATTTTAATCTTTATTTATTAGAGGTATTGAGATAAATTTATCATTTATTTTGTCTTATAATGAGATACAGTCGTGCATTTGAAATGTGTGTCCGAAAGGAACTGCAGATGGAATTTTACAGCTTCATAATATTCAAAGCTGTGTAATAAGCAATATGTTATTAGAAGACACAAAAAGCATAAATGTTTAAAATTGAAAACTAAAACTACATTCGTAGGTTTTGTACTAAATTTTATGTCGCATTGTGTATTAATTAAGTTTGTCAAGTTACGCCTTAACGATCTAATTTTGTCAAATATATTTATGAACTACTATTTTCTGAAAAATTTACAGCGTGTCCTCGTATCAGGACATTATTTTGCACATATTCAAAAATTCTTAAAAATTATGTTAATATATAACTAAACGTCTCATTAAAAAATTCTAAAGATAATTTCATAAAATAAAATTTTTATTTTGTCTATGCGGACAAAATCTTCTTCGAGAAACGTTATCCATCATCAATTATTTAAAAAGAATTCAATATGTACATAATAGAATGCGTAATATACCGTTACCTTATCTTGCTCAGAGTCAGGAAACTCATAGATCGTCGTTAATTCAGTTTGTGCATTCAAATAGAGCAGACGTGCTGTATCAACAGTTCGTGTTCTGTGTGACAAGTGTTAAATTTTTGTCAGTATGCAGAAACTTGTGACCCGCCAGCGCGTTGATGGAACCCCGCGCCCTTCTTTGATGTGGCCTGGGTCACCTAGCCTGCAGCTCCTCCCCATCGCTCTTGTTGCAACCAGAAACATATTCACAACTAGTGCAATCAGTGAATGCAAAATGCATTGCATTACAATCACTTATCTTTACCCAACTCACCATTACTTAATCGACAGTATCAATTAACTTCAAATAGGCAATTCCTACCGCTATCCATGCAAAAGGAATACGAATGGCAAACAGTAAATTATAAGAAAAGAGTACGCAGCCCTGAAGCAACAGGTGATTATCCCAAATAACCTAAAGCAAGTTATTGTTTTAGTAATCCTACTATAACTAATAGATTTAACAATTGCGGGAAGAGGAAATAGATGACTGAAGTGAGAAAGAAACCGACAGCAATTATAAAATAAAACCGCCACTAATCTTTGTTTCAAGAGTCACAAACATTAAATCACTTAGACAATACTTGAAAACATAGCACAAAGAAATTATATTATTAATGTGATCAATAATAAATAAGTTAAAATTCAACCAAAAGCTAGAGAAAATTGTACAACTACAATGAACGCATTAAAATAACGAAATAGTGAATTTCATACGTATAGGCCAAAACAAGACAGAAATTTCAGAGTAGTTCTAAAAAATCTCCATGCATCATCCGCCAGTGAATTATTAAAGGCAGAGTTGGAAACACTTGGTTCAGCTTGAAGTATTCTATTCTCAACAGACAAAAGAAAACCTTTACAAGATACAGTACTTAAACAACATAAATCAACCAAAAGTTACTAGAATACTTTGCAACAAATTAATGATATGAATGAAGTCAAAAGTATGATACTAACCACTGTCGTCAGAAAACTGGCATAATGGCTGAAACACTCAAATTAGCTATTTTGAATGACAATGGGCTATGCCAGCACAAGCAGAAAATTACACATTTAAACAAAATTAATGTGTTATTGGTTTCTCAAGCACATTTCACGGAAAAAATCCATATACCAAACAACTGTAACTATTACAATACACAACCCTACTGGAAGAGCACACGGAGGTACATCAGTTTTAATATGACAAAAGCTTAATTACAACAAATCCGAAAAATATCAACATGATTATATTCAAGCCGCAAATATCGCCATAAAGTATCGTATTAAGAGTATCTGCAATACACTGTCCAACCAAGCATAACAATAAATAAAAACAGTATAATCCTTCTTCAAAACATTGGAAACAGATTTGTAGCCGGGGGGGATTACAACGTTAAAAATCCAGAATTGCGCTTTAGAACTACAACAACAAAAGGTAGAGGGTTGCTAGCCACAATGAAGAAAACAATCTACGATGCTTATCAACGAAAGAACACACATACTGACCGACCGACCCCGACAAGATTTCTGATGCTGTTGACTTCGGTATTACAAAAGGTGTAAGCGTAAAATACTGTAGAACTGCATAATCATTGGATCTTTTTTATGATCCTTCAGTTCCACTCATAACAATGTACGTGATTTAGCAAATATCCTTGAAATCGGAAGAAGAACTAAATAAAGCTATCGATAAGATTACAAAAAGTATACAACAAGCAACCTGGAAAGTAACACCTGGCTATAACAAAAAAAAAACAGAGACATGTCCGGCATTAAAAAACTGGCAGAAAAACTAAAATTTCGTAAAAGATGGCAAGTCATAAGATCAGAAGCCGACAAAAGAAAACTGAATAATGCAATATGAAATCTTAAACAAACGATAATTGACCTAAAAATTAAAATATACAGGACTACTTTAATAACCTTATTGCTTCAGATGCGACTGATTACTCGCTGTGGAAGACCACCTGAAAAATTAAACGCCTACTTAAACCAGTGCCACCAATCAAAAACAAAAAGGTAAGTAGTCAAGCAATGACAAATAACAAGCTTTGGAATTAGCTAAACATCTGGAATGTGTGGAAGCAAATGAATCTGAGAGAAAAGCGCATATATGCAAATTTTTAGAAGAACCATTTCAAATGGATTTGCCTTTCCAAGAACTCTACAGTGAAAGAAATCAGAAAAACCATTTGTGACAGACGCTAATTTGAAAAAACTCCAGAGTGGGATCTACTTACAGGAAAAGTATTGCAGCAACACCTAAAGGTATTAAAGAAATAACATATATATTTAATACTATCATGGGACTAAAATCTTTTACCATCCTGAGGAAAATAGCACAAGTAATTATGATTCGAATGCCAGGAAAAACACACACACATAAAAGCCTGTTACCTGTGCTATACAAAGTATACAAAAAACTGTTGCTAAAATGCCTTAAGCCATTACTGAAGTAAAAAAAACTTATCCCAAAACATCAGTTTGGATTTAGAGATCACCACAGCATAGTAGAATAAGTATATAGAATTGTTAAAAAAATAAATAACAATCTATAGTGCAAAAGGTACTGCTCAGGGGTATTTATCGATATCAAACGAGCATTCGACAAAGTTTGGCACGAGGATGTATACTATAAAACGAAGGAAGTTTTACCACATCACTTCTAGAATACTAGTTTCTAGTTAAACAACAAGAAGAATTGCCAGACATTCCTTCTTCTATTTGCTCCAGTGCATCGCAGGGCAGTGCTTTGAGGCTAGTATTATACCTTCTTTACACAGTTGGTATACTTGCAAGCGATAACCGTTGCTACATTTGCTGACGACACAGAGATTTTGGCATCAACAAACTTGTAAAATCATCTAAAACTTATTGAAAGCTGGTTAAAAACATGAAAAATTAGAGTTAACGGAGTAAAGTTTTCACATGTTACATTTACTATCAGAAGAGGTACATGCCCAGCAGTAACATTAAACAATACTCAAACAGAAGATGTAAAATATCTTGGAATTCATCTGGACAGTAGGCTCCTATAGCAAAAACATATAATCGCCAAGAAGACACAGCTCGGTACCAGATTCAGTCAGATATGTTGGTTGATTGGCAGAAAGTCACAAATGAAGCTAGAAAACAAACTACTACTAGATTACAAGGCTAATATTAAACCCATTCGGACTTACTGGATTCCACTGTGGAGCACTGTTAGTGCTTCCGTCTGGACCTGACTTACGGTCCTTAGTTGAATACTGAAACGTCATGTCCCTATCCATCACAGATCAAATATTATAAGACGTGACAAATGTCAGAAATCACAGCAATAGAAGCTGGTTTCCAGCTTGAAAGCTGCCTTGATCAAAAGTTGACATATTGAAAGCTGGGTCCGCTAAAAACCCTTATTGCATTGTTCTAGGACATCCCACTTATGCCAGCTCGCGGATATAAACCCGGTAGGCCATAGGCTTTCGAATGATATTCCCTTTATGTCTTTAGGTTCAGTAGTTCTCGAGTTGAAAGTCGCGACGGACAAACGGGCAGACAGACGTCCGTACCGATTTAATTAGGCTTCCCCTTTCAGCTATAGAAGCCTAATATATATAAATACTAAGCTATACAATTAACGCTCCCTGGTATGTTCCAAATGACATAATAATAGGTGTATAAATAAGTTCTCAGCTATAGATTTCACAAGACGCAAATCACCGTTTACATATAACGTATTAGTCCGCTCTTTTGCGGTTTTAAAGCAATGACATTTGGTCTTTCGAAACATCATGCAATTTGGCATTTGATTCACATAACTTCAATAATCAACTGTGTTCACGATGGCAATCACAAAAGAGCATATTCGATTTTCTATCCACTTCGCGTTTCATCTTAAGAAAAACGCTGCTGAAGCCACCGTAATGATTTGCATATGATGAGAATGCTGTAAGTCATGCAGCGTGCAAAAAGTGGTACCAAAGATTTCGCGGAGGAGAGTTTAGTCTTGAAGATCAACCACGCGCTGGACGCCCTCAAACATTTGACACGGATGAGCTGCAGACGCGTTAGGCTGGGAACTTCTCGCACATGCGGCGTATAGCCCAGACATGGCCCCTTCCGATTATCGTTTATTCCGGTGGTTACAGCATCACTTGACTGATACGTACTTCAAAACAGAAGAAGAAGTCCGAAAATGCATCGATAACTTTATCGTCTCGAAGCCGGTGAGCTTCTATCACCAGGGAATTCGCAAGCTACCCGAAAGATGGCAAAAGGTCATCGATGCCAACGGAGAATACTTTGATACTTAAGCTTTTTTTGTTTGTTTTTAAATAAAACTAAAAATATTGAAAAATCCAACAGATTCGCATAACACCTTGCTAATGTATTTTCCGCTCCTGATATCCTCAACGATGATGAAGATGATGTCGAAATACAAACATTCTTAAACGCCCCCTTTCAGATGTCTCTTCCACCCAAGCCTATTTCACCTGCAGAAGTCAAAAAAGAAATGTCTCTTAAATCCTCATAAAGCTCCTGGATATGATCTCATCACAGGTGAAGTACTGAAAAACTGCCCTAGAAAAGCTATTGTATTACTCACAACCATATATAGCAGCATACCACGCCTGTGCTACTATCCGATACTATGGAAGTATGCAATAATAATCATGATACTGAAGCCAGGAAAACCTCCAACTGATGCCACTTCCTATAGGCCAATAAGCCTCCTTCCTGTAATGTCCAAAATTTTCGAAAAACTTATCCTCACCAGAATTGCAAACGTAACACATATAGATGCCTTAATCCCTAACCACCAATTCGGCTTCAGACCCAATCACTCCACTATCCAACAGTGCCATAGAATCGTTAATAAAATCAAAGAAAGCTTAGAAGCAAAACAAATGTGTACATCAGCATTTTTAGACGTGAAACAGGCGTTTGACAGGGTGTGGCATGCAGGCTTACTTTTCAAACTTAAACATCACTTACCAAATCAATTGTTCCTCATCCTTAAGTCATACATGTCCAACCGTTACTTCCAATTTAAATTCGAAGACTCATTATCTGACTACCAGACTATCAACTCTGGTGTGCCCCAAGGAAGTGTTCTGGGACCTTTCTTGTACTTACTGTTTACCGCTGATATACCAGCCAGCGAGGATACACTACTAGCAACGTTCGCTGATGATACAGCCATCCTTTCTACAGATCTCGATCCGATACGAGCTTCTGCAAAATTGCAAGCTTACCTTGATCAACTCCAAATTTGGTTTACGCACTGGAAAATTAATCTAAACGTTGATAAGTCGTGTCAAGTCACGTTCACAACACGAAGAGCAGAATATCCTCCTCTTACCTTCAATAACACTCCCATTCCTGTCAAAGAAGTTAAATACCTCGGCCTTCACCTTGACGCAAAACTAACTTGGAGAACACACATTAAGGCAAAAAGACGTCAATTAGATTTAAACGTGAGGAACATGTCTTGGTTACTAAATCGTAGATCTCAGCTCTCACTACAGAACAAACTCCTCATATACAAAACCATTCTTAGGCCTATTTGGACATATGGTGTCGAATTATGGGGCTGCAGCAAAAATTTTACAAACCTTTCAATCTAAAACCCTCATAATGTTACTAAATGCACCTTGGTATGTCTCCAACAACACCATACACGACGACCTCACAATACCGTTAATACACGACGTCATCAGTGCTTACTCTGTTAAACACAAAAATCGAAGCATAACCCACAGCAACGAGCTAATCAGTGAACTGTTCAGACAACCATTGGAAAATAGAAGACTTAACAGAACATGGCAAGAAGACCTAGTTAGGTGAATTCAGAGAGCCGTCAATGGATGGCCCCTGACTCAAGTGAACTTCTTTCAACCCATTTACTTATTACTTTATTAAGTAGAATGTAAATATGCATTAATCCAATAAAAAAAATAATTGCAAAATAAAGCTGAGAACTTATTTATACACCTATCAAAAGTGATCTCAACATCAGTTCAGTGCGGGATGAAATAAAGTTTTATGTGAAATATGAAGATAGACTAGCAATACATTCAAATGATTTAGCCACAACGCTGTTACACAATAGTAATAAAATCAGGAGACAGGTTTGATTGAGGGCAAACTTTTATATGTATGCAATATTTATTTTTATTTATTGTTATTATGAAATATATTGTAAATATGCTCAAAATTAATAACAAACATGGATTGTCGTTAGTTTTAAATTTTTGCTTATGTGTATCTTAGAAAAAAACTTCGTATTATTTTCTGTTAAGGTAACATTCCGTTTTATATGCCCAGTGATTCATCCTTTCAAAAAAATTTAAACTTTTAGCAAGGCAATCTAGAGGTCAATGACTTTCATTTTAAAATGATTTTGGTCTTGAGCTTTTAAGTGTTCTCAAACTTAGGCTGGTTTTAGGCTTTTGTTGTGAGAAATTTGATAATATACAATACGTTCAGCTGTAACAGGGTGGCACCGACTAAAAAACAGTAGTGTGAGGTACCGTACGGGAGAAATCTCCCTTAGGCATCCCTCTTTACAAAGCTCAGAAACTGCGCCGCTCCATTGCTCATTGCTGCGTAAAAAGGAAATTTCGATTTGTAATTGATTCCTTCTCGTATATTGTAACGCAGATGTTTTCGACTAAATGATGGGCACGATAACACTATTTGCGACTTTGCAAGATTCGACGCGCTTAGTTAGCACATTTGGCCGACAGTTTTTCTTTAAAAACGTGTCCTCGCTGATAAAACTGGAAACGCTTTCTATTAGTAGTGGTTTATCCGTGGTGCACGTTGCTTGCCCAACTTATACTAGTAAGTGGTGCTTTATTTGTTAATTTGTTCTTATTCCATAACAAATCAAATGTCGCCTTGACAAAAGCAGTTATGCTGAAATTTAATAATTGTCTGCATTGTAACCTAATTATTCAGGACAACTAAGCGCAGTAAATGTTTAATTTTAATTTTTTATTCGACCATGTATCTGTTTGTTTTTTTGTGTTTCTTAAGGAATAGGATTATTTCAGGTAAAATTTTATGAAAGCGTGCAAGATAGAGCATTATTGTGCTGTTGTAGTTTAATTTCATTATAGCAAAAATCGATTAATGCTTAGCCTAAAATATTATTAATGTACCCCATGCTGCTGTTTTATTACTAAACTGAATTAATTATAAAAAATAATTTTTGAAAGCCTCATAAAAATCAAAAATTCAGTTATTTTTCTTTACGTACTTTTCCGATTTTAAACCAATTTTTTCAACAGATAGGCAGTTTTTTAATCACGCTATCCTAAAATGAATGCGGTTTGATATCGTTCAGTTGCACACGAATGCTTTGAGAACAACATCGTTGTCAAATCTCTGCCTTCCAAATACTTTTTTTAATTCTACACAATTGAAAATCGCAGGTAAACAGGTCTGGGCTATAAGAAAGGTGTTCGAGTGTAGTTCAAGCCAAATCCTCAAGGTTTTTTTGTAGAGTTGGAGCAGCTGGCCAAGATTGTCAGTAACAATCGTTTAAGCACTGCCGTAGCATTTTCGGATCTTATACCCACCTGCAGAAACTACTAATAGCCGGTTATCTGTGAAAAGGGACAGACAATGCAAATATTTTCCCGACAGTCAAGTCAAATTAGTAAAAAAAACGCCGAAAGATCGAAATTTTTTGCGGGTACACGTACCGAGACGTTCTAAGGCGCATTCAATTCGTAAAAGCTTGAGAAAAAATGTAACTACATATTTTTTTGTTATAATTTGATCCATTTTTTGCAGACCCTAAAGAATATTTTATTTCTCGCTTAATAACGACCAAAATAAGCTCATTCTCGTTACTTGAAGAATCTTGGGGTTGCTGTTCACGAATATGATGCTTAAAAAGTGCCCCGATGCACTTCGGGGGCACAATTCTGGGGATGGGGGTAATTTTAGAAAATTACCTCAAATTTGTTTATTTTATCGAGTTTAAACTGTCTGAATAAAGGTTTTGGGGTCGCTGATTACGAATATAATGTTTCAAAAGTGCCCCAATGCACTTGGAGGGAAGCCTGACCTGGGGATTGGGGCGATTTTGGGGAATAACTGCAAATTTGTTTGTTTTTCGAGTTTAAACTGTCTATACGAGAGTTTTTCAGGTCGCTGATCACGAATATGATACTTATAAAGTGTCCCGATGCACTTGAGGGAGCACAATTCTGGGAATGGGGATGGTTTTAGGAAATTACCTCAAATTTGTTCGTCTTCAGAGTTTAAACCGTCTGAGTAAGGGTTTTTGAATTCGCCGATAACAAATATAATATTTAAAAAGTGCCCCAATGCACTTGGCGGGAAGTCTAATCCTGGGGATTAGGGCGATTTTGGGGAATAACCTCAAATTTGTTTGTTTTTTAGTTTAAACTGTCTATATAAGGGTTTTGGGGTCGCTGATCACAAACATGATGCTTATAAAGTGCCCCGATGCACTTGAGGGGTCATAATTCTGGGGGTGAGAGTAATTTTAGGGGGTTATCTCAAATTTTTTTGTGTTTCGAGTTTAAACTGTCTGAATAAGGGTTTTTGGGTCGCTGATAACAATGTTAATTCTCAAATTAAGCTCCAATGCACTAAAATAATAAAATGCCCTGGAGCTTTGGAAAAAGGATATCCTGGGCCACAAGGGTACGAGTAGTGCATTGTTTCATTTGAATATGATACGATTTGAATTATCTTCAAAAACATTTTTTTTCATATATTATTTGCTTGCACACAGGCAACCCCAACAAGGTGGTTACTTATCAACAGTATCAAATAAATAATGGTTTTCAATTTTTCTTTTCAGGGTTTATAAACGTTCTGTTTTCAGTAAAATCGTAAGTCAGGGTTCTGTTATCAGTAAAAAAGAAAATCGCGTTTCAGCGCACGTGAGTTTCGATTAAAAATAATCGGTGAGGTGTCGGATAATCGGGAAACCAAGATTCGTCAGTTTGTCATTTTTTAGCTGATTGAAAATGAATATATATTAGAAAATTATTATTGCAACAGAGAAGATTGATTGTAAAAATTTAATCATTGAACCGTTTTTCTTTCTAAATCTGTTACTCAAAATGGCTATCATTGCTTTATGAAAATTTCAATTTACTATTTTCTCAAAGTGCCTTAGGGCATTTTCTCACTTTGTTACATTGGATCTTAATTTGAGAATTAAAATCGTTATCAGAGATCCCAATAACCCTTATATAGACAGTTTAATCTAGAAAAACAAACAACTTTAAGCTGTTTTTTCAAAATTGCCCCCAACCCTAGGATTCTGCTCCGCAAATGCATCGGGGCACTTTCTAAACATCATGTGCGTGATTAGCGACCCCCAAAAAACTCTTGTATAGACAGTTTCAACTCGAAAAACAAAACAAATTTGAGGTAATTCCCCAAAATCACCTTCATCTTCAAGATTATGCTCCCTCCCTCTTCCCAAGTGCATTAGGACACTTTCTAAATATCATATTCGTTATCAGCGACCCCAAAAACTCTTATTCAAGCAGTCTAAACTGGCAAAACGAACAAAATTGAGGTAATTCCCTAAAATCACCACAATCTCCAGAATTGTGACTCCCCAAATCCATCGGGGCAATTTCTAAGCAACATATTCGTAATCAGCGACCCCAAAAACCCTTAAGTAATGGGAATGAGCTTATTTTGGCCAATATTAGGCAAGAAATAAAATATTTTTTAGGCTCTGCAAAAAATGCATCAAATAAATGCATTTTTTGCTTACACAAATGCAGTTTCGCATTATAACAAAAAAAAATAACAAATCAAATGCGCCCTGGAGCGTCTCGATACCTATACCCACAAAAAATTTCAAGCTTTTTTACTAATTTGCCTAGACTACGAGTCGTCATTTTTAGCTGCTTTTCTTCAAGTCTTCCTCAGGGCATTGTTGCCCAACTGAGCCTTGCCTTCTTACAATTTTGAACGGTTTTGCACCCTCTATCATGAGAGTACACTCTTCTCCGACAGCATGATACTAACTAAAAAAGTCGTAGCGCAAGACACCTTACAGGCTCAGAAACTGCGCTCCTTTCTGTTCAGCTCGCGTCGTGTAGAAAACAATTATAGTTTATATTTGATTTACTCTTGTATAATGTAACTCAAAGGTTTGTCATACAAATATACGAGATGGTATAAGAGCATACATCCATAAATTCTTTTGAAATTCCTTTGAGCTCACACCATGTTGGAGGTTGTATCTGATGGATTTGTTAAAATGCTATTTTAAATAAACTGCAGATTGTTAAAAATAAAAAAAGCTGCCTGGCTACCCGTTTTCGGTTCTTTCAGCATTTAAAGCTCAAATAGTTTTGTATTAAAAAAGGCTGTTTCTCTCTTTTTTCTTTTCTACTCTCTTCCTATTTCAGGTATCCTTCTCCCCGACTTCCTCTCCCTCTCACTCTTATTTCAGGTGCTTAGATGCGATATTAGAACCGAAACTTTTGTTTGGCTCTTCAAATATAAAAATGCAATAGTGAAAATACATAATGGAGAATATCTAGTTAATTAGGGCGCGTTCACTGTCATGCGAGCACTTATTTTAAAGCCGCTCTAAATTACTTACATTATATATAGATCTCGATTTTATATGTTCATGTAGGTTTTATAACGGCTTTGTAAATCAACAATATAATTTCTCACGTCACTTAGGATTCTATACCTATCACATAATATGATTTTGTTAGCTGCTCCCTCTTACAAAATGTATTTTTTGAAGGCTAACCCTTTATTCAGATGTGATATTAGCAGAAAATTATTTTTTACGGTAAATTGAACATAGATGGACATTCTATAACTTATTTTAGTTCTCTATATCTGCAGTCGCCGTTAAATTTTGTTTAAATTTACCTGCAGGTTCCTCAAAGCTAACTCAACTAATTTTTGATACTAAGACTGCTCCCTGATTTGTAAATGTTAAAGATGTAATTATTCTTGTTGATAGGTGAGTCGTACAGTATAAATGTGGTACAGGTCCTAGTACGCGTTCCTGCGGATGATGTTTGACTAAGGCATATCTCCAATAATTTGTAGATACGATGACAACTCTTTTCTTACTTGAACCACAGACCTGTGTGGTACACCTTGCGAGAAGATTAGGCTGCACCTAAAAGGAAAGCAGTTCAATACCTTTATTTTCTAAATAACCTTCAATACTGCTCATAATTCTTTGTATTAATTCAATAGTTCCGTGGTGGTTCTCAAGTCCACTCTAAATCCTTTTCCAAGATTTTTGTTAAGCGTCTAAAAAGTGTCTTTTTAAAAGCTTTTCATAAGGCTGGTAGTAGGCCAATAGGATTGTACAAAGAGACTTCTCTTGCTAGTTTTCCTGGTTTTAACATCTTAATCTGCGCAACCTTGCATTTAAAAGTGACTAGATCGGATAACTGGGCTGAAAATTTGGGCAATAGCTTAATTTACTTTTATTGGTAGTTATTTAAGATTAATTTTATAATTAATTATTTATTATATTTTTTAAGGTGATATGTTAATTTGTGTTATCTTTGCCGTTATGTGTGGTCTCTTCTTCTTCTTTCTCTTTTTCCTTTTTGCCTAAACGGCGTCGGGTCCCTCTATCTATTCCCAATAGTTGTTTCTGACTCCTGTCAATCTGTTTAGTTCCCCTGTAGCTTTACCTTTCCTTCCTGCCATTTCCTGGATGTTGTCTGTCCACATTCCCCTTGGCCTACTGCTCGGGTGTCTGTTTTCCGTTCTTGTTTCTAGAATTTATTTTAGGATTCGGTGATCTGTCATTCTTTTTGTATGCTTACAGCATTTTATATTGTCTATTGTGGTTACAGTTGGTCTCTAAACGTTTTATTTCTTATTTTGTCTCTTCTCATTTTCCCAGCTACTTGTCTTATGTACTTTATTTCCCCTATTGTTATATTGTCTAGCACAGAACAGCCCGATAAATCAAAATTGGAACATATGCTATTTTATATATGTCTAACTTTATTTCTGTTCTTATCTCTCTTTTTCTTATTATACTTCTGTTTATAGCGTAGTATAATTGTTTTTATTCGCCCTATTTAACATTTCGCTGTCTATTCTTCCATTATTCAAAATTATTATTCTTAGATACTCATATCTTTGTATTTCTTCTATATCTATGTTGCCTATTTTAACTCTTTGTGCTGGTTAGTGTTTTGCTTTGATATGTGCATTGTTTTTGTTTTGCCGATATTTATTTTTAGTCCAAATGCTTCTATTTCCTCTTTCCACACGTTCACTGCTGTCTGTAGCTGTTCTCTACTTCCTGCTAAGACCACAATATCATCTACGTAGATCATGTTTTGGATTTCCATCGATTCCATGTTCCACGTTCCAATTACCTATCTTTAGCTTCTGGTTCCCTGTTTGCTTTTTTTAATCACCGTATTTATAACTAATATGAATAACAGTGGGATGGGACTATTACCTTGCTTGGCCCTTTCCTTCATACTGAGTTTTTCCGTCTGTTTTTCTCCTAGTCTCACTATTCCTTTTCTTTCCTTATATACACTCTTTATTACTCTTCTCAGCTTCGCATTTGCTTTTAGTTGTTTTAGTACTTTTCATATCTGTTTTCTAGGCTTCTTCTATCATCTTTTCTATAGTCATTCTTAATGTAAAATAATGGTCCTGTATATGTCGCCTCTTTTTAAATGCTACTTGCTCTTGCTTTAACTGTCCTTCTGTTTCTTCTCTTAGTCTTCTTTCCAAAATTCTTGAGTATATCTTTAAAGCGCAAGAAGAGCGGTATATGGCCCTGTAATTGTCGCATTCAGTTGTTTTTATCTTTTTATGTATCGGTGCATTGTAGTTTCTTTGCCAGTCTTTCAGTATCTTCTCGGACTCCCATGCTTGTCTGCATATCTTGGTCATCTATTCTACCATATGGCTCCTCCATATTTGATTAGCTTATCCGTTTCGCATCTCTTTGATCGCCCCCTTTACTTTTGCTTCTCTTATATTTTACTTGGTTTGCAGCTGGTAGATGAGTCACGTTCATTGATAGAGGTGGGCGGTTTGTTTGTTTATTTGTAAAGATGGTTTTGTCTGATTTGTTTTGATTGATTTGTACTTGTCAAACAGGACGCTGATCAAGGTGAATTTGTAGGTTTTCTGCGGCAATTTGTGGACCTTTATCTACCGCAACAATTGTCATGTCATCAGCAAATATGAAAACTGTGATCTTATTTGAACTAGGAATATTGGCCATAAAAATGAGGTAGAGTTCTTTCCATACACCAGACATGGTAGGATGGTAAGAGGATGTGTCAAGGTTTTACTTGATCTAGAAGTAATAATCACCGAGATAGGACTTACATTAAATGTAGTAAGAGGCACAGAAATTCAATTTAATTTTGTATAGGGAGGCCATCATGCAAAACTCGATCAAACGCCTGTTGAATATCTGGGAGGGTTACATAATTTTTTTCTTCTAGAAAATTGTCGAAGATATTCGAGGAATACAAATTTATGCAAAAATTTTATTCAAGTTGACGTCTTTAATAAGTCTATTTAGCAAAAGTCTTTTGAATATTTTAGCTATAATTGTTGAGCCAGTAAAATGTTATATTATTGGTTGGTGGTTGGTGCTTTTAATCTATGTATTTATATATGCTCGTATATTGTTTTGAATTGGTAAAATTGTACTACTCTGTTTTCATCTAACGTATATAACCTTTACAGTTTGATATATGTCATTGTAGTTAGTTGATTTATGCCTTATGATGCATTTTATACATTTAAACGATCTCATTACTTACTCTTTATCGCTATTTACATTTTGTTCTTTATCTATGTTCATTAGGAGCACAAATTTATTTGTGATGGTTACTAAAATGTTTCTGCAATATTCTTAGTTATTTTTATTCTAGAATTGTTTTTATTTTTTGAGTACTAGCCATTTGTAAGAAGCTACTCGAGATTAATTGTTACTAGAGTTTTTCATCGAGAGGATTTTAGTGATATTCACCTGATTGGATGACGATTGGCAAATAAGGTAAATGGGGAGTTATTTGGTGTTTGATTATTGGGAGAATTCGAATTGTAGCTGTTCAGTGATGACTGAATAGTAGTTGGAAATGGTTGATATGAAATTTTTTATAACCTATTTGTTAGCAATCAAAACAATAGAGTATTGTACAAGCTAATCTGCCAGCTACAACTATTTATAGTTAAGAATGTAAATCGAGGAAAACATGATGAGATCCCGCTCGGTAAAGAAATCTTTTAGTTCAACATATTGACCGCTGGTCACTACCTTTTGTTGTTCTTAAAGCAGTATCTTTTAGCAAGGGCTGCGTGGTATATTTTTAATAGATAGCGAAGGTCTTCTTCCGATCAACCAAAACAGTTCTTTCTGTTTTAGTTCTATTTGCTTCCTTTTTTTGTTGATGTATTATTTCCAATATTCTTTAAAATCTAAGTGCAATCCAAGTATTTTATTGTTGCAGTTTGTAGTACTACGATGTTCTTTAGATATATAAATATTTTTTAGGGCAAATCTCACATAAGCAGATTTTCTAATTTATTTTTACATTCCACTCTTTAAAACAGTATTTTAGATCATGCATATATTTCTATGTTAGAGAATGTGCATAGAGTACTTAATTGGGACTAACCTATGATGAAGTTTGGCAAATTAGAAAATCTGTGATAAATAAAAGATAAAGTAGGGGGTCCAGAACGCTACCCTGGGGTACCTTGGAACTGATTGGAGCTACCTGTGTAGTTGAAACTTCCCTTCTTAGCTATGCTCTGAAGTGTCTATTACATAAATATAATTTAAGCAATGTAAAAAATGTTGGTACGCGATAATTATGTTATACAGTAATTTTGAATACCAAAAATATAGGTCAGTAATCATATACCTTTTTAACAGTCCTTTTAACATTTTTGCTGTTGCTAGATTTATGCCCGAGGCTTTTTAATTTCATATTTTATTTCTTTAAGCCTATTGAGATTAATTAATACCTTATCAGTTTTTTCCACAGTTCTTGTGATATTTGCTCAATTTTACAGGAACAAGAGTTGTTTTCAACTTTGATTGTTTTTCAAATTGCATTTTGATAACGATTAGATTATAAAAATAAGCTTTAATTGGGTGATTCTTCTTTTAGATCTTTTAGTTTAGATTTGAACTCGTTAATAAGTCTGTTCAAGGCATTCTTATCTGCCGGGGCGTGTGTCCTTTGCCATTTGGCTTGTGCTTTTTCAGTCACTAATTTTTTTATTTTTAGAAAAATAGTTTTGATGTCTTTTTTATATGTTATTTTGGGAGCTTGTTTGGACCACTTCTTGTAGGGTATTAATGGGACTAGATGTGGCTTGCTCTATTTCATTTGGATTTTTAAATATGAGATTTAAATTTGTTGTATCTGTCAGCTGATTTTGAAATACGTAGTCTAGGTGCAGGTTTATGTATATTGGGTAAATACTGTAGGCGGCTATTACCGGTAAACAGTCTGAGGACAAGTCATAACTAGGTGTAAGTTAAGAAATATCACTAGTGATGGGAAAGTCTAGAAGATCTGGTAATTTGTTTTATATCTGTCGGCCAGTATACCGGAGTTCCTGTAGATAAGAATGAATATTTTTGCCTTGAATAAGATTGAAGAACTCCCTGCCAATTTATCATAGTTGTTCTAGATCCCCGTATAGTATTTTTGCTATTATAGTTTTTATCTACCAAAAATTTGGTGTCTAAAGTGCTGAAGTAGGTTCCAAATTGGTGTTTTTTTTATATTATATCTTGTAGTTCAACTGGAGATTGCACTGACAGTTATTTCATAAGGAAGAATTTGTGTCTTTAGTATACTTTCGTACTTCATGTTTTGCGGCTGCACGTACCTGCATGTACAGTATCATCCGGGTGGTTAAGTCATTATTTTGTTTACTGACTAACATCGTTGACATATTGAGAATCATATCATTTTGATTGTATTCTGAGGTTTAGTTGCATGAACATTGCCTCTAGTTTGATTTTTTACAGATATTGGTTGTGGTTTGTTTTGTTGTGTTGTATTATTTTGTTGATTAGAAGAACAAGTTTATAATTTTTCAAGTAAAACTCACACATCCCCTATAGTTAGCTGAATGTTCTCCTTCACATAAGTCGCATATTGCTTTTATCAGCCTGTGCATCGTCGTATCTACATCTATTTCTGAAAGGAAAAGCCTTTGGACACTACGTACAATTTCACTTCTCTTCACTTTCACCTTGGCTAGACGTGATACAACGTCGGATCCGAGTATCAAATGAAATACCTTCTCCAACACCCATTAAATTATTTTGGTATTATCGCTTCCGACAAGTACCAAATCACCTTCTTTCAGCATGCGTGTCGTAGTCCTCCTAACGTATTAACGTAATTTAATCAAAATCCCATTTTCTGCACCTCTGTCATCTCGCATTCGGGAAAATTTACGCTACCAAAAAGATGTCTTTATTTTTCCGCCACAAAAAATACATCAAATTATGAGCTCTTGTTTTCAATCCTATTTTTGGAAAGCTTTCTTTATGTCCGCCCAAAATGCAATTTTCTTTTCACGAAACCGTTGTATTATTTCAGGAATCAATCGAATGTAATTTTCTACTGTAAAAAAAACCAGGAGTCGTAGTACTATCGTTAACTATAAATCGATGAGAGAGGTAAAGCACTTTCTTCCTTAGTTCAGGTTCACTTGCCTTTTTAATAAATCCCACAGCTTCCCATTCTTTGAAAATATTAGTAAGCGTCGTAAGGTCTGGTTTGAATTAATTTTCTTGGTTTTTACTTTATTCTTTATTCTTTTACTATCTTCTCTAAGCCAATTTGATCACGTGTATTAGTTGATCGGGTAGCGTCATTCGTTTTGTCGTTTTTTCTTTTTTGATCTCTGCAGAGCAATGTAAATGTCGCCTCTCACAAATTTTACACTGAAATTCAAAGTTTTGCAATTCTTACCTATGTGACAGCCAGAGCAGCGGAAGCAAAAATTCTTTGTCCAGAGTCTCTTAATTCTCTTCTTATATGGGATAGCCTTGGCGCAAAAACATTTGTGGCTCTCATGTCCTACCTTATCATAGAACACACAAGTTGATCATTGAGCATTGTGAAATTAAGATAAAGTAGATAGGGGCTTGCGTTGTTTTCGTTTCTTGTTATCTTTGTGAGTGTTAAGCTTCTTATTCTTTTGTTTAGCTTTCGTTATCCCGTACAAAGCTTATTATAATCTCGAGTTATATTGAATTTCTACTTCTTCTTTCAGGACTGACAGAAGATCAAGTTCTAGATGCAGACAAGGGACTTTTTGTTATCAATTGTCTTGGATGTACTGGAGAAGGTTCTACTCTACTACTGGAACTAACTAAGCGGTTGGATCAGCTTTATGTAAATTCAAACCTTTTAGAGGACATAAATGGAAATCCAACTTCTGATATAAACTCTTAATAGGAATTTTCTCTTCAGCAATAAAGTTAGAAATTACTAAATTGAGTAACTTGCATATGCAGACCTGGAACTGTAAATCCCCGTTCCTATACCGTTTTCAAAGCATACTTCCCTCTACTTCACATAGTTCTTGTTCGATGGATAATAACCCATAGTCAACTTGTAAGCGTCCTGTTCCAGGTTCCAGTGGTTGGCGTAGGTAAAAAAATTCTCACTTTCGCTCACCTGTGCATCTTTATCAATCTTCTGGAATATCAGAATCTAAACCAATCAATTAATTCTCTTGAAAACTTTAACATTTGCATGGTTTGCAAAATTTCATATCTTGAGTTTGCCCCACCAATTCCTTTTTTCACACTTTCAGCGTACTTCCTGTCAAGTTCTGGCATTAACGTCACCTTAAGAATTCGTACTTCACCATATATTACTTCACCTCGTCAATTCCTCATTCTCGTTACTATTTGAAATGTTATCATTTCTCATTTGCTCCATCATCTTTAAATCTCCCTGTTGAATACGTTCAAACGCATTACTGAATAATTTAAACTTGACAATGATTTCCTGCTTCCTTAGATCCTTTTTTCACCCCTCATATGTCAGTGTCACTTTTTATGTTAAGAATGAAAGAATTCCTCAAAACTCGGTCCTCTATAATCTGGTAAAAAGCCAGGGGAATAATTTGTTAAATAAGCTGCAAAAATACATAGAATTTGATAGGTTTTAAGCAGAATGAGATTTTTTTACTTTTGTTTGAGTAATGACAAATTTAATTTTCCTTATAAAAAAAACTTCAGTCAATTTTCAAAATGATCAAGGCCTGTTTTCGTAGGTATGAATGAATTGCATTCACTTCACTTGTGACCACTTTTTATTGCATTCTATTTTTGCTGCTATAGGTAACGATGTTTACTCGTCAAAAACCAAATGATATTTAGTTTTAGTTATCAAATTTGCTCATAAGATGTAAAAGTTCTGATTGTTAATAAATTGATAGACTGTTCTACTTTTTAATGCCCTAAGACAGAAATGATCGCCAGCGTAATCCAGTGATTGAGACGCAGGCTGTGAAGCAGACGGACCCGGGCTCAATTTTTGATTTCTGGTGGGTAGCCTACTCAGTCGCTAAAAATAATTGAGTAGTTGCACTCGCTCGAGCAAGGGGTAATAATGACGGTCGTCTAAGACGAAGTGCTTGCCACATCATCCCGCATTAGAAATGGTGCGCGACGACTGGGCAGAGAGAACGAACATATGAGAGCCTTAACCTCTAAGTTCGTAGGCCGTCCTTCCACGCGGGACGTTAGATAGAGCCTTGCCATTATTTATTTATAATGACAGAAATGATGTTCTTTGTTATAATACGGTATTTTATTTTTATTTTTATTAATTATTTTTCTTCTTAAACTGATTTATTGTAATAATAGCCACTTTTCATTATCCGCACTCGTTAGTTAACATAATTATTGTTAAGCAGAAGCCGTTTACCGAGAAAAGCACGCCACGTTCGCGCGTTTGCTGTAACCGACAGTATCTTAAATTAATCTTTTAAGTCGGCGCAGTTATTAAGTCCGTTAAATCCGCGCGAATTCCGTAACTTCAATAAATTTATAAGTTACACGGCGAACGCGAGCCGTTACATATTTCATCGAATAATAAATACCGGCTTTGTGCAGGTATTAAACGTTAATAATTTTCTCGGCTCAGCGCTGGCGCTGACGGCGAGACTTATGAGCGACGCTTGTGTGAGTGTTGTACAATAAGCTACGGGGCCATTAAGCGCCGTTTGCCTAATAAACAGCCCCGACGCGCGCCAAATAAAAAGGGGCTTAAGCTCTCACTTTCGTGCGGCCGCCGAAATCAGCGCCGCATTAGCGCCATTTGCGGCCGCGAATTTATGGAAACGACTGGGCCGCCGCGGCCGGAACTTAACGACGCCGGAATTAATGGCGGATTCCGGCGGAGTTCGAATTTAATGGGGTCGTATCGGCGCCGGCTCGAGGGCCGCCGCGCCGCTGCTCGCTTCTGGTCCAGATTAGAGCGCTGAATTATTAAAAAAGCGCCGGCGAGGCGCGGGCCGTAGCCTAAAAAATTTACAAATGCCGGCCCGCGCTAAATCAAACTTAGCCGTAATCTCATATAAAACGTATGAAAATTAAACACATCGCGTTATTAAATTCCAGCCGCCGTCTCGGAGGCACACACGACATCATAAACAATCATATATTCATGATGTGGTTGGTGTAAAGTATTAAAGCGGTGCCGCAACGATGCAGGTTCCTCGGGCGCGCCCCGCGTTCCCAACACCCCGAATGATATGCGGCACCTAAGTTATTGTCTAGTAAAAAATCTGCGTGTAAGCGCGGGGGAATAGTGTAATATTGTTCTTGTCACACCATAAACTCTTTTTATGTGGGGATTTCTTCGGGCCTCTCCTTTACCTGTCTGCCTCTTTATTATAATTGAATACCTGCGCGCGCTCTCTTTAGGCGTTGAATTTCTCTGCCATCCGACATTTTCGACAAAATAATACCCCAAATTTGATTGTAACTTCAACCCTTTCCTCTGCTCGCGGGCTCACTTTTTTGATGGAGTTCAAAGTTATTTGATGATATTTTTCAGAGCCTTATGGGCCACGCCAAATTTTTTATGCAACCAATTTATTTTAAGGTATAGAAGAAAAACACAGAAAGCTGAAAAACGCTCCTTCGTAATTTAAATATTTGCTCTTGTGCCTTTAACAATTTGTTTAATAAATTGTTGCAAGCCATTGAAAAATTAAATTAGCAAATTTGCTTATTGTGGCAGAAAAAATTATTAATCTTTAGAAATCCATTGCAAAACTACTACCACAAGCCCTGGGATGCCGCCACGTTCGCAATAATTTTGTCTTTTATGATACTTTTAAGAGGCTGAAGTGGGAAAACAGGGGAATAAACATAAAAGGAGAAACACTAAATAATCTGAGATTTATCTCCGACGTGGTGCCGATCACAGACAAAATTGAGGAGCTGCCAGAGATTATTAATAAATAAAGAGTTGAAAAGAATAGGATTAAGAATGAATAAAGAAAAATAAAATGCATGTTAAGTATAATAGAAGAAAACGAAGGAAGAATAACGATAGACAACGAGCAAATAGAGCAGGTCGACAGACGGCAGAACTACAGAGAAGAGTAAAACAAGGATGGAGTGCTTTTGGAAAGTTGAGCTATGTGTTTAGAGAAAAGTTCGAAAATTACCAAAAAGCCCAAGTTTATAACCAGTGCGTTATATCACTAATGACGCATGGCACAAATAGGTGGCCATTAACAAGAGCAATGATAAACAAAATTAAGTGGCTCAAAGAGGAATGGAGCGGGTAATGCTGGGTATATCGCTGCGCGACAAAAAAGGAACACATGGATAAGGCAAAAACAAAGGTGTGGAAGACGTAGTAACTAAGATAATAAGACAGAAGTGGAAATGGGCAGGAAACCTTGCTGGAAGGGGTGAAGAAAAGTGGAAAAGGAATCGTACAATGGAGGCCCTGGAAGGGAAATCGTAATAGGGGACGACCAAACATGAGATGAATTGATGACATTAAGAAAATTACAGGCCTAAAATGGATAGAGGTGGCACAGGATAGAAAACGGTGGAGGGCAATAGGGGAGACCTAACAGAAAGAAGTACGCGGGCGCCAGGTCAGAGAGAAAAGATAGATCTTGGTCACACATGATAATAAAATCTCTATAAGTTGGGAATAGATTTTCTATCTAACCAAGTATCCGTGGAAAATGGTGCGCATCGTCTCCAAATTTTTTACCATCATTTATGGAATCAGTCACCCATTTTGTACCAGTGCTGGAGTCATGCTTCTCCACGACCAAACCAAACGTCGTTCATTTCGTGCTCTTTCGTTTCCATTTTCTCAATTGTGGTGTAGTCCTACCTTTTTTAGTGACAACGTTCGACTGCCTGCAGTGGGTTACCCTAATGGTTACCTACATTCCACGCTAGATGGCGCTTCTTAAAGTGTTTATGGATAATCATGTATATGTATGCGCACCTGCTCCGTGTTAGCATTTAAATATCGAAGCATTCATTGGACATTTTGTATACTAAGAAACGCTTAAAATGATTATTGCCAAAGATCATTATTTTTCCAAGACCACTCATCATTTATCAGTACACAGTGCATAGAGAAGAGGGTTTAACCAACCGATTCGTTTGAGTTTTAAGAGTTAGCGATTGTCGTGCTGAAAGCTTCAGTTATGACTATAAAAATTTAAATTTTTAATTACTGCATTTGTTATTGTTTCGGATATTTTAGAAAGATTGCATTTTTTGTTTTGATGAAATGAGACTCGTTATTGCCTTTATAATTTCTTTATCATCAGAAAGGCAATTGTATTTTTAGATCCTTAGAACCGTTTCAAATCGCGTTATCTTTTCTTCTAATAGAAATGGTGTCGTGTAGAAGTGACTTCTATTACAGTTTTCAAATAATTTTTTATTTGCATGGATATTCAAGTTAAGTTCAGTTCAAGTCATCACTACTTGTTTTGTCATTACAATGAGCGTCAATTTTCCTTTTTCTATCATTTGTAGTCTTAATGTGACTGAAAACTTTAAACTACTATGATATTTCGAGAAAAATGCCTCTGATTCTCCTATACTAAAAAGGTAATTTTGATAATATCCAATTTTTCATAAAAGTCAAATAATTACATTTCACTTTTATAGAATTGTTAGAATAGTTCATTTGTGTTTTTTCAAATAAAAAAGTTGTTGAGAATAACATGCACCAAATTATTTATTCTACTAAAGATTGACTGTAATGGACGTATTTTCTTTATTATATTTGCTTTAGTTTTAAGTTACTATTTGTTATTTTAGTAGCTTATTTTATATATTATTTAATTGTTGCTAAAAATCTTAAAGGAGACGGAAATTTTTATCAATAATAATGCTATTAGGGTTTGGAAAAGAAAACAAAGTAGCGTAAGAATTTAATAATATAAAAATGAAATTGATGAGTTTATTAGAAACAAAGAGGAAAGAATATGGAGGTTTAAATGGTGTACATTTTAACATATAAGGGAGTAGGTAAGAAAAAAGGGCACAAGCGGAGATCGTGGTTTAATGGCCGTTGAGTGGACGAGCAAAATTATGGCGCGTAAAATTAATCATGGATCAATCAGAAGAATGTAATTAGTGCTTCTATTAAACCACTAAACAACTACAAAAGAAAAACGACCAAGGCAAAATTTTATGAAGAGGTGCAAAAAGTATGTTTAGAATAGGAATACTAAGGTTATGTGTCTAAAAATCCGGAAATTCTTTTTGGGCTATATTTTATTATTTAAGGAATTGAATAATTTGAATAAAAATCGGTTTAATACAAAAATGCGAAGTATTTTGGTACTCGTACGAGCCACCAACTTCTGCAAGATGTTTCTCATCGATTACCAAACATTAATTTTCAAAAAATTGATCAAAAGTCCTCTACAGGACAAGCACGTTTGAACGATATTATAGATAATATTTCCGAAGACTTGCCAAAATCAGTTAACATTATCGTTGATGCATTGAGAGCAGGATCAGAAGAATTTCTGATGGTAGGTTTTAAAATCCATTTCTCAGAAATGGCAACCCAAACAAAAATTTCTTTCGTGTCGAAGGTGAGGTTTAGATATTTGGCATATAAGAAGGAGTTCGTTGGAAAGAGTGCCTAATATAATCTATCTAATAATAAACGCTAGATAGAAATAATAACTGCTTTTAACAAAATGAAAATGCTTGTGTAACAACAAACTCAACATTGAAATACGAGCTAAAGTGTTAAAATATTACATATTCTCAGTATTACTATATAGCGATGAGGCATAGACTCTTACAGAACTAACACATACGAATTTTGAAAGTAATATTGTATAGAAGGATATGGAAGATCTTATAAACATGCAAAAAAGGAAAAAGCAAAGAACACCTAGATATAGTTAAGAGGAAAAACTAGGCAATGGTCGATACTCTAAGCAGTGACACTGTTAAAACTCGCGGTTAACAAAATAAAATGGGCCAATGTAATAGTCAGTGCTTTTACTAGATAAAACACGAGAAGAAGAAGAAGCATATGAAACCATTTGTTACTTTATATTTGTTAGTCCAATCGATTTGAACTCATTTTTCTTTATGTATTTTAATTTTCCATTTATTAATCTCACTTTGTCCATTGCCAGCATAAGAGTGTCGTTGTTAAAGATAGCTGCAGTGTTAGAATCCAAATCTAAAAGAGAAGGTAAAGGACTGGGCCTTGTGGGACTTTGTAATTTATAGTGCAGTCTATTTTGCTAAGCTTTATCGAAGACTTATGCCACATTTTGTACTTTTCCTATCATATGAGTGATGTATAAATAGCCCACGATTATTATTTTCCACTATATGATTGTTTACATAGTCTTAAGGAATAATTTCTCTAAAATTTTGAATATAATTTGTAATAATGGAGTTGGTCTCTAGGAAGACGTTACGTGTGACGATTTCGCTGATTTCTGAAACCGAACTACCTTTTTTGGTTTATGTTACTTTTAATTTGCTGTATAACTTCATCTGGGAACACCAAAGCAATATTTTCCTATTCCAAATACACTTCCATCTTTTAGATTATGAGGTTTAAAGGTGGTGTTCAGGCGAACAGCGAGGATTTCACTTTTGATCGTTACTTCTGGGCTAGTTTTTTTTTATTGGCGATATCTACATAATGATATCTTTTCGTCGCTTTCCAAAGAAATTATAATTTATCTCTATTATTAATTTAGTTTATCAAGAAAAAATACCAGATGCTTCTTCCATTTCGTTAATTTTACTTTTAGTCGTTGCTTTATCTCGAGGGCTCCGATTTAGAATTACTTGCTTCTTCTTTATATATTATTTGTTACTAATTTACCGATGTCCTCGGATAGTTGCAGACTTTGGTGGTCTTTCAAAGTCTGGCTTATTTGGGAGTTTTTAGTGAATTTCTCCGCCTTAAGTTCCAATTGTCCTTCTTTTTAAGAGACACATTTTTTTCTCAAAGCAATTGTTTAAAGATTCATTAATAAGTAATTTTATTAACTATTACAGGAGTATTTTATTTCTGGATTACGATTTCGCTCAGTGTTCAAGTTATTGCAGAGTGATACGAACATAAATCGTGACATTCATCTAGATGAATGCATTTAGGCGACATTTTTGGTGTGTAAGTCAAGTTATCAATTTTTTAGTAGATAGAGTAATACTCTTATATTCCTTTCTTGGTTTTAGGAACTTTATGTCTTTTGTTGTTCTTAATTTTGTTACACAGTGAGTAGTTTTAGCATTAAAATCTCCACTTGTGCATTTTTATATTGCCTAGCTGATTAAATAGGACAAAAGATTGAACAGCAAATTTACAGTACATAATTTTTTTAATTTGCACAGCATTTTTTCTTTACGTCATTTTCAAGATGTTTTAATGTTTTTTACCATTTCTGTAAGATTCCTCTAAGCTGCGTTTCAGAGTATTTGCTAGTCCATTTACTTTTGTAATAGGTAAGACTGCTTTGACTTACACTAGAGTTTTATTTAATCTAGGAATTTGTGTAATCACCTTGTTTCGAAAACGTTTTATTATTTAGGGCTAGTCTTTTATTAGATTCGCCTGCTTTCTATATCGGAATAACTTAACATCATAGAAATTGGTGTATTTGCACATTTAAAATGTTGTTTCTGCCTAAATAATATATACAGGATGGCCGACGAAAGTCGAACGGTTTTGAAAAAAACGGTACTCTATACATTTTGAACCCAAGTGTTTTTATTTTTACAAAATGAAAATAAAAAGATGCCATCTGAGTATAGAAAATAATATCATTTAGATGACGACCATCCTCTTGTATGGGAATCCTTCGTTCAAAATCAATTGAATCAACAGTGAACACATCTGTCGGATGAGATTTTTTAATTAGTTTCAATTACGGGGTTTGTGAGTATATGCATGGAGGTTGTGCACATCACTAAAACGTGAAATGAGATGCTCAGGTGCGTGTGCAGTATGGGTTGAGACACCACTTTGTTGAATATTTCTTATATTTACTGGACATCCTCGTAGTCTCGGTCGTAAGTAGCTACTCGGTGAGTGAAAGTAAAGGTTTGAGTTAAAAATCGCTGGGCCAATAACGTCAAAAGAAGCAATTGCACACCATATTGTAACAAGTACAAAATAGGGAGTTTCATATAAAACTGTTTATTATATTTTCATTTTTGCCTTCCGCCAGCGCATATATTTATATAAAAATAAGGTAGTATCCCATACTTAAGGTTATTATTCTTGGGCTTATTGCTTCATAATGGACCACTGTTTTTGGGTTTCTTTATTGATCATTATTCCAACCCCCTCCTTAGCTCTATTTCCTTTTTACCCTAAATAGTAAAGTTTGTATTTATTTGTTACAAATCTGCCTTCTTATTGTTATTTTTTTTTGGTTTTAATCAGACCTACTAGCTATATGTTTAGTTTTTTTATATTTTTAGTTGATTCTCATTTATTTTCCATTTAGCAACTGTTGATTTTCCGGTTGATTCAGGAATAGATGACGTTATCCTAGTGGTAATCGTTCGGCTCATAGTCCCAATGTAAACCTGCTTACATGAACAAGGTGTGCAGTATACCCCTGGTGTATCCTGTGGGTTTCTTATATCTTTGGCTAGTCTAAGCAAATCCCTTATCTTGGTGGTAGTAATAGAGTTGGTTTTCAACTTGTGTTAAGAATTTTTTCTTCCCGGTCCGTAACCCTGTTGATATACGATAAAAAAGCTTTGCTACCTTGGCCGATTTCAGTTGTGTTTTTCTTGCGTATATGTTTAGTTGCTCTATTTATCTCCGTCTCCAAATAGCTATTCCCTTGTAAGGCTTGTTCAAAATGTTTTAATTCTTGTCCAAAAACTGTGGTTGAAATATACGTTGTATTCGACTTGAGTGGTTATTCTACTGCTTATGAAGGTATCTGTTCGTTTGCACAGGTATTCTGTACACGGTGTGTGGTAAATGTCCATTCTCCGATATGAACACCTGTACGCCTAAAAAACGATACTGTCGTTCGATTTCAGTTTCGTGGTAAACTGTATGCTTGAGTTTATAAATTCAAGTGTTTAAAAAATTGTGGAAGGGTCTCCTTCCATATATCTACATCAAAAACGTGTCACCGACGTAACTTTGCCATATCGCGGGTTTTAATGGTGCTGCATTGATAGTGATCTATTAAAATTTCTCTATGTAGTAATTGGCAATTACAGGGCTAAGTGAGTTTACCCATTGGTACTACATTTCTTTGTTCATAATATATGCCCTGTCAAATAAAGTAACTAGAGTAAGAGAATGCTGAAATAGCTTTAAGATATCGTTAGAAAAGATTTTCTTCGGGTGATGCAAGTCATTTTGAATCGGCACTTTGGTAAACATTGAAACTGACCATAAGATATCCCTCTTGTAGCTAGTTGTCTGAAAGTGATTGACAAAAGGTACGGAGTCCTTGATGTAACTGCTGGTAACTCCAATGTACGGTTGTAACGGACTAGATAGGTATTTGGTCAGTTTGTAGGTAGGGCCACCGATAGCACTGACAATGGGTCGCAGTGGTACATTGTCTTTGTGTATTTTGGGGAGCCCGTATAATCTTAGGGACAGCGCCTCTGATGTTATTAGTCCTTTTTTGATGATGTCATCCAGAAGAACTTTTTATCAGTTTGCTCGCGTCCGCGTTGTGGGATCGCGTTTGAGCACAGTGCAAAGTGCTCATATCGAGCAGTTCGGTCATCTTTTTGTGAAGTTCTTTTGTGATAGTACAACTGTAGCATTACCTTTATCTGCTGGCAAGACAATAATGGATAAGTTTTTGGGCGGCTTAGCACAGTGCAAAATGCGTGAAGTCTTTTTACATTTGTTGAGAGCACTGATGACTTCTTGACTAAGCTCCAGTTTGAAAAGGTTCATTACAGTTTGTTTATAGTTCACCTGAGCAGGAGCGCTTTTCTTCTGTAAACGCTGAAACTCGAAAGATTGTCTAACGGTGGCGGCTGCTCCGTGTTTCTCCCCAGAATAGAAAGTGTTGCGGTCTGCAGTATCCCAGTCGTCTTTATGGATTCTGCTGGCCATGCTGACATGAACTTGCATCAGTTCTAGTGAACACAAAGCGAGGGTTTTTTTTGAGCATGCACTTGTCCTCTGACTAAGGCAGATTCCGTTTTCCAATAAATTCGTTGGGCTTGAGGAGTGCGCAGTTGGTGTTTGACCTGTAAATACTTAGCAAATACCTTCTGACCTCGACAACGCAGTAAGACGGCAAGGCTGGACAGTAGCTAAAATTTCTTCTTGTGTAAGTTCTCGAGTTGCATTACAGACTTGTAAACCTCGTCCTAGATAGATGCGAAGGCTTTTACGGCCGGTGTCATGGTGCGTCGTGTGGTCTTGACGTTTCGTCCACCACTGCGGCGGATATCAAAAGAAGAAAATTTTAAAATTAAGTAACTGTTCCGGGCGTTTTCGCCGCCCCTAACTCCATTCCTACCACACTAGCGCGAGTATAAAAACAAAAACGCACGAGTCAGTTACTTAATTATAATAATACTGTCCACCGCAGTTGTGAACAAAAGGTCAACAGTTTCCGCACTCCGATACTATAACACCGCTCGTGATTGCATGTTCTTCTATAACTGTAGTTCGTTACCGGATTTTTATCGAGATTCCTTCAAATAATATAGAACAAAATACTTTCCACTGCCTCTGCTTTTTTCTGTAGTTGATACATCCCCCAACAAAGACAGAAAAGCCATAACAAAAATTTAAAGGCATTCAAAAATTTAAGCATTTGTCTCCGTTGGCGATAGCGCGGCGCAGGCCAGCGTCATAATCAATTCATCCCCCGCGATGGAAGCGGGAGCGGTGCATCTGCTAGACAGCATCGGAAAAAGGGCGCACGTTAAGCCATTTCGTGCAGAAGTTCGATAAGCGGACCTCATCAAGCAGCGTTTAATAAATAATACCAATACGCTCGGTCTCGCAGGCGAATCTGCCGGCTCCCGTGCTCTCCGATGATTAACTCCGGGGTGGCAAGCGCCATGACCGCGCATAAAATTATTTTAATCTTAACAAGCAATAAACTTCCGGCTATGTGTGCCACTATATTATGATAAATTGCCGTTCCCACTTGATGTTGATCTTTCAGACGCTAACTAGTTTAGCCGGGGTTAACTCCGCGCTAATTAAAAAAAGGCGGCGGGGGGCGCCGTCACGAGCGGCGCTTTGTTGAAAATCCGTCGGCGCCTTTCGCTCATGATTGATTGCCTTTATAAAACTGTTTGCTCCGAAATTTACTATCATACAGGACACACGTTTGCCATCAAATTTTTGATTAAGGAGGTATGCGTCTTGAGAATTTATGCAAACATAATTTGCAGGTAACACAAAATCAGACTAATCTGTGTGTTTTTGCGTAAATTTAGCAAAGACAAATTTCTTTCTTTAACATTTAATTAAAATAAAACACACTCTTGCAACATTAAATTAATTAGCAAGAAAAATATTAAAACTCCCAATGGTAGGCTTCCAGTATTTTATCAGAGCGGCTTTTAAAGCCCCAAATAAAAGAATCTGTAAAACATCTCCACATCATTTTTATATGCTGGGGCTGATATATGCCTTGCGTTTTTTCTCTTAGACCAATCCATTACCGGATATTGGCAATCATAGCAGCTATTTTGCTATCACTTGTGCCCCGAGGTTCGGCTACAGGTCTAATGCATCATTGTTTTAGTTTGTTCGACCGTGAATGTTGCTGCTTTATAGACTGTGATTTTCGGTCCGCGCTTCAAAAACCAAATCTACTGGCAGTAAAATTTGGAATTGTAGTCTTGTTTTATTTGTGCTTCAGTTATTTTAGTTTGGGGTATATTTAATTTGTCATATAGGACGGCCCAAAAATTTCGCCGGGAACTTTTTAATCGTTTAACAATTTTATTCATTTCTAGACGTAAAAAGTATATACTTTGAAAATTCATATGCGCATACGTAAAAGACTACATCTTGTACATAGCCTCTATTTTGTACCTTTTTGGTAAAATTCCAAGAAGAGTCCTACGTGGCAGCGATTTTGGACCAATTCTGTACCTCTTATATTCAGCAGATCTGCCTACAATTAGACTCGCAATAGTCGCAACATTCTCTGCCGATACGGTCATACTGGCGTTACGAATAGACTTAAGAATAGCTTCACGCAATCTATAAATATATCTCGATAAGATCCAGAGCTGGTTAAACAGGTGGAGTATCAAGTCTAATGAAAACAGACGTTTGCAATGCGCAAAAAAATTTTCCAGCAGTCACGCCCAATAATCAGCTAATACCACAAACAGAAGGGGCGAAGTACCTTGGAATACATCTTAAGCGCCATATTACCTGAAAAAACATATTTGGACAAATTTATAAAAATGTACTGGCTCAATGGGAGAACCAATTGTTGATATATAAAGTTATACTGAAGCCAGTATGGAGCTATAAAATCTAGTTGTGGGGATCAGCCAACAATTCCAGTATTGAGATCCTACAAGGTTTTTAGTCCAAAGCTCTGTAAACTATCATTAGCACACCATGGAACGTCTGAAACCATCTGATTCATCATGATTTTGAGATTACTACAGTCAAGGAAGGAATAATTGTAAAATACTTTGTTAGATTAAGTATACATCCAAACGTCTAAGCAGTGAACTTATTAGACAATAGGGGCAAAATTGGTAGGCTAAAGAGATTTAAACCTCTGCACTTAATATTTGAAGAGGTTTATGCCATTAGGCTAAGCTCAAGTTAATGTCGTATCATATAAATTACTGAATTCTTACCGGATAGATTGCAAATGAACATAGCAGTTAATAAAAACAGACAAAGACGAGCTTTTATACATAGTACACCCATAAATATTGTTACACACTGATAAGAACGACAAAATAAGATGACTAACTGTTTCTCTATATTATTTTTAGAGTCTATTAAAAGGTTAATTGTAATTTCAACGAATTTATTGAAAATGGCGACTCTTAGCATATAAACGAGATTTAAGACGTTCGGATCACTCGTCCGTGGCAGCGCGCACTACATCCTCTTACAGCTCGCTTCAAAGAATCAGCATTACGGGTTTTAGGCTAGGCTCTCTAAAACTGTCCATAATTTTTAATCTAATCGACTAAGATCTGAGCTACCAGAAGGCCAATTCGCTATTATTATAAAATAAAGCACATTATTGTTCAGTCAAGGTTCACAAGAACTTCACAAGAAACACCATGTAACTTACAACCTTAAAACTTGACAGTTGTAACCCGTATGTCAATTTTATGGATATCTGGGCTATGTAAAGCAAGGACCGGTTTGACTTGGTAACAGTGTTTATGGGGATACTAGGTAATGAATAGCTTATTGCAGCTATTCAGTTATCAGGCTATAGTTGTCTAATTTCTACAGTCATGTCGTCTCCCAATTTTCCTAACTGATATAGACTTTCTTTTAAGAAGTCCCATAAAAAGAAATCTGGAGGCTTCAAATCATACAACCGTGGCGGTCAATTAGTTTCAGTTTTTTGCGGAATCAATCTTTCTCCATACATATCCCCTAACAAACCCATTGCGGCTTTAGCAGTATGATAAGTGGTTCGTTCCATCTTGCTGAAAGCACATGTCAGGTTTATCATGAATCGCAGGCCGTATTAAATTATTAAGAATTTTACGTTCTCCATTTACCATTATTATCTTAGCAACGTCATGAACTGCAGAGAAACACGAAATTGTGTACTTAAGTGGGTATAGTTTATGTTGGTGAACAACTCTTTGATTGTACCTGTCCCAAAACCTGCAGTTCTGTTTATATATCTCATCCAACATAACCAGACGATGAACATGATCGTTTTTGGGTAGTTCTTGAAATTAAGTAGCGTAATGGAAGCATGACTTTTTGGACAAACTGTTGTACAGGCATACAACTTTAACGGTTTTAAAATGCATTTCAAAGATGTTCAGGCAGATCTCCTCTGGGATGATGTTTCTAGCTCTTCATTCACTTTCTTCCGCCCGATTGATATTATCCTGTTTATTAGCATAACGTAGTTATTCTTTAAAATGTTCAAATAAATAACAGATTGTTGATTTTTTAGTTTATTTCTGAAATTGAAATGTCGACGGTAAACTGTTTTAGAATGGCGCAAAAGTTTTCAGTTAGCTTTGAATTTAAATAAATTATTGAAATTTAACTATTTGACAGGTTATACAGCATACAAAAGAGCACAGCTTGTAGATTCTCTGTTACAGTAAATTTTATTTCTTAAAATATAAACTCAAATATTTATGCAACATGCTTCATTTAAATGTTGAAATATTTGGTCGGTCTTTGACGTTACTGGAAGTGGTATTAATATAATTTAAATAATGCCACTAGGTTAAAGTTCGGGATGCAATACTAGATCATAAGACCCAAAATTTTATAAAAAACTTATTAGTGTTGACGTAACTTTTCAAATGTAACCTTAAACTGTTTTATTTTAATCTGTCAAAACATCCTCATATATAAGCACCCGACAACTATCACAGAAACTTGAGGCATCTCGGTGGATAATACATTATAACTTACATAAGGTAGACAACGATGCAGAGTAGTGCCTCGCGTTTTAACGTAAGTACAACCTGATCTGCGCAAACAATTGCTTGGTAATACTCAGGTTCTTCAAATCATTCATCAAATGATTACCAAGGATAAAAGTTGAACTGTGATCGTAATCTAAGCAAATCAAAGCAATAGTTGAGTAGAAATTATGAAGATGTCCCTTATTTCAATTCCTGAAGGTTAGACCAACAGCTTGGCAGAATTTATGCCATCTTGAAACAACGATACTCTGATATTGTGAGTTATAAATAGATATAGTTGCAGATTAATGACGCTAAACCACAAACTGAAGAAACTAATTGAAATCGGACTGTTTCTCCACCCCGCCTGTACTCTTGGATTGGCCCCATTGGATTACCACATGTTTCAATCAATGGCTTGTTTCTTATATGGATATCACTGTCCCAATTTCAAGGAGCAGAAGGGTATCTTTAGTTTTTTGATTCCAAACCACAAGAGTGGTACTAACAAGAAAGAAAACTTGCATCATACATAGATAGATACAACAAGGTTATATATATTTCACAAAGAATTACAGATATAATATTAAATGATATATATAACGACAGGAGAACCGCTCACCCTTATTTATACTATCACAAATGTTCCATATGAACTCCTCGTATAACACGACACACGTCTAAACAGTAGCTCAGTTCGGGATACAAACGCTGTAGTTTATTTTCATTGATATTCCTTACATTAGCAGTGTTTATACATATGTTGTTAACATTGGTGGCACGTAAATCAGATCTTTAATAGACCGCCGAAGAAAAAAATAAACCATAAGATTGAGAGACATGGTAGGCCAGCTAAACAAGGCGATATTAAATTATACGAATTAATTATATAAAACACTTAATTATTTAAAAATGTAATAGATTGATGCATAACTATTCCACATTTTACAATAATCACTCTAGAGTACAATCACCATTTGCTTAGAACGAGGTCGGTACCAGAGAAAAAGAAGTGTTGTTTCTTTAAGGAAGCCTATAATAGGGCGTCGGCTACTAACTTATCCAAATCGTTATAAATTTTACCCACTTATCAGTTTTTCAGCGCGCGATTAGCACAATAATCTATAGAAGGATTTAAGAAGAGAATAGTGTACATCGGACCAGATCCTGTCTCTTTTGGGTGTAAAATATAAACGTTATTATGGTAGAAGATGATGAGAGTTTTTTTCAGTCTTTCGGTTCAAAAGACAGCATAAGAGCAATCACATTGGACGAAGTACACACCATTATTGATGTTGAACTGCCTTTTCCAATTATTTTCAGGATTTTCTTTAAATAACCCCAAATAATTATGTATCAACTTCATAGATATTTTTTTCCTAAAACTGAATATTAAAATTAATTTAAATTATTAAAAATCTTGCAAACTAAATTAGCAAAAATTACTATATTTTAGTTGTTCATGAGAGATAAATAATTTTAAGAAATTTTTATTTATTAAATCAGAAGACTTTCTAAAGGAAATCGTTTGGGATATTTACAAAATTTTACAAATCTATGCCTCCAACCCCTCCAGTGCAAAGATTTTGTTCTGGTTTGCGCAGCTCACAGGTAAATAGCATATGATGTGATATCTGAACTTCTTTGAGGCTATTCATAAGGCCCGTATCATCTCAGCCGGTGTCCTGAAAAATACTGGTCTAACTACAGAGACATAGCAAGAGCAAAATGTGGTGTTACATCATCCTGTATTAAAATATAGTCACCAATGTTATATCTCAGCCGGATACCGTGGACCGCAAGTAGTTTTCCAATATTTGTATTTAGCAATCTGCATTCATAGGTCGATGAGTTTTATTACCATCATTTTGCACCAAACGGTGACATTTGATCTAATATATCCCTCAATAGTCTTTGTTATGTGACGCCCAATAACGGCAGTTATGACAATTGATGAAATCGTCAATATGGAATACGACTTATTTAATCCAGAAAATGTTATTATGCGTACCCAGCGTTAACTCCTCACATTTCATTCTGCAGGTTTTAGCTTCTGCATGTAATGGGGTTTCACAGGCAGAAAAAAAATTCTTTACGCAACACTGAAGGTATTGTATGTCTCTTGTTAGGCCTCTTTTACCAGTTGCCTGATGTTGATTTTTGCGGGTTGCGGGTAAACTTTTCCTGTATTGTTACCGCGTTCTCCCGGGATTGGGATTTGGATGTGTGGCTATTTCTTCCATCCATAAGCAAGCCTGTAATTATCAGCTTCAGATGTACTACATTCTTCTCTTTCACTGTACGCCACCATCTCTGCACAAAACAACAGAATTCCACATTTTATAAAGTGCTGCTCACTCCTGAGTAGTTAACCAATCGGTCTTCCTTGTTTACGTTACATGTAATACCAGGCGAAAAATACAAAATAATATTTACTGTCGTCTATTTAGAGACTGTATCCATTATAACTCCAGTGACACTACAAACTCTGTAACCAATCTTTAATGCCTAGTTACTTTTGGTTAATTAATTTATATGTTGTAATGTACATTGGCATAAAACAATTACTAACTTACTTTATTGTTGTTCCAGGAATCTCTATGCATAAGGGTTATGCATTTGTCCAGTTCACGAACCCATTTGACGCTAGAAGTGCCTGTTTGGGCGAAGATGGACGAACCGTTCTTAGTCAAATTCTAGGTAAGTCTGCTCTATGTTGCATTAGTCTTTCAGATCACCTGAGCTACTGCGAGGGTAGCACCGAAAGTTTCTGCAATCGCATAAAGCAGTTTTGTAGCCAAAAATTATTTTTATTGTTGCTTTTCACAATATTCATTCTTAAACGTAACATATTTTAAAACTATCGATCGATCTGAAATATAAATTAATAATTAAATGATAAAACATCATGACCATTATGAAGTTAAGACTTAATGCGTTGATGTTATTCTCAATTAATATAGAATAACTTGATCTGCATGCAACCTTTTTTTATCTTCTGGGAACACTGGGTTCACTAAATAATTTTTAATTGAATTGTTGTCTTGCTCTACAAGCTTAGGGTAGCAGACTGTTGCAAGTTCTTGAATTACTTTTTCACCTTCCGGTTCCTAATAGCGTGTATAGTTTAAAATGTAGCGTGGTGCATTAGTTATCAAACGAATCGTTTTAGATCAAAGCCTTTGAAATATTATTTTTGGATACTTTAATACCCCAAGTATAGTTTTATATAAAAACAATTTGTTGTTCAACGAAAGTTGAGATCGTTTCCCTCCATAAATACATCAACGTTGACTTCACTGGTGAAATTAGATGAGCTGAACTCAGTGTCTAACCTCCTCCGTTTTGATAAGATCTAGCTGTTTAATGCAAAAATAAAAATTCTTAGGCGCTTGTAACGGGCCTATGTCAACCTCAAAGTTGTATCCTGAACGTTTTCGTAGATATTTTGATCAATTTAGTCAAGTCGTGATTTTTGATAAGCCACCAAGCGCCAAGGACAAATTGTAGACCTATTAACCAGTTAATCGAGATATTTTCGTTGCATTTTTATTAAATTATTTAGTTGTGGCTTTTTTTTTACAGAGTAACTATAAAAACTCTGGTCTAGATGCATTCCTAAATATTTAACTTCACTATCTACAAAAATTGTGGTGTGTAACTAATGCAGATATACCATTTTTACTCATAATCTTTTATCAACCAAATTACTGTTATATGAGGTAATTTTAAAGGTCTTCAGATACCATTTCCAGTATACTGTGGATAGTTTTTACGGCTCTATTTTTAGTTTTTCCTGCAAATTGGATTTTAGTAGTGTATATTAAAAATGAGAATGACCCTAGAACACTGTGATGTAAAGCATCTTATAATGTGATGATAATCAGAAAAAAATTGTTAATTTTGAGTTAAAAACTTGTTTTGCATAAATAGGATTTTAGATGCTAGAATATTGGGTTATAAAAGGCTAGTTTCATATTTAGTCAAAGTGTAATAGTTTTTATTTCTAGTTTTTAGACATTTGCCTGATAAAATCAACAATTTTTTCAATTTGAGAATTTTTTAAACATTTCTCATATTATAGACAGAAGACTTATTGGTCTTTTTGATATTATTTCAGGGGACAGTTTATAGGACATATGTATCTTAATTATCTGACTCCGTTTCAGTGGTGTCGTCGTGGTAGATTATGTAATGTTTATTCTATTGCTTGGTCATATAAAAGAACTTTTTGTAGATTAGTTTCCTGTATTAATAAATATAAATTTATTGATAGTTAAAATCTGCATTGCTTATTTGTACAATTGGTCACATCTTTATCATTAACAGATATTTAGTGGAAACTATTTATCAATATCAGATCTAAGAAATGTTCCATTAATTTTTTGAATTAGCAATGTTGCAAAATTTTGCTCTTTAAACCAGCATTTTATGCAGTGAGGGATATTAATGGAAACGGTCCTGGTTAAATTACAAGGCGTAGCTTCTCAAGTTGCATTCTGTATAAGTTGAGTTAAATATTGGGTTGCTTTGTGAATTTTTGGGGTTCTGTTATTCTTCTATTTAAATTGATACTGTCATCTGAAATTTGATAAAATAACTACCAGTTTATATATTTAGAGCAAAGCTGGGGAGGATTACAATTAGACTAGACAATAAAAAAAAGAAATAAAAAGCTCGCCTAATAAGCTAATTAAATCTAAACTAATAATAATATTTGATTCGGCAGCTTTGGTCCTTGATAACCAATTTGCATCTTTTGAGCCTGAAATGTATCAGTTGATGATGTTTGCTATACTTTACCGTGGGGCTTAAATCAGGAGATTGCCTTGACCATTTCTTTTTGTTGGTGATTATCCAAGATTGAATTAGTTTTGTCCTATGCATTGTAGTCTTAGAAAATAAAATCTTTATCTTCAAACAAGTCTTTTCATTCTGCTATAATTTGTAGCACCTTGTCGCATGCATTTACTTGATACCATATCAAGCCGACCAATTCTCTGGCAGACAAGCATCTCCATATTATGACAGTCACTGGACATTTAATTGTGTGTTTAATTTGAACACTATTCTATAAGAAAACTTTTGACATACCAATTCTTACTAACAATAAGGAACTTCTTTAGCCTACTGCAAACGAAAGGTCTTTTGCTTCTCAAAGACAAATGTCTTTTTCCGTGGTACCCGCTGTCTTAAAATAAAAACAAAAAACCTTTGCTTTATGGTTCCTCTATACATACTAACGCTGGTAGCTTTAGAACATAATTTACTTGTCAGAGGAACTAAGATTTCTATCTGCCAAACTTGTTCTTCTTAAGGCAACATTAGCTCACTTTTAAGACTTTCAAGACTTTCTTAACCAGCCACTGCACGATTTCTTAACAACTTTTCAGAAAGCAATAAATAGAAATGTTGCAAATGTAACTATAACTACCAAATAATTAATAATAATTAAGAAAAATGTGCCAAAGTAGAACTTTTTGCTTCATTGGAACTCTTGCACACTTATTTCAACCACTTATTTGAACCACTGCAGAAATAGGGTTTTTAGAACTATCCCAGCATCTACATTTTATTTTTTAGTGACGCAAATAAAAAATAAATAGAAAGTGCCAGTTCAAAACTAAATTCTTGATAATTTGGGAGTTTTGTTCCTGTAACCTTCTAAAAATTCTTGCCTCTGATGTGTAGTGTGATTGGTAGGAAACAATATCGCTTCTAATACCTGCATACTAACTTTTGGATAGCATTTGGTAGCTTTACTGTTGTGTACCATTTTTACAATTTTGTTCTTCACTCGCGGGTCCTCTTAAGTGTACTGATTATGTTTGTTTTATAGATTGCTGAAATTAGTCTTTTTCTTTCAAAAATGAATATTTCAAATTGATATTTGTTATGCCAAATATAAGTAGTCCTTTAAAAAGACATTTGGTTAACGAATACAGCACAAAATCGTGCAATGTTTCCTTTTTGACTAAAAAAATTTTAGATTTGTTTTATATTAGTGCTATCCTCACATTTGTAACGATGCCATTTTTTAAAACTTTATAACATTGTATTTACTATATGTGTGAATTTTTGAGTAGGAACTCAAGAAATAGTGTGCACTAGACTTGGTTAACGTTTGCAAGTAGTGTAGGTTTTTTAGTTTTAGATAACGCAAACGTTAGTCTATAAATTTTTTTTATAAATAATAGTGTCACTAACGGTGTTTTAAAAATTGCATTTATCGAAGCAGAAATAAGAAAAAATTACAGCCTTTATTTCTATTAGCTTGTCTCATGCAACAAAAATGTATACAGTAATAATAGAGGATTTTGTAAATGGCCTAAAATCGAGGTAAGGGAACCGACGTTTCCCCAGCTTTATTTTTTATGTAAGCAACAAAAATATTTGTTTTGAATAAAAGACGCAGTAAGGGTAAATATAAAATTATTCATATCTACAAAAAATTAAAATTAATTGAAAACAAAAATGTGCATGTATACAAAAACACTAAAAACACTTTAGATCCTCTTCCAGGGTTTCTATTTTTAATTATTACTCCAGCCATTTTTGTGGTTTCCTTCGTAAGTAATTTGCAAAAAGTTTTGTTTGCTTTCCTTGTGCCCTATATCTACTTTTTATTGTTTTTCGTAAAACTACTTTAAGCTTTGCTCTGTCCAACGCTGCATAACGTCACAGTTATCTTATTTTTGGAACTTTTGTTGTACTGAAGGTTGTTATATCGGAGCATTCGCTTTAGTTATTACTTTATTGATAGTTTTTTTATATTTTCCACCATATGTCATTCATGGATACTTAAGATGTTAATCTTTAAATATATTTGATTCATTTACACCCTAGGTGATATTACTTTGAACTTCATCAATTCTAATTAACAGATTTGATCCTGTAAGTTTGCATCAGTGCTTCGTGAAAGCGATACTATTTATTAGTTTAATTTTTCTTACTTTTTAATTTGCAATTGTATTGGTTTTTGTATCCTCTTATAGTTGCTTTATTTGTTGTCATTTTTTCTAGTTCAATATTAATTTCATTATTAAAGTAAAGTCGTCAATTGTATTAAGGTCATGTAATTAAGTATCACTCCCTCATTGCATTCTTTATAATATTTTCTAGTATTATTGCTACCATCTACACCACTTTCGAAAATATTTTGCTGCATTTTCATATCAAGAAATAGAAGATGATAAACTCAATTAATAAAACGGACTAAGATAAAAGATAAAGTAAAACTGATGTAAGAAAATAACAGTGGAACAAAAATAAGAACTTTTAAACTTCGAAAGTTCAGTAGTTTAATATAAATAAAAAAACAACATAAAAGACACAAATATAAACAGGAGTGCGGATTAAAGAAAAAAATATATAGTTGCTTAATATAAATATTTATATATTTAATTTAATTTATTTTCATTCAATTCAATTTAAAAAAATTCTAAATTTATATGCGTTACATACAATTAACACTCACACAGATAAATATTATATTTATCACAATTAATGCTAATATTATTACAGGAATTATATTTTTTTTTTCTCATATTGCATAGATTAATTCAACATGTAGCTTTATAAAGATTGTTACCAATTAAGCGTTTTAAATAAAATTCTGTGAAACTAAGATTTTGAAATTCACAAGGCGCATAATGCCGTCCGAAGATGAAATGCAATTTACCTGAGAGAAAATTGTAAAATAAAACCTGGGAATTTTAATGGACGTCTTCGCACGGTTCTTTGAAGTGTCGGGCAGAATATGCAGTTTCCCTCTAACTGCGGAATCTATTTGCTCTTTAGAGTTAACCAAAACTTAGTGGAACCTTCAGGAGTTACTTTTCAAGTTTGATAGTATCTGAGTGCATGATTAAGTTGATTAAAGGGGCACGGCCAATCTGCTTCAAATTAATTTTAGTATATAGCAAACACAATTACAATAATAATAAATTAGAGTATCGAATAAAGAATTTCTATTATTGAATGCTTTTTATGCGTTTAACTATAATATGGAAAAATTAATGTATTACAGCTGATTGTTATAATTATTGAATAATCTAGGTTTTTGGAATTTATCTCATTTTCATAAAACATACTTTCAAAGCTTCAAATGTAACTATTAACAACAGTCTTTTAATTACAATTAAATAATGCGTTAATAATCAGATTTCCAGTGTTTTTTAATTTTTTATTTTGGTTAGTCAACAGTAAGTATATTAGTATTAGTGATACGAAATCAATTGACGTCTCTTCAGCTTCAACTAGTTCCTATTGCATTTCAGCTGCCTTTTAGACCAGATGGTTAAATATTACAGTGGCTTTGCGTCTGGTATTGAGATTTTCATCTGCGATACAAGTATGTAGCCAATGATGAACATCATCCGTTACCAAGTGTATCCTTTTATGTTGAAATGTTGTAGTGCTTATCATTTTTTTCTTTGCAAGTTGGGTTAATAGGCTCCATTATTGTTGTTTTTTTCATGTAGGGTGACTTGACCTATTACAGTCTTATTCCTTTCCTGTGTGTTGATTATCAACATGTCATGTTTGGTGTTGCTTCTTAGAATGCGTTATATAACTCATCCTTTTCTTCCTCGTCAATGGATTTTGTTGGAGCATATCCATTGCTTATTAGTTCAAAACCTAATACGTTATTTACTAAGGCTCTTTCTACTACAAATTCCGTTCCATTTTCTCCTTGTTTTTCTACATTGCCACTGAACCACGTTAAGTAGTATGTTTTATCAATTCTTCCTATCCTTTTCCACCTTATCTCTATTTTTTGTTGATTTATCAATTTGCTCTTTTTCCCTTGTTTTAACAGTGCCTGGATGTTTCATGTTGCTATTTCCAACAAACATTTACCCCATTTTTATATTGTCTATGTACATCAGTAATACAGTTAAGTTGTCCTTATATTGTTTTATATTTAGTAACACTTGTATTCGTGTCTACCCTTATCAAAAAGCTTTCTAATGCATTATAAAACAAAATGTCAAAAACTTCAAACTACAAAATATTACTGAAAGTTTCATCGTGGCTTTGCGACAATATTAGTGCACGGCATGATGTACAAGGAAGCTTTACTACCTTCCGTTCAACCCCTACATAAATTAGTGACTGCTGTTGTCACTAGGTGCGGAAGAACTTAAAACAGGACCTATTGATTTATAATTTACATGACAGGAATCATAAATGAAACAGTGTAGAAGCCGATGAGTTTAGTAGGTCATAAACTCATAAATTTATATGTTGTACACAGGTGCATCAAAAAGTACCTATTTATCATATTGTTTTGTAACTGTAACAGTCTGCAAAGAGTTTAAACTAAAAAAACATTTTCCTTTGATTATTTCATACATGCCTTGTAGGTAAAAATCCATTCCAATTAATTTCCATGTACCTCCAGTTAATTAACATCGTATTTCGTCCCATATTTAGCTTTGCATCCTGCATGCAGAGCAATTTAAGTTCTATCACGTTTTATGAAGCAATAACCGGTTTTTATTATTTTGTTTCCGTATCAGAGAGTTTAATCAATTTTGTCTGCTCATTTCCTCTTTACTGCGCGGGGGTAATTTTATTGTGGAACATTTATTCAAATTTCTTTGGCAGAGAACTTGATAGGCCCTAAAAGTTAGTTGATGCCGAACGGCCGATTTTCCGTTTCGCAAGCCCGCGCCCTCGGTGCGCCCCGCGCATGAACGGGGGCCATGCAAATGCGTTATTAATTTTAATTCCGTCGCGTTTCAAATCGGAATAACGGCGTGTTTCGATATTTAGCCGCTGATTGTGCGCCGGCATGCAAGCTTGATACAAGCACGGCGAAACAGATGCGCCCGTCGCACGTTTTGATTATCCTAATCGCCAAAGTTAAAACGGAACCTTAAAAAGCCGCGCGGGGGTGGATCGGCAGCAAATTGCGGCACCGCTGCGATAAGGAAAAGTGCATCGAGCGGCAGCTTTTCAATGGCGAGGGCGGCCTGCAGGTCGTTTTCGCTTTCGCCGCGCCCCCATAAATTCCGCGCTATCTCCGCCGCGGAGTATGCAGATAGAGTGGCATTAAGTCGACTGAAATCAGCGGTTCCAGCTGCATTTCCTCCGAAAGCTGCGGTCGCTTCGTACTTGGGGTGCACAACGCAATTCAGGTACAAACCGACGCCGACGTCGCTCTCAGTGCCAGCGCTGAAATTTTAATAAGCGCCGAGCTTTGCTTCGGCGATGTATCTGGGCAAATCCAGCTGCAGTTTATGCTGGGGAATACAAAAGCCATTCAGTCACCACCGCTTGGTTCTCGAGAGACACTGCTGGAACTCGGGATGCTAGGGCGTAAGTTAAAGATGCCCTAAAATGGTGGACGATTTTTTAGCTCACTTTGTGGGTTGCCTGAAGATTTTTCTTTATAAATTTCATATTTCGACATTGTTATATCATATATGGCAGTTGTTTTTTTCAGGAAATTATTTCATGATAGACACGTTTCAGTCGCCTTATGATTTAATTCGTCATCATTGTTATTCAACCAACCCATGCGTAGCACAGAAGTTTGTTGTTTTTTATATTGATTAAACTGCACTGATAACATCTCTTCATAACAAATTTATCCCTGGATTTTCTGTTGTGTTTATCAATCTTTAGTCAAGTAGCTTTTTAATCTATCTATAACAATAACCAAATATTGTTGTTCCTATATCGAGAGTCTCCGAGCCTAAGCCTCTTACCAACTTTTTCAGTGATCTGATGATGATGATGTCTTACAAATTGGTCTTTCCCGTACCAGCTTACGATTAAAATCTTTGAGCGCTTATGAAGAGCGTTTCTATGTTATGGTAGTGAAGGTGTGGATATTTTGCACATTGGCGTTCTCATGAAAAATTGTTGTCCTCGCGAACCATGGAGTGGCAAAAATTACATTGAGAGCCTAATTCCGAACTATTTGGGGTATATTTACTTGCAAATAGTGCATTACTGCATAATTTATTTCTTGTTGACATTCAGCTGTTAGGATGCAACAAAAGAGCTTTTGATTCAAAGTAACTTTGAGATACTCTTGCCTTTTTTTCCATGGTATACCTCGACCGAAGATTTTGATTTAGCCATTGCGCTACTGGGTGTAGAATAGGACTGCTACTATTGTCATCTTTGGTTTTGATTCTTCACCTGTCGCATTATTCTTTAATTTTATCCATCTCCTTCTGGATGTGCTATACTATCAGTTTTATAGCTTTACAACATTGGACGATCGTCGTTCGTGACGTCAGCGTGATCCGGTACTTCCTACTAGATAAAAACGATCAGATAAGTTGCACCATCGATAAGGGGATGGAATATGAAATTTAACATGAGTCTTTTCTGCCACATCTTGTCGAAAGTCTTGGCAACATCAATGATTGTTACATCAGTGTATTGCTCTTTGTTAAGCCTTCCTGGATTTTCTCCACAAGCAGAAGTAGTTGATGACGATATTAAAAACGTTAATATATAGTTTGCTCCACCAGCTTCCCCAGAGTAAACAAGAAGCTCATGAGGTGGTGTAATCTTAGGGTGCCTAACTGCCCGAGCTCTGAAAGCATCACAACTGGATCTGCTATCTTTCGTAGGCTCAGAAAGTGGCGCAGACGCATAACAGCATTGATGATCACCTCTCTTCTTAGTGCGGAGCCTTCCATAGTTTGCTGCTGGATTTCTTCGTAAGACGCTGTGTAATATTTTTGCAAATACAGCCGCAACTGAGGTCATAATCGATAAACTATAATGATCAAAAAGTCTTCTATTCAAATGCCTTAAATACATATAATATATATAACTATAGTTATCCACGATCATCTTTGAGGCTCTAAAGAATGCTTGCGATCTACTTGGACTAAATAAAAAGTTCGCGGAATATCAATGATAGATTTCCTTTGGTGACCTGGTTAAGATGGTGTTTGGTCTGTATTAAGCCATCCTTGTACCGCTCTTATGGAGGAATTAGAATTTTGGGAGCTTGTGGCGGGTACTTCTCTCCACCTTATAATAGGTCACGAATAGTTGAATTTCCATGGCCTAGTTGTGAAGCGTACTGCGAAATGGACTCCTGGATGGTTAATACATCGGCGTCGTTGAACGTTCTGGACTACATAGAGTTTATTGACGGGTTTCTACTGCATACCCCATAATAACGCAAGACGCGTCATGGGCAGTCTCATGATGGTTTTATATAATGTCAACTTATATTTTGTTAAAAGTTTTCTCTTCTCTCTAGGCCGGAGACTAATATTTTTAAGTCTCTTTCTATCTATCACACCATTCTTTAATCTGGTCCAGCTTCTCCAATACTGCCATACCATACTGTCAAGAAGGAATCGCACAACCTTGACAGCAGCACAGTGTCGTCTGCAAATTAGGCTGCCGTTGTGAAGAACGTTGTCAGCATGCTTCTATCGTGGATATTGGACAGCGCTGAGCCTCTCGATGACTGTACACTACCGAACTTGATAGGACTTAACGTATCAGTTGAACCATAGACAGCGGAATGACAGTAATCCAAACGACTGCCTTTTTAGGAGACCCTGCAGCTTTTGGTTCAGAATGCCATCATGTCTGCCTTCCGTAGTCTTACCGCAAGTATCTGCTTCTGATTTTTTTTAAAGAGATGACCGTAATCGTGATCAGTGAACCACAATAATCAGAAAATTTTCAATTCAAATATTGACAGTACAGCGCGTACAACAATAATTACCCACGGTTTGTTCCAGTTTCCTAAGTTAGCCTAACAACATCCGCGTATTCCCACAACAAAAAGTGGACAATGTTTTATGGGCAGCTCGATACATTTAGAAGGCAGAAAGTTTGTCCTTTATGCAAACGGCGTCGAGCGAGCGGGGGCAAGGAGCTTGCCGGCTTGCCGCAAGCTGTCAGATGCAACAGTTAAGTCCGCTCCCATTCGTAACACAAGAGCCAAGGAAGTTAGTATCTAACGGGCGCTGGCTAGCGCAATTCCAGCAGTTCGAGCAGCAGACAATGCTCAAGGAAGAGAAAAGCGTTTGATGCTCCAGAAGTTCAGCAACTAAGTTCGCCCGGCCACGGGAAGTGCGGGAATTTAAAAGGTGCAACTTTTGCGCAATCTGGAGTTGTTTAAGGAAATTCGGTGGACTGCGCTTTACTTCCGCGGCTTTTTCTTGCACTTAATTGACCGTTGGTTTATCATTACGCACTTCCCAACTGTCCTTTCTTTTAATTAGTAATTATAATTACAACAAAAGTAAACAAACTATTTATTACTGAAATTTGCATGGAGTCCAATAATAAGCTGAAAATTATTACTAAGCCCCTTATGATAAGAACAGAATTGTTAAAATATTTAAATATCTAGCAAACAAACTAATAATCAGTTAATATAAACATAAAATTACCCCAAGTTTCGCACTATAGACCATCACGTTTGTATAAAAAAATGTTTGGCAACAGATTTTTGTTATTCTAATTTTTTAAGCATTTTGTGATAATACATTGAGCTGTTACAAAAGAACAAAAGGAGCGTGACTCGCTGCAACTAAACATTTATTTATGCACCTGTATAAATAAAATCGGAATTTATTAGACATTTATGATGATGAAGTAACTTTAAGGACAAATTTTGCACGGATTCCTTATTTTTGTATAAACTGCGTCGAAAAGTCAATGATCTTATTGTAAGTCGAGTGTTTAAAAAGGTCGATGAATGGCGCCAGGAAACAAACAAATAGAAAATACTTTACTGACCTTCACACAAAGTTTTTAAAATTGGTTAACCTAATCTCGAGCCCCGAGGAAAACCTGATCGATGAGTTGTAGAAGTATATAAATTACTTTTTACCTGGAAAGTTTTTTCTGTTAGAAAAGAGGCAATTATTTGCAGTAGATAGGAAGGTGCCTTTGTTTTTATCATTTTGTGCGTAAGCTCTTTAATTCAGACTCTACCAAAGACTTGCGCTATACCGATGAAGGTGATGAGTGTGCTTTTAATTTTCAAAACCTTCTTAGATTTTTTCTACGAGCCTCAGCAGTTCATTTGAAGTAGAGTGTAAAGTTTTAAAGCCAAATTGGTATTTTAAAAGTATATTGTTGATCTCCAGAATTTTTTAAACATGAGTGTATGGCATATTCAAATAGTTTCAAAAGAATGTTAATAGGTCGATAATTTGTTGTATTGTCTATTTTATTGTTCTATTTACAATCTGCTGTTATAGCATTAAGTAAATTAGTTACATGATAATGAGGTTTGACATGGTGAAGTAGACGTCCAACAATATCTCTTTAACATTATCTTCTAAAGTTTGTGATTATATATATAATATATTAATAGTTGATTAAGTTTTTAATTTAACTAACTGAATCTAAACGGTAAGTCCAATATGTAGTGTCTTTTTAAAAGGCGGTTTTGTTTACTACTACCCAGTAGATTTAGTGCTAAAACATTAAGGTAGCTTTCGCTAATTTTCACTATCATATCAGAATTCATTTTAAGGTCGGCTTGAATGTCTGTATTGGTAACATAACACGATGCATTGGTGATAATTCGCCACATCTTGGGTTAAAATTTTTCCACTATAGCTGTTATAGTTTGATACTAAATCCCATACATTTATACTGGCTTGAATGTCTTTTTCTTCTTTTAAATAGGATTGTGTTCTGTGTCTTCTGTTATTGTTAGTCTGCCTCTTGTGATGTTGAAATCCACCTATTCTTCCAACGCTTGAATATCACTCTATATTTTCAAAGTTTCAGCTTGTAGAAAAGTCCGTTACGCCAAACTTAGCCAAAAGCCTGACTGATAAACACAGTTGTACACTATTTTCTTTTGCTCAAAGGTGCTACTTACAAGGTCTACAGTAAGGTGGACCTGTTCCATTGTTGAATGTGCTACTTACAAGGTCTACAGTAAGGTGGACCTGTTCCATTGTTGAATGGTGTTTCCTACAACTAAATTAATAATCTGGTATTAATTCTATTACTCTACTATAATAGGCATAAGTCTTTTAAATAGCAACTTTTCAAAAATCTTTGCGTTCACTGGGTTTGTATGAACCAGCTTCATTATTTGGTTTGCCAGGTTTGTATATAATTATGATTTTTGCTACTTTCCATTGTGCTGGGACGTAGTTAGTTCTTAGAACCGGGTTAAATATAAATTGGATCATTTTGATTCCGTTCTTTTATAGTCATTTTTAACACACAACTTGTTATTAGGTAGTAAACATACTCCTTTTTAGTTTTTAGGTTTTTATCGTAGCTCTAATTTCGTCGGTAGTGAATTGTTGTATTGGTAGTAAAAAATGTAGTGGTGGATTAACGCAACAATCAATTCCTTCTTCTTCATCTGCATTATTCTCAATAGTTAAAAATTATTTTGAGGTTGATAAGCAAAGACTTCAGCTATTTTAGCATCCGTTTCAGCCCACGTACCATCATGTTTTTGTAGGTTGTCTTAAATACTTTGTCGCTTTCCATAAAGAATAATCACTACTTTCTATGGCTGTTAAGCCTTCTATATAGTGTTTAATTATTTTATCTTTGTAGTTTTTAAACATACTTCTTAGTTCGCTAGATGCGTATCTTTTTTTGTGCGGCTATCGTTTATTTTGCCATTCTCTCCTTAGTGTCGTTTCTCAGTAACTTTGTTTAGGATTTCTGCAGGATAATATTTTTATTTTTGTTTCAGGTGACTTCCTGAATTACGCGTCTTAGATATTTTCAGCTACTTCTATATCTTTTTTGTTTTAAAAGGAACATTCAGAAAAAGATATTTGTCAAGAATTTCTAAAACAGTCGCAGTCAGTGTGTTTATTGTGTAGTTTAGGAAGTTTATTTTTGACAATGATGTTAGTGCTTATAGTGAGCATGGCAGAGTAGTCTGAAAGTAGGTCAAAATTGTTTTCAACTTTCATGTGGACATGAATAATGCCTTTAGTGACAACAAAGTCTAATGACTCTAGAATTTTTATTCTATCTGTTAGCCAGTAAGTTGGTAATTTAAATGCCTTTCTTATATAACTTTTCTTAAAGCTCTACCCCTAAGATTATATAGTCTTGATTCCCATTGGGTATTTTTCGTATTGCAGCCTTTCTTGATATAATTCTTTGGTCCAAGGACTGAAACTACACAAAAAATCCGTCTTTATTTGCCCTATATCTAGGAGGACTATATGCAGCTGATACAGCTATTAGTTCATACCGGCCCTTTACTATAACTGTGGTGGCTTGCAGGTGGTTTTTGTTAAACTTAGTTAATTCGTAATGTTTAATTTTTTTGTTAACGATTATAGCAGATCCTCCTCTATCATTACCATTTGGTTGTTTGGTAATGTATACTTGAAATCTTGGGACTTTGCAGTGAGTACGTTTAGTAGAATGTGCTTTGAAATAAGTGATTGCTTATCTGTAAGACTTTGAGATCATATCTATGCCGGGGTTCTTTTGTTTCAATTTCTTAATGTGTTATTTAATTCAATCTGAAATAGATTCTGTGCGTGTAATATTGACAGGGTTTGTATTTCTCACACCTTTTTCTATTTGTTGATAATAATTGATACTGTTTTGGTCAACTGAAATGATGAATGTGTTCTCTACTTGTTCTGCAAAAATCTCACTTTTTTATCATGTGAGTGGGTTTGGCCATTTGTTCTAAACGTAGGAATCAGTGTCAGTTGCCTGAGTATTTTTCTTGCGGATCTCTACTTATTGGTGTCGTTTGGGTTAATAAATTCTATATAGTAATTCTATGTTGATCTAGTTTTTGTTTTACGATTTAGGTTAGTCTGTTCAAATTTGCTTTAACTGCTGGGTTACGGATGTTCTGCCAATATCTATGTATGTAAGTTGGGTTTTGGCTGTTTGGATGATGAATATGGTTGCATTTTCTTTGTTACATGTTGTATGGCCTGAGCGGCTGTCGTCTTGAATAGCACGATTGCCTTGTTAATATCCTCGTGTGATAGTAGGATGGTAGGACATGTTAGTTTACTTTTTATTTTTGTTCTGAGCTTGTTCCACTCAACTGGGCCGTTAATTAGGCTTGGTAATTTAGTGTAATAATATGGAGGGTTGCGTAGGGTAAAAACAACAAGTGGTCGGAATGTAACTTTGTTTGATTAATTGGGAATTGTAGTTTTTGTGCAGTCTAATGTTTGTTGATTTTGTCTGTACGGATAATATGTATATTCCAATAGTGCCGATATTTGCAATCTTAGTTATGAAGACGCCATTTGGGTTAATTTTTCTGTAGTCCCAATTTTGATGTTTGCTGTTTGCTGTTCAGGTCGCCTATTAACAACGTGGGGAGTTGGTTGCCAAAAATTTGTTGTAGTTCTTCTTGAAAAAGCTGTTTATCTGGGTTTATAACTAAATACTTCAATACCATGATATGCTATTAAATCTAAGAAAGGTTGCTCGTGTTTGTTCTAATCCATTTGCGTTCCAGTTCAAAAGTGTTAGCTTATTGAGATAATGCTGTTTATTTCGAACCATTTTGGAAGAGAATTGGAATTAGAGACATGATGAAGGTTTTGATTTGTCCAAGATGACGCTAAAGTGTAACACAATAGAATTCGAATGTCAATATTTATGGTTTAATCTTGTTGAGTGTAAAATACATCTTTTTCTATTTCCATGCACAATGTTTCATAAAATGCGAAGTTAATAAATACAAATCAATATTAAAAATGTTGAAATAAGTTATATCTATTCTGGTGATCTATGTTGGTGATCTCTACCTTATAACGAAGTTAACTTTGGTCTTGCTTTTCTTTGTTTTTACTCCAAGCTTCGATGATCTTCATGCACAAATGGTAAGGTTTTCATTGGTCCTTCCATTTAGTGACTATCTTGAAGTGTCGTCGTCATCAATATTTTATTTAATTATAACTGACATCTTCTAGCATGATTGTAAATAGTAATAACTTTTTTCATTTTTGCAACATTTTTTATGTTTCAAGTGAAATTTTGACTTTCTCGCGACTTTGGTGCACCAAACTACAAAAACAAATGCTATTTAGCAATTTTTTAACGTAGATACTATTAATGTTAAGTGAATCTTTTCTTAAGTGTAAAACACCATAAAATTCGTATTTGGTGGTGTCTTTTATTCTTCTATTTACCTTTCTTCTTTTTCTATGCATGAAAGCAATGCATTTCGCTGAATTATCAAGACCATTCTTATAATTTAGTCAGAGGTACTAAAACATGAATAAGTCTTCCTGCCATAGGGCTATTTAATTACTTAATCAAACGGTGCCTTTATGCTCCTGCTGGCCGAGCGTTACTAATTTAAGTGGATCGTAATAATAATACTGAAAGTCCGGACAGGCTCCTTTGAAGCAAAGGGGCGCCCTAATAGGGTGCAGTTGCGGCGCTTCATCTCGCGGTTCCATCTGGAGCCGCCGCCGAGGAATTTGCAAATAAATATAAGACAGTAACAAATTTCCGTTTGGTAAATAGCACGCTATTTATCATGCAAATAACAGAGTCATAACTTGGAGCGCGTGTTAAAAAGCCCCCATCCCTTTCATTTGCATTTTTCCCAAATAATTCATGCACCTTTCCATGAAAGAGTGCTGCGGCGCACGACAGCGCGATATCCGCACCCGGCACCGACCCGGCTCATTATAATACAGTGGCCGCGGTCATAAACACCCCCGCATGACACAGGACACGTTTACACGGCACAATGTCTGATTTTATTATGTACTTAGCCCCATCGCGGCGCGGTGTTTCGGACATGAAAGCTTCTCTATAGCGCAATGACTTTTACGTCCGCCGCAGATTTTATTGCCCTCCGTGATTAAAGTCCTGTCCAACGGCAGCGCTCAAAGCTGCCATGCGATCTGTGGGGAGCTGGGGCGTGCGTGCCCGTTTTCGCGGCCGTCCAGCTCGCCCCAGCCGCAAAAATGCATCGGACCTTCGGCAACCGAAAAGTAAGAACCGGGGAATATTTCCGGCAGAGCTCCCGCCGCCTCCGCAACAAGCGTCTGGCCCGCGAGGTCGCCGCCTTATTTCGTCTCTTTTTATACATTCCGAACAGGCAGCCCTTGTAATGTTTGCTGTTCCCAATTTTCTTTGTTTTAAACAACTTCAAAAGCAGTGCGTGCGGAATTCTTGTCATTCTTCTCGTTAAAAAACATTTTTAATTACAGCAGTAGGAGTGCCGTAAAGCTGTCACAAAGCTGTGTTTAGACGACATGCTATCCATTTTAATGCATGAATACAACCCCGTCCCGCTTTTTTACGATCGCGCTGCACTCGCACGATTGCCGCTTTCCCGGATCGTTCGCTATGGAACTGCTGGGTTCGATTTCCTTTGCCGCAGTCGTTCGGGCGTAAGTTGGATTACCGGCGAAAATCTGCCGAATGCGCCGGCGAGTTGAAATTCGGGGACAAAATTGCCTATTCAAACTGCATGCACCTATTGATGCACTTTTCAGGCAGTACGCGTGTGCTTTCACAGTTAAAGACTCTCAAAGAAGCTACATTTTAACGTAAACACACAAGAGAGTGTAGATCATATACTACTCAAAATTGTAAAAGTTGTTGCCAAAAAACGAAGTCATATCCCAGCAATTAAAGTGCAATATAATCGTCTAAGTACACGGCCTTCATTATGTCATAGAAGCGACAAAAAACTGCGCAAGATAATATTTAATTTTTTTTTTATTATGATGAATAAATTGGGTTCAATGCATTATGTTTTCAAAATGACTCCTTTACTAGAGGTCATTTGGACCCTTTTCCCAAAACTTTCAATTGCAGCTTTTTTGATTGCATAAATGGCTAGAACCTCTTCTGTGGTGCGATTCCTGAGTTCGTCGATGGACTGGGGTTTGTTCCGATAATCTTAAGATTCTTAAGAAAACCCCATAAGAAGAAATCGCATGGGTTAAAATCGGGGGAATTTAGGGGCTACTCAATGCCTTTTTCTATCTTACGGGGGGCGTCCAAACTTATGATCCTCTTTCCAACGACTTTTGTGAGGATGTCAAAGACGCTTCGAATCCGATAGGCGGTGATTGCATCTTGCTAAAACCAGTATTGGTTGACTTTTTTTTGTCTTTTACAACTGGAAGGAATTTCTCTCGAACTTCTGTGCGACAAACTTCTTCATTCATATATTTTGTGAGAAACAGTGGGATGGCGATTCCATAGTGGGAAATTGCAGACTATACACTAACTTTTTCTGGGTGAAATCGACGAACTTCGGTCAAATGTAAATTTTGGGTTCCCAAATGTCGGTAATTTTGCTTGTTGACGTAACCATCTAGGACTCATCTGTGAAATAGATGTGCTTTATGTCCAACATTTTTGGTCCAAACCATCTCCATGATGACTTTTGCAAAAGTGAATCTTTTTCCAATATTGACCTCAGTCAATTGCAATTGAGTCTTATACAAAAGTAGATTCAATTTCTTCGTGAGGATGGTGTGCATAGAGCCCACACTCGCACCGAGTTGAGCTGCGCTTTTAGAGACTGAAGGTGTGGGCTCTTGTTCATAAAGCTCTTAAGCTTGTTTTACGGTCTTGGAAGTAGTCACAAATTGTCTTAATAAATTGACATTCTGTCTTTTCAAATTTTCCAATCAGCCTACTATAATACCGTAAAATAGACAATTTAATTATAAAGCAAATTTTATCATGGTATTTTTTTACCTTGCTATTGTAGAGACAGACAAGGTAGTGTGCTTGTCAAACTTGACCTTGAAGGCAGTTAACTTTCCACTAACACTTCGGCCTCTCTCATGAAAGGCGACCCTTTTTTCGGTTAAATAGCTGATCTTAGCTGACGCCGTATTTAGCGTTGATCTAAAGTGTAAACAAAACTCCAAACATTGATCTCGCTATAATTAACATCAAACATAAAATTGGTTAAAGAGCTTGACCATGGTAATAAAAAACTAATTGAAGACTAGTTCTAATTCTAGCTTTAAGAAAACCAATTCTCCCAATACGGGTTTAATTTTCATGTATCGCACCGTGGGCTAAATTCAACCAAGCACAAGCAAATATTTTTGCAAAACATTTAGTAACTGTATTTACTACAAACAAAGAAAATGTATTTTAGAATTCTTTTATATCTATTATTTATTGATAATAAAAATTACAACAGCATTCTGCAAGTTAGTGTGCTGGTTTAAGAACCGATTGGTTCTTTATTAACGTGATGAGATCTTCTTCATCCTCCTTAGTTATTTATTGGATCACCTGGACATTGTCTTTTAAGCCTTCTTGTACTATATGGTTCCATGAGAGGATCTAGGAGCGGTTTTCTAGTTAGTTGTGGTAGTTAATACTTTCTACATCTTTGACTTATGGCACTTTCATAAAGATGAAGTATACCAAGAGGTATCAAAGATCATACGTAATATTTTTGATTGATTTCTCTGTATTATTGTCATATTCGACTTACTAGTACTTACTTAGAGTTCAATACCATATACCCATATTAATTTAAGAATTGTTTTGTATATTAAAAATTTAATTTCAAATGGCCATTTTGATTTTCTACCAATTAGCCACCGTATTTCCTTAACTTTTGAATCTATCTGCTTGAGTTTCTTAATTACATGTTGTTTCCTTGTTAGTCTGTCACCTAAATGGATCCCTAAATAATTTGTAGTAATTATTGCAGTTATTTGCATTTTATTTAGATAAACGGGGTGACACTGGTCTCTACGAAGAGTAAAGTTAACTCGTACGGATTTTTCTTCGTTAATCTTAAATTTTCATTTGTGTTTCTACGTTTCTATTTTAAATACATGATTTTGTAAAGTAATGGATGCTAGTAGATCATCGTCGATAGACAGTATGACAGTATCGTACTCATTGTAGTATTTTCGTCAACTGGTAAATTTGCAGTGTACAAGACGTATACTAAAGAACCCAGGACGCTTCTTTGCGGTACGCCAGACTTAATTGGGTTCACGTCATATACTTATATATTGACTCGAGTTCTAAATTTACTGTCATATGAGTAAGAATTAAGAAGGTTGTAATAGGTTGTGGGCAATAATGTTTAAATCTTGTACAATACTCCGAGTGCCAAACTTTATCAAAGGCTTGACTTACATCAAGGAAGACTGATGTGCAAAATGTCTTCTAATACTTGATTAATTATTTGATAGATTCTATGAGTTTGTTCTATTGTAGAATGATGCAGAGGTATTCATGTTTTACTCTTGGGGTTGACCAGCAACAATAGTTTTGAAATGATGAGCAACAAGCTTCTTCGGCGATAGGATGAGACCTTATTTAAGTCTTTAGCAGACTTTGCAATTAATATCATTTCGGCAATTTTTAGTTGCTTGGGCCAATAACTCAGTTCAAAAATACCATTAAATATTATATATATATGTAAGACTGATCCCTTTTTTGAATTTCTTTCACATCTTAATTGTCAGATCATCTATAAATGCGTAGGTTTAAAAATTTTATTTCCTTTTGGAGTTCTCTCGTAGTGCAAATTTCAATTTTAGAAACATTGGTTGGAATACTTAAATGCCTCTCTATTTTATCATCAGGGACGTTGCAGTTGTGGTTGAATATTTCCGCAAGGTACTTTGCAAATAGCTTTTTCCTGGTTACTTCCGGCCCATTGTGGGTTGGGTCCTGCTTTTATGGGTAGCATTTCATATTTAACTTGTTAAGTTTTTTGAACAATCTGTGATAAAATGCACATTTAGCTGGGGTTGGAGACAAGTTATGTGATCTTCCACGTCTTACACAAACAAATAGTTTATTTGCAAAACTCTTGAATACACGAGCATAATATATAATACTTTGCCCCCAAAGAAATACAGAAAGAAATGACCCTTAAATAACCATAAAACTAAGAATAGACTTTTAAAATGCTTAAAGAACTTTTAAAGAAAAACTAACTAGGCTAACGTACATATTTAATGCACTATTCAGACTTTAATATTGGCAACAATAGTTAAAATCTTTAGAAACCAAAATATTGGAAAGCCTCGAAGAATGTACCTTGTATATATTGATAAGATTGCTATTAGTTATATCAAAACTATTAGAACGTCTACAAATTCATAGTATCATATCTACAAATATAATTTTACATCATTAATTTGGATTGTGCCAAGAAGAGTGCAATATAACATTGCCATCGGATAGCTAATGCTATATAAGATTCTTTTGATGACAAAAGGTATGATGCAACAGTGTTCTTTGATATGAGCCATACATTTGACAGGGTTTGGCACATAAGTCTTCTTAATCATAAACTAAAGAAACGCTAACAAAGCCTCACTATATACTATTAAAATCGTACCGTAAGAACAGAAAATTTAGAACTAAAATAAATGACGAAACTTCCACTTTTCACCTAATTAAATTAGGTGTTTTTCAAGTTAATATCTTTAGCTGTTTCGTTTTTTATACTTAATATATACATCTGAACTTTCAAGAACTTCTGGTATGATCACAAGAATATTTGCAAAGGTCACAGTTATTATGGAAATAATAATGAAGATGAAGATCTTTAATCTTATCTTTAATCTACTTCAAGAATGGTTAGACAAATTGAAAGTTAAAATCAATGACGCAAAATCTTTACATGTTTATTTTACGGAAGCAGGGCAGTATCCACTGGTATCCATAAATGTAAAATATCTTGAAGTCCATCTCGGCTCAAAACTTACTTGAAGAAGACATATACCAAAACAATGGATTTGTGTCTTAGAAGGGGATCCAAGGTGTCATTAGCAAATAAGATTCTAATATATAAATCTGTTGTTAAGCTGATATTGACTTATAGCATTATATTATGGGGATTTTCTAGAAAATCCAACCCTGCTATGATTAATCCGCAACGGTATGGTTGATTCACGATGGTATGTGAGTAATACAATGCTCCACAAACACTTTTATTTATCACAGACTGATCACAAATGTAATTCAAAGTAGCAGAAACAGTTATTATGATAAACTTAATACTAATACAAATCCTTTCCTAGTGTCCAAAGTCGAAGAGGCATAAGATTAAAATGGTCCTGGTCAATCGGCCTGACATAAAATAGCTGGGGTTTAATTACTAGAGAAAGCCTCGTCAGGGCATTAGTGGCTATTGTTCAGGAAAACATCAAAGTTTTAGAATTAGTATTGCTTTTAACAAGTAAGTTATATATTTGACTCTTTGTAAAACAGGTTTTTTAGAATTAAATCTCTGATTAGATTGTTGTCCGGGGCGTTGTTGGAGTTCACATGTTAGAAAATGTTTGTTCGTTGATAAGTTCTAAATTTTTAATTATAAAAAATATTGGAAGTATTAACCTTATTATCTAGTTTCATCGCAAATGGTTTGAAAATGTTAACTAAACGGTTAGCAATGGTCGTCTAAGTATCTAGGATTGCTTTGGTTTATTTAAATATCTTGTGGTCTTCTAGAGAGCGGGAGTGGAAGATGTTTCAAATAGTTTCGAAAATTTTGCTTTCTGATGGTAGAAAGAAGGTTTTTGTGTGCAGCACGGTTTGACGCTTTTTCATCATTAGGCCGTTGTATTGTTTGCCATATTTGTTTTAGTCTACTCTTCCCTACAATTTTATCTTTCGCAATAATTGAGAAAATGTACCAGACTGTGCTACTGATTTTTAATGGTATATTCGTGTGTAGTGATTCGTCAATCGACTCTTGGAAATGATTTTAGTTTATGTGCTTGTTGGTAAGTTCTGGCGTCTTCTTGGTGATTGCATCTATGTCTAAGGGCATTAATACTAGGAAGTGGTCGGTAGAGAGATTAAGACACCAGTTAGTACCAAAGGGATTTATGATTATTTCTTTTAAAAAGATCATGTTGTTTACTGCTTTCAAAATTTCTCTACCATTAGTAGTGCTTAATCTGGGGTCTCAGTAAATGTGTTAATTCTTAATAATTATAGTATTGCCGTTAAGATATTATGTTCTACAACTATAAATTTGGTATTTTAAAATACTTAAGAAGTTTAACATTATACTCATCTGTTCCATTAGCTTATTTTTTACTTAACGATGTCATTTGATTGATATGTAAGTTCAAGATTGTATTATGGAGGCTGAAGAATGCTGGAATATGTGTCGTACTTGAGCGCATGAAAATTCTGGACAACAAAATCTTGTAGTTCTTAGAATTTTGTTATAGTAGTTGTCAGATTCCTGAAACAATTCATACAAGTGTTTTCCTTGCGCCGTAAGGCATTTTTTTGATACCTAAAGCATTGGGGACTAGTTAGCTTAGGGGAAGTGGTTAAATTTTACCACAAAATGCATATTTGTCCATATTCTATACTTTGTTATTGTTGTCAGATAGTTTAGATCTAGAACAGAAAGGGAAATCTCGTAAAAAGCATATAAAATAGTAGCAATTACGTTATAATATGCAATTCATAGATTTTTCAGAATACATCTTGTGAGATATTTTAAGAATTTTTAACGATATTAGAAAGGAGTAGCAAATAAATAAAAATGAAGGCTTTCGATAAGGTTCTAAAGTTACTTTAGGCAATTATTCTGTATACAGAAAAAGCACTCCTACTGAAAAAACTGGGAAAATTTGATCTTGCAAACTTTCCACATTTCGAGCAACCCTTTCAGTATATTGAGAATTAGTAGCAATTAATCAGGGAATTGACATATGGGCCATCTTAGTTCATTATGTAAGGTCTGAAAACCGGCGCATGAGAGCTACACATGCTGAACGAGAGACAAAAACAAAAATGTCTTTACTAGACTGTTACTGGTAAAAAATGGTAGATTTATATCAATATGACACGGAAAAATCATGACTGAATCCCAACAAGCACGCAATACGTCGAACCAAGTCAATTACTCATTCACGCAAAACTGTGATCTTAGTCCTGTAGGATTTCAATGATGTTATCCGCTACAAAAAAGGTGAAAACCACATTCCGTTGATTTTTTAACACAACCCTCACCTCTAGGTTGCTAATCGGACCAAAAGTTTAATTTGGACGATCTAATTTGCTAATACTTCAGATAATCATCTTCTTCTGTAGCTTTTCAACAATTTGGGAGATTAAAATGTGGGTTAACAAGTTCTTTGAATCAAGACCCTATGGTTTCTACCGTTAAGTCGTTGACATTCTAGTAAAACGCTGATAAGTTGTGAATAATAGAGGAGAGTATATTTTGAAAAATAAAAGGAAGTTAAAATATCTGTGACAAAGCGGGTTAATTTATTCGATAACTCTTATAATAAACACACGTTGGTATTGTCATTAATGTTAAACTAACAATAATGAACTTAAAATTTTATGGTAAAGTTAAATCAATAATATAAATTTTAAAATGCAAAGATCTTCCACGGCGCTTAAGAAAAAGTAAAAATTGAGATACAAGAACAGCCCTGCGCGTTTCTGTTTATTTCTTATTTATTAGTCAAATTTACAATGCGAAAGTCTGATTTTCCAACTGTTATTTACTTAATTTATTAAATGTAACTTATAAACTTTTTATTTATTTTCGTTACGTTTCCGTTTCATCGGTGGCAATTTAATTTATCTTCCATTTCAGATTCTTTTTTCCCAAAAAGTTATAAAGCTCTTTGAACTTTCTATTTTACTTTTTTGTTATATTTTTATTGCATTAAAATTTGTTTGAAAATCTGCATATTAACATTTGGTTGCTTTTCTTAACAATCCACCTTTAAGTGATATCAACTATTTACATATCTATAAAACTCAGTAATTTAGACACATAAAAATCACTTAGTTTAGACTAAAATTGTTGCTGCTTTCATATGAATTAGCATCAATAGTTATCATTAAATATTACAAGGATGAAATAAATATAAACCAGATGGGTAGCGTTTTGATTTCTCTATCGTAAAATGAAGGTTAAGGTGACATCAACCAACCGAGCACAAACTCTTCGACAGCAAGATTATCGTCAAATCTCTGACTTCCAAATATTTAGTAGTGTAAACAAATAATAAGCCCAAACTATAGGGAGGGCGCTCCAGTGTCTAGCACAAATTTTCAATTTTATTTCGCATTTGAACAGCTATATGAGGTCAGATAATTTTAAAACCCAAGGTCATCCGCGATGATTGTCTGAGAACCACCATAAATTCTAATCTTTAAGCGATGCCAATAACTTTTATTTTCAATTACTTTTTGATCTTTTAAATATTAATTACGCCACGCTTACATCCAAGTTTTCTTAAGGATGTTGACTCCAAACTGTGCTTCAAGTCTGCTCAAAGTTTTGAATAGTTTTACGTCTTTTATCGTAAAAAACTTGACAGCAATTCCTTACGCAACTAATATTGTGGTACTGACTAAAAAGAAATTTTTATTTATATTTGACTCGTATTTAATATATTTTAATATTTACGAATTTCAACGAATTTTATTTAATTATTATAATAAATAAGTAAACTAGCATCCACATAATTGACAAGATTGTAGCACTAAGCTTTGTTTAGCACGATAAGAATTCCTTGAATAATCTGAGGTCAAATAGCAAACATTTTCTTTAATCTTTTCTGAACTGCTTTGTACCGGGAATTACAAGAATGGGTTAGCTGCATGTTTTCAGTCTGTCATCGTGTTTATTGCTCTATCTTTCAGCGGAACTCTTAACAAATGAAATGCCAGGGTCGTGTAATTTGTCAGATATAGACCATGGCGCGTTAATCATTATTCAAGGAAGTTTAGATTGAGATTTTTAAAATGTAGCACATCTTGTAGGCTAGGATTCTTTACAAGTATATTTCGCTGAATCACGTCTTAAGTTTATCTTCGGTTTAATATTAGGCGATGTTTTTGCAATAAATGTGTTGTTAATACAAACTGGTGAGCATTGAAGATTATGTTCATTTTGTTAGTTTGATTTTTACAGTTAATATTACATTCTTGTAAAGTATATCTTTATAGTAGTAAGGATTTTTATAACTTGAGAAGATGATTGTGCCATGAACAAAGGTACTAAAGATTTTTAATGTAATAGTGCATAATAATTGAAGCAAAAATCTGAATGCGCTACGGCATTTTAGTTTTAATTAAAACAACTGGATACATTTTTTAAATTAATTTACAGTTGCTTAAATAATGCTTTGTTTGCGTTTAAAATATTAATATACATACTGTGCTATTTATCAACTCAGGATTTGTGTGTTGCATGGGTGACTTATTCGTACATCCTCGAACTGCATTGTTCGAATCCGAACTAGTGGCTTGTAATTTTACGTAAAAATAGACTGGTTTAATGAGGTAATTATTTTTAACAATCTTCAAAGTGATGGATAAGAAGCTGATGATGGGTAATTTGTACTTTTCCAGTTGTTTTCAAAACGTATGTTAAAAAGGCGAAGATGTGCTTAACCTTATTGAGAGTGCTAGGGTGTCTAAAGTTTGTACTATGTGCACTGAGTAGTTGTGAAAATTTAAGCAAATAACCAGCACATAAACATAAGCCATTATATGGGGATGATGCATTAACAGAACATGGATGCTAAAAATGGTTTGCCAAATGACGTTCTGGAACTTTCCAAGGGAAAAAGGTGCTTCGATTTGATTGTACAACCGAATATTATTTGATTTGAGTAGTATTAAAAACATTGCTGCTAAAATTCCATCCCCGTTAATACGGAACATTGCTGTGGAATTCAGAATGCCTCTCGCAAGCTTAAAAAATAATTTGGGCCAGCTCGGTGCCGCATGGCTTAATCGGCGTCAATTTATCCACCCGTACACTTATTTGCAAAAAAAGAAATTATCTATGCGCCCCTCAAAGTTTATGTTCTGTGTATGGTGGAATTTCAAGGGTGTCATGTACTCTGAAGCTGAATGCTCAGTACGGCATATGTTACTTTAGAATATCTAGTATCAGGTTATACCCTCAATGCTAGGTCACCAAAGCCCCGTTTATTATTTGAGGGGTAATAAAACTTCCACGAGGGGGCATAGTAAACTACATAATGTAAAACGGAAAGTATCATGTATGCAATGCAATTACAAACACCGAATTAAATACCAACACAGATTGGCGATTGCGGATACCAATATACAAAAGCCAAATTTAAAACAATCAAGCACTTACGTACAAATAAATCTAGGAAAACAAGTGGATCCGGAGATAATAAGAATTTGTGAGTAAATACGTACACAAATAAATTATTTTCTAAGGAAGAACAAGGTGAAGAAAAAAAATATAAACCCTAGATAAAAAATAAACCTGCTTCCAAGAGACAATATTACAAACAGTTAAATAAATATGTGGAACAAAGGCATTAAATCAATTATCAAACCTGAAAAGAACAAAATGGAAAAACAATAAAGTAAAACAAAATAAAAATAAAGATAAGACAAATGATAAAAAAGGGAAACGAAGCTAAACAATAAGTTAAAATAGTAAAGAGAAGAATTTAGATAGATTTTGAAAAGAGAATAAAAGAAAATTACAAAATAATTTTGAATAAATTCTGGAGTATAGTTACGAAACTAAAAGGAAACCAATACAAAATACAAATAGAATTATATAAGTGTAAAAAGAATTATACACGGCTAAATTTCAAGCAAAAACTGATATAATCATACTGGAGAAACAATAACTATTAGACAGGGCGAACAAAGCATATAAAATTACAGAAAAAAAATTATAGGAGAATTCTATGGAGTTGGAAAAACAACATTATTACCCCTATATTACAAAGGGAGATACTACAAACTGTGATAATTATAGAGCAATCTACCTAACATAAATAATACTAAAAATTCACGAAGAGCAAACAACCTTCTGCCTGGGAAAACAAACGCAAGAAACATTTAGAGCTGTAATACAGAAATCTAAAAGTAACAATAATGACCTAACATATATTTAGCCTTTCTAGACTTAAAATCCATCTTTGATTGTAGTGCTTCGAAAAAATATATTAATACACTTGGAAACCTTTAGGTAACTTGCAATAGAAATGTAAATGGCAAGGTAATATCGAATAGATAAAAACCAGGTGTTTAAATAGTTAGAAGGATCAAGCTAGAGGCAATCTAAGTCTCTTACTATTTCTCATATACACAAACTATATCTACAAAACTGCAAAAGTGAGTTAAGGATAACAGCTAAAGGGCATTACAAACTAAACTCTATACTTACACAAAAGCTACGGCGTTCAACATACTGGTAATATCAAGAAATTGAAAGTAATCAGCAAAGCCAAGTTTTCTACTGCCATCTACACTTCCACTTTTTTATTATATGCAGGACAAATTATGGGTAATAACGTAAAAACATAGATCCTTAAAATGAGGTACCTAAGATAGAAAAAGAAGAAGATATAAGATACAAATCAGAAAAGACCATAAAGAAGATAACTACAAGATTCGCATGAGAGACGACAAATATCCAAAAAGGTATTTAAAATAAGAAGTCAAAAGTCAAAAACTAAGGGAAAGACCTGAAATAAAATGGGACGAGAATATTAAAGATATTGCTAGAAGAAACAGAAAGACCTGATAACTAAAAGTTTCAGCTAGGGACAGAAGAGAATACGAATAATTGATTAATACTCAGCGCCCTAAAGTAAATGGAAGAAGAAAAAGTAAGTATGTAATCTACTATAAGCTGTTACTGCCATGAAAAATTACTGTTGCAACAGTGTGTTGTTCTCAGTTAATAAAATAAAACCTTCAGAACTGGTAAATCAGAAGGGTGTTGTCTTCCACCATGACATCATGCTAACATAAGTTTCTGACTACCTGGAACGCTTTTTCTTGGCTGGGATAGTATTTACTAGGCCTCGTTCCTTACGATTGCCATCTATTTTGCTTATTATAAAATTCACTGAATCTGAAAACTGCAATATTAAAAATGCTGTCAAAATGAGATCAGCTTTTTGCCCTTAAACCGAAGACGTCTTGCTTACGTGACGTAACCTAGCAACAAAATGGTTACTACAGAATTGATTAAATTTGAACTTGTATATCAAAATATCTAGTTGCCAATTTAACATATGTTTTGGTTTTTCGTTGTTTGAACAAGTCATCTCTTCTCTTCTTAAAGGTACACTTGATACTGATGCACTTTTGGTAAATTAAATAGTTTGCCAACGTCTTCAAAAAGAAATGCCAATTACATATAAATTGTCACTAAGTGATATTCCCCATCAGAGAACATATTGGACTAAAAATTAAAGTTAGTTAGCCAAGCTTCTCGGTGATTTTTGAAAATTTGTTGTATTCTGAAAATATTAAGATAAAGCAAATAATGGCATAAGAAGTAACGATCTTAAGAACTACCAGTTGATAGATATGGATCAAGGGTGAACCCCTTCCTTTGTGTGAAGAAATGCGAAATATAAACTTTATTAAATAACACATTACACATTACACATTTTATTTGATTACCTTTTTTTTCTTGGACAAAGAAACTGCTGTAAAAACAATTTCATATCTTCATCACCAGTGAAGTTGCAAAAAACGCAACAGACGGTGTCAAGTTTGATAATGATAGTACGGTGCGAAAATTAGAACAGAGGACAGATGTCACAAAGCTACCTAGAATACAAGGACTAGCATACTTATTCATCTGTAGAGTCATGAGATGTGCTCCTAGAGCATCCCTAAAAGCTCTTCTAAGTCTAATTCCCTTAGATATATATCTAAAGACGGAAACTTGGATTAGCGCATATAGAATGAAATCCACTGGAAACTTCTTCTTCTTTTTTCCCTTTTCCCATTGTACTTTTATGGTGTTGAGCCAATCTTTATATAACCTTCTATTCCTGGAAAGGATCCGGATTTGTTCTATGGTTTTTCCCTTTTTCTCAGCTGTTTCCTTGATATTGTCCATCCATTCTTTCCTAGGTCTCCTTTTTGTTCTTCTTCCTTCTGTTCTCATCTCGAAAATGTTCTTTGGATATCGGGTGTTATCCATTCTATTTAGATGTCTATACCATTGCAATTGTTTGTGTTCTATTTCGTTTACTATTGGTCTTAGTTCTAGCTCATCTCTGACACTTCTATTTCTGACCCTGTCTCGTCTTGTTTTGCCTATTACGCGCCTTAGATATTTCATTTCCGCAGCTGTTATACTCGATCTGTATTTATCCAGCATTAGCCAGGTTTCAGACCCATATAGTAAGGTGGGCGTGTAGATTGTTTTATGTAAGTGTAGTTTAGCTTTTTTACTTATTTCCTTTTTGTTGATTAGTGTGTTGTTTATTTGGTAGTATAGTTTATTACTCTTGCTTATTCTGTTTTTGATTTCTTGATGTATCCTTCCGCCTTGTTAACTATCGTTAATTACGTTTTCTAACGTGTTTTGGTTTATTTGGATTTCTGCTCCATTTGCCTCTGTTTTTGTTATGTGCATGACCTTGCTTTTTTGTATGTTTATTTCCATTCACTTCTCCTCTAGGCGGTTCTTCCATATATTGATATTTTTCTGTAGTTGTTCCGGGTTTCTTGCCAATAGCAGTATATCATCTGCATATTACAGGTCTTGCGATTTCACTGGATTTAGGTTGTTGTATCCGAGTACCGTTTTTCTCGTTTCCCTTTTGCATGTTTTATGAATATTATCCATATATATATATACGAACAGAAGAGGGCTTAGGTTATCACCTTTTTCATATGGAAACTGAACAACGAAAATATGCACAACGATAATTGTAACTACAAATGAATGCAGGAGGTAGTTAAAAGTAATCCCATACTAAGCACGGGAACTGACTACATACTCCTTAAATATTCTGTTGCCAAATCGCTTAGTGTGAGGCATGGTTTCAGCGATTGGGCTCAAGGAATCCCATAGTACCTAACAGTGGGCTAATCTAGTATACAGACGATTCCCGCATAGATCACCGTAAGTAAACCATAAGTAAACATAAGTTTATTATTGAGTATTAACGTCTCGGTCTTTTAAGTTGATTTTTTTTTGGTAATACGATGCATACAAGAAAACATAAGACGCAAGAGTATTCTAACAAGTAGCCAAGAAGTTTTAAAATTACTAGAATCACCTCGTATGCGCATCGAACTGACGAAGGAATGTCTGTCCCATATGGTAACCTTATCTGAGAAGACCAAGGTTTGACTTAGATCACGCTGGTGTGGTGAGTAATGAAAAAGCAGATGCTCTTGCTAAAAACAGGAGCATGCACTTCGTTTGCAGGACGACAACTTGCAATAATAATAGCTTGGACGTATATACAGAAGTGATAAACTTTTGAGATTAAGTAATGTCTAGCATCATATCGCAGGAAACAGATGTTCTTTGTGGATTAACATATACATGAGGATCTTTTGCTTTTTTGGAAGTAAAACAGCAAAATATGATAAACGCGTTTCTTTTGATTTTTCATTTTCAGATAGAGCCAAACAAGTAATTGTACACGAAGTTGTACACTTCTTTTCTGAAAAAAGTTGAGCTGACAGTTGTCAAGTCCCATAACTTTTTCAACAACGGAATATAATTATTTCTAAGTGAAATACACCGCGCTAAAAAATTGTATTAAAGTCTTTTATTTTAGCACCCATAAAAATTCCCAGATTATCAAACTTCCAAACTTGTGTTCTAACCCTTGACGTTCTCGGGCCAGCTATCGACAGCGCGGCCTCCAACTTCTCAGGGCCGACTCGAAGTAATCGCAGGTACAAATTGAATCGCAAATATAAATCAAACTTTAAAATTAAATTCACTTCCCGCGCCGAATAAAGACCGGGTGGTTTACGGCTTTATGAGAGCATGAAATGCAGCCCCATAAAGCCGGCTAAACGCTGCCCGCGCCTGAAATATGTGACACGTACTTTTTAACTGACACGTATTTTAATTCCTAGGCGTTATTAAGTTATTAAGCCGTTTCGTGTGTCGGGGTAGTTTTGCTTTCAGAGTTATTAGGGCCGCTGCACCGGCGGCGCTGCCCTTTCCGGGGGGAACGGACGCGTTATGCGGCTCCGCCGACCCCGCCAGGAGGGAGTCCTCGCCAGAACAGCGCAATCTTTAAGTTAATTAGCGGATGTGTTAAAAGTGTTTTGGAGCTTTGGCAAAAGGACATGCCAACTTTAGACAGCAGGGCATATACGAGGTTTGCACAGGAAGTGTTGTTTCAATTCTTAGGCGTTATTTTTTCTCTCTTCCTTATGTTAAGTATTTTTAATACAGAATCTATGCATACTAACTTTCAACAATACTTTATTATTATAATTGTTTATTTAAGGGTGTTTTCAAGCTTGTTAGCAGTAGCGACCACTCAAAATCATTTCAATTTTCAGCACTACTGAAAAGCTTTGCTGCACTGCTGAGCCAGTTTGCGGCCAGGGTTGGTTCTGCCGATCCCGCGTCAGCCTACCATCCTGTCTTTTAAAATAAATTGAGGAAGACGGTGTTTTTTTCATTATCAGAATATGACTGAAATAGGGAATAGTTCTGAAATTTCTCCGGGTCATCACTGTGAGATACCCTTTCTACAGGGTGATCTAAATTGGACATTTTTCCTAAATAATGAACAAAAAATCAGTGTAAAGTACCGACTTAGTAGTTGTTTCCATATCATTTATGTTCAAAATGTTGATTTTATTGAAAAAACGTTGTTTAGCATTTCCCGATAACGTACATTACTGACAGTAAGAGTGTTGCCAGCTTCGTTTTCAAAAAAGTAAGAGCCAGTAATTCCTCCACCCCACAATACACACCAACAAGTGCATTTTTGTAGATGAATTGGTTTTTCGTGAATAGCACTTGGATTTTTACTACTCCAGATGTGACAATTTTGAAAACTTACAAGGCCAATTAATCAAAAATGAGCTTCATCACTCAATATAAGTTTTCTTTTTTTGAAAAATCAGCATCAACTGCTATGTTCCCTACAACTCAGTTTACAATTACGGCGTTTCTGGTAGTCGTCAGTAGACTTTGCCGTATGTTCAGACACCAATTGTACAAATTCAAACTTTCAGTCCCAAGATTCAATTTGAATCACCCTGCACTTATAAAATTAGGCATTTGCTTGCTGAGCTACATCTTGAAGAAGTTAAGTTTGTAAGAATATTGGGAAGTATTAATTTTATGTTTAGAAAACTTAAAATGTTCAATATTTTTCAGTTAAGTGACGCACGTAATTTTTATCCAGTTCTAAATCTTTTAGAGCTTTTTTGAAAGTGCTATAAAAGAAAGGATAAGAGTAGAGGAAATTTAATGTACTTAAGTTAATTTTAGTTTCAAATGTAAGTATTCCAATTTTCAGCTTATGTATACTGTTGTTATTTAGATTTGTCCCCCTTCTTTGTAAGCTATTTCGATTATTCAAAGGATGCTGATATGCTTGAAATGCTGAATACCTATAGAATGTCCTTATTTTGGCCTTCATGTTGTTCGTGACTGTTTAAAATAAGAACATAATAATTAAGCATTGTAGTTTTTCTACAAAATAAAAATTGTGAAGCTTTCCAAATCGTAATTTTATCTATACAGACATAAATACCATTGAAGGTGTTTTTAAGAACGCTTATAAGGTTGGTTAAATGATAATCATTAATTCTACATTTACTCAGGTATTTTCAAAGAATTCAATTGCTTGTGATCTTCTTATTTTCCATATACTTATTCTGTCCTAAAATATATTTATTTTGATCATTTACCTTTTTTTACAAACGTAGATTTCTTGTTTACCTTTCGTTGTTAATTTTTATAGACTTTTCACATTTTTTAGGCATTCATCGTTATTTGCTGCTGTAATTTCCTTTTTTGTTGTATTGTTTTTTATTCTGTATGTTTTTTTCTCATTTATTATTGTTTTCGCTGAAAAGCTTGTCTTTCAGTTGTTCAATTATGTTAAGCTTAATGGTAGATACATTTTCTTTCAAATATCATCGTAAAAAAAAATCAGGGAAGGTCACATCAGGTGCACAAAAAGGTGGCAAAATGATCAGCCTCCTTTTCACATTTGTTGCGGTTGTAATATGTAGCGCCGCCTTGTTGAAACCGAAAGTCTTTTAGGCATAATTCACAGATTTTGATGTTCTTGTACCATCTTCCAGTATTTTCAATAACATTTCTGACTTAAATAGATATTTTATGAGGAATACAACTTATTTATGAATTACTTAATAATTTTCATGTCCCCACATGTAGATGTTTTGTATATTAACAACTTCATTGATGTAAAATTAGAGCTTTATTGCCAAGTAAAAAACAACTAAGTCGATTGTGGGGTCTTGTCAAAGTAGTAAAGTTTGTTTTAAGACAACCTCTATAATATCGTACACATGCTGCTTTACTTACTAATCTGACTGAAATGCAGTCGATTTGGTTGGTAACTAACTCAAGATAACTGATTAAGTCCTAGATGATTTTAAATACACAGAGTTTTGAAGGTTATACCACATATTGGCTATCATCTCTGCTTCTTGCTATCATTTGCAGTTTATTGCAATCTATTGCAATCCAATCAGTACTAGCTAGGTTTGCAGTTCTTGATTTATTTTAGTACTGACATCACCAATTGTTAATATTAAACTTGCTACTAAGGTCAATTTGTTGTTGCACTGTTACAGTTTTAGTGCGACTGAATCTAAGTTTGATCCTAGGCTCCAGATGTCTGATTAAAAATAATTGCGTATTCGACGAAAGGTTGTCTAAGGCGCAATGCCTGCCACGTTGTCCTGTACTAGGAACAAGAGAAATTTTAACTTTTCAGTTTACAAGTTACTTCCTAACGCAGTGCAGAGCTTTGCCATTGTTATTGTTACTGAGATTTCTGAGAACATCTTCAATTAAGTCGTGAAATTTTTGATATTGTTGGTAGATGAGGTTGTAATATTGATGCTGTTGTAAAATTTATGCTGTTTTTTATCATAGAATTGTAGTAACAACTTTTTAATTTGCTAATCTCTTTACAGTGACGTCAGTTCCTACTAGTACAGATTTATTTTTACTCTAGAGCATTTTCTCATACCTGAAAACTTAAATTTACCAATTTCACGGTTTCCATTTAAATCATCGCTTTATTTATTTCTTCAGAAAAATGTTTTGATCATTCTCCGCGAAAAATTTAATTTTTGAGTCTAGAGTTTTTACGCACCTTGTCCATTTAGGATCTGTCTAGGAGTAGGGGTCGTTTATAATTTTTTCGCAGAGTAATTTCGTGAGCAAAATATACTGAAGTTCTTTGTAAGGGTTGACTGGAGATGAATGCTTTCTCTCGTTATATCTGGTTACCTTCACTTAGTTTAGCTTACAGCTTTCTGAGGTGAGGCACATAGAACCATAAATAAAAGGGTGGTATCTTACAAAAGTCAATTATCAGAACCCATATTGTGTGATTTCTCGATAATCGGTGTAAATATTGGGAAAAAAATGTACTATAGCAACCCTCACGCAATTCTTTCTCATTTATTTTATTAATTGCTCTATTTTTTATTGTCTTAATTATTTCATAGTGGTTTTATATTGTGGTATACAGTTATGGTGCTTTCAATATGTATAAAAATTAGTAAGTACAGCATACCACAAACAGGAGAAAGTGATCTAGGATTAGGTCGCTACTGTAAGGTGGATGTTTTAAAGATAGGCCCATTTGAATGATTATTTGCTTTCATTTGTTTGGGTTTTTACTTTGACATATCTTTGGTAGTTTCAAGAAACCATGTATTATACTGTAAGTTAAATCTTAAAAACGCCCCATTGCAGTTTATTAGGATATTTACTTGTCTGTCAGTTTTAATCATTCCTTTTATTTACCACTTTGATGGTATTGTTGAAATTTAAAGAAGTTGATTGTGTCTGTTTTTATTAATTAATTTTAGCATAAACAAGAAATACAGAAAATTTTTTGGTCAAAGTTTGTGACATGGTTACCACCCCTAAAACCACTACTTAAAGACCACTAAACTATCAACAATTTTGATTATTTTATCATCTAATAACACAGATAAAACGTGCTCACTACTTTTTCATTCATTTTACATCATTTTTGCTTTATTTACTGTTTTCTCTTGTATATTGCCTTAACATTTTCATTTGTACTACTAGTATCCTATTTTTAATTCTTCTATTGACGTCTTCAGTTAGTGCATTACCTTTTTCACTTTACTGCTGTATTTATTTTTATTTTTTTATCGATCAAAAAATTTTTTTTTCTTTTCCTACATTTTTTATTGGTGCATTTTGGGCGCATTTTAAATCGCTTCTAATTCTACTAATAGCCCAATTACGCAACAATAAGCGCAATATTTACGGCGCCGCTTAGAAAAGAAAGACAGGGCACGCCCCAATTGAATTAAAGAGTTTTGCATTCAGCCAGGCCAGCACCTGTGCACTATTAAATCTTCATTCTTAAAGCTGCAGCGCTCCATCTTGATTACGTGGTCTTGCAAATCTCGCCGCGCGGAGGTCTTGCAACTCGAGTTCCGTCGGTAATTGTGAGCTACAATTACGCGACCCTAACTATCAGATTTGTCTGCCTCGGCTTCCTGCCGCACGTCGCCGTTTTTATTTGCTCCTGTGCAGTGGAAATGATACACGGGACGACCTACTTTTCAGTTTTGGTTACTGGAGTTTTTTAAATTTAAGCTCAATTAAATCAAGGCTGGGGGTTACTCAAATAATTGTTTGAAAATATTGTTAATATTCTTTAATAGAACATCCTTGAGCATTAACATATCTTTAAGAGTAATCCAACAATAGTGTCCTTTCAAGCTGGATTGAGCCAAAAGCTCGTGAAAAATCGAAACACAGTTTTTCTTGTATTTGTCGGTCAAGATCTTGGGAACCAATTTAGCACATCCTTTCCGCATCTGCAATTTTCTCGTGACGATTTCATGCACAACGGATTTTAAAAGTCCTACTTTATCTAACAGCCTACCAATCTAACTCTCAGAGTCCAAAACAGTTTTCAGCTTAGTCATATTGTTTGAAATATGAGACATTGATAGGCATCCTAGGCGTTGTTTATCTTCCACGTCCTCTCTTCCTTTTCTGAACACTTTGTACCACCTAAACACTGATACATACTTCTTGGAGGCTTTCTGTATCGCAACAAGAGTCTCCAATTAGTTTTTTTCGAGTTTAATGCAAAATTTTATCGCGTATCGTTGATTGACACTGACTATTGTAACTCATGAGGCAACCTTCAAACAGTTGTCCACTCACAAGCGATCTCAGCATTCTGTAAAGACTTAAAGGCGCATGAGATGGGTCGAACCATTTATCAACATCCCCCACCAATCGTCAAGTTTAAAGACTCTGCCCCGACTCTTCTGCTTGGACCAAAAAAATTCTGATTACTTTTCGGGTATACTTTATATTATTTTATGAAAAAAACATACAAAATGCTTTGTCATTACTAAAAACTTTTAAGTATATAAACAAAATCACGTGGAAAACGACCTTTGAAGGCGATTTAATACCAGCAATGTGAATGTTACAATCAAATTTAGAGGCTAGTCTCCTCCATGTATATATCACATTGACAATGATGCGAAAATTACTGCAAAAATTGCCTTTTATCTATCTAATCTTCAGAGCACTAGATAATTCTGGAAAATAGGCGAACTCTAATGAGAGAAACGGGGCGGCCATTCGACCAATTTAATTTAGGGGCTCACGTGAAACCCGATACTTCGGCGCTTCTCTCCGCCTCCTGCCAGTCCAAAATTTGGTTAATAACCCCACAGCACCCCGCCACGTATAGCCCAAAAATAGTGGCCCGCTCTCATTATTACAACGCGCATTGCTGGCGATCGTCAAATGGACATCGCTGTATTTACGAGCAGGCGAATGCAGTATTTATTTTTGCTCGGAGTGTTTGATATTCGCCGTAAATTTTAACGGTTCGGCCATATTTCATAAAGTGTCTGTTTAAGTTGTAATCAGTTGCAAGGCTCGGCCGACAAAGCGGAAAGCGCTCGCTTTTTGCAGCGCGTCGGTTATGGCGGCGTCTGCTTTGGAAACGGCCGGATATTTACGAGCCAGCTGATAATAATAATAACGATATGAACAGTTGCAAAGTGCAGAAAAGGACCAAAACCCATTAACCACCACTGTTCATACGTGACGAGTATTCGCATAGTCTAATTTGGTCTTGGATCGTGTGCAGTTCACTGCAACCATATTTAAACTGAAATTGGCGGCTGTTACTTCGCTTTTGCATTTATTGCGCGCGCTTTATTACTGTAGGGCGAGTTAAAATAGCTCATATGGATTTAATTAAATTTATTGAAATTTACGTGGCGAGATAGTTAAAGCAATTAAAATTTTTATTGCTGAAGGTGCATTAAGATGCACTTGTTGGCCTGCAACTAAAACCAAGCATTCTAATGGTTTCTCATCTGAGCATAACATTATTAACCCTACATATTTCATTGCCGCCGGGAATCACCCCTTCTGCTTACAAACAAAGCTTGAACACGAACCAGGCATTTTTATCACGCAGAAACAGATTAGCAATTGCCTAATCCCTGTGGAAATAAGACTCGGGTCCCCCATTTACAGCAATTAATATTAAAGAGATTTCATCTCCATTAATAGGTAATCCTTGGTCCCCTAGTTGTCAAACCCCATTGGCCACGTACTGCACAACTGCTTGAATTGAAGCTCCGCAATAGCGTTTAATTATGAAAATGGTTGACAGTCGGCAACAAACTATAGCGCTGGAATCAATCGCACCCCATCAGCTATAATATTACAGAGAGATATTTTGTATAATGTTATATGTCTGAAATGTTACTATAAAAATGGAAAATATTGATTATAATATGGCCCAGATAAAGTTACTTTTATAATAGCAAGGAGAAGAAAAGTCAAATAAAAGACTATTAAAAATTCGAAACTTGCCCTCTTTCATGAAGGATAAAAAATAAACTGAAAAAAGCACCATTAGAAATCTACCCCAATATGAAGCCTAAAAGTCTATTATATTTTATTAAAAATTTGTGACATTAATAAATAAAGATAGATAAACTAAAACTAGTAAAATATAAATATTAAATATGGCAAGGCTCCACATTACAGACAAAAATGGAGGAAATATTTTTTCTCCTCCTTCTTTCTCAGTTTCTACTCAATATAATTTAATGTTTTCTGTTTCTTGTCGTCTATTCTCCTAGTCGGATTTTTGCAAACATCTTTTCTCTATAGCCAATTTAATACGGTTTTTCAAGAAAACTCGTTATACTTCTTTTTCTATTTACCCTCGGAGATTACTGCGTTAACTTTTTAGCCATTTACCATCTGGCATCCATCTCACATGTCTATCTCAACGGAAAGCTTTATTTTATAACTTTTTCATTATTGAGCAGGTGATATTCATTCTTCTCCGGAGTTTTCTGATTTTCTTGTCAACTTGTAGATACTTTTTTATAAAATCTAATTATATTTTTGTAATTTTATTCATATGTTCTTTGTTCTTTGTAAGTAGCCAAGTATCTTCTTCATACTATCTTAAGATAGGTCGTATTTGATAATATGATAACTGAGTAATGCATTGTTGACTTTAACTTGAAAATATTGTTCACTAACACAGTTTTAGGATTAGTTATGCTTGGATAGACGGAAGCATATTAATTATAAATAAGACTCCTTTATGCCAGACACTGTCGAATGTCTAATATACATCAAGGAAGTCTAGCGTAGACTATCGTCTTTCCATCAAAACTCCTTTTGATGTTATTTATGTTTTGCACCAAATAATGTGTCGTAAAATACTTTCTGGGAAAATGAAAATTGATGATTTTAGGATTACATCATTACTAGTTCCTTTATTCGAACAAAAAGAAGTTTTTGTACTTTTCAGACATTAGGGGTAATAAGCTTGCCGACTAATAAGACTCTGGTTCTGTGGGTAGCTTTCCAAGCTTCGCAATCTTCATAATTTGTTCGAATTTCCATTGCAGTAGGTAGTAGCACAAATGTACTATGTTGTTATAAATTATTAGTAACACAACTTTGTTTGGAAAGATGCTTCAATATTTTTCCAACCAAAATATGGCCTAAGCTAATGTTTTCGTTAATAAGTCTTTAAAGAGTTCCCAGTTGGCTTCTTTATATATATATGCTATGTAATCACTTTCTCCGTGGTATGTTCCTCTATAGTGTTTTTATTATTAACATTTGATCAGTACTCATAACTAGATTAGAGTCTATCCTATAATGTATATCGGATATACCTTTGGCGAAATTGAGCATATCTAATATCTGATTTAAATCCGTAGGCCAATAGGTATTTTTGCCAACGGATAAGACATTTAAATTATTGTGTTGTACTGAATGAATTAGTTGGCGCCCTTTTCGCGTAGTGAGTACAGATTTTCATGTGGTGTGCTTGACAATCCAAGAAGGTGAATAAAGTATCATAATCTAATGCGATATATTGAAGATATGTAGAAATTTCTTTGACAACTTTGTAGTATATAATGAGTTTTAGTTGATTATTAATTATAACTGATGTTGCTTGTTATGTTTATTTATTTGGGCACAGGTGAACGTTGGATTTAAGAAAGAGTTTGGGATAAATGGTTGGTTTTGGTTTAAGGTTGTGGTAGTATATACTTGAGTGAAGAGGCTTTGGTGTTTGTTTAGGTTATTTTTATATTTTATTATGAGGCCTCGATAATCAGTGCACCACACTAACGAATACTCCCCTTTTGCCTGATATTCTCGTTACATATGACTGTATGCTATGCTTATATTTTCTTATTTCCTAAATTTTCATTGTGTCTCTCTTATATTACCTGTTAATGTCCAGATATTTGAATGTAGTACAGGTTTTTAACTCTTTATCCCTTACGTTAATACTCTGTGTTTCTCTGCTTTAAATATTGAGCTTTTTGGTAATTACATTTTAAACACCACTTCTTATCTTATTTATTCAATCTTTTTAGCATACATTCCATATAGTTCGCATCTTGCGTGAATTTCCGTTTAAGCTCTTTTCTTATTTTTATAATTAAGGTTGTGTTATTGCCTAATTTTGTATGTGCTTCTGTCTTATATTTTATCTTGTAAACTACCTCTATCCGCTTTTCGCATTTATTCACTCTCTTCGTAGCTTTCACGTCTGGGTGTCTATTTGTTTTTCTCTTTTAACTGCTTAACACGACATATGTTTTCTAAGCATGATCTTCTATTTTTAAAACCACTTTGTTTTTTATTTAAATTTACATGTTCTTTTATTTTACTTTTTATGACACTGGAAAAGAATTTCACCACAGAGGGAGTAATGTTTATTTGTCTACAGTTACAGCGGAATTTTTGTCTTTCTTTTATAGATTGAGCTTGTGTAGGCTTTATTTATTTATGCTGAATATTTTTTTTGTTTTCTATTTTATTATATATCGTCTCTTTATGTATTTTTAACTTTCTCCTCTCTCTTTTACGCGGGAGGTTAACATAACGAGCTTTTTATTATTTTGGCGTTATGACTTTCTGGAGTATTTTTATTGCTTCTGATTTTTGATTGCGCTCCAGGCTTTGTTGACCTGTTATATCCAACAGTGTTATCAATATCTATGAATCTTCTGTCCCTTATCTGTCTACTTTTTTGCTTGTATTTTACTAAGTTTTGCACTAGTCGCTGTTGTTCTCTAAGTTCTTTTGCACTTTCTGCTGTCCTCTTTAGAAACATCTTCTCTAGATCTTCGCTGTATATTTTTATGTATTTCGCTTTTTTAGTCTCACTCCCTGCGTCAAATAAGGTTTTCTTTAAATTTTTATACGTTTCTTCTAGCCAACCTTTTTTATCTATATCTGGTTTGTGTTGTATCCTATTTTGGTATAATATATATAGCCATTATACTAAAATACTTCAGTAAGTTTCTCTTGAAGTTATCTTTTTTTAATTAAAATTATTTTGAATGGAATATAAAGCTTCCTATAAACTTAACAGATATATGACAACAATCAATCAGATAGATTAATAAACATAATGAAAAAAACAGGAAAGAGCAGATTGAACATTTTACGCCGGAGGCAAACGGTACTTTATCAAATTAACGAATTTGAAGAATAGTAAAGACCAAAAAAACTAGGGCAGTATCAAACAACAAAGAAAAAATACTAACAAAAGGATTGTCGTCTTCAGAGGCTTGCCATTATAGATATGTTATGGAGTAACTTCGAGTGTTTTAACGCAATAATGGTAGACCACAAAACGGTGCAAATTGTCTGTTACTTCTGTTTAAAGTTGGTAACTAGCAATAGGACTGATAGCACGTCGTCCTTTATTTTGCATTCTGCACCGGTGGATTAGTTGTAGCCATTTCTATTGAATTCGTATTTTTTTAAATCAAAATAATGGTCGAATATGTTTTCCGTATAAAGCCGTCCATGGCAACAGCATCAGAAACCTTCCAGTACTTTTTGCTTTCTTCAAATAGAGTGAAGACACTTCCATGCTCAGCTTGTTTACCTAATTTTCCCCTAAAAAGAAATATGTGGAAGCGATATCCATTACTCTATACATTACCAAATAAATCTAAATTTTTATTGAGTAATGGTTTGTAAATTCAATTATTTATGTGCTATAAGTAGATATGCAAATTTTCATCTGTTGCTGTACATTTTCTCTTAATGCTCATATTAACCACTGTCGGTGGAATCAAAGACCAATAATGAAAACCATTAAAAAACTAAATAACAAGAACACATTTTTAATTTAAGTTGATTCATCGAAAGGTATCTACGTGACGATATATGACACAACATACCAACTGTGGTAGTGTACAAAGATGACTTTTTTGGCACAAAGAATTATTAATATGTAATCTAATAGGCATAGTTCTTGAACTATTATTTTTATTTTCCTTAAGAAAATTTGAGTTCACCAACATCAAACATTTTAGAAATCTGAGCATTTCTTACTTATATATGTTTAATAATACACATTGCTAATTATAGTAATTTTACCTTCTTTATTTTTATTCTTTATTTTTTCCTGGAATCGAAAAGATTGTTGCATTCTACGAAATGCTTTTGTACGTTTTTGTTCCTTCTTTAGCATTTCAGTTTCTGAAAGTGGCTTATTTTACATATTTTTACCTGACGTAACCACTTTACACAACTCTTGAAGTCAGTATATCTGTATAACTTGTACAATTCTATTTTTCTAGCTTGCCCCACGTTTAAAGACGCTCGAATTTCCTCCCAAACTTCCAAACACATTCTTTGACGGACAACAATAAATTGGACCGCGTTTTTACTGCCAGTTTTCGGCTTGGGCGTTATGAAGGAGGGCATTTTTGGGTCGCGTCGTAATGGACAATAAAAGTGCGTCATGTACACCAGCGCTCGACGAAAAAGGAGCTGGAAACAGCTGGTGAAAGTGCAAAATACGTGGAGAAGTTAACTTACCTGGAAGAATCAAACATAAACCGAAATTAATTTTTAATGTATTAAAGTATTATAAAAATCGTCATTCAATTACATCCGTTAGTTTCACAGAGAGATCGATAGTATTAATTGTTCATGTATTAATTTGTTCAGCCAGAATTCGGGGAGGTTTAAATAGCGCTAGAAATTATCGAGGTTTATATACGAAGGTTTGTCTACAGCAATTAATATGATATCACGCACGGAAGTAACTATTTTAATACTTGGTACTTGGAGCAGTTGGAATAGCAGTGATAAAAATTGAGTATAGGAAGAGTACCTTGTGGTACTCCTGAGTTAATGAGGTGATGAGTAAATGTTTCTAGAATAAATTAGGTTTGAAAGTAGCGATCATTTAGGTAGATACTAGAGTGTCGACAGGGTAAGTTTTAATTTATGTAGTAGACCATTATGTCACATGTGGTTTTCTTCTTTTCAGGACTTTTAAGTATGTCATTTATTATTCTCCGCTCTGCTGAATTATTGAGTCAAACTGGTCGGACGGAATTATTTTATCTAAGTTTACTTTCTTTAAAAATGTCTTCCATAACAGTTTGGATAATGGAACAATAGAATTCTATTTTATGAGGTGGTTTTCGAAGCTTTGTGCATATATAAGTCAGATTTTAATCTAAGCATGCTATTATAGTCGGTAGTCTCTATCACTTTTCTGGGTAACCTTTTGAGGACTAAAGCTTTGCGATTTTGGCATTTAGACACCTTTTTTTCTAATTGCGTCGGAGAGAATAGCTTTTTGGCAATGTTGCCCAAGTTTTTATTTTTGGGTCATCATCATTTTAGTTTGGCCGAGGTAAATTGGAGACAGTTATAGCTGTTCCTCTGGTCCGCTCTCCCAACTACTGTCTTGGTTTCTTAGCAGACAGGACTTGACTGCAGGTCTTTAGATTTTTTGTAGCATTCTATCGAGTGTGGTTTTCATTTAATAATGTAAAAATATAAGTTTCAAACGTAACGTTCCTAATATTTTGCAATAGTATCTTTAATTGCTTTTAAGGCTATTTGTAGGATTTGGACTTTTTTGTGATTTGAGTAGATTTAAAGACTGCTTCTTGTGTTACATAAGTTATGTAGTTTGTTGCTACTTGAACATTCTCGAGGTGTTTCAGATTAAGGTTGGAATTTAGGTGATTGTTGATATACACTCAAAAGACATTGCATTCTGTTTTAGATATATTCAAATTAGGTAAGTGAGGTCTGCAAATAATATGTATATAAGTGTAGCGATTATTAGTAAATGGTCGAATAGGAGATCTCAGTTGTATGTGATATTAAGATGTTTGATGAGGTGTCTTTAAATATAAAGAAACTATTTAAGTCCGACAGCATATTAAGGTCCATTGGCCAATAGGTTGACTCTTCAGTCATTATTGTTGATGGTAATTAGGCTTGACCTCCAGACTGGTGCTTGAAATTCCAGTCACTTATCATAAATCTTCTAACTTCCTAACATCTAAAAATATGCTTCATACTCTTCAATTAAAATTGCAGCTTAATTAAATGACCAGGATTATTAGCTGGCATGAATTATTTTTGCTAGTTTGATATAACAGTTGGTAATGCGATGTGGTATTGCGGTACCTCCAATGGGCGGTTTTATCAAAATGGTTCTGTAATAAATTATGTATCGTGGTATTTATAATACTGTCTTTTCAGTAAAGTGTGTTTTCGAAACCAATAAAACGTTACTTTTATTATATGGTAGAAAATTAATTAATTCGGTTTTGTGTTTGGTTAATTTATTTGAGTTCTATAGCAATATAAATTGAGGAAATATCTATTGCTGAATGAAATGCTAGTGCTAGGAAATAGTATAATTAATATCGTACTATTCTGATTGATATGTTGAGAAAACGTGAATTAAATTCACTGTGTCTTTAAGTTAACTTGTTGAATTTGCGTAATACTCCTTTGTGGTGCCCATCATATATAGTAGTTTGTTTTCTCTATGTTTTATATTTATAACATTGCGGACTTTATGTCCCTTTGCTTCACGTTAGTTTCTTATGTCTGGGCTTGAAATATAGTATGGGTGTGGGTGTGTGGGTGTGTGGGTGCGTCTGTCGGCACAATATCTCCGGAAATTCTTGACCGATGCGCTTTGTATTTGGTTAGGAGATACCTTTGATCAGTATCTTCTTCAGTATTGAATTTCATACCTGACAAGATGAAGCTGTAAAGACAGCTTAGTTTGTGCGATGAGACCATGTGATTTAATTTTTTTAAATTTACATTCGCGTTGTCACTTATTTCGAATTATAATCGCTTGGTTTTCTGCATAATTATTTGGGAAAGATGACCATATTTTCTCGATTTGAAATAACAACTGTTTCACTGTGTGCAGAAGCTTTCCTTTGAGCTTTATTTATATGTACGACCGCCCATTTTAGTGGGATTTTAGTGACAATGTCTTCTTGCAACAACAAACTTGTTCTGTCAGAAACAAAAAGCTTTTCAGCAGACTTCAGCACGCATTTTTGGTAGACAGTGCACCTTTTCTTGGCGTTGAAATTGTCCCATAAACAGAAAGAGGCAACCAAAACCGCGTGCACTTTTATAGGGTGATTTAGTGCGCGCTGAAGAATCTAATTAATCTTCGACCATGCCCATAACATTATATCAATTTTAATCCAAATTTTCCCTTGCCCGCGCCAGTTGTTTTTCCACGAACTTTTCTGACAATAAAGCTTTTTTCAAAGTTGATTGAAAAGAAATGTCTTTTTCTCGCAGGTGACTTGGAATCACATTAAGAGAGACCTGTTTTCTTCTTTTGTGGAGTTTCATTTAGGCACAGCCCAGCGAGAGACCTGGCTTGTCTTCAAAGAGGCAAGATCACTTCATCCCTCAATAGCGCGGGCTATTTCACTCTTTGGGAGATTGTCTACACTCTCAAACTCCAAATCACTTGATCCACTTTCGCATGTATTTTGCTGCTTCTTTGTACGTCAGTTTTGGAACTGTGACACGGTTCACCAAAAATACTGCGTCGTGTCGCTTCAGGAATTTTTCAGTCATAGTAGAGATAGCGAACTCACTGACATCAACAACACTATGGGCCCAAATACTATATACTGTGCAAAAGAGCACGAAATAAAGATTCAAAGGAATTAACATAAATGCCATTGCGGCTACCTTTACCAAATGAAGACCGTCACTCTTCTGTTATGCAGACTGTATATGAAATCTACAAGGAAACTAAATTTTATTCACACACTGCGCGATATAGGAAAATCTCACTTTGGCATGTTTTCAGCGGTACTGCTATTTGATTGCTTTCCATCTTCTTTTGAGCGACGTCGCGCTGAACCTTCAAAGTCAATGTATCGGTTTAATAAAAGCAGATTAAAAGCGCGTATCGGAGCATCAATCCCATTTTAATGGAGACATTCGTATTAGTGCCGCGTTTTCTGTTCGAAATGGAGATACCAGATAAGGGGACGGCAGGGCCGCGCACAGCATTATTTGCAGTAATATTATCGCCGGCCGGAATCAAGCCGGCATTAAATGCGAAGAGAAAGCGAAAATCCGCGGTGCATGCACGCCCGGTGTCAGGAGTCACTTGGCACTTGCTCGTGGGAAAAGCGCGCCGCTCTCCAGCAGTTTTCCGATTGCCGGATAATAGCGCGGGGCAGCCCTGCAGAAACAGACATTAGCGCGGCAGCGGGCCGCTCAAGGGCGCGACTTCAAAGGAGAGGCGAAGTTCGACTGTCGGCGTAAATCAAACTTCCGAACGCCGCTCCGAAATAATTTACAGTTTAGCGGCGGTTGGCGGCTGCCGTCCCGCAGGAAGAATGAGCAGCGACGATTTATGCAGGAGCGAAGTTTCCTTTTAATGCGCCCGGCACGAACGACACGGGGCGCCCCGTACCGACATGAGTAATGGTGTCTCGAATTAATAAGCCCGCCATGGATATTCCGCATGTAATGAAGCTTCGGCATGAACGGGTATTTTCTGTAACGAGCAATTTGTTTGGGGTAATGCCTGCCCGGAAAGCGCGGCAGCGCTGCGGCTTGCTGCAATGGGCATTCGAAGGAAAAGGTCTGTGGGATTCGGCGGAGGGGTTGAATTTGTTTTAGGACACACACCATGATGGGAAATTGTCAAAAAAAATTTTTGTATTTGGTCAACTTCTTGATTACTTCCTTAACCGAAAATTCTTTCTGTCCACGATATTCGTAGAATTCTGCCATAGCACCAAAGTGGTCAGTTTAATTAGGTGTATTTGCTTTAGAGTACAAACCTCTAAGCTATATAAAAGAGTGGAAAATAAATAGCACCGGATCATTCTCAAACGAAGTGTTAGGTTTATATCATGGCAGCATAGGAATTTTCTAAGTCTGACAAGCGACGTACGTGTCATCTCAATACCTGTTTGTATCATTTTGGTTTGATCTATGTTTCCAAATACATTCACGATTCCAATGTTTCTGTTTTCAATGTTCAGTCGGGTGTTTACCATTCTTGATTTAGTAATAACCATATATTTGATCTTGTTTTTTTTTCTTTATCTTCTATTAACAATAATATTTTATGTCTAACTATTTTGTTACTGTCATCAGCTGGAGATTTAGAATATAAAATACTATAAATTATTTATTTTTTTATTTATTTGCATATTTACAATAGTTTGATGACCTTTGGTTGGATTGAACAGCTGCTCTATTAGTTAGTTTCCGTGTCCTGTTAAGTCGTTGTTGTATGTTCTTGCAAGCCTTTAAATCTCGTTGGTTATGTATGGATTTCTAGGTCCTTGTAGAGTTTTATTTGTTATATAGCATGGATTTTCTATTAATATCTTTGAAGGATTTTGGTACGGGAAGTTTTTGCACCTCCTCACAGTTGAATCCCATAGGTCCATCTGGGTTTTTTTGTATGGTTTTATACAGAAGTATTTTGTTCGTTAGAGGAAGTTGGAATCGCCTCTTAATCATCCAGTTCACTTGTTTAGTTTTAATGTCAATCTATTTTCGCTTAGCCTTAATGTGTGTATTCCATTTTAACTTTTGATCGAGATGGAGACTTAGATATTTTATTTCAGTTTTCTGGAGTATTGGAGTGTCACTAATTCTGAGCTGAGAACTTATTACTTGTCTGTTGGTAAATGTAACTTTTGCCGATTGCAATACATTATTTAGTTCGCTGAGAGAACAGCCGTATCGCCTGCAAATGTGGGCATTCTTGTATGATCTGAAGTTGGTGCGTCAGAGGTGTATAGTAGGTATAAAAACGGTCCCAGCACACTGTGGTGTTAATCTTAACTTGAAAGAACCTTTCAGATAGATAAAATTTAAGCACAACGTACAATTGGCTGGAAAGTATAACTCGATTTTGAATAGCAGGTTCTTATACCACACTTTCTCAAAAGCTTGACACATGTCCAGGAATACACAATTTGACTCTAAGCTCTCTATGATATTGTTTACAATTCGATGACTTTGGTGTATTGTTCAGTGGTGTTTCCGAAAACCAAATTGATAGGATGGAATTATTCTGCCCAGATCTACAGTTTCTATAGTTCTTTTGAGCAATAGACTTTTAAAGGTTTTGTACATTAAAGCAGGAGACTGATTAGTCTGTAGTTTAAATAATGTATTTGTAATTATAAGCTCTTTATTAGTTTATTTTTATTCATCAACATTAAATATTTATGTCACGTCTTTCGGTTAATTTAATGGCATTATCTAGTTGTTTATAGAAGGTCTTAATTTCGTTCTCATTTTTGTCTGCAGTGGGTGCGCATGCCTGTGTAATATTTTTTTAAGCTGAAAATTAAGCTTAATTATACGGTCAGAGTAGGGAACAAAGTTGCAAACTATGTTTTGACAATCTTTGCCTGCCACACCATCTTTGTGTTTGGGTTTGTTGTTTCCCAAATAATACATCATTCAATTGCTTGCCATAGATTTGCTGGATTTGAGCCTTAATTTATGCATTTCAGATACAATATTATCTATCTTGCTGGCCTTCAAAAAGGCTTCTCAAGTTCCAAGTTGCAATTGTTATAGCATTTGCATGTGTTTTTTGCTTATTTTGCAATAATTTAGCTTGTTGACGACCGAAGAGTCCCTGCAGTCTCGTGATTTTCCTCCTCTTCCGAATATTGGTTTTGGATTTTCATGATCAGTAATATCGCATGATTTGCTAGCCACGTTGATTCTGCTCGGGATGCTCATGTACGCTTTTAATGTAGTGTTTTCCCATTCCCTTCTGCATGTTTAAACCGTTGCTCTTTTAATAGGTTTTGCAAAACCGATTTCTCAGTTCAAGGGTAAAATAATGCCCCTCTCTCACTTGTTCTTCTACCTGTAACTGTTGACTAGCAAGAGGAAACTGTCTATATCAGCAGTAATTTGGTGTTCCCTAGTTTTGGTCTTCCCTACCATATTTGATGAGCGTTCCCCTATTCACCACCTGAGGAAGCACCTAAAAGAGGACTAGAAAACCCCAGAAGTTCCATTCCAAATGCTGCCTACTTAAAGAAATGTATTTACTCCAACATTTTTTTTCACAAAAAACAATTTTTAAAGTCATCTTTTTGAGAATACTTAAAACATGTGTTTACTTTTTCTCGAGATCTTTTTAATAATCCTTTTCTAGACCTTTGAAATAGAAAAAAATTAACGGCAGGCAACCATTCTTCACAAAGTCGAACACGAGGCAATTTTTGATCATGTGAGAACACTGAGCACCATTAGCTCACACACTTTGCCCATTTGCAAATCCTCGTTTGATACGTTTTGTACTCTTTCCCTGCTCATTCCTAAATGTACAGCTCTGAATATAGTCGAAGTATGACAACCTTTTGCTAGAAAATCGTCCATTCGTTCCACATTTTTTGCAACCTGTCTTGATCTTCCATTTCTCGGATTATCATCTACAGCTTTTGCTCTTCTTTAAACTATTTACTTAATATCTGCCCAATTTCTGAACCGCCCTTTCTAACAAACCTAAACAACCTCTTTTTACTTGCTTGTTAGCATCTTTATTTTTTTTTATATTGTTCTATATATTAGTTTATGTTGTGGTTTAGTAGTATTTAATTGTCATAACTGTTTTTTGACTATTGCTCTTTTTCTGTTTTGGTATTTGTGTTTTTTGTTTATCATATAGTACTTTTAGCAACTTGATTTGCTCTTTTACTGTTTATATTATTTTTTGGTATCTTATTATAGTTGTTTTACATTTTTCTACTTACCGCTTTTATTGCGTTTACTTTTCGTTTCTTGCATTTTTCTGTACTTACTGAAATTCTTTCCACTATTAACATTTGTCTTATTAAATGGAACAATATTTACAAGAGTAAGCTATTGGAGTTGTTCAATGATGGTCTTTACACCTGTAGCGGCCAAACGGCGAAGAAAATCTTTTCAAATTTAAACTCGACTCTTTCAAATATGGCAATTTCTACCAATGTCGGATAAATTTATTTTTCTGAAGATACAAAAAGGATTAAAACTTAAGAGGCAAAATGACCAAGAACAGCATCCTGCAACTCTTCATCGTTGTTAAATTTTCTACCAGGAAGGTCTTATTTTCAGTTTAGAAAACAGATAGTTGTCATCAGGGGTAGGTCTGGGTTGTAGCGTAGGTAGAAAAACTCTTCAAAGCTGCAGTCTTTTGAAGCAACGTGGACGAATGCGATCTTATAGACAGGGACGTTATCTTGCAGAAGGAGGGCAGTTCAACACAGCATGTCACTCCTCTTTAATGTGGTCAGTTGGCGAAATATTCGCGTTTCTTAAAAGCAACCAGCAAATTTTTTTAGAGTGGTCTTTTCGTTGTTTGAGCCACCATTGCCTTCCTTCGCCGTTTTTTGTTTGGTATGTTCTATTTCATCGACTTTTTTGCCAGGGGATCATGATTTCATCCCATGCAACATTAAATTGAGTAACTTGTTTGTTGTTGAGGTTTAAAAATTGTTCACCACAGATCTCATGTTGCTGTTGTTGAACTGCTGACAAAAGTCAGGATACTCATCTGGCACTGATCTTATTCATGTTCGTGAAGAATGTATCACCCGACTGTACCGAATAACTTTAACTTTGCTTATAATTCTTTCGCTTTTAAACGCCTATCTAGCAGTACCCCACACTAGATGGGGGAAAATTGTCTTTCAAAAGTACTTCAACTGGCTGATTAGTACGTGATTCGTCCTCGATGGCTTCTCAGCCCAAACTAAATTGTTTTGCTAATTCTTTTATACTGGAATATGAGGATGAAGATTTATCGTACATGCCATCCAAATATTGTTTTTAGTGAGAAACTCAATCACGGTTCAGTACTTGATTTTCAATATAATTCACTGATTCAATAATAAATGACAAAAATGGGAAAAACTGTATTTTGGTTTGGCTTGTTTTTTTTTGAATGTAATTTTGTTAGATTACAGGTAAATATATATTTATTATAAACTGATTACTATTAAATAGTTTTGTAATATATTTTTTTGAGAGACACCTGACTGTGGACTTATTGTACTTCTCTCTTTTTTATTATACCAGTTTGTACGATTCCTTTAGTGAATAATTGCTGTATTCTTCTGGATCTAATATTGATTTTTTATAAATAGCATGCCTTCTGTGAACTAAAGCCTCACACTCACCATGTGGTTGGCTGTCTATGCTTTCTTTCCAAATTTGTAACTCACACCTCCTTTGTACAACCCTATTTACTAAGAGAATAATCCCTTGTGAAAGAATCTGTAATAGTTTTTAATTGATTCTTGTTTTGTACAAACAGTTTTTTATTTATTTTATAAAGATTTTTGCATATTTTTATTCCGGTACATTTCCACATTATTTTTTATGTTATTTTCACATAAATTTTCTTACTTGGTTTCTTATTGCACTTTTAAGTATTCCCAGAACCAGTTTAGGGCCTATGTATTGACTTGATGATCCCACATTTTCCGTTGCCTACAGTTCCGCAGTACCCTGGTACCCACAACAGAGTTGTGGTCTGTCAGAGTCCTAAGTTCTTCCCGGAATTTTTATACTACCCTGGATATTACCTTCGGATTCTTTGTCATTTTTAAAGATGCCTGACTATTCGTGAATATATTAATTCGCCTATTTCGATAAACCCTTAGATTATTTTGCAGTTCCTTACATCATCTTAAATTTCCCGCTTAAAAGACAGTCAATTAATTCTTGGGTTTCAACACTATTTCTTAATTACATCTAACATAATTTTTTTAAACTGTTCCTGTTTTCTATTTAGTTTTTACATTTATTTATATCTATAATATTAAACTCAAAATTAATGTTAAATATAAATTTTGACATGGTATTGTCTGTTTTTGTATCCCAGATATCCTCATTAGCTCATCAACTTTATGATTATAAAATGGGAAGAAGTTTAGCAGTTCACTATTGCTGCTATTTTAAGTTTTGTCTTTTGCTAGACAAGCAAGTCTTTGTATCTTAATACGGTTATAGCAGTTCCTTACATCATCTTTTTCCACCTTACCAAAGCTACCTATAATATCTTGGGTTTGACCACCGTGTTATATATCCAATACATCACTTTTGGTTTTAAACCCCGTGTTTCTCGGTGAGCTTGTTTAGCTGCATATGCCGAACCATCCCTTATTTTTAACTCTATCAAGATATATCGATTCTAGGTAACTTTTGAGTCATAAGAGTACTGTTACTCATACAACTTTATTTCACACTGAAGGTCTCAGTGATCTTAAAGTTTCTTTTTTAAACTATAGTAGATTATATTTAGGTCCTCTGCATTTACCCTATTTATAACTAGATTTAGGGCCCTTTGCAACTGAATTTTTAAACTCCTCCCTGCGAATATCTTGTTGCAATCCGAACCATCATTTTTTCACCTATCAAGAATATCGATCTTCCTTTGGTCATAAAGTCTGTTCACATACAGCTTGTTTCTTTGAATCTCTTACATCTTAAAGTTCTAGTGATAAAATGTAGAGTAGTATTATCATACGCTCCTTCAAAGAAGCAGCTAAAATTTTCTACTCTGTTAACAATGCTGTTTCTGTAGATACTCCTGTTCTGTATGCATACAGGTCTTGACATAGAAGTCGAGTGACTGATACACTATCCTTGATATGCCTTCTCAAGCATTTATTTACTTTTTATACAAAAGGCGAATTAGTTGGTTTTATAGCCTTAACCTCATCTTGATGGATTTTCCCAAGTTTTGGTATAACCGTAACTTTAATTAGTTTCTAGGATCTTGATATAAATTCTAGAGTAAGACTTGTCCTCAGTATATCGCACTTCCTTTCTGCAACAAAATAGGATAAATTTCCTCAGATTTCTCTCATTTATAAGGTGAATTTGAGGTATTTTGTTTTGTTTACTTCTGTGCAGTCTATTTCTAGCATTGTTAGTAGTAAACCGGTGCAGTGTTTGATTTTCGATTCTCCTCTCTACTCATTTAACTTTCAGTAAACATTTTTCCATATTACCAGTAAAGGGCAGCTAGCAGCCACTGCTCAAGCAGTTTATAAAGGCGCGACCCCACCGCATTAAAATTTACGGTCAGCTGCACCGCAGCACTTGCACTTAAAACAACTATTAGCATAAATATTGCCGGAAATACTACCGCACGTAGCTAAAGGCCGGGCCAGGGATAAATCCGGGAAAACAAATTTCAAAACTTAAATTAGTTTCTAGTTTGGTCACTGGGGAGCAGCAGGTAGAATTGGCTGCACGGCCGGAATCTATTAAAACGGCGAAAAGATTATAACAGGAACTAAATCGAATACAGCAGGCGCGGGGCCGATGGGGCGCCCCGCCGCGCTAATTGCAGCCGCTTACATTCCGCCCCCGAGCGGGGCACTTCAAAGCGGCGAGGGAGATGTTTGGTAGGCGCGAGTGGCGGCGAAATCGCGCAGATCCGCGGGCCGGCCGACGACGGACATCAAGCAGCCGGGCAGCTGCCATCTAAACTGGCTCATCCTTTCGCTTTATTATACACACCGAAGGTGGACTGGAATTGCAGCTCGCGATGGAGAAATAAATTCCTTAATTCGGTAAATAAACCGCACTCTTGTGGTGGATAAATATTTGAGCATAACCAGAATTTCCTGAAGTGCCTGAAAAATAAACGGCCACTGAAAATACCTTGCAAATCACATACTTACTGTACACAGCTGAAAGTAAGCTGCGTACAATATCCATGCCTAAATATACAAGCTGAAATTTACTTTATTACATCTTATTAGAAATTGATCTTTAAGAATGTCAGATTACAGAATATTTGTGGCGCAATCTCCAGAAGTTTCCTTTGAGTATTTTTAGATTGTAATTCTCAGACCCCAACGCTAGTCTTAGTTTAAAAGTTTATTTAGATATCAATGCAGAAAGCGAAGCCAAGCAGCAACCTTAGTATTCTATGTTGAAACACCGAAGATAAAGGTCTACTTTTTGATTGTTCCACCTGAAAAATACCAATTGCTTATGCAAGTTAGGTATAATGGATTATGTATATAATAATTTCGTAAAGTTATTAAGCACAAAGTTTTACAGTTTGTGGTGTAAGTCATATTTTACATCAAATACAAGGGTGATTTTATATATATATAATAGGTGTCGGAAAGTATTTGCCTATTAAAAAATTATGAGAGATCACGAGATTGTAAACATGGAATTCTTAATTTTCAAAAAATATGGTTTATTATACAGAAATTGTACGAATTTGGAGAGGTTGGGTCATGGTTCGACGGGCCTTTAAAGAGTCTCTTAGGCAAAGACAAAAATTTTGAAAGGGCTATAAGCAATTGAGAAAGAGTAAACTAAATTTTGGAGTAAAAGCGTATAACGGTCTATAAAAAAGCTTTCTTGCTACTTTGAGGCAACTGGAAGGGTCTAGGAAAAGATTTGAGACCTTTCGACGGTCAGCCAAGTTTGTCAATTCGGCGAGCAGCTCAACAAGCAGAAATTAGCTGCGGAGCGTGTAAACTGTCCTGTCAAAACATTTGAAAATATTCCTGTACAAGATTCAAGTCCATCAATCGAGAAAGATGTCAGTTTAGCCAACTGATGGTTGACAAAGTTTCGAAAATTTGGTTTGTGACGAGCCTCATTTTTATTTACAACGTTTTATTAACAAGTAAAACATGCACTACTGGGGACACCAAAAATCTTCATCTTGCAATTGTAAAGCGTCTCTATCCACTGTCTGTGAACTCTCAAAATTACCGTCAGATGCTCGAAAGCAGTTTCTATGGGGAGCAAAGAGGCCAAAATCCTCAGCGGTCACTGGTTTATGCAGGTCGGTGCGAGGCCTCATCGCACTTCGAAAGTTTTTTCCATACTTCTGGATATCTTTGGAACTTGTGTCAGGCTTAGAGTTCGATAATTGTGCTGGTGATGGAATTAATTGGCCACCATACTGTTTTGACGTAAATCCATGTGACTTTATTTTATGGAAGGATATTTAAAGGATCGACGAGTTTCCAAGGATCCTTGAAGATCTTAAAATAACCATAAAAATTAAAAGTTGGTCATTTGGAAGAGACGCGATTTGAGCAGTAAATGAGTAAGAAAGTTGTCATGCACCATCTAGTCAAGGTTCACATTTTGAAAACTTGTTATAGTAAACTTCAGGTTATACTGAATAAAACATTTTTTGAATTTTAAAAGTCGGTCAGCTGCGTGTGAAGTCATAAGCAAATACTTTCCGATACCACTCGGTGGCCTACTTATCCATCCAGAAGAGTGAATCAAATACAAACTTACATAACCCTGCTTTTTACCATGTGGTGCTCGGAGTTTGTAAATTCCCTTCATTTGATGTCTGTATTTAATAGCACTTTTTCTAGTCTTTTATGTTTTGTAATTTTACTTTCATTCAATTTCATTCTATACTTTTCTATACATGCCTTACTTTTTCTACTCTTCTCTTTCCCTTTAGTTTGCTCCAAATGTTTGTTTCATCATTTCGTTGTCTTGGCTTCTGGGCGTATATCAGCCATTTTAATTGCTTTTCTCGTAACGCTTCTTTATTGCTAATTTTTCTTTGTATGTTCTGTTTCTAATCTTCCCCTCTCTTGTTTTTCCTACAGTGTTGTTCTGCGATCGCTCATGATTCACTTCCGTAAGTCCTACAACATTGAAAAATTTTTCTACAAAGGTTTACTTTCTTTTATTTCGTTACCTCATTGCTTCTAATATGTCCCCCAAATATTTAAGTTCTTTCGCTTGCTCTACTTCTTTCTCTTCTATTGTAACGTTGTGCCTTATTGCATCTGTTACTATAACCATAATCTCTTTTTTTGTATTAATTTCCATAATAATTATTTTTATTTCTCACTTTCATATAGATTACATCAACTGCGTATAGTAATCCAAACACTTACACCATTTTTGTTTTCTACCTCCTAAGTCACATTTTTTTGTTTTTTTTTTGCTTTCTTTTCTTTCTTTTCTTACTTCGTCCATGATTAATGTGAACAGTATTGAAGTCAACACACATTTTCAGCTTAAACCTCCCGTTGTTTTGAAAGCGCTTGGTTTCTTGGTTTCTTGCTTCTACCATAATTTTAATATTCTCCATATGTTTGTTCTTCTGACTCTACCGAAGACATTTTTAGGTCTAAATAGATATCTATTGCGTTTCTTATTGCCTTGTTATTGAATTTTCTTAGTTCAAACATATTATTATGTACTACTTTTTCTTTTTTGAAACTGTATTGACTGTCTTCTGTTGCGTTTTCAAGTTTTTCTTAATTTTGATTCTCATATTCTCGTCCATATCTTACCTAATATGCTCAGTTATTCCTAATGTTACAGCCTTTTGTACTGCCTTATTTGTGTCGTGGCTCTATCAATTCCGTTTGCCAATCAATTTGGATTATTTTATTTTTTACAATGTTGTTCATTCAATTTAATATTTTTTCCTTCCTGTCTCTCTTATGATTTCTTTATTTTTGATGTTATTCTAGATTTTCCTACTACCCTTCTTAGCTTTATTTTTTTTTAATTTTATTTTTGATATTGTATTTTATATTTGTTTGTAGCTATGTTGTATTACTCATTTCTGTTTTAAAATTTTGAAAATCTGAATTAAAATTAGTAATCATAGAATCGAAAACTTGATAATATGACGAAAATTTATTTTACTTTCAACTGATTCATATTGCATATGAGTAAACTTCTATACAGCTAGTAAGCTACTCGCTTTGAAAGTTCGTTATACCTTTAATATTGCATTATTTCTATTTGCATATAGTTTAATTCCTCTATTTAAGTTAATACATTTCTCTAGTGACTACAGTTATAGATCTCACCAAAGATTCTGTTCTAAGACAAGAAGAGAAATAAGACAGAAGAAGAGGCATATGGCAATTATTATGCCGTTTCTATTTTGTTGTTTTTTGTGATATTAACATTTTATTTGTTTGATGTAAATAATAGCTTTGTTGTTAAGAAGTTCTAAATTTAAATTATCTAGTATACTACATTACTTGATATCTTACTTAGGAATAACTTTGTTATCGACTGTATGGATAAATAAAAATATGGCATTATTGTTACATATTTAAAAAGCTTGCTATAATTATATATTATAATGATTAATACACTCTTAAATTATAGCAATAACATAAATTGTTATAATTATCATCAATTATTAGGTCTTTAGACCTATTTCGGTTCAATGCTCTCGTTTTCTTGGTAGATGTACTACATTTCACTTTCCTTTAGATTTATGTTCCTAATTTTGATAAACTTCCTTTCGCGTGTTGCTTTCAGTTTGTTTTGTTTGATTCTATTTTGTCAGTTATTGGAAAAAAGTTTAGTTTTTTATATTCGTTATTATATCAAATTTTGTACAACCTTTGATTGATCTGAAAAACTTTGCTTGATCGAGTTTTGGAACGAAGGTACATCTTGTAAAACTTTAGTTGCGTTTTCTTGCGTGCTTTGTTAGCTATAGTTCTAATAGTGTCACGCATCCGTTGATATAGCATTAGTATCTAATCGATGATTCTACTATAATTGAATGATATATCGCAGAGTAAATATTGGAAAAGTTGAACTTGCGCAAGGCCTGAATTTGTGATCTAATTGGACATTTCCTCTTAAAAGCCTTTATAATGGTTCTTGCAATTATACCCTTTAGCTACAGTTTGTAGTTTATATATTGGCCTCTAGAGATCGTCTTCGCATGTTGCTGTTATACTTGTCAAACACAATGGTATTTAGAAAAATATTGTCATTTTACTTTAATTTTTATTTAGCTTTGTGATAGCGAATTCTTATTGCTTTAATCACATATCTGTGAAACCCATCGTGTTTCATTATTTCTCATAATTAAGACATTACAAGTTTATCTAAAGCTTTAATGTAGTTTATAAAAGCAATGTGCGTTTCAATATTTTGCTTTGCGCGTTTTTCTATTATTTGATTTAGTGTGGCGAGATAATTCTAGAGGTAAGCCCAGTGCAGAAGAGCTACCGTAAGCACTAGAGCTTCTGCCTATTTAGACAATCGTGCGCGTTGAAGAGCTACATTCAACTCGAAGTGAATCTGGATTTGAGAGAAGGTCGATAAAAAATTTTGACGTGGGGCCAGTATCTCCATTTAGGTAATTTTTTAAAAACTACGCTAAAGATCAATACTAGTCTCAAAAAGAATGGATTTTGTGTAAACGAACAAAGCAGGTAAAAAGAAAACGAAAATAACAATTCTAAAAATTACAATTTAGAACACGAGCAGTCTATATATTAAAAAGTAGAAATTAGTAATGCGATGAGAGATGAAGAGGAGAGCTAAAGCAATGTATTAGTGCTCCCGGAAGCCAAAAAAAAGAAAAAGCACCACAGATATTGGCAAGTACAAATAAACTCTAAAGGAAATAACAGAATATAATAAACATTGGCAATTTGATATTGTTTTTAACCTAAGCCAAATTTATCTTTGTCCAGATTTAATTCTGCTTTTAATTTACCATTTTTGCACAAAAATCGGTAGTGTGCCTTATTTTTAAATTTATAACAGAAGTAGCACTAAAACCAGCTTAAGAAAAGTGTTTGTATATAACACAACTAAAATTAGTTTTATACGAAGCACAGGGTTTTACTTACTATCGCCAGTGATGAAAAGCGAAAACCCTTTTGCACGTTTAATTACCAATGGTTCTTAAGCTTATCATCATATGAGCCAGAGTTTTCCTTATGGGTTTCAATTATCCCTCATGATTGTCAAAACACATGTAAAAGTTGATCTTCTCATATCACCACCAAGGTGCTGAGCTCTGTCGGAGGATGTGCCATTTAAAATGTTATGACAGGTTTTACAGATATGATCTTGACCACAGTCGCCGCCAAAATTCTTCGCGTGATGATGTGATAGGTTGTTCAATTAACCAGAAAAGCGCTAGTCAAATAATTTACAATCTCCAAACGTTAAAAAATGGTTAAAGAGCAAATAAATAACCGTACAGAAATCTTACGAGATGCGCAACTAAGTTCACACTAAACACACTTTTCGCAATTTTTTAATTATCGCGACATTTGTGATCATCTCTAAACGTTTTTAGAAGATATACGTAAATTCACAGTTTTTGGTAACGGAAAAGGCTATATTAAACCATTTTTTGGAGTCCTTTGCGCCTTCTATGTCCATTTCTATGATTCTTCCAACTTTCATGACTAGTCAAAAATCAAACGACCACCATCTGGCTCTCGCAGGATTAAAAATTCTGCACATAAAGTTTATTGACCCAAAAGACCATGCAGGACACACTCTTGACGGTTATTATTCAGTTAAGCAAGTGCGGAACCAAATCGCAGTATTGGGTGTCAATGTCTGTAAGTAGTCGCGTCTGGCAACCTACCATCTTACTCTGATACGTTCAAACATTTATTAAATAAAAAACATTAAACCGCCATGTATCAAACCAAAATAAAAGATAGATTAATAAAAATAAACAACTCACAACCACACTTGGGTCAATTTTAATTAATATAAATGAAAATTTTGGGGAAATTATCATATCTAGCCGTTTACAAAGGAAGACTTGATTTTCTATAAATTTTAAATTGGAGCCAGGATGTAGAACTATGGGCTGTTTAAGAGATAAGTTGATATGGAATATACAGGGTGGCTCAATGGGCCCGTTAAAATCAAGAAACTTTAAATTTCGCAATTTTGACCTTCGAATCGGGAAAAAAGTATTGCGCTAGACGAGGAAATTTTTTTATCGGTTGATTTGTGGTGAAAAGTTTAGGGACAACCATTTAAAAAGAAAATTTATTTAGCGTATCTATTGGGCCGCCCTATATGAGCGCATTTTTTGATTTGAAACAAATTGAAGCCTTAAAATTATCTAGTTCCATAAAGTGGGCAATGTCTTACTCTTTATATTGAGGCAATTTAAAATTTAACTGCACCAAACGTTACTTTTACTTATTTTGATATAATTTTGATACTGTTTATAAAAGCAAGACCTTAGTAAATTTATTTATGTAAGATATTTTATGTTATGGTGGGGTATCACTTCACTCTAATTTCCTGAAAACAAAACTTCATAAGAGACGAAATTCGAGTTGCGCCTGACACCGCGGCCGGACCCTTCCGTATTGACTTCCAATATATTCAGATAATTTACGATTGGACGGGTAGTTTCGTTATCCTCTGGATCTTGACGAAGTAGACCACCTTCGCACGGCCGGCCCTGGGGCAATTTAACACCCTAACAATACGTCACCAGCCTGGGAAGTAACAAATCGGAAGTGGGATGTGTTTGTAAGTTGGCAGACATGACGAAGGGTTAACGGAAGCGAACCGCATCAGTATTCATGGCTTCCTTGTCGTCCAGCCCAGCTTTCATGGCCGGTCAACCGCCGCCGCCGCTGTCTTGTCTCACCTAGGATGCAACTGCTTGTAACGGCCGCGCGGCGCCGTTTTTGTGCATGCCGCCGCGATTGCCCCGTGCAGTCGGTTTTACTGCCGAGCGTAAAGGCATAATGTTTTTATGGGCCATCATAAGCTTTAAGTTAGTCGATAAAGCGGATTTGCCGTTTTTATGGGCCGCTCCGATTTGGTTTTAAATAAGCGCGGCTGCCGGCTTGTATCTCCTTATATGCTAAATTATCAGCCATGTGTTGATAACTGCGAGCATTAAAGCCGGCTTTGACTATAACTTTGTGTTTGCTGCTTTTTTGTGGAACACCCCTTCTACCATTCGTTTTGGGTTAAAACTACAAATTCTTATTTACTCGTACCAGCTGAAGCAACCAAATTGGTGTTATAGAAAAATATTGGCGATTTTTTTCGTTGCTATTTGTCTTGTAGATACATTAAATACTTTTTAGAACAATCACTGAGAGACTTGAAGATAGTATCCACTGGTAACTATCGTATGTCAGTCTAAATTAGTTTTATCTATTACATCGAATTATCGATAAAATAATGAAAAGCCTGGGAACAATTAGCCAGCCTTATATACTATTAAAATCGTATTTAACTGAACGAAATTTCCAAATAGAAATAAATACCTCACTACTTCAATATTGACTCCGGAGTTTCTCGGGAGTGAACTGGAACCACTTTTGTATATAATATGCACATCCGATACCCCATTTAGAGAAAATACTACCAGGTTGATTAAATTGCTATTGGAATATCTTGAATCTAATTGTAAGAAACTACTCATCAACAATATGTAAGCACTAATAACTTATTTACACAAGGACCAATTCAAAGGATTTGGTCCTATTGAATCTTCCTTCTAGGCGTGTGTTGTCATAGCTTCGATTTTTTACATGTTGAAGTCGTTGTCTATGATTCTTGGTCTAGTCAACAGTTTCTATCTCAAGGTCTTTTAGAACTTTGTTCTGGAATGTCTGGATGTTAAAGATATTACTCTTTTTGGCATAACCCCAAAATTGTACATCTTATATTAATAACGGTTTAAGTATTTGTTTATGTGGCAGTATATTATATGTTATCAGAGTGGGATGTCTTCCAAGCAGTCAATACATTTCTCAATACCAAGCTCGTGGAGTTTCTTTTTGATATAAACTTTTCAGTGTAGTTTTACGTCAAGACCAATACTCAGGTATTTGTCTAAATTTACATATAGTATCCGAGTATTATTTATTCTTATTATACGTTGGTGAAGTTGGCTTGCACAGATTTAGTTTTATTTAATCTATTTCCCCATTTTTTGGATCTATTATTAATCTGATTAATGGATGTTTGTAATTTACTTGCAGCTTCTTCATCATCTTTGCCTTTGTTTTATATTCTAATTTAAGTATATCATTGGTGTAGATCAGGTACAATACCAGTCCCTACTTGTGACACCCCTACCATAATTTCATTTGGTTTAGTATAAGCTTCTTCCTATTCCATTCGGAAAGATCTGCTCAAATAGCATCTTCAGACTATATATATACCACATTTTGTTGAAATTTTGCTAGGCAGACTTTCGTTCTCTAGTGATTTTTCAGTAGCATTAATTATCCTGTGTCGATAGTCGAGGTTTCTCTCTCTTTTCCCTTTTTTGGTATTAAGTTTTTTTAAATGATGGTTGTTGATAGAATTTTTTCAAACAGTCTTAAGACTAGAAAAATAAGATACAGACTTTGAAAATAAAACTTTATAAGATAGTATACTTAGTTTAGAGATCATCATGATCACTGAAACTTCCCAAATAATAGGGAAATACATCAGATTAAATAAAGCCTCATAAGATTTATGGCTTTCTTCTCCAGGAGCTTTCTTTTGGATTCATGTATTTATCTCATATATTATTTCTTTTAGAAAGATGGGTCTGGTATTTATTTCTTCCTGGGTATGACATAAATTGGTAAATCAACTCTTTGATTTGGTTGAAAGATGTTTAACATTTGTCGTTTTTATTTAGAGTATTATGTAGAATGGGTTTTTTTAATTGCTTAGACGGAATAATTAGTTCTGCTACCATATGTCAGTTCATTAAGAAAGGCACTAACTCTTTTTTCAGTTGTTGCAGAACATTGGTCCAGTTTGATGTTATTTTTCCTTAATTTTGTTTTTTCGGGGGTTATTACCTTTTAATAGTTGGATAACAGGTGGAGCGTTGTTCCAAAAAGGTTTCAGAACATTTTTGATAAGTAACTCTACATATTTACCAAACGGTTTTCTTTTTAAGGAAACTGGCAGTTTGTTAGAGTTGTCAAGATCAATATTGATACTCTGTTATTCGGCCAATTTATTGACAAGCCTAGGAACACTTTAAAATCACATTAACTGATAAATTTATTAACTTTACTTTTTAGAAATTCTATATGCTTTTCTTTTGGTAAATTCGGGGTGCAATAGACTAAAGTTGTTATCAGATTATAAGTTTTAGTTTGGACATTTACCAAAGCGACCCAAAAATATTTGGGTTTGAACCTAACATATGATAATGAATATAATCATTGTGCTTCCATCTTTAGCTGTAAGTTCAAGATGAACCGTATGGTATATTTTATATTAAACCATTTGAACGTAAAAAAATCGTTTTTGCGATGAAATGATTCACAAAGATAAAACATGTATCTATATTTACTATATCTATTATGTATATTTCATTTCATTATTCTTAGACTATATACAATCAATCTTTTCGGGAATTAGCTTCTTCAGCGCTATATTCTAGTTTGGGATTTCGTTAAATCGCTATTTTTGCAAAACAAAGAAAATAAATTATACTATGCATTTCAATTTTATTTATTTAGCACTGTCACTCAAAACACTTGTGTGTAAGTAAATGTCAGAATGATTTGGACTACAGCATATACAACTTCTATAGAGGAAACAAAATCAGTATCACAGTATCACAGTATCTTCAACATTCACCTTAACCTGTTATAAGACTGGTTTAGCAAATGGAGACTGGTAGTAAACAATAATAAATCTACCCAAGCAACTTTTACAAGCAAACATGTCAAATGTCCTCCAGTCATAACAAAGAATGCTCCTATTTCAACCAAAACTGCAGATAAATACCTTGGTTTACTGCTAGATCAAGAACTTATCATGGAGTTCGTATTTTAAGGTCAAAATAAATCAATTGGGACTTAAAGTTAAACAAATGGTTTAGCTTCTTGAACGTCGTCAATTTTATTTCATAAATAAGATTTTAATATGTAAAACCATACTAAATATTATATGGTCTTATGAAGTACAACTTTTAGGGGTTGTGTAAAGCCGCCAAGTACTAAATACTACAAAGATCTAAATACAAATGGCCGACGAACTTTGGTACGTCAAGAATCAAACTCGTCACAAAGATTTGGGAATAGACTACATAAGGCAATGAAATTCAAAGAATCTCAACTACATACCACAAAAATCTCATAGGACATTTAAATCACCTAGTAGAACAGCTTCGGAACCAACTTCTATGTGTTACTAGGAAATAGTTATTACTACATCCCCTTCCAGAAATAGGTCGAGTACACTACTTTATGGTGCGCCAGATTTAATAAGATAGTTTAAGGCTGTTTTGAGGTTGAATTTAGTTTTAGTGTGACACTCAGAAACATATAATTTGAGGATGGGGTAATAAAAAAAGCTCCTGATGCTAAACCCGATCAAATACTTTACAGTGCATATATTTGCCTCTTCTAGGTTTTTTATGATCCTGTTGATCTTTCTATGGTACTGCTGTATGGTGGAATATTGCTGGCGGAAGAGGAATTTGTGTTTGAGTAAAATTTCTTGAAGGTTTATTGTAGTTTCTAAACTTCTGAGTAGCAGTTTCTCAAATATTCTGGTAACAAGGGTAATAAAGTGATAGGTCGACAAATTTGGTGAGTTTTAGGTTTTCCAGGTTTTCCAGGTTTTTCAGGTTTCTGTATAGACTCCCAAATAGTTGAAAAGTATTGTAGATTGTGGTTAAGTGTACTATGGGATTTCTTGGATACTGTTTAAGAATTTAATCTGATATTTACTTGCAGAAATTTCTCTTTTTATTTGTGAGAGACAAAAAGGATTAATAAGAAGGCTGACTCATCGAGTAATAAATAATGTGATTCGGATTTAAAGAACTGAAGATTTTTGCGAAATGTTCAGTGAATATGGTGGCTTTTCCTTGGTCTGATCTAGCCCAGGTATCGTATATTTTTAACGGCGGTAGTTATATCTTAAATGTTCAGTTTACGAGATCTTATAGTGGTTTTTTAAGATGTCTAGTGAGCCTATTGTAGATATTTGAGTTTGTACGTCTCGCTAGACTTTTCTCAGATCTTATTCACGAATACTAAGAGGTATTGTCGTTGTTAAGTGGATGTGTTGAAGAGACGAGTGTGCTGTTTCGTGCTACTTCCTGTAGTATGGTAGTAAAGTATTCATCAGCATTATCAAAAAGTTCAAGTTTCTTTATTTTAATGTTAAATTTTAATTTCCCCCTAGTTAACGTTGAAAATTTTAGAAGAGGCGAGTTCTAGCGGATCCGGTTTTACAATAATATGATTACTGATGGTAAGGATTACTGGGGGTGTGATTTAATTACAAGTTCCAATTAGAATCAATTTAAAAATGATCAGGTGGTAAGCTAGTAACTATAAAGAAGTCAAAGACGTCAAATTGGTTTACTATTAAATTAAACAAATATTCGTATTCTTTATTGATTATTGCAAATCGCAGTTGTTGTAAATGCACTCAGTTTAGCATCGATGCGAGGTTGCTGATGCTATGAATTTATTTATTTGGAATAGGGCAATTTATGATGCGATAGTTATTGCGAATTATTGCAGCTGTTTCACTGTGAGCTGTACCATCGAGATGAGTAGTGTGATATGTAGCATAGTAAAGTGTTTTCATTGCTGCACGATCTGTAAAATGTGTTTCACAGATGAGTATTACAAGTTCAGTCGTATGATTTATTAGTCTATCAGCGTTCCAGAAAGCATTGCGTAAGAACGAAGTATCTGTTATTTGACTAGCTTATTTATAACAGTTGAGAGCATGTGTGGTACCAGTTGGTTAACTATATTTTAAGTTCAGTGAGAAAATTAACTGAACGCTAAAGTTGCTGTTTTGACTTTCCTTGTTTAGCATTTTTAGAGCGTCGGCGTATGTTATTTTTTATAGACGTTTGTCGGAATAGCTAATTATATAGGTGATGCGTAGGTCTTTTTCTACAATTGCTTCTGGTAGCTTCATTATTTTTTTATAATTTACACTCTCTGTAATTTGATGTATGATATTTTGAACACAAGTCATATTTGGCTGGGTATTTTTAAGTCTCTGACCCGTGACCCCCGCTACGTTTAAGATCTTGGACAATGTGACTGTGAGTGACCATATAAAAGAGGGTGTACATTGCATGCTATTTTTTTATATGGTGGTTCAACACTATTTTTGTGTGATCTAAAAATTTTAGATTGTATATGTCTGTACATAGAAAATAATTAAGGGATTTTAGTGTTTCTATATCTGACATTCATGTTTCTAGCAGTGTCATGTTTTTGTTCTATTTTTTATGTAAAAAATTAGAAAGGCAACAGAGGTTCCTTATAACGGCTCTGTATGTTCTATTTTCTTCTGATTGGAATGTGTGATGAACTATGTTCTCTTAATTTAAACGTCGAATCAGTTTCCGGCATGTATTTGGGGAAGTTGCATTTATTTCTATGGTTTAGTTTATCAATGCTTTGCAATAAGATTTTCTTTCTGCAGTTTTCCTGTTTAAGTTTATTTTATTAGAGAAGGACATAAATAGGTTACAAGTGGATATAACAGATGTAATGATATTTATTGTATTGTTTGTCTGATGTTTATCCTCTTGTTTATTATTTGTAATAAGTGCGGATTTTTCATTGAATCGTTGTATTCTATTTGTGTAAAACTATGAGAAGTTTGGGGATTATTTTTGGTTCTTTCTGCTTCATAATGGCTGAACTGGGTATATGGTGCTGACTTAGGTGTCGGTAGGATTGACAGTTATTGATATCGTGAAGGATATATTTATTTGCATGATAGATGGCAATAAATGATCAAAGCTGCGTTTGGTGGCACTATTGGCTTTACTGTAAAAATTGTACTTTTAGTTGCCAATTGCTTTACTTCTGTCTGATGGGCCCAAATTATTTATTTAAATAAATTTGTTTATAATCAAATCTACGATAGCGTCTAAGTTACTATGGATGTAAACCATTATCGGAAAAGTAATATAATATATAAAAAATATTTAAATCGGTTAGATGGATTATTAGCAAATTCATCCGAATTTGTAGATTGCAGCACATAGCAAACAAAGAATGTAGCTAAAGGAATCTTTTGTCAGAAATAACAGAAGAAAAGATCTATGCGAGACAAAAATGAACTTTTTTATTAATAACTATGCATTATTTTTGGGATAAAGTAGTTTGTAACTAAATTTCACCTCGAAATCTATAACTAGACTATCGTATCCGAGTTACTACAAGCATTGCTTTATAGTAATATTTTCTATTCATATTTCATTAAAGTAACGAGTTTTTGATTGTGGTTTGCCTATTTTAATATTGTATCTTTATCGGCTAAACGCTGATTGTTTTTTAATACAATCTAGTGCACGAAACGGCGCACTGCACTGGTTCCACCCCCGGCATTAATTCGCCGCACCTCGTATTAGAGCAGAGCATCGATTGTCGATTAACGAGTTGCAAACGAGGGAACTCATCGAACTCTTCGGCAGATAATTTTCCACCAACTGTTGCGACATAAATTAGTTTCGAGTTGCGCGAGTCTTTCCCGGCGTCGGCTCAGCTAAATGACCGCCTAATTCCAGATAAGACCCGTTAATAAGCTCCGCTTAATTGCAGTTGCCAATCTCGTTGTTTACGTGCGCCCCGCCGCCGCACGTACCTGCGCGCGCCCGCCCGGAAAGCGCTGTAATTATGCCGACTCCGGGCGCATCTGAGCCCGGAGTCCGTCCGCCCGATCCGCCGCGCCGTCCGGGATTTAAGACTGCCATTTTTCTTTATAGACAGATGGGATTATAATACAGTTTCAAAACTCGGAACAATCTATCATCTCCTGAAACGCTCAAGTTTCCTTATTCGGGCCACGTTGCGAAGCTATTAACTCCTTCTCTTTCCATCACCACTGTGCACGACTTACCTTTCATTATCTTACGTATTTTGTTAGATTGCCTCGGGGATTAAATTTAGCTTCGCAGGATATTCGCTTTCATATACTTCGCCTTTACTGCTCCTTTGATTGCGAGAGTAAACGAAATCATCAGGATGTAATGTTTTCCGGAACACGGGCGCGTAGTTTACTCGCGGCCAGTGAGATACGGCCGCCGGCTGTTTGCGCGGAACGGAGTGTAGCAATCAAATAAAGAAAAACTGCACCATCATCATTAAGCTGATGTTCGCCTGCGCTGTATACACACATGAATTATGTACACAAAATAAAAAGATGCAGGGCGATAATGTTTTATGGGCTGCTTTGAAGACTGCTTTAATAGACAGTTAATGCATCAAAATCTCCGCTGTAAATTTCGTACACTGCGCCCATAAACACGTTTCGCAGACTTTATTAGTCAACATGCCCGAAAATAAAAATTTGAAATGTATAAAGCCGCTTCAATTTATGTTAGGCAATTGGATCCTTCAGAATTATGATGAGCTTCGTAGTTAAATACCGTACCCAGTCACAGGAGATTTGCTTATAACTTATTAATAGCTAAATACATCGTATTTCTACTACTTAGCAGATATCGTCACAATAATCTTATTTTCTCTTCAATTATTTAAGATTTAAGTTTGAAGTTTAAAACTGTTTAATTTATTCGTAGTATACTAAAGTTATTATCGTATAAACTCTTGATCAGATGAAAAGATGTTGGACGACCTTCTTGTTCTTATTTTTTCAGCCTTGTTTACAAAAACCTATATTTTTCCAATCGCCTCCTTTTTCTGCCATCATTAATTTTATATAATTCTCTCATCTTAAGGCTGGCCCTTCTTTTTTCTTTTGCCGTAGGCAGACCATTCAATAAATTTCTTTGGCCAATGTTGTTATGGTATTTTTTAAGATTTTCTGCCATGTCAGTGCTCAATTTTACAAGGTTATGGTAACTGGTTATTCAGTTCCCATTTTTCAGATATTTTTCATTCTTATTCTGTCTTTTTTAATTATTTTCAGGTATCTTCTCATAAACTCAAGTTTTCCTGTCGGTATTTTATTTCTAGTTTGTGTCTACATTTCTGCTCTGTAAAAGGCTATGTTTTCAGAAATCTGTAAAAAATGTGTAGTTTCGTTTTCTGACTTAGGTTGTCGTTCCATAATATTCCATTCCCAGCTATTTTCATCATTGTAACTCACGAAGAAATATCTTTTTCGTACGTGTCCGTGGAGCTGATGTTCGTACCTAGGTATTTAAAACTTTCACAATGTTTAATTGATCGTCGATATGTAGATTATTTGCTTCTCTTTCAATAAACATATATTTCGTTTTCTGTGAAGCCCTATTTTTTTGTTTTCGGAGCACATACTCCATGTCGTCCGCAAGGCACATCGTGTATTGTTTGCTAATTGTGTACTCTATTTCTGAATATTTTTGGGTCACATTTTTAAAGATTTTTTTATGTATCTATTAAAAAGTAGATATGAGAGTCCATATTCTTGTGTTATAGCTTTTCTTAATAAAAATTTGCTTTGGTAACTCTTTCCCTCTGTTTATTATAACTTTAATAACTGTGTACAGCCTTGTTTATATTTATCTACTTTCTTCTTACACCAATTCTTCTTTAAGCTTGCTATATTTGGGTACTCAATATATTAATGTGCATCTTTCTGCTTTTTTAAATTTTTTTCGATAACTTTGTCTATATATCAGCCAAGAATGCACTATTTTCCTTGAGTTCACTATGTTCTTTACTGATTCTTCCTTCCTTTATTTTATTTTTTATTACACTTGAAAAAGTCTAGATATCGAGGAAATTACGCTTGTCCCTCTGTAATTATAATATTGTTGTTTATTTTATTTTTTTATGTATTGAGCTAAGATGAGAATTTCTCCATTCTTCTATTTTATTAAATATTTCATCTATATTTAAGACAGTCGTTTTTAGTTCTCTTTGACTAAGTCCTCCAAATCACCAGAAAATTATTCTAGACGTCTTTTTCGCTTATCTTCAATTTCTAGCACATCTGTAGCCGCTTCAAAAATATTTTTTTGATACAGTATAATTTGTTTTCTAATATATTTTTGTATAGACACAGTACTAAACTGTTCAAGTAGATCAGTCTTGAAAACTGTTTCGTTTATTTCTTCCATCTCTCCTGTAACATACAATAGTTGCTGAGACATTCCGCTACTCTGTCTGTTATTTAAAAATTTATTCTTCTTTTCTCAATGAGAAAATTTTAGGTTTCTTAAGAATACATCAAAGTATATAGATTTTCTTGTATCGGAAAAATGTATTTGTTAATATATATCTATTTCCTTTCTAGAAGTTGATTAACTTATTCCTATTGAAATTCTTTTCATGTTGAGTTACTGACCTCAACGCCACAATCTTCTTTGTTTAACCGGGTTTAGGACCGGCAACGGCCTTAAGGCTACTCAGTTGTTAGAAGACCCATTTTCTAAATATTTTCATATAAAATGATATTAAATGACCGATGAAATATAGAACTGAAGTAGAGTTTAACTTTCCAGCTTTATGAACCAGGTGTAAGATGTTAAGGATTTGGTTATAATACTATAAATCTTTCCCAAAATAAGAGTGCAATATCCTTATTTAAGGAAAAAGAATTTTTTAATTTATTAATTATAATGTACAGTTGTACCTTGCACTGTGTAAAATGGGGGCAATACTTCGTATGCGAAGAAATCTGTCATATAAAGGTGAATTTGCTTAGTCTTTAGACTGCTTGCTTCAATAATTGTTTTAATATTTTTCTGTTTTATGTTCGTCTGTTTTTATGTAATAGTTTCTTTGTACTTCTGCAGTGTTTATTATAATATTTTTATGCATTTCTTTAATGCTCTGAGTTTTGGGGTTTTCGATTTTTATCTGTATGGCTAAAAGTAACCAGTCACCTCTTTGGAGATGTTGATTTGCCTGTAAGCGTTCTGAAACGTCAATGAACGATATATATATATATATATATATATATATATATATATATATATATATATATATATATATATATATATATATATATATATAGGTCATATACGAGCGATAGACAGGCAATCAGTCGGGAGAGTTGAATACAAAGATTTAAAATGTGAAATAGCTGTGAAATAAAATAAAATGGTAGAATGCATAAACTCGATGACCGTATCCGTTGAACTCTAAAAAGGGTAGTGATGAGAGGCATAATTTGGGGCCTAGGTCACATAGTTCCTCTATTTGAAAAAGTTAACACTGAATTGTATTGTGATATTCTTGACAATTATGTGCTTTTAATTCTCTGATAGTACATTTCTTGTACTAACAAAATAACTGCTCTTTCTACATTGCGAAGGTTGTACTGTCGTAATTTGAAGAGATGAGCGTTGAAAAACTGGACTGATCTTCACAAAGCCCACATTTCAATCCCATAAAACACCTTTTGTAAGAATTGGAACTTAGATTGTTCAGTGTCTGGACTTCCTGCAGTTCTCTTGGAGGAATAGAAGGCAATTTCTTCGGATATATAGCAAAAGCTAATGGAAAGTTTTTCCTGGCGAGTTCAGGCTGTGGTTGATGCTAAATATGGACACACCCTATCAGTACGTGCTATATGAGCCTTTGTAGGTGTCCGGATACTTTTGGCCATATACTGTATGTGTTACTTAGCTGTAAATATAGTGTTAACAATTGTTGTTATTTCTGTGATGACAATAGCCTTTCAAGTAACCACACGCCTATGTCGTGATACTTTACAACGCAGACCATAAAGGCTTACTAAAAGAGGTAAAACCTTGAGTGTTCCTTAAACATATTAATAAAAGTATTGTGCTATCATGCCCATGTTTTTGCCAGCTTTAAAAATCATATTCATTCTGCAACTGTTGCAATGTTGGGTATCACAGTTATATATTTTGGAAGGTGCTGAAAATTCCAAATTAAAGAGAGCTTTGAGATGAAGACCGGTGAAAAATATCTATCAGTTGTGTAGCTTTTTCTTCAGAAACACCCTCATTATGAGCAAAAAACCTTCTAGATTTGTAGTATATGAGGGACAAAACTGTTATATTTTTGCACGATTTGAGGCAACGACTAAAATATTTTTTTACATTGGTTTTTATTTCGGATATATATGCTGCTTTGCTATGTAAAATCTTAGTAAAAGAATCCCAAATAATAGAACAAATGTTAGGGGAGCTTAATTAAAAAAATTCCATAAAGTTTGAATTTTTTTGTTTAGTTTTCTAGGGTTAAATAAATAGAATTTCTGAGCAGGGACAGCTATGCTTTCTTAAGGGTATAAAAGTTGATAAACGATTTTTGATTATGATGATGTAATTAATGCAGTGCTAAAGCTTTTACTTTTGCATTTGATATTCTTCTATCCATTTATCTTTGAGAATAATGCCAATATTTTTACACTAGCACTGTAATTAAATAAAATATTAGCTTGAGCTTCTTTTTAATTAACAAAAGTAAAATTGTCCCTCTTTTACATTTAACTTTTGCCTTCCTAATTTATTTTATTTTGTAGTTTAGTACTTGCTCAGTTCGAAAACGTTAAAACTTTAAAATTATTAGTAAGCAACTAGTAGCGCCTTCTACTAAAAAAGACAAGCATAACCATCGATTTAAGTGATAAAAGTAAAGAGTCAAAACAAGGTTGTAAAACTTTATTAAAATTGATAAAAAGTACTAGTTGCTTCCTGTAATAGAGAGTAAAGTTTAACAAAGGTTATATTTGTGCAGCGAATTTTATGTAATATGAGTATAGTTTAAAGTAGAATAAAGATTTTTTCAAGTTAGAGGAGTACAATGTGAGCTAATAATATCTAGAATATTGTTGAGTTATGTTTCAGACTGGTAATATTTGGAGAGAGGCAAACGGTTAATTATTTAGAACTTTCTTTAAAATTACCGTAGAAAAATGTTGAAGGATGTTAAAACTGCATCCTTAATACCTGGGTGAGTCAAATATAAACTAAAATTATTTTTTTCAATTGTGGAGGGTTTGTTATAGGGATTTTCAAAACTCGATGGTTTTCCGCAGCTTAAACCAAACTCAGGCAAATCCAGATCCACCTCGAGAATACGGCGAACAATGCGGTTATTTTTCGGTAATGCTAGTCCTTGGACGACATCGGTAACTTTCATTTTCAATTGCTTCTCGTTCTCCCAAAAATTGTTTATGCAACACATACACCTGAGTTCTCTTAAGGATGTTGTCTTAGAACTGTATCTTCAACCTTCCTAAAATGTCTGAGAACATTATGCCCCCTGCTGTGAGAAATTTGATGATAATTTGTTATGATACTAAGCAAAGAAGCATACAAAAATTAAATTCCGGTTTATATTTGATTCTCCCTTGTAAATCGAGCAAACTACATTTTGAGTAAAATGAAAAACAGCTGCTTATAGTATGCAAACTTTGTTAAAATTATTTTCGATTAATTTATTTTAAGTTGAAGAGGTGCAGATGCGAGGAACTATTTTTGTGTTTTGCAAGCTACGCTTTGATGTCGATGAAATATATTTCGAGTTTAACAATAACTGGACCATGCTTTAGTTAAAAGAAGACAAATTATACTAATACATCTTTTTGCCGCCCATTTGCGTCAAGCAAAATGGTCTTAGTTTTACAAATAATTACTTCACAAAAACAGCTAACTGCGGTAATCTCTTTATAATACGCGCTCTTAAAGAGCTTTTTTGAATCTCTGGATCAATGAAACTTTAAGATAATTAACAAAAACATCCAATAAAGGATTGTCAATTTCAGAGAATATGGCACTAAATATCTATATCAAATCTCAAAAAAATTTATTTTAATTTTTACTTCATCGCCTCCCCCCAATTACCGGTAAGTGGTGTTCGGTTAAACATTTAAAGAATAATGTAGCCTTCAAACTGAAAATATTTGAATAGATTTAACGTCATATAAAGCTGATAATACAGGGTGGTACAAAAGGAATGTATGCTTTTGAATAAGTGATATTTCGTTGAATTTTAATATAAAAATTATTTATTTGCACAACAGTAATCTGTACTAAAGGCAGTTTTGATAGGTGTTTATGTGATTGTTAGTTATATTGGGGGAGCATTTGTCAAACAACTAGCCTGAAAGCCTTTGAGGTATGGGCTGTAGTCCTGTCTTGTTGAAACCACATTCCACACAAATTGCATAGCATATTGACGTAGTGTTATCAATTTACCGTTACCGTAGCCCTTTCTTTCAAAATAGTAAGGTCCAACGACCTCTGCTTTTGAAACGCTGCACCAAACTGTAGCCTTAGCTTTACAGAGAGGTCCTAATGTAATTCTCGAGGGTCTGCTGCTCAAAATTGACTTATTGACTTAACCATCCAAATAAAAGTATGCCTCATCGCTCATCACAATTACATCAACAGAAACAATAATTTTAAGCTTTCATTCACAAAACAATTTACGTTGCGCAATCATGATTTTGAGGGGTGAAATTTAACTCAAAGTTGGACTACGACCCCTGTTCGGCACTCTGAAAAACCGATCTTCTCACTCTTCCAACAGTTGAGTTTCTCTTCATAACTGATCCAGTTGTGCGAAACAACGTAACCTTTCACTGAACCCTCCGAGCTACTCACGGGTGGTACGCGGTAATCGTCGACCTGTTTCTTCTCAACTAGTGCCACTCTGTATAATGTTGCCAAAACATAACTCGTTGGAAGTTGATTTGCTACAAAAACACCAAAAAAATAATTTAGAGAAGCATTGTAAAGATTGGCTTTAAATGAGGTTGCAAACTTTGTTGCGTATTATAAGAATGTAAATTGCGCCGACAAGAAATTATAAAATAAGGCTGGCTATAAAAACTGAATTTTTAACAATTGCATTTAAACCGTGATGATGTACCTGGTCTGTTAATTATAATCAAAATTTTCTTAAATTCAAAATGTTCTCCTTTCAACCAATTCATAGCTCTTGCAATTTTAGAATCCCTAATTTTGAAATTTTATTACTCAAACGGAGAGTTTTTACGAAATAAAATTTCTACTTTGGCTCTTTTCGAATAAAATCAATTTGATTCAGAATTCCTAATTTTTGGCCATTAAATAAATTTAAATTATTCTATTTCCCTTTTTAATTTTGTTCGTTTAGTTTAAAATTGATAGATTTGAAATCAGAAGAGAGGACTAGTATTGTGTTCTATATTTCGATTATACTGTAATAGAATGCGCACCCTTTGTGTGGTATTAATTATCAGAGTCTGTTAATCTGCCCTGGAATTTAATTATCGTGCACGTATGATAACATGCAGATGGTTATATAAAATTTGTAAATTTTTGGTGGACCACAGTTCTTACAAAGCGACAGCATTTCTTTGATTGTGCATACACTCATTTAAAAGAGGACTACGCTTTTTTAAAAAATAAGTTTAGGATCGTTAATTTAAAATATACATCTAATTTTAAAATTTAATGTATAAGTTGCTTATTAATGGAGTCTCATAAAAAATATAGAGTTTTATTTTTATAAATTTGCATTTAACTTTATTAATTTCTTAATAATATTACATTAAAATGTTCCTAAAACACTTTTATTGAGATGCCAAAAAATAATGTTAGCTCAAAGCTTATTTTGACATTAATCATTAGAGGTAATTAGAGGTAATATATAAATTGAGTATAGTGATCAATTGTACAATTAGGTCGAAACTTCTGACCACCTTTTTTGAACTCCTCATTAAAAAGTAGAATAGGAATGTCTCATAAACCCGACCCATTGAAACACCCCTAAGGGGGGTTTTCCTGCTTTTTTTATTTTAAAGTGACATATCTCATGAACGATAATATGTAGAGTGCTGAGACCTTCATAGTTGATTGGTTGGTCTAAGTTTGAGTTTCCAAGGTGTTTATGAGTTTCAACATTTGTATATATTACCGTTTCGCCCCCTGATCTTGTTCAATTAGTGATTTTATTTTTGAATTTAAAGACAAAAATTAGGTCCGACTTTTTTCGGCATTACAACGGTTTTACGTATTACTTTCTTTGCTTTTGTAAACTTCTATTCCATTATTATAACTTGTATGAAGCTTTTTGTTCTTTCAAAGCTAAAGATATGCATTGCCCTTGTCTCAAATATGTGAAAGATTAGATATAATATTATCTTGAGTGGTTTCAACAACTTAGTGATTAAAAAGTCAGAAGATGAACGCAAATGAATTGTAAGTTACGTCTTTTACAATAACACAAATAACAATGCTAGTCCCTTGAAAGTTCAAAAGTGAAATAAACGTAAATTTGATTCATTTACACTACCAGTGAGTAACATAAAAAACGCTATCAAATATCTTGACACAAAACAAATATTATCTGCAATCTTTTCTCAAGACCAACTTGAACGATAATCCAAAGAGCAAGCAATGTTGAAGTATCCCGATAACTAAACCAAAAATACCACCTACATATCTCCGTAATGTTATAAAGCACACCGCACTGACCACAGATATCAAAAGTTTAACAATTAACGAATTTACTACATTTGTAGTACAAATACTTTATTAATAAATCTATCCAAACAAAAAAAATTATCGCGATTTTAACAATAACAGCATAAAATATAGCAGGTCTCAAAAAGCAAACAGAAAATTGCTTAATGTTGTACTTCAAAACTAACAGACCAAGAAACTCAAAGTAAAGAGTCTTATACTTGAGGACAAACAACCGTCACCTGTTTGAGTAGTAGAATTAATGGATAACGATAATTTCAAAAGGATTTTCCGCCTAAAAATACTTTACTATCGTGTTGTAACAATAGATTCATCAAAAAAACTAACAAACACTACTAGTGTTATTGATGGGGGGAAAACGGCCATACGAAAAGTATTGTACAGTAAAGACAAGATGCTTAAAGTGTGCAGTAAATCCCTTAAGTGCTCCTACTGTAGTAGAACAAGTTATGGTAGTGGAAATAATCACATTGAACTAATGTAAAAACGCATCATCGTCATCATAGGTTACGCTCGGTCTATAATGATGTCCTAGGGCAGGATAAATACGGGAATCGAAAGGATTAAAGAACAGGGCATGATCCCTCCTCAGTATTAGGAGGTGAGGGGAAAAACCATGAGCTTGTATGGGCAGAATCACTACTCCTGAAGTAGAACTATCTTCTACTGGGATCGTAGGAGATTTTATATTTGTTACCCCAGTAGAACGCATAAAAAATTCAAATCACAATTAAAAAAATTAATATATCGGCCTAGTTTAAACATTTGCAGAAATCCTACAACTGTTAACTCTAGCCTTCTCAACCCAAGCTAACCATCCCACCTTACTAACTCATCTGCATGCGATAACATAATTTAAATGCTTATCGGTTTATTAACTTTTATCGCCTTTAAGTTAAATCTTTGTTACAAACAAAAACCGTCATTAGTGTTTTAATAGACCACAACCATCAAAAAGAAATAAAATAGCTCACAATCCCATTTCCCATTTCCCATTTCCCATTTTCTGCTGCACAACAATAATTTTGCTGCGTAACCGAAACTCATTTATTTGTGTTAGATACTTTAAAAATACCCAAGCATTAAGTGTACAGAAAAAGCAGCAAAGCCAAAATATCAGCAGGCATAGTAGCTATTCATTTGCTAAAAGTATTTATCCCAAAATTGCTTGTACAATTTTCCAGCCGCAATCGAACACTTCTATTAAACTTAAAATTATAATCGCAAACCTCCCAAAGAGAATATTCCCCGAATATGACCTCATTGCATACTTCGTGCAAACGCAAGTCACCAATAAAACCAACGAAAAAGAAGGAAACCACAGATTTATCATTATCGCTCTCAAAACTTTTAGAGAAAATTATATATCCTCGTTTGATGAATTAACACAGCTTAACATATTACCACCATTCCAGTTTGATTTTAGGAAAAAAAGACTAGACTCTTTGCAAATTTCGGTGTATCTCTAAGAAAATAGAAAAGGGCTTTGAAAACACAAACTATGCCATGGTGATGTTTTTAGGAATAGTTCAGATATTTGACAAAAGTCTGACTTCAGAGCTTAAAAATCAACTTAATTAAACTCGGCATATATAACCACCTAAAGGCAATAATCTCTCTTTCTTGAGAATAGAATGATCAATTGAAACAGGAGTACCGCATGTAAGACTACTAGAGCCACTGCTATTTAAAATATTTATATTGGACATGCCAACTATAGAGGTAACTTTAGCGACTTTTTTAGACAGTAGCGCAGTCATTATGTTGACAGTGACCCTATTCAGGCTACTAAGAAAGTACAAACTGCATTATATTAAATATCGTTATGGTGTAATAGCTAGAATATACCTATAAAATTCCAAATTTTATCAGAAAAATTTGTATTTTACCAAACATGCTAATGAATAATCAGTTCATTGATATTGCACTAAAATCTCTGGAAGTACTGATAAAAACTTCATATTAACCTGAAATAAAATTAAAGTTATGCAGAAAATTGTTATAAGGCTTTGAGTTTTATATGAATTGGCCATGTGTAGTGCTACAACCAAATCCAATATACAAAAATAGCAAAGACTCAAAGAACAAACTTTGAAACAGTGCCGTACACTACAACATGGATAGGCTAAATATTTATCACAGACTAAAACGTAAATGACCACAAGACATGCACCTGTTTCAGAGTGTTGGTAATTAGCTAACAAAACAAAATGTCACACCAACATGTGAGGGCTGTTAACCCTTATAACTATTCGATATTGGTGTACTGTAGATTATCCTATGAAAAATTAACTTTAGACAGCCATACAAACAAAAAATTGCTTCCGGCTTGTTCGAAGATGTTTGCAGAAAATTATTTAATTGGGCACTTGTTTTGCGGATGTGACAGCAAAGCGTGCCGCATGATTCTAATTAAGGGTGCGGTACGCGGGGTTGTTCCAGCGACTCGGCGCTGACCCCGAGGCTCCCTTAAGAGTCTGTGCGTCGTAGTGTACTTTTGAAGAGTTTGTTTTTCATATCCGACGATTTGTTAATCTGGGAAACCCAAGGCCTGTAATTACAATTTACGCGTTGACTGTCCGATTAAATATTCCCTTTCTGAGCTCACCGCGTTAAATAATAAAACTGCTTATGACATAGCAAGAAAGTTGTAATTAGCTGTTACGCAACGCTCGTTAATATTTAATAAATTACATAGCCCTGTAAATTGGTTATGTACTAAATGTAAAATATGTTGAGCGTCATAATTTTATACAATCCAAATTGTGGCTTAAAAAGCAAAAACAATATTATAAACTTAATGTGCTGCAAGAAGCCTAGTCTCTTCATATTAAGAGCAAATATGAAAAACGTGCTTCAAGCCACATTCCTCCTGTCCCATTTGTTTCATAAAAATGTACACAATCTCTTTGTATAGCTCGGCGCATGATTCCGATGCTTTCATGTACCCCGACATACCGCCACACGCACAAATATTTTGGCGACTCCGACGCTAACAATATACATAATGAAGGTATAAATTCTGCTTAGGAACGTTCAGTTTACAAACACCTTTAGGGGGTACATTATGGCAATGGTCCAGCTATTTTTTCGGATAAGTATTTTTAAACATTTGGTTACTAGCTGGTCCATTCAAAACTTTAGACGAGTAACATAAGAGCTGCAACGTTTTGACTAGATAAATAAAACTATTTTTATATGTAGCATGTTGATGCCTAATTATCTGGCGTTTTTTTTAACCTCAGCATCACTGCCCTTCTCCCACATCATCTGTGGTTGAATCCATTGCTAACAGGAGATCAGGAGAATCAGCTTTTTCATCCAACCTGTTTTCCTATCGACATCAAAGCGTGGAGTGACATGAAATATCGGCACTTCTTTGTTGATAAAATTAAGCATTTACCAATCAAATGAAGCAAAATAATTATGTGCCGACCTAATAAAAAAAGTTTTTTATTTACCAAACAATTTATTATGATACGTGTAGGAAGGATTAAATGTAAAAGCCCATAAATCCTTCTAGAAAAATTTAGCTTTACACTTAGTTATTGTAAAGAGTCTTAAAAAATGTTATCATTTTTTAATTTGTAATAAAATCAGTATTTTGCTATGGAACGCCATTTCAACTTATCAGAGTTTCGGTGCAGTGTGAGATATCAGCGTTTGGAATCCTAAAGCCTCTCTTTTTCTTACCAGACTACCATTGATGATGTTTACCTGTACGTATTGCGGAAATCTATCGATCTGCAGGTCGATGAGTTGTGTTATTTTTAGCAAGATGGAGCACCTTTCCATTATCGTACAGATGAGACTTTTCGGAATAAATTTTCAAATCTCTCAATTCAATGGACTTCTTACTGTACAAAACAACATTTGATAGGCACAAATAGAAAAGTAGAACCAATATCTCGCAGTTACAAATAAAATGCTTCGTGAGGTTGTTTAAAAAGAAATCAAATGGACGGCTTGAATAATTGTAAACAAGTATTCAATTCCATTTAATATTTTTAATTCAAACCATTGTTTCTATGTCAACACTTCGTTCATTGTCAGTTAAAAACCGATGTATGATAATTATTAGAAGGTTTATTTGTCATGCAGGAGGTACTTACATTTCAGCTAATAGATGCGTCAGAATTCTTTGCTGTTAAATCTTGCAATTTTGTCTCTTAAACATTGCAACATTTAATTACTAAGAGCGTTGTTATTTAAAACCTTTGCAGCTTGATCTAAAATAGTTGCTTGCATAAACGCGACTTGCATGCAGAAAGCATGCCCAGGAATGCCAACTCGGGGTTCATAAATCATATTTCGATGCACTAGCACAGTGTCGCCGCTTAAAATAACCAAACGTTTCAAAGGCGTAAGTTTACACCTGATCTTTTATTTGGAGGCTCTTGCTCTAGCCTTTAGGGGCAATTTATTAAAAATATTGAACTATTCTCAACAGGTTCTATATAATTCATCTAATAAAATGTGTGGATTATTCAGATTGTGGTTCCGAGGTATTAAAATCCTTCTAAATGAAAGTGGGTACGCAATATTGTATAAAACAGAAATAGAAAGGTTGTACTATTCAGTCACGTTTTAAAAATTGGATTTTATGCCACCTGAAGTACTACCCATCATTCCTTTTGCGCTTGATTTTGTATTTTTGTATCGGAGCCACAGCCAATTTTAATTTTCAATGTCAAATTGTAGCTCATTTACTAGCACTGCGGCTTTCAAGGCTTACTATTGTTATTACATTTACAACATGAGCTTTCAGCGTTTCAGACGTACCCTTTTCAGTCGTCTCGTTTAAGATAAAATGGATTAACTTGTGCTACTCGATCATAGGGAGGGAAATTCTATTTTTCTAGTAAAATTGTAATGTATAGAAGCTACCCTAAATCACTAGGTGAATAATGGGAGGTTGACTCTTTACACAAGCGCATCGGGACGTTACTTAACCCACAAAGGGTGTGGCTATAAAAACACAATCGCACGTTTACTTCTATCTCTAGCTTTGTTTTAATATAATTTACTTTTATGCTTTTATAAAAGCTTTATATTACGTTTAAAAATGCTAATAATTAAATTTCAAAATGTGTTATTGAGAATCAAATAAAACTTGATCTATCAACAATCTAGAAACTCATCAAGGATCTTTCATACATTCCTATTATGTAATCTAATTTTCATAAATCCGATGACCGAATTTTTTAGTCACGGTACACGCTCTTATATATATTATACCTTCTAGCCAGTTAATACACAACTATGTTGTATTAAAAGAACCACCACGTACAATAATATAAAATGGATAGGATATTTAGAAGATCGAAAGACACAACATGATTGTATAGGGGAAATAAACTTAAAGCCTTAGCAAACAACCAAAACATATCTTAAATATAGAGCATACAAAAATTGACAAACCTATGAAGAATAAAAGTCAATTCACAATGAAGAGTAAAATGTAATACTGACAAAATTAAAAAAGAATGCCACAACTAAACATTTAAATAAACTGCCTAAAACAAATGCAACCATCTATCAGTGAGTGAAATATCACAAATAGACAACAAAATAAAAAATATACTTTTAGAGTTTATAGGGAGAAAATAATACAAAAATCTTTAAAAAAGAAGAATAGTCTACTTTGAATAATTATCGTTTACTCTTATCTGCAGCATTAAAGCTGACTTCAAAGATCTTACCAAGGTTTTTAGAAGCGGGAGTGCGTAACAGATCAGTGTTTTTATGTTTTAAAAATAATTATAATTACAGAAATACACACATTTTAAAATAAAAATATTCTATTAAATATAAAAAAGTAATTAAGAACATTTACAGGAAAAATAAAATGGAAGAGAACGTAAATTCAGTGTTAACTAAGCCCATAAAGATAACCAATGGCGTTGAACACTGAGTCCTCTATTGTTTAACTATTTATTAAATGGATTAAATAAACAAATAAAAAAAAAAAAATTTGCACGGTTATTCACAATGTCGCCCTAATAGCTGAAGATGAAGACCTGCAGAATTATTTATATATTTACAATAATATGGAAATTAGGTTTCGGCTTGAAATTGGTAACCAGATTATAAGAACAAGTGATGCCAGTTAAACGCTTTGGAATCAAATTATGATATAACAACAACACAGAAGAAGTAAAAGAACAAACAGAAGAACAGAATATATAATGATGTTATTTTGGAGAACGAGCTACTGAGAAGTGAAACTGTAGTTATCGAGCCGCAATTCGATCGGTTATAACTCCACCAATGGGGGAAGGACAGAATTATGTAAATAAATAATAAACAAATGAAGATATACGCTGCGCATGTGAAGCAAAAATGATTAACAGGAGGGTTAAAACAAGCGAATGCCATAACAGAGAGGACAGGAAACACCTCGAGATAAGATAACAAAGTTTACGTAAAGGATAGGACAACTTATAACTGTTAATGAATGAAATGTAACACCGATTTTCTTTAATTTGTTGAGCTTGTCATAAAAATACAAACACATAAGAATAATTTTCTGACACATTTTCCCAACAAATAGGAAGGTTTTTGACCCCGTTATCCCAAAATGAAGGTGGCTGTGATACCAGCCACTTACGCTTCGACATCAACATCTTCGTTAGGGCTATGTCCTATAAGGCGATAAATCTAGGCTATAGGAGGGAGGTTGTTTATGTGTATTTTTGAACAAGACACCAATGTTTTGTTGATTTTGGGCATCTGTATGGGGTTGGAGAATTTTGTGAAACAAGATAACATTTTGGATTGTCTAAATGCTGCCATAGCTTATTCCTCAATATAATGGCGAGCAATGCAAATATTTTTCTGTCACGATATTCTTAATACTTTGGTGACCTTTATTTTTAATTGGTTCTTGACTTTACAAACATTTTTTATAATACACGTACACATACTTGTAGTGAGTGTTGTCAAGTGTTCTCAAAGTTTTGAACAAATTACACCCTCTGACTTGAGAAACTTAATAATAATCCGTTCCACATCTGACAATGGTACCTCGTAATTTGGTGTCGAGATATTCACTTAAGAAGCGATAGTGGAAGTACTCTTCAGAAAAAATTCTTTTAAAGTATTTCTGAACACTCTGAAGTAATGTTCGTATCCTTTTATCTCAGGGCTCCTAACAAAAAAATTTCGGTTTGTATTTTATTCATCTAGTTATATTACACGGAGGAAAGCAAACGGAAATGCCTACTATAAAGATAAGTGAGGAAAAAAGAAGAAGAAGGATATTTACAGCTGTGCAGCTACTGTTGGGTGAAATTATGATTTTCTTATTTTATTTATGATCGCATCCACTCTGATAGTGAAAAAGTTTCTTCGAAGCTACAGCTTAATAAAAATTTGCAATAATTGCATATGCATTTTGAAATTGAGGATGAAATGAAAAACTTGTAATCAGAAATCTCAAAAGTTTTGCAATGTTAATAGCTAGACTGGAGCCCTGCATCAATAGTTTCTATAATAATAATGTTTTGAAGTACCCAGGATTCCCATGAAACATGTTACCATATTTATTAAAATAAACACTATCATGATTTTTTTAGAAACCTGGGCCAATGTTTATCGGGGGTGGAGATTACAACAGTAACGATATTTTGTGGGGTTCCAGGTTAACTACAATTAAAGGAAAGGAACTGTTAAAACTTATACATGAAAAAATATCTATTTATTTCGACTTTCGTAAACAATTTCATTTCTTCGATGTGATGTCTAATTACAAAAAAAAAACAAATTTTTGAACATATTTGAATATGATATTAATTTTTAAATAAATTTAGATATAAGACTAAAAAAGCTAATGAAACTGAAGACGAAAAAAGATATTCACAGAAATTATATAAGATTCTGCAAAAAAGACTCCTAATCTTCAACTCACAAGCAGAAAATAAACCTATTATTAGAAACTAAAAGAGGCAGCGCAGTTGTACTCGAAGTTATAAAACTGCATATAACCAACAGAGTAATAAACTTAAATTAAAATTAACCCATTTTTCAGAGTGCATTTCAACTCTGAATCACTACAATCATTCCATTTCGTGATGAATTATTCAGTTCACTAGAAAACCGACAGCATTGAACCAATTGGATCAACCCCTAACTAATGTTTTTACCTCTATTAATAATATTCCACATTAACATATATAGCAATAATTTAACAGATACAAAGCTCTTAACGAGGTAAAGGCCTCGGCCTGCCACATTAGCACACATAGAGCCTAGGTCAAAAGCAAGGACAAACTTCAAATGTTCTTTGGTCGTCATACAGACATTTTTAGCGCTCATAAAGTTCGTTCTTCTTGTTCTTCTACATTAACGGATAGATTAAGTACTTGCCCGAAGTACGCCCAACACGATTTATAGCGGGAAATGTGTGGTCAGAAACAGTCTATAGAAGAGCTAGCCTATATAAGAGTAGAAGAAGAATTCCTAAGGAAATCAAAGAAAGTATTTCACTCCTCAATAATAATAATAAGGCATCAGGAATAAATCAGATAAATTTAAAAGTGTTGGAAGAGCTATCAGAAACTATTTATGCTAATATACATCTACAGTACCATACTTATTCTTCTTCGTCATCGTTCGCTATGTTCTTGACGACAGGATAACTAATCCTGTGCATCTCCCGTTGATTTCTTCGCCAACACTTCCACTAGTTTCTTCCATGTTTTCTATGTTGTCGTTCTCCATGAGTCTGTCAGTTTTTCAACTTCCTTTTTTCATTGTATTATATAACTTAGTGCTAACCAATCCATCTTCATTTAATTTTTTTAATAGTTAACCTGTGTAGCTCATTATTAGTTATTTATTTATTTATTATATTTGACCAGAATATCTCGAATACTCTTCTGAAACATTTATTAGTGAATGTTTTATATAAGAGCTATTTAGTTTCTTCCACGTTTCGGCTCCATAAGATAATACGCTATGCGTATTTCTTCGAGATACACTTGATGTTTTTCATATTCTGTTGAGTACGCCGAGAGCATTTTCTGCTAGCTTAATTCTCCTTTTGATATGCCTTTCCGTTCCGCCTTCTACCTTTATTATGTTGTCTAAATAGTAGGTTTCTTCTACTTATTCTGTTTGTCTCGTCTTTAATGTGTTGCCTAAATCAGTTTTAAAATTTTTACTTTTTTTTATATTATTTGTAGATCTATTCTCTTTGCATGACTCACTAGTGTTATCATTTTTCCTACATTATCTTCCTCTAATCGCTTATTTGAATAGTATTTCCTTCTGAATACACTATGTTCTTCATATTTTTTATAGTCGATTATAATTATAATAATTATTGATGAAAAGCTGCATTGTTGACGAGAACCCTTTTTTACTTTTATCTGATTGGAAAGTCTGCCTTAATGTTCTACCCTCGTCTCTGTTAATTGGCTAACAGTGTAAAATATTCTTTATAATTATTTCTAATTTTGATCTCTAGTTTATTCCATTTATTTGCTTAGTAATAAATTTAAAATGTTGAACAAACGTGCTCAAATCTTATTTACGCTATTTTTGAATATTTTACAGTGCTGTATTAAGGCTACATTATTGATCTAAGGAGTTAACTACAGTCGGAAAGTATTCTCATGTCAAATTAGACTAATATGATCTCGTACAGACTAATAAATTTATTATCTACAATTTTAAAAATTAAGTACTCAAATTTTCGTCATTAAGGATCTCCTTAATACTTACATCTTAAAATCAATGTTATTTACATGATTTGGAACATTTAACTATCCAATAGTACCATTAATGACGCTTCTTCTTCTTCTTCAAACTTTTAGATCCACTTGTGGATATAGTCCTCCCCTTTAATTTTCCATGGTTCTCTTTCTCTTGCTGTACGTCTCCATAGTTTTCCTGCTACTTGTGCTATGTCGTCGCTCTCCTAGCAGGTGGTCGGCCGATACTACGCTTGTGCATTCTTGGTCGCCAGTCGAGTAGTTTTCCGGACCATTTTTCTCTTCCCTGTCGTACCACATGTCCGGCCCAGCTCCATTTTAATTTTGCTGCTCTTTCAGCCACATCTTCCAGTCCTGTTCTTTTTCTGATTTCTGTGTTTCTTATCTTGTCTTCCAATGTGATGCCTAACATTCTCCTTTCCATACTTCTCTGTGCTATTTGTAGTTTTCGAATATTTCTTTTTGTGAAAACCATCGTCTCAATGCCATATGTTAATACCGGAAGTGCACAGGTGTTATAAACTTTAGCTTTGGATTTGAGGTTGTATTTTGACGACTTTAGTATAGATGCAAGTTTTCCAAATGCTGACAAGGCTAATTTAATACGTCTTTTAATCTCAATCTCTTGGTTTTCTTTTCCCATTTTTAACGTATGCGCGAGGTATATGTATGATTCTACATTTTCCAGCTTTTCTCCATCTAATTCAACTTCTGTATCGCAAGGAGTGTTAGACATGATCTTAGTTTTCTGTTTATTTATTTTAAGCCTACCTTTTTTGATTCCCTGTTGAGTATCTCTGTGGTCTTTTGTATTTCTTCGATGTTTTTGGCTATTAATACTATGTCGTCCGCATATCTTAAACTTGTTATATTTTCTCCGTCCGCGTTGATTCCTACATTCGTCCAATTAATTTTCTTAAAAGCATTTTCCAATGCTAAAGTAAACAGCTTCGGAGAAAGCCGTACGCCTCTTTCTAGTTTAATTTTATTTGTTACGCCGTCCATTTTAATGCGCATGGTGGCTTTGTCATATATATTCTTGATTAATTGCTAATAACGGGAGTTAATGCGACAGTCGTCTAAAGCTTCAAAGATAAATTTTAGTTCGATAGTATCAAAAGCCTTTTCATAGTCCACAAAGGCTAGTACTAGTGGGATGTTATACTCAGTGCATTTTTCAATTAGCAGCTTGATACTCTGTAAATGCTCGTTAGTGCCGTATCCCTTCCGAAATCCAGCTTGCTCCATAGGTTGATAATCGTCCAGTTTACGAGTAAGTCTGTTTGCAATTATTTTGATAAATAATTTATACATGTGTGACAGGAGACTAATCGGTCTATAATTCTTCAGTTCCTCCTTATCTCCTTTTTTATATAGTAATATCACTTCTGCATTAGCCCACTCCTTTGGTATATTACTAGTTATTAAGCACTCATTAAATAATTGCTGCATCCTGCACATTAGTTTTCTTCCTCCATTCTTAATATATTCTGTCATTATTTTGTCTTCGTCAGGAGCTTCACGATATTTCATTTGATTCAAAGCTTTCCTTATTTCCCGTATAGTTATGTCTGGGATTTCTTCAAACCCTGCATTTAACATTTTTCTTTACTTTTGTGTTTTTCTCGATTAGGTGGTAGTTGTGTTGTATATAAGTTTCTATAGAACTCCTCTATTTCATTTAATATTTCTCTCTTGTCTGTTATTAATGTTACTAATGACGCTACAGATGGAAAAATATATTGTTCGGCAGTCTTTGTAGATGTGAATTAAATCTTTGACAAGGTCTGACATGATGGTATGCCAAACAAAATTAAACAGTGACTACCAACTTTTCAGTATACTTTACTGAAATGTTTTTAGAGGATAGAGATGTTATAACAAGAATAAATCTGTAAAATCACGAGTCTCCCAGGGCAGCGCTCCGGCTACACTATAATCAAAACATTTGCAAATGGCACAACTCTCTTGGCATTCCACGAATTGAAACTTCATGTATTTCAACTTGACGAATGGCTTCAAAAGTAGAAAATAAAAATTAATGAAAATAAATCTTCTTTCACCACACGAAAATAAAATCTGATAATTTTCATTAATAATATTCAAAAATCTGTAAAGTACTTACCTTGAACTACCTTGATTGATTACTTCTTAGAAGTTAAAATTGTTCCTCTGCTGTAACTGTGCCCATATAGGCTTATAGTATAGGTCTACAGGTCTGTGTAAATTCAATGTGCACAGTCATAAGTTTTTCGAACGATACGCAGACTGCACGATATCTAATGAAAAATTAACCAAAACAAATGTTTAATTTTTTATTGTTTTTAAAAATATCCTCTGGAACCAATTTTCCATGTCGAATCAGGTTTCTCCAAAATGTGGGTTTTGAAAGCACCAACCATTCAAGAATTAATCCCACCTAGAAGCAGCAAATACCTTGGAAAATTAAAATTCCTTGATAATCCTCTCCTCCAAATACTTGTTCCATGAACATAACAACAGAAGACTGAGGCGGAACTGATCGATACACTTTAAATGAGATAGAAGAGGACTTTTCTATGGAGAAGCCTCCTCCAGACAGGTAACTTTTTCAAATATTTTGTAAGTTAGCAAAACATCTTAGAGGATGTAGATTTGATTGTTGTTTAAATGAACAAATAATTTAAAAAAATCAAAACTCTCCAAATGGTGCAAACTGAAATAAGTATAAATTCATTTCTTTGTCTTCGATACCAAAGAAGGAAGTATAAATTAAATCTTTAAATATCAATTCCCACCTTCTGTGATTCTGAATCCCGTCTGTTGGCGTAACATAATTAGTTTGTTCCCGAATTATAATGGCTTCCTGTAACAACTCCGTTCATCTTTCTCCCTTTGTCCTGCCAAAATCGAACGACTTAAAGGTGTTGTCACGGGCCCCTTCCCGGCAAAAAACGAGTTAATAAGAGCCGTTTCTCTCGCCGGAAGAAGGCGCCGGCAGCGGCGCGTGGATGCAAATCACCGCTTCCGCAAATATCGGCCCGAATTTCACGGCCCGATTCGAATTGAATTTTAATGTCATCGCGCGCGGGAAATGGATAATTAATAACGGTGGCTCGTTATTGGATCACGAGTCGACGGCCGGCCGGCCTGTTTATTTCGGGGAACGCTCTTGGCGCAGTTTTCGATATCCGGTCATTGTAATTAATTTGGGCGGCCAGTATCGCGATCGTATCGATTCCGTGCTCCTGCCAAGATTTGCCCATTCGCGACAGCGAGCGCGCCCGTTTCAGGCGGCTCGCGGTCCCGCTTCAGCGCGGCCGGCGCGGCCGGCCTGAAAGCCCGCCGCCGCCGCCTTATAAATAAACATTCGCTATCAATCCTTGTCGGCATTTTTCGGGAAATAAATTCGCCGCGCCCCGTTCCAATTTTCCTTTAATTCGGCGGGCGGCGGGCGCTCCTTTGGCGCGCACTTTGCGCGCCGGCCCTCTTTATTCGCTCTCTGCGAAACACAGAACCAATTATAACAGTCATCCATAACGTAGCCAATAAAACTGTTCACGCGAAAAGATACAGCTGGAAATATTACGTTTACACTTACAGCCGGCCGTATATCTCTGTTACATGTGTTAGTACGTAATTTCGCGCCCAGCTGCACAAATAACTAAACAGCGCAACCAATTATGTCTTTGATTCCAGAAGTAGCATAAAAATCGCACTCCGCCGGCTTATTATGAGGCCATCTATTTTGCACACTGCTGGGACAGAATTAAGGAGCAAGAATAAATTGCCTTACGTCAACTGCGGCAATTAGGGCTAAAATATTTTCGTGAACATGCTAGCAAATACAGAAAAGGTGGTATCAAATTAAGTAGGGTTGCTTCTCTAATTTAGTCAATCATAGAATTTATTCATGAAGATTAGAAAACAAACTAATATATTTATACCCCAATAAATAACAAATACACACTTACTCTAAATAATTCAGGGGGTTTTAAAAAATTATATTTCATAAAATAATAATAATAGTTCCCCGTGATAGGCCTCGAAGGCCCTTTGGGGTCGTAACAGGATAGATCTTCTGTTACAGTCTAGAGCCTACGGTACACAAGGGTAGTAACGTGGCCAGCGCTACGTACCGACCGCCTATTATTACCCCAGAGTTTGACACCTCCAGGTACTTATTTATTGCAGCCTGAGTCGAGCTGGGCCGTAAAAATGCCAGCGATCGAGAATTGGCGGGATTCGAACCCGCAACTCTTGGTTTCGTAGTCTAGCGATCTATCCACTAAGGTACCACGGCACTTATTTTATTTCATAATAATATTAAACATAAAACAAAAAAGTCAAACGAAAAGGAAAAAAATTATTTGAAATGGCTACCCTTAGCCTCTACATAAGCTTTAGGGCGCCTGGGTCACTCATTTATGGCAGGGAGCACTACATCCATTGAAAAAGTATTGACTGGGCTTTCTTCAAAGAATCAAAATTAGGGTGTTTTCTTAAGAAAACTGTGCTTTTTAAAACTGTCTATAATTTTAAACATAATAGATTGAGATCTGAGTTACCAAAAGGTCAATCCTAAAACTAAGCACATTGTTGCTCACCCAAGTTTGAGTCGATCGTGATTTATGGGCGGGTGCGGAGTCTTGCTGAAAGATCCAAAGCTCACCTCAAAAAAACGTATGTTTCAAAGATTTTACGACATCTTCCAAAACATTCTGTCGATGCACAGCGGTATAAGTTTTGACTCTTTTTTTCCAAAAATGAATATCAATTACTCCGTTATAACACAGTTCTGGCCAAACCATTGCAGCTGAAGGATGACAGTCTCTCTAAAACTTTACCACTAGTTGATATACTTCTTTAGACGACCCAGCGCATACTTTGCCATTTTATTTGTTAAAACATTCATCCACTATAAGCATTTTTCTATGACAATCATGCGCGTACTTGTCAAAAATCTCTTTGCTTTTCCTCTCCTCCAAATGTCCCGTATGTCTTTTGTAAAGAACAACTCATAGGTTTTGCTTATTAAAAATAGAAAATGAAGTTTTAGAAATTTGCATCTCCTGAGATTTAATCTTCTGCTTCCAAAGAGGATTTTGTTTAATTCAGATACTTACGGCTTTGACTGCCAACCAGTCCGAACTGAACGTGGTCTTTCAGCTCGTGGACAATCCTCGACACCGCTAGTCTAATTAAACATACGGTTAATGCTGAGAGGATGAAGGGTCTTAAAGATTAAACTTTGTTCAGTTCTACACTTACGTGTTATTTCAGCAATTTGGTTTTGTTTGTCACCCCACTTCATTGGAAAATAAACAAATTTGATAAGAAACACACTGTAACTTACAACTGTGAGGCTTAACAATTGCAACTCTATGTTAAAGTCATGGATATCTTGATGAGGTGTAAAGCAAGGGTAGGTTCAATTTTGCAATAGTATTTATGGGAACACTACAAACCTTGCAAGTCTCTGACTTATTGAATGATTTCGATTCATTTTTCCTATACTTGGGACTCTCCGCTTTAGGTCTTGTTGTGTTTCACTTTAACATTGTATTTTTGACCTTCTTCTTCACTGTTTTCTTCTTACTTGCCAGTTTTATATTTCATTTATATTAAAAGACCGAATTATCTTATCCGTTGTACTTTAATTACTTTTACTTTGTATACATCATTGGAGTTTCTTTAAATAATTATATATTTTTGTGTATTATCAATTTGTTTCGCTGCGTGCTGCTTGATACTTCGTAGCTCACTATCTCCTAGGCTTTGCTCGCTTACCATTTGTTAGATTGAATCATGCTTAGATGTGCCACCTCTAAAATATCTATATATACAATGTGTGCTTTTTTATTTACACTTACACTTCTTCACTGTTTGTTTGGTACGTCCATGTCCACAATACTCTCATCGCTGGCACCTTTTTCTACTACTACACTTACAACTTTTTTTTATTAAGTGGAAATACAGCTACCTCTTTTCAGTTCTGGGGCAGAATGCTTGATAACTTTTATTAAGTAACACTATTTTTTTATTACTAAGTCTCTAAATACTTTAAATTCATAAAACGAATTCCACTTTCTATCTTACGATTTAAATTATTTTGAATTAATTAAAAATTTCTTTGCATATTTATCTGACGTAAGGAATATATACGCACGTGTTACGTCTTTTAAATAATTTGCCATTTATAATCAAAACTAAAATACCGATTTGTTCTATATAATTTAATATTTTTAATAATTTTATTTATATCTTATTTATATCCTATTTATACAGAGTAGGGCGAAACTTCCTTGTTTCCTGGAGGTTGAATATAAAATTGTTTTGAACGGAAAAGTTTTATATTAATGTATTTGTTGCTAAGAGGACATCAGTCAAGTCTTCACTGTTAAAGTCGTATTCTAAAGTTTTTTGTTACTCTTTCCAATATGTATTAAGGAATACGTTTGTTGACGTTTAGTATTATGTAAAACATGAAGGACAGTGTGAATATCAATGTTTGCAAGCTTTGCCTTTGGATTATCGCATAGGAAAAAATCACGAGGCGTAATTTGGTGATCGGGTTAGCCAAGAAATGTCGTCATATTGCGAGAATATTCACCCAGGAACCACATTATGCAATACTTTTGTAGTGTGTGGCTCCATTCTATTGAAGTTGAGGGGCATCTAGTTTTACAACAACCATCTCGCGTGAATGAAATCGAAGGTCTTATGGCAAAATTCGCCATACAGTATAACTAGACTAGTAAAGAGAAATACATATTTGCACGCAGTTTGCTTGCCTTACTCTATTGACTCTATTCACCACATAATCGATATTTGATCGGAAAGGAAAGCACGTTGTGCGGCTACAACAGATCCATCGTTTCAACAGCAAAAGTTTACAATATGTTAACTACTAAGGGCCTCTTAAGTAAAACTTTTTAACTACTTTCGTCTAATGAAATCGATTCTCCCACTCTCAAACCACTCTTTGTTTGATAACCTTCTCTTGAAATTAGGAAAGGAGTTTGCTAGACCCTGTAACAGCTCTCTGTCAACAGAGCTAAATGCAGTGGTAATGCAGCTTTGAAGCTCATTCTTAGATGTTAGCAATGATAGTCCGTATGTCTTGTAAAATTTGTATGAAGTTCCTCAAAAATCAGTTTTCTTTAAATTAAAAAGGTACGGACCCTATTTTCATTGAAAACACCGTTACAGGTATACAAGATCTCGATAACTGAAAGAAGATTCTGACAACTTTATTTTGCAGCCAGACGGAGCCTTGCTTTATTAGTATGATGAAGTGCGTTTCTGTCTTAATAAGGAACTCCCGTAGAACTGGGTGATTTAACGCTTTGTAGTTGACTGTCTGGGTACCCCGACTTAACGCTTTGTATTTTTTTTTTGGTATACGTTAAAAATTTTATTTACGTACCACCACTGTTAATAACTATTGCACTATCGCACAAGCGTGTGTCGTATGACAAGAGAGGTACACATTGGACATTTGTAATGTTACGATTTCAACTTAAACATTTGTTCCTTTTCGTATGACGTAACTAACGGTACATCAAAACCATGGTGAACGATTCGATTGTTGATAATCCGAAGAGCGTTGAGAGTTTAGATTGTAAGTGTATGTATGAAGTTTGTCTTCGTTTTCTTAGCACATACCCATAACTAGATCCTATTTTACGGCAAAATAACTATCTGTTAGATATAACTTAAACAATAGTCTAACACATAATAATAATTCAACGTGCCATATTTTACCAAAGTTTTATTAGACTTCTGAAAAGGGCACCATACAAACACTTTTGGCGAACTTCCTGTACTGTAAAATGGTTTTCCTTAAATCCAAATTAGTAGTTAAGTGTTCGATTATGAAATTTTCTTAGGAGAAGGTTTCTAACTTATTTGTATTTTTAGTGCATCGAAAAGTGAATGATCGAAAAGTATGAGAATAGTAATCAATAAGACAATTATTGTTTGGAGTTTAATGACAGCACTTATTTTAATGGAGCTTTTTTTATTAGATCGTGTCCAGGTGCTATTTATTTTTTATATTAGTGTTCCTTAAGTTTTTTTATATATGGTGTATCTAATAACGCCTTAGTTAAATTATTGGTATGGACACTAAGTCGTGCCGAATATATTGCCTTAGCATTCTTAGTTTCCTGTTTGATTGTGTTTACATTAATTTTCGAATTGATTAACAAAATAATACTTTGTTCTCAAAACATTGATCTATTGATCAATACATTTGGTAAAGTTTTTGTCCAAGTTGCATTATCTTCTTTATTATTTGGATTTATCAAGTTATACCCCTATATAAGTGAATTTCTAAATTATTTATATTGTCCTGCTATAGGACTTATAGTTTATTTGGAATTACTGGTAGGCAAGTCTTCTTTCTTAAAGTAAAAGTTACTTGAATAAATTTTGATTCTTTAGGAATGTATGCTCTATGGACTTGTGCCCGTGGATCATTATGTGATGCTGCGGCATTATCTTGTAGATAATGTAGATATGTAGCTGCTAGTTTTGTGGTGTTATAGTTAAATCCATCTTATACAAAATATACAACAAAATGCTACTCTGGGGTATATCAGCTTCTATAAGTTGAGTACTTGACAGTACCTCTTATAAAACTTTATCCAGTTAGGTAATTTGTTATTAGTATTATTAATATACTTCATTTTTCAAAGATTAGCTTTAATTTCTTATAAAATATTTTTAAGAAATTTGAATATTATAGTTAATATGTCAAAATGTGGATATTTATTATATATTACTAACGTAACAAAAGGTGTCGATTTGCTGTTGGCATATATTTTGTGCCATTTGTTATACTTAGCTAATTATTGAGCATATGAAGCTCCTGGTTGGACAAGCTGATGGTTCAAAAATAATGGCGTTTGTATTATTTACTGCATATCTTTAGCTATTATGCAATCTTGAAATGTTCCCTTAAATCCACAATTACGCATTTGGCGTTATATGTTATTATTTTTGTAAGCTTGGTTTTACTTAAACATTTGAGATGCATCCCCATGATGTTTGTAAATTTCTCAAAGATGATGGCATATTGTCTGCTGGTATGTAAATCTTCATTTGACATATTCGCCTACCAATAAGGGAAAAAATAAGGTTATTATTATCTGAGATAGTCATTTCTGAACACACCAGAAATAGGAGGTGCGTCTAATGAGCTAAATTTATCGGTATAATATCGTTCTCATATAAATAGTACGGAATTATTAAACGCTCGAAATCGAATAATTTAGCTCTCTGCAACTCTTAATCGCATTTCAGCAGCTTTGCGAGCTTTCGCGTCGCGGCGGCTCGAGCACGTCCCAAACTCGGGGCTGACGTCGGAAAAGTGCCATTAACAAGCGAAGCAGGGCCGCAATATAAGTTATTTATATTTGGTGCATCAATAAAATCAAAGTGTTCCAGATACGTGCCCTCACTGCCGAATTACAGAGCAATTATGCTGTACATCATCGGAGTTTACGCCGGCGACGCCGCGACCACGCCTTGGGCGAAGAACCACTGCAGGTGCGGAATCGGCGGCCGCGCTTTTTGCCTGCATGCCGCCGAAAGTTTAATTAGCGCACGGCGCCGGCGCCCCGCCAATTAATAAGTGGGGTAATTAATGGCGCAAATAATTAGAGCTAGTCCTCGATGACGTTTCATAAATTGGCCAAAAATACGGGGGCAGCTGTTGCGCCGCGTCAAATGATATCGCATGATTTACCAGGCCGAATAAATGGGCGCCATAAATTTTTGAGCGCCTGAACGCTGTATCGCTTTTTAACGCCCGGCGATTAAATGAGCTCCGAAATAGAAGCGCGGCTCGAGTTCGCCGGCGAAATCAACGCCGGCACACCTATGCGCGGCCGCAAGCCCCAGGTGGACAAAAATTAGATTTATGGGGCGCAAGGATAAACATGCTTACGTTAATATTTCCCGGCAAAACAAACCTAAATACAGTTACGGCGAAGGCAAGTGTGTGTGTGTTATGTAGGTAACAATGAAAAATTGCTTTGTGTTTAGCGTGGCAAAAATAATGAAAGAATAACTTGTAGAGATCATTTTAGAGATAGATTAATAATGAAACTACAAAAGTTTAAAATAAATACAAAGAGAATACAACAAATATACTATTTATCATCCAAAGCGCAACATCGATGATAAAGAAAAGAAAATGAGAACACATAGAACGTCTATAATCATAAAATAAAGAGTAGAAAGTGACCTTAAAAAGGATAATGTGAATATGATGAAAACAAGGATAATTATAAACTCAACTTCAATTTGTACAAAGCAATGCTCCGGAATTTTCATTATATGAAGCATAAAGTTTGATACTACTTAGCATCCTTGATGATTGATTTGAATTTTTCTAAGGAGCCAAGTCATAGTAACTCTGTAACCCTGTAACCCAACCTTAAATTATCATTATTTTCTACCATCCTTCCATTTATTAAGGCTGAAACAACTTACTGGAGAAGAATATAAATATTGTAAATAATAAAAATTCTTGTTGTTAGTGGAAACGCCAGCAAGAGTCAGGTAAATTTTGTTTTGATATATATCAAAGTAGATTCTGTATGTATTTATATGTTCTCTCCTATTCATACGACCCTTTTTCTCGCCCCATTTTTGAGTCGTACTGATATTATATGTTTGATTAGTGTGCGTTCTAAACTTAGTACATATCTTGCAAAAACAATGGAAGTAATGGATAAAATAAAAGCTCGTTTTTTCCTATCCCTTTAATCAATTTTGCCCACACTCACAACCTGGCTAAGTATCTCGCCAAAATTTTTCAACCTCTTCTAGATGAAGTCTCATCATACGCCGGAGATTTTTTCATATTAAAACATTCCTTATACCATGGTAAATTTTGACGTCGTCTCTTTGTTTGCCAATATCCCAATTCCTGAGACTTTTTACTTATTGAATTCAAATTATAACACAAAAACGATATTCACTCCTTAATTAATCATTGCCTATCCTCTGCTTTACCTTTCAGAGTAAATTTTTCCACCAAATTAACGATGTCTCTATGGGTTCTTCACTTCCACCTGCTGCAAAAAACTTTAAATTTTAAATATACTTATTGGATAAGAAGATACTTTTATAATTTGGCTTTTCTACTTAAACCAAATTCAAACCAACATCAAAGTTACCACTATCCCTTTTTAAACCTATCCAAATATTACTTAAATGCTTAATTCTATCATCATTTTATTCAAATCTCTTCAATTGGAAAATTCTTTATCAGCCGATTTATTTGATTGATAGAACTGACGGATAAAACTTAAAACAATTACCATAAGCTTACTAGAAAAAAAAAACATAAAAATCATTCATATTGATGAGGCAAAACATATATACGGTCTTTTTTGCTAATAATAAGAAATAACTGACTATCAAATTAACCAGCAAATCTCTAGTCTTACATAAAATTGATTACTGTTTAACACTTGGCAAATATAAATAAATTCTTTCTTCCTTTGTAGAACCCATTTATCTTAATTTTTATTCTATTATCAGAATTATTTGTGATGCAATTGAAATAGGACAACGTCCTCGATGCTTAAGTATGGAAACCCCTTATTACCTCGCGCCAGTATTACACAATAGTTATGCAACATTGCTAAAGCCACTCGTAAATAAATCTATATATTTAGTGAAAAGAGTACAAGATAGAGCATTGTCCATAACTTGTTTTCACTGTTTAAAACATAGTACTATCTTGGAATAAAAAGTCATCGTGATTCGAGTTTTGGAAACGATGTTCATCCTGCTTTGTTAATAGTAGCCACAATCAAATTTTACAGCAACACATTTCATATTAAGATCTTTCGTCAAAATGTTTACACGCTTAGTTTTTGGAATCTCAGCTCGTCTGCTAATTGTTAGACTATTAGTCCCATCATTGATCGCACGTTCAGCATTTTTTGGCGTTCTGCTTTTTAAAAACTTTCTGTATCAACCTAAGAGTTTTTAATGGACATTTAATGCTCTACTTCCTCAACCATCACACATTACATGTGCTCACTCATCTGCGTCTAACTCTCAACTGATTCAATTAGTTAAGTCACGCATGCGCATGATAATCCATTCTTATTAACTAAGAAACCATGGCACATAGTAAATAGTTACAGAGCAATAAATACTGCATCTTATTTAAAGGTAAGGTTTCTTACTGTATAAATTTAATTTGATTTAAAAAAAGAAAGTTTAAGGAACAGCAACTAATATTATGTTAAATATTTATGCAATTCAATGATGTAAGTTGAAATATTATAAGGATTGGTAAGAGAAAAATTTTATAAAACAAAATGTAAATAAGGCAAATCTCTACCAGGTGAAGTAAATTATACCACAGCAAACAAGTAGAATAAACAAAATCAAAGACGAATTAGAAGATAACTAAACGAACTATCTGGGACACTATTGACGTTTTTGGTAATTAAATTAAATTAGCATGGTGCTTATCAAGGACCACAGCAAAACTCAAATTTGCAGTATCTGTTATATTGCAAAAAGAGAACACTCACCAAGCCATTCTCGTAGTTCCAAGACGATGCAGCACTAAAAACTAAAAAAAAATATTTGAATTATCATCTTTAACATGCAAATATTGATATGAAAGACTGTACTGAAATGTTAAAATGACATTATCTATACAATTTGTTACACCTTTTACTATTGTATTACAAATACAGCCCAAAAACAACAGAACAAGGAACGCAAGCGTTTTTTAACATCTGCGCAGAATTTAACAAAAATGAAGAATATGAAACTTGAAAAAATTGTGGTATAATAATTCAAAACAAGAAGAGACTCCATTAGAAGAAAATGGAACATCCGATAAAAACTTTTAGTGCAGTACAGGAATTCAAGTTTGGAAATTTAGAAAAATTTTGGAAAAAGTGCAGGGGTTATTTTTAACCAACTAAATAGGATTCGATAATGAAAGTTGGTTAATGACATTGTATCTTATCTGTTACCATTGAGAACAGATTTCGTTATATTGTAATATAAACCCATTTTATATGGCAACCAACTCGTTATTTGGACTCGATTATTTATTTAATTTTCACATAGCTAGTTGATAACATAATGTAATATTTATTTCCACACGTTGTACCTAATGATTCAGAGTTGTTAATAGTCGTTCGCGAATGGTGGAGGCTTGACTTTCTAGAATTGTCCGCTACGCCCCCCCCCCCCAGGATTTTTTATAAGAAATAGCAAAATAGGCACTCTTCCCGTAATATACCTGTACGCTTACGGTATAAAAAGCAATTAATCGTCTCTTTCGAGACTGATCTGCCGTGGTAGAAGATCTCGGAACTTTGAAAAAGTGCCTCTTGCATGGTTCATGCGTCTCCCTAACTAAACAGCTTCAAACTACATCTGATTTTACATATTTATTTTTGCTATTTGCTATTTCCGCAACTGTCTTAGGAAACTTTTTAAAAACAGATGCTGTTCTCTTGTCTGTATGAAGATTTTGTATTACATGAGCTGAACATCAGACAATTTTTCTATACTTTAGCCGCCATCTTAAATCAAGCTTCTTGGTGGCCACGCTATTCATCATTAAGTTCTTGAAAGCTCTCCACGATTGCGACTCTCACCTTTAATTTACGTATCGTTTATTTAGAGGTTGTTTCTTTGTTATAATTTGAGATGTAAGCCTCTTAACGTATACTAATTCTAGTTATTTTTAATTTAAAGGCTAGTTCAAAATTGTGCTCTTAATCTGAGTAGTCTTCTGAATGTAGTCCAAAGCGAGTAAACAACTAATATTTCAGCGACTCCAAGCGCTTTTCGACTTGGCTCAGAGTACGCTTTAGTAAGGTAGACTTTTTAGAACACTTTGCAAAGATCTCAAGTTTTTCTAATGCGGACAATAATATCTTAGTACTGTATTTGGCAGGCTTTTTTTGTAACTTTCTCTTTCTTTGACGCTTCCAATTCAGTTCCAACTTAGTTCTTGCTTTTACCAAAACTGCAACTATTGTAGTTTTTTACAATTCACAATGATTCTTAGCAAATAGCAATTGTAGATCTTCAAACATGACTTTCACATCAAGACTCTTCTATTAAATTTTGCAATTTTCCTCTGTATTTGCCTCCAATTCTTTTAAGTTTACCTCCTAGTCTTGTAATTTCTCTCATATAATTTTGAACTGTCCTTACGCCGTCATCACTCCTCTACAAAAAAAATTCAAGTTCTATTTTACTTTTTTTTTATTTTCCCCCCTAATATCTATCAGGCTTCTCTGAAGTATAAACCTGTTTTCTTTTTCAAATGCCGGAAATTTTTTTGTACGTTTTTTTTAATTGTATGTCTAAGGATCTGAAACGCCTAGTAACATTTGTTTTGATTCTTTTCTCAAACTGGTCAGCTATCTCTTTAAATAAATGGTGTTGCAGGGGGCCTTATTAGGCCGTCAAAATGTGTTTATGAATATTAATCTATCAACATGTTTTTTCTACGTATTTATTAAAAAGGTGGAAGTTGTAATTTTATTATTTTTTCTTTCTTATTTTATTTATGCATACATCAATTTAATGTGTGAAGAGAGCACGACAGCCGCGACGTAAAGGCCTCGGCCTGTCAGACTAACGCGCGGCGGGCCCTGGGTTCGACTCCCAGGTCAAAAATAACGGCAAACATCGAGTGCTTTCCGGCCATCATACAAACACCTTTGGCGGTCGTAAAGTACATTCTCCTTCTTCTAACGGGTCAGACTAGCCACCTGCCCGGGGTACGCCCAACATGGCTCATAGTACTACACGAAATGTGTAGTTAGAAACAGGCTAATAGCCTATATAAGAGTAGAAGAAGAAGAAGAAGAAGAAGATCAATTTAATGTAAATGAATGAAATTAATTTAAGGAAGTATTTGTTGTGATAGTTGAATTTTCTGTTTTTGTTTTTTAATTTGTGATTTTTAGACTTTTAAAAACAACTCTCTCTATAAATGTCTAATTTTAAAGGACACCGACAATGGTACAATTAAATAATATCTTAATAAATGCAGCTACTTGAATGATATCTTAAAATGACTAAAAATAGATGTAGCGCTAAAGAAGACCTTATTGTCAAAAATCCAAAGTATGTCTCAAAAATTGCTCTACAGAAGAACAATTAGAAGCTGTTGTGAACAATAACAGTATGAAATGTTTAATAGCAAGCCTAATTGATTATCAACAAAATTTTAGTTTCATTAATTTTAATGTTGCACAACGTCAGTTCTCAAATCAATGTATGAGGGGTATCAAATATAAACTCTAATTATTATTTTTCCAAATTTACTAAAACACCAAACAAACATAGTTATTTCTCAATATTTTTTTCAACAAGTAGGTAGTTTTTTGATCCAACTTGTCAAATTTCTGCCTTGCTAGTGGTTGTTTTAGTTGTCAAAACAAATATAGTTGTAGGTCGATAAGTTTGCACTATAGAGAAGAGCATGTTTCTGCATATTTCAACACAAGTCATCGATTTTTTATTGTTTTGGCTGTATGGTGTCGGGATCCACTCGGAATTAATTTTTCGGGTACATTTCGAAAGCTAAAATTGTCTGTCAGTAATAATTAAACACGACTATAGCTTACTTTCATTTTGGAAGTAATTCGAGGGACCATTAATCGAAAAATATTCTTCTCAGTATTAGGAAGACGCTACTAATCTTCATTTTTAACTGCTTTTCATTATCCCAAAATTGTTTATGGTGATCCTACACTTAAGTCGTCTCAATATTTTAGATAGTTTTTCCTCTCTGTTATGAGGAACTTAATAATAATCCGTCGCGCAACGGATGAGAGTATCTCTAACTCTTACATTATGATACTAACTAAAGAGCAGATAGTGCAAAATACCCCAGGAGGGAAACCTTTAAGCATCCATGTTTATAGCGTTCAAATATAGGCTGTGTGAAAAAAACAGCCACACTCACTAATTAAAATGCTACTTAAATTAATTGGTTGATTGAAAACAATTTTAAAAATAGTTGCAATTTGTCTTCATATCAAGCACACACCTTTCAACTGTAGTGTAACGTAAATTAAAGAAGTAAAAAAGTTAGAAAAGCGAACTTCACAAATGTAAGCTTATTATATTTGTTCTCATAATTATTTTCTATCTGTTATAGTAGTACTGATATAGGAAATATAATTAAACTACACAGTTGTATAATTTGCAATAGTTGCCTATAAAATTTACAGCTGTTTGTATGGTATCTCACAAACTTGTAAAAGTTTCATTAATCTATTTGATTTGTGGTGATTGCAGTCGCTATTAGAAATTATAAATACTAGGGGTTTATATTTGCATTCCAAATTGCGAGGAAGGGTGGCATCACGCTAGCATTTAATAAGTGTTTCCTTCTATTAGATTTATGGGCAACGTAGGTACAATGCATTACAATTGTTCAATTTCAGTGAAACTAGAAAAAGGCGTATTTGAAATTTTGAAATTTTAAAAAGTTAGGTAGAAATCCAAGTGCAGCTCTATGTTTCCATTATGGGAAGTCCGAGTCAGAAATTATCTATGAACAGTTGTAAAGTTTTTTTAAAAATTAAATACTTTCTCATTCAACAAATTGAAGATGTTAGCAGAATAAATACGATGAAAGTTAAGAGAACATATTTCGCGAAACAATGAAGATTACCTACTTATGGAAGTATGTATGGTGCTTAATATACAAATGAAAAATTTAAACAATTCATGTGCACTATGTTAACTAATCTAGACCTCCAAAAGTTTTCAAATAAACTGATTGAATGCATTCTTAACTCTCTGTACTAAGTGTAATATAGAGTGGCCTCTACATCAAACCTGTATTAAAATAAAAAAAAATCGACGCTACTTAATTATCAAAATAATTTTAACCGCAAAATAAAGTCAGACGATAAAAACATTTTAAACTTTCCTATTAAGCTAGATAGATACAAAAATTTATGGTTGTGCTACTCATAATTTTAGATTCTTATTATTGAAACGGCCATATATTGTAAATATGTATAAAGTTCAATTGTCATTACTATAATTAATCATCCAAAATCGTGAATCATCGTATGAAATTATTTTGAGCAGATTTTTTGCAGAAATTTTTTTTTAGTATAATATTCAAAACAGCTGACTAAAGCCTTTTTAATTCTCTCTTACATTTTTTAGTCGACGACTTATCGAACTCACATACAGTAGAAAGTCTAATTTGAGTATGATTTTTACCTCCAAATAATGTGACATCCTCTCAAAACTCACGGAGCTGTTTGATTTAAATACTTACAAAACCACTACATTTGGCAGATCTATTTTGTAGTAGGATTTCAAAATAATAATGTTGCAAATGGGCCTGCTTGTAATGCTTAAATAAATTATTTATAACTGTCGCAGTACACAATGCTTTACAAGATGCTACTACATCGTTGGAATTCGTAAACAAGTGAAATGTAGTTTACCTAGTTGAATACCACATACTTCTTTACTTTGAACTGCCCTTTGGAGGCCAAGTTTTGGTAAAATAATTTCAACGGGGTTTAATTTAAAACTTTTAAAATATTTTATATGCTATAACACAACTAGGGCGAAAAGAGCAAACATATCAATTGAAGGAGGAATATAAATACTTGTAAATCGGCTCTTTAAAATTATGGGTGTATAAATGGCGGCATAATAAATGTCAACTTTCGGTTCTGATATCGTAATAAGTTGTCTATATTATTCTGCTGTTTGCCCTCAACCCCACATTATAATACCACTTTTATCAGAACCATTTAAATTGGGTCTGTAAAGGTATATAACTTCCAGCCAAACTTCCTTATAAAATGTGTTTGGAAATGAATTTCTGTGAAGACAACGTTGCATTTATTTCGTGTTCTTTAAAAAGTTCTAAAACTTTTAGAGTTACCTATAGCATCCTCAATATTCCTTGTGAATAATTCGTTTTTCTGTTGCTATACTAACACTCTTCATAATTTTGTCCATATTTCCAATTTTCTTGATAGAATTATTACTTATGCCTGTATTACTATTAACGTTTTACTTTTACACCATTAATTTTATCTGTTTTTTCTTGACCGAAGAAGATAAATTAAGTATATTCCAGAATATTATTTTTAGCCTCTATAAGGCAAAAAGAGAAGGGCACAGCTTTTGAGGCAGATTTCTCCCATAGGGTACCTTGCATTGCCACTCCTTTATTCAATATCACAATTTCACAGCAAAATGTACCCTCATCTGTTGTACAATAGACTGTTATCAAAACAAAAGGCGTGTAATTGTCTGACAAGTCGAGAAAAGTTATCCACAGTTAGGTAGTGTTTCTAAGAAAACTCGATTTTTTGAGGGCAAGAAGTCTTTGTGAGAATGCTATCCCACTATTGATTGTTGAATGTTACAGCAGTATTCGGCCAATCTGAGACATTGTCCTGCTTTGTGACAACCCCAAGACCCATGCAAATGTCCAAATTGCACAAAAGATTGTGGATTTGTTCTCTAACCACAATGGAACACCCTCCCTACAAATTTAACTAATCCCTCTACGATTTTCAATTGTTTGGACCTAACAAAAGCACCTGGAGGACCCACATTTAATGACATCGTTACTAACAAAGCGTACACAATTTGTACAAAATTGGCTGATGTCACAAACACCTTCAATTTACATTCGTGAAAAATGTTTTTAAGTCGGGAAAATATTAAGAGAATTATTCTGGTTTCAAATTGAGCATAAATCATAGCAATTGAAGATCACAAAGCTTATTGTTACTGCAAATAATTAAGTTTCATTCAATAAAAATATTTAATGTTTTATAAATTTCCAAATGTACAGATATGTATTAAATTTCTACAAAGTTGCGTTTCTTCCCGAAATAGCAGACAAAAATAGCATTTTACTTCACAAATAAGCCGTCAGCATACATCCATTAATTATTGAAATTAATGAAAGAGAATGGGAGAGAGTGCGGTAATTACTGTCTATAATCGTAATGGCAAAATGTTACAAACATTTATTTTGTAAACAAACACCCGGACGGTGTTTACGTAAATTACCTTTTTATGCAGAAAATGTGTGTAGAATTATATTTGCTAGGATCGATAAACGAGCTGCAAGGTTAGCACATTTCGGTGTGGGGGTCACCAACACAAAATTTACTACACAGAAGTTGCTCTGACTGTGCATAATAAATCGGTCACGATTTGTTACCTGTATAAACAGAGCTATTTTTCAAAAGCTATAATTAGATGACCCACCTCGAAAATAAAGAAGCGGCCCCGTTTCTGTGCGTGAATCACCGCCGAACTTACTATAATTTATTGTTTACGTACTAGTAAGAGATATAAATACTATCTCTTAATTTCAAATTATTATAACTCATAGGCTTCATACCCAATAATCTAAATTTAAATATTCATTTTCATCGACAACGTCACGTACGTTACATTGACATACTCTATAATATTTTAGACGTGAATTGGTTATTTGGAACAAGATAGAGAAAAAAGCTAAACATTATAAACATTTTTAGTTTTTTATGTTCATTTCTGCTATGTGATAAGACAAATTTATGTTATGTTCATGTATGCTATACATGATATAGTACAACATTTCACGTAAGTCACATAATTTATAGATGGGCCACTATAAAAGAATAATACTTTGAAATTTTAATAGATCTTTTGCTATTTTATTTTGTGGTAGTTTTCCTTAGCCGAGAATTTTAAAAATTCTAAATTCTCAGTTCCGACACTTAGGTCAGTTTTATTTAAATTGCTCGTAAATATTCACTTGGTTCTTAAAAAAATGTGTATAAAATTTATATATTTTCAACTACTATGCTAACGCGTGACACATGCACAAGGCGGGTGGTATATAACTGACCGATTTATTTTAAAAGCAGTTTTATGCCTAATCATTTATTCAAAGTCTGAAAGAACGCTGTAAATATAATATCTAATAAATTTCCACCTCTGGAAGCCGCACGGACTCGACGTTTTTGAGACACATTCTTCCTCACCTTTGTATAGGCTACGCTGCGCAAATAGTAGCACAACCAGACCTAGGAATATCTTTAACACTATGTTAACATTAGGTAGCTTATTATTACGATCCCTTGATCTTCGTAAAGTAGCAATAATTAATGATTTACTTTCATAAAGGTTGTTGACTTGTGAAATACTCTATGATTAACCTTCAAATCATAACTTGCCTTCCCAAAATTGCTGATAACTCTCTCACAGATGTCTTGTCTGATGATTTTCGCCTTCAGTTCCGGATTTGAGCGGGGTTTGTTAGCATACACCTGTGATTTCACAAATCTCCATAAGAAGAAATCACAAGGATCATAGGACCTTGCCGGCCAATTCTGGTCACCGTGCAAAGAAATCACTCGTTGAGGAAATTTTTTGTCCAAAGTGTGGCAAGTTGCTCCATCCTGCTGAAACCAAAGATTTTTATTCTCCAAATGGTTAAAGGTAGGCCACAGCCAGTGGTATATTTTCCTATCACTCCACCTACCCAAAAACCACACCGCACAGTTGTTTTTGGTGAATGGATTTAACGCTTCTGGATTATTGGAAAGTTTTTATTTATCCAAATCCCGCAGTTTTGTTTGTTGACGAACCCACTTAAGTCAAAGTGGGTTTTATTACTAAATTTTTTTTCAAAATTTCTTCCTACAGGCCATTCAGCAAATGGCCTTCGCTTTCCACGACCAACAGGGTAAAGTTGTTGAATAAATTGGATTTTATACGCGTGCAAAACGTGATATAACAAAGATATCGGAATTTCCAACTGTTGCGATCGTCGGCGAATCGATTTACCAGGACTCACAGTGATACTATCTTGCGCAAGAGCGATTTGTTGCTCTGTCCGACGACACCGATTTCATCTTTCCCACCAAACCAGTTGTCTCAAACTTTCTCATTGGTTTTCGAACTGTAGATTCGTTGACCACGTGGCACTTTCGCCACTTTGGTAAAATATAGTAACAATAAAAACACGTTGCTCCTGTGTAAACTGTTCCCTGACGAAAAGGAACCAAAACAAACTGATGTACTCGAGAAACAATCAATGCTAAATTAATCGAAGTGATAATATACAACAAAAATGATAATTACCTTCTGTAATATTTCAAATTATTCTACGATTGCATTGCGGCTTCTCTCGCAAGTCGGCTGCAGCCCATCCTTCGAGTTATTACGGAGCCCAGAGCTTGGGCGTGCAAATTCAAGTACAGCCATTTGGCACCTCGGCGCTCAGAGTAAATCAGCCATCGCCGCTCCGCGGCGGATCATGTTCGGGTAGCGCCTCCATAAACAATGCAGAATATTTTGGAAACATGACACACAAAGAAAACACTTCGGCAGAATTTACAGCCCTGGCAAACGGCTGGAATTTGTACACTCGCAGATTGTAGTCTCCATATAATTTATCGGCAGCATTTCCGTTCCATAAAGCGCTGCAGGCGTTTCGATTTGCAATTTTTGCGTTGCCGCCCCGTTAGAGCACGCCGGATTTCCATTCTAAGCTGCTTATTGTTGCTTACTACCTCCTGAAATTTGTTCACTCCGTTAATTCGCCGATTACTTTTGTAATTAAATAAAATCAGTTTTTAGACAATTGAATTTGAGATGTTAACAATGTTGACCTACAGGCGAAAAGGCTTCTAGTCCTTGCTGAAGGTGTTAATTAATTCGTTCTGATGCCAAATTAATAGTTTTTATCTAATTTAAACTCTTCAAAAAGAAATAAGCTGCTTTTATCTTTAGAATTACCTATCAAAGCTACCTTTTTTAGTGCGTTTCGTATTTGTAGTTTTTGGAGAGTAAATCTTTTAAAATACTAAATTTAGTTTACCAAAAAAATTATATTAGCGTTACATAAAACTAGTATTCTAAAAAATTAAGCTGTAGTCAATACAAGGTGCTTGTAGGTCCACATGCATATTTTATTACGATGTAAAGTTCTCCGCAAATAACAAAAATAATGCTGAACTTAAAAGTTTAAATAAATTACAGTAATATAATAATACTTTGTACCGTTTAACAAATTTAATCTGAAAAAATTTACTGAGAAAAATTAATTTAGCATTTTACAGTATCAACGGAGCTTTTAAGACAAACTATGGGTTCCGTTTCTTAGAGCTTGTTTTAAATTATTAGTAACTAATTGATGATGTTATCAGAGCTTTTGGTTATGTCAAATATTTCTTGGGGCTTAAATCTGTCTGATTATAGAATTTTTATATAGCAAAAAACAATATAAAAACAACATAAAAGTATATGATAAAGCACATGGTACAGTTATGCCTTTTTTGCCTAGGCTTGTAGTTTTATATTTTACCTTGATTGTATTTTTGTTCGGTCAAAATGCCCTCCACGGTTTCGCGACTATTTTTTTAGCCAGGTTTTCCGTAACGCTTTTCTGTAATAACGGCTCTATTTTAGAAATTTGACGTATGGCATTCTGTGTTAACCCTTTCATTCAAATAGCATCAAAGGAAAAGTCTAATGGGGTTAGATACCACCAGGAAATTTGGTTTGAAGTAAAATGAATGTTTGACGTGCTGTATGGCATGTGATTTCGTCTCTTATTTAGAATCTCACGATATCACACATTGTTAATAGTAATAGTGTTTATGAGCTTTATCCTTAAAAAAGTACAGAGCAGTGTTTTCACCAGCACACCAAACCGTGAATTTGATGCATTGGGTTTTTCGTCAACATCACATGCATTTTCACTACCCCATTCGACAATTCTGGTTTTTGCAAAAGTCAGCATCAACTGCTATGTTCTTTGAAAGCTAGATCATAAATGACGACGTTTCTAGCGACTTTGGTGGACCTTCCCATGTGTTTAGATACCATCTGTGCAAGTGCAAACTTCCAACATTCACAAGACGTAAACGTCCTAAAGTTCAATTTGGATCACCCTATATTTTTCCCCAACTCGTACACTTTAGGCTGTTTTACTGAATATGAATCCATTATTATCGTCATTTTATTAATTAGGTTAATAAATAAAATCAAACAAAAATGAGTATTGAGGGCCTGTAAATAAAAATTACTAAAAAAATAAAAAATTAAAAGCATAAATTGAAACGCGGAACATAATCCTTACATCCGCGCAAACTCGACCTTTTTAAGTCACATTTCCCCATCGCGTTTTTTTTTATTTTATAGACTCCGGGGGTAGCTTTCCATATATTTTTTTAAGTTTCTCTATTGTGATTAGTTTGGTAGCGTAAGTCTTATCCCTCTTACATTCTCGCACCAAAAAGTCGGAGACAGTAAAATTTGCTGATCTAGAGGGTCCAACTACATCACCAAAATGGGATATTAAATCTCCTGGACGTATTATTACTCTCGTTGAAACCACATATTTTTCAAGTTTGTCAATTTGAGAGACCAAAAAGCTTTTTATCATGTTACAGTAGTACTCTCCAGAAAGAGTAACAGAACTTCCTGCTTTATTATTAAAAAAATAAAGTCCAATTACACCCCCGAAAATATCCACATGGATGTAACGAGTATTCGTGGATAACACGAAAGATTTGCTACCCTCAGCTAGTTTTATTTATTATTATAAGTCATTATGTGTCATTGCTATCATTTTTTAATTAATTACGTTGATTTGGTCAAAACATAAAATTAAACGAAAATGAGTACTGGAGGCAAATAAATAAATTTGACAACAAAATGAAAAATCAAATGTATAAATTGAAATACCGAAAATAACCCTTACATCCGTACAGCTCTCGTTCTTAGTGGACCTTTTATATTTGTCTCCATGGTTTGGTTGGGCGTCCACAAGTTCTTCTTTCTGTGGATCTTAACTTTACACCCAACTTTTGATCATCTCCCTCTAGCTTTTGCTTTAATCTACTTTTATCTACTTGGTTCATTTATACTTTCGATTTGTGATGGTTTGGTTCTCTAAGTTTTTAACTTTAAATTTGTTATATATATTACCAGTTCGGGATTTACGTCAGAGTTTTGCCGATGTTAGAGATCTTACGTCTAAAACCTGTTGTATTTCTTGTTAGATTGTAATTTGTCCTCTGAAATTTAATCGCACAACTTTCTGTTTTATGGGATGGTCATCAAATGTGGTATTGATTTTTGATTCGCTTATTGCTCAGAACTCTGTCTCCCCCACTGTTGTTAAATGCTGCTTTATAAAACCGTTGCTTCATGTCTGGTAATAGATCATTCCCTATTTGACTATTAAAATTTCTTAACAGAATGATACTTCCACATTTTTTAATTATGTTTATTAGGTCTTGGGGTGTGTCATAAACTTATTTTCTTTTTGTTTTTAGGTCTATCTATGACATCAATGAATTGAGATGATGTTTATTTTTTGTTCAAAGTGACTTTACATCTCCTTATTTACACTACAAACACAAAGTAAGTAATCTCCTCTTAATGCAGTTCCTTTTCCCTTTCTCTTAATTTTACTAATGGTATATATATATAAATATTATGGTTTTCCAGTTTCCGTTATTATTTCTTGCTTCTTAGTATTCTAAGAATATGTGTTTCAGGTTCCTATCTGCTGTCGGTAGCTGTTTCATCGGCATCTTTTTTGTTTTAAAATCTGCCCTATTCTAAGGCCTAATGCCATTTTCACAGGCATGTATTATTTGTTCATTTCCAGTAGTTTGCTAGCTTTGCTAGGTCAAGATTTTTTATCAGTTTTCTCTGATCCAAATCCGTCGTGTTCTGCAATAACAGGATTAACATAATTTGTATTAACAGATTTTAAACAATTAACCAGATTTATAGGAATTCTCTTGAACATTAGTCTAATGTATGCTTAAGTCCTTAAATCACTCCAATATAACGATATATTATGAGAAAGTTTTCAAAATATTTGTGTATTTTCTTATTTCCTGGAGTAGATTTTTAAAACTTCTGTTACTTTATGTTAATAACAAATTTTGTAAATTGACATGCTAATGTAATTAATTATCTACATCAAAAGGCTACTTCAGGAACCTGGTATACCTTTTTTAGTTTTAAAAGTGCTGGTCGGTTCGTGGAGTTCAACTGTAGCTGTTGTGTTGCTACATATGTATTGCAATACTTTGATATTATCTGCTATCGATTCTGCACTGTTTTAAGGCTGCCATTATTGCTGGATATTCTACGGCATTAAAAGCTTTTCTAAAATCAATAAATATTAATATCGGGGGCTTGTTGTATGCGCTGACCTTTTTTATAAGGATCTTCAATACCAATAGATGATCGTTTGTACTAAATCCTTTTCGAAACCCGGCCTGCTCTTGAGGTTTATAAAAGCCTAATTTGTTGCTTAAGCGTTTGTATATAATTTTTGTAAACAGTTTATAGATATGAGAGAGGAGCCTGATTGGTCTATAGTTTGTGATATCTGCTGTATCTCCTTTTTTGTGTAAAAGGATTAGGGTAGCGTTGTTCCAAGCTTGAGGAGTGATGGCATCATGCAGGCACATATTGAATAACTGTGGTAATTTCTCCAAGGGCTTGTTTCCTCCAATTTTTATAGCTTTTATCGCCACCTCATCTTCTTCGGTAGCTCTTCCGCTTTTCATTCCCTTTAAACATATCTTAATTTCCGCTTCGGATCCCTGGTTTATCATGGATTCTTCTTGTTGTAGCAATTCATCTCTTGATTGTCTGCTTCTATACAGCTCCTTGTAGAACTTCTTTACGATGATTAGCAGCTCTTGCTTACCTATAATGTCTTGGTTTTTCCGCCTAAGTTTAAAAACTTCTTTTATTCCCATTGAGAACTTGTTTCTAAGTACTTTTCTATTCTTGTTTTTTGAAATGGTCTCTTTAATATTTTCTGTATCGAATTTTCTTATATCTTTCCTGATCAGGAAAGACGAAGAACCAGTAGGAAGAAAATAGTTCTGTATGAAGAATGGTTTGGATTAATAATAATTTTACTTTTCCAAGTAGCTGTAAATAAAGTAAACAACTCAGTTCAGTGTCATAATTTAAAACTGAAAACATCCCGTACTTTTCTGCTGTAGAATATTTGGTTACCATTTATAAAAATAAAAATGTTCAAGTATGTAAAGCTAAATACAAAAAACATCTACAATAGTAGCATTTTGAAGTTCTGTGTTTAACTAGTCTTCCAGGGCAGTGTCCTATACAAATATGGTGTATAAAAATAAATAGTTTGAAATCAGTCCATGTAACTATCACACTAAAAAGAAAAACTTGTTTCCCAGCACAGCTAAGTAGTCAACAGAGATCTCATCGTTTTGTATTCTTCCCAAATAATTTTTCTGTCACAATCTAAATGTTTTTAAATATTTTTATGCATCTTCCCCCAAATTCTGGAGTCCTAGACTGCAACTTACTCATCCGATGAGTTAATCAGGCTCAAACTCGATAATAAATTGATGATTTGCATCAAACTACACCGGGTTAACCTAGATTTATCGCATTGAGGTTATTATTTGTTTGGATCTCCGAAAGAAGCTTTTAAAGGACGAAGATTTGGCGACTGTGTTACTGTGCGAGACTAATTGGTGTCACAACCATCTTCGTTTTATGGCTACCCGTTTTTTAAATATACTTTTTATTTCCAGCTTAACAAAGCTCGCCTGTTGCACATAGCATGGGTATAATAAATATAAATAAATAAATTAACTCTTATATAACATAAGGAGACCACTGAATTGTCTCAATGAAAATATAACATTAACTATTTCAGCCATCTTTATGGCCAGTTAATATAATTCCCTGTGGAGGTCTTAAGTCTAATATGAATGTTCGTTCGAAATAGTTCATAATATACTGTATTACTACAAGCACTTGAGTTTGTTATAAACATGTTAGCACTTATTTTGATGTATTTGTCGATTGGTAAGATGTCTAATTCCTGATGTAGCTGGAAATTGCAAAAGCACCGGGGAGCATTGATGGCAATTCGCAACACTTTGTATATTGGTTTTTGATGTGTGACACCATACCGGTGATGAACATAAAATTAATGGTTGTAATAAGCTTTTTATACAGATTTGTGGTTTATTAATGGCTACAGTTGTCAAAACCTGATATATCCTTGGGTTAATTTCTGGTTTATATGAAAGTTGCAGCTTAACCGGGTGTCAAAATAGATCCCTAAGTATTTGACCGTTGAGTTATTAGGTTTCCAGGTTATGACTTTATTATTAATGTGTATGCAGGTTGAATTGTTGAGCCTGAGGTGTGTGAATATTTTGGATTGACATTTTCTGAGATTTACATGAATATTCCATAGCTATAACCATCTGGAAAGCTGGTTTTTGCTTATTGTGATGCGAATACGGCATCACCCAATATCACTGCCTGAGTGGGGATGACCCTGTCATTTGCAAATATCAGGTTAGATCGAATAAGTACCTACAGAAGGGGATCGGGCCAAAGCTGTTTTTAGATTCGGAAATAGTCAAGTTTGATTTTCGAAGAACGAGAATAGGATTGTTTTAAGGTACTAGGGTATATCTATATTCAAGATTTTCTTTTTCAGATTTTCTACCCACACTTTGTCGAAGGTTTGTGCGACATCCCAGAATATTGCTGTGTGGTGTGGTGTGGTGTATTGCTTGTTTTCGAGCCCCACTTCATAAGCTCGCTTAACCTTAAGAGTTGGTGACAAGTTGAATGGCCTTTTCTAAATCTCAACTGAGAGCTTGGCAGTATATTTTGGTTTTCGGTTACTTCGGTTAGCCTTTTATGAATTACTTTCTCTAGTATCTTGGATAAGGTAGTCAAAAGCTTATTAGTCTGCAGCTATTTATTTTTGTTTTGTTCTTAATCTCAAGCATGAGTTATAAGTTATACTTTTGGATAGTAAGTTGCGTCTTCTTTGTAAATGTGCCTATGGTGTTCCTAAGTTCTTTGGGGGAGATGGGTTTAATTTTGTCTGGGTATGGCGCATTTTTGTCGATGTAAGCTATCACGTATTTAATATGGATGAGTGTTAACGACAAAGGGTGTAAAGTCATTTCTAAATGTGCGGCAAATGCCGTAGCTTTTTCTTCATCTGATTGCGAGCTGTAGGAGTCTGAGGAGAGTGTAGGCAGTTCTTTTTTTTTTGGTGGTTCGCCACGGGTTTCTGTCTTTTGATCTGAAGTTTGATGTGTGCTGTTTACAGATGTTAAATCTGAGGTTATCGAGTTTTCTTTTTATCTGATAGGTAAGATTATTCAATCAATTTTTTGGTTATTGCGTTTCTTGTCCTTTGCCATTCGCGTCGAAGTTGCCTTTTTTCTTTGAGTGTATTAATTATGTATCTCGGAGAGTAATTATAATCGGTTGGAATTGTTTTGGTTAGTTTTCAGACTTGTCTAGCACCGACTTTGATTGACGTGGTGAGATGTGGTGTGGCATATCGCTGTGTCATTGTTTTGTGTATTCTCAAGATTTGTGGGACAGCTTGGCTTGCTGTTGAGTGAGTCTTCAAAGTAATTTCATTCCATCTTGCGGTTTATAGGTTTTGATGATGGTTGTTTCATTGATAACTTGTTAGTAGACACCAACAGTGGTTGGTGATCTGAATTAAGTTCGGTTATAACACTTTGATAAACAGCCTTATTGAAATATTTCTGAAAAACAGGGTCGAGTATGTCGGGTTGATGATCTTTTCGGTGTGCTCAGTTGGAGCTTGGATTTAAAATAAATTTGTTATTGCATAATTTTCTAGTTTAATCCCTTTGGTGTTGAAGGTTAAGCAACTCCACAGGATATGTTTAGAATATATGTCACCAATGAATGGAAGTAGTTCAGTCGTGTTGAACATATTCGTAATATCTTCTGCTACTAACTATTTGTTTGTTATTACAAAACTATTGCCATCTGGTTTTACTTTGATTTGTATTATTTAAATGTTTAAATTGGAAATTTTAGGAAGTTGTTTGTGTAAATCCATTCTATTTAAGTATTGTATTTATAGGTCCATTGACGAGATAGGGTAAAGGGTATTTATAAAATAGGATTTAGTTTGGGTGAGATAGAAGATGATTATATCTAGGAGAAGTTGTGTGAAATTATTCGATAATTAGTTGGCTGGATGAGATTAGCGCATTGCCGTTTTGATTATTTCTGTTTTCAGTATATCTGCGTATATTGTGAAAGATGTGTTTATGAGTTATATATAACTTGTTTTAATAAATTAACAAATTATTTTTATTAAAATTTGGGTTTTCCCGTATAAATGCTATTCCATTTTCATCCTTTCATAGTAGCGCCTTGTTAAAAATAAATTTGCTGTTTGAATAATAAAAAAATATATTTATCTTTCTATATAGCCTGCTGTTAATTAATGTTTTTTAATACCTCACGAGATGTAATTTCAAAAATGGTATTTCTAGTTTTCTTCTCGTCTCTGTGAAATACGCGAAATATGTTTTCCATAAGTTAATTTACTTTGTATTACATTACCTTTAGTTAATGCTGTTTTTCATATCTAGTGAAGCAAGGGTAGAAATTTGTGTACTTATTATGTATATTAATGCGTTATGCACTTCTCAAAATGACTTCGACAGAATTTAAAATCCGCCCGTTTTATTTTCTTTGTTTATAAATATTTAGCGTCCGAATTTATAAATTTAAAGTAGGAGCCGGCGGCAGCATCTGCGGAATATCTCCGGGGCGCCAGATGCGTTAAGTGCAGTTAGATCGGGATGTCTCGCGTCCCTGGAAAAGTGCGCCGTGTAAGTGATGCTATTTGTGCAATTTAATATCGCAAGAAGAGAGAGCAGCTAAAGCATCTGCCGTCCGGGAGCAAAGAGGCAAAAACCGGGATCGCCAAGCTAATCCGCCGTTTTTGCGCGGGTGCAAACACAGAATAGCTTTTTACTGAATGCAGCGGCGACAGCAAACTTTCTTGCACATTTTCGCTAATGCTTTTGTCGGGTAGCGCCCTGGCACGCTCCGGCCGGCTCCTGCACCGCGTCGGGCTTGCAGCCGGGCTCCCGGCGACGCTCCTGATTTATCGGGAAGCGTCCGCAACGCTACGCAGACGCTGCCCATTTTTACACGCGCCGCGGTGGCCGCCGGTTTTCCATTCAGGAGCCTGGCCGGCAACCACGCCGCCCGTAAAATTATCCCGCGCTGAATCACGCAGGATGTGTCGCTGAAATTCCAGCGCTGATAGAGTGCAGACGCGAGCGTCCCGCTCCGCTGCAGATATACATAGGACTGGGTCAGCCGAAAGAATTCCAGCTTTTAATTGTACTTTGCATCATTCCGTATTTTTAGCTAAAGCAAAGAATGACGAAGCTTGCGCTTCTTGAACGCTGAGCCTTTGTTCTGAGAAAGATTCTCGTTAACACACCATTATAACTCAACTTCCTGATAAAATTGAACTTTTAGTTTTAATTGGCAGTGTGGTAAATATTTATAAAATAAATTAAAGGAGAAGCGTTGTGAAGAAAACTTTGCACTTTAGCCACGTTTCAACTAAACTAAAACACTAGTAATGCAACAAAACCTAGACCAGACATGCACTTGATGGTCATGGTTGTGTTTGCTAGAGTAAGTTTAGACTTCCTTAATACAAACTTTAGAACTTTGTAAATTGCAAATTGTTGTCTTTGTCTCTATTTCAGCAGTGACAAGAAATAATGGGAGTAAATTTAAATAAAGAATATTAAACAAAAGTAACAAATGCGCTAGTTATGTGACCTACCGGGAATTAATTGTTTCAATCGCTAAACAAGATGATTAGATGGTGGTAAATAACATACAGGGCGGCTGTTCAAAGCAATAGATAAAAATAACCGTTCATGGAATTAGTTGCTTATTGTTCAATTCTTCTTTCAGCCACACATTATCTTTGAATATTTTTTTAGACATTTATTTGCAATCTGTTATAACAATAATTACAGTTACAGCGGTAATTTACTTTACATTTGGAGCAAACGCCCATTACTTTCCTCCTTGTGAGCATTCTTACAATTATATGTATATATTAAGTACAAGTACAAATCTTAAAATCTTTGAGGAAGATCCACTGGCTTGAAACATTTAAGTGTGGGCACTTGGTCACTATTCTTGAACAGAGTCAATGCAAGGGGATTGAAATGCATTTACAATCTCTAAAGGTATTTGTCACTACACTTGACTATTCCTTCTTTAACTGTTTTTAGAATCAGATTTTCTCATACTTTTTTATTTGGAACATAATCTAGAGCATTACTAATAGTTCGAAGAATCTTCCACTGAAATCTTTCAAGTTTGACGCAATACTTCAAAATTGGATTTTATGGCTCCATATTGGTTTTATGACAGTTTTGTAAACCAAAAGTTTGTTAGAGAGATAGAGGTTACAGTTACGACCTAGTAACTAGTAACATTTTTTTAATTTCAGATTGAGTTGTTTTGTCTTTGTCTTTGTCCACATTTGGGTTCTCTACCTTAAGCTTTTTTCGAGATGCAAGTCTAAATACTTCACGCAGTGAAAGTTCGGGCATATATAATATATAAAACTGACCCCAAAACGCTTTCCTGAGGAACTCCGGATTTAACAGTACATCGTTCCGAGATTAATTTTCCAAAGCTCATTTGGAAGTAGGAAGAAGTTTTGATGATGCGGTAGCAAGGGTACGGAATGTCCCATTGTAACTGAAATAATAGATCTTTGTACCAGATCTTATTGGCCTGGCTAATATCGAGAAAGACTGTAGAGTAATATTTCTTGTTTTCAAAGGCAGTGTTCATGTTGTCTAGCTATAAATCTGCTCAATTGTGGAGTGTGAATTCCAAAAGTCAAATTGATGATCGGGTATGGGCTTGTCGTCTTCGAGTACGGGAAGTCTTGAGTAATGGTCGTTCAAAAAGTTTAGGGAGCAATGGTAGCAAACTTATGAGCCTGTAAAAAGCCGAATTGGACTTCTAGATAAAGGATCACTTGGGAAAAATTCCTGTCCGTAAAATGCTATTAAAGATTAGCATAGTTAACCTGATTGCTTTGGGAGGCAGCTCATTTAGTAGTTGCCCAGTGATTAGGCCCTGGAGATCTTCTGAAATTTTTTCTTGTTTCTTCATTGTTTCCACTTCTATAATAAAGAAAAGTTTTATAGGAAGCGAGAGCTTCAGCTTTGCTCATATCAGTGCGTGCTCATAATTCATATTTGGTTCGGATTACGGCCACATGTTTTTTATGTCTATTGAGACAACTGGTAGCATTCCAGAGGGAATATTCAGTATTCACTATAGCAATTCAGTTCTCTAAGGTATTCGTCAATGTAACTGTTTTTCGATTCTTTAATCATGTCTTTTAGTTCCCGAGTTGCTGTGTTAAATCTTTGTTTGTCATTAGGTGATCTACTAATCCGCTTTGTAAGATGTCGTGTGAAAAGTGGAATTTTTTTCTGTTATTTGTGGTGTAGTTAAATTTTTCTACCGCATTCTCAATGTCAAAATGTTGTTTTAGTAGGATGTTGGTACGTAGTTGTTCTTATAATATAACTTTGAAGTAGTCTCAACTATCTTTACAATTGATCAAGGTTGGTGGTTTAGTTATTTTATTAACAAGATGTTAATGGTGCAATTTTTAAGTAGCCAAATAGTATATTTTTAATCACGACGAAGTTGAGGAAGTCGAGAATTTTGTCTTTATCCGTTATCCAGTAGGTGGGTTGATTGATAGATAGGTGAGCTAGATGATATTGTTGCATAATAAGCAGTAGAATTCGTCCTCTTGGGGTGGGCATGCGAGAATCCCCAGTGAAGGTTTTTGGCGTTCAAGTCGCTTCAAACCAGAAATCTATTACCAAGTGATTTAAAGTATTCTTCTGGACTTTCTGAGTTGAGACAATGTCCAAATGGACAATACACTAGAGATTATTGCAAGACCTATCCAGTCTTCTACAATTATACTCGTTGCCTGGATATATTCTGAGCAGTATTTATATTTTAGAGTTTGTGATGTCTGATATAATATTTTCTTTAGCTGTGCTATTCGGGGAGTTGATATTATAAATATTGTAACCACGAAGTGTAAAGTAAAGATCGTCGGTAAAGTAGGTTTTGGAGATCAATAAGATATCTATGTTATTATGTAGTACAAATGTTTCGACTTCTTGGTGATGATTAGTCAACCCGTTGGAGTTCCACTAGGCTATCTTGAGTAGTTGAGCCATTATTTTTGATTAATGTTTAATTTAATTAATGTCTGAGCAGACCTTTTAAATCTCGTATCTCTTCCATAAGATTGTTAATCATAGCTTGCTGTGAGTCTATTATTTGTTGAATGAATAAGAGCATATTATTTGGTGTTTCTAATTAATTTGATGCTAATATATTATATTATATGGGAGGGGCTTACTTACGTGTTATATTTGGCATAGCTTCTTGTTTGTTACTAGGTTTGGGTATGATAACTACATTTAACGCTAACTTTCTCTGAGCGGAGAGAATCTTCTATTTTGGATTTGTTTATATACCGTGCATCTTTTATAATTGGATGTTCTCCCAAACACAGTACCCATTTAGTTTTCCGCATTCTTAATGCATGCTTAGACCATGTCTTTTATAGTCAGGAATGATATAGGTAATCAGTTGTACTGTATAACATAACTTGACATTTCTTGCACCGTATTATTTCTGTCCCTTGATAAGGGGGTTCTACGTTCACTATGGCATTTAGGAGAATACTGATTTTATATATTCATTCATTGTTATCTTGTTATAAAGAATACGTTTTATGGAGTCTTTTTAGCACGAAGTTTGATAGGAATAACCGTGTCCAGAGGTGAGTTATTAATTCTGTAGGTGAGTAGATGTATGATTCTTAATAACTATCTAAATGACCTCTTGGGGTAGGTAGTGGGATCGGATTACTTTATGATTATCCAGTATCTTCTTTATTATCTTGTATTTATCGACTGTTTTAAGTAATAGCTTTATGATGCCTTCTGATATGACTTAACATTGATATTCATCTTTATTTAAGTGAGAATATTTAACAATTGAGTGAGAAATGTGAATGCAAGACTTATCAATGTTTTAATAGTAAGACCATTTGCTGATATATTCTGAGCGTATTTATATTTTAGAGTTGCGTTGTTTTAATTTGTTTATATAATGTTCTTTAGCTGTGTATTATGACCGAGTTGACCTGAAATTTGTGCCCGAAGTGTATAAGTCTATCAAGTTTATCGAGCTGATTTGATGTTTTGGAGATCAAAATTTATTTATGAATTTTTTCAGTCGTGTGTTCTTTAAAATGTGACTTGAGTTTTGTTTTTAAGTTCCGGTCAGTTCTTTACTGCCTCTGTTGTGAAGAGCGTGTAACGGTAAAGAGTATGTCTTACTCTGACATCGTAATACAAAATAAAGAAGCGGTAGAGTAAGGTACCCATGGTAGCATGAAAGCCGCCCCTTTTACTGTTTTTAATATTCATTAACTGTACTAAACGTGCAGCTTCTTTTCGCATTCAAAAGTGTTTATTTAATTTATTTATAAACTAGTTAACATAAAATATAGACTAAGCAATTAAAGTATGATTAGTAAAAAAATACAAAAACTTAATAATAAAATTGAGACATCACGTACCCTTCCTGTACTATTATGTCCGTGTTATTAATAGAAGAATCATGACACATACGTATATAAAGATTCTATTAAAGTAGGTTAAGCTGTTTCTTCAATGGCTTTATGAGACACATTTCGGTAAGCAAACAAACAAACAAGCTGTTGCTGTGTTTTGAAAGCCAACGAATAAAATGAGAAGCTGAATGCTACATTTTGGTGGATAAAATTCATGTGTTGCGTACGCTTTTGGGGGATTTTCTTTAAAATAAAAACTTTTAATGAACATCGTATTGTTAGGTTGCACCACGGTTTCGAAAATATTTTTAACAATTAAAGCAAATATTATTTAGTAACGGAAGCGCTAAGTCTCTTTACTGAATTACTTGAATATTTTAATGTAATTTTGCTTAGAAATTTATTGCCTTCGAAACGGCTTAACTCACTATCCCAGACAAAGAAACGGCTCAGACCTTTCCGGGAGGTTTCCTTAATACGCACGCACCCGGAAATAAATCTCCCGCGCCTCCTTAAAACATTCAATAATCCGCGGCGCCGCGAAGCCGCATTTTAATCATCCCCATATTTATTATAAAGCGGGCGCGGGCGCGAGGCGGCAGCGCGGCCATAACCGAATTTAAGTCGTAACACACGTTTTCGAGCACATTTCAGGAGCTGAAGTCCAGCACTTCATGGGCTTTCTTCCGTTAATGCAGTATCCGTGTAGGGATGTTAAAATCGCCTTTGGGCCGTCCTCGGGACGAGTCTTCCACACTTCACACGTCGCTAAAACCTCTTTATACATCCCTCATCCACCCCCTACATCTCTTTCCGTTGGGGAAATCCGAATTCGCCGTGTTTATTCGTATGTAAGAAATTCTTATCAGAAAAGAACAACCGACGGCTTCGGGAATTGATTGTGAGCGCTGACAATTCTCGTTTTGCCGCTCTTTGTCGCGTAATGCGTTCCTAAGTGCCCTGCCAAATCATTAAGTCAGCTTTTCTAATTTGAGCGTCATGCTCTCAGCAATTCTGTAGAGCTATGCAGAAATTGTTTTTTCGTGTTTCGATTCCTTGACTAACTTTAAAGGTTTAATTTCAGCACTTTTCTATTTTTATTTTTTTACTATTGTGTTCTTGAAGAAATCTATTGTAAATCTATTTTAAATTATGCAAATAATTGTTAAACATTTAAAAACCGACATTTAGCTTTATTGAACAAGTATTGTAGCACAACTTTGCTAATCAGTTTACTCTAAGATTAATTAAATTAAATCACTATACCAATGACCCTTATTTTGCTCATGAGTTTCAAGTGTAAATTATAATAGTTAATTTAGTTCTCCAGCAATAAGTAGTTATTGAATTTTTTCGTTTTGTATGTTAATTATCTAATACTAACGGACTTTATTGGAACTTATCTGGCCAAAATCCGTCGAATTAGTTTCTACAATTTTAAGGAGTAACACAAAGTACAACTTTTTGTTGTAATTCGATTCATTAAATCAGGCAAAGCCTTTTAAAGCCTAGGACTTCTAAGAAATGCATCATTTAAACTAGAACTCGATTTGTCCGAAGATGCATTAAGTAACACTCAACTTTTAATTTTAAATTTGGCGCCATTATTTAGAAAGGCTAAGGAAAGATTAATAGAGTAAATGGAAACCTTATTCAATTCCTTATTCAAGGACGCATATATCATTGATCACAATCTGAATCGTACTTGACAGGGCGAAAGACATGATTAGAATGGTCGCAAATCCTGTGCTGGTATGCTAGTTCTTAAAAATGCAATTAAATATGAATTTGCACGATATAAGCATCCAATTGTTGAGAACAGAAAGTTTCTGAAAAGTGAACGCTTCATAGAATATTGCAACTAATAAGGCATTCAACAACTTGAATCAAGTAACATCTGATTTCTTTCTGATATTAGAAATCAGTTTGTAGAGAACTATACAAAGCTTTTGTCGTAAATAAAAGCTTCTGAGTATTCTATCCGGAGAGAGAATAAAAGTTTAGAGATATATCAACAATAATACAAAATATTTCTTTGTACTTCTGTCAACAACTAACCCCAAACAGGTAAAGAGGAAGCTCCTGCTTTTACTTATAATATAATTAAGTTATTTCATCTTTTCCTTCTAAAAGCTTAAGTGAAAGAGAGATTAAAATTTGGCAGACTCTAGAAGTTGTCTAATAAAGAAGCAGGCAACACTCTGTTTGCCAAAAAATTGTAATTTATGAACAAACGTCAGATCTATCATATGAATTGAAAATTTGAATATGTTCAAAGAGAAAGAACAATCACAGAAGGGGAGAATATGAAGAAAAGTTTACACCAAAACTTTTGGCCCACATACATTGTTACGATTAATATTTCCTTAACGTTATTACGTACCAAACTGCAGTCTCTAATGATAATAATAATAAGCAAAAGTAAGAAAGCATACAACATTATACATTATTATTTTATTATAAAGGTCTTATCCATTAGTAACATAAATTAGAAATTTGTTAGTTCTGCATAATCATTTGCGTGCTTTGTGACAATGAATGTAAAATATTTAGAAGGCTATAAGAGTAATACATTGATAACGTATGCTAGTGTTAAACGAATTGAAATCTGGTAACAGTATTCTTTCAGTCAAAACGAGTACATTTGAAAGCAGATTATTTTTGTGGCGCTACTTTCCCAATGACAATGCAAAGCAACAGCTATTTTTTAATTAAATCTTTTATATTTACAATTTACTCATTATAGGACTATATATCTTCTGGCATATTACAGCACTGCTGATCCTCTTCGTAAACGTGATGTAAGCAAATTTCTCATTGAGTACTGTGGCTCCTCATTTGTTGAACCAATTTTTGACGGAGAGAATGGCCGTATCATCAGAGAACATGGTGTTGCTTGTTGTGTCGTGTTGGAAGTATAAAGTACATAGAGCAGCGGTTCCAGTTCGTTACCCTGCGGTACTCCGGAAGTGACTTCGGAAAAAATTGTCAACTTAGTAGATGCTTTGGATTAGGTACGATTTTACGAGTAGTATTAAGCGCAATTGGATTGATAAGTAAAGTTCAGTTTCGAATAGTAAAACTTTATGCTACACCTTGTCACTGACCTGTTTTATAGTATCTAGTGATATTATTAATTGTCAATTTACTCTTAAATTTGATTAAGTAGTAGCCTTTCATGTATCTTAAACATTAAGAGTAAGAGACTGATTCTTCTGTGGGAGAGGAGTTGTATGGTGAGTTTTCAAGTCTTGAGATGCTGTATCACAAAAATTTATACTTCATAACTAATAAATAAAATCACTTAGTTGATTACGGGTTTGCTACCTAAAATTTTGAAGAGACACTAAATTAGCAATTGAAAATAGATGAATTTGATTTATTTAGAAATACAAAGCTTACCTGTGAGAAACATGTGCATGCTACAATGTTTAATAAACATAAAAAAATAGCAAACATAAGGTTAAATACTGTGTCCACAACTGATTTGGTTGGAAGTTATTGTACCTAAATTTTAAAAGTTATATATTTTATTGAAAGAACGTTATTTTAATCTTAATAATCTAGTTGTTTTTAAATATCAGGTAGAGATACTTTCTGTAAATACATTTTTTTTTATTTTTAATAGAGCTTTATAATTTTTACTTGGCACTTCGATCATTTTCTTCTAACTGTTTGGGTCTTTTTATGCTTCCTGCATTTTTTTAATTAGGACCTAATTTATATTATTTTAACGATTTTATTTATTTTTTAATTTTATTTTATGTAAAACAAAGAACAAGCTTTTGACTGATACCTATATAAAACATTTTGCAAATCTACTGAATCTTGCTATTATTTTTCATAGTTTATGAGAGGGTTAATCGCTTTTCTTCCCATGTACATAGAGTGACACTTTAATTAAATAGTTAATTACGATCGCTTTTAGATAAATATAGGTATTATAATAATTACGTTTTAGATTTCTCTACCTATTTTGCAATATACCGTGCCATCACCCTCACGTATATTCTTAGAGAATATATTAGTACTCTCACTGATGTTGTTTTTAACTGTTGGTAATCCTAGATCTTAATGTAGTGGTGCATGCAAAGCTAAAGCAGTAATTTACACATCAGGACGGCACACTTACAATTTAATATCAATTTTCTGCTTATTGGGGGGAGGGGAGTATAGTTCTCATACCTTTGATTGTGTCTAGTAGTATTTATAGGCATTTTACCGCAGTCGTATTCCAATCAATGAGATTATCAATTATTACTTTATTTAGAGTTTATTTTTTTAATATGCTAATATTTGGTGTTTTCCAGTCTGTAGTTTCTCAGTGGCTTGGGTGAGGTCATCATCTTGCATTATGTAAATATATTAAATAGCAGTGATCTTACACGCTTCTTTACGGTACGTTGGATTTAATGGCTCTTGTTTCAGATACTGTAGGATTTTTAAGAAAGAAAAATATTATTGCATTTAGGTGGTTAGATATGCTGACTTTAATTGACTTACTTCTTTAAGATCGGGAGTTGGTGTGGGGCTGAGGTTTCTTCCTGAAACAAATCTGGAACAGCGGTAATGTGTTAAGTGGTGTTAATTCATCTATCAAACGAGGGTGTTTGGTTTTTTCTAAGACTTTTAAGGGCGATGTTAATAACATCCGTTTCTGGTTTTTGATCTTTTTTATCTTTGCTCAGTTTGAAGAAGATAATCTTACCGGAGACACGCATTAATTTAAAAGATAGCAAAGCCAGAGATTCTTTGATAAGTTGCAATGAAGTCATGTGTAGGGAATTGTTTTATACAAGATTTTTATTTGTATTTTTAAATTTATTTGCACACTTGGTACAAATTTTCCAATTTTTACTAGAAAATTGGTTTTTTGCATGTTGGATTATGTATGCTGTGTGAGTTAGAGTATAAAACGTAGGAGGAACAATTTTTTTCCCAAATGAGTCATAAAGGTTGTCGATTTTCCTTCATTTGTAGTGTGTATTTAATAACTGGTATTTTATCACTCAATTTTAGAACGTGCATATTATATTAGATAGATTAGATCCTCTATATACGTTTTGTATATGTTGATTCCTAGCTCATGTAGCTCCCATTTTAGGCAATCTGTTAATCTATTTAAAATTAGTTTTAGGATATCTGATTTTCTTCCATTCTTGTCTAATTTAGTTTCTTTTGTTAATGAGTTCAATTATATTAGCAGGTAGATAATGATGTATTAGTACTTGGGTAGCTTTTGTAGTCTTATGGATGTTATTATTTAGGTTGGATGAACATTGTACTTATTTTTCAAGAATATTTTGAATAGTTTCCTTTACAAGTTCAGTTTTTAATCTACTGCGATGGGTAGATGGTTTGAGTCGAGCTCTTCTACTAGATTTTGGTATGTTGTTTTAGAAAAACTCTTATGTAATATAATATCCAATGTGTTCGGGAAGTGGTCATTAGGATATTAGCAGTAAGTATATTTCTGAAAAGTGACTAATTGCACTGAATATTTTCCTTTTTTATTCTCTGGAAGTTATTTTTACCACATGCCCATATTGATTTTTGTTATAAGATTGCCAATCATCAAAATCAGTTCAGATATACTAAAGACTACATTTAAATTTTTCTCTACTAGCTTTCTATTAGCTATTGCCTATGAACGCTTAATTTTTTGATTGCTTCCAAGATTAGATTTTCAATGTTGGGAATGGCGTTATAAATAAGTTTTGAATATTGTGAAGGCGTTTACTTCAAATAGATAAGTTTCTATTACGCATGTGACATCTATATTGTATATTAAGAAAGTTTCTAAAGGATAATTTTTGTGTTGGGATACGATTTGTACTCTAATTTAAGATTGCTAGCTTTTCTATTGCTCTTTGTGGGTTATGGTTTTTAAAAATGCAGAATTATTAATTTATAGAATGTACAGGGTTGACAGACTAGTAAGGATTATAGATACAGGGTTTGATAAAAGTAAGTCAGTAAGGCTTGCGACACACGTTCTACAGCAATTGGTGTTTTTAAGAGACTTTTCTGATTTTTTATTACACTACTAGAGAGAGTGATTTGCTTTATAGTTTATACATCTTAGATCTAGTGTGTGATCATTTTTGGTAACGCCATATATTTGGCATTTTAATTTATGTCTTATTTGTGATGTCGGTACGATTTCAGTTACAACATTAAGTGGTTTGATGTGTGGATTTTGAAATGTGTGATATTTTATGGTACCATTCTTAGTGTTTAGTTATGGTCCTGTGCTATTCTTCTTAGGATAGGTTTATTTGTAAAGTATTTGTGTTACAGAATGTAGTGAATTCTCAGTTTGGTGTAATTTACAGGATCATAGAAATATATGGGTGGCGTTTTCGTTTAGTTGCCGAAGTACTTAATGGATTGCTTGTTTTCAGATTGATTGTTCAAGTTGGCCTCAAGGAGAGAGAATAAGTGATATTCATCTTGTGATATTGGGTGACGTCTGTAGGTCGTGCGTTGTTCTCTGGCGCTATTAATAAACCTAATTTATTCTTATTTAAAGTTTGAATTTTTAACTAGCATGATATTATTTTTTGTTACTGTAACATTTAGTTTATGTTTGTTTTTTATCTTGTTAATCAAAAAGCCGCGGTTGTTTAGACTGCTTATGATAATAATTGTACTTAATCTTTCATATATTTGAAACAACGAGAGGTAGAGTAAATTTTCCCACTTTGACAGTCAATTAACAACTCCTGTTCTTTATATATATATATAATAATCATGAAATTGTATTAGACATATTCTTCTTCTTCTTCTACTCTTATATAGGCTATTAGCCTGTTTCTAACTACACATTTCGTGTAGTACTATGAGCCATGTTGGGCGTACTCCGGGCAGGTGGCTAGTCTGACCCGTTAGAAGAAGGAGAATGTACTTTACGACCGCCAAAGGTGTTTGTATGATGGCCGGAGAGCACTCGATGTTTGCCGTTATTTTGACCTGGGAGTCGAACCCAGGGCCCGCCGCGCGTTAGTATTAGATATGTTGATTGGCATATTCTTTATTACTACTGTCTTTTAATGATTACCACAAAAACATTTTATTATTAAATCTAACTACATATTTAATTTTGTATTATAGTGCAGATTGATGAAATAACAAATAATACTTCATTATTAAGACCCCTATTTAGCTTTACTATTTTGTATTATTTTAATAATTTGTTATTATTTGAGTAGCACTAATTAAATAGTTAAAAGATAAGATTGTTCGAAAAGTTTCTCTTACGAGTGTCTTATAATGCATTACAGAGAGAAACCTCACTTCTGCATGTATTTTGCCTTTTCAGCAGCAATGTGGGAAAGAATATTTCTTAAAAAGATCAGTTACTAGGGATGGAATCTGAATTTTCTATGAGAACGTTATCCCTAAATGCTCTTGGTTCAGCGATAAGAAGCCCGAAGACAGTTTTATGTCTATTTGGTGGGATTGAGAGGCTGTCATAAAGTCCGTGAAGAGAGAAGGGGAGAGAGGGTAGAATTTCCATCGTTGTTAGGGGCTCGGGAGGTCCGGTGTATTGCTCTTTATTTTAATATATTTTCTTTAGACACCCCAGAAGTTTTCAATTTGATTATGTTTACATTCAAAAATGCTGGTGTCAGTACACAGTTGAGTCCTTTTTTTTTGTGTAACGTTGTCCTCGCGGTGTAATATATTCTCTATCGAAGCGTTCACTGCAGCCTAGATGATAATCATAGGCATAATATTTGCTTTTGCTTAATTTGTATTAATTTGCTGTACATTTGTTTGAGAGTCAAGGATAATTCCACATATTTAATTTTTTCTTATTAATATTAGGTACAAACAAATATAAAAGTTTATTTAAAGTACCCTTCAAGAATACAAAGTCGTCAATTTCTGTGGTTAGAAATGTGAAAATGGGCCGATATAACATTCCTACAAGAGAATTTAAAGTTTTAATAAAAAATACTATTGTTAGTGTATCTTTTTTGTATATTACTTTCGTAAATAAAAAATCAAAATAATATAGGAAATTCACTGCACGCTTTATCTAACGTGCATTGACCGGCAAAAGTGATGGGCGTAAAACGGGATTTGAAGAAATTTAATGTTCAAACTTGAAGATTTTACCACGTGATACCATCAGATAACGTTTCTGGAACGCATAGACACAAAATTAGTGCAGCTGCGAACAAAGCAGAAAATTATGACCGATGAGAGAGGAAAATACTGCTTTGGACATCCAAATAAAGTTAACAGCAATGGGTGAAAACGCAGTACTGAGTTGCAAGACTGTGTTTGCTAGATACTGAAGTTTATTATCCAGCTTGTGTCCAACTTAATAACGGCAAACAAACGAATAATATTTGATTTACAAATACGATAGTGACTTACGGAACTTTCCATATCATCCAGAGAAGATGACAAAGGTTTGCGTAGAATGTGTTTTCTATACTCTTACCTGTCAGCAAAACGAAAAGCTTGTTCAGCTGCAGCTCTACAAAATGGACTCAAAGATGTTCTTTAAGTATCTGATCACAGCAAACGAATCATGGTTTTGGCACAAGACACCAAAAAAGAAAACGCCAGTTTATAGAATGGCAGCACATTAGAAGTCCTTGTCTCTAGAAGACACGAGATTCTTTATTCAAAACAAATCGTGATAATCCTTGAGATCAAGAGATCAAGAGATTCTGCTGATGGATTGGCTGCCTTCTCGCAAAAGTGGCACTGCGAGTCGCTAAAATGATATAGAGATACAGAGCTTTAATATGACGACCACAATTCATTATCATCCTGCAGACTCTACTACACAGTATTATTCTACGCCCTCTTTGGTGCAATAAAAGTGACAGTGTTTTTAAAGACAAATTTTAGTCTTATATTTCCAGATGGTCCTATGCTATACCCAAATAATGGTTTGGAATACTTTAAAGAGAAATGATAGAAGTATATAAACATTAAAGGAAAACATCTGTAATTAAACGTATACTACTCGCTCTTTCCTAATAAAAGATACTGAACAAAAAACATTTTTAAACTCTCCATGTAAAACGTAAATACATAAAAATATAATTTAATTTGGGGGCCCGGTGACAATTTTTTCCCTGATCGCACGTTAGCTCTCAATGCCCTTGTCTTTCATTCATTATAAACTGGCCGTAAGGTGAAAGCATTAAGGCTGTACTATTTCTGACAGCACAGAATGAAAGAACCAATAATTACAAATGGGCTGGAATTAACGAACAGGCAAGGCGTCGTTTTCCAGTCCGATAATATCAGGTAACCTATTGTTAGCATTTGAGTGGGACGTTCTACCTTCGTACTCCTCAGATATTATCTCATGTGATTACTGTCTATTAATACCATCAAAAACTTCTATTTGGAGTGAAAGGTTGAGTTAATAAAAGATATAAAAATCATTTGTAACGGTATTTTGCTAATAAACCACAAACGTTTTGGGGATAAGGCATTGTATGGCTTCTAGAGAGATAGAGGTATTGTGGAACATAAAATATTAGGCACGTATTGTTTACTAATAAAACGAAAAGAATATTTGAATGCCATTATACAAAAAAAAAAAAAGCACTGTTTGTACTATCTGGCAAAGTAGATTTCTCACGTGTATATTTCTTTGAATTATTTACAATTTGTTATTGTACATAACATTCAGTAAATTATGTAATAATAAATTAAAAGTTTAGTATAAACCTAAAATTAACAATATCTAAGTAATGGAACTAAACTAAATCTTACGCAAATCTATTAACTAAATCTGACGGGCTATGCCTTTGACGTACTGTCCTTCTAATAACACTACTCTTAGATTATTCGTATGGGCATTAAGTTTGGCTTAATATTATGCACTTGCATTAGAAATTTCTTGCTTGATTGCACATAGGGGGATATCTTAGTGAATGACCCAATTTGAAAAGTATCTTGGAACATCCGTTATCATCCTGAGGATCTTGTTTTGGTATCTTTCCAAGATTTTTAGGTTTGAATTGTTTGCAGCTCCAAAAAGCTGGTTTTATGATGGATTTGTAAAGCAGCACTTTGTTTTCCAGAGATAACTGGGACTTCCTGCCTACTAATCAGTACATTTGAGGAAGTTTCAATCCAAGCTGTATTCTCGTTTTCATTATGTGTGTCCGCCAAATTAGCCGTCTATCTATTTAGGTGAATCCTTAGATATTTAGCATTGTCCTGTTGTAGGATTTCTGTAATATTTAGCAATAATGGTGGCAAGTTTCATTTCTTAAATTGAAGTTACTTGAACCGATCTGGTTTTATTGGTTTGTATATGCCAAAGTTTTAATCAGTCTTTCATTTGGTTAGATTTTGTTGTAGGATTGTTGATGCTGTTAGCGGAATTTTATGTGACTCTAGAACTGCAGTATCGTTGGCATATGTTGCTACTAATATTTGTGGTGTTGCAAGTCCATATAAAGCTCAGTATGCTACCTTGGGGAACTCCAGCTTGTATTGACTGAAGGATTGAATGTGCATCCTTAAATATAACTTGAAAACTTCTTTTGGTTTAGTATGTCTTACGCAATTTATAGTTTTTGGTGGTAAAGCTAACTCGATTTTATACAGCAAACCTGTGTGCTATACCTTGAATACAAATGAGCAACATTTTTTAGATGTAGGTTGTGACTTATTTTTGTAACTACCCTATGTATTTGTTCTATTGTGCCATGGCCTTCACGAAAACCAAACTGGTGAGATGGTTTAATATTTTGCTTTGTCTTGATTACTTCTTGCTCAAGTTGTATAAGGTTTTCTAAGTTGCGCAACTGTTTATTTTGGTCCCTTTAATGTCTGTAGCTTCAGTGAAATTTAGGCTAGATAGGTATTCTTGAACGCCCTAATTCCGAATATTGGTTAGGAGGCTTTTTAGTTCTCGAGCAGCTTGGTTAAATTTAATTTTTTTTAGGTTTTTTAAAGGTTTGTCATATTTTCTCAATTTTCGTTTTCAGCAATTTTTTGTTTGATGACTACAGAGCAGAAGTCCACTACTTGTTGGCTTTTATAGTTTGGCGTAGTATTCCATGCCGACTGTTGGATATTGCTTCAGATGTTTGATGATGTTAAAGAGATCATTTTCTGTTTTAGTGGAATATTTGGTTGCATTTCCAATTTGTGTGTCTTGTAATAAGTATTGGAGATTTTTTACTTCTAGTACTTGAGTACTGTATGTAAGAAGTATCGGAGAATGATCTGAGGTGAGATCCAAACAGGATTCAGCTTATAAGTAGTTTGCCGAGATTCTTTTGGTGACGCACAAGTCTGACAGGTTTGAAATCCGATTGGGGATAAATAATGGAGGTTTTGTTCTTCTAGTGTCTTAGCTAGTTCTCTACCACAAGTATGCGTTATTTTCGAGCCCCACATATGATTTTTAGCATTATAATCACCACCTGCTATAAAGGGTGGTCCAAGGGAATCGAAGAAAGTTACAAATTGTTTCTTTTTGTGGTAGCTTTCAGATGATCTGTCTGATTTGGTAGCTCGCAATGTTTGATTGGATTTTTTACTTTTTCGGCGTGTACAGTGCCCTCAGGATGAGGTCTAGCATATATAGTGTACCTTGATATTTTAGATAAGCGTTATCTTTGATGTGAGCTTTTAATATAAACATGATGTTCTACATTGTGTGCCGTTAAAAATATTTTAATTTCCTGGCTATTGAGCTAGACCACGGACATTTTAGGGTGCAATTTTAAAATGTTAAGCATTATGAGTTAATTTGTTGCTTATGAGTGTTAATAAATTGACTATTGTATCCATTCGTTCTATAAGTTCTGTTACTAACGCTTTCAGGTTTTGACCTGGGCCACGTGTCGATATTTTCTAGGCACATGGGATTCTTGGTTGGACTAGTTCTGAATTAGATTTTGATTCAGATTATTTTAGGCGCAATAGTGGATATTTCGTTTTCTGTATTTCTTTGGCTATTATACATCCTCTATATAGTTTTCAGGGCGGTTGGCTTGAGAGTTGATGCATTTCACATCTTTGCTTCTGGTTTTTCTTTCGCAGTTTTTTTAAGGGACCACCTGCGCACTTAATGCTTCTATAGCAGTAATTCTTTGAGTGTCCATATCTTTCACAGGTTTGACGCTGGACCGCTGTTCGTTTTATATATGGTGATCCAAACCTTATCTTACATTTAATTAAAATTTTGGTTTTAGATATTTCTTTGTTATTTTCTGATTGCTACAGCTCGACAAAGAACATCGATAGCGCGACTTTGGAGACTCTGTGTCTAATGTTGTGAATGTTCAGAACCTTGTATCCGTGTTCGGCTGATTCTACAGCTAATTTTTTGAGATTGGTTGAAGCATACATATCTCGTAATACTACTTGAGATTTTTTTCATTCTTCGGTTGAAAAGTGTGAAATTTCGTTTGTTTAGATTTGTTTAGTTGTACCTTTACTTGTGTAAGTTATCTTTGGCTTGCTCTTCAAGTATGTCTGTTAGTGGTTTTAAATTATTCACCCCATATATAAAGATTGGTGGAGGCTTTGTTTTTTCTGATTCTTTTTCTCTGTCGGAGTCGGATAGAACTTGTTATCGGTTTCATGTGTTTGGGGCATTGAGCCAAAAGTCGGACATTTTTGCTTGTTTTAGGTTGAACTGCAGTTCGGGGCCGTTTTTTTTTTGTTTTATTTGAGTTTGATGTTTGCCGTTGTTCTTCTTAGTTTGTTAATTGAGAATTTGACATTATTTGTTGATTTTATTTCTGCATTTGGTAGGTAGGATAGTAATTTTGAGGTTGTTTTGTATGAATTTGCATGGAACTTGTATTTGCTGTTGTGATAATGTTCGTTGATTTTGGGGGTCAATAATCATTTGTGAAGGGATAGGGTACTGATAGAGTTAGTGACTAGCCTTATGATAGCCGGGACATTGGTAAAGAGCATTTGATGCGGCAAAAGTCAATTCGCCACTGGGCAAATAGATGAAACGATTTAGTTTCATATAATGGGGAGGCAAACTTAAATCCATCTGAATTAATGTATTACATACATGTCATTTTGCACATTTATAGAATAACATGCTAAGAATAGATACAAGTTATTGCCACAATTCTAGAAGTTGTCACATTATTAATTGCCACGTAATTAAATTTTTAGTACTATTAATTAATAGACTTTCGTCTCTGCACATCTTTTTTGTACATACATATGTGCAAATTAAGTCCCTGTATTTCCATATACAACCTTGTTCCGCGTGTTCATGCTAATGTCAGTAATGTTGTTATAATTAGTACAATCTCAGTCACAACTAATGAATATGTCATCCGTGCATGCGAATCGCTGGAATTTAACTTGCACGATACCGACTTGACGTTTCAGTAGCTGAGCGATCCAAAACGAGCAAGTGCACCTAAAACGTGGCGCCTGCACATTCCGAGCGCGTGTTATTCGTAGCGCCCTTTATGTCACGAATGCGCGCCGCTGAAACAAGGACAAAGACGTCTCCGACGACAAGCTGGACAATGGCGAACTAAGTGATAAAGTTTGAAACTACATTTACAATTTTGCAACTGCGCTCCTCTGATAGCACAATGTATTGACACAATATTGCGACGAGAATGTAGCGATGCTCAGCAGAGCATTCACGGAAAGCCGGGACTAAACTTCGTTTGCCGCCGCCGCGAAGGACGACTAGATTCAGACTCGTCAACAACTCGATTTGCATGATAAAACTTGCTAGATACTGAAAATTGCGGTAATATGCGGGAATTTATTCGGCGTCTCCGATAAAATGATCGCGGGAATTGGGTGATTTAGGATATCTGCAGATGTTGCAGCTTATATTGTTCCAGCCGCCGGCGCGATAAATGATACGGCGCCGCCGATATTAAAATGCGATTTCCCGAGGAGGCGTCGCATAAATAAGGGCCGGCAAAAATCGGCGCGAGCAGCGCCCATTGTTTTCTTCGACCGTGTCTGACAAACTGTTCAGCTATTGTTGGGTCTAAACACTAAGATTATGTCGACAGCTTTTGTGGTGGCGCAAACACATTAACGATAGGGTAGCAGAACACGATATGGCAAATAATGACCACATACATTTGCTGCCAGCCCCTGGAGAAAGCTCTGTAGTAGTCTACCGGTACAATACAATTCGTAGCTTTCGACAAGTTATAAGAAATATATTTTTTTATAGTTGGATTGTCGTGCACACTATTGTATGACTATTTTTATTGAGGTACCTGAGGGTACCGCGATTTTATGAGGGCAATTCGAAAAGAAGTAGGTGTTTAAGCGAGAAATAGGCGGGGATAATGACGCCCAAGCTGTAGTCTTGTACATAATAGTTTAATAAGATTTGTGATAGATCAATATAAAATGAACCATGATATATAAAATCTCGTTAAATGTGAAGTGCGTGCAGTAATTCAACCAAACGTGATGAGTTAAGGTGTCGTACGTCAATGGTGTCGCATGTTTGAAGACGGACGCACTAACGCGCACGATAAGGCAAGAAGTGACCGCCCATCTGTAGTCAGCAATGAACTTGTTTAGGAAATTGACCAAAACCCCGATTAGACGACAACACTGCGCTTCAAAATGCTTAATTAAACCTTACCTTTCTAACTTAAACTACGGTTATATCCAAAAGTATTGTACTGTTGTAGGTTCCTAATGTGTGTAATAAAGCCTCTGCATCAAACGGAAGTTTTTACAAATTGCCCTTGTACAAATCTGTTTTTGTATTACTGCAGATGTACACGACGTAAACGTTTATTCTTTGTTTCGTGTATATTTTCGCAAATATATTGTAAGTTAGTGCTTAAAGCAAAAATAGCTTAACAATTGTTTTATACAGAATAATGGGATGCCCTTATGACAATGAGGGTGAAGATGAATTTTACTATGATGATGACGGTAATAGTAAAACAGATGATAATTGTGTTGAGATTCAAAGTGTTAGTGAAAAAGAACGCGAAAGTAAATGTGGAAATATTAAAAAAACAATAACGAAGATGAAACAATGATTGCACATATGTAGTCCATGACTATTTGAAGAGGAAAAAAATTTGCTAAGAGAATTTTATGTAGCTGGTGCGTTTGGAACTACTAAAAAGCAGCTATGTGTAATCAAAACTAGGAAAATATGGTATTAAAATGTGTTTTGCAGCGGTCTTACATTTTGTAATCACCGTGGTCAAATATACTTGAGGAAGATTGGCAATGTACCAGAAATTGATTAAAGGCCTCGTGTAGTGAATGAGTTTATTCTAAAAATAGTAGAACGTAATAATTCAACTGATCGTTTATTCACAGAATAGCTCCAAGAATATTAAGTCTAATAAAGATAATGAGGAAAACAAGAAAAAACTTGTCATAAAGTTTGCTGGATATGAATACCATTCACTTATATTTATCAAAGCTGTTGTTTACAAAACACTTAACTTTGGCATCAAACACTACTTGGTCTAGAAAAGCTGTTGTCCTTCTTTCCTCAATTGGCTATACTTACGATCCATCCGGTAAGAGAAGTAAGTAGAAGCCCAAAATTAATTACAAAACGTTATTTGGACAAACTGGTGCAGAGATTTAGAGACTATAGAGCTATGCCAAGATAGCTGTTGGCAAAATTTGTAAACTTTATACAAATAGTATATTACAATGTCTTTGTTATATGGAAAGCCAAACATCCCAAGCGCCAACGATGCTTTCCCCAAAAAGGCAAATAGAATTATTGTTACAGAATTTAGGTGAAGTTTTAAGGTCAAAGGAGATACATCAAAGGATATCTAAAATCAAAGCAGATGGAAAAACTATCACTTAAATTATCAGTAGAGTAATTGAGAGAAGAAATTGAAAAATATATGTAGAGCAGAATATACTAATCATAAAATGTTATACTCATAACTAAATTGTAAGCTAGCAGATAGATAATATGCATATACGTTGTCTGTTTATAAAAAAATATTTTTAAATCTACTGTTCATCATTTTTGATTAAATGTTGAAGTCGTATTCTGTAGTTCCTCAATATTCTTTCCAACAAGTGTTGAAGGGTTACACCTGATTCGTTGGTGTGTGTACTGGAATTTGGAAGATGTTTGTAAATCTCATCCTTGAGGTATCCTCATTGAAAAGTTTCTGTGTAGATCGTAGTTCCATATAAACATTTTTCATCTAGAGCAAAATTTAGTGCAAAAAATTATCTAATCGTTTCCACATATCGATTGGCACCTTTCCAATTATCTTAGCTTTATTCACGTACACAAAGCAGTAACACATTCACTATGGAGGGGCCTTTCATAAATATATCGTATCATCACTCCAGTAGCAAAAGTTTTGTTTATTGAGACATTTTCACAATTGGAAATGCACTTTACCGCTAAAAAAAATTATATCAATCGATTCGCTTTCAAGAATCCACTCATATCCAGGCAACTTTGTCGATTACTTTCGGAAAACTCCCAGGCAACAATCATCTTATATAAGTGAAAACCAAAGCCTTGTTGCAAAACTTCTAAAGTTCTCTACCAATATCAAAATTGATTTTCGATCGGGAACGAAGGTGCAAGGCGTAAATTGAAAGCACATTAGAAAAGCATGTTATGCAGCCACAAGAGAACATTCATAGCAAAAGTTCTTTGTTTGTCCAGGACATATTGTCTCTAGACAAAACATTCAGTTCATCAGTTCTTTTACCCTCAGACCACCCTTCGCTTTATAATACTCTTTAAACTTAGAGAGAGAGTTTAGCTTCACCCTGTATTTTAACTGGTCCAAATTATAAGTCGTATCATCAGCTGTATTTTCCAAATATGATCTTACCCTATTACAATCTTGTAAGTCAAAGACTGAAGATATAGTTTTGCAAATATCCATTCTCTTTTTTGTCAAAATAAAATTTTGAACCGTAAACAGGTTCTTTTGAGACATAAAAGCTTTGTCCCTGAACACTGTTTTCGTAAAAAGTTTCATAATCTTTTATAGAATACTCTTTCAATGCACCGCTTCCCCATTTTGAAATTCTTAGACAAGTATCAACGTAAGTGACAATCGAATAAAGGAACATATGATAGAAAGTTCCATTGTTGTTACGGACATGTTATTTTGGTATAATTTTCTTTGATATTTTTTATTGGTATTTTACAAAGCGATAATCCATTCGTTTCCGTTTATCGTCTAGAGTAAAAATAATTAGGAGACACCTATATCGCATTATGATGAACTACTAAAAAAATTCATCTAACAATACCTTACAAGTCAAAAAAAAAAAATTAAAAAATTGTAGTGCAAAAGTTTTTAGGGCAATACAAATCAATTAAATTTGAGCTTAGTTTATACTATAATAGAATTTTTTGAGCTTGTAGCTTCCTGTAAACATTTTCAGGTAAGTTTAGATCTTATCGCTCAGAAATTTTATGCGCTGAGTGAACCCTGGTACCATCTTCATGCTGTATCTACTTTTGTCGACCCATCTTACGTCTGCGCTAAGGAAAAAATATCTCACAAAGATTCAAAAACGCATTCTTCCTAAAAATATAGAATTTCAATATACAAAACCCCCATTGCAAGCTCAAAAGCTCACTTTGATCATTATGTTGCCGTAACTTCATATCGTGCCCAAAATCATCTCCCATTTTCAACGTCATAAGAGCTTAAATTGTCTGGTCTGTTCCAGTTGCTTACTTGTGCTTCTTCGTCAGCGGTAATTTCTTTTTGACTAACTTGCATAAAACCGTTCGCTTTTTAATGCTTTTTAAAATAACCATCTAATTTAGGTCAAAATATTTTTTGAACTGCTATGAAACGACTCAATGACCGATTTGAAATTTCTTCACATGCTTGATTTTTACAAATATTGCGTTTTTTCAAAATTTTTAGCCGCCCTATTGGCTTATCTGTCTTTCTAGTCCTTTCACTTAAGACATCGGCCACTATATCCTTGTGAACTTTGCTTTTTTCGTTAACTTTGGGGTAGTTCCTAAAAAACCTCGTATTGCGCATGAATTTCAGACCTTTTCGATTTGGTAATCATCTAAAAATGTAGTAGTTCAGCAGTAACTATTTAAGAAGCACCTAACATTATTTAAAAGTCTTTTTGCAATGTTTTAAAAACTTTTGCAATAAAATTTTGAAAATTTTAACTGTCTGAAAATCTGTTCTGGTCTGAATTTTAGGAAGATGTCTTTTTCGTTAAGAATCGTACATTTGTAGTTTTTTGCTGTTTTCCGCAAGATTTTTTGACAGCCTTTTATTTTAAACTATCAATTATTGATAAGGATAGCCTTAACGGTGTTTATAATTGTTGAATAGGCAAAGGAGAGTTTAATATCGGTTTTGACGGACTCAATTTTTGTAAACAGTTTAAAATTAGAGCTAGTCACAAATGTGATATAAATTACATTTTATTCTAGTCACATTCAAGCTTATAAATGTCCAATGTCCCCCCCTTTGGCTGTACGGATAACATCTACATGGTAGCAGAATTCATCCCACACACGATGAAGAATGTTTTGTGCCACTGAGTTCACGGTAGATGTGGTGTGGTTTTTTGAATAGTCCTCAGTTGTTGGTAGAGGTGGTAGATCAACTAATTTTTTTACAAACCCCCACAAAGTGTGGATCGGGAGATCTCAAAAACCAAGACATAAATGCCGAGTCTTTAATTCCTATTCATTAAGAAAATATTGAACACCCTGTTGCTAATAAGGTGAAGCTTCGTCCTGTTTGAATCTTCATTTATTTGAGGAAGAAAGCAGTTTTGCACCATCGCAGAATATTAAAAAAGAAAAGTCCTAAAATCTTTGTTCTCAATACAACACGGAATACATTAACTTTCTGAGAGTTTCTCTCATATTGCAGGGAGTTTTATAACTACTATATGCGCATATCGTGTCAGTTGACTTTCTTATCTAGATGGAATATTGCTTTGCCCTAAAAATTAAGAGGCAGAAAAGTACCATTTTTCATGTCTTTAGAAAATTATCTGTAGCTCGAAAAACCAATTGTAGGCTGTATAATATCAACATTAAATGGCGCTTTAACAAAAGCCAGGCAGTTTAAGTTCTCTGTACGCTCTGCGAGTTGACTCCATTGGGATACTCCCTAAACTCTTTCAAATTCGTCCTTTGATACATGCGGTCGGCCCATGTTTTTACCTTTACACAAGCAGTCACTTTGATCAAATTGATTATTCCAACGACAAATGCTCTTCCATGTTGGACGTTCGATGTTATAATAACAACGATATTTATATTGCACCGTAATTGTCGATTTTGCTGAACTCACAAATGTAAAAAACGTTGTATTGTACTGTAGCTATCTCTTTGAAATTTTATGTGAATAATGCGTACAATTTATAATTCAGGGAATACATATAGCCACATAAAATTGACTCCATCATTTTGAATCACCCTATATTCGTTATTAACCTTTACATAATAACGATTTACGCATGTTCTTTTACTCTACTCTAGTTATGATCTAAATGCTTCAGATTTCGTTTAATAGAGCTTTCTAAGTAGACCACTTGTACGCCAGCAAAAATTTTGCATTCAAAAGTGTTGCTTTCACTTAAACAAATCAAACTTTCCTAACTGATTCTTTATTAAAATAACGCCTTTGGCTGTTTTGAAATAAAAATAACGGCTCCTTGTGCATTATCCTTTTTGAATGCCGCCACAGAAAGGCAGTGAATTAATAGAGCTCGGCTAGCCTCTCAAATGCCCGCGAACGCGGATACTTTATTATCGCAGCTGGTGTACGAATATTCGCCTGATTAAAGCGCTAATTGCTCGCGCTCGAGCTGTAGCTGCATGCAGCTCAAATAGTTTACGTTTTCTTCCTGTCTTTAATGGAGAGCAGGTGTAGCGTGGATTTAACTTATTTTTGTAAAATAGTAGAAGCAAAAAGCAGAGAGAAGTGATTTAACTTGATAAATTTTCGTGGCAAGTTTGTGTTCTTTAAATTATTATATATTACCCCTTTCCATTTGGGTGTATTTAGTTTGTTAGAAACCCTAAGCACTAAATGGAAAATTTTGCTATTAGATGTTCGGGGGGCAGTAGATTATGAAGAAGATTTTTACTTATAAGTTTATTACTAAATATCACCAAACAAAATCTGAATCACCAACAAATATGATTACGTTATCGTGTGTTTCAAAATTTTCCCTTGGCATTAATATACAGCGCCAAATGTGGAAAAAAATCTTCTGTAAAGTTATTTCGTTTCGATAGAAGAGATGGCTTCAGCGATTTAAAACTTCTATAGGGTTTTGCACAGACTCTGGTTTACAAAATAAGCTGGACATAGGACTTGGGGTAGGATATATCAGCTCTAATTAAGCTGGGAAAGTTTTTTCAGCACAATGCTCGCGATCATTTTGCCTTAGGAGCAGAAGATGAATTTTACTAAAATATCTAAGTATAGTCACCAAAATTCGATTCACTAAATCATTAGTACGGTATACCTTGAGCTTTTTAGATACAAAATAAAAGGAAGTTTATCTGTATAATATATTCCAGCCCATACAATCATAAATAATGTGACGATGCACGGCCATATTAGATGATCTTGAACATTTACAAGAGGTTGACTCGGGATCTTTCCAACTGTACACCTTTGTTTATATCTGTGTGATATTGTGCTTTTCGCAACGCTTATTCTATCACGTATGCAGTTTTTAGACATTTTAAAACTTTTGGATTCTGCTGAAAATTAGTTCAACTTCTTCCTCTCCTTGGGCGATCTCCATTATTGCCAAATTTCTAAGACTATTTCACAGACTTCAGTATCGTCGTAAAGAAGTTCTTCCCCTAAAAATATGAGCTTTGTTTTGTTTTCATTCATCTTTAGATTTCTTACTAGTAGTGCCACCTTTCATGTCTGAATTTTGTTTTAGTTGAGCTTCGTTATTTGCAAGCAACACCAAATCATCTGCAAAAACGCATTATTTAATGTATATTGCCTCCAGATTTCCGTGGTTTATATGTACGAGGGTGTTTTGAAAACTCATGCTTACTACGCGACAAGTAATATTGCTTCGCGACATAAAATATTTTATAACTCTTTGACTACCAAGACTTAGTAGCGTTCCTCTACTGTAAGGACTAAAATGATAAATGACACAATATGCTGTCATTGGATGCCTAATGGTGGCAATTTGTGCATCTATTGACAATCATCAACGAGTGGATGTTGTCTATGTCAATGACTGTATAGAAAACACGCATTTTATAGCCTGATTACATACATTCTTCTAAAGCTGAAGGGAAAAAACTTCAACAGGATGAAAAAACTTGACAGGCGTGTGTGAAGAGGGATGGTTTACTAATTTATTTTTTTGCGTTTTAATATTTAAAATATACTTTGTATATCTCTTCAAGCATAGCATGGTTTATAAAAAGTCTTAAAATTTTTTCTGTTTCTTACTTTTAGTTTTCCTCTTTGTCTTTTATCTGATTAATTTTTTGCTGCTCTTGGATTTTTAAGTACCCCATAGAATAATTTTTAGTTTATATGATTGTTTTCAATTTTTCTGGAAAGCCTTCTTATTAGCTTCCTTAAATAAATATTTTATGTCGTCTCCCTGTTTTTTATTCTCTCTATCTTTTAACTATTTCAACTTTTAATAATTTTTAATTTTCTTGCTTTATTTTCTCTAAATCTTTTTCTAAACTGTTTCTATTTTGTTTTTTCTAACTCTTATAGTACCACACTTCTTTGTGACAGATAGTACACTCATTTTAAATAGATCCAATGTTTGCCATTTTGGTATTTTCATCTAATAGTATATTCTTCAATTTTTTTGGAATATTTATAAAAACTTTTTGTTTTATTTGTGTTTTGTTTATTTCAGTTTTGTGCTTTTAATTTTTTCTTTATAATGTTTTAGTATTTTGGGGTTTGACAATATACAAATATTTTTGCTATGTCTAAAAAATAGGTGTTGGTAATTCGTATTTTCTTTCTATAGAAAACCTAGATTGCATTGTCGTGCTCTACATCCTCACATTCAGTCTTTATCTAACCTAGCTGTTTTAATTTGGAAAATCCCTTTACAACACTATATTAATTCGTTAGTTAACAAGACTTTGTTCTTCTTGTTGCACTTATGTGACCCAACACGAGAAAGTACGCTTGGCCTCAGAGAAGTTAGGTATGTAATTAACGTTTGGTATAATTATATTATTTGGTTTCGTTGCATAGTGACTTTGTACTACTGTTGCCCACTGTTAAAATTTCAATCTTTGCACTTATTATCTTACATTGCATGAATTTTAGATTTTTGTTCGTTTTGTTGTCATTTCTTGTACTTTTGGATTATGTAGTAACCATTAAATTCTTCTATATATGGATGAAAGTGATATTTTTAAAGAGAAAATTGTTTATGTATTTAAATGTTAATAGCTTGTTGATATTGACCACGAGAATTTAGAGAGTTTAATGCCAACTATTATAAAGTAGAATGGATTAAAAAATATATATGAGCAGCATTTGGTCAAAATTAGTTCTTACATAAACGGCAATATTTATAATTATCAAAGATCTGCTATGTTGATATGACCACTCAAAAGGGTTCAGTTCGTCAAGTTTTATAGTATACGATACTAGTCATTGTTTATAATTTTTATTTATTTTTTAAAATCCAGTTTTCATTGTATTAAAGTGATGTTATCCTATACTTTATTCTAGTTTTTACCATTTATTATAAAATTTCTCTTTTTAGTTTTGATTCATGCATGTTTTCTTATTTTGGTTGTCTGTAAAACGTCAATATGCTGCTAATGACTTCCCCACTTTTACTATAGTGATGCATTCTGAAATATTATTTTAAAATGTTAATAGTGAATAGGAACATCACAATCATCTGTTGCACGTTGTTTTTAATTTACAATATTATGGTGTGTTTCTCTTACTTCGGTTTATTGTTCTTGTTAAAGATGTTTGATAAATTATACTTTACTTTTGTCTATTCTGACATTTTCTGAGCATTTTATTTTTATTTTATTTGTTTTTGCTTTTATTGACATCTTCTCTCACCAATCTTTGTACATTGTTATGACACTAAACTGTTGGTAACAACTAATAAACTTTTATTGTCACTCTTTGTTAGTCCTCTGCATAATTATGATTTAATTAGTTTGAACCATTGTAATACCATGTTTTATTCTCACAAGACTGAAATTTTTTATGCAAAAAGTTTCTGCACACCCACCTCCCTAGTTATTGGAGAATCTACAATTTTTCTCAGGAATATGATATCGCAGTTTTTGCTGTTTTTTATGACTTGGTACTATTGCTAATTCTCATAGTTACAAGCTAAAATAAACCTTTCCCAATTTAATTCACTTTATTGTCCCCCCCCCCCTAACACATCGATAGACCCTTTCTCACCTTTTGCACGGTATACAGCCAGTGTGCTCTTCTAGAAGCTATAAGGTTAAAGTGTTATTGTAGAACAAATAGAATCTTTGTTAGAAGAACTTCCAGCTCAACTTATCATCTAATGGTTCTAGGTCTTGTCAATGTAATCCTCTCAGCTATTTATCAAACAGAGAAAGCTTTATCCAGAATATTTCTGTCACAGATGTTTGGAATGCTAAAATATCTTCATAACATTTCTCTTTCAGCGGCATTTTTGGTCTTTCCAAAAATTAAGTAGCAATTATTCGTTGGTTTGTTCCTGTTCCTCTGTTGGTATGTGATTGATTATTTTTGCATTAAGAGACCGTTTCCTTAAATAGTTGTGTAAAATTTGATGACACGTATCTCTATTCAGTTTCAGCTCTTTTTATCTGGAATTGTCTTGCACTGAATCTCTGTTCTTCCGAAACCTTTTTTGCAGTTCAAAGGCACGACGTCTTGTTAATCCCTCGTTCCCATATTCTTGCTGTATCATATTTCATATTTTACTAAGGGTTTTCGTTAGCTTAACGTAGAACTTTGAGGAAGCTCAAAACCCAAGTCCATCATGCCGCTGCGCAACAAGTGCTGAAACAAGCTGAACAGTGAGTTGATAAGTACAATCTTATTACCTAGTGAGTTTGCATGGAAACACTTTCAAACCTTTATCTAATCAGAACACTTATCAACACACATTTCTTATGTTTGAGTATCATAGATAAAGAAATTAAAAATCAATGCTGGAACTTTTCTAGCACATGTTATATCTCAAAACCACCCAAGAGAGGCTTGACAGTCCTGGATATAAAAATGGTATCTCTAAATGACCTCTACATCTCAAGTTTTGTACTTAAAGCATAAAACAGTTCTATAATTTCATTTTTCTTCTTTTTCGTTAACATCAGTGTGTGCTTTGTTGCATCCTTACATTCATCTCTGTCGGTTACTAAACATTTCAATTTTGTACAATTGCCACAACCTGCATTTTTGATTATTTATTATATATAATGCATTCTAAGTTGTTCCTGAACATTGTAACCTGATATTGATACTTTTATAATAATTTTACATATTTCTTTATCCTAAGAAGTATTCTATTGTAATAGCTCTTATTTTCTTGATTTGGAGCGCAGCCTTCTCTGTTGTTTTATCCTTTTTAAGACTCTCTATTTAGTATTTTCTAGTACCATCACATTTATAATGCTTTCAAGTTTTGCTTTTCGTCATTGCTAAGCGTTTAATTCGTACAGTCATAGAATATGAGTCTTCGTTAATTGTATTTTTTAAGGGTGATTTTATTTGACATTAGCAGGTCTTTTCCCTTAAAGAAGGCTCTTTATGCTTTCCTGATTAGACTTCTTAGATATCGGAATTTATTTACGTCTTCTACTACTTATTTTAATTTAATTCTCTGATTACTGTATTTATGTTTACAAGATACAATTATTTTTGTTTTTTTCTTATTTGTTTTCGTACTGTAGGTATTTAAGTTACTCTGAATAGTTATTTAGTGCTTCTTTCATTATCTGTGACGTTAACATTTTTTTCTTCTCTTCTCTCGTACATGTATGCCCATCCCTCTTAACATATTGTAAGAATGGAATCTAAATAAAAACAAGGTTTTGGGCGATTTATAGTACTTTAATTAGTAGCTCTATTTTCGCGGGCGCAAGCTCACAGCCGAGGTGCATGCGGTCACGCCAGGGTTAAAAGTGACCCTTGTTGTTCCTAAAAATTTTACTTCTATACTTCGGAAAGCCGACAACTCCTTCAGCTCAGACAGGATCAACGACCCCATTGTTTAGTCTGACTTGCTGGGTCACTTTCGTTGTCTGAACGAGAAGATTGCAGGTGCAACCGACGTCTCCTCATTCAAGCACCACTAAAATTGCCTACAATAAAAAATGACAATAATAATTTAAAACAGTGTCCTTTTAGCCATATCCTACCCCTTTCCTAAAAAATAAAACTAATTTTAATTTTTCTACGTAAACTTTGAAATATAAAACGAATCCTTTGATCCTTTCTAAAGTTTTATAAAGGAATTGTTTGTAAAAGTTCTTTTTGTTGTTTTATTCATTTTATACCTATAGACTTCGTTTATTTTGAAAGCTTACTACATATAATATTTCTGAGCATAAAATAGATTTTTAAATTCTATTTAATTCATTAAACATGTAAAGCAGTACATTCTCGCCGTTTTACTACCTAAGCTCAATCTTTTGAGAGCTTGGCCAGGTCGCGTCTTGTTTCCGCGGCGAAGCCGCTGCACCCGTATCTGCTTTCATTTGCTTTAATGAAGGAGGCGGGCGGGCAACATTTTATTCAATACGCTGCTTGCTTTGCCGCAGTTCTGCTGGAAATGAACGGAAGGGTGAAAGTGCTGCCTTAATTCCGCTGCGCGCACTCAAAACGGCACTTTTCGGCCACTAGTCCAATTCTCGGCGCGCGCGGCTGCTCCGAAATTAATTAAAATTCGCCCTCCACGTTGCGGATTCCCGGTTTTTCTCGCAACGACAGCCGGGAATTCGGTAAACCGGTGAGATGGAATCAATTAGGCCGACTCCGTAATTGGCTTGCCGGGCAGATTTTTCGGATCAATTACACTAAAGTTTGCCGACTGTGTGTGTGGTGCTACTTAACAATTAATTATTTCCACAAATTACTAGTTGAAAGTGTTTGGAGTGGAATTTAGAGATTAGAAAAAGAAAACAATGTAAGGATAAAGAGACAGTGCTCTGACTCTGATAGTTACCGAGCATTTGCGTTAGTTGTGATATCACTTTTCTTTTCAGTTCACCAGAGTGTAATCAATCGACTATAGTGTGACATGTATAATCAATAGTAATTGTAATCATTGTCATTGTCATTGATCAAACATTTGATCTAAATTTACGTGGTAGCAGAAGTTTCTGAAGCAGTCAAAACAAAAAATGAAGAGCGCTGGCGAGAATTGCGACAAGGAACTCAAAAGAAGTTTTGATGCTCAAGTCGCTGACTTTCCAACATGGAAGTTTCTGGGATTGCTCAGCTTCGCGCACGCGATATAGACCAAGTGGTCGAAGAGTCCAACAAAAAGAGTTAAATCAACAGAAGGACAAGAACGCATTTGCTTTATTGCTGTTAATGATACTTAGTGAAATAGCCATCAATCTCATTGGGAGTCAGCAGGTCCACCGTTAGGGGGGGGGGGTGTAGGGAAATGGTAGAAATAGGATTTTAGGGATCCGGAAATGTTTTAATACATTGTTTTATAAATTAATAGAGTTACTGCCCTCGTATTTTAATTCTATACAATGTCAAAAAGGCGGCTGGTATTGATGCTAGTTTACAACCTTTTCATGGACGAAACAGTCTGAAATGGCATTTAAATTAAAATAAGTGCCAATTTTGCAAATATTTAATACAAAGCACTATAATTACAATAATAAATAATTTATATAATCAATAAAAATGGTACAAGGTACAAAGTATATTGTATGTAGCCTCAGTCTTCTTTAAACTAAGCACTTTGGGACCCCACATATTTCTCATGCGTTGCGAGAAAGCACTATTTGGTGTTTTTAAGCCAAACTTTGATGAAGTAGACGAAGAAATAGAAAACGAACTACGAACGCCCCTTCAGACAACATTACCAATTAAAAAATTTACTATTAAAGAAATTGAGAAGAAATAAAATTTTTGAACAATAAAAAATCTTCAGGTTAAAATTTAATATCACCAATCATACTGAAGCAACTACCTGAACAAGGAATGAAGTTTTTAAAATTTATGTTAACTGAATTCTGAGGCTAACGTACTGGCTACTACAACTCAAATTCTCTTAGGTAGTTCTCATCTCCAAATCTTGGAAAACCCCTAATGACATCCAATCATACAGACATCAGTCTCTCAGTCATATCAAAGCTGCTTGACATTTACTTCTAAGGCGAATAAATAATTATTTGATGCAAGATGAATGGTTATCTAGTCACCATTTCGGTTTCCCACATCACCATTCCACAATTCAGCAATGCAGTCAAACTGCTCTTCAAAACAAACGATTCTGCTCTGCTGTGATGCTAGATTTTAAACAAGCATTCGACAGAGTTTGGTATAGAGAGCTAGTATATAAAATAAAGAAAGCGCTGCTCCACTAATTCTCTCTTACTTCTTTCGTATCTCAATAATGGAAGCTTTGAAACTAAGATTAGTAATTATGTATCTCAGATAAACCAAATAAACGCCAGAGTGCCTCAAGATAGCGTCCTTGGTCCGATGTTGTACTTACTCTGCATTTTTGGCCTACCAATATTCAACCATATCATGATAAACACATTCGCTGATGCTACAGTTATTCTTGCTTACAACGATGATCCGAATACAGCATCAGCAATGCTTTAACTTCACCTAAACAAATTGAAAATTGATTACGCAAATGGAGAATTAAGGTCCATGAAGACAAATCAGTATACATCATATTTACAACGAAACGTTCAACGTGTCCACCAGTAATCCTCGACAATAGTCCCATTCTACAGTCAAATGCAGTGAAGTACCTGGAACTTCAACTTAACAGGCGTCTAACCTGGAAAACTCATAGCACCGTATATCCCTATGATCCATCCCTACTTATAACCTTTTTGAGAAAATTTGGTTTAAGAGTAACAATCTGAAGTAAATTATTAGCAAGTGCTATGGTAATGATATACGGACTAAACTTTATTGTAATACGTTTGATACTAATATATTTCGTCAAAACTTTACACACTTTAGTTTTTGGATTCTCAGTTCATCTTTTACTTCTCGGGTTGTTAGTTACCAAGTTTTTTTTTTATTGTAACCCGGTACATGGTTAACATTTTAGTTTTAAGAGCTTTCTAGTCATCTCTGAATCATTTATACTATGTCTTTATGTAGCTACAGTCATTGTACCTTTTTCGAAAGCGTCCTGAATCATTCAAATAGTTTCTATGGGCGAATGTTTTAGATTTGCTAACAAATTTTGATTAAAGTTTGTTACTCTGCTCGCTCAGTCAGTGCAAATGTGACGAGCATACACTCGACTAATAACGTCTAACTCTCAGTTCACCTAGACAGTCAAGTCATTCTCTTTTACAAATGTACATTAGAGTCCACTTTCATGTACTGCTACTGCATCGGGCCGCATAAATTATTTTCATCATATTAACATTGACTAGCTGTTTTCAGAACGAACATTGCCACTGTTCAGACATTCTAAAAAATTATGTTTTGGAATCGCAAACAACTGTTTCGCTGTATTAAACTAAATCTCTTGGACAGCCTAGAGTCCTTGTTTTTCAAATGCGATTTATGTTTTGGAAACAGCTACAAGTTCCAATATGGCAAAATCTAAACCGTACTATGACTCATCTAGTTTTAGAAGTGTCAATCGTCGATCTTTATTGATTGTAGGCCATATACGTTCAATATCGGTCTTCTAGAACAAGGATTACGTTTAATAAATTGCCAATCATCTCTACTTAATCATTTGTACCAAGCCTTTATTTTTATCACATTCATTGTGTTATTCCTGAAAACCTTCTGAATTATCCGATTAGTTTCTGCGACAAATTAACCAAACATCTGTTTGTCGACTACTCCGAAACACAAAAAGCATACTGATCGCGAAGAAGACGACCACTTCAAACGATGGAATCATCCATAAAAAGGAATCAATTCTGTTGAGCTCCTTAACAAGCATTGGTATTACGAAGGGGCAATATTGTAGATGCAAGCGAAGAATTCCAAGAAACTGCCATCGAAGAAAGATGGACCTACAAAAAAGAATTGTGCTTGCGTTATAGTAGCCGTGTAGATGAACTTCAGATCCTAAAACAAGCAATTGATTATCCAGAAGCAGACTAACGCAAAACGAAGAAAGAAAAAATAAAATCGGACAAAATTAACAAAACGTGGGAGTTAGTCGATTTTCCGTCAGCGAAAGGACCACTGCCATGCAAAATAAATTCAGATGGATCTACTGAACGTAATTGTCAAGACAGTGGACCCAAAAATTTTATTTATATTTGACGTCACGTGAATTCACGCAAGCGAATGCCGACCCATGCGTGTATCTGATGGCGAAGTCATACTGTTGTGTCTATATGTGGACGACAGATTTATCACTTTAGAATTGGAAGGATTTAAGATTTGAAGTGCGAAATGGACCGGTTAATTTTTATGTGCAACTTCAAATAAAACGCTAAAAATGAACCAATAGTATCTCAAAGCTGCTACATTAAAAATATGTTAAAATATTTTAGAATGGATGACTGTATCCCAGTGTCGACATCAATAGACAGAACAACATTCAAAGAAAACTTGTAAGCAACAGAAAAAGAGATGCCATATAGACCAGCCTTATATATACCATATAGAGAAGCCGAAGAAGTACTTCTCTTCTTAGTCACAGCAACACAAATAGATATATTATTTAGTATCGGGGTTTTTAGCCAGTTCTTAAAAACCCAGGACCAACGCATTGGCAGGAAGTTAAGCAAATATTGAAATATTAAAAAAAACTAAAGGCCTGTCGTTTTACCACCAAAAGAATACGCCAGAATTCGAACTGATTATTGTGATGCAGACTTTATAGAGCGTAGAGAAATACGACGACCAACCAATGGTTTTGTGTTTTCCCTTGCAAATAGTGTTATAGCATGCACTTCAACGCGTCTACGATAACAGAAACGGAATATAATGATTGCATCAAGAAGACTGATAAAGAATATGGGCGCTTGTGATACGGGACGGACACCATTGTGTTGTGACAACCAGAGAGCTGTGCAGACTGAAGACGAGATAGCCAGTCTTCTCGTCAAAAGATTGGCAAAAGGTGTATTAACAGTCTTCCGATTTGGTCTTGAATATCACAAAAGTAGTCTGGATAATGGTTTCAACCACTCTGTTCGTGGCAGTCTTAAGGATAGGGACATAAAGTGCTTTGAATTACCATTAATCCTGACACTTCTTTTAAGCCTATTTAACGATACCTTTAACATATGTCTTAGTACAATAGAAAACCAAATAAACGTTTAATTGTTTAAAAATGTAATTTATATTATAAATGAGAATTTTCTATAATATAAACCAACAGAATGTTCTATATTTCCGGTACGCTTTTAAAATAACGAAAAGTTTATCTTGAATTAGTCAAAAAAACAAATTGGTAGCTGTACATCAGGCACAACAATAAAACGCAATTTAATTTGCCTTTCATGGTATTTAAACAGTTATCCAAACAAGGAGGGCGCCTGCTCCTTGCTTGGCCTGGAGAGCGCTCTATGTTTATGACGGCGAGGATATTAGGCATCGTCCTTGTCGCCGCTTCGGCACATATTCATGCCCCGTAGTTCTCGGCAGGGAAAAATGGGATCGCCCTTAATCCAATTCCGCCGCATTCGAGGGCCGAAAATCATAATTTACTCCCCGCAGTTGCAATTCCTGTACTTAGGCGGCGGCACCTTTTCGAGCGGGCGATAAATAATGGAACTACATTAGAGCGGCGCAATCACTTGGCTGCATCCCGCGGCGCTGTATTTCACTCGCGAATGCAAGGATTAAGGTAACCGCGAAGTGCAGCGCAAATTGCTGCCAAACGGACGCCCACCTGCACCCATTTCGTCTCATTAGTCATTGTTTTCGGATCCGCGGGTAACTTTGCGCGCTGGCGCGCGGACAGACCATTCGAGTGGAAAAATGGCTGGCGATTTCGCAAACGCAGGGTCGCGTATCGCGAAAACGGCGCCGCAATAAGAGCGACAAATCCCTTAATGGATGAGCAACTCCTTGCGAAATAAACGTTCAAAGAAAGTTAATTAACAGAGCTATTTGCTTTGCAGCTTCTTTTAAACGACCGCCTACTGAAATATGCCGGCTCATTAACGGAAATCTCGTTTGCTCTCTTGACCGCACTATAAATCTCGCTTAATTATCCTTTACAAATAGTTGGGGCGTCTGATAAAGGTTTACTAAATATGACCGGCAAAAAGGGCGTCGAGACACGATCACTGCACGACAAACAAATTTAATTGGATGCACTGCGGCGTTTCCTAAAACGGGTGCTTTCGGGGCGCCGAATTTGCTGCCGCTGCTTTTAGGGGACATTGGGGTGGCATGTCGAAGCATTTATACACCGTTAACTATAATTTATAAAGTCAAATATAAATTTGTAATGAGATACGTTGGCTTTCATTGTTGGGTTTCGTCTATATACTTTTAATTACTTACTCTATTTAGAGAACAACACTTCTGTTTAACACGGACGATCTCTCATGAATAATGTATAATATTTTTTTGTTAATAGTTAAATCAAAGTTAAAGTGAATTGTAAGTTTAATTTTGAAAAGAGAAGTTATCCAACGACAACATCCCTATTAGCAGTATAGATTATTACAATTACAATAATTTAGTTGATTGGCCATTTTCGTTATAGCCGTCTTCTGACCTTAAGAGGCTTGACTTGTTTATTTGTCTATCCTGCGAGTCTAGTGGTGAGTCTGCTGATTTTTTCTTATACTAGTGAAATATTTGAATCATATATTGCATGGAAATACCATGAAGAGTTGAATATTGTTTTTTGGATTTTAGACTAGGACTCTTTGATATACTTTTATGTTGCAATGTTCGGCGCATTTCCATAACTAAGCTCCAAATATCCAAATTATTAGACTTGTACCGTAGAGTTTATTTTCCGTGCTAAGCTTTGACTTGCATCGAAGAAGGTAGGCTGTCCGTTTGTTTATTATAAATGTGATTTAAGCTAATTTGTCTTTATTGACTTATACTTGTCAGGTATAAAGCCAGTGGTGTGGTGGCAATTTGTGGATCTTCATCGACAGTGGTAAATTATCAGTCGCGAAAATGAGGTAGAGAAGGGGATCGAAAACACATCCTTGAAGTGGCAGGAAGATGTTTTACAATAATACTTAAATTGGAAGTAACGGTCACTGCGATAGGATTTAAATAAAATGCAGTGAGGAGTAGGAAAGTTAAATTTAATTTTATATAAGAGACTGCCATTCCAAACTTGACCAAGTCAACTGTGCACAATTTCTTTTCTTCCCAACCTGTAAGAATTACTTTTAAAATTCTATGACTTTTTTGGATTATGAAATGAATTTTGCGAAGGTGTTTTTTCGTTTAGGTTGATGTTTTTGATAAGCTTTTTATCAGATCTTTTAAATATTTTAGATATGATTGATGGGTAAAATAATAAATTTTTAGAAAACTAGATAAGGGGGCAGAGAAAATAGAAATTGAGGAAAATGGCACAATACTAGAAAAGTAATTTAACAGACAGCCGAACAAGTAATAGGAAGGGCAGCAGCAAAGATACCAAGCGAATAGTTTAATGAAAATGGCAAAAAGCTAGTGAAGATAAAAGGAAAGTAAGGCTAGACTAAATAAAATCAAAGAATGTAAAAAATGGCAAGAAAAAGTAAAAGAGATTGAACAGAAGAGAAACTAGCGGAACAGGAAAACCAAAATAAAAGGAATAACGTTAATAAATGGAATAGGAAGTTAAAGCAGCAAAGCAAAATCCATAACGGCAAAAAATAAGGAATAAAAAGTAATAAAAGGCAGGTCGCAGAAGCTAAATAACAATTTAATCCAGTATGAAAAGAATATTTCAAGGAATTAACTAAAATTCAAACACAGGAAGAGTTAATAGTAGATGGCACTGATAGAATAATAATTAAAAGAATGAAAAAATAAAATAAATTTTAGTAAATAGCCGCAATGCAAAAACACCTGGGAACTAATAAAACATGGAGGAATAATTGAAAAGTGGCATATATTCGCTCATATTAAAGATATAGAAAGAGGAAAAGACACCCAGTGAGTGGTATATAAATAAGAACCATATATAAGAAAGGGAATAAAAAAGGATGCAAAAATTACACACAAAAATTAAGCACAACCTATAATATAATGTCATGATCCAAAAAAGATAAATACATTGATAGAGAAACACCAATTTGGTTTCAGAAAGGGAAAGTCATCAATCGACGCGATGTATGTAATGAAGCAAATACTCGAAAAGGCGCAAGAGTACGATATAAACATCCAGCCCCTATTTATTGCTTTTCAACTAGTCTTCGATTTGCCAATAGAAAAAAAATAGTGTAGGAAGGAACTGGGCGCAGCAGTAAAGCCAAGAAAAATTATTTGAGCTACTTTGAAGTTGGAAGAATATTTGAAGAACTTTGAAGAATATGGAGTAAAATATTTAAGGTGGGCACATTGAAAGAAATGAGTCCGTTTAAATACCTAGGAGTGACAATAACTAACAAAGGAAGGAGAGCAGAAGAGATAAACGAAAGAATCATGGCAGCCTTCTGTGATAATAAAGCGATTTTAAAAAGCAAAGTGCTCACGATAACAACCAAAATGAGAATTTACCATATAAGGCACTCATTAGATCAGTATTAATGTATGCGTCGGAAAAATCTCAACGATAAAGAAAGATGAGGATAAACTAAAAATCGCCGAGAGAAAATTACTGAGCATGATACTGGGACCAACCCAAATAAATGTAAACGAATACAGATTGAGAAATAATCAAGAAATATTTCAAATATTAGACGGGGAAGATATAGTCAGGAAAATTAAACAGCAAAAGGTTAAATAGCTAGTGTACGTATTGTTAGCAGATCCAGATGAAATAATACTGGGTCTGTATTTTAAGTAATGAGAATATTATTGTCCTGATGCGAATATACGTCAAAGGGCGTTGGGACCGGTTGGAGTCGGTAGAGGGGGGTTTGGCCTTGAATACGCTCCAAGCGACAATCGCCTGCTGCCTTCCGTTGAGGCATGATCACGCACGGAGCGGACGCCTGCAAAAAAGTGTATGCAAGCTTAAAATGCAGCAAAGCATTGAACAGCAATCAAATTGTGTGCTCGCCTTGGAAAATCTGGTGCATCAACGCTGGAAATGATTCGGCAAGCGTACGACAGTGAAAGCTTATCACAAGCTCAAGTTTTTAGGTGGTACAAAATGTTCAAAGAAGGCCGGGATAGCGTGAAGGACGAACCCCGCACAGGTCGCCCGTCAACCTCAAAAACTAGAGACAACGAACAACGTGTGCGATATTTGCTGAATTCGGACCGGTGTTTAAGTATTCGTTTTATCGCGGATAAGCTAGGAATCGATAAAATGGTTGTTCGCAAAATCATCATCGAGGATTTTGAAATGAGGAAGATTTGCGCCAAGCTCGCCCCGAAAGTTTTGACGAACGAACAAATGCAAAACCGTGAGGCTTCGTGGTTACAGAGTACCTGACGAAAAATGGTATCACAATTACTCCGCCTCCCTACAGCTCTGACGTTGCTCCTACAGACTTTTCCCTCTTTCCCAGAGTGAAAACTGCTCTCAAAGGACGCCACCACGAAACCTTGGATGCTGTCAAAGCGGCTTGCACGCGTGCCTTGAAGGATGTTTCAGTTGCTGACTTTCAGGGAGCGTACGAAGTGTGTAAAACTCCTCTGCAGAAGTGTGTTGACGCTCAAGGAGCATACTTTGAAGACTACTAAAGTTTTGTAGTGATATCTATAATAAATTTTGTTTTATGGATTTATTCTCATTACTTAAGTTCAGATCCTGTATATATAATAACGGCATGGAGACCAGCGTCAAGAAGAAGAAGAAAGGGAAGATCAAAATGGATTATGAAGGTGAAGAACGATTTAGGCATAGGAGAAATAGCTAACGGAGAAGTAATATCAAGAGACAAGAAGAGGTGGCACAAAGTATGCAAAGAAGCAGAATAGACAAAGATGGGGTCTGATCGTCCCTTATAAAATGGATATAAAAAGTTTCAGAAAGAAGCGGTGCTACCTCCACGAAGGGTGTCAAGCCCCATGATGATATTTTTCTAGGTGATTATTTGTGTACTTTCTCTGTAATTAAGTCAACTTTAGGTACCTTGTAATTGTTATCTCTTATTAAACTTGTAATGAGGAGTAGGGGTCGATCGAAAATGTCATTAGTCATGAGCTACTTAGAGCGTGTTATCAGGGCATCATTGTTATTATTGGGTTATAGTAAGGATGTGCTAAAAACACTACCGCTATTTTGTAATACTGGAACGTAATCAGGGCTGAAATTAAAAATTCATCAATATATTTCTCTTTCTCAAGGTATCTAAAATTATTATTTTGTTATCAGCTTAGCGTACGATAATAAATATTTCACCAATTCACTTCACAGGCCATATGCTATTTTATATATTTTTATTGGGGGAGCACCGGTGTCTTCACTATACAACCTCAGCGTTGTATTTTGGTTTCAGTAAAGGTTTTTAACAACATTTATATCTTCTCAACCAAGGACTTGTTTCTTCTTCTTCCGTTGCCTTTTCAATAACTGAGTTTGGCAATAACCATAACAAATTTTTCTGTTTTCAGCATTACTGATTAGGTTTTCAGCGTTCAAACCTGCCCATTCTCTGATATTTCCGATCCAGGATGTTTGTCGTCTTTTATTTCGTCCCTTGACTATTAGTAGAATTCGTATTTGTTATTGCGCAGTATGTGGCCTAGATAAGCTGTTTTTGCCTTTTAATGGATAAGATTTATTTGCAATCTCTTTGCATTCTGCGTAATACTTCAACTTCGGAACACCCACATTTCAAATGCTTCCAATCGCCTTATGGTATTCACTTTCAGTGTCCTATTTCATACAGAACAGAGTACACATAACACTTTACCATGTAAGGTCTAGATTTAGTATACCATTATAGAAATTGCCCTTATTTTGAAGAATTGCTCTAGCATATTCTATTCTAGATTTTATTTTAACTTTGGGATTAAGATAATCCGTTATCCAGCTGTCTAGATACTTAAATTTTTTATCTTGCTGCAGGATTTGTTTATTTATAGTCACATTTGCTTGAATATTAGACTGCTTGGAGAACACCATCACTTTGGTTTTTTCGATGTCAATATTTAGACCGTATCCGCCTCTTTCTCTAACGACTTTATACAGCAGCTGTTGTAGATCTTCCTTGTTGTTAGCAATTATTACGGTATCATTAGCGTATCTCAAGTTGTTCACAACTTTATCATTTATTTTGACGCCGTGATAAGCTTCTTTTAGTGCCTTAAAAATATCTCTTTCGAGTACAAATTAAACAAAAGCGGGGAGAGAACACATCCCTGTCTTACCTCTCTTTGCATATTAACAGTGCAGCTTTTTGATAATATTAGTGTAGTTTTCATCTAAACCCTTTCTCAAAAGACGTTCTATAAGGATTGTATGTTTAGCTTTATCGAATGTTTTTTCATAGTCTAGAAAACATTCATATATGTCTTTTTGTTGGTCTTTACACTTTTGAATGAGTAGAATAAGACTAAATAATGCTCTTCTGACCCCAAAACCACTGCAAAAGCCAAACTGTTAGTATCCGACATCTGTTTCGCATTTTTTATATATCTTCTCTAAAAAGTATTTTTACTACATGGGGCATTAAGCTTATGAGCACAGGCTCATAAGCTTAAAAAACCCAAAAATCTTCTATGACTACAGAGTTATAGCAGGTTTTTGGGTTGCTTGTTTTTGGTAAGGTGATAAATATTGAATTTATCCAATCCTGTAGTAATTCAGCAATTTTATGTATCCCATTAAAGATTATCTTCAATAATTTGATTTAAACTTTTCTTATTTTAGCGGTCTTCATACATAGCATATTTCACTCCAAACTTTAAGATTGGAGGACTTTCTTCTTTCCGTTCTCTATACTCTGTTGCCTCTGCTCTATTGTCACCGAATAAATCATTGACACATTTCATCCACATTCCTTTTGCTTCCTTTTCATTATTTATTATTGTACCTTTGTCGTCCGGTAGCCTGTTATGAGTTTTATTTTTAAACAAATCAGTTATCTTTTTTATCTTTTTTTGGTATGGTCGTCATGTTTTCTCTGTAGACTTTCAATTTCGTTGCATACTTTCGAGTCTCAACTCCTTTTGTCTTTCTTAATTTTTTGTCTAATTTCTTGTTGCTTTAACTTTAACTATTGTTTAACAGAGCAAACGAAAATGTCTTTTCATTGGTCTCTACACTTCTGCAGCAGAACTAACAGGCTAAATAAGGCTTGTTCACATTTCTAGCATATTTTGCGGTGTAAGAATTTTGAAATCATTTAAGTGCAGGAATTATTAGATTAGGAGATGGAAATTTGTTTACGCTTGGAATTTTTTTGGCAAGGTGATAAATACTGAAGTCAGATTTTGTGTTTTCTAGTTCGATAAACTAAATTAAAGAATTTATTGGGTAGTTTAATGCTTTCATTATTTGAAGTTTCAGGAACCCATGAAGAACTCGATCTGTTTCGACTCCTTTACCATTTTTTTTGTATTCCGTAGTGGTACGACTGATTCATGCTGTAAAGGTGTTAAATTTCCTTATTTTCAGACATACCTTTTCTCAGTTAATTTTTTTTGTTTTATTTGTTTTGCTTCTTATCCTCCCTTTTTGTTGTACCTTGAATTTAACTATTTTCTTCACGAATTTTTCTTTGTATCGTATGATACACTTCATAGTATTGTTGTTAATATTTGTTTTTATAATTTTGTTTTTTCTCCATTAATAGCATCATTCAGGATGTTAGCTCCTGTATCGCACTTATCTGTATATTTTCATTTAGTTTGAACTACTTATTCAGATTTTGCATCTATAAAATCGCATCTTTACCTATTTTGCCTCATATACTCTTTTATACTCACGTAGTTTAGAGATAATAAGCACTTTCTTTTATATTTTTCATAGTTTTTATATTTTTCCGTAAAGTTCTTTATCTGAACTCTCATACGCAGTAGTATACACTTAAATAATGTTAGTATTTGCTGGTGTTCCTAAATAATATAGGGATTTAATTTATAATATTACTTTTTCATGTCCCGACCATTTTGTCTTTTTTATTCCCAGAGCGCTTATGTTAACTTTATTTATTTTTAAAGCATATTTGAGTTTTGTTAATTAAGCATAGGCTCCTCACGTTCCAAGTGACTATTTTTATATATTTAAGGGGACCTGTATTTTTTATTCTGGTGGATTCTTCGTCTGTATTGGCTATTTAAAGTTTGCTACGGACTGTAGTTAAAATTTAATTTTGCATAGGCATCCTATGTTAGGTGTGTAAAAAATTAAATTTTTGTAGCTTTACACTAACACAGCAGTTTTGGTTAGCCCAGGGTATTTTATATGACCCATATATCACCATCTGCAGATCCGATGGTGCACTGACTACTCCAGTTACGTCAAATAGGCTAAAATAAAATACAATAAGAAAAAATAATGAAACAGTCATTTAAAATGAATATAAGACCATTAGATTAGATATCCTTCCCCTCACTAAGAGATGGATTTGTCAATAATACAATATAAGGCAATCTCTCCACCCTCCGTATGTATTTTATCTATTTTATTTGGTGTTCTATTTTTGCTACTACCGGTCCCTGCTTTAGTCTTTCCGTTATTGTTATATAATGCCCTCGATCCCTTTGTGTGTTACCAGTTCTCATATATTTTATTTATGTTGCCATTATGGTTGATTTGTTCATTATTATTCAACTGTGCACCGTACGTTAGAGTTGTGAAATACACCGTTTTATATATTTTAAATTTTGCTTCATTGCTTACTTTTTTCCCCGATCGAGGTGTTATTTATCATGTTCGGTTTATCCATTCTGTTGGCTTCAAGAATTTCGTCGTCAATTTTTATTTCTTTCATTTACGTATTCTTATTGTTCACTTTTAACAGTTTGCTTGTCTGCTTTAACTTTTCATTCCGTCGCGTTTAGCAATTCTTTTTTATGTTTGTGATCAGTACTGTCATCTACATATAACAATTTTATGAATACTGGCTGTATTTGCTCCTTATAATTCTTATAATTAATAAATTAGATGATTTTGCCTACGCGTACTTGTTTCTTATCAGTGTTTTTATATTACGTTATATACACCGCATAAACTTTCCTACTTTTATATTCGTCATTCTTCTCAATAAATCGCTTTAACCTTGCTGCGTGACATCTGCCCTGCAATGCAACTTATATAAAGTAAAAATGTATTTTAGCTCCTTAAGTACGTTGAATACATCGAGAAAGCCGTAGAAATTACTTAAATTATTTAATATAACGATTGCTCGATAAATAACTCGACGAACTTGCACGCCGCCCTTCGACCGTAAGCTCGGTATTTTTATCGTGTTCCGTTTCACCAAACCAATGTTACGAATCAAGAAGCTTCCCTCAATTTGTGTGTTCACAAAAATAGAATCTGAATGAAATGGTTTTGAGAATAGTAGGCAGACAAATTCTACGACCAGCTGGAACATTGCAAGCTAAAGCATTGCAGGAAAGTTGATTCTAAACCCAGAACACACAAGCACAGGGTCGATTTATTGCACTGCGAAGGAAAGGTGCAACAGAAATATTTATTAGAGCAACAATAACGAAATTGTGGATTTGTATATCTATTTCTGGACAAAAATTCCTTGCGCAGCATCGATCCCTTAAATATAATTTACTATTAGGTGCTCTTTATTAGTAAATACTCGTCGTTATATAGCTGATTACATTTTAAATATTCTGTACTTTAACGTAAATTTTTAATTATGCGAAATATTTAAATTAAAAATTTCTAAGCGCGCAACAGGAATTTTGGAAGACTGTTAAAGACCGATAATGGAATATACGAATTTGTCTTACTTTTATTTCTGCTCCTTCTAGCTAAGTTTTGAGAGTTACTATTTTTGTCAATTAAGCTCCCAGCAAATCAATCGAGACCACTTGAACTCCCTATTAAGACACAAAAACCCTGGCAGCTGAGCGCCGGCGCTCAAATTAAAAGTTTCTTTGTTTAACGAAAGAAATCTCGAATTGCCAATCTCGGCCCAGGCTGGAACTCGCAAAGTGAAGAAACATGTCAAAAACTTCTCGGGTCGCAAGCATCGGATAAACGAAGCGGGCGACATCAAAAAGAGGGCGGGGTGAATTAATGAATTCGCATGCTGCATCAGGTGACCTTTGGGCTTGCGAGATTGTAATGCTTATTTTCTCGTTGCAGACGTCAACATGGTCGCCGAACCCAAACCACACCAGACCGGCAGGAAGCGCCAAAACGTGGCAAAAACTGGCAACGATTGGTGAGTCCATCAGTCTTTTTTATTATTAAAGCCGTGCGAAATGTCGGACAGTTTGTAAGTGGTTCGTTATCTGCAACAAAGCGTAAAGATTTTGTGCTACTATGTCATTCTGCTGCTAGAGTACTTAAATTTTAAACTTGAAACGCAAGTGAACATTGACGGTAATATTTATAATCACTTTGTTTTCTTTAACAAAGTTGCACATTCTTATTCGTAAAGAATAATGTCTACACATATTTTAAGCTTATGGGTCTTTATATTGGCATAGTTTTACGATAATGGATTGAAAGTAAGTTACAACTCCTTTTTTTCTCTAAAACAAACACTAAAATTTTGGTTTCCAAATATTCGTATCAATCGTGTCACTAAATTGTCGATTTAACAATTCGCCCAAATTCTTTCAAGCACATCCAAACTCTAACCCCTTAGCTTTTGTTTAAGAAGACTGAAAAAGTGGTAGTTTTAAGGAGGAAGTATGGTACATTTTACTTACATCGCTCCAGTAAAAATAAAGGATAGTGTTGTTGTCAAGGACATCTTTATAAATGAATCTTTTGGGCTTTCAGCATCAGAAAAAACCATAAACATTATCTGTCGAGCCAATAGATAAGTTTTAACTTTTTAAAGGTAGCTGAAGGTGCACTTACATCCTGAAACAATTCTACTCAAGAACTAAAGAAGAAAAGTGAAGAAACAACAGTGCAACTCTAAGACATAGGTTCTTATTCAAACTTGCAATTGCACAGCATATAATAAGAATAGAAGCACTTGAAATCTCTTTTAGTGTGAGGGCGGTTTTAGAAAAGAATGATGATTTGTTCTGCCATATTTAAAGTATAAATTTACGATTGTAGGATATGACAACAAACTTTCATCATTCTTTTCCTTCGATAATCTTCTTTAAGTTAAAGGTTGGCTACGACCATTCTGTTTCTTAGCAAGTCACATGACTGCTCTATTTCGACTATAAGTTTTAGTTTGTTATTCTTGTCGTCCGCAGTACTTTTAACATTCTTCTGTATATCCATAGTTCTAGACTTTCCAACGTCGTTATTAATTAAGACTGGGTGTAACAGTTAACAAATTTAAGCCTAGTGGAAAATACTTAGATCCGTACTGCCCAACATACAGTTATATTTCATAAAGTCTTTTCTTCCTGCTCTGTCTGTTTTACTTACTTTATTATAACCCAATTCTAAGTTTAATTGATTTTATAAACTTTAAAATGATTTTTACTTATCATTATGCATATTGATCTTTTTATGTTTATTGTCAAGAGCTTACAAATCCTCTAGGCTTTCCAATAGAATTGTTGTGTCATTTGCGTATGGTATATTATTAATTGTTTCTTCACTTATTCTGATTGTTTTTGACTTTTCCGTTTCGTATAAAGCTTTTGCGCTTTATGTTGCAATATTCTTAATGTTTGGTTTATACATTTGGAGATTTTCAACACTACTGTCCTATTTAAAGGACGATGAGGACTCAGAGTTTTTGTGTATGTTTACTGATTTATGTTGTTTTTAGAAAAAATAGAGTAGTAGTTTCCCCTTGGTTTGTGTACTGCAGTTAGCTAGCGTTTTCGCTAATGTAGTTTTGCCTGAAGAAAGCTGCTAATGAGCCATGCTGATACATCATCCCTTCATTCTTGCTGTACTGGTAACTACTGCTGCTCTCTGCTAAATATTAGTTCCTTAGATTTCTCCTACCCTGTATATCTAACCAAAACTTTTAGATATCTGGAGACGAGCTTTCTAGATATTATAAGCTTTTCTGAAATTCTTACCGTACAAATCCATAATTTGATGATGCTGTCTGAAGCATTTTTTATCATATCATTTTTCTGAGCGATAAAGCAATTTTCTGTCAACTATAATACATTACAGGTGATATAAATTTATGTTGGTAGTTTTGTTTCATATTGGTAGGAAGATACTTTATGATCAACAAGAACTGAGCTTAATTTTCGAGTTAGTTTAGCAATCATTTTTTGACAATGTAACAGTCATATTTTCGAATTGTATAAAATGTTGAGCAACAACAGCCTGTTGCTGTAATTATTGATTATATTGAACTTGAAGAATAAATCTTTTTAACAGATAAAATCGTAGCGACAGCAAAACCAGATAACAAATTATAAACATTTAATATTTAATGCTAAAGAAGATAGTGAGGACTAATCCAGGTCAGTAATTGCAGTGAAAGCTTCAGCCATATTTATTTGGTAATAAAACTCCTACAGGTATGTAATAACAATGATAAAAAAATGTATGGCTATTTAAAGAAATAACTAATGCATATTTTATCATTTGTTATGGATACAAGAAACCGTAATTTTTATTGTAAATTATTGACGTATGTAATTATTTTTGTTACAATATTATTGAGTTCAACATTTCCAAAATTTTTGACTCTTTCTCCTATATTTTAATTATTTTGTGCACAGAGACTACATCCTCTATGAATATTGGAATGAAACGGGCTCTATCTTAGCTTTATTAATTTTTTGCTCTGTTTATGTTTATATCTTTACCTCCTTTTGCTGTTCTTTATTCCGCAATAAAACATATTTTAATTATTTTTCATATTCTACTGAGAAGAGAATCAAAAAACCTGGACTACTAAATTAATGAAAGTTTAAAACAAGATTTTTCAAAAATTCAGCATTTTTAAGCCATGTGTTTTGTCGAGATAAGACAAAGAAAAAGAAGACCAAATTGCATGACTTTGGCACTAACCAAACAGGTTAAATTTAATTTTGGATTTGCAGCTGGAATTGCTGTTGCTCTAAAAAAAAATGAAAGAACCCGAACAATAAAAAAACAGAAAATATATATTTGCCCCGTCTGCTGTTGTAAACATTAAGACCATGGTGTGAGGACTTCAAAATCATTGTAATTTTAGCTATTACCGGAGATCCGAGTTCTTGACATGACTAAAAATGTAATAAACAACTTGTGCAACAAAGATATTAATTCAATAAACCTTTGATTCTCAGGAATGTAGGCGTGGTTGGTATTTATTATTTTTGTCATCATTTGTCTGCTTTCGTTTTGCGATCTCCGTTTCTAAACGATCAAATTGCCATTTGCCGCATTATTAAAGTTAAATTTATTCCATCAGTTTTTCTATATCATCAAATTTTATAATAAAGAGTTTTACACGCCAGTAAATTTTACTCGTCAGATTCTTTTACTTTTCTAATAATTTTATTTCGATGCTCGTTAAAGAAGTAAGTGTAATTAAACTGTTTCCATTAAATAACAATTTTTCTGTAGGTTAACATTTGTCTCCTATCGTGTAACGTTACTAACAAGTAACAAAAACTCATAACTCATTCTTTCGAATAGCCACGACACGAATTTATGTCTATTAAGCAAACTTTTGTGCTGTGTGTAATGTAGGTTTACATTTAACTGTATTGATTCAACATAAAAGACATGGAGAAAAGAACATTAAGGAAAAAATAGATAAAACGTGTATTTGCATTTTTGAGTAAGAATCCGTGTTTGCAAATCTAACGCGACTTTTATTTTACATTCGAATATTTCATCATTGTCTTGCTTAAGTTTTGAAGCATTTTGTATGCCCTCTAATTTGCTAACATCTCAAAACGAAAATAAAATATTTTTAAAAATATTTGTTACTTTAGACTGTTAATTCTAAAACGGTCTTCGATTTTCTAAAAATTCTTAGCATTCTTTGAAAAATGCAAAGTATTTCGAAATTTTATTAAATAAAAACAATTTTTTGATACCAAATTATTACCTCTCATGATTTGCAAGCTAATAAGATATAAAAGTATTATTTATATTATTATATGCAAGCAAGCATCTATTAGAGGCAGTACAAACAAGGTTGGGTCACTAGAGCTCTATTTTTGTTTTTTGGAAAACTGAAATTATTTTTTCTACACGAGTATTACCGTTCTGGTATTTAGCGTTGCTTGCGGTCATTCTGCTTAAAGGATAGCAAGTTTACTAAGAGAATACCAACCTCCTTCAAACTACATACAATTGACGTACTTGAGATATACAGCAACCTTCTTAAAAAATTATTTCTAGACTTTGTTAATAGTAAAGGAAACCTCAAACTATAAATAAATGAAATGAGCAGTATTATAGATATAAACTGTTTCTAATTTACCGCAATTTTTTACATCAAACAACATGCTGGAATTGAGTGCTTAAAGAGCATAACGTGTTTTTTCTTTCGAACAGAGTGTGTACATCGTGATGCCTTAAGAGTTTAGGATTTACACAGAGTTTAGGTGTAATATTCTTATTTGTATAGGACGTTTTTAAATCTTCTTTGGGTTTATCAGCTCTAATTTCTTATGTATGGTTAGAAGCATCTTTTTTTAAAGTTTCCTGTAAAGAACACTGTCGACCCATCAATGAGCTGATTGCAACTTTTAATCCATTGAAGTAACCCATCCGTGCTTTAATTCTTTCTTTGTTAAACTTAATATAGTTATTCTAAATAGCGACTCGACTATTTCTAAGTTATTGGGATCATACTTGAGATGATACATAGCATTATTCAACGTTATTCGCATATACGAATACGTTGTCAAGGCAAAGCTTTATTGACACCCTTCCAGAAAAAGCGTCGACAGAACTAAGTAACAGAGATGTGACTAGATGACTTTTGACACTCCATTATTTCTGCCAGTTTAATGACAGTTATAGAGCTTGGCTATAAAAACATTTGTACAAGCAATTTAATGATATTTTTTACCAAACTATAAAACATGAGGGGTTGCATTTACTCTAGTGGCAAATCACATTTCATTTTATACAATGGCATCATAAATGCCGTTAAACACATTACAATTTTAAGTGGTAGACTTCTTCCTTTTTTTAATAATAACACTCTTGTTAAGAAAAATATTTTGCAAAAAAGTTCAAGCAAGTTTTAGTTGAAATGTTGGATTAAACAGTCTATTTTATTCCGACACCTTAACGCATTGCCAGTACTACTATGAGAGTCCAAACAAAACTCTAATTATTTTATTAACCTAATTTTTTACCTCCCTCTAGTTATCTTTAAGAAGCAGTTCCTATTATATTATTCTTCTGTACAACGAAATCAAATATTTGTCTAGTAATATCGGTTAGTACTAATAGCTTCAACTGTATACAAGGATTATGGCAAATAATACTGCTCAATGTGCTCATTTAACATTTCCAAGATACCTGAACCAAACTAAGATTTTTAGTCAGATTGTGTTCATGTTTCTTCCAGAAAGACAAGCTATTTGATAGTTGGCAAAATATCAACGGTACAGTATAATTTCTCATTTTCTGGTGTATCGCAAGTGGGAGCTTACAGTGTTATCTAAAGTTACAGTAATTTTAACATCGATATAGAAGAAAAGCCAACAAAAAAGATCAAAATTTTAAAAGAGCAATGATATAAAAATAAAAAATGCTTCAAGCAAGCGAATACAAAATTTAATAAAATTAATCTAAAATTAAAAATTGAACAGTTACTATACTTAATTTAAAGCTCTTGACTTCACCAGTATGGAGTAAAAAAGTTTTTAGTTTTTTGCTTTTTACGCTATTTTACTATTTATCTTATTTTACTATTTTAGGGGGTGGCTTTTAAAAAACCTCTTTCTATTTCTTACTTACATAACTATAAATAGCTCTCTGTTAAATTTAAAATTGCCAAATGAAACCTTACCACCCAACTCCAACCGACGACACACAAGAAGAATGAAAAGAGGCTGGTCCTGAAATCCGCAGCATACTATGTTTATTGATGAAAGTTTCTTATAATAATTCTGTATTCTATTTCGTACTTTGGTTAGTAAGTGTGGTTTTCGCCTTTTAAATGGGTTATTAGAGTTTAGAGACTAATTTTTACTGTATTATCTGTTAAAGCCCTACTGTAATACGTTCTATCAGTAGTCCTCTCAAAAGTATTGCACTATACTTAGACGTACATCCGCAGATTTTTTCTTCTATGAAATAATGTTTGTACTGGTCAACCTGTTAAAATAATTGGGATTTTCAACAGCACACATCGCACTGATGGCAGGTTATATGGCATGTAGAATACGTTGTCTACCTAATAGAGAACTGATAAGTCAAAGAAAATATTTAGAATTAGATTGATGTTCAAGATGGTGAATTGGAAACTAAAATCTACATAAAATTCTCAAACTATAAATTGGCTAAGGGCTTTAAAATTATAAGCTGTAATGCTAGGGTTTTATTGTTAGGTTAAACTTTGAAAGGAGAATCAGTTCCGTACATAATACAGTCATTTTATTTTAACACACTGAGGACGGAGCATTTAAATTGTTTAAATACATGTTCCTGCGTATATCACTCAAAAGTCTCTGAGAGAGGAGGATCCTCATAAGGCACACGAGGAGTTTGGGTTAATGCTTCTGGGCGTGCTGCATCTCTCTCTTCATCTTATCTGCAGTCCAGTCTTTTGCCACTTGTAGCGAAAATTTTTATATCCTATTTTTGATGTGGGGTTTAGTTTTTAATAGATGTAAAAATATTGAAAATGCACAGCATATAAGCCAAAATGCTTATATTCTTTGATTTTCCTCAAAAGAAAATAATAAGTCAGATATCTCTGTCCCTTTAACAGCCTTCATAAACATATTATACTAAAAAATACTTCACTTTCTTTACTTTCTCATTTCTCCGTAGAACATTAACTATTGATGGATTATGAAGAATTTCACCCTTCTCCCACGTTTCAGAGATTATAATAATTTTTTTTTATTTCTGGAGAAAGACCCTGTTTTTCACTCTGATTGTTCTACATATTCTAACTTGTCTTGAAACTAGAATTTCAACAGTTATCACATGATTTTAATAGTAATTTTGGTAGATATGGGTTCGAAAAGTGTAAAATAGTTTCCTGTAATTTTTTTCTCTTACCAGCATATTTTTTTAAATTCAATATATAGCCTGAGGTGCTTTTAGTGTAACCGCATGGCACAGTAAGTCATACTTTATAAGTTTCTCCTAATTATATATTTATATACAAACCCTACCCTTCCAATGAATAAATGCTTTATCCAAGGAAAGTTGTTGATTTGATTTAGTAACAGTCTGAAATTTTTAAGGAAAAAATCTAGTGAAGGTTGAAATGTAAACACTACAAAATAGAAATATCTAAAAATGCATCCGTAGATCAATGGCCGTTTAGTTTATCTTACCTGACTTACCTCATTAGTATTATTATTGAAAAAAATTCATTCTTGCTACAGCGACATCTGGCCATTTCAATTCCATAGAACCAGTAACATACTTTTGCTGATTTTGTAATATAAATTCATTTCTTTAGAGAAAATATCAAATAATCTGCTTCCAAGAAAAACATCTGTTACTTGTTATACTTTCGTTAGGTTAGAGCGAATTTATTTCACCCCTAGATGTCATCGTCTTCGTCACTTTTGTTTGCGCTTTGTTCACTGTCACTGTAACTCGGTAAAGGATGCTCAATTTTGTTTTGTCTGTTTTAAATAATATAAGGGCCACCCCCACTTTTATTGTCACTGTCGGCGTTGTTAGGAACTTTAAATAATATGTACTAAATAATATCTACTAAGACAACATTACTTCATAATATACATGTGATACAAATATTAGATAAGCATAGTGACGCTTAGTTGCCGTACCCTTTGCCGTCTTCAAAGTCTTCGCCCGGTTGAGCATAAAATCTACTACATGGATCTGTGGAATGTTGGCCTATTCAGCATGCAAACATTGTAACTGCTCTCCGTGGGAAGCAGGTTTTTGTGGTCATCTCACTGCAAGATTGGGCATATGCCAGTTATGTTCTATGAAATTCATATCAGTGGCTGGTCCACGAAAGCTTCTGAATGCTGTTTTATGTCTGCCAAGCTTGGGTTTTTTAGTGCTGTAGCAAGAAGCTCCACCTTCTATGAAAAGACTGGAAGGTTTGTTCAGCAGCTCACCAGAAAATATTGGTAAAAGATCCGTCTGCAATTTGGCGATGTAATTTTCGGCATTAATATTGCCCACACATTCCATGAGCTCCTGTGCTCAAAATACACCCCACACCATAACCAAAAATCCCCCTTGCGTGACGGTTGCTTGCAGGTGGTTTTTGTGGAATTTTTGGCTGGTCTTTTTCCAGCGTACGCTACATGGAAATTCGGCAAAGAAGTACCCATTTGAAAAGACCGCACAATGCCAAAAGCTCAATGAGTGCCCTACCATAGTGGTTGCCCACTGTTTTCTTTTCGAAATATTGGCTGTGGTGAGAAGTAGTTTTTGCCTGGTAGTCTTGCCATGATAACCTAGCTAATGCAGCTGTTTCACGCCTCACTTTCATGTGTTTTGCCACATCTACAGCCGTGCAATGAGGATTTCTTTTCTCAGACCTCAGTTATTGTGCTGTTGGTCCCGATCGGCCTGAACCTGTTGAACTGTGCAATCATCCGATCGACGGTAGACAGCGAAATACTCAGCTTTCAGCCAATTTTCCTCTAGCTTCAACGACCCTTGTATGGTGTGACAATAAATTGCAATAATTTTATACCAACATTAATATGTCCTCAAAATTGCTCCGCTATTTTTACTGCTCCTTCAATTAACTTTATTTTTTCTTTACAAGTGTAAAGCTCTCTGTTTTGTATAGTGGTAATCTCCTGGCGCGAGCACAAAGTGTCTAAAATAAAGATAAAAGTATTGAATATTTGGAGCATTATAGTTCGAAAATCATTAGTGATAATGGATGCGACATATAGGCGCAGCCTCCAAGAATGACAGTTATTGTGTTACAGCCGACATGGAGGCTGTTGTTTTGAGCTCCGCGCGGCATATCTTGAATATAATTGTGGGGTCGAACGCCTCGCCATTCTCGCATTACCGACAGCGACTGAAACATGCCGCCATTATCCGCCAATCTTTCAGCGCTATCGGGTTGCTGATCCAGGGTGCCGTGTCACAAAGCGCGGCTAAAAGCCCTCGCAGATTTCACCTTGGCGGCGAAAGCTCAGGGCCGCGCCGAAACATCCCGGCGCCGCGCGCCGAAAAACGCGGACGCCTCCCGGCCTGATTGATCGGGCCCATTCATCGTAATTGTCAGTGTGGTAAACCAGTTCATCCGTTCATTATTTCGCTTAATCCGTCGCCCGCAAAAAGTTCTTTTGTTTCGGCTCGTTAGCGCCCCACCAATAAGCGCGGCCGCTCGTTTAATTTTCGGGGCACTTTAAATTTCAATTACGCCGATGGTCTATGGGGCCGCGCATAATAAACCGATGCCCGACCAGGTTACTCGCGATATTATTCGTTTAATCAAATGTTCCCGCTCACTTGTTGTCTGGATGCCGATTCGGGGAGGTTTCGCCAGTTAAAATACGCTTAATGCTTTACCACGCTGGATTTCAGGCGCTGAAGGTTGTATACACGCAGATTATGCTTCAGAACTCGAGGACAAGCAGCTTAGCATAAATTGTGGTTTACACAATTTAAGTCAATTTTAAATTTAAGTTCTGGAAAATAAACTAACAAAAGTTATTTTTGTTGTAGTTAATGAGTAAATTTGAAAAAATACGTATGTATTATGTAATTTTTTCCTGTATAATCTTTAATTTGCATTTAGCTGTGCTTATTTTATTAAGAACCGTCTAAATTCCGAAGTTAGTCAAAAGACTCCCCCTTCTCCTTCCTTCTTTTTTGTTTTTGATTGCCATCTACCATGTTGATCTAGCTAATACCACAATTTCTTCTTCCTATGGCAGTCTTGGGCGTTTTCTTCTTCCATTCCCATCTTGTGGTCTGTCAACCTTCCTAGATGTCCTGTCCAATTCCATTTTAGACGTTTACATTCTTCGAACATGTCACTTGTTCCTAATTTCTTTCTTTTGTCTCCAATCCTTGTACTTTTAAGTTTATTGTTGATCCAATTGCGTTATTTTTATCTTGTTGCACAGGTTTTTATTTAATGTCCAAGTTTGAATACCACAGATCAAAGTAGGTATTGCATACTTGCTAAACGTTTTTCTTTTAAGAAATATGGGAATTTGATTATTCGTCTATGTATTTTTTTCTTTGTTCTTTTTCTAGCAGACAACTTTTGTACATTGTTTATTGCTTTATTACTAAAGGTTATGTCATCTGATTTCCTATTGTTCATTAAATAAATTTTTTTTAAATTATTTTTTAATCCCACTTTGTCACTTTTCCTTGCCAGCTCTTTCAACATATCTTTTAAATTGGATTTGCTTTCCGCTAATAAGATAAAATCTTAAATTCAATTTTGTTTCCCTGTGTTTACTCTATACCTTTTCTAGACTTCTGAGAGGAGGTTTAAAGCGCTTGTAACCCCGTTTTGTGACTGGGGATCTTCCTGGCTTAACTCCTTTTTCCAGATTAACATATTCCCCTTCTGGTTCTAGTTTTATTTTGGCTTTTTCTTGTTTATATATCATATGATTTTGATGTGCTTTAAAGTTATGCCTTGCTGATTTTGCGATCGAAAGGTTCGAAGGTGGCAAAAGTTTTTGATAACGTCCAAAACATGCACAAATCTGATGGAGGAGGATGAGAAATTGTCAACCTATAGCGCCAAAATAACTTAATCAAGTTCTGCTTATAACTATTATTCAGTAGAGCCTAATTTAATGTATACTCGTAGTATTTACATATTATCTGGTGGACAAGATGCATATAAGTTCCGCGAATCTCTTAATATGCATATTCTCATCCCTCCCATGTTTTTATAAAAACTTTTTCTTCTATCAACAGTAAATTGTTTATTTTAAAATCTTCTTTTGTATCCTACTTGAATGATTAAAGATAAGGTTAAACTGGAGCAATTTTAGGTGAGTAATAAACTGAAATGTTTCGGTGATGTTACATCGTGATGTAAACAGAAGCTACGCCCCTCAGCTTTCCAGTGGTAGATAGAATTGCCTAAAAGAAATTGCTTTCTTAGGGTACCTTACATTACCACCTGTTCCATTGTGAAATATATTATTGGCAAGTATTTTACAACGGAGGGTGTAAAACCGTCGAAACTTTTGAGAAAACTTTAGGCAGTTTGAGGAGAACATCTTTATAAAGACTGTAGTGGCATAACTTTTTTAAGAAAACGAGAAGTACTTAAAAGTGATCAGCGACTGATAAATAAGAATTTAGGCGTTGTTTGTTACCTTCTTGAGGATGTTTGCCGCTTTATGATAACTGAAATTGCTTTTAAGATTGAAATAACAATGAAGACATTATCCTGCTTCACCACAACTTCCGACTTTATACAGCTCCTCAAATTTATGAAAAGGTTAAGTATATGTGCCAAACCACACTAAGTCATTTTTGCTGTAGTCCAAACTTATCGTCTTGCGTTATCATTGTTTGGTTAATTAAAAAATTCTTGAATTCAAAAAATATTTTTTCCTATCTTTACAATTAACAAATAAGTGCGCTATGTCTCTTTAATGAATAAAAGTGCAAAGGTTGTCATTTTTTTATCTTAAAAATATTTTTACTCTCTTGAAAGCTGAAAAGAATCGTTCTCTAGAACATAGAAATATTATTAAAACTTCGACAGTACTGAGAAAGGTAGACTCTGCGTCCCATGCCTTTAATAATACTAGAAATTTTTGGTTCTAATTATGTTTTTGATATTATTGTGTTTGTCAATACTCATTAATTCTTACAAATGTTGTTAAATTCATTTCCCAGGAAATGTTTTTATATAAATCAGAAGCATACTTTTCCAACAGTTGATTTGCCCTGTGCCGGACTGGATATGATCCCAAATTTGCTTCTTAAAAACCTGCTGAAAAAATCCATTTGATTTCCTAACAGCATAATATAGATAATACCTGTCTATGAACTGGATGTTTTCCTGATATTCATATTCAACCACACACCAACTACTACAACTTACTGAAAAAATCTAAGTAGGATTAGAAAATAAACAGCACATTCTCATAGCATTCTTTGACGTCACCTAGACGTTCGACCGAGTTGAGATCTTCTAGACAAAATGATAAATCTGAACATGTCCCCATGCCTGCTTAACACACTTACATCCTTTCCACACAACAGGACCTTTCAAGTATGAATAAACTCCTTTAACTCTTCAACTTATTAAATGCAAGCAGGCATCCCTCGAGGCTCCACATTAGGCCCTACTTTATTTAACATATTTGTGCACGACATCCCTACACCAGTCGACGCAGACCTTGCAATGTATGCTGACGATACAGAAACCCTCACTCAATCAAATGATATTAGCACAGCTGCTGAAAAGCCTCAAGGTAGTGTTAATGAAATTAACCAATGGTTTACAAAATGGTACTCAATGCTGATAAATGCAAAACTACAATATTTGCACTCCGAAAAGATAGGACGATATCGTGGAACACAAAAGACAGTGCTGTAAGACATCTCGGATTCTTCCTGGGTAGAAAATTAGCCTAACGATTACACATAAATAAAAAGTTATTTTAATCATACGCAAGTTAAACATGCTTTACCCTATCATCTGAAACTTAAGTGCAGGACCCTTATATACACAACTATTATCTTCGCCTATGGATGCAATGTCTGGGATGCAACCTCTATAATCAACCAGAACAAGTTACAAATTTTTCAAAATAAAGCGCTACGGATTATCACCAACAGCGAATAGTATGTAAGAAATTTCCAACTACATAGGGAAGTAAGTATTCCTACGATTGATTAATACCTAAAAAGAGCTTCAGAGAATCAAGTGCAACGTAATATGTTTCTATTACAAAAGACTGGCATCCAGAGAACTCGTACATTCCATTTTTGTTTTCACTAAAAACAACTTTTGGCTTCCTCCTTCTTGTATCGTAAGTTTTGTAGACGTCGGTTTTACATATATATCAATTTTGCTTTGTTTTCTAGTCTTAAAAACTCATCTTCATTTCGAAGAGTATTTATAAAAGCTTCTAAAGTACTATATGTTATAATAATGTTCTTTTATGCACTTATATTTTTTCATAAAGCCTTTCACTTACATCTCGAGACTTTACAAGAACATTGTACCAGAAACATACCATTAATGCCATTTCAAGGCTCTTTAAATTTGCTTTTTACTTTGCGTCTTTAGTCTGATCACTATCGTAAACTTCCTGGTACGTTTTATATATTGCTTGAATGATATCAGCTAGAGGACTTCATTATGTTATCGACAAAATTTTTAAAGATATAGATCTCTTTTTAATATGCAAGACTGCAAGCTAAAAAAGTTATAAATTTGTTGTTCTAAAAAAAATTCAACAGACCACTTGCAGCTCTCCGCAGATACAGAACCAACTAGTTGTAAAGAGTAACTCGCGCAAAGATTTATGTGGCCAGAAAATTTATATCTTCTATTCTGGTATAAAGATCATTTTAGCACACAGAATACTGATATCCATTGTCGTAACTCTGTCCCATACAGTTATTTAGATCAAAACATACAAAATTTATGGTCGACAATACAGGCTTCGCCATCTTTTCACCTTTATGGCTTTATGACAGTTCTGAAAAAACGTCAAAAGTCGTCCAGCAAAAGTTTTCGTAGGTAGCACATAGCGTACCACAAAATCTAGTTGGTCTATGTGCGACACATTTGGCATTGAGTTTACAATTATGGAATAATATTTAACATTTACAATCTAACAGGACAATAAATTCATGGATAGTTGTAGTTGATAATTATGAGAAAATATCTCTTCTTCTATTTTCAAATTTTGCCACATGTTCGACCATGAAGGGATCGAAATTTGAAATAATTTATACACAACTAAAAAGTTACTATTTTTTTATTGTTGCCAAAAAAATTGACAGTCCACAGGAAGCTAAATACTTTACAATATCAATAACCCTTAAGAGAACATTTCGTCAATACCAAGTTTCTGCTTCATACTGTTCTACTATTTATAATCCAATCTTCGTGAAACTCGACTTTTGTTAATAAATTCTGAAATGCACCCTCTGTGTTTAGAGTTGTTGTTACGACAGTTTATTATATAATTATCTTTCCGATCATCAAACCTCTTGGTCGCTAGGAACGTCGTTCCTCCATAGAATTTGCACGCTACAGAAAATACTCGTCCGGTTGATTTCGAAGATTCGTTTTTTTATAAAACAACTGATTGGTACAAAATTTGTTTTGAGTGGTATACTGTTTTTCAGATTCTTTAAAGTCAGAATAATCATTTTACTGAATGCTATTGTAGGCCAGTAAATCATCAAATTCATTATTTACACGCCACAATACACACTACGTTAGAAAAGTGTCCAGTTTTTATATTTTCTTGGTCACAGCATCCTCCTGTGCAAGACAATCTGGTACGTTTTCTGAATTCCGCTCCGTTTGTTGTTTTTTTAATAATTGTCAATCATATTTTCCACTCATTGCTCAGACTTTATAATAAAGAAAATGTGAATTAAACGATGATTTAATTCAAAACTAAACTTTCTTTGCAAGGGCTGCACTGCTACACAATCAATTTTGTTTTTTGAAAAAACACTTCTGACATTTATTGAATTTAGAATTTAGAATTTAATCATTAAGTGTCTATTAAGTAACTTGTTCATTTTCTTGTGTCTTATATGAAGCTCTTCCCTTTTCTTTTTGATGGACTTTCCAGCGAAGTATTGCTTCCAGTTTGATGCCTAAATATTTTGCAGAGTTGACCTAAGCGATCTGGGCATTATTAACTGGAATTTGTCCTATTTTATTTGTAAAATTTAGTATGTAGTAGATTTGGTTTAGTTTATTTTGATACGCCTTATTTTGATCTAATTACTGATTTGGTTGATTTATGTTTGCAACTTATTTGCGGTCTGCCTCTAGGATAGCAGTACGGCCTGTAAATGTAGCTAGCGTATCTTGTTCTAATTGTAGTACGTCACTGGTGTAGATCAGGTACAAGATAGAACGTTTTCTTGTAGCACTTCTGCGCTAATTTTTTTAATTATGTGTATGATTCATCTTGTTTTACTCTCAAGAATCTGTTAGGAATGTACGATTCCCGTAATTCTTCATATTTTTGAAGAAGTGGCATATTTAGTTTATATTTTAGCTCATCATATCGCACCAACATCAAGGAAGGTGGTGGAATTCTTTTCTAGGCTTGTTTTCTAGTGTTTTTTCAAATATGAACCTGGTGTTATAGTCGAGTGGCTCTCTCTAAAGCCAAACTGATGACTGGTATTAGATTCCTTTCTTCAATGATGGGCTTTAGCCTTTTCAGTAGCATTTTTTCATTCAGATTTGATAGCGCAGGCAACAGAGAAATTGGCCTTCATGAGGGAATTTTCCTATTTTGCGAGTCATCATTACTTTTCACATTCTGGGAACATATCCTAATCTAAATGAGGCATTATGAAATGTAAGTTTTGTTATGGTTTTGATTGAGATTTCAGTGATTAAATCAAACCCAGGAACTTTCTTTAGGCCTTGTTTATTTCATATGCTATTTTCTAATGTCGAGAACGCCAAATTTGGCACTTCTTCTTCTTGTTTTGGTTGCAAGGTATTTTTAAGGTATTCTGCAGATTTTTTCATATTATTTCTAGTCCAACTGCCGTCTGATTGGAGCATTCTGCATTATCAACCTTTTGAGTTTCTTAACGGCTTTTGAGAGGAAATAGTTTGTACTTTTATTATTTGTCAGCTTCAATTTTTATTCTTTTTATTTATCCTTTTAACTGCTGGGTGGCACTATTGGGTCTAGTTTTATTTTCTGGAACTCTGAACTAATGCTATTTTCTGCTGAGTTTTTTTAAGATTAAGTTATATTTTCTTAAGATAGTTAGTTGTCTTTTGCCCGCTAGATAATATGCTACTTGCTGTAAGTTGGTAACTAATAATCCTACTTATTTATCCAATGCTTCTGCTGTTTTTAATCGAACTGATAGATCAATAGTATTTTCAAGATCTAATCTGAAATTTTGTCAATTAGTTTGCCTATTTACTAATTTCGAAGCATTTTATTTTGGATAATGGTGTTGCTGAGGGTGAGAAAAATGGGAGAGTGATCTGAGTTCATGTCCATGCTTCTTCAACTTGAAATATTTCATACTACATAAAAATCTGCTAAGTCGAAAATTTTATTTCTGTTTCATCATTGCTTTCAACAATCATTAGTCTTTGATTGTTGTTAGTCTTGATCCTCAATATACATGATTTGCATTGAAGTCGCTTCAAATATATAACCTTGACTATTAAGTAAGTCTATATACCGTTCTTTATTAATGTCATATTTTGGGGGAAATAACAATAATTATAAATTACAATACTATTAATGCAACGGTCAACGGTTACTTTAACAGCGCTAATTTATTTGCACTATTGTTGCTCGTTGTATAACTTCTATTACTTGACTGCCGCAAATACCTATCTGCTTCGCCTTATATTCAAGCATGAAGTAACAAATTTTATAAAAAATTGATATATTAAACTTTAATTTAATTTTATTTTTTATTAAATTGCGTACGATCTGTCCGCCCGTCTATCCGTCGCTTTTTTCTGCTTTTTATTTAAATTAAAAAGTTTTTTTTCATTATTTTTATTGAACTATCTTTGGTAATAACATCATAAGTTAAGAAAAACAAATTTATAAAATAAAAATTTCGTATAGAGCAATAGTTTCAGTAAATGTTCCAATAATGCTAGCTGCATTTCCACGTCGGATAGCTAAACTAATTCTTTGTCTTAGGTATGATTTCGATCTGGACTCTCTAGTTAGTAGATGAAGGCAGCTTTCAAAGCTTTGCGATAAAATCCGTTGCTTCATCACACCAAGGTCCCAAAGTCTCTACTTGAAAAGGAATGAAGATGTATTCTTGGTCGATGAGCTCTTTGTATTTCCTCTTCTTGTTATTGGCAGCATTGTTTGCGATAAGGCTAGCAGTTACACTAGATTGTTTGATGGGGCTAGGGTATCAGTACAGGTAGTATCCCAAATAAGGTTCATAGCATAGAACCACGGGGTTAAAGTTAAACCGTCCACTCTTTTGCCATCATTACGGAAGAATCCACATAGTTCTAGTTTAGATGGGATGTTAATGGATGATAAGGCTTGTTGAATAATCTTATTTAGTTCCTGCTGGTGAGAGTGACGACTACTGCTTTTTTTACATGAGAGACCATGCGTTCCTGACTTGTCCACTTCATCTCCACAGATGCAGTTGTGGGGCAAATGTTACATCTCAATCTGAGAGCAACTGATATTCTGAAAGTGTTGTCATTCAGGAAAGTTCCAAGTTTCGTGCATGGAATTGCATTCAGCCAGGCACCGGATTTGGGTTTAGTGGAGGCAAGATATCTCGCCTGATCTCTTTCAGAACTAAAATTGAAGATTCGAATTATTCTGTTCATATTCAGGATGTCCCAACTTTTTTGCCTTGAAGGAATGGCAGGTGTTTCATATAATAAACTGTTCCAGATTCTGATGTAATCGAAGTATCCTGAAACATAGGCTAAGTTACTCTGATACAGAATTCACAGACGACAAAAAGGCTGAGATGTAATTATCTGATAATTTTCTAATTCCGATGCCTCCTTGCGATACGGGAAGTGAAGCAACTCTTGATGTCTGAGCGTCAAGCTTAATATTGATTATTTCTTCAAGATATTTCAAATGTTCTCATCAATTCCATCCAGTAGTGTAGTAGAGTTGTGGAGGGGGATTGTCCTGAGCAAGAACGTTAGTCTGGGTATTCCGACTGAATGTTTCAGTAGAAAATATGATGTGTGGGAGCTTAGGCTGAGAAGACGTAGAGTAGGAGATTGATTTCTTCTTCTTTTTTGAAAAACAAAATGGAATGGCTGAAGGGAGCAGTGGAGCACTAAGTAGAGTCAGATTGTCAATAACAATTTGAAGTCCCGGTAGAAGTTTTTAAAAGTTAAAGATCACTTTACTATCAGGGTCTGAACAGAAGTATAGCTCACACTTCGATGGATTCACCTCCAAACCAATTTTATGGCATTCTTTGATAAGAAATTCAAGGTCGTCCAAAACAACTTCAGGTTTTCCACCATTCATTCCATCGTCCAAGTAATATAAATTGAGCTCAGAAAAAAAACTACTAATTATTGATTGAATTGTTAAGCAGAATAGGAGGGGTCCACAAGGGTAACCTTGCTGTGCACCAACGGACGATAAAATACGGTACTTTCCAAAGAATAGAAAGCTTGGATCCTGCGTAAGGAACTTATATATTTCAGGGGTGTTGTAGAATTTTCTTCAACGTTACATCTCGTTCCACCGAATTAAAAGCATTTCGAAAATCAATTTTTACGATTACTTTGTTCGTGTTGCGATTTAGTTAGATGAAGGAACTTATGGAATGGATAATGGCTTCGCATTCACCTTGTGTTCCAAAACCAAGTTGAATTGGACGTAATAATTTTTCTTTCACTTGTGAACAGGCTATTTTGGCAACTAATCTTCGTAGAGTGCAGCCAATTGCAATGGGACGGATTCCGCCATCTTTCTTATTTAAAGCACAAAGGGAGGGTCCATATATTATTGGTACGATATTCTTATTTGTTTTTCCAGCTAGTATCAAATTGACTAATTTGTGATAGAAGATAGAAGTTCGGTCCCAGCTTCACCCATATTTTCGGACGTAAGATCTTTTAGATGTTGGGGTGGTAGTGCATCAATTCCACCTGCCGATCCATTAGGAAAACTTTTAATAGCCAGTAAGATGTCATCTTCCTTAGTGGAACTATGCTTAGGAATAGGCTCAGGGTTTGGGAAGCTAAGTCGGCAGGAAGGAGGAGGGTGTTTCTCTACAAACTTATTAAGAGTTGTTTTATTAATGGGAGCCAAGATGTCAGGGGATGAAAGTAACGGTATTGTACCTCTGATATCTCCGTCCGATATTTTAGAATCTACCCTTTGGGAAAGGTGTGTTTGTAATTTCTTCTTGGCTGGTTTGATCATCGGGGGCGTTGGGTCTGCTTCACCATATTCGAAAACTTGCCTTTCTCCTGTTTATCAGGTAGTCTTAACGAAGTGTAACAAAATAGAAGTAGCTTCGACCAGGATTCCACATCGTTGAATGTAGTTACTCGGTCTAGTAGGTAGGTTAGTCGTCTAGCTACAGTGACTCGTGCTGACTTTGGAATCCTTTTCAAAATTGGAATTGTAGATTTATACTTCCCTAGTTTATTGATAAGGTCTTCCATAAATTATGGAATCACTATTCTCATCAGTGGTTGATAGGATGTTATTACGGTGCTTCCTTGTCATATGCGTGGATAGACCTCGATTGGCCAAGAAACGATGGCAAAATTGGCAGCGCGTCATGTTATTTTTATTAGCACAGTCATTATAGAACCACTCAACTCCTTTTTTGGTGTAGTTTATTAAATCTTCTATAGAAATATTGGCACAGGGAGAGTGAAACCAGTTGTTGCAACTATCGCATGTAATTTGCCGGTCAGGTTTGTTTGTTTCGCAAGGGCACGAGAGTTTGTTATTTGAATCGTTTGGAGTTTGTTCCTCTTCATAATTAAAATTAACTATATTTAATCTCTCTATTGTGGATGAGCTATGAGTAGGAGGATGAGGTTCAGAAATAGTAGATGAAGGTACAGGTATAGTTGAATCTGATAAACTGGATATAGATATAGTAGGAGTTACGGTGGATTGGCTCCTTGTAATAACCATTTCCGACGTTGTTAAGATATCACTTTTAAAGTCAGTTCACCGAGATATAAATGGTCCTATCTGCTTCGGTTGAGAGGTCAAGCGCTCGTACTGGTGATAACTTGGGGTAATCTCTGCACAGTACAACCACACTCTATAACGACTGGCTTGGGAATCGCGAGTAGTTATACTGGCGTTGCAGGTGTCTGTTAAGTTACGCAAGTCTCCAACCATTTTTACACGTATTCATATAGTTGTAAGGGTCTTTAGATTATAAATGTAATATTTTCTAGGGAGCACAATTTTCACAATTAAAAAGTGACTTGTCAGAAGTGGAATTCTAACCACGCCCACAAAGAGGACTAACATTGATAATTTTAAAATGAAAATTTATATGTATAAAAGCCCGGGATATCTGTGGAACATTGTTCCACGTTCCCACCTTGTTTCTAATGTCTTTAAGCACACCGTAATTGATTTTCCTTTATTTGTTCTGTCAGTCTGATGCATTACTTGCTTCAAGATCTTTTTTTCACTTAAGTGTTTTCTTAAAGTGTTTTCTTAAAGTGCCAGTCTCATTGCCAAGTTTTTCTAAAACTCCAGTAATAAAGCTTTATGATCGATTTCCTAGTAAGTAGCGGAGGTATTGACTTTAACACATGTAGTTGATCCCATAATGATGTTTCTGCTTATAAATTCAACACCTAAAGTACAGTTGCGTGTTCGTGTAATCCTAAGAAAATGGAAAACGTTGAAGGTGCCGGCTGAAATGCAGGTTAAAGATACGTTCCGATAAGTGGTGTAAAATTATAAGACTTTGGGCCGTTACGTTCTCGGATAACATCTTCCAATTTGCATCTTAACCGGCAATAAATAAAAATTGCAGAACAGCGCCGAGCATGCCGGCGCGGCGCCCGAGCAGCCGACGAATTAGAAATCAAATATTCCATTTCGTGGGCACTTTCGCATCTTGATGGGGTCTTACTGTGGGATTGGGAGATTATGGGCGACGCGCTAAGGCCGACTCCGCTTCCTCCGCCGCTTCGACTAATATCCCATTTGCAGCGGCGCAAATTAATTTCCCAGCGACGACTTCGGCCGCGGAACGCCTCTACCTGCAGGCCCCATTGTTGCTGCCAGGCGGGCGTTTGTTCTCCTGGGCCCAGAGGAGCCGCGCTTTTCCCTAATTAGCATGAGGGATGTGAAAGAAACCGCGGCTGAAAGAGCGCCGCGCGCCCTCGCCTCAATGGAGCATCCCCGCGCAGACGGAGCAAAACAATTTCCTTCGACCGCCCCAGTGAGAAATCAGGGGCGCATCCCGGCTCGGCGCCGGCGGCCACGTCGCGTTTAAGGTACGACTGGTATTAAATCCCGGATTAGGAGTTTTATAATGGAAAGAATAATTTAAACGCCTTGAAAGATATATGCGCTTCTTCCAGGCTCGCGCGCAATCCGAATTATTACAATTTTAACGTCAAACTAAATAATAGATCGCGGGCCAAATTAAAAACCCCCGGGGATTTATCTTAAACTTTCTGTTTCATTTCGATTCCAATTACTTCTCGTTTTTCTCGCGCTTCCGAGGCGGTGTTTCAGCCGTGTCAGGCGAAGGCTCGATTTCAATTTTAACGAGGGCGCGCCGGCTCCTATTTTTAGCGCCCGAGATTTATTCGCGCGGCCCCAAAGGTCGGCTGCAGACGCCAAAAATGTAAATTGCCTGCACCGCTGTAATGCCGGCTAATTCCAATTACAGCGCGCCGCAATAGTCGCGGTAAACTTCAGCAACTTTCGGAGGCATGGTCGCCCGGCGCAACTGCCGGAAAATTATAGATTCGGGGCTCTGCAGCAATTACGATGCAAGCCTTCGCTAATTGTGGCTTGTTCTCTAATCTTATCTCGCAGTCACGTTTGCCGACCTTGTCTTAACGTAATCTCCCGCGCCGGAGCCGCCGAATCAATCCGCAATCTACCATTACCGGAATGACACGGTATGCGGATTAGCGCTACATTAACTTCCACATATATGTATGTCGTCTGTGTCTGCAGCAAGGAAATGCACGCACATGGAATAAGCAGAACCAAAACCCAAACTCACGAATAGTTTAAGTTGGTTTCGATTCTAATATTAATTTTATTCTAATCACTCTTTCTTAATTTAATTGATGCACATTTCATTATCAATCGCGTATTTTTCCACTATTTTGAATAGAAGATCGAGGATGTTGAGGGTACTACTAGTAAAGTGTTTTGCAATAAGAAAGACATGATTAAAAAAACTTTTTATATTACTTTGAAATACAATTTGTTACAAATTCGATGAATCCAATTTTCGATAACTTTGTGCAGCAACTCGGGTCTAGTCACGAATGCAGCGCTGGATGTTCAATCATAGTGCATCAAGGGTTCGTGGTTTGCTTGCGTAGATTATAGATTTTATAGAATAACCCCACAAAAATTAATCTAAGGGAGTTAAATCACAACTTCTTGAAGTCGACTAACAATTGCGTTTCTTAAAATTATTCTTTTACTAAGCTTTTCTTACAAAATGTGACACCGTCTTGTTGTAACCACATGTCCTCCAAATCAATTTCATCTAAATTTGATCACACAAAGTCTGTTAACATCAATCGGTACCGCACCAATCACTGGAACTGCATCTCCTACCTTGTTTTGTAAAAAGAATGGCCCCATGCTGAAATCATGCCATAAACCACACCGTACAGTGATTTTTGTAGAGCAAGGGTTTCCCGCGAATCTCTTGTGAATTGTTTTCACGTCGAAAACGACAATCTTGTTTGTTAGCATATCCTCTTAACCAAAAGTGATCTTCATCTGAGAAGATAATTTTTTGACTAAAATTATGATCCGTTTGAAGTTGCTCTAACACAATCTTATATGGGTGCAAACCCAAATCTTTTCGCAAAATACGTCAATTCTTGAGCATGACGAGCAATCGATAAATTTGGAACCTCTACAACGCGATCTCTTACAGCAGCAATGTTCTCCATATTTCTTGCATTTCAACGTCTTGGTGTTTTTGCATAGAGAAGAGTAAAATCCCTTTAGCAACACAGAAAGGCGATTATGTAGACCATAGGTTCCGCAAAAGCACATTGAGTGTCTACAAAAGAACGTCTACTTTCATAAAATTTTTGGACAATAACCAAACTTGAAGCGTGCATTGCACCATGATGGATTGTCAGAGTATTCTAAATACAAATGACAACTAGTGGCAGTTATATAATTTGAAACATGGTTGACACTTAATTTCAAAATCATGTTATTCTTACTGAAAACCCTTTTATAAGCAATAAATAAAATAAAGCAAACTGAACACTCTGTCGATAGTATTTTGTGATAGTTAATGGACTAAGTGCAGATACGATATCGGCCTACATACAGTAAGATATTTATTTATTGTAAACCAGAATTGAAATTCAACATGTCAAACATAAATCCACACTTGCGTTATAATTTCAACTACCTAATACGTCAAACCATGATCAAACTATGACCATACAAGAAATCCAGACGCAACAACCGAAAACAACTACAACAGACAAAAAGTCGCAAAACGTAAAAGAACTAAATATTCTTCGAGACAACACACCACTGCAAATCTCCAACATAATCTTAACCTTCTCCAAGAATGGTTTGATAAGTAGAAAGTTCTCACAAATACCACTAAATCGCCACAGATCACATTTACATGAACAAGAACAAGAACAAGAACAGTGTCTCTCCACTTTTTCGATTAATCACGTTGCTATTCCAATAAAGAGAGAGGTTAAATAGCTGGGACTAGATGGGCACACCACATAGAAGCTAAGTATGTACATCTTGACCGAAATTCAAACAAATGCACCAGCTGATAGGTCACTGATCTTAGTTTTCGTTAGACAACTAGGTGCTTCTCCATAAAGCCATACTTAGGCTAATTTGTCCAGCTGTGGGGCTATAGCAAACACAGTCATCCATCGCCTAGCAACTCTCTATCGCTTTACTCTCATAGGACAAGACACCTTAGTAGACGACTTATACGAGTACCCCACCATTCTCAGAAGATTGAGCCCAACGTGGCTAGAAGATTCTTGCATCTAATGGGAATATCATAACTAGATAGATTTCCTCTAAGCTCATGCTGTACACAATAATTTTTACTCTCTAGTTTGTTTTGTTACGACAACTAAATACAGAGGTGTTCAATACACCAAAGTGCTGATTCCAAAAGCATAGAGAAGTGTGGAAACAAATTTTTGCCGTTGCGGCCTGAAGAAGACACAACTCAAGTGAACTCTATAATAAATTCTATACAAGAAACTAATTTAGGGCTAGATCTATCACAATTTACCGTATTTGTACAAAATACAACCTCTTTGGTCAAACTAGAAAAAATGATGCTCAGACTAGCTGAACATATGAAAACGATACTACAAGTATTGACAGCTCCAGTCACCAATATACAATAATGGCTTATATGTTGACGTTGGCACATTGAAACGCTAATGGCTTGGTCAGTCAGGGCCAAAAGTCAGACATTTATCAATATACCCGAATTAGACGTAGTTATGATTTCTGAAATCAACTTCACCAACAGAAGTTATCTACACATACCAATATATAGAGGGATAATTTCAGTAGAAAATTGTGGAACCAGCGTCAAAATATTAACAAATGAGCGGGGAACTTTTGCCATTGATGTTTACATCCGCTAAAACCGGTCTATAGCCGTCGGTAAGCGCACGTTTCCTACTCGGCTCCAAATTTCCCTTCAAGTAATTCCGGGTCAAAAATTGATTATATTGGGGGTAAAAAACTTCAAGGAATCAGAATCTCTTGTCAGGAAGGGAAGTAGATGACTCTGGATTACTCGAATAATGTATTTTGCTTTATTCTGCTTTATGTGGTTCATATATTTGTTTATATTTCTTCATTTTGTACGTTATTTTAACCAAAATTGTATTGTATGTCTTTTAGTTCATTGTGTTGAAGGCACTTCTCTACTCTTATTCTTTATTTTTAATTTAGTACTACCCCAACACTTGTATTGTTATTACCACATGTTGTTTTTTCAGAATTATTTCTATGCGATAGTGAAAAAAATTCTTTTAGCACAAGAAAATCCAATAGATTTGCCGTCTACTTTCGCATACATTGGCTGTTGATAGATGATATACATTATTTTTATGCTACTAGTTTTTTATAATCAGGACATTTGGTCTTCATCATAATGACGCTTGAATCTGCTTGCGCTTTAAAAAATATTATTTTTTCGGAATTTAAATAAAGTTTTATACTTGTTGCTTGTTTAGAGGCAAAGTAAAATAATACAGCAAGTAGACAACAAATGTGGTTCTAAAGTAATGCAAATAGCTATTGAAAAACAAAATTTGTTTGTATATAGATGATCTGATTACATCACTAGAAGACATAGATAAGGCTCGCGAGTTAAAAGTCCAATCACAACAGATGATGACTGCTGGGGGATTCTCTTTGGTCAAATGGTCATCTAATGTACCAAAATTAGCAGGAAATACTTTGGTTAGAGAGTTTGATTATGGAGATGGGTCGAACCCGGTGTTAGGATTACTTTAGAATCCCCAATCAGATTGTTTTGGGTTTCGGATTGGAGCAGAGGGACGAAGATGTACCAAACGACGTATGTTATAATTCTTTGGGAATTTTAGCTCCGACTATTTTGATGGCTAAGATATTTATTAAGCAGTTGTAGCAGGCTCAAATTGATTGAGACTATCCCCCTCCCCACTAAATTCCCGGTCGATGGCAGACTTTTAAACAAGAACTACCGTTTTTGTCAAATATAAACATTCCTAGATGGTTAGGCATCGGAAAAAGCGGGTTGGTGACGCTGATTGGGCTTTCCGATGCTTGTCAGGACGCTTATAGTGCAGTAATACATGCGAGAGTTGATATGGGCGACAAGTTGGCAGTTCATCTCGTCTGTGCTAAGTCAAAAGTTTCACCAACAAAGGTGTTATCCGTTCCCCGATTTGAATTGTGCGCGGCTACATTGTTGTCAAAATTAATTAAAAAGACCTATCTAATCCTTCAATCTCGTACCATAGTGTCCAAGGTTATTGCGTTTTCTGATTCAGAGATCGTCCTGAACTGGTTGAAGGCTCCTGCTGATCGTTGGCAGACCTTTGTGGCCAATCGAGTAGCCGACATTCAGGAGAACTCTTTAGTTGACTCTTGGTTTCACATTGACGGCGTGGAAAATTCAGCGGATTGTCTATCAAGGGGAGTGTCACCACAAGAATTATTTGAACATCACTTGTGGTGGAAAGGCCACCTTGGCTGAGCGCTCCCGAAGGAATATGACCGATAAATCGAGTCGTGACCAATCATGCTGAAACAGAGCTTCCAGAAGCTCGAAAGTTGACGTTACTTGTCTCCGACGAACCCCGCCTCGAAAATCCTATAGTAGCGTTAATTGGTCGTTGTTTCTCTTATATGCGTTTGTTACGGGTGGTGGTATTGACCCTGAGGTTTGGAAAAAAGCTACCACCGAGGCAGGGTATTTCTGGCGAGGAATTAAATAAAGCGGAGCGGTGTTTATGTCTTGTCGTGCAACGCTGTCATTTACGCAAAGAGTTTCATGCGTTGGAAACTAGAAAACTTTGCTCCGATCAATTACAACGACTTGCCCCTTCCTTAGAACACGGCGTAATCCGTGTCGGAGGGCGGTTGAAAAATTTGGGTTTGCCCTTTTACCACCGTTACCCCATCGTTTTGCCAAAAAAGAACTCTTTTGTAAAATTATTAATTAATCACTTCCACATAGTTCATTGCCATGCAGAGCCTCACCTATTACTCTCATTGCTTAGCGAAAAATTTTGGAAAGCGTGTGTCCGTGCTTGTAATAGGTGTTTTAGAGTTCGTCCAAAGAATTGGTCACCTATAATGGGAGATTTGCCACATGGTCAGGTTTCAGAGACAAAGGCGTTTCTTGAGACAGGTGTCGATTACGATTTTTTAGAAAATAAATTTTAACTTGCAAAGTTTACTTTAATATCAGTAGTTTTGTTGAAAAACCAAGCTGCCACTACTGTGAAACACAAAGTAAGGTTAATTTTTTTATTATATTCCTAACACAGACGAAAAAAGATTAAACTTACATGGTTCCAACAAAACAATACCATATAGAGCTTGTTGGAATAAAAAAATTTGTAGAAAAATTAATGTTAAAATATTGTGAAATTATTTTAATGCAAGGAATCTATTTGTATATTAATACCATTAATTAATTTTTTTAATGTTCAATTATATTTAAGTAATTAAAATGCAAAGTTATTAATTCAACAGAAAATAATTCCATTAAACTACAAACTCAATTTTAATAAAAGTATATTTAACAATACCGCATTTGTGTTAATTTTAGTAGGAGCATAAATTTTGATAGTTTCGTGCGAATGCGCGGTCCGAGAGGGGATGACATTTATTTTTTTAATTCTGTTTGGATTCTGCCGAACATTTTAATCGCGCGGCGATGGGATTACATTAAAAGGATTTTAGTGTTCCGTTTTGCCTGTGTATATTTTATGTTGTCAATTACTAACCGGAATTACATTGCCTAATCATCGACAACTAACATGCATACAATTGTGCACGAGGCACTGATGTAGTGCTCATCCAAAAAGGATAGCTGATTTTAAAATGCCTTAATTTGTTTGTTATACAGCGCCTTCATTATGTAACACAAACGATAAAAAATCCCTTATTAGAAAACTACGCAAGATAAAATTCCAATTCCTTTTTTATTATGATGATAAATAAATGAAGTTTAATGCATGATGTTTTCAAAATTACTTCCTAGAGATGGTCATTTCAATCCTTTTTCTAAAACTCTCAATTGCGGCTTCTCTGATGTCCACAGATTTTATTCTGATAAACCCTATTTTTGAAATAACCCCATAAAAAATCACAGGCATTTAAATCGGGGGAATTTGAGGCCAGTTGATGCTACCTTCTACCTCACGGGGGGAGGGGGACGTCCAGACTTTGATGCTCTTTCCAAAGACTTTTGTGAAGATGTCGAAGATGCCCCGAGTCTGATGGAACGGTGGCTCCATCTTGCTGAAACCAGTATTGGTTAACTTGCCGTTTATCTTTCACAATTGGAATTAATTTCTTGAAAACTTCTGTGTGATAACTTCTTTATTCACATATTTTCTAAGAAACTGTGGGTCGACAATTCCATAGTGGAAAGTTGCAAGCCATACATTAACTGTTTCTGGACGCAATCGACGAACTTCAGTCAAATGTGGGTTTTTGGTGCCCCAAAGTCAATAATTTTTGTTTTTTGGCATAACCATCTCTTTGAAAATAGGTATTATCCGTGAAATGGACGTACTTTATATATAACTTTTTGGTCCGAACTATATCCATGATCACTTTTGCAAAAGTGAACCTTTTGCTAATATTGACCTTGGTCAGAGGCGTTTGCAATTGAATATTATACGGAAATAGATTCAATTTCTTGGCGAGGATGGTGTGCAAAAGCCCACATTCGCTGCGCCTTTAGAGACCAAAGTTGTTCATAAAGCTCCCGAGCTTATTCTACGGTCTCGGGAGTAGTCACAGTGACTGGTTTGTCTATTCTTGACAAAATTTCATCCACTACATTTCTTGTCTTCTAAAATTTTTTAATCAGCCTATTACAACATGGTAAAATAGACAATTTAATCAAAAACACATTTTATTATAGTACTTTTTACCTTGTTAATGTAGAGACAGGCAACAAGGTAGTGTGTTTGTCAAACTTCGCACTTCGATCCGTCTCATAAAAGGCGACCACTAGGAAGACTCTTTCTTCAGTTGATTAGCTGCTCTTAGCTGACGCCGATATTCAATGTTGACCTAGAGGTAAACAAAACTCCTAACTTTGACCTAGCTACAACTAACGTCAAACAGAGTTGGCTGAAAAGTTTGACAATGGTAATAAAAAACACTTTTTCGTGGCATAATACAGGCCCTTTATATCTAATCCTAAATAGGAAATTCCCTTTAAAGCTAGAATGCCCTTTTCTAATATATAAATCCATCCTTTGATCCCTACTCATTTGTAGTTGCCCAGTGTGATGAAAATCGCAATTAAATAAAACCCAAGTTATTCAAAAGAAATTGCTGAAAATAACGCTAAACGTTGATTTGTTTTGTAAGAAATGAACAAATACATGATAAAATCGACCTTGAAAAAATCTAGGACTTCATTAAAAAGTAACTAAAAAGCTTATTCTTAATTTAAACAACTGCTATAGGCTTAGGGCAGAATAATGCTCGTTTGTACTCCTCTTATGAACAACTTAACTTACCACCAATAAACATTAGCATCAGTAGAGCTTACTGTGATCTGAAATAATTATATATACGATTACTTATTATTAGTAATTTATTTAAAACTTTAATTTTGATAATTGAGCATGTCAATTTCGTTACAATTAATTAAAAATAACATCACATCTTTTATCTTCACTACTTTTGTAATACTGAGATGTTTATGAAAACTCTTTTATCTTCCAAAGTTCTTAAAGTCCTTTGTTTTAGAATAGATTTATTCATTTTTTACGATGTTACTGTGTCTCTAAACATATAAATTTATTCCTTTTTTTATTTTAACTTAGTTTTTCATGATTTAAGCTATTCATAACTATTAGATTTGAAACGGTTTCCAAGAGATTGAGTTTTTTGAGCTTTTTTGAGTTTTTTTGATTGTATATAATTTAATTAGTTGCAGTGTAAACATTCAAATAAATATTATTTAAGTGAGCCACTTAAGAAAGAAAAATTTGTAAAGGAATACTGAAAAAGCGTATTGTTTATTAAACATAAGCAAGCCCTGAAAACCCCTGAAACGGAAAGCACTGCGGATGCATTACACCTGCATTTTATAACACTGCACTGCTGAGTCCCTACCCGAGACGTCGGTCTCGCCGCAACAGCTATTTATCGGGGTGGCAAATAAAGTTTTAGGAAGGCCTGAATAATGCACGATCTTTGTTTAAGTTTTTCCTCGGACGCTTCGGGAGCAGCCCGCGAGCACTGGGGAAATTGTGGGAATGGGTATGGAGTGGTTTCGGCAATGATTCGGACGTCATCCCGGCAAATTTCCATTATTCGGCTCGCTGCGGCGCGCTCGAACCATCATCGCAAGGGCGCGCTTCCGCCAACTATTGCCCCTCAATCGGCCCGGCGGCGTGTCATAATACTCTTTCGGCAAATTGTTTTGTTTGCGGCAATCGGAAGGGCGCCTAATTCAATGAGAGGGCCGCTGATGAGGCGGGAGCCCGCAGACAGCGCGGAGCCGCGCTCCGGGGCCGCGCCGGAATCCCCATTACTCCGAAAAGTAAGCTTTTCTCATCCGCGGCACGATTATAAGCATGTCTCGGGTGTAATGTGTAATAGGATGAGGAAATAATGGAGACGCGGCACGAAGCTCTATTTTTAAAGAAGATTAATTCGCTAACCTGTCGTACGGCTTCCAAGATTGAAATGGAAGGCAGTCAAAGATGCTACATTTTGCGAGCTTCCTTAGCCCGAAACAAAACTCGCTTTGATGTCGCCGAATGCATTATGTCGAGGATGACTTGGAAGTTCGGCCTCTACGAAGGGCAATTTTCTGAATACGCGAGCTATACGATATCCACTGCGAAAAACTAGAAAAATCAAATGTTTAAGATTGAAAACTTTTTTATTGTTTTTTAAAACATTCTCCCCGACGGTCAATACATTATTGAATACGCTGAAGCCAATTTTCATAACATTTTTTCTATAGCGAATTAGGTATCTCCAAAACATGGGTTTTGGATCCATCAAACACTACTTCTAGCGTCAAAATCGTTATCTAGGCAGTTCGTTCTTTACGTGTGGGAATAAAAAGAAATAGCTAGGAGCAAAGTCAGGACTGTACAGCGGATGATCTATCAATTTGACGGTTTGAATATTTCAAAAGCCAGTTATTTGCATCAATGTGTGTGAGCTCGCATTGCCATAGTGGAGAAGGATCCGGCATTCCGCGTTGGTTTTCTTATTTCTCCGAAGACTTTTACATTGACCGTTTTACAATCCTCTAAAACCACCCTTACAAGATATCCAGTTTTTTTAATAAAAAACAGCTACCGTTTGCTTTTAAGTGCTTCGAGCGCGAACGACGTTTGTTGGGTTTGGCTCTTCTCGAAAGACTCATACAGTCGACTGCTGTTTACTTTCAGATCCATGCAAGATTCTTCACCTGTGACGATGTTGCAAACAGTTTTTGAAGCACCGCAGCCGTATTTCTTGAACATTTCTTTTGACCAATCGACATGGGCCTGTTCTTGAGTGATCATTAACATATTCGGAATCCTACACGCTCACAGCTTTTTCACGGTTAAATGTTTATGCAATATCAAATATATGCTAGTCATACTAACACCTAAAGATACGTGAACTTTACGATAAGTCACGTGATGATGTTGCTTTATCAGTTCGCGCACGGTATCGATGTTTGCTGGCACCACAGCTAATTTTGGACGGCCTTCTTTAAATTTATCCGCCAGTAAACTGCGATCACGGTTAATTTATCGAACCTGCGATGTACAGTGGCTCTGTGTGGGATTCCATCACCAAAAGTCGAACTTAATTGATTGACGTATTGTTGTTGAGATAATCCACGTTGAAAGTCGGAAAAACTCATCGCACGAGTTAATTCAATTTTTTGGCTGAGAGGAAATTTTCAATTTAATAACAACAAAGCGTTCTGAGTACCTATGCCATCAAAAATGTCAAACTGTATGATACAAACATCAGATCCCTACTAGCACAAGCAAGGTTTCCAATTCGCAATATATATCAAGCAGCCCACGTACCTGCAAGATTGCGTAAGCGCAATGTTACGTTGTGTTATAACTAACATGGTAAAACCATATTGGGTGACTTAGACACATTAACATGACTTAATATATAACTACACAATATAATTATCCCAAAAATTATTTTAACCTACTAAAATGTTTCAAACCATTTCAGGCCGAATGAGCAGCTGGAAACGCTTCCATTATGTACATTTCAGTGTAGCGTTACGTCAGTGCAAAGCACCGGATGCTAAAACAATAATTAACAAATTTGATGCGACAACTGGCACCGCAACAAAGTGGCTGAAATGTCACACAGCGATCGACACCCCTACAACAAACAGATTACGCCGCCGGACACATACAGATTTAATGTTGTCGCAAGCAATTCTGGAACAAAGTGGTTCCAGTACGACCCCAAAAATTATCTCCTTCGGCCGGCATGCAGCTGCATAAACCAGCAACTGGTGCAGCTGAATTGTATTTCGTTCAGAATTAATTCAAAAATGTTACCCCAAAATCGGGATTCTTAGAAGAAGCAACGAGCATTGATCGAGTTGGCGGTCTCGTTATCAGAAAAGTTGTGAAATGAGGCATCATCAAATAGCAAATTAGTTACGTTTTCCGCAATCTGTAGAGTCTGCTCGGCAAGTTAGGTATCCAATTATCGGACAAATTCTGAAAAAAGTTCGGAAGAGTTTCATGACTATTGCTGGATGTATAAAGTTTTTGTGTTTTTAAATTAACTACAAAGCAATTAAATATACAAATGTAAGTTACAACATAAAATAATCTATTAAGCGAAGTGATTAGAGTACAATTAAAAAAAATATGGAACATAATAGACACCACCAACATTTTTCTGTATTTTGAATTTTCGTGTTCGCTAAAACGTAAGTTTACTAAGGCTAACTAATATAAAGTTAAAATTAAACGGGCATTTTGATGTCATAATTAATAATAATAGAAAAAAATTAGAAGTAGTAACAATAAATTTTGGTTACTAACATGGCAAACTCCTAAAATTAATTAAAATAAATGATAATACAAATAAAAATAGGCAGATGGTAAAATTTCATCAAAATTGAATTTTAGGAAGTTTTTGCTATATAAAGTATAAATTAACAAAACAATCCTAATTTTATTACTATCAGTGTAAAGTACAGACTTAGCGGCAGACCACGCCTTCGCTCACATATCACCATTCTTTTATCGAAGTTTTCCATAAGGCGTTCCCATAAATGTGGCTCTATGTCAGCAACTACAAATCCGATTATTTCTTTTATCCGTGTAATCATAGCAAGTTTGTTAACCTAAACCTTCAAATAAAGAGAAGAAAAAGTTTTATGTGGTTAGATCGCAAGACCGTGGTGGCCAATCGGTGTAACTCCTTCGCCAAATAACACGATTACAAAACATGATTTAAAGAAAACAAGTGTTTCGCGTTCTGAGTGATATATTTCTTGAAAACGCATACCACTTAAGTTTTTTTTGTATCTTCTGTTAACGCATACTATTGTTAGTAACAGCTCTGCCAACTTTGTCCTCAAAACAGGACCAGTCGGTGATTTCTCCAGCCTGAAATGCATAATAAACTGCATTTTTACTACCCCGGGTGACACAATTGTGTCGATTCGCAAAGCCATTCAAAGACAAAATAAGCTTTATTGTTCAATAGCCTATTTTCATAATAAACTTGAATTATATTGATGCTCTAAAATCCAGTTCACGAATATATAGCGTTTTTGATGGACTTTGCCATATCTTTAGATATCAATTGTACAAATTGAAACTTCCAACGTTCACACAACACTCCATTCAAATCCTAAAGTTCAGTTTTGATCACCCCATGCAAGAACTAAGTTTAAGTAGCTGTATAATGCTGCAACAGCTAATCAGCAACAAAAAATGGAAAATATTAGCAAATAAAATAATATTAAAATAAAAAATTAAAATCACGCTAGTAAATACATAGAAAAACTAGACCGAAACTGTACTCTTTTCTAAATTTAATGTAGATTTCAGTATGAGTTTTTAAAGTATACGAATGTAGTCTTTTACTTGAAGAGATTCAAATACCCGAATGTCTTGATTATTTACAGCTTACAGCCGCATCTACGTCTATAAATCAGATATAATCAAAACATCTTTTTATGCACATTTCTATGGGATCCTCCCATAGGCTAGTCTAAACTACCTCTTCTTTAGTCAATACCACAATATCAAACCACGAAGTACCCTTGTTCTCTGCGCAACTAACTATTATCAAATATCTCACGGTAGAAGACTATTTAAAATTTAGAGAAGACTTAAAGCATAATATACCAAATGACTGGTTAATATCAACTTTTGCAACCTTCCCTAAATAGCCAAATGCAAGAGTATGTACAGAGTATCGCACAATAAGTCTCATGAGTCACACTTTAAAAACATTTTTAAAAATTATAAACCATAGAATCTACAAAAAATGAGAAGAAGATATTAACTAGACACAATTTGGCTTAAGAAACAAATTAAATATAAATGAAACGCTGTGTTCATTAAACATCCTAATACAGCAATGCTTAGACGTAAACCAGGATTTTTGCTTTATTGATTAGAACAAAATTTTTGATAATGTCCGCCATAATATAGACACAAAAGACATTCTCATTATTATCAATCTATAGTAAGGGTTACAAATAGGAGGTAACATCACAGATAAAATTGAAATAATGAGGGGAGTCAGACAAAGATACGTGCTGCCCCAAATCCTCTTTAACATGTATTCCAAAAAAATAATTAACAACTCACTAAGCCACGAAAATAGAGGAATTAAAGTTAACGGAATACCGACCAATAATATAAGATATACGGATGACGCAGCGTTAATAGCTAATAATTAATAAAGTAGTATAAGCAAGCGAATAATATAGACGGTCTCTGAATATGAAGGAAACCAAATTTATGATAGTAACGAAAATAATACGAAATAATGGAGAGATCTACATACATGACAACCCTATGGAAAAAGTAGAGAAACACAATTGTCTGGATACACTTTTGAATAAAAATAATGGCTGCTCAGTGGAAATAAATTTAAGAATAGGAAAAGGCAGAACAATGTTTATAAAAATAAAAAACATAATTTGTGGCAGAGATCTTGGCTTAGAATTAAAGGTTAGATTATTAAGATACTACGTACTGTCAATTTTATATTACGGAATGAAAACAAACATTTCAAAAAGGTGGAAGCATTTGTACAGAAGATGTACAGAATGATATTGAGAATCCCGTAGGTTCATCGAGTAACAAATGCAGAAGTATTGAGAAGAATGAAAGAAGAAAAAAATATATAATCACCATTAAAAAAAAATTACATTACTTAGGTCATATAATGAAAGGAAAAAAAATACCATTTGCTTCAACTAATAATGCAAGGAAGATCCAAGGGAAGAGAAACTTAGGAAGAAGACGACACTCATAGTTAAAGAATTTAAGAAACTTAATTGTACGACGACCCAATTATTTAGGTCAGGCATTTTAAAAATACTTACAGCTATAATGATTGCCCACCTTTGGAATGGAGACGGCACTTGAAGAAAAAAAGCATAATTTGAAGACAACGCTCTTTTCAAGTGTGCTCATGGCATGAAACTTAACAAAATTAAAGTAAACAGTATTAAGAATCATATTATTGAGTGTAGTTCCTATCAATCCACGACCTTCTTGAGGTGGAACTGATATAGACCAACAATAGGTCTGCCTTGTCTATATATACCATAGTGAAGACCCTTAAGTTGTCTTTTGTGTGATAGTGCCTCTCAATTACCTTCGACTCGATCATATCCCACATGTTATAGTCAATGGAATTGTAGTCGGTGCTAGAGGGTGGCTATAAATCGGGGAACTAATGGTAACCCAAATTGTTGTATAACTATGCCTGGGTTTTCCTTGCTTTGTAGACTGGAGCGCTTACCTCCCCTATTCAAAGCTTGACAACTATCTATATAGCTCTTGGTCGTTTTCAAATAAATGGGGTAATATGAGATCCTCTTTGCTGTTCTCAAGTTCCATCATTATCACAAAGGATGGAAACTTTATACAACCTTGTCGAGGTAAATCCGAATATTTTTAGGTTGTATTGCATGAAATCCGAAAAGCCCTCTTATGCTTATGCGAAATTTCCTGTTAGGTACAAAAATTAGTTTTACATAACCAACAATCTACGATAGTTGACAAAAAGAGTCGTGAGTACGACGGCGGAGCTGCTATACTCGAATCCTTTGCGCCACAAAATTGCCATCAGTTATTTTTGAGTGATTCAGCTACAAAAAAAAACAAGTTTACGACCTAGTTAAGAAGCACAGGGAATTTGACCACCAGAAGAAACTCACTACCAGCAACAACGATCTGATCACAACAGAAGTAATGAATTTGTCCACAAATTACATTAGAAGAGAAGATCGATTAAGATTCTGGGCGGAGCATGACGGCCCGGCAAAAAAATGGGCGTGATGAGTCTAGCAATACACTACGAGCCTTTCTTTCTGAGGAACTAACAAATTTTGAGTAAGAAAAACAAGATGATCAGGAAGTTAAAACCCAAGCACTGATAAACGACATCAAGCACGACAGCACTGGTTTCCACTTCTATTTTACAATAACGAAATCCTACTCGTTTGGAGAAATATGTTTTAAGTTTGGAGATTAGGTCAAACGTATCATTCTCGTACTATAATAGTGATAAGGTTTTAATTTAATTCAACACTCGCTTAACACGTATTCTCCTCCCCGTTGCTGTGAATTAAATGTATAATTTACTTTTAATATTTTTTCACTCCAATATAATCTCACCAATTTTTTGTTTTAAATTGTATACGTGCCCCTTTGCTGATACCTCTTCATGTAATCTCTTACAAGAATGCATAGCATTACGCATTTCTCGCAAATTCACTTTTAAAATTAATTGTCCTTGCTAGTTTAGCAGAGAGTTAACAATTGAGTTATGAAATAAAACTTTGGACTAATCCCTCATAACCTAATGACATCCTAATGACATTCTTAACGCTATGCCAAGCTATTGCACCGATAGTATTTTCATCTTTATCAAATTTTTAAAGAAATAGGTAAATGTGATGTTGATTGCATCTCTTTAACTTATTGACATTTGAAAGCTACATGCTTTATGTAGTTTTAGTTTACACTGATCATTCAAAAGTCTTCGACAAATATTTAAAGAGTTTCATTTTCCTTTAAATATGTGATCCCCTTCTCTTATCCCTTTGTAGTTTTCTTTCCAATCTCAGACAGGAGTTAAAGATGCCTTTAACTCGCTGTCAGGTGTTTTTCAGGGACTCTACCTTAGAATTATGCTTTTTCAATTGTTTCTAAGTGATTTAGATGCCACATTTTTAAAAATAAGGGTTCGTTTTTCTTTTATTACCGGGCACGCTAAGCTTTTTAAATCTATTTCACGCATTAACTATTTTCCTACCTTTGAAAATGTGAATTATTAATTCCCATTTGTGAGTGTTGTCTTTGATCGCGGTCTTAACTTCTTTCAGCAATTGACAACCTGCGCTTTAAAGCCTTAGAATATCAGAATACATTTTGCATAATTTTTAACCTTTTGTTAATTTCTGCCAAATTATTCCTAGTTTCATAACTTCAACCAAGAAGAGTTAGTCTTGATTTATTTTTCACTTACCATAGAAGATTTTACAAAACTCTAATAAGAAATACTGCGACGAAGCTGTCTTAATATTAAAGAAGTATGTTTTCAGTGTACAACTGATTTATAAAATAACTATGAGGGTGTTTTGAAAAGTCTTACCTTCTTCACGATAACTTTATCAATAGATGAGGTACACAAATAAGCTATATATTTTTTATAAGTTTAGAATGTTTTCTATTACTTTTTTATGAAATTATCATACATGCCCACACACACATGCCAACGCTAAAAAAGCTTCTTTAACTCGGCGTTTCAACGTGGAAAAAATCTTAGTAGTTCCAGCGATATAATTTTGCTTACTGCGACGGTCGGAATGAATCAATTTGTTTACAGCAAGTCTAATGCAATAGTATTAAAAAAGTAATTTCTTTAAACATCTAAATAATCTTAGTAACCGTGTGTGGAATTGCAGGACCAAGTTGTAGAATTATGTTGTGCTACATATCTGAACAAAAGAGGCAAACATTATCCGGTGATTGTCCGACTAATAGCAAAGAGATAGATGCAAGAACTCTTTGTATACTATCATCCATGAGGATGACAAAAGTCTGTGCGCAATGTACTCTCACTTCTCAGAAGTAGAAGTGTATGAAAGCATGAAATTAATTCCTGCAGCTATACATTGTGAATCCGAAGATGCTTTTTGGGTATCTGGTCACGGCGAATGATGAAGCTTTAAGAGATACGCCACTCTATGAAATGACAGTGCATTGAAAGGACCCGTCCAAAACCCATAGCCGAGATCGTTCATTCCAAAATAAATGGCGATTGTCTTTTAGGATTAGAAAAAGATTCTACTGATGTACTAACTGCCCCTTTTACCAATCAGCGGTACTGCGAGTCACTGAAGCGATTCAACCGATTCCACCGACGTACTTAGCAACGCTAGCACCATTGCCACTCTGTTCTCTTACGGTTCATATTTGCTAGATCTTATATCAAACGACTACGCTTTGTCTAACCCAATCAAAAAGCAGCGATAAAAGCTTTCCCCCACAAGTGATACCGTCCTATACCCAAAAATGCCTTACAGCAGCTTTACGGAACCTGCAGGAGTAATGGCAAAAAATCATAAACATTGAAAAAGAATACTCTCAATAAAATGTATTTATTTTTCTTAACAAAGCATTAGTGGGGGAAAACAGAGTGGTAACACTAATCATTTTTGAACGTTCCAAGTAAAAGCCACAATTCTTTACGTTAGAATGTCATTCATTCTTTGTTGTTAAAACTTGGAAAGCCATTACAAACTCTGATGAATCTTTGGAAAACTTCTGAAAAAAATATTGAACAGAAGAAAGATCTAATTGACAAGATTTGTCATGCAAATGGGTATTTCTACGTCACATTACATCACTTGTTAAGAAGAAGCCTTCTGATTGGCTTCACTGTAGTGCTCATTGCTCACGTGTCCTCACAAACCCTTTAGACTATTCGATAATCTTCTAGAAGAATCTAAAGCTAAATTATACACCGTTACTGCAGTTTATTTGTCTTCTAATGACATAGAAAGTGCTTTATTTAAATAATATAATGTATAATGTAAAAAAGACCGATATACTGCACAATAATCATCTCTACAGTTTGTAGGTCCTAATTTTTGAAAACGCAACTGATCAGGCAATTAAAGTAACGTTAAAACTAGGCGTGCTATTGCCCAGGCGGCATAAAATTCCATGTAAGTTATCCAATAAATGTTCCTACATGTCAAGTCTCGCTTCAAAAACGATGCCTGACCACCTCACATGATTTTTTAGATGGGACGATTTGAAGGAGAGTGCATATAATGATCTACCTCCTATTGTCGCACAGTTGAAGTTGATTTCACTTCAAAAGCAATTATCTGACAAGATCTTGTAATTCTCTTGCTTCTTTTTTATTAGCAATCAGAATTACAATAAATTTTATAGGCTAATGTGTAGTCTTGCAAACTTAGGTACTCTAAAATGGTGTTTTCGGACCCCACTCCAGTAAGGAGATCTTCAGTCACCTAGTAGCTGCTAATGGCCAATTCTTCTTTAATCTTGTTTTTATAGGCACTTCAAGTAATGGTTGGAGTACAAAATTCGTATGATTTGCGATTCTGTTTGTGGTGCTTTATACAATGTCCTTGACGTATGGTACTTGTAGAAGGACCTCGCAAATGATTAATTTTCAGTTAAGATTTATGTTTTAAGTTAATACTTGCCTAATTGTTACGACTCCCTCATGTATAAATTCACTACAAACTCATATAATAAAATTTATAGCCAAGTTTCATAAATTTGAAAAAAAATGTCCTATCTGATCTATACAATTGAGAGAAATCCAAACATCTCCATTATATCCTGAGTACTATATTTAGAAGATGCGTATATCAAAATCATAATTGTCTTGGTTTTAACATAAATCATAATATGAGAGTGAATCAAATATAAAGTAAAAATTTTTTTGTGCCTTGTGGTAAATGGAAAGCGTGTCACTTCTTAGTATTGAAGATGGGGATATTTGAACGGCATTTCTCCCTAAAGTGCTGTAAACTGGCGCTTCTTTACTCAATATCACAATATAAAAACAATGGCTATTCTCGTTTGTTACGCAGCAAATTTTTATCAATTTTTTTACGGAGAGCGTAGCTTAGGACAGAGCTTGAACACTCTTACAAATACTTAACTGCAGGCCTAGCATAAACAATTTTCTGAGAACGAGAAGCAATTAAAAATAAAAGGCACCAAAATTACCCGCAGATCAGCGTGACTGAAGAGTTCGTGGGCTTCTAGAGCTAAAATTGCTTCTGTCAACTTTGAAACGAACAAAACTCGCATGTCGTCGGAAGAGATGCGAATTTCCAGTCAAAGACGTTAATGATTTCTCTTCTACTGCACTAAAACACATTTTCTACAATTCAGGCCAATCGTCTGCGATTGTTATTTGATTGGACCACTAAAAGAAGCACTTGGAAGACAGTTATTTGACGTTCATGTTGCTGTCGAAGATTTCATCCACAATTGGTGGCACAATTGCCTTAATTCTGAGATATCTGGATCAAATAACTATCTATCTGCTGGAGGCAATGTGTCTTAAGTAAGATTATATAAAAATAATAATTTGATTCACCCACGTAGATAATCAGTGGTATAATTAGGAGTTAAGGAAATAGCAAACATTTCCGAAATTCATATACTAATGCATAAAAATAATAAAACTTTTATTACGAACACATCACATCCAGAACTATATAATTTTGGCGTAAATAGCTGATAGCACAATGCCTTTGAAAAAGTTTTCGCAGTATGAGAGCAATTTTCATTCAACTATTTCAAATTAAAACAAGTTTGTAAATTACTAGCTTGCATTTGCTGCTATTCTATTATCAACCCACACGCGATACCTACTAATACTGTGGTGTAACAGAAACAAATTAGCAGCCGCAGATAACTATTAATTACCGTTAGGTAATTGTACCAACAACGGTAATTGGGCAACTTTTTCACCGTCAAATAAATTAATTAAGCACAAAGTAGGAGATACTTGAGCTTTAAAAGTTTGATTTGTAGCTGCTACAAATTCCGCAATGTGGGGGCTGAAACAATTAATATTTGAACTTCTGAGGAAAAATTTGAGTAATTAATTAAAACTTGATTAATTTGCTTTAAAGTACACGAACTTCGTGTGCTAGTGCCACATTTCACATATATGATAATTTTATGGTTGGGTGGGGCAGAGCAACTTTGGCAATAAAAACTTTTGGATGAGTGCATTAATGTGAAACAGGACAAAGTAATTATAATGTGGCAATTGAAGCCACGCCCGCTAAAAGAGACAGGTAGAATTAGAGTTGCGTAAATTAGGAATGTAACTTTAGAAAGCTGCAAAACCAAAAGCGTATTGTTTATTCGATAATATGCGCTTTGAGTTCTTACTATGGTTTTATGTCCTGCAAATTATTAACTATCAAATTGAAGTCGGAAATTGGCGAAAATTGCAACTGTAACGGTGTTCAGTAAACGCGCTTTTGTTATTTGCCCCTTATTTAACTCTAAATCATTGCTTGATAGTATCACTAGTGCATTGTATTTAAATTGGTTTGTCTGTGCTCTATCTATAATTGTAAAATATTTTACTGAAGAGATTGAAGAATTACTGGTGGAAGAACAAGCCGCCTACAGACCACAAAGCAGGCACAAGACCATATATTTACACTAAAGATGTTGATAGAGAAAAATATAGAAAGAGATAAACCGCTATTTCTAGCGTTCATAGATATTGAATCGACTTTTGACACAATTCCCAGGGATAGCTTATGAAAAGCTTTACCGGAATTGAAAGTATAGGCTATTAAAGAATTATATGAACAAACGGAAGGACGAGTAAGGAGCAGAATCAGAACACTTTCAAATGAATAGAGAAATAAAACAAAGGGGCTTTTTGGGTCATTTACTGTTCATAGTAGTTATGAACCAGATCATGAATGAATTCAAGAAGAACAGGTTTAAAGTCGAAGAGGAAAACTGGAATCTGCACCAATGTGGATGCAATGCTTGGTATATGGAGAGAACATTGTACTTGTAGCAGAATTATCACGGAAGTTACAGCAAATGGTCAACAAGTGGAATATGGTGATAGAACAAAGTAATAAGGACAGCAAGATCAGAAGCAGAAGGTAACATCGGAATAACACTTAGCGAAAATTAACTTGAAGAGGTAGAAAGTTACGAGTATTTGGAAACAATAATAACCAACAAAGGAACACAAAAACAAGAACTCATCAACAGGATAAATAGAGCAAATAAAATTTACTACGAATTATATAAGTCCATAATAAGAAATAAGGAAATAAATACCAAAACCAAGTTAGGGAACTACAAATGTATGTATGGTAGTGAAAGCTGATCACACAGGACAAAACGAGAAGTAAAATAATCGCCAGCGAAATGAAGGTGCTAAGGAGTATATGCGGCAAAATCAGAAGAGGCAGAATTCGAAACGTGACAACCAGAGAAGAACTACAAGTAGAACCACTAGTAGAAGAAGTTGAAAAAAGGCAGTTGCAATAGTATGGGCACCTGACTAGAATAAGTAACCAAAGATACCCAAAAAAAGATGTTAGAAGCAAGACCAGAAGGAAGACGACGTGTAGGCAGACCTAGGGAAGAATGGGAAAAGAACGTAGAACGGAGAATAAAATAGATAAAAGTGACCCAACACCACATGGGGATTGGAAAGGAGAAGATATTTTTATTTAAAAATTGAAGCTTGAAGTTTGAAGTTTTATTTCCAGTTTTCCTTTTGATAATCATATAATCATTTTAATTTACTTGATTGTTTCATTTCTAGATTGAATTGAGTATTGTTTGATGTAAAGACTGATTCATTTATTTTGTGACCAGGAAACATTTGCTCCTGCGATGAAGAATGGGTTTAATAAAACAAACCATATTGCCTTACATGGCAATAAGAGGATCAGCGCCGCTATCACCTCCCCCCCCCAGTTTCCTCACTTCTATTTTACTGTCTTTGAATTTGCGTTCCGGTGTTTTTAAGTCCTTGGCTTTTTTCTTAATTTATGTGTCCTTATAGTACAGGCATGTTATGATAGAATTGAGTCACGTTTGGCTCCTTCACTAGGCCCAAACCTTTTTATTGTCTCTTCTATTAAAATATCCGGTAGTAACATTTTTAAATTCTCCGTTTTTTTAAAATAATTATTAGTGTAATTATTACTGTAATTTGAATCTCAACCCACATATAAGCCACCTAAAGTCATAAAATTTTTGCGCGGGTGCAGATTTCCAGCGTCAGGATTCTTGTTAGTCCCAAGCACGAATAAAGTGTAAGAAAAATTAATGCGCATCTTATTGTGCGTCCAAATATAGCAGCTTTACTGTTAGCCTGATTTAAGCTCAGCTGATGTCTGTATTAACGCAAACACATTTTCTTCCCATGAAACATTCTGAACAGCAATTGCTTAATTGCTTAAAGTTTCGGAGGCGCTCCCTAGTAATACGCCCAGTTGTCCTATTAAATATTATTTGCAGGAATAATAAATGACTGACGGTATCGCAGACGGTTACCAGATTTATTAGATTAAGTTGATGGTTTGCAAACTAATGTTTGTACAACTTCTATTATTACATTTTGAGCAATTCTCTCATGTACGTTATACGTACGAAAAATTGACAAAAAAATTTTTATCATCTTGTTTTTTGTATTGTTCATATCAGTCTGGGAGGTTTCTGTTAGAATGCATTTCAACTCGTCAATTAGGGTTTTTTAAAATATTACCAGAATTATCAAAATGGTTTTCTTTACATAATTTTCACGCTCAAATTTTATGCTACAATCTGATTCAGTTCAAATATGGCATCACAAGAGTCATCGCCATATCCACATTGTATTTTGTTTCGTAGGTTAAACGTCTTTCTTCAAGACTTTTTGCCCTGCATAGAAACTGTTTTCCATAATCCCTTTGTAATTTTTCGTAAGTCACAGTTGCAGAATCGCCAATGTTTACAAAAAATTTATAATACAACGTTGTTCAAACTTTTATCCCTCCATTCGTGTACCTAAGAAACAAATTCACTTCAGGCGCACTTAAGAATCGCATGGCAACTGTAACAAGTTTAAATTTGTATTGAACTTAAGGCAGGAGTTATTTTAACTGCGCAGTGAAAGAGGGGGCACTAGTTTTGCCACTATTATTATTTTTCGGTTAAACCTCATATGCAAGACAAAAAAATCGGTGGTTAGTTTTAGTTTTGCTCAACGCCAATGTAATAATCAGTCATGGTTACTTTTCTAAATGTGCTATATATGATAAATACTTTGCCATGTGGTTGACTATAGTTCTAAGATCACATCATATGATCTTTTGACGATATCGTTGTCCGGTCCAGCAGCTTTTCATATTTCTCACTTTGCTATCGCTTGGCGATTTCTTTTAAAGTAAAACATGTCAATACAGCTGTTAATTTCTTTTGTTATTTATGTCAAACCAATATTGTTTTTTTACTCAGATAAAACATTGAGGTCAGATTTAAATTGAATTGTCTCAGAAGATCTTGAAGCCACTGCCGCTTTCAGATACTCCATGATATTGTTGTGGTGAGTCGTTTGTTGATAGTTCGTTGTGGTGGATGTAGTTGCTGATGTGCCATTTTATGTTTAAAAGTTTTAAGTTGGAATTTACAAAATTGTAATATTCGACGGTTTTGCAACTAAAGCTTCAATTGATAAACACCGTCTAGGTTTTAGTATGGCTTCATATAATAATATCTGATTGACAAGCGAGAGTTGTGATCGTTATCCAAGCTAGCAGCCCATTTGTTTGGCTTTCATGCCAAGTTATTGTCTTTCGGTTTTTATATGGGATTTACAGGTATATTTTTGGTCATAACTTGACACATTATACCAGTAAAGATTGAAGTTAAGTATATTGGTCTCTAATACTTAACTTCAATCTTTACTGGTATAATGTGTTACGTTTGTTGATGAAAACTACTATTTTTGCCAAATCAGTCTTGTAATGGTTTGAAATGATTTTGTAGTTATACACAGCAACAATATAGTAAATTTAACAATAGCAGCATTTTCATTATCTGAGTCATCAGAATCCAGAACTAATTGTATGGTAATTCTATAACGAGTTCTTATTTTTACTTAGAGGTCAGTTCAAATAAACAATAGTTTAGTAGACGCACAATTGACTTGTTAGTTCTATTTAAGTTTACACAGATATTCTTTATGGCAGACCTTGTTGGAGGTTTATTTCATGTTTAAGAGTCAGTACTTAGTGTACTCATAAAAAGCGCACCTACTACAGTTAGTAGATGCGTTTTTTATTTTTAAAATTTATATTACCGTATTGAATGATAGCTTTCTTGATTTGGAAAACATGAAAACATCTTTTAAAAAGATTATTTAATATTTCTCCCACAATATAATCTGTTGAGAAAGCTCTAACTGGCAAGGTGTATTAGTGAATAGTTCAACTTTGTTCTCATGATTGTTGACTTGAGGCTGGGGAGTTCTTGTTAGGTGTTTGGCTAGCTTTTCTTTATGAATGTGGTATAGCTGTTACCTTATTATATAAAGTGTAAATTTGCCTAAATGGTCAACATTGCATAATTTTATAATAATAAATAGAACCTAACAACTTTATTTCTTACTTATAGTTCTTTATCAATGATTTATCTTATTCTAGCATATGCCAAAATATGTTAAACAATTTAGGAAAACTTTTTGTGGTAACAATTGTGGTTATAAGGATGTATATTGTGTAAAAGTAATCAAAAATCGGATCGCTTCATCAAAATCATCAGTATTTTTTATTCTGGTGTCGATCCTAGTCTTTGCTTCTAAATTATTTTAAAAACACTTTCAATCAATATGCCTAGTAGTAATTATAATCTTGTAATTTAAATTAAACGTTTTGCGTGTCATTTTAGCACCAAAAGATTTGTAAAAATGAAGTAGTTGAAATTCGTCAACATATTACTGCAAAATAAGTATTAATTACGCAGCAGTCCAGTACAATCAAATACTCAAAAAAGTACACATAATCCAAGAGACTTCTAATATAATTTTCTGTACAAAGCAAATTCAGAAAAGTAAAACATTGAAAGCAGTTGAATGAACAGGAGATTTAAATTAACACGTATGGTTCCTATAAAAATTACTTTAACATGCGACCTTCTTGAGTTAGGGAAGGTTAGTTACAATACATTTAAAGCTTAAAGTATTTGATTTTACAATTTTGGTCCCCAAAAATATGTTACAGTTGAGGAAGTGATCGAAAAAAACGATCTACCTTTCTAATGCTAAACCATAACAATATTTGCACTATATGATACTTTAACAACTTACCAGCACACAGAAGCTTGTTAGTAATAGACTTTTGGACTACTTTTAAAATATAAAATGTAAGAGAATATATACCAATTGATGAAGAAATTCTAGTGAAACAAATACATAGAAGTTTCGATATACAAATTCCAAATTTTATTATTTTAGACATTAAAGTATTGGTACAAAAATTAGGTAAAATTATTAAGTTAGAATAATTTGTTATTACGTAGATGTGTTTGTGTACAAATATTTTTTTGTATAGAGTAGACTTATAATCAAAAGTCTGAAGAATACCAAACGTTTAACTCTAATTTAAGAGTTGAAGTCAACTTCCTTGTTTAATTTGTAGTCGCACGAGAAAACTATTTTGGTGATCTTACCTTTTATTTTTCTACGTGCTACAAAATACATTATCATTTATCTCATTATAATGTTATACAGGTATATTGGGTCTAGTTGCAATTGTGTATAGAAAGAACCTCTGTTACTTGTACCAAGAATTTTTCCCTTCTCTACGCCTTTTAGCCATGAAGCTTTGCAAAATTTTGTTGCACATTTGTTCTTTATCTATACCTTTCTATATATCAGATGAAAGTTTAAAAAACAGAGGTAACAGCAAAAAACTTTTATGTAACTAATGACTAATGAGATATTCTACCAGAAGTTTCTCAACCTCTCTTATTTGACAACGTACGTCATATTTTGACTTATATTTGACTTTGTTATAAAGCATTTTGTTTTAAGTATATTTTAAAAAAGCTTAGTATTCCTTTTTTAAAGAGGCGTCTAAAAAAATTATTTTTACACAATTCTATTAACGACATATGCAGTGGGGAGATTCTAACAGAATTTTAGACTTTTACTCTTCTCCATTCACCGAGAAATAGACCAAACTTTTGTCTTGAAGCAAGCACAAAAAATTACTATAGAATTATCAACTAAGGTTGAGCTTTATTTCTTATGAAGTATTTATCTTAAGATTTGATTATTAAGCCCCATCTTTAAGTCAAACGGGCGCTTTACTTATACCGAAAATCTTAAGAAATCTAAAAAACAACTTTTGTCTAGTTGCACTAGGAGCAGATGTACTTAAAGACAGATTCTTGTTTCTCATTTTTTATAAGAGTTTTTAATTACTGTGTTTAGATGTTATCTAGATAGTAAATTAAACACATATTTTATCGGTGTCTAGATAGTAATCGAGTAAAATTTCGTTGTCTAGATACAGAAAAGTATACGAAGTGTGTCTAAAAAGTTTGGCGAATGATACGATAGTATTATGAAGCATGTACTACTTGTAGAAAGTCGAATGTAGTTAGTATAAGAGGTAGGATTATAGCGCAATGAACCAACGAATAATAGAAGAAAACGGCAACAAAAATTCGTAAACTGTTGGTGTAAGTGTACGGAACAAAAGATGTGAGCAGAAAATGTGTTCATGGCGATTGAATGTGAGCCACGTTCGAGTTGATCATCCACAAATAGAACACCAGACACTACAAATTATATTCCAATATTGACAACTGGCTGCGATTAATAATAAAGAAATAGACAAAAGAAACAGCACGCAATCTTGTCTGAGAAGATTTGGAGACGAACGAGAAACAAAATGAATGGAAAACTTTAGAAATTTTATTAATATTTTCTGCGAATTATCGTTGTAGGGAATGAGACCTGGTGCTACCAATTTGATCCGGAATTCAAAAGATAGTCCAAATAGTCCATTGTGAAAAGGGCGGTCATTTTGAAGGTCAATCAAGATAATCTGATTTATATTCTGTTTTGTTTTTCTTAGACCCACCTTGCATATATCTACTTTGTTATATATGAATATTAATCAGAAACACGTAAAAATGTTTCTAGGACATAAAATAGCTTTTAAATTATCTATAGAGTTGGCCAAAAGTTTCTAGATGAAGTATTTCTGCATTAACTGTGGATCTTTAATTATTAGTTTCACATAAAACCTTTCTTTCTAGGAAATTTTCCGCAACTTCTCTAAATGATGCTTATAGTATCGCTCTAATTTTACTTCAGATGTTGTGTACCAGTTGCAGTAAATTTCGAAGTTTATTCCGAGACACATTCACTTCTAAATAGTCTAGTAGGTAAAAGTCGCGCGCTTTGATATCCAGAGAACGTGGTGGGTATTCACTTTTTTAATTATTTTCCAAAAACATATCTCAACGATCCCATTATTAGCCTTGCTGGGTGAAGCGCAGCTCCATTCTGCTGAAGCTAAGTTTCTGATCTATTTCAAGTCGCATTATGCGCGAAATCTGATATATTTCTCAGGGCTACGTTCCATTTTAGAAAAAATGGACCAATAACACTATCAGTTGTTACCTACCCCACACCGCACTGTACATTAAATGAGGTGTAGTTAAAACTGATAAATGGTACTTGGATTTTATTTTTTGCCAAAACCATTTAGATAGAAATGGGACTCGGTCTTTTCATCAAAGGGCTTAGAAAATCCTCTTTTTCCCTAGCAACTTGTTGAAAACGAATGACAAAGTTTATAGGCTTTCAGTTTCAATTAGCGAACAAGCTGGATTTTGTAAAAAAAGCAACGTAAATGTCTTAAAGTTTGACAGCTTATGTTTTGGAGTTTTTCTCTACACTTTCCTCCAGATGCTATATGTGTGCATTTGTAAAGGCATAATGTGGTCTTTCTGTTCAAAACAAATCACAAGTAGAGTTTTGTTTTTGAAGACTGAATAATTTTGTGTAGTCATTTATGATGCGCCGTTTCTCTCAATGAAATATCAGCTATATGCGTACCAACAATCGAATGGTTATTTTCAAAAAGAATTTGCAGAATTTTTATTCTTTAATTTATATTGTGTTTCTCCATTATAAAACTTTCAAAGTCGTACCTCAAAGAGCTGAAATGGAAAATCAGAATTATTTATCTGACAAAAGTGACGATTTTTTGGTATATTTTATTTATAACCCACACCGTTTGTTTACTAATTTAATTTTTTAACTAATTAAATGGATTTTTCAATGTAAAATGCAAATGCAGCAATATTTTATTTATTAATGAGACTGGAGGTATCGAGGATCGTTTAAGATCTAGAAGATCAAGTTCAGTTCGGACTGTTTAGGCAGTCAAACTGTAACTGCCCGAATTAAACGAAATCCTCTTGATAAGCAGAAATTTTATCTCGAAAGATGCAAATTTCCAAAATTTAGACATCTCGTGTAATTAAGCAAGACCTAGGATTACCTTCTTACAAAAAACATTTGCTGACAGATGCTTTAAAAAAATGTAGGAAAAAAAAGCAAAGAGGTTGTTGACTGAATACACGCATGATAACCACAGAAAAAATTTATTTACGAATTAAAATCTTTTAACAAACCAAATGGCCTAGTATACGTTAGGTCATCTAAAGAAGCATCTCAGCTAGTGCTAATGGTTCAGAAAAGTCATTATTTATCATTTATAATGGTTTTATTGAGAGTCCATTATAACAAGGTGGTGGATATTCATTTTTGTGAAAAGGAAGTCAAAACTTCAGTCGCTATGCATCAAGCGAATGTTTTGGAAGGTATAGTGGCTTTTTTAAAGTAAGCCTTGAATCAGCAAAGCTCCGAAACCGCGGTCAACTTAAACTTGGCTGAGCAGTAATGAGACATTCTCTAACCGTAGAGGATTGGTTGTCCGGTAACCCAGATCCATTAAATTATAAATTACAGTTTTAGAGGGTATATTTTGTTCAAAAATACACTCTAATGTTGATTCTTTGAAACAAGTCCTGACGCATACAGTCAACACTTTTTTTCAAACTTGTGTAGAGGCTAAGGATGACTATTTTAAATTAATCTATTATAATTATACTTACCAATAACCATTTAATAAATATTTTGTTGTTTTAATAAGTGTATAACAGTATTTATGTACATACTATGTAAATAATATGTAGTAATACCAATTATTCCCCAGTAATAAGAACTACCATAATGCACACGATCTAAAAAAAACTCCGTTTGCATTTAATTTGATTACATTTTGAGGCGCGCGTAACTTTTCACCCCCTAACCAGCACGCGCTTCCTGTCATCCCGCAAATAGGGCGAAGACGACGGGGCTTTCAGGCTGAAATGATTGTCGTGCTGCGGAGGCTTGGTCTTCGTTTTAATTATAATTAATGCTGTTTGGAATAGGAACAGTCGGTTGAATTTCCCCGCCTATTGTATCGGCGACATAGTGTCTTTATTAAATCAGCAATAGGTAGTAAGTTCGTTTCGAGGAACAATATTCGAGTTGTATAGTTGAGCGGGGACGATAATACGCCCTAAAGCTCATCTCGAAGCCCGGCGGCGGACTGGCTGCTTCATCAGTTAGACGGATTTCTCTCTCCGGGGGCCTTTGAGCGGCATTCCTGCCCCATCGCTCAATTCTGCGTCCACTATCGGCTCTATGCGCCCTCAATCTCAATCTTTCTCTATTAGCAGAGGATGATATTATTCTCCGGCTAATCAGGGCGTCCGGGACGCGGGAGCGCCGCCGCGCGGAGACAGTCCGACGACGGATCGCCTCGGCGCCTGTTTTGTTTCGGCCCGCTCCCTCCCGGACCACGGCCGAAGATCGTATCAAAATCCGGTTCGGGGGACTTTTCATTTCCTGCTCGGAATACAATCTAGCGCTCATGTTTGATTGCAGGCATTTTGTTCCGTGCGCTAAGCCACCTCATTGTGCGCGTTTTGGTCGGAATACTCCAAATTTCGCGTCATAAAGAAGGAGCTTACCGGGCATTGTTGCTCGCTGCAGAAGAATGGATACGTAAACCGCCGTATATTTCGCTAGAGCCCTTGCTACTTTCTTTCACCCCGTTCCTTCACGGGGCTCGTGATCCCGTTAAGACTAATTGTGGTAACGGCCGTTCTCTTTTGAGGATTACATCTATTTTAACGTCCAAAGCTCAACAATATTTTATGCAAATAAATTTAACTTAGTTTTAATAAACAATTTCTAAGCTTATTATAAGAGAGCGAAACTTTGCTTGTATTGCTATTGCATTTTCACAATTTCTTCGTTTACTCCATTATGTAAATAACAATTTATATATACGTTGGCTGCACGATATTTATTTGGTAATGAAGCCTCACACATAGCCACTGTATATAGATGGTTCAATAAATTTTATTGTGGTAGTAGTTCACTGGCGGAAAATTTCAAGAAGGCTGTCCAAAATCGGCTACAATGCCAACAAACCCGATGCCGTGCGCGAAGCAAGACCGTCATGTGATTTATCATGAAATTCTAGCATACATTTGTGTGCGCGTTGGATACTGCATAAGCAAACGATTTCTTAAAAACAAGCTCGTGTCGATTGGTCGAAAAAATGCTCAAGAAATATGGCTGCGGTGTTTCAAATGTCGTTTACAAGCTTGTTACAGGTGACAAATCTTAGATGTATGCGTGTGAGTCCAAAAGTAAACAGCAGTTGATTGTATGGGTCTTCCAAGATGAGCCAAACCCAACAAAGCTCGAAGCACTTTGACGCAAATGGTCACCTGTTTTTTTGGAAAAAGTTGGACATGTCGGAACCGTGGTTTTAGAGGATCATAAAATGGTAAATTTCAAAGATACACAAACATTTGGTTGCCAGAAGTCTTCGGAGATATAAGAAAAACCAACGCGCGACCTCGGATCATTCTCCACCACAACAAATTGACGCACACAACTGGCTTTGAGCACTTAAAATGTCGGATTGATGGATCATTTGCTATGCAGTCCTGATATGGTTCCTAGCGGTTGTTTTCCCACACGTGAAGAAAAATGCCTGATCTGCGATTTCCGATGGCGAAAAAGGCGGTTGATGCGTTCCAAACCCGTGTTTTGGAGAGTTGAATTTTGTAGCTTAAAGCGTGCAACTTGTTATAAGCTAGTGCACTACACGTCTCTTATCGCGCGGTCCCTGCTCCGTTCCAGCTTTGTATCTGATGAAACTTTTACATTGACTTCCAAGAGGTAAGATTATCAAAGAGAAAACGAACTCGTACTAGCCCACTCTTGGAAAACCAAACAGACAACGTCTGAGACAGCAGGTATGCGGCCTTGATTGCTGCAGACACTTCAGGGCAATCAAACGCCAAACAAAATAAAAAAGAAAATGCTGTACAAGTATTTCCCTTCATACTCTCCTACATCACAGTAATTTAACTCCTGTTAAAGTTAATCAACTTCTATATTGACAAAAAAGTTATTAAAATCAATTAATTCAAAGCAATAAAGTTAAACTACAGCGTCAAAGACTACAAAAAAATTAGGGATTTTTTGGACCAACACAAAGTAGCATGACACACTTACAGCTTGGAAGTGGTAGAAAAACAATGTAGATAGTAAACTGGCAAAATGCGTCCTGTGCGGAGGCACACACCCCGCCAACTATAAAGGCTACAAAGTTAATTTGGATATTCGACATAGAAGATCAATCAGGCTAGGCCAACCTATCTCACTTTCAATAAATAGCAATTAACTCAAACAACACACCAGTTATTAGCTCAACTACACATAGTGAAATTTCAAATCCAAGTCGAAAATAGGCAAAAATTGTGAAGAGCAAAACTTCTACACGCCACAATCTATCAATCAGTAAAAACCAACCTACTTGCATAACTCCTTGATCCTTTCAAAACCAAACTGCATTCTAAATACCTCAATTCCCACAAACAAATAATAATGTGCCCGGACAACAAATAGTAGATTTAACTTGTATGATAGTCAGTGCATCAGACCATTCAAGACCAACAACAAAAGATAGCTTTTTGAATGCCAACGGTTTCTCTATCCACAAACAGGAAGTTGCAACATTTCTCTTACACAACAGCATTGATATCTTACTAATATCTGAAACTCACTTTTCCACAAAAGTCAGTTTAAGATACCAAACTGTATTGTATACTTTACAAATCATCCAGACGCAGAGAGGCAAGCGAGGGATGGCACAGTCATAACTATCACAGTCAAAACTATCTATACGCAACGACCCTAAAGATTGTAGGCTGACATGGTCTACTTGCATTGTCCGCAGCCTACTGTCCTCCAAATTATCCTGTTAACAAGTCGGGGTTTGTCTTATCACATACTTTTACTCACTGAGTAGCAACTTTATGTCTGGGGCAAAGCATGCTTACTGAGATTCTTGCCTTTCTCCTCCAGGCAATGGCAGAGGTCTGCACCAGGTCATGCAAGAACTTCAATTAAACCATACTGGCCAAGTGATCCTGATAAAATACAGGATTTGCTGAACTTCTTTGTCACAAAAGTTATCGCTTCAGGATACCGGAATATCTGTTCATGTTTAGATTTATTTCCTGACCGCACTCCTGTTATATCCACTACTACAATCATCAGAAAACAGAAGCCAGTTAACCTATTCAACAATAAAATAGACCGGGAATACTTCAGAAGTCTAATGAACAACCAACTTTAACATAAGAATTCCATTAAAATCCCCCAAGAATCAGCTTGGACTGCTACACCTGTCATTTCAACCAAAAGTATACAAGAATACTGTCTAATATTCGTGAAAACGAAAATAGCTGAGTAGGTACGCCTTAGGAAAATATGGCAAACCACCAGATATCCTTTAGATAAAACGCGATATAATGGAGCCTAATTAGAAGCCTTAAAAACGAATGCTTTCAAGAATATCTCAAAATCTTACCGCTACGAATGACACGAATTATTCTTTACGGACAGTGACCAGGAGAATAAAACGTCAAAGACTACCAGTCCTCCCCTATACCTAAAGAAAATGGCATTCGGGCACGTGCTAACTCGGGAAGGCTGACACATTTGCGCAATATTAGAAACCCTTACCATCGTTAAATACTTCTGAAGTGGAATTGGAAATTAAATATGCGTTAAAAGTCTCATATTAGATGTCTCCGTTACCAGATCTATTTGCAGTCGGGGAAATCAAAAGCTTGATCAAAACCAATTTCCATCCAAAAAAGCTCCCGACTTTCATTTAATTACAGGCTACTTATAAAGGAACTTTCACATAAGGACATAGTTATGCTAACAACTATTTACAACATTGTGTTAAGATTGGGCTATTTCTTAGCTCTGTGGAAAGTTGTCCGAGTAATTCTAATCTTAAAACCTAGCAAATCACCAAACGAAGCCAGTTCTTGTTCTTACTTGGCAAATTATTAGAGAAGCTAATACTTAAAAGACTTATGCCTTTTGTAGAAGATATCAGTCTTATTCCAGACCATCAGTTTGGCTTTAGAGAGCAGTATTCGACCATACATCAAGTCCACCGTGTGATAGACTTTATAAACGAATCATTTGAAGAAAATATTTGAAGAATCTAGCATGACGGTCTCTTTGATGAATTAAAATCATCACTACCTCACTTATACTACACCATTCTATTCAAACATGAACAGAAACTAGCTGAACTTTATCAAATCCTATCTGGTGTGCCCCAGGGTAGCGTGCTGGGGCCGCTTCTGTACCTTCTCTTCACGGCCGATCTGCCCACCAATAGGTAAATATTTACGGCTTTATTTGGTGACGACAAAGCGTCTATGGTAAAGCATAAAGATCCCACCGTAGCTGCTGAGATACTGCAGGAACATTTAAACGAAATAGAGAAGTGGGCACAAATGTGGAGGATAAAAATAAATGAAATTACTTTCACAAAATGTAGAAGTAATCTTCCTCGAGTCTTCATCCATAATCCACCACTACCACAAGTCTCAGAGGTGAAATACCTAGGCTTGCACCTTGACAGAACACATTTGGGAAAAACAGAAACAACTCAGTTTGAAATTTAGCAAACACACTATTAGCTACTAGGAAGAAAACCCAAATTATTTCTTTGTATCAAACTCCTCGTATATAATGTAGCATTCAAACCCATCTGTACCTATGGTCTACAACTCTGGGGCACAGCACCCAGTACCAACATCTAAATCACTTTCAATCCAAAGTGTTACACATTATATGTGACATTTTGTGTGACCTAAAAATAGACTTCGTGAAAGACACCATCGTGAAGCAAAGTAAAAAATATTTAAACAAATTGGAATTCCATCCTAACTACCGCGCTGTAAATCTTCTCGATAATGTATTTTAGTTTATATTGTAAGTTCTAACTCTTAATTAAAGGCGGAACTCCCTCAGTTCGCGGAGAATCGGAATGTTTAGTGTCATGTATGCGCCGCTCAAGAACGTATACTACATATATGAACAAGTAATACTGTCGCCTTTACGATTGGTTTTACTGTCAATTCTCTCCGGGGACTATTAGGCTTTATGATGGAATAGGTCAGGTGCTTCGGCGGTGTATTCCGTTTTTATAACGTCCGCCATAAACATCTCTCGTAAATGTGCATTTCAGTTTTCAGGCGGCGGTGCCCGCCGCATAACTTCCCCGGTTTATTTAGCCGCCGCGCGGCCAATGTCGGCCGCCGCCCGAGCGCGAAGGCGGCGTCCTTCCGAGGTGGTAACTGCAGGGCCGTAAAGCTCGGAAATTAGCAAGGTGTAAGCGCGCAAGTAGTGGTGGGAATGGAACTGAAAAAAGCAATTTAGGATTTATACAGCGCGCTCTAAAGCGCTAACGAGGAACGACGCGTAAAGGCGGAATTAGTTAATAAACATTACGATTTTTAAGGGCCATGGGCCGCGCTGCTTCGCAGCGGGCGCCAACACCCATGAAACGCCGCAGCCCGCCTCTGCGCGTTTTTTACCGCAGCGGCTTCAGCCCGCTTCGGGCAATTATGTAAAGCTGAGTGTATGAAACAACAATTCTATTACGTTTTTAACGGTTTCAGCTGCATTACTCTTTTATGTATTCGAAAGCACCTTCTTTTATTTCAACACATAAAGCGGGGGGTTTATGACTAAACTAATATTTTAAATAACATTTGAATCCAATGAAAACGTCTTTGTTTAAATTTCCCCGAACATTTTGTAAATAGCATTGTCTGCAGTACAAGACAAAAACAGTTCCTGATGCACAGTTTACTGGCAGATGGAATCTAACTGCTGCTTTTGACATTTTATATTATAAAATATAAGCTAAAGCTAGCGATTTGTAATTTAAGAAACGAAATAGACCTCTGGTTAGACTGCGGAGCACTGTGTTCGGTTACCAAAGCAAATGGGATCTGCTAAATATAAAGCAACAGCACGGAAATCTAAAATTGTTTTTGTTAAGAAGCTCAGGATCGATAGAATAATACAATAATTTGTAATCGCATATTTAACTTCATGTTACTACTAATTAACGATTTTTTAACCAATGTAAATACAATTATTATTTTACTTTTATAATAAAATCACTTGGCCCAGTACTTTTTTTCCTATAATTAAATAATTATTGCGATTAGATACTTCATATAGCCCTTCAACATATTTTACTAATTTTTTAAAAAAATACGTAAATTGAAGAGTTCCAAAAATACTTGTAGTCTCACCGCTTATTGTGTACGATCACCAGATCTGTGGGCTGGCGGATAAATAGTTTCGAGATCTTTGTCCTGTGTGGGTGTGTCTTGAGGACGGATCCATTCTGTCAGGTTTATATGATTGGAAAGAGTAGGAAAACTGTTGGTTGAACGAAATTAGTTGAAGGAAAGGGATGTTAAAAACACGAGTCACGGTAATGGACCGCTAATGCGGGCCTTCAGATGAAATCTCAGTTTAAAGTCCTATTGTTATTAAAGACAACGAAATATTACTTCCAATGACACATACGAGGGTTGAGTGAAAAGTTAGTTTTTGGATAAAATGTTTCAACTCTGTTAAGCCCCCAACAAGTAAGAATTCTGCAAGTCTGCAAAATAGCGCCCTTTTGCAGCAATGATCTCTTTATTTGAGAAAATTTTATCCCAGCCAGCCATTTTTTATGTTTGGGAGGAAAAAGAAGTCGTTGGGCGCAAAATCTGGAAAATAAGGCGGATGTGGTACAAAAAAGAGGTCACTCGATTTCATTCTTGAAGAGCAAATGCGGCACCCATTGCGCTGAAAATTTTATCATGTATTAAAATACGTGTTCGTTTGAGATGTTTATCACATCAACAATTTATCTAACTTTTATATTCTGATCGGTTAACATGATGTCATGGATTTTATTGGTCATTTCTTCGGTAGTCATTTTAACAGCAAGCGCGGAGCGTCACTCGTGCTGGTTCAACCACACCGAAACTCCGCAGACCAGTTACAGATTACAAAATATGGCGGAGCAGAGTCCCCGTAATGCTTTTTGAATTTTTCTTCGGTTTGCCTGATTGTTTTTTCATGCATGTAATGTTTAATAAACACACAGAACTCAAGCAGATGCGAAGGATTTTACGGATGGTGTTATGGTGCATAGTGTGGTTGGTTCTCGGGTCATAAGGCCGTGGTCGGAGTTCAGAAACTCTTGACGTTTCGTCCAACTGCGGCGGACATCTTCAGAAGAAAAACTTCTAAAAATTAAGTGACTGTCCATTTCATCTTATTCGCGGCATTGGAGGTCCCTGGGATCTGGGCCCCTAACCACCTTCTCTGCGGTGACTTCTCTTGGATTTTAGTGGGCCTGTTTTGGGCCGCCCGCGTTCCGCTACATGAGCGTTTACTTTTTCTGGGCGCTTTTGGCGGGCGCCGGTGTCCATGTCGAGGTGGTCGGTATATTATTGTTTTGTCCTTCGCTTTGATTGTTAGTCTGGTCAGGTTTGTTGTTTGGTGGTAGTCGGTGTCTGTGTTCGAGTTTGTCTTGTTTGGTTTACCTAAACATGGCAGCAACAGTCCTTGGAGTTCAGTCGCATATGTCATTAGTCTGCCAAATATCTTTCCAGCGGTGGCTGGGTGTTCAGTAACTTCGGAATTAGCTGTAGTAGTTTTTCCATGTCCACACGCTGGAGGAGATCGAATAGAAAGGCCCATCCTTGGTGGTCTGGTTGGGGAGCTGGTGGGGTTATTGTTGGTATTTCTACTGGCATTGGTGCTGTTGTTGTTGCCTGTCCTGGGAGTGCTGGCCAGGCTGTAGTGGTTGGAGATTCTCTTGCTGCTTGGGCGTATGATCGTCCCGGGATCCTAGTTGCTGCGGGGGTGGATGCAGGCACTGTTGTTTGCTGTGACGTTAGTATGGGTTTTGGCCGCGGGAACTACGGGCACCCTCTGTAGTTTGCGGGGTGTGCGCCGCCGCAGTTAGCGCACACCGCTGGTATATCGCGGCTCTGGTTGCAGTTGCTTGTATGATGGGGTCCGCAATGGGGTAAAGCAATTTAGTTGGGCATGTCCAAACTTTTGACAGCGGTGTCACTGCCCAACGGCCTTCTTCTACATCTACGCGAATCACTTTGCTGATGTTATACATCGCTCTTCCTGTACGCTGGGCCTCTACGAATACAAGAGGCATTGGGTGTTTGTCTCTTGTGCCCCGCATGCGACATACTGACCGTACTGGAATTCCTTTTCCTTTTAGTTCTTCTTGGACCATTTCGTCTTCCAGTGTTTCTGGTACTCCCCTGGGTACCACTCGCAAGGGCCTTTCGGAGGGCAAGGCGTAGGTGTGAAACGGTATTCCTTGCCTCCATTATTTTCGTCATTTTCCTGTAGTTTTCAGGGTGGTGGGCTGGATTGCTACTGATTTCGCCTTATTTTTGGCCTTTGTAAAATTTATTTTCTTGGTGTTAAAAATATCTAGAAGCTATGGCCAGTACTCTTTTGCTCGTAGTATTCTCGTCGTCTGCTATGGGAGCAAAACGATTGTTTGTCGGTTTCATCTTTTTCCCTTGAACGAGGGTGTAGTCCGTACAGGACGACTCACCTCGCCATCAGTCTTGTTTCGTTGTTATCTTCTTTAGCTTGACCAGGAACATTTACCGTGTGGATGCTGTCCAGACTGCTATCCTGGGAGAGCGGGCTTGCAAGTTGAGAATCGTCCGTCGACGCTGCTGGTAAAGGTGTACCTGGCTCGGCGGTGTCGCACTCCGTCGGCGGGGGTTGGGACCGGTGACGGGGGCGCAAGGCTGGGTGGCGCTGATGTTTGTGGCTTCTGTGGTCTGGGGCCTTTTTGTTTACCAGGTGATGAAGTTTTGGGTCCCAAAGTCTCACCACGCATCTGCGGCTGACTTTCCGCTGAAGCTCCCTGACATAGTCGTTTAGGCTCTTGTCGCTTAGTTTGTATGCGAGTGCCCTGATTTGGGCTCACAGGTCTTCTTGCCTGTCGCCCATTCTATCGCCCTAATGGACTGTTTTTTCAGCGTTCCAGGCGGAACGCTTTGCACTCAGATTTTCGTGATGCTCGGGTTTTAGTTTTCACGTTACGCACACTTGCTCCAGTCGGCACAAGTACCGGAGAATTGCTGTGACGTTACGGGTGACCGGGAGCTCTGAGACACGTCCGCTCACTTCTACAGTTATCTCGCAACTTGTGACTACTAAGTGACTCTACCGCGTGTTTTCGTTTTTATACTTGTGCGAGTATGGTAGGAATAGTGTTGGGGGCCGTTGTTGACGTCACTGGGGTGGTAGATAACGTGATCGGGCTAGATGCTGACGTCAATCGGGTTGTTGCAGGTAATATTTTGGCATTTTCTGATGTCACTTGTTCTTTCACCGTATCTCGGTCTATTTTGCCCCTTAGAGCGATAAACCAAGATTTCGGTAGATTGAACTGTCGTCACTATTTATAAATCTCCACCGTCCTCTTAGGATGCTCAGTATGTTAGATTTAAATATTGCCTGCAATGTTTCGAATTCCGGCCACTCTGGGAGGACACTCTTCTAGCCAAATCTGCTTTTAAATTGAAACAACTTCAGATTGCTATTAATCAACCAGATTTGCTTGAAAAGGCATCTAGTCCTTCAACCCGGAAATATATATTGAGTCAACTCAATGAAATATTCTTGATATAATAGTCATGGAAATGTTAAAATTGTTTACAACAATGAACCGGGAGAAACAGGAAAAGCCTATGAGATTTTAAGGTACTTGCGTTAAATGAATATGTAGCGACATAAATATTTATGTTTTGTGTTATTTATTGATTCTTTGTTATATTACTTGTAATTTTTTTATTTGTGTAGTTGTATATCTTCAGAACAAACTACTTATACATTATTTTTACTACCCAAGTCTGTTAACTTGATCTTCATACTCGAGCTTACAGCAATAAGCTCCGCCTCTTTCTAAACGCACTGCGAACAGTAATCCATCATTGGTCGGCTTATTATTTGTGATTACCTGACAATCAACGGGTTTCCTGAAACAATTGTTAAATACACCAATATATGTAATGTTTTTTGCTTCCTGAGCAAAATTGATGGAAATTACATTACAAAATCTAACAGAAAATGGAAGGTGGTCATCAATGGTAACAACCAATCTCAAAGAAACAAGTAAACTTTGAAATAAATATAGTGTCTCTATCGACAGTATTTGTAATTTCTGTTTAAAGTGTAACTATCGCGAATTTGTGTAGCCATAATTTATTACCAATAACAAATTTTATTTTTCTACTTCTGTAGATCCTGTGTGAAAAACTGATAATCTTACAAAAAGGCCAGTTGTGTAAACCATGTAGCCAATTTTATGATAAGCCGTTATTTATTGCAGTCGCTCTTGAAATGCTTCAAATCACACGAATTCTATTTTTTATTCACTTTATTGTGTATAAATATTTGCCATGTCACAATTTTCTGGTCAATTCTTTGACAAATTTTGGAAACTAGAAAAATTTTTGCGACTTTTCGAATCTGAACTAATGCTAAATCGCAAATTTGTTTTAAAGAGTGGCCCAAATGAAACGCCTGATTTAAATTTTAAATAAAACGAGTTTTGAATTGATTTTTTGATTGGATTCTCATTATATATTAAAGCAGACAATCTCCGATTAAATGTGGAGAATTTCGTTTGACGAATGACCACCACAAACTTTCTCACTAAATTTTCGATTACAATTTTTCACATATTCTGGTCAGATTTTCTTCTGTTATATCTTTGTAGATTGCTGGCGTAAGCCTTGAATTTCAGGTAACGTACAGAGAAGCCATACGGCGTTAAATCACAAGACCCTCTTGTCTATTTAGTGTCGGCATTTAATGGTGCAGTAAATCGACTGCTTTTTGAGCTGTATGGCAGGTGGCGCCATCTTGCTAGAACCATATTTGTTCTAAATTTATGTTGTTCAGTTGATAGTAAAAAAAATTAGGTTGTCATATAATGGTGGCGATTTCCATTTACAGTTACAAATAGCAACATTTGCTGTTCATGCATAAATCAATGATTTTTCGATCCCCACATGCAAAATGTTTTTCTTTACAAACCCGTCGAGTTAAAAGCGATTTTTTGGCTAAACTGAAAATCCACTTCATGATTTTATTTCAATTGCATACGTATGAAGATGCAGAACGTTAAGGATTATTCGTAGAAGGGAGCTTTTCGATATATTCAACTATTGTGCACGAAGTCGAGCCGATATTTTCGTATTTACAGCGACACTTTGACTAAATATGACCTTACTTCACACTTATACTCGCAGGGTTTTTATCCACTATCGATCCAGTTTTACCTTTTGTAATAGATCTTTCAACAGTTGATTTGTTTGATATACAAAAATTTCATGAAGCTTTCGTACCGTCCGCAACGCTTTTAACAATAATAAATTACTGTTCAATTTGAGCCACTTTTTATTTTATTTTAGTCTAATGTAGAAAACATTTAGACCACGAAATCTGAGAGGCACACAAAATCCCCTTTACTTAAAGTTTTGTGCTAAAAATTGGTATGTTTTAATAGAACTTATAAAATCTGTTTATGAAATTCTTACTATAACTGCAAATTAAGAAAATACTATTACAATGTAAGCACACAGCTTCCTCTGCCCTAAGCAAACTTCTTTTTCTAAAAATCTCTCAAACTCCAATACAAATTACAAAAGAAATGCGTGTCGCAAGTTAAACCGATATAGGCAATGACTAAGTTAGGTCTGACCACGGAAATAAACAAATGGAGTAGTGTGGCGGAAAGGTCTTTAATCTTAAGGGACAGAACGGTTGTCTGGTGTGATTTCGACGTTTGTTCGTTTATTTTCAGGCCGATATCTATTTGCCTAGTGGCACTGAATTAAATGAGTTAAACAACGTAAATAATTATCTTTTAAAGACCAACTGTAGCTAAATTAACCTCAAAGGTGTATAAATTAACTAAAATCTATTTCCGAATTTCTATATTGTCTATGTATTTTGTTACGGTTGTGTAATATGCAATTTGCAATAAAACAAGAAAACGGGAGGAGTAAAAACCACCATTTTCCATAAATATTGGCTTTAAATTACTGAAACTGCTTGCCTTCTTTGCGATAACTCTATTAATAGATCAGATATACCCACAAGTGAGCGGTATATTTACTATAAACTTGAGATATCTTCTAACAAAGTGTGACGTTACTTTTCTACGAAATTCCTTCAGCCTCCGAAAAAGGAAAATATCGTAAAGAGCTAGTGCGGTAAAACGTAGTCAAATATCAGGCACAAGCATTGTTATCTTACAGAATTGCTTCACTCTGGAATTAAGCTTGCAATTTTTTAAACTTTTTAGATATTGGTTAAAATAGTGTCTTTTTGCTTTAAAAATGCAATGTAGACTACGCCGCTATAGTCAAAAATGACTGGAATTATCATCTTCCACCCTAAGCGATCATGCGGGTTAGAAGAGAACTTAAGTTTGCATTTTCTTTGTTTTTAAGGTCAGGCCCAGAACTCGTCACCTGTGACGATCTGGTGAAAAGCATACCTGTTGGTATTTAGCCAAAAATTACCGATAAATTCTTTTTTGATTGTATTTTATTTCAGGAGCATAGTACTCATCTTGCGCACACTTTCTCAACAGTTTGTATTAGTTTGTCTACACTACCTTGATATTGCCCATCCATAGCTGCAAAAAGCCGACCACATCGAGCTTGATCATGCAGATTTATTGTGGCTAGATATTGTCTCACTTGTTCATCGCTTAACAGTATTAACATCTACCCAGGCAATGCCATAGACAGCACCCATTTCGTTATCTATGGGCTCATATTTTCCAGCCGTTAGGAACTTAATACCAGTCACTTAGCATTTTGGCCTCTATGGTAAGGCTACTCGATGTTCCAAGAATACGCTACTTGGTATCTTCATAGTTAGTAAAAATATTATAATAGTCATTTCATGTGCCACAAAACAATAATGTAAGATCTATGTATTGGTTGAGAGATTAGAATTTTCAAAGCACCTAAATAGTAGCAGAACGTCTACCACTTTGCATCTTGTTCGTTTTCTCTTATTCACATTCCTTTTTAATAACCATATAATTAAAATGCGCTTTCCAACGCCTAGATCATAATTACCGCTCTATGGTAGTTTTCCACGAAAATACAAAATTTACTCGTTGTCTCCTAGTTTTTCTTAATTATTTATTTTAATTTATTAACTAAAACTATTTTAGAAGTGTTCATTATAATTAAGGATATTTTGGGACCCAAATACACGTTTTAATTTTTCCAGTAGTATGCTTGTCAGCCAAAAGTGGAAGAAAAAGTTAAAAATTACCCGCACTTTATTTTTTCAATTTACGCAAATGCCATTTTTTACGTAGTCTTTTTCATTTTCAATGCACACGGTCTAGCAGTCCTTAAGCTTGCGTGGTCTCTCCAAGAAGAAGGTTTTTTGTTGATGGAGCAATCATTTATGCGCCGCTTCCAATAGTTCTTTGTCCATAGAAAATCGATCAGCTCATAAAGCATCTTTGAGCGGCCCAAAGAGATGATCGACGAAAGGGACGAGACCTGGGCTGTAGTAAGGTGTTCCAGCACCTGGAAATCTAAATGTGTAATAGTTTTAATGATCGCATTTAGATTTGTATTGTCATACAACGACAACACTTTCATCAATAATAAACCTTGGCGTTTTTGGCTTTAGATTATTGGATAGCAAATCTATTACTGTTAATCGTACGCCATTTTTTAGGTAGTCTTTCAGTTAGTATCTATTTAGTATTTATTCTTCGTTGGCAATCTTAGATCTTTCCACCATACTTTGCTCGCCGTGATAGACCCAGGTTTCATCTCCTGAGACTATTCTGCTGAAAAATTCTTCGCCTTCATTATTGTAGCTGTCGGGTAAGCGTCAACAGATTTTTCAAATAGACTTTATGGAAACCGAACTCGTCGTGGATGATTTGACAGACAGAACTATGACTATTCTACAGAGAACACACTACATTGTCATTGGTAACTCGCCGATTTGCCAGTACCATTCCTCGAGCTTGATGAATTTTCTCGTCAGAGGTGAAGATTGATGGACGTCCTGCTCCTCTTTCGTGCATCATGCTTCTTCGTCTTCTACACTTCAAGGATAAGACTGATTAGTTTGTCCGGGTACTCATTTTTGTCTCGTCCCTCCTCCTATCTCTTTTTGCTCTCAGTGGATATGTTCTTGCTGCTAACGGTAATCGTTCTTCTGGCATTCCCAATAAATGTTCACGCCATTTCACTTTATTCTCCGTGATTTTTTTAAAATAATTGACATTTAGTTTGGTTCTAATGTCTCTATTTCTTTGTATATTTTGATTATATTTTAACTTCTTCTTTTTTAGTTAATGTCCAAGATTAATTGTCGTAGACTATTGTAGATGCGGCTATGATTTTATAGAATTTAATTCTAGTGTCTGATCTGCTTTTACATTTGAGATTTCTCTGTATATTTTTAAACGATAAGTTACAATCGGGACAATTGAAAAGTGTTGTGTTGAAAACTGTTACTGTTAATTATTATTTTGGTTTTTATTGAATATTTTCTAATGAATGCCACTGTTTTAGATTTAATGATAGAGAATACTGCTTTTTGTACATTGTTGTCGCTTTCTTAGATTATTACCATATCGCATATAGCACAGCATTTTACTTTTATTTTGTTTTGTAGTTGTACCCCAGGGTTTATGTCTTCTTTCTATTTCCGGAAAATGTCATCAGTATATAATATACCGGTGAAATGCTACACTCCTTCATTTGTATATATGTCTTGAGATAGTTTGCCTTCTAAATCCAGGTCTATCGTCGTATTTTGATAAAGACTTTCGTATTGATGCTATTAGATATTGTGGGTAACCTCTATGTTTTAATATTTTCCAAAGTTAATTTCTGTTTACATTCTTTCTCTTATTTTTTTAATTTGCTTCAATGTACAAACAACATCAATACATTTGTGCTTCTGCTATTAAGTTTTCTGTTAATATTGGAGCATATATCTTATGCATGACATTTAATAGGCCATTGAAAAGATTCCCGGTCTTTCAAAATTATAGATCGAAATTTTTCAACCATTTTTTATGTTTTTGGTACCGATCGAGTGCCTGTTTTCTCCCGACTATTTTGATATAGAATTCGCCTATACTTGTTTTAAGATAAAGTTAGCCAGAGAGCAAAAACGCTTGCCAGTACATTTCCAATGGAAATTGGGCTATAACGCTTCGGAGGCTGCCGGAAATATTTGTGAAGCGTTCGGTGACGGAATAATTGGGTAATCGCTGGCCAATCGCGTTTCTTCAAGATGATGCACGTCTACACACGGAAAAGATTACAAACAAGTTTTTGACGAGCTTGGCTGGGAGATTCTTGAGCATCCGTCGTATTCATCGGACTTAGCACGGAACGATTTCCACCTCTTTCGTTCTCTAGACCATCACTTGTGCAACAAGAAGTTACGAGACTCGAACGAAATGGAAAACTCGCTCATTTCTTTCTTCCGCTCCAAAGACCCTGAGTTCTACCATCGCGGCATCTACCTTCTACCGGAAATGTGGTTGTATTGAGTGGGACGGCGATTTCTTCGACTATTAAGTTAGTTATGTGGGACTTTTCTTTATTTATAACACATTAAATAAGTGTAGCATTCTTAAATGCAGTAGTATTCCTCCATATTTCAAATATTTCATATTTATACCGTCTGGTGCTGCTGCTTTTCCATTCTTTATATTCTTTATACATTCTACTACTACTTCTTGCATTTTATATTATCTACTGAGAAATTTTTTACATCTCTTCCTTCTTGCAGAGAAACTTTGCCAGGTATGTCTTTATCTAACCATCTTGTTTTGCATTGATTTAATTCATTGCTCTTCTGTTATACGGTCAACTTCACGTTTTTCTAATGTCTTAATTTTTTTTTAATAATGTAAATTATTTTCAATGTTTTGCATATAAACCTCTTCCACGATTTTTGAGGAGTCCATCTTCGCTTGGCTTTTTTTATTTGGATTGCTTCGAAAATTTTTGTATACTTTTACCCTTAGTTTTTTTTTCTTCCAAGTGCTTCATTTGCTGCTGTTTTTATAGCTAATTTTATGGGTTTTTCTTCTGCCTCAATTTTCACCCTAGTTTTTGTGTTAGCTCTTTGTAAGTTTAGTCTATGTTGGTAGAAATTTCGAATGCTTTTGTCTTCTAAAATATGTAGTTTGTGAATTTCTTCCTGATTTGTTTCAGTGGGTCTTTCATTTTCTTTCATTTTGTCATCATATTTATGTGGCCCATTAAAAAGAAATAGTCAGAATAAATATCATATCCTCTGTGCATCTCGTATGTCTGGTGTTTGATTATCTATTTTTGTTTGAAATTATAAGCTGCTCGAACGTATTTATGAATGCTTTTTTGCAAAATAAAGTAGTAGGTATTCATGATCTTTATTTTATTTAATGTTGCCCATTCTCTTAGCATCACACTGTTCTGATTTCTTGCTTCTTCTCCAAATGTACGTACTAGGTATAGACTCAATCCCAACTTTGCAGTACATTTGTACACACCGTAATTTGTTGTAAGCCTCCGATAAATTTCAGCCGCTGACACTGCTTTCGACCAGAGACATCGGATCACTACTTTGTGTTCCTTCTTACTGCACACTGCAAGGGAAGCCACAATGTTTATACTGAAACGGACGTAAAAATTAAGATACTACCAACCAAAAGGTAGTGTGTGGCTAAAGGGAGTATAATTTTTAATTTTTCTATGTATTTTAATTAAAATTAAATTGTATTATTTATATCCAATATGTGAAAAAATTCTTTGAGTCTGAGTAACTGAAGTATAAAATTGTTATAACATATAATAATTCTTGGAGGTTATTTTTTGCCTTTAGTTATCTTGTGGTTATAAAATTCAGTGTTTTCTGGACAGAAGTAGTGAGGATTGTGCAATACTTGCAACAGAACGCGCGATTACAGGTGATGGACCTGCTGGCCGCCAAAGCTCGCAGCGGGCGTGGAGCAAGCGATTTCGCGCTGAAAATAGCTGAAACGGCGGAGTAAACCACAGGAGAAAAAACCCGTTAAATTTACTCGAAAACGACGCGATTCTGAACGCTGATATTATTTATATAAACGAAGTTGCCATTGTGCCCGGGGCCAGCATATAGCGAAGTGAGGTCAATCAGTCAGCCATTGTGCTCTATCGCGGTGAATTGTGCGATCCGGAGTGGTCATTCCTGCTGTAAAGGGACCGTACCACAACCAAATTGCTTGATAAAACTCCCTGAATTGAACTGACGTTGACTTATTTACGGCGGCCGCGATTTTTGCTCCTGCATTTTATGCCGTTGTAAATAATGCACAGCTTCGCAGTTAAGAGGCCGTGAAATACGGCCTCTTCGGCTCCTCCGGCCGGGAGGCCGCGCGCCATGCAAACGCGCGGCGGGCCCGGAACGGGGCTGGGGGCGGCGGTCGCGGAACATTCGCAAATTGCATATAATAAAACGTTCCGGGGCTGTCTCTTCTTGTTAGCCGGAGAAGCGGAACGAATCGGTCAAACGACACGTTTCCGGTTTCACGTACGGAAAAAATTACCGCTCGCCCGGGTTTCCATCCCCGTCTGGCGCGATAATGAAACGAGATGGAGCCGGTCGTAATGGGGTGATCTCTGCTAGTTTCTGGCCGATAGTTGATCCGAGATCGTTCGCCAAATGGAGCGCATTCGTTACAAATCACAGATGTGGGTTCTCTGGTGCGGCCGTCAACTCGCGAACTCAGCAGGACGGCATGCTTGATCGTGCGGACCACGAAGGTCACTCTCCCCCGCCTTCCGGTTTAAAAGAGAAGAACGGGCACGGACGCCGTCGCGCTGTGCTTTAATGGCCGACGCATTAAGCTCGCAAACGCAGATGAACTATTAACTTCTTATATTCTCATTTCCGAGTTTCATTTAAATTACAGAACTCATTTCAAGTCTCACATGCCATGTGCATTTGTTTGTCTGTAAATAAAAGACATTCGTAACAGCAAAAATACAAATCGCATTTTAAATTAAGCCAACTGTTCATTACATTTCTTATTGTTCCTATACTTGCATTACAGCACTTCTATGCTTTGTTGTTTGGCATTAAAATTGTTTATTATACCACCTAGAGGATTTCTATATCATTATATTCCAATAGTACGTGGGCCGTACGATGTCTATTGCGAAAAAGTAACAAAAACAAATGTTTTATGTTGGAAATTTTTTTATTGCTTTTCAAAATATTCTCCCCGGCGATCAATACATTATTGCATACTCTGGAACCAATTTTCATATCATTTTTGCCATAGCGGATCAGGTATCTCCGAAACATGGGTTGAACCCATCAATCGTCGCTTCCGGCGTCGAAAATCGTTGTATACGCAGTTTGTTCTTTAGGCGTGGGAACAAAAAGAAATCGTTAGAAGCCAAATCAGAACTTTACGGCGAATAATCCATTAATTCGACATTTTGAGTACTCATAAAGCCAGTTATTTGTGTCGATGTGTAAGCTCGCATTACCACAGTGGAGAATGATGTAGCGTCGCGCGTTGGTTTTTCTTATTTCTCTGAAGAATTCTGACAAACAAATGGTTGTGTACCATTCAGAATTGGCCGTTTTACGATCTTCTAAAACCACGGTTGCAACATGTCGTTTTCCAAAAAAATAAAAACAGGCGACCATTTGGTTCAAACTGCTTCGAACGACTCATCTTGGCAGACCCATTCAATCGACTGATGTTTACTTTCGGGCTCATACGCGTAAATCCAAGATTCGTCACCTAGTGATGATATTGTAAGCGGTATTTGAAGCACAGCGATCGTATTTTTTGAGCATTTCTTTCGAACGAGCCTGTTTTATCAGTTTTCCCACGGCATGGATGTTTGTTGGTACCACATCCGATCTTGAGCGGCCTTCTTCAAATTCCTCCACCAGCGAACTACGACCACGCTTATATTTATTGAATCAACGATATACAATGGCTCTGGGTGGGGTTTAGGAGTTAATTCCAAAATGTCAAACTGTATGATGTAGATGTTAGATCACACCTAGCATACGCAGAGTTTCTAATTTAAAATAGATATGGTGCATCCCACGTATTCTACTCGGGACATGTGTACATTCTAATGGGTTTAAAATGTTGCAATAAGGATGGGTCAAAAGTCCTTCCCTAACTTTAAAGGAAGGTTATGAATCCAAAGGTGGTCGCTAGGTAGTGGAAATGATTTCACTAGATGCATTTTTTTGTGTAAGAGATTTATTTGCAATTTGCTATGATAATAATAAGACACTTTAAACACCCATTGACATTTCATATTATGAATTAATTTGTAATTATATACCGTAGGTACTTAATAGCAAAAAAGAGATCAAGCGGTTTGACAAATTTGAGTCTAGGCACTTGGTTACTATTATCAAGGTGTCCTAATACTAATAACGGGTATATATTTTTTGTGTTCAAGCTTAAAATGAATAGAAAACATATTTTTTTATGAAATGCCGCCAACTCTTAAGATCTGAAATTAAACGTAAAACAGAATGTCCGGCATATAACCACAAACAGCATTACAATCAACAATTTTTTATTAAAATTTTGCACCACATTTTGGCACATTTCTGGCGTAATCTGGGGCATTTTAGCTCGAATCTTGTCTCTAAATGCTTTAATTGTTTGTGGGTTGTTGGTCTTTCAGGTAACAGAAAACAGTCCAACGGGGTCAAATCGCAACTTCGCGGGGCCAACTAACCGTTCTCTTGGGCGAAATCATACGATCTGAAATTTTTGATTTCAATAAGTCAATTCTTTGTGACGTGGCACCATCTTGTTAAAACTAAAAGTCATTCAGATTTAAACTAAGCAATTCGGGCTATAAAAAGGTTTCAGTTATGCTGAATTAACTAATTCCGACTGTTGTAAGTGAATTTTCTTGGTTGTCTACAAAAAAGTATGGCCCAATTATACCACCCGACCAAATATTTATTTTTCTGCCTGAAAACTGGTTGAGGATTTTTGGAACTCCAAATTTGACAATTTTGCTTGGTGGCATAGGTGGGTTGAAAAAGGGCTGTGTGTAAAAATTAGCACCTTTTATTCACCCATTAAAACATCCAAGAAGCGAATTAACGACGAGAAGCATGGTCTGTTATAACCTTGTAAGGATACAAATGAAGATCTTTTGTCAAAACGTTGTAAAGAGTGCTGTAAGACAGATTCAATTATTGAGCGTACGACGAGTCGATGTGGTTGGATTTTGCTCGACCTTTTCTCGAACAGCTGCAGTTGTGAAGCCGGTACATACGGTATAAACATGTGAATATTTGGTTTTATTTGCCAGCAGCTTATTGAACAGCTAAATTTTAAAGTTTCGACCTATCAACCAATAAAAATTTGTTATTTGAAGGTTGAGTGGTTTTCCTTCGTCTACATTAAGCCTTTGCCGTACACACCAATGTACTTTACGTAATTTGTTTGAGGTAGTGCTTAACCATGCATATTAACTTCTGGGACGCTACCTCTAAATTTAATTCGAAAAGATAACAATAAACCGCTTTACTGACGAGACAAGCCGGCAAATTTAAAGATCTTCAAAAGGAAGATATCCTTAAAATAAGCGATCTATCTCGGGGTGATTTTGGACCGCAAATTGGCCTGAAGATCGCACGTGGGTAGGGTGGTTACCAAAACCAAGTCAGCGCTCGGTTTTCTTATCCGTCCGGGGAGTCGACTATCAAGCTGATCATCTACAAGACGGTCATCTATCCTATCATGCTATATGTGGCTCTAGTTTGGATCTGGGTCGCAAAGACGCGCATCAATAAACTCCAGGTCGCCCAGAAGAGGGCTTTAAGAGCTATTTTAAACATCTTATAGTCTGTGTGAAACCATGACCTCCATAGAGATGCTGGACGCGACAACTACACCGTCCGCAACCTATACAATTATCAGGTCGACAGGGGTGCCCGTCACAAATACACGAAGATCTTGATTTCTCCGTGAGAAGGCACGGAGGCGGCCTATATGGCCATCCATCATCTATGCGAAGGTTATCAAGAGGACATAGGTTAAAGGCTAGACTCAGCAACCTTAAGCCTCGCTAATGAAGTCAACGTCAACGTACATTTAATAAAAGTGATTTGTACGGACATTGTTGACTGTGTTGTACACTTTGTTTAGATTCTATTGTAAAGTTACAGCGTTACAGGTTGAAGTATCATTAGATAAATGTAATAGGATTAATAGATATAAAGCGTGCAGCACTGGTCCGTAAACGCCCTCTTGCGAGACTCTGGATTTAATAAAATCTAATATTGTTTCTCCAAGCTGAACTTAAAGATACTTTTTTCCATGCATACTTTAATGATCATATAGTAAACATGTAGAGTCTTCCATTTTAACTTAAATCCTAGACCTTCATACTAGATATCGAAGACCTAGTTATGATCTAGAAAGACAGCAGAGCAGTATCTCTTGTCTTCGAAAGCTCATTGAGTCCTTCTCTTGTAGTAAATAGTAGTAGTTATTCATTTCCAAATCTCTCCTCATCCTATCGTCTTTTTTCTTCGGTATAAAATTTAATATTGACTTTTTCTTCTACAGTTTATTTATCTAATATAATGATCTTAAGCCTATAATAAGTATTTTTGTCATTTTTTCTTCTATAAATTTGTCCAACGTTTCTGATGATGCTTAATCTTTTATTCCTACTTTTCTGTTAAAATCACCTAATATAATTATTATCGTACTAATTTTTTCCTTCCCAAAATTAATTTTTTTCTCTTTTCTTCTAATTTTTATTTATACATATGTCCACTTACAAATATATACTTATATCAGCTTACATGGTTTACAATTTTAACCAATACAAAGTTGGGTATCTGGAAAGGCTTCGGGAAAAAATGTTATCCACTGTTTTATGCTTGAATGCGTGGTAAATATTTTTTTCATTAAACAAGGATTACATGCAGTATGAAAACCGTAAAATTATTGAAGCTGTGGGTAAAGCATAAATCGTTACAAAATCATTAAAGAAAACTTGAAACTAAGCATCAAAACTGGTACAGCAAACGAAGGGAAGAGCAAGGGTTATTTTTTTTATAATTACAATAAAAGCGTATTAAGCCGTAAAATCATTAACAAAAATCTATAAAGAAACTAAACAAAATCTGCGTATTATTGCACTGAAAACGAATATTTTCCGGAGATGCAAACGCGAAAGCTCTATCAAATAATACATGTGCAATTTTTCACGATAAAGTGATTAAAAAATCGTTTCGATGATTTGTTTGCTTTAATCTAGGCAAATTTAATAAACCATTCTTCTTTTCAGTCGCGATAACGCCATTTGCTTGGCGTTTTCGTAATTACTTTTCCAGAATTTTAACTATAAGTTTGTAATGATTTTTATATTTATTGTGATTTTGAATTTTTTGCGCACTTTTGGAGACACACTTAGCATTAATTAAATTTTAGCTTTTTTAAAAATAAAAAGAGGTACAATACTCAGCAATTAAAGACAGTGCTCTATCGGGAATAATTTCTTTGAAAAGGCGGTTTTATTGCCTTTAAAGGCGCAAAAGTAGACCCACTTCGTGCAAGTAGAGAAAGCGTTTGTTACGATGCCGGAAAACGGTTTTTTGGGCACAGGAGCGTAACCCAACTGCCAAATTTTACAGAACGGGAAAATCGCACGTCTGCAATGCTTTTAACTTATTCAGGTGTTACTTAGAACATTATGGATACAATAAGTGACTCATTATGGATTACAAATCTACGTGTTAAACCGAAAGATACCTAATAATAACACAGGCGACAATTAAACTTAAAAGTTAAGTAGTGGATAAGTTAAAAATAGCGGCAAAATATTTAAAAATCAAGAACGTAACGCTTGGTTGTGCTAACAAAAATTAATATAACAAAGTTATGTCGAAAATAGTACACAAAACAAATTTTTGGTTGATTATTATTTGTATAGTTCATATATATCTAGAATATAAAAATTAATTTGTTATGTTCTTTACTTGTCAGTTTTTGATGTCTTTGGTTTATTATTTATTACTAATGCTTAATATTCCTTTTATTCCGCACACTCTTGGTGTTTTAATTTTTTATGCTAATAACTGTTTTTATTGTCTTTATTTATTAACTTTCTAGTAATATTTCTTGTGCTGCGTTTTCTTTTCGTTACTTTTGCAGTTTCTGGTTTCCTTTTTTTCTTCTAAAGCTTTATTTGTACCAGAGTTACTTTTATCGCTATTTCCAGATCACATATATTTCCATTTTACGAAACTCTCACTTTTTTGGTTTATCTTATTCTTCTTCCTTCATCATTATAGGATTACTCCTGTTCTTCCTCACTATTACAGTGACTCTCTCAACCTTCTTGTCTGATCTTCCAGTTGCTCGTTTTTTATCGGCAATTTATCTCTGGCTATTCAGACTAATCGGTCCCCATTTGTTCTTTGAATGCGGTTGTTTTCCTCTCTCCTTCTAACCCTAATCTATTCATTTACTGGTTGTATGTTGCGCTAGTTTGTTATGTCCTATTTTTTCATTCTATCTCTTCGTGTTTAATTTTCTGTGTATCTCTTCTTGTTTTTGCACCGTATGTTAATATTGGTCATATCGTAGACTTGTATTTATGTATTTGTTATGCCATATTATGGTATTTAGTACTTACTTGCTGCTTGAGGTTTCTATAGTTGTTTACATTAAGTCCTAGATAATTAAGGTAGGATACTTGTTCTATAATTTCGTCTGGAATTTATAATTTATTTGTTATAGGCTCTTTGCTTGTCGTCATACATTTAGATTTTTGCGCTGATATCTTTAAAGTATATCTTTAACATATATCCACAATCTTCATTAGTAATCGTTGGATCTGGTTTTAGTTTCCTGCTACCAGGGCAGGGTCATCAGCATAGCATGCAATTGTTATGTGTTTGTCGTGCATCTTGTGTCGTGCTAATGCTTTTATCTCTTTTATTACCGCGTCTATCACTATGTTAAACAGTAGTGGGCTTAGAGAGTCCTCTTTTCTAATTTCAACTGTGATTTCTATAGGTTTCATTTACCTTAATTGTTACTCTATTGTCGATGTGTATTTTATCGACTAATTTTGTAATTTTATTTGCCATTTGGCTATATTTCAATATTTGTAACACGTATTTTAGTAGTATTGTGTCAAAAGCCTTTTGCAGATTTAACATATACATAAACGCTAGTCTATTCTATTCCAAACATTTCTCAATTAATTGTTGTATTATAAAGATGGCGTCGGTACAGGATTTTCCTTTTTTAAAACCTTGTAGTTCGTCTGCGGGAGTTATGGTGTTTTCTATCCTTTCTTTTGAAATTCTTATTGTTAATTTAAGTGAGGTGTCTGGTAGTAATAATAATAATGGTATCTGCAGATCGCCCTTTTTGAATATTGGTATTTTATGTTCGTAAATATCTTTTGTAGAAGTTGCAATAATTCATTTTCCAGTGCCTCAACTCTACATTTTAGAAGTTTATTGTATGTTTTGTTGTGTTCTGGAAATTTTTGTTTTTTAATTATTTATTTATGATTTCATTTCTTCTAAGCTTATATCTTGTTCTTCTTTCTGCATCTCTATTGTGTCTGGTCCTTTATAGAATTCCTTGAAGAGGTTCACATATACTTCCGAGTCAATATTATTTACGTATTCGATCATTTTAGCCTTACGACGCCTTATCCCCATATCTACTTTTGAGTGCTGTAAAAATCACTTTCCAATTTCTTTAAAAATTTTTGCAATGGTCTTAATTAAATTAATTTTTCTAATGTCACTGTTGTCTTTATTTTTTACCGCCTTATATTTATTGTAGCTTTCTGGCGTTCTATTAATATGGTAGCTTATGAATGCTTTTCTTTTTTCTTAACTCAACCTCTTGACTTCTCTTGTAAACCATAGTGTAGGGACGCGGTGGCTCAGATGGTTCAACCAGTTGGCTCTGTCCTCTAGCCGGCGCGCGCGAGTTCGAGTTTCGCTCAACCTATGGGTGTATGTGAATGTCCTAAAATAAGTGCATGTTAGTGGGCACAATAAGCCCTTGAGGCTGCAGTGTCTGTAAGTGCGCAAAAAAAACCATAGTATTTTTCCATTTCTTTTCTTATTAGTTTTTATCTTTGTTCTCAGTGTCTCTTTCGCACTCTTTAATATATTTGTTTCTCACTTACTTGTTATTTATAATGTTGCTTGACACACGATTTTGATACAGATTTAGAATTGGTTCGCTTTGTAACAGCTTTCTCAGTTTTTCTTCGTGGCTTTTTTGTTCTCTGTACTTAAGTGGTTTTTTAGTATTTGTATCCTTAATTTTCGGTCATCAACATTATCAATTCTTTGGTTCTATAGAAGCATAGAGTATCGTACAATAATTCTTGGTCATTGGACATTTGACGTTTCTGAGTTTTTAGTTATAGTTTACCAATTCTATACCTATTTACTATATGTATTTTACTGTTTTTATTTTTTTAGATTGTTTTTTATGTTTAATTGTCACCACTACTCTTACTTGTTATTTTCACATACAGTTTCTTTAATTTCTTTTTATTTTTAGCTAATTCTTATTGGCAAATATGCTTTGCATTTTCTTTTTTCATGTGTCTTTTGACCTTTATTTCTTTATTTCTCATTTGACATTGTATCCTAGTGCCTATCAGTGTTCTGTTTTCTTAATGTGTGGCCTACCCAATTACATTTTCTTGTTGTTATAGTTTTCTGTAACGATTCTTGTTGTGTTTTTTCCTACAATACATTATTTGTGATTGTTTCTAGCCAACATAGTTCTATTATTCTTCTTAAGCACTTGTTCATAAATGCCTGTAATCTCTTTATGTATGTTAAACTTATTGTCTCTGTTTCTGATTCGTATAACAGTAGTCTTCACATTTGTGTCAAAAAATCTGATTTTGGCCTGCCAAATTTTTTCAAGCGACTTAAAGCTCTATGATTTTGCTTTTATATATATTTCACATACTTTTTCTTTATTTATAATACTTCGTAGGTAGTTGATATTCTCTTTTTCTTCTAATTTTTCTCTTTTGTTAAGGTTTTTTGTTCTACTACTTCTGTTTTCTCTTTGCCTTCTCCTATTTAAATGATTTTTATTTTCTTCATATTTATATTTAGTTTTACTTCTTTGACTTCATGTTTCAGTTTGTTTAACTTGTTTTGTATGTGTTCCGTTAATAGATAACTATCGCTTGCAAATTATATATCCCCAAGTGTTTTACCAAATCTCCATCTAATTACTCTTGTTCCATTTTGTGTTTTTCTCAGTACCCAATCGATTGTAGTTAAGAATAATATGGGTGGGAGGATACACCCCTGTCTAACCCCTCTAGCGATTTTTATGTTTGTATATTTTTGTAGTATAATCTGTATAAATGAATTTAATCATGCGTATTAATTTTAATGTTAACCACACCTTCCTTCTGTCCACTCCGTCGAAGGCCTTTTGTAAATCTATAAAAATTATTTGAAGTTATTTTTGCCATTCATTTTCGTATTCGATGGAACGGAAAAGAGGAAGACCCAGAAGATCATGGAATAACGGAATAAGAGATGCGATGATCAAGTATCAAGTACAAGAGGAAGATGCTCAAAATCGAAACATGTGGCGTTTGAGAACTGGAAAGCCGCACAGGGCGGTATAAACCGGAATATATATATATATATATATATATATATATATATATATATATATATATATATATATATATATATATATATATATATATTATATATATATATATATATATATATATATATATATATATATATATAATGTATATATTTGCCTTTTCGATGATGTTACGTAGAATAAATATATTATCGACACACGACCGTCTTTGTCTAAATCCCGCCTGGTTATTTCTTAGTGTCTTGTCCAATCCATTGTTGATTGGACTAAAAAGGATGCTTGTATTTTGTTTGCTGTATTTAATAACGTTATTTCTCTCCAGCTTGAACATAGTTTTCTCTCCTTTTTTGGGACTTTTATTATTGCACCCTAGTTTTCCATCCATATAGTTTAATAGTCTAATTTCTTCTATTACTCCGTCTTCTTCTTTTATCAGTTTTGCTAAAATATCGTCTATGCCAGCAGTTTTGCATTTTATGTTTTTAATTCGTACCACATACTTTATGTCTTTGGATTAATAAGTTACGTTACCATAGTTTCTCCTGAAATTTTATCAAATGATCTACATCTTTACATACAGCATCACTTAGTTTTTTTATATAATTGATCTCTTTCATTTTTGTAATCATTATCTTCTTTACTTTTGATTGTAAGAATTTCCTGGCCAAAGTCAGATGAACACCTCAGAATTTTCTTTTCTGTATATCGACAGCTGGCTTCGCCACCAGGTTCATTAATCTCGATTACTTGCTGGGGCCTGTTTACTTAGCACTCGGTTAAAGTCGCCGGCATTTTTCTTCGATTAAATGAAGCGGGGTCGCACTCCCTTCTGCGTTGTATCTGTTCTGATTCATTTCTTTCGCTGTCCCCAGCGAGACACGGGCTGACTTCCCCCAGGAGTTATATACGATCGCCGTGCCGCTGGAGCAAGGTAACAAACTAACACTAACCAATTCTTGTTATTCTCCTGTGGTGACCTTTTCGCTTCTCCTCGCCGCCTCCCGCGCGGCCCGGACGCCCTTTTTCTTAATTATCGCCGCGCGTTCCGCAACAATTCAGGGATATTTATGCCGGAGTATTTGGCGGGTAATCAGCGGCGATTATATTCGGGCCGGGACGCGGCGAGCCCGGGATAACGAGCAACCCTTGTATTAGGGAAACTGCCATTTAAGGCGTAATTAGAGTAATTTTTGGCCGGATAGCGCGGCGGCTAGCGCGCTCCTAGGGCTCGAAGGTGCGGTCCCATCCAATTTTTCTCCGGGACACCCCATTAGCCGGGCATAATCCATCGGCGGCCGGCGCTAGATCGATATAAAACTTGCGGTTCGTGCAATTTCTTAATTTTCAGCGTAATGAAGACTGACTACTTTACGAGCTCCCGGAATGAAACGTCGGCTCTACTTTCGCATTTCCGTTAAGCTGTTAGCGGTAATCGATCTGCGATCGTAACCCTACCTATATGGGGGCAGGTAATCGCTTTTGCCGTAACAGGAAAGCACGGGCTTTAATTTCTGCCAAATGACGGCCGCTGCGAATTTTACGGTTATCATAATTGCGATGCGGATGGCGCCGGGTGAGCGGCGCATTACGCACGCGTTTTTGCTAATTTTCCCCCAATATAGCCAGACCTCAGGTGATCTGTAATTATGGGGGAAGAACGACCGTCGGGCATATCGCCGGAGCAATTTGAACGATTGGACGAGCAATTGGTGTCTGCTATTAGGCAAAAACAATGCATCACACGTGACAAACGCACATGACGTGGGCAGTAAGGAAACAATGAAATGATGTTAGCAGCTAATGGACTGAATAATCCCCGATATAATCGAACCGTAATCAGCATGCTTCAGCTCCGGGCTGCATTTGCTATTATGAATGTACAATACATATCGTTCCGCAAACATGCCCTCTCCAAACATTCAGGATGCATAAATAGGAAAGAAAATTACTACTTTAATATAAAACTGCAAATCCTCTGCGACTCTGTAATTGAGAGTTCTATGAGATAAATCTAAACGCAAGAAGTTCTCAAGTTTGATACAAAGAAAACATGCAATAATAAAAAAGGCAATTTTTAAATAAGATACGAGCAGGGGCTGCGCACTAAGAGGTTAAAGCTTCTCACTTAGACGACCGCATTATTACCCCTTGTTCGAAGTAAGCGCAGGATACCTAAGCTCAGGATTGGACTCGGGTCTCTCCGCACCGCAACCAAGCACATAAACCATTTGGTTGCATTGGTTCAAGAAGATATCTCGAACAAGAAATGTTTCAGTATAGTCCAAATGAAGTAACGTCTAGCGCAGACTATTTTTCTTTTAGATGAAATGAAATTTTGTAATCCAAAATATTAATATATGAACTTTAACAAGCCCATTTGTAAGGGGTGTTTTTGCGTCTTTGGCTGACAAATTTTTCACTTTTTTTTCCTCAAATTTTTGCAAGATGGGATCGGCCGGCTGCTTCCAGCGGTCCATTTGGCAAGGAGCGAGAGCGGTCACGACGTGCACTTTGAAGTCTTAATACCCTTTTCTTAAAAATCCATCAATTTCTGCTTGTAAATATTGATAACAAATTGTATTAGAGCTGTGAGAAATCTATTGGACCACAACTTGCCATCGATAAATCTTTTAAATATGCAGTAAACTAACTTTTGAGTTGATTTTTCAGCAACTTGAAAATGGGTAACCGTTATTATACCTAAAATTTCTCATGTTTCTATATTTAAGAGCCTACTGAATTATTATTTAAATAATCCCCCTGGTAAAATTATATTTATGGCCCATTTTAGTATAGAATCGCATAGTGCATGGATATATATGGTGTTCGGGTAAATTTAATAGTTTCCTATAGAGAGGAAAAGGGTGAATATCTCAACCAAGGTAAAGCCTCAAATGCCTCCATTATTTTGTCTAGCAGCTGGGTCCTTGTGTTACAAGCAGTACGGTTGGTGTCTTTCTCAACCACATGTCACACAAATCCATCGTATTTTAATCAGGGGAGGTAGGGGGCTGAATTTTAGGGCTGTTGAAGTAAAAATTTCAAAAAACCACTTCCGAGCCTTCCGAGTGATGTGGTAGGGTTCTTAATCCTGCTGACAGACCCTCTTCAACCAAGGCTTTACCAACTACACATAACTATCTGAATTAAGCCTGAGCCCCTGTCCAAATATGTGAGATGGCATGACATCACCCTTACTGGAGACACATCCAAAAACCATCACAGTTTGGGGAAAAAGATCTTCATTACGAGGAGTTCCCGGTTCAGCAGGATATTTTACTTTGCTAGGAACTTTATTTGCCTTTATCAGGTGGTTTTCTATCGTCTTTTCGGTAAGAAGTTGGCTTTTACCCCCTTCTATGTGTGGCAGCGGAGTTTTTTGCGCTAAACCTCAAATTCTCTCGCCTTAGTCTTCCATCATTCTCTTCTGCAGTTGTTGGATGACTTCTGGTGTACGTCTGCTGTGTCCTCATAGTATCCGTTGCAGCTCTTCATTTCAAGTTTTTCTACTTTCACAATGTTTAAAGAACTTTGAGCAGTTGTTATAGTTTCAGAATTTTTATTCCCGGCACGAATCATCATAATGCAGGTGGCTTACACTTGCTACAATTATAGTTTGTCAAATTTTTCCCGAACATCCTGTATGTGTTGACCGCAAGTTATTGGATCAGATGGCTCGGTTCTCTTTTCTGGCGTGTCTCTTAACAAGCTGTAGTGAGTAGTTTAGTTTATATTTTATATTTACAACAAACAATTAGGGACTAGGAAGCTTTCGATACAGCTATTCCTAATTATTCTTAAGGGTTGGGTACGGCTATAATCCAAAGAGACGGTCAACCTCAAAAAATGTGAAATGCATCTTTCATGCGTCCGTATTTCTAATAATTAAGTAAAACGCTATAGTACAGAGCACACCATCCGCTATAGAATATCAACTGCCTAATAAAGTGAAACAAGAAAAAAATATTCGTAACTGACCAGTGAACAAACAAAGAACAAGACAATAAAATCAACTACACACATAGCAATACATTTTTGACAAACAAATGTGCCCAAATTTTGTAACAGATGCAACCCAACAGCAAAATATAAACCCAAATTAATAATACTCAGACTCCCAAAGTACCTAATTGAACCAAACTATTATAGTTGGAAACAGCACTATGACAAGAATTTGGATAAGAATTCTTTAACTCCAAATACAAATAGAAAACTAATGGAACAAACAAAATCAAAAAAATAACTACTTCAGCTTATCAGCCAAAAAATGAGCCTCAAAAATTGTCCTAAAGGATCTACTTTATACAGTCCCATTCCAAGAAGGTCATACTCAGAAGGATTATGTACATTCTACATTGTGAGTTATTATAATTTTCTTAATTGACTTAAAACTCAATGTAAACAAAAAGACTTCTTTTTCTCTTCCATGCTTCTTCGTTTTTATCTTTAGTCTTTCAATTACTTTGCAAATTTTGCTATTTCACCTATCCAACGTCTATTTGGTTAGTTTTTTTTTACACCTGAAAATGGAATCTACATTGTGATTTAATAAGCCCATATGTCTTGTCGAAGTCGTGCTACATGACCGGCTTAATCTTGTTTTTGTTTTTGACAACCTTATTTAAAATTTTTCTTTTTTTTTCTTAAATCCTTCCTTATTGCTCTTTCAGTTAACTTATTTCATTCATTTATTTTATTTTGCTGTGATTTGAATTTCCCCACTATGTTTATTAATTGTTCTATTTTCTAACAATTTATCTGCATTTTTTATTTCCTGTTTTACGCTTTTTCTGTTTCTGCAACAAATACCGTTTTTTCTAGGGTATCATTCGTTTAATTTACTTTCAGCACTTTAACCTGCTTCACGTATTTTTCTAGCATTTTTCTTATTTGTTTTTATTTCTCCTGTTAATTACGTTTAGTTTCCGAACTTTTGTTTTTATTACTAATGTCGCTGACAGTAAACCTGCAATCTCAATTAAATTTAATCGGCTTAGCACATTTATGTTTGTTACTAGTTTTTATTTGTTATTTATTTCCATTTGGCGATTTTATAGTCATTTTCTTACCTTTTTTGCTTTAAATAAACTATTTATTATAAATATTCTGTGTTTCTAAACAAAATTAACTAACTTCTTCTTTTATTTCTTACACTACATCTTCTTATAATATTTCCATTTTTTCTCTACTAGCTTGCACTTTACTATTAAAGTCTATGCATCTATAATCAGTAATTCTCTTGTTTATAATTTAGTTTGTCTTAGTGCTTTCTCCTTTTGTGTTATTAAAATTGTCTAATTCTTTATCTATGACCGGTACGTGGATTATATATTTTTTGCGTTTCATTCTTTTAGTATGACTTTGAATTTTTTCTATATCCTTTGTTAGCCTTCTATTTATGTACAAACACATTCCTCGCATTTCTTCTTTCTCACGTTTACAGTTATAAGCATTTTTTGTTCTTCTTTCGCTAATGTTCTGCCCTTTTCTTCTAGTTTCAACTTTTTCAACATTGTTACATTTAGTGTGTCTATTTCTAATCTAACTATTTTATTTTATTTGCATTAACTCTTTTAATACAATTTGGGGGGGGGTCTCTTACACTTCTGGTAACATTCTCACTGGAGTGTAATAAACTAAAATTCTTTATTCCGTCTACATTATCCTAGTCGTTGCGTGCGTCTTCTTTAGTGTTTAATCATATTGTCCTTCTTCATTATTTGATTATCATAGTTTCGACATAAGTTTTTTTTTATTGCTAAAAGTCTTGTTAAGAATCGCCTTTTATTCTTATTCTTGTTCCTTTTAGTTTTCATTTGTTAAACAATACTAATATCTTTGTTCTAAAAGCGATGATGTTTTATGGATTTTAATATGTGCTTTATTTCCTCTCCAATTTCGTTGTTTATATTAATATTTCTGTATTAACGATGTTATAAACTTTGACCTGCATGGAAAATGCTTGATCTAAGGTTATTATTTCTGATACATCTTTATATTTCTCTTTTAATCTTGATCCCTATTTCTTTTGTTTTGGAATTTCTTTTCATTTCCTTTACCTACTTGATTTTTTTATCAACTTCTATAAATTTTTCTCTATTTTCTTTATACTTTTTATCTATCTTTTGTGTTGTATCCCGTTATGACAAATCTTTTAAGCACCGATAACACCACTATCACACATTACCTCCACCTGATGCAAAATTAAAAAATCGTCAGTCGATTACAATACAAAAATTGTCATCCACTCTCTATCCACTATACAACCCATTCTAATAATATGCATAGTACATGCTGGCTCAGCTGTTGTTCTTAAAAAAGGTACTTTAAAAAAATATGGAAACAAATTATTTGTCCTGGTTACTTGCAATACCAGTATTATATAATCCACTAAGACATAATTACTTTTAATTAGTACCAAATATTATTTTAGTCCTTTAAACTTAATTTATTGTCAGTAATAAAAAAAACAATATAGTAAGCGGCAGACTTAGGTATGTTTCCTGTTTAGTGTATTTTTCATCATTCATAGTCAATTTATATGTCTTCTGCCTTTTACCAATCATAATGATGCTAAATTTTCTTGCAGTTAAAGAAATGATATATGCATTAACAAACAACAAAATTTCATTGAAAACTCTTACAATTGTAAATAAAAGGCCCCCATATAGGAACTCTTGAGAGTTTACAGATGAAGATACTTAATAAAAGGATATACAACAAATTAACTCTTTCAAAATACAAAAATGGTAAGTTTGAAAACTGTATCACCGATTTAAAATGATAACTCTATTTAAACAATTATTAAAAAACTAAAAAATTTCAGATTTACATACTACCATTTAGGAATAGTTATATGGAATTGAGTAAAGAAAAGGCCGGTATGTTTATAAAGAACTTATTAACTATTTTTAAACCCTTCAATCGATTATCAACCACATCAATCAAGAACTGAACGATATCTAGATTTGGCGTCAAATGACCTTCCGTATATAAAACCTTTCTTTACTAATTGAGGTAAAACTTAAAATCAACCAAATTGATGCAGTTTGAAGCGATAGGACATGATTTAATAACGAGCAAAAACTTGATGTTACGTAAAAAGACTGTTGTATTAACCACCACAATATTTAACAGTATGTTGAACATTGTTTACTATCCAATTCTTTGGAAATATGTAGACATCATGATGGTATTAAAACCTCGTGAACCACCTCATGAAATAAAATGAGAGAAAAACATTCAACCATTCGTTAAACAAATAAAATTGTCAGTAATATCACTAAAATCTTTGATAACACTCTCACAGAACAGTATATTGAAGCCAATTTTTTATTTCCTGTTTACATCTGATACTCCAGTGATAGACAACAGTTTAGTTGTTATCTTTGACGACATTATTGTCATTTCAACCATACACGAATATCCAAACATAACCAGAAAATGCTTTCAAGAGCACCTGATTTTGTCAGCAAACGATTAAGGCCATGACAAATTAAGCGTGACAAGTCGAAGCATGTTACTTTTTGTGAAGAATGGAGCAAAATAATTTAACTTAGTGGTTAACATACAAAATACAACAATCGCAAAGTCGATTTCAGACCAACCAATTAATTTTCTTGTTATTCTAGGGCGTTTTCTATTATTATTTGCTGTTGAAAATAGCAGCCCGTTCTTCCAAATTCTGCTTCTAGTTTTAGTTTGACATGAACCCCAAATTGTTTAACGGATCTGCTCAATCGCCATGCGCATTTCGACCAGCGCCACACCAATTAGGCGAAATGTACCAAAATTGTGTGCGCTTCCTGTAATTCTGAAAAGTGTGCCGCGGAAAGCACGCCCTGCCTAAACAAGTTAGCTTTGAACCGGTCCTAAAATCTGGATTACGACATATACTGTAATAAATTTTGAACCGCTTTGAAGTTCGGCCTCCCACATATCTTGCTTTTACGACGGTGTATATTGTGTTTTAACGCATAAATGCGGAATTTTAGGTGTACATTACGACTTATTACCAGCAACAATTGCGCTTTATGAGACTGCGTGCGTATTTTTGGCCCGTAAATGCAAAGTTTTTTAGACGATTGTACTCGATAGAGAACTGATTTTTAAAACAAAACTTATATAAACCTCACGGTGGAGAAGATTGTCAATTTGCCAAATTTCAGGCAGTTTTAGATGAAATATTGGATTTCGTGGGATAATTTTGGAACAAAGACCATTTGTTTTTCAAAATAATCTGCTGACATTCATTCTTTGTTACCAATCTTTAGGTAGTGCCAAATTCCATTTTTAAAATAATATGAATTAGTTAAGGAAGTCTTCAAAGCTCAAAATGTTAATATTTTGCTTGGGCTTGTGCTGACTTTGCTTCTCAAGCTGTGAAAAAGGAGAAAATCTATTAGCGGAAGATTAGGTGGATGATGGAGAACTTCGGTACTCAACTACGTTAATTTTTATAGCACTGGTCGTGTTACCTGAAGAAACATCAGCCCGTTTCTGTTCACTAGAGATGTCAATTTATCTGGAATAATATCTAATCCTCTCCAGAAGGATACTGATGTGATTGTTTCATTAGGTTGCAAGAAGGAAGAGTGAAGTGAATATTTTCTATGGATCACCATATAATAATCATGATCTTTATGGGATGAAGACTCACTCTTGCATGCTGATTGTGAGTTTTGTCGGGGTCCAATCATTGTTCCATTAAATTATAATTATCTTACTATTTAGCCCCAGGTCACAAAGATGATGCTTAAGCAACAAGGAAGAGCTCACCTTCAGTCTGTTTATCTTGTTGTATTCTATCCATTCGTTCGGAATTTATCTCTCAAGCTTATTAAGTTATCTCATATAATGACGATAACGACTTCGAATACGTTGAGACTATTTGAAAGTCATCCAACAGTAGACGGTGAGTGTGTTCAACTTCTGACTGTAATTCGTCTCTATTAATGCAAGGAGTCGGTCGTCTACGTCCACTACATATTGCAGAAGTTAAAATGAACATAAGTCCTTTTACATTATCATTGACTATCATAAGATAATATCGACAAAGTTTGCAGTTTGCTTCGTATTACGTAGTACGTAATAATGGCATTACTACTATTGTAATATTTAGTCACTTTGATTCAATTAATCTCTGTAGCGATTATAATGAGTTGCTGTAAAGTATTTGTTCCAAAAATCGTGTACGATATAATTTCTATGTTACTTTTCGTTACACAACTCTACAAATGCTCACCTTATTTTAAACTGGATTTACAATTTATTTACACAAAATTAATGTACCCTAAACTGTTTCTTAAATAATCACCTAATTTGTTTTAATTTTTGTTATGATGTAGTCACAGTTGTCGTGTGATATTTTATGAAAAGCTTAAATCACATAAGACGATCTTATTGTCTCTATTATTTTTCTTTTAAACTTTTTTAATTGCATCTCCGATTCATGATGTTTATGTCAAAATTCAAACTAGCGAGTCAGAAAAATGAATTTTTGAGTTTGATGGTTGACTTTACAAACAACTTTTTAATTTGTTTAGGTGTAGTTTGTATTAGTGTTGGTACGCTTTCCCATTGAATATCTGTATGTTCTTTTTGATAGTTCTTTAAGCATGTGATCGCCTAATAGATCACAGATTGGGACTTTTTTGATTTCAATGTTTTCCAGGTATTCTAGTTTTTAAATCTGTTCTTTAGATAAATAATTTCCAATGAGATTTTGTTGTCAGCAGCAAAATATGATTCGAAAATATTTAAATAAGTATAATAATTACTTTCTTCTTATTTTGTACAAATTAGAACAAAACTTTTTTTCTTCTTTCAGCTTTAATAAATGGAAATATACAAAATTTACTTTTACAAAATAAAACTACATGTCTGGAAGTTTCGTTTCAATTTATTTTAAAGAAAATATCGACCGATTATGTTTCTCATTGTTAATACACTGTTGCAGTTGTATTCTAAAGAGCTTTATTACTCTTTTTACACATGTGTTGAAAAATAAGCCGTTTTTTTGACATATTGCATTTTGTAGGACTTAAAGCAATATTTGCAAACGTTAGCCTTGAGATATATCTATAAAAAGAAATCACAAAAGCGAGATATTTGGTATATGGACTGGCCAAGCAACCAAAAATGTTGTTGTGTGGGTTGTGGCTCCATCTTGTTGTAACTAAACGTTTTCAAGTTGAAAACCATTGAGATTAGGTGCGAAACATTTTTTGCATATCTACTGAAAATGATAGTGACACATGAGCCTTCCTCTTCAAAGAAGTAAAGACTAATAACCATAACTTTACTCACCGCTTAGCAAACTGTGACACATTTGCTGCGAAGAAGGTTTTTCTTCTATATATTTAGTATTCTAACAACAAAAGTCTTGTTTATCAACGCTTCCTTACAAACTAAAATGCGCTTCTTCGGTAAAGATAATAACTATATCATGGGGCAAGTTCTCAAATATTCTCATACAACAACCATCTTGTATGGACGAAACCAAAGGCCTTGATGCAAAATTCGCCAGAAGAGTAAATAGCAACGGCTTAGTTTCGCCCAGATTGCTTTGGAAGTAACAAAATCGATACTTTATTGCATTGGTGTTTTCCGAAGTTTGAGCACTTTTAAGTCTTTTTGCTCCTCTTCTTCTTACACAATTAGTAATCTCTAAAATTGAGTACATCCTACAAAATTGAATATGAACGTAACAGTGTCATTGTTCCGAATATATACTTTAACAGCAAAATCTCTATATTCGTTTGTACATATCATGTTTAGTTACCAAGATGTTGTGGTTTCTGTAGAGTGCCACTCTGTACTATAAACTAAAAATTAATAGCTAGGCCTCAACCTCCTAGTTAGAATGTCTACGTCCCCACGCGGAGCGTTAGAGCCTCACTATTATTATTATTACTTAAGTAAAATATACATCACTGCTTAACGCAAAATATTTTCTTTTTGATGGACCTCTTAAATGTATTTCATAAGGTAGTAAATAAGAAATTGGTTTTTGAACAAAATACAGATTTAATATTCTATTTAATGATGTATTTCTTAGAAAACGACTGGGAAGATAAAAATTCAGTTCAGTAGATTAGAATTAAAAAATAAAGCAAAACTCGGCCTATAAGACTCCTCCAAAGAACCATAATATACTTGATCTTTCCTGATTTTTAATAAACGTATTTTCTTACAAAAGCTCATTGAATGGTTTCTAAATTGCTCAAGTGCATAGTAAAAAAGAAACCTCGAAAATGTGAAAGTGGGGTCTAACAGTTAGCACAGAGAAATTATTTATTATTTAATAATAAAAATTTGAGACCTTTCGGGGGCTAAAGGTGGAGCTAAATATCAAAAAAGATACTCAAATCACAAGACACATTTTCAGTATATTGTTACTTGAATTAAATTGCGTTTCAGTTGGCATTTTTATTCAACGAAAGTTAATAGCACAGCATTCTCTTACGTTGAGGAAAAGATAATTTATATTTATCTAATAGAAAGTGTTATCTATTTCGAACTGATTTTGCATTAGTTGAGCTTTCTATATTTTGGTAGACTTCAGTACTATCTACAAGAATAAATTGGAATAATTTGATTAGCAGTTTTATATCTTCAACAAAAATAACTAACACTAGTGGCCCCAAATTGAACCCCTGTGAAACAGCGGAACGAAAAAAGGGCTCAGAATAATAAGAGTTAATTTTACCAGGCCAAATTCACCTAATTAATTAACTAAAAATCCTGAAAAAACTGAAATCTACAAAAAAGTAATTTTTCGTTTAACTAGGGGAAATATAAGCAGATAGCATCATTCTTCGCCAGATTATGCAAATTTATTAAAATCTACATGACACCAGTTTAGAAAATACCAATAACCCAGAAAACTTTGGGATGACCGAGAGGTCTATAATATTCAACATTTTTGTTACTATCTGTTTGTAAAATAGGAAGAACTCAACTATGCTACTGCTTGGATGGCAAAGTATAACTACAAAAGCTTATAGTATTTTACCAGGAGAATTAATTCGAATTAATTCGATTTAAATTAAGGGGATTCTTAAAGGCTGTAAGTACTGGAGTGGAAAAATGACTTTAAATTTAGAATGTCTATTCAACTGTTAGAAATCTTCAGTCAGAACGATAATGCAGATGATGTTTAGCAGCTTTTGTAATGGCATAAAGACGGTGTCTACAATGAGTCTTAAGGAACTAAAAGTTGTCTTTATTGCAATGGGTTCAGTCCTAGTGATAAAGCCTAAAAATGATTATTTATAAAAATAAGAACAAAAAATAAAATTGCCCACTTTATAATTAAAAATCTAAATTTAGCATCTGCAACATTACCATAAGTATTGATTTCTGTTAATTTGAAATAATAAAGTTTATTAAAGGTACGGTGATTGGAAAATAATCTGATTTTATATTTTGATAGTAACTTATTAACAAATTAGTTTCGTTAGGTTTAGTTCTATAATTTTCGGTATAACTTTTATATTGTTCCCACTTGACTCTTCAAGTGTAAAGTGTGCACGATAAGATATCAAGTGTACGTGGTGATAATAGTAAACCAGAATAAATATAAATATAAATATAAACTTTAACTTCCTCGATAACAGCTCAACAATCGTATAAAAAGAGTCAACTGTTCTTCTTATCAATAAAAAAATCCTGATGCGATCTTTTCCAACGTCACGTTGAACAAAAGTTAAATACAACTATAAATATAACAACTCAAGATGAAATTTAACGAATTACGACTCCTCTTATATTTACAATACAAACAACTGGCTAGTGAACTAACCCACAATCCAACACCACAATATACAGTCTTGATATTTCCTACGAGCTAATGGAAGTAATCAAATAAAAACGTCATATTAAGGCAAACTGGCAATTCAAAGACAAAAAGACAACGTAATATACTAAAAAACAAATTAAAAGAAATATAGCCTCACAATCAATTACTTGGAAAGATACTAAATGTCATCAAAGGAGGTAATGAGGTAAAAACAATAAAGTTGAAAAATCTAGTTGAAGGTTTCAAACCAAATTCTAGTGCAATAGATCAAGAGATAGAAGAGGAAATTTAATCTCCCCTGAAAATGTCGTTACCAATTCGATAGTTCACTGCTACAGAAAATGAAGAAGAAATAAAGCAGTTAAATAACAGCAAAGCTCCAGATCATTAACAGAACTAAAGCAATTATCTCACCGGCAAATTAAATTATTTATGATTTTGTTTAATGGATGTAACTCAAATTTGCCTGAATCATATTTATCTCAAATTCCGGAAAACCTTCTAGTGATATCCAATCGTATGTCAGTTTTTTCTTGATCTTCTCAAAACTATTGGAAAACTGCTTCTAAAAAGAATAACTCGTGACTCGTTCTAAGATGAACGGTTACATCAGTTTAGTTTTAGACAGTTGCTCAATGATTCAACGATGTCAATGCATAACTTTATACAAACTGCGCTTTAACATAACCAATATCGTTCTTCTGTAACGATAAAGCATGATACAGAGGACACCTACAGAAAATAGAGAAAGCTTTTCTCCACGAGTTTACCTCCTTTTTAATTCACACTTTACTAATCAAAACTTTCAAACAAATAAACACAGATATGTCCCAAGGTAGTTTATTGGGCCCAGTATTATATCTATTCTTTACATTTGATCCGCCAATTTCTATTACACAACGATAATCAGTTTTATTGATCATATGGAGATTTTTATTTGTAATATCGATCCAAATGCAGCTTATGGAATACTTCATGTCTATCTAAACAAACAAGCCGTGACTACAATGATGGAGAATAAAAATTAACTTAGATAAATATTCACATATAACATTTATAACTAGGCGTTCATCAATTCCGCTTGTCACTCCACGAAGTAAAGTATCTGAGACTCTACCTTAAAAAACATTTAGCTTTCAAAACATCATATTACCAAAAAACGTAAGGAAATAGACGCCAAGATAAAAAAGATGTACTGGCTAGTCGAAAGAGAATCACCCTTAATGCTAAAGAATAAATAAATGTATATTTCGACTAATCTGGGCATATAAATGTCAGCTGTGGAGACGTGCTGTGTAAAAATTCTAGACCAGATATCATCGAACGTTTTCAAGTGTCAAATCGCAGCTTAGACACCGACTCGCACATTCCATAGATGAGAACATTGTTCTATCCTGGAATATCTTTCAAATGAATAGTAACTTCTACGACTTTAGATGAGACTAGAAATCGCTTTATGTTATATAACAGACCGAGCTCAGAGGTTACATAGTATGCAAATATTTTCTTAACATTTTTTTGTGGTGAGGTAGAAGTAGTGTTCTCTTTGTTGCTTTTATTGCTCTTGCCTCTTACAAATTTTATTAAGTTTCGGGATGGTTCTTACGATTTCTAAAAATAAGTTAGGGAAAAGCAAGATTAGGTGATTTGCCAAGCTTGAAGGTTTTGGTCATTCTGATTTCGTGGTGTGACTTAGAAGATCATTTAATCGTACCATTCCTCTGCTCAATGTTATCTTCCATTATATGAAAAAAATTAAATTAGGCACTTCTTGATCTGCATCTGGTAATTTGGTCAGCGTATATAGAAAACCAAACCCGGAAAATCAATCACAATAAAAAAGATAAAATTGATTTGTGAAGGTTGAAAACTTTTTATCAAGATCCCACACCTTAAGTTGCTTATTTTCTCTGAGCATAGATTTAAAAAAGCCGAATTTGTAATGGAGAGAACCAACCAGCTCTATTATAGGGGGGTTATAAACCACAATACATGTGGTTTAGTTATCTCTATTAAAATTTTGATTTTTTTTAGTATGTGGGGTCTGTAATGAAAGTGTAGTGGAGCGAAAACTCGGAAAAACTATTTTCTATCATGTTTATATCTTTAATGGCTTTAGGGGCGATCCGCACCGACCGTAATTATCCCATGGCAAACTATTTGGACATTCGGTTTCTTTCTACCTGACCGAATAATAGAAAATATTTTTCCTCTATTTTTAACAATATATGATTTGTCATAGCATGTTTTACTCATTGCTTTAATACTACTTATTGTCCATAGTATACAACAATATTGGTAACAAATGCATCAATCTACCTAGAACCACTTCTAGATTATCATGTACCTGTTCCGCGGATATTGTTTATAGTAAAATGTATATTCGTACATCGGTTGCGTTTTTATTTACGAGTTACCACCTTAATACCCACAAAAGATTTTAATCTCCACAGTGAGTAAATGATAGGGTGGCTGAATCTTGAGTACAATTATGATCGCCAGGGTCATTGTTGCTAATGGCGGAGGTATCGGCGCTAAGCGAACTCGCGAAATAACGGGCACTTGTTTGTGTCATCCGGATTTAAATCCGCCGGTTTCGAGTTAGTTACGTGATTACTTTACGCGGGCGCAGTTTTGCAATTAGGGGCGAAACGTACTGCTGGAATTACACTGCGGAAGTTAAATTCAAAATTTAGAATTTACAGGGCTAGGCTTTTTGCCGCCTAATTAATGAAGCGGGAATAATTTACTAGCGCCAAATTTAAAATTCCATTAAAATGTGCCGGACTGCAGAAGTGCGCGATTTCTTTCGTTTGCTGCCGCGGCGCTGGAGCTGTCATCGCAAATTGATCTCGGCTTCCACTTTTCGTTTGGGCTGGCTGGGCACGTGCGCTTTACCTAATTGAATGGCTGTCGAACTGCACGATAATTTACAGAAAGCTACAACAAGGTATCAGAAAACCAACACTGAAATTTTCTCGAAAAGTAAACATGCAATTTTGATATTTTTGTCTCTAGCGACATTACGCAGAAGGTGGTCAATTTATGGCTTCAGAGTTGCCGCTTGTGCAAACATAGTACAAATATTTAAAATTTATACTATTTGCACGAGGGAACTAGAAAGTAAACGTTTCAAAATTAAAATTTATTGCAAGAAGCCCATGGGGCGTATATAGAGTACAATTTTTATATTATTAGTCAGAATTTTAGGGCAAATTTCTTGAAAGCAGAATGAAATAATCTTATTTAGGCATCTACATAGAGTCATCGAGTTGTATTGCGAGAAAGCTGAAAGACTATCTTAAGCACGTGCGCAATCTCCTGTTAGGTAACAAAAGTTAGCTTCACATAATCAACAACTAACGATTGTGAACAAAATGAGCCAACAATATGACCGCAGAGCTATTATACTCGAATCCCTCCGCGCCGGGAAATTGGCGGCAGAAATTATTGCGTGGTTTAACTACAAAAAGAGTTTAGTTCACGCCTTAATCAGAAAGAACAATATTTGACCACTAGAAGCAAGAGAAGTGATAAATTCGTCTGCGACTTGAAAGAGCAGATCGATTAGGATTCTAGCAAAATAAATGGACGTGGCGAGGTTGAAAGTCAGTCTAATAGTACCAGGACCTGCACTACAAGTTTTTTGTTTCGAAGAATCATCACTAGTTGACTGAGAAATACAAGATAGACACGAAGATAAAGGTCCAAGCTTTGCTGAACGATATCAAATATGACAGCGCTGGTTTTCTAAGATTCTTTTCATACGAAAAAATCTTTATCCTGAACAGGAAGTTAAATCGCCAAAATGGTCATTGGATTTGCCAAGATGTCTCTGAGGTGCCTATCATCATACATAAAAAGTTTTCCGCCTATGTGATGGAAGTGAGGCTTGTGAGCAACGAGGGGATGGTCATGGAGTCCCACTTTTTTGAGGAAGGCCGACGACTATATCAACGTGCTGGAGAGAGTTGTCAAACCCACAAGGCAAGCGAAACTCAGGCGTAGCTATACAACAATTTGTATTGTTACTGGCTCTTCTACTTGTGGGCACTTTTGAGCTCCGACTGCAATATCCTTGACCACTATGTGTGGAGCGTGGCGAAAACCAAGGTCAATGAGAAGCATCACAACACTAAGGACAGCTTAAGGATCCCAATCATGAGGGTAACAAATCATATGCACAAGGAGGAAGTTATGTTAGCCTGCAATATATAAATGAAGCGTAAAATTATAAAAATAGCGGTTCAGAAAATTACAGCTATTGAAGCACAGAAACAGAACTGATCGGATAAGCGATAAAATTAATAAAATCACACATCTGTTCAAGTCTAACTAATTTAAACGATGCATCAAATAAAGCAAACTAACTATTAAGAAGGCGGATACTATTGAAAAGTAGTTTATAAAATTACGGTTTACCTTTGCAGCATAACATGTTGACGTGCCAGTATATTAAAAATGTCAAAATTATAAAATGATTATGAAATGCACGATTGTCTATAAAATTTATAATTAATTACATATATGCAGTAGCCCAAATTCAATTCTAAATTCAAAATTTGTACCCTTTCTTGCTTTGAGGTCTTTATGTCTGATGTCTTTACAGTATTACCTGCAATTCTTGAGATCAGCAAATATGAAACGTCATACGAAATAACAGAGAGTTATTAAACGCTTTGCAAGTTTGATAAGAATTTTGCAGAGATGGTAGAAGACTCCATAGAATTTTTGGTGTAGTGATCAAATGAATCAGCTCTTCGAAGATTAATTATAAAGTTTAATGAAACTGAATTGGCAATGGATGCAAGATCTCGTATCAGTATAAGATAATATTATATGAAAATATTGGCGTATGGTTATAATGTTATTGCAAATCCAAAAAAATAAACATGGCATCGTGCAAAATAACCTTTCGAAAGCTCCTTTGGCTGCGTACAAAATTTAACTGACGCTTAAGCTTCCTGACCATTCTCGCCGTTGACAATTTAATCGAAAAAATTTTTTTAACGGTAAGGCGCATTTTCAACTTGATAGGTTCGTAAACAAACAAAATTATCGCATTTGAGGTTTTGAGAATTCTCTTCTAAATTATGAATAACAAATGCATCTCCAGTAAGTCACTTTTTGTGCTATTTTGGCCGTAACACTTCGAAACCGACGCCAGAAATGCTGTAATTGTGAATGGCAATCAAACATGATAAGCCACTCTTTACCTCAACTGGGCGGCACGAATCTGAAACAAATATGACTTCAGCAAGACGGCGTCACCTGCCATACAGCAATAATCGATTTACTGTCCGTACAATTTTCAGGCCGCGTAATTTTACGAAACACGCCATCAACTGGTCAGCTACGCCTTGTGTTTCAACATTGTGTAGGTTCTTTTTGTGAGATTATTTGAAATTTACTCTATAAACAGTTGATGGACTCGAGAACGAAATTCGACGTGTTATCAAAATTTCTGTAAGAAGCTAATTTTGAAGTGGCCATTCATCAGACGCAATTTTATATAATATTTAATAAAAATTGAATCATAAAAGCAAATGGCAGTTTTATTGAAAATTTAAATCCAAATTTTAATTTGAAAAAAATCGTTAAGAGTTAAACACAGACATTTTTTAAACGGATACGGTATACAATTAGATGAAATTAAAATCCAAATATTATTATTATTCAACAACTAGAACTGTTTTAATTTTTTAATTTTTTTATTTGTAAATTAAGATTTAGTTTGTTAAAAAAGCTAATACAAAAATGTTTAATTATTTAAAAAACTCATAGACCTAATTACAAGGCGGCGCAATGGATACACTCAATAATTTTATTTTAAATCGTTGCCCCTAACCCCTTGACGTTAAATCCATCGATAAAAAATCTTCTCATCTAACGCGGTAGATTTTTTAGTCTGGAAGGCCAAAATTGCGAGATTTAAGATTCCACTAACATTACGACAGCTTTCATATTTCTTAGAAAGTGATTAAAGGCGTTACTACCAACCATATTTTGATTATTGATTGTTTTTGCAAAACACAATCTTGCGATAGAGTTAAAGGCTAACTCAGTCTTTCCTATACGGTTAAGGACATTATTTTCTCAGTAGCATCATTTTACAAATGTATAACGGACATGAAACGTTACTCTTTACGATACAGGACGCTGCAGATTAGACCCTAAAGAGACTTGTACGAAATAAAAAATTGCGTAATCGGCAAAGATTGATGACAAATATAAACTGAAGTTACACAAATCAATTTTTGGAGGAATAAAAGACATGACATCCTATAATGACTCTGAATAAAAGGCAATTTTGAGATCTCATGTGGAAATAATGGAGAACATGAGTGCTTTCATTTTTATGGTCCAGACTTACAATAAACTAATTTTATGTACTACATCATCCCGATTGGTTAAGAGGCAAGCAGAGTGCTCAACGGGGGCAGTACAGGATATTACAAGGCTATTTCAGATAGCTTAGAAAATTTCAGTAATAAACTTTCGGTTTAATTCAAAATACCTCACTCGTGACTAAAAAGTTTTTTTATAGCTTAAAGTATAAAAAATTTAAAGTTTAAAATATAAACCATCGATTCTTGTTCACACACTGCATTTTTTTTAATAACTGCAAATAACAAAATGTATATGAGTGAGTATGTAGAGTACATTTGGAAAGATATGTCACATAGTAAAAAGACAAATGGCAGTTCTTTAAATTCTTGAAAAGTTTTTTTGTTCAGAAATGCCTCGGGAGATAACAATATGTTTCCACGCCCTATAATTTTTCATTAATTTGTCAATGAACAGAGTATGTTACACTAAAATCAAAGTTTATTTTGGTTATTTTTTAATTATAAGAAACATTTTCGGTCATTAGCTACCAATTTTAACTATGATTATTCCTAAAGTCTGTAGCTGCGATTATAAAAACATGTTTCTTTTATAACTTGTCTAGCTGGATAACTGGGCTCACCTCTTTAGTTTGGCCACCCCCTGGTTTTGATCAACATATTTTGAATGTGGTACCTAAGCATCTCATTGTTAGATGAGTCAATTTTTGAGATTCATATTTTACAGAGGAATCCTGCGTGCATTTCCTTTTTTATTTAAAACGTCGTTCTTATACGATATATTCGTTCTATGTCGGGTTGTTTGGTGAAGAGATCTAAAAATCAAAAACAATTTCTAATTCTACGAGTAACATAAACATTAATTCCTCCGAAACAACATGTTATTTTCACTTAAGTGTGGCTTGTTTTCAATTACATAAACCAAATTGAACAGATATATTATCAGTTTGTTGTTATTTTGGGTTAATTTATAAAATATTCAAGTCTCTTCGTTAAAGTAGGTCAAGACAAGATTTCTTTTAATTTCATTGAAAAATAATCCATATACTCAGCGCAAAATTATATGAACAAAATTTAGTCATTACTAAATTGGCAATTCCTGCAACCACTGTTTGAAATGCGTTTTTCACGGGAGAATAAATTTATTAAAGCGGGCCCACAATATTAATAGCAAACAACACTGCTATTCCAATCAATTTTAGAGTAATTTGTAACCCACCAAATAATCAAAATTAACAATATCAGCGGTAACAAGTTCAACGCACCGAATAGCCAAAATTCCACTATCTATCCAAATCGCGAATTGAAATGCAACCCCACCGAAGACATCAATATTTAATTTCTAATTCCCAACCTTCGCAAAACACTGCCGGAATAACCCAAGAGAAATTTCAGCTGAAAATGTTAATGAATTTATGGCATGGCAAAAGCGACCTAGAAACGTCAGGGAAGAATATTATAAATAGCAAACGGTTAAAAAGGGGAAATATATGATTTGTCACCTGAACATAGTCTAGCTAACTCAAATCACATAATTACACCAAACGAAATCTAATTATTTTCTGAAGAAAGGGACACAGAACAAGAAACTTCTAGAACTTTAGATAATACTGTTCATTACAGAAAACTAGTATGTATTGGGGATAAAAATATCATAAATACATCATTACGTATTAAGTTAAAGAGAATATGCCATGTAGAGTAGCATCCAAAATTATTCATGATTCTACTGATATTGACGATATTAACGTTAACTCAATTAGGTTAGCCTGTACACAATATGATACATATACAGCCTTTGTTAGAAAAGTTTCAGGTCAGATTTTTAAATTTTTTATCCGTAATAATCAAACACAAGAAATATGTGTTATTCAGTCTTGTAAATAAACATAGCTTTGGAAGTGTTTATGTAAACTCACTGGGTGGGAGGGCTGTGCTTAGTATTTTGCGCATTTAACTGTAAATTGTGGACGTAGATTCCAAGTAGAGGGTAGAGTTTAACGTTAAATTAGAAGAATACCTAATAAAACATAGAATATGATACAGCGATCACATGATATGGAGTTATCTAGGAGCCGTATCTTTGAATGGCACAAGAGGTTTTAGGGGGGAAGAAATTTAATGCAAAACGATCTTAGAGTCGACCATCTATCAACATCATATGCTGCTACAAATGTGAAACGTGTGAGGCAGTTACTGCAAGAAGTCCGCCCCGTTACTATAATCTTGATATAAATAGGGCTTAAATTGGATAGAAACTTATGTTACTAAATTTGAGGCAACAATTTAAGAAAACGGAAACTTACTGAAAAAATAGGTCCCTCTATGTTATACACAGAAAAAACAGAAAGAAACTAAACTGTTGAAAAGGGTTGCAATTGGGTTAAGCATTATTGCCCTAGATAAAATTTGCTAATGTCAAAGTACCAATTGGCGAGATTTTGGTTTACCAGCTTTCAAAAAGTGAAACTACAATTTTTCCCCTTTTCCGTGTACAAATTCCGCTAAAACGGAAACGTTGTGGATATATTGTAACATTTCAAACGACTGTAACAGATGTGCTTAGAACCATTTTGGTTGAAGCTTCCTCTGTTTGTTTCCATGACCTCCGAGAATGGTAACAGCTGTGCATAGTCAAGAGGATTACTTTGTCAAGGTCTAGGATGATTAGTTGGTACATTTTTTACGAGCCTGATCCCGGAACTTTTCTAACGCAGCTTATTGTTACGTCGCAAAATAACTGAAGGATCCCTGCCACTATTTACGATAAATCTAAAACTAAGTAAAAATAAATAAAATATATGCATTTAAAATACAGTAATTGTAATAATAATAATAAAGAAGAGATACTAGGCCACAATATTGATTACACATTACACTACACCTTTTATATTCGTTAAATGTTAGGAGAAATGTGATTGCACTCTTTAGAAGAAGTCTCCAAATATCCAAGGTTCATAATTTTTACAAAGAACAATAACTACACGATTTAAAGGAAAATAAATATTACTTATTTGGGCCTTTCAATAATAAATGTAATAACATTTTTGAATGTATTTGAAAACAGAAACAATCGATAATTGTCTAATTTTCTGGATGAATTTATAATACTGGATACCTAACTCATCAGTTACAAGATACGTCCGGAAAGTAACGAGTCCAAGCAGAAAGGTTAGATGTGGAGTTACTGGGGGATGTTAAGTAAACGATGCGACCCAGCTAATTTGCTTTTAAGCATTTAAAAATTGCAAGTCGTTTGCAAAGTGGACCACTGTTTGAGTATCGTATCACAGGTCAAAATGCAGCGCATTGCTGATCAGCAATACATGACACACTACCAAATTTTCTTAGCCCAAGAAAGTTCGACTGAGCGAATCAAAGATGAAAGCGATGCTCGTTGTTTTTCTTGACTCTAAATAAGTTGTTATAAGAAGTTGCGCTACCTAGATAGTTAACCCTGCACTTTATGTGGAAGTTTTGAAATAGCTGAAGAAAAGAGTCGTCCGGAGATAACCAACATCGTTGTTAATGAGGGAGTTTCTGGAAAAATAAACTGTAATAAGGCTGTCCAATCTTTCCACAGCTTGGAGCTGGCTCCACCCGACTTGTTTGTTTCCCCGGCTGAAATCCATCTTGAAACAACACTTTTGGGATTATTAAAATTTACAGGCTACCGTGACGAGTACTTCGCAAGAGATTTGCATTTAAGACTTTCAGACGACCTACGACAGAAACGATGTTCAAGAATCTTGAACATAAAAATAACTAAATAGACTTCTGGAATAAGGCCAACCCAAAGTTTCAAAATGTTTCTTTCAAACTTAATACATAGCGTCAAACCATGTGGCAAGGAATTAATTATGAACCATACCTCTTCCATTATCAAAATGATTCATTTTGCTAAAAAGACCGATTCAGCAATTTCATACTTTTTTAGAGTTTTGTGCAAGCTGTAGTCCATGGGGTTTAGGATAGGCGAATTTCTTTAACAACTATTTTCTAGCGGTAATGAAACTAGGAAAGTTATATCTGCAGTCTTGCCTTGTAGACAAAATTTTGTTAAAATGTCCAAAGCAAGTTGTCGAAATGCACCTAGACTAAAAGTAGGATAACAGTGTCACAAATATGATTACGGTATAAAACGTGAGCCCTATGGAGACGCAAATAAAGTAAATTTTACCTACAGAAGAGATTACAGCCATATCAGATTTTCTTAAACAATTAGAAAAACGTTCTTGTCTGCAAAAAGTCGGCACCCTTTTAGCGTCTTTTATTTTTAATATTTGGTTGGGGATAGTTGAAGATCCTTCTTTACTGTTAATCCACTGTTTTTTTGATTAATACTAACCTCGTTTGCATTTTTAAATTGAAACTCGTGCGTTCTGCCGAATTCTATTTCGAATAATGTTGTGGAACCTATGGTTCTGACGATTTGTTTTGTTATTGCAAATAAGTGATTTCAAGTGACCAAATAAAATATCAACAATTGGTGGTCCAAACAAAACAAGTATAATGAAAAACTTCCGCATTAAGGTTCCTAAGTTAATAATACAACTCGTATAAATTTATCTCCATGTACCCTAAAACATAAAAAGTGGCACCCCCTTTACGAATAGTCATTTGAAACGCCAATAGCAACAGACATCAAATCCCTGAAATAGTAATATTCTTACGAATTCAACAAATAAATGTTTCATGAATATCTAAAGCGCACTGTAAGTCCATAACCTTATTATACCACGTATTTAACTAACTTAGGTAAGTTTGCTCATGATAGGTCGGCTTTTCAGATTAGAAAGATCTAAGACGCTTGCCAAAGTAAAAACTTATCACACCCATTTTTTGTAATCTGCTTTCCTTTCCAAAGACATCCTATTGCCGCCAAAGGCTAAGAAGGTTGCTCTCGATTCTTAACCAACAGATTTGTAGCTGGAAGAGAATTCAAAGCCTACAGGAGTGGATCAAAATTAATAAAGCCATTAAAAAAGAGCTGCAAAGCAACTACGAAATGTTTAGTAATTCAATTTTGACTATCCGTAGCCGTCACAACGCTACATTTTTGTAGTTTCCCATTTAAATGTAATTTGCATTGTATATTAAAGTAGAGATATATAAAAAAAACATTTAAAGAAGGCAAAATATTTTTTACTAAAATTGAATGCACTTGAATTGAATTTATTCCTCAATTAAAAACTGAGACGTTTTACTGTATAATGGTTTATTGACACGTATATTTGGAAATTTGTTACTATGAACATTTCAAATGATTACCCTGTATATAGATATGGATAAAAGTATGTGCAGAGAGGGGTTATATGGGAAAAGAGGAAGATGTATATTTAAACACCTTATGCTCCATAAGGGTATAATTTGAAATATTTACTATACCTCGAGCACTAGTACTAAAATATTTAACTGTATCAACTAATGATCAGATTAATGGGTCGAAACTCCCGATGAGCTTTAGAAAACACATTGTTATTGTTTAAAGTTATGAAACTATGGTAGGACACTGCGTTTTACATGTAAATTTAACGTTGAATAGAATAACGTTGTAGTAGATGCATAGAAAGAAAATTTTGCAGGTCAATAACACAAGATATTTTATAATAGCGTTTGCAATGTGTATGTATTGTTCGTTAAATTATTTAATTACTGGAAGACTACCATGGAGGATCTTGACTTTACTTAAAAGGATTTCTAGAACGGTTCTTTCGCGCATGTCGTAACCTTTTCAAGTTATTTTCAGGACTGCCATTTCATGTTCTTTTAATTTGGTGCAATTGTCTGATTATTTGCTGTTAAGCTTCAACGTTATTGACATCGGTCCCGATTTTCTTCAGTTCCTTTTTATTAGTTTTTTCTGCCTTCATTTTGTAGCCCCAACTACCTCTAAATTCTTTTCTCCTACTTCAATCAATGATATTTTTGGTTTGCTTCTGTCCCTTTTAACTTCTGGATTGTTTTAAAATAATTTTGTTTATTCCCCTTGCAGCCTGGCTATCTTACACGTCTAGTTTTAATATATATGGATATGCTTGCTTTTTTATACCATGTTTTCAACTCTGATCTGCTAACGTACGTCATATCCTATTCTCATTCACTGTGTCTGTCTTGAGATTTTACGTTCCCACGTGTCAAGTTGTCTCTATTCATTTTGGGGTGATCACCAAAATTCTGCCCCATAAATAACTACCAGTTTTATTATTATTTTCTACACTTGGGTATTATTATTTACTGGTTTTATTACTTCGCTTAGCCCATAATAACACCTACTGTCTGCCAAAATTCCAGCTTGTATGTTTTCTTCTATGTTACTATATCTTTGAATCATCTATAGCGCTTCTTGAATTGTCAATGTAATTCGCATATACTAATATTTAACACCGCTTGTTATAGATTGTGACTCCCGGATCGGCGCGATAATTGTTGTATATTTTACACGACTACTGCAACAAAATCTGACAACTACTTCCTGTATGTCTACTTTTGATTTCGTATCCGTCAACTAGATTTTCTCTAATCTTCTCAATTTTTAGGTATTTCAAACTCTCCTGGCCTTTTAAACAGTTCTGTTTTAATTATTATGTTGGAAGTCTGCCAAACAAGCGATGCAAGTCAATATTATAGTACCAAAAAAATTCCTAGATCTTGATTTATTGTTGCATTCGTAAGCAGCTACTACTGTTTTCATCCAGTTATTTAATTTCCCTTTTGTTAGCATACTTAGTACTTTATATCCTAAATTAAGCAAAGCTTTGTTTTATAATTATGAAATACTGTCAAGTTTCTGAAATATTACGTTTTGTTTCCAAATATTATCTATTAAAAACATTTAATTCTGTTACCTGGTACTTTAAATACCTCGATGACTCGCAGTAGTTTTTCGCTTGTAGATAATTTTTTTTCAACTCTAAACAAACTACCTAAAGCATTTAATAAATGCTTTGCTGATAAACTTTCCTTCAGATGTATTCGGCTGAAGTTTAGGTTATATCTAGAGCAATGGCTACATAGAACTGTGGCGTCATCGTATGTAAAACGAAACTGTGATATGCTTTCAAGTTTCTTTTGACTTTCACCAAATACAAATTTATAAAAGAGAATAATTTCCAGGAACATGACATACGAACACATAGATATCTGCGCGTTGTGCTCTGTTATTAAAGTGAACAAAAAATTCTGTAATAATTAGAACATGCTCTAAAAATACTGCCCCTTTTTGTAAGAACATATTTTAGATGATTACAAAAGTATGTGTCCGATTTAAAAATTAATCAATATAGTCGCCATTTTATACAATCATCTTTCCAATGCTTAGCAAACTTATGGATTTCTCTCTTTTCAGGTGAACTTTTTTCAATAAAGTTTCTTGATTGGTTTTTAGTATCTTATAAATAATCAAACAATTTGTTATTCTAAAAGACCAAAACTAATAAAAGACTAAAGAAGCAAAATCTGATGAATATGGTGGATATTGAAAGATATTGTAACTCCTTTAGCTTTAGTAGCGTCAGTTGACTGACATACTGTCTAATATTGCCGTGCTGGAGAATGGCGCCTTTTTGTTTAGTCTATTTATATTTTAGTCACTCTTTATTTACCATAATTGTTTGGTCAGGTGGAAAAAGCTTCTTTTGTAATCCTACCAAACAAACCACAACGAATTTTCCACTTTTAGTTGCTTATTTATATCTCATTATGTTGTACAGAATTTACTTTTCATTTTCTGTTGCGGTTAGATAAAAACATACACCTTTCCTGGCGTTCAACCAGAAAAATAACCTAAATGCGTGGTCTGCCAAAGTATGCGACACAATAATCCTTATAAAATCCATCATAGCACTTTTTTACAGTTCCGAGAGTAGCAGCATGGTTTAAATGGACATTCCAAATGTGTCTTATTGCCATCTCCACTATTATTCCTTTTCGAAATTTCTATAAGTTGGCGCAGATGGCATTACGCGGCATATCTTAAAGACAATTTTTATTATAGGACAAAATACGTTGCAATGATCGTTCTGAAGGGCAATCACTATCAACTGTAATTACTGTTGCTTATTTGCTCAGAGTTCAGTCCACCGTACGAACAAGGAAGGGCCGGTTCTTTAAGCCAATCCACTCTTTGTCTTCAGCCATCAAATATTCAAATCATTATAGACTTTGACCACTTGCCAGTTTTTCAGCGAGCGGTAGACCTGGTAGTGCGGGAGCGGTTCAGTAGAAAAGGGACAGATTGCGTCTCTTTTTGGCAATGGATTTGACCACGTTGTAGATGACTTTCTTGCGCATTCTATTGACTTAAATAACTGTTCAAAAGTAATAAGTTTAGACTAGATAAAGATCGGTGATGTGGTTGAACTACTATTTATACCAGATAGTTAATAATCATTTGTTGTCTATTTAAAAAAAAATTATTTACTTACAAACCGACTTATTGTAACACCATTTGACGCTACACTCACTCATGATGTTACCACTTGTCTTTTGATATGCATTATAGCCATAAAATCAATACCAGCACCGTCATACGGTAATGGTTATGCCATTCATAAAAATCAGATTTTAACTTTTAAAATCATTCGACATCTACATGTTTATGTATTTTGTTCTATATAAAATAAACAAATACAAAAATATTTTAAAATAGTTTTATAGTGTTAGTAATCTGCTCTCTTGTGGTTATCGGAATTCGTTGTTTAGGTCACTGGTAGGCAATTATTTTAAATGTTTAATCTTAAAATGCTTTTTGTACCTAAATTTAAGTTCAAACTTTTCTTCCATTAAATATCAAAATCAGGGCAATTTAAAAACCTGAAACTCATCATCCAGTTAGATTTTTTACAACATTTTAAGTAATTTCACGTAATACATTACTGTTTATGAAAGCTGCATCATTATTACAAATAAATTCAATTTTATTAAATATATTATGTTACATTAATTAAAAATGATTCAAATTTGAGAAACATATGTTCATATTTTAGAAATTTAGTTATATTTTTCTCAGATATAAGTTCTGGGATAAGTAGTGACTCGCGTATAATATAACCATTTCGTTTATTATTAATACATTACTAATAAGTTGCCGAATATGAAGGAGGTCGTATTGTTGGAGGGTGCTGTTTTTTACAAAAATAAGCCAAAGAATAGGTCATCTTCAGAAGTTTGCCATTACAGAGCGAATGCGACTTACGAGTTATAGAATCATCTTTTCTAATGAATTCAAATTTTTTTTAAAACGAAGAGACAAAGAAATATTAATACGCTGTAAACGTAGAGTAAGTGAGCATTCTAACTAGGTATATAACACCATCAGTATTATAGTATGCGAAGCTTCCAGTTATAACAGCAAGTCATATCTAGATGGAGTTAGAGAGAGACCATCTTACAGCTTGAGATACTTCTTTTTTTAATGTCCAAAGCAATATTTCAACAAGACAACGCTTTATTGCGTGTGGCACGTGACATATTAAATTTCCTTTAACAAAACGGGGTAAAAAATCTCTCATGGCTGGTCTCATTACTTAACTTTTCACCGATCGAAAATATCGACAACATTATAGCGGGAGGGTTACAACACTATCCACGACTTCCAAGAATGTATTAATAATAACATTGTTTGATTCGATGCCAAGAAGAATGAAGGTGGTTACATGAACCAAGGTAGGGCCATATATAATTAAATAAAAGTAAATGCTCATGGACAAATCTTTTGTAAATTTAGTCATTTATTTGTCCTATACTATTAACAAACTTGCAGTTTCAGTTGTTAATTTGCATTTTCACTTGGTACTGCAATTTCAATAAGTAGTAGTGTGGTCTGCTCATTATCATAATTGCGATCTTGATCATTATTACTACAACTTCAAAAAATTCTACAACCCCTGACCTTTACCTTTTTCTTTGTAAATTTATCTGCAACATATTAACCGAACTATTAACTAACCTCCAAAAGGCCTGCAATTAATTTTTATTTCAGGCTACTTATTTTTGCCTCTAATTTAAAAAGCAAGTGAATTGCCCGCAGCGCCTCTGCTTCCCGCCGGCCTTCCGGCCGCCCCTGATTTGTATTAACGGGGCTCCCCTCCCGCACTTAATCAAAGTCCGCAGAAAGAATGAGAAGATAAATAAAAAAACCGCATCTTAATCCAATCCTTTTTCAGGATTGTATCGGGCCGGCGGGGCGCGATCAGCCGGGAGGTCCCGGCTCCATTACAGTTTACAACCTGGTACAGCCGTAATTTATTCTTCCTCCGCCGCGGAGCCGTTTGGGGTTCGGCATTGTGTGTGTATCTTGTTCGAATGCGTGTTGGAGCACCTCGAAATTATATTGCTTTAGGACAAGCCGCATTAGGCCGCTCGTTTCGCTAAACGGCTGGCGCTGTTGTCCGCCGTTATACATGATTGAGTGAATGCATGCGTTGCCTTTGCGCCTTCGGACCAGAACGCCATGTTTGCGCCCAGAAATTAGCTCGAAAGCTCTAGTCATCAGTTTAATTAATATAATGAATTGTTTGGTAAAAACAGGATACTTTTTTCTCTTAGATTATGATCATTATGAAGTTTGCTTTTTATTCTATTGTTATTGTAGAGGCAACCACCGCTAGTTCTTACGGATAAATGCAATCTTTGTAAGAAAAGTTTAATTTATTTAACTTATTAACTTTTGGTCTCATGTCAAAATAATTCCGTACGATATCTATGCACAGTTGCCACTGTTTCTATAGGTCATGAAAACCAGCAGACAAAGCTTCATCCGGGATGCCTCTCAGCACATCTGTCACAGTCGGTTTTTATTGCTATCTTCAAGACGCTTCCCTTTCAGTAGCATTTTTACGCGGGGTTCTTTTTATCAGTCCAGCGGCAATTATTTATCTAGTCTTTCTGTTCCTCTGTCAGTGTATAAGGGACTATTTTGGCATTATATCCTTTTCCTTAAACCGTTGCATACAATTAGGTGGCACATATCTATTCAATTTCAGCTTCTTTGATATTAGCCTTATCGAAGTAACTGCCTCAAACTTCCATACTTATTACGGTATCAACATATGGTTGTTATATCATATATTGCATTTTATTATAAGTTTTGCTTACAATTAGCTTAATGCAGAACTTATCTCTCTACTTGAAATCCGAAAGTCAAACAGTGGGTTTTTAAGTACGACCCCGCCACCTATTGAGTTTACATGGAAAAAATTCCAAGACTATGTCTATTCAGAACGCATATCAGGTGAATGAATAGCATAAATTTATATGTTTGAATATTACAAGTAGAAAATTAAACAGTTTTGCAAATTTTCTTACAAATCCAGTATTCGTGTTGAAAGTACAAAACTATTAATTTTATATATAAATATCGTAAGCCATTTTTTCACCCGATTGCTTTTGGTGATTGGTTGTGATACAACTTTCTAAATTATTATTTTATTAGTAATTAGATCAAGGTTGTTAGATAATCGCGCACGAACGCTTTGACAACAAATCTCGGTCCTCTAAATGCTTCCTTTAACAAATTATAATTGCAAGGACTTTAATGAGGGTATATGCAGTATTCAGTTCTAGAACAGGATGTACTTGGCAACTTCTGACCTTTATTTTCAACAATCGTTAATTAGCGATAATTCTCGAGAAGGATTCAATTGCTGAATATTATTCTTGAAATGTAGGCTTGGTTTTTAAAATTCTGGCTTCTTTGACCTTTATTGTACCACTCGATAATAATCCGTCACGTAATCCCAGAGGATTCATTCGCAATTGATTTTATTCTTCAAATGTATCTTAAGTTTTTTTAAAATTCTGGCTTGTTTGCACACCCTCTGTTGTAAGAAACTCGATAATAATCCGTCACGTAATGGACGGCATCGCAATTTATTTATTATTAAAGAAGCAACAATGCAAGGTACATTATAAGAGAATTTTTTGAGTTATATGTTTACTAGTGTAAATTAATTAACTTTTCATTTGAGTTTTAATTGACAGACAGTTTTAGTTTTGTTGTCCATTAAAAGGAAAGGAAGGAGATTTGATATTATAAATTGTTTGATTTGTTCTGTGAAGAGCTGGATGAGGTGTATGAGAGTTGACAGAATAGTGTTGATTAGGGAGGAAGTTTCGGGTAATGCAAAATTATTTTTCGGTAACTAAGATGGGTTAGGTACGGGCGTATTGTTTGAGAGGGGAGGAAAGTTCTTCATATTGTTAGCAGGTGCAGGCTTGCAGGTGCAGGCTTGCAGGTCTTCTTGTTGTAGGAGTTGCGTTCTGTGGTCGTTTGCTTTGGTGATTTATTGATTGATGGAAGTATTTGCATCTCTTCTAGTTAGCGGGGTGGTTTTGTCCGCAATTAATGCACATTGGGGCATCACTTCGAGGTTTGTCACAGTTAGTGTACAAGTTATTTCCTTAGCATCTTACGCATCGTGGTTCTAATCTACAATAGTTTTTAGTGTGCCCTGTGCGTTGACATCTATGACATTGGGGTGTTTTACAATTAATTTTTCGTGGTTCTACAGTAACTACAGTGTGAAATATTTTTTTGGCGTTGAAAATTTCGTTTGCTTTTGCATTTGCACAAACGGACATAGGCGTTTCATCTTTGTTTAAAAGCCTTGTAATTCGTGTTATAAGAAGGTTGAAAGCTGCAAGCTCATTGTGCATGTCTTCTTCGATTAGCGGGAGAGGAACCTACCGATAAGGGTTTAAAATTGGGATCCTGGTGTGTGTGAAATTCGATCGAATGTTTCGCTAATTTTCTATAATCGTTTTCGTTTGTTAAGTTGATATGTTTGAGTAAGTTATGTTTATTTCTTTTGAGTAACGATTCAGGATTCCATTAGTATTTCTTTTGTAAATCGGTGATAGGCGGAGATAGGTGATCGTTTTTTTTTTGAACGGACATGATAACACATGGAATTCGCCCTCATAGGGGGTGATAGTTGAAGAAGTTACTGCTAATTATAAGTAACGTTTGTTACCAGAAATGAATAAACGATTGCTAGTTATCACAGGCGTCAGATATTGATAAGTCGCACTCGTACGTTCGGGTCTTGCAGAGAACGTTCACACGTCGTTGTGGTTTGAAATCAAAGTGAGAACTCATTTTCAGACTTCGTGAGATGTAATTTTCCTCTTTCTTTATCTTTTGCAATCTGGCGTTTTGTGTAACCTGCATTTTGTATTGCTTTGTTAAGAGTTATTACAGAAAATGACGGTATAGTGTCTCAATGTTTGTCTGATTTTTTTCCAGTTTAACCCAACAAATAATGATGGTTGCTTTTGCTTCTTTAATATGATAAGTTGAGGAAATAGTCTACTTTGAGCATTCTTTTAACAATTTTAAAATTCAAAAATCTAGAAATTTTCTCTTCACTCAGGTCATGCGTGGGTTCTCCGGTAGATATTGCAGTTAGATTTTTGATTTCGATGTCGCATGTCTTTCCTTTGTTAATATAATCCTTAATCTTTACACCCGATGTTTTACTTACGTTCCAGTAACTTTGGCATAAATTTGTCTTGAAGCTCTAAAATTATATGTACCATCTTCCTGTTTGTTGAATTTGGTGAAACTTAAATTGTCGGTATGTTTAAAACTTCTATATTGTTGTATACCGTTATTGCTTGTAGGTGTCTCGTGCTACAATAGTCTAATTTGTAAAGTTTTATATTTTGTAATTATAACTATTGTCTCCCGATTTGCAGTACCATCAGGATATTTACTGCTATATATGTAATACCATGGTATTTAAAGACGATTTTAGAGAGACTAGTGCGCTTTCTACGCAAGAATAATATCTGTAGCGTGAAATTTTATTAATTTGAATTTAACTAGATCATAAGTTGTTTCATGGGCACGACTGAATTAATTGGATTCGAGTTATTTTTGCTGTAGGGTTTACTTTATACTTTGCCCATAACTTACTATGATTTTCCAGTTGTCTTGCTTCAGTTCTCATTGCGAGCTGCAACTTTTGTACAACTGTTTAAGTAGATTACAGCTTTTGTATTTGGCAGTTGGATGATTTTCCTGGTAGCATTAAACTTCTTTACTTTTACTTTTGCATTAACAATCTGAAATTTTGTGTTTTTCTACGCATTTCACACATTGAATTTAAGTTTATTAGTGGTTCAACTTCAAGAATGTACTTTCTATTGCCCTTTTAGTGTATGAAAACCATGAGTAGACGTATATTAATACGATGGTCTTAAACGTTGAACTTCTGGCGTCAAACTTCTATTTTCTTCTTTATATGACATTTTTTTAGAAGATTGGTTATTATCATGTTTATTTATATTTTTGACAACTCAACTCTAAACAATCCAATAAAACTGCAAATGTACCATTGTTTTCAGTTTTTTAGCTAGGAAATGCGTCTTCTCCTACTTTATCTTCCCTGTGTTTTCTCTTGCATGATATTGTGTAGAATTTCACTCTCTTTCTTATTTTATTTGTGTTTAATACTTATTTTTATTTCGTTATTTTTTGAGTACTTTATCATTCGTTACTCTGTTTACCTTCATCTTAGATAATTCTACATCCCAAATGTTTCTAATCTATCAATATTTTTTTCATCTTCTAAACTTTGCTTCTCTAATATACTACTGAGAACACATAGCTTTTAAACATTTTGATTATAAGCTGTAAACTCAGGTCTCGGTTGCGCAATACATTTTTCATTTTAATAAGCATTGTTTTTGCTTGATTAATCCTTGACTTAATTTCTTTTGTGTTCACCGTTTTCGTTGACAACTGTTTTTAAATATTTGGATTTTCTCTACTTGTTCTCCTTTAATCGGTATAATTTCTTCGTTAGTTTGATTTTGTAATTGTCAAGAATGCTTAGTATCAGAACCTTTTTGTTTATATTGTTTATTGATATTGTTTATACATTTCTTAATAAAATTAATTATCATCAATACTTCTTTTAATGCACACCTACTTATTTATTCTAAATATAGGCTAAAGTACATCTCTGCTTATTCTTAATTGTATTTTTATCTTTTCCGATAACTCATTGACCACTTTCACATTAGCAATTTGGCTAAAACGTAGATAGGTTATTATTCTACTATCTTATATATCTATGTGTTTGCCTTTAAGTAGTCAAATGAGGTAGTTATAACTTTATCAAACGCTTGTTGTAATCGAGGAAGCAAAAGTGTTAGTTGATTAACATCTACACATGTTTCAGTCAACACATTAAAATCATATAGAGCGTGTCTGGTACTTATTGCCTTTCTGAAACCGAATTGGTTCCGGTGAGGTTTTATTTTTGCTTTGTTCTGCTTTATGGTTGTAATATCGTATAATACTTTTATTTAGCATCGTTATAATGCTGATATATGCATGACTATCGCTTATTCTATTATTATTTTATTGATATCAATTTTTCTTTATTTTATCTTCAATAGTAGTTTTGATTTATTTGTTAGTCTCATTGTTTCCATTTACTTTCAGCTTCAAACCAGTTGAATTTATTATTGCTTTACTCTTTTTTCTTTAGTGGTATTTATGTATGCTATAGAAGTTGAAAGTTATCGTAATAATAGGAAATGCATTGTACCATGTCCAGAAGTTAATGATTAGGAAACTAGGCAGTCTTGAATAATTTCCACATATCTGATTACAAACCAAATTACAAACAATTGCATATTATAAACAAAAAATGAGAAAGGTATCTTATCTCACTATGTGTGCACTCAATGTATAGGTAATATTCAGTGGCTTGAGTAGTAAAAAAAATAAAAATGATTTTCTGATTTTTGGAAGATTTTATAGAAAGAAACCAAAATTTAAAGTAATGCAAAGTTAGATTTTTTTAACTGTTAGTACATATATGTGTATATCACACTAAACCCCAATGATACACTTATGAATCGCAATAACTGATTTATTTCAATAAAAGTCATGCTATAGACTTTCCAAATAACCTACCCTTGTGCTGTTTTTACTTTAGAAAATAATAAATTCGGGGACGAAAGGATTAACCCAATACCATTTTATCTTTATTTAAAAATCCTACTTATTTTATTTTTTAATAAGTTCCTAGTCCTTAATACTTGCTTTTTGCAATTATCAAAATTCTTGTAAGGAGTTGTGTAGAGACTGAATTGACTGCAATATGAAATTTGGCAGTACAATGAACATGTTAAAAAAAGAAATACTGAAAACTTTGGGCGCATACTGCAGTTGTACTTTTTACTGCAGTAGAACTTTATGAATTGTAGTTCAAATCAGGATTATAAAACATATTTATTCTATAAGTTAGTAAGATGCCTTAATTTGACCTCAGGTGTGACTATATCAGTTAACATTAGCAAGGCTTTTGGCGCTCTAAGCTGACAATTTTTCATCCGCGATTGTTTATACAAAACATTTATTTAATTTTTCAATTTTTGTAACATACATACACTTTAATAGAATGTTTACATACATTCACATAAACTGGGAGAAAGTAAAAACACATTTCTAATGCAGCTAAAAATTTTTATTAAAAAATAAATAAAATAAATAAATATCTCACGGAAATCCAAAATTCTTATTTGTTTTTTTACGCCAAGTTGGGCATCAGAAAATCAGTTGCAGTATAATATGTTTGTACCAGCAAAGACTGTTTTTTGGAAAATTCGTAATTTTCATCCCTATTTCTTGCAATGTCCGTTTTGTAAGCGTCAGTTTTTCTTTGTTTTGTAGCCTTGACAACTCATCTTCGTTTCAAGAAGTGTTTATAAAAGCTTCTAAAATACTGAATAAAGTAAGCACATTCGCCATATTTGTATTTTTCCTTGAAGCCTTTCAGTTACCTCTCAAGACTTAAGAATGTTGTTCTAGAAACATTTCAAGCTTCTTAAGTTTCTCCAACACCACATTTGCTTCAAATTATGCGTTGTAGTCTGATCAATATCATGGGTAATGTGTATCAGAGCATCAAGGATCTCTTGGCACGATTTGTAAATATTTTAAAGACAAGGGATCCTTTTTAAGGTATAACTACAAGATATCCCATCTTTTAGTTTAAGAACTAGAAAGTTATAGATTTGTTGCTTTAAGAAAAAGAGTACTTGCTGCTTTCCGCCATTGAAGAGCCAACTAGTTGTAAAAAGTGGCTCACGTAAGGGATGTATGTGGATTTACTTTTTTATTTTAGCCTTAATACCTTTGTAGCACCCAGACATGTTGCTAGAAATGTCCTAGCTCTATCCTATACAGTTATTTAAGTCAACAACTACAATATCGGCAGTCGACGTTACAGCATTCGTCATCTCTTCGCGTGTATAGTCTTCGGTTGGGAATAAACGTCAAAAGTCGTTTAACAAAAACGTCTGTTCTGACATTGAGTTAGCAATTATAGAATGATATTTGGCATTTACCATTTTTTAAAAAGCCACGAATTAGTAGTCTACGGGAAGTTAGGATGTTTACAACTCTTAAAAGAACATTACAATAAAAAGCTTCTTCCTTGTAGTGTCCTGCTATTTTACAACCCACCCTTTATGAAACTCGGCTTCTGCTTGTTGTCATAATATTTTATGATATGGTTATTTTTCCAGTCATCAAATCCCTTAGTTGCTAGTAATATCGTTTGCCCATAGATTTTGCACGGCGCGTAAAGTATTCGCCAGATTGATTTTGATAGACTAACTTGATGCGTTTTCTTTTTATCAGCTTTTTTGAGAGGTGTAATATTTTTCAGATTTTTCAACATCAGAGTCATCCTTTTGTGAATGCCAAGTCATCAAGTGATATAATTGGGTCTTCTTCTTTGGAAGTGTTTTTTAAAGCTCTATGAGCTTGAAACCTTTTGAAAGTATACATTTGTTTTACTAAAATTTGAGCTTGAAGTAGGTAAGGAACAAATGGAAAAGAAAAAATCCAGTTGGAACAAATCTGCATGATCAGACGATGTGGTGGACCTTTAAATAGTTTTAACCACGTGTAGAAGAATTGACTCGTACTAACCAATGAATGACGCAGAAGCATATGGCTAGAACCGTTAGGATTGTTCTTGAACGATCAGATATCTGATTTATTCTGCAAGATGAAAGAACTTGTTCAGTTTTGGCATATTTTTGTGAACAGAGATAGCATTTTTGTGTAAAATAACAGATAAAATAGAATATTTGATTGATATTAATTAAGTTATTACAAAGAAGGCAAGACTTTTCAAAAAGTCCTTGTATATTTGAATAGAAAAACAAACACTTTCTAACATACAAGGTATCCCACGAGTATGTTCCAAGACTTTGTATATTTTTTAAAACATTATAAGCAAAATAGTTTCAATAAACTTGGGTCAAATTCTCAGCCATTTTTTGAGATATCGATTAAGCAAGTTAGGAGTCTTTGGGGGTGGTTGGTTATCTCAGCTTTCTATCTTCCTCGCTAACAAGAATGTTGAGTTGTATTTTTATTTGTAAAACCTTATATATCATCATTAAAAATGACAAATGTGATAGGAAGGGACAGTTTAATTTGGGGGTTTTTAATTAATTTGGTTTGAATTTTTTAATTAATTTGTAAAATTGGCGTATTTTCAAACGCTGGATACGCCAACTTGTTTTTGTATGGATATCACAACGGTAATTTATCTGCAGCAATAGAAGAGTACGGGATCAGATAACTGAATTGTCGTCTTTGGTAGAACAAAACAATTCTATGCGTTTTTTTTCCTCTCAGAAAATGTGGAAACATTGAGGAGGATTTTAGCAGTTACAGCCTAAAGTAAAAGTACAGTTGTAAGGATCCTACATGAGAATAGACTCTACATCTAGTTTCCTTGGCAGAGAAAGTTACAATGATAATACTTGGAAAAAGGATAAAATGTTGGAACCAAACATCCCCAAAAACATCTAAATTGCCTCATCGATATCTGAAAAATACTTGATAATTCGACCCATGTTTATTGGAATATTTTTGCATAAAGAGTTTTACAGTACCTATAGACGAAAACTTGGAACATCCTAGTAGGACACTATATAGTTTATATTGTGTAAATATCTCATTAAAGAAGAACAAAATTTTGTATTTTATAATTTATTGTCCTTACTTTTGCGTTATCATGGTTGTAATAGTTTTTCTAGGCACGTATTTTTGTAGTTAAAACGCATTTTTGGTTTAATGTTTCTTCTTAAAGCTTTTAGTGCTTTATTTGCCAGGACGTAAAAGCATTTTGTTTCTTTAAGTTACATCCTAATATTTATCTTGACGCTATTGTTTTTATGATGTATTTTTCTATGTTTTAGAAGTGGATTTTTATTTTTATTTCTATGAATGCAAAGATATAAATACAAGACAGGGTGGCAAAAGACACTTTAAAGCATTTTTTTTAAATTTTAAGATAAATTCCGGGTTTACTTAGTGTGTCCGCAGACTAACAACGATATTCCATGTTCTGGAGATTTGGAATGATCAATAACCACGCGTCTTTTGCTGCAGCCGCGGGGTGTGAATTCTCGCCTCGCCGCGATGGTCAGAAATTCATTTCATTATTTAAATACAAAGAGAGAAGGCGCGCTGAAACGGCGCCGTGAATTGCATTGTGAAGGGTGATGAGTGCTATCGATCCCGGCAATGTATTGTTAATAAGAGCCCGTCAGGTCGCTTGAGTGACACTAGTTTCCATTTAGCTGTCACACATTTACCCCGAGCGAATCTAACAACGGTTTCGATTCAGATTTCGAGCGTCGGCCGTGAAAAATTATTGCCGCGGCGCCGCGCGTTCACGGAAGCCGGCTCGTCATAGATGCTAATTGAATTCGTTCAGAGCTGGCGCCGGAAATTCTCTAGGAACTCCAGGGATCCAGCAGTTTTAAATTAAATGAAAAAGGAGCAGCGCGGCTGCAGCGGATTGTTTCCGCGCTGATTTGTAATTAATTGGCTCGCGAGTGGAACGTACTTTTGACAAGCCAATTGTGCCGGGAGAAATCGCGTCTTAAAACTATCTACGCTGTACTAGACTATCAAATCAAAAATTGTACAGTTAAGTAAAATTGTCTTAAAAATCATCTTTTTGTACCTAAATTAATCCACTATGTAATACTTTTCTTTTGAGTACTTCTCTCATTTTCTTTACAACACATTTTTCAGTATTTTCTTTTCTTGTATCAGCTTGTACAAGTTCCTTACTGAATAGTTGCTATACTTCTGTGTGTATTCTTCTAAATGCATTATTGAATGCAGAGACTCAACTATTTTTGCTGACCGAATAGACCCCCACCAGGCGCTCGAGTGTTAAGACTGAACCCAGGTCACACTGATACCTCATCAGAATTAAAGCCGGTGAGGCCGTGCGGTTGAGGCGTTTGACTATGATGAGATGGACCCGGTGTTAATCCTGGGCTCAGATGTCAAGCTGGTGGTCTACTCGATCACTAAAGGGATAATAATAAGGTCACATCGTCACGCGGTTACATCGCACCCCGTACCAGAGATAGTGCGCATATGATTCGTTGACATCGATTGTTTGTTGGCAATACTTGAATAGTAAAAAAATTCTATTTCAAGAAAGCCCTATTTTAATGCTAACATTTTTGAAATGCCAAGCATACCCACTGGGATTCCAAAATTAAACTTACAAAAAATCAAAATCTGCCGAATTCAACTTATTAACTCACCTATTTGGCTTCGGTCACAAACAAACTTTCTGATTTATTAGATTTTTACTTCTCTCATGGTATAGCTAGTAACTGCATAACGATGAAAGCAAATAATGATCTGATAGTGAACTTAAGTACCTTCACTACTAAAAATAACTTAGCTATAAGCTTGTGTCAAAACAAACTGACTGGAAATTATTCCAATGCATCTAGAGGATAACATAAACCTCAAAATGCAAATAAAAGATCCTCTTGATCTAGTACAGCAACTGACTACTCCACAAACATGATCCAAAAAGCAACAAAGAGATCGACACTCAATGAAACAAATTAAGAGAAACCCACAACTTGTGTACCTTTACTAGTTAAAGACCTGATTTCTGAAAAAGAGGATAACCAGATAGAAATGGCAGGGAACACACAACCCTGCCGATAAAGCTATTTGCAATCGTCTAACACAAAAACTACACACTCTGTTAAGGGAGATACAAAATAATATATCACAAACCTGAAACAAGAGGACCATTCAATAAGGAGAGCCACAAAAACATTTAAGAGGCATCATACATCCAAATCACTCATTAAAAAGGCAAATGGAGAATGGGCTATATCTAGTCTGGATAAGGAAGACACTTTTGCAAAACAGATGACGAAATACAAGAAGTCCTATAAGACACTACCCGTAAACTCGTTTTTACCAGCTGAAGTTATGTTTGAAATAAAGAAAGAAATTAGACAAGATAAGTACAAATTCAAAGCATATTACTGACTAATTATAAATGCATATATAATTATAGGAATAATAGGATGCTGCCATAAATAGCTCTAATTAGGAGTATCATCGATGAATGGTTTCTCCTATTAATGCCTTTTATATCATCAAATTTACTAAATATTTTCTGTAAAAATAAATTGCAAATTACAAAATTATTGCTAAGCTGGCTTTTCAAGATAAGTTGAAACTCTTCTGTAGAAAAGTTAGGCAAGGAAAACTTTGTATCTCAACTCAATATTTGTACTACGTAAAGTCTTACGTTTTTGTGCAGACGTATCGACTATTGTCTATTAACCAAAGATGCTATTTCTAAGGCATTGTCTTATGCGTAATGTACATTTCTCTCCAGTAGAATCTTGATGTGTAAAAGAATAGTGGATGATGCCTTCGCTAAACTGCTATACAATCACCATGATCTTCATTGTGTAGAGGCACGCTCTTGGGGCTTTTTTACAGTTCAATCGTGGTGTACTTTAATTACAATTATGGTGCAAGTCCACGTTTTGTCGTATGTCATAAACTGTTTCAAAAAAAATCCAGAACCCATATGTCACGTCCTTTAACTTTTCTAATACTAAGAAGGCGGCGTACTGTAATCGTTTTGAATACCTTAAAATTTTTTACGAGACAGTAAGGAGTAGCCGATGGACTTTGTTCAACTTCTGCCCATAATTCGTCTTCATCATTACTAGGAGTCAACCGTCCTCATACTTAATTTTCTAACTCGAAGTACTCTTTCCAAAAACTTTACCAGCGTTTTGCCACTTTTTCGTTGCAAATGTTCTCGTCCAACACTTGACCAATTTCTTTTGCCACTTCTGTTGGATATAGGAAGCTGTCTAATATTGACTCTTATTCCGACTTCGCATTTTGAAAAATACGTCGACGAGAAAGCTTTACAGGTGTATTTAGAACAAATGAAACCAATTTAGGGATAATAAAAGTTTATTGATTGTTGTTCCCTACATGAGTATTATGTTCCATAAATTTGTTTATATATTTTTTAACAAAAAAACATAATTTTTAAACAGATTATTAGCAGTACTAAGACGTCTTCGTATAACACAGAAACTGCAAACTTTCAATTAAATTAGTTTATAGATGAATTTGTTTGTTTTGTTTATTATTTCTGTTGAAAGTACCTTTATTCAGATAAATCAAAATTATCTGAGAATAATTTTTTAAAAACCCAGATGATAATGAAGATTGAAATGTATCTCTAACTTTAGCAAAGGGTAAACCATTGTAATTGACACTCGTAACGCTAAAATGACTAAAATTTTGGATGAAAACTTTTGCTAGAGACACAAAAGTAGAGGCTCTCAACGCGTCACACATAGGAAAATTTTAGATCCAATTACCTGTTTAAGAAAAAATGACAAGGATGATTAGAATCGTAGTTACTTACACTTTTTCTGTCCATTATTTTGAGGCAAGTTTGGATAAAAGATTGCGACACCACAAAATTCTGTAGGTGTTTTTAACTCCAAGCAAGCTTTTATTAGTGTAGACAGGACATACACATATATAAGGTCAAGTCCTGAAATGACACGAAGGAATGCAAAAGTCAAAGCAGACAGGTTTTTTGAATAAGAAAATTAAACAGCTAAATGATCTCCCCAGTTCTTATTGTTTACTTTTTTCCACAAATAGAATCAAAATTAAAATGTTTCTATCCTAAAGCTTTTTAATTATTGTGAACACAATCTTTAATTTGCTGGTTTTCTAAAATTGTATACTGCAACTTTAATTATTTTTCCCATTCTCACCGAATAATTAGATTAAGAATAGCATTGTCGAAGTTTTCTTACGGCTTCTGCTTACAATAAAAATGACCGGTACTGAAAAAAGAACCTCACCTTTAATACAGTAAATTTTTATGATCTGCGAAATTGTCATTATCCTTTTGCAGTGTCTACAGAAATATCTCGACATGAGCTTTAATTACCTCAACCTGTTCAGTTTTTGTTTATAATACAAATGCATATAACTAAGCACTGTGATTTTTTATGCTAATTTTTATTAGTTTAATTTGATATATTTTATATAAACATGCTAGTATTTCTTCTTAGAAATAGAGAGTTGTTTTACAGAGTTTGTGTATCTTTCTTTCCCTTGATAGAGAAGTTTTTATATTTCGTGAAATTTCTGGTGTATAATTTTCAAGAATGTGTTAAAGAATTGGAGGAGATGTGATTTACCATAAGCTCCACCTGTTTATCATTTTACAGGTGCTTCTAAAGTTTCCGGCCGGTTTAGTTCTTTATATCAGTTTTTTTCTGACACGAATCAAGATGACCAAAGGTGGGCTACTCTATAAGTAATTGAGTATCTGCGTTTATTTTTCATTTGCAGTTTTTGCTATTTTTGCAAACAACATCAAAAAATATACTTTGTAAATAATGAAGGTTTTAAAATAAGGATATGACGTTCTAACAAAACTGTGAACAAAATATAAATATAAGTTATTACAGTCCTTTACTGGAACTTGCTTAAGGAATATATATATATAATTATTTTACTTGAAAATATATTTAAAGACGTAAGTCACTGGTCTTGAGCATCGAAGACAACCAGGACGGGGATACTTATAGAGGAGCACTCGCGCAGTACAATAAAGAAATCCACAATGTTAAAAGAAACACTTGGAGGAAGTTCTGCCAAGAGTTCACAGAAGCCCATGCATGTGCAAGAAATCATAGAGTTTTAGCCGAAGATGATACACGTGGCCAAGTAGGATTTATCAAGCAGATAGATGGTACCTATTAGGAATTAGCAGAAGAAAGTCTGGCCACGCTATTGGAAAAACACTTTTCTTGATCAATAAAAATGTCAGAGGAAGAGAAAACTTCAAAACCCCTGGAGACTTGGTATGAACCAACTTGAGAGGACTAAAGGGAACCGGCGGAAATCAGATGGGCGCTAAGAAGTTTTCTTCTTTACAAATCGCCTAGCGTCGATTAAATTCTGCTGCAGAAGAGTTAGTATTTTTAATGTCATTTTTAGCGAGGACCTTTTGTATTGCCTAGAAGCTCATTTTTCAAGCACGGTGTAGTATAAGTCATGCAAAAAACTCTTGAGAAAAAACAAACTTTTGTCAAAAGCCATGCAAAGGCAAGGAGATAGCCTTAACCCTATTTACGGACATCAAGGGAGCATTCAACAATGTCTGTATTGGCTCCTTAGTCAAATAACTTAAAGGAAGGAGAATATCCGACTCCCTATGCCAATGAATTGCAGAAAATCTAAGAAAAAGAATTATTATATCTACCATAGGTAAAGCAACTATTGAAGCGAGAACAACCAGAGGCTGTTCCCAAGGAGGTTTCTCTCCTCACTGTTGTGGGTAGTCCTTATGGATACACTCCTTAAAAAGCTATCCGCAGAAGGATTTCATATTGTCCTCAATATTTCGAACAAATGGTGCACAAAGGAAAGGCTTCAAATTAAGTCCCATAAAACTATGGCAATTTTGTTCACCAAAAAGAGGGGATAAAACTCATTGTATTGAATGACACCAAAATCTTTTTTCCTAAAGGCCAAATATTTAGTAGTAATTTTGATTTAGATATAATCACCCAAAGAGCCAAAGCAACACCGGAAAGGCCCAAAAACTATGGTGGTAAGAGCTGGGGATTAAATCCCACTCTATGGTTATACACAAGAATCGTAAGACTTATGATTATCTATGGGTCTGTGGCATAGTTGACGAAAACACTACAGACAAAGGCGGAACAGCTTCTTTGAGGTATTTAAAGGCATGAAAATGGCGTTAACTGCTGCCATAGAAGTCTACGTATTTATTTAAGGAGAAACACAGGCAACTGTCCACAGACTGTTATAAGGATAAACTCCAATTATCCCCATTCATGTAAAAGAGCATCAAAAATTGAAGGAGGAGTTGGAGTCAAAGGATACATTAGGACTGCCCACCGAAACCTAGTTCCCCGTTACTTTAAATTTGAAAAACTTCCAAATTATAATACCAGATAGCAAAGACTGGATCGGATTTCATCTGGTATACTAATGACTACAAGACTATATTAGACGCAGGTGCAGGAATCTATGATCCAAAAAAGGAATATTAAAATTCCAATAGCGTTTTGAATTTTTTTACAGTGTTTCAGGCGGAAATCATAGCTATAGAAAAAAGGAGATCAAAAGGGGTAACAGAATAGCTATCTTTTCGGACAGGCAAACAGCACTTTAAAGCTTTAGCCACATCTATGGTAAAGTCTAAGCTTGTTTGGGACTGCATATGTAGGTGGTCTGACAGAGATAGAAAAAGATTTTTATTTTTTTTCTGTGTACCGAGACATAGAGGCTTCAGGGATAATGAAATGTTAGACTTATTGTCCAAGTAAGAATTAAAAACAAGATTTATTTAACCCGAATTCCATTGTGTGATTTCAAATAGCCTCAAAAAAGCATCCATTAATGAATGGATACTCAATAAAACTCAAAAAGGTGGAGCAATACCAGCCACTTAAGACAATCGAGGAAGTTCATATAGAGACCTTTACAACAATTTACAGTAGGTCTCCTGTGACTAAACGGACTTAAATTTGGGGCCATAGTTGTTCTGCTGACAGGGCATTGCCGCCTTAGAAGGCATTTGAATCTCCTAAGAGTAACAGTTAGCAGTCTATGCAGATTTTTCCAGGAAGAGGAGGAGACTGCAAATCTCATTTTGTGGTACTGTGAAGGGCTTACGAGGCTCAGATTCCTACAACTAGGCGAAGAAAAGCCAAAGCTAGAAAGCTATATAAAAGAGTCTTTCTCTCGGCCCTGAGAGCTAGTGAAAAGCCTAAGCCTCGAGAGGGAGTTTTAACAAATTACATCTGAAAGAGTAAAATTCGTAGATAAACGTATGTCAATTCAATTTCTATTGTTGCTGAAAACTTACGATGGTGTATTGACTTTCAAATTCTTTGCTTATATATAATTCTTATAGAAAATAATTAAGATCGTCTATAATAATTCTTGAATGACGTAGTTGAAATAATAAACAAAAAGTGTAGCGATAGTGTCACTGAAAATGCAGACGTTTTTATAAATTTTTTATTTTCGGTGTTTATAATTACTGCAAATAAATCCACTAGTGCAATTAATTTTTATTTTAAAAGACAGAATATTTGTAGCAGATCTTATGGCATGGCCGTATAAAACTAATTCAAAAGTATATGATTAATAACATTTAAAAAGCCTAACAAAATTGTAATTAAAAATAAAATTAAAATACTACGACAACAAAGTCGTAAGATGGGTTTCTTGAATAAAAAAAAAATTCTAGGAAATAGCACATAATCGAATGACTGGTAATATCAGATACTAATCACACTACTAAAAGAAGAAACCGAAAATTGGTCTCAACTGCCACGGAACGAAAGCAAGATATACGTTTGAATAAGATAGCAGCGAAGTATAGAAGGAGGAGAATAACAATATTTTTCTGCGGTCTAGTTTAAATGGAAATTAAATTGAGTCTTGTCGAGATGAATACACGCGCCATGACTTTTAATTAAAATGTATTACTTCGGACTTATTACATCTGCAAAGAATTTTATAAAAAATTTCAACCAATATATTAATTATGCATTAAAAGACGTAATATTAGATATGTGTTTATTACAAAAATTGAATTAAATATCGACTTTAATATCTGGATGCTACGTTAAAAAATGTTTTTCTTCAAGGATTCTTATAATTTTTGTCTGTCGTTGCTACATCTAACTTATATTTTGCTCGCTGTTATAAAGCAAATTCTGAAAGGTTTGTCTAGTGCAAACAGAATTTTTATAGAAAATTTCTGTTTGCCGTCAGGCTTTAGTTTGTCTCTTGGTCCAGTTTCTAAGAAATTACTTTTTATTCTGAACTTTTTAAGTAATAAAAAATTAAAACTTATATACTTACGAATGCAATTTCTTATATTTCTTGAAATGCTAATTGTAGAACTTCTTCATCATAGCATCTTGGGATGTGTTTTATGAATGAGCGGAAGAACAGATTTTTAGACGTAAAACACACCTAGTCTTTCAGGGATATTAGCAGAAAATTCAAGTTCTGATCTATTTTCTCTATCACTTTCAGATTATCTAAAGTTTCGGCTAATTCGTCAGAAAATGCAGCGATACTTATTTTTATTTCTGCATAACTCGGCAGGTGATTTTGAAGAATTTGTACTAGTTACCCCAGCGAATGAGAAGTTTTAATTGTAGAATCACTAATAGCCCGTCGTTTTTGCTATTTTGATTCTTTGAAGCTTTAGCTAGATCAAATGGAGATCGGTTGATTAGCATCTCATACAACAGGTGTCGGTTTAACGAAAACCTATATCGTATCCTCTTTTTGCAGCCAGCAAGCACAATATGACCCTGGTACTTAGGCAGCTTCAAGTAATATCCAGGGCACGTTTCAAGCAGAGGGATTTGTTGCTATATTTAGAAAATAAGCTTTTCTAAGTATAAGCTCCTTAATGAAAAAAGTGCAGAAGGGCGTTCTACAGAATGCTTGCAAGTCTACCAGGAACAGGTGGTTAGAAGCCACACCAAAAAGGTGTTTCTTTGCCTAAATACAGTCAATTCCATTGTTTTCCGTTACTATCGTCTTGTTAGTCACCTTTATAGGGCATTGACAGCCAATTTTTCAGGTCATTATAAAAATAATATAATAACAAACAACATAGATGATTTACAAGATCTAATACAAAAATTGAACAACACGTGCAAGGAGTGCAGGTTAAATATGAATCTGAGCAAGACTAAATTTATGGTAGTAACTAGAACAGCAAATGCTAATGCAAATATTACCATAAATAACACAATAATAGAAAAGGTAGACACATATAAATACTTAGGAACATGGGTAACTAACGATGCAAATCACTCAAAAGAAATAAAGACAAGGATAGAAATAGCCAGAAATATTTTTGTAAAGCTCAAAGGTTTCCTTTGTAATAGAGACCTCAACTTAAATCTTAGAACAAGAATATTACGCTGCTACGTCTTCTCAACCCTATTATATGGAGCCGACGCTTGGACCGTAAGACAGAACGAAGTCAAGAAAATAGAAGCCTTCGAGAGATGGTGTTATAGAAGAATGCTTCGCATTTCATGGGTGGACCATATCACAAATTCCATAGTCCTACAAAGAATGGGCAAAGAAGAAGAAGTAATAAAAACAATAAAATGGAGGAAGCTAGAATACTTGGGACACATAATGAGGGGCGAGAGGTACGAGGTGCTAAGACTGATAATGGAGGGCAAAATACAAGGGAAGAGAAACATAGGGAGACGGAAAATGTCCTGGCTTCGAAATCTTAGAGAATGGTTCGGGATAACATCGGCAAAACTTATCAGAATTGCTGTAAACAAAGTGATGATAGCCATGATGATCTCCAACCTCCGTTAGGAGACGGAACATCAAGAAGAAGAATAAAAATAATGACATAAGAGCTTATTCTGATTATATGAATCAAATCAAACTCATTGAGAATTTTCATGCTTCTTCTATGGTGATCAAATCGTTATTAACCGATGATTCGGGAAAATTTTATAATTTTAGTAACTCATTGTTGGCTTTTCCTGTATCTTGCGCTTTACAATTATAGTTTTGTATAATATGTTAGTTCATATCTTGTGAATGAGCAGCTTATACATAGTGTACTTTTATATATGACCATTATTTAAGGTGTAAAAACTTTGTTATTAGGTCGCTTCACCTAAAAGCCCCTCAACGGTATTAGCCTCCAGTACTTACACGTTTCAAGATTTTCTTGATGTTTCTGTGTACTTCTTTTCCATGCTTCTTTGTCATCTTTGTTAACTTAACGATCAAAATTTTATTGATAAGTGCATGTATTGTGATAGTTCGTGCGTCAATAACGAAAAGTCTACTGAACACGATTTTGTATGCAAAATAATTTTCAAATAATTTCTTACTTTGTTAACAACCACTCTGTTTAACAGAATCAAACCACTTAGATGTCTAATATAGTTGTTATTTGTGGCTGTGGACGTCTAATTCTGTTTCCCTGCAGCCACTTTTGGTTTCGTCACTCCATTAGCAGATAATTTGTTGAGGTGAGAATTAGTCATAAATTCAAACTAAAAAACACATTATTAAATGCTGATTTTTCATTGGCAGTAATTAATGTCATATTAATTATAATAGAACTGGTCTAAAAACTTTAAACTTGCACAGCTGAACTAAAACGAAAACAGGATACTACAGACCTATATATTACAAATAGTTTTTTATTATTTCTCGTAGCAATGTAAGAATATAATGTTTTACTTTAATACGAAAAAAACTATAAAACTGGTGTAAAACTTTGTATTGCAAATTTTTAATCAAATGCTGCAAACACACTGGAAGTTAAAAAATAACAAAGAAAAATATGAAGCAAATGGTGAGATAAAATAAAAATTTGTACCTATTAGTGTTAAAACCAGTCTGTAAGTGTACTATAATAAAGTTTGATTTTTTATATGTCAAAGAATGTCGGTAAAACTCAGACTTGGCTAAGAATAGACTAAGAATAATGTCAAATATTTGACAGGGTTAGTCAAAACAGTGACATGGAGGGGTAGCCAAAATGGGAATTTACATCTTCTATGTTGAGTCTTAAGGAGTAAGCAGATTGAAACCTCGACTAAAAAACTTACTTTAATCGTTTTTATAATGGCATCAAAGTGGGTGAGGAAACGTCGGGAATTTTCCCAAAAATTTACGTGACTTGTCAATTATATTTTCTGCGAAAATTTGACTTATCCAGCAATAAAAAAAGGCTAGTTTTTCACTTATGCACCCAGCATCTATTCCTTTTTTTATGTAGATAGACAATTGTAGCCCAACGTGATTTACTAAATAAACTGCAGATATTGTTGAAATTTTTTAAGATGAGCAGAAGCAATAGACCAATCGTCGTGGAAAGCAAAAAAATAACCATTTTGACCAAGTTAGAACCAAGGGAAGAGAACAAACAGCACTATCAGTAAAAAAGAAGACCAAACAATATTATCTTGAATCAAATTCAGAGGAAGAAGTAAGGACATTTTATGTTTGTATTCAAATAAATTCTTTTCTGAATCTGAATAACTTAAAATTGAGTAAGATTTGCTTCTAAAAAGGCATAATTGTGAAGAAACCTTTGAACAGTTGTAAACGTGTCAAAGAAAATGAAAGAAATCATAAGAAAATAAAGAAAACGAATAAAAGGTATTCAGCAAAAAATTATAGAATGTATATTCGTGTTTATGAGGCCACTGACTATCAGAAAATGTCAAAGAAATGTTTAACAAATCTGATCATCTCCATTAGGCCACACAATTTAAAGAAATAAAAGGAGCTTCTAATAAAGAAAGTCATATGGTTCACCATACAATAGATTTACGACTTAGAATAACTAAAAACCCTACCAATATTTTTTGTAGATCTTGAGTCTGCTACAAACAATAAAAAATCTATATTATACTATTTATACACAATAACGGTGTTAACGCACTGTTAGAACTAAAGCCAGTGTAATAAACCATATGCGTGCCTCAAACGCGGAGGACACGACACCAAAATTTGGGTATACAGTTTATCAAGATCAGAGAAAATACCAACCAAACAAGCTATTCCCGTTTCGAAAACTCCACTCTTTGAAATTCCTCTATCTTCCAGCACAACTAAAAATTCAACTTTTTTTTAATAGCTCAAAACGAACTTACACTTTTTGTTCACAGACGCTAAAAAATAAACCCCCAATTTTTTTATGAATGTAAAACCTGGAACTGTTACAACAGAGCAGCATGACAATGAAAATTAATTACCGTCTTAAATAAGCCTGTCCTTAATAACCAAACTCCTAGGGATTTTACAATTCACATCGATTCTACTAAATAAACCTACCCTGTCATTAAATAAATTAGCTATTTACCGCCCCCAAGGCGCAATATTACAAAACAGGTATTATAGCCTTTCCTTGAACCGAAAACTTAATATTTCTTGTAGCTTTCGACTTTAACACTAAACATACATATACATTGGCCTCGTGATTAATAACAACCAAAAACGGACTGCTTAAGATCATAAAAATAACTGCAATTAACCTTCTAGTAAATTCTACTGTATACCATTGTTATCAACAGTTTATCTTAAAATTACATAGACATCACATACAACAATGACCATATTTGATTATTCTCTAGTTATAGTAACTATAAGTGCCTTTGTAATGTGCAAGATGCCTGAGCCTTCACTTATTAGTAGAACTGTTTGGAATATTTGTAAAACATACATGGGTGAACATCTTAAAGTTACTATTTAGACTAAAAAGAGACAAGGGCCTTGAGAGTTCTTCAAATGATTGTTTTCTCCGTACAGAAATATTACATAAACAACCACAATTGAAAATAGGTTTCTAATGTTCCCAATTCATTCATGGAGATAGTAAAAGGAAAAAGACTAACTACATCAAAGTGGTAATGTAAGCCTTAATATCGAAGATCGACGAAAATTTAAGCAGTTAAACAACAAACTTAATATGAAAGCTACTAAATACTTTAAAGGACTTTTACAGATACCATCATTAAAAGAACATACGGAAATGTGGAAAAAGAATCATTGGTCAACACTTCGAGACTTGTTACGCCAAATTTAGAAAAAACCGACGGAGTAGAAATATTTTTTTTAGATCCTAAACAATGTCAAGTAATTAATATAGTTCAAACAGCGACTGAAGGGGAAATGTGCTGTCAGCCAAGTTTTTGATAAGATCTGGCACATAAAAGTATTATACAAAATAAGATATTAATTCTTCATCAGTACTTTTTGTTGTTTAAATAATACCTAGTCTAATCAAAGTAAAAGAAGCGCAAGAAAATGTATTGGGGCCGTTCTTCCTTGTATGCATTAGTTGCTATATTGCTATCTACACTAGTCTCTCTTCATACACCCTATTAAATGTCTTTTCTTATCAACTACTATGATAACTTGTAGTTTATTCTGGGTTTCATTAATTTTCTTCCTGTCCTGATTGGTTAATAAATTGTTTTTAATATCTTGCTTTTCTATACTCTTAGGCCTTCTTCTTTTTTTCTTATTAAACTTGGTGTCTCTGATGCACATGTTACTGTTGGCCTTGTTAGTGCTTTATATATTATGACTTTTTGCTTATTTTCTTGTCTTTTTTTATCTGGTCATAGTTTTTCTTTAACTTTCATTTCGCAATTTATTAGTACTCCTAAGCATTTAAAGTTGTCTACATATAAAGCTGATATTCGTTCTATTTACCTAATTATTCCACTTGTAAAAGATTCTGTAAAGTAATAAGAAGATTAAATCCTACGATACATTAGAAAATTACTTTAATAATTGACGCTTAAAGGAATACTTGCTTAAAAAAATAATACTAGAACAGGTGTCTTGTCTCCCTCTTCATGTCAGTGGATTATTACGCCCAAAAAATTGAATTTCTAAATCAGATAGGTTTATAAAAAATAAGCCCAATTTTTTTAATTTTTTTGGAAAATTATCATTTTCAAGAGTAAATTAAAAAGCGGTTTCTCTCCAAAAGTGACGTAATAGAATAAATACGTCCTATAAGTGGAAAAAGAAAAGCAATACTAATAACAGTTGCAGTCAATAATATACGCCCTCATCCTATAACGTCACCATCAAAATTCGAATTGCAAACTTGAATTAAATATATAATACTGCCTCTTTCTGTTTGATTCAAGCAAATGAACTTAATCGTCTATGTATTCTTTAAAAAAAAGCTATAAGCTCATAAACCTAAAATATTTTTTATTATAACCCTCTATTAATAGAGATTTTGTAAAATTTTGTTTACCTCTAACGGCGATTAACCCTGCCAAGTCGCGTTCCCCATAATTCGGCCTACATTTACGTTTAATGGTTAGACGTAAGTGCACTGCAGGCTGTTTAAGCAGATCCTTATCGGGGACTATTAAAGCTCAGCGGCGCGGGCTAAAAAATGGAGAGCGCGCCGGAATGCCGACGCTAACGACAGTCTCTTCCGCTAAAAGGCCGCCTGCGACTCGGGGCGCAAGGTAAAGCAATTTCCATTGTTTTATGTTTCCGGGCGAACTTTAATCTTATCAAAAAGTTGTTATAATACAGAAGTAATCTTTCACCGTATTAAAGTACATCAAAGATTTCTATTTACCGGAACGATGAAAGTAATTGGATTTGGCCGAAGCTGGAAAATAAACTAAATCGCTTTGAGATCCGCTCCCCGACTTCTTCGGGTTTATCTTCGGGATTTTACGGCCGCCGCTAATGTTGGGATCGCGGCCGCCTAATTAATTCGAAACAAGCCCGTGCCGCGCGCCTAATTAACCCATTTTGACTTATTGGTGCTGTAGCTGTCGAATCAAAAATGAAGTGCGGAGTCGTCGAGGTAAATCCGAATTTTTTTAACACGTTGTGGAAAATCAGAAAGATCTTCTTATGCACATGCGTAATCTCTTATTAGGTAACATAACAATTAGACTCGCATTATCAACAATCTAGATTGTTGACAAAATGGGCTGAGAATACCAGCGCAGAGCTGCTGTATTCGAATCCCTTGGCGCCGAAAAATCGCCAACAAAAATTGTTGCGCGGTTTGGCTACTAAAAGACCCAAGTTTACGACGTAGCCAAGAAGTACAGGAAATCTGAGTACCATGAGGAGGTAACTTCCGACGGGATAATTCATAGCAAGCGATTTCAACTCGTCCGCTGATTGAAAGAGAATACTGAAGGCGGTGCATGACTGACCTGGCTAAATAAATGGGCGTGGCAAGCTAGACGATCAGTCTAGAAGGGCATCAGGACCTTTACTCCAGATATTTCGTTTCAAAAAACCGGTAACAAGATGGACAGGAAATTAAAGACTCAAGCGCTGCTGAACGACATCAAGTACGATGGCCCTGCCTTCCTGAGATTCTTTTCTGGCACAAATAACTTTAACCAAAATAGTAAGGTGAATTGCTAAAATAACGATTGGATCTGCCAAGATTCCTCTGAAGTACCTACCGTCAAATATATGGAGTTTTCCACCTTTAGTGAAGCTGCTGAGGCTTGTAAATACCAAGAAGGCGTTATAGCACTGTATCTCTTTAAAAAAAGCCTAAAGATGATCATCGACAGCTATATCAATTTGCTGAAGACAGTTGTCAAGTCCTGAATAGAAGAGGTGTCCGATGGACGAGCCCACAAGGCAAGGAAGATTTAAGCATGGCTACACAACAATTTTCATTGTTACCGGTCCACCCTCTAGCACCGACTACTATTTGTAGAACATGGTCGAAGCAGTAAGAGACATCATAATATCAAGGACCAGCATGGAGATAATGACACATATCAGACCCCTAGAAGAACAACTTAAAACAAGCTGCTTCTCAAAAAAAGAAAAAAATTAGAAAAACAAAATGGCATTTTTCCCCGTTTGTCTGTATAAAATCCACTGCAGTTTTAATTTCAATATTTGGGCAAGTCGTGAGGAATACCTTAGTGATTTTGCTGTAATTTGTCATAGGGGTGCCCCAAGGCTGAAAAAAATATTTTTTTCTTAGTTGTGCTATTGCTCTTGTCTCTGCATATCAAATTTCTTTTTATCTCTTATAGGCAGTTTCTTGGAGTATTCTGAGCTCAAGGTGAATTACATTTTAGATAATTTAGAGGAAACTTTTTTATTATTGTTATTTATAAAAACTTTTTGTGAGTTCCTTGTTAGAAAGGCATTTTAAAAGAGAAGGGGGTTACTTTTCAATACCTTAATGTTTCTCATTTTTACGGACTCATTTTTAATTTTTTTTAAAATTGAACTTTCTAGAGCTTTCAAATCGTAAAATCCTTGTTTGTCATTTCATTGACATTGTAGGGTAGTCCATTCTTCTGATCTCCACGAATAGTGGATATGTATTAAGCTAGAACGTATATATATCCACTTTTAAACAAGATCAGGGGGCGAAACGGTAATATATACAAATGTTGAAACTCATAAACACCTTGGACACTCAAACTTAGACCAACCAATCAACTATGAAGGTCTCAGCACTCTATATATTATCGTTCATGAGATATGTCACTTTAAATAAGGGAAAACCCCTTAGGGGTTCAATGGGTCTTATGAGACATTCCTATTCTACTTTTTAATGAGGAGTTCAAAAAAGGTGGTCAGAAGTTTCGACCTAATTGTACAATTGATCACTATACTCAATTGTATATATTGTTATCAAAAATTCATGAGCCATAGAAAATGATTACTAAATCAATGCTACTTACTAGTTTTCTTTCATACACACAAGTTGCAGTATAGTTTCTATATAAGCAGCGACGGTTTTTTCCTCCATCTACATACTCTCTTTTAGTCTGTGTTCGCAGACAGTGGCTTTTAATTCGAGATATTGAAGCGATATAATTTTTCACGCCATTTGTAGTTGACTCTTCAACGTGTTTGTGATTTCCATGACAATCTCGAAGGTTTTTTTTCCTGCTCCTAATTCGATTATAGTTAATATCCAGAGTGGCTTTAGAGAAAAATTTGCATACTCTGATTTATTGGCCATCGATTTTAAAATAAAATGCATCGTTGAGAGATCCTGGTACTTCTTATTTTCTGATACCTCTTAGAAGGTTTCACTTTGCGAATGTACTTCACAATAAATTCGCTTTGCCTCATGAGGTTCTATAAGCCCTAATATTATAGTAGCAATTTTATTTGTATACTCTGCATTAGCCTTTCAGCGTAATTTAGCTTTGATGTTTTTCCATTCATATGGCTGGAGTTTTTTACCTTTTTTATGGATGCTCTTTCATTGTCATTAACATCTATGTTTACTACTTTGTGTCAGGTGTATCTGTATCACTTGAGCCACTAGATGCAGCTGTTTCAACCTGAACATCCGAATCAATATTGCTATCATTTGAATAAAAGTTTTCTTCTGAAGATTTAAAAAATAAATTTCCATTGTTCGACAATTTTGATTTACCTGGAAACGCTTCCAAATGCACATTCTAAATTCCATTCTGCCTCTGACAAACTGCAATCAGCTACAGCATTCTCAGTTTCTTTATGATACGTTTCTCTCACCTACTTTACAAATTTGCGCTCCCATATTTCGTGTGCCTGGTATTTCCATAGTGCACTCATTAAAATTATTTCCCCCAGCTGCTGCTTTGAGAGCTACTTCATCGTTATGTTTCAAGAGTCGCTTCTTCTGTAGTTTGCACTTCGTCATTACGTATTTGTTTGTGCACATTGTATTCCTCACTTTCTAACTCCATTGGCGTTTCGGCACTCCAAGCTTGACTTATGTCAACTCTAATTTGTACAGTAATAGTAGTATTTTCAATATGGGCAATCCTTGCAACAGCAGACTCTTCCTTTTTAATTTTCTCCAAATGAGCTTTTAATACGGCTTCAACCAACTGAGTGATTCTCCCAGACGTCGTTTTTATATTCAACTTAAAAGAAAAAAGTAAAACTCAAAACAGTGTCATGCTTTATCGGAAAAGTATTATAAATCAAAATGATACGACCATCTTTTGCAAGAACAGTAACAGAACGATTCATTTTGTTGTTGTTTGTCGCAAAAATCTGCCCTGTAATAAATCATAAGTGAAAATGTTTCACTGATGGTCCGAAAGCACACTTTTGACGTTTTTCCAATGGATGGTTATAATATGATTCTCATTACTATTTACTTTAATTATGATAAGTTTCATGTACGGTAAATTTAATTTTTCTTGTATATTAATGTTAGTTTCTTGGTTTATTTATTTTCCGGGTTGACTTCGATAACCATGTACAGTTACAGCTTTCAAATTTCAATCTTACTGCACTCATTTTCAATTTCTACTTTAAAATTTTAAATTGAAACTATTTATTTTCTACAACAATAATGGCCGTTAAGTCAGTACGTGTTTTTTTTACTACTGGGAGTTTGCATAAAAAATCCTGCAATTTCAAGCAGGAAATGGCGCGGTCACGTACGAGCAACACAAATCGCTCGAAAGGAATTGCGCGGAATATCAAAAAATGGCGCTTTTCAAACTTTGACATTTACATATACACCGTCAATCTTCTTATAGGCACGCACGGCGGAACAGTCCGCCTTTCAATTTGAGAAACAAGGGAGGAAGCTCCCGCGAACGTGAGTTCTAGTTTTAGCTACCTCAGCCACAATTACATATCCGAACGCATAGCTAACGATTTGATGCGTTAACAAAAAGTGAACGTGGCAGCACGCACGCTGCAGCAAGTTCTTATGAATTGCCCTTTTTATCGTAATGAAATCGTTGAGAATAGCACTACCAAGTAATTGAAGAATTAATGTTTAGGACGATAGATATATTTATTCCTTTTAAAGGCCAATAATAGGACCACGATAAGTTTCAGCAACATTTTATCAAACGCCGGGATCAATACCTGGATGGCACACAGTAACTGCCAGCGCAATAAGTAGAGTAACACACATTCTCGTAACGTCAAGCGTTGAAATCCATTCAGCGGCGTTAAATGCAGCAGAATGTGTGCAAGCTGCCCCAGAGGATCGGCCGTTCCTATTTTAAATATTTTACAGGCGCAAGTTGCTGACACGGAATGTCTCTTGGCTTCTAGGGGGTAACAGCTCCAAGCGGAATTAACCCTGCGCTGTTTTCAGCGGCGGCGCGACTGTGAACTGTAAAATCAGGTTTTCGAATTTGCAGAGCGCTGAGTCGCTAACTACGAAATGCAGAAAAACCTTATTAGTCTTATCCTTGTTAACTAAGGACCAAATTTTTTTTTATTAATTTTTTAAAACTGTTTATGTACTTGATAGCAGATTATGGTTTTTACAATAGAAAATAATAATTAACGATGTTTAGGTTTAGCTTCCATTGTTAGCGGAAAAATAATTTGCATCTGAAAAAGCGCTTCGCCTCCTACAGCTAATGTCAACATAATTATGGGTGTATCGTTACGAGCGCAAACGAAAACAATTAGAGGGGTGATTGACAGCAAATTACGAAAACTTCAAACTTTTACAATAAGCAGGAAAGTTACAGTTTTGTTGTTTTTTTGCAAATACGGCGTTTCAAAATTGTTCTTATTCTTTAAATTACAATAAATACAAACTTACATACCATAGTCTGGTCCTCTTATACCTGAAGGAGTTAAGGTTATTGTTCCATGTCTTCTTTTCTATTTCCAGTCTTAATGCCTCTATCCTGTAGTATTTCTCCAAACCTCACGTTTTATATTCTTCTTTTAATTGACACCTTTTCTTGCACTTTCGCTGTATACCTGTATATATATATAGCTTTTTACCTTATTGTTAGTTTATATATTTTTATGATTTTTTTTTGTAGGTGGTTTCAAGGTGTTTTTTTTATTTTGATAGTGGATTCTACTAGAAAGTAGTATTCCTTTCAAATAATTCTTTAAAGAGAGATGTTTTACCCCTACTTGATAACTGTCCTGTGATTTTAGGTATCTTATTCTGAAAATTATAGGTTGTACCTTAAGTCTCATTAGACAGATCATTGCGGGCCTGTACTATCACCATTAGGCGAACAGAAGACTAAAAAACCTACTAGTTGAGTATATCCCCTGTATGAGTTTTATTTGAACGAATCCTGAACGATAATTAATATAATTAGCAGACCCCTGCAAATCTCTGCTATTAGGCATTATTATATATATAGGATAGATATTTCTATTGTATAATTACTAGTAATGCCATTCTCTGTAGGGTTTTATTCACTTTTCTCCACTTTTAAATGTTATCGCTACAATTCTATATTTAATTTTTAATTCCATATAGTTTTTCTTCATATAGTTGCTTGGAGTTTTTTATATTAAATTGTTATATTTGCTATAATCTAACGCGTTGTCTGTTTTTTTTATTTTAAACATTACTTGTGTTACTACCCTGCTTCCTTTATGGTAAATGTGATGACTACGACGTATCTGTAAGCTTACTCCAGCTTATAAAGTTACAAAAACAACAAACTTCTAAGCGTTAAACACATAATTTATCCTAATACGGTGTTTTGTTTAAACTGCAAAATACTTTCTTACTAATTCTATATTAGGTGGTATTCAGGATGACTCAAAGAGTAGTTACGCTTTTACTAATATAGAAGCAATAGTTTAACTGAAATGTAATTAAATGCATGTTTATAAATATTTATATTGATGATCCCTTCTTCTAAGGATCAACCGACAACGCAAACCAATGAATTCTACAACCCTAGGAGCTGCAAGGCTTTATATTTCAATTATTTTTTTCACCTCATTGACTGTTGCTGGAGTTGTGCAGTAAACCTTATTCTATTTTGTATCCCTATAAAAAGATGTTTATTAAAGTAAAATCTGAAGATCGCGTAAGAAATTTAACATCACCCCTTTGCCCAATTTATTTGTTTGTAAAGGTTGTATTGAGATACGACATAATATTACGATTGTACTAAGAAAGTTCCTGAAACCTATGGTTTCCAACTTAGGATACCTAAAATCACACGACAATTATCAAGTAGGGGTAAAACATCAATAGCGGATTATGTGAAGAACGCAAGCTCATGTTCGATCAGCCAATCCAAAAAAAAACAGTCTAGTGTTAAACAAGATTATTAACCCTTATTAATAAAGATTCTGAGTAGAATGCTAATAACCTACAGCACAAAATGAAGTAAAAGTATTTAATGTCAGTAAGGGACACATGCTTTACAGAAAGATCCTACCTCAATATACCTCAATACGCTACATATCAAATAATACTGCTCATGCTGATACTGCTATAATAAGCATACAAAACTATCCAAACATGAAGTAAATCGCTTGCAGATTACAGTAATCCATACTAATATAATATCATATGACTTAACAATTATTTCAGTAAAATGCCCCGATCAGCACAACAGAAAAAGAAAAAACAATTCAGACTTCTTTCAGGTAGACGCGAGGACCGCAGGAGGACCTTTAACACTTTAACACTTTAACAGTAAGCATACCATCTGGGGTTCACGTTTCATTACAACGAATGGCATAGAACTAGTAAATTTATCCAAAAGAAAAATTATTTCTTATCGTCAATCGGTACCTTAATTTATTAGACAACCGATCAGAAAAAAAATTGACTGTTTCATCCAAATTGAATTTCCTTGTCGTACCTGAAAGAGAAACCCACTTGTGGCCTTTTCTCTGACCATTTACTAATCATAGCTATGATCGGCGTCCTTATCATTTTCTACATCGACTACACAGGAGGAAAACTGACTGAGAAGGATATTGTACCGAAATAGAAAGAAACATAAATCTAAATTTATTTTAAAAACCCAATTAAAGTGTAACAAAGTGTTGAAAAACATAAATTGACATTTTTACACTGGCCATTACGCCACACCTATATTGCAATTACAAACTCAAACTTCTAATAATATTCCAAGATCAAAAAACTTATAACAGCCAAAAGAAGGGTGAGAGATAAATGGCATCAAACACATACTTGACAAAATAAAACATCTTTAAATAGAGCAACCAGCCAGTTATAAACAGTAATCAAAACAGAACTTGACAGATTATTTTAGAACTATCGCTAGTTTAAACGCAAAATAAAGTCCAACATGTTGCTAAGACATTTACAGCAACCAACAATTACATAGATAATGAGGTTTTTTCCATTAAATATTCCGGGAATTAAAGCATTCACCCCAAAAAGGTACGCAAATAAATTAACTGCCTAACATTCAAAAAGTTTCAGATATAGACAGAGTTACACCAAGAATCATGAAGAAATTACAGAGGAAAGGTGTAATGTTAATTACTTAGAGATAAACATTACTCCAAGCAACCAAATTATGCTAAAATTGTTCTAATATTCAAATCAGGTTAAGTACAATCATACCACCCAATAAGTTTATTCTCTGTCGTCACCAAGCTTCTCGAAGTACTGCTGGGTTAAAGATTAAAATCCCAACACTGAAGAATGGATACCGTTTCACCAGTTTGGATTCTGTGAATACCCTTCACTCCTTCACTCACTTTAATCTGATGAAGTCCTATCTAAGTAAGAGAATTCAGAATTAGAATCAATGAAGCTATATCCAACGATTTTTTAATAACATCTCTGCTACGTTTATTATACCAATGAAACCTTTGCAGAATATACGGACGTCTTTCCATCACATGAAATAGATTGCAAAGCTACTTAAATTAAATACAAATATATACGACAATAAGCAAGACATATGTTAGTGGACAGACAGTGGGAGTGATACATGACATGGTTGAAATCCAACGATTTATATACTTTGTTGTGTTTTTACTTATTCAAATCTATGCGGAAGGTCTAGCGGTTTGTGTCTTTTCAGTCTACATGTACTTTCACTATTGTCTAGTAGATTGAGAGCAAAGGCCATCGTTTGAACCATTATATAGTATTAATTGATCTAAACTCTGCTGAAAGAGAAGGGCAGCTAGTATTGGATCTTTGTGTTTTACCGCAAAGGTGGCAGTGAGGGCGTAAGAACTTATTGGAATATCTGCTGTGTAAACGAGATATAGAATAGTACCAAGAACACTACCTTGAAGCACCCCTGAGTTGATTGTGTGTAGATCGGTTTAATATTGGCCAATTTTTACGTTCCTCTAAATTAGATTTAAGGATAACATAAAAAGAGTATGTAAGTATTTTTTTAAGTTTATATTAAAGTCAGTATACCACGCGTTATCGAAAGCCTAGTTTTCGTCGAGAAGGGCAGTATTTTTTTTCTTCAAAAACTTGACTTATGTTATCGACCATGCGATAAGCTTATTATACAGTAGAGTAATTTCTCCAAAAGCTAAATTAATGGTTAGTAATTATGCTATTGTTATTTATGGTAGTTGTTTTTTTTTAGAATTTTATATAGTATCGACAATAAAATAATTGGTCTGTAGGAGGTAACTTAATTTAGGGGTTGGTCGAGTTTGAGGATTTGTATTACCTCGCAACTTTCTATTAAACTGGAAGGTATCCCAGTTTCATTGCTGCATTATATAGTATGGTTAGCATCACTAGACTCTTTTGCAGCAGTTCTTTCAGTAGTTTTCCGATAATTAAGTCAAAGTCTGGAGCTTTCTTATGGTTTAAGTTATATGTGGCCATGTATTTAATTTCTTTTACAGTGAAGCTATCTGTAGGTAAGGTTAGTTGATATGGTGTTTTTAAAGGATCTTGCATTTTTCTGCTTTCTCTTCAACGGTAATTTATGATGGGATAGGTTGGAAAACACTCTCAAAGTATGCAGCAAAGAGATCTTCTTTTCTGAATCTAAGCGCGTCCATGATTCATTTGGTTTTTTTAGAGGAGGAATAGGTTGTCTTTCAGCCTTTTTTTTGCTGCTTTCCAAAAGAAGTAATTTGTGTCAGTAGTTGCACTCAAATTTGAGAGATATTCTTGAAAATTTGAATTTTTAGGATTTCTAATGAGTATTTTGAGCTCTGATCTTGCTTGACTGTAGCGTCTTTTGTCATATGGATGCCTTGTATTCTGACAAATGGGTTTTAACCGTCTTTTTCTGCTATTTTTGTTTTTACTGAAATGGCACAGCCTATGGATAAGCTTTTGCTGGTAAAGGTTGGTTTTGCTTCCACGACAGCCTCGTGAACTGTTTTTGTAAAGTTTTGTATAGCCAGTTCTAGGTGATTGCTAGTTTGGAGCCAAATTTTCAGGTCTAGGCGATTATGGATGATGTTTTTGTAGTATGATATGACTAGTGGGCCATTCCAATCTTCTATCTCAATGGATGTTGCTTGAAGTAAGTTTTCTTGGAAGGAAGGTAGTATTTGATGTTTAATATATTTCTTGATTAGAGTGGCCGTACCTCCTCTGGCATGGTTGTGTCCATTAGGGTAATTTGTAAAATAGAGCTGGTAATCGTATATTTTTTCGTGAGTTTCTCTATTGAAATGTGTTTCTGTTTGTATTCCTTATGCTGGCACTTGAATTTGCTAGGGGTTAAAATTTTTCTTCTGTTATTACAATAATATTGCTGTTAACTTTCCTTTTTTGTGATGTCTGACTTCTTGAAAGTCATTTAGTTCTAATAATTGAAATACTTTGATTGTGGCATTTTTATACTTTAAATCTGTTTTTGTCTCCTACTTTGCATCGTATTATACGTTTGGATTTGTAGAAGTGGAAATTGTGAGGTTGTTTCTGTCTTGAATCTACTTAGTACCCATAAATATTGTTATAAAATCAAACCTACGTTTACTTTACACAGCGTTGAGACATCTATGATATTGACATACGGTTAGAATTGTCAAGTATTAAAGTTACATTGTGATGTGAAGTTTAAAGTGGGGTGAGAAAGAAAAGCGTATTACATAAGTGTAGAACTGAAGAAAATGTAACCTTTAAAACCCTGCATCATCTCGGCCTAGCCGTATATTTGTGTATCAGACTATAAAATTGTTTAATGAGACTGGAGGTGTTGAGGACCGTTCAAGACCTTATAGACCATGTTTAGTTCGGATTGTTCAGTCAGATATATCCGTAAGTGCCCAAATGAAACGAAATTCTTCTTGGAAATAGAAGATGATGTCTTGGCAAATTTCTGAAACTTCGATGTTTCGTATTATTAAGCAAAACCTAGGACAAAAACACACGGGAAATTTGCTCACAGATACTTTAAAGAAAGTTAGGAGAAAGAAAGCAAAGAAGTTGTTGACTGAGTACGCGCATGATGACCATAGAAAAATTTTATTTTCAGATGAAAAAATTCTTAGTGGGGGCATTTTTCAACAAAACAAATGTCAAAGTATATGGTAGGTCGTCTAAAGAAGCATCTTAGCTAGTACCAAGTGTTTAGAGGAGCCACCATCAAGCATCTGTAATTGTTTGGTGGGGAGTGTTATGATGTAGCATTTTTGTGAAAAGGGAGTTATAAATTTAGCCGCTAAGTATCAACAGAATGTTTTGGAAGATGTAGTGAAACCTTTACTTCTAATCGGGATGTGGCAGTATTTATTGGCATACTATGTACGTATATATGGAAAAGAAGAGGGACAAATAGTAGCTTCTCTTCGGAGTTTTATTTACTTTATGTTCATGTTAAACAGGGATTGGCAGGTACAACATCGGTCTCTTAAATTTATTTCAGGCCTGTTATGGACAAGAAATCAATTGCGTTCTCCGGAGCGGAGCGAGCCAAAAATCTCCCCGTTGCTCCATTCGTAAGAATTGCAGCGGACGTGGGCGCAGAAAATTTACAAGGGTTTCCGAGCTCGAGTCCCCTCGCCCTTTAGCTCCAAGTAACCAAGTTTCCATCAGTAGTTTATAACCGAATGGCGTGCAGAGACGGGCCTTTATGCGCGCCAGTGTGCATGTGTGCAAAGTCGTCGTATTCGGAGGCAGCGCCGCCAGTGCTCCTTGAACGCCGTAATCACATTTCTCGCACTCGATTACGCTGGAGTCAACATCGCACGTCTTGTGGTCAGCACTCGCCGGGGAGTCCCCGTCCATCTCCGCGCGCGCCCTCTGTGCGTCCCGGCTGCGTGGCCGGCCCCCGGCCGGGCCGCCGCCCGCTAAACTTCGCCCGCCCTTGCGGTCTTGTTTTGATCACTTGCTCGCCGGCCGGCGGTTTTATCTTCGTGATTTCCTTGTCCCTGCGGCGCTTTATTCGTCCAATACGGCCCGGAATGAGCGGACACGTACACGCACTTATCTGCACTCGACTGGATGAAACCGCACCAGACGCGGCCGTCGGATTCAAAGCGGCCGATAACAAATTGCGCTAACTAGTTGCAGCAATTAAAATTGCGTCTAATTAATTCGGGGGTGAAAAGGGCGCGTGGCGGCCGGCCGAGCGCGGCGCAAATTAATGCTCGAGTGGATCCACCGTGGAGTATCAGCGGCCAGGTAAAAACCCGTTAAAATGGATGCTCGCATATAGTTGTGGCTGGGGGTGTAACTGAATTGCATATATTGATTTTTTAAATTGAATGTCTAATTCGTTTCTATATTACACTTACTACTGATAAGAGTATCGTGCAAAGGATCATTTTGATAAAGCACATATCGTTGTTAAACTTTGTACCTCAAGGGTTTTTCTTCAGTTTTGAAAATAGCTAGTAGTTGGGATCTGGACTGTAAAGTGAGTGGAAAAACTTATTTTTGTTGTTGAATGCCATTTGAACTCTGTCTTCATTTCAGTCTCATGAATTTATTGTATTTCTCTCATCCCTTATTATGCCTGTACAAATCCCTTACTGGATAGTTGTACTTTTTCGGATCCATTATTGGTTTCTCATAAATAGCTTGCTCCTGTGAGTTAAAGCCTCACACTTGCACAAGATGCAGATGGCTATCTATGCTTCACTGCCATATTTCCTGTGAACTCAGGCCTCCATTGTACAGCCCTATTTTGTTGAGATATCCTCTAAGAAGACATGTTCGTAACTGATTTTTGCTTTGTACTAACAGTTCTTCAGTTCTTTTACTAAACGGTATCATTTTATGAAAGTTTCTGCATGTCTTTGTCCCATATTTTTCTATGTTGTTTCTGATATATTCTCTCACTTTTATGCCCATATTTGGAGTTGATTATCCTTCTTGTGCGAGCTCATCGTCTTTCTCATCTTGTTTGTAAACTTGTTGTAGTGTGCCAGAACTCTGAGTTCTTTGCGGTATTTCTATAGAGTTCTTTAACTCATTTAGGAATGCCCAACTGTTCGTGAATATATTAATTTACATTCTTTTCACAGTGAATGTCTGCTACCGTTCCAGACTCGTCTTTCAACCTATTTGTCTTCCGAATAATTTTCCGAGTCTGTTCATGTTGTTTGTTTTGGCATTAAAGGGTTTGGTTTCATATCCAGCATGTCTACTTTTTAGATGCGCCACTTTCATATCCTTGCGGGTAGGTGAAATGCTGACTGTATTAGGAGTCATTTCTATAGTATATCCAATACACTATTTCCAGTTTTTAAACTCCATACTTTTCCATGGGCTTGTCTGGTTAATACTAATGTCGCCTCCGCCATCTTTTTGACTTTTTGAATATGGTGATTCCAAGTGAGTCTAAGATTACTTTAAGTTATTTTACCTTGCCTGCTAATTTTAATTCTATACCTCAGAGCCTAAAAGGTCCCAGTGCCTCTAAGTTTGTTTTTTGTGTAAATGCTATCATAGTAGATTTTGAGGGGCTTACATTTTATAATTACAATTCGTAACTATATTTGAAGCTCGCCAACTGTATTTTCTGAGATAGTATGATGAAGTTATGTGGATGACCCAGTGCTCCGTATCTGTTCACTTTGAGTGTCTTTAATGCCTCGTCCATTACAAGATTCCACAACACAGAAAAATTTCTCTGCGGACATCCCTTTGCAATCCGAGCCGTCATTGTTTGTAGTCGACCTGCAGCTTGTTTCGTCGACACTCAACTCAACTCTCTGATAATTGAATTTGGAAATGTTTTGTCATACACTTTCTCGATATTTAAATTATACTTTCTTTTGAGCGTCAGAGGTGACGAAAACAAAAATCATACAAATAAGAGAAGAGAAAGTGACAGTATAATCTTAATGACAAAAGAAAATTAGGAGAAGCATTAATACATAAAACCCATGGAGCTTTCAAAGCAGTCAAATAAATTTGCCATACCAAGGAAATGCAATGCACAAGAACACAAAAACCAAATTATTTAACACAAACGTGAAGACTATACTGTTATATGACTGAAAAAAACAATAAGTTCAATACAAGTGCCTAAGAAAAATACGGGGAATATGTTTACCAGAAACAATCACAAATGAAAAACTGCGGGAAAACCCTAAAAACAAGAAAATGGAATTGAATAGGCCACACACCGAGTGAACCAAACGCTGACATAACGAAATAAATATTAGAATACAATATTAAAGGAAATAGGAAGGAAGGTTAAAAGAAACGGTAAAAGAGTTATAATAAAATGAAATCAACACAACAACCAAATATAAAAAAAAATGGAAAAAATTGTGTGTGAAAATAACAAGTGACAATCAAACATAAAAGATAATCTAAACAAATAAAAACAGTATAAGACATGAAATAAATATGTTTAGAGTTGGCAAGTCTATAACCACAAAGACGAAACGTGAAACTTCAAATGCCCAAGAATCGTCGAAAGACGCCCTATGCTCTTATGGAGCCAAAGGACTGATGATGATGAATTAGTCTCCGGTATGTCGATAAGTATATCGCACCACATCCTGTGGTATAAAAAATTACTTCCCTTCTGCAACAAAATAGGATAAATGGATAAATGTCAGGTCCCAGCGATTTATAAGGTTGGAATGAGTTACTTTCCCACTTTGTTTTGTCTACGTCTATCACTTTCTTTGTTTCTTGCTGATTATCCCTACATTAGGGGTTCCAGTTTTAAATTTTACCAGCTATGCAATTTATACAGTATACTGACTCCATTTACTATTGCGTTCCTTTCTTTAAAATAAGAAAAAATTTCTTTGAACCCAAAAATCGTTGAAATGATTTTTTTCATCTGATCTGGGCTGGCAAAAGTCAACCTTCCTTGAATGAAGACAAGCTGAGGTCGTCACAAATGTCTTTATTTGATACAAAGTATGGAGCGTCAACTATGAGTGATAGCACCTTGGACTGGAATCTTTCGAGGATTTTATGTTCGAGGTAAAGACTGTTTTCCATATATTCATATTGGCTTTATGCCCACTTTGTATGTTAACAAGTTACTTCGAAGCGATAATTTTGATTTTCTTCCAATTAGCCAGTAGTAATCCCGTAATTTAGAACCCAATTGATAATGCGTTTTCAAAATATGTGTGTGGTAAGTAAGACCTTTGTTCAGGTGCACGTTTAGGTATTTAACATAGTTTTGTTGTGGCAACGGCTGGCTTTTTATATAGGTTTGGAGGAGATTCCATGGCATTTAGTGAAGGTGATGTGCTCCGATTTGCTGTGGTTGAGCTTAATATGCTATTTGTTCGTTCAGCGCTCTATTTCCCTCAGATTTTCTTGTAGAAAACGGGTTATTCCAATTGGGTTTGGATGTTTGGCAGTGATAGGTGTGTCGATAACAAAAGTTGCCGTGATGATGTTCTTCGTAAGTCATCAGTAAATAATACATAGAGGATGGGGTCCAGCACACTTCCCTGAGGTACTCCCACCTTAACAATGTATAATGTAGTTATTTCCTGTTTGAGTTTTATTTGAAAGTATTTTTCATAGAGGTACGACTTCAGTATTGCGTAAAATGTATGCAGTAGGTCTCGCTTTATTTTATACAATAAGCCTAATCGAACGCCTGGCTGACATCAAGAAAGGCTGCTGCACAGTAACTTTTCTTCTCGAAGGTGATGTTAATGACGTCGACCCGTCTATGCATCTGTTCTAGTGTTGAATGGTGGGATCTGAAGCCGAATAAGTATCTAGAAAATAGTTCACTTTTGCTTATTATTGGCATTAATAAAAAAAAATTCAACAATAAAAGGTTATTGACCTGTATGATGCAACTTCTGTGTCTGATTTACCTGATTTATGGATTGAGATTACTTGTGACACTTTCCATTACGCTGAGTAGTAAGCTAGTCTTAGAATAGCATTAAAGATGTATATAATCACAACTTACCCTTTCTTCGGTAGTTCTTTTATAATTAGGCTAATGATAATATTGTATCCAGGGGCTTTGTTTGGACGAAGGCTTTTATTTCCCTTGGCGTGAGCACCTTTATGGGTAGTGTTAACTGATAGGATGAGTAAAGGAAATTAACTATTCCCTCGTCTTCTATTTCAGCATGAAATTATTGAAAAACGGTTTTCAAGTATCTGGCAAGGCTTCAGCTTTCTCTAAATAGGTTCTTGCCCAAGTACGATAATTTTTCTAAAGGATGGAATTGGCCTTCTCGCTCGATTCCGTGGCCCTTTATAAAGAATATTCACTATCTGGAGTTGGACTTAAGTTTTCAAGATAGTTTTGAAACGATTTTTTTTAATGTAAATATTAGCCTTTTTAGGTCATCTGTTGCTTGTTTTAATCTTAGTTTATCGGCAGAGTCTCTAATTTGAAATCATCTTTAGCATCTCTTTTCTACCAATCTTTGTTTTATTACTATCTTTTATGTTCTTTGGGTTTTGGTAAAGCTATCAAGACCGCATGTTGGATATGTTGTAAAAAGGTTTTTACTGGGTTTTCGACGTTTTCTGCTGATTTGAGTGGGATCCGTAAATATAGATTGTTATTTAAAATATTTCTGAAGAGGTCCTAGTCTGTCTTCTTGTCCTGCAACGGGGAGTCTTGCACTTTTTTTATAATTGTGGTGTTGACAGTTGCTATTATAGGGGTATGATCTGATGTTAAGTCCAAGCTAGGCTTAATATCGAGGTAACCTCTTGGTATTTCTCTTGTTACGAAAAAATCCAAAAGGTTATGATTTTTATTTAAATCAGTTGCCCACCAAGTTAGTGTAATTGTTGATAAGAAGTCTAGTTGTTCTTGAATTACATTTAGTAGTAGTCTTCCTCTGCCAGATGGGGAGATACGCGATCCCCATAAGGTATTTTTTGCGTTGTAGTCACCCTGGCAAGAAAACGACCTCTAGTGCTGCAAAGGTCTTGTTTGTTTGTTAGATAATTCAGGGGACAATACGCTGCTGACACTATTAATAGTCCTTGCCAATCACTAATCATTACACTTGCCGCTTGCTTATAGTCTTTGACGCACTTCAGTAGCTCATATTGTTTATTTTGACTCCTAATTATTACTGCTGCTTCTTCTCTGATCCATTTGTTGGCTGTCGGGTGTTTAGTGTCGCAGATGTTGTAATTAAGTATTCTGATGTGTGTTTTCTGAGAATGAAATATAAAGATGAAGATGAAGATGACCGTACACACTATTCAAAAATGTTTAATATCACTGGAACTAGATCCTTCTTTAGAGAAAAATTTAATCACGGCTCGATACTCTGTCTTTAACATTGTGCAAAATGACGCGGCACGACCAACTCAAGTAACTGCTGCTGAAATTTTTACGAACGTTAAACCAAATATGGCGTTATCTGATGCTACACTTTCGTTTTTATTATTACTAGAGTATAGTCAGGCTGGAAATTTTCGGCGCTTTCTTCGAATCAGAATTCGTAAATTCAACTCTTACCCGCAGTTTTCTAGGACCTTATCAGAGTTTGCCAGCGCTAAAGAAACAAGAGCCTAATACCGGACCAAAAAATTAGCCGTTTTGGATGTAGGTGCTGTGGATTTTCAGTACTGCATAATCTGCAATGTTGGGTTGACATATTGCTTGTTTTTAAAGTAAATGGATATATTTGTTCAAATATTTAATCTTACAAGATTATAAACTTATTTTTTTGGCCTTCTGTCTCAGACTCGGACTTGAAATGCCCAGTTGTCCTAAAATCGATCTAGTTGGTTTATTATACCCTTCTTAAAGAGTTGTTGGGTCCTTTCGATATTGTTTTCCATGAAATAAAACTTAGTGACTATTGAGTGGCTGTTGATTAATGTGTAAGAGATCATATACGTTTTTTCTCCACCCTTGTGCTGGTGTACCATAGTCCCATTGCCTTTGTCGATCTTGGACTTTATGTGTAAGCTTAACAAACGCAATTGCTGACGAGAAAAGTAATACATATAGTAGTCCAACTCCACTATTTTTGTTCAATAGTTGAAAAACTACTATCCACATACAAGCTTTGCTTGTATAGATGATAAAGCATCCCGTGACTTCTCAACAAAACCATTAGTTCATGAAATACAATAACAAAGCACCAAAACAACTGACTACAACGCGGAAAACGGGTGCTATAATTACAAGCGGCGTAGTGTTACGCGTAGAGAACCGCCGCCACATTAAATGCATGCGACAACTAACGTTTGGGCTTTCAAATAATTGCGTGCACACTGCTTGTTTCCGTTCCTTTTTCAGAGCAGTTAAACATCAACAGGAATTATTGGCTTCCATTTCTCCTAACATCGTTATTTTGCGGGATGCGAGCGCCGATATCGATTTCGGGTGTGCTGCATTATTAAGGCAGAAGTTGTCTGTCGGAGGTGGATAATTGATCCGGACATGAAACCGAAGCCGTTGACGGTGCCCGCTGTCCTCGGCGGAATTTCGGCCCCCGCTTCCCGGGCCCGATGGCCGAACGCCGCGGCGCGCGTCGGCAAATAAAATATGACGGGCTAATTTCCTTTCTAACCGAATCAGAAAACAATTACGGCCCCGCTGATGAGCGCTCGCGAGACGAGGGGCAGGTAAGTAATTAGAAGAAGCCGACTTTTCTGAAATTGCCTTGTTGCGCGATAACGACCACTTGCACTGTAATTGTATATTATTACACATCAAAGCGCGCGGCAGGGTTGCGCTGGTTTGTTTGTGAATAACTTGTGTGCTCTTGTTGCAGGGACTACTATTACGATAGGTGAGTTGAACAACTATTTCATTATTAATTAGATTAGATTAGCGTTCGGCACATCAGGCAATATACGGCGCAATGCATTTTGCACGCCGCTGTGTACATACAATGCGCCTTTATAATTAACGAGTAATTACTTTCTAATCCCCTCGTTTGCCCCGCCAAAATATGGCGCTCGATTCGCAATGGCTTCATTAGGATTGCAGTGGGAGCGCCACGTAGTCTAAACGAAATCAAATAAATGTAACGATTCTGGACCAGAAAAGTTTTTAGGGAAAAATTTTGTTAGATATTGTCACTACTGAAAAAAATAAAACCAGGGGTTTCCAACAATATTTAAATAGCATAAAACGAAGAACCCACTACTTAGATTCCTTTAATATTAAACAAAGTAATACGTGGATGAATCAAATATAAACTAAAGAAGCACCAGAAAAAAGCGAACATTCAAAATTATTTTCCGACATAGCCCTGACAATTTTTTTTCAAAGGATAGGTAGTTTTTTGGTCCCAATTTGCTAACATGTAGATGGTTGTGACATTAACCAATCATCGTCAAATCTTTGTCTCACAAGCGCTTCTATTGGTGGTCCAAACAAGTGATAATTGCAGAGAAATAAGTCCAAGTTATAGAAAGGTGTCTTACTATAGTCCAAACGAAATTCTCAATTTTTTGCCCAACAGTAGCAGGTTAGGTGTTGTTGTAAAGCAAGGCAACGTCTCAAATTTAAAGTTCGCATCTTTTCCAACGGCATGCAAGTTTGTTTCGTCTAAAAGTTGACAAAAACAGAGAACAATGAGAATGTTATCCTCAGTCACGTTGGTCCTCGAGGATGCATGGCTTTCATTTCTAACTATTTCTTGTCCTATTATAAATTGATTATGCTACGCATACATGTGAGTCTTCTTAAGGGTGTGACTTAAGTCTTCTCAAAATTTTTGACTGTTTTACATCCTCTAATGTGAGAAGCTATCTTTTGCGCAACATATGAGGATAGCTGCCTTGACATCACAATACTGGCTAAAGAAGCTCTAGTATGAGATAACCCACGGGAAGAATCTGCTTCAGATATACCTACCTATAGCATCAATACGCTGCTTCCTTCATTTAGCTCATGTTTCGCAAAAAAGAAATTTTGATTTATATTTGATTCATCCACATATAATCTCAATATTGTCATAATTGCACAGTCACTGATTCTTGTCTTTTAAAATTTATTTAATAATTTTTATCTTTTTTTACACAAGTTGCTGCCACATAATTTCACATGAAAATGGGATTTTAGATTAGTTGTGCTTGCGACTTTTTTTTACTGTTACTGTGTAGCTGGGCAAGTAGTTTATTTTTTTCCGACATTTAGGAATATTCTGAACATTATATATTTGAGTACTTTCTCATTTTCAAAAACAAATAAAATGCATTGGTAGGGCCAAAAGAAATTAATTAAGTGTAGGGTAAGGATACCTAGAACCAAGACATTACAACTTTAGAATTAAAATTTCAACAAAAGAAGTTTAAGAAAAATAAAGCTTATGGAAGACTGACTTCCATCATTGATATACAAATTACGGTCTGAAGTTGAATTAAATCCATCTACTGTTCATTGTCTTATAGAGAGCGTCAATGTATCTAAAATAAACACAAACTGTCATCTTTCTACTATTAGAAAAGTTGAAAATTTTCTCATTTGAACAAAACCCATCAGACTAAAAGAATATTTTTTTAATCAAATTATAACCTACGATAAAAAATGAATTCTGAAGAATAATCGTAAACGTAGTGGACAATGATTGAACAGCAAAGAAGCCTCCAATTTAATTTATTAAAAGGGCACTACTTCTGCATTGCTTCAAATACATTCATTGTCCTTATCATCTAAAACTAAATTCCACAATATTCAGATTCTTATAATCTATCAAAATCGTGTTTTCCCTGTCGCAGCAAGTCTCGGGGAAAACTACAAAAACCCGAGTCAGAGGAGGTGACCCAAAACTATTAACGGCTCCTCTTATCATTTATAATTCCACTTAAAGGATCACACTAATTTCTCGTAATCCACACCACAATATCGGTTTGTCTAGTCTTCAATGTCCAATAGTTCGCATTTTGCACCAACACTAATTTGCCAACCCCTCAAGTGCTCGTTACAAATTTTCTTCCATCATTTAAGTAGTCCCGCAATTTCTTCGTATTCTTCTCGTATTTGTGGTCATCTTTACCGACTCGCGGTAAGGACCCTCTCCGCTCTGACGCTGGCTTTTGTCCTGCGCGTTACAGGTAAGCAAGACGTAGATAGCGTCATTGACTTCTCCACACGTGTTTCTGCCTTGGTTTTCTGACAGCTATAAAATTCTGATTGGGTAAGACCGGATGTTTCCATATACAGTGATAAGCTGGCCCGGTTAAGACACTCCCAGCATGTTGCCCCATATCGATTACGTTGCCACGTTTCTGCTGCTTAGCATCTCTGCTCTCACTTTATCCTCATCTTAACTCGTAATCGGTTCCTTACGAACTCCATTGCAACCCTCTTAAAAATCGGCGGTTCGCACGCTCGTTAACCGGGGTGTGCTTTAGTCCAAAGGAATCGGATCTCGATCAAGATCCAAACCTCCACTTGCAAATTCGTCCTAGCCAAAGCTCCTAGATGATATGCAAGAGCGAGTCGTTATTCCATGAAGATCATGGTGATTATATGGTGACCAAACAAAAGCATTATTCATTGTTTCTTCTGAAAACCTGGTGAAATAATCAAGGTAAAGTTTCATTGTGGAGAAATGTCATAAGAGGTTGCGTTTTCACAGCTATCTTACAAAATTTCACACTATGAAAATGAATGAACGGGCCTAAAAAATTCTCACTCATCTATCTTATTCACTTGCCCATTGTCAAGACATTTTTATGGTTTCTTCACTTACAAAACTAGCAATATACCAATTTAAACTTTCAAAGGCCTTAGCCATACAAATTAAATATTTTTAATAAAAGGAACTTTTGCCCACCTGAACGTTGTCAGGGGTGCTAATTTTTAGAATAAATTTTTTGGGTTAAAAATTAGTTTTATCTTCATCAGATCAGATATTACGTGTGAAACTACATGATATTTATACCTTATTGTTGTTCTTCTGCAATAAATTCTTATGTAACTGTTTTAAATGGACATTACTGCATAGTATCATTATTTTTCTCTTTTTCAGATATTATTTTATACTATTTTCCTGCAAAGTTGAATAATTAGCAGCAGACTTTGTTCCTATCCCTCTTAAAACAAATATCGAGAATTAAAAAAATAACTAAACCAGTTAAGTAGTTCTGGCAGCCCAAATAAAAAAGCGCAATACTTTAAACAGTTAATTTTCGTGCAGCGTAATTTAATATTTAACTTTAATTAGCTTTCAGGAAAGTTTACTTTGTAAAGTTTGTTACAGGGCGGCACGCTCGAGATCGTTTAATGAAGGAATAGTTATTGCTGAGGTTAACTACTTTTTTGAGTAAATTTAATTACATTATTGTTGCACGACCCTGTATTGAACCGCAGTGCTCTTATTATAGTTTTAAATGCGTTCTGAGTTTTGATTTAGAGGCTTGCTGTTATGGTTAATTATGATTTATTCCTTTTACTGCATTTTTGTGTTTTTTAAATTTACTCATTGCTTCGAGTTGGAGATTTGAGGGCCGTTTGCTATTTTAAATATTTTTAAAGTTTAGAATTATTAAATCAACGCAATTCTACATCATAAAACGAAAGAAGCATAAATAATAATTATGTCGATAGATTAAAAGTGAAAGGCGATGACGGAAATTCTGACCTAATCTGCGATGAGGGTAAATCGCAACCTATCCTAGCAATTACGGAATACCGCTGTTTGGTTTAGTAGCCTACTCAACGCTCATTCCCTTCACGTGTTGTTGAAACCCTTGTCAAAAGGTTCATTAAGGTCATTTTCATCAACCTCTCTGAGCCGCTCCGTTGCAAGTTTTCCAGAGCGATGACGGCCCGCATTTGCTGATGGTAATGGATACACACTTTATTAAATGCACCGCGCGCGCGATTGTTTTTATCTTTTAAAAGGCGACTCATCTGGACAATTAAAATTTTTTGTTATCTTTCTCCAGTCAGTAATTTGTTTTAATTAAATTATTGCTATTCTAAAATTACTCCTGCGGGAGCAATTTATTTTATAACGGCAATAAAATATTTTTATGTTTCTGTTAATTAACAACAATTAGTGCGTACGTCAATTGAAGACGAGCAGCTCCACCAATGCTATATATTAAGGACACTTTTATTAGAGCTAATTGGAACCTTATATTCTCTTCATGGTCATCACTAAATGCAACACAATGCTTTTCGGTTTTAGGCTTTTACACGCATAAAAATAAAAAGCCTATTGCGTATGGTCTGTCCGTTGCTTTTTCAGCTTTGCGTATTTACGCGTGGTTCCGAAAATAGTCGAAGAATTACCTCGCCGGGCGATAGCCGCAGCGCAGCGACCGTCTGGCGGGATGCGCGGAGAAAAAACTAACGCTTTGTAAAATTGTACCTCGATTTTACCAATAATATGAGTTTAAGTAAATAAAAGACAACGTTTGGCGATATACTCTTTCAACACTTATGGTTGTGTGGTCGATAATTAAATTTAAAATGACGTATGTGGTGTCAATCTAACTTTTAAGAGGTCATTATATGTATAAAACCCTGGGATATCTGTAGAATATTATTGTATGTTTCCATCTTGTTTGGTATTAGTCTCTAACGAGCAAAATCCTTTTAATTTCATATCCCTTAAGAAATTCGGAGGTTTTTTTCTGCTGCTGTCTTCGTACACCCTATTTACAGTACGCAATTATGGTGGCTAGTAATCATTCTCAAAAAAGATGTTACGTTCTAGCAGATTGTAGTCTTTTTTCCATCACCAGTTGGAATCACGTTCCGCTGTGCCTTGATTCTTTGAATTATTGGGTTATACTTCAAACAATAAAAGATTGCATTTTGTCTTTCTCATATAACATAAACATTTCTTCCCACAAATTTTGAAAATGGTTGCCACTATAATTGACTTCATCTCACTAATTATTTGTTAACAAGAAATTAATATATATTTTATTAGAAGAAGAGCATATCAATGCCTACTTACTACCATTCTATGGGTGTGGCCTGGCACCATACGTCTTTTTCATTGCATCAAATAGGGAATAATCCGTCGGCGCAAGATCTGGCAATTGTTACTGTCGAAGCAACGTTTTATTTCCTGTGATGGTATTGCTGAATATGCCGGAGGAGTGACTCCTAGTACTGCCCATTGATAATGCTCGCACGAGGGACTAGCCAATACATCAACAGAATTTTGTCATAATCTAAAAAGACGTTTTGGAATAAACAATTCCAACCGCAGTTTCCCGAAACGGGGGCTTCCAATGTGCTGTCACTCCATATATATCCATGAATAAGCTACTCTATTTTCTTCTGTGCGTTCTACTAACTTCGTCTCTTGACACTTTCAATTTGCGATTTAACTGGAGTTTAAAGGGGGGGGGCGTATTAATTATTTATGTGTGTCTTATAATAGATACATAAAAAACGTTAAAAGGCATTTCTGAGAGTATTACGAAAAATTATACATAATGTAAGATCTTCTATAGGCTTAACCCGTTCTTTTGACAAACTACAAATTTTCGATTTTATCAATCTAGGTTTTATCGAAATAAATGGAAGTCGTAAGCTAGAGCGCCTAAGAAGTTCAGTTCCTTTCAGCTTCCAAAGTTTGTTTTCATTTATCTTCGAAGTGTATAGAAAAGAGTTATTCTACTGTAAGAACTCTTGCTTTCTACTTACCAGAGCTTTGCATTTTTACATTACAAATTTGTACACTTGTTCTAATTAATGCTAAAAAATGCAGCGGTAGCACCGCTTGAAGAAACCATTGCTTATTGAATATTTTACAAATTTTAGAAGAAATCATTTATAGTTTATCTTAGTTCGTTCGGTACCACTTGGTAGCTTCTGTAAGTTTTTCCTAGTTTATCTATTTGCTGAATACATCAAATAGTGATCTCTCTAGTTTGCTTAAAAATATTCAAGAAAATGTTATATTAAGTCATGCCTATAACACTTAAAACGATATTCAAGAAAGTAAAAATACAAAAAGAAGTTGGATAGTTCCTGTAGTAGGAATGGACCCAAAACCCGAAGAGGCTTATAGAAAATAAAGTAGACGAAAACTAAAATAATATGGGTAGATTTGATATAGAGAAACATCGAATTATTAATCTCATAGTTACAAAATCTCTGCGGAAAACCGTTCCTAGTAGAACTGTCATCTTGAGGAGATCAGGACTCACTCAGAGTTGTAGCGCTACTGATGAACATTTAAAGTATTTTCTTAAACGTTCTTTCAGTGCCCACTAATCTAACTGAATTTTCAGCGATTATGTTACGATTGGCACCAGCAGTTAGTTTTGCTAAACTTGAAACTACTTTAGTGAGTTTGCAAAATCGAATTCTTCTTCTGTAAGACTTAGATCAATATAAATATTCCTCTAGATGCACCGAAATAGTAACGGTTGTGTACATTAGTTTTAAGCCACATTTTCCAGGCCTCTTAGGCGTATACATCCTTGTCTAACTCTGGATAGTCCATTTTAAAATTTCGTTTGTCATTTAATCAGAAAATATAGATCATATCTCATATTTATTAATTGTGTTTGCATTATTGAATGAGAGGCACAGATTTAGTTTTTCAAGCCCTCCATTGTTTTCGTTATCTTCACTTTGACAATTAGAAGTTTCTGTTTCAAAACTACAATTTATTTCTTCAGGGTTCAATTCACTATCTTTATTGTCTTCTTCCAACTAGCAAAGAATCTTCTTCATTATGCGATCTTATTATTTTTACTATATAAAAGTCATTAACATAAAAAGGTTGACTTAATGTAAATAAGGTAACAGCTTACAAATAAGAATTCTTTATTCTATTGTTTATATATCAATTTTGCTCAGATCGTTTTAATTATATTATTATCTAAAGAACCTAGAAGCAAAAATATGTACAGAAGTTTTATCTAGAGCTTAATGCGCTTGTTATGTTTGGTTTTAAAATTGTGGTTGCAGTAAGAATTGCCAAATTGAGATTTTTTATGTTTTTGTTCGTTCTTTATATTTACTCTAGGGTAAAAAAACTCCTTAATTAGAATTTTCCTTAAAGTAATAATGAGGATTGATCAGACTAAAATTTTTTCAAACAGTTTAATTTTAGGAAAATGGCGTTACTCCAATTTAAGGTACAGATATCATAATTTTGGCCCTGCATTAGTTAAATTAGAACAGACCAACATTTAATTATTTTCAATAATAACAACGAATCTTGAAGAAACTTTTTGCTAAAAGAACTAAATAAACTAATATTTTGTTAACATACATTATACCAAAAAAGGTGATAAAAGTAACTACTCAATCATTGTCAGCTTACCAATTCACACATTTAAAGTAATTACTTCTATTAACAGACCTCACTTCTGCTTATTTTTTGCAAGAAATAAAAAGTTTTTTAAACATTTTTCTGAAATGTTGACATTTGTTTTTGAATGATTACCAATAATGACTTTAGCGGCTTATTCAAATTTTTCTGCCAAAATAAGAAGAGGAGGTATTTCAAAAGTAGGTTTATTTTTTCTTTTCTAACTTAAAACACTTTTGTAGATATGTTAATGTTTTTTATGTGTCTAGGCTCAGCATTACATTAATTTCTTTCTGAATGGCCAAATATTTATTTGATTACTATTTAGACTTTGGTTTCCTTTTTTATCTAAAAAGCATATTGCGCTTTTAGCAAAACCACTTTTTCTTTGAGTTTATTTTTGGCCATTATATTGTTGTATATCAGTATTGACAAGACATACATACTAGCTGCCTTAAAATAACACAGATAAGTTTTCACTCAGAATTGAATCTATTCAATGTTCGCCCTTTTGTCCAATTGTTTTTGGGGAGTGTAGGTAAGCCAGTTTCAGCATTAAGTATATTTCAGATTAACTAAAATTGTACCTACTACAAAAGTATCCAAACTTCCATAACGATCAAAAAAACAATCATCGCATAAGCAAATTTTTGCAAATCATTTTGAGTAATATTAAACTTTTTTCTAATTTTAGAATATGACTTACCATGTTTTATAATAGGCCATTCTTATGCTACCATAAACAGTTTTATGTTTTGCGTTGATTCTTTCTTTCAACTGTATATTGGTTTGTTAAACTTTCTTGTTATTTAATTTTTATAGACAGCTACAGCTTGTCCCATATTTTTTTCATTACAATGTCCATATTAATGTGGACTTATTTTTAGAATTGCTTGATTATTGTATTAAAAAAACCAACTCTACCTTAATTTTCTAGTTGTGAAAAAACTATTGGTGATATATAAATCTACTGTAGAATATAAACAGCAATAAATAACTTGAGATGTTTGTTTAGAGACCACCATGATATACAACAATATATCATTTGGTTTTTGTACTTGAGTGTGGGCCATATAGACTTTTACTTTTTTATTCTATACTAAATTATGCATTTAAACTCAATATCTAACTAAACTGTACGTAAGTTATTAGCAAAGTATAGAAAATTCTATGGTCCACTTTAAGAACCGGTCCAAATTATGGACCTTTCTTTCATTTTTGTCTTTACGTTTCGGCAATCTGTCTCCAAAAGCAGTTCAGACTTGAAAGATTATTGCACTTGCCCTGATAATTACTAATATCCAATCTGGAATTTTTATTCACCATACTAAAAGGCATTTTAAAAGGTTTTTCACCGGATATAAAACGAAGTTCTTTTGGTTTAATATGTGCTGGTCCAAATATTCGTATTATACTTTTTACGGAAAGTCTGCTCTTTAGGCCACAGATTATATGTCGTGTTAAAAGACCTACAACAACTGTAAGATACTTTATATTTAACAATAGTAGACCTGATGTTCTCTGTGCTCTGGTCCCTGATCGACTAATCTAGTGAAATTTATGCTGAGCACGAACTCAGCCTGCAATGTGTTGAGAAATTCTGGTACCTGCCTGCCTTGTCAGTCCATCAGCTTGCTGTTATTTCTAATTCTACGATGACTTAAAATTTAAAGCAGTTCTTATATTATTAGTCAGACAATTGAGTTCTTGGTAACATTTCTAAACCAGTCTAGATGTGTTTTCTGATTTCTAGAAAATATAGATGCGTTTACTCTTATACAACCCTTATATTATTCTCGTGTACACTGTTGTATGGCGTACATTTTCGTACAAATTACTTAGGCACATTTCCCCAAAGGAGAGGTAAGCCTTTCTTTTAATCTTTCTCCATAAATTCCTGATTCGGATTTTTGTCATCAAATTAAACTTCCAACTCCAATCTAGATTTTCCATACCTTTTCAATCTTGTTTTATTACATTAAAGGGGGTATTGACGACATATTTTAAAGCTATATGATTCGGTCTTCTTTCTAAGATAGGACTGTCTACGATATCATAAATCTTTTATGGTTTATACTTGTTCTTAGATTGTATAGAGAATTTTTTAGTCCTAGTCCTAGTAGTCCTAAATTCTCTAATCACAATATAAAGAAGGAAATGATTAAGAACAGCCTTTATTGCAGTGGTTGTCTTCATTGCTTCCCTTATGCTAAAACAAGCAACTCTTTGAACCTTGCTTAGCTTTAGTTTAGTGCTCTCCTGCTTATGATTAGACCACCATATCCGTACTGCATATTTTAATGCTGGTGTGACCACTCTAGTGTACCATTTTTTGTGTTAGACCCATAATTTGCCACGAGTCTAACTGCTAGGGTAATTTCCGATTTTTAATATTATATATGTGTTGGTTTGAGGTAAATTTAGAGTCTAAGTAAATCTCAATCTCACCTGTATAAACGTTTTTTTCTGCATAGGTGCAAAAGTTCCAGACTCTTATATTTTCCTTTGCATAGGTAGAGGGTGATACAGGCATTTACCTCATCCCACCTATTTACCATGAGCAGGTTTCCCTACATTCGTTCCTTGACCAAGTTAATGAATCTTTCTTCTACATGAATAGGTGAGAATTCTCAGGTGGTAGAAATTCTCATCCAAAACAAAATTTCCCAGGATAGCCGAAAGAACTCTTTCCTAGGTATATGCTCTTATGGCCCGGACCGCTAGTTTCTCGACCAATAGTGATGTACGTAAGCAATGCTTCCCTTTAAAATATAGTCAGCTTTTCTACAGCAAAGTATCTTTCATCCACATCCTTATAATAGTTGTAGTAATAGATTTTAAAGCCTCCTTCGAAGGCTCCTTATATGCACAAAAGAAACCCCAAAAATTTTTATTATTATATAGCGCTTTCTTCATATTTCAAATAGGGTAGTGCTCTGCAGAGATACTGCGCTATTTATCAATGTATCATTCCTCCACATGCAATGAATAGTTTTTCCATCTTTTTAAATATAAATAACATAAGCCTAGTAGATCGGGAGCTGTGTGCTTAAGCATAGTCCGAGTTATCAGTTTTTATTGGCTTTAATATTCTCTCCATTGTTGCTCTTAGAATCGAACAGGTATTTGTAAGTAGATGGTCTGATTCTTTCTATAATGTGGCTAAAAGTATTTAACCCCTTCCGGTGATTTAAGTGGCTCAATGTCGCATTTGAGCTTATATAAAATTATTACTTTAATGGCACTTTGCTAGTCGCCTTTGTTGCTCTGTATCAAAATGTATCGAGAGCTAGATTTTGCCAGTCGGGGGGTAAATTTTTCATAATGCTTGATCCAGGGGAGTATACCCAAAATAGTTGTCTATTTCTGTTTTGGTGTGCTTTTTAGTGCTAATTATTAAGGTACTTATTGAAATTTTAACCTTTACAGAGCAACTTTTGGAGTTTCGATACACTCTTATTACAAGCCTTTCTCAATGCCTTATTATGTAATCAGTTAGCAATATTTTGCATTTGTCTAGTTTTTTGAGGCTTTTGCTCTCTTAAATATTCTGTTTCAGTTTTTCCTTGTGAGTTCTTTGCTTTATCGGAGAATCTTTTTGTTAAAGGAACTCTTCTGCTTCTTCATTATTTTAAGTCTAAAGTGTTGTTTTCTTTTATAAGATTCTAATTAATTTTTCGATTTTGCTACTAAGGTGTTTGTGCTTTTCCATAAATTCTCCAAAGCTTGTGGAAAATCTATTTTGACGATCTAATAAGTGGTGAAAATAAAGAGAACATGGGAATCGTAGATGAATACAAAGATGCTAACATGGAAAATCGCGTTGAAGAAGAAACCTGCCTTGAAGGAAGTTGAGGGTGCAATTAGGAATTTAAAAAACAATAAAAGTGATCTTAGACTTCAAACAAGCCTGCGACAAAATAAAAGAGTCCTGAGCTATATAAAGCATTAAACGAATTAAAATTCATAAGTATGATAAAGCTAACCTTAAACAAAACGGAAAATAGGGTAAAAATAAGAAGAAAAAACAGAAAAATTTAAAACAAAAGAAGTATTACAAGGTTCAACTGCGCCTTGGAAAAAGTAATGCGAGCAGCTAATATTAACAGGTCGGGCTTGGTTTACAACAAACTTCATCAATGCACTGATTTCGCGAATGACATTGTATTACTAACAAAAGTAAGCAAGAACTACAGGTGGTAATGGGTAGATTAGAAAAAGAAGCCAGAAAATAGGTCTTAAGTAATGAGCGTAGAACTAAATTTATGGCGTGCACAGGTAAAGATCTGAAGATAAATGGAGACTTCAAAATAAGACCTGATAATGGCAGAATCTGTGATTTTAAAAAAGTAGAGAATTTTTCACACCTAGGGCAGAAAACCAGACACGAAGAAAGACATACAGCAAAGAATAATATTATAAAACTGTTGGTTACACTCAATTAAGACATTACTAAGCAAGAAAGCAATGCAAAGAAAATTAAAAGTATGAATTTATGAAACGATTATCATATTAGGCCAATTTGGATGTGAGGTGAGGATTTCATGAATAACAAAACTAAAGATGAAGTATGGGAGAAAGAAAGTTTTAAGAAAGATTTAGAGGTAAAAAATGAAATGATATTTGAGTGAAACCAAGTAATCAAAAACTAAAAGAATTATTCAAGGAACTGGATATAATAGGAGTTGTAAGGTCACAGAGATTAGGGTGGAGAATGGAGCACTACAAACGATATTTGGGAGTAGTATAGGGGCCAAAAAAAGACGTGAAAGACCTTAGGCAAGATGGAAATATGAAGTAATGAGGGATATAGAATAGCTCAACATCGACAACTAGAAGAAGAAGGGGTTTTAGTTCTTTAGTCGGGGTTTCAATCTGCCTACTCCCCGAAGACAACTATGAGTCAAAGAAGGCTGGCCCTTCGTGTGCTCTACTTTACTATTTATAGATGGAAAAATGAAAGTTTGTCGGGGATATGTTTGTATGGGAAAAATATACTGAGTTGGAAAAAGTATTCCTTTTGTAATAAAATTTTGGTAATTGCATTAATTTCAGTTTATCTGTTCTTACTGTGGGTAGTTTGAGGATCTGTTAATTAGAAATTTTTCAATTTAGTGGACTTGAGCAGGGTGATTGTGCGTTTAGATAACGATTAGTATGATTATGTTTGCTGTAAAGATTTTTTGTTATAAGTGTCCCGAAAAAGGGAAGGAGGAATGTTATGTTTGACTTGATATTAGTATGAAGTTTACATAGGTGGGAAAGGAATTCGGAAATCATGTTATGTCCAGGAAGCCAGATAACAAAAATATCGTCAGTATCCAACAGGTAGGTTTCAAGGGGAGGAAGCAAGGACTTTTATTTTGAAATAGGTCATAAACAAGTTAGAAACAACAGGCGAAAGTAGGGAACCTATAATAGCACTATTGGTTTGACGCTAAAATTTATTTTGAAGGGTAAACTAGGTATAATTTGAGGGTGTTGTCTTCCAGATTGTGATTGGTTTTCAGACTGATAAAAAATTTTTTACAATTTTTAAGAAGTGGTAGAAGTTTTGATTGCATGATGAGGCTTGTTCTGGAAGGAGCTGAAAAATTTTAGCCAGGTATTTGGGTAAGTTATAAGTAGGTGAACCAAAGGCACTGACATTGTGTCGCAAGGCAGTATTTTTCTTAGGATTTTAAAAGGTCTTACAATTGAAGTATTCTTGAAGATGTCTCTCACGGTATAAGGAGTTTTTTAAAATCGAGGGAAATGTTCTAGTTGTTAATAAGGGTCTTTCTTTTCAAGATAGGTCTTTGGATTGTTAGGTACTTAGCTATAGTCTGATGATTTTAGTAAATCGACTATTTTAACATTGTAGGTCTGTGTTGTTGAGGACAACAGTAGCGTTGGCTTTGTTTATCGGTAAGATAATCACGTTTTTGTCTTGTTGTAAGGTTTTGAGCGCTTTTAGTTCGGAAAGTTTGATATTTTGTTTGGGTGACACGGCTACATCTAGTCTGATTTCATTAGCTGTGTTTTTGTGAGAATTTGGCATTAGATTATTCTTTCTAAGGTATAATATGTTTGGTAGGAATACAATTAGGACAATAGCAAAGTTAAAACCTTCTTCGAAAGCTTGAATAGCCGGAGATAATTGAGATAATTGGAAATATTATGCATGGTGATGTTTGGACGTGACTAGCAAAGTTTGGAAAGTTTCTGTCTTCAGATATGTATGATGTTTTATCATATACTATCCTAGTAAAAAGTCCTTATTGGCTGAACAAATTTGGGAAAAATTGTAGTTATAGAAAGTGTCATAGAGTTGAGAGTTAGTTTGATCAAGGTTTCTGCGAATGGGATGTTAAAGATAGTTCTGCTTTTTAGGTAGTGAAATCCTATTTGCTAATGCTGGTAGAATGCAACGTTTCTGTTCTCATATTTTTATCTTTGATAAGAACATTTAGAGTGGATTTCTTGATCTCTACTTCTTATTTTCGTTTGTGTTCTTTCTTTTCGTATATAAGCAAGATAAAAACAGTGTGACCTATTAAATAACATTTTTGGCTGCATCGGTTTACTGTCATAAATGAGAATGTTAAAAATTTATTGCAGCACTTTCTGTTAACATTGCGACGTACCCTAATTACGCCCGTAAATAAAACATTAGCGTCGCATCGCCGGCATCGAGTGTATTCAAATATCTCGTGACAAAACGCAATTGCGGCCGCTCGGCCGCTCTCCGCAGAGATCAATCAGAAGGGGTGTTCCGCTCTTGCGGAAGGGCTCTCTGTCGGAGATCAGAAAAACGCGCCGCCTCCTCGGCGGCGCTGATTGTTTCGATTAAGTCGGGCGCGATACAGCGCCGCATTATTTAAAGCGGCTGCGGCGCGCGACAAAGGCGCTACCAATAGGACGGATAAATCAAAGGGATCGCCAAACTGTAAAATACGCAACAGAATTCGACTAGGGTGGCGGGCGGCGGGCGGCGCGCAGCGCGGCGGCGTCGCGGCATCCCTTCGCGTTTTAATAAAATTAAGTGCCTAATCACATTATGTGCCGTAGGTTTTATTGATAATTTCGTGTTCGTGGCGCAGAATTAAAGTGTCTTTTGATGGCAGTTAGAAGCGAACGAATAATATTGATCAGGAATTATTTATGTGTACAGTTGTTATCAGCGCTCCGATCGATAACGTTTTAGGATAATTATTTTCGAGCCTTTCAGAGCCTCGCTGTTTGGGAACGCGGACGTTAGCTATTATTTGTTTTGTAATTTGGCTAATTGTCAGGTTACTTACACTCAAACTGTTGTTTTAACGTAATAGTACCTTCATTTACAGAATGACTACATTACATTGCTCTAAAATGCTGTATAACGTATCGTTATATACAAAGCATTATAATTAACTACTTCATTTTTTGACTCTAATTTTCTTTCATTACATCATTCCTAGCTTTCGGATAGTTTATTTTTAATAAAAATATTTATTTTATTTTTTATATTTAGTTCAGCTGCGTTTGCAAATATACAGTCCAAGTATTTTTCTTTATATGGGGTGTCCAATTTTAATGTCTAACCTCCTAAGTTATTGAAATATATTACCTTCGGATAACTGACACATGACTCGTGCATATTTCATGAACCTGATTACGTTCTGCTTAATAATACTTGATTTAATAAACAGATAAGTGAAGCACTTCGAATAATCAATCAACTTTAATTTGTTTAGTGTTGTTGCTTTTCGAGTTGATGGAGCTTACAAAGATTTAATTTAAAGACAACGCTGTATTAGAAGGTGAATCAAATATAAACTAATATTACTTTTTACGAAAGAAGCGTGGTTTCTAACGTTGTAGGTAGAAGTGCTTAAGGGAATCATCCCACCTCCCACCCTACCCTGTAGGATATCTGACACTTCCTCCTTAGTCAGTATTACAATGTCGAGCAAGAGGTACTAATTTGTTGCACAAGTTATCAAGCTTCTCACCACAGAGGGCGTAAAATCGTCTGAGGTTTTGAAGAGCTTTAAGACGCAGTTCGAGAATAACACCCTTAAGAACACTTAAGTGTACAAATGGTATAAAGAACTTTTGGGGTGACTGAGGTGGATATTCGCATTATTCTTCTTAAATATAACCGTCGATTAACAGTTTCGTACCATTTAAAATAAAAATAGAATGTTTATAATACATTCACATTACCGCCTCGTATTTGATGGACAGCAAACATGCAAAGAATACTTAATTTAGTTATTCGTTTAAGATAAATTAAATATCTCTGAGTAATCTACTTTTAAATGGTACTTTAAAAAATGTATTAATAATATTTGTTTATTTATAATATATACCTACAGATTGTTAAATAACTGTGCTTGTAACAGAAACATTCAATAATGTTCCCTTTCTCTTTTGTTACTTCTCTGGTATAGGAAGTCTTGCGGATATGTTCTGTGTAGTCTTCTTATAGTTGGGCCATTGAGTTGGTCTATTAGATCATTTTTGTGGTTTGTTTATCTGATTGCTGTAAGATTAAGTCATGTTTAATATTTCACTTGTGGCAAAAAAAATCGTTATGCCATTATGGAGTGTTTGGTACCATGAACTGAAATATCTGGATTGAAGGATGAATGCTTCGCATATCAGCAGAAGTTGGAGACTATAAGTCTGGATGGGTTTCAGTACAGTTTTATATAGCAATATTTTGTTTTTCGATTTTTGCAGAGAAGCCATTGTATTTGCCAAAATTTCATCCCAATATAGAATACACGAAAATCGTGCTTTTGTACCGGCAACTCATCATTACAATCATAGATCTACATCCCATTATCTACGTCAATTTTGCTTTTTTTGATCAAGCACCTAACCCTCAACTATCCGATACAACAGAGCAAATAATTATTGACTCCAACAAAACAATGTAAATGAATTAGTCTTCAAAATGGAATCACTCCATTGCCTAACATAACCACTAATGAGACTCTGAAGAGAAAATAATCAAACCCCCTCCTATATTCACATATGACATTACCACTTATTTTAAAATGATTCAAAGTCTAATCAACATAATAGAAAGGAAACAATACAACATTAAGGTCCTGTCAAACAATACACTTAAACTAAATACAAATACTACAGATTCCTATAGAAAACTAATTTCTCATCTGAACAAAAAAAATTGTGTACCACACCTATTAGCTACAAGACGAAAGTGCCTAGAGTGGTAATCAGAAAACTATATCACATAGTGGATACCAAAACATCAAAAACTAATTACACAAAAAAGCTCACTGTGTACGTAACATCATTAACATCAGACACAGAACTTTTTGTCCATCTTGATCTTAATAACAAAAAAGTATGCAAGATAAAATACCCAAACTACCAACAGATAATAGTGAAACTATTGAGGAAGGAAACCATAATTATACAGTGCACAGATGTCAAGCCTATAGCTATACTACACTTTGCCGTTTTGATGTGTTAAATGTGAAGAAGAACACAACAACACTGTCTGCAAGGAAACAAAAGATAGCTGCTATATGAGTTCTGTGCTAAGGACAGAGATAGATTTGCTGTTCCCCCACGAACACATCCACAAAGAAAATCAACACACCTTAAACCTGAAAAGTACAAGCAAGTTATGCTCAAGCTGCATCATTCCACATTCAAACACAGGATACAAATAATAACGACATCTCATTATTGCAATTTTTGAAAAAACTCCAGATAATATTTACCTAACTCATAAATCAGAACAGTATGATACTGAATATTATAATACGCTAATTAATAAACTAAAATAATGGATACCTTACGAATTGGTTTATTGAATGCAAACAGAGTAGGTCAGGATTGTCTAGTAGTCGAGATATTTCTTAAATAACAAAAAATCGATATCTAGCTGATTTTGGAAAACCATTCCAAAAAATACAGTTACATCAACATACATAATTACACAACATATTTTAATAACCACCCAAACGGTAAAGCTCATGTCAACTCAGCAATCATCATTAATAACAAGATAAGCCACTACCAAATGGAAGAGCTCTCCACTGAATTCATACAAGGTACCATCAAAAGTTCCAATGGTTCTTTAGTGATAGCAGTTACGTACAGCCCGCACAAACACACAGTACGACAACAGCAATATAAAATATTTTTTGAAGAATTAGGAACAAATTTATTGCTGGTGGAATTACAACGATATAAATCCGATACGAGGATGTAGACCAATCACCACTAAAGCCCGGGAAGGCGATGATTGGTCAAAATACGACCTTTCGGTTTTCAAAGCTAGTTAATGCTTTCAGCCTTAAGTTTCTAATCTGCCTATACATAGTTAAGATAGGCCAGATCAGATATTCAACCCCTATATGAATGGCCAAGATGAGAAAAAGAAAAAATACTTAATTAGGAGTTTGCAGTTATCATCACAGTCTGGGATTTTCTGAGTAAGCAGTGAGCCACGCTCTGATAATAGCGAGGTACTAAAGGAACTACCTAGGTAGGATTTAACGTTGATAACTTTTCATTCAATTCTATGTTTCATCTAACAAGTGACTTAAGTTCTCGAAAAGTGTAATGATAATAGCGGGAAAAATATTCAAAATTTACTCCTGGTACTATCAAATTTATTAGAAAATTTAACCATTAAAACAGGTATATTCTTGAAGATCCAATTCCTCAACATAGTTTTGGTTTAAGACAGGAACACTCCATTATTCCACAATGTCACCGTATAACAGATGTGGTTAATAAGTTGCTTGTAGTTATAATTTTTCAAATTTTATTTAGTAGACCATAATTTTTAAACAAGAATTGGTAGTAAATTTTTAAAAGTCCATTAAATTAACTCTGACGTCCTTAAGGTAGGGTCCTTGGACTACTCCTTCATTTGCTGATTCACCTTAGAGCACAAACAACAGTTTTTTGTTTGCACCATAACCCAGTAACTGCAAACCAGCAGATACATAGCACACCGACCTCATTAAAAAAATGACCCACTCGTGTACATAAAAAGTCAGATTTATATTGTAAAAAAAAATTTGCCTACGGCAATAATAAATGGTGCTAAAATTCCATAATCCTAAAAGTGAAGTATCTAGAAATGCATTTGGACCAACAACTCACTGAAAAACAACACATTCTCAAGAAGAGGCCAGAGATTAACTTTAAATTAAATGAAAACACTACTGGCTCTTGGATAGAAGATTCCGCCTCTCAAGTGAAAATAAACTACTAATATAGAAAAATACTATCAAACCTATATAAACCTATTGAATCAAACTGTGAGGTTCTAGCTTTTCAAACGTTAATACAACGTAGAAATTTAAATACAAAAAAGTGGGTGCTCTAGCGAATGCAAATTAATCTAACACTACATCAAGATCTGAAAGCATCATACATCAGAGATACGTCATTAACCACATGGGTAAACTTGAAACTCATAGTAGATAATAAATACCAAAAAGTTATGTCCAACACATATAACAACTTAGACCATTTAGTTATTAAAGTATTATTAACGTCACAGATATGTTTATTCTTATAACACTATTGTTGCTCATTATTTTCATTATGTGTATATAACCATTACATTAGCTTATAGAATATACAAAAAATATCTAACTTGGGAAGACGTAGCTAACATGTTGATCGCTTAATTAAAATAACTGCCGAATAACAATAGAAGCTATTCTGATATTTTTTCAGTAGGAGTTGGCCATGTGGAAACCATAGGCTATAATAAACTGCAGTTTAACATGGTGTGTGTTCCATGATTTTCCAAAAAACTGTCCTCTAAACATAGTCTGCAGAGTTGAAGTCTGCAAATTGGCTTCAATAGAAGGGCGACATTCATCACCCTTCCACTTAAATAATTGAAAACCGCTCTGCTAGAAAAATTGTTGCAGCCGTACTCTGGAGCTCAGCAAAAGGAATATTGATTTTCTTGAAGACCGTGGAAGTGCCAACGCTGAAACACAAAGGCAGCTTTTTACTCAAACAGACGATGTTCGTTTGCTTCATGACGATGCTTGCCCTAATACAGCATCAATAACAGTCCAAACTTTACAAAATCTTCGCTAGAAAGTTTTTCTACATTCACCTATAGTTCAGATTTGACACCATGTAAATTTTATCTGTTTGGCTCTTTAAAATAACACTTAAGGGGTAAAAAATTTGAGTGCAATCAAAGCTATGTATTTCATAAAGCTGGTGGTATCCTAAAGAAGGTAAAGAAATTTTAACTTTTTTCTTTCTAAAATAAAAATATCCAGCTTTAACTTAAACATTCCTATGCATGTATTATAGTATTTTGATTGCTAATATAAGGTGATTCAAATTGAGCTTTAGGTTTGAGTTAGAACAATTCGTATTTTATTACTATCAATGTGAAGTACAAATTTATAAGTTACTACGACTCCCCTGACGTGCAATCATTCTTTTAATAAAGTCTTCCTTTATGATTTTTTATAAATGGGGTTCTATTTTAGCAATTAGACGTCTGATGTTCTTTTTTATCCCGGGAATCAAAGCAGGTTTGTTGTTTTAAATAACCCAGAGATAAAGTATAAGGTAGTTAGGTCGCGAGACTGCGGTGGCCAATCGATGTTATCTCTCTGCCAGATTAACACAGAACAGAAAATGTAGTTCAAACTAAAACGAGGGTTTCATATGATGTGCGACATATGGCTCCATCTTGTTAAAACTACATATCAGACACGTTTAATTCGTTAGTTTTGTTGATAAAAAAGTAGTTGAGCGTCTTGCAATTGATAGCTTCGTCTTTAAAAAATGTAGGGCCTATGATTCCCCTACCCCATAATGCATACCAAATAGCGTTTTTTGGATGGGTTGGTTCTTCATAAATAGCATATAGATATTCAGTATCTCGGATACAAAAATTTTGATGATTTAAAGAAAAATGAGTTTTATCGCTCAATAGTCTGCTTTCATAATAAACTTAAATAATATTAAAGCCGTTGCTGTACAGTCTGATTTTGCCATGTATTTAGATACCAACTGCGTAAAAGCAAACTCCCAACATTTACAAAAATCGTAATGTTTAATTTAGATTACCCTATAAATAGGAGAAACCTCTTTAACAGAATCGACTTATTAACTTTCGAAAGCCTGTTAGATGTAGGGGAAAGTTAATGAGATCACGATTCTGTCTGTCTGTTTGTGTGTGCGCCTGTCGACACGATATCTCCGGAACTACTTGACCGATTTTCTTCATATTTGGTCAGTAGATACCCTAAGTCGTTATCTTCCTGGGTATTAAATTCAGACCTATATCTCTTATTTGATCCGAAATACGGGTATCACATTGCTTTTCCGGGTGGTACAATGGTCTCATTATAAGAGCCTCTGACGCTAGACATAGAGCGTGGCCATAAAATAAACACCAGTGCTGCCTTGTGTCAATTTTTCCATCACTTAAGGGTGTCGACCAAAAACATTAGCAGTCATCTGATATCACTTAATGAAAGTCTTGTTTGTTCATGAAATTACTGTTTCTGGTAAAGTTATTACTGTATGTGTAGATGTTTGTCAATCTTTGTCTGGAATGTATTACAGAATGCCGGCGGCGAGTACCTGCTTTTGTCAAAATCAAATAAGACAAAGGCCCTTTGCCTGCTTAGGTATCCTCCACGGGTCTTTAGTCAGATGCGCTGCGATAATCCCCCGGAGCCGCGATTTAATTTGCACGACAAGCCGCTAATGACTTCAAACGCAGACGGCTCGATCGCCTTCCACCTCGCGCCGAATTCTACCGCTCGCTCGCGCCCCGCGCTGCTGAAGCCGCTGAAAGTGCTCGAGGTGTTTCAGAAGAAGCTGCGCCCGCCTGCGGCCGGGCGCGACAATGGGTTGCAGCAGATAGCCAGGTGCTTTCATTTCCTCCCGAGCAATCCTGCATTCGCGTGCGGGCGGGTAAAAAGCCCTGATTACTGGCGGGCTTTATGGTGCCGGGGAGTCGCGAACGCGCTATGCTGCGAGCGGAAAAGATTGCGAGTTTTATGCGGCTCCGGTTTCGTTTTGGCTTAACTTAAGCCGGTGCATACAAATACGGTGTTCGATGCGCATTCTGCATTGCAAATGCGGCTGCACGTCGGCGCGATTGAATTTGTTGCCGCGGCTGCACGTGTGAAATATCATACCGATACCGGAGTAATGCGTGTTCGAAAGTGTTGTATGGAAGTATTATCCGGGAGTTTACCGTATTGCGCTCTCGCAAAGATTGCAATTGCGCAGTAACAGTATCACCAAAAAAATATATAACATTAAAACACTGTACTATTCAATAGTCACCGTTGAAGCTAGGAAAAACAAGAACAATTCCACAACCTCAAAGATACGGCTACACCAAAAACTACTATGCAGCTAAGCCTCGCTGTGTTAAATGCTACAAAGACCATCCTCTTAATGCGCGTAAGAAAACTCCCAAAGAACCTCCTATTTGTGTTAACTGTTCTGGAAAACACCCAGCTAGTTATAAAGGATGTTATCATCGTCAACAACTTTTAAAACAACGATATCCAATTATAAACTTAAAAGTCCGGTACTAGATCACATGGAGCTTAGATATGTGCATTTTGCAGCATATTGTCAGACAGCAGGTGTCGTCCCATACGCCATCACTGGTCTTATAATGGTTTTATAGATTATCATCTTGTTTTCTAATGATAGCTTGCTTTCGCGGTTAAATAGAAAGATACAAGATGCCGCTTTGACCTCCTTCCTCTGGAGAATGGTTTTTTCGCCGGGTTCTTTTGATAAATAGCACTTTTTTCGGGTTTTGTTTGAATTCGCCGTCGTTCAGACCAATCCACGAGGTTGTCAAGTCTTTATTGAACCACCAGATGAGACACTTGATATACATGTTAAAAAGAGTCGAAGAGAGCACCGACCCTTGTATTAATCCTCGCGCTGCTCTTAAACAGAAACCTTCCGCCATATAGGAAATTAGCTGAATCATGGGCAGCAAAAAGAATTTTGAGATCTCCTGTAAACTATCTTATTTGTAACCTTCGATTATGCAATAGAGAATCCGTAGAAGGTAAAGAATGATGGATTGTTTTAGATGGAATCCGGAACAGATCTTCCTGGATCAGTTGAGGACCTTGGAGAACGAATTTCTACAAACAACCCTTAAAAATCTCATCCCTTTCTGTTCATCTCTACTAATTTAAATTACGGAAATAAACAATCAATCCGAAAATCCTAATTCTAGTGCATTGTGTGGTTATTTGGCCATGGCCGAAGTTCGTAAACTCCTGACGTGTCGTCCATAACTGCGGCAGACATCTTCAGAAAAAAATCTTCTAAAAATTAATAGACTAACTATATATAATTATAATAATATATATAATATAATTATAAATAACTAATATGTTAATTCTTCGACTCCGACCACGGCCCAACAACCCGAGAACTAACCACACGATGCACCATAACATCGGCCGTGAAAGCCTTTGCATCCCTTTGATCCTAATTCTAATTCTAATCCTGATATGACCAACAAACTCAAAGCTATTATCAATGTTGGATTCCGTTCTGAAATTTATTTATATCTCGTTTATTTCCAATTACACCCTTTATTACATCTCACACTTTAGTACACCTTCTGAATATATTATTTCCCGCAATAATCTCTAAAATATAACAATCCTCAACTAGAACGCCAACGGAATTAAGTCCCAAAGATCAGTATTTATTATCACAAGGCGGATATCATGTCTTTCGCAATGATAGAAAAGCTTGAGAAGGTGTAACAATTATTGTTAGAAAACAATTACAGCATGACACACCCATTATCACATCGGCATCGAAAATTTTTAGCACTTATTAACATGGCTAATAATAGAAAAACTGCAGATAACTACCTCTTCTAAACAACCTCATAAAATTGTCACTGAGACCACCAAATTATTACACAAAACTAAACAATTATTAATTATTGGTGATTTAAATTGCAAATGCACTTTTTGGAGTTGTCGGTTAAATAAACCCAATGGAAATAAACTAAATTACATCTCTATGAAAGACGCCTGACGAATACACACATTATCCTTATGAGGGCGATCATCAGCGAGGCATTTTTGATATTATCCTGACTAACGATTTTAATTTACCTATCCAACAAGCTGAACTCGATTCTGACTATCTCCTCGCCCCAACAATCTTCAATTCTAATCCTTATAAAATTTCTCCACTCTCACGACTAATCAAAGATTTTATAAACCAGAAAAAAATACCTCAAGTCTCTTCTTATTAATTCTAGCAACATACAAACCAGGCACGACGTCGACGTTAAGATGGATATTCTAACTAAATCGATTCAAGAATATTCACAAAGCCACTAAGAACACAAACCAAACACAATTATATTTAATAGAACTTATTAAATAAAAAAGTAGAATACGAAGACAGTAGCAAGTAAGAAGAGAACCTTATCTTAAAAATATGGTTAATAAATTGTCACACGGCATAAAACCTAAAATTACACCAAAGACCATAATAACACAAATATATGAAAAGCAACTAAGATATTAACCCCACAACTTGACATTACTCATACTCTAATAAGCCATAACAGTTCGTACTCCTCTGACGAAGACAAAGGCAATATTTTTGCAAAACACCTTTAAATTGTATTTACTCCATTAATATCAGATAATAAGCAATCTACTGCACGTATAATTAATGATTATAATAAAACACATTTTCCAATACCTGAATTGATTAAAAAAAACCAAAGCATTGCCCAATAAAAAAGCACCAAGCTACGATCTCATTCCTAATATAGTTTTGAAATATCTAACAAAGGGCTTGCTTTTTGGCCACAATATTCAACGTGTCTATAAAGATTGGATATTTTCCAAAAAAATGGAAATATACCTTCAAAATTATGTTTTGTAAATTAGAGCAGACCAAACACGACTGTAGTAGCTATCGACTTGTCAAAACTACTAGAGTGAGTAATTTATAATCGGTTTATTGCGTCGTTGGATGAATTGAAAATAATTCCAACTACCCAATTTGAATTTAGGAAAGAACAATCTACCGCAGAACAACTAAAAAGAATTATTGAATTATTGGAGCAAGGATATGAAAGTAAGCAATTTTTCGTCGCTGTCTTTTTAGACATAACCCAGGCATTTAACAGGACTTCAACAATTTTTAAAAAATTTTCTTTAATACCTATGAAATTTAACAATTAAATCGTTCAACAGCTGTGCCAGAAGAACACGCACACTCGACCCAAACGCCAACTTCCGCAAGATTTGGTAGATTCAGATTTAACATCAACTGTGGTTACGTTAGATGAATGTTATTCCTCCGTGTTAATATATAATCTTATTTAATGTTACATTTTATCAATTTCATGTATAACATTGTAAGATGTTGATCTGACGTATTTAATAAAAATAAAGATGGCAATGTGTCTTCGAAAACCACGAAATACAAAACTAAATGAACCCATATATTATAAAACCCTAAAAATCAAATGTGTTTTCATAATAATTTGCCTTCTCTATTACAAGTAAAAAAATTTTAGTAATTAGGCATTAAAAATTGGCTATAAAACTTGCAGAATCAGCGAAATAATAATGAAAACAGTCTCTAAGCAGACAATAGTAAATAGGATTCTAGATCTCTCGCATCGACAATGCCGAAGGCTACAGATTAGATGATCGGTGAAAGAAGTAATGGCTACCAATCCACATCCCGATCCACAAAGAACGTGGCGACAGTACAGGAAGTGTTTACAACAAAATCTCATTCTTTTAAGGTATGAAAGGTAACCTCATCCTGTTGACACCAAATCCTATCAAGACCAATCCGATATCTTCTTAGTTCAGGTCTCAAAAATTTTTGCAACATTGTAAGGTAATATCGTGAGTTGACCGTCAGTGCGTCCATTCTATTGAAAAGTGGGGTCCAATTATGCCAAATCGGGCCGTTCTTCACCACACAGTTACTCCCTCACTATGTAGGAGCATTTGATAAACTTCCTGTAGATTATTTTCTAACGAGTAGCGGCAATTTTGTTTCTTTACAGCACCTAATAAGTGAAAACGAGCCTCGTCACTCGTTATCAGAATATACAGTTATTTTCCAAGGTTTCAGGCATCAATTCTGCAAACATAAACCACCGTACATAGTCATTTTTCTTCAGTTCTTGAGCTACCAAAATTTTACAAGGATAAAAGTGGAGGTCATAGTGCAAAGCACGAGGGTGTCACATCGCTGAACGGTGAAGGAATGGTCTCTATAGCCTATTAAGCTCTTTCGATGTTCTCTGGTGTTCTAAGGACCCTATCACCTCTCCAAACTGTTCCAGGTCTTAGAGTTCCTCTCATTCTGATGTTGCTAAACTATTTGAATATTGTTGGGCGAAGTGGGACGGCACCAGATCGACCAACATTGTAGTGAGTTTGAAATCTTCACTCTGTCTGCACCACCGAATGACCGGTTGTAACAACGGTGTCGTAAACAAAGACACGTTGTTTAATCGTCCATGGCTCCATGACTATTAAAATAGCAACGAACAGCAAGTGTATATCAAATATTGCGCATGTGCTACCTTCCCTGCCACCAATATTATACCCGCCTCAAAAAAGTAATACGCCCCTGTCGGACTCTGTACAAAATGCAATAAATGCAGTGTTTACAAATTTTTAATTTTTTTTTTATTTAAGGGTATATAAAAACACTATAGAACAAAGAAATGAAATATAAAATTTTTTACAAGGACCAAGTATGCAAACTTTAATTCAAAAGTTTCTATTAACTCTCATCGTTACTGTTAAATATTTTCTTTTAAGGAACCAAATGTCCCCTTCAGTTTCCATATCTTCATCTTTGTTTTCTAATCTAGTTTTATTTTGACCAACAATTATGTTGGTCGATGGGAAATGAGAGAAAGAGTTTTTGACATCCAAAAATTAATTTTATAGCCATTTTGTATTGCGCTTGGCAAATGCCGAAGAATTATCGCCCTTCAGTACAGCCACAGAATGTTTATATGTGCGGCTTTATATTTGCCTATTAATTTGACTTATACCAATTCTGTCGTAGTCACCCTAAAATATTTCAGTAAACTCTTTTGAGATGCATGGGGGTAATGGTCCTTAGCTGAGCGGATGAAGTCAGATATTTTATTATTAGTCGTAAAAACTGTTTTATATTTTGTGTTTTCTCAATTTACAGTATATTCTGTCCTCTAACGCAAAGGAATGCTTTTACTTGGTCAGGCTGAATTTGTACTTTTCTCAAAATTTCTAATGACACAGGTCAAGAATTTTTTGAAATATCCGTCTTGCATTAGGCTTTTGGTAATAATTTTTATTTCAATTTGTGGGTTTTTAGTGTTGCCCATAAAAAGGTTCGCTGCAACAAGTGAAATTGCGGAACCTATAAGAGCACCATTAAGGTTTGGAGATGAAATTTGTTTTGAAAGGTGAAATAAATATTGGATATGTAATGGTGAAAAATTTCAGGGTGTTGTCTTCTAGATTGTGAGTAGAAACAATGAGTGGTCATAATCCGTTCAAAAATAATGAAATCTGATTAATTCGTTCTGGAGACCCAAAAAATAAAAAAAAAACATATAATTTTTCACTACGTTTATTTATATGTAATAACAATAACACATGCATGCAGTCTTGCATTTTCATCAGTTTGTTATTATTTGTGCAGGATTAAGGATTTTGTCCAACGTCGATTGCTTTTCTCTCGTCAAGACTTTTGTAAGTGATTAATAATATAGTCGTTGTAGAAATCCCAAGCCTTTTAATCTCAGTCTGGTTTGGGTGGCATTCTAAGAACTTTGTTTTGTCACCGTCTCCTTTTTCAGAAAACATCGCTGTGTTTTTTGGTGTTCTTCATTCAAAAGTTCTTGGAGTTCTTTTGTCCTCAGATCATTTCAGCTTCCATTATGAACTTTTTATGTCATTTTATGCACCTTCAATTCCAAATCTCTAGCAGTTCTAACAATTTTATCTATAATTTCACAAACAGCATCTACGTGTCCCTGAATGCAAGACGGACACATAGGTCTCACTAACAGTGCTTTAAATGGCAATTTATTGGTCTGAAAATAATCTTTGATGCACAAGGCACAAACAGTCATTATTTTAAACAATATCTGTGTTACCAATGTTTTTTCTTCGGTTTTCACATCACTGACAGTTTTTTTTAAGTTATAGATTTTTTGAATGCTCTAGGGTTCTCAGAGTGATAGACAAGAAGCGGTTTAAGCATTATATCACTACTAGAGTTAACTCCCACAAGTAGCGTCAACCGGTATTTCATGGAAAGTGCTTGTCCAATTTGTTTGCAATCTAAACTGTTATTTAACCAACTATCTAATGTATTAGGATGGAAGGGAAGATCAATACATATAGAGAAACCTTTCTAAACTGATCGTTATGTCATCTTTATATATGGAAAAGGATCTAAAAAATTTCTAAAGAGTGGCAGGAGTTTGGGACATATGAGAGAGCTTGTTCTGTAAGGAACTGAAAGATTTTGACCAAGTATTTGGCTAAGTTGTGTGTAGAGGCACCAAAGGTACTGACAATAGGTCCTAACGGAGTCTGGTAATGTAAATAATGTTTTGGTGTAGCGGGTTAGGTTTGAGCGAATAATAAAGATTTTTATTTTGCTTGTAAGGTATGTTGTTGGATAAGACAACGGTTGTAGTAAATAATCCATCTTACCGATATAATCTGGGTTATATTTATCTTCTTAACATAACTTTTATAAACATACTTTTTTTAAGTTTACATAACTGTAATTTTAAGTTACATAATTACATAATGATTAGATTTACACGAGATCTAAGACCCAGTGACCTTAACCCTAAGTTTACTTAATACGCATTAACTATTTTAAAATCTATGAGGCAAGTTCAAGGGCTTATGTCTAGTAAGTCGTTGAGTGTTTGCACTATTGACAGGGAGATTTGTTTTATTTAAATTTGTTTAGATACCACACTTCAGACACTGTACTTTCGAATTGTTTGTTCTACTGTGTTGGCGTCTCTTGTAAAGTACGGGGAGTCGCACATTGCACGTAGCACTTTTTTCTGGAATATTTCTATGATTTCGATGTTTGTGTTTGCTGCCGTGTCCCACAGTTGTATTCCATGGATTCACATTGGTTTAAACGCAACGTTGTAAGCGAATAATTTATTGCGTAGCAACAATTTAGTTTTTTTTTCAAAAAGCCAATAAAGTTTGTTGAATTTTGAATCAAGCTGTTTCTTCGTAATTAATATGTGCTTTTTTCATATTAGACCCTTACCCAAGTACACACCTAGGTATTTGACTTCTGTAACCTGTGGTAGTGGTATGTTATTCATGTATACTTCTGGTAATGTGTAGCTATTATTGGATTTTTATCGTCAGCAAAGATGGCTGTGAGTAATTACTCATTGCTGGACATATCAGCTATATAAAGACTTCATAGAAGAGGTCCCACCACATTGCTCTGAGGTACTACAGATCTAACTAGAAAAATTGTCCCTCTAAGTATAATTTTGGTATAACAATAAGAATGTGGTAGTGTACTTTTTAATTTAAAGAGAAATTTCTCATGTTATATCTTATCAAATGTCTGAGTGTCGTCCAGAAAGGTCGTTGTGCAGTAAAGTTTCTTTTTGAAGGATTGGTTGACATAATCCACTGCTCTATAAACGTGCTCCATTGATCAATGTATTTTTCTAAAGCCAAACTTATGCTGTGGTATTAGACTGAAACCTTGAATCACTGACATAAGTCTCTTAGCAGTCAGCTTTTCAAGAAGCTTGTCTAGAATAGATATAAACCAATCGGTCTATAAAAAGCCACTTCATTAGGCGGTTTTCTTAGTTTTGGAATCAAGATTACTTGAACCATCTTCCACTGCACAGAATAGTATCCTAATCGCAAAGGCTGCGTAGAGATTAGTAAGCATGACTATGCCCTTGCGGGGAAATTCTTTGAATAAATGTCCTATTACTAAGTTAAAGACAAAGGTCTTTGTTAGGTTTAAATCATTTCTGATCGCCTATTTGACTTCCTTGTCGGTGAATAACTTTGGCAACGGGGACATTTGGAACGGTGTTCTTCCTTCGGTGTTGTAGCCGAAGGTAATGTTCTAAATGTTAATCAACATCTAATGAAAGTAAGCTTGAATGAACTAAAAAAAGTCTAAAGAGATATTACATAACCATAACTTCTTATTTATATTTAGATCTTTAAACAAATTACAAATCTAGTGTATTTTTCTAATTTTTTAGGCGAATATATCTGGTGATGCGAGAGCTCTTTTCTTATTAATCAACTTAAGTCGGTCTTATAAGTGAATTGAGCTCCACGAAAGGGGAACAACCGCCTTCCTGGAGGAAATTCGTAGAATACCGCGCAATCCTGCCTGCGAGCAGGATACGAATGGCCAAATTCGCCGGCCTGGCCTAATTTCCAGCGGCAAAGACGGCTCGCCGGCAATTTAGGGGCCGAGTGCAGCGCAAGACGCCACGGGGCGCAAATGAGGCGCGAACGACACGTGAAGAATTATAATTGTAAAAATTCCATGAATACGTGAAACGCTCGCAAGGAGCTTTAATCTCGAGCCGCCGCGGCGCGGCCGCCGCCGCATTCACGCCAACTTCCAAGGTACTCAACCATTCAAATATTCCGCAATACATCCTCTCCTTCGCGGCCATTTCCAAGTCAATTTGGCGGTTCAGCATCCCGCATGCAGACGCCAAGGAAATTCAATTAACTTTAATGGTTGATCCGTCCTGCCGGCCGCGCACCGAGGCGGCGCCCGGCCGTAAAAAAGCACACGGCCCGCCGCCTCCGCGGAATAATGCCCGTGTAATGGATTCGGAATTAAGTGATCCGCCGCCCCGGGCGCTGTGTACTTCCATGCGCCCCCCTGTCGCCGCGAAATATTGCTATTGCGGCCCGCGCAATATTGATAACGGCCGCCGTTAGCTCCGCCGAATTCATTACTTTTACGGCCGTAATGACAGCGCCGCGTTTTGGCGGCTCCGGGCCGATTCGCCCCATCCGGCCCTGTGCCGCTGCAAAGTTGGAGATCGCACCCGCGGCATCTCCAAGGCGACCGATCGCGGCTTTCCCCGCCGAGTCGTTTGAATTTAAAAACCACGAAAAACACTTCGCGAATAAAAATAAAACTCGCCCAACTTTACTGCTGGAATCGGAGCTTTCAGAAAGATATACCTCGGCTACCATTTAATGCAAATTTTAATTCTGCTGCGGCAGCGTAGATTCAGAACTTTGCAATCAAAGTTGCACATTAATTGAGGCCCACTTAAGAATTTTTATTGCTCATATAGCAGCTATGGAATTTTTTGCAAGCCTTATATACATTGTTCTCTATTTTTTGCTTTAATTTCCCAGTCGCAAATTTTTGCCTGGTTCCTTTACTACTTTTAGTCACTTTTTCTCCGGGCAGTCTCTTTGTTTTTTCTTCCTTCCCCCTAAAGGTGCTGTCCTTGGAATTTTACTTTCTGGCATTCGATAGACATGACCAAGCTATCTTACTCTCTCTGCTTGCATTACTTGTGAAATTTTGGCATTCTTGTAGATATCCATAACTTCCGCATTGTCCATTTGTATCCTTAATTCCTTTCCGTTGCTAAAAATCTTCTTCTTCAAAATGTCAACTTTAACAGCATTATTGTATTTAGGAGCCATGTCTCATAATCATATTAACAACTTGCATGCTCCTATTGCAGTTTCACATATTCGGATTTTTCTTCTTTTGCTTATTACAAGGTGCGTTCAAGTTCTAAGTTCTGAAAAAGAACTTATCCAAGAAAGTTTAAACTTCTGTTACCTCTCAAGACACTTTTCACAACGTCGTCGCCATGATTTCATGGCTGTTGTGAACACTTCTTTGGGGATGTGTTTTGTTCACTGGAAAATCGTTGATGCAACAGCGGCTCCATTGGAAAATAAACGATTACAGAGAGTGTCCTTCATGTTCAAGCTAGAAATTGCGTGGAACGGGATCAGGTCAGTAGGGAACATAAGACACCACCTCAAAGTTTTTTCAGGAAGAAACTACTTAGTTAGGATTGCTCGATGAGCAGATGCGTTGTCCTGATGAAAAAGCACCCGTCCAGTTTTCTCTGATCGTTTTTTCAAGTAATACTGGAAGGAACTTTGTCCTCAAAACTTATTAGTTTGATTTAGCCCTCACTGTAGTACCCCTTGGAACACAATGCGTGAGGATTACGCCTTCACAGTCCCAACACATAGCCACCATAACTTTCTCAGCAGAGGCCGTAGCCCGAAATTTTAACGGTGGCGGTGAATCAGTGTGCTTCCATTGCGCTAACTGTCGTTTTGTTTTGAGATTAAAAAATGTCACCCACGTCTTATCCATTTTCACAACTGACAAAGAGATTTAGTCAACATGCCCCGAGATTTTGCAACTTGCATAGTCTTTTATTCGTTGTTCAGTATTAATAGAACCCACCTTGAAGAAACTTTTGCATTTTGGGTCATCATGAAAAATGGGCTCTACAGATCCTACGGAAATGCCAAGTTTAAGGGCGAAATTACGCACACCTAATCGACGGTCTTCCATAATAACTTACTCCGCTCGCGCAACGATGGTTTTGATCCGGCTGGTTAGTGATAAAGTCTGCTTCAGTTCGTTGTCACACAACTACACAACTCTTGACCTTCTTTAAACTTTCGCATCTACAAACGCACATTTTTAACGGATGATTACACGTTCATTTTTGAATTCTAAACATCGTCATTTTAAGTATATAACACTACACCTACTGCAACAAATAGGCCGGTGTACATTGTATGGTACTGCCATCTATATTACAAATTCAGAAATATTTTCTACGTCTTTAAAATTAACCGCATCTTTCTACTTACTCTCACTGCTGAGAAAAAAATTTGGAGACCTTAGAACTTGAACGCACCCGTACTTTTATCTTCATTAAGGTACTCATCGCTCTAATTCCTCTCTTAATCTTTTGTCTATTTCAATATCCTCTTTATTTTTAATCCTAAATGTTCGAACTTTTTTGAAGTTGCATTCTTTAGCGTCTTTTGAAAAAATTCTTGCTTATTTTTAAATATTTAGTGTCTTCTTCATTAATAATGCTTTTCCTTTAAGTTGTCTGAAAATTTTTTCTAACTCATCTTTTGTTCTTGTCAACAGCACAATGTTATTTGCAAAAGCTATGACTAGATGTTTATTGTGATATGTTAACCCTTTGAGTTCTTGATTTCTCCAATAATTTTCATCATAGTTGTTACCCACTATTGGATTCAACGTATAAATGCAATCTGTTGTTTTTTAAATCGCCCCAATTAGATGTTTACGATGCAGTTTGTTTCTTATGTGTATAAAGGTTTATTCCATTTTTTATATATCGGGCACATTATAGCTCTTTTCCAAGTGCTATGCATTTCTTTTTTCCAAATTTGCTTAATTAACTTACATAATCGAGTTTCTAAATAACTATTATTCTCTTGAAAAAATTTAGCATTAATCCTATTTTCTTCTGTATTATTGCTTTTTTAATGTTCCCATTGGCTCTTTTACTTTAGAATTTCCAGAAGTTTGCTTGAGCTTTATTGTTGCAACTTGCAACAGCTCTAACAATTTGTTCTTTCTTGTATTTTTTGTTTAACTATTTTCCTTTAAGATCTTTAGGATTATGATTTAATGTCGTTGTTATGTTGCAATGTAAAGAAAAATGATCATCACAATTTTGGTTTGGGATAGACAGCTATTTACACTGTCATACATGTCTACTTTAATTACTCCTTCACTCTTTTAAGCAAATGCATGAATTTGATTTTTTAATTTTTTTATAAATGCAAAAATATTTTTTTTACTTTTTTTGCTTGTATTTGATATTGCTCTTTTTAATTAACTTTTATGGTATCTCTATCTTAGGTAGTAGATATGTAAATTAGTTTCTACGTGCGTTTATAATTTTGTTCCTATTTGTGTTAATATTCGTACTTTCCGCTGCACTATACATTTAAATAATATTGCAGTTTTTCTTTGGCTTTGCCAGTTTATTTTTGCAGATTTGCATATTTTATGTGCAGTTTGTAGATAGAGGGACTGAAACTTTTTGCGGCGATTCGACCGCAAAACGAAGCAAAAATTAATTGCAGAGAAACTTCAAAAATATACATAGCTTAGCCTGTCTTAGCATGTCCTGTTTGTATTTGGATATTTTGTTTGAGATAACGCGTAAAAAGGAGACAAGCCATAATTTCCAAATAAGTCTAACAGTTAACCTTCTGAAGGAAGATGTGGCCAGATGGAAAGCAGGCATCTTTCATGAAGAATTTACACTTTTGTGTATGTGAAATTGACGCTGTATGATACGTGTCGAACGATAAATCTATTTAAAACAGAAAAAATAAAGATTTAAAAAAAGTAGACCATAACAATGAAAATTACTAGTATGATACGACTAAAAATCAATGAACGCAAACCTTCTAGGTAAAGATTTAACTTTGATAATCAATAAAGTGGAATTAGACTTAAAATTACTTGCTATTATTCTCTTCATCCTTAATTTGTGTTTCCAACATAGTGAAAGTTTAATTTCACAAGTGTCTGCAGTTCTTTTGGGTATTGCATTTGTCACTCTTAGGATATTTTAAATTTTGCTTCAGCTTTACTGAATGTTATATCCTTTGCTAAAATTACCTTAAGAATCTACCAGCTTATTTCGTACATATAATGAAATTCAGCTGCTATACGTAGCAATACAATCCTTGTATTTAAAGTTCTTTCAAAAATATTGTTGTCTTTACTTCCACGTCTTATATTTTATATCAATCATCTGTTCATCGCTACATTGTGATGTTGTAGACTTTCTTGGTATTTGTGGTACTACTTAAAAGATATTTTATTCTTTTTACATTTTTATGTATGTACCTTTTCTTTTTTTAATTCGTATATTTTTGTTGTTGCTTTCTGGAATTATGTTTATTTAATCTTTATATTTTGTATTGTTACGGTTACAAAAATATTTTTTTCTATTTTGTAATTATTTAATGTGTTTTATATATATTTCTTTGAAATTTTTTTATAATGTTACTAGAATGTTAATAGAAACATTATTTATTAATATTTATATATGTTATTTAGTTTTAAATAATTGCTTTTGCTATTATGTTTGCCATGCTCATTTTCTTGTCTTTTCACTTTTTTATTAATCTTTTATTTTTCTCATTTTCTGAAAAAAAATCTGGTTTATAGTACTGTTTAGGTTGTACACAAACTTTAATAGCAGCTTGATTTGTTTTATAAAAGTGTGCGTTATTTGTTGGCACATTGTGCAAATATTTGTGCTGATTAGTTGCGGAGCATTGTTTTTATTAATGTAAAGATTATTTTTTTAATAGCATCCATCAGCTGCCTTCGCGTGCAGTTAATTTTAATTACGGGTACCCGGGCGAGTTTGTTGTATTAAGCTGGGTTGCATTATTTGCGTGCTTGTGGGCATCGGCAACCGTTACGTGTAATTGCTTGGGACGAGTACGGCTCTGGCCGTTATGACACGAGTTAAATTTGTTTGTCCGATTTTAATGATTAAGAAAGCCGCTTGGCTATGCATAGGAAGTGGGACAGCGGTTTAGTTGCCCTTGCTTATTTGTTACGGTTAATTACTTTACTTAACAGCACGGAGACGTAACTACGTTATGTTATCAAATTGAATTTATAACTGAAAGCCAGATTCATTAATTTAAATTTCTTGGGGGTAGTAAAGTTGTTCTTAGGTGAGCCATGTATTGTTATTATTTTTAGGGGAAATATGTAAGATATTTGGTTCAAAATCTGAATATTTTGACTAAACACGTTACAACCAGCATTTTGGATCGTCGTAACCACCATCAACTTAAATTACTGCAACCCATTTGTTTGGCAGACAGGATCGAATCCACGGGCAGTTTTTCTTTTTTGGGGTAATCTACGTTTTAAGGTCATCAACTTATCCAAATCGTCATAAACTTTTCTTATTTGTTAGTTTTTCATGCGAAAAACTGACGTAATGGTCGGACTAGTGATATGAAAGTGGGGTATATGGATTTCACCACTTGGAATTCGATGCAAGAGCGGACGTTGTTGTGGTAGAAGACAATGTATTTTTTTTGCAAACGTAGTTTGAATGGCAGTATAAAGAAATTAAACTGAGTGATATGAACCTCACTGTGGATTTTGAACTGCCCCTCAGCATTTCTGTCCAAGGCTGCTGTTGAAAACACAGATAATTATGCATTAACCTAATAATAAAGGACAAGCTAACAATAAATAATCTCGGAATAGATAATTATACTCTTTGCTTGAACTTTACTGGAAGGTAGTAATAATTATCACAATGATGTTACATCGATGAGCTTTAAATATAGCCTAATATTAAGATTCGAAAAGCGTTACCCTTTAAGAAACAAAACGTTTACGCTTGGTGAAGTTAAATGTATTATAATATAAAACGTAATGAGTGTCAAAGCAATTGCTTAATGTTATCAAAAATAAACTTTAAAATAGAAAAGAGCTTTCCAAATATTTGACATTAAAAAATTAATGTTAGAACAAATCAAACAAAATTAAACAGCAAATACAACAAAGAAATTAAGTTTAAGTAAGTAATTTATATCATGAAATAGCCAAAACGCTTCTCGAAGCATATGCGAAGTGAAGCAAAAAAATAAACATGTCTCGGACATTTATCCAAAAGTCAAAGCCAAAGCAGATCAACGGAGTTTTAAAGTTCAAACTATATAAGATAAAGGTATAAAGCAAAATGTATTAGCAAAATCCCGGTACAAGGAGTTTTACAAAAGCAAGTTGACGTTATTATAGATGATGAATCTGAATTACATTTATAATCGAAATTTTTATACAGCCTCACCTCGTTAATATGCTTCTGAAGACTGCAAACGTAAGTCAAAGGCAGGAATTTCCACAAAAACTCCTTGTCCACCACGCAATTTGCATGTGTAATCTGAAGAGTACTCTTTTTATCACTTCTAGAATAAAACTCCACAAAGAGTACCCCCAAAAACTGAAGAAACACAATACTAATCCACTAATTTGTCCCTTACTCAAAAATCACAACTTTATGGTACCTTAATAACAGCTTGAAATATGTGTCTAAGAAATTTAACTCACTAAACAGCTCGATACTTAAATTTATTCAAGGATATTGATCCATTGTGTAATAAATGTTGAGAAAAAGCTACTGAAACGTTTATAACCATCGACTAATCCCAAAACCAATGGCTGAGTATTTCAAAATGTTAGCAAAGTTGTCATCTAAAATTCGATAGAACGTATATGTAATAAAGTCCACAATATCAGAGTAATTTAACATAGTGTAATTATACCTTGTTCAAAGATATTACAGTTTTTGTATTTTTGTGTTTTTAATGGTCTGAATTTTGCTAGACTCGTCCTTTAAATATGTACATATGTAATAAACATTCTAAAACTTTGAAACTGTTCAAATAAAATGACAATTTTATACATATTTAAAGTCAAAGTTAAATGAATTAAAAAGTTTCTGTGAAAAAACTTATAATGAACCTATGCAATAAAGCAGAAGCATAGTTTTGAATTTAATCAAGCTGTGAATCTCAATCACCTTCAATCAAACTTCGACTAAAAGGCTAAAATTGTTTAAAAAAAATTGTGAGAGACTTTCTTACCCAAAAATAAACGATATAAATTCAACTAGCTAAAGTTTGGAAAGAAGACTTTAAAATAAGAGAAATATTTTTTTTTGAAAAACGCGTTTGCCCAAAACTACTGGAAATCTGAAAAAATTGGTCCTGGGATTTACCGCTTGACTTTTGACGAGTAGGTACTATTCTTACGCGAAATAAAATATAAGTGCATCATAAACAGGCCGAAAAGCCTAGTAATTAACTGTAAAAAAGTGCGGCTTTAAGGCTAAATATGTAGATGTACGAGTAACAGCTAAAATATTTGAGCCTGATGTACAAAATAATTTGATTAGTCAGTATGATCAATTAAAATACATAACATCATCCTGTTACAGATCGAAAATGCAGTCATAAACAAAAATTTAACCCTATAACACCTATAAATTCCAATAAACTTTTACCAAAGCAACAATCAAATTTCTACCAATTCGCAGTTGTTCAACAGCCGAAATTAAATCTTCTTACTACAACCACCATGTAACAATGACCAAATCAGAACAATAGAGTAATTCTGTCTATAATGTTAACGAATCATCAAATAATAAATATAAATGTTGGTTAAAAAAAGAAACAGCAAAGACTTTCAAAAGTAAATGCTAGCACAACACCTCAAATCATAAAAATGTATTGTTTCTCTAACTTATGAAACTGCAAGATTAATCCCAAAAATAACATCCTTGAGCATCATTACATCATCAGTGGTTCTGATACGCCTTGTAGCTCACCTGGAAATCTTAAACTGGAATATCTTTCGGAGAACACTCGTCACAACAATTCATACATTTTTAACAGTCCAAAATAATATCCTTTTAAACTGGATTTGAGCCTAAGAAACGCAATGGTTTTTTCTATTCGTCGCTCAAAATCTTGGGACCAATTTAACACGAACGTTGTAACGACTTTGAAAGTCCCGCTTTACCTGCTATCAATTTAATACTGGGACCTCGATTAGAGTCCAAAACTTAACACTTTAACACAGTATGTCGCGTGCTGTTGATTACCGCTGTCTACTTCGCAAACGATCTGCACTCTGTAGAGACTAAAGGTCAAACGAGGCTGGGTCGGATCGTTTACCTGATATTCCCCACCAGCCATTAAATTATCATTTTAAATCTTTATCACTAAATATAAATCAATGAAATAAATCAAGAATTAGAGGAAAAGAAAGGACATACTGTCCGTACCATTACAAGAGATTTCTTTATTGATAATATTATTATTTAATGCACTTCTATGTTAACGGTATGGCTATACTATATTGCACAAAGCCTTACAGGTGCGTAAAATATGAAAGGAATCATAGTTGTAAAAGCAGTCAGATTGCAAATTATAAAGGATGCACTTTGGTCAGACTTGCAAAATACAAGCAACAAATCAAGTAACAATATAAAAAAACAATAAAAGCAATTTGAAATCCTAACGTGCACTAAGTAAATACCGAAATAGACATTCAGCGATTAATATGAAATAACCTATCTTATGCAGGTACCTAAAGAATAACCGCCGTATAAAATCAGCACAACGATTTAGGAACGCAATTAATCGCCTTCCTCAACGAATCTACAACAATGATATTACAACTTATTATTCAAAATATGATACCTACAACCATAAATGAAGTAACGTAATAACATCTCTTTTCTCTGAGATGCATTGTGGAACGCAAATGGTTTAGTGAACCATAAAGTGAAGTAATCTACTTTATACAAGACAATAAAATATGTGTGTTAATGATCTTGGAAAGATTCTTATTTTAAATACCTTCCTCTATCGCGTATTGTACTGTGTATTCTGATAAGGCACAATCTATGATAACCCAACCCATAACTATGCTAAATCTTGGTTTCCTAACATCTCAGAAATATATATAATATAAATATATATATACAGCCCATCAATTATGCAATTGAAATCAATAGAGCGCTACCAACTAGGAGATAGATACTTTATTGGTAGTAATTGTAATGCAAAATATACAAACTAAGATTAAGACTAACCACTACTTAAGGCAGAAAATTGATAAGTGCTATTATCATCAATAATTTTTTCCCACTCTACTAGAGAAACAACATATTGACCAATGGATCAGAACAAAAGTAAAGTTATAACATCAAACTATCTTAAAGTGGTATAAAATTGTGATACCTTAACAACTCATACCAACATCATTGCCAATATTAGCGCGCGCATTATCTGAAGTTCCCAACGGACATCGCCTAAAACGGATGGAATTATGTTCAAATCTGCATTGACAAAACATAAAGCTCAAGCTTAGAATTAACTAACCTGACGAAATCGGTAGTACTACACTTTAAAGAGTTTAACCTAAGAAACATTCTGGAAGTCTGCTCTCATAACAGAACCAAAATAAAGCACGAAGTAATATTCCTTCATTCATAGAAAAAATGGTGGCGGACAAGAACAGGATGACAAGGAGATCGAAGACAATAATAAATAATTTTATGTCTTATCACTTTGCCAATAAAGCTTTTCTTTTTACTTGAAGTTAAGCAAGATATTACAAAATGCAAAAAACGTAAAACAGCAGAGTTTCATTTACTAACAGGAAAAGTATTCAAACAACTTCTTAAAAAAACATTATTGTATTGTTAATCACCGTATACAATTTCCTAGTAGTATGAAAAATTGCCCAACTAATTATGATTCATAAACCCTAAAAACCACCACCGAACGCTACTACTTTATATCTTCTAATAAATTTAGTGCTTATTATGTCAATTTTTTTTTGAAAAATTATCTTTAAAGGGAGTTGTGGAGAAAATTTGTCCAATTAATTTACAAAACTACAGAATAGTGAACTAAATAAAAAAATAATCATGAGAAAGGAAACTATGGCACAGCTGCTTTTCTAGACATAAAGTAAGCTGGTATACTGATTAGTTATAAATTTCGTGGCAGAAGAACAAGCAATTTGGAAATTATTGTAAAAAATTATTTTCAGCAGAATAAAGTATATAAAAAGGCATTTAAGAAAAGTGAGTTTCCATAATTTAACTTTGAAAATTATATATGAAAGCAAGCATTGTCCATCACTACACTATGCTGGATTTTTGGTTAGATTCCAGACAATTCATTTCGAATCAATTGTTGTCGCTGCTTTGTCCTGGTAAACTTTTTCTTTAAATAACGCCAAAGAAAGAAGTCGCAAGTTATAAAGTCTGTTGAACAAGGGGGTTGCGCAATATCCCCGTTTGAAGGCGTTTCATGCTTCTTTTCTCTGTATGGCTGATAACTCTGTTTTGTTAAATAATCTTACATCTTACTGATCAAGTTGTGGAGTAAAAAAGTTTTCAGCATGTATTCATAGAAGTTACGGACACAGCACTTTAAAGAACACCCTCATAAAACTAGGACTCTATGATCACTGGTAAGGAATGACATGTCATATAGTAACTTATCAGGGTAGCGAGTAGACACTCTTTTGTGATCCTGACAAAGGATAGTTCTACTTCAGGGAAGCAACCCTGCCCACGCGAGCCTTGAATTGCTCTCACCCCTCCAAATACTGGGAGCAATTCATGTCCTAATCCCTATTCCATCCAACACAAATAAATCTTTCTTTGATCCAACCCGTCTGGCCAGTAACAGCTAACATACCCTCGAAATATCCTAGCTCAGAATCTCACACCGTTGACAAAACGGTCTGCCTCAAGGGATTGGGGGAGGCAATAGTTCGAAAAAAATAGTCTATGAACAAGACGCAAAGCAAGACAAATACTGCGTGTGGCAACATTTAACGTAAGGTGGTTAGCTACAGAATATAGAATGATAGAACTAGAACAAGAATTAAGAAAAATACAATGAAGTACCATAGGAATATCGGAAGTAAGAAGAAAAAGAGAAGGATGCACAACATCATGAAGCGGCCATGTACTATATTGCAGAGGAAATGAAGATAAACCAATAGGAGGGGTCGCATTTCTAATAAACAGAAACACAACAAGTAAAGTAGTACAGTGCAAGAGTGTATCGGAAAGACTAATTTTAATAGACATAAGAATTAACAAACAATGCACATCTCATTTCTTACACCTTCGATGTTTTCAGAGTTTGCACTGATTTTGGTTTTCCAGGCATTTTTTCCTTTAAAGTTCTGAACGCATGTTTTTATTGCCATGAATTAGAGGTCCTGGCTGATTCCTATGAAAAAAAATGGACACAGAAAGCACGACTTGCATATTCGTAAGAATTGGCGTTTTGATAAAATGCTTTGGCAGCGTACGCTCGTTGTTAATTGGTATATTGCTCTATCGTAACTAAATGCTACCATAGATGGACCACGGTCGACAGATTTCTAATTTGCTTTTCAAAATTTTCCCTTATTCTGTCCCATCCTTTATAAATTTAAATTTATCCTACCTATTTGTCAAATATTAAAATTATTTAATGTTTAGTCCAAAATATAAAGTTCATGGCTCACTGTGGTAGGCGAGTGTTAAAAGTCTCCATAGAGATTCGAATACACCATTCGTGGGCGAAGCTTTGCAGAATAGTCATCAGCTACTTAAATCTGTCATCTAAAAGTCCTACCAACAATGCAAAAAAGATTAAAACGACAGTGGGCTACTGATTTGTAATCAATAACTAATTTAGGAGTATTGTCATTGGACAACTACTCTACACATGTAGCAACTTAAAATCTTATTTACATATTGCTCCACGAAGGCAGATTCTAAAATATGCATGTCATTAATAATAATAAAAAAAATTGGCTTGAAAGACGAATTATAAGTGTCTAGACTGTTAAAGCATCCAAATTTCATTCATCCTAGTTACTTGTATCACAATTCATGTCTTTTCTTGAGTAAACTTGTTGCTCGCTGTTTTTATTCTCCTCGTCTGCCACTTAGCCTCCGCGTCTTGAACGTGCATAAATTGAGTGGCGTCATAAGTGAATAGCGCGGGATAATAATTATTCTGCGGTCGTTAATTAAAGCCTACAAATTCTGACAAGACTAGGGGGCGCCCTCCGGTGGCGGCGCTCACCGCCCGCGCTGAATTTGAATTATGGAGCCGCTGCAGTTCAACGAAATCGAGAAAAATTGCGTGTTAAAATCCGGGAAGTTGACGCGGGGGCGGCCGCCCGGGCTGCGCTGTGCAGCGACGGCGCGGCTTCATGTTTTTACGTTTGCAGGAAAATATTTGGTTTATTTGGCACGTTATAATGAGGGAGCGCAGCCATGCGAGCGGTTTAATTACATGCGCGCCGTAATTAATTTGCAATGGCCGTGTTGCAAATTGTACCCGCGCATTTATTAGAGGGAGCAGTTTAGCGTTCGCTGTTTTAGAAGCAAGTTCCTAAAATTAACACGGCGCCAATTAGTTTTCGAATACAAGCGGGGCCAAAAGCACAACCGGCGGTATCAATCATTTGCTGCTGTGCTTGTAGCGTATGAAATACCCTATGATTACTTTACATGTAACAACTAAACGTTTAAGCACATATGTGTTATAAAAGACCTGTAATACTATAATATATTTTATATATTATTTACGCTACTGTTGATTGAAATTGTAGCAATTAACAAATAAAGCTTTCCAGATTTATTTAATGACATAATCCAAATAAATGATTAAATTTACAAAACGTTTGTCCATAAACATTTACATTTATTACCTTCTGTTCTTTTTGCCATCTAACAAGCAATAAACCAATAGTGCCTTTATAGAGTGGGTTCCATTAATTATTGATACGTTCCCATAATCGCGCAACGATATTTCAGAAATTTTTGATCGGTGAAAGATCGGGGTCACTTGGGAGCGTTTTACACCCTTTTGTTGAAGAAAGTTTGCTGAGTTAACTGCCACATATGGTTAAGCTATAGCTTGTTAAAAGATCGCTTAGGGCATCCTTTGAAGAAATGAATGTACCACTGGCTGTAAGACCGCGTCGATGTAGATTTGACTGGAAATGTCAAAAAGTGACCCGCTATTATAACCAAAAATTCATTATATCGTAATACCCATAGCTGGTGATGATGCTTCGTGGAAATGTTTTTTCATTTTTACATTTCAACGGCATATTAATATCGGACCATTATTTTGATTTAAACAAAATCTGGATTTGTGAGAAAAAACAATTCTATATCAATTGTATATCCAAAGACCTCTTTTCGTTGTTCCTTATAACCCAAGAAAGTCTATTCTCAACGGAAGATGACACTTCATTTTTATAAGATTTTCTTCTAAAGATGTCCGCCGCAGTTGTGGACGAAACGTCAAGAGTTTCTGAACTCCGGCCTCGGCCTTATAACCCGATAACCAACCACACGATGCATCATAATATAAAAAGACTACAAAAATGAAGAATAGGAAAAATATTCATTCTAAAGCTGGTTCCTTGCAAAAAATATTAAAGTTGACCACTAAGGTACAGAAACTGATTATAACAGGGCAAAGTGAGGGGAACCTATCAAGAAGAAACATTACAAATTTTGATAGATGAAGTTAAAAAATACAGTATTGATATTCAAGCAATTCAAGAGACTAAACGAAGTTTTTGTTACTGAAATAATGATTATTTATTTTGTAACAACCCAAATAATAAGAAAATTTTTGGGAGTAGGTCTTCACAACATAACAAGATGACTATAAGTACATTTTTCCAACACAAGAAACCTGGTTATCTTCAAATAGAGAAACTAATAATAAAATGATCATATATTAACAGAAAGTAAATTTATGATGAATATAAAGGAATATTGAAGCTATAGGAAAGCAAACGCTGACTCTGATTATTTCCTAATGAGAGGAAAGCTTATACAAGAAGTGCCAAATACAAATGCTAATGAAATCAAAAGTTATAGTGTCAAAGGGCTGAGAATCCAGGCTAAAGAAAATGAAGGAAAAAAAAATTATACAGGAAATGAATGGTGTTGTCTGGGAAAAATAATACATAAGGTCCCAGAAAAAATAATACCACAGCATAAACAGATGGGATGAAAGGATCGGCAAGAGCAGGATGAATAAAATAATGAATGGGAGTTAGAATAGAAAAACCTATATAAACTGCCCAGATCCGAAATGAAAAAATATTCAACAAAAAGTGGAAGAAATTGATGAGAAATCAGAACTATGGAAGAAAACTTTCATAATGTGTTTTCTTTGAGGGATCAGAACCCAACAACCTAAGAAGGCATAGATGAAAACAACATATAAGCAATAACAGAAGATATACCAAGTAATAAGGAGATATGTGATGTAACAAACAAACAGAAAACCAAAAAATTACCAGAGGAGAATGGTATCACAGTAAATCTGTTAAAATAGGAAGGAGAAACTATTGGCAAACACAGTACATAAGGTTCTAGCCGTAAGGAATTAAGGAACTGTAAGAAAGTGTCTTGAGGGTTGTAGATCGAACAGCTACTGACGAGCTCCTATAAATTTAATCTGGTGTTGTGTTTTGACTGTAAACAAGTTTATAATGTAATCGAAATTAATTGTACAAAGCTTTGGAATACATTAGCTTCTTTAAGAAGGTTATCATTTTATGTAGTTATATTAGATAACACAAAACAAGATATTACTGAAAGGAAGGGTTTCAGATAATTTTAAAGTCGACAAAAGGTTACGGCAAGATAACCCATTATCTTAGTCGCTTTCTAATTTAGTATTCAGGAAAATGATGCGAAAAAATAAAGTACTATATACCACTAAAATATCACTGTATTGCCTAGGCTGATAATTTAGTACTTCTAACCTGTACACTTGGGGAAGTTTGTCGGAGACTGAAAATGATTGCAAAGGATTATGGTATAAAAATAAATGAGAAAAACTAAATACATGGAAATGAGAGGCAATGATGATCTATTTGGCCAAGAGTACAAGATAATATGTAGGGAAGTTAAATAATACAGTTGTGAAAGAGTAAAAAGTTAAGAAAAAAATATGAGATTAGCCAAAGGAAGCGCAGGTGTGGGTGCCTTAAGAAACACACAAATAAGTGTGTATAAAACTACTGTACGAGCAACAAAATTGTATGCATGCGAAACTTAGATCGTTCATAAACATGTGGAGAAAGAACTGGAAGCATGGGAACTCAAGCTGGGGGTATAAAAAAGGTCGAGGTTTGCGCAAATTTTTAATCGATCAAATAAAATAACTATAGCTAGCATATAATGTCTGCGATGGTTTGGACATATGGGAAGATTGCCTGAAGGAAAAGTAACAAACGTCATGCTGGAACAAATAGAAAAAGAAGACGACCAAAAAGGAGGTGGATAGATTCTAAGAAAGTTGATCCAGAGAAATGTAGGATCAGAGAGTGGAAAAAAAAATGAAAGAAGACAACCGAAGCCTAGGGCCTCTAAGACCTACAGCGCTGTAAAATATAATAATATATAAGTCAATGGTAATAGCAAGAAAATACATCGTGCTGTTAGTCCCTTTGCGAGTAGCCAACATCGAACGGAGAAGGTAGACAACCAGTTCCGTGTAATAGTAGCTCTAGGATACTTGAAGTCGTTGCTTTACGCTCTGCAAAGATAAGGATTAAGACCCTGATCTTGGCAAATAAGTACCTTGCTGGGTTCACTACTATGGAGATCAATTCTTTGGCCTATTTTTTATAAAAGAGTTTTTCCTTCATGCAAACCTCTTTCAAGTTCACTATCTTGTTGACAATGTACTCTTTATCGACAGTAAGGCATTCTTGCACATGTAAGTTACACATACCAAATCTGAACGGATAAGGACACGTTTATACCTATTTTATAAGTAACATTACTACTTTTCTCAGACCTTATATCTATGAAACGATATAACGAACTCCCGGACAGTTATCAATGTATTATTCTCAAACTTCAATTAATGTAACTTGCAGTTTCTTTATTTTCATTGTGATTATCTCAAACTGAGGTGATCAGTTTTGACAAAAGCGTTGTAAGTTTGCATGTTCGTTCTTTCTTTGCTTGACTGAGCCCAGTTTCCATCAAGTTTTCTTATTGGTGGGATTGGTATTATTAGACTTTTTTAGAATCTTTGGTTGATTGATCTAACTGTGATAATTGAACCTATGTGCGTCTTTCAGTCAAGGTGATGAGTATGGTATATGGAATCTTGATAGATTGTAGTAGCTTTCTGAAGTTAAGAGAATCTCAATTCAAAATAAATTGGTTTCTTGAATGTGCTTTGATAGCTATTAGTGACAGCTATTAGTGATAAAAGACTATAATTGTGTTAGTTTACTCATAACTGAATTAAGGAAGGTTGACATCGTAATGTTTTGATTTAATAGCTTATTACTTTTTTTCCTTCTTTCTTTCTTCTTAATCCTTTTGCCCTTTTACTGGTCGTCGGATGTTGACTCCTCCCATTTCTTCCATTTCTTTGTGTCCCCCGCACTATCTCTCATTTTTTCTATAGTCTTGCCTTTCTCCATCCCCAGTTCTTTAATTCTATTCCACCATCTCTTCCTAGGTCTTCCTGCCTTTCTGCTTCCATTCCCCCTGCTTGTATTACTTTTTTAATAGTCTGTCCTCGTCCATTCTGCAAATGTATCGCAAATGTCAATTGCTTTATACCTGCTCTAATTCTTCTCTAATTATTTCTGATTCTGTCCAGTTTCGTCTTCCCTGCTGTACCTCCAAAGGGCTTCATTTCCGCTGCTGTTAGTTACTATCTTTCTGCTCTATTTTCATTACATGTTATCTTTATTTTATCATTTTCTTCAGATAGCCTAATTATTTATCATAACTTTCGTTTTATTCATTCATTTTGCTTTTCATGTATCGATTAACTTCTGTGCCTTATTCAATGTGTCTACTATTAATACTATATGATCCGCATACAACAAGTTGTCCATTTACCTGATTACATATATTTTAAATTGACTTAGAAGCTTGACATTGTGTTAGCGAGTTCTTTATTATTATTGTGGGTATTTGACGATCCTCCGACTATTTATGCATATCTACTTTTAGTTTGCGCATGTTGCGATACTGTCTCTCTCGGTCTCTCGATTATATGCAGTTCAATGTTTAGCGGAACGTACACTGTATAATCTTTGTGTTTGCCTTTCTAATAATGATTATCACATAACACACAAATTGCTATGGCATCTTTAAAGTTTTTTGCAGCTTCTTGTATCATGTGATTTGCTACATTCTACGCAATTGTATGATTTGACAGCGAATACATAGAATTATGGTATACGTATGTCTTGATTCAACTCTTAATTTTGTTTTTTATAGAAATTTATTGCTACTATGGTGTTTAGAGATTAACAAAGCAGAGTAGTAGCGAGTCTTTTGAAACTTTCTGTCTTGCATTAATTATATACCTGGCTTTGTGTCCCTTTTTCCTAATTCTATTTACATTGCGTTTTACTTCTACTTTGTTAGTGTTTTGATATGATTTTATATTTATGTTTGACAAAATGAATAACTGCGCGTTGTTTAAATGGAGATGACTGCATATTTATCGTCTTCTTCCAGTTCCGTCTCCTCTCGGAGATTGGAAATCATCACTGCAATTTTCACCTTGCTGACCGCAGCTCTGGACAACTCCCCTGAACTACAACTATACCAGTCCCTTAGATTTCGTAGCCAGGAAGTTCTTCTCCGCCCTACACTTCTTTTTCCTTTGATTTTTCCCTGGACTATAAGCCTCAGTAATAAGTATTTTTCTCCCCTCATTATATTTATCTACGTTAATTGAATTGATAGTGATGTGCTCGTGACAGCTGCGTTGCATTATATTAGATAACCATGCAAGTAGGTAATTACACATATTAATTTTTAAGTGTGTTTAGATTAGTTAAATACAGCTGCCTTGTGGCCCTTCACAACACGTGATGGGTCGGATTCTGAAATGCAAATGCGTATTCAAAATAAATCATGTTCAAAGAAGTTAGAACTTTAAGCTTTAAGATCAAATTTGAGTTGCAATGAAAGATTATTTATATTTACTTGCCAGTATGCTTATTAAACTAATGGTTTATTCTTTTCAACCAGATAATAAAATGTGTTTAGACAAATCTCCGTAACGTCGAGAAAATCAAAACTTCTACATCCCTTTTTTGGCTGACGTAGGGATTTGCATAATATTTTAATAAAGTTGACTTTAATTATAAGTTATAGTTCACATCTTATAATGGAAATTATTAACAAATATTTTGTCTGCTAACTTTAAAACTAAAGTATTAAATTATATCCTTAATTCAAATGCATTAAACTCTTTAGAGATAAAATATAATGAGCTTGAAATAATTAAATTTTTAGAAAATTTGATATATAATTTACTTATATGAAAAAAGTAAATAATTCAAACCATCTGTTACATGAATCAAAGTTTAAATGAATTGGGTTCCAAAGAAAACGAGGTACCAAACTTTTTGCTATTTTTAAGCAAGTGCTATTTTGTATACTAAGTTACATACTAAACGTAGTGCTAAGACTTAAACCTACAACGTCACAAGCACCTACGAGCTTAAATGAAATTCCGCGCAGCTGTGCCTTATAGTTAAGAATCCAATACCTCAAAATACGCTCCTGCGATCTGTTTTAACTTTCCCATAACTAACATAAATTTTATTGCAGCTGTAGACATAGTATCATACTTTGGATTAATTTTATATACCCTATTCTGTCTGTGGTGGCTATTGGAGTGTTTCCGATTAAGTTTTTCTTATACAAATTCTCATTAAGTGTTTTGCATGTAGTTAATGTAGATGTATGTATGAAATCGTTATCCTGGTGAAAGAGAGAGTTCTATTTTAAAACCCCAGACACAATCTTAAAATCCTTTTGGAATAGCTAATTAAAAATCCGCAGTTCAGTGGGGATTTCTTCAAGCTCGGGCTACAAAATTATTTTTTTAAATATCAGTTGGTGATTTACAGTCCGCTTTATAAAAATAAAATAGTATCAAGCAAAATATGTTGTTAGTTTTGTCATGTAGAAGTCCTTGTCTAACGACGATGTTCCAAGCAATTTATTGTGTCGGATTAGATCCATGAGCCATTGTTTCTTAGTCTTTTTGTTGATAATGATTATGCTTCCAAAGGTGGTTACTAACTTATTTGTTACCTTTATAAATGTTACATTAAAGTAATTGTGTATGTAGAGCAGAGCTTTGAGCATTCTAGATTTAGTTCATTGTATGACGTCTATTTTCGTTTGCTTGGCATAATCTCATGACTGGGTACCATAGGTCCAAATAAGTCTAAAAATTGCTTTGTATAATAATACTTTATTTGCTATTATCAGTTTTGATTACAGACTTCTAAATTTTAAATTTTAAAGTCGAAGGTACTTTGTTTCCATACTAACCAGAATCAATTTGCCTTCTATTGTTACCGGAAGACACGTGGTGGTTTTTGTCGTTAATGTTACTTATATAAATATATTTTTATTTATTTTAATTTGTCAAACGTCAGTCCAGTAAAGTTGTAAGTGTTGTAAACCTTCAACAGCGTTGTTATGAATGAATAACATCTCAGTATCCTCGCCGGATGCAGCAATTGAGGTGTTCTCTGTTTCAGGGATGTCAAAGGTAAACAGGAGATACAAGAAGGGTCCTTTAAGACTGCCCTGTGTTACCCAGGTTTTTTTAATTGATATCTTGATCTAATTATTATTTTACACAACTAAATCTAACTTTATCAATAGAGAGTAGGTGTTTTTAATGTATATAGCAGACCGATGCACCAGACCTTATCAAAGCCTGCTTTATGTGGAAGTACGCAGTATTGCAAGTTTTAACAATTGAGTAGGCTTTTTTGAATTGTAGAGTAACTTTTACGAAAACCGTAATATAGTTCAGTCAATATTTATTTTGCCTTCTTTGTAGTTGTTGAAACAGATTGATTGGTAATGGTAACAGGCTAATTGGTCAATAAAAACTTGATAAATGAGGTCTGACTTAGGGAGCATGGTAGTAGCTGCTGCGATATTTACTTTTTTCGACAATGTCTTGAGTATTCGTGCAGTAATTAAATCGAAGCCTGCTGCTTTATGGGCTTTTAGTGTTTAATACCAAAGTTCACATAGGTAGATGTAAAATGTTGGACATCTGATATAATAAAAAAGTTTTTTATTTCGTCAATATTTACGTAAATACTGTTCTGACAAATATTCAGAAAAGATGTCGGCCTTTACATTATCAGATCGTGCCAAAATACCGTTGATGGAATGTTGACTTATGACCTTTAAAAAAAATGTTGTAACCTCCAGATATATTCTTGAACACTTTAATGCACACCAGTCGCTCTAAATTGTGTTCCAATACTTGTTTAGACAGAAACCAAATGTTCAATACTCTACATGGTGTTATGACTTACGTGGAAAAAGTACTCAAATTAAAGGACAACAATTAAATATAACGTTTCACCAAATATATTGACTAATTGGAAAACATGGAAATTGCCATTTTACTAAAAGAACATTACTGTACAAAATTAATATGGTCATACGAAATGACACTCTGAGTATTTCGTGAACCAGCCATACGACAGTTTTATCTTAAAGTATCCTTAGGGTTGGTGGATACGCCATGGTATTGCGAGATAAAGTCCAGGGTCACAAAAACGATTTAGTTCACTAATTATTCACCACTGAACCACCTGTAAGAAGATAACTTTCCAGTACTGCATATGTTCTCATTCTTAAGCGTTAGCGATCATTACAGTAGTAATATACTAGGATTATTCGCAATCGGAGGCTGTCTGGAATAGCTTCTCCCTTGTTTGATGTCACGTAACCATAACATTTTTCTTCGTTTCAACTTTACCTTAAATAATAAGACAGAAAAGCACGTACTTATGTCTTCTGATAATATGTCTTTTTTTGGTGATTACTTCTCCGTCTTTGTGCTTATTTGAGGTGTGAGCTTTCCATAAGGTCCTTAGTACCCCATGATAATACCATAGTTCAGAAGCTTCTAATTTGTTCCTGGTCGATATTGTTAATGAACAGGTCTAGTAACCATAAATTAAAACGAACATTACGTAACAACGTAAGGTTCCCCACAATTTTCAGCTTACATTGCAATGTCGTTGGGGTATAGAACTCACAGCTATGTCTTTTGTCTCTGAATTATATTAGAAAACCCACATTTCATCACCATTTATCACTGTCTTCAAAAAAAGCAGACTACTTCTCGTACCACCCAAAAGTCTATGAGAAATTCGCACACGATTTTTCTGTTCTTTGGGAATTTGTTGCATCTAAAATTTCGTCGTAACAATCATACGCACAATAGATTTCAATCCAATTCTCAAACGTGGTTTAGAATTCAACATAAGTGGGAGACGTTAATGGACGTGTTATTTTCTCTTCCTTCTCTAAACGATTTATGTCAACTAAATACTTTTACTTTTAGTAATAATTACAACAAACGCTTTTGTTGCGCATCTTTTAAGTTTATTGCAAAATTTTATCCCGTATTGTTGATTGATAGTATGTACGTTGAATTTTGACATTCAAACAGCCGTCTGCTTCGCAAGCGATCCACACTTTGTAAAAGCTCAAAGATAAATAAACTCGATCGGACCGTTTAATTGACATCTCCCACCAAGTGCAGGTCTGAAGACTCCACCACTTTTGCTTGGACCAAGAAATTCAGCCTCGTAACCATTCTTTTTGGATTTTATCATTCTGATATATTTTATTAAAGAATGCTGTTAATAAGTTTGTACTCTTTTCCGCTGAAACTTTGAACAATTTCATCTGTGATTTGCTAATTTCGACAGCCTTTCCGATTTTAGGTTGTTTTAGGGCTTCTTCAACTTTCCATTTCGGAATAGTTGAGCCTTTGTTTAGTTTACGATCTAGAGAACATTCTTGGTCTATAGGATTATCAACGTTTTCGAAAAGTGTTGAAATGTAATGTCCCCATTTTCACCAACGTTGTAACCACATCAATGAACAGTAAGCTAAGCTTTTTTGGCTAACGGATTTCCGCGATTTCTTTTTAGTTTCTTAAATTGATTGTGCTTTATCTGTAATTTTTTTAATTTTGTTCTTTACCGGCATCTTTTTAGGTTTATTCAAAATTGTCACATCTATTTCATGTAGTTTCTTCTTCAATTCTTCACATATCTTTGTTACAATTTCTCTTTCTTTATAAATTCTAAGAGCGTTTTATATCTATCATTTAGTTTTCTAATCTTCTTTGGTTTTATTTTTATTATAGGACAGAACAAGTTATGGTCGGATTTGATGTCTGTTCCAGGGTATATTTTAACAATCTTTACATTATTATGAAAACAGAGGTTCATTAGGATGTAATCCATTGTATGTCACACAAATTAAATTTGGTGGTTTAAAAGCAATTTCCAAGTGCAAGTTGTCTTCTTAGGTAACTTGAATTATATATTCGTAACTATAAGTTGGATTAGATACTGTTCTCTAAGGGTAACCATCAAATCCATACTATTCAGTAATGCTTGGTGTCACTTGCTAGCCTACTTTAGCGTTGAAATCACCTATAATAAATGTTATCTCGTACCTTTTTTTAATGTTGAGGGAATTTTTAATATTCCGGTAAAATTCTGCATTTTTTAAAATTTTATTTACTGGTTAGGGCTGCTAACTGTATTAACATCACTCGATCTTATATAGGAAAAGCTCATACTGGTGTTTTTTAATGTATAATAATATATTGCGACGTTTTTGTCGGATTCATTTCATTTTTACAGTTTTCGCTATCTGGTTATGCACACTTCTAATATTAAAATATTCAGCCTCTACATCTAATGGAAAATTTCTGATAGGTTATTTAGTAATTCCTTCTTGTGTGGGGATGCGATGGCTCAGATGGTTCAACCAGTTGGCTCTGTCCTCTAGCCGGCGTGCGCGACTTCGAGTCTCGCTCAACCCATGGGGGTGTGTGAATGTCCTAGAATAAATGCATGTTAGTGAGCACAATAAGCCCTTGAGGCTGCAGTGCCTGTAAGTGCGCAAAAAAATTTCTTCTTGTAGATCAGAAAATAAATTTACTTTTAATGTAATAAAATAGTTGGTCCCATATCACCACTTATTTATTTTCCAATAAATAATTAAAAAGGAATAATAAAAGATGAAACAGTTTGCTTTAGTTTCATCGATATGGCAAAGCTTTGAATAGAGTTAGCAAAAAAGAACTACGGAAAGAGCCTAACGACTAAACGAGTAAACAACGATTTTATAGAAACATGCACATATCTGGGCACAATAATAAACAGTAAAGAAGCACAAGAGGATAAAGTAGGTAATAGAATTAAAATAGCAACATGAGCATGCTATACTATTAGAAGAAGTTTCCTCAAGTAGGAGATAATAAATAAGACCAAAATTGCAGTGTACAAAACAAAACATGCACCTATCCTCATCTACTGAACAGAAAACTGGATATTAAATGAAAGATTGTCAAGTCGACAACGGACTAACTAGGACAGTTATATGGGCTAATATAATGGGAAAAAAGATGAAATGAGAACATCAGGAAGGAACCAATGACGGAACCAGTAAAAGTAAAAATAGATAAAAAAAGTTAAAGTGTGCAGGGCACACGATAAGGATAGACAATAAAACACAAGAGAAGGTGGTTTGGGAGGCAAACAGGGAGGAAAAAATTATAGAGGAGGGCTGGGGAGATCCTGGAATACAAACATAGCTGAAATACTCCAGGATAAATAGAAAACATGATAAGATACAAGAAGATATGCTGCGAACAGAAAATAATGCTTTAAATTTGTTGAAGAAAAAATCTGCATAAACGGGACATGTTAAAAATATTATTACCTCGACATCTACGGGTATAGAGAGGTTATCGATTATGATGATGAAAAAATTACTATACTCACAATTGTCTAGATGTGTAACTTTTATTAAAAAATTTCTTTCAAAAGTCAAAATTTTAAGGAAACAGTCTAATACGCACTTCATTCTATATCATAGTAAACATTACAAGTAAAGAAAAGAAAAGTTATGAATATATGAGTCATAAATTGAGCTGCTGTCACACGTAAGTTAAAGCAAGCGAAAAATGTAAAACGAAGGATCTTTACACAGGATGCTTTCAGGTTATTTTAGCACCGACGCGCTGACAGGCCCGGCGTTTTCGGCGCGATTAAAAGTGCGCGGCGCGCTAATGAAGCGGGGAAACTGCTTCCTCAAGAAACCTGTTAATTTCCATGCAAATATGTAATTTGGCGCAAAATGGCGGCCGAAATTATGCGAGCGCCGAATAAACAGCGAATTAGGAAGTAGCCGGCGAGTTTGAAAAACATTTAAAAATGCTAATTTAAATTGACACTGTGAAATGAGCCGCGCTAATGCGGAGTAGCGCAAGATTGATACGAAGTTTTACCAACTCCGGAATAACACAGTCCCCGTAAATTGAATACGCCTTACTACTCCGCCGGTTTAGTTCGAAACAATAATATTTGCTTTTTAAATTTATAGAGCTGTTTTCCGCACGAGCAACTCCCCGCATCAATCAAAATTCGCAAAGATTTCTCTGACTTTGGAACTCCGGCGCTGCCGGGAATTGCGTGGGGCCAGGCCGTTTTAAACGCGCCGTAAAATATGGCCGGAGATTTTTCGTTTTTTATAGCGGCTTCTGCGCGTGGCTATTTACACATACACGTATAAGCCGCCCGAAGAAATAAATATGAAAATCTAAAAAGTTCAAACACGATAAGTAGGATATTTAAAAACAAAAAATTGGTGTTACTGAGACACATTATACACAAATAGACATTATATTGGAAGTATTTCCCTGTAAACTCACTAGGTGGTAGAGCTGCTTAGAAACTGACTCTTTAGTTTGTTGGAGCATTGTTCTAGAACAGAGATTCCATGATTGGGTAGGTAAAAACAATGACAGACATAATATATAAATAAAAAGTTAAAATGGATAACGAAGTTTTAAAAAAGATGAAATTGTATTAAACAATTCCAGCAAAAAAGAACGATTAAAAATTTTAGTTATTCTTACCTTTCATAAGCTCAACTTGAGTTTCAAACGCGGTTCTCTTTATAATTAAAATTTTTAATATTTTTTTATTATCAAACTGACAAATTTTAAGATTTGAAGTTGTGCTAGAGAGAAATTGAAGTAAGTAATTCCTAGTAAAAGAAACAAAAAAATGTGCAGTTAAGCGCCCTCGTGGCCTCAATGCCTGTTCTTCAAACGCTTGCAAATCAAGCATATTCGTCACAAGTGCCTCGACAAGTAAAAGTCAAAGGGCTATAATTTCTAAAACCGGGTAGAAGGACCACCTTGTCCTATCTATCTTTCGAGCAAATAACTATTGAGATACTGAGGCTGCGTTATGGACCAGCCACATAACCTGTCATACTGCTAATCACACATGCTCAAGCAGTAAAGCAGAGTCCATCAGAAATTGCAAGTACACTAGGAAATTAGAGCGTCATGGAAAAACTTCTGGTACAATTAGGTAATAATCAGGAATCCCAGTCCAAATACTGATATTCAACCATTGCTGCTGATAAAGTTTAATTATTCTACAGGTGATGTGACTAGGTTACAGGTGACTATTATATAGATTGAGAAGTTAGTTCTATTAAAAATTGCTTTATCTGCAAAGAAAATTACAACAGAAACATCATAATGATAGTGACGTGTTGTACAAGCAATCGTAGGTCCTCTTCCCTTGAAAGAAATCTGCCTGCCTTAGTATCCTCACACGTTACAAGTGGCTTTGACGTAGGATACTTGCTTGCCATACATCACATTTGAAGGTCAATTATCTATAATGTCTTATAGAATAAGTCTTCTGTGTTTACCCCCAACATTAACCGACTCCGTCTTACACAAACGACAAAATACTACTGTAGGATAGATTTCCTGGTAAATCCGTACGGTCTTCCGACCATTTCTTTGTCTGTACGTGCGAATTATCTCTGATATGTAGTCCTGCAACTGTAAAGAAACTTACAAACACACCATAACTGAGATGGTCGTTCTTTCGGATAACTAACTTTATGAACAACGCGTGCCATCTACGATGAACGAAGTGCAATTTTGATCATATCATTTTGGAGTGCAAACAGTACAGATTTTACTTGTTTTTGTTTACTGTTCTAATATACCAACATATATTGAGACTGTAATTTTTTTTAAGTGTAAGAAAACCAGTTATCTGCAAAATGTTTTTCTCAAAACCTTCAGTTGTTTATATAACATTTATTTGCTTTATCTACTCTACAAAATATAATCTTATGTTCTTCACTCAACCAATGCATACTACTGCCGGTTCGTTGTTTCTTAGCCAATAACAAATCAACGGACATGAAAATTGAAGTTTATCAACTTTTTTTTTAATTTTCAAAGAACTAATATCGTTCATTTCATACAATATAGTAGCATTACAAACTGCTTTTATAATTTCATATATTTCTTAGTTTCTTTACGTCAGGGACGTAGAGATCTACATAAAGAAGATTAGAATTTTTGTTCTAATGTTAAATAATTCTACCTGTAATACGTTCCAATGTGTCTTCTTTCTTTTGTCAAAATCTGGACAGACTTTGTACTATGACTCCGGCCGCATTTAAATGCTGCTGCTGCTAGTTTTAGGGAAAGTCCTTTGATCAACAATCCCCCTGCCCTTGTCTTGGTGTTCTAACGCACCATGCCGTGGTTTTCTTTAGCCATCCATCTATTAAAATTACAAATAGCTCATTGACCTCTTAGTTACCTCTTTGCCCCATATGTCCTGATACCTAAATCAACTACAACTTATTAGTGGTGGTTATCTTTGTTGGAGCTTCTATACAATGCTACACCACTTCACTACAGATGAAACCAATGCTTTGAGTACAGCCTGACTGTTCGAATATATGAATATGCTTCTATAATATAATTTAAACTTCTTAATTTCTTTCGCGCAGTATTATATAGCCATATTATTACCTGAAATACTACGACGTATTTACCTAGGGTTGCCTTAATTATTATTTCTGGTCTTATAAACTAGCTCCTGTATTATAATGGATTTTAAATCCATGGAGTTTATATTGATTGATGTTTTTTGCCTAGTCTGTTCTTATTGGTATTATAATTTGACAATTCTTTTAAATATATATATGCTTAGAATAACAGTTGCCTGTATGTTCTTTCTTACGATATAGTAAGTAACAGAGTAAGGTTTGCCTAACTTTTTTTTTGGTTCGTTCTATTGCGACTTTTGTGAACTTTGAGAATACAACTAGAATGGGGCAGAAATAAGACTCTTATGCAACTTATAGTTTTTTAAAAGTCTAAACTCTGATAGACAGATGAGCAGAATAGTCTCATAGGGTTCGTATTGTCTGAAGCTTTATAACAATCTCATATATGTCCCAACTTTACCTAATCTAACCCGCCACACGGCGGATCAAAAATTACTGAATCACACAAATTAGAACTATGTCTAAAGCTATAACATTGTTGGTAATTTCTTAGAACACCTACAGATATGTAAAACTTCAAAAGAGGTGCGCTACAGGATTAAAATGGAGAAAACAGCAATGAATGTCTGTTTTACTTCATTGCCCAACAGAGGTACATTACAAAATAATGACTATTTTTCCTCCAAAGGCGCTATTCCGAGATTATTTCATCGTAGATATAAGAATAATAGGAGATAGTAAAATATAAAATTTAGGTAAATATAGAAAATTTTTAAAATTTAAAATTGTTTTTAGGTTTTATCATTTAAACAGTTCGATAAAATTGAATAGTTTAAGTTTTAATAGTGCGATCATAGATCTCCGAACGCTTTAACCCACATAGGATCTTAGATAGATTACAAATTTTTAAATGTTTTAACAATTATGTAAAGTATTAGGTATAAACGTACCAAGCCCATTGGGACTGATATAATAAATTGAGTGAATTAATTAAATATTAACTAACCCGTTATGCAAATGGGAGAAAAGAACATACGCAACAATAAAGAAATATTAGTCACCTAACCAACCAATTAGTAACATGGTCAAAAATACACATTTTATTTGATTAAGAACAACCCATACTATCCCTCATCAACACAACAAACTTCTGCTGACATTAGTCAAACAATTAGACATTATATCAATTAAAAAGCAAATTGTGAGAATTTCATCTACATTTCTGCATAAGGTCATAATTATCAAGAAATCGTAACTCGCATCAAGAAATTTCTTGGAAATAGTGCATACAACATTAATTGGCTCAAAATTAATCTTATTAACGTCGACAATTATCGAAATTTAACCAAATTTTATATAAATGATATGGTAGAATTTCACATATACAAAAATTATAATGAAAAGCACTGTCAATTGTAATTAGAAACATACTGATCTTCGGAATTTAACGTGCCTACGAAACAAAGATGTGCCAAAGAAATTTACCTCAAAATAATTTTTCTCTTATTAATTATTATACAGACACAGAAAAAGATAACAAACTTACCATAGAGTTACAACTGTCAAAGTTTTAGACACACAGAAACACATTCAGAAACGTTATCGCCATTCTTCTTCTTCTTATGGTGCCAATCCGTTCCGGACATTGGCGATCATTACGGCAATTCGTACTTTGTCCACCGCAGCTCTGAAAAGTCCGACTTTTATATTAAACCACGTACTCAAGTTTTTCAGCCACGATATTCTTCTTCTCCCAGGGCCTCTCTTTCCTTCCACCTTTCCCTGAAGAATCAGTTGAAGAGGCTCGTATCACTCCATTTCTCATAATGTGTCCTAGGTATTTCAATTTACGCGTTTTTATCTTTAGTAGGAGTTCTATTTCTTTACTCATTTTTTCGAGAACAGTTTGTTTAGTGATATGGTCTGTCCATGGAATTTTTAAATAGCCACATTTCAAAAGCTTCAAGTTTATTACAAGAAGCCTCCGTCGAGTCCAAGATTCTACTCCATATAGCAATACCGAAAATACGTAGCATCTCAACAGTCTGATTTTGATTGGTAAAGATGAATTTTACCATCTGAATACTTTTGACATCTTCAGAAATGCGGCTCTGGATTTTTCTATCCTGCTTTTTATTTCTAATGAATGGTCCCAGTTTTCATAAATTGTTGTTTCCAAATATATGTACTTTTGCACTCTTTCTATTGGTTGGTTATTCACTATCAGTTGGCCAGGATGATTATTACTTTTGGAGATTGCCATATCATTTGTTTTTCTTAAATTAAGTGAAAGTCCATTTATCTGGCTGGATCTTTCTATTCTGTTTATTAGTTTTTGTAGATTTTCTGCAAACACTACTGTGTCGTCCGCATATCTTACATTATTTAGGTACTCGCCAATGATCTTGAAAAATTCTTTCTGAGTATACATTAAAAAGCATCGGTGATAACACACACCTTGAACTCTGGAGGATGTTCTGATCTATCGCCGTCAAAAATTTCAGAAATATCTATTAATCGTGTCCAGTTTTTCTTTTTTTCAGTAATAATTTTTCTTTCCTTATTATATAATTTCCCAGTTGTATTAGATTTGTATGTTCCAGCTGTTTCTCTGATTTTCTTATGCATATTAAATAGGTCGTGTTTTTGTTCTAGAGTTTCCGTTTCTTTACATTGTATTTTAAGTCAAACTTCCTTTGCTGTTCTTATTTCCCTTCTTATTTGTCTTTGAATGCGTCTGTATTTTATTTTATTATTTTTATGTTTCTTCTTTCTTCCATAAGTTCTAGTATCTTATTTGTCATTCAGTTTTTTCTTTTCTCATATTTATCCACAAAGTTTGGGTAGCGGGTAGATATTCCTCCGTGATTCCAATAGAGGATAGATCTACTTCAGGGAAGCAACCCTGCCCACGCGAGCCTCGACTTTTCTCCATCCCCTAACACTGGAGAAAAGTCGTGTCCCAACCTTAATCCTACCCACAAGCTACATACTTTTATCGTCCATACATTCTATCCACTCGCCAATTTGCCTGGCAAGCGTGGCGTTTAATTGCCAAATCCCTCTTGAATTTAAAAGAGGCTTATGTCTTGCAGTGGACTGCAGTAGCTGTGGGATGTGGTGATAATGAACCACCAAGTATGTATTCCCAATATTGTTAAAATCTTCGAATAACTTTTCCAAACTTTTCTGTATTGTATGTTTCCTGGATGTCTTTGTGTTTCTCATTTATTAATTTTGATACATTTTCAATTATTCTTTGTTCTTTTAACCTCCTCACGTTTCATAGTTTTCTATTTATTTTTTTTAACTTTCTTGAGTTTGGTTTTAAATCTTCCAATTAGAGGACAGTGATTCGAGGGTATGGCGGCGCCAGGGTAAGTCTTTCCTGACAAGCAACTATTGTGGAATCTTTTATTTACTAATATATAGTTGATTTGGTTTCTAACTATATTACCAGGCGATCTTCTGGTGACCCCCTGTATATAGTCGCCGTGATGGGAGTTTGAAAAAGGTGTTACGATTTACGTACTCTTTTTCTACAATAACTATAACCTTTCCCCTCGTTCATTTCTTGTGTCTAAACTATAGTCACCATTATCGCCATTAGCAACACTAATGAAGATTGGTATTATTTTTTATTTAACCCATCCATGCTAACGTTAATATTAGGAAACATAAACTGCAAAACAGTTACTGAAGATACCTTGCAACGCATTTTAATGACAAAATGTAAAAGACATCTGTACAAGTTACAGCACCCAGCGAATTCATCTATTATAGGCACCGGTGGCATGACCAACCAGACATCCTTTTGATCACTAAACACTTTCAGCTAGTTACTCAACAGAAAGTAATACCCGAGCTTCTAATAAGATTCACCACAACCCAAATCCAAACCCTACATCTTTCAAGGCTCATTAAAAGGATGTATAGAATGGGTGTTCCAAAAACATCTAAATTTTTGACTAGTTGGTCCATATTAACCGGGATATTGACTCAAGCACAGGAACCTTAACAAAGCCAGTTAATGCAGCAACAAAACCTTCTCGCTCCAACAAGAAATGTAACTCTAACATTCTCCTCGTATAGACCTTAAAATTTGCCGTATAAATTTCATAACTCAATCTCACTAAACATGCAACAAAAATATCAGCGCTTATAGAGACCGAAATTATGTAGACATGAGGCACAAAATCAATTAACTACCTAGAAGTCCATGTAGATATGCCACTAATATGAAGTTTTGATATCAACAAAAATACTATGGTTTATAAGACATCAAAAAATAAATGCAGAACTAGGCATCGAGGCAATAGAACAATTTATACTACAAATTCGAATACAAACAATTCGTTGCTGTGTAGTAAAAATGTCAACTGCTTTATCGTATATGACGTGTTAACTGAGTCTCCAACTAGCTAAACTTATGGTAAAGATTTTCATTATTAAAAATTAAAAAAATATTCTTAATTCTAACTATAAATACTAAAAATAATTTAAAATGCCTCCCTAAATTACTTGCAGAAGACACACGGAAAGTTTTTAATCGACAACGGATTGATACTCCTCCGAACGCGTGAAATCGTTCGTAAGCCCCGCTATGAGCATAAAAGAAAAACGAGGCCCAGCCAATCTCCTAGTTTTGTTAGCTTTGTGTTAGTTTTAGATCCTTGCGCCCCATTTTAACTGCACGAAATTAATGTTTGCGAACAGCAGCGCAGATACGGGAGGACTAAATTTTGGGCAGGGCCTAAGCCGCTGCATGTATGTTGTAACATGAAGTTATCCCTTGAACGTAAAATTGTCTACTTATGAATAATTCATGTAGCATGCAGTTACACCACGGAAGAGAGGTGGGGCATGATTTAAAATTGTTTTTGGTTAATTTTTTACCTTTACCCTCCTTTTTTTAAGGGTAGATTCGTAAGTTTTGGACTACTAGCATGGGGTTGCTTTTCACTTAGGCTTTTTACATGGTTCAATTTGCAACACTTACATGTTTTTTCAGTTTGTTTTTAATTTACAATATACTTTATATAAATAAGTAATAATAATATGTGCTGCTAACTAGAGGAAAAGCTATCCGACGATCTTATTCCCAATGAAGATGCCGGGAACCTAATCCTAGATGTGGTGTAAAGCTAGGTCCTGAGACCTTTTCCGTTTGGGTCTTTTGCGATCTTTATATCTATTAGCCACACATGTCTTTACCTCACAAGCTTGCGGTGATAAGCTGTTGGTAGCTGAAGATGTGTTTAGTTAATGATGTACCATAGTGCATTTGCTATTGAACGAATCGTTCTGGATTAGAATCTTTGCAGTATTTTTGTATCAGATGGCTTAGAGCATTTCCGTGGCTGAATTTCATATGCCCGAATAGGTCTGAGTATGGTTTTGTAGTGAAGTATTTTATTTTTTAATAAAAGCTGTCATCGTTTACCTATTAACCAATGTGCTGGTTTTACTTTTAAGCCAATTTATTTACGTTTGCTTTTGTGTAAAATATCCGTGTAAGCTTTCCATCAAGGTGCCTTCTCAAACATTTAAGAAGGTTAAGATGGTTTTGAAGTTTTCTGGATGCCACTTTCGGTTCACTATAGATAGACAGTTGTAATTTTAGTGCTGTAGTATGTAACAATCAAGAGAAATTTTGTGACTCAAAATTATATATTGATCTTAATTTGGCATTCTCTTTCACACAGGTTTGATTTTACAAGTAAGTAAATTAGATTAAGAGTTTTACTTTATCTTATACAATAGGTCAGTGTGCCACATTTTATCTAAAGCCTGCTTAATGTCTAAAAAGGTAGAACTACAGTATTTCTTGCTTTTTAGTATTTTCTTATGTTGGTAATATGACCTTGTTAAATTGGCAAATGGCTCTTTCGAAATCCAAATTGATTTAGTAGGATTATATGAATTAGATCAACTGTGTCTTCAATACTGCCTAGCAAGGGCCTTTCAAATATTTTTGACAATATTGAAAGAAGATTTATTAGTCTCTAAGATACTGTTTTGTCTGAGGTTTGGCAACTTTAACTATTACTATAACTTGGGCGTCCTTTTATGCCAATGAATAGCAGCTTGTAGTAAACGATGCCATGTTTTTTAAGGTAAATTGTACAAATTTTTTCTTGACCATAATATTAGAGTCGGAAGCTTTATATAGGTCTGTGTGCTCAATTTTCTCTATTACTTCTGCAAGTAAGAGTTCTTAAAAATCACCTCTTTGTTATTTGTGTTCAAACTTGTTTGTGGCGACGTGAAAACAGTCTCACGATACTCAGTAAATGCATTTGCTTTATCAACATCAGATTTGGTCTATGCATCGTTACTTTCTTTATATAGCTTTTCGAATTTTTAGTAGCTCGCCATGTTAAATGGTCATCTTCTGACAAATCAGTGAGGTGATATTTAAAATTATTTATTTCAGGCTTCATTTAGTGCAGGGGGTCTGTTAAGTATTGTTTTGCTCTGTCTGTTGCTTTCTCTTGGCCAAGGGTTACGTGCCTTTCACTTTTTACAGACAAGTTGTTTTACGTGGGGGAGAGCTTTTGCATGATTGTTTATGCTGAAATGGTATGAGCTGTATCAGATATTGCGTTACTTCGTTAAGTTTATGGGGTGCTTTTTTCTGTTTGTTAAGTTGGTGCACACGTCTAGTGTTTGCTAAAATAGTTTTTAATAGTGTGTTTGAAGAAATGTGTTGGAGGATTTTCTTTAGTTATTACATTAGCATTTAATGTAATGTAAGATAAATGATTAATTATGTGGTTTAATTCCAATGAAAGACTATGAGGTGTGGGATTTTTGTAGGGTCGCTAAGCAAGTATGTTGATTAATTTTTTTATTATTAAAATTATAACATGTTGGGAAACTATACTTTGTTAGTTAGCCATAAGCATCCTTTTGATTTATAGGTAATTTGTACCACAAATATAGCATATACTTAGAAAATGTAATCTAGATATGAGTCTGATAACTCAAATTGAAACTTTGTATGCTTAGAACGCATTTTTGTATCTTCCGTGATAAAAAATATGATATGTTTAACATAAACAATTTTATATAGTTAATCATGGTTTTCAGTATCCGTTTTCTCATGTATCTATTTTCTCATGTTTAAAATAAAATTCCCTACAAATTATAGCATACAATTATGGTATATAATATTATTCCTTTTATTCTTGGAATACATAATTGATGATGTGTGTGGATCATTATATGACGCTAAAACTGCAGTATCTTGTATATAAAAAATATATAATACAGGTCCTAAAATGCTTCCGTGAGGTACTTCAGCTTGTATGGACTGAATATTCGATTGTTTGGCTATTTAAATTTAATTTTAAAACTTAGTTTAGTTAATTAGGTTTTAAGTAGTTCGTAATACTCTGTTTATAATTTTATATAGCAGACCAATATGCCAAAATCTGTCAAATGACTATACGACAAAAGACTAATTAGTTTTTTTTAGCTATACCACACACTTGTTTTGTTATACCTTCTCGATAACAAAATTGGTAATTGGTATGATACTTTGTTTTTAAAAATTGGGTAAGACAGGTCTTTTGGATTTTTACCAGGCTTTAATGCTATGATTATTTGTGCAACTGGTTTTTATTATGTATATGCGTTTAATATGTAGGCTCTCAGTTTTGCTGCTATAAGATTTTTTGTCGTAGCCTGGAACCTTCTTAGAGGTGACATTTAACAGGTATTATAAGTTCAGCCCTTTGCAGAGCTTGGTGTATAAATAAGTTTTCTTCCTTAGAACAAATTTATTAATTCGGTTGAAATACTAAGCTTAAATAGTGCTTTTTCTAGACTTATCTTTCGCATGTTTTTTCCTCTTTTCTAATTGGCTGTTTTGTAATTCTTCTTCATAAATAAAAGTCAATACTTTTACTGGCGGTTACGTTAGGTTACAAGATTTTTTAATTCTCGACCAAGCTATATTGGACTTTTAGCAGTTTGTCATGTCCTTCTTCAGTTTTGTTTTCAGCTATTAAAGGTTCGATGGCCACAGAACAGCAGCTAGTAACTTAATGACTTTTATAGGTTAATGTAGCATTGCTTGTCTTTTGTTGTATGGATAGAATACAGGGTTTACTAATTTACTTGCTATTTTTTAGTAGAATAGATAACTATGTTCTTTCGGTAAACAGTTCTTGAAAGTAGTACCTTGTGGAAAGTGGTGAAGAATTTTGTATTTGTAATACTCGAGTACTATATGTGATACTTGTAAATAGTTTTAAGGAAATATTCAGCTTTTAAATAGTTTGATAAGACGACACAGGATGTTTAACAAGTCTAGAATCTTACTAAGATCTGAAGACCAGTATATAGGTTTAAGTACGGATAGATAGTGGAGATATTATTTTGGAGCCCTATATTTGATATCATAGTTGCCAGCTAACATGAGATAGGATTTAAGGTTCTTGAAGAATGTTACAAATTGTTATTCTTTAACAAAAGATATAATTTCTGTTTCTTAAACGACTACAAACTTGAAGATAATTTGCTTAACATTTTTAAATATCGTAAAGTTTGATTTCTGAATGAGTAGTGCCGTCAGGATAGAGAGTGATAAATATAGAGTATCTTGGTATCTTTAAGTAAATGTTATTTAGAATATGACTTTTGATTATCAGTATAATATTTATGTTTTGACTAGATAATAATAGTAACGTGCTGACTCACCTGAGGGATTAAACTTCCATATATTCGCCCTCGTTACTCAATCGTTGTGCACCATCTCCAATACGAGGCGATGTGGCAAGCACAGTTTTAGACGACCGCCTTATTACCCTTTGTTTGAAGTGAACTCTGACTGAGTAGGCCACCGAGCCTAGGATTGAACCCGAGCCCGTCCGTACCTCAATAAAATGACTTAATGGCTTTGCCATATCGGCGTTGTTGTGCGTAGATAGTAATGTTTTAATCGTTTGGCTATTTTGAACGAGGTTTTTAAGATTTTAGCGTGCAAGTGTTAATGGCTTCAGCATTGTGCCTGTTTTTTCCATTAAGTTTGTTATTAATGCTTTTAGCTTGCTGCTTGCTTCTACCTGGAATACGTTTTTTTGCTAATTGCAGTTTTTTATTTGGATCTTAGCTATTTTTGATTGCTTATGGAAAAATAAAAAATACATAAATAATACACAACCATGTTAAGTGCAGATGATATAAAAACCACAACTGAATATTTCGAAGTAGAGTGTTTTAAAAATTTTAACTAATATAACGGTAGCAAGCGTGATCGCCACTCTGAAAGTTCTGTTGCTCAAGAAGGACTACATGACTTTAATTATGTAAATTGGGATATGTAACTCTATCACCTTATCATATAGGAGTCCTTCGAGGTCCTTTGGATATCCAGAAATATTGCTGCAGTGCATGCCTTATCTCCGTACCCCTTAGCGGGATAACCTCATTTTCTTGTAGAAAATCTTGTAGGCGAGTGGGAATTATCTTTTCTAAGTTTAGCTATAGTGGGTAATAAACTAAGAGGAGTATAACTGTCTGGGGGGTTTTTGTCCTTCCCAGATTTATAGATTGGGAGTATGTTTGCGGTTTTCCATGATAGGAAGTATCGGAGTCTCATACAGCACTTGAAGATTGAAGTTAGGTATGTTAATGCTTTACTGGATAGGCGTTTTAGTATTTCGTTGTTAATCAAGTCAGGACCTGGGAATTTGCGCTTAAGAAGACGTTGTGTGTGTTACCTGAGTTCTTGGAATGATGCAGGTACTAGTCTGCAACCTCATACTCTGTAGTAGAGGTCGCTTTATTAGCTTCTGCTTATGGTGATAATAACTCGTGGTAATACTCAGCGTTTCATCATTTAAAATAATTTTTGACGTCATGTCATTTTGGATCAGTAGAACTGTTTTATTCTGTAATTTTAGCGCTTTAAACAATGGATCATAATAAAAGCCATTATTGACGTATCCATTTCCATCAAGCACAATTTTATGCCGGTCATAAAGCCAATGTTTTATATTGTTTAGCTGCTGCGTACTCGCCCCACGCTTGATTCCGTGCGTTTTCGCGGCTAGTTGGAAAAGCGCATCCGCCCGCCCTTTGTCGCCAGCTTGGCGGATCACAATATTTTTCCGAAAGCCGGCTTAATCTTGCAGCGGCAGAATGTACAGGAGCTAATCGCCGAGGAGCCGAAACGTTCTTCGCACATTCAGCAACACAAAAGCAAATAATTCCGATAATTCGGAAAGCGGGATTTCCGCCGCCCCAGCAGCGGAAAAAGGATTGTCTGCCCGTGCGCCCTAACAGGATCTCTTACATATTCATCAGGGGTTATCTGTCGGACATGCCGCAGCCTGCGGGAAACGATAAAGGAATATTTACTCTACTTACAGACTGTAATTAAGCACACCTATATTTGCATGCTTGATTAGATTTGGGCCGCTCAGATAGCCATTTGCATGGAGTTTTGTTTGTTCTAAACTAATTACGTCGCATTTCGCCAACATCAGACAACACACATACACATGCACCCTAAGTCTCGGGTCCTCGCCGGAATTTAATTTGTTTATTATTCTGATTACATTTTTCTATTTGCTCGCGCTTTTCTGCTGGCGCGTCGTCGCCGGCAAAAAGCGGAAAAGCTATTCAGTAGCGGGCTTCCGTATAATTTGCAATAAACAGGAGGCCGCCGTAATAGAAAGTATTATCCTAAGCTCTTTATTGCTCATTCGAACGCTATTGAAGGGATTTAAGGGACTCGTAATGAACAGTAGATATTATCGACGGAGGATTAAGCCAACTCGCTAACATCAACGCTGATTCAATTGCGTTTCTCCCAACGTCCAATTAGAATCAATCCTCTATTGACTGCCGACAATCCCTTCGCTAAATTTGATAAACTTAAAAGCTGCTCCATAGTCGAGCCTGGCGGTCTGGCGAGATAGAAGCGGAATCGAAGCGTGTTTCTTTCTTGGTGCATGTACTACAAGGGTTGTCCTAATTGATTCTTTACTGGGGGTCGCAATCGGTGATTTGGCGTCCGAGCGCGGAACAAGGATCGGCAAATGGCTCCCATGTCCTTCGTAAAAACGGCTGTGATTTGCATACGGACCGCACTCGCGAAAGGTCAATGGATGGAAGGACAATAGCCGCGCAGCAGTTTCTGGAGCACCTACCCCGAATACTAACGCGGAAGGGAATCGCGAAGGGTCGCCGGTGCGCCGCGCCGTACCTGTTGCTCGGCTCCCTGATATATGGCAGCCGCCGGCAAAATGATCCGTTCGGTTTATCCGATCATCATTGCTGATTACTGATACCTAATTGATTCTTCAGTGACACTCGCTCGTTGTAATAAATGGGGCCGGCCCCGGCTCGCTCCGCGCCCGCCGATGATTTATGGGCAGAACGGCGCCCCGGCGCTGCTCCCGCCCGATATTTTAAGCTCACCTTTCCGTTATACGATCGGAAAATTCAGAAATGCCCGATTAATGAAGGGGAATGCAAACAACCCTGGCTTATGCGAATGAAATAGGGTGCTGGAGCTCTAAAGTCAAAGTCGATACTCTGGCAATTTTCACGCAAAGCTCTCATTGTTGTTCACCTTTTTTTTGATTATTTTTTACAAATAATTGCTCACTGTAGTTAATATAAATTAAAAAATTAATTTGGAAAATAATAAAAAAACCGAACTCAAAAATAATTGACTTAAGTGATACTAATCGAATTTTTCTAATTTGATAAGTAGTTGATAATGTCTTTTGTTAAATGGAAAGTTTTTGAGAGTATTTATTAAAATGAAAATAAAATAGTGATGGCAATAAGATTACTAAATGATTATCAAATGGAAGTCCAACGAACCTGGGACGGACATTAAAAAGTTTGGAGTTAGAAACCGGGACATGATGGTCAAGGACCGCAAGATAGTTAAGACAATCTCTGCACGTCTCACATAGAAATAGAACCACAGTTATATCTCTAATGAAATCCAATTAATTTATGAAAGCCAAATGGATCTTACAGGATTATAGCCAATTATCTTCTCAGGGTAATAACATCACTAAAAGAATAAAAAAAGTAAAACCACAAACTGCTGTTTTTATCTTTTCGAATAAATCGCCTAGACCTGGCCGAATAACACCAAAAATGCTGCAGAAAGTTCTAACTAAAGGTAGTGTAATGCTAATCTCTTTTTCAATGCTATGTTGCGTTCCCATTATTGGTTCCAATAATTAAAGACAGCAGAAGTAGTAATCTTAGTTAAGCCTGTCAAACATCCAAATGATGTATACCCCTACAGGCTTATAAGCCTTTTACCAACCATATCTAAACTTCTAGAAAGGTTCATGATTTATTATACCATCCCTAACCTGACAAAATTCCTGATTGGAGTCCGTTAACACCATTTACAGTCCAATAGTGTCAACAACAACAAATGCTTTAAAAATAAATTTTTTTATACTAATAACGTATGGTATGAAGGTCTGCTCTATGAAGTTAAATTCGCACTTTCATCATATTTTAACCTTTACTCGAATGCTCTTACAGTTAATGCTAGACTGCCATCATTTTACATACTGCATATATCTAATCTACTCACCACAACTAGCACTCTAACTGAGACCTTTATCTACGCCACAGTCATCCTTGCAAGCCACGCAAATCTGACAAACCCATCTGTTTACGTACAAGACCTCCTACAAACAAACAAATTCAAGATTAACGCAACTTGTTCTCTTATTTCTATCAACAGCACAATCATTTCTTTAGCAGTGCGTTATTTAAAATTACATGTAGATAATAAACCCAATTGAAAGAAAAATATTTAAGCAAAGGAAACAAATAAAAACTTGATTTAACTAATTATAATGGTTACTTTGAATGTCTCTCGAAAATAAAATCTTGATCTGCAAAGTAGTTATCAAACCAATCTGAACTTATTACATCAAACTATGGGGTTATGTAAGCAAGCCTAAGATTCTTCGTTCTAACGCACTAAACGCTTTACGTTAACCTCGGCATCCCACTTGTGAAATATGTTATTCGAGAAGGCAGTAATAAGCATAGCTGTAGACTGTAATCTCACAGTAGCGTATAGTGGAATTGCTAATACAACAAGAAAACAGAAGATTAAAAAGATGTTGGCCAGCCGACCCAAATGTCAACCAGTGGTCCCCTCATTGGAAGAGTTCATATTCTGCTAAAAGGACCCGTAACGTTTGGGTTCTATGTTAGCTTATTAACTTAGAATGTAAAATTCTGATTAATAAAGTTTAAAAAAATCTTCTCGAATCTTTCTTGGATGTAATTTTCTCCGTGAGTTCAAAATAATTTTCTTTAAGATCTTTTTTCAGGCAGAAATGCAATACATTTTAGAAAGAAACAAATCATAAAAATTTCAGGCTTATATCCAGTTGTTCTTATATGTTTTTGACTTTCTGACTTACATTTCAAATAAATAATCGACTAACATTGACTAATAATAGCTTTTTCCCCTCCAAATAACGTATAAGTAAACTTTTTTGGGGGTTTTAAAAAACTTACTTTTGAAACCTAACTTTGAAACCAAACTTTGAAACCAATTCACCATGTCCACTATTAGCTATTTGTATGTAAGAGATGCTTACAAACCCTTCATTTTTGAATATTGAGTTTTGGCGCTGAAATGGACGGTTTTCTAGAGTTGGGATTATTAAAATATATTTATTTTTTGTCCCCCGTCACAATACAAAACAAAAAACTCTTTTCACGCTGCTTACCACGCAAAAAATCGCAATTTTTTAAGGACAATTTATCTGGCACCCATTTTTCTTTATTCTAGGTCTTTCTCGTCGTATGCAAACGGTTTGAAATTGTTGATTTAACAACTTTTAATATTCTTACAAGTTCCTTGATTGTTTGAATTGTTCTTTTATCTAATAATTCCTGCAATTATCGTCTTCAAACTTTAACACGTTAACACCAAAATCTGCAGTTAAGATACGAAGGAACTTTATTACCATAGCTTCTACAAGCATGTGATGATTCTTCCTTAACTGATTTTGTCAAATCAAACCTGAAAAGTAATGAATATCAAAAATGTCCTTCAGAATTTTTCATCTTTTAACACGTACAATCAATAAATAAATAAAATAGAGGTAAAACCGTCATACGCTATAAACAAATATCAAACGAAGATTATTATGTTTTCCCTTTAATATTATCTTTTATCACCCGGAAAATAGCAATTTTGTTACTTTCTCTTTTCTTCAACTATCCCCAAAGCAAAATTCTAATGGGGTAAAATCTCAAGACCACGGTGACCAATCGATGTCACCCCTCTGCGAGACAATATGACCAAGAACTTTATTTTGAAGTAAATTGTTGAAAGCATATGTTATTTAAATTTAAATCGTTCCTTTCATTGAAAAAAAAGTTTATTAGAATCTCCCGATAATAGCAGGATTGTCAACTTCGTCCTCAAAAAAATATGGACTTCCTCTAACCCACAATTCACACCAAACAGTGCATTTTTATTGATGCATTGTTTTTTGTAAATAGCACATGGATTTTCAATAGCCCTTGATGCGACTGCGACGATTCCGACTATTCAGAATGCTTTTTAAAGAAAAATGAGTTTCAACGCTCAGTTCTCTAAAACTTAGTATTTCGTTCCTGGTGGGCTTTAGTGGACTTTTCCACGTGTTTAGATACGAACTGTACAAATGTAAACTTTCAACGTAAACAAGACGCTAACGGCGCGCAATTTAAATCCTAAAGTTTTATTTAGATCACCCTATCGAATTTCTTGACGTCAATTTCTGTACTCTTGTGTTTTATAAATTCGATTTTTTTTGAGGGTTTTGTTCAAAAAGAACACTTTTATTATATTGTCTCATTTTCAAAAGCTTAGTTGTTTCAGATGATATCGGCATTTATGTTACATCTTTTGCTGCCAAATAGCTTCTGTGACCCAATCTTTGCTTATCTGTAAGAAAATTGCAGCTACTGCGGAGCAGCGCCATTATCGCCAAACCAACTTAAAACTTCAAAATTGCAGCGAAATGAGTCGTGCCCCGCGAGTCGCAACTTTCCGAGCCCGCTGAATAATGCCGACGGAGTCGATTAGCACCTTGATGAAAATAGATCTGAGAGGTCCGGCCGCTTCTCCCCCGAGCAAAGCTCGCGCGAGCGCGGCAATCGCGCGCTCAAATTACCGAGATAATGGTGATTTAAAAGTGCAGTCGGCGCAGAATGCATTTTCATATTTCACTGCTGAATTATGGACATTGAAACTTAAACGACACATCGACGCTCGGCCGCTGATATCGCCGCTCGCGCCGGCACGCGGAAAGCTGGGGAATGGGAACGAACGGCGCGCTTTCAGTTGTGCGAGATAACTTTGTTGGTTTACGAGGTTTTCCGGGAAATTTAGGTTTCCTCAAAATTGAGTCACGGAGCGCCCCTAAACTGCATTTTGCGCGAGGCCGCTTGCATCGGCGTGCGCGAGTTTAAAGCAGTTTGGGCCTACGTCTTTTAGGTTAAGGGTAGTGAATGGGCTTCTAATTTTACTTACCTAAAATTTCCATTTCTATTATAAAAACACGAGGAGTTTCAAAAAGAATCATCTGATTTAAAAAGTCCTAACTATTTAGCTTTTAATACGTATACATCGAACACTCTACTGTTAGAAAGAAGGAATTCTCGAGTTTCACGCGGTTGTCAATAGGTAGCAGCAACACGCTTTGTTCACCTACTACTTCAGTGTTTGTCAAGATGGTGAACGGGCAACAAAAACTATTTTGTGTTGTTCGCTTCACGAAGTGTAAGTGCGTAACAATATGGCGATAATATGGTGTTGAACCTCCTACCGCTCAAAACATTAGACAATGGTATAGACAACGCCAAGGCAAAAGTTGTCTGTGTAAAGAAAAATCCGGTGATTGTCCTCATATGTCGCGCCGGAACAGCCATATGAAATTGTACAGCGTGAGAAAGATTCTCCTAAAATTAATGTTTTTTTGCGCAATTTCTCGGGAAAACGTGTATGGGTCCTTTTTCTTTTTAAAGGTGTTTTGGAAATCACATATTTAGATATGCGTGAGAACTAGCTTTTCCCACAGTTAGAGACTGATTCGAATGACTTCATTTTTTAGCAGGACGGGGCACCACCACACTGGAGCTTTAACGTTTGGGGATTTTCGAATAATCAGATTCCACAATGAATCGGCCGTATGGGACCTAACGATTGAACTTTACATCACTGACCTCCAAGGTCCCCGGACTTTACTGTGTACGATTTTTTCTTGTGGGGGTTTATAAAAGACTGTATATATGCCACCTTTTTCAACTACAATGGAACTGCGGAACCGCACAACACCGGCTGTGGCAGTAGTGGATCCAGATACGCTCGTAAATGTTTCGGACGAATTTGGCTACCGTATGAACACATCCGGGGCATATTGAGCATCTATGATTTAGTACGTAAAAAACTTTAAGATTAGCCCTGCAATGTCTGTCTATGTCCATTATTCTTCATAATATAAACATTTTAAGTAGGATTTTTTTAAACACTCTGTATATGTTAAAGGAATATATAAACGATAAAACGAACATAACGGCAATAAACAAGTTGCACGGATTATATTTTGGCATATTAAATTAATGAGAGTTAAACTGCGCCCGGGTAACTTTGAACTACTTGAAGTTTAGGGCGCTCAAATTTTACACAAATCTTAGGGAATAGTTGTTTAATGTTTTAGGCGTACCTTACTAAAATACTTACCGGAATAACAACGTTTAACTTTTTGTTGTTGTTTACAAACTTAATACTCTTTAAGTTGTTTATTACAAGGTGTTAAGTCATAATTGGCATTATAACGCAACAATGAGCTTTGCTCCTCTTATTTTCGCTTAAAAAAATGTAAACGGCACTAAAATATAATTTATTTATTTGTGCTACAGCTAAGGCTCACTTATTTGTTATTTAAATAAATTTTGATTTAAATTTTTTGTATTGACATCAATTGAAATTTACATCCACTCTAAAGAAATATTAAATAGAAGGAGATAATAATTTATTGATGCTACTTCCATATAAATTATTTGTTTTATGAAAAGAGAGCTTGTCTTATTGAAACAATTAATCAGTTAGTCTTCTTGGAATTTCTTTATTTGATTTTACTAGTTCATTTTAGTGTGAGTGAGCTTTTGTACGATAGTTGGAAGCAAATCGAGGGTTTTATATTGCATGAAGGATACTGCCAAATCATCATGGATAGTCTGGTTGGTAACGTATCGGAACGCACTAATTATTGAACATAGTGTCTCAGACTGAAACCGCTGGATAATGCTGATTTTATAATTTTTAGACCATTCCTACAGTTGAAAATTGTATGTCCATATTGGCTTTTAATATGATTTTGTACAGGAGTAATTTGTTCTCAATTGATAATGATGATCTTTTGCCAAGCAACCAATACATATGGATTTTACATTTAATTCCTTTTTGTTTGTATCTCTGTTTTTCATATTAATCTCTGGTACAGATGAAGTTCAAAGTAGTTTACGTTACTCTTCATAGGGATGGGAGTATCGTCGATGATAACCGGCAGATAAATGGCAGCTTTTTTTTTAATGAATATGACTTTTGCTGATTAAGTTTTGTTGGCATTAATTTACTATCGACTTAACTATTCATTGGGGGAGTTTGTTATCTATGTTTGGATCTTCAAATGCAATTAGGGTGTTCTCTATTTCCGATATGTCAATCGTAAATAGAAGATAAAGGACCGCCTCTAATACACTGCCCTACGGAATACTGAAGTTGAAGTGCATTCATGTATTTCACTGAATAATAACTACCATATGGGTAGGACTAAATAATTTGTACTTAAGAGTAGTCGTTTCAGCTTGTGTTCATATTATCAGATGCTTGTGATACGTCAAGTAAAGCTGGCGTGTAGTATTTATTCTCTTTAAGCATTTAACAATATTATTGCTAATTCTATTTGTTCGATTATTTTTTTGAAATACGAATCGATGTCAAGATATTACTAGGTGTTCTTTCATTGTTTTTGAAAACAACTTTTCGAGTGCTTTACTTGATAAGAGAAGCTAGCCAATTGATGTATAAAACTTTTTCTATTCAGGTAATTTACCAGGTTCTAATACCCATTAGATTTTGAGGAGTGGTTGGTAAAATGGCTTTTTTAGGCAGCATCTCAGTATTTTCCCATTTCTTAAATTACCTCTTGGGGCTTTTGAAATACATCAGTTTATTAATTTAGAGTTTTACTTCAGTTGGAAAGAACTGAACATCTGAAATACCACATCTAGAAATCCTTCAGTTGCTAGATTGTTGTAATTTGGTAATGAATCTGGCAGACACATCATATTTGTTTCTATTTGGAAAAATGTGAATCTGAGGTTTTTTGGTGTTTTAGTTGATCTCTAGGTGAAGTGATCTTCTTTGCTTAGATTGGTAATGTAGTTTTTGGTTTTGCTCCGAGTGTTCCTATTACATATTGTTCTACGATTCTTTCTATCTCACCAGAGTTCTACCTTTTTCAACCACTAGTTCTCTTATATATAGCGTAATATTGTTAGTTTCAGGTTAATCTTCTTATGGGCTAACTGTCGACTTCAATCCAGCTTCCTGGATTAGTTGGATACTAAACTGCTTGTTTAGGGCCTGTTGGTTGTTCTATTTGCAACTGCATACTTGTGTTTTCTTTAATAAATGTATCCTGATTCACTTTGTTGTTCATTAAAGCATATATTATTTATTTTTTAATTATATACTTATTATATTTTATGAATGGGTACGTGACATATGATTCGACTCGGCTGAAATGTACTTGTGCGTAAAGAAGAAGTCCAATAGATCTGGAATTTGTTCGATTATAGATAGAATATCATAGATATTGTAAGTCATAGTTCTTAAGAAGCTTTTGCCATTTGCCGTGGTGAATCTTGAACCTTCATGACTGGGCTTATAGTTCTAATCCCGGTAATAAGTTGTCTTGGTAGACTGTATACTGCTGATATTACAAGTGATCAAGACAGGGGCATTTATTTTCACATTTGCAGCTTGAATCCATCCCATTTGTGACTTGAGCAGTTCATAATTATAAATACAATTTGTAATTATAACAACTGACCTACTACTGTGTGCTATATTATCAGGATGGCTTGTAAAGTAGATAGCATAATTTGGAATACAAAGTATGAGTAGTTCTTTAAAATATGTTTTTTGAAACGACAGTGATATCAATCTTCGTAATGTTTGATAAGACGATTAACTTGTATTTATAATACAGTAATCCATGTACATTGCAGGTGGTAATTTATAGCGTAGTATTACGACTTCATTTCATTAACGACACCAAGTTTAAAATCATTTGGTTTTGATTTATCAGTGAAAAGTTTATTATTGTCAGTCTCGATATGAGTTTGTGATGGTACTATACTTAAGTATATTTTAGGGTATCTTGGAACTGTAGGGACTTAGTTTCAAAATTGCTGACATGCCCTACGAGTTTTATATCTGGTGTTTATTAAGTCTTTGTATGGGGAGCAACCTTTGTAATTAGTTGGGTGCGTGGCCCCAGATAAAGCACATCATGTTTGTAAGTCGCAACTTTTTGAATGGCACTTTGTGCATTGCAAAATGTCTTTTTCTCGATTTGAAGACTCATCTTAAATACTCATGTGAAGTAAGAACTAAAGTTTACATATCTCTTTATTGTTGGCAGTCGGTTCTGAGGTTCTGATGGTTAAGGAGTTCTGGAAGTCTAAGTTTCCTTTTTAGCTTTTGCGTCATGTCTGTTCTGCTTTTATTTGATTTTTTTCTTTTAGTTGCTTGGAAATCATAAATGTGCCTGGTGTTTCTTTTTAGGTGTTTTGTTATTAGATTATTGACATTTCACAGTATATAGTATGCTCTAGAATGAGTAAAGGCACAAAAGTTGCATTTTTAAAATTGTGGTGGAGAATAGGTTTGATTTTGTGTTCCAATCACTCCAGTTAAGTTTAAAATTGAACTTAATGTTGATATTCTCAACAAATAAAGTCGACTGATTAAAAGCAAATGTATATGTTGATTCGTCAACTGACTTTTTGCTGGATACAAGGGGCATTCTAAAGGCAGGGAATAACTTCAGGCTTACTTGCACTATTACTAACTCATCTAGAGCTCAGACTGAGAAATTGATTATGCCTCTTCTTAATGGAACCTATAAAATAAGATATACGGTATTTGAAGTAGGAAGCCATTCCTGTTTTTGGTCTTCCGTTTGTTGTCAATTTTTAACGAGGCTGTGATGCCAAAAAGTGAACAGCCTATAGGCCTAGGTTAGAACAAGAATTTTTATATAAATCAAATGTCTTTATCGTGGAAATTAAAGGTGTTGGGATTGGTTATTAAAGAACTATCTGAAACAGAAATTACTAGTAAAAATAGTAGAGATGATTCTTGTTACGATTATGTTTGCTGAGCAGTACGTTCTACGATATAAATGCTGGTTATAATGTAAATGCAGATTTGGTTTGTGCATGCTGTCCAAGTCTGGATCCAACAAAGTGCAGAGAAAATGTTCCAACAAAATTTACCATTGTTGCTTTAAAGTCTGGAAAAACTCTTTTGACAATAAATACAGGATCTGATCAAGGTCCACTTTCTAAAGGCCAGAAATTATTTATAACAAAGATGGCACTTATATTACTTATGTTCCACCAAATGAAAATAAAAATTTACAAACTTAAAATCTTGTATAATGGAAAGATGTTCCTCGCGATCATTTTCCACTAAAAGTTCGCAGTGAAATGTTCGTTAAAGTCATAGCAGAATCTAGAGAGGTAGAGGAAAAATGCCTCTTTTTTATTTTTTACCAAACTTACAGAATGTTTTTACACCTTAAAAATATAAAATGTTTAATAAGAATGTTATGAAGTGGCACTTCTAGCACACACACGGTTAGATTGGAACTTGATGACTTTTTGATTAAAATTTACCTTGTCAAATTAACTTTAATAGTGCCACATCTGTGATATGCAAGCTGCTTTAGTAATATTTTTAATGCAAATGGTATGTGGTATTTGTTAATCCAACCTTAACAAACGATTTCTCACTCCAAACAAGATCGTTTTTAAAGCGGTGTGGGTTATTGGAGTTTTCCAAAAATGGCTATCATGCCTGCAGCGCTAAAATAGTTATAGAAAAGATACAAATTTCAGAGAGTTTCGGCCAACAATACGTGTATAATTAAAATTAACCCAATGAAGTTATTACACAAAAGTTGTAGATGTCCAGCCATAGTTTTTCCTATAAGTAGACAACTGACTACTATGTTCACAAAAAAGTCCGCTATAGCTAAACTCTTTGTTGTTAGCACTTCTGTCTGAAAATTTTTCTTTAAAAACATGTAGAAGTTACCAGAAGGCTTTACTTATTTGAGGTGAAATTTTCGAAACAAATTGAGTTGTAGCATGTTATGGGTAATGTAGTATATTGAGCCACTCTCAATCTTTAGAACTTGCTATTATGAATTGGCGCGATTGACCTGTTTTTCTGTAAGTCCTTCCGGGAACGCCATTTCAATTTTTAATCTTTATTATTTTTATTTATTATTTAATTAATTATAATTAGTTCTACCACTTTTCGACTGTTATCTTTTCTAATCCTTTTATTTTCTCTAGAATCATTAGCCTTTTTGTGTTTTTAATTTTATTTTATACATATTCCAAATATTTGAGTGTTCTTGTATGTATTAACTTTATTTCACCCAAAAGTAGTCGTATAATGTTGGTCATTTAATTCACAGGTTATGGTATATTCAACACTTGCTGTATTAGTGCATCTTTGCGACTACTATTTACTTTTTTCACACGTTAAAGTTTGAAAACTTACATTTTACCTAACAGTAGCTCATACTAACTGTAGGGACAAATTTTAAGAGATGATTCTTAATAATAAATGGAACAAATGATTTAAAAAGAATATATGGCAAAAAATACAAGTGATATATAACAGTACTATTTTTTATGATGTTAGTACTCAGTAAAAACACTTATCTCAGCTATGGTGCTTAGTCACTTATTTTCATAGATGAAGCAACTTTTGGTGAGAATGGCATCATCAGTCTGCACAACAGCCATCGGTGGGCTAGACTGAAATCCCTGAAATGGTTGAAGTTTGTCAACAGTAACGGTTTAGCATCAATATGTTGGTTGAGATTATTAGTAGTCACTTAGTTGTGTTAGTTGTTCTTTTATAATGCCTCAGTGACTCAGTATATTTGTAATTTTCTAAGAACACTCTATCTTTTTTGCTTGAAGATGTGCCATTTGTTAGGCGACTGATCATGTTGCTAATACATGATGGAGCTGCATTTTACGTCTCTATAAGGTCACTAATATCTATATATGGATTCTACGGTTTGAATTTCGTTCTATTACCCGCTAGCATCTCAAGACACATCAATAAGCTACAAGAAGCAAACAGCCGGTATAGTATTCTTTAACATATCCAAAGCATTCGATAGTGTGTACCACAATAAAATGTTGTACAAGATGACCTTCACCATAATCCTGCTGTCAATAGTCGAGCATGTTTAGTGGTGTGATGTCATCGGGGAGGTGACTCTGATCTGGTGTCTCCTAAGACTCGATCCTGTCCTAAACGCAGACAACACAATGGTGCTATCAAGTTTGCCAAAACTAATCCTGGTAGCAAGACAGCTCCAGAAGAAAGTAGATCTTCTTAAAAATTGATGTAAAAAATATGCAAAGAAAGCTTGGCAATTCTATTCTCTGCTAAAAGTTCAGTTCACTAGCCAGGCAAAGTGCAAACTCCAAAATCTTTAAAAGGCAAATAACCTAGAAGAAGAAGATTAATTAGCTCAAGATAATTTTGGGCAGAAAGATGATCTGAAGAGTATACACGATGGGACGATCACTAAGGCGAGGACAACAAAATCTACACTCTGACACTGAATATACAGATAATTATCTATCGCGATGTATAAACCCCTAGTTTGAACATAACCTTAAAATGATACGTAAAAAAGCTCCAAGTCATCCAGAATCAAGCCTTAAGATCAATTTTTGACACCTCATGATTTGTGAAGAACCGCGACCTCCATTTTTACTACACAGGGTCATGGTAACCTCACAGTTTGTGGTCTTGATAATTATAATGCAGAGAGGGACGCCCATAGTAAGTTTCCGAAAATCTTGATTCCTCTTAAAGGTAGAACGGAAACCATTTAGACGACTAAGAGTAGTAGGTTACCCTAAACGTCAATATCGAAAATTGTTTGTAACTTAAAGAAACGTTAATGATTATGTTTACTTTCAAGTGATCGACCGTCAAAATCTATTTTGTCCTGGTATCCTGAATAAAGGCGCTAGAGAGCCATTTTTATATCATGTCCATTTCTATTACATAAGAACTGTAATTAATTCAAAGATGATTAATAGCTTAATTGAAGTTTATTAAATTTGTGGCACATTAAAATGCAAATAGTCAATATATTAGACGTAGTGCTCAATTGTACCAGATTTTCTTATTTTATTACGTTCCTCTAATTTAGACACAAAACATTTTTGCTTCGGTTTAGAATTTAATTAAAAATCAGTTCTCATGCATATGAAAAATTTTATTATGCCCTTATTTCTCGTTTCCGACTACTTTAAAATATGAGCGTTTTAATCGTGCGCTTATACGCCGACTTCAGGAGGCAGAGCTGTTTCGCCGCAGAGACAAACTTTTGCCCTAATGTCTGACAGTTTGAAACATACTAGCGACAGTTTGTGTGCCGCATTACCAATGCAAAACTATAAATAGTTGAAGCAATCCCGGTTTAGAATACTATCGGGCGGTTAGGCTTTACCTGTCCGCCGTGCAATTTACACCTGTTTATATTTCGTGAGCGTTCAGGCTGGACGGCGGCTGAAAGGAAAAAGCGCCGACTACCACGGCATGATTTATTATTTATAGATTTATTTTAAATTAGCATGTGATATATGCATGTAGAGAATAGTTAAAATTATTGTGAGCATTGGCAAAGGATTTGCATGACGGACAAATGTCTTATAGTTAATTTTCCAATATAGTAATTTTATAAATTGATATTTACTAATAATCTTTCTATGTTTTCCCTATAGGTTATCGTATTGTCCAGAAAATTGTTATTAGAGTCAATATACTTTATATGCCAACAATACATTATTTATTTAAGAAGGCTAAATATTTTTAGGATCCTATATAATCAAAAAATTTATCTTTACATTTTTTAAAGTTGTAAATCAATTGCAAGTTTAGTTTAATTTCTTACTAACTAGGTTTTAACACAAATTATTATTAAAAAATCTAATATAGAAAATTATAGGTATAACAGTAAATATGCATATGCATTGTTAGTTAAGTTATTAAAGTAATAACCTTTATCTATAACTTTGAGCTAGAGCATTCAAGTAGTTCTAGCATTTTTATGTAATCTAAGCTAACTAGTGTTTAGTTTATAGATAAAATATAAATAATGAAGAAAAAGGATACGAAATAAATCTAAAAATAAAAATTTTAAGAATGATAACTATGAGATTGTGTGAGCTATGTATTGTTGGGCTGTATAACGATGGAATATAAAGAGTGTCCAACGTTGAATGTTTTTATGCAAGAATTTGCTCAAATGATTAATTTACTGAAGAAAACTATGGTCGTTTAGTTTCTTTCTAGCAACTACAAGCATGTTGAAAATTTTGCGAACATTAAGTAACATGCTTATCTGATAAAGTTTTTTATCCTATTTTCTCTTAGAAATTTCCAAGTGGGATATATATGTGCTATTAAGGAGCAAATCTCAGGTCGTTTCTAAGCATGCCAAAAATGGCGCCGGCGACTTTCAATCAAGATGTAAGTCCTGCAATGATCTCTATGAAGCTGATGGCTTTATGTATAGCCATTACAATATTTTGGAAAGCTGCTAAAAACAGAGGAGTAAAGTTCTCGGACCTATTTAGTGGCGATAATCCAGCTTTACTGTTCAGCCTGCGATGAAAGATGCTGCGAAGGGCATCGAGAAGCTGTCTGGGGATGTTGAGGTGACTGCGGTAAAAGTTGCAACATCTCCATAGGTTGTAAGTGCAACCGGTTTCGAAAACGCAAGGCATCCCCTGAAGATAAATAAATAAGAGCTCTGGCAGTTAGTGCATGTAGTGGGCTCACTTCGGTTGTTTTTAAAGTTCATCGAATAGTAGGAGCTTAAAGCATTTGCTGTTGGTATTTTATCAGCAGCAATACGCGTTCCCCAAGCGTTTGCATGAATGTGTTGGGTGATAAGCTTCCTTTTTTATTGTTTTACTGTAACAGCCAAATTGAGGACGCCGTGTAAATCCCTTTTCGTTTTTGTTCCACTGAAGTTTTTTGGTTGAGATCCTGCGTCATCTATCTTATGGTCTCATTTTCTTACATCAGGAAACAAGTCAACCACTTGAGCAGTAGCCACTTTCGGAATATAATGGGAGGGTACTTTTCCTTCGTTAAGGTTGTTCAAATAGGGGCTGGCGATGGGAGAGGGCATTTTGATGTCTCCATTTTGTTAAGAATGTCCAACACGTTGGTGATCAATGCCAAAGATGGAAGCGACATCATTATTATCTTGGTCAATTTAAAATCTTATTACTTATTGAAGTTGGTATGACCTGGCGGTTTCTCGCACTCAAGACAAGAGAGATGCAATCGACTACTGAGTTCTGGTGTGGCTAGGGTGGTTACAAGAGCGGTGGCCTGCTGAATCTTTTCACTCAGGCCATAGAACTCTTGAAAATGTCTTTGGAGCTGCGTGTCTTGTTACTATCATCACAATTATTAATTATTCACACTTAACACGTTCGCACTGTTTAGTTGCTTAGAGAAAAATCAAAGTTAAGCTGTAGGCTTAGATACTATTTTAATTCTAGGGCTAAGTCAGTTGTGCAATCGCTTGAGTACTTCATATTATATCAATTTTTTGTCTCCAGTAACAATTTGCTCCATGAACGAAGTTTGGAGTTCTCTAGAGTGCATTGGTGTGTAAACATTAGTAAAATATTGAAGATGTGTCAGTATCAGCTCATCTGGTACCCATTTTTCCAACGTTATTACTTTTCTCAGTTGCTTCAAATGCCTTTGAATGTTTTAATCATATTAATTATAACTAACTTTTTTGCAAATTTGAAAACTGCAATGAGAAATTTATTTTCTACCAAAGATTTCAAAATCTTAAGCTCAAAAGCTCAGGGTGCTCGTTGTTTCAAATCATTGTTTCTAAACTTCTCAAACATACTCCCAACATACTTTTTCATTCACACACTTTATCTTTGATTTTGTTCTTGCTATTTCATTTTTTGTATGTCTAGAGATTAATGTGTCAAATGTACGTTTTAAGTATATATCTTTTGAATGAGTACGTGAATGAATAAAATATAAATTAAAATTATATTTTTTACATATTAAAGCATTATAAAAACATGCAAAGTTATTTTTTCACTTGACTTGGAAACACAATTTTCCCAATGGTTTTTCGATTGTGGCGCTAGCCAACCGCATGCAAATGCTTCGATAGCAACATCGTCGTCTTTCAAATGCTACCTTTAGTGGTTCAAACAAATTATAATCTCAGGGCGATAAATTTGGACTGTAAGGGGGATATTTGAGTCCAAAACTAAAAGTTAAAAGTTTGGCAACTGTATGAATCTAGGTGTTACCGTAAAGTAGCCGTGACTTATTCTGAGCTCAAAATAAATTTCAGTTTAATTTAAGTTTCCGGGAATTCTCTAAAAGGGGAAGAACAAAGCGAATATCATCCTCAGTCAGTGTTGTCTTTAAAATGCGCTTTAGGTCTTTTAAAAACTTTATACGGTTTTACACCCTTCGTTGTGAGAAACTTGGTAACAATTTGAGGGTATCTCTGATCTGTTATTATAATATTAACTAAATAAACAATAATACGAGGTACTTTACAGGAAGAATGTTCTTCAGACTTTCCTAGCTTCAATACTTAAAGTCGCACCCTTCTCCGTTTGCGTTGTCCCGCGTTTTTTTACGTTTGTAAATAAGGGTAACAGATTTTTTGGGATTTTCGCTAATGAAACAAAAATGTATTCGGCTATTCAATTTAAAAATCATATCAAGACATCTAATAAACGAATAGTTGATTTTTTAGGGCGGAAATTTATGACATCAAACGTTAATTGATTTCTTGTAATATTACTAGCTGTCACTGATTATGATCTCTAATAAATGAAGTTTTATTTATTATCTAATATTTACTCAGTATGTAGCTCGAATCATAGGTTTTTTATTTATATCTTCTAACAATCGTTGATAGTTCCTTAAAAATCTCTGTTTATGGGGTTTTATAAACTGTATAAATAGAACAAATTAGTCGCATCAGAAAGATTGCATGAATATTTCTTCTTCCTTAGCACTACAACTCTTGGAGTGTCTTTGCTTGTTCTGTTATCCGTTTTTATTTCTCCTGCCGCTTATTTTGTTTGCCAAATTTCTTATTTTCATTTTTGTAGGTTATCCAAGATTCAATCGTGACATCTTTTTCTGGGTATTCTTCTAAGCCCTTTCTGTACTGGTTTCTATTGTGTTAATATTTTTGTTTGGCGCGAATTGGCCATTTCTCCAATTATTTCCCTAGTTCTACTATTGCATAGCCTATTTCCTCTGAAGCTGCTTGGTCTCTTTTTTTTTCACTTAAACTTTGAAGTTTGTAAAGTATTCTTTTTGTCGATTTAAAACTGTCGGTCTTTCATGAAGCATATTTTATGCTTTCTCTTTACAGACAGTGGTTTTAGAATAAACGTTTTGTATTCCTATTCACAGCATGACAAAATTTCTTTTATTGTTAGTTCTTTTTTTCAACTTTACTTTTATAGCTATGTGATGGCTATTCGTTTTTCTTTAAAAAAATTTTAGTCCTATAGTGTTTCCAGCGATCTTCAGAATATATTTCTAAATCACCTTCCAATTTTCGTTGATACTATCTATTATTGTATGGTGCTGTAGTTTTCCTTTCAGATTTTTTCTGTAGGTTTTTACTTCCTGCTTTTTCTTTATGTACATCTCTTCTAAACAAATTCAACGAGACAGTAGCAACATGTCCCTATATATTTTTTAATATTGCTCTTCTGTTAGATATCGTGACATGATCTCTTTGGTTTGTTTTCATATCTCTTTATAAACCTTATGTTCAAAATAGGTGGTACAACCTCTGTTTATTATTGTTTCAAAGAAATCTCTCCTCATGTATGTAACTTTGAAATAAATCAAATTTTCTTTGAAAGGCAGACTGTCAGCAGTGTTCTCTGTTGTAATAAACGCTAGAAGGTTATGCAAAGCGACGCCGATTGTCCAAATGGATTATTTAAAATGTACCAAATTAATTATCAATTTAAATGTCTCTTTTAATGGCCACCAGCCGAGGAAATCCAATGGCAGCCACAGCAAAGACAACTTCGAATCGGGGCGGCGATCGCTCGGCAGTTTCCATTTCATATTGCCGACGCAAAGGAAGGCTGGGAGTGCAAGTTCCCGTGAAGTACGACCTAAAAGGGCCTTTCAGCGCTTGCGGATGTAAAGGAATGCGCGATACATGCTGCAGGAATGTTAAACTACCGGACTTAATCTGTAATGGGTCTCATTCATCGCGCAGCGGGATTAAGCCCGCCAAAGGCCGCGAGCCCGGAATGCAGCATCCCTTCTTGAGGCCGCTCATAATTGTTGGAACGGATTTAATTGTTTGCATGCAAAGTAGGCGTCTGTTGCGGCATCCCAATCCATTCTTCGGCGGCGAGGGTGCGCGGCGCGCCCCCGCAGGGCCGCAGATGGAGCCCCTCGCTCGGGATTAGCAGGGACAATGGGGAAGAACATAATATAGCAATACACGCGTTCTCATTGCCTTTACGGTTTGCAAAATAATAATAAACTAGAGAATAAAAATAAAATGGCAAGACATCCACCCAAAACAAAGTTGGATAAATAATATAATAATAACCTTATCGAATTTCTATTTTATGTCTAAAATGCACGTTTGTATAACTTTTTGGTCTTGAGGCTACCCGTTATTTGGTGATTTCTAAATTTTATTGAATGGCATTCCAGAAATTGAAAGTCCTAGACAAGATTATTTGGTTGATCTTTGTTACTTCTTTATTTCTTTTAAATAAAAGTCTTCTGAAAACTTTTGACTTTAAGGGTAGGAAACTTACTAGTCTATAGGATGATTGTTGAGTAGATGATTTTCTAAATGTCAAAGTTCCAACCAAATAAGCACCATTTGGAGAAAATGCTGTTTTATCACCTCAATATAAAGATAACTGTTGCTGAATCTCACAAATGCTTGAAAATTGAGACAAATGATTACTAGTACCAAAAAGGAAAGGCCAGACCTTTAACATACACCAAAGTGGCCTTTGATGCATGGTCCTACCCGCTGAATTTACCAGACATCACTTTTTCATTATTTTAGATCAGCACGCACTTGAGCTTATATTAAGATGTTCAAAATTGGGCCTCTCAACGGATCGCCTCAAAAGACGAGTCGTTATTTTGAATAGGAATATGTAGTTGCCAAAAAGATGCAAGAATGTCATAGCTAACGATGACTAATTTTGATTGAGGCTTATTTTTAGAAAAACAGACGAAAACTTTTTAAGTGTTTGTAAGTTTGTTGTATTAGTGATTGCCATTTGGCTAAAATTACCAAACTGGCAGCAAAAGCTAACAGAAAATTCAGAAAAACTAGATTTTACCATTGTCTTTGTTCTCAACCAATTATTTCTTTAATCGACGAAAGGTTTACAATGAACCTTTTAAATTGTGCCACTACTTAATAACTAGTGTACTGATAATATTTACAACATTTACAAATTCATAGTTTGTTGGCTTACAAATGGTCTCCATTGGAAAATTACGCTATTCTTTCTCAAGGGGCTGCTTCAAAATATTCTTATTTGCGTGAAAAGCTCCACACACCTTCATCTCAAGTTTACGCCACGCAACATAATCCAAAGGGTCCAAATTTGGTGACGCGGACAGTCATGCCTTGATTAAAATAAAATGGGACACATTGCCCTTTAACCACTGCTCGATGATTTTAGCTGAAAGGTCCAATCCTGGTGGAAGGTTTTGGAAGCAGTAATTTCGAAGATAGCATCGATGTAGTCTCTAACCGAATTTTCACTCTTGACAAACAAGAACGAATTTGAATTTGTAATCCCCAGCACTAAACCGTAACATATCTGACTACTGCACTAGTGCACTCCGCTTGACTATTGAACATTTTCAGACATTCCTTTTCGCGATTGTAGATAAGTTTTATAATTCTCTATAAAAAATTTTCAAAAACAAGATGCTCTTTAAGTTCTCTTTTGCTTATCGTTCTCAGGAGTTCTTTGCACATCTTCAACTGATTTCTTTTTTGCCATAGGCCTAGGACGTAGCATATACCATGCTTTAGAGCCTTTAATCCAAGGTCCTCATTAAATAATCTTTATCTGAGAAACAAACTTCTCTGATTATCACATGTATTTTGACGAATCTTGTGATATCCGCTTACTTCTTGGTCTGTCGTTATGCTTACGGTGATTCACACCTTTAATGTGCTTGTATCTTATGATCACTTTATAGATATTTCTTTCTAACGTCTGTGTTCTTAAGCAACTTTATATTAAACTGCAGAATTGCATGTCGATTTTGTTTTGCAAGACATTTTTATGCAGAATGAAGCTAAATGACTTTTCACTCTTCACTTACAAGTAATAATGTTTAAAATTCTTGAATACAAAACTGTTCTTGTATTGTATGTTGTTGTAGCAATAGCAGTAGTTGAAACCCGAGGTATGTAATATGGCCTTTAGAAGAAAGTTTGATAATATATCTAAAGGTTATTATGCTCCTCCATTAATATGTTGTTCGGCTGATGAGTGAGTATGCCATAAAATGATTTATCTAGTCTATTTGTGCTCTTTTGTCTCTTTTTTTTCAGACGTTTGTTTATCTACTATAAAGCCTCATTTTTCTGGTTTCCACCATGTAAAGTACATTTCGCTAGTGTACATGTTTAAATATGCAAATACTGTGTCTATGGCCACATTTATTGCAAGTAATAGGTTTATTAGAGTATGTTGTAGTGTGGCCATACGCTTAGCATTAAATGCATTGTATTATTAATTTTTTGAAAGGAAGGAGGGGGTCGTCAGATAAAACTTTTTGTAGGTTAGGCTCGGAAATTGAATGCGTGGTTACTTTGTGTTCTGTTTATAAGTTTTCGTAGTTTGCGATCAAGTTTATTCAACAGAATAAAGATTTCGAATTTCTATTGTACGGGGCCTTTATTTATCGGTGAGTGTAGATTATTATTTTTGCCATTGTCTTAACTGTTTGTGGGGGTGACTTGATTACTCAAGGAGGTAGAATTTGATTATGGTGTTAAGGATTGTATTTGATAATTTGAATACTGGTCTTTTAAAAAAAATAAAGGTGTTTTAAAAAGTCTTTTCCCTCACGATAACTTTATTAACAGATACGTCTTGTTAAAGGGCGAGCATTGTTATATCGAAAAAGGGATTCGGTGTCAGAGTCAAAGTGGATAGTGCCGCCTAAATTTAAAAATTTACCAGGGACTATACCGTTCGTGTCCCCAAAATGGTCGACAGAACTTTTCCTGCTAAAGCAAAGGCTTTATCTAGGGGTGAGTCCTTATGTCTATACTCCATTAATTGTCGTTGGTTCTTGTGTTAGGGTAGCGGGTAGGTACTCTTAACGAACCCGGTTAAGATAGATCTACCTCATGGATGCGACCCTGCCCATGGTTCTCTCCCAATAGTAATACTGATGGGAACCGTGTCCAAACCTTTACTTCTAACCATCTTTTCCACTTATATAAGTCCTACACGGATATCGCTATCGGCTAGGAAGGCAACGGGAAACCGTCTAGTTAAACAATTGCCCTAAAATTTATAATTATGGCTGATGAATACAATGGCCCCGAATACGGGAGCCCTTTAAATGGAGCAGGGGTGCGAAGAATCTCCGGTCAGCTAAAATCAGCTATAGATCTAAAGAAGTAAAGAATATCGGAACGTGAAATGCGAATAGCATGTATGACCCCAGGAAAAATTTACAACACCGTACGCGAAATGAAACGACTGCATATCGACATACTCGAAATAAGTGAGACGCGCTGGCCCAACAATAGAAAAATTATAATAGACAAATACACCATATACTATTCGGGACAGGATAGCTCTTACCACAAAAAGGGGATTGCAATAATTCTTTCAGGAGATATAGCTAGAGCGACTAAAAACGTAATACAACAATCAGATAGAATAATAATAATACAACTCCAAGCTACCATAAATATAAACATAATACAAGTCTACGCGCCAACCGGAGACTATGAAGAGGAATAGTTCTACAATAACTTAAAGCACGTACTAACATTTATTAAAAAATATAAAGTCACTATCGTCATGGGAAACTTCAATGCAAAAATTGGAGAAGGAAGACAGGCAGATATCATTGGATATCACGGGTTAGGCGTAAGAAATGAAAGATTGATTATTGATGACATGTTGCAGTTTTCAAATTGGTTTTTCCCACTGACAATATAGCGAACATAAGTATAGTTGTCCAACACTGAAAGTAACACAGTAGTAAATAAGATATAGAAAGGGACGCAAAACAATACCTTGTGGGACTCCAGCTTTGATTTCTTTATAGTTACAATAAGTATCATATTGTTTGTCTGATATGTAGGGTTTTAAAATATCTGTATATGCTTGGGAAGGGTTGGTGCTAATGTATAATCGACGCTTGCAACTCATCTAGGAACTTTTTCCTTTAGTGCTTTTTCTGTTATATGAGTGTTTCAATAAATCTGACCTAATACCTAATGCTAATGTCTAAATCTAATTAAGTTCTGTGATTAGATTTTTATGGTTAGTAGTATTTTCTCAAGAAGTAGTTTTCTGAAAAACTTGGATATAATTTATTATAATTATACCGACTGGTAAAGAATGGTTACATGTGATGGTTGGCCTGATTTCTGTGATTATCAATGTATTCTTTATTTTTAATTCTACAATTATACAAATCTTTAGTTTCTTCTTTTTGATTTCTGATTTGGCTTCTGCAGCCCATTATCGTTCTCTTTACTCGTACACTTGCAACAAGTTTTCTTTAGTTTCAAGACTATTAACAACGCTTAAGACGAGTACGACCAAGCTGAACCGACTTAGTAAGTCTGAGGTTGTCGGTGTTCCTTAGTTTTTTTCAGGAGAAGGTGACTAGTATTTTTTAGTTTTTCTGTAGACATCTAGGACTTTGCACTTTACTCTAATAAACTCCGAAGTTTTGCTTTATCCCTTTTTTACCCAAGTCTGCGGGGTAAAATGAGTTTTATCCGAATAATCTCACGTTTATCTGGTATTTTAAAGTGAACTGAAACACTAAAAGAAAAATGTTTAAATAAACTTATTCTGATAATTTCTGAGAAGAAGCTGTTGAACCATTTGATAAAAAGTTTTCAGTCTAGCTGGCTATGCAATGTTTATCAAAAATTACGTTAAAATAACTTACTAGGATAGGCACATTTTGAATTAAAATTTGGCTTATGTGTTGATCAAATCTGCAGAACAAACTAATATTCTTTAATATATTGGGAGTGCGACATTATATAATTTTATTTGATTATGTAATGCTAAGATGAAATGTAAATTAATCCAAAATTATCTTTTTGGTTGCACCGTTAAGATTTTTCCTTAAAAATGACGAGAAATCTAATGAGCAAACCGGAAGTGCATTATGGACTTTGGTTTAGATATTATTAAATCTGTCAAACACCGCCTATTATTCATTCAAAAAGTACAGAAAAGCAGATATTAGAAGACATTTGTGAAGATTGAATTAAGTATTAGTTACAATGATTATTGATTTGGCAATATTAAGAATATTTTTGTTTAAATTTTGAAAATATTGTCGCCTTGTTTTTCTGTTTTCTCGAGCCATATAAAAGTTTCTTTAATGATTATAATTTTTCCGTATTATATCGTAATTTGCATCAAAAAGCTAATTTTGAGACATCTCATTACTAAGAAGATTTTTTGTTTCTTCGGCAACAAGGCTGAATGTGAGAAGCTCCTACTGTGAGTAATTAGTTGCGAACGCATCGGACCAATTTGCTTCGCCGCTTCCTAAGGCGAAGGATCACTGTTTCATGTCCCACCGTGTCATATTGGCAGCGCTAAACTAATCGTACACGTAGATGACACACCACTTTAGCTAGCAGCGGGAGGTCAATTGCAGCTTCGTGGTGAGCTCTTCCAGAGGCATTTAATTAACCCGGAAGTTAAGATCTCGATAAAAGCAACAACATCTCGTTATTGCTAATCAGCAGCAGCAGCTCTCCAACAATGGGCTGCTGCAGAATGCACGAGGCCATCCGCTATTAATTTTACGACTCCATTTTCTATGGGCGGCTTTCAGCAAGTTGGTACTGAAGTTCTGCTCCAAGCTGACACTTTAAATAAATCAACATGGTGCAATGTTTTTAGTTTGAGTTTTGCTACTTTCTCATACGCGATGTGCACGATGATGTGTAAATACTTGATGTTAAACTACGGATTTTCTTTAATAGTTGAATGTTTTTAGTCCGATGTTCTTTGATAGTTTTGTAGCTTCGTATTGTATCTTTAAGTTATCTGTGTTTTTTATGTAAACTATTCTTATAAGACTTTGATAAGAACACTGTCATTCTACGTTGCTTTAATTCTCTAAAGCACACCCTAAGCAAATTTCCAAAATCGAGAAAGTGCGACTTATAACGCCGAGTTGTGGGAATTCGCCTCGATGTAGAACCTGTCGCGAATTTGTACACAAGTTGGCGTTTGATCTCTGCCGATCGGCGAGTATCCGATGCTCAGGATGCACACCGAATTGCAGCTGGGTGCATTCGTGCCGCGCCGGTGTTCTATATTTTCTTCCGCGTGTTATTAGGCGGATCGAGCTGGCAACGATATGGGACACAATATGCTCTCATGACGTTTCCCCTGCATGTAACAGGAAGCCCCGACAATGGGGGCGTCTGCAGAATTTGGTCGATTAAAGTGCAATATCGACTGCCCGGAATTTTTATATAGCGCCGTGCGATGAATTTTTAAAGGAATATTTTATTGTCGTATAATGACTGGTATGTACACTTAAGGGTGTATAAGACATCTCATTCAGTATTTTAGTTTTAATCCAAGTTGTGCTTAAAATTACAAAGAATGTAATTAAGCTTTTCTATTTCTTCAGTACTGGCAAAAGTTAGAAGAAATTTATTCATTGTTATAATTTTTTTATGTTACTTTTTTCAGAAATGTTTACCTTTAATTATACGGCAAACGTCTATACGATAATCCATTTCGTTCCTACATTATGATCGACCAAACCACGCCTGTGATGATAAGGTTGCGAAGATCCTGAAGATTAGCAGAAAATGGTGCTACAAACACCGGGTCCTTTACAATACTCTATACGAAAAAGTCCCAAATAGTTAAATCAGAAGACCTGGGCGGCCGCCGCGTTAAAACTTTTGTCTTCTCGTCATCTCTGCCACTATTAATCTTTTTATTGAACTCTAACATCACTCAGTTTTCTATCATGTCCAAGTTAATCATCCTAGCGGCAGTAAGCCCTTCAAAGAAATGGTCTTTACAATTCTATTTTGAAATAGCGCCTAAGTTTTAGGTGAATCGCACTCATGTTTTGTGACTAGGCGAGGATTGTGGGTTCCCCAAATGTGCACATTATGCCAATTCATTTTTCCAAACAGATGGAAGGTTGCTTCATCGCTAAAGACATGTGAGTATGCAAAACTATTAATTTCAATACTAGAATCCAACGCAGGAGTTGAGCCCCACACATTGACATTTTCACTAAAAACTTAATGTAGCTGAAGCTTGTAAGGCTTACACTTTAGTTTATTATAAAACATTGGTATGCTATTGATTGCAAGGCGCTAACCTTAAACTTGCAGAGGGGGTACTAATAAGCTTCTTTGACTCGATTGTCTTCGCTTGGTCCTAGCCGTCCCGACCAAGCAGCTGCTCGACATCGTTGTTGCACAGTCACAACAGACGAGTTTTTTGGGTTTTTCAAAATTTAAAACGAATGGTCGCATTTGCTAAATGTTGCTTCCTAACGGCAAACCATAGGAGCTTCGCACGTAGATTTGTTTTAAAATTTGTAAAGAGTTTATCTTTTTATATCACTCTATTTCTAACTCTCTTTCTTTCTTTTTTTTCTTCTCCCCTCTCTCTTAGCCAGTTGCATAATTTATGTCTTGGGAACTTTTTAAATGCTTTATAGAGTTATAAAGTTTAAGGCAACTATAACTGAAAACTTAAATTTATGAAAGAAAAAAATATCTGTTAAATATCTTAATCTACAGGGATGTTTTGAAATTCTACCATCGTTTATAATACAGACTTGAATGCACTTTAAAAATGATGAAGATATAGATTATCTATTGCTCTCTTTACTATTTTAGTATGCTATGGCACTTGTGGTATTTTAATGCTTTTTTGTTCTCTGAAAAAAGCTTTGATGAAAAAAGGATAACTCGAAATATAAAGGCCAACACAACTAGTCCTTGTGAGCGTGATTTGGTTTGAATAACGACATACATTTTATAGCCCAACTATGGTTTTATATATGAGTGAAAACCTACTGTCTACTGTGTATATATCAAAAATGCGCTTGTAGTGATTTATTATAATTATTCTGTTGCGGTTTATTCAACAAAGGCCAAAATAACATGTTTTAGAGTGCAGTGAGTCAAAAATGCTGGCTGGGAGTTCGTCAGCACTTTTGGCTATTTGCAGTCAGGGCCACCTATTGCTTATAAGACATGCTAATTTCTAATAATAGTTACAAATGCCGCAATTTAAACTGCTATATTTAGGGTAAAATTGTCTGCGCATGCGTCATTTAATTACCTATGATGAGATGTTAGGTGCATATGCTGATGTAATTACTTTTGCGTCCGGGTAAAGATAAAGAAAAAAACTACGAAAACAGATTTTCAGAAAACGCACTCTAGCGCCTAAACTAGGAATCGTCAGCCCTTTTGACCATTATTTAAACTGCTATATTTAGGGTAAAATTGTCTGCTCATGCATTTAATTACCTATGATGAGATGTTAGGTGCATATGCTGATGTAATTACTTTTTCCTTCCGGGTAAAGATAAAGAAAAAAACTACGAAAACGGATTTTCAGAAAACGCCCTCTAGCGCCTAAACTAGGAATCGTCAGCCCTTTTGACCATTATTTTTGCAATCAGTGCCCCCTACTAGTTGTTTTTATCGAGGTTTAAATAAATTTTGAGAGTAAGCGATGAGATACCTTGTTAGTGATTTGGTCTCAGCAAAGACGTCACTTTATCATTAATCCTGCTCGCATTGGAATAGAAAAATACTTTTTATTTACTGAGTTAAAGGAATCTAGGGCAATCGCAAAATCCGACGATACGAACAGTAATTTTTTTACCTTCATAGTCGACAAGAGTACAGAGATGTCAAAGTCTAAACTGATGTTGAAAGAGTCTAGGAAAACAAATTAAAATATTTGGGTGTGGTCGTCATTTCCTCTATACACTTATAGGATAATAAATAACTTTACTAACCTCGCAATATACAGTGAGGACAGCATTATTTACATCGTCGTAGATAATGGAGCCGAGGCTTGGTGAAGTGCGAGAGCGTTGGCAGAAATTCCGGCTTACCGTACTATCTTTGGTTTCTTTCTGTAGTCGGTCCGTTGCATTTAGTTTTCACATTTTTACAATCTTGGGCTTGATATAGTCAGGTTGTAGATATTGTTGTTCTTTTTCTGCCATGTTCCAGTTATTATTCTTATTCCAAACGAATTATGAATATATTTATATTAGAAAATTTTGAAAACTTGCTTAATTCAATAAGAAGCGATTTACAGGATTATCTAGTTCTTTGGTTTATTCAAGAAACAACTACACAGCTGTACAACTACAGCTAAATGTTATTATGACTGAAATCTTGATTAAATATCTAAAAATGATTTTTAATATTTTTCCGTTTTGGAGTACTACATAATTATCTAGTTTCTTCTAGAAAAGTCTTTGATTTTTAAAATCGACCCTAACAATTACGGTATATTAAATTACATTTATTGATATTACGCGAAAAAATCAAATGTAACTGAGAATACAAATATTCAAAGTTATTTTTTCATATAATCTTTTGATATATTTTCCCAATCAATAGGTTTTCTGGTCCCGATATCATAAAACGAAAATAGTTGTGACACCAATAAATGGCACGCAAGAGCTTCAACGGCAAAAAGTGCTTCTTTTAGGGATAATTTGGCCATTATAAGTTCTGACTATAAACAAAGCGTTTCAGTGTCGTCTACAAGTTTTCAATTTTTTGCCGAGTTTGGGTAGCTATATGGGGCCGGACGTTGTTATGATTACTATCTTGCTGCTACCTTAAATAATTTCGACCGCTGAATCTACTACTGTACAACAGTTAATAGGCGCTCGTCGTGAAGAAAGCAGTCACCCGAGTGTTCGGGCGACGTCGATAACCTACATTTTCAAATGCTTCTGGTTCTCTTAAAAACCGTTTATGCCACGCATTTACTAGGGTCTTCTTAAGGGTGTTGCTCCAATCTGTGTTTCATCTCTTCCCAATATTATATCATCTGGCGTGAGAAATTTGATAATAATATGTTGCGTAATAGATAAGAGGGTATCCCTTTCTAATGAATAAAGAAGCAGTGGTGCAAGGCACCCTACGGATGGAAATCTTCCTTAGCTTCACTTTATCTATTTCTTGCTTTTGAGGTTGCTAAGTTCCAGTCTCTAACCCCCAAGGTCACTGACTGTTGTGATGGAGAGACCTTGAATGTTTCCGTATAGTTTATTTTCTTGGTTTTTCATGAACTTAATGACCGCGAGGAGTTCTGCATTCCTATGAAGTACCGTGTTCCTGGCCTACTACAGAGTACCAAAGATGGACTACAGGACCCGGTTGTAGGTCACCAGGCGCTAAGTTATCATTGTGCTTATTATGTTTTTATAGCCAAAATTTTACAACCAACATAGACAAAAAAGCTCTTGCTGCTTTGTGTTACCTCGTTACCTCCTCTATGTGAGAACTCCAGGTGAGTTTAGCGTCTGAGATATTTGACTTTTTCTAATAACTGGACTCAAGTTTTCTTTTCGAGTTGTTTTGGTAAATAGTACTGCTGAATTTTTCTTTGAATTAATTGCCCTCGAGGTTGTCAAATTCTTGTACAATCACCGGGTGAGACTTGAGCGAACCCAGTAACAACGCCGGGTCGTCTACGATTTGAGCTAGCGTTGTGGAGAGCGATGGTACATTCTTTACGTCAATAGTGAAAATAGTCGAAGATAGCGCGGGCCCTTGTGGTCTTTACTTTTGAACTGAAACCTTCCATCCGGCAAAAAAGACCAAATTAACTGGATCATCAACAACGGGAAAAATCTTGTAAACTATCTTGTTGTATCACATCTTATCAAAGACAGCACCGGTGACTTTCTACTTCTTATAGCCCTCAATTATTCATTCCACCACTCGTAGAAGTTGGAAGGTGGTGGATTCGCTTAGATCGAATCCAAACAGATCTTTCCAAATTATCTTCAAGCCCTTGTAGAACAAATCTCTACCTAGAACCTCTAGAAACCTCATCCTTTTCCATTCATCTCACAGAGCGTAAAAAAGAAATTTTGATATATTTGATTTATCTGCGTAAATGCAAAATTAAATAATACAAATATTGAAACTGATACTAACTTAAAATAAGAAAATAAGCTTAAATTTTGATTAATAACTATGAAATTTTATTGCAGTTTTGCTGGTAAGTGTTTATAAGAGAGATTATTTATGAATACCCCCAAAATTACTTGTACATTTACTACCTATTTGTTAAATGGCTTGTAATCAGCTATGCTTGTTGCAGGTAGCCTTGATGATTTTTATATTAGTTGTTTCAATAGTTTAAAAACTATAACACGAGAATGATTAGATGAATAAATTAGGAGACGCTGGCTCCTAAAGTCAACTGGAACTAACCATCCCTCTGTTCAAATCTGGTCTAGTTTTTGTTACTAGAGATAAATTTGAAAATATTTTTTTATTTATAAAAGCGTTTTTTGTATATTATCATTTGACTGTTACTACAGAGGTCAGTTCGTTGCTTTAAAATATTGCGACCCGAAGATATAATTCTGGGCCAAAAGAAAAACATGCAACTGCTGCGCTCGTCGGTCAGTTAAACCGGAGATAGTCTTCCTGCACATGCAACTATTTTTAAGCCTTATTGCAGCGGCCGGCTCACGGAAGAGTAATGCCTGCGAATTCCGAAGGCTTCAACCATATCGATTATCGGCAGGTTGATGTCGCCCCGGATGTGAAAGACCGCGTACAGACATCGGAATGTCATTTCCCGGCGATTCTAACGCCTTCTCTTTGTTAACTTGTCGACCAAGAGATATTTCCATTCTAGCGTTAAGATGCCTCGCATTTTTCATCCCGCCCCATAATGCCCCACTTTGCGGCGGGGAGCGGGCGCCAACAATGCGGCGCTTAATCCGAAAACTTCCAGTTTTACAGCACTCCGCGGCCATTGATGGAGTTCGGCGATCCGCCGAAAAAGCTCGCATATGCAATATTTCAGGCCCGGGCGGCCGCGCCCGCCGCCGCCGCGGATTTATGGGCGCCTTTCTTCGGCGGCGCGCTAGACAGGTGTTTTCCTGCCGTTAACCGGTCAACGGCGGGGAAATTCGAGAATGCGCCCGAGCAAATATTTTGCAAGTATTTGTTCGGGCCGTCGAGCGCGCGGCCGATATTGCGCGCTGTTTGCATTGCAGCATTGCTCATTTACGCGAAATGGAGTAAAGCACAAACAAAGTTTCATTATCGGAAGCTTAATCAGTGCGTCGCTTTTTCGCTCGCTCGATGCGAGTGGCCATTGAATTTCAGATCGTGCAACAATTGTTCAATATCCTTGCAAATAATTGAAAATCAGTTGCAATATAGGATTTGTGTACGTAAAGTAACAAAAAAAATATTGGTAAAGCACTTAAAGTCATGTACTTCTCTAAATATAGGCCGTGGTCACAATAATTTATAATTTCAAAATTTCATTTATATTTGATCCTAATTGAAGGATTCGGACAATAGCAAAAAAGTTCCTCAATATACAAACATAAATTAATAGACATTTTTGTTTAGAATATATGCATATATGGTTCAACCCCTTATAATCGATGGTGTTGAGGTTATCACCAAATTTGATGCCTCATTTCACTGCAATCTTTTTTGTAGTATTCTTTTAACGCTTACGTTATATATTTTTTGGTCTCTCCACTTTGTTTTTACTTATAGCTTCAACTCCTCTTTTTTAACTTGTGTGTGATTGTCCGCTCTTACTAGATGTTCAAACCATCTTAGTTTTTGTTCTTTCTATAGTTTTGCTTATAGGTTCTTGTTCCTTATCCCGTTTTCTTTTTTGAGATCTAGTATTTTTCTTAGACATTTTATTTCCATTGATCGTAATCTCTATTATGAGCTTTGATTAATATCAATTTTTTACCTCCATAAGATAAGGTGGATATGTAATTTATTTGGTTTGTTTGATTACTCTGTTGGACGAGATTATGTAGGCCTTCGGTCCTGCGGGCAGTTGGATACACATGGGTAGAAAACCGTCTAAATGTTGGAGACTTTTGATGTGGATGGTTGCTTAAAAATAGAAATTGTTTAGATGGTTCAGGTGGTTCGACAGCCAGACGGAGTCATGGGCTGAGCCTTTCGTCCCCAGGGCAATTAAGTGGATGTGGGTGACGAATAGTCTGGGTTTAGAAAACAATGTCCCGAAATATCGAGAGAGATTTTATTCGACTCCATCATTACGATATATTTCTTGATATATCTTAAGTGTAGCTCCCATCTTTGTTGTTGTTTAATTTATACTCTATTTTTCCTTGTATGTTTGTGATACTACCTAAATATTTGAAATGACGTTTTAAACCCTGTTTTTAATTTTAATATTTATTATTATATTTTTGTTCTAGAAGTTAGCTTGTAGATAATCTTCCTTATCAGCACACAATGCAATATGATCTGCAAATGCACATAATTCAACCCTTACAGGTTGTAAGTTTCCAAATTGTTATTTCTTTTCCCTTTGGCTTTTGTAAGTTTTGCTTGTAACGTATTTGATAGACACTTCCTCTGGACTTTTTCTTTTACTCAACTTCTTTTTTAATTCCTCATTCTATCATGTGGAGTTTTTCTCTATTATTATACCTTTTGCAGATTTTACCAATATTCCTTTTAAACTATTATGATGTTGGTATAAATTAATATCGTTTCTTCAACTTTAGCTGTATATCTATCTCTATAGCTTTTATTCATTAGTCTACATATATATTTGTATGATTTTTTTGTTAGTTCTTGTACTTCCTATTTTGTTATTCTTTCTGCTTTTTACATTATATATTTCTTTTAAATAATTCTTTGAAGTTATCATATGATTCACTATCGATTATATCTCTATTTGGAGGTTCTGGTATGATTTTATCTATTTATTTTTGTTTGAAGAAAGAGTTTGAAATTAGGAAATTATTATCTGTGCAAAATTCTAAAATTCTTTTTTCATTATTATTAACTACCTCATCTCCAAATGGTCCTTCTTCCATTCACTATGGTCTTTTGGCACCTGTGCGTTAAAATCTCATATCAATATTAAAGTGCTCTTATGAGCTTATATCGTATTTAGTAACTCTCCCCAAAATCTAGTTTCCTCTTCTACTTTCTTATTGTCAGTAGGGTCATAAACTATTATAAGTGGAACGGATGTTTGTGATTATTTTTGCATATCTCAAGTATATTTTTCAATATTTTTATCACTTTCTATTTTATGCAAAAGTATGCTATTCCAGTCTGTGCTCTTATCGTTTCATTAAACCCTCCGTAGATGCCCTTCTCTTAACAGCTTGATTCCGCTTCCTTTCGTTTTAGTTTGCACTAATAAGTTTATTTTAAAATAAATTTTCCATTTTTTCTTTCAGGTTACAGCTTTATATTCCAGGATTTAATTTTTAAAATTTCATATTAAATTTCACTGTCTCTCTATAATTCCAGATATATAGTTGGCTTTAAATGATTATACTTCTATATTCCGTGCTGTTTGTTAACATTTTTCGTTTCAGATTTTTTGAATTTTAATTTGCAATACTCTTTCTTTTAATGTTTTTTTCTTAATATTTTTTATTTTATTGGGCTATCGGCTTAATTTCTCGTCAATTTCCCATGTTTATTGCTGAATGCTTTTATCTTTGCTTTTCTGTTGGAGATCTAATTACTTTTTTACCTTCTTGAACGTTCTTAGCTCGTTTTCGCCGCTGCTATTCAAATCCTTGCTGTAATTGTTGTCTATAAATACCCTAACTAAATAATTTTAATATAAATAGTTTAAAGTTTGCATGGTTATTGCTGTGTTACTATTACGCCGTTCGAACTTTACAGTTTATGTGGTTAATTCTTCAAAAATTCGTTTTATTAGCACCGCACTTTCATGTTTTCAAACTTCTTTTACATCTTCATCTTTAAACTTTGTTATTGCAGTTTACTGCAAAACATTTAAATGTGATACGACCCGCAAAAGGATTATTTATTATTTATATACAATTTCACGCTTATATTTTGTAAATCCCGCTTCACAAAACCGTTATATTTAAAAAAGTTTTTATCTAATCAAGAATTACTATTTAGTATTACCTAAGGCACTTCATAAATTCCAAGTACCCAATAATTTAATTGATTATGCAACCATTCTTAAAAAATATTTTATAATGCAAAGCTCCTTATTATACTAATTTAATTTTAGGAGAGATATATGAGTTTAATGTTTTTCTAATAGTTGTGTTTATGAGCTACTTACACTACAAAGGAAAATTTTGGAATCTTCATTAAAAAGTTTCTTCTAACATATTTTTTTATGTGGGTTGAAAGTTTTTTTTATATTACTTGATTGTTAGTATCAAATAGATCTGCTGGAATTCCGCACAATGTTGTGCTTTTCCTATTGTAGTTAAAACGCAATTTGGATAGTCATCGAATTTTTCATTTAGAAGAACATTAACTAGATGATAGTTTTCTATTATAGGTTTTAGAGTTTGAAAATCAAACTTCAAATTCAAAAGGCACGTAAAAATAAAGGGGTTTTATTCGACTTTCTTTTTACGTAATGTAATTGGTTCAAAAAATTCTATAAGGGGAGTAACGCATTTAGTCTGGAGCAGAAACGCATGTTCAACATGAACTTCAAGCAATCGTTTGAAGTTTATCAAGAAAAAACAACTCAGAAAACAATTTATAACGTGAATGAGACATCGATTTACTATCATACAACAAAAATTATTTAGAGAGTTAGACAACCTTGGTTGTAGCTAGTTGAAACAAGAGCTTCTAATGAGTTTCAATCCTACAGAGTTTTTCTTCGGCGTTTTATACCAGAACCATTAATCGTTCGCTGTGACCGGACATTTAAAGAACCCTTCTGGATTAATGTTGTACAGTTACGGCAACTGTTGGCATACCTCCACACGCTTTTGCTTCTGATGAGCACAGAGTACACTGATATTGTACAAAGTTTTACAAGACATACCGAAAGCATCCGCCAGTATATCGAATGTATTTCTTCTGTTTGCTATTATCAAGCTAGGTAATGTGTGATTTGCGCACATTTGTCAGAAAAAAGCAAAATCACAGCTTTGACGGATGTTTCATTTAAATACACCACATTAATGCTGCATCAGACTCATTAGCATCGAGAAGATCACTGTAGAGTTAGCATTTAACAATAACCATTGGTACTGTAGGAATGTCCTGAGTTTTTCCTTAAGTAAAAGTTGAAGTGGTTGTGTATTTGCTCTGATAGCAACAATGACTATTTTTAATGTTCCAAAAAACAAAAATACATACAGAGAAAAAAATAATTATTGATGTGCAATTCCATTCATTACTTTTACATAATTGTATATTCAGATAGTGAAATATTGCATAATTAAATCCCCTTGGTAATTGTGTTTTAGATGTACATGTGAATCCTATGTATATATTACCTACTTAAATACTAAAGTTCATATAATTGAGAAAGATAACGAATTTGCAAACTTTTCCTGGCACATGAATGACATTTTCTGTACTCCTTTAATTTGTTAGGTTTCAGAAACTGGATTTACAAAACCTGTTATGAACCACGATTCTTGTGGATATTGTGAGTTATTGATCAATCACGTAGAAGAAAACAGGTCCTTGAATAATACCATTTCTAACAGTTGAGTTTCTGTAGGTGAAGGTGTTCCGACTTAAACTGAAAAACTGAAAAGGTATTATAAATGTGCAGAGCATTAGGACTTTCAAATCACGGAGGTTCTTAATAGGTGTATAAATAAGTTCTCAGCTTTTTTCTGCAAAATTAAAGTTTTATTTAAAGACAAACAAAAAAAGCTTAAGTATCAAAGTATTGTCCATTGGCATCGATGACCTTTTGCCATCTTTCGGGTAGCTTGCGAATTCCCTGGTGATAGAAGCTCACCGACTTCGAGACGATAAAGTTATCGATGCATTTTCGGACTTCTTCTTCTGTTTTGAAGTGCGTATCAGCCAAGTGATGCTGTAAGGACCGGAATAAATGATAATCGGAAGGGGCCATGTCTGGGCTATACGCCGCATGTGGGAGAAGTTCCCAGCCTAACGCGTCTGCTGCTCATCCGAGTCAAATGTTTGAGGGTGTCCAGGGCGTGGTTGATCTTCAAGACTAAACTCTCCTCCGCGAAATCTTTGGTACCACTTTTTGCATGTTGCATGACTTACAGCATTCTCATCATATGCAGCACAAATCATTTCGGTGGCTTCAGCAGCGTTTTTCTTAAGATGAAACGCGAAGTGGATAGAAAATCGAACTTGCTCTTTTGTGATTGCCATCGTAAACACAGCTGATTATTGAGGTTATGTGCATCAAATGCCAAATCACATGATGTTTCGAAAGACCAAATGTCATTGCGTCCTGTGAAATCTAAAGCTGAGAACTTATTTATACACCCATTATTTGTAATGCCACGATAAATATAAAATCATGGCATGATAACGAGGGTGGGTGGAGGATTAAGGATCATACTAGCAGTTTGGTCTGCAATCTTTACGTTACTGATTTGTTAAGAACAGCAAAAATATTTATTACTATGATATGTCATTAGTCATACTAAAAATGACTGCTTTTTTATTACTATCCTCAATACATTTTTCTGAAATCAGAGTTATAAAAGGTTTTGCGCGAGTTTTTTCTACAATCAATTCAATTATTAATATCAAAACCTAGAAATAAATAATATGGACATTGCAGTAAGTAGTTATAATGCTAAACAACTTAGGGTGCTCTTCAACTGCACTTCCTTTACTTTATTTTTATATTAAATTTATTTAAAATTTCAACGCTATCTAAAAGTATCTGAATACTTCTTGTGACTTGTAAGATGACGTTTAGAAGTTCTTATAACATGTATAAAGGGAACATGAAGCTATCCGTTACTCAATATCTTTTCCCAGGACTACCAACCTGCTAACCATGGGGAAGGTAGTGGAAAAGGTCTTCCACCACCATCTTACAATAATGGTGAAGAACTTTGGGTTGATCACGGGTGATTAATTTAGGTTTTACCAAGACCACTTTACTATCGTTCAATTTGGAGAAACGCATTACCCAAGGATATAACAGGAAAGAAGTCACCAGCGTTAAAGCTTTCAACATGGAACAGCAAATTAGTGATAAGATAACCTCAGCATCCATTTCGCTATAGATGAATCAACTGATTTTGTTCTTTCGGTCAGGAAACAGATTTTAGACCAAAATTGGTAGTTTGGTGCCTCCATGTCGGTGTACCACAAGTACCTGTGCTGTCTTCGGTTCTGTTTAACTCGTACCCAGGTTTCACCTGGTTGAAAAACAATACAAGACAGACTAGACTAGCTTGAGGAGTAGTTTTATCACTACTGGATTCAGAAGATTTTGGTGCACCAATCCATGAAAAATATATCGACATAATCATGTATACTAAACTCATCTGGAGCACCTACATCGAGGTTGCGAAAACTTCTTGCTATCTATAAAATCATCATTAGGCTTATAATGGCATATGCAGCACCAGTTGAAGATGTGTCGCAAAAATCTACGTATAAAAGTTTCAAATGCTCCTATTTATCTTTGTTTCTTTGTAACTTATCCGAAATACAATTTTTTACCGATATACAGAATTTAAAACCATTATGGAGTTTCTGAAGGAGTTAACGACTAAACTTTACGAGATTACTCGAGACTACACTAATCGGACAATAGGGATGATTGATGTAAATGGGTAAGTCAAGGGAGTTTGGTACTACATAAGCAAGAAATCAGTCAGAGATATATAGTTCAGTCCTTTTCATTTAAACCAAGTCAACTATTTGTGACGATGAACCCACGGTCGGATAAGCTAATTATAATTTCGTACATTGAAGGAAAGCTAATATTTTTGGTGTAAATTCTAAACCTTCCCTGAAACAGTATAAAGAACGATTTCACTGGACTGAGCATGATTGTGAACGTGGTTTGGAGTAACAAATAATACTTTACCATGTGATAGTTTAGTGAGAAAGTTTAGGTTTCACAGAAGCTTGCAGAATACCTTCCGTGATGTATAGTATCAACAATATTGAGGTATTTTCTATGTAGTGGAATGTAGGTTTTAAAACTAAATAAAAATTACAAGAGACACACAAATATATTTAGAACAATTTTCTTTTCTGCGATAGAGAAGCAATCTGGAAATGGCGATTATCTGTATCAGCAAGCCGATGCTTCCCGTCATAAAGCAGAGTTGGTGAGGGAATGGTTTGCCGAAAGTAACGCTATTGAAGACTTTTTACAGCGTCAAATAGCTACATCATTTGATAAAGAACTATCCATCATTTTTTTCTGCAGAATTAGGGCTACAATTGAAGCAAATGGTAGGCAAACTTTGTGCTTACTAATTTCAGTTGCTGAAACTTGTGGCATGAGACAAGACCGGTTTCGAATAGGCGTCCAGATACTTTTGATCGGATAATGTATGTATGTAATAAAGATTGTTTGTATGACGACTGGCCTATTGGTAAGAACATTCAAGGTAATATTCAGTTAGAAGGATATCCAGTTAAAGCTCCACAATGAATTACTCTTATAAAGTATATATTGTGAGGTTTTTCTTAAGAAATACGCATTAAAGTTTGATATTTCTTTGATTAATAATCTCTTTAAATCTTTTCCAAACGGTGACCAAAGCTTTACGTTGATAATTTTAGTTATCGAAGAGGAGGTGTCTATTTCAGCACATTTTTATGTACAAGTTGTTATATAAATGTAACGTAGACGTAAAGGCATTAGAACCGTTGCCAGAATGCTCGTTTTAATTATGAAACAGTGAAGTAAAAAGATACATAAAATTTGTAACTTGGTTTAATTATTTTATTTAATGTATAATTTTAATTAGAAAAAAGATTTAATAATTATTTTGGAGAGAATCAAGAAAGCCAAATAACTGTAATTAAAAGAGAAAAAACATAACTGTTCAACAGACCTGTGAAATTTTATTGTTTTTCAAAAACAATGTAGACGAGAGCTTTTGCGTTAAGCTCCGTATAATTATCGTTTGCGTTTGTATCTTCGGGCGCTGCAAATAACGTAATTTACAGTTAGTTTTATTGTGAATTTGAATATTTTACCGCGACACGTTAAGCTTGAGAAATGATGTTTACAACTAACTCGTTAAACATCTAGTGCGGCTAAAACGACTTTTGACGCATCACTTGCATTATAGCGGCGGTATTTGCATCGAAATGTCTTGGCAATGACCGTAACGCCATTGCCAGCAGGTAAATTTAAATTAAGTGCTTCAGCTGCTCCAGTCTTCATGCCTTTACATAATATTACTGAGCAGATGCATCATAACCGTTTTTAACTGTATTGACCTTTCTTGTCGAGTTTATTTTTGCGCATGCAGGATAAAATACGACATTTATAGACTTTAGAGGTCACATTTTTTAATTTTTTGGAAGTTGTAAATGTATAGCAGCCATGCTATTTATCATCTTTGAAATAAATTAAATTATAGTTTTGGCTAAATAACTTTTGGGGAGATTTTGTGGATTTTTAGAGCACCAATATTGAGAACTTTTTTTTGCTTAATGAACTTTTAATCTTTGCTTATGCAAATTACTAGAAGATGCTTTCAATTGAATTATTTACTTTTTAAGACAGTAACAGTTTGCTGAAACAAGGGAAAGCACGGGACAACTGCAAAAATCGTAAAGTTCGCCGTTATTGGTAACCAATAGCACTGGTGTCACTCTGGTTAATATATGCAACTTACATGAGCACACCCGGATAATAAAACTGCAAAAGTTTACGCAAAGTTGGGACCCTGCTCGAGTTCCTCGCGAAAGACCCGATATTACAAAAGTTCGCGTTCGTGCAATAAAATTCTAGCCTTTACGTAGGTTTCCGTGTCAAAGACGGAAAACAATATTCTCGCTCGAGATATATAAAGTGCATCTATTTGAAATCTAATCCGGCTGCCGAGCCAATATCGGCCGTTTGAGGTTCTCGTTGCGCCGCGTGGGTATTGCCTGTCATTTAAGGCACGCCGCTAGACTTGCCACAAGTACATCAGAAAGCGTTTCCCTAGGAAATGTGCCCTATGACATATATTTTATGCGAGTACCTGTAAATGTTTTAATTTTTTTACGTTGAAGTTCTATAGTAATAACTCACTAGATATAAGATTGAGATGTTTTATCGTGTAATTTATTTTTATATAGATTTTATATAAAGTTTTATTTGTATGTCCTTACTTGTTTTCATTTTTGTGTACAAACTTGAAGATGAATATACAAAGGGTTTTACAATTAAACGTCAAAACTTTGGTTTCCTTTTTTTATATACCAGGGTTGGGGCATAAGTCTTCGTAGCTATTTTTTTCAAAGATCGTATCACAAAATGTCGTAGGTCTCAAGTAAGCCGTGCATTTACAGTGTACGTTCACAGCACAAGATCGCTTTGTGATGTTTTGTAATTGCACAGAAAGAAATGTTAAATTAGTTATCAATCGACCGCCGTACGGATATATTCGAAATGAAAATAGCCGTCTTCCGTGGTAAAAATGCCACAGAAGGTCGATAAATGCTGTGGAGAATAATATTCTTCTATACTAAATAGACAGATGGGTAGCAGAGTTATAGGAAGGACGCGACCGGCGACCGGCAACGGACAAGTTGATTCTATAACATAAAACCTATGATGTTATGTCAACTACCTTAACAAATATGAGGAACACAATGTAGGCGTGTTTTTAAATGTTCGTACATTTCAACCATTTCTTGTCCCTTCATTTGTATATTCTCTCACAGCGATTGACTAACAACTGGTCTAACATTGTTCTCTATCAATTACAGACCATCACAAAGCCCTCTTGTGTTGTGAACACATACTATGAATCTATGGCTTCTTTGAGATACTTTGCGATACCATCCCCTATTTTTGAAAAAAATAGTTGCCATGACATGCTCCAACCCTCATGGCACTTAATTACATTACAATTAGTCTACGATATAGACTATAGAATAATTCTGCTTTAATATAATTTTAAAGATAATCGCTTAATATTTGAGAGTTCTTTCCAATGAAATCACTGAAGTTTTTATCACACTAGAATCACAAAATGCTTTGCACTTCACTAAGTTCATTAATTCAAAATATTTACACCTGTTAAGCCGTCGTACTATTCCAATCTGATCCAGCAGTTATTATTGGCTTTGAGTTCTTTATTCTCAGTTGCAGAAATACTTCTATCATCTGCAAATATAATGATATGGGTATTAGCAGTTTGAGGTATTTCGTAAATATACAGTAAATAAAATAAGAAACTTAACATATTACTTTGTGACACATTCGGTATAAGTATTTTCTTGCCGCATGCGAAAATGTCTGTTGCTAATGTAAGGTTTCTGTAACAAGCCAGGGTCATTTATCTATCTTTAGTTCCAATCCGAACTACCACGCCTTACTAAATGATTGAATTACGTCCAAGAATGTAACCGAACGAATATTTTCTTCGAACACCTTTTTGATGGCATTGATGACTCGATGAACCTGGCCTGAATTTTCATGTTTATTTTTAAATTTGGATTGGATGGGGTGACTTTTTTATCAATTTCTTCATAAGCAACTTTTCATACAGTTTAGGGTAGCAAAGAGATGGGTCTGTACGACCCACATCATTTACTAGTTTGCCAGGTTTGGGGATTATGATAATCTTTAAGTCGGAAGCAAGCATTCATTAACTTGGTCAGTTCTTGGAAAATTTCTTCAAAATTTCTTCATGTATTTTATTGCATTTGAGAGATTTTTAGGTTGAGTTTTGTTTAATTTTCACCGCTACCTCCTTCGATGAAGTCGGTTTCGTATTTACATCATTTGAACATATATTCGGCACGGTATCTTCGACCACACAATAGATTTCATTTACTTAAAGAGTTCGAAATAATCGGCAAAAATATTTGTTTCTTCTTGCAGGTTTTCTCAGTAGTGAAACATGTAAAATTGGTCTACTACCACCAAGATATGGGATTTGTTTAGACCAGCCAAAGATACAAAAAACCCACATGATCCACCAAAGGTATACTGCATACGTTGTTCATGTGAGCAAGTCTGTATTGGGACTACAGCCGAACGATTACCACTAGAATAAAAGAATACAAACATCATCTACTCCTTAATCAACCCGAAAAATTATCAGTTGCTAAACATGCTTTGGAAAATCCTGACCACGAGATAGAATTTGGTCAGACAAGTTTTATCCAACTGTAGGAATTACTACCCAAGATTATATAGAAAGGCGGTGGATATTTATAAATATAAAAATAATTTTAACAGGGACGACTAATTCAATTTACCTAAATCTCGGTTTATCGTTATTAAGGGGCAAAAAACAGACCGCGATACGGTAAAAGAGCGAATGACGTCAGAAAATTCCAAAATATTATCTGAAACGACCCTATTGACGTCAGCAGCTAGTCCGATCACGTTATCTTCTATCCCGGTGACGTCAACAACGGCCTCCCAACACCATCCCTACCATACTCGCACGAGTATAAAAGCAAAAGCACGGGACAGTCACTTAACTTTTAAAATATTTTCTTCTAAAGATGTCCACCGCAGTTGTGGACGAACGTTAAGAGTTTCCGAACTCCGATCACCGCCTTATAACAGCATGCACCACAACAACGGCCTTGAAAGCCTTTGCATTTATCCGAGCATGACTTGTCAGTATTCTTAGACTAGTAATTCGTTTGCTGGTGGAGTGAAAGCCACAGTTAAACTCTCCTGCTGCTGAATATATTTATCTACTTTTTGGGGTAATTAGTCTAGATTCTCAGTCGGTATGTTTTGCACTGAGATTTCTCTCCAAGTTGTCTTAGCAGATAGAGATGATCTTTTTGTTGGACACATATTTGGAAGAGCAACAGGTAATTACAATTTTAATATTATAATTATGGTAACTCATTATCAGTGAATGAACTCTATTTTATAATCACCGTACTTCCTCCTCTTGCATTTTTGGATGGATGGTTTCTTAGTTGTAGACTCGCTAGTTAAATAAGTTCTCGATATCGAGAAAATATTTATTTTATGAGTCTCCAGGAATGATCCAGTTTATTTCTGCGCTGCATGATAGAATACCTTAAGCTGGCATTGATGTCATGACGTCTGTCATTGACCTTTCTCTCCACCAAGCCTTACACGTAATACTCGAGGGAATTGCAGATAGGGCTGAAAGGCGACCATTAATCAGTAATACAAATTGTTGTGTAGTCGTGATGGGTCTTTCTTGCCTTATGGGCTGGACTAAAGTCTTACTAGAACACGTGCTCCAGGGCTTCACAACTATCTCCAGCACGTTGATATAGCTGTCGGAGATCACCTTTAGCCCTTCTTCAGAAAAGTGGGTACCATGACATTTCTTTTGCGGCTCACAAGACCCGGCACCATCTCAGAGACGAGAAATTTTGTATGACGGTTCAGAGGCATCTTGGCAGAACTAACGGCCATTTTATCGATTTACCTTTCTGTTTTGGATCAGGTTCTTTTCGTATCAAAAGACTCTTAGGAATCTTGATATCATTATTGGGCTTTTAACTTGCCCATTTTGTTTTTCTTATTCAACAGTTGGTGGTTTTTCAGAATAAAAATCTTACAGCACAGGTTCTGGTACACTACTACAATGACCGTCGTTCTTGCCACTCCTATCTTTTGCCAGATAAGTCACGCTTAGCTGTATGTTACTCTGTCAGCAGTTACCTTCTCCTGGTGGTTAGATTCTCTGTATTTGTTGGCTACGTCGTAAACTTGGGGTTTTGCAGCTAAACCGTCCAATAGATTTTATCGGCAATTTTCCGTTATAGTAGCTCTGCGGTTATATTTTCGGAGAATTTTGTAGACAATCGTAGGTTATTATTTCTGCAATACAACCTGAAAATCCAGATTTACCTTGACGATCCTGCAGATTTTGTTAATATCAGCATAAATACCTATAGCTTAATCATTGTTTTAATAGTAATGACAATTTTCTAAGAATATTTTTTACTCTTAAGATTTTGTATTTTCAGCGGTGTAAATTTTCTTTAATTTGTTCTCGTTAAAGGAAGAACTAATTTTCTTAGCCATAACTTTTTTGAATGAGAATACCATTATGTATATGTTTTAACCAGCAATCAAACAACACTTCTATTGGGTTCTTAATCATTAAAGACAAATTTTTATTTCATTGGAGGGAAGTAACTTAAATTTTATGTCCAATTACTCATTGGCGAGAATGTTGTAGATTTATTCAAAGTTCTCCTGCTTATGGATGGCAATAGGAGTAGAATTAATTTTAACATATAAAAAATACACTAATGCACACAATTTCAAAAATATTTACCATAAGATTAATGACAAGATTGAACTTTGTTATAAATATGTTGCCAAATATCTTTTGTAGTTTCATTAATCTCTTCAGCAATGCGCTTTCTTCTGATTATACATTGGGTGTGCGTATGTTTCACATTAGTTGCCAATTAATGCTATTTTTTAGTGAAATAATCTGTGGTATGAGGTAAGAGCGAAAAATTGGGTTATTTTTGTATTTTAACACATCTATTATTCTCAAAATTAGCATTTTAATATCTTTAAAAAAATATTCGGAAATATTCCATTCAGAATGCTCTAAAGCAGCTCCCTGTAACTATTTATCGTTGTTAAATTTTCCACCTTGGAGGACTTCTTCAGTTTTAAAAATATATTGTAGTCACTGGAGACTAAATTTAGGTTATAAGATAGATATAGAAGCTCTTCAAAGAGGACAGTTTATCTCGGTCTGCCACTACTCTTTTTCTTGGTAACATCGCGCAATTTAAGCAGCAAGTTGGCGTGGTGCTCTTCGTTCACCACTGTGTTTTTTATATTAAAATTACATAACGGGATTTTATTTGAATACCAAAGATTGTTGCTACAATCCTTTTTGTTGATTGAACCACCTTTACCTTCTTCATGCGTTTTTCTTTCTCGATTCTCTTTTTACTATGTGATTATCCTCTCTAACAATAGATTGAAGAACTTCTTTGTTGTAATAGAGGTTTTCAAGTTGTTCACAACAGGTCACACGTTGCTGTTTTTAAACCGTAGACAAAAGTTAGGGAACCCATTTGGGTAACCTTCGTCATACGAAGGTCCTCATGGAGAAGTTCTAACCAGCAAGTAGTTCATCTTCGATGTTTTCTCGCCTTCAACAAAATTATATTACCTGTTTCTTTACAGTATAATGATTTTTTTACTACATACATCCAAATTTAATACCAAGACCGTCAGTGAAAAATTTAATCACGGCTTAGTACTCAATCTTCAATATTGTGCAAAATGACGGGACACTTTCAACTCAAATGACTGCTGCTACGAGACTGAGACAAATCGGCTGTTGAAATCTTATGAATATTCAATCAAAAATGTCTGTATCTGGCACTATTATCACTGAAACTTTCGGCGCTTACCTCGTAGGTGCACTAAACGTGCTACAGGCTGCACTGTATCCTAATGCGTCCAAAGAGGAATTTGAAAGCTTCAGAGCCGGCGTGTGAAGACAATTCGTAGTAAAGCTTCATCTTAATTATACGCAAATATACTCGTGCTGTTTTAACTCTTCAAGGGGCGAAAGTAAGATAAATGCGGGAGCTTTGCGGCGCTCGTCTCGCGGGCGCACCTCACTCACGCCCTGATGTTCCTCAATTAAAAGCCTAAAACGTTAATGCCGTGTAGGTACCGGGACAAAAGTAAAAGTCACAACAGGCCGCATTTCAGCCGGCTCGCCTTCGCGCGCAGATAATTCTTCCTCAGACAATTTCACTCCGTGTTAGTGCCATTAAACAGATTACATCTGCAATTATATGTGCGAAATCGCTTAGAAGATTTGATCCAGCGCCGTTCCTGTTTGCGACTCGAGATTTTAATGGATATTTTAAAACGCCGGCGCGCAGTTGTTAGGCCGGGACGTAAAAAAGCGCCCGCCTGCCTCCGGCCGGATTCTCCCACGTACAAATTTCGGGCACAATAGCGAATGGCTGCCGGGTATTCCTTTGACGCCTCGCAGAACATTAATGATTGTGTTGCTAATAGCGCTACACGGGATGATAATTTCGTTAACGTCCAACTATTAGAGCTTTATAAAGACAACATCGAAAATTTACGTTCCAACTCGTCGCCGGAGTTGGAGCCAAATTAGTAAATACCCTTGGCACTAGTAGCTGCTAATATCTCACTATACATATATGTGGTATACTTAAAATTTGCATATGCATATCTTATTGTTGTGTGATAATGTATAAAATGATTGACAAACAGCGTGTTTTAGATATAATAATAAATGGTCCGATTTTCTTCTTCTTCTTCGTCTTCATATCTATTTGCAAGTGTTTTCAAATAGCAGATATTATTAACTGGATGATATTTAGATAGCCAAATTTTAATTTATTTGCTTTTGTTCTTTTGGTTTTTGGGAATCCAATGTTTTCAAAAATTTGCTACATGTCTTCATTACACTTTTCTTTTGATTTAGAGTTGTTGCGTTGTTGCAAGACATTTCCTGTCACTTTTTATACTGATGTTAATTGACGTGAGGCTTAGGCTACTACCAATACTTATCTGACATGATTCTACTGTCTTACTTACTTTTTGGTCTATCGAAGAGCGTAACTTCTATTTTAATAGCTTTTCAACTTTGATTTTATTGGAACAGGCTACTTAGGTCCGCGCCTGGTCTTCACTTTTTCTCTTATACTTTTCCACTATCCAGTTGCTAACTCATTCGGGCCTCTATCTAGCCAACGTACTCGCGGTCTTGCTCTTGGTCGCCTTTCTTAAAGATTCTCTATAAGTACTCTTTTAACACTTCTTTTTCTTCATCCTCTCTAAGTGTCCCAACCAGCGCAGCCTATTACTTTTGATTTTACTTACTATACTTGGTACGTTGTACCCCTCCCTTAACTCGTAATGACATCTACTACGCCACTCCTAATTTTCTTCCACTGTCCCGAAGATATATTTTAGCACTTTTCATTTCCACCTCTGTCCAATATTTCTGTTTGTCTTTTATCCAGCATCCACGCCTTTGCTCCATATGCCGCGATAGGTATTAGCATAGTTTTGTGTTGCTGGATATATTTTTAGCCTTAAAAACATTTTAGTGCATAATAGCCTGTATTTGCTATTGCCAATCTCACTGGTGTTTTTTTTTTATTTTGCTTACTATCACTCTAAGGTACATAAAGTCTGCCACTTGTTCGAATTTGCTTTGGTGTACTTCAAGAGGCTACCTTTGTATAGATTCGTCGATGTAATCTTGTACTTGAATTTTGTTTTGTTAACTCTAAGTTTAACCTTCACTGCATTCTGTTTCAAATATCCATATACATTCCTTAAGCAATTTATCGTCCTCGCTATTATGATCACATCGTCTCCACATGCGACGATTTGTACCATTCTGTTAATGTGGGCTTTTCTTATTATCCCTTCTAACACTAAATGAGCAAGACAGCCTTAAACCTTCCTTAATAAAAAATTCTTCTGATAACCGATCTTGTACCCTTACTATCGCATTGGAATATATCAGGCACATCTTTGCCATTGTTATTATTTTGCTCGACACATTTAACTCTTCTAACACTACTTACATCTCTTCCCTTGTAGTATGCTTTACTGAATTCGATAAAAAGATCATTAAGAGAAATGTTTTGCTCATAACTTTTTTATAGTATTTATGTCAGAGTAAAAATATATTTCAAAGTTGACCTGTTTCTGCTAAAACCATACGAATATTGTTCTATATCTCTTTTCCATTGTTAATTTTAATTTCTGCGCTATTATTGTGCTTAAAATATCATACCCCATATTCAACAGTGGTATTCCTTTGTAATTTTGTACTATACTTTTTGTCTTCTTTTTATGTAGCCTTTCTCCAGCTATTTATCTTTTTGCCGTAACTTTTTAATAAATAAGTATATTTCCTTTTCCACTGTATTTTATCTTTCCTCTGTTATCTAATTTACACCTGGTGCTTTGTTATTTTTTCTTATTGATTATTTCTTGGGCCGCATCTTCCGTTCTTCTTCATTCGCCTCTTCCTGTTTGGGTTCTGCTCTTACAAATTTTTCGCCTTGATTTTCTTCCGTGTTTAGTAGGGTTTCAAAGCCTTCTTTCGAAAGCTTCATGTGCAGATGTGTAATACCTACCAAATTACCTTCCGAATCTTTATATAAATTTACTCTCGGTATCCTTTTTTGCATTTTTATTGCTCAAAATTTTCTTGTTTTTATATCTCGTCTGATTATGATACCTCTTTCATATGCCTCGAAACAATTTTACTAGACCTATCGGTTAGGAAGTAAATTTTAAAGCACTCTAACGCTTCATCGATAATAATTCTACTCATAAAATTTTTTACAGAAGCTATGTGTTTCCAATTTGTCTTTAAATGAGAATAGTAAGAAGCTTATATCTTTAGAAGATTTTGTTGTTAAAACTAAGATCAACAGTACCGAAACTATTAAAATTAAAAACATTTTCTTATAAATGTGCTATTAGAGTGACTAAATCTATCAATATTTTTAAATGTTTTATTTGCGAAAAGAAGAATAATGAACTTAAAGAAAACTTTGATTCACAATTAAGTTAATCAATTAAGTTACAAATTATATCGGCAAATTTTCTTAAGGATAAGTTATTGATTAAAGAAACAGATAAAATCTTAACAATCATCCACATTACGTAGACCAACTTGATCGATATCGATTATTCTAAAATTATCGAAAATGCTTTGAAGATTATCTTGAAAATATTGCGTCAGCATTCTAGAAATTGAAAGTTGCTAACTTGAAATGGAACTTAAAAATATTAACTTGTTAACATAAATACTACAACTAAAATGTAAAACAGTGCAACGAGTATCATACATCGTATGGTTGGTTTTTGGGTTGCTAGCACGTAGCAGGGGTTTGGAAACTCGTAATATTTCATCCACAACTGCGACGAACATTTTTAGACGCTGACCACGACTTAACAACACGATATATCAATGCATCGGCTGTGAAAGCCTTCGCATTTAACTGTTACAGTTTTAGAAAGTCGAAAAGCTCAATCGTTACAGTAATAATTCAAAAGTAGAATTTTTGTATTGATCATTAACTACAAACAACTTACTCAATAGTTCGAAAATCAAAGTACAAGAATCCTAAACTTACCAACCAATAAATAGAGAAAGAAATACTATCATTAATGCATATTAGCAAAAGTGAAACTTCTATTCAATCATCTTATTGTATGTCCAAACCATTTAAGTCTGCTTAACTGACTTAACCTTCATATCTTGACTTATTTTATAATTTTTCATCTTCTTTACCTTAACAAGAGTTTTTATTCTTTACAAACATTGTAAAATTTGCCTCTCTGTTAGTCTCACCGTTACGAAGGTAGATGAAATACATAGTATGGCCATAAATACTGTTACACACTGTTTAGAACGGCAAAACAAAACAACTAACTGTTTTTGCATAATACTTGCAAGATTTATTAAGTTGTTATTACTAAGTATAATTACAATGGATTTATTCAAAATCGCCACCTTCAGTGTCTATAGAAGCTTTAAGACGTCCAAGCAACTCGTCCATTGCATCACGCACTACATCCATTAGAACAGTATTAAATACAGCCATCAGAGCCCGCGTCAAAGAAATCAATATTAGGATCGTATTTTAAACAAATTATACTCTCTAAAACTGCCCACAATTTGTAATCTAATAAATTAAGATATGGGCGACCAGAAGGCCAATCTTCTACTGCTAGAAAATACGGCACATTGTTGCTCAGCTAAGTTTGAGTTGTTCTGAAAGATAGAAGGCTCACCTAGATTCAGAAGTTTTATTACACAGCGGCCAAAGTTTTAATTCCATTTTCATCAAAATAAATATCCGTTGCCTAATCATAACAAACTCTCGATTAGTCTATTACAAATGATGGTTGATAGCCTCTCTAAATTTTTGGTGCTATGCTTCTTTGGACGACCTAGCGTATACTGTGTAATTTTGTTTGTTGAAAGATTCTCCCACTGTAAAAATGTTCTCATCCGTAAACAAAATTTTTCTGTGGTTCATTATGCGCGTTCTTAGGCAACCACCTCTTTGCCTTTTCGCTTTTATCTTTCTTTAAAGCATCTGTCAGCAAATGTCCCGTATATATTATGTAAGCAGCTAGTCATATGTCTTGCTTAATAATACGAGACATCATAATTTTCCGCTTACGAAGAGGGTTTTGTTTAATTCGGGCACTTACGACTTTGACTGGCTAAACAGTCCGAACTGAACGTGGCCTTTTTGATCTTGGGCGATTCTCGACACCTCAAGTCTCATTAAACAGTTTTATAGCCCGATACACAAACATACGGCTAATGCTGAGAAAATTCAGGGCCTTAAAAATTACACATTTTTAGTTCCATACTCAACTGTTTTTTGCCATCCCACTCTATTGGTAAATAACTAAGCTTGACAAGAAATATTTGCTGGACCATATGACTAGGCTAAACTCAAACATATTGAAAATGTTTAGGGAACAAAAAATAAAATGAGAAGAAGATAAAGGCCAAGGAAAACAAGGTTACGACAAATAGTAGATGTGGAAAACGAAAGGAGCATTGATTAATTACATATTTATCAAAATTTTTGACCTTTAAGTACTCTTTTTGGTGGTTCAAACAAACCAAGACTGCAGGATGGGTACCCAAATGTAGCTCAAAACAAATTCTCAATTTTTTGTGCAACTTAGACTGTTGCATGTGACATATATCCGCTTAGGAACAGTTTAAGTAACCATTTATTGAGAGTCATCGTCAAGAAAGTGACAAATAATGCAAATATTCACCTCAGTTATCCTGGTCTTTTCTGACGTTGGTAATCTTAATTTTCAACTTTTTTCGTTCTCTCAAAAATTAGTTTATTCCACGTTTACACCTGAACCTCCTTACGTGTATTGTTTCCAAATTCTATCTTAAGCTTTCGCAAAACTTTTTGTTTCTCATATCATAAGCAATTTGATAGTAATCCATTAAGTAATGGCTGAGGGCACCTCTTATTCTTATGTTAACTAAAAAATAGATTAACTGGCTAAAAAAAAAATAGTGCGAGGTAACTTAGGGGAGGGGGGATGTTCTCTAGACAACCCTATCTACAATGCTCAAAGAGTAGAAAAAGGAAATTCTAGTTTATATTTAGTTTATTAAAACCGTTGGCATCACATTTCAATATTTCAGTAAAACACTCACAAAAATTAGAGTTTGGAAAAGAAAGTGTTGCTCTTTATAATTCAGAAAAATTCACGGAAAAGCTTAGATTTAGTATTCAGTACAACAAATAAATTTTTCAAATCTTACAGAAGCTTGACAAAAGCCTGGCGATGTAATTAAGAAGTCAACTGTTCAAATCTAAATGTAGGAAAACATCAACCAGCATATTCTTCTTGTGCTGTACATTCTGATAAAGCTTTTTAAGTACAAAACAAAAAAATTATAAACTGAAGATCTGGCTAGCATAAACAAGTTAAGGATCTGATAGGTACATGTAGCTGCACCACTTTATTTGATCCATCAATGGTAAACTGGTGTACCTTAACACGAAGTGAATTGGAGCTCCATCGCGCAACAGCTGCACGACTTATTGTTGCCAGTTGCACATCTTCAAGCAATACAAGCGGAATATTTCTCGGGAGTTGCAGATATATGGAACTATTGAAGCGTTGTGGAAGAACGATTGATCCGACTAGGTGATCATCGAATAGTTCCTTCTCAAATATTTATGATAAACTTCAACCATCCATGAAGGTTCTGTTTAGCTCACAGATAACTGTTATGTAGGTTGATTATGAATTCCATAATAGTAGTAACTCAAAATCTACTCACAATAACTTCTACAAATTATCAGAGATATCAGCAAATATCAATCATGTAGGACACTCAAGACAGTAGCTTGTTATGCACTACGCTCAATATCTCAGAAGATATGTTCTTTCAACTCAGGTGTACAAACAATTCAATCTCATACAAATGATCATGTCTTGATGCATATGTTTTATGATTCTGTTGCTCTCTATGAGGGTAGGTTTCCTAGAAAAATTTATGTGCCTCATAATTATAGTTCACTTTTTCATACATTATATAAATGACCAGCTTAACAGCACTTCATGGCACATACCTGCAACTGAAAAGAACAGTGCTATCAACTATCGTAAAACATACATTTCTGAACATGTGTTTTAAATTAACTTTTCTGTTCCTTTTCCTATCAGGTAATTCAAAAGTCTTCGTTCTGTTTAGCCGTCTAATGAGTTCCTCAACGTTGAGTAAATTTATCACTAATACACTGGAATGCTCGATATTCTATCGATATGTCTGTTGACATGGATTTTGATTACATTTTGACCAGGAATCTTAACATCGTTGTGTAATGTACAATTGTTGATGTACCGTTTAGCATTACCCACTGTCCTAAGAGTTTCTATATTTGAGGTTTTAGCTGGATGCTGTAGGTCTAAATAGGAATTAATATAGATTTATACAATAGTACTTTATTGCTTAGATGTAACCGTGATTTCCGACCTAATAATCAATATATTTTTTTAACCCTTAAGTAAAATTCTATTCTTTTTATTGTAACATGATTTTTTCAAGTTAGCTTTTTGTCCAGGTGCATTCCAAGGCATTTAGCATAATCTTTTTCTGGAATGGCTATGTCATTTAAACTCACTGGATTAATATTGACTTGTCTCAAGGTACAAGTGGTTCTAGTGATTTATTTTCGTTAATTGTGATCCGACATGTTCTTAGCCAAGGTTGAATTGCATCTAGAGTTTTGTAGGTTAACGTAGTCTGCGCTGGGTCAGTGGGGGAGTACAAAATGGCCGCGTCTAATGTATAGATTTGATATAGCATGCGCCGCAGGTCGCTCCCTGCAGTATACCCACTTTGATGTCATAAACTGTTGATAGACTATCTTCAATTTTTGTTTGCAAATGTCTTTGTTGCAGGTATGATTTGAAGAATAGAAAAAACTGGTGCGAAAAATTTTCCTTGATTTTGTAAGAGGGCAGGATACCACACTCGGTCGAATTCTTCCTAGATATCGAGGAAAGCTGCCGAGCGTACTTTATTGGCTTCAAAATTTTTCGCAATCTAATCAACAACTCTATGAATCTGTTCAAGAGTTGAATACCTCTTACGAAAGCCAAATTAGTGTTGTAGAATTATTCCTTCATCACAAGGGGAGTGGTTTGTAAGATGTTGTTTTTGGTTTTTGAATTAAAATAACTTGCGTGAGCTTCCACTGAATAGGATAATACTGGGTTCTAAGGATAGAGTTAAAGATTTGTGTTAGAGCAGTAATCCTTTTCCTGGGAAGTTCTTAGAGTAATTTAGCTGTAATTAAATGGCAACCAGGAGATTTGTAGCTGTTGAGATATTTAATTTCAGTTTGAACTTCTTTTGAAGAACAAGACTTTACAGGTAAGTACAGTTGTAATAGAGAATCCAAAAAATCAAGAATCTCTCTATCATTTGGTATTCCTTGCTAGTTGTGCAGCTGAAAAAGGTTTGAAAGTTATTCACTGAATCTTTTTGTTTTTTCTTTGTTATTGCAAGCCCAGATTCTATCAGTTTTGCGAATAAGGGATGGGAGTTTTAAGGCGTTTTAGTTTCCTGGTTACCTTCGACAGAGTATAGTCGTTATGGCAAGTAGATGGTACATTTTTCACATATCCATTGAAGTTTGCATTTTTCTAATCATTGATTAGCCTGGTTAGTTCTTTAGTTAGGGTGTTTAACATGTATTTATCACTAGGATGTCTAGTGAGCTTCTTGCTTTCCTTTTTTTAGCTATTTTGACTTTAATAGTCAAGGAATAATTGTTGTTGCAAGGCGTATTTACTTTTTGTGATTCTGGAGGTGTTGAATTCCATGATTCATGTTGGAGTGTGGTGGTTAGATCTAATGGGATTTTGAGTAATAAATTTTCATTCAAATATTCTCTCTAATTCTCTGTAATTGTCTCTGTTGGTATGGATGTTATAGAGATAGAGCTTTGTTTGTGCCTTATTTACAACCGTGCTTATGGTGAAAATTCTTGCCGTATGGTCAGAGACCAGATTGTAGCAGTCAGTGACATCAATGCAGTTAGAAGAGACCATTTTAGTGACAAAGAAGTCCAAGACATCTGGAATTTTGTTCAGGTCACTTGGTCAGTGGGCGGGCTTACCAATGGAATTTCGGTGAAGTCCATTTTCTATGACGGTTTCGTGTCAAGCTCCTCCTCTTGGATAAATTAGCCGAGATCCCAAAAGAAGATGCTTAGAATTATAATCCCCTTGCTATAAATTTATTTTTGAGTTTTCCAAAGAATTCTTTAAAGTGTTTCTGTTTAATTGGGTGTCTGAGAGGGCAGTATACTGCGGGTAAACCTTTGATTTTAACGTTTGTTGCTTGTAAATGAGCGGCCTCAAATTTTTCTGTTTTGTAGTGTAAGATTATTTTATTAATAATAACTGGCGACCCCGCATAGTTGGTGTCATTGGGATGACAAGTGAAGTAAGACCTGTAATTATATCTATTGAAGTAACTAGAATTGGTGAAATGTGCTTTCGATACTAAGAGGATCTCGATTTCTAATCGACATTGTGGTAGCTAATGCTTCCTCTACTGGAAAATTTTATTTAACATGCTAGTAAGGAGATTAAGCATCATACTGTGCTGATTTATTAACTGGTTAAACATAGTTTCGAATTTGGGGAGGAAATGTGAAAGTGAGATGTCAGTGTTGTTTTGTTCTTGAGAATGGTTATTATGAGTGATGTTTTGCTGAGAACCTGAAATACCATTAGCATGAATAGGTTGAAACAGATTGCTTACGTTGGGAGTGTTATTGTGGGTAGCGTGGTTCATTCTGGGAGTATTTTATAGCTGGTCCCCTACTGGATTATACGGGTTTCTACTGCGACCTTGTTGCTGGTAAATTTAGCAACTTATCTAATTCTCTGGATGCGGCCCGTTGTTTTTGTTTTTTGTATGTATGGAAATAGATAAAGTATATATTAGAGGATATTAAAATTATATTGTTTACTATTCAAATTTCTAATTTACTTTGTTTTACGCTGAAAAATAAAACAATCTCACCTTTTAAAATGTTGAAGCCCCTGCCGCTTAAAAAATAAAACGAACCAAAAATTAGGCATGCCGCGCAGGTTCCAAAAAAAGTTCCGCTGTCGCAAACGTGACAAGCTAATTCTCGAATCCGTCTAGTCTTAATTAGGGCGCTCATACAGGGCAGGTGGGTCGGGGAGCCGTTGCGGAACACCTTTTAATAATCCAGGCCCGGGCGACACCCATGAAAAATTCCGCCCATTGTTAACCCTTATCAGCGCGCTTGACGTGCAACAGTGCCAGCCCGGAATTTTCGGGCAAGGACGTCCACCTGAACGGCCCGAAAATTCGGCAGTCGGCGCGCGCTTAATTCGCAACGGCGCGAAGTAGGGCGATTTGGCCAAGAAGGCGGCGGCTTCAAAGAAAGAGCTGCGCCCGCATAATTTTCGGCTGCCCTTCACGAATTTGGGAATTGTCGGTGGCGTGCGTGTTGTTTCGTCGCTGTATGTGTATTACAAACATTCCGTGCGTGCGCTGCTCTTCCCTCTCAGCGCCCCATGCAATATTCATAGAAGAATCTAATTAAACTAGAGTTGTACCGGCCCAAGTTTATAGGAAGTTGACCTGGCTCTAAATTATGTTGCGCCTTTAAATATTAACGATGTTTTCTCTGAGAGCTAGACAAACAGGTAAATTTGCTTTGAAGCAATTATTCGCCGTTAGTCGACGGAAAGACGCATGGAGCCGAACCAAGCGTGGTTTTATTTTCCTTACAAACTAACAGATAACTAACTGATAACTAATTACACCGTTCGACAAAGGCGTTCAACCGTTGTTATACCACAATGCTTCCTGTTGACATGCAATTATTTGGGGGTGGAGGGTTAGTGAAATCTCACTGAACTAAGTTTCTGTAGATTATATGAAGTCTCTTTCAATACTCAATTAAAGCATACGTTCTCTAATGTAAGTAACCGTTAAATCAAATATTAAATCAAGATAAAAAATACATACATCGAAATGGAAACAGCAGAATAACATTCATATAATATTTATTTGGAATTTTTTCCTGTCCCCTTGACACAAATTTTGAAACATTACGAGTCAAGGATGACCAATTACCAGTTTTCTTGTATAGGGATGGTAGCTTTAAAAAAAAAGTAATTGATATAAATACAAGTACAATAGTAGAGATATTAAAAATTAATGAAATTGGATATTTGCGCATCCCTAATAAATAAACAATAAGACATTAAGTTTTTCCAATATTCATGTGACGAAGGTAACCACTCTCTTAACTGACAAGCCTCTATTAGCGAAGGTGAGAATCCGGAAAATGTTTGAGGGTACTTCCAACACTCGAATGTATTGATGAGAAGTTTGAAAGAATGAAAAATAAACGCTCGTTTATATCTCAAATAAATTTCCTGTCTATCGAAGAATTAAAAAGGTGGAAGGACATTTTAGGAGTTTGATAGCAAAAGCGACAGTAATCGCCAAAACTTTAGACTAAAAAGAAGTGCAACCACAAAAGACCATTTAAGTATGAGATTTAAAGATAAAAAGTAATGGAAAATTTAGAGAATTCAAAGAAGAATTAAAATCAAACATAGGAGGACGTTGCAGAACGCATTGCAGATATTAAACGTAAACATAGATCCGTTACTGTAGAGATTAAGTCCGAAAAACTATAGACAATGCTTACAACTGTAGGAGAATATTTGTGAGCTGCGAAGAATTATGACGATTGACGATTACTAGCTTTAACAAGAATTATTTGACTTAAAACTAAGCATAATGTGGAATTTCAAGTATCAAGGGACGAGATACTGTCGTGGAAAGTAACCAATGTGCTAAACCTTGCGATTGGAAGATGGTACTTTAAAAGAAGCTTTCAGTATGTTAAGGTGGAGTTTGTTGATGTTGCAAAGCAGCTTTGAAAATGCTACCACTTGCATAATTTAACATTAATGCCTTGATAAAGAGTGGCATCTGTCCTGGAAGGATAATAAGTAAGATATTGTCATAAATAAGACTAGCCTCGTAGTCATGCTCTTCAACTTAATTAACATATTTACAATAACTAACGCCATTTTTTGGCTACACAGATTTAATTTGCACTTCACCGCACTGGCTGAGGTAGATCTAGCGGATCAATCCGTATCAGGCTTTTCACGCGCGACCTAAGATCTGTAGCAGTTTTGACTGAAAGCATTGTTTCTTCTGAATGTTAGATTTTCTAACCAAACCCCATACCTGATTATTGTATGTCCAGGCTGGTTTTATTTATTTTCCAGACTTACGTGACTTTTTTGTTTAATAAACAGGATACCTTACGATAAGTAAAACATAAGTGAAATGGTTTTTTCCTTATATATTTAGACTACATGAGCCACCTGTCTAGGCATGTCATTTAATGTTACTTCAGAGCAAGTTTATTTTTTTAGTTAAAGATGAACATGCTCTTCTAAAAATTGAGAAGCAATGTAATCGTGTAATCGGCAAAAGTAGCGATTTCTATATTTCTAGTCTTTGGAAGGTCTTCTGTGTGTAGGAAGTGCAATATAGGGTCAAGTATGCTTTTCTGTGGGACTGCAAATTGAATAGGAACTAGTACAGTGTAAAACTTTATATTTTACTAGAATCTTTCAGGAACGTCTGTAATATTATGCAGAAGGGGTGAGACAAGCATTTTTTGATTTTGTAAATGAATCCTACATGTTATATGGTGTCAAACACATCAAAGATATTAAGTAAAATAGCAAAGCAGTGCCTTTTCTTCTTTAGATGAAATTGTACGTCTTTTTATTTCTTCTAGACGAAGAAAAGTTGTGCGAATAATACAGACAAGACGCTTAACAAACACTAAAAAGCTAATTTTGCAAGATCTTTATCAGGTTTGAGTATTAAGATTATTTCTACTACTTTCCACTGGGAGGAGAAGTACCTTAATGTTAATATGACATTTTGATGGATTTATATGACAACTCTTTCAGTATTCTTCCTTTTATCAGATTTTTGAGTATATAAATTTGTATTATTATTATTACTTCAGATATCTTGCAATGCTTAATTCAAAGGTTCTTTTTCTTTAATGTTTTACGTGGTAAGGTCAGGACAACTTGTGTGTTTTTGCTAAACTGAGATAGAACCCCAAGATGTTTTTGCATGGCTCCAGTGACGTATTTTAGAGCTCTATGCACATACTTCTGTTTTCAGCGGTTTAATTTGGATATGTTGCTAATACCAGTCACAATTCTTGTTACTCAAGAACGGTAGCATGCATTTACTTCTGATTTACGAATATAAGGTGATAACTAGAAGTGGTATATGATTTGAAGAAATGACTCGATCTCTAAGTAATTTCTTTTGGCGGAAGTAGTGAGATTATGGCTTATCACAGACCAATAGAGTTATTTTTAAGGGGGAAGTAGCAAGCTTGGGATTTTTGTGTTAGTGTTGGTCATTGAAATCTCCTCTAGCCATAAATTTGGACCCAATGGAGTTCAAAAATTGCGGAAGTCATCTTCCATCATTATTCCATTACTACCTTCTACAGCTAGAGTAGTTGTTTTATTTGCTAACTTCTAGTCTCTTGTACTTTATTTGATAATAATGGATGTAGCACTGTTTCGTATTTATATGTTGAGTAAAATAAATTGCGTATTTTATATAGCTGGTCTGCTAAATAGGCTTCTGAGATTAACGTAATGTCTATTTTATGATTAGAAAGAACAATTTTTATGTCCTGGCCATTAGACAACCGTCTTTATCTGAGGAAGAATATCAATTTCTTCACAAATCACTACTAAAAACGTTCCCAATCCTAAGACAGAACGAAGAGAATCGCATAGTAGTCTCCTTTAATAAGTCGAGCGTTCTTGGAAATTGTTTATCGAAAATTTTGGACAGAAATGTCCTGGAGCCAAGTAAGTCATCTTTTCAATTATTTAACCGCGACCGGACACGATTAAAATTAGTTAAAAGAAGTACCAATGAACGTTTAAAATAAAAAGAGCTTCTTATGATCCCTGCGCTTTATTAAAATTTTTTAAATAAATGATAAGGGTTTCCTCTCTTCTTTAATTAATTTTCTTTGTTATGATTAACACAAGACTCATTTTCTTAGTTGGAGTTACTTTTATATTATTTTCTCCATTAAATTTTACATAAACGTTCCTGGCATTTTTAGTTCTATTACTACATTTTAAACAAATTTATGGTGGTTTTTTTACATATGCTACACCTGTTAATGAGTTTTTGAAAAATTTATGGATGTTAAAATAATAATTAAAATTTAGAGCAATAATTTGGACAATTTGTACTGATATTTTTCATTTGGCGTCCCGCTTTGCTATTTGGTTGCTTAATTACGCTGAAATAATTTATTTGGTGGGTCTTCTACAATTTTTGACTAAATATTGAAATGCAAAGTTACCATTTCACTTAACACCACAATTATGATGCAACTCCTAAAGAGGGTAGAACAAAACTGATATGAAATTGTTCAGATTTGTTTTTTTATATTCTGTAACCGAATCTATACATTTTTTTTAATTACCTAAAGGTATATTAGTTGTTCTATTGTTTAAAGAAATGAATTTATGGATACAGAAAATTGTCTGATTATGTATTTACGGTACGTAACGCAACTGTTCATTAATTGGATTCTTATTATTAAAATAAAATGTTTTAAATTTATGATTTCTAAAAAAATACCACACTTTAAAAGCTGCGATCAGGCAATTAAAATAAATGCTTTTTAAAAATTACTATCCACTTTAAGAGTACCCTAATTAAAAAAAATTTACTGTAATTGAGAAAAAAGATTAAAATTTATGATTGATAATTTAGTTTTATGTTTATTATTATTTAAATTCGTCTAATTGCATATTAGTTTATCTTTTTAGTCTTTGGGCAAAATAAAATTGATAGACATTTAGCCAAGACACTTTCGGCTAAAACATAACTTAAAATTTCTTTTTCTCTTTCTTATTCTCCTTTTCATTTTTTTCTATTCTTCTACAACGCCTTAACTATAAGAGTTATAATAAAGGAAGTTTGAAAACATAAAATATCTTCTAATGATTTTAGGCACTGTTCCAGAACGTTAATTTGGGTACTGGGGATAATTTGCAAAATACGCTCGAAGCAGTTGTAATCAGTTAGTATAAGATTTGGAGCAGATTTTGTGTGGTAATACATAGTTTCATACATGTACATATACTTATAGTTACGTAAGTGATAAAGGGGCGCTACCATATAATATTTTTCTAGTAAGACGACGTAAATTTTGTCGCAGTGTAGTTATATTTGTAGTATATGATTTTAGAGAGTGTTCGACCTACTATCTAACCTAGCATTTCTTTAATAATAAATAACAAAACAAACATTTTAAAACAATTTGAACAAGGGCAAGGTCAGTTGGTGAAAAGTAGAAAGAAATATTTGTGACATGAAGCAACAGTCCATCAAATAGCAGAAAGAAAATTATCCATAATTGTTTAAGACAATGATCCAGAATGTGAAGAACCGAATATTGCCATCTTTTGTAAAGTCACTGCTCAAACATTGACGGAAATCGAAGTTGTTCTGAAACTTTCTTCATTATGCTGCGAAAAAGGAAAGCTTTGTGTATTATGGTCAACAAATTAAAAATTCCTCTACCAAGCAAAACGAGTGGCATACTGAAAGTTTTCATGCTTCTATTCAGAAAAATTTGGGCATTTTGGACTATACCTTGTTCTCGGACGAATTATTATTTGTCGGGATGCGTTAATTCTTAGAATGTCTGCATTTGGGCAAGTGAAAATTTCTGCATAATATTTGAGATCTTTATTCATATTGGTTTTTGGCATGGAATGTTGTACTGGCTAGTAATTAGTCTTCTTTTTTTGATACCACCATCACAACAGTTGTATATGTGAAAATATTCAACACATTTACAAAACTAGTTGAAGAAGAATTCCTTATTGGATAATAGGAAGGGGCGACGTTTTATTTTTAATGGGAATATCTAAAAGGAAGAGTTTAGCACAATCATTTACAAACTATAGAAGCTTTACAACCAAATATACCCAAAAAAATCAGACAATGACAGCAGACACACTGGCAAAGACTTTCTATAATATAGTGCGCTAAGTTAGTCCGTCTGGCCTTTTTTAGCACATATTAGGATGGGATCATATGTTTTAGATAATGAAGTAGGTCTTTCTTAAATTATATTGTAATATCTTTATAGATGTTGGAATTATTAAAGAAACTCTAGGTTCCCTAATGAGTGGGACACAATGCATAATAATTTTATAAAATACGTGGCTTCATTTTGTACTCAAACCTTCTACAGTTAATAACGTCCTTAAGTTCTAGCCATTGATTCTTAAGTTCAACATCTGATGTAATGTTTAATTATGATAAAATGCTAAGTAACTAAACAGGAGTTTTGTAGGATTGTTCAACTTTTGTATAATACAGAACTTTAAAATAAACCCTGCGATAACTGAAAACATTGCAATAAAGCTCATTGAACAGGTTTTTAAACAAAAGTGCGATATCAAGTTTGACGAACTTATTAAAGTTTGTTATGGGACTTCCACTACTGTGAGATTTAAAGCTTCAGAACTCTGAATTTTTTTCTTTGCACAACAATTGTACCTTAATTAAAATTGATACTACAGGCAATTTTGTGTTTTCCATTTCAACAATCCTGAAACAGCGCCAATTACTTTTTATCGCCTTTTCATGGACAGCAGAAAACATCTCGGTGCCCTGGAAATTATGGAAAACTAAAGGAATCTGCCGAGTCGTTTGTTATTTTTAGCAAAAATGGGCCGACGCGAATTATCCGTCTGCGCCGAACAGACTTTTATCGTCCGTAATGAGCAGATGCCTTCCATTAAGGCGCAGGATAACGAGAAGCGTTTCGGAACATCCTTTGCCGCTCGCTCGCGAATATCTTTGCCTCGCTAATTTGCCCTGGCGGCGCAACGATTGCGCAATAAATAAATTACGCGGCTTGCAGAGCTTACAAATGATTTGTAAAGGTATGAGAGCGCGGCGCTTTAATTTTTATTTATTGAGAAGCTGCGGTAATTTTAGCCGCAGAGCTTAACGATGATAAACTAGTTCCGATGCAATTTTTACACGCCCCGTATGCGGCCCCGCTACTCGCTGTCTAGAATTAAAATCCACTTAAGGTATTGAAAATGCCAGACAGGCTGATTATTGCAGTTGCCCAAGTTAAGTCGTAATATAATTAGATTTAAACTGTTGCTGGCAACAGGTTAAGTGTTTATTATTATAAATATTTTTGTAATTATTCAGATTATTCGAAAAAGTATGTTTCCAAAATACAGGGTGTCCTAGAATTTGTCATTATTGTTTAGCAACTTATGAAATAATAAAATTAAAAAAAATTCTAAAATAATATTTTAATTTAATAAATTACCAAATCTTGATAATAACATCAAATAAATCTCATCATTAAAGTAGTCAAGTTCGAATTTATTATAAAGGGTGGCCCAAATTGTAAGCTGGTTTTAAATTTAAATAAGACACTTTTAAATTGCTTTTATGATTGGATTTTTATTTAATGTTAAAATTTTCCATTTCAATTTTGCACAGGCTCTGATCAATTTCTTTGATAACCGGTTAAATTTCGTTCTTGGGGTTTATGTATTCCTGGCGTAGACTTTTGATTTTAAAAAACTCGCAAAAAAGTTGCACGGTGTTAAATCACAAGATGTTACTGGTCGGATGATGTCGGAATTTCGTGAAATTACCCGACCAGGAAATTGTTGATGTAGTAATCGACTGTTGCTTAAGATATATAGGAGTCTACTAAAATCACATTCGCACCACAACCATGTTCCCAATTGGTGCCAAAAAATTGGTTGTCATGTAATGGTAACGAATGTCATTCGGAGTTAGAGCATCATCGAAGATGCATGAGTTTAACATGGCACCTGTCCAAAATACATATCAAACAATGACTCGTAGGAGTTTATTTGCTTTTTATATGTTACTCGAGGATTTTCCAAACCTCAAATGTGACAATTTCTTATTTACGAGACCCTCGAGCTGAAAATGCGCTTTGTCTCCAAAATGTATTTTTTTTTGGTTGTATTGAGAATCTACTTCATGATGCTCTAAAAACTAATCGACGAACTGTCGACAATGAGAATAGTCATCAAGTCTACATTCTTGGGTCGGCTGAATTTTGTACCCACGAAAATACAAAACTTTAGTGAGTACTTGCTACAGGGACCTTCTCAAAAATGTCCAATTATTGTGCATGATACCGAATTGATGTTTATGGATTCTCAACGACACCGACTAACTTTGGCAATATATGGCGCTGATAGTCACGAGGTCTTGCATCCATTACAGTTTTGTTAAATTTTGTAATTAATCTTTCGTTAGTTGTTTTTTTTTTTCAATTTGGGCTGTATGTAGCCGAGAATTATTATAAAATAGGCTAAATTAAGATTACACAAGTTTTGTTTTATCTAAAAATAGATAGAATCAATTTCAGCAACCGTCAAAGACAGCGAACAATGCAAATATTCTCTTTGGTTGAGCTGGTGGCCTTTTTCTATTATTTATCGTCCTCTCAAAAATTGTTTAACCCAATCATACTTTGAGTTTTCTTAAGAGTGTTGTTCCTGAACTGTGCCTTAAACCTTCTTAAAATTGTCCTCGGTTTTACTCTATTGTAAGAAATTTGATTATAGTCCATTGCTTATTTTCGGTTTATATTTAACTCATCGTCACATAAAATATTTACATTCGTGAAGCGCTGGTGCAACTTTTAGTAAATTTGTATAATGTTGAATTGTAACATTTAAGTTTTAGGTGCAACTGTAGCAATTAATTGAGCTACTTATCCGTTTTATATTTCTATATTTTTTGTGAGATCACTGAAAATACTTCTTTCTTGAGAGTGATTGACCCCATTGTTTATACAAATAATCTTTATATGCGTACTAAATAATTGTATTTACTTCAAGCTCATTTCCGTAACGTTTTGGACGCTGAAAAATTTATTGTTCTAAATTATTAACCTTACCTACATTTTTTTTTAACTCTTACTAGCATTTTAAGATACATTTATTTTTATTAGAGCGCTTATACGTTACTGATATTAATTTTTAATCGATTATATCCGTAAAGAGGGGCAATTCTGAGCTAGAGGCTCTAGTCGATTGATTGATTGCTAACCTAGAGATAGAAGAAATACGGGTAGAACTCAGAAACACGGTTAAACATACCGCTTTAGAAATATTAATAAAAATAACTACGCGCAAATTTTGCAATGAATAGAAAAAAAATGTTGCGAAAGTACAACAATAAAGTTAATACAATATTAAAAGCAATAATTAAAGATGCAAAATGGAAGTGGAATAGTAAAAAATATAAAGAAGGTAGGGAAGTCAGAAAGCCGGCGTCTTCATAAAAAGATTAAAAAGTGATACACTTCGGAATCCAAAGAATCAGCAAAACCTTTAGATAAAAACAAAACGAACTTATTTTAAATATTTTATGAATATTCACCTTATCTCGCTAAAGCACTTTTTGGTGAAATATGGAGATGCCATCACATCTTTGTTGCCTACTACATCTAGAATTCCCCAGGGTAGTGAGCTTAGCTTAGTGTTATTTATACCTCATATATACAGCCGACTTACTAAATAACCAGAAATCCAGTACTTGTTATCTATTCATTACCTCAAAATACTTTAGCAAAATAAAAGAATGGAATAAAATAGAGCGCACTTGAGTTAATGTGCGATAACCTACATGGAAATCTCCTTCTACAAAAAAAGGAGGCCAAATACCTTGGTACTTACTTAGACTAACGAATAAGGGGGGTCCACGTATATGGCATAAAAGAGTTCAAATGTGTCTCACCTTTAGAAAATTTCACTAGCTTATGGAACGTAGCTCATAATCCTCTCTTGAGAACAAGCTACTAGTGCATAAGGTCTCCATCAAACCCATTTGGTGCTACGGTATTCTAATATAGGATATAACTGGAAACTCCAACCACACAGATCTCTTCATTAATGAGCGGTACCCCTACCCTTTTACTCGCTGTCTGGTGGCTTCTCGTAGGATAGTGGTAGACCGTTTAGACTGCTTCCACGGCCGCCTGTGGAATAGTCTGATCTGGCGAAGACTGCAATGATGACATATCTGCAGTAGGAAAAGTTTTTATTCACTTGGATTTTCTTTGTTGTCTCCTTTGGGGCAACGCAAAATGCTGCTCGTGCAGCGGAGTCTCTACAGCAGTTCTTTAGTGTTGGTCGCTCTATCCAGGAGGACGAGTTCCAAAACCTGCTTCAAGTCGAGGTTCTGAAGTAGCTGGAAAATTGTAAAAATCTCACCGATGCTGTCGCCACTACTGTCTCCGAGTTGACTGTGTTTCCTGTTATTGCAATGTTCGGGGTGCTGACTTCTACGATGGCCTCGCCGTGGTGACTTTAGGAAAGGCCGGGTAACTGGCGAGGTAAGGCCTTTGTAGTTAGCGCATACGACGGGTTCTGAGCAGTCCACGGAGTGTTACCTTTCCTCGCATTTTACGCACTTTGATTCCGCGTGACAACACCTCTTCGCGTGGCCAAATGTTTGGTAGCGGTGGTACTGCCCTATTTGCTTCTTGCTCTTGGGTTGCTCCACCGTGATATACATCTCTTCGAGCTCGAGGGATTGGTATATCCGCTTGTTTACTCTGTCGGTTTCGACGAACACGAGGGGCATACAACATTTTCGTCGGAGAAGCTCTCTAAGACTCCCGTAAGAGCTGTCCGGATCGCCATCTCCGACCGCAACAAATATAGTATGTGTGGTAGAGAAACTGGCACAAATTATTAACACTCACATACTAGATTCCCTTTTCTCGGATTTTCTTCAGCAGTTCCGGCCAGCAGTTCTATTTCCGGAGAACCATCGGTGGCGCTCTTCATTTTCCTCTGCAATGGCGGAGTAACGATTAGTTGCCGCTATTTTCGCTGCTGGCTTACCTTGAGTTGGGCAGCGACGACCTCTCTTCCTTCCCTAAACAACGGTGTAATCTTTTTCGGTGTTGGAAGACTCTGCGTTGCTCACTTCTATATCTCTTTCTCCTTGTACTACTGTACTACTGGGGAGGACAACGGCACCTCCCTCTTGACATTACTCCCCCGAAACTCCAACTTAGCAAAAGTGTCGCACTACCAATCTAAAGTACTACGAATAATAATGAGCACACTATAATTTGTACCAAATTAGGTTCTGCATGCAGACCTTTAAGTAAATACAGTTCAAAAGACAATGACAATAATATGGTGTTAAACATCAGAAATCATCTAAATTGTTTACCAGTCGAGCTTTTGACGATCCAACTAGAAAAATATGCTGGATCTATCACACTGCTTCCAAGCAAAAATCTAATTTCCATGTTTTCCTAACTAATATATTTCCACTTTTCTTAAATGTACATAAAATTTGTCGCAGGAACAACTCGTACTGTGAAATATTATTCTTTGTAATTATATCTTTTAATTAGTGTCCCTTCAGACATAATGTGAACTAATATTGGAGTAATAACACAAAAATAATAATTTTACATTAATCTTCTCTTACTTCTTTCTTGATTAAGCCAAACAACGCAAATATAAGTAACTTTTATTAAATATACCTTTAGTATCATCATTAATGCACCATTTATATTAAGTCTGACGTTATTTTAAGCATTTCAAAGCTCCGAAAAACATAATTTCTATTTACTTTTACCTTGTGATACATGTATATATTTTTTCATACCACTAATACGCCCTTGTATACTTCAATTGATGTTCTTTGTATTTATTGCGATCTTTTCTTTTCAGAATTTATAAAGAGCAGCAATGGTATGTATTTATGTGCACTGGGTGTCAAAACTAGCCGATTTAGCAGCCAAGTTCATCTCGAGTTATCATTTATCAAACAAAATAGCATTTTACGCTGCAATTTGCCTCATTTTTGGGAACGTGAAAGCTTGCATTAATTAAAATGCGCGGCTTACAGCTGCGTCATGTAGTTGTAAAGAACAACTACACCACGGCACAAAAACTGTCTAAATAGTTATTATAACGTTATCTACTTGTAGCGATATTAAATTAGGTAAATTCTGGAATATCAAACCAGACGAAGCTAACGAATGCAACAAAGGGATCTCTTAAGGCGCTGAAATAAATTGCATCTTGGTCTACTGGAGGACGCACAAAAAGCGCAAAGCATGTTAATTGCTAACGTATTATGTGGCTAATGCATAAGTTGCATTATCCGCAGGTAGCTCTAATAAAAGCTGTACTTCTGAACTCGGGAGAAACTACTTAACATTACCTTCTAGCTCCAATTTGTACTCCAAAGTTGGAGCACTAATATGCTGTGTACAGATATCTAAGTAATTGTTTAAATCAAATAATTACTTAAGCAACGCTTGCATTTTAAGTAATTAATAGAATTTAAAAAATCGAGAAATAAAAACACTTGTTAATAGTCACAGCTTTACATAGAAGAATATTAATGCGGTTTTTGATATTTTATAAATACAAAATTTTAATTGTATAAAATAGATCTCCAATGCCTTTTAGGATTTAACTCTCTCCTTTTAATTGGGGCTCCAGTAATTTATTTTTAAAGGTATTTAAGATTTCATGTCTTCTATGATTCCTTGTGTTTATGCCTCTTTAACTAATTCCCTCCAGTACTATCTGTTTTCTGTTTTTTATTTTCTTATTTCTGTTCTCTTTATGTCCTCTATTCCACCATCTTATTTCTTGGTTTTGTAGGTTTCTATTCCGCATATATTCTAATTGATCTATCTATACCTTCACATCAAACTGTTATATGCCTTTTTATTTCTTTTTGCACTTTAAGATTTTTTTTGGGAGGGGGAATTATTTCTCTGATTTAAATGTTTGTTATTCGCATTGATTTTATAGTAGATAAACAATTTTTCAAATTCATATTTATATTTTCTTATAAACTGCACGGTGCTAATGTTTCTAAAGAAGTTTTTTCCAATATACTGACTAAAGACATCAGCTTTCCAGTAAACATGACACTACATTAGTCACACTCTAAATTTTATGCGAGCTTAATGAAATATTAGGTTTAGATTTGGGTAATTTTTGTCGGAATTGTTTACCTGGTTCCTCATGGGCATCTCATACACAGCTCCTCCCTTCTGATATTATTTTGCCTATTTTTGCACGAAACAAGGAGCCTTATGCAGGTAACGTATGTTGTATGGGAGTTGGTGATACCAAAACACCGCTTTAAATCTCTTTACGAAACAGCAGCTATATTAGAACACTACGGCTTGCTTCGTATTAGCGTATTAGAGTAAATTGCATATCTGCATCCCATTCATCTAAAATATCAAATTATTTTTACGAAAGTTTGTAAAGGCCTTTTTAAATAAATACACTAGTCTTTCAAATTGAAAAGCATCGTTTAGCCCTAACTGAATTCTTTTGAAGCAAACTATTTGCCAGAGATAACATTTTTCGTTCTGATTTGGATAGTCACGATTAAAAAAGTAAATGAGATATTGTGATCTTAAGATAGAAGATCAATAATTAGTGTTTCGTATATCCAGTGCCGGATTCTGAGATTGAACGTGACCGGTTGTGTGATTGTAATCGCCGGTGTATAAAATCTAAAACAAATCGTATCGACTAAACAATTACACAAGCGTGAGTTCCAAGTGTTTAAGCTACTGTTTATAAAGTTAAAATTCAAAACACATTTTGCCAGAAAGTTAACATACACCATACAGCTGTATTTGTAAACATAAAGAAATCATGGAATTCACATAAATATAATTATTACGGAGATGGAAGAAGAAATTAGGGTTTTAATAGGAATAAGAAAACAGCAAGTTCATCAATGAAAGGCAGCGATGCCGATATAGAGGAATGAAAAGGCATACTGAGAGATTATGCGGATAGTTAATGAAAGGCGCAAAGACCAGCAGAAGTACAAAGCAGAAATTAGAGTATAGTAAAAGAAAATCAAATATTAGCACACCGAAGATTATCACACCAAGACGCAGAGAGAAGAGGAAAGAGAAACAATATTGAAATAACCGGAATTAAGTGCAAATATAGTAGTAAAAATAAAGAAATTGAAAAACCCCTAAATGTAAAACTTTATTTAAATGTAAAGATAAATAATTGAGGGGACGAGATAAAATCAAGAACGGTAAACCCTCTACGTGTGTGGAAGTTCAAGGAAGAGATTATAAAGAACATGTATAAGTTAAAAAACTTAAACATTTTTATAAATAATGATCTACATTCGAGGAGCGCCTCATACAAATAAAACTGACACACTAAAGAACAAAAGGGTGTGGTAGTTAAAGTAGAGTACCAAAAAATGATCAATGATGGGGAAGTACGGATTTGAGAAAATAATGTGGAAAGGTGTGTAAAAAAGTAAACTGCAGAAAGCGATTAAAAAACTGTTAATTGAAAAAGAAAAAGGTGGATAATGTGCAAAACAAACATCAAAAAACGGACAGAATAGAAACCTAATTAATCTCTCGGGAATAATGGTGACAAAATTTGACTTCGCCGTAAGCAGTGCCGAACTGTAATTGAAATAGCAACAATAAAAACGAAAGAAGATTTCTAGAGCATGCTAAGCAAAACTATGATAGCAAAAGAATGAGATAGGAATTATGATGGGAGATTTAAACGCGAGAGTAGGAACAAAACCTATGGCTTGACGGTGCCATAGGGAAGAATAACATTGGAGAAAATGGTGAACTACTACTAGAATTTTGCGACATGCTTAATTTGAAGATAACCAGTATACTACTTATGCACATGGGTTAATTTAACCAAGAAATACAAAACTAGATAGACCACGTACAAGCGGCTAAACCCTTATAGTAGGTGCGTATATAAATAAGAATCACTATTTATTAATTTCTGAGAACTGAAAAGGAAAGAACTAAGTGTAATAAGCATAGTAGGTGGTACTATAATGTTGAAGTGGGCCAAGATGATAATATAAAAGGCAAATTCTTCCAGAAACTTAATGAAAATGCAAATATAATTGATTATAATTGCAAAATAGTAAACATATGAAAAGGTTGCAAATGTCAAGTATAAAAACACCAAATTTAAGAAAAAACGGATGAGCAAAAGTAGCTGTAAATTAAAAACAAAAGAGGCTGAATTCTTGAAATGAAGAACAGAGAAAACGTTTACTGGAAGAACACACAATGAAAAATAAGGAAGATAAAAAACGGAAATACTTAGATGAGGTAGCTAAATTTTTAATATTAATTATAATTTTATATTAATTAACACTTCCAAGCTGCGATTTCGAAACGAGCGGACGTATGACATGCTCCGATACCAGTGCCCGAGGTGTCTCATAATATTATCTCAAATAGCAAGTGACCCAAATACCTGCATTACTAATGTCAGAAAATACTATTTTTAATTTAAATGCAGCCTCGCGTAAGGTCAGGTGCATTAATAAACGTACTGAATTAGCTGATTAAAGTTAATTCAGTAGTTCAATGAAGAAAGCAATATGTGCTCAACCCATACTGGCAACTATAACAATCTTATCAAACTCAAACTTCCTAACACAACCTAATCCTACTTACTATCCACATAATCAACCATTTCTTTCCACACAACCTTTAACTCTGCTACTTCTGTAAACACAGCAGCTCAATCTGCCCACTCACCAACAATCCAACCCAACGACAGTGATAATATGAGGCAAGAAAATGATTACCCCTGGCAAGCTGTCAAAGAAAGAAAACGATTGAAGAAATTAGCTGAAAATATACACTTAATGCAACCACAAACATATATTCGAGCATTTAGCCAACGATAATTCCGATTTACCCAGCCAGCAACGTTCTGAAAAAAAAATACAATAAAAATTCCTAAACCTCCTTCTATATACATTTACGGTGTTACAAACTACAATGGAATAGTCGATGATATCGCAAAAGTTACTACTAATGAGTAAAAAAATAAAACCATCATCAACAATATAGTAAAAATCAACGCACGCACTCCAGTTACCTACTGAGAAATTATCGGACCTCCACCGAAAGAAAAAATTATCCACCATACATATCGGCCCAAGGAAGAGAGGTCATACAGGGTTGTGCTTGGACATCTTTATCACTCTATCTCGGCCGAAGTAATAAAAGCTCATAATGTAATAAACATAACGCACAAAGTTAGCAAGGAACCATCAACACCAAACATGTAAAACAAAGCAAATAATGAAACAAAATCAAATAGAAGACTGATTCCACCCGCATCGTCTGATTCTGCCCGAGTTACTCCACTACATCCCAACAATGTGCCAATGACGGACTATACGCAAAGCTATAGCCAGGTTGTCAGTGGACGTTGCAATAAACAACAGGTAAAATTGGGTGCTCAGCTTACCATCTTTCTCGTCGAATTTAAAAATATTTTAGTCTAGATGATGAACCAAAACAACACAATGTTCAGTTGAACGCTGTTTCTGGTAGGCACCTTAGAGGTCGAGAGAGTTCCTGCACGTGGAACATCAATCGGAGATAAAACTTCTTTATTTATTTTCAGTATCCTCCTCTATAATGGCTATCGACTTGGCTAGTGATGAAACTATTGTGGACGGGGTATCTCCAGATCAATTATTGCTGTCATATTTGTGACCTCTACTACGGCTGTTACTGCTGAAACAGTTGTATATGGGCGACAGCACAGGACCCCCTACTCGCTTCTCTTCTACCACCGGTTCTGTGACGGACTTGGCTTTGGTCACGCTGGAAAGTTTTCGTCCAATTCCGAGGGTTTCTCCTTTAGTTTCACATTTCTCAATGGAGATTCTTTAGGCTTCATATGAAAGCTACTGCGCTCTCTAGCTTCCTTCGAGAACGTTGTTGATATTGGAACATCCTCCAACAACTTTGTTTTCGGCAACTTCGCTAGTTTATCTGGCATTAAGGACGGCTCCTGAAACAGTATGTTGTAGAAGCTGTTCTTGCCCCGGTGTTTCTCCTTCAAAGCGATCGAGTCCTCATCACAAATCTGTAACGTTTCTTCCAAGTCGTCACTGTCGTTTTCCTCATCTTCCTCTTCATCGTCGTCCCCAAACTGACTTTCGTGCAGCTTTAGGAGGCTGACAGCATCCCTCCTAAATTGATCCAGCCAATGATACCTACACCCCGAGTTTGCTGTTTCACCTTTCTCATCTTACAATTGATTTTTTGTTTCCTTAGATGGCTTTGGCATACGCCATCAATAGACGATGGCTTCTACCAGCTTCCCGTTGTTAAAGCTGCGCTTCAGCGAGACGGCCATTCTCTTCCGCAGCTCGGACAGCTTCGCCAGCATTGAATTCTGCTCTTGCATCTTATTGTAAATGCCATTACCATCCTCGTGTGAGGCATGCCGCGATGAAGATGAAGACGATTTTTCCCTATATGGGTGGTAATTTCCATCATCATGAGGTTGACCACGTTGCCGTCGTTGAATACTAAGACAGATACCTTCGCGCCAGCGCTTAATTTGTCACAAAGCTCTTCTCTGATGTGTTCACTGAGCTCTTTCAGATCCTCCTATATTAGATGGTGGTTACAGGACGAGAACTTCCTGGTGGAGATTGGAGCGCTACACATGGTCAACACAAGTTTGAGAATTGAGCCATTAACAACAGCAATGTCGCAGCGGTATGTTTTCCACATGCTGAATTTTCTTTTAATGTCGAGTATCGTGCCAGAAGAAAATACCCTCATCTCAAACGAGGGTCTCGATGAACAGGTCCATGCTAGGCTCATCTTAGTGGTTGAAGAAGTCTCTATCTGACGTCTTTGCGAGCGTGACATTTGACAGATGTTTGGGAACCATAGCACTCCGCAGGCAGTGCTGGGAAGGTCGGCATGAGGCTCCATCCACCCACCCGAACTCATATTAAAGCGGTCCAAAAATAATCGTCATGTAAAATGAAGTCACAAGAAAACTGGACTCTTGACAACTGCTTACTCGACTGGTAATTTGTGGGAATTAATTGCCAAGTTTAGGTGCGCAAGGCCTTGCGCCGTCATCCCGGAATACAACCTGAAAAAATAATCACTAATTTATAAGAATGCTTTTGGCAAGCGCACACAGCGCAGAGATACTCTACTTACTAACAACTTCCATAAATAAATTAAATCCGTAATGGCTAATACACTTCGATTAATATCCTTTTTACACCCCAACAACAAAATTGATATTATTCATGTGAGTAAAACCCACTTTTTTCAAATATTAAACTATTCTATTTACAGTACAACGTATCCAGACAGCACTATTCACGCGGGACCTGTAATTATTATAAAAAAACTTCGTTTTCCACTATAAAATGGAAAGCTATCAAACTGAACTAATACAAGCTACAAAAGTTTAAAAAAAAAGTTGTGTCAACTATCTACAGCCCTCCCATATACACTAATTTAATAATATTAATATAATAATTTTTTTTCAACCCTGAATAATATGTTTCTTGCGGGTGACGATGCAATACCAAACACACCCACTGAGGCTCCAGAATTACACTTACAAAAGGTCAAAATCTGCTGAGTTTAATGCTGTAAAACAATCTGATCTGACATCCACTATTGAACCCACCTATTAGCCGTCGGACACAAACAAATTTCCTAATTTACTGGATTTTTACATCTCTCTTGGTACAGCTATTAACTGCATAATGGTGGAAACCAATAATGATCAGTTGTAGCAAATTAAGGACTTTCATTACTAAAACAGAACTTAACCATAAACTTGTATTGAAATAAACTGACTGGGAATTATTCCAACAGTATCTTGAGGATAACATAAACCTTAAAATGCGAATAAAAGATCTTAAAAGCGACATAGCAATCTACTCCCAACCAAATAAAACAAGAGAAACCCACACTTTTAATAGTTAAAGACTTGATTTCTGAAAAAAAGGAGAGCCAAGGAGAAATGGTAGAGAATACACAACTCTGTCGATAAAACTATTTAGAATCATCTAATACAAAGACTACATAGCCTGTTAAGGGAGATACAAAATAATACTTTTGATGAATATATCGCAAACCTTAAGCAAGATGACCATTCAATTTGGAGAACGACAAAGAAATTTAAGAGATTTCAAACATTCAACGAGTTATTAGGAAGGAAAATGAAAAAAGGGTCAGATCTAACCTGAACAAGGCAAACACTTTTGCAAAACATTTATCTGAAATTTTTGCTCCCTAGAAGTAATGAGAAGCCAAAGAAACGACGAAGTACAAGAATTCCTAGTTACTCCGTGCCAAACAACACTTCCCATAACTCATTGGCATAAACAAGGTGAACCTGTTTAAGACACCAGGTCATGACTTGATAACTGGTAAAATTTTACAAATGCTGCCCAAAATAGCCGTCGTATTACTGACTATTAATAATGATACCTAAGCCTGAAAGAAACCAGAACCTCAAATCGGCCAATTAGCCTTTTGTCCCTTTTTGAAAAACTTTTTCGTAAAAGACTACGAGCAGATACATATATATTTACATACCTCTCCCATTACCAACTCAGGTTTCAAGAGGGCTGTTGAACTATACATCAAATGCACAGGATAATAAATGGAATATTATTTACCCTGCATCACTGTGTTCTTGAATGTATTTCAGAGTTTGATAAAGTGTGGCACACAAGATTTTTCTTTAAATTAAAAAGGCTATTACCACGCTACTTTTATTTACTTCTTAAATCCTATCTAACTGACCGATGTGTTTCCCGTCAAATATGATAATGAACCATCCTATTATTTTATCAAATTTGGTGTCCTTTACGGTAGTGGTTTGGGCCTCCTACATAGCTGACTTGCCTAAAACTGATAATAGTGTAACTTCTACCTTCGTAGATGACACAGCAATACTGTCCACCCACAAACTGCAACTTCTAACATCCAACACCATCTCAACAAAATTATAGAAGTTAATCAATCAAAATCAACTGTTATGAAAGTTAACGTTTGTCCACCATTTAACATTAATAGCACCCCGGTACCGATAAAAACGGAAATTAAGTACCTAGGACTACATCTTGGTTAACAGCTCATGGGAAACAAAGACATACAAACTAAGTGCAAGCAATTAAACCTCAAATTACTTGAATGCATTAGCTTCTTGTTAGGAAATGAAAGCTATCAATCAGAAACAATCATTTTATAAAACATGCTAAAACCCATTTGGACCTTTGGTATACAACTTTGGGAATGTTCCAAGCCAACTAGAATTAAAACACTAGAACAATTCCAATTTAAAACACTTTGCGTAATAGTTGACACTCCTTGGTTCGTTACCAATTAAACCATTCATGAAGGCATTGATATACCATTTGTTGATGGTAATATTAAAAATGTTGTAACGAATTACCACCAAAAATTAGATGGACATAATAATGAATTAATTCAGGAACTATCTACCAATCACCCCCTACTAAGACAACGGAAGAAAAGATAGCCCTAAGACCTACTCAAGGTCTCCTTAAGAGTATCATCGATAGATGTTTTCTCCTGTCAATGTCTTTTATACTACAAATTTACGTAATAGCTTCTATAAAAATAGATTATAAATTACATTTGTCAATAAAAAAAGTATTCATTAAGTTCTTGATCAAGAATTGATCAGCTTTTCTTAGTTTGAGAAAAATGATATTTAATTATCACCAATTGCAGACTTATAATTAGGCACGTGCTTCTGCCCATAAACAATTTTTATTATTTCTTTTAAACAATTAGAAGAGTAAGCTAGGGTTTGCTGTTGTAAATATCTGTGAAGCTTAATGGAAGAATTCCAGAAAGCTTTCTTTTTAGAGCTTTATTTTGATCATTTTGATCAGCTTAGATGTGTATATCTCCACAATTGTTTATCGCAATGCAACCCGGAATGGAGAAGCTCCATGGCGCGACCGTTTCATTTTTGATAAGTTGTTCGGCACACTGCGTCGCGCTATTTACCGCGGCACCATCTGTTGTGCTGCTTTCTGCATTCGCTTTTTATAATGCTCTTCAGAGGATACTAAAGCGTACTCGAAATATTTCTCCTTTAGAAATACGAGGAGTACGTTTAAATTTCATTCCAGGGGGTAGTTCGTTCTCGCATCAGTTAATTCTCGCCCGGCGCCGCGGCTCGCGCCCGCCCGGAATAAATAATTCGGCGTCCATCCGAATCGGGCCTAATGAGGGCGCCTATTCAAATGATTAGGTAGGTGTGGCGCGGGACACATGACAGCGCTATTTGCCACAATGGAGCGTATAAATCGCAACCTTTGCTGCCAGGGCGAATCGATAGCGGCCCTGGTGCACCGGACACGCCGTTTATCTGAGGGCTACCATTAATGACGTAGCACAAATCTTACGACCGGATTTTATCATCGTGTCAACACCAGTTGCCGCCAGCTACGCACATCAAGCGCCGCATTTGTTCTGCTTTTTTCCGGCGCCCGCTGGAGGGCCGGCCGGCGAGCTCCGGAGCGCTAACTTAATTATTATTTGTTAACTTGTTAGCAGAAAGCGAATCTTTCCGGGCTCCGGCGGCGGCCGGCCGGCCGAGAGCCCCTCCGCGCTCTTTTGTGCCGAAACTTCGGTTACGTGGGCAAGTTTAATATTTGTATTGAAAACTGATCCCGCCTTTAAAGTTTCTGAATGGAATGAATATGTTAAAAGGTTCTATTAAAGTTCTCTGCTGAATTTCAACGTGCTCTCGACTACGACTAAGGACGGGATTGTTCCTGTTGTTTCAGCGCGCCCCTAAGATCTGGAATATATCCTAAGAGTTCAAATGTGAACTTGAAGAACAATTCTAAAGTTTAAACGTCACGATTGTGGTATTTTTGTCTGTTTCTTTTGAATCTGGTGTTTCACATTGATATTGTAGTTTTAGTTGCTATCTATCATTTTCTATTCTTACTTGTTTCAGGTCTCATATCTTTTGATTTATGTGTGACCACAGTGCTATGCCTCTTTCATTTCATTTTATATGTATTCTATATGCTTAGTGTACTTTGTTTTTATTTAAAAGGTTGCGTATTTTAATATTCTTAACAAAAGAAACTGATGAAAGAAGTATGAATTTTAGGGGAAATTCATCTAGCGTCGGTTTGGACTATTAAGTCTTTTGGGCACGTTCAGTTTAATCTTTTGGAAATCGAAGGATTTTCTACCAAGTTGTTGTCAATTACATAAAGAATTCCTATATCTGCATAGTGTCTGGTTTAGCACATCAACGGAGCATTGTTCTGTCGCAGCTCTATATATGAACGCCATATGTCCGAATTGGTCTGAGTATGACTTTATGGAGAAGCACCTTGTTATCTAATGAGGGCTGAAATTGGCAACCTACGTGGGCTGCTCAACGGCACCCTGTGTGCATCATACATATTGGCATTTTTGACGGCATATGTGCTCAGAACGTTTTGTCACACGGACGCTATTTGTTTTGCTTTTATTAAGTTGAAAATGTCCTTCCGGGCAAAAAATGGAATTAATTCGTAAACATTTTGACTTGGATTATTTTCACAACATGCGTCGATCAACTCTCTTCGACTTTTGGCGATAAAGCCCCACACACAGTCAACGTATATCATTGGTTCAATAGATTTAATCGTGGTCGTAGTTTGCTGGTGGATGAATTTAAAGAAGGCCATCCAAAATCGGCTGTGGCACCAATAAATATCAATGCCGCGGCAAACTGATAAAGCAAGATTGTCATATGACTTATCGTAAGATGCATACACTCTTAGGTATTAGTATAAGTAGCATACATTTAATGGTGCATGAACTTTTAACCATGAAAAAGCTGTGTGCGCGTTGGATCTAACTTAAGTTAATGATAGCTCAAAAACAGGCCCGTGTCGAGTGGTCTGAAGAAATGCTCAAAAAATACGATCGAGGTGTTTCAAATGGATCTTGGATTTATGCATATGATCCCAAAAGCAAACCATAGGTCTTCTAAAGTGAGCCAAATCCAATAAAAGTCGTTCGCGCTCTAAGTACTTCGAAGCAAATGGTCGTTTTTTTTGAAAATTGGATACGTTGCAACATTGGTTTTAGAGGATCGTAAAACGGTGAATTCTGTATGGCACGCAACTACTTGTTTGCCAGAAGTCTTTAAAGAAATAAGTAAAACCAAAGCGCGACGCTAGATCGTTCACCACAATGGCAGCGCGAGCTAACACACATCGACTCAAACAATTGGCTTTTTGAAAACTCAAAACGTCGAATTAATAGGTTATCCGCTGCACAACCCTGATTTGACCCCTAACGATTTCTTTTTGTTCCTACACGTGAAAACAAACTGCATGAACAACGATTTTTGACACCAAAGGAATGCTTGATACGTTCAAAACCCATGTTTTGGAGATACCTGATTCGCTATGGAAAAAATGCTATGAAAATTTGTTGCAGCGCATGTAACAATATATTGACCATCAGGAAAAATATTTTGAAAAACAATAAAAGGGTTTGCAACATTTGTTTCTCATAGTTTTTCGCATATATGTATCGAGGAGTCCACGTATCATTTGTTTGAGTTTCAGGTCAAGATACTTAGCTTTTATGTAAGGTGTTCACTTCAGTTTCTGATCTGAATACAGTCTTAGATATTTAATCTTTTAACTTTGCTAGGATAATAACATTGTTAATCGTAACAACTGATCAGACAGTGCGTTGTTTGTAAATGTAACTGCTGCTAATTTAGCAGAACTTGTAACAATCTTCCTCTTATCAAATCATTATTGGAGAACGTTAAAGATGATGTTGGTGATTTTCAGATGCTAGTTCTAGACTATTATGGTTAGCCAATACAGCCATGTTTTCAACAAATGTTGCAATTTCGGTTTTATCTATTGTTAGGATATCTGCCATATAAATCAAGTCCGAGGTTCTTAAAGAACCATCTCTATCTGAAGGCTGGCTATCAGGATGGCAATTTTTATTCCTGGGGCTGCTGTTCGGAACAGTTGTAAAGGAGTGTCACCAAGCTATTCCTTCAAATTTCTCATTCCCACTCTTCTTTTACCTTTAATCTTGTCTTGCATGATTACTTATAATATTCTATACTTTCCACTCTGTTAATAAGGCCAAAGTATCCGAGTTCCATTTTTTGATATCACAAATTATCTAAGATGTCTTATTTATTTAATTTAAAACCTGCTCATTTAGTATTTTCGCAGTCCTTAATTTTTTGGAAATTATCCTATATGTTTAACATTCGAAAGTTTCTGTCGTCCTTAAATGGTTTTTTAAGGTCCAACCTGCCGTACAACAAAGTCGATAACATTTTGTCATCTAATTTTTAGGCGAATATTTAATTTTCTGTCGTATTGTAAGATTTTTATTTTGCTGTCCTAGTCACCGCAATTCTTACGTTGACTCGTTCGACAAGCTCGTTGTTAATAGTAATATTTGGTTGTATTGGTGGTGTTTTGTTAGAGTTTATTTTAAGGCCGTAATTTTCCTTGCAAAGTCATCTTGCACAATAGAATTTTCAAATCGTCCATGTTATCGGCCACCGTATCATCCGCATAAAGAATTTTTTTATGATTTTACCGTTGATGTTTATACTTGGTTCTTTTAATGCCCCATTTATAAAGGCTTGTAATTATAAATTGAAGAGTGTTGGTAAAAATATACAGCCTTATCTGACCCCTCCTTTAATTTCAATGTCTTCACTCGCGTCTCCATTTATTCGCATTGTAGCTTTTTGATGCAATTCATATACATTTTCGATAACACGAATGTCTCAGGACTCTGGTTTTACATTTCTAAGAATTTCAATTATGCGTCCTAACCTTGTCGAACACCTTTTCATTTTTATTTTATCCAAGCTTCTATATAACAATATATTAAGTCCAAACAGCACATCTCTTGTGCCCATTGCGCTTCGAAAACTAAACTGCGTTTCGAAGATCTCGGATTTCAGTCTTCTGTATGTTCGGGTGTAAATAATTTTAAGGAATATTTTTAATGCATAGCTCAAGACTTATTGTTCTATGGACATTCTTTAATGTTTATATTAGCATTTGCATTATAATTTGGCTGAGGAGAGGTAAAATATTGGTGAGATTATTAAAGTTCATATTCTATGGCTTTTTTTAATTGGAGCTATGGAAGTATTTGATCGGTTGGACATTTTATTAGCTCTTCATATTGAGTAATCGACCGTGGATAAATTTGTGAGCTAGCTTTTGAAGCTTTAATTTCTTGCATCACGTAAAGCCACGTGTAATTAATTATTGGACACGCTTGTTGTAGCACGTCCTATCTTGCCTTTTATGAATTCGTTGTCATACTCTACATGCTTGTCTTTTCCCTTGTATGAAATGTTTGATACGATATGGAACATTTAGGGTTGTAGTGTTAGTGAACTCGTTAGAAGTTATTGGCTTCTCAAGCAGCATTCTGTAACAGTTAAGTTGCTGCATTAAACTCCTGAGATTCTTTGATTTGGATTCTTAGATTGGCGCCCTCATCTAGCAGTTTGCTAAATAGTCTTGACGGATTTTCTTTAGTTATTACTGTGAAGCTTAGCGTTAAAATAAAGGATGAATGATCAGATGATAACTCTTTATCTGATTTAGTGGTGAGGTAGCCATTAGAAATTCTTTTAATTATTTAAAAATCGAGTAGTTCGTAGATTTTATTGAGATTGCTGAGGCGAACTGGTTATAACGCAATTACGGTTTAAGTTCTGAATAGCTGATAAGAGATTACATTGTCTTTTAATTATATGTTTAACATTCCAGTCACCACCGATAACAAATTTATGACCAGGATACTGAAACAATTCTGTATGTTCTTTACTGTTGATGGAATGTCGTTGAGGGCTATAAATCTATGCAATAGTCAGGGAATAGAAAAAAAACTATTATTTCTGGTATGTAGTTGGCTGATCCATTTGCATTCCAGACTGCAATACGCCATTTTTAAGTTAATTTACTAATTACTGTAAATATCATGTTTAAAATCGTGCTGTTTTGCCGCATTAACTGCGCGAAAATATTGGCAGATGTCATACTTAGACTAAGTACTTGTTTTGGTGTGACAGTATTTAGAGGTGTTGAGTTAGGTTACCGACGTATATTATTTGCAGGTCTTCTAAGCGAATCTTGTCTCATATTTGCAGATCTTTATAAATCGAATAACATTTCTAGTTATCTAGATGATTTTGTTCCCATTGAATACATTTAGCTGGTGTAGAAGGAGGTTTCTTACAAATTTAGTGCAATTCGAATTAGTAAGTGGTCATATTCCTAACAACGCATACATTGTAGTATGATATTTAAGAAGGGGGCCAATTATTTGATCTGAGGACTACTAATGTATCCACTAGAATATGGGATTCAGTTTGTGCCATTGATTTCGTCGCTGAAGTACAAACGATGATTCTCCTCTTACACGACAAGTGGTAAATCATCGTATGATTAATATAATAGAGAAAATGACAAGCTTCTATGCTTTAATAGATACAAAAAAAGCAAAATATGATAAGCTGATGATTGTCAAGAATCGTTATAATTTCAATCACATATCATACCTTGTGCAATTGGAAAAACAAATTAACTAAAATGTCTGAAACGGAGAGAAGGACCAGCATTAAAATTATTTATGATATAAATTACAATTATGGCGACTTCTAGTACTATGTGAATATGGCCTATACAAATTCCATTTTTAGAAAGGGGTGTATATAGGTATGGCTTAACACTCCATTTTTGGCATATATCAGTCTGCATCTAATATTTTCCCACTTTTTTGCACATTTTAGACCATCATTTCCTGTTCTTGACTTTCTTTCTAATATTTTCGGCTTTTGTTGTTTTTAAATCTCTCACCACCTTATCTATCTATCTTGACATTGGCCTGTCCTTTTTGCTCTTTACTGTTATTACCCATTCTAATAAAATATTTATTACCTTCTGTTGGTTAGCTCTCATAACACACCTTGGCCATTAAAATGGGGACATGTAAGTTTAAAAGTTGTATGATGTTGTTAAGTTGTTAAGATGTTACCAAATTTGGATAAAAGAAAAACTGCACCAAAAAACAAAGATGTACATGGGAAGATGCTAACGCAAAAGTGTGTATGAAAAATCGCTTTTCTTGATATAAACTATAGGTAAAAGACAATCCTGTCTCATGTTGAGGAGCAATAGTTAGCACCTGTTTTTATATGTATGTAGATACACGTATATATTTGTATTTATATGTCAGTTAACGATAGTTTTCTTTTAATTGTAAAGAAGAGGATAAATAATGGATTTGAAGTGATTTTTTTACGATATGCTTTTGCTTTAGATAGTTGAAGAAAGAATACCTTCCAGAATGGAACAGAGATGTTTATTTTTTGTACATGTCGGTCTTAATTTTTCCTTTTTTTAGATTCCTATATTATGACTAAAATATTTGGCATTGACAACAAAAATCTGATCATCACCAAGATACCGGACGTACGCTTCTTTAAAAATCATATAATGATATCTGACTTGATTATAAGAGACTTCCATTATGTGATGCAAACACTAAAAATTCATTATAAAAAAGCTACACAAGACAAAATTTTATTTTGATGAATAAATGAAGTTTAGTGAATTATGTTTTCAAAATGACTGCCTTCACTAGAGATGGTCATTTCTATTCTTTTTCCCGACACTTAAATTGTGGCTTTTCTGATGCCCGCAGAAATGACCCGAATCTATTCTGTGATGCGATGCTTGAGTTCGTCGATAGACTGGAGTTTCTTCCGATAAACCTTATCCTTAAGATAACCCCATAAGAAGAATTCACCTGGGTTTAAATCGGGAGAATTTGGGGGCCACTCGATGCCACCTTCTAGCTTACAATAAGCGTCCATACTTACGATCCTCTTTTCAAAGACTTCTGTAAGGATGTCAAAGATGCCCTGAGTTTGATGTGCGGTGACTCCATCTTGCTCAAGCCAGTATTGGTTGGCTTGTCCTTTGTCTCTCACAATTGGAAGGAATTTCTCGAGAACTTCTGTGCGATAAACTTTTTCATTCACATATTTTGTGGGAAACAGTGGGCCGATAATTTGTTAGTGGAAAATTGCACACCATACAGTAACTTTTTCTGGATGAAATCGACGAACTTCGGACGAATGTGAGTTTTTAGTACTCCCATGTCGGTAATTTTGTTTGTTGACATAGCCATTCGCAAAATGCTTTATGTCCAACCTTTTGGTCCGAACCATTTCCATGATCACTTTTGCAAAATTGCCAATATTGACCTTGGTCAGAAACGTTTGTCATTAAATCTTATACAGAAATATATTCAATTTGTTAGTGAAGACGGTGTTCGTGAAGCCCACACACACCGAGTTGAGCTGCGTTTTCAAAGAGCAAAGTTGTCGACTCTTATTCGTAAAGCTCCCAAGCTTGTTCTACTGTCTCGGCAATGGTCACAGTAATTTGTCTGCCCCTTCTTGACAAATTGTCATCCACTACACTTCCTGTCTTCTCAAACTTTCCAATCAGCCTATTATAATATGGTAAAATAGACAATTTAATTATAGAATAAATTTTATCGTGGAATTTTTTACCTTGGTATTGTAAAAACAGACAAGATAGTGTACTTTGTCAAACTTAGCCTTGAAGACAATCAACGCTCCATTAACACTTCGATCCTTTCTTCGGTTGAATAGCTGGTCCTAGCTGACGCCGTATTTTGTGTAAACAAAACTCCAAATATTGACCTATCTATAACTAACACCAAACATAAAATTGGCTGAAAAGTTTGACCATGGTAATAGAAAACTCTTTTGTGTGACATAATGAAGAACCTGTTGTATGAGTTATAAAAGTTTTTATAAACCTCATTGTACTGTACAATGCAATGTCTTTGGCACTTTGATACTTTTTGAGTAAACTTTACCTGAATTCCATTATGGAATTAATATGTTTTTAGGGAATACTTCTGTAAAAGTTTTTATGTCTTACAATTGGTAATGAATTTCTCTAGGACTAATCCAAAAATTTATAAATTTTAATTGTTAAATACTCAAACTCAATTTTGTGCTTTTTGCCCCTGTAGAAGCAAAGCTTATTCCAAAAATGAAATGTTTGACTCGACCTGCAACAGCTAGTTTCGTTCCATTAAGATATGCATCAAGATAAGCTGGCTCGACGGTTGCGGTTAACTTAGCGCAAGCCCTAATTGAATGCAGAACTCCATCTTTATGTGTTCCTAAGCAGTTTTTCCCATGCAAATTGCAGGCGAAGTTCCCACCTCGTCGCTTCGCGCGCTGCAGGCGCGATTAACAAGCATCATAGAGGAGTGCACGAGCTTGGAAACCATTTACTTAGAGCAAAGTATTACGCTTCATAAGAAGTTGGGAACTTTTAATTACTTGTAATCTCGGATGTGTCGACTCGTCAAACGGCCGCGAATGTGCGGAGCAAAGCGGTCCGCCGATTTTCCCGCGGGAAGCGTTCCGGGCTGCCTCTGGCAGCCCGCGCGGGAGCCGTCGATGGAAACGGGGCCAGATTTGTTTCCGGCTCGATCAGCGCTGAAACTCGCCTCTTTAGTTTGCTGCTGAAATGTGAGTGTAATCGGCGTTTCTCTTTTTGCAGTTATTATGCGTCGTCTTCTTTTGCCGTCGGTCCCCCGCGAGTGGCGCCGCCCATGAAGAGACCGCGCTTGATGTCTTCTGGAAGGAACAAGAACAAGGAGTCCCAGAAATCTCCGGTAATCCCGCCGTTCGATCAGCTGAAAATCTACAGTAAGTGTGCAGCTTCGCTATTATATATTCCACAAATTTTGAGTATTCCTTTTCTTTTTCTACTTAAATTATCTTATCATCTACACGTTTCATTTTCAATTTTCTTTTATTAAATGATCCGATCCTGATCCTCACCTGCTTTTTTGTGCATGATAGCGTAATACGCTTAAAACGTAATTCAACTATAATCATTTGATAGCGGACTACGAGGGTAAGGTGAAAAATTCTCGGCCTGACAATGAAAGACTGCGACTTTCAGTTAAAAATGTTTTTATTTTTCTACATAATCTCCCTTGACCTCAACACACTTGATCCAGATCCTCTCCAACAACAGTATTCTTTCTCGGAAGTGAGAATCTGGCAGATTGTAAAAATATACATCAACTTCTTCATTGGATGCGAAGCACTTCCCAGAAACAAATTTTTTTTAAGTTTGGGAACATGATGAAAGTCTGAGGGTGCCAAATCAGGAGACTAGGGGGAATGGCCGAGCAAATCATACCTCAAATCCCGCAGTTTTCCCATCGCCAGCGCAAGTGCGTTGTCCTGGCGAATTTTGGCATCCAGCTGATCAAGAAGATTGGAGTAATATTCGCCTATAATTGTTCTGCCATTTGCAAAATAATCAATTAACAGGATCCCTTTCGCATCCCAAAACACGCTGGCCACCTTTCCGGTAGATGTGATCACCTTCGCTTTCTTTGGCGCTGATCCACCGGCTTCCACCCACTGCTTGGACTGCTGTTTCGTTTCTGGCGTGTAGTAGTGGACCCATGTCTCATCCATGGTGACAAATCGCCGCACAAAATCGGTCGGATCCCTGTTGAATCGGTCCAAAGATTGCCGCGAAAATCGTTTGCGCATTTCCTTTTGATCGGCATTCAGCAAATGCGGCACCCATCTTGCGCAGAGCTTTCGCATCTCTAATTCTTTGTGAAAAATGTTTCGCACCCTTGCTTCCGATATCTCTACAGTCTCAGCTATCTCACTCATCTTCACTCGCCTATCGTCCAACACGATATTATGCACTTTTTCGATGGTTTCCGGTGTGGTTGCGGTTTTTGGCCGTCCTTCACGTGGGTCATCTTCGAGGGTTGTGCGACCACGTTTAAATTCAGCTGCCCACTTTTTAACAGTTGACGTAGAAGGAGCAGAGACACCATAAACTTTTGTCATCTTCGGATGAATTTGCTTAGGGGTTAATCCATCCAAAACGAAGAATTTTTGCTAGCCATGGAAATCCTGAAATAGCATCTTCATACCTAAAATGTTATCTGAATGTCCCAAAAGACTGGACTACTAAATGGAAAATTAAAAATAACATAATTAATATAACAAAAATACATATTGATAACCAACTCACCTAGAAGACCCATATCATAAAAAAGAGAAAGCAAATTGGCCTGAGATTTAAAGAGTTATACTGATTACTTGAACTAATATCGCATTTGCCACTGGAAGACAAACTTCTCTTATACAAGAGCATAATAATTCTCATCTTGACATATGGCATCGAATTATGCAGTTGTTCTAACATATCTAACACAGCTATTCTTTAAGGAGTTCAGTCCATAATTATTCGTGAACTAGTAAATGTCACCAATCAAACGATCCATACCGACCTCGGCATTCCATTTATTTCCGAGGTTATCCAAGATCGCAGTTACAAACATCATGATCTTAAAACCATTTCTGCACTACCCCCAACTAAAGAGATATTAGCCAATCTGTCTCAGGTAACGAAGTACGAGAACTCCTCGCTGAATGAATTTTCCTCATGCCTTAAAAAGACATTTACTATTAAGGTCCTGTGTTAGTTCATTAGCTTATAGAATGTTTATATTCTGATTGTTAATTAATACCGCGCTACTTCGAATTTTTTAGGACCGGAACAGATAGAAACATGCAGTTTGTTCCAAAATTAGCGCGCACTCTTTGTGAATGCGTGACAAAGATGGCAACACTGCATAGCGCACAGAACTCTAGCGGCAACTGCGAGAGTGAGGACTGTTTTTGATACTTAAAATGGCAATGCTTTCATTATAAGAACAACATGTAATCATTCGTTTTCTCCATTTGCGTGATGTGACACCGATTGAAATTCATTGTCAGTTGAGTGAGACATGTGGTGATGGTGTTGTGGATGTGTCTAGCGTGCGTTTGTACGATGTGCGACAGTTTAAAGAAGGCAGAACGTCGTGTGACAACAAACCTAGACAATCTCAGCCTCGCACCAGCTGATCTGACGACATGATCAGTGAGTGGAGAAACTTGCTTTGGAGGATCATCGAATGATGGTGGAACACATCGCCTCCAAAGTTGGCATTTCCGTGGGATCTGTGCACACAATCCTGCACGAAGACCTAAAAATGAGAAAAGTGTCCTACAGGTGGGTGCCACGAATGCTGACAACTTTGAAGTGATTTATCATGCTTCCTACTCACCTGATCTGTCTCCTAACGACTTTTGGCTGTTTCCAACTATGAAAGACACTGTCCGTGGTCGCAAATTGCATCAGCGATTTTCCAGTAGTCAAAGAAAATTTCTAAAGAAGCGTTCGCAGCAACCATGGAATCATGGCGTCGACGTTGTGAAAAACGTGTACGGCTGCAGGGAGATTACTTCGAAAAGTGACACAAGTTTCACAGCTTTCGTGTGATTAGTTTGTGAGAAAAAAATTGGAGGTGTGATACCTTGAATGCACCTCGTAATTACGGACGATGATCCAGTAAGAGCATCTGAAAAATTACAAAACAACTAATACCATTCACGATTGTTTCAATAAATGGCGCATAAAAATTAATGAAACGAAGTCTGTGTATATCTGACATACACAATAGGGGCATTCACTTAAAGAATACGCATATGGAAGAAACGAATGCAATTAAACCTAAAATTCAGCAAACAGTAATAGTTGCAGGGTAGAAACTCTCAACTTTCTCGTAACAAGAAGGTTGTCTTTAAACCGATATGGATGTATGGCATAAAATTATAAGGAACAGCATCATCTTCTAACACTCTGATAATCGAATGATTTCAGTTGCAAACACTCCAAACTCTCCCATTGCATATAAAAATTTGGAGATATATAGTGATTTTAAAATAAGTGCTGTGAAAGGTGAGATCGTAAAAATCAGTGAAAGATTAATCAATAAACTGGAATTACACCCCAAAAATTTAGCATTAATTTTACTAGACAACAGTAAACACAACTGCAGACTAAAAAGAAAGTACAATCTTGGTCAGCTTCCGTTTACAATACATTCATGTACAATACTTACTAATTGTTCTGCAGCGCGTTGTAAATTATGTAGCTAAAAGAAACTTGCAAATTAAAAAAAATAGTTTAAGTAATAGTCAACCTCTGAAAATGAAAAATAAATACAAGAAGCGTCACCACTCTGAAACGTCCCCTTACAAAAACAAAAATGCAAATTTCTGAAGAAACACCAAATAATACGTATTTAATAGAACATCTTTTTTGATAACGTTTTAAAATATGTTAATGCGTTTTTGTTTAATTGAATTTACAGATATTTAATCGGTTGTAATTTCTTAAATTTGTGTGGTATAACCAATTTGCTTCTAGAGTACAGTTGAATGATGTGATTTGCACAACTTTAATTTTTCTGGTTTCAATTGAAGTGATAATTGGGCACTCCTTCCTTAATGTATTAAAGAAAACATATTTGAGAGAAGGAAAATAGTTCCTGCGACACGACAAACTCTGGCCCTGTGCAAATCACATCGATTAACTTTAGGAACATTCGTTCTGTCCAGGTCAAAAGCAGACCTCCAACCTTTCACCCGTTCGCCTCTTTCGCCAGCAGGCAGCTGCCTTTTGAGTGCCCGGGCAATTATTATTATTACGACGCCATTATTATACTTTCATTTCGGCTCCGCTGATGCCGACTAGCCCATGCCAGCGGTAATCCGGGGTGACGAGCAAAAATGCAAAGCGCTACCTGCCAGCGATTAATCCGGGCCGTAATTTATATTCAGGCGTTCATTAATATCAGTCTCCGAGTGCGTATTCTTGCGATCGCGAGGCGGCTGCGTCCGGCGGACAGCGCGATAAGCTGTTTATATTAATCTCAATTGCATAAATATTTAAAGCGCCCCTAATGCGACATCATAAGCGAACGGGTGGCCTCGCAATGTAGAGCCGGCTTATAATTGCATTGTGCCGGAACGGCTCGCAACATTAACAGTGACAAATGCCGGCTGGGTGTCGCCGCCACCCCCGGCTCGTAATTCCTCCGCCACGGGCCCTCCTCGCTCCTTTTCCCACCCGAAGGGGGCCCATAAAATGCCGATCCGCGTGCCGCTTATTACGCGCGGCCCGGCCGCCGTAATGCGAAAAAGCTGTTCCAGTTCCGCGGGCGCTTTCTAGGTGGGCTTTTTTAACTTGCAGTAATCCTTATGCACCAGCCGTATAATCGGATGAGCTCGCGCCGTTTTATGGGTTCCCCTGCTGCATATCGCCGTTCCGCATTGATGGCCTTTCAAGGTCCTTTTTTCTTTTTGATCTGCTGCACGTGGTCAGGCTGCGAGGATTTGACTGTAATTTGGTACTCCTTGCAGGTAATCCGGACATACTCATCTGCGGAAATTGCAGGGAGATGTTCACCGAGCTGCACGAGCTGCTGGAACACAAGAAAACCTACTGCAAATTGCGCTTCACATGCAAGTGCGATACTTATAACGGCACTAACGACAAATCTAGTGAGTATAAAAGTACCATTACTGACTACAATTACACAGTACTGTTCTTTAACTTTAACTTTTTTTGCATAATATTTTCAGGATTTATTAATTAAAATAAATTTATTCAAAATGGCCACTCTTAGCATCTACACAAGCTTTAAGACGTCGGAATCGCTCGTCTATGACAGCTATTGAAAAAGTATTGACTGCAGTTGTCAGGGCTCATTTCAAAGAATCAACATTAGGTGTCTTTTTGAGCACACTATGCTCTTTAATACTGCCCATAATTTGTAATCTGATCTTGGCTACCAGAAGGCCAATAATCTTCCGTAAAAAAGTGATGCACATTGTTATTCGGCCAAGTTTGAGTTTACTGTACTTTGTGAAAGGTGCGCACCTTGCTGAAAGCTCGCTTCATAAAAGCGTGTGATTCAGAAGTTTCACTATACCTTTCAAAACATTCTGTTAATACAGTGACCAAAGTTTTGACCTCCTTTTCACAAAAATGAATATCAATTACTCTATTGGATGATGGTTTCTCTGAATCCTTGGCACTTGCTAAGATGCATCTTTGGGTATCTAGGGTATACCGTGTCATTTTCTTTTTTGAGAGATTCCGCCAATGCAAACATTTTTTCATCCGTAAAAAAAATTTCTGTGGGCATTAGTCAACAACTTCCTTGCTTTATTGGTTTTACCTTTCTTTAAAGCATCTGTCGGCAAATGTCCCATAACTTTTTGGAAGCAGTCAGCCCTAGGTCTTGGTTAATAATACCAAACATCGAAGTTTTGGAAATCTGCTTACGAAGAGGATTTCGTTTAATTCGGGCACTTACGACTTTGACTACCTGAACAGTCCGGACTAAACATGATCATCCAGATCCTCAACACCTCCAGTCTCATTAAGCAACTTTATAGCCTGATACATAAATGTAGAGCTAATGCCAAGAGGACCCATGGTCTTAAAAATTATACTTTTTTAGTTGTACAGTTACGTAATTACAGAAATACGGTTTTCTTTGTCACTCCACTCTATTGGTAAATAACGAAACTTGACAAGAGACCCAACATACACTTTAAGACTAGACAACTGCAACCATACATCAATGTCATAGATATATATATATATATATATATATATATATATATATATATATATATATTGCAGTGTAAAGCAGGGGTAGGTTTCATTTTGCAACAGTATTTATGGTGACACTGGGTACATTTATTTTAAAAATATCAATAAATGCCACCTGCAAAAAAATGCTAGTTGCTTCTGTAAACAAAAATTATCTTCAATAAAATGAAAGTTTCGCTGATGTTACTCGTTCACTATACAATAAACTTTAGAGTGATTTGACAAAAAGCAACAAAAAGTTTACATAAACATATATTGAATAGGTGAGTCCGCAATACTGAATTATTACATCACACTACATTGCACGGTACTATAGTATTTATTTATAACATTAGAAAAGCTATACAAATGCATCCCGCGACGCCACTCTTCAAATCTACTCGATGTAATCGAATAGCATCACAGGCCATAGATAAAACTCGGTGGAGGGGAGGAGTTAAGTATGGTGACTGGGTGGCAAAAGTTAATACTGAAGCGAGCTCGAGCTGTTTATCCATCAGCCATATGTCTTGTCGTACCGATGACGGCACATCCTCAAACAAAAAAGCCATAGCTTCTTTTAAAAAGTAAAGCCATTGAGGTGTTGTGAAAGAATGATTGATGCAACTAGCATTCCATGGGGGTAACTATTGTGTAGGCTAATAATGTTATCTTTACTAAAAATTACTCTTAGTCGTTGAAGCAAATCTAAAAAGTACAAAAAAAATTAAATTTATTTGCATAAAATTTAGCACAATTAAAATAAATAATATTGAGAATCATATTATTCACTATAGTCCCCATCAGCGACAGCGGCCTTCTCCAGCAGGAATCTAAACTTATTTCAGGCTAAAGCAACTTTTTGTTTTTCTACATGTGTCTTTACCTTCATGATGCAGGCTCTTAAGCTGTTTTTGGTATTATAATGCTACTCATTGATCTTTGCTTCGACCATGCCCCACTTGTAGTAGATTGCAGTTGGGATTGGAAGAGAACCAGTTGTAATACAATTTGTTGTATAACCATGTCTTGTCTTGTAGGCTGGAGCAAAGTCTAGAATACGTACTTTCACCCAGCGGGTACCTCCTTTATTCAGTTCTTGACAACTGTCTTGAGCACATTACTGTAGCTATCAATGGTTATCTTTAGGCCTCCCTCAAAGCTATGACACCCCTTCGCTGCTCACGACCCTCAGCACCATTACAAAGACGGGAAACCTTGCATACATGACAGTTGACACTTTAGATGTAGAAATATAAAATAAACTGTCAATTTGGAGCTTGACATTACAAGTCCCATCTATTATAGTTAATTTTACATATTCAATATTTATTCAAATTATATAAAATAAATCCGATGCCAATGCCCCCCCCCCTTCCGTTTTCGAAACTGAAATATCCCTGAAATTATCTGAAAATCCCATACCACGGTCACTTATTTTGGACTCTTAGCCTGATTGAATTTCAAGTAGGAGATCGTCACGCAAAGTACCCACAAGCCAACGTCCTTCTGTGGCAAGCCGGATAACGGACTCCCAATGGTCCAGTGCGATTCCTGCTCAGAGTGATTTCATTTTAACTTTGTAAATATCCACCATTTAAAATATTTAAAAAATTAAATAAATATTTAAAAATTCTAAATGGTACTGGGCTGCTTGGAAAACAAAATTCACAAAACTCAACGTTGCCTCAACATTCCCAGTGAGTGAAATGTCTATTATGCCCACCAGATGCAAACAAGATCTATAATCTTCAAGGGTTGAAAAAGATGAAACTCTCGAGTTTGATAGTATCACTCAATGTGGACCGTAAGACACACAGAAGGAGTTTGTGTCAGTTTTTATAAAGATGAAGAAGGAAGTTATAATACTCAAACGCATTTCTAAGGCTGCAAGGTGCTTAGTGGCAGATAAACTTACAGCTTTAATCGAACATTATATCAGGGAAAATATTAAATCACTCTGAGAAGAACTTCTCGTTTTTACATACAAGTTTTTGAGTGCCTGAAAGAATCAAGGAATATTACGTGTACAATAAGTTAAGAATAATTCATCTAATAACTCGCTTCCTCCCAAGTTGTCTCGTCCTAAAGCTACTTTAAAACCAAAGTTTCGATTGCTTTCCGATGGAGGATAAAATTGCTGATTTCAATATTCAATTAACAATATAAATCTTGACGTCAAATGACTCCCTGACTAGCACAGACCAACAATTATATGAAACATTCGTAAAGAAGCATTTTGCTCCTTCCAGGCATCTCGATCTCCGTTCCCCTCCAGACGAGGAATATAATCCATTACAAATTGACTCTGCAACAGTGTACAAGGCTATTATGTCTTATCCATGTAGGTCCAGTGGTGGAATAGATGGGCTCAGACCTCAACATCTGAAAGACTTGATTTCCTTTTCTATTAGAGAATCAGGGGTCAAAGGAATTTCCTCAATTACTAAGCTATGGAATTTTCTACTGTCTGGAAAACTTAATGAAGATATCTGACCTTTTTAGTTTGGAGCTTTACTTTATGCTCTAGTCAAAAAAGACAAGGGCCTCCGTCCGATAGCAGTGGGTTCCATTTATAGAAGACTTGTAGCTAAATTTGAATGTTTTGCTATAAAGAAGAAAATCGCTTTTCAGTTTTGGCCCACTAGTTGGGTTTTGGTAGTAAATGAAGATGTGAACCAATTGTCAACGCCATCAGATCCTTCAAACATTCGGAAAACGTGGAAAAAGTAATGCTAACGATCGACTTTCAAAATGCTTCCAATAGCGTGGAAAGGGAAAACTCTATCCTTTTCTTTGGCAAAGCTATTTATTAGCATCAAATCTTTTTTTTAAGTCATGTGATGTCATCTCAAGTTGGCACCCAACAAGTAATCCCCATTGGTCCATTGATTTTTAGCATATTCATCTAACATGCAGTTTGAATCACTAAAGTCCGATCTCAATATATGGTATCTAGACGATGGACTTTTAAGAGACGTCTCACAAGTCGTTTTAGAAGATTTTAAATCCATTATTGCAGAGGCTAAAAAGATTGGTTTAAAAATGAACCCCAGCAAATATGAGTTACATTTTTGCAATGATTAATCCGACAGAATAGTTCCTAGCCAATTTCAATAAGTAGCCCAAAGAATTCGTGTCACAGAAGCTGACAAACTAAAACTATGAGGATAATAGATAATAGAATACTAATTTAGGGCATCCAGCTTTGGGGCTGTGTTATTGAAACTAACATCAAATCCATTCAGATAATCCAGATGTTGCATAATGTAGTCAATGCTCCATGATATGTTTAAATACTGATCTTCATTGAGACCTTGGTACCTCAAAGTTGAGACCAGAAGGCTGGCAAGCACAAGGCAAGGTAACAATTTCATGTCAATGCAGAAACTCCTCAGCTGCTGGACAATCAACACACTATCTGAAAATTGAAGATCAAATCATTGCATATAATATACTGTTTGCATGGATGAAGTGTATTATTAGAAGAACATAAATTAACCGACTTTTGGAACATTTGGACTTATTTTTTTTTATTTATTATTATTTGTATTTAGGGACATACAGTCACATAAACAGATATTGCTACATAAATTTAGAGTAATTTAAGGCCTAGAGTTCCCTAATAAAAGTACAGGCATACGTGAATTAGTACTTAGTAGTAAATACAGTTATTTTATATCTTTTATGTATCTGTTCGTAGTTACAATATTTACTTAAAGTGTAATTACTTAAAACACATAAAGTTGAAAAATTTAAATTTAAACTTCTAAAAGTAATTTATTTATTAATGTTTTAAGTTTTACTAAAGAGTTATTAAAGAAATCAACATTATTTAACCTATCATTGTGAAGTGTACATGCACGTCTAATTAAACTGTTTTTAGCATAACATGTTTTACTGCTAGCAATAGAAAAAAAATTCTTTTTACAGCAACTCCTTTCCTGTTTACGGGGTATGTGAAACAAGATGTTTTGTAATAAGGCGGGTACATCAACAAAGTTGTTTATTATTTTATAAAGAAACACAGCGTCAGCACATTCACGTCTACATTTCAGTGAGGGTAGTCTATACGTTTTAAGAGAGGTTTCGTAATCCAAATAGTAATTTCCTGTTTTATATTCTAAAGCTTTTATAAATTTCTTTTGCAATCTCTCAATTCTATTAGAATAAATTTCATACAGTGGATGCCAAACCAAGCAAGCAAATTCCAATCTACTCCGAACATAACTATTGTATAAAAGTATATATGTAAAAGAGCTCCTAAAAGACTTGCCCACTCTTAATATGAAACCCAATTGTTTATAGGCCTTGCACAAAATACTGTCAATATGAGGCATAAAAGATAACTTAGAGTTCATTAAAACACCTAAATCACAAACTACTGTCATTTTATTAAGATGCTTATTGTAAAGTTTATATGAATATTGAATAGGTTACTTTTTTCGGGTGAAAGTAATAAAACAGCACTTATCTGGATTCAGAAAAAGGTTATTATTCGTGCCGAAGGATTCTAAGTTAAGTAAATCCTGCTGTAATAGACAACAATCATCGACACTACGAATAAGCCTGGAGATTTTAGTGTCGTCCGCATAAAGTAATACATTTATTTGAATGCGCTATGCTTTTAGTGATGTTGATGTAAAGTGTAAATAATAGAGGCCCTAATTAGGACCCTTGAGGTACTCCAGAACTAATATCTTTATATTGCGACAAAAATCCTCCCAGTACTACAGCCTGACATCTGTTTTCGATGTATGATTTTATCCATCTTAATAAGTCACCGTGAATACCGAGCCTCCAAAGCTTCAACAATAATGTGTTGTGACAAATTTTATCGAAAGCCTTGGCAAAATCAGTATACACGGCGTCCACCTGACAACCGTTATCCATGGCATTAAGAATGAACTCAGTAAAACTAAAAAGGTTAGTTTCAACACTACGACCATTAGGCAAAAACGCGATACTCAACATTCCACTGTGCCATGGTTACTAAAGCTGAATTCTTTGAAATTCTCACAAGCGGTGTGTGGTGGTTGCCCATCTCCCCCTTACCATTTACTACTCACTTCAAAAACGTTTTCTTTTTGAGCACCCAGATAACATAGTGAAACACGACTAGTAGATGAGACTACAACGCGACCACATTAGTATTATAAGACATACTTTAAATACTTAAATTAATGGTGATTTTAATTGAAAAAAATGATCCTAAATTTTATTAAAATTCCCTGCTATCAGATCACTTAATTTTCATGGAATATTTGACTCCAAATTGATGTATAGTGATGTTGATGATTTATGTAACTGAATGTAATGGCAAGACTAAGTAGTGTGATATTTTCATATATAACATTCTATAATATAATACCAGATAAGTCGACAAAATTCATTTGCTACTAAAGGTATAATAATATAACTTAGTTCACTGAAATTAGCTGAAAATGTATTTACCTGTACAAATTTTAAATTACATTAGGTTTTTAAAAACCACATCTGAATCATACGTACGTATATTGCCAAAATACCTGTATATACTTACGCTGCTGCAGTTGTGTCGCAATCCCCACGGCAGTAGGATTTTTGACGCCCTTCAGGGCGCCGGCTGGCCATCTGCGTCGGTGCGTAAATTTTCGGGATACCCCCCGTGATCCCGGGATATTAGTCTGCGGGTGTTTTCAATGAAACTGGCTGGAGACATAACTTGGCCCGCATTAGCTGTAATCTCCAGCCCTTCCGGCGCTAAATTCCGCGCCGGCGGCGCGCTTTCCCGCAGGGCTGAACTCGCTCCTCTTTCAGAGATCAACGGGGACGAGCACTCCGCCGCGGCGCTGCTGTGCGTCCAGTGCAAGGACGTGTTCCACAACGCGTGGGACCTCATGGTGCACGCCCAGGCGGCCCACATGGTCAACATCTACGAGCTGGGCGTCCCCTCCATGCCCAACTGCGCGTCTCCTGGGTCTCCAACCAGCGCCCCAGATAAGGTAAACGACGAACTCATTTTTTTATCTATTCGTGTTTTCAGCATACCTTTTACGCCTGTAACTGCTTGATGAATTACTTGTAGTAACCCTCAAGTATGGCTGATCAGATTATTATACTTAATTTTCTGTGATTTTTCTTGTTAGAGCAGATTCCAGGGGAGCAATAGCTCAAGAAGCATTACTGTGTTGTCTCTAAAAAGTTTGCTGTATAGTATTAGAAAGCAGATAAAACAGAAGATACAAACAAGTTAGCTTTGTTGGTCTTCAAAGTAATCACCTCCTTCACAACGGACTTTTGGAAACCTTCATAAGTCTTATGAAAGACTTTTTTAAGAATCGATCATATAATTGTCACTTTTTTGAAATACCACCACATCCAAAAAGCGTGATGCTTTTCAAGCGAAAAAATATAAAAAATCTATATGTGCTAGACCAGGGAAGAAATGATGAATTTTGGTCATAATTGTAATGAAAGTGTTAGAGATTTTTTCAGAGGTTTCTAATTCACTCAATCATGCCTGGGTTTCTGCTTGTCTATGGACAACCCAACTACTAACAGTCATGTGTACTCTACTCTAGGTGGAGTTTCTCGAAGTATTTTTGATTAACCATTTGCATATATTTAGCTAACTTTTTACATTCTTCTTTTGTTAATAAATCTCATACATTTAATATTTTTATTATTGTACTTTAAAATAAAATCGATAATTGTTAAAGTTGAAACTACAGTGAAACCAAGTAACAAAGAAGGGAAGTAAAAAATTTTTAAAGGTATATGTAAATATATTCTGATATACCTATAGGATGGCCAAGCACATAATCGTAGTATTTCTTCCTTTTCATAGTTTATTCATGGGCCAAAGTAGTAAGCATACCGGCATCCCAGTTTTTTGGTCAAATTTTATTGATTGTAGTTTTTCTGAAATGTTTGTAAATTCTTGTGGCATTTGTGAGTAGCTCTCACTGATGATTAGGAAAACGTCTATTTTTCTTTAAAAAGAACGTTACCAAAAAAATGTAATGTTAATTTTTATATTATGTTTCTGTATACCACTATTTAATTCATCAAAAGCTAAATTATGAACGTAATTTAAACAGAAAGTCAAATTGTCAAATTGTCAATTTCTCTTGGTGTTTCTAGTGTTGACCAGATCATATAAATTTTTATTTGTTTGCTTTGTGCTTTTTGAAACTTTTCTTCTGTGATGTGCTGTGTAGTTAGCCCTAGAAAAACCCAAAAGGAGTAACTAAAATTGTTTTCGGTTACATATTTAAATGCTTGCATTATTGTTGGAAATATCAGTTGGTTATTGATTAGATCATGATCATAATCATAGTTTTTTAAACTGACTTTGTGTTTGATACCCAAGAATAGCGATATCATATTAGTTTTTTGTGCGGAAGTATTTTTGTGACCCTTAATTACTCATAGTTAAAATCTAAATTAACTATGAAGGTTGCTGGTAACAATAAACAATTGGCTGATGTTGGTACTCAAGAAGTAATTAGGCCTTTGGTAACCTAATAATGGTGATATAAACTCATAAAATATTTGCATTTGAGGGAAATGCAAATTTTCAATCGCCTGTTGACAAGAGAGGAATTCTGCCATCAATATAAAAATGATTAATATAAAAAATATCATTTGTAACACTTGGTTGAATAGAAAAGGGTATTTTATTGTATAGCTTAGTAACAGTTTCTTGTTTTTGTCTTCTTCTCAATTATTTTTAGTTTTCTAACATTCCCTTCTAGAATTTAAGGAAATCCACATTCTAGTTGATGGGTGCATTTAAAATTTTTAACTATTTGGATGTATTTCATCCCACCAAAAACATTAGATTCGTTTGTAATTTTTTCTTTGCACATGAAATGACCAATGACCGAAGTTCTCCTGCATTATTAAAGCCCGATAATTCCCTATTTAAATTTAAATTAATAATACAGCACACGTTTATTTTATTTTATAAGTTGAATTTTAAATAAAAGCCGCTAACAAACGTAATGAGAGTTAAAGCTGACTTGGCAATGTAAGATGAATGGTCTAACAAGATATAAATGGCTTATCAACAACCAATGCCTGTAATATATTACGCATCAGTATTTTAGACCGCAATACTAATTTCAATCACAAGAATAATAATACCTCAAACATCTCAAAGTAGCTTTGCCCTTAGCTTTACAATTTAACTGTTAATACAAGCACAGCACCCCTGGCAGAAGGTCAAATATAAAAAACGACTGATAAACAACTTACAAACCAGTCTTAATGAATACTGGACAAATAAATCAAACAAAATAACTATACAAAGCTACTACATGAAATTAGAAGTAGAAAGCAGAGATAATGCAAATATCATCGACATGGCGAAACCGAAAATGATTATAATTTAATTAAAACTCCACCGATATTCCGCTAAATGAATTATTAAATACTGTAGTGCCAAACCAATATACATTTTAAACAAAAATGGAGTCAAAATACAGCTGTCAGATTCAGAAAAATATTTGCTCGGCTTATTAAACGAAGTAAAAAATAGCTTTAGAAAGGTTGTCGTGAGAATTATGTTCCAAACAACAGATAAGTTGAGTTCAGTTATAAAAATCACAAATGTGTTACAAGCAAAAACTAAAAAATTACTACCACTGTTTCACGTGGAACTAAAACAAAACGAATACAACAAGAATATATACAATATCAAGCATCCATTAGATACGGTGATAAACTTTGGGAAAACACCCAAAAATGATTTATAGTGCAGAGCACTACATGTCAATACAAAACGTTATTGTCTTAGAATGTCCAAATGTGTCAAATGTGCGCGTAACCATCACATGAGTGCATACACTTGAGCAAAAAAGAGAACAAGGATCTGAAATGCGCAAATTGTCAAGGACATCATCTGGAAAGATACAAAGGATGCTTAGTACTACAACTTTAACAAAAATATATCCAAACTATGTCGAAGCAACCAGAGTAAATCTGTAACAAGTGCCTACAAACGTTTATCAACTAAACTCCGCAGTGGTTCAATAACAAGGCAATAAATTAAGAGATAAGGTGACTCAATGGAAATGATAGATACATATTCTTACAGCCCTAATAATTAACTTATTAACTATTTAAACTTTCCAAGGTGTACACCCGGATGGAACAGCAGTGTCCACAAGGAGAATCTCAAATCATTATCCAAACTAAAATTTGAAAAAAAATACCTTCAAATGACCAGCTTCACAATAAAAGACTGACATGGCTCGATCCAAATTGCAGCCGCCTATAGTCTACCTAAACATGCAATAAAACAAAGTCTGTCTACTAAGTTCTTCAAATCACTACGTAATAAATTTGTTGCAGGTGTAAATTACAAAGCGAAACTCCCCTGATTAGATTACAGTCATCTACACCCACACCAAAACGACAGCAGCGATATCAAACTATAATACAAAATCGGCTAATCTCACTAGCAATAAAAGAACTGACCTACTAGCCGATATATTGTAGGAAGGCACTTGATTTTATAGATTTTTGTCTGGCAAAAGACATTATTATAGATTACATAAATACTAAACCGTGGTTCGGTCTCACATCGGATCATTCTCCCTTAATTGGCCCCACTTATGGAAAAATTATAGTCGAATGAAAGCCTCCTACATTTTTTTTAAATCATCAGCTGGGAGCGGTTCAGATTAAATAAATCTGACAAGATGAACTGGAAAATTTTATTAAAAGACATGGACGTACCTGACGTTGACATATGTAAAAAACAATAAACAGGAATTCAGTGAAAAGACACACTGAAATGCTATAATGGAAGAAATACAGCTACAAAAAACATGACGGCAAACACAATAAGGCCTCGAAAAAATTTAAAAGCTAATAGAGGGAGAACGAAACGCATCGATATACGAATACCTCCAAAAACTCAGAGCAACTTATTCAACTGACTATTCGCTGTGGAAAGCGACAGAGCAGATCAAACGACCACAATAACACATTACAACGATAACAATAAAAGGCGTCCAATGCATTAGAAGCAATCAAGCGAAAGCTGACACCTTTTCAGAACATTTAACGGAAGTCTTTAAGCCCTTCTCCAGTGAAACGTCCGAAGATGCAGCAGTGCAATAAATAGTATAAGCCCAATTTCAAATGGAATTGCCAGTTAGAGAAAGAAATTTATTGTATTCTAAAACGACCGGTAAAGCAACAGTAAAATATAAATGAAATTACTGAGAGAAGGAAAAAGACGGCAAACTAGCAAAACCAGGAAAGGATCCCGATAAGTGTGCTACCGGTAATAGCAAAGTTTCTATAAAAACTGATCCTAAGACGAATTAATCACCCTTGAGGAAAAGCGGTTAATTTCCAATTACCAGTTTGGGTTTAGAGAGAAAAACATGAGGCAGTAGAATAGGTGCATAAAATAGTACGTAAAAACAGCAGGGATTTAGAGGAAAAAAATATTGCAATCGTACCTTAGTGAGCAGTATTTTAGGATTCTTCAGGTTAGTTACCTAAGGTCTAAGGAATTTATTGTTCAAAACAAATCTACCAAAAATAAACTGCACCACAACTGCAACTGTCATAATGGCTTCATATGTGAAGCCAAAAATCCACACTTTGGCAAAAAACAAATAAACAAAATTCAGTATTTGCTTAGGCAATGGAGCATTCAAGCAATTGAAGAAAAATTAGTACAATTCACATTTACTTTATTACGGAATATTTAATTATCTGCCAAACCGACTTTTATTGTTATCAATCTAAACTATAAACTTTGCAGTTACGTATGAGAAATTATGTCGGCCAAATATCCTCCACGACTCTGCTGACATGCAACCATCCTATTAGCAAATTTTTCCATAAACGCAGCTATGTTTTAGCAATTGCCGATCTGACGTTCTCATTTACTCTTGAAATTGCAGCAGGTTTGTTGACATAAACTGTGTTCTTTAAATATCCCCAGAAGAAAATGTCTAAGGTCTAAGATTGGAGCATAAGACCGCGGTGACCAATCGATTTCACCTCTCTGCTAGATAACACGACCAGGAAATATAGGTTGAAGTAAAGTGAATGTCTTGCGTGTTGTGTGACTCCATCTTGTTGAAACCACATATCATTCAAGTTTAAATCGTTGGTTTAATTGGCAAAACATTATTTAGCACCTCCCAATACCATTGACAGTAACAGCATTGCCAGCTTTATCCTCAAAAAAGGACGGGCCAATGATTTCTCTAGCCCACTATGGATGCATTGGTTTTTCGTAAACAGCACTTGGATTTTTACAATTCTGGCAATTTACTGAATTATTTCCCGAAATTTTCTTTAAACTTTACATTCAGTATTTTTCTCTAAAACTTGAATCACCTAAGGCTGTGTAAGTTGGCGCGTGCATTCCGCATTCTAGTAGAAGGCGACCGTTCGCCGAAAAGCGAGCATCGCTTGTCAGTTTTTGTTTGGGTTTGTTTTCACATTGTGCCGTCCTCCGAATCAAAATTTTCAGTGTCTTTAGAAACCGTTCCCGCAAAAACCGATTGACTTAATATGAGCGACAACAACGGGTCGGACAGCGAACTGGAACTGAGCTGCTACTCGTCGTGGACGATCCTCAACGAGACTCCCCTGCAGAACAACGCGACTGGAGATGGAGACGTGGCCGCAACGGAAGAGTTCGTAGAACTGTACGCGAAGCCTGAAGCTGCAGAGGAACTTAAAGATACGGACCAGAAGGAAGTACCCGCCGTAGAAAGCGACGCTGCCGAACCCGTCTACCAAGGCTGCGCAACGTTGGAGGAATACGCCAAGGAGCATGGAGTAGAACCCAATTGCGATTCCGGTAAAGAGAAGCCAGAAGAGGCAAAGCCAGATAAATCTAAACGGAAAAAGGGCAAGGCAGAATCGTTCGCAAATTTGGCTGTAATCGGCACGGTTTTAGCTGTTGCGGGAGTATCCTTTCTGTGCCTCTTGACTCCCAACAATTACACTCTAACTAGCAAAGAAATAGAAACTATTCAAAATAATTCCACTAGTTCCCTTTTAAATCTAGGAAACAAATCAGTTCCTGCTTACCAAGTACTTTGTGGAAATTCCCAACACAAACTGGCAATTCTTGACAAAGGATCTGTACTAGAAGAATGCTTCAAGAAAAATGAGAAATCTGTTAGAGCCGCGCAGAAATATCTGAAAAATCAGAAGGAACTGAAATCTTTAACGACTTTTAATTTGCTAAATGACGCCGTTAAAGAAAAGGCTCAGCAGCGATTGCCTCCAGATCCTGTTGGAGATAGTGTAATTAATGCTAACAATAATAAATCTTCCACCCCCCCAACGAAGACAAAATGCAAAGAAATGAAAACGCAAAAACGTTCAAAAAATCTGGTTATAAAAAGTAAGGTCCCTCCAAGCAGCTTTAGTTTCAATAATTCCAATGTGCTTCCCGATGGGAAGCTAAAAGACTTGGAAAACGTAGCGGTTAGCAATGAAACTAAAACTGCTACTTACGATCTGTCGCAAGGCAAGGTATGGTGCAACGTTTTGCAGGATCTTATGTTATTGCGAATGACAGGAAAAGCGGCCCAAAATATTCGAGAGAAGAATGCAGTAAAAAAAACAACGTTGCGAAAACAGAAGGTGCCTTCAACAGAGTTGCCTGCTGCTAAACAAGTGGTTAAACATTGCTCGGAAGAAAAACCCGCAACTCAAAAAGTAAAGAAGCATCATAATAGCGCTTTAAACCTGCAAGAATTGCCATTTAGTAGGAGCGCTATCAAGGTGGAATCAAGGAAAAGCTTGACTGGCCGAGAAAAGTTAACTAAACATAACAATTCGCTATCTTCGCTACAGAAAGATCAAGCATGTCAAGACCAAACCTGCCATTGTAAAACAAATGCACCAAGGGCTTGCATTCTGTAAGTCAAATGTTGCATTATCGAGAAAAAGACATAAACAAGGACTTGGAAAATCTTCGAATAAAGCAAGGCAAACTACTGGAAAAATTATACACGCAGCAATGCGAGCGCGCAGAATTCCTGCAGCTCATCAGGGAGCGTCAGCAGAGGTCCGTTCAGGCTGTCATGAATGATCGAAAAATGCATCTCTTGAAGAGCGCATCCGGCCAGAACTACAGCGTACCAACCTTCAGGACTATCAACGAATACGCAACCGAACAGGACAACTACCAGGGCTTTACCTTTGCGTTGCTGCAGTTACTCTTCTTGTTGCAACAGAAACCACCCATACCAGTCGTTGAACTTCGGCCAGTGCTGTTCTTCCATAAACATTGCTAGGACGGAATCTAAGTGCAATATCAACTACTCGCGAAATGTAGACAAATTTGGCATACTAAAAGAACATAAGCCAATTCTCTATAGAGAAAACTATGATAGTAAAGATACTTTAAGAAAGATCAGAGTGCCGCCCAAGTTTTCGTTAGAATACTTCGATGTGAAGAAGAAGTACTACGAACGAATAGGGAGTTATTGGCAGAAGCGCGAGGAGTACCTCAACAAGCGCATTCAGTTTATCCAAGAAGTCTCGGACTCCATCAATGAGATTATGCAGAATTATAGATATAACATAAGCCGCAGCGATACCGTCCTTCAGGACGTCGTCATCGAAGCAATTGCTGCTTTTCCGAACGACGCCGGCGTCCAAGAGCTAAAAACGGCGGTTTCAAATGCTCAACCCCTACAGCTTGAGGAAGCTTCTTCAGAACCTAGTCACGTCAGTTGCTGTTCGGCGGATCACACGAGAACCGATGAGGAGCCTGGAGACGGGACCTCTGAAAGGGCGGCCACGGGGTGTTCAGATTTACTGCAGTTCCCAGTCAGATTTCTTCCCCCAGCGCGACAACCAACAGGGGCCTCTACGACCGCTTGTTTGGAAGGAAGGGTCAGCACATTCGCAAACGAGATTTGGCGTTGTGGGGCAACAACCGCGTCTTGAAAAGGAAGAGGCCGTTGGAGACCAGCAAGCTCGATGTGCGCCGACTGTCCGAAAACCAAAAGGCAAAGAAGGAACTGTAGTCAATAAATACACAAAATGTTAACACTTAACACGGAACCTTAAATAAATATGTGATATGATCAGTTTTGGTTTCATTTCGCCTGGAGAATCTTTATTGCTTACTCACTTTAACAATTTTATCTCGTTACCTTTTCCCTCAATTAGTACTACTTTGTAGTGTAGTTTTTGAGAGGGGTTTTTACGTTCTTCTAGGCTCTTTCTGGTTTTTGTTTATTTCCTCACTTCTTTACAATAAAATGTTATTTGCCTTTCTTAATTCCCCACATTTGTGTTAGTCTTTAATTTTGAGTACATTTTTATGTTTATGACTTTCTTCTATCATTTTTTTTCTGATCTGTGGTTTTCAATTTTGTTGTTTATGTTTATGTTATATTTTGTTCTAATATATTTGCTCTTATTTCTTTCGTTTTGTCGATATTTTATTTAATGTCTAATTACACTTTTATATATTTTTTTTGGATTGTCAGTATTCTACTTTCTTTTTTGTATATTTTTTAAATTTAGTCCTTATCAAATCCAGATTGTGATCACTGTCAGCACCTAGATAGCTTATTCAATCATTTAACTGGTTTTTAAATCTCGTGTTCGATTGTACTACGATAAGTTCCATGTTTTTTTCTCCTGTCATTAACGGGACATATCTTCTTCTTACATGTTGTTAGAACTGTTTGTTATCTAATAGAAGTTTGTTTCGCACAGTATTCTAGTAATTAATCACCTTTTTTATATTTTCCCTAATCCATATCATTGTAAAATATTATTTTTCTTCATCTGTGAGTTTATTTATCTTCTTACACATTTCTTCTATTTTGTTTTTTTATAATCAGAAGTTATTGTTTATATATACCATCATCAATACTTTATTTGTTGATTTTGCTTCTAGTTTGGCCGTAAGAATTTTTTGTTGTGATGGGGTACACATTTACTCTTCTAAACTTTTGATTCAGTACTCCTTCTCCTTCCAATACCTGCATTGCCTTCTATGGTTGCTATATGTATTATTCTATAACTATCGCTCTACCAGTCTCATGTTTATCCTAAAATGTGGCTTTTTATTCTATTTTTACCTAATTTTAGATTTTACGGTTTCCCTACTTTTAGGAGCATTTTTCACTCCACATTGTTGTGTTTAGAATATTGCGATTCTTCTTTTTACTGTTGAATTTTCTCTAATTATTCTCATAGAGAAATCAGAACAAAGGATTGTCTTGCCTCTAAAAGTTCTTAATTTGGGAAGATTCTGTCATTATTATTATCATTCGCTACCTTTTCACAAAACTAAACATCTATGAAAGCACTTTTTGCTTCATTCAATTTAGTGTTTGTTGATATCTCGTTATTGGCCGTTTATCAGAGCCTCATTTATGAAAATAAGTTATTCTGACGCAGAGATAAAGTTGAGATTTGGATCGAAGAGGTTATATATTACGTATCACCGCCCCTTATGCCCCCTGTAAAAGTTATAGATGAAATAATGCGTGTGTTTAGGTTTCATTCCATTTTGAAGTGTAGGTCAGAGTTATAAATAAAATGCGCAAGACTTGTTGCCACATAAAGAGTAAAAATAACACAAAGCAATGGTTTATTATATGTTATGTTGCACTACACGTAACGACAAGTAAATTAGAAGTGGCTTGAAAATATTTAGATTTTACTTATCAAACGGCAGGGGCTTTTATGGACCCATAAAAAAAGACTTTGTATTTTTATGCCGTGTATCTTAAGTTTTATTGCCCGTGCATTTGCATAAACAGTTGCATGATGTAAAAACGGTCAACAGGAGAGAATATAAATCAGGTAATTATCAACATGTCCTGCAATACATGCTTTCGTGTACCGTACTATACGTTAAGATTCTTAGTGATTTTGTTGCATTTGCTTGTATTTTTGTTGAGGTAATTTGTAATGTGCGGCCTAAAAATAAATTTGTAAAAAATTTGTTTTAAGATGTACCATGTTTTACAATAAGCGTTAAATAATAGGCACATTATAATTTTTGTGCTTTCCATTGCTTTTAGACTAGAAACGGTTTGCGGTAGACTTTGAATTAATTAATTTGCTCTTATGGTTAATTGGTGGATTTGTTTGAGTTTCTTATCATAAACATGTTCGTGAATAAGGCCTTGACGTGGAACTACAGGTAACCAGTTTCGTTTTTTATTTATAGTTTCGATAGGAATTAATATAAAATGTAACACTTTTGCGAACAATAATTAAATATACCAATAACTTAATATCCAATGGCAGTAGGTGGTAAATGCAACTTTAATTTCATAAAATAATTTAACCAATATTAAGTCAACTAATTCTAGCCTTCCAATGTTCCTCATTTATAACAATTTAGTAACTATAGTACAAACAACGAATATAGTGGACAGCACTTATTAAGAATAACGTCCACAAAAAAGAAAAAGTAAGGAAAGACTAACAGCAACAACGAATGGCAAATAACACAAATTATCAAGAGGAAGCAAATCTATAATCAAAAAAAATACATTAACATCATAAGTGAAACTGATTATTACAGAGTGCTGTCACCAAACAAAGAAACCTCAGACTATGGAAATACTAAGCCCACCTTCAAAGAGTAATGATAGGACATTATCGTTATCATTCATCAAAGTATTGAAAATATAAAGAAACTTTTCTTGTCAGAAGATAAAATCAGGAATACATAAACATAGATTATAGAAAAAGCACTTAACTTATTATTCCTAGATTTATGACCATTCCTAAAACAATGAAGACGTAAAATAATTGGTTTCCAAAACAGAACATCCGAGACTTAATATAAACAGCATAATTCAGTACATGAGTTGTCAATATCACAAATATTTGAAACTATGCTATAACAAACCAAATGTAAGTTGGATCGTGGATGATCTCATAACACTACTTTTGTAATAAAACAAGACGAGCACCAGTCAAATGTGCCTTATGCGGAGGAAATCCTTCTGTGATCTACAAAAGTTGCAAATGTTACCACACAACTCTCCTCAGCAGCAATAATATCCACGAACAATTTGTATATAAGAAACTTACAATGCACTCCAACTACTTATTCATAGAGACGCCGATGTGCCAACCATCTCAAAGTGCTGAACAACTTTCTACAACTACGAGCTGGACAAGGGTACTTGTCGCAAATAATAGAAGATTCTGATTTCTTCTAAGACAGTACAGGAGCGACCAAACATAAACAAACCACCACCAATACCAGGTTAATGAAAAAGAAGGGGATTAGCTATTGCACTTGGGGGGCCTCAGATTTGCTAATAAAATTAATATCAATAACTGAACACAAGCCAGATACAGTCGACATACCATGTAGATATTATTAGATGGCTGTATTCAATCAATTAATTCCATAAAATAGCACGGCTAAGTTTTCGAGAATTTCGTAACATCCCAAGCTCATGCTGGCACTCAAAGAAATATTTGATGTCATTAACTACCAAATTATGGAACTAGCCGACCAAAACAAGAATTCAGATTCATTAGATCTTTTTATGAGCACTGATGTTTCTTTAGGTAGTCCTATAAACAAACAAAAATTTTAATCAACCAATATTACAAAAAGTAGCTGGATTCCTATCATCGTTTTGTCCTTATGGCCTTTTATATTCCGCTAACACCAAGACCGGGCCTTATGCCTTATAATTCAAACAAAACACAAAGTGATTATAAGTTACCACCCAATAACCTTTATATACGTATTATCAAAGTTGCTAGCATTTTTTGAGTAGTAGATTCAGTACATCACTAGAAAAACTTCAGATTATACTTTCAATAAAATTTCAATTTAGAAAAAGTTATTTGAGCTACAACAATTTAAAGGTATCACGAAAAGTCTAGATCAGGGATATGAAAGCAAACAGCTCGGCATAGCGACCTTTCCAGATATTACAAAGGCATTCAATAAAAAATTAAATACAATGTCTTAAAAATGCGAATACGGCATTATCTATCTAATGGTGACTATTTTTCTACTTTTTGGAAAATAGAAAATTGCTCTTAGTATTAAAAATTCCGTCTACTTCAACAAGGAAATACACCCAGAAGTACCATAAGGTGACGTGCTTAAGTCAACACTGTTCAAACTGTTTAATCACGACATTCTGGCGCCAAGTATAAGGAAAATTATCTTATATGCAGATGAAATTGCAATACGAAGATGTTTATCTTGCAATTAGCCAACTTCAATCAGCCATCCACATAAATATTATTGGACTAAAATTGTTCCATATTCCAACCAATAAATTTTGAGAGCTGATATTCCAGGGGTAGATAAAAAGACTCGATAAAATACTCAGACGTTTATTTGGATACGCATTTAACTTAGAGTCAATAGATCATCAATCAACTCAGCATTTGTGAAAATTAAAGAATCGTATCTACTTATCAACGGAGACTCCCCACTAAAGACGGACTAAACGGTTTTATCATAAGCACTTCTTCGATCTATAAGGATGTACGCCAGCCCAGAACGGGTGAAACTTCACACAATATTAAAAAATTCTAATATATCAGAACGGGGTACTTAGAATTGCTATAAATACTAGCAACTCAGAATAGATATTGTATAAATGTGTATTGAAATAATGACTTCCTCAACAAGTTTATACAACAACTATATAAAAAAATATTTATATTCATCTCAAATAAATGCCCAGAAACTTGACAATCTCAATGGCTGATAAGCTATATTTAATATTATAATCATATATAGCATGTCAAATTACTATACTGCAGAGCGACATGTAAAATAATTTGAGAGCTTACCAAAATAGGCGAATCAACATATACCCGAGGGTAACATCCAGGCATAGCAAAGCTGCAAAGAACTGAGTACTTTGGCCACAACAAATTAACTTAGTGCACTGTGAATTGCAGCCAACGAGAAATCTGATAAATTAACAATAAAAGAATCATCAACTGCTTATATAGGCCTCCATGCGGGCCTGCAAGACAAAACAGCACTAAGATAATATTCCAGCCATTTTTTGGTTTGATTGTACCAAGAAGTTTTATAGGGGCTAAATTTAGTGCAAAACACAATAACTATAACAGGAAAAAAATTCGCCAAATTATTAATAGATAGTAGCTTTACAATTTGATCTGTAGATATACCAACATATTGGGTAACAACCCCAAAGTACGAGACTATATTAATTTCTTTATAAAAAATAACATATCATCAAATTATGTAAACATAATCCGTAACTACGATTTATTATCAAATTATAATCCACTTTTGGTATTCTGGTATTCTGACTACAAATTATAACGATATCAAACCCAAAAATCCTTCAAACATACAAACCATTACCTAAAAAATGTATGTTAAATCAAATCCAAAAAGATTTACTACCTGATGAATGCATTAAGCATTATCAATTTCGCTTCAGGCGATTCAACCCCATCATTTCAGCAATCAAAAAATCTATAGAAAGCGTGGAATACTGTTCAGCGGTATTCCTTGACATCCGGCAAGCATTTCACATCAAGAATATTCTGCTAGATCTACTTGTCAAATCGTTATTTACAAGCAAAATTAATAAATCTCTACTCGTAACTTTGTCCAATCGCAATACCTGAGAGCGGCGTTTTGGACTCGCTGGTATCTTATTTTTACTGCTGACTTGCTACAAACATCTAGGTATAATAATAATTAGAACATTTGCCGAGAGCACAGCTGTTCTTGCATGTGATAAAGACCCCAAAAGTCTCAAATCTTTTACAAGGAAGCTTTAGCATAATGGAAACGGCTACAAAAATGAAATATAAAAGTGAATGAAGCAAAATGTACCCGTGTTACCTTGACCACACAAATTTCTCAAAAAATGTAATAAATGAAATGGTTACTAGTTCCAAGAGCGCCTTTCTGTAAAAAAACAAGCCACTCCTGTACAAATTCACTATACAGTAAATTTGGATGTATGTACAGGATCTTCGAGTTAAAGCCAGAAAATTAGTAAATAATAAAAATAACGTTAAAATACAAGAAAAATTTATTTACGCCAAATTTAACTTCAATGTAGCTCCCATCATCAGTCACGACCTAAACCTGCTTCGGGCCAACACAACTCAGTCCTTGTATGTGATGGAGAGCCTTAAGCTGTTCTTAGTGCTATGTCTCACGTTAACCTTCGCGTCGATTTCGCCCCACATGTAGTAGGAAAAAGGATTTCAGTTGGAATTGGAGGAAGCCACAAGTTGGAGAATTAATGGTAATACAAACTGTTGTGTAGCCCTGCCTAAGAATTTTTTGCTTTCTGGTCTGGAGCGGCCATCTCCTCTATCCAGGGCTTCATAACTGTCTCCAGCACGTTGATATAGCTGTTGGTGGTCACCTTGAGGCCTTTCTCAAGAATTGGTACACTATAACATCTTTTTCGATGTTAATAAGCTCCGGCATCACAGAGGCGACAAACTGTGTATATATGACGGTAGACACTTTAGAGGCATTTGAACAGATCCACTGATCATTTTGGTGGTTTACCTTCTTGCCTTGGATGAAGTTCTTTTCGCCCAGAAATATTCTCAGTAAGCCAACGATTTTGTTCTTGATGTGGTTTAGCAGTGCTTGGGCCTTTAATTTTTTGTCTATTTTGTTTTTCTGTCAACAGTTAGCGATTCCTCAGAAAGAAAGTGCAGGTCTTGGTGCACTGCTAGACTGACCATCGACATCGTCACGCTTATTGTGAGTTGCCCTGTCAACAATTTCCTCCTTTTGGTAATCAGATTTCTTGGTTACGCCACAAATTTGGGTCTTTTTGTAACAAAAACGACGAAATAATTTGAGTATAGCAAGTCTGCGTTCGTACTTTTGGTTCATTTTGTCGTGAATAGTATGTTGTTGATTGTCTGAAGCTAAATTGTGTTTCTCACATTAAAACCTAAGAAAATACTTTGACGACCCTGTAGATATTATTTATAGATTTTAATCCGAGTTCCTATTTAGCTTTCGTAGCGTTAAGATGTTCGAGTCACTGTTCATTATCCCGTCCGATAACTGCAAGGCCGTTTAACTAATACTTTCAATCATTTATTTACTTAACAAGGTGTTTAATTTAATTTAACTTATAACGTAAACATCTTGTTGTTCATTTGAAACGCTGCAAAATTTTGGTAGTAAAATGTACAACTGATAATATGTACAAAAGAACAACTTGAAGTGATTAATATATATATAATAATTAATTGATGAAAGTGATTAATATATAATATAAAGACACAATGAACCTACAACAACAAAATATGTACTTGCAATCCTTTCCTCTCCGTACGCCAGCGGCGTATTCGAATAATTCTTCACAATTGATATAATGGTATGGTACCTCACCAATCAGCATATGAAGCAAACACAGTATTCAATTACTTCCATCTACGTTTACCAATCTACCACAACTGGGATATTGCCCTCAACTAGTAAAAATGAACCAGATGATACACAGGAAACTAACAATATACAATGGCAAGAAGTAAAAGTACAAAATGAAAGAAAATTACAAGATTTAGAAAAAATCATAAAGCCAATAAAATAATACTAATAACAAGTTCAGCACACCCACTATTGAAGAAAACAACCATCAAGACACAGATTTCCCCGTAAAAATCAGCAAATTATGTACATATTTAGAGTAAGGAACTATACAAAAATTAAATTAATATTATCAAGATTAATTGTAATATAGAAAGCTATTAAAAATTAATTAAGTACTTCAAGGAAGAAAATATTATTTATCACAGCTATAAATTGAAAGAGGATCGATCCTACAGAGTAGTCATCGAGCAGCCGTTGAATTGTCAAACTTAGGACACAGGGTGGGGAACAACGTAAATGCTAAACACAAAAGTACAAAAAAAATCTTTAAACCTCTTTTTCATTGATCTTGAGCCAGCAAACGATCATAAGAAAGTATACAACATACTACAAGACGTAAATATCAAGATTTAACCTCCTCGAAAAATCAAAAACGATACTGTGCAGTGTACGAGATATCAACTATACGGATATTCCTAGTCTTATTGTAATAGACCGTAAGTATGTATGAAATGTTGAGGGTCGCACAACACTGTAAACTGTAAAAATCTAAAGAAACACCACCCACTTGAATATTGTGTGGAAAGGTCCATCCAGCCGATTATAAAGGATGGGAATATTATCACAAACTAATCCAGGTAAAGGCCTCGACCTGCCAAACTGGCGCGCAGCGACCCCGGGTTCGAACCCCGGCAATAACAAACATCTAATGCTCTCCGGCCGTCATACAAACACCTTTGACGGTCGTAAAAGTACATTCTGCCCTATCCACTCGCCAACCCGCCCGGCAAGCGTGGCGTTTAATTGCCAAATCCCCCCCCAAAAGAGAGGCCTCAATACTGGGCGACAAAAGGCTGACAAAAAAAAAATCCAGGGAAATCATACAAAAAAGGTTCGTGCCATAAACCCGACAACCCCAAAATAATGTAAATTCCAGACCTAACCTTTATTTGAGCACTTATGAAAATCAAGATAGAACACAGTGATCTAGTCAATAATTGTCAAAATAATGATGATACATTGGAACCATTGAATAACATACTGTTTTAATTTCTTAATGTACTTAATACCATATTCAATTAGTCCAACAAAATGGCATGGTACTTAACATGTGCTAACAACACTAATTAGTAAACCAGTTCATTAATGGCTAAGTTCCTAATAGCAGCATTTTTGAATGTTTCGAACAACATCAAAAATATGTTTAATAAACAATCACATAGATGTCTTATTGGTCAGTGAAACACATTTACAGGCAGAACATATTTTAAAATACTAAACTATGTAACATATAATACAAATTATCCCGATGCAGTTCTTCTTAAAAGTACAATCCACCATTATAAATTACCGAAGTATAAACAAAAAACCTCCTACAATCCACTGCAATAAATATCAACTTTACCATATGAACTGAAAATTGCAGACGTCTATTATCCACCTCGTCACAATATAAGAATGATTTAAAAAAAAACATTTTCAAACATTAGGCATTTTTAGCTGGTGGTGATTACAAGAGCAAACACACCAGATTGAACTCACGCCTAGTAACAACCAAAGAACTGTTAACAACATTAGAAGACAATAGATATTTATTTCTATCAACAGACACATCTACCTACCGGCCGACTAATTCACGAAAGTTACACATTACACATTCCTTCTGACCACTTTCCAATTATAGCAGCAGTTGGAGCATCTGTAATATACAAGGAACCCTCATCTAAACTACACAGTACTCGAACAAATTGGGATAGTTTTCGCACTATATTAGATGATAACATAGACCTAAAATCCCACTCAAGAAGACAGAAGAAATAGAGATAGTTACAAAAGCATTTATAAACAAATTACAACAAGCTGCACAACAGTCTTTACCAGTTTTCCACAAAGAAAATAAATCAGGACACCGTTAGAAATTAAAAAAGTAATAGCAGAAAAAAAGACGCATTAAATCAAAATGGCAAAATACTTATAACCATAAGTCAAAAACAAAGAATTTGAGCAATATGTAACAAAATTAACTAGAACCAATAGCTCTATCTGAAAATCCATTACGAATTTCAAAAACCTCCACCACCAATAAGAAAAAACATCAATGACGCCCAAAAGTACCGCTAAGAAACCTAACCTATTTGCAGAATACTTGGTTTCCATCAGCTTACTTCAACCTTCTAAGATCATTCTTGAACGAGAGAACCTTTCAAAATAAGATAAACGAAGAGAAATCAGACTACTTTCCAATCAATTCAGGATTGTCACAAGACAGTGTCCATGATCCACTGCTGTATGTTTGTACACGTCAGATCTACCAATGGCACAAAATGGAATAACAAATCTACATTCACCCTTCCAAAAGAAACATGTCTTGCTGTCATATTAAACAACATCTAGATGCCACAAACCAAATTGTTAAATATTTATATCTACACATCACAAAAAAGAAAAAATAAGTAGAAATCAAGATAATAGAGCTACAGTGGATGATAGGAAGAAAATCACAGATATCTATGGAAATTAAAGTCCAAGTGTGTAACAAACTATAGACTACATATCACAAGTTATCTGTAAAAAGGCTATCACACATCATGATGTTACATAAAACCATCCTAACTCGCTAATGGAACAACTTATGGAACCAGTAATCAACAAAAGACCTAAAAAGCTATGACCAAGTAAACTAATTAATGTACTTTTAAGTTTACAAGGGGTTACCCGCCAAAAGGTATTTGACAATTTTTCACCCCCTCCCTCAAATTTTTGCAAGGTGAGAACATATAACACTTTAATTTGGTCAGATTTTTTTCTGGATCGGAAACGTGAAGCAATTTAACTTAGCGTCCATTCACAATGGACGTAAGCATAGGCCGCCCATAAGAAACACGTAAAACGTAAATTTGAACCAATACAAAGCTTATGCGCTCGTTCCTAATGCACTCCCGTAATTTTTACGTTTTAAGTTCATACTTAAGAAATCGGTTCAACTTTACGTATTTCTTACATTTATTTGCAGTTATTTTTAATTTTTACTTAAATTAATATTGGTAGCAATAACAGAATGTTTGTTTCGATTCTAAAATTGCTTAACCTAACTTTAGTATTGTCGACATTTTGGCTTAGTTTTTACAACGGGTAGGGAACTATTAATTAAGTTAGTAAATATACATCTGTTCCTACACCATAAAAGGTATAATAGGCACAAAGGCAGCCGCGGCCGCCCGCTATAGTGAGAGCGGCCCCGACGTGCGTGCACGAACGCACGAACCTCGTGTAAATTAAGGGCTCAGGGTGCGGCACGTTAAATTTCATATCAACCGTCTTTGTTTACTTTCCGTTCAAATGTATAGGCTGTCTTTGTTTACTATGCGCGGATCTCCTCGTGTAAATCAACGGCGTAGGGCAACACCACAATACTTTTGTTTACTTTTTGTTCAAATGTATAGATAGATTTAAGTTTATACAGGTCATATCGCTGGATATCAACCTAATCATGTCATTTTGTCGCCAATACCATGCTAGTGGTCATCAGCTCTTGAACTCATAGGATCATGTATTGTTTTAATTTCTAAACAAAATATTCAAAAAAACTTCTAATCTAAAACTACGATCTCTTTTAAAAGCTCTTTGGTATTTATTTAATTCAGATAATAACATACCTAACCAAAGTCCGAGTCATCAAGCATCAAGTGCCTTTTCAGACATCCCAATAAAATGAGTGACAATCTTTTCAGATCGTTTAAAAACATAAAATTAGCTTTCAGAATATTAGGTTATTATTATTCTGATTACTGATGTAATTTTACTACAATAAAAAATTACTCATTCCTAGGATTAGTTATAAAGACTAGATACTGTAGATTTTTATTTAATTATAAATACAGCCGTGTGTTGTCTTTGTCACATTATTTTCCTTGTAATTAGACTTGGAAATACTAGTAGTACCTTCTCGAATAACTTTGTCAGGGATAAAATATATGATTTTTTAATTTTTCGTTGCTTTTGTCTTGTCCTGTCGATAAATCCAAATAAAGTTTTAATGATTATGGTAAATATTGTAGTTAAAATTAGGAAGTGCCCTAAAGTAATCAGAAACAAAGCAACCCTGCAATTGAATTATTCCACTACTTTCGGCGGGCCAATTAAAAATTAAGATTAGACGACAATAAGGCAACAAGAGCCACCCAGCACGCGGATCGTAACGAAATTACCATAATTGAGGCCCCAATAGACAGCGCCTTTTCGGGCGCTTCCTGCAGAGCGCCGGCCATATTTTTTTATTTAAGGTTAAGTACAACCGAAAGTTCGCTGTATTCTTTGCGCTTTGCTTTATAAAATACGGCACTCCGGAGTGCAATTAATGTTGATTAAATTTCTGCCCCAATTTTTCACTGCGAATGCCATTTAATGAGCTTAATTCTGATAAATAATTCTCTTTACTTACCTATACATTGCGCCCGGGGCGCGCTTTTATGATATTTACAAAATTAATTGCAATATTATCTTGCCGTAAATACCGCCTTTTAGGCTCCTTTATTGTAGGCACAATGGGGCGCGATTTTCTTACATTCCGCGGGCGCTCGCCTAATGGCTTCTGCGGCGATCTGAAAGGCGCCGCTTGCGTGCCAGAATTTAAAACGCCGGCTTATTCGCGTCGACAAGTTTCCAACTAATCCGTAATCAATTAGTATCAAATTTCGCAATTTGTAGGACGTCAAAAATTATTAATGCCGAAGCGTGGCCGGAGATAATAAATCGCAAAGCTACGTGCTCCGTAATGGAGGCGCGCCCACTTCCAGGGCCTAATCTGCCCTGCGGCTTCGCCGCCGCCCTCGCCCTTCTTTCGCTCGCCAACTTTATCGTAACTCATAAAGTTGAAATCAAATCTTAACGTATTAATGTTCGCGTCGAACATGTACGGCCGATACTTCATTATCGGCGCTCACCCCTCGCGGGCCGCTCCGAACTCGTTCCGTCGTTTAGGTGCATTACCCAGACATATCTTGCGCCGTTCCACGCCGCACCTGTCAATAAATAAAGGATATGGGGCCCGACTTTTGATAACAATACGCCAGGGAGTGGTTAACCCGCTGATAAATAGATATAGGTGGCTCATGTCGATGGGAAACGACATCAATATGTAGAGAAAGAAAAACGCCCCCGCCGCACACCGACGCGGATATTCGATACCGCAAATAACACGGACGCTCGTAAAATTCGCAGCATCGGCTGAAGGATGGCCCTTGATTAGAAATCGTTAGTCCTGCGGCCGTGCCGTATGCGTGCTCGCGTGATTTTTCAATTCCAATTTGTACCTTTCCGGCGACAGGTCGTCTTACTAATGGACTACGCCTCGCAAAATAAATTTCACGTGATAGATCATTTTTTAAACAGCAGGAATTGCGTGCCATCCATATTAATGTTAGTACAAATAGAAAAGCAAAAGTCATCTTCCTGTGTATTTCATTATGGTTTCAAATTTCCGGTCTGTTGACAGCATGCGCCTAGCAACTACCTATTTCAGCCGTTCCCGCTGCAACTCCCTTGCATTCGCGTGGAACGCTGTTCTCTCTGCTAAATTCGCCCGGGAAATTATAACAAACTTCGCGCGTTAAGCTACCAAGATTATTAAAACCAAACGTTAAGTTAAATTCGCTGCAAATAATCCAACGCGTTTTATTGTTTAGTAATCAGCGACAGCAAAAATATTATTTTTGGAAGTGACAGGTAACCTTTTAAAAATGTGATTATCTCGCAAATTGATTTCTTCTGAACAGGGTTTGAACTGCAATGAATAATCTAGCGAGGTTGAACAAAGGGTATATCGGAGGAAAGATCGTTACGGCAAAAAACGGGCTGTCTGTTCTCCCTTCGTGTTTTTTTAATGCAGCTCTGATTTATTACGTAAAAATTTTACAATTAAACTGGCGAACTAATGATTTTACTGAAAAATTGGTCAAATTTAATTAGTTCTCGTTGCCTAGCTAAAAAAAATCAACCCGTCCAGTATCAGCAAACCATACCGATGTCGGCAATGTTTCAAACTCCAATGATACCATAATCAATCCCAAGTCAGCAGCAATTACATTCACAGATGCAAAGCTATGAAGCGATGAATTTCCCACAGAAACCGCAAAACTTTGCCAACAATTTACAAACTGATATACAAGGAACTGGACAGTATAGTTCAGCTCCGAACTAGCCTGATTATTCTTCCATGAAAGAAGACAGCGAAGTAGACGATGCAATACAAATCACCCACTCGTGACACGTTATAAAAAAAGAATCGGCCGAGTAAATAAAACTACGCCTGAAGTACCCACAATCAACCAATTTAGCCCAACGGTACCACCCCAAATAATTCTCCCAAATACCCCAAAGCCCCTCCAATATAAATCTACAAAGTAGTAGACTACAACGAAATGATTGAAAATGTAGCACCAAGTAAGGAAGAAGGAACATATTATTGTAAAGCACTTTTAAGCAATACTCCCAAAACTTACTTATCAAATGAAACAAAATAGAGCATACATAGTTGGCATAAAAAACCCTTACTACTCGATACGTATTACAGACATAACAAGATGCACTCTTCCAAATGCTATTAAAATCACCCCATATTTTGCGAATTTAAGAGTCTAGATATGGAATTTTCTATTATAACTGTTTTTATATGTTAAAAACAGTATAAAACTGCATCTTATAGCAGAAATTTCGATTTAGAAAAAATTATTAAGAAAATTTTTATTAAAATTCTTAAAAATTCCGATGGCCAACTCCATTTTAAAGGCCCGTCAGAACGTCCGCTGAGATTGGTCAAAAGTTAGTAATTTTTTTTAAAGGCTGTTAAATTCTTACTATTTCTTTATAATAAATTTAATCTTTTCAGATAATCTGGAGTGAAGAGAAAAAGTTTAATTTGGATGGTCCTGATGGATCAAAGCATACTGGCATGATCTACGCAAGGAAGAGCGTTATTTCTCGAAGCGTAACTTTACTAACCTTTGACCAGTCTCTGCGGACGTTTTGACGGGCAAATTCGAGTCGGTTAATCTTGTGATCACTAATTAAAGCTGGGGCACGTTTTATTTTTTGAGAAACAAGATGTTCGTTTTCAAATTGTCTGGTGAATCCTTTCTGGTGTCACATTCAAGTTTAATTCACGCTTGATTTGACTGCAATGCTTAGAATTTAATGCTTCGCGACATATTCGGAATTTATTGCGGTCAGAAAGCTTTCTGGTGATGCCTTGAACCTTGTTCTGGCCATAATTATTGGAGTCTTTGACAAAATTATCGATAATGGTGACAAATCTGTTGATAATGCACCCGATTTCTCTGTTACTTTTTCCGATGCCTTTTAAGCTAAAATTTGACCTTTTTATATTCGAAGAGCTTTGAACCTTTAGCTGTTGTTCTAAAAAGTAATAATAAATATAATTAAATTGATATAAATAAGAAATCTTGCGCTAACTAAAAAAAACTAAGTGCATTTAAAAGGACTTGGGAGTTCGCTATTGAACATTTTAAGAGTTTAAGTAAATTTTTTTAATTTTTCAAATCTAAATTTTTGTTATAAGATACAATTTTATACCGTTTTCTACCATATAAGAACAGTTATAATAGAAAATTCCATATCTGGAGTCTTAAACACGCAAAATATGGGTGCCTTTAATAGCATTTGGAGGAGTATAATGAAGCCAAATGGCACACAGTCCGAAACATTATGAACATACAGAATCAATTCACTAAACATTCATTAATGTTATTTTATGTAGACTTAGAACCTAAGAAAAATAATAAAATATCCACAATCTACAGTTCTTATGTCAAATGAGAATAATCGTTGAACCATCTCACAAAAAAATTCTAAGCTCGAAATGCCAACTATACAGCCATTCTAAAACATATTGTCATGACTCAACGAGTACACCACCAAAATGTGTTTTTATGACAAAGATCATCCCTCCAACTATAAAGAATTTGACGTATATAGAGCTAAGGCAAGAGACAATGTTGATCGGAATCAAAATCTGCCCAAAACCTACCCAAATGTTAAACCAGTCAACAAAACAACAAAGAAGACATGAATATAGTGCGTACACTAATGCTGTAAAAGCAAAACAAAAAACAACCAAACTGACAATCTTGGTGACTAACTAAAGAAGTTTCTACCGGAATTCAAAAGGATGTTCAATTAACTTATAAAATCAGAACAGTATGATCCTTGACATCTTCTCCACTATTATTAATAAATTAATTGAATAATAGATGTATCATCATTATAGATTTCCCTTTGGAACTGTAACGACTTATCTAACCACAAAACTGAAGATAACCTTTTACAAGTACATAAAATTGATATAGTGTTCATACTTTAAATGTACTGTTTAAAATACCATTTTATACAATGTACCATACAATACATCCAGATTGCGTAACATATACAAGGGCATCAATATTACTAAAAATACGATATCACACTACGAGCTCCCCCAATGTCAAACTAATAAACTGCAAGTACCAGTAATTCAAGTCAAAATTAAACCAAGATCTCTTACTGTTGCTGTAGTCCCCCAAGACATATAATCAGCACAGAAGAGTACGAAACAATGTTTAATCCACTATAAAATAGTTTTATAGCTAGAGGTGACTGGAATGCGAAACATACAGATTGAAAATCGATTTAAGTAGCACCAAAAGGAAAAAAACCTTATACGAGCAATCACAAATAATTTCTCAAACCTAGCAACCGGTGAGCCAACATATTGGCCTACCGACCCCAATAAAGTTATATAATAGTTAATGGCAGAGCTCACAATCACTTCCACATCGAACCCAACCGGAATTTATTATCTGATCATGCTCCGGTAACCTTACACGTATAAGGATTACTACTTTAGGGATAAGCCTAGAGTAGCTAGGATTCGATGGTAAAAACCGAAAATGGTTTCTGCTATAGATGGAATAACGAGATGAATCCGGAGTGGCATTGTGTAAAATAAGTTTGCTTCGCGACACCAGTAAGAGTACAATCAATCATCTTAAGGCAAATAAGCTCTTTTCGCCGTCTTTAGTCTCATCAATTCATCAACTTTTAAATTGCTCAGAACCAGGGTTTCTAAATAAGATTATTCTACTTTGCCATATATCTGGAAATTTACACAAATAATTCTTATCCCCAAACCTAGAAAACCACCTTATTCTCCTTCCTCCTGTAGCTCAATAAGTTTGCTTCACAAATTATCAAAAATCTTTGAAAGACTATTCCTGAAAAGATTTGAAACAGATATCAACTTAGACCTGATACTATCAACACACCAATTTGGCTTCCGTGAGAAACACTCGGCTATTCTTCAGTGCTACAGAATTATAAATAGGATAACAAATCTAGAAGAAAAATTGTTTGCACTGCAGCGTTCTTAGACATAGAACGCGCCTTCGACAGAGTCTGAAAACTAAAGCACCTCTTCTCTCCATATTATTACCTTATCGAACGACATTTCCAAACTAAATTCAATTCTACCGTCTGTAAGGTCCGTAGCATCAAATTCAATGTACGTCAGAGTAGTTTCCTAGGACAGTAGACATCCCGATTACGATTAAAACCACAAGCGCAGCGTTCGCTGACGATACCGCCATATTAGCCGTTAATAAGGACGTGCTGCGGGCATCAAACCATCTTCAGACCCAATGGAATAGCCACCAAGAATGGTTAAATATATTCCAACAACTTCACGAGTTGAACCGCATGGTTTTTGAAAAAAATCTCGACGTTTCGACGTCGGTTTTGACGCCATTTTCAAAAGTTTACCTCTTCACTCGGGGGTGTCGATTTGCCTACTCCTCAAGGAGAACTAAGAAGGCTGAAAATAAAATTTTGGTGGAATATGCCTTGGGTTGGGAAAAGTTTATTGATTTAAGGGTATTGCGTAATTGACGGTGCGAGGTAGTGACGGGTAAACGTTAGCTATCATCTCTCGTGTTCAGGCATTATGGGCGTTTTTCTATTTCAACTGCCTCACATATAATTCTGCTAGTGAAATGGGAGCAATGGCTTTCTGTTTGGGGTTTTTTCATATCGGAAAGTCTGATGGATCTGGCGAAGAGGAATTTTGCAATTTAATAAAGTTGGGCAGGGTGGTGATGGGCTTTGGCATTGAAGTAGCGGTTAGTATGAATACAGTAATGAAAGCTGTCATTTAAAGGATTTGTTGTTATAAGAGTATCTTGGATTTATGACACCAGATAACAAAAGTATCATCGACATATCGTATCTATCAGGTGAGTTTAAGGTGAAAGAGGGTTTAAATTCGGCCATAAAAAGCTTAGCGATAACAAGTGAAAGTGGGGAGCCCACGGAAACACCGTTATTTTGGCTGTAAAGTTTATTTTGAAAAGTGAAGTAAGTGCAAGATAGGCAATGATTTATTAGGGAGAGGATATTGTTATTTATTTTATAGGTTGACTTTAGTGACTGTAGGGTATCTGGAATTGGGATATTAATAACAAGGAAACGACATTAAATCGGACCATGGTATCATCTTTGCGTGTAGGGAAGGTTTTGAGTATTTCTAGGAAATTATAGAAGTTTCGGACGTAGGGTGATGCCCGCTCTGTAAGAAAACCATACAATTTAGGAATTCTAAAAGATTTTTTTCAGGACACGAGGAGTTTTTTTAGTATCAGATGGTAGATTTAAATTAATAATTAAGGCTTTGGTTTTCTTTTTGAGATAGGTGGTAAGATTATTAGATACATGACAGTAGTCAAAGGATTCAAGTAAATTTTGCATCTTACCGATGTAGTCTGCTGTGTTTTGGATCACTGTAGCGTTGGTCTTGTCTGCCTATAAAATTTTAATATTCTTATTTTGTTTTAGAGCTTTTAAGGCACGTAATTCGGAGGCTTTGATATTTAGTATTGATAGTACGGCCGTACGTAGCACTTTGGCTACATTTTGTCACGTTCTCAGGAAGACTGGAAATAGAGGATTCTATTTGGAATATAATATATTCAATGCCGTGACGGCAAAATTAAAACCTTTTTCAAGAGCCTGAATAGCTAGGTCGCTTACGGATTGTTAAAAAAGTTATGTACCGTGGTTAGTGATGGTTGGGTATTAGGTAGTTAATTTTAATGCAATGTGGAAAATTTACTTTTTTGAGTGTCTGTTTTTTCGGATATACATGACTCTTTGTTATGTATTATTTTAGAGAAAGTATCCCAGATAATAGAATGGACCTTGGAGGAACTTAATTTATGAAAAATGTCATAAAGTTCAGATTGGTTTTAACAAAGTTTCTTCGTCTAGCATGAATGGAGTTTCCAAGTAGAGATAACTCTAATTTTTTAAGATACGGTAGATGACTTCTGGTGATGTTTTAATCGCAAACCAACAGGTATCACCTGTTGATCTCTGCAGGATAAGGCAAGGTCACACAAAAGTTCGGCCTTACGTAAAATAAACTTTGTATATAGCTAAGTTTAAAGCATTAGCATTACGAACGTAATTGGCCTATGGTTTTGTTCCATATCTTCCTTTTGTCGCTTTTTATTTTTATTTTGTTATTCCCAGCAGTATTATATCCGTCTCAATCATTCTTTTCTATATTTTTTTGCTTTTGCTTGTCAATAACGCTTTCGGCATTCTAGTTCCTGGCATTTTTTTCACATGTCCCAACCACTTAAATCTTTAGGCTTTTATTACTGCTGTTACATTAGGTTTTTTTGTATAACTCTTTTAATTCTTCGTTTATTCTTTGGATCCAAGTTTTGTTTATTTTCTTTTGCCATATATTTTTCATAGTACTTTGCTTTCCCATACTTCCTGCATGTTCGTATTTTGCTTTGATCAAGATCCAAATTTTGCTGGCATATATTACAGTAGGTCTTATAACAGTCTTATATACTCTTACCTTTGCTCTTCTAATGATGCGTTTGCTCTTTAGTACTTTATTACGGCCATTATTTTCCATTTATTTCTTCTTTAACATCAGGTATTTTTGTGAATACTATACCAAAATATGCACATTTCTCCACCTCTTTAAACGTGTACACTTTTCCTCTATCCGTTGCTATTCTCAGCTGTTGTCCTCTCTTTAATTCTTAGTCTGTCCACTCCATCTCGTTGATGTACAGGCCTAGATTTCGTCATTTCTCCTCTAAACTTTTGGATGTTTCTTTCATTTCTTATTTACTTTTGTTAACAATATTAGGTTATCTGCGAAAGCTAGGGATTAATGTCTTTTTTGATAGGTAAGTCTTGTTCTGTTTACGTTGCCGTTAAAGTAAGTATAGCTTCTCCAGAATGAAGTTCAATAGTACTGACGACAATGATCTCCTTGTCCAACCTCCTCATTGACTTGTTCTACTATTTACTCTCAACTTATTTTCTGTCATTTGTAGCGTTACTCGTACCATGTTTATTAATTCCTTGCCGATTCCCACTTCCTCTAACACCTTGTGGATTTTGTTGCTTTTTGCCCTATCATAAGCCTGTTTGAAATCGATGAATAAGACCATTGTCTATTTTTTTATATTCAAAGTTTTCTCCTTGTATCTCCCTTAATGTATAAATATAATCTGTTGTGTTTCTACTCCACCTAAACCCGCACTGTTATTCGCCTTCCGTTATTCGCCTTCCGTTTTATCCTTTAACTTATCTTTAATGAACGTTGCGAGCATTTTATATGCTATATTGAGAAGCACTATGCACTTGTAATTTTGACTTCCGACACCTCCTTTGTATAGAGAACATACTATTGCCTCTGTTCACTCTTTTGGTATTTCTTCTTGGTCCCATATTTTCTTTATAAGTTTTGAAATCAGCTTAACTTTGCTTCCCCGTAATTAAGCATGTCAGCTGTTATATTATTGCTGTCTAGACTTTTATTGTTTTTTAGTCTTTTTAGTATATTTAATCTTTCGGCGGTTGTTCTCCATTTTCCTACTCATCTCTGTCTATATTTATTACGTTGTCTTCTGTCTCATCTACACAATTTAATAGCTGGTCAAAATATTTCTTCCATGTATTCAATACTCCATCTTCTCCGGCAACGATTTTCCCATCTTTGCCCTTGTAATAGGCTGATTTAAGCTACTACTCGTTTCTCTCGTTCTTTTATTCGCTGGTATAAATTGCCAATTTTCTTATTTTTGTAGCTCTCTTCTATTTTTAGTGCATTTTTATTATATTGTCTCTTTTTATCTTTAAAAACATTTTAGCATTGTTAGCATCATCTAATACAATCTTCATATCATACTTAGGTATTTCTTCATATGTTTTATGTAATTCGTTATAAAACTCTTCTTTTGTTTCTACAAATTGTGCATAAATATTTACAAAGGTAATCTTTTAAGATTTTCTTCTTAGTTGTAACATATTAATCCGTGTTTCTGTTTTTTCCCCATTTTAAGGAATAAATAGTTCTTTATTTCTACTTCATCTGGTTTTATTATCGTTGCCAGATCGTATTTATATTTTTTTATCTCATTTATTAGATCTTTTAATTTTCCTACTTGGAATATATCTCTTATATTCGACGTACCTACTTTATATTGTTTCTCGGCTTTATCCCCTTTCTTTCTTTCATTGGTTTATCTGACATTACGCCTTTCCTGTATTTTACTATTTGCTATTCTACTCATGTCCTGTTTTTTTGCTTGGTTTGTTTTTCTACATGTATGTTGATTCAGTTTTTTCGTACTGCTATATTAATTTTTCTTTTTCAATTTCTTCCCGCGCTCTTAATCTTATTTGTCTTTTTTCTATCCATTACTTTGTTAAATCATTGCTAATATTTTTTTCAGATTTAAAGTCTTTTAGCTTTCAGTTGTTCTTTATGACCTTTAATTTAACGCTCTCGTTTTATAACTGTACTAAACAAGTTTTTATGCCTATTTTAGTTGCTGATTTTACAACATCTATCTGTAGGTGTTGTTTTATAAAATTAGTTGTAGCTTCTGTTAAGGTAGCTGCATTACTCATGTTTACTTCGAGCATATTCATATTTACTTCTCAATGTTCTCCTTCTTTGTTATTTCATTAGTTGCATATTAGTCTGAATAGCCGTTTTTTCCGTATGTCGTGTTGCACTTATTTTGAATTTTAATTCGCTCGATTTTCAGTTTTCAATATTCGCTATTCAATTTTCAGCTCTATGAGGTCCTGTATTTTATTTGACAGTGATAAAACCTTCTCCCGGATCGACTCTGGATTTTATTATGAGCTGATTGCAGTTATTTGTTATATTTGTAGGTCGTAATTTACTGTATACTTCACACTCGCTATGTTTAATTTTTCTAAATTTATACCTGCTACTTTTAGATTAGATGTCGGAGAGTATTTCTACTTTCTCGCGTACGATCGCCAGGACCGTATCCGTGATTAAATACATGATGGCTAAAAGTGAACACAACAAAATTAGCCCAAATGTTAGATTAAATAACGGTGCACTACCAATTGAAACAGAATCAAATAGTTGGGACTAACACTGGATTCTAAATTAGCTTGGAAGTCATACATAATTACGTATTATTCTTAATTCACCATGGTACATAAACAAATACACACTCTAATAAAGCAGATATGGATACAAAAGAAAATGCCGGAAGAATGGAACACAGGAATAATAACACCAATTCACAAAAAAGGAAATAAGGAACAGTGTGAGAACTACAGAGCAATAACCCTACTGAATATCACCTACAAAATTTTGGCAAATCTGATAAACAAGAGGCTGAAACTACAAGCGGAGGAAATCCTCGGGGACTATCAAAATGGCTTCAGGCCAGGCAGGTCAACAATCAACGGAATACATATCCTAGAACAAATACTCCAAAAAACAAGAGACTATAACAGAGAAGTTCATGTACTCTTTGTAGACTTTAAGAGTGCATTTGACTCAATCAACAGAAGAAAAATGATGAAAGAGCTAAAAACACTAAAGATATCCCAAACGTTGAGAAAACTTTTAAAAATGACAATACACGAAACCAAAGCAAAGTGCGATTTCAAGAAACAACAACGGAAGAATTCCAAATAAAAAGGTGTAAAACAAGGAGACTCAATCTCTCCTCTCTATTCAACTTAGTACTAGAAAGCATTATAAGGAACGTGAAACTAGACAAAAAAAGTATTATTACCGACGACAGCCAAATAGTAGCGTATGCGGATGACATAACAATAGTGGCAAACTCGAGACAGAAACTAATAAAAGCAATAGAAAAAATAGAGGAAGAAGCAAGACAATATGGAATGGAAATAAATCAGACAAAACAAAATATATGAAAGTAGGAAGAGAAGAAAGGACACACAAAATACCTTAAAACGCAGAGGCACAATTTCGAAACTGTTACCTATTTCAACTATCTGGGAACGACGATACAACAATCAGCCAAAGATCGGATAAAAGAAAGAATCCTCAAAGGAAACCAAGCCTATGGAAGAAACATGAACCTTCTGAAAAGCAATCACCAAGAAAACTAAGATAAAAATGTATATGACATTAATAAGGCCAATACTGACGTACCCCCTAGAAACAGCAATAATAAGCAAAAAAGAAGAAGAAGACTTGAGAATAGCGGAAAGAAAAATAATGAGAACAATATTAGGACCAATTATAACAGCAACTGGAGAAAGAAGACTAAAAACCAATAAAGAAATAGAAGACGAACTCAGAGAAGAAACTATCACAAGATTTATAAAGGCACAACGTTTGAAATGGGCGGGGCACATCATGAGGAGGACACCGACGAAAACGCTAAGGAAAATAACACAATGGACCCCACTAGGTCCAAGGAAAAGGGGAAGACCCAAAAAAGGATGGCTAAAACAAGTAGAAGAAGACATAAAAACATTGGGAATAACAGACTGGAAACTGAAATGCAAGGAAAGAACGGAGTGGAAGATAATAACTCGCAAAGCCAGGACACACAAGGATCTGTAATCAACCAAAGGAAAGAGGAGTAATCCCCCTCATAAATAGGATTTCAAGGCGCAACTATGCGTCAGCCATAATCTTAAGATTGCACGGCTTGATGATGATGACATAAGTAACAAAAACCATTCACTATGGTTTAGACATACCAACAGCAAAAGAAGTAATCGACAGACTCAGCTCCAACTACTTCCATCATCTCCCTGAATATACAAATACAGAAGTTAATCAACTACAAAGTCCGCTTACATCACCCAGAGGACTGAAGAGGAAACTATCAACAGATCTCAAAATGATCACCATAAAACTTTTATATTCGGAGTGTAGCTAATAAACTACTTCTCCCCTCTGTAATTACATATCGATATATAATTTACTGATTGCCCCTAGAGAGCAGATCATAAACCCCATATCAATTAAAAAAATATATTTATGAGCATCAAGATTACATAGGGGAAAATATTTCAAAATGGCGCAAGCGCCGATCGTACTTTATGACAAGTCTAAGCTTCTTGAGATAGGTTTTACCCTAAATATATAACGTTAAAATGTATTGATTATGTGATATCATATGCAACACAAAATAAAGTTGTACAAATTTAATAAATTTTCATGTACATTTGTGTTGCAGATGAGTCATAATAATCCTTAACAGGATTCGCTATAAATTCACGGCATAAGATGTTAGGCGCATATCACTTTTTTTATAACCAGTGCATATTATCCTTATTATATATATTATGTATTATTATTAAGTTGGGTCCTGAAATTAGTAGCGCACAACAAAATATACCAATAAACAATCTATCCTGTCAAGGCTACACTGCTTGACAAATTCTGCCAATGTCATCTACTTGTGAGGAAGAAAGAGAAGTAGGAGCAATTCAAGGTAACAAAACGAATGGCAAGTGATAAAAAGAGCCAAAGAAAGAAAAACACGAAAACACAAACAATCAGCTTAGAAAAATAGTAACAAGAAACACTAAAGAATGAAACAGAAAATAACACTAAAAATATTAAAACCTTCCACATAGAGTTACATAAAAAGAATTGGTCCAACTGGGGCAGCAAGTCCTTAACATATGTATAAATTGTAGAAAACAGTCACTAAAAACTTTGAAACTTTATATAGTAGGTTAATTGAAAATTTTCCACACAATCTTTTGTGTTACAAAATGTTATCTGGACATTAGAAGGTTAATAAAGGCTTTCCATCTGCATGGTAAGAGTAAAAAGGCTTACTAACAACGATTTCAGAAATCAACATGTTTTATGAAATGGAAGAAGCTTGACGTGTTCTAATTCGCCAACAGCCATCGTAAAACTTTAATTAAAACTATCTGAAGGCAGTTCTTTTTTAATCTAATCAAATCTACCTTAGAATTGATGTAGACAAGTCATCTAATTGTTTCAGAACCAGTCAGTGTAAGTAAAAATTTTCCAATTCCATACACTTCTTTAGTAAAGAAAAAACGTTTTTATTACAGGAACAGCGTGTAATTATTCGTTTTCTCCATTTACGTGATGTGATACGGACTGAAATCATCGCCAGTTGAGTGAGACATGTGGTGATGGTGTTATGAACGTGTCTAATGTGCGTTTGTAGGTGCGCAGTTCAAAGAAGGCCGAGCGTCGTGTAACAACAAACCAAGACAATCTCGGCCTTGCACTAGCCGGTCTGACGACATGATCAAGCGAGTAAGAAACTTGTTTTGGAGGATCGCCGAAAGAGTGTGGAACACATCACCTCTAAAATTGGCATTTCCATGGGATTTGTGCACACAATCCTGCATGAAGACCTGAAAGTGCAAAAAGTGTCCTTCAGGTGGGTGCCACGAATGCTGACAACTTTTAAGTGATTTCCCATGCTCTCTACTCACCCGACTTGGCTCCTAGCGACTTTTGACCGTTTCCAACAATGAAATACACTGTCCGTGGTCGCAAATTTACTAGTCGTGCCGCTATTGCATCAGAGATTTTCTAGTGGTCCAAGAAGACTCCTAAAGAAGCGTTCGCAACGGCCTTGGCATCACGGCGTCGACGTTGTATGGAATGTGTACGGCTGCAGGAAGATTACATCGAGTTTCACAGTTTTTGTGTGATTAGTTGTTAAAAAATTGGAGATGTTATAACTTGAATGCACCTCGTAATGCACTACGATAAATATATCGTGATTTATAAAAAAAAATAATACTTGATTTTGAGTACGAACGATTTTTTAAAATGGGCGTTTTATTTAAGTTTCTAAAACGTGCAGCTGACTTTAGTTACACCTCTTTTTATTGCCCCCATGAATGTCTGTAAATCTACTCAGTTCTCTGTCAGCTAAACTAGGTCAAAGTGCAAACAGGAAACGCACACAAGCTCGTTTTCGACGGCATTGTGCATGCATCCAATCATAACAGTAAGAACTTGTATTCAACTTCCATCCAATTCTATAATCAATCGCTCCATTATGTAACTTCGGTATAAGCTGCCCTAGCGGTTAGTTCAACAGGTAGCCATTGATATTCAGCACCTTTTATTGCGAAACCAATTACTGCTGTTTGACAACAAACAGCCGGTCGGTTAATGAAGTTTGTTTAATTACCGAGATATTTGCCGGGGCAGTTGCGAGCGGAATTCAATTTTGCGCAAGAAAATCAGTCGAAATAGTCATAAACACCGTTCGGCCAGCTTTAGTTGTTTATCATTAGGAGGCAAGCCCTAATTTATTTAACTTACTTGCTCCTTTATTGACAGCCCCGAAAATTGGAAATCATAAAATTTATGCTTCTATTGAATCTGGATGAATGTTTTGATGTACATTTGCCTTGCAACAAATTAAGTTATTTATGAAATTCCCACAATAATTGATGTGACTTGTTTAGCTACATATTATACTTAATTTTAATAATCATCCTGTTGTATAATAAAGAGAAATAAAAGATAGTGACGATGAGAAATAATTTTTAAAAGAAAGAGTTGAGCTTGCGGTTCTTTGAAGACAAGGTAGACTTTTCACTGCACTGTACCCAAATGAAACTTTCTAAATACGATTCTAAATCGTTTGCGTAAAAACAACGTTTCTTTTGACCAACTAAAAAAAAACTTTTATTACCAGAAAACCACGTGGGAAAACTTCTTTTTTTATCAGGTGCCATATCCTCAGCGAATGTTGACGATCATCGCGGCCCATATTATTATGTCAATTGCCTATCTAAATAAGGGAGCTGAAGATAGTCTGGTTTATCGTCGCAAGTTTTTCACCCAAGAAAATCTTCTACAGCCAGGGCCCATTTTTCTTTGATTTTCCTTGTGATATTAATTGCAAAATTTCGTAATTCTTATTCCTCATTATGTATCAATATATGTGTTTTTTTTTAAATATTACATTGTTGGGGACATCTTTTCTTTGTTGCTTCCAGGCGTTTCATAATGTTTTCCTAGTTTTCGTTTAGATAGCAGCCAAGAGAACGGACATTTTCGACTCGCCATGGGGTTTTATCTTCTGTACAGAAGTCAATAATTATAATTTTTGTTTCCTTGATGTTTAGTTCCAGGCTATATTCTTTGCTGACTGTTACTATTCGGTCTATCAGGGTCTGTAGATCTTCAGAACTTGTTGCTAGTATGGTACGGTCGTCGCCATAACGGATATTATTTATGGTCACTCTGTTTATTGTCATGCCTACATCTAATATTTCCAAGGCTTCTCTAAATAACTCCTCGGAGTATATGTTAAATAGCAAGGGTAAAATATACACCCCTATCTCTCCATTTTTGTGATGATGTTAATTTCTCTGTTCTAACTGTTACATTCTGGTTTCAATATAAATTTTTTCTTCTTTATCAATTTCATTTTTTTCTAAAATTGTTACAAGCTTTTTATGTCTGACTGTATCTAAAGCTATAGCGAAATCTATAACACATGCACTATTTACGTCACAAGCTTTCTCTATTAAAACCTGTAGTCTAAATAGTACTTCTCTCGTGCCTAGTCCACACCTAAAACCGAATTGTGTATTGCTAATATGTTCTCCTATTTTTTTGTGTTCTTTCATGTATGACCTTCAAAAAATTTTAAATTATGTTACTCATCAGACTTATCAATTTGTGTTCTTTGCATTTATTGGTTCTGCTGTTTTGAGGATAGATATAAAGCTGGAGGTTAGCCAGTCTTGTTTATTAGCTGTATTATATCGATGTAATTCTTATCCAGGCCAGAAAATTTTTCATTCTTTATGCGTCGTAGTGCTGTTATCATTTCTGTTTTGGTAATGCATGGTCGATCAGCTGCACGGATAGTTGTCTGAGAAAACCTTTTTTACATATTCATCCCGGTTTTTCAGTCTCATTTCGGGTTTCCAGATTGTCTTTTTATTTTGATCTGTTGGAAGTGTTTTATTGGTCTTTTTGGTAATGTCTGCGTTATATCTTACTTTCCGGTGGATATTTATGGAGTCGTGTTTTCCTTCCAACTGTTCTATCTCAACACATTTTTTATTTAACCAGTTTGTTTTTTCCTTTGATTTTATTTTTGATTAGTTTATTGCATTTTCTTACCTTTCGTCTAGCTGTCATTAAATTTAATATGTCACCATTCATCGATCCTCTTTTTGGCTGGTCTTCGTTATTAAATTTTCATTGGTTGTTGATGTTATAGTACCTTTTATAGTCGCCTATTTTTCTTCTATTGTTACTTTTGTATTTTTCTGTATATCTGCCACCTTATTATTCATTTCCGTTTGAACTTTATTCTTGATTCCTTCATCTTTTAATTTTCTCAGGTTTGGTTTGTTGTGCACTCTTTGTTCCTTCGGTTTTCGCTTTAATCTCGGTTTTATTTTAGAAAGTAGCAAAGCATGATCCTAGGAGGTATCAGCTCCTGGGTATGTTTTGCCTGAAATTATAGAGTTTCCCAATCTAGCATTGATTATTATAAAGTCAATTTGGTTTCTGATTATTGTTTCCTTTTTTACAGGTGTCTAACAGATATTTTTAGGGTAGCGGGTAGGTATTCTTAACGAATCCGGTTAAGATAGGTCTACCTCAGGGATGCGACCCTGCCCACGCGAGCCATGGTTCTTTCTCAATCCTAATACCGAGAGGAATCATGTCCTAACCTTTAATCCTATCCATCTTTTCCACTTATAAGTCATACACTTATATATCCCTACCGGCTAGGAAGGCAACAGGAAACCGCCTAGTTAAAAAACTTTTCAGGAGATTTATGATTATAATTGATGAATACAACGGCTCCGAGTACGAGCGCTCCTTAAATGGGGCAGGGGTGCGAAGAATCTCTCGGTCAGCTAAAATCAGATATAGATCTAAAGAAGTAAAGAATATCGGAACGTGGAATGTGAATAGCATATATGACCCCGGAAAAATTTACAACACGACGAGAAATAAAACGACTGCATATCGTCATACTCGGAATAAGTGAGATGTGCTAGCCCAACAATGGAAAAATCATAATAGACAAACATATCATATACTATTCGGGACAGCTTGGATAGACAGAATAAGTAATAACGAGGTACTCATGTGAATGAATCAAAAATTGAAAATAGCTGAAACTATAAAAAAGCGAAAGCTCCAGTACTCGGTCACATAATAAGACATTCGAAAAATATGAAATTCCCCATTTAATCATACAGGAAAAAATAGTCGGTAAACATAGAACAGGTAGCAGAAGGACAAGATTGGTATGGAAAGACGACCATTCAATTATTTAGAGCAACAGTCAATAAATCCACCATAGTTAACTTGATAGCCAACATGAAAACCAACGACGCCCAAGGCACAGCAAGAAGAACAGATAGTTTGAAGAAGGTATTTTTTACAGAATTTTTTTTGCAGAATTGTACTAGCCGGGTTACTCTTTTATTGCTAGTACCTAGTTCATGGTTGCCAACTATATTTTCATCATCACCTTAACCCACCTTTACGTTAAAAACACCCAAAATTAGTGGCATTTTTTGACTCTTGGTATTTTTCAATGTGTTCATAGAAATTTACGAGTTTATCTTCAAATTCTTCTGCTGTTGGTGCATATGCAACTATTATGTTTAATTGAAACGGTGTCGCATTTACTTTTTTATTGCTGTCTGATATATGGAGAAACCCTTGCACACTTCTTTTGTTTTATTATTGTTGCTGCCCAGATTCTGGCCATCGTACTTCTATGCAAAGGATGTCAAAGTGTAATCTATTCATTTCTTGGATCATGTTTGCGGTCTTGCCTGCTTGGAACATAATTTATATGTTCCTACTGCCGATTCTAAAATGTTATATCTTTAAATTGGCTTCTTGTTTTTTTAGTCCCCCCGGAAATCTGAATAACAGACTACAGACTCCGGAACATTTTGTTTTGAACTGATAGTTGTTCTAGAGATATCTAGCTAGGACCTTAAATGCAGTGGTTTCACGTTGCCGTCTGCATTCCCATACCGTTGATATTTTGTTGATTCATCCGCCTTTAGAAACGATTTCTGCCCCAAGAACAAGAAGTGTCCCTACCTGTGTTCACTCACCTACCCTCAAGAGGCTGTTGGCGAAATACAGGGGGAATCGCTTACATCGGCACAAGCAACGGATAACATGATCTTCCCCATTGGAAGTGTGATCAGGGAAGAGAATATACTATTCTTCAGCGCAAAGTAAGACACCTTATAAAAGTATATTTAGGGATGCTCCTATAAACGCAGTTTTGGTTGCCTCTTTTTGTTTACAGACAATTTAGACACGAAGAAAATTTGTACCATTTACCAAAAATACTTCCTGAAAAGCTTTTTTAATTCTGACAGAACATATTGGGTGCTGAAAGAAGACAATGGCCCTAAACTGTGCAGGACGCGGAAAAACAAAATAAACTCAACGGTAATGCCCTCTGATATTAACCATTAAAATGAACCTTAAAATAAAGTCAATGTATACGGTCAAGCAGTTGTCATTTAAAATGAAGAAGATATCTTTGCGAAATCATTATGTAGAAAACCTCGTCAAAAGCATGGAAAAAAGGTATGATGCTGTAATCAATAATGAAGGTAATTGGCTAGATATAAGGTAATTATACAATAGCTCATGATGTATACATCAATAAAATAAAGTGTTTTCTTAGATTTTTATATTTTTATTTTATTATTAGCCTGTAAGTCTATAAAAACATTAAACTTAACCTGTCAATATCTCATTTACTTTCTACCCTTCATAATTTATATCTGATCTTTTTAGCTTAATAGACATTACTCTAAAGAATTTTGTTTACCTTATCGGTAGTTATCGGCTAGCCAAAACTGTCACCACCTAGCTAGCGGATAAAACAATTTTTGTCTACTTTAGGGACGCTCCATGTTTACTGTTTTGACTGCTGTTACGTCTTTGATATGTAGTGGCGGATTTATGTTTTGTCTACGATAACGAATCATTGCAGAAGTCTTTTGGAGTGCGGTTAAATATTGGCAAACACTGAGTTTTTGTTTTTTAGTCACAAATCGCGGCAACTATAATGCACTCCGGTACAGATTCCTACCATTAGAACTCTTTCATTTCCATCATGGTGGCTTCAACAGCGCGGTCAAAACTTCATTTTCAATGCACCTTCGAACAATTTTTAAATTTGTTTATCTCCATCTTAATCTGCACAATCATACGCTTCTTTAAATAAATATGACAAAATGCGGCACTCTAATTATAAAATTGAATATTCAGTTGATTTTTTAAAGGTTAAATTAGCTTTCCTTTATGATTTTTAAATTCTAAGAAATAGCTATGCTGCAGAGAAAAGTTTCTATTAAAATCTGTTAACTGACTTTCAAGGAATGACAACGCGAAAATAACAGCCGGAAAGTGGATGGCGGGGAGCTTCTAAAACGTTCAAGTGAATTATTTGTTGACTTAACCACGAAATATTCTTTATCGATTAATTCTTAATCCGGCCGTTTACTTTCCATGCTTCGACGGGCGGGCTTGCATGGGAGAGTTTTCCCTTAGGTTTTCCAGCACGAGACCGCTGAAATGTTCACATTACATTATTAACTCCCCTTCGAGGTAATCGAGTTGGGAAGTGGCCGCCGTCAGAAAAGTTCAGAAAATAATTCCCTAATTTAAATAAACAGCTTGGAACAATATTATTAGGAACGCCAATGATAAAAGTAAGCCCGAGATGTTATTGTTCCTGCGCCGATGGTCGGCGCGCCCTGCCCGCCGACGGCCGCTCAAACGAATACTTAAGAGAGCCGGGAATTCATTCCGCCTGGCCTTTTCAGTCGAAGACAAAAAGCTGGGGCTGAATCAAAATAAGCTTTGACGAAGTAGGACGTATTTACACAGGCGCTCTTAAACAAAAAGAGGAAATTGCCACTTAGGTGTCTCAGTTTGTACTGTCATCTGCGTTTCCTATCAGGAACTAATCTGTAAATAGAGTGAGCTTCGGCGCGCTCTTCCCACTCCCGATGAGCTCAAAGGGCCCGATGCGTGTTTAGTGGCCTCGCTCAAAGGGAGCTTTCAGCAGATGAAAATGACTGTTATTTTTAACTTCTTTCACCGCTGCTTCTGGAGTGTTGTTGCGGATGAGGCATTGCCGGAATCGTTTTCCGCGTGAAAGTAGCGGAAACTTTAAAGAGCCCTGTAAATAAGGCATTCGAAAAACCGTTTTAATCTCAAATAAGGTTTGCGGAGCTCCGTCGTAAAATATTCCATCTCATTTTCCGAAGACACCGGGGCTTATGGCCTGAAAACCGCGGCTGCGAGTTGTGCGCCACATCAGGCTTTCAGAAAACAGGTGTGATGCGGTTTTCATGTCTCTCCACGCGACACTTCGCAGAATTAGCACATTGTCGAAGATAAACATGAACCAATTTTTCAAACTATGATAACGAATGTACCAATAATTAGGAATTATTCGAGTGAAAAGAGAGCAAAGAATCTACGACATACCTTGGTTGAAGAAAAATAAAATTATAGAATAATATAAATTACAATTTTTTACTTCTAAAGAGGAGACAATCCCATAGAGTGCAAAAAACACTTTTGTGATGGAACAATATCGTTATATGATTTTCAAAAACTAAACAAAAATCATTAAACCTAAGTTTCTTAATTACAAAATTCGGCAATTCTTGTATCTTCGATTTTTTTGTTGTCAAAGTGATCTAACATCTACGTTTTTGTTGATCTTGTGCGAAGCAACCTTCATTGGTAGGCTCAAAATTGATGAAGTTATGCCTTCATCATTGTTATAACTCGTTCGGAAATATTTTACAATATTTTACCCAATTTTCAATCACAAGCTTTTTGTTTATGGTTTTTGAAAACATTTTATGTATTATTATTACTTTCTGTAGCCACAATAATGGGACAAAAATTATCCAGCAAGGCCAAAATAATGTGAAGAATTGAGATGCCCATCACTGTAATGAAAGTATGTTAACTATCTGAGTAAGTTTTACAATATTTTACATACCAATAAATATAATCAATACAGCCTTTTGTTTATGGTTTAATCAAATGAAAACTTTATTAATGTATTATTATTACTTTCCAAAAGGAAATAGCAATAACAGAGAGGAACGATACACTTAAAAAAAATAAAGAACCCAAAAGAAAGGAATGAATTTAAGTTAATTTGTTATTGGTATCATCAAGCACTTTCACGGTGGCATCCGAATCGACGTTTGGTTAACTACATCTCTGTTCATTTGAACTGCTTCTGAAAAATGATTAAAAAACATACATATTCATTCAGCTGAATATAGAAAATAAGAAATCTATCATAACCCAAATAAACCCGGCATAGACCTAATGATATCAAGGACAAAAAAGCTCGTGAGAATGTATATTCAAGATTTTGTGTTCTTTTTGTATCTTTATTTGATTCTGAAGCGATAGAGGGCTGTGTTTGAGGTTAAAACTTTAGGAAACATTGACCTGGATGGTCAAAGTTAAGTCTGAGTCTTCCTCTGTTAATCAAAAATTTAAGATCATCAACATATTGACACTAATGATGATTTAAATGTTACCTGACATGTAATTTGATTAGCTTCTCTTGAAAATCAGATTATGTAAATTATTATCTTTGCAAGCATCCTACCTAACTTAACTTATCTCTTTTCTCAATCATCTTCACAGCCATCGAAAAAAATATTTGTTCATATCAAGTTTTCACAGTTCAAGTAGATTATCAAGAAGTGGTAACAGTAACATAGTAACACGTAATCGCAATGCGAGACATTGGCTGCTGACACAGACATTTCGTCAGTAATCATTAGCAGTGACTTGAAATCCTCCTTGTTACGTTATAAAATAAATGGTGATCAATACAAAGTTAGGGTAAGCAATACCAAATAGCAATACCAGTTTTGTTCATAAAGCGAGGCCCTTAGTCGCAGTCTGCTCTTATCAACGATTTTTTGCCAGAGAGATCAATTATCTCCTCAACTTGTGTGCAGTGAAGAAAGTGATATCTGAGGCTTGGTGATGTCAGAAATTGACCATCACCATCATAATACAAAACACATGCTCGTAGCATTTACTTCATATGAAGCAAACCAATGGCAATAAACGCCTCGTTGCAATCACGTCCACTTAATTAGATTTTGGCACTCTTAAACACTAGCTGTTTGGCTTTGAGCAGTTTTGGAAATGTTCACGATGATAGTGCTGGTTGATGATTGTAGGTCGTCTTTTTAGGCAAACACCGATGCACTCCATGGTTTAAGAACAACTTGCCATAGTAATAGCCGCTGGCTTTGCTGATCGAAGAAAGTGTCAATCTTGCTAATTATGTAGTGATACAAATTATATCATTAGATTAAACTCAATGTTTTGATTACACCGATACTATATGTGCATGAAATTTTGACCGTAAACTATTTACGCAAATTTTGCTCATTTGCTCTTTATGTAAGTTAATAGTTTCCCTAAAATGTAATTTTTTAAGTCATCTGTAAATTAACACAGAAATATCTTTGAAGAAACTTTTCTCAAATTAAAAACATGAATAACTAAAGTCAAGAGAGATACTTTTGGTCTTCTCCGTATCTGTTCTTGAAGATTTTCTTAGGCCAGTCTGGCGAAACTAAAGCTTTGCTGTTCAATTTTCTATTGGTCCTCTGCGTCCTTTTGTGCCTAGAGGAGGAAGTCTTTTATTGTAAGAGTAGATTCCTGTCACTTTAAATCCACTTGTGGCATTAGATATTGTCACTGTTTTTAAGTGCTCGTTTGGCAACTTGCAACTTTACCATCATTAGATGAGAGCCACCGTTCGACTTCTTAGGCGCAAAAAGTTACATACGATGCGTACTGTGGGGTGGAGCACAAACGATTGAAAAAAAAATTATGCATATTCAATGAAGTTTAAGTTTTGAATCCAATAGAAGCACAACATGATCTTCAGCTGTAGATTTGTCGTATCTAACGAAATGTGTCATCCGTTAGCTACATTTATAGAACCCAATGGATGTACCCAAGAAAGCTCTTTCCGATAGCTATGGATTTTGAGTTTTCGTAAGAAATCTGTTATGGGAGGGGCATAATGTCTTGCGACTGACTTGTAGATCACAATAGTGCTTTATTGGAGGTTTGGATTTCACCCTATCGACTTTCAATTTTACAATTTTAAAATTCTTTAATATTATTCATCTTGAACTTAGTATTCTTGATTTTGATAAACTGAAGAGTCATCACTGACAATTGAAAATGACTTTTTAAAAACTATAGGTTTTTTCTCTAAATGAATAGGACAAGGAGTTGCGGAATGCTAGTTGAAATTACGCATTCTTTACTCCCTTCTTGGTGAGCCCGAAAAGTGTTTCTATATTTGCAGATAACAGGACACGATTTTTTTCTCTAAATGTGGTGGTATAACTTTGCCTGGAGGTTTTTGTTGGAAGTAGTCGCCTTCTGATTTGAGATTATCTTTTAGGGTCGCTCTTGATGCACTCTACTCTTTAGAGATTTTCGGGTACCTATTTTCTTATTCTATACAGTCTTCATTGCTGCATTTCCTTTTTTTTTTCTGCAATTCAAAGACAAAAAGATCAGTATAAAAAATTACTGGCGTCTGGATAGTCGAATAAACAACGACAGTTCCCTTGGGTACAAGAATCTTGTAAGTAGCTGCTCTATATATAAGTAAAGAGAATTAACTCGTGGTAGTGAGCATAGAAATCAAATACGCTATTAACTGAGCTACGGAACGCGTTCTTATTTCTCCTGTAAGTGAAATTAGGGATAGTGATATGGACGGACATTTGGTGTGATACTTTGAGTTTGTGGCAATTCCATTTTTTAATATGATACCCCCTGATTTGAATCGCCCGAGCTCTTAGACTAGTAAATTTTTTTATGAGAATTAGCAATACTTTCTTTTCTGTCAAATTACATATAATCATTTTGGATTTTGAAGCAGTGTACAAATAACAATTTGAATGTGAAGTATCTAGTAAGTTTCCTTTGTTTTTCTTCTTCTTTATTCAATTCGTTCTATCTAATAACGAATACAGAACTCTTCAGTTTGACTTTAGATCTTACAATTAACAATTTTTATTGTCTAGATAAATCTAGTAATATTTTTGTTATGTATTTATTGTATTTGAGACGTTCTTTTTTTAGGTGCCCATCACATTTATTGTCCGATTTTCGTCTATTTTAAATGTTGTGGTATGATCAATTTTTTTTCATTTCAGTGATATACTTTTGTCTTCTACTTTATGTCTTACGTTTTTCATTTGCCTTTCCACAGCACTTTGTAATTCTGCTATCTGTTCTATAATAGTTCGTGTTAAAGTTTTACTTAACTGTAAAAAACTTTTGATTTTAAGTATTTCGTTTTAATGTAATAATATTTGCTTAATCTTTAGAGTATTGTTTTATCTACCAAATGTCGAATAATGATTGTGTTTGCTTATTGTCTTGGCTTACAGATAGTCAACTGCAGTTTCTGAAATAATTTGCAATGAATATCTAAAATAAGACACGATTCTGCAATAAGCATAACTTAGTTGAAAGAAGAGTGAGATAGAAAAAACCCACTAATTGAGTAAAATTATTGATATGATTGGAGAAGAAATTGATGATGGTGTATTGACGCCAAATATTAAAGAATCGAAATAGCTCTTCACGTCCAGTGTTTCTTTTCGCACGACATAAATATACAATGAAACATTCTTTTTCAGTAGTAACGCATTTTATTGATATTAAAAGTTATTATGTTGTCCTGCAAGTCATTAGAGCTTTAATTTTCACTAATGAGATATACATAATTTAATCTGAAAGCCTATTGTTACGAATATTCTCTTATATAATTTGCCTCATTGCAAGACATAATTAAAATTTACTGCTGGTAAGGAAATTTGTGCTTTTGAATGTTAACATGTTTAAAGGAGGACACAACTGGGTGACTCTTCAAATATTTTAAGCTCGGAGGCAATCTTGGTCGACTAGTTGCGTCTTGGAAGGCCATAAATTGTTGATCAAAAAGCTTTAGAGACGGAGACTTAAGCATCTCCGGATTTAAACGTGCGTAAGTTGGCCACCGCATTATGTTTGGAAATATTAATAGTTCACGAGGATTCAGTTCAGATTGGTTTTGAAATCAAACGTTCTACGAGTTGAAACCGAAGCAATAAATTGAAGTGGATTTTGAAAAATAAAATTGAAGTGTTTAGCGTCAGATAGATGGTTTCCAGATGAAACCAAAACTGTCTTGTAGTTTAATATTTAAAATCAAAACGCGGACGATTTTTCGGATAACTTAGTACTGGTAAATAACAGCTTCCATATTCTAGTATGCTGTTTACATAGTCTTTTGCGTATAACAATTATTTCGTTTCTGCTCAAACTAGCGTTTTCTATCTAAGAATTTCGGAACACTTTTTGTTTCAATATCAGTGACCACCTTTCCAAATAAACTAAAACATATGATTTAATTTTAAGTAACTGGACGAATGATAAACGCCCTAATTCAAGTTTCCTGAGTTTTGTTACATTCTTAGAAATGGCATTTGGACTATCATTTTCAGCCAAACCAAATGTGGTCACTTGATAACATTAAAAAGCACTAGACGTCTTTGGACCCATCAAAATGTATATTGGAGGGAATGTTTGCGATATCTTTTCGTTAAGCCTGCCGATCAATTCATAACTACAATACTAAATGTTTAAATTCCCCTTGCTTTTTAAGTAGTTGGCTAATATGTAAACACATTGTGTTTTTACACAATATAGAATTTAGGGAACTTCAAAGCTATAATAAATCAGCACATTTTTATAGTTTGGAAAAACAGTTTTATAACCTGTTGGATATTTTAATATTGATATGTAGTTTCAAACTTCTGATTTTTAAAATCTAGGATAGCTCATCTCAAAAATAAACAGGGAAGTAGCGAAAGTCAAATGCAGCTTTACAGTCGACGCATTCTACCATTGATTATCTGTGTGCTCAGCGATAAAATGTTACTAATGAATTTTATACACACACAGTAAACAAGAGACAAAAAATAACAAAAATGAAGAAAGTATTTGCTATTTGGGACCATTTTTTTCAACCTATAAGGGTGCATCCATCAAAACAGACAAAAAACAGTTCTTACCCTTTAAAATGAAAAGTAACTGTTGACGAATTTATTTAACGGCGTTTGTTTTCCCAATAGACTTAAAAAGCAGAGTTACAAGCAGGAACAACGTAGACAGCAAGAGATAGAAGTAAGAAAGTTATAGATGTTGTAGGTATACGACGATAATAAATACAAAACAAAGTTTAGATACAAAGACAATTAAAATACTATCATAAACCTTACGTTAACGTTGTGATTATTAAAAAGACATGGTGTTATGGATGTGTCTAATGAGCGTTTGTAGATGCGACAAACCAAGACAATATGGGCCTCGCACCAACCAGTCTGACGACATGATCAAGCGAGTGGAAAACTTGTTTTGGAAGATCGCCGAATGACTGTGGAACACATCGCCTCCAAAGTTGGCATTTCCGTGGGATTTATACACACAATCCTGCATGAAGACCTTAAAATGCAAAAAGTGTCCTCCAGATGGGTGCCACGAATGCTGATAACTTTGAAGTGATTTCTCATGCTTCCTACTCACCTGACCTGGCTCCTACCAACTTCTGTCCATGGTCGCAAATTCACTAGTCGTGTCGCTATTGCATCAGAGATTTTCCAGTGGTCAAAGAAGACTCCTAAAGAAGCGTTCGCAGTGGCCATGGAATCATGGCGTCGACGTTGTAAAAAATGTGTACCGCTGCAGGAAAATTACCTCGTGTCACGAGTTTCACAATTTTCGTGTAGTTAGTTTGTGAGAGAAAAAATCTGGGATGTTATAACTTGAATGCACCTCGTAATAATCTTACAGCTCTGCAGTTAAATCAACAGCGAATGTGAAGGTACAAGTCATCAAGTCACGACCTTTGAGTTAATGAAAGCTCCTAATAAAAGAAAAGTTTCATTGCTTATTTTATTGTTTGATAAAGTTTTACAACCCTCAACACTCACCATAAACAACCCATAAAGTAGTTAAGCACATTAAACACATATACGTTGCGAGCACGCTACACGTTGATATCGAAGTGTTTTGGTATAGCCGACTTGCTGTTACTAATATTTTTAATTTGTTAGTTGCAGCAAGCTTTTAGTTGGTGAAAGAAAATCGCAGTAATGTAGAATTACACCGTGGGGCGTTTGCTTTGCAATTTCTGTTCGTAACTTGAGCAGTTTTATATTTGTTCTGCTGCTTGTGAATCCAGCTTCTGACGGCAGGTTTAATTACTGCGGAAAATTGCAGCTTAATATAGTAATTGGTTTATCAGCATACTGGAGGTTTAAACTAAAAGTTTATTTTAAGCGAGCTTATTTTGTTAAAAAAAATTATACCTGCAGCTTCCGTTGCAGATCTTGATTTTCTATTTTTAAGGAGTCTTACAATCTATTTTCTACTTTATTTTTATTCACTATTAGGCTAAGAGATATATTACGTAATTTTAAGTTCATGTTTCCATTTTTATGGCAGATTTTCAAGTATAAAAGTTACGAATAGTCAGACAGGTATTTGTTTAAGTTGATTAATGTTGATATCCTATTATTAATTAGAAACTGTTATATGCACTCTCTTTAATTTTTTTATTGCAAATTAGAATATATTAAAAGTGTATAATAGATAAAGAGCTAACAAAATTATTAATTTATTTAATTCCAAGAATAAACTTCTATAAAAAAGTGGTGTAGTGAATTATTACATGTTTGCACTACACAGTAGTGAATAACACACGCGAATTTACTTGAACTACTTATTTATTTAATTTAATTTATTTTAATTAAAAACCAAAATTGTAAATAAGAGTTTACCGGGCAATAAAGAGGAGTACCTGAGGAAACAAATTCGAAAATTTACCATTATAGGCTCACTCGATACTTACAGAAAATGCATATAGAATGTTTAAATATTTAGGAAAATAAAGAAATAGAAAAATTGAAGTAACTAAAGATAGAAAACAGCAGATAACAATTATATTCAGATATTACCACTAACCGAAACAAATAAAAGAAAAGTAAGCTATTATCGGATTATACTGTTTAATCTATTAACTGCCATTTTTTGTAATAACATTGTAAAATGAGTTTCTTAAGGCGTCTGAAGAAAATAAGAGACAATACACAGTTGAATATTTCTAAATTAAGGGGCATAAACGGACCAATACCTAATTTGGGGTCATCGGTAGCGTTATATATTTTGTTTATTATGCCAAACAACGAAGCAGCTAACTTTCAGTCCTACATTACAGTCCGTGCGTTTTTCTTGCAGACTGCACATTTTCTGTTTTTTCATAGCTGTGCGCTCGTTCGTGTAACCGATGTCTGAAGTCCTGATCTGTAATGGAATAATTTTTTTTTATTAGCGAGGCAGTATAGTGTGCATGAACCAACGCCATATCAAATGAATAAGTTATTACTGAAAAGTATCTGCACATTCCAGTCCACCTTATCGACACCAACAATCCATTTGCTTATTATACTCTGCAAATAGTTTAAGCTGAGGGGCCTGTAGCTTCTTTTTTTACACCTGCTCTATCTCTTGACGTGAGTTACTAATTCTATTTGTTAACAGTTTGACACAACTATTATCCTTCCATATAACTGCCAAGATCTTATTCTTGCTGTCGAATCTATAATCATAGACACGTTTATCTTTCTTCTTTGTACTGTCCTCACTTTCTATGGGGCAATTGTTCATCTTGTTCATTCTGGCAGTACATATTGCCCTCATTTTTACTTTCTTGGGCATTTTCATCAGGTTGAAACTTGTGAAGAAATTATCAGTAGACTTTGTGAGCATCTATGAAAGAAATTATCTCTAATATTACCGAAGAATCGACATCCACAACTGGAATATTATTTGAATCCTTAGTCTTTCCTTCGTGCACAGACATTGTATAACAATAGCCACTTTGGGAACAGCACAAAACCCTCTGATTGAATCTGAACCTCACAGGTTTTTCCTATATTAACTATTTGAGATAATTATGCACATAGTACCCAACCATTTGCTTGTCGATACTCAAATTTTGAGAGAAAAATTAAAAAATTATTAAGGTGGTCTATCAGTGGACAAATTTTGAAGATTTTGTCTCTTTCTCCCACTAGGATGCTACTGTGTGCATTGTTATTAAAATCTAGTTAGCGCTTGAACTCTAGATATCTGTTGCGGCTCATATATTTTCTTATGCAAGTTATTTTGAAGTCTTCATCTTCACACTAATATAATTGTTCTTGGCGAAATATATGACCTTCTTAACACATTAAATAGCAAGCTGAAAATTATAATTATTCTGTTAAGTGGCGTATCGAACACTCTCTCTGACGATCATGCTCAGCGATGCCTCATCGAATAATTCCTTGAAAATTTTAACTACTGTCTTGCTTTTTAGGTATGCTATCAAATCTCCCGTTCAGTTTTTTGTGGATCAGGAAAGCTAATAGGTCTAATTATTATTACTTCCCATTGTCTCTGTAGATGGCTACGCTTAAAATGTAGCCCCAAACTACCAGGTACATCAGTTCAATGTATTTTTATCAATATCCTCGCAGTTTGATACTTTATCTACACGATCCGGTGGGAGATAGACGTGGTCAAATGTTTCAGTCACATCATTTTCATCTTTATTAAAGAAAGCCATAAAATTAGGATCATTAGCAACGTCCTGTTATTCTTGAAATTAAGTGCAAGTACTCTATAAATAATGTATCACTTTAATCTGAAAAAAATTAAGAGAAAAAATTTTAGATGACATCTGTCATGACCTCTCAAATGGGGATCATACTTTAAGTAGCCCTCACAAAAAAGGGGAAAATAATTATGAAAGTAATATATTATTGGAAGTCATCTATAAGCATGAGGACACATAATAATATATTCAAGTGCAAATTATTTGTATACAAATATATATTATTGCTTTCTAAAAACACTAAAGTGATGGAATAGTGACAATCTTGACTTTGTCATAGAGATCTCACTACAACCAATCTGTTTTATGCACCGGTTTATACGAGGTGAGTTCAAATTCTAAGGTCTCCAAATTTTTTTCTGAAAAAGCACTTACCCATGAACGTTAAAACTTCTCAACCTAATTTTCGTCTCGACGTTCACATTTTTCACAACGTGTCGCTATGATTCCATGGCTGCCAAGAACACTTCTTTATGTGTGTGTTTTGTCCATTAGAAAATTGCTGAAGCAACAACGCTCGATTAGAAAATGGGCGGCTACAGAGAGTGTCCTTCACGGTCGGAAATTCATGGCGGCATCACGTGTCAACATGTCCTGACATTACCGCCTGTGAACCTTGAAGAAACCTTCTGCATTTTTAGGTCATCGTGCAACATAGATTCCACAGATCCTACGAAAATTCCAAATTTAGGGCGATATCATGCACACCTAATCGACGATCTTCCATAACTTGCTCGACTCGCGCAATCATGGTTTTGGTCCGACAGCTTCTTTATACTTTCGCACCCACGAACGCACATTTTTAATATCTATAACGCCCTTGCCGCATGTCTCATTCAATTGGCGATGCATTTTAAAGGGCACTTCACTAAGCAAAAATAGAAAACCTCGCCATTTGAACTATACAAAACAATACTTACTGCAACGACAGTGTATACATTGTATAGTACTGCTATCTATATTACAAATAAAAAAATATATTTTTTTAAAATTAATTCTACTTATTCTCACTGCTGGGAAAAAAATTTGAGACCTTAGAACTCGAACACATCTCGCACAAGAGTTGAACAACAATGCAAAAAAAATCAGGTCTGCCAACGTAAAAATGATTTCAAATATAAAATATAAATAGAAACCCCCAAGCGGGGATCATAGCAATTAATGGGTTAATAAAACAATGAGTAACTTTATGATCGCAAATAAATCTATCATTTTTTTTACCAAAGGTAGTTGGTGAGATTCCAACAGCCGCGCACAACAGGCAGTTCGCAACCAAGCCATCATTAATATCTTCTTCCGCGACCACTTGTCACTTTAACGAGCTCTCCGTGGCTGGCCCCAGGACGTCCCGGGTTGTCCGAGGATGCGCGAGGAGCGTTGAAGGCGCAAAGATGGAGCTGCTAATTGCCGTATTCCAGCGCTTGCGAGGCGGTGGGCGCGATTCTCCCTCAGCTGTTGTATGGCTGTTATTATCACGTCGTCTTCCAGCATTATTGTAATTATACCATTCTGCGTGCAGCGGGAATGTCGGGCAAGGGTAATTACCTCTGTGCTCCTTGCTTTTATAATTAGGGCGGCGTCATAATCACATGCTTGCCGGCGAAAACAAATACGACCTTAATTGCCTTGATTAGAGGTCACCTCTCCGCGTTCCGCGTGCTGTGAATCTCCACCTCCGTGTGCTCATCTCCGCTTTGATTTTTCTTGTAATTCGTAACATTTATCTAAAGAAAAGCTCGGACTCCCTAAAAAAATGAAATTAAAATGGATTGCTTAAAGTATGGGAGTAATTTATTTTAGTTCACAATTAAGGAGTTACTAAAATTAATCATTAATTTTCTTAAAACCTACCCTACAACCTAGTGGAGGTCGGCATACGGTTTCTAATCCCGCTATGTTCTAATTCAATTACTTTAAATATTTATATTAGTGAGTAACACTGTTATTTTATATTAACCTGATGGGTTTGATCTTTCAAAATTTTCTTTCTGGACATAAATTAAAAGTAAGCTTAAATACTTCTTCCCATAGTTTCCTGTTATTTATTTTTACTTTTTATTTTTTAGATATGCTTCTATCGCTTCCTTGCATCTTCTAGGTTTACACCTTTTCTTTTTGTGTGAGGGTTTCTTTCACTATTTTTTCAATTCCATCCTTTCTGTATTCTTGTGCTTTTTATAGATCCCATACACCTCTTCATTACTTCTTTCATCCTTTCTTTTCTTATCCTTTTTGCTATCTTTCATTCTTATCTTATTAATCTTTCTTTTATGGTTTTGTAATGCACCTATGTTTCACAGCCTAAATTCTGTATTTTCTATATTCTTTCGTAAACTTTTTGATCTCAGAAAGTTATTAACTAACCCTTCCATTTCCACTGCCTAATCTGTGTCCGCTTTTTCTTTTTCTCTATTAAATAACTCTTGGAAATGTTCTTCCCATCTTTCTATTATTTTTATTTTATCAAGTTTCCATTTTATAATTGATGAACATTGTTTGTCAGTGTCTTCCTTTTTTTTATTTTTCTATAAAAATGTTGCATTTCTTTCCTTTGTTAGTAATATTCTTAGTCTTTCACTTTTTCTTTCTTGTTGTATTTTACGTCCTTTATTTCTTATTTCAGTGTCTTTTCCATATTCCTTACCCCATTATTTTTTTGTTGCTTCTTGGAAATTATTTTATTTGTTACATGTGGATGATGCTTTGCAATTCTTCGTTAATGCTATTATAAGCTGTACCTGTTCTACCCTTATACTTGTTTGTTATTTCTTTCTTGTAGTGTGTTTACACTTATAGCTTTTATAGCTCTTTGTTTAAATATATCTTGAACCCTCCTAGCTTTCGTAATCTTTAAGTCGATTCTTACTAATTGTAAGAAGTAGTCAATTTGATATTTGCACCTCTAGTCTGATATTTAAACTTTTTATTTCATCTCACAGCTCCAACTCTCTAAAGCTAAAGAGTCTTAATTATTTGTATAGCTATCTAGACCAAACAATACGATTTGCTACATTTAGACTTTCTTTTTAGTATAACAATAAATATAAAATAATTCCTAGCTGTTTGGCTGTGTTAATATAATATAATGTTACTATGTGGATAAATCTAATATAAACCAAAATTATTTTGTTTATTAAAATATTATTGAAGCACAAAAATACACAGTTATTTTTTATGGAACTTCTTGGCTCGGGGCATATTTTTTTTAAAAAAAAGGGGTAGTTTTTGAAGTCGCCACTGTGAAATGACGGTAGTTGCATTATCAGTCAATAGTTAATACCGTTTTCAAATTTTTCTTTTAAGGGGTCCAAACAAATAATAATAGCAAGGTAGTAGATCATGAGCTATAGCAGTATACTGTAATATAGCCCAGTTTAGGCAACTGAATTGTGTTAGGAGTCGCCATGAAGCGGGATAATGTATAAATCTGAATTTCGCCTCTTTTTCGACGATATGTGCGCGCTTTGTTTTGTCGAAAAATCTACCATTCTCAAAAAGAAGAAACTGAACCTCTCAGGCTTTCAGGTGTCGACATAAAGTTATCAGGTGAAGTAAAGTATTCCAGACTCAAAACACACCAAATCAAAACATTAAAAAATCAAGAAGAAAGCAGAGGAGAAAACCAAAAGTGACGTATTGTATGTACACCATGAAAATCTATGCAGCTTTATGGTAGACAATAAAGATGCAGGGAACCAGTATAACTGTGCTAAGTGAAATGCAAAAACTTGCTTGTATAGGAATAACGGGAGTCATAAAACTAACAACAGCGGCAATGGAGATACTGTTAGAGCTTCCTCCTCTTTATTTTAAAATCGTGGGAAAGTAGGAGTGGTTTTTTATAGATTGTGCAACGCACCTATCTGCAAAGATTGTATGGAAATGGGACATCTAAAAATTGGACACGTGGGTAAAGACATACTGGGTATGAAAAAAACCATATGACGCTAAAATTCATATTATGGATATAAATAAATGTATACACAAAATAAACAACAGTAACAAATTCAGAAAAATTATTTGGTGTATAGACGGATCAAAAACCTACTTTGGAATGGGAGCAGGCATACATTATGAAAAGGAAAATTTAAAGTTAAGGTTTTTCTAGAAAAATGTACGTCCATTTTCCAAGCAAAGATATTTGATGAACTATAGTGCGCAAGCTAAAATAATTTGAGTGTTTATAAAAATAAATATTCGCCGACTATTAAGCATCCCGAAGGCATTAAAGAATCCGAAAGTAACATTCAGGCTAGTATAGGAATATAGTAAATAAGCTAGCACAAGAAGGATCATTAATTCCATATATAAGCCTCAGTGTGCATTACAAAGCCGGGCAAGAGAATGGGTCTGGAAACAACTTAAAAACAAGAAAATGGAAAGAAACCAGAACATGGAAAAGCCTTCATAAAATGGCCATCTCGTAAGCGAACTGAAGTACTGTTAGTTCAAAAAAAGAATCAGTTACAAACTGCTATAAGTCTCCTCATAGGACATTGTTTTCTCAGAGGGCACCTCAACCAAATAGAGCTGTACAATGGAAACCTGAGTTGCAGACAATGTGATAGGCAACCAAAAACAGCCATATACATTTTGTGCGAGTGTAAGGCTTTAACTCACAGGAGGCAAGCTAATTATGGAAAACCGATAATGGATCCAGAGGAATACAGCCACTGTCCAGTAAGGGACGTGTACAGATAGGAACAAGAATACTGGAAAAGGTGCTGTAAAGAAAATGAGAGTTCAGGAGATTGCAATACTTTTGCAGACATATAAAAAAGGGCGTTGTCCCCGAACTGTATTTTGTCTTTTCAAAATTTTGGGGCGGTTAAATTAATAATAATATATTGTGTTAGAGTCAGGGGTACCTTTTACTCTAAAGTATTAAGTACTATAAGGTTAATCTTCTTTAGGCATCTCTATCTACAACACTCAGAAAACGCACCTCTTTTCGTTTATCTCTCGTACGTTTTTTTTTATAAATAATATTGCCTTTTCAGTGTATAAAAAAAGTAAAGTTTGCAAAATTGTCCACGTCATATACTCCTCAGTCACTACATAAAGTTTCTCATATTGATAAATTCAATCACAACAAATTTTTATTGACGGCTTAAGAGATTTTTACCGAATATTAAGAGCTGTATATTTTTATGTCATAAATACATATTTATTTTTAGTGGAGAGCCATTTACATATACCTGCAAAAGCTAACAGAAAAATCATCACAGTCTACCTGGAAGTGACATATCTGTGTAGAGAGTAGTTGAAAGCAATTATAATTGGGTACTGAATATACTTATAGTGCTGCCACAGACCATCTTGTAACAAATCATAAATAACTTTAAAATAATCAAAGGTCAACTGTAGGACTATTTAAGAAAAGGGAAATATTAACTATTCAATTAATTTCAAATAATCTAACTCAACTTCTTTCATTAAATAAAAATTGTGAAACAGAAATATTGTTTTGCGTTTCTTTCCAGTTGAATGGACGAAATTGTGCCATAATTAGTAAACCAAGCTGCGGAACAATATTTAAAAACTTATGACCAGCACCACATAATTAAAATTTTATTCTGAAGAAACAATACAGCTTTTGTAAAAAAAGGGATTTATGTAATTTTGATAGTAAGAAATGTATCAAATTGAAGTAATATAGGTTTAGAAGACTAAATAATTGTGCAAGACATTACTTTATGCGGAGTTGATTCTCCTATTAATTTCTTTATGTTCACTTGAATAACTTTTCCCAAGACAGTCCGTGCGTAAATAAAACTATACATCTGAATTAGAAAGCACCAGGTAACAGTGGTACCATAATTTGACAGGAACGAGTAACTGACGTCGACTAAATATAAATAGGAACGCTTTTAAATATAATTTAAATTCAATCGTAAAATCACTAAAATTGGATCTCGGGGCATATAATTTTATAAATCCGGTAGTAATTAACATAGCAGAGGTTAAAATAAGAAGGTATAGACTTAACATACAAACAATGACTAAAACAAGATATCGCAACTTTAGAAAGTGATACACCATCGCTTCAGATTTACATAATCTTTGGTACATTACAAAGCGAAACCATTGTATAAAAATGCCAATGTGGTTTTGTACTATGTTTATCATTTTTTCAGTACATTTTAATACTTCCAATATTATATACAATTGTTTACGCAAAACTATACCATACGCTTAGCTGTAGTCTATAAAATATTGTAGATCAGCATTAAACTGTTGGCTTTTTCCCCTAGTTTTTTTTTGCTATTATAGTATTTTATATTTTGTAGACTGCATTATGTTTCTATATAATAGGGTAGCGGGTAGACACTCTTCGTCATCCCGACGAAGATAGATCTACTTCAGGTATACGACCCTGCCCACGCGAGTCTTGTTCTCTCTCACCTCCCCTAGATAGAGAGGAACCATGTCCTAACCTTTAAATCCTCCACTTATCCCACACTTAACCCTACCTGTATCCCTAAACACTCGTCAACCCGTCTGGCCAGCGTGACGATTTATGGCCAAAAACCCCTCATAAGAAAATTGGCGAATTTGAAAACAGACAGAACAGTACCAGATGGGTGATAAATCCCACACTCCTAAAAAAGTCTGCTTCAAGAATTCTGGGGGAGGCAAAAATTCGTTAACTAGAACCAAATCACGCAAATCAGAACAAGGAAAAATAAGGCACTTTAAATATAAAGACTTTAATGAACGACTCCCAATTTTATAAACTAGAAAACAAGATGAAGCACATAAAATGGGAACCTATTGGTCTTTGTGAAATAAGAAAAAGAGGAGAGGAGTGTGTCATATTAAAATAAGGACACACATTCTACTATAAAGGCTTGGAAAACGAAAGTCAACGAGGTGTAAGATTTACTATAAATAAAGCTCTAGCCCCAAATGTAATCAAATTTGATAATATTTCAGACAGGGTAGCATATGTCCTACTGAAAATCTCTAAGCAATGTAAAATCAAAATTATACAATGTTGTGCGCCAGCATCAAGTTACAAAGACGAGAAAGTAGAAACATCCACATATATTTTTGTATAGGCGATTTCAATGCAAAATCAGGAAAGAAACAAGAAAACAATGAATAATACGTTGGAAAATATAGTTTCGACGCTAGAAACGATAGAGGTAACATGCTCCTGGATTTAATAACAGAATACCGACTATGCGCCATGAATTCCTTCTTTAACAGAAAAGAACAATGAAAATAGACATGGTTAAGCCCAGACGGGCAAACAAAAAATGAAATTAACTACTTCCTCTTTAGTGACAGATACATAATTACAGACGTAACAACATTCATGTAAATAATTTTAGAACTTTTTCTTGGGGGGGAAAAAAAGGTATTCATTCATCACGATGCAATTTAAGCCCATGCTGCAAGATTGGCAAAGCTATACGCCGCAGATATCAAAGAAAGTGACGGTTTTACTTGCTTACATATATGTTGTTACTTTCATCAGATTGGTTCTAATTTTGGTATTAAGCTTAAAAAATATGTGTAGTATCAGGTTGTCGAAAATGTCGTTTGCGTTTTTAATTTTACCAATTTAATTAGTATTTTGGGCTCATATAAAAGCTCATTTTCTTTCAATAATTTCGATATATAACTTGTCATACTCCATCCTCGTTTTAGGATGGTATCCGAAGAAATTTATAGACACGTTCTATATGACTCGTTGGTGGTTCAGGAGCTTAAAACTCGGACACATATCTGGAAAGCAAACCACGATTTGGCCAACCACCAACCATTGATCGCAAGGCTCTGAAGGCGCCGTCGGGATTGAGTGTACGTGATTTAGCCAGCAAATTGGGCATCGAGAAATTATCGCTTCAACTCCATTTGCATCCACTGGGCTTTGAGAACAAGTATCCTTGCGTCACCCCCCACAAACTGCAGCCGGAGCAAGCCGAGAAATTAATGCAAGTCAGCAGCTGCTCTAGAACCTTCAAGACATCATCTTGGCTCTTCTGACGCAACCTAGACACAGGCAACCAGCGGCTCAACTTGATCAGAGAGGAGCTCCAGTCGTCCGACAAGGCTAGTTCGAGAAAAAGTGGACACTGTCGGTTTGCTGAAATTTCGAGGGTATCGTGCACTGGGAGCTCCTTCCTAAAGGTCGAGCAGTAAAAAATTAATTATACGCGGAAAAACTGAAACAGGACAATGTAAAGTGTGTTGAGACGTATGTATCACGTATCATATATCAAAATTCTTGGAGAAAAACAAGCTTTTTAATGAGTCTAAAATCTTACCATTTAGTTGGTAAAAATTAAAAACGCGAAATACTTTTGGAGAAAACCTAGTACTAAGAAGGGCATAATAAATATAACCGTGCAACAGCAGAAAGCGATTGCAAAGAAAACAAACCAACTGAACACATCATATCTCATCAGACATTTTGGAATCACAAAACAAGCATTATCTCAGTTATTGAATCGCAAAGCCAAACTGGGCTAGAAAATTTTGATCACATCTCGGTTAACTGACAGGAACCCATTGGGTTGTCTAAAAAAATTTCCCACCAAAATTTTCCAGTGATTGGGTTTTTCTACCATATCAGACGTTTACAACAAATGCAACTCCAGGAACATAGTCCCTACAAGAAATTATAAACCAACCAGAAGAACAATAATGCGATAACGGCATGAACTAAAATGTTTTTTGAAATGACCCGCGCAAGCTGGAATACCTAAAAGACGAAAGCAAGTATTTGTTGTTTGAGGTAATGTCAAGTAGATACGATGTGAAGCTTTAAGTATTAAGGATATAATATACAGGCACGTGTACCTCAACATTATCAAAAATAATATGCTCTTGTTACTGGGTAGCTTTTCTGGACTGATTGAGCCAGTTCCTTGAATTAGATCTCCTTGAACTTATTCAGGATGAAGTCCAGTGACGCCTCTAAGGGAAAATATTGTCGAATACAGATGACTACACAATCAATAGCCAAATTACTTAAGTTGGTGTCCACCCTTTCAAGGCCATTCGACTACAAAGTACTAACCCTATTTTATTGTTAGTCATCATATAGTTTATGTACATCGCTGTAACCTTTATGTTGGTGTTAACATTCTTGTACAAATACATTGAAGTCTAGTATTTTCCTACCTTGTCTGTTGTTGTTTAAATTGCTTTGTTTGCTGACCTATCTCTAGATTATTAAACAAATAAACAATGGTTTGGTATAATTTCTATATTCTATGGAAAGTCAACATAATTTTAGATAATACTATATGCTGACTTATGGGCTTGGAAACTCTTTTATTATATCTAACAGATGACCACCTCGGCTTCGGTTGCAAATCTTGGTTCTTTCCACAAACAGTCTCACGGTGTTAAATCATAAGATCTTTCTGGCCTAGTCGGTATTTCGCGACCAGGAAATTGTTGGTGAAGTAAATCGAGTGTTACTTGAGGTGTATGGTAGGTAGTGTTAGAACCACATTTTTATAATGTAACGGTAACCATACCATTCGCCTAAAATCCCTAACAAACAGTGACTCCTTTGGTGTTACATTTCTCATTAGTTCTCGAGGATTTTTCGAACCCCAAATTGTGACAATTTTATTTGTTTACAAACCCGTCGAGTTAAAAATGCTTTATGGTGGTTTAAAAATCAAACTTAAGCTCCTTGGTCAGTTGAATTTTGTATACATTAAGTAAGCGTTTGCTGAACGCAGCTTCTCGAAATGTTCAAAGCTTGTGCACTATGCTGAGTTAAGGTTTTCCGTTTTGGATCTTCTCCCAATCTGATAGTCACGATGTCTCGCATACATTACCGATGGGACTTTTTATCAAATTTACTCTACAGAGCTTTCGTAGCGCCTTCGCCAAATTATTAATGTATTTTAACAATATTAATTTGTTGTTTTTTCATATAGCATTCCATATTTACTAGCCGGAAGAATCATAGATGATATCAATCAAACTAAAAATGGCTGTAAATATCGTACCTCGCATCTTTTTACTTTTCTCAGCTGCTACTGTTGTACTGTTGTAGGAAAACAAAGATGAAGCTACAATAGACCCGGAGGAGACAAACGGCGAGAACGGCGAAGGCGAGCACGAGGCCGACTTCTTGGAGAACGGCCGCGACGACGAGATGGAGTCTCCGGGATCTTCCCAGTCCAGGAACGAGAAGGAGGAGCTGGAGGAGATCATGGACGCGGAGTCGAACGCGCAGAACTGCATCAGGCATGCGCTCAGCATCGTCAGCGCCCCGGCTTCCCAACCAGGCTCTTCCCCTCCGCCGCTGGCGGCCACCGCGCCCTCCGGCGACGACTGGAAAACCGAAAATCACACGCGTCTTTCCCCGGAACTGCGAAGTACACCATATTAGTAACCTCTTACCTGATTATCCCTTGTAGACCAAAACGATTGAAGGTAGGTTGATATGCATCTTAGCCATTTGTCAGTTTGTGAGTACAACGTCGTTATTTTTGTCATTAACCTCTCACTAAAACGTGGTGTTTAACTTGGAAAGCGTAGCTGTTATTTTATTACTATTTTGAGTGTTACTACTTAATGACGGTGGGAGTATTTTATTAGCAGTCGTGTGAACCTCAGTTAGAATGCATCTGCAAGGCCAGACTATTTTGTTTAGGACCGTGTACATAATAGCTTAGAATGAACAAAAACGACTATTCTAAAATTTTGACCTGCTAAATGTTAGTTGATTAGTTAGCGCCTGTACTCGTAACCATGGAATTAACTTGTGCATCGTTTCCAATTATTACTTACAAATTTTGTGGCCTTTAGATTTGATTTGCCCAAAATGTGTCTAGCAACCGTGAGCGTCCGACTTACGGACGCGCATGTTGCTTTTAGTACTTGTTAAAACGAACTTGTTATAGCTAGAATGTACCCAGAGTGTAGAATCGAACAATCACTCTGTTATTTTAGCAGTCGAGTACGAGACTCGAGCAACCTCTGGAAATTGTACCTTACTGTAGCAGCAGTGGATAAGCTACCTTTTCTATGGCTTCACTTACAATTGCAGAATAGGGAGGCTTCGTAGAGTTTTAAGTTGATAAATCTACGTATAAAAACAAATCGACATATCATGAAAATTACTGTATTGTAAAATAGATGTTATAAAAATGGATTGAGGTAGTTGCCGTCCTGTTGCCTGTCGAACGCGCAAGAGAGCGTCCGAGAACGGATTTCCGTTGTTTAGCTGCTGCAAAAATAGGACAGCAATTATTGGCAAACCAGCCCATGACTTCTGATTTGAATGGTAAATAGGAAATCAGAGGTCGCTATTATTTTTAAATGTACTAAAATTACTCTAGTCATAGGATAAGATCGTGTTGAGGAACGTAACTGTATTGTTTACTTAAAAATTCACATTGCGGGTTATTTCAAAATTTATTGCTTATTCAGACGACATAAACTTGCCCATAACGGCGAAGTGCCACCAGCATGCTTTTAAACCTCCGTAAAATTTTGAAGTAACCCAGTTTATTTAATATAAATTTATGTTACGGCCTACCACCGAAACGTCGACTTTCAATTCATCGAGACATAAAATGTTTTGTACGATAAGTTACTTGGAATCGGTTAATAAATGTTTCAAACCAAAGTGGGTAATATTCAACGGAAACATACAACGTTTTGTGTATATTTATAGGCAATGTTGTTTGACTTACTTTATTGTAGCCATAACGAAAATTAGATCGCACTAACGGCTACTAAATCCCAGTGCGCGTATGATTTGTTGGCCTATTAACTATTTTTTTACGTCGCCAGACCTTTTTGTGGATTAACGTACCAATCGACCAACTAAAGTAACTCAACTTCTTACAATCATATTTATTGTACGACTACATTTGCCTTGTAACCGATATTAGAGCTTTTTGTTCGAATAACTTTAAGGACTTGTTGTATCCCTATGTATGTAAAATACCTTTATCATAATATACAGTCATTTATTAATAAATCAATGTCATTTATTAAGTGTCTTTACTTTCTACCTTAAACTCTAGCATTAGGTAACGCACTGTTTACAATAGCAGAGCTCCACATTACCAAATCGTTGGTATTTACATATCTGCCCGCCAAATAACCACATTTGTTTACTCTAAATAAAATTTGACGTTAAAACAATAAAAAAAAACATTTTCATTTAATATTTATATTTAATTAATACTCTTCTTTTTATTTCAGATTTATCCAGAATAATAACCTGATAATAAATTTATTTGAGTCCCCCGAAAGGGGAGACGTGTTATAATTTGCCCGGTCTAAGAGTTATACCGGTTGAGGACCAACTGGGCTCGTCCCCAGGTGACTCTGCTTAAGGGTAACATTTCTAGCGAGGAAGGTGCTAGACGGTCTTATAATAAGGCACAAGCGATACTAGCAAGTTCAAGCGAGCACTGTAACCGCCAAAGCCACCACCTGAAACGTGGCGGTGAAAAAATATTGCAATGTCTTTTTGGTCAAGAATAGACTACCAGGTAACTTTGTGCCACAAGTTTGCATGCGATTTGAGTTGAGGAAATGTTCCCGTTTTACGACTATGTTCAGGTGGTATCAAAAGTTTTAGGAAGGATTTTGCAGTCTGGACGGCATTCCGAAGTCTGTTAGGAGAGTATTGCTGATGGACTCCGAGAACCACGTAATCTATAAGATATCCAAAAGAATGTTGGGGCCTTCAAATAAAAAGATTTGTTCCCTTTAAATGCCCCATGTCTTAACCGACGTGCAGATGACAACGCGTTTGTGGTCAATAAGAAAAAATATTTCATTATATTTATATCATTGTAGCGGGTGACGAAACCTAATTATTTTTATGACATGCCCACTAAAGCCCACAACAAAGTTTTCAATGACGACGACCTCCTAGTAGCGCGAGTTTGCCCGGGTTTCTGAAGAAAGGTAAAAGAGTTGGTTTTGAAGGGTGCAAAAGATCATACATTGAGTTTGGTGGAAAAATTAGAACTGTAAACAAAAAAACCATACAATAACATTCCACCCTTCTCTTTGCGTACAAAGCAGCAAAACCCTAAGCTTTCTCAGGATATAATATGTTTCATGTACAATTTTAAAATGAAATACATAGAATTTGGTAATTGTGCAAATAAATTAAGGCTTTGGAAGTATTTTCGTGCTATCACTGTTCTAGACGGGTCAGCTGCTGCAAATTGTTGTTATGTACCCGTATAAAAACCCAAAAATAAACACTACGGATAAATAATCTTCCTAATGTACATAAACTTCCTTGGCATAGTAGTAATAACTTATTCTACCCTTTGCAACGAACATAAACGTGATTGAATATCAAACTAACAAAAAACAAAAAATTGTTTTAATACATCGAGAAATTCGCAGAATTGGTATGATTCTGATGAATTATATGTTACGATTGGTAGAAATGCAGAGGAAATGGGCCCGATAAACTATGGAAAAATGCAGCCATTCTATAGAGCTTTACAATAAGCATACATTAAGTGAAATACTACACGCTTTTTTTCATATGATTGGTGTAGCAAAAGTTGTTAGTTTGAATTTACATTCAATTATTTGGCCTACAGTTCTATGTCTAGGTGGAAAGAAAATTTCAGAACGAGAGGATTTTTTAAGACATTTATCCCCAAACCTTGTATTAAAAGTTATTCAATCCACAAATATTGAAAACTAGAGTACCTGAGCTTTAATGTCAGCTAGTTGGCGAAACCAGCACTAGTAAGACAAGAAGCTCCAACATAAATGTTAACTGTGTCCGGTCTAGTGACATTAATACCAGCTTGAGTTGCTAAACTAACGTGTAAACCTTATAGTAAAAATGTTTTAATTCTTTTTGTTCATTCAGTTTATGTTTGATGACTGTACAGTCGTGACAAATTAAATATGGGGCCTTATCACTGTCAACAACACAGCAAAAAAACATTTAGGAAAATTAGTCATTAATTGAATAAATGATGTGACTTATGTAGAAGCAATGTCCATGCGAGGGGTACTGTTTACCATATCAGCAACAATTTTGAAACATATGGTTAATTTGTGAATAGACCATCACTTGCCCTGTAGCTAAAAGTATTGTACTTCCATAAACCACCGAGCTGCGAATTTCTCATCCTGGTATATAGGATATACTGCATAATAACATGTATCTGCATCCACATAAAATATAATTGGTGCACGAATTTTGACTCATACCACCAATGGAGTGAAAGGTTTTAAAACTCCATAATCAAAATTTAAATTGTTGCCAAAAATTGATAATGAAGCTCGTTTTGAGTTAAGCGGCTTTGTTAATAAATTAAATAGCATTTGGACTACACCAATCCTAAGTCAATTTGTGAATGACCTTTTGCCTTCGTAGAATAATTGTTTTGTACGCAATTTAGACTGGAGGTGTCGTTGGAGACACCAAAGGAAAAATAAACATGCCGCAAAACTTTATAAGGTTACTCAATTGGGACTAGAAGATATTTAGTTTCGATAAGATGACACTACGTCGCATGCTACACGCACACAATAGACCTCTTCCAGGAAATGCTTCCTCGATAAATAATCCCGAAAAGCGGCTGTATTGATTAGACCCCTCATTTAACATTTTTTATCACCTCTAACTCTTTGTGGAGCTATTTGAAAAAAAATGCCTTATGCTTGTTAGATATAAAGCTGCATGTTCATGGTTTTGAATGTCATTTTTTTAATTTCATTATATCTGTTAGGGTGAATGTCATACCCTAAAAAGTTCGTCTTGTTTTTGCGGTAGGTGTCGTTTTTCTTTCCACCGAGAGCTTTTATTATAATCATAGATATCAATAGTTTCGGCCTGTATTTTAACTTGTTTCTTATTTAATACTTTGGTTGTATAATTTCCTTTGGCGGGTATACGGGAGACCCCACACCGTTTACCCTTAAAACTGCGGGTGGAGCTACCCTATCCCACATCCGTGGGCAACAGATGCCGCCTGCAGTAATGATGTGGGGTAGAGGTTCACGTAAGTGACCTCGTCGGCCACTCGTCAAACGGGGCAGGAGAAATCCTGCCGACACGAGTACTATTGACTATCGATGTGGGTCTCTCGCTTGCCGAGATGTTAGACCACATGGCGTTATTCCGTTAAAACTGCCTTGCGGCCTACCCGAGCTCTCATCCGTGGGTAAAGAGTGCTGTTAGCAGTAGCGATATGTGTTAGAGGTCCGCGTAAGCGGCCTCGACGGCTGCTTGTCCAACGTGGTGAAGGAAATTTCAACGACACGAGTCGGGTATACTCCACGGCACCTGGTGAAACTAACCAATCCCACATTTGTGGGCAACGAACGCCACCAGACAGTAAAAGGTGGGATAGAAGTATCACGCAAGTGATATCCGTGGCTACCCGGTCCCCTCTCATTGAGATGGTGACACCGCTTAGGGAACAATTGAGTCTTGTTAGCCTTTGTGCGAGCATACTCTTGTGTAAGGGACGGGCTCTGGTACGCCCCCACCACCCGCCAGTTCTGTCCTACACACTTTTCCGGACGTGATAGAGCTGTAACACATCCGGCAGTCGGATTTGTTGAAACAAAAAGCATAGTTCGGTATCTAAGCTTTCCACCCTCGACTTGCACGATTGTCCGAGTGCATGCTGTGTGTGTGCGGGTTTTAAATTTGACGTACTGTAAAGAGGGTTAAACCTCTTGTTTGGAGACTCGCCAATAGGGTACTCGGTACCGCAGAAGGATGTGATATACTGCCTTCCTGTTGCGGTCGTAACTATAACTTTAAATTATTTAATAGTTGGTTTAAAGATTAAATATTTTTAACCCCAGCGATAATTGTTGGAGGTAGTTGTTCTCCCTTCTTCTTATGATTTCTTCCTATCTATCATCTTCCATTTCTTCGTTTGCTGGCGTATTAAACTTATTTTTTGTTGGTGTGTTAAGTAAATAATTTTTTTTTTGTTTGTTTCGGTTTAAAATGCGACTTTTCTGAACTTATTTTGTGCTTTTATTTTGAACTATTTACCACTTTTCATTTGATGTTTCTGGTGTGTTTATTAATTGCACCAGGTTGTGGAATTGAATTTGTGTAACTACTAGAAGTATCTGCGTATGTTGAGAAGGAAGAAGTTGTGGTGTTTGCGACATGGATTGTGGCGGTCCTAATTGCAAAATGGCAAGTTATTACGGAAATAGAAAATTTTTGACCTAACAGTTTATTTGCTTGGCATGTGGTAACTGTTACCTTGTCATAATGATTTACATACAAACATGGCAAAATGTTTATCACATTCGCTTCCATTCCGTTAATTTTTATTAATCGAAATTTACATATTTATAAAAATTGTTCATGTAACTGTCAAACACAATTTTCTAAAATTATTATTATTTGTTATCGCCAGATTGATAGCGGAAGTTTTCAAGTTTTAAAATTGTGTGTTTCATTGTGTTTCTTGTCAAGTATAGAGTTGAGATAACAAAGAAAACTGTATTGCTGTAATAGCATTACCTAAGCGTGGACCTGAAAAACTTTAGAACATTGCACCCTGGCGGCATTAACCGTATGTTTGTACATCGATCCATAAAATCGTTTAATGAGACTAGAAGCGTCAGGAATCACCCAAGACAGTCAAAGACGTAAATGCCCGAATTAAACGATATTCTCTTTGTATATACAAAATTATGTTTAGAAAGATGCAAATTCCCAAAATTTTGATGTTTTTTATTATTGAGCGAAACTCAGAACTATCTGCTCACAAAAAAAACATATAGGACATTTGGTGACAGTTGATTTTAAGAAAGATGGGAGATGAAAAGCGAAGAGGTTGTTGACTGATGAACACAAAAAATTTTTAGAGTGGCGGAATCTTTCAATAAACAAAATGACGGGATATATGCTAAGTCGTGCAAAGAAACATTATAATTAGTGCAAAGGGTTCACAAAAACCAGCATCCATCACCTGTAATGATTTTATCAGGAGTGTGTTATGATGGGATGATATTTATTTTTGTAAAAAGGGAATAGAAACTTTCGCTACTATGTATGAACATAATGTTTTGGAAGAAGTAGTAAAACTTCTAAATCGCACCTTTTTTCGGGGTGAGCTTTGGAGCTTTCAGCAATACTCCCCACCCGCCCACAAAGCACGGTCAACTCAGACTTGGCTGAACAACAATGTAACTCATTTTATAACAGTGGGGAAGTGACTTTTTTGATAGCGCAGATCTCAATCCATTGTCTTACAAGTTATGGTCAGTTTTATAGGATACAATTTGCTCAAAAAACACCCTAATGTTGATTCTTTAAAGCGAGCCCTGACGGTTAATGGTTTTCCAATAGATGTAGTGCGTGCTGCCATAGACGAGTGATCCAGATGTCTTAAAGCTTGTCTAGAGGCTTAATAAATCCGTTGTAATTATGTATTTATGGGCGTACTATGTATAGTAATTCTATAATACCTATTTTTAATATAACTGTGCTACATTGCAATGCACTTACGTTACAGAACACGATTCTTTGAGAACAGCAACTACATTGTATTTGCACTGGAATAAACGGTTTCTGTAGATAGCACCACGTGGTAGACTACAAAACAGAACTTAATGTACTCAATGCTATTTCTGAGCAGGAGAAAATACATTAGAAAATCATAAACACTAATGGAACAACGGCATGTGGTTCAAAAGCCTACATTTGAATCAACAGAATTTTTTGAATTATGTCTAGGACATATGTGTTTTTTTAGGCGCAAAAGGGTTAAGTTAATTGAGTATCGTCTTCGTTGTTTAAATCATTAGTTTTGTTGATGTTGTTTTGTGTTAATAAGAAATACATGTTCTCCCTGTTAATATCTGGTAATACTTGAGTTATGTTTGTTAGAACTCAGATCTTCTTTTATCTGTTGCTATAAATACTTACCGTACATACTCTTGTCCACTATTGTTATTAGCATTTTTGATATTATCCGATGTTTTTGAATGTTGAATTAATTTTTTGACAGGAATAAAAGGTTAATACTGCATAGACACATAGAATTCTAAGATTAACGGCTACAGTTGGCTGGTTTGCGTGTATATCCAAAATTAAAATTGTTCATGCTCATTCTATTTACATGGCTTCCGCTTAGCTCAGCCGGCGTCTTCTTACGTGTATTTGTTATTTATTCAAGAACGGGGTCACGTTACCGGCCAAGAGTGATAACTTATCCCAGCGGCACGAAAATATTTAAAGTAAATAAAATTGCACACGTCTACTCGTACTGACTGCTCGAGCATAGCTTCTAGTAAAAGAATGAAAGCTAGATAATCGTAAAATCTGAAATAAAACTGGATATACATAATTAACTGAATAACAAGCTAAGATTCAGGTTGCAAGACGCTTCTTTTAGCAACATATTCGTATATAGAAACAAAAAAAGTCACAAGGCGATAAGACAAGTATGGGAAATGTACAGATATTGGACAAAATAATGAAAAGCCTTGTCAAAAGTGGGACATATTTTCACTGTGCCTGGTAACACCGGGCACTGCGTAAATCAGCCGTCTCCTGTTTGTTACAGGTAGTACGTATTGTGCATTGATAGTAGAGTAAGGCAGTGCGGTTGTAGTCGTAGTGCAGGTGTGGTGGATGACCAGTATGTCTGACCTAATTTTCAAAGAGGTTGGTGCCCGTCTAACAGGAGTAAAACAGCGACGTTATGTGATGTAACACAAGGCTCGATCTTGAAATTTATGACCGCATACAGTGCATAATAAAACAGAGTTGGTGAAGCATAATAGTGGTCGAAATACGAAACTGCATGATAAGGAACCCTGGATCTTGAAGAATATTATGACGTCGTAAAACAAAACAGCCGAGAAAGTAAACACCCCAGTGTTACCTAAAACAGTGGGACGAGAACTGCATAAAATGGGTATTAATGCCAAACCTCTAATAACAGACACGAATGCTCAAAGGCGACGTGCATGGTGCAATGCTCACAAAAACTGGACATTGGAGGACTAACAATGTGTCGTTTGGTCGAACAAGTCACCCTTTACCTCTTCCCCGCCACTGGACGCGTGTTTGTCTGACAAACACCCTCTGAAGCATACGATATGCTGTCTCCGCCTGATTGCCAAACATGGTGGCGGCTCTATTATGGCCTGGGTACTATATCATGGTATTCGGCAGCCTTCCTTGTCACATTTGACGGTCGGGTCACAGTAGCAGTGTATAGAGAACTCTTAGGTAACCAGGTCCACCCAATAGTGCAAACTTTATTTCCAGGATGATAATCCCCCCATTAACACCCCTGGCCTTATTCAAGAGTGGTTTCAAAAGCATGCTGATGAGGTTCAACATCTTCTCTGGCCCGCCCAACCCCCATACCTGAATATCATCGAGCTTCTGTGGGCTATTTTGGGAAACAGGTTTCGGCGTCAATTTCCGCTTCAAATTCGACTCACAACTATTATATCGAAAATTCAAGCTGCATTTGCTACAATTGGACCAAGTGTTTCCATTATTTTGTACAATAGCTGTAGTAGAGCAGGTATATGACGCTTAGTCAGATATTCCTGGATTAATATAGCAATATAAAGCCTCGGACTATCGTGCAATAAAGGCATTGCACAGATGGTTGCTAATCAGGTCGGTACCGCCGAATTGCTTGTCAGAAATATTTCAGCACGTCAATGTTAAAGTTTTCATTTGTCTCTAGCAACAAGGAATACAATTAACATTGTTTTTGCTTTCGAAGGCCGTAACTTCACTTTTTTGACATTTGTATAAGCTATGTAGGTTCTGTATCATTTGCGTTTGACGCTATTATAAAATGAACTTACACGCTTTAACGGGTTTATGGCTTAATATTTCTACGTTCTGGCGCTCAAGTGTCCAGATCCTATAAAGTGGTGCCAAATTTATTTACCTTTTTATTGTCATAATAATATGAGGGCAATGCAGAAAAGAATCCCCGTTTGTGCATGCGCAAAAACTAGGCGGGGATAGCGACGGTAGTCTTGTAGCACTGTACGCAGTAGTTTAGTAGACAGTGTTGTAGTTTACTCGTTCGCTAGATCAATTAAAAATGAGTATTACCATATAAAATTTCTCCAAATGTAAAGTGCGTGCAGTAATGCAATTTTTGTATCCAAAAAAAAATTCAGCAGTAAACTATGTAATGTTTATAAATCATTATGGCCTGGGTACTGATTAGTATGGCAGCCTTCCTTGTCACATTTGACGGTCACAGTAGCAGTGTATAGAGAACCTAGGTACCAGGTCCATCCAATAGTGCAAACTTTATTTCCAGCGATGATAATCCCATTGCACCTGGCCTTGTTCAAGATTGGTTTCAAAAGCAGTGGCTGATGAGGTTCAACATCTTCTTGGTCCGCCCAACCCCATACCTGAATATCATCGATTTGTGCTATTTTGGGAAACATGGTAGTTTCCTTAGAATTGTCCCTATAATAATAACTATTTGGCCCATTAGACCATTCCTTTTTTACTCCTAAAATGACGAGTAATCAGTATATGATCGCTTTCATGACATTCTGGATTAATGCAATATAAACTCGGATTAATTTATTTATAATAGCATTCAATAGGTTCTATCAGGTCGTACGATGTCGCTTGTCAAAAATTTCCTGTCAATTTAAATTATTCTTTGCATCTGCACTAAAAACATTAGCATTGTCTTCAGGCGCTACAGCTATTGATTTCACAATCAGCTGTAACTTTTCTTTATTTTTGTGCAACTTTTTTGTAATCGAACATCTTTCTTACTTAAAATCTTGATTCCTCTTTATTTACTAACAATTTTTTACCATTATGCAGTTCGATCGCTAAGAACCATTTTAAATTAATAACATTATTTAGCCCTTGTATTTGATATCAGCCTAACAAATTTTAGAGCTTTTACAAACAACAGCAGCATTGACCTTTCTCTGAATACAATGCTGTTGCGTCTGCATTATAGTAGGTGTATAAATAAGTTCTCAGCTTTTAGAATCATTTACAGAGATTGCCCTGCGGTTTAAACAATACATCTTTCGAAACATCATGCGATTTGGCGTTTGATGCATAACCTCCATAGTCAGACAAAGTATTATTCTGTTCCTAGAAACCCTACCAAATATTGCATTATGAATCACGGAAATGGACAAGTCTTCTGATAACCGGACGCCAATTGTGTAGGCTGGGAACTTCTTCCACATGCGGCGTATAGCCCAGACATGGCCCCTTCCGATTATCATTTATTCGTTACCGCATCACTTGGCTGATACGCACTTCAAAATAGAAGTCCGAAAATGCATCGATAACTTTATCGTCTCGAAGCCGATGAGCTTCTATCACCAGGGAATTCGCAAGCTACCCGAAAGATGGCAAAAGGTCATGGATGCCAACGGAGAATACTTTGATACTTTTTTTGTTTGTTTTGAAATAAAACTTTAATTTTACAGAAAAAAGCTGAGAACTTATTTATACACTTAGTAAATAAACCCCCATTTTTAAATATCCAACGTTATTAAGAAAATTCCAGAGAAAGTGGAACGAAGTAAATTAATTTTCAAGAAGCGTATATTGCTTGAACACGCTTATATTAGCGCATTAATCCTCCCGTGCTTTAAATTCCACTAGGCTATCTGCATCACTAATTGCACGATTTCACCAGGTTCTTTGAAATTTTATTATTAAGAATGGTGATTACAAAATAAAAGTTTTAATAAAGTACAAGAACTTCGTAACTTACAACTGATTCTTATTTCTTTACAAAACAAACAAATATTTAGATAAAAGTTTGTCATCGCTGCTCTACTTTCACTAATGTAATAAAATTCATCACGTGAGTGGTGGTGGTTGACGGGTGTTCTGCCCCCTCTTCAGGCATTATGCTCGTTCGGACACTCTTAAATTAATTTACATCATATCTGTCACTAGTCCTAATTTTGAATTGTAAACTTACAAATTTAAATCACCCTGTATTGTCTTGTGTTTCTGAATTCTTACGATTATTGGCACTAGAATTTACCATATTGCGTCTATGTGCGTTATGTCTATTAAAAAAATTGCGTAGTATAAAACTTTCACAACAGAGACTGTTATTTATGTTACATTTTAAAAAGATAAAAGTGCGCGTACGGTTCTCAACAAGAAATGAAATTTAAGCAAATATGGCAAAAAACTATTTTTGTTGCGGGGAAAAATTAAAGGCAATATTGGCTCTCGATATCCACCACTAGAAGTAAACTCTGTGAGGGATTGCATGTAATATCATTCGGGAAATGCAACAGTAACTAGGGTTTCTCGTAGAAGGCTGTAGTATCACATCCACCCACTATCTTTGGGAAGCCTTTTAATATCTCAGGGTGTTTTTCCTGAATAAAGCACAAAATATTGGAGTGATCCGAATTGCATTGATATTAGTTGCATATGAAATATGATGTCAGCCAAACGCCCTTCACGACTTCGCTGACAAGCGTTTGTTTTCCTGTAAATGCGGTCCTACTTTAGAAATTACATGTCTTATTTAGCCCTCGAATCGTAACAGATTTGTTGGCATAAATTCTTTCCATCAAATAGCTCCAGTGGGGTTAGGTCTCAAGACCACAATGGCTAATCGATGTCACACCTCTACGAAATAACACGACCAGGAAATTTGGTTTGAAGTAAGTGTTTTGTGTGACGTAGTTTCATTTTTGGAAACCACATTTTATTCAAATTTAAATCATCAGTTTCACCGAAAAAAAGATTTTAACATCTCCCGACAGAACAAACGAAGCAACGCATTTTTGTGGACGGATTGCTATTTTCGTAAATAGCACGTGGATTTTCACCACCCGAGATGCAACAATGTTGATGATTCATAAAATCATTGAGCTTCATTGCTCAATATGAGTTTTTTGCAAATACCAGCATCAATTGATATGTTCTCTAAAATGTACGGTGCTTCTGGTGGTTTGTAAAAGACTTTGACATGTGTTTAAATACCAACTGTACAATTGCAAATTTCCAACGTTCACAGAATGCAATTCAAAACTTAAAGTTGAATTTGAATCATTCTATACAATATATTATTGATGACTTTCAGCGATCACGTGGTCAAGAAGGACCTCCTTAGACCAAAAATATTAGCAATTTCGGTCTTTAGATTCTATTTGAGAAAATTTATGTGGACCATTTCGGTTACTCTTTTTCGTGACAATGTGCTTAGTACAAAACGTCTGCCATATCCAACATCTACGGAAATAATATGTCGTCCATTAATAAATCTTTATTAGACCTTCATTGTGCAGCACCAGCGCCACTGCTGAAACAAGAAGGCGCATCTAGGGGGTCATGTAAAGGTGCAATATAAGGTATGTTTAAAACAAGGGGTAAACCTGCTACGGGCAGCAGAACGTAGTAGTACTGGAAACAACAGCGACGAAAATGCATGACTTGTTGAAGCAAGTGTGCGACACGTAAGTGGTGAACGGAAAATATTTACGTAAAGCCCCAAAAATGATGGAAAAAATACCACAAACGCTGATACAAAATCGGTAAATGACCTTACGATTGATGGTAAGGAATTTGATATTAGCAAAAACACTATGCGACGCACTATTACTCGTAAAGATTTTGAAATCGTTTCCTAGAACTAAAAGTTTCCAAAAGCTTTGCAAACGTTGTCAATCCTATGTTGTGAAGGACGATAATTATCTTGAAGACCAATAAAGGTAACTTTTGGTATTTTCTATTTTCTTTGTTCTTCAATTCCAACACACACGACGTATTTTAGAACGGCACTAGCCAAATATAAAATTAGTGGAGAATGGTAAGAAAGAGCGCCCAAGAACTAACTACTACCACATCATTTCTATTGTTTCTGTCAATCATGTTAATGTTAGTCCATTTATCCAGCGTCCGACAAGGAGGTGTTACGTTTTTCAAAAGACTAAAATAGATGTTTTTGGAGAAAATTAAATGTTTATTTTTTACAAAGATCATGAAAGACATAGAACAGCCCCGCGCAATGAAGTGAGGCGCCCTGGAAAATGTTTCGTTAAGAAGCCATGGATATTATTGAGGTATGGTCACTAGGCCCATCCTGTTGGGACTAAACCTATCGAGGATAGTCCGATGTCTTTGCACAGCTTGTTAAACTGTTTTGATGTTGTCTGCTATTTTAACGGTCCGATTTCATCCTTGAGCTGTTCCAGATCCCACATTCAGTTTCTTATTCTGAAATTGCTAAACCATTTCAGTATTCTTGGGACATTATAGTGATTTTGAAATCTTCGCCGTATCTACCACCGAATAACCGGTTGCAACAAAGTTATCGTTAACAAAAAGTTTGATCAATCGTCCACGGTTCCATGGCTACTAAAATGGCAGCTAACAAAGTATATCGACCATTGCGCATGCACTACCACCAATGTTATAGCCGTCTCAAAAACGTAACGCCTCCCTGTTAAACCCTATATAGTAGTTAAAAACAAGCATTATAAATCATAACGATACAATAAATAAATTCTATAATTTACGTTTGAAAAAAGTATTCAAAAGCTATAAAGAAAAATTTTAGAATTAATATTAAAACATCATATAATAGATCAGGGAATAAGAACAAAAATTAGGATGGACTGCATGCGGAATAAAAAACGGTTATATGAGAAATAAAATATTAATATTGTGCTATAAATATATATTTTTTTGTTTTTAAATTAAATTGCCATTTAATCACGATATAACAGCGCATGACGTAACGAGTACTAGTAGAGCAATTACTATAAAATAAATTTCGCCCTTTATGCGCGGCAAATTGATGCGACACTCGACCATTCTCCTCGACTTTACAACACCCCCTCTGACGTTATTACGCCTCAAATAAGCAGTTGCTAGTTACCCACCGGCAGCCAATTTCGAAGTGCAGTAATCCACGGGCGTAGTGAAGATCCATGGGGACCCCAGCACGCGCCCCGTTAAGAGGATTCCGTGATCCCTCGAGAATACACTAGATTTATGTCGCGAGCGTGAAGTGTCCGGGCACAGCTTTATCGCTATATTTTGAAGCCCCCATACGTGCGCACATACAAATTACCGTTATTGTTGTTGATGGCGGCGGGGCCTCGTCAGCGGCGCGCCGATTTTGAACTCGGAAAATTGTAAATAATTTCCTAATTGGATTTCGGCCGTTTCGTTCGTTCGGGGACAAATAACCGCCGGACGGGCCTGCGGGCGGCGGGGGCGCGCCGTTTTTCCTGCCAGAAGCCGCGCTGTCGGCCCGAACAACGCATTAATTAACCAAAATTAATTAGAGGCCTTTGTTCGCGCCATAATCGGCAACAGCGGGATTAGCAAATCATCGTCATATTATGACAATGACGTGAAGAGGCGTCGGGGAAATTGGTTCGTCCTCTCGACGAGCAGATTTCAATAGTCAACATTTCGACTGTGACCGAGTGAGCGTGCTCCGCGAATGAATAACTATCCTGAAACAATCACGTCGGGTGAAGTGCGCCCGATTTGTTTTCATTTGATTAAATCCTCGAACGCGATTATTCTGTTTTCGAGTGTTTCGGCTGCTGCAGCCGAGTCGCCGTAGACGCACGGAATGAAATCGCTCGAATAATGGCCCCGATGTGTTTGTTCTTCATGGCACGGGCACTCCGTCGGCAAACAAATGCTGTTTATTGAAAATTTCGTGCGCGCCTTCTCCGATTTGCGATGGCATGCACAAGGGGCACCGGCATTCAAAAGTTAGCATACACTGAAGCGGGCAAACAAATCTGAAAGGAGTTAATTTGGAAGTTTCAACTTGCCAAGCTTTAATTTTTAATTTCTCCAGAAATTTGTTTTATTGTAAATTATCTAAAATTCTAACCATCAAGGTGATAATACAGTTTATTAATGGTATTTAAAGGATGATTAAAATTACTATGAGTTATATGTCCACTACCACTCATAAAAGTATGGAAACTAAATAAAAATGAATTTATACACTTTAATGCAAGAACGCCATTTATTATATAATATATTATTATACGACATGTAAAAAACACACAAAAATCAATTATAAACACTGAAAAAAATTAACCAAAATATTAAACAATTGTTTCGTTACAAAAACTATCCTTTGCATTTCATACTTGCTTTTGCAGTTCTAGATATTATTTTGATTAATTTTTTTTAATTCCTCGAGTGGTAAATCTCTTCAAACAGCTTGAAGAAAAATTCATAGATGATTTTTTGATCTGAGACACTCTTTTCTTACTGTTCTGTTCAGCTCGTCCTATAACAATTCTATAGGGTTAAAGTCTGGTGTAGTAAATAATCCTTACAAAGGCTTTGAGGTATGTTTAGGATCGTTGTATTGCATCATCACGAATCCCTTCTCAATTGGCGTTTTCCTTTAAAAATAATTATACCGTACTTTTCTCTTAATGCCATCGATTTTTACTAAGTTCCCCACACCAGACAAAGAGACAGCCCACACTAGAACAAACCCATCTCCGTGCTTGACAGTCCTAGATTACCTTTTCAGTCTTAGACAGACGCACAAAAATTCTCCAGTTTCTGACTGAAAATTTCAAATTTGGATTCGTCGGTGCTTAATACATTTGCCACTAGTCAATTGTTCAGAAAATGCTTTTGCGCCCACTGAAACTGTTTAACCTTATTACCACGCCGTAACAACGGTTTTTTGGCCGCAATCCGATCATAAAGATGATCCTCGTTTTGAAAACGCCGTTTTATTGTACTGACTGATATTGTTTTATCACATTCCCGGTTAAACTCCGCAGCAGTTAATCTTCTATTTCGCTTGAACTAACGCGAGAGCTCGGTGACTGTCAGAGTCAGAACACACTATGTTTCTGTCGTTAACACCACCACGTAGAGAGTGGTCTGAACCGTATTCCGGTTGCTTTTGTAATATCAAGATTAAGTTGCAAACGTGCCAATGCCAATACTTTAATCGCTAAATCGACCAACTAGTCCTTCGTTGCGATCTAATCGGTCCTCCGATTCTCTGACGTAATGCAATTAGAGTCTTTGTGGAACTCCAGTTCAAAACCAATCGCAAAGCCAATATCTCTGAGCAGTCTTCTCAACCATATCGTGCCCTTCCATAATTAATATACGACCACATATTATTCCGCTTCCGTAGTCGGTCGCTGGCGCGTTGAGGCAAAAAAAAACACAAAACCGCTTACTATCGCGTGTTTCTACACCCTGCATAGCCTATCACAATAACCGACCAATTTAAACGCTGGAATATTCTTCTGATAGTGAAGTGGCAGGATCTTTGTTCCTTTCAAATATTTCAATGCTCGCTTCACTCCTCGTCAATTCACCAGTTATGTATTTTCTAAGAATTGACAGAACTCCGACACTAAACGTTTTATCTATTGATATCGACAGGACACAGTTACATCATATTAATGTAACACCATATCCATCTGTGTCGCAAGTGCTAACAATGCCCAAGCGTTCAATCAATCCACCTGCCTTTTTTTTCAATTTGTACACTGACACTGATTTTCTCGCTTTGTATTGACTTTGTGAGATTTCATCTCTTCTTTTCTCGCTTTGTGCCGATCTTCTGGTTCTGCAGAATTCATCGCTTATTTAAATCTCTAAGTGGACATAGAAGAGTTTAAACTTGCACTTTGGATTTTTTTCTTGTAATTTCTAGTAGTTAAATTGTGTTTTTGACTGTTACAGCTGAGTAGCTGTGGACTGTTCCATCTGGGTGGTTGGCATGGTAAATGTTGTAAGGTGGTATTTTTACTGCTGTCTTGTTCGCCGCATGAGTTTTTGAAATAAGCAATATATTCGTTGCAGATATAAAAAAAAATACTTCAGCAAACCTGAATAGTAATTTCGTTGGCTTTCCACATTGAAATTGTCATTTTGAAGCTATTACGTTTATACGGAAAGCATGTTTAAGAAACTGAAGAAACATTTTTTGAAGTTCGATGAGAAAGTTTAATAACATCTCATAAATGTTGGAATAGGATAATACAAGTTTCGGTTAGCCACTCTATGTCCTCTTTCTTTTTTTAAAATGATGTGTAGTAAATCATTTTAGAGATATTGCGTTAATTTTATGTAGAAATCCGTGGTTAGAGAATTCACTTTGATTGCATCACTGAATATTACTGTTGTATAGTATTGCTCTTTTTTGAGAAGCTGAGTGAAATTTTCTATTATTTTCTCATAATTAGTGACATCATAAATATATGTATATCAGTAAGGGTTTTGAAATTTTGTTTGGCAGTACCAAGCATTCGTAACCAAGCAGTACTTGCCGTTGGTCGTGTCCAGCCGTGTGTGCAGCCAGCGGGTACTTGTGACAGTGCAGTTAATGTTTTATAATGAGAGTGATAATAACGACGACAGAATAAGAACCTTCTTCGCAGAACACCCAAGTTTCTCAATACAAGCTTCGAGTATCAGCTGGTCGCTGTTGCTCATCTTACCAACACCTATGAGATAACGTTGAAGACGCCCTCCCCCGCCGAACCTACTGTTTTTGTTAGAGATTGACTCTGATCATGTCAGCATCTCCTAGGCCGTCTCCAGCGCGGAGCTAGAATCTGCCCACAATCACCGCCAACTTCGTCAAGGTGACTATGATTCCGTCATCCCTTCCAGTTCCGGCGCCTCCCACCACCACCAACGCATTTGAGTCATCTAGAGGGAGATGCTGTAAGGCCTGGCGTCTCCAATCTCCGCCCAGACCCAACAGCTCGCCCGATGATCCTGCGGCTGAAGAAGGCTTGGCCTTCTGTGAATAAAGCCATATATCAGCTACTTGACAGCGAAGAATATAAGAGATAAAATCTACATCTATACAGCTACATCAGATGACTACAGGAGCTTGACTCGCTTCCTAGTGGAGGCGAAGATTGAGAGCAGATAGACTACTCCGAGCCGTTATGAGAAGCGTCCCGGAATAAGTCGGCGAGGAGTAGATAAAGTAAGAGCTCATCGAAAACAATATTCTTATTCTCACGGCGCAAAGGACGAGTAAGGGCTCCCAGTGTCGCAGAATTTCGCTCGTGTTTCTTGAGCAGAGCGATAAGGGCAAAACCAGCTTTAACCGTTATCAATGTTGCTGCCACGCTAGCTCAAAGTGCGTTAAGTAAGAAGAAAACCATCATTCCGGAAATGCAAGAAGTCCTGGAGCAAGACCAACACCTGTGCGAACCGCCAAGGATCCCATCCAGCCAGCTTTTAGGGATGCCCAGCATTCACCAAACAGAACGTGGGCTGCTCCGCATTCCTGGACTCTTTTAATAATGTCGTGGCGGCTACGTAGAACGCCAAGAACTTCTCGGGGTGGTCGCAAGGCTGCTGTCTTGCGAAAACAATATCTCCCTGAACGCCTGGGTCAACATTAAATTTCCGCCATTCTGGAAGCGCCTAAAATAGCACGCCAAAGAATAAAGATCCAGGTACACCTTGCCAGCCAGATGATCCACGTCGAGGTTTTATTTGGTTAGTTGTCATTATCAATTATTACTTCATGTTTTCGAGATAATTTTGTATCTGTTGAATGTGCTTAATTGGATTTGATAGGGTTATAGTGAATTTTAGTTAGTGTTTGCTTCTTTTTCCTTATTTAACTATTTGCTTTCGTGTTTTGTTGTTTATGTCGTCTGGATCTGTATCAGTTTTAGCAGTTGCATGTGTGCTCACATGATCTGTAAGGTTATCATTGTGTGTTTGAAAGGTTTTGTTGACTAAAATTTGATTGTATTGCCCTTAAGAGTGAAATTCTGTTGAATTAGATTACAGACTAGAATTGGGAGTTGGGGTTGGTGTATTTGTTGGGAAAAATTATATTTTGAGCACACGGTACACTGAATATGAAGCCATAATTTTCCGGAACAATTAGTTTAAACAAATAGTTTATAGTTGATTAAAATTGGTTATGTAGTATTAACATTTATTATATAGGATAAATTAAATGTACATTCAACTGCACTATTAACGCATAACATAGTAATTTTATAGATAACGAAGCGCATCGAGCATATGTTTATGTTAAGAAAGGCAAATGCAAACTCTCATCCGAAACTTAAAACATAACTCAGGAATAACAACCTTAAGAAAACTTAAATATACGCATGGCATAAATAATTTTTGAGATAACAAGAAGACGACCGCTGATTAACGGATGTTAAAATTTCTTCTGAGAGTACTCATGTAATTTGAGACGTTATGCTAAGAGGGAGAAAGAAAGAGAGAAAGAACAGTCTTTCGTAAACTAAATAAAACAGTAAGCAATTATTTGTCTTATAACACTTAAATATAACTTTCAGCTGTTGCTGGATGATTCCTTACAAGTACCTATATATTGTCGACATAATGGCGGTGAATACTGGTGCTCTGAAGGTCGATAGGTATATTTGTGTGATTTCTCTCTTATACACCTTGTACACGTCAGATTTACTAACAAAGAAATATAAATATAGGTACGTTTGCAGATGACACCATTATCTTTGTTAACCATGAGAACTCAGTGGTAGATGCTAGCTATGTACTTAAATCAGCTTTAACGATTGTTCTCAAATGGCACCTTGAGAACATTCCAAAAGTTGACGAAGCCACTCTTGGGTTGAAAAACCCAAAACCTTGACAGCTAAGGGCGGCCACAAACAATTTTAATTGCCTGACCCGAGATTTTTGCCTCTAGATTATTTACAATATTCTGTTTAGATAAGTGTGCGCTTACGCTTACAAAGCGGTGGTGCGTAACGTTGGAACACAAACATGAACGTGCCGAAGCGGTTTATTCAGTTTCATTACGGAATTTGGAGTCTATTACGTTAATTGCTCGCGTGACCCGAAGACGCACTAAATTTGATTAATACAAAGCCTATTTTTATCCCAGAGATTCATTTCGGTGTCGGAGTGTTTACATTACACGCTTTAATACTGCCAGCTGCTTGCGCCTGCTACTACTTTTTTTATAAAAATTTGTTTAATTTCATTTGCTTCCCGCAATAAAAATATATATATAATAATGATTAAAATAGAATACAAAATTTTTATTTTATTTTCATAATCCCTCTAGACATATTTAGTCAATTTTGTGACTACTTGATTGTGACTAACTTGCCAAAAATAGTCGTATTGACTGCTTCTTTAATAAAGCAGTTCTAACTTATGCACATGACAAATCTACCATAGTTGGTACGATATAAGGAAAATGAAATTATATATTTACTGCCCAAATCGATTTGTTAAGTCAACAAATTTAAAATTTTTGAGACATCGTGGATTGTTATCATTGAACAAACGTTCAACTAGTTCTCACACTAAATTTATATATGACTTCACAAAATAAATCTATCCCAAGATCACTAATGATAGTACGGTTTTCCAGGTACGAAGAAGCACCAATAAACTTTTTTAACACCTTTAATATGTTAACACTTGAATGTCTTATATAAGTAAAACCACTACTTGTTACAAAATTGTAAGCCAAGTTTTTTCCCTTCTTCGCTTCTCAATCTTCTGATTAAATGTAGCCCAGGATAATTGGCTGTATTAGCTTTTGGTATTTGTTGACCATTTAACAGTAGTGGTGAACAAGTTTTTTCTTAGTTTAAAAGTTGCATGAACTAATCTGATGTTTATTTTTAAGCTCCATGTTTTCAGCCAGATCTGATATTTGTTTAAAATTTTTTGGTCTGAGTTTTGATGCGATATTCAAGTATAGTAGCTGTAACTTCAGTGAATATTATTAAATTGGTAAGTCTGACTTACAGCCATGACTAAAAATATTAGGCGTTTTATAAAAATCATTCTAAAGAATTCATTTCTACGTGTTGAAGAAAAATTATTCAAAGTTTTATTGATCTTCAGATTTAACAACGGTAACTATTTTTTAAGCAAATCTTCAACTAGTCTCTGGCACTCTTAATAGCATTTCATTCTTCCCGTAAAATTTCTTTGAGACTTTTTTTAATGCCACATTACACTTTTTTATTTTTTGGTTTAGTGTAACTCAGGTACTCAATGGAATTTAGATGTGCTTTGAAAGCATTACATGTTGTCTGCAGATTTGTGACAAGTCACATTATCTTCCTGAAATTTAATATCCTTATTGGTGTGACTAAAAATCTTTGTAGAAAATAGATACAGAACCGTTTCCAGTACAGCAATAAATTGCAAACAACCATTTGACTGTAAGCACCACAAACTAGTAAAGGTAATTTGGATCCACCTGTCACTCAATATAAGTAATTCCACGAATGTCTAACAGTTGAACATTTATATAAATTAAATTTTATAAATAACAAACCTATCATTATGATTGAAACGTTGAGAGTAGTATCATAGTGTTCCATTAAGTGTATCTCAAAGTTAGACTCGTCTAATTGTAAAACATTTGCCCAATCTTCCTTCGTTAAATGTTGATGTCATAGAGCTCACTGTAAATGAGCTTTTTTGTTCTTCTAAGAGACCAAGACCTTTTCCTGTCCTTTAATTTTTTCAGTCCTAGAGAACCGACTAATTTTTATAAACATCGTGTTAGCAAGTTTGAAGATTTTTTACTTTTAACTGACTCCCGAATCAATTTTCGGCCTTCGAGTTTAGGAGTTATCTTTTTCGGTCAGTTTTCTTTAAATTTACGTTTGATCTAGTGTCCTTATTACATTTTATAGTATAGCTCCATAAGAACGTTTACTATAATCCGCGATTTCAACCTGAAACTTGCCCTGGGAGTCCGTAAACTGTACATTAAGTTTACTTCTTTTAACCATTTTTACTGTATAATAACTTGTACTTCAAACTCCGTTTACGTATTAGAGATAATAAGACACGTGCTTATTTTAAAAGTAATTTTTGTCATTTAATATATTTGTGTGTAAAACATTTTCAAATGTTGCTGATCAGAAGCTTTATTGGCCTTATAAAAAAGCATGCACCATTTACATTTTGGTTTGTAGTTATTGGCAACATAATAACAACGGAGGCACCTATGTCCTTTAATTGTGAAGATAACATACAAATATAAGGGTGCCTCGTACTTTTAGCCATGACTGTATATACAAAATGTAGATTGGGACCTAGGAAAGTGACCTGGGGGACTCCAGAATTTATTTGATGGAGTGTGATGATTTCACCATATTTCACTTGAAAATGTTTATTCGTAAGATCCAATTGAAGCAAAAGTTAAATATCGGGTGGTAATTTCTATTTAATTTTGTAAAGCAAACCGATACACTACACCTTGTCAAATGCGTCACATAAAATGTATTATTGTATCTGTAATACGGCAAATCTGCTTGGCATGATATTTGCAAAGTCCAAATTGATGTTCAGGTACCAAATTATCTTTTAATATTAACGAACTTATTCTTTTTAATAACAGTTTCTCGAAAACCTTTGATAACACGAGCAGTAAGCTTGGTTTATATGAAATAACTTTTTTTGGCTTTCTTGATTTTGGTATTAAAATAATTTTAACCGCCTACCATTGTTCAGGAAAATATTCCAATCTTGAATAAGTGAATGCTAAATGCAGAGCAATTTAGCTATAGCTAGTGTTTTTCTTTTTTAATATTGTTCTAACTTTGCTGATTTTGAGTTTCTTACATGGTATGTATTTGGAAAGGAACTTTAAAATACTAATGTATTTCGTCTTCTTCTCCTAAAGCGATTTCAGATAGTAAAAACCGTCGCCTTTTGAAGTGCTTCGATAGTAAATCATAATATATATCTGCTTTGAAATCATGTATTAACTTTTAGTTAATAAAATAGTTAAGTAAGGCAGAGATTTTAATTAAACTTGTCGACCAGCACATAGACCCACCTGTTGACAAGATATAAATGAATTCCACATGTGGCTTTATTGAGTTCCCTCCCTTTAGCGGTAAATAATCGCAACTCTATATTTTCTTTTGTAGAATTATAGTTACCATATAATATTGCAAGCGTTTTAACGCCGGTTTGAACGAGAAGACATTTGGAAGACACATTTGGTTGGTTGCAGCTGCGAGCGCCTCGTTCGGACTATAGAAGTGACAAAGGTGATGGGATGGAATCATGGGAGTCTTCCGCTTTGCCAGCAGCGAGCCGCACGTAAGCGACGGACCGTCTATAGACTTAACCGATTGCTTAAGAATATAAATTTTCCAAATGGGTTCGGTGGTTCGGAGGCCAGGCTGGGCCTTCAATTTCGACAACAACGGACCGTCTAGACTTGGAAATGCTTTTAGCGGCGTTGGAACGCGACATCATTCGCGTCGATTGGGAGCCCACATCCGCATAGCCATAGTTGGTAAGTAATAAAATATTACATACTCCTATCTTTCTTCTCCATCCAATATTTGCAAATAGGATAATAGATCGTTAAGACGGATCCAACCTTTCATAATTATCGAGTTAGCTTGAATGTTCTACCGATAATGTTTACAAGTTTACAGTGTTTAAAAAAACTTTCAACAATAACTGAGCATCCCCAACTAGACACTGTGTGGAATAGATTATGTAACGTATACTTTTAAATAATATGGCTTTTTTCAGTAAAACATGCTTTAGATAATTTACAATATTATCTAGTATATGCAATATACTACTAGAGTATTAAGTAAATTTGTTGACTATAGTGACATGTGTTAGTCCTCGTCCAGTGATGACGCCCCTGGATTTCATTGGGATGTTTAGAACTGCATTCTTAGTCAATTCAGATCAATGAGCCATTGTTTATTCGGCCTTCGAGTTGCTAAATAATATTGTTTTCATGGTTAGTCAGTCTATTACGTACGCTACGAACGGTATGTTAAGGTCGTCGGATAAGATTCGGTGTCTGATAAACCAAGGTGCATTTTAGAATTTAGATTGAGCGCGTTATGTGATGTTTATCCTTGATTTTTTTGGCCGGCTCTAAAAGCTGGATTTCGTACGTCCAGATAGGCATCAGGATTGTTTTATAAAGTAGCATTTTGTTTTCGGTTGGTAGTTTAGATTGAGGTATAAGAAGCCAGTACATTTGCTTGTATCTGAGATCCATCTGCGTTTTTTTTTTACTTGAGATGAGGGTACTAGATTAGCTGTCTGTCGAGATGAAATCCAAGGTACTTGGATTTTATTCTAACCGGAAGTGGAGTGTTACAGGAGGACAAGTGTTTATTCTTGCTGTAAATATGACTTGTACAGATATAACTTTGTTTATCATGAGTGTAACAGGCTATTTGCATTATATATTGCTATTTTAATGTATTGAACTATCATTGTTTATTTTTTTAAACTAAAAATTTTAGTAGATTTCACATAGTACCCATTTACTCCATCAGCGCGTATATCGTTCAGATTATCAGTAGTGTTTATTTACTGCATTAAAGTTATGTTATCGTGTTAATTCTGGCTTAAGTGCGTGAGCATAGTATTTGTTGTTGTATATTTTTTATATGCTGGTTGTGTTAGTATTTGGGGTGTATTTTGCAATTGTTTGTTCTACAGTGTATAAAACACTCTGTCTCAGCTTCTTATGAACCTAACAATATTTATAATTTGCAATTAACACACTGGGCGTTGTTGATTTTCTGTATTCGTTAGTACTAAAATGTAGGACAGTTGCCTGTGCATCTTGTTGGAATTTAGCATACCGTAGAAGTTCACGTTTTACGCGTGGTGGTTCAAATTGGATGGTTGATTATAGTAGTTTGTCAGTTCTGTAGACTTCATTATTATTCGATGCTTCTAATTCAATAAAAAATAGCATTTCTAGTTTTTCTCGTCTTTGTTTTATATTGGAAATATTAATAATTTCGTTTCATGTTTTTGTAATTTTACACCTGTAAGTGTGGAGTCGAATAAAAAGAACAATTTGAAGAAATTTGTAATAATTTATTACTTGGCAACTATATTTATGCGTGCACCGTGTGGTTGGTTCTTGGGTTATAAGGCCGTGGTCGGAGTTCAGAAACTCTTGACGTTTCGTCTACAACTGCGGCGGACATCTTCAGAAGGAAATCTTCTAAAAATTAAGCGACTGTCTCGTGCGTTTTTGCTTTTATACTCGTGAGTATGGTAGGGATGGCGTTGCAAGTAATATTTCTGACGTCACTCGCTCTTTCGCCGTATCGCGGTCTGTTTTTTGCCCTTTGAGAGTGATAAACCAAGACCTAGGTAGATTAAATCCGTCGTCCCTGTTAAAATTATTTTTATAAATGCGCTCCCACACAACTGGATTATAAGCAAACTGTTATAAACCAGGCAGCCATTAGTGCTCTTAGCAAAGGTGAAATGTTTGCCGTAAAACCCAAATCCATTCCGGTAGAGGACATTACAGTTAACGTAGAAGCAGCCATACGGAACCTTCTAACAGACGAAGCAGAGGAAGTACGAGTCGAGACTTCACGCATCCTGCGCCATGCTAAGCCACCTAAGAAGAACTTATCCAGAGCGGAATTAAAGGCTCTACGTGAACTCAAGAATGATGACACCATAATTGTCTTACCAGCAGATAAAGGTAACGCCACTGTTGTACTAGCACAGGAGGACTACACGAAGAAGATGACCGAACTGCTCGATGCAAACACTTACACCGTGCTCAAACGTGATCCCACATCGCGGATACTACGCGACACGAGCAAACTGATAAAGAGTTCCTCTCTGGATGACACCACCAAAAGAGACTAATAACATCAGAGGCGCTGCCCCCAAGAATATACGGGCTCCCCAAAATACACAAGGACGATGTACCGCTGCGACCCATTGTCAGTGCCATCGGGGGTCCTACCTACAAGTTGGCCAAATACTTATCCAGTCTGTTACAACCGTACATTGGACATACCAGCAGTTACATCAAGGACTCCGCACATTTTGTCAACCAGCTTCAAGACATACAGCTACAGGGAGAAGATCTAATGGCTAGCTTCGATGTAAATTCCCTATTTACCAAAGTACCGATTCAAGATGCCCTGGATTTTTCCCAACAATATCTTACAGTTATTTCAGCAGTGCCTTACGTCCAGTTACTTAGGAGTAACAATGGGTAGCTCACTTAGCCTTGTAATCGCTAATTACTACATGGAGAAATTCGAAGAGATCACCATCAATACAGCACCTTTAAAACCCGCGATATGGCTAAGATACGTCGATGACACCTTTGTAATATGGAGACACAGAAAGGAGACCCTACCACAATTTCTTATGCACCTGAATTCCATACACCCAAGCATACAGTTTACCATGGAACTGGAATCGGAAGATAGGCATTCTTTCTTAGACGTACAGGTGTTGAGATCGGAAAATAGACATTTACAACACACAGTGTACAGAAACCCCGAGCATACGGACAGATATCTTCATAAGCAGTCGAATCAGCACCTAAGTAAAAAAAGAACGGTTGTAAAAGCATTGTTAGATCGAGCACGACTCATGCCAACAACAGTTTTTGGATAAAGAACTCAAACATTTGGAACAAGCCTTACAAGGCAATGGCTACTCGAGGACGGAGCCTAACAAATGTGGAGGAAAAACACAACCAAAATCGGCTACGGTAGGCAAAGCTTTTTTACCTTACCTCAACAGGGTTACGGATCGGATAGGAAAAATTTTCAATAAAAACAAGGTGGAATCCATCTATACTACCACTACAAGATTCCGATTTGCTTAGATCAGTCAAAGATAAAAGAAACCCACAGGATACACCAGGGGTATACTGCATACCTTGCCCATGTGAGCAAGTCTACATTGGGACTACGGGCCGAACGATTACTACCAGGATAAAGAACACAAACGTCATGTACGTCTTAATCAGCCCGATAAATCAGCAGTTGCTGAATATGCTTTGGAAAATCCTGACCACGAGATGGAACACAAGTTTTATCCAACTGTAGGAATTACTACACTAGATTATACAAAGAGGCGGTGAAAATTTATAAATATAAAAATTATTTTAACAGGACGACGGATTTAAACTACCTAGGTCTTGGTTTATCGCTCTCAAGGGGCAAAAAACAGACCGCGATACGGCGAATGAGCGAGTGACGTCAGAAATATTACCTGTAACATCCCGATTGATGTCAGCAGCTAGCCCGATCACGTCATCTACCATCCCGGTGACGTCAACCACGTCCCCCCCCCCAACACCATCACTACCATACACGTACGAGTATAAAAGGGAAAATGTACGGGACAGTCACTTAATTTTTAGAAGATTTCCTTCTGAAGATGTCCGCCGCAGTTGTGGACGAAACATCAAGAGTTTCTGAACTTCGACCACGGCCTTATAACCCGAGAACCAACCACACGATGCACCATAACACCGGCCGTGAAAGCCTTCGCATCTATTACATTTATGCGGATCGAGCTTCCAATCGATGCAAACCCTGTTTTGTCAGAGTTAAGAACCCTCATGTTCCGGACAACGCTACCTCGATAGCTCAAAACGCCTTTAAAACTATTACCAAGGTCAGATGATCTGGCGTCTACAGAAGACTCCGCTTGACGGTCGAATCATCTGGAACATCTAAATAATTTCCATTCTTAAGCAAACCAGCTACATCAAAATGTCTAGACAATCCGTCACCTACATGCGGCCCAACTTCTGGCAAAAGACAAGACCCAGCCTAGCTGCCTGGACCACCTAAACCATTTTATTGTCTAAATGAGGAGGTCATAGCTGCAACCAACTAAATATGTCTTCCAAATCTCTCCTCTTCCAAGCAATAATTAAAAATGCTTACACTATCTGAAATTTTTCCTTTGCTTCTATTTTAGTACATTTTTTGCTTCCGATTGTGCAGGTCGCAGTTAAATTTGTGAGAGCTCACGATTAACAGTGGTCTCTAATAAATTGGCACATTGAAAATTTTGTTAATATTAAATGAAGAAGAAAGTACCCGTGTTGTGGTTGCTGATATGCTTGTTGAATATACTGCATTTGCTCATTATGGTCTACTTTTGCAGGGAGATGCGCTGTTGATCTGAGTACACCGGCTTTAACTATTAATAAAGCCAAATTTAAAAATGTGCAGCTTGATGTTTTTACTTAAATGCAAAATTATCTGGCTCCTGCGTCCCACTTCCCTGGAGGCACGACGCGAATTAGCAAAAAAATTAAATTTATACATTACAACGTAAAGCAAGCACATAATTTTGTGCTACATTTGTGTCTTTAATGGTGCCAATAAATAGCTTATATCATAGATAGTAGGAAGTAACATACAGGTGAAAATGTTGTCGGACTTACGTGTAATATGCATTACGCAAATGTTGATATTTATGACGGAGTTATGGCAACATCCCTGTGTTTGCAGTGTCAAACAACAAATGCAACATAGTAACAAATTAATACTACAGAAACGTAATAGGGCATAAAAAACTGTTTGAGTGTTGAAAAGAAGTTTACTGTTGTTAACATGGCTCAACAATTATCATAATCGTCTTATAAAGCACTGCGCCAATATTTTTTAAATATTTTATTCGCAAAAAACACTAATATAATTATAAAGAAATTCGCTATGCACTCTGCACGAGTAGCAATCGCAGCAGCAGCTGAGCAGCAGTGAGATTTCAATAACAGCGAACTAACGTAATATTTCTAATAAAGCAAATGGGCAAACACACCGTGCTACATCAAATCACCATTTATGCGTCTAATTAACCCAGGGAAAGCTTTCAACGTAATGCGGCTTGCATTATGCAGCAATGACGAACATTAGTGTGACCATTACCTTTACTGCTACGTATTTTGAAAATACCTGCGCTGATAGCGTTACAAATAGCAGGAATTAAGAGAAACGACTGCTTTGTGCCCACCGTTACAACAAACATCAATAAGGAAGGTAATACATTTAAACATAAATAGGTTTTAGTCACTTTTATATTATGATATTGTAAAGCTTTAGTTATTCTTAAAGTCATAAGGAGTATTAATAATTTTGTATAAAATGTGCCAAATTAGTTTTGCACTTTTCTTGAAATTTGGCGTCTGTTTAAATTAATTTTTTTATTTAAATAGAGCAGTAACGTAGTAGTACTTTATAAAACTACAATCTAGACAAAGAGACTTAAAAAGTAATCTTTAATCATCCCTCAATAATGAATTGTCTTTGTCAGCAAATGTCCTGTTGCTCTATTATATACCCCTAAGTTGCTTGTGATCATGCGAGACATATGGTGGTAGTATTTTCATTTCTTGGCTTAATTTTTTATCTTCGAAGCCGATAATACTGTCATTTACATACAATGGTGCCTTGAAACTATAAACAAACATTTGACTTATTCCAAGCTTTTGTAATGTCTTAAAAACTTTGTGAAGTGTAATTACTGCATTACGGTTTTCTTTATTACCCATTCCATGATTATCAACCACAGTACTGGTTCAAATGTTACATATTTATAACAGACAAACTGCAAATTAAATAAATTTTGTAACAATATTTACAACTAGACTAAGTAGTTACCACAGGTTTTTCTATTTTATATTATAGCAATAAACTTACTAAATTTTTTTCGCCCGTAATGGCCCCGATGCATCTGTATGATGTTTTTATAGAGTAAGTTATTATTCTTATACTTTCTACCCTATATTTGTACTAATTTACCGACCATGTAAGTAGAGCTGTAAGCATTGTCATACATTGTCCTCATCACTAGTACACTCATCAGTTACATTTACACATGCATCTTCTAGAGGAAACAATACAATATTGGCTTATGTTCAGTGTTAAAGCTCTAAAATAAACGATAATTTGCAATTTTAAATTATTAACCAACATCATAGATGATAAAGTTATTGTAGTTTGTCTCTAATGACCTCAATTTTGAACATTAAAGAAATTGATTTGAGATTTTACGTGTAGGTCTAAAGGTATAGATATTTTAAGGTATATTTTTTGTAAAAATACAGTTAATATGGTTGATTTTATTTCGAGTCTTCTAAAATCGTTAATAAAAACGCAAATATAATGTCAACAAAAACAAAATGCACAGTTACAGAGACTATACACTATAATGATTGCATCCGATGTCTCTCTTCCTGCTTTAAATCAATTTTGTGTGTCGTCTTTTTTATATCTAAATCTTTATATTTTTATACAATCTATAGCTTTTAATTTTTCTGCTAAGATGCTCTTTTAAAATTTATCGGGAATACTTAATAGGGAACTGCCACCATAGCTTTTGCATTCCTTTGGATCTTCTTTTTTCAGTAATGGCAGAATATCTTATTGTGTTTATATATTTTATTTATTAATTCTAACTGCAGTTCTTTTCCCGTTCTTCCCATATATTTTATCATTTCTGTGGTTATTTTTCCTCATAGCTTTTTCTAGCTCTTCTATTGTGATAAGTTTGATTTGTCCTTCTTTTTATGTTTCTTCTTAGGGCTGTTCTATCATATCCCTAGTAATTCTTTGTAATATTCACACCACCTCTATTATTTTATTGTTCAATTTTTGCCCAAACTTTGTCCCATTCTTCTTTCTTGGCCTTAAATATGTTTTACTAAAAATATGTTTTTTATAGTCTTCATAGGAATATGTTGTTCTTGCGGTTAAATATTTTTTCAGGCCTTTTTTGTTGCCTGTTTTACTTTTTCTGATTATCCTGCTGTTTGTTTGATATTCTCCTCCCAGATTAATGTTCCACATATTTATTACGCACTTTCTATAATACTTCCGTTGAATCTTTCTCATAACATTTTTATTCATATTCTATAATATTAATTATATGTAGTTGTAGCTTTTGTTCTAAATTATATCTATATTTTTCTTATACATCCTTTTCTTTTAATTTATGCGCTTCTTATTTCCTTGCGCGTGTAATTTTACTTGTTTTGTTTATTTTTGTTTGTGACGGTAGTCTTATTTTAGTTTCTATCAAGTGATGGTGAATTCCTATTTCATAGTCAGGGCTCTGGTATCTTCTATTATTTTTATGAATCTTTTTTTCACTATCCCCTAGTTAATCATGGACTATTTATTTCTGCCTAGTAAAACTATTATAAATTTGTGGACATCTTAGGTTTGAATTTGGTGTTGGTAATTGCTATCATTGAAAACCCTCTCTACTTGTTTACCCACACTTCATTCAAATCTTCAAATATTACAATTTATTTTTTGCTACTACTCGAGCGATCTATAAGACTTCCAACGGCTTTATTTTTTCATTTACATTTGGACTGTACACTGCAATGTAATTTAATCTATCATTCGCATTTTACTTTATTATTAATTTATTACTTTAACCACTCTTCATGTATGAGTATTGTCACCCCTTTCTTAGCTCCCTCAGTTACCTTTACGCCACAGTAGATTAACATATTCTCTCTCAATAATCTTATTTTTTCACTTCTCTCCCACATTTCTTTTCCTTCTCGCACTAGGCACTTGGCGTTGCTTAATTTTGACACGCAAGAAGCATATCAAGATTTCGCCAGTTTTCCTTATTTTAATACTTATTACTAGATGTAGCAACAGCGCTTTTAAAACGACTACTCACACAACCTCACTCCTTATATATACCAACATGCATTTTATTGTTATTAATAGCATTTTAATAATTTTTTTGCTATACCTTTGGTGCAGTTACCTATTCTACTTTACTATTAACTATTTCTTTGCAACTAATTTTCACTGCATTTTGAAGTGCATTGGCCTTTCCTATTTTCACTACCATAACTTATTATATTTTTTCAGTTGGAAAGCAAAAAGGCAGTGTTGCAAAAATTGTTTACTATACAAAACTGCTTTCGTCGATGACTTTTGGATTGCACTGGCAGAACAACTCCTACCATCTATTAATATTTGGTACAGAGATTTAAGTTGCACACGCAATAAAACTACAATATAGGGCTAGGCTTACACCCAAAAAAGTCAAAAAAAATATGGATTATTATAATTCTTTTTCATTAGTTGCAGAATTGAAATAAAATTAACCATAACATAATTTACCATGAAAAATATCACATAGACTATGCCACACGTGGAATAATGAACTTTGTACAATATATTTATATACAAAAGCAAAATAGGAATGAATATGATAATAGCAACAAGCTCGACATAATCATAAAGTACCAGTCATCATTATTTGTAATTAAAAGTAAAAAAGTATTGTATTGGCATTTGAAATAATACCACAATTGTGAAGAAAGATGGTAGGTATTATAATTTCAATAAATTGCATAAATCAGAATAGCATTTTATTGCATGTATTTTAATATCTTCCAGATGCTGATCAGAGCCTGCAGACGCTAAGTCCCGTCCAATAAACGCTGTATCGAGTAATAACCTGGATAATGTCATTCAGTCGTCAGGCCGCGCTCGGCAATATTGATGGCCCCAATATCCAGAGAAAATGCGAAAAGCTGGCGAGAGTGAAACTGCACTTGATTATCCCGCCGTGTTTTAAGATTATCTTTCACCGTATGATTGATGAGGCCGCGCGCCCGGCTCGGTTCGTCCCTGAATTACCCCCGTCAGCTCGCTTTAACTTTTAATAACTTACATCGCTATGACACTTTTAACAAGCTATCGATTCGCGCCAAAATTGCTTTGTTGCCTTGTTGCCGCGGATTGCCGATATATGAAGTGTGAAATTGATGGCGCTCCCAAGACCGTTTATCTGTCGCACCTTCGCGCGTTCCGAGGTGTCAACGGGCTTTCTCGAGTTCCAGCTGTCGAAGGCTGCGTGTCGCATTCTAACCAGGCGAAAGGAAATCCCAACGAATGAGTTTCAGTTTCTACGCCCGCCGCTAACCCTGAGAATTGACAATATCTTCAGGTTGAGTTTATTAATATTAAGTACTGCAATTGCTATATGGTTCATAAAAATTATTCACTATCAGTAACATTCTTTACTGTCTGGTATGTAGGGATTTTTTATAGTGAGCTGCCCTATTGTAATATTAATATATGATAAAAATAATATAGGACCCAAAATGGATTTTCATTTGAAAGGTTCTTTCAGAAAGGACTGATTTGATAACACATCGATGATAAAATATGTGATGATAGCTACTAATTTGTATATTAATCTATTAGTCCAGACATAATAAAATACTTACGTCAAGTTTAAACATTACCAGTCTGTATATCCTTCTTCAATTTTTTCAGTAATTCTCAGGATCTGGTAACTGGTCGAGCTGAGGTCTTAAAGCCAAACTGGTGTCATGGGGGAACATGATTTAGATCTACAAGTCTTTCAAGGGGGGAGCTGATAGGTCGATAGTGGATCGAGTTTCGATGGCATCTCCTAGGTTTGGTATAGGATGGTTTCACATGATGGGAAAATAACCAATTCTTAAGCAGGCGTTGAGTACGTCTCACTGAAAAACAACGGGTTTGTTAGGTAAGTTTTTCGAAGTATATTGGGTTTAATCAATTCCTGGTGTCTTTCTATTTTTGAGATGTTTAGTATGTTGCATGATTTCGAATGAGGAAACTAGGCCGATCACTTTCATTGATGCTATTGACTTCTTGTTCTTGTCTACCGTGATGAAGGCTACAAACACTTCGCATTTACCTTTGTCGTCAGAGTAAATTCAAGTGCTCGTTATAGAGACGGAACAATCACTGGTTACCTGAGAATTCGTATGACTCTCTACATGATTAAGTTCCTGAGGTTAAACAATTTTATGAAGCAGTTATAAGAACTGTGTAATTCTAAACTTGTCTAATTATTTTTTTTTTTGATTAAATTGTTAATAATATGATGATTGGTTGAGAATGAATATAACAAACAGATAATCAGAGTCAAACTGCATAAGCACGGTTTTGGTTACTGAAACTCTCGCGATTTTGTATTGAAAACATTTGTAGTGAGAATATGTGTATTTATTTGGTGTGGAAATATGTAATGCCAATAAGGAAATTAGTTTTTCTAGCTTAGCACTATTAAAACCACTTGATGTAAATTAAACTCGGGGACAACCAACTCTTAACACAGATGAAAACGAATTACGAGCAGAAGTTGAATAAAATCTATTGACATATCAACAATATTCGGTAGCTTGCGGGCAGTTTTAATGTATTGAAAGCGACCAGGAGTCGCCATCATCATAATATAGAAAAAATTAAAACAAACCTGAGAGACGGATTGTAATTTGACTAATATGAAAACGTAATATCATAATAAACTAGATAAACGGTTGTACTGAAACCCGCGATATTTGTCCATAAGTCTTGGAGATCATTGTGTAGTGAGAATATGTGTATTTATTTGGTGGAAACTATGTAATGCCAATCACAGGAAATTAGTTTCAGCTTAGCACTAAAAATGACCAACTTGCATGTAGACAAATTGAAACGACATTACGGGGACCTTACCTAACTCTTTAACACAAATTTGGATGAAGGCTGAATTATAAGTTTCGACTTGTATAATCTAGTGACATTTCAACAATATTCGGTATCATTGGCAGTTATCTAATGTATTGAAAGCGTACGAGTCGCCAGTCATCATAATATAGAAAATAGTCTTTGGTCTACTAATTTTAAAATGATTCGATGCATAAAGTAATTTATTGGTTTATCGAATATGGCGATTCTAAAAACGGGGTTTTCCAAAGAGGAGTTTTTGGTGTCGTCTTCCGATATTGATTTTAGTCAGTATTTAATATTTCGCCAAGTTCCTCTGGTGATAAGTTTAAACCTTCATCGATATTTGGTACAACAATTTGGTAACAAATCTGAATCACTATTGTTATATGTTATTTTGTTAATGTTAAGTTTTATTCGGGATAGGGCGTCAGCAACCAAATTTTCTTTTCCCTTTTTATGTATTACTGTATAATAAAATTCTTCAAGGCGTAAATGCCGCTTAATTAACCTAGAATTGAGATCCTTTAAAGTGAATAACCAAACAGTGGGCTGATGATCTCTTGCTATAAAAATTATCGCCCAAGAATACACGAAAATGTTTTTCGGTAGTATTTAGTGTTCTAAAGTAAGAAATCGGCTTTGTTCTTTTGAGATCAGGCGCCTTCTATGGTTGTGGTAGATGCGTCAGTTGTAACACAGAAGGTTTTGTTAAAATCAGGGTACAGGAGCATTTATTAACAATTGTTTGCATAGCTGAAATGTCTATAGATAATTTGGGCCATTTATATCTGTTTTAGGTCTATTTTTAGGCATTTTATGAATGGGTTGCCTATCCTGCTTAAATTCAAGCGAGTATCCAATCAATTCAAAGAAACAACTTAATTTTTTTGTCGTTTTTGGTAAAGGATATTCCTGAGCTGCTTTAATTTTTGAAGAATTTATTTTTATAAAAGCGCCTTCTTTACCTAGATATTCACATTTGTCTATTTGTATTTTTTTCGAAAACTAAGATGCACCAGGTGGTGGCGCAAAGATTTTGAAAAGACAACTACGTCATCCATATACACAAAACAAAACTTGAGTAGGACATTGTTCTTTGGGAAGTGCTAAGTGCATTTTTGAAACCAAAGGGCATTCTAGTGTACTCATAGTCACTGTTATTATAAAAGCTGTTTTTCCAATAGATTCAAGATAAGTTTCTAAATGGTGGAACCTTTGGGCGAGTTTCAAAGTAGGAAAGTACGTGCATGTTCCGATTTTATCTGATATTTTGTCAGTTCTTGGGAGGTGTATTTATCGTGGATGGTTTTTTCATTTAATTTTTAATTTCCGCTTGTAGATAATAACCCATATCATCTGAATTTTGTCGTTTGTAGTTTGGAATAGTGTAGTTACCTATTCTGGTTTCGCAAATCACGACTTGATCTTTTCCCATATTGGTGGGGGTGTTTATGCGATTTTTGGCAATTTATTTGAAGAGCTTTAATTTATATTATTATATTTAGGTTTAGTTCTATAAAAAATGGAATTTTGCTGTTATCCATCTGTAGCGATTATTTTTTATAGTCTTCGCTCCTAACTTTTGAAAGTCGTTGCTTCCAATTAAAGCATCAAACCAGTTAATGATGTGAAAGTTGGTGCAAAATGGAAAACCATATATGGCCTGATTTAAGCTTTTTACTGTAAATGGTTTTTGAAGCCGGATCTAAAATTGTTGGCTTACACATTAAAATCGTTGTAATATTGGGGGGTTGTCATTATACTCGTAATTTTGGTTATTTTTTAGTTGTGATTGTTGTCTTTTGGTTCTTTAGCGTTGTGGATCCTTCCGATATAAAATACGCGGGCAGTACTGTGGAGATAATTAATCTGTTTTTATTTCCTGTGGAGATTGACATGGGTTCGGGTCTATTGAATATTTCTAAATTTTTTTGAACTGTACTTGTACTTCTCGAGAAAGCACAGTAATAAAATTTAGAGATTAGTTAAAGTAAAAAATAGTTGGATAACTATTTTGTTTAAAATTATTGGAATATTATGATGCAAACTTAAAATTTGGGTTTTTGTTTGGCGAGTTGTTTTTGAAAATAGAATAAAATTTAAAAAGTTAAATTTCGGCTGGTTTGCTTGTCGCTTTCAACGTTCCTCTATCAAACGCTACCCACCCCGTTGTCCTCCGTTCAGCGGTCTTTAAATAATAGTCGTTTCAAACTCGACCGTTTTGGTGTCGCTTATAACTCAGCATTCATACCGGACTTAAAGATGTTTTCACGTCAATAAAGGATAACGAAAAAAGTTACTATTACACAGCTTTAATCCTTTGCAGTAAAGTACTTCGTATAGTTGAAGTTCTTCTAGCTTCGTCCCAATTGTGTTACTTTTACAGGGCTTCGGGACTAGGTTTTTCTAAATAGCCGGCAATGTATTGCAATGCGCGGACTAATCGCTCTCTGATTATCTTGTTTGCTGCGTCAATTAAGTCAGATACTCTAAATAATTTCTTAAAAAGTAATTTTTATTAGAAATTACACAACGCCTAAATTCTATACGAATTTTTGTTATATTTCTATTGCCAATTTACAACCTACCCTTAACATAGAGGAATAAGTAAATAAGTTGACATAAAAGTTATATAACACAAGTAGGGAATCACCCACCGATAGTTCTCCATGATTTACTCAGTGAGGTCTTCTGGCTATTGTCTATTCAATCTTCTATCCACGGGCTGACGGGTGTAGATGTTGGTAATAAGTTGGTTGGTACGATTTAAGGTGCTCATCCTGCTTCTGGCGGGATAATTCCTGATGACTTAAGAGATTAATGAAATTTTGAGGTCGTCATGGAGGGCTTAGTTGCTAACGTACTAAGGTGCGTTGGTTACAATACTCAATGCCTTTGATTAGGACTGCAAAATTTTGGTGTTGGATGCCTTACTGCAACCCCACAGCTCAATCCCGACCATACAAATGACTTTGTATAGCAACAGCTTGTTTTCTATAGTCAGTTGGGATGTAAGTCCAATTAGCCAGTGCATACTTTTTGTTTTTAGATTGAGTTGCTGTCTTCTAGCTTTTATATGAGCTATTCTATACTTAACACTAGAAACAGTTAGAAATAACTGGCGCTTAATTTTAAATTTCGACTGCTTTTTACATAAATTGTTAAACTAATGGAATCTTAATATTGACAGTAATGTTTAGGAAGTACAAGGTGATTCAAATATGACCGACACTGATTTTTACAAAAAAAAAACAAATTGCCAAACACTTATTTGCACGTCACTCTTCAGCGTACCCCCCTCCGGAGTCCACACATTTCTGAAAGCATCCTGATGTCCTGTTCAAAAAAGGCATTTAGGTGATGGCGTATCCACTCCCAAACAGTTTGGATGACGGCATCGTTGTTCTCAAACCGTATGCCTTTCAAGTCTGATTTTAACCTTCCAAACGGATAGAAATCACTAAAAGGTTTTATTCAATTTTCGGAAGATTTCTATTATTGTTTTGGTCGTATTCATTGTCTTGAAGAAAGGCTACCCGCTTTCCACCTGTCTGTTGCTAGGAAGTCTGAGTAATAAAATGCATTGACTGTTCTGACATCCGTCAAAAAGTCTACTTGGATAACCCGCTGCCGGTGCCAGAAGAACGTTGTCATCACTTTTTCTGCCAAACCGCTTCTCCGCGCTCTCTTGAGTTTGGGAGAATTGGTATGCCGCCACTCGCGTGATGACTGCTGTGCTTCGGAAATAAAGTAGTGCACCCTTGTTTAACCGGTGGTCATTATAAACTTCAAAATGCATAATCATCTGTTTCAAACTGCTGTAGGAGACGACTGGCAGCTTGCATGCGCTCCATTTTGTTCACGTCTATCAAAGTGCGTGGTACTCACAGTGCATTCAGCTTGCAATAATGCAGATGACTTTTCACGAAATCTTCTACACTACCAACACAGCATTGCTCCAAGTTTCTTGATAGTGCTGCGCCTATTCTTACGAATAAGTGCGTCTGCACGGTCAATGTTTGGCTCGGTAACGGATGTTCGCGGCCGACGATCATGCGGTTCATTCTCCACGCGCTACAAATCACTCAAATACACGGGTCTGTAAAAGACACTTTTCGCCATACTGTTTTTGGAGTTTGTAGTAAATTTCAGAGGGTGGGGCGTTTTCTCCAACGGGTAATTTGATCACAATGCGTTGTTTTACGCCCACCGGTAGCTTCTTTTCGCTCATCAGTCTAGCAACTTGTGATCCCACTCTCTCAAGATCGCACAGCTGTTGCGCAATGCGGCTTGTTTACACACAAATCAGTCACGGTCATATTTAAACCACCTTGTATATAAAACATAGCGATTAGAAAGTACATATAAACAGAGTAATTAGAAGAGACGAATATTGTAACTTTCCAGACATTTATTGTATATAAAGTTTAATATAACTTTTTAAAGAAGAGGTTTTGTAACTTTGTAGTGCCAAATGTAAATAAAAAAAACTTAAATATCCTAAGGAGTAAATTTTAGACTTAGAGTTTTTAAAAGTTTCTAGACAAATTTATGATTGGTTTTTTTAAGACCAAACAAAAAGTATTATATATATTATATATAATTTTTACACTTATGTACTACTAGATGTCTTTTTGAAAAAAAATTTTGTTAAGTATAGTAGACGGCATTACATCTCTTCCGCTTTTTTCTGCTATTGTGCAGCGAAATTGCGCTTTGGAACGGCCTCGATTCCTGGGCCAGCGCTTCCCAAAGCGATCAATTATTCGAAACAAATGCATGCATAATGCGTGAGGCATCTTATTATGGAAATAGCGTGGAAACGAGAAAAAGTGGGAAAAGTGTGATAATTGGTTGGAGGAAGCACTTTTCTTATGTATTATTTATGATTTGCGCGATTCGAAGTAATGGCTCTGTTCGGGCGCAAATTTAAAACGGTCTGGTTCGGGAAAATGAAGCGTCTAAGGCGAAATAGGATCCATCGCACTAGTATTAAATCAGCGTCCTAAAGGCGCCTCCTGAATTATTTGTTATGCGCGGTCGCCTCGGATGGAACAATTTTATCCATTTCGCCGGCGTGCGCCGCAGCGCCGTTTTGCGTTTTCGCCGTCCTCGAGCGATTAGGAATTTTGCTCGAGATACGTCTAAGCGCGGAAAGTCATGCACTTTTCATATACTTATCCACTTTCGGTTGCTGCTCAATTTACCGTAATTCGGGGGCCCAACTCGCGGGAGCGGCAAAAAGGTTTTAGTCCCCGTCAATTTGGAACGGTTCGCGTCAACTTTCGGCGACGCCGAAATTGTGAAGGAACAAATGGCCCTTAATGCATTTTTTGAAAAACTTTTTAAACGGCAGAACGTCCGTGCTTTTAGAAGTCATTGCCGGGGCGTCTGCTCCTGCTGAATGGGGGGAAGCATTTGCTAAATCGCCCCAGGACTTTATTAAATGGAATTAGGAACGGGAATCTCCTCGGCAGTCTATTTGAATATTAATTACACAAGATAGGGAAAAAATACATCCAGCTTTACAGTTTGCTAAAGTTGCTTTAGTGAGATGCATTTTCAGATTCATGCCCTAATTTAGCATTCTTATCTAATCATATTCTTGGCTTCGTCCAAGTAAATGACCAAAAATCTTTGTGTTTACCGAGCATTAGAGCACCATAAATTGCTGCATTTCTATATTCCTTTATATACAATTTAAAGCGTATATAATATATAAATAATTATTTGGTGTTTATTAAAAACAATCCTTTTCCAATTCAGTCTTAGAACTTATGCAAAAGGCTCTCAGTATTGTGGGAATATGGCGTTCCGAGAACAATTTGTGTAAATTCTTAATAAACGTCCCTGGTATAATTACGAGAAGAAACATAATACCTCCAGTAAACAACGGCAAGTGAACCAGGAGACTAAGTACCTGGCTAAGTACCTTAGATGTAAATCTAACTGAAATTCACATATACAGCAAGTTGTAAACAAAGAGAAAGATCACTTATAGCCATTAAGCAGCGGTAAAACTTTTGGACATAAATCCCGCATAGTACATTGGATGTACACTACTATAATGAGACTTATGGTCACTTATGGATTGTTAGTATAGTAAAATAGGGACAAACCAAGATGGGGCTGGCTAAACTCTAAAGACTTGCCTGCCTATGTATTATAGATATTAAAAAAGCACCCCAACTATACTCATGAAAATCTAAGTTTGCTCACTTCAGACACAACGAGGGCAAGGAAGGTTTTACATTGTAGTTCAACTCCCGATCAGAATAACAGGAATTCTTACAAACGCATTACTGAAAATAAGCAGTAATACTAAGCGAATTATGAAGAATAAGCTTATGAATTGTATTAAAGGCTCACCTCATTCATTAGTGTTGCTGCTTCCCCAGGTAACGTGGTGTTAGTGTTAGATAAGTTGCGGGTCATGTTCTCTGCATCTCATCACCAGCTCCTCTACTTCTCTTATTGCCGATAGAGAAGGATCATCGCTAGAAAGGAGCATTAGCTTTCTCAGCTAATCCTCATTGCCCGTCTTTAATCTGACTCTGGAACACAGAATTTAAGGGCAGTTTTTATCTACTGTAAATCAGTTCTCCTGTTTTCCCTAGACCTTTAATTTTACTCTTGTTTATTCAGAGTTCTTAAATGAGGACCATGTCGAATATTTCCTAAAAGGCAGTAAAAACCGCATAAGCTGCCTTACTATGCTGAAGCATTCGGATCACCATCTTCACTACCGAAACTCTTTAGAACCCTTTAGGGGTAATCCTATCTAGTTTATAAAAAGTCCTATACTGAAATGCTTCCAAGGCGCCCAAGAATGCCTCATCAGTACTGTATACAACAAGTTGCCTCCTTTTCTACTTTTCGACCAGGGTTTTGTCTTCTTAAGTGTGTTTGAGCTGTTCCTCCTGCACTTTCGGCTCAGGCGAAAAGACGAGCATTTTGAGTTTCTCCGGAAGGTCCTTGGACTCAACTACAGTTAAACCTGCGCCCTCCCAGGGTCTCCCCAGATCACCAATCGTCCTCTTGGTGTCCTCATTAACACAGGTTATCCGCAGAACCTTTCCGCTAAACGTTGTTTTGTTGAATTGCAACGGACTGCTGCTGCCACTAGGAGTATTACCCATTGCATCAATACGTTTTTCTTAAACCTGATTGGCTTGTTCCGGGATGGTGCTAGTCTATTATTGCCATTTTGAGTTCTAATTGCTTTTGAGCTTTTTTCTTGTAGCAGAGTTTTGTAATCTGATCTTGCTGTTTTAGACCTTTCCCCTCCTCTTCTTTACTCGCCTTGGCGTTTTTTGTAACTTCTTATCGGTCCATGTTTCTGCTGCTCTGGACCCCAAACAATCTCTTTTTCGGTCCGTCTCCCAGACGCTGCTTATCATCGGAGGTCTTTTTTCTGTTATTTCCATGTCTTGGTTAATAACTTGTGTTCCCATATCTCCATGGCAATAAACTGTCTTAGTTATGTTGCTTTGACAAGTATGTTCTGTTATAATATCCATACCATTTCCACGAGTATGGGGGAAAGAAAGGTCCGCTCCTAAGGCATAATGTTTAATGGTTTTGCTTGACTCGTCTGTATATCGTAGCAGCTTTCTCACTTATAAGAAAAATAGCGCTTTCGTACAGTACAACAAAAATGCTGCAACTTTTGCAAAATCAACAGACTTAGAAGCTCATGGGGTGCTAATAATTTTCCGAACACCTCCTAGTTGGCGCCTGTCCGACAAGTGCAGCAGCAAAATGCAAACGGACTGCGGTGGCTGCGTAGCCAGACGAAGTTATTCCGGATAACCAGGGGCAACTTAAAATGCGCCGGTAATTCACGCTAATCCCCAATTTAGTAAGATTACCAGGTTTGCTTTTGTTTTTCGCGATCGTGTTGAAAGCTGAGGGCTCTGCTTAGCGCCTAAGCGCCTTACGCTACATTTTTCACAGATAATCCTCTTAATAAAGTATCAGATTTACTCATTTCCCAGTTTGTGAAAGGTTGCCGGTGTTTATCTTGCGCGCGCCCCGAGCGGCGGCTGGCGCATCTCGGTTTTTCAGGCGCGACGCTCCGCGGCGGGTGCAACGCAAGTGGAAAACCCGAGGCTGTCGAGTACGTACGAGATTTGTTTCGGACGAACGGGATATTCCGGCGGCTTCCCATAAATCTCTATTAAGGGAGGTTACAAAACAGCACGTTTGCTTTATCAAAGAACAACACATCAATCATTTAGATTGGGCCGTCATTACCAAGTATACACACTAAATTATCATTCAAAATTAACTTCAGCGCCGCACTTTGTTCCTGGGGGTAATTTAATATCCCGGGGAACGCTCTAAGAAAGCAACGGCCCAATGAAATCTAAACAGAAACCCAATTCTGCCTTTTGTGAGCGCTAATGCATTTACAGCTCCGATTTTTTTGTTTGTGCAAGTCAGCCTAATTAATGCCAGATTAATCTCTTCCGGCGCAGTTGCATTACGGTGCGCGCCGTCGCGGAAAAGCCGTCATTAATAATCAGCGCGATTTTCTTAATCTCGCCCGCATCCGAGCTCGAGCAGAACAAAATGTCGGCCCGCGTTCAATACAAATTAATACAAGCTACGGCACACCGGCGGGTAGCTTGCAAATTTAGATTAATTATACACTAAATCTCCTTTATGATAGGGCCTTATAGTATGGAGATCCCAATTACGTGGAGTAGACGAGTTCAGAGAGCTTAGCCTAGTGAAACTTGCAACCTTATTAGTTCAAGTGCTGGCTAATTCATCGCGCGGCTCGCAAACATCAAACGCGCATTTTTAATTCCGGCTAAAACCCGACGCAACCGTTCTCTGAAAACTGCGGAAAGAGAGTTGTCGCGGTAACGACCTAAAAAATATCGTTGCGACTTGGTCGTGGTTGTACTTTGCGGTCCCTTTATGGTATGCTTTGAACATTATTAATCCCATGCTAGCATTTCCGATACATTGATATATTACATTCTTATCGGCTAATTAAGACGTTTGATGTAATCCGCATCCATTCACCCCCTAAACTATGGTGTATGTGACTCAACGAAATAGCGCATTTGATAGTTGCCATGTTTAAAATTTTGAAGAAAAGAAATATTGTTTTAAATTTTTATTCACGCATTTGATAAGGTGTGGCACAGGGGACTTTTATTTAAAATCTAATCAATGCTTTATCACAAATGCTTTTTGCTCCTAAAATCTTATCTGAACAATCGCAATTTTTGTGTTCGTTGTCAAAGAAACCAACCAGATATGCTTTTAGATTCCAGACTAACTTGAAAAACACACATATCGAAAAATAGCAAAGAAATAGACCTGAAGGTCAAAATTACAACATCCAATCCCTGTAGTATAAACTCAGGTGTTCCTCAGGGGAGCTTGTTAGGTCCAATCTTCTACATATTGTACACTTCAGACATACCAACGATGCAAGGAACACTAATCAGTATCTTTGCAGACGATACGGTTATACTAGCTAGACTACGTCGACCCTATAGTAGCCAGCCAACTTTTTCAGAGACATATTTACTTGAAGATTGGTTTCAAAAAAGAAAGGTTTAAGTGAACAAGATAAAGTCAGTGAACGTAACATTTTGTTTAAGACGACGGTAATGCCCTCAGGTCACAATTAACAATTCACTAGTAGCACAGACCAAATTTCTCAGGATGCACTTAGATTCCAGACTAGCTTTTAAAACACACATATTAAAAAAGAGCAAAGAAATGGACCTTAAGGTCAAAAAAATGTATTGGTTATTAGGCAAAAATCATTGTTACCCATTGAAAACAAAATCCTCATTTACAAAGTAATTATAAAACCAGTACGGACATACGGCATTGAGCTATGGGGATGTTATGTAAAGCACATATAAACATTATTCAACGTTTCCAATTGAAGGCATTAAGTGCTCCAGTGAACGCTTCTTGGTTCGTGTCAAATTAGACAATGCATACAAATTTAAACACACCCTCATTAAGTAAATGGCAGCCAAACACCAAAGTAAATTGGAAGCACTTCCAAATAAAATTGTCTAACCCCTACTGGAAGCCAGACACGTCAAAATAGGTTACATGATATAGCAGCTTCACCTCAATAGTTTCTGTGAATTACGTTCAACGTAAATAATTATTATTTTACATTAATTAAAACAGTTTATTAGTATCAATTAAAGAATGTTTACAGTTACTACAAGTTATATGTAAGTCACACTTTAGGCAGTTGATCATACGCTGGCGAACACAAAAGGAAAGTTATGTAACAACTAATACAAGTAATTGTCAGTCAGAGCACTATTTTCCTACTACAAAACGGAAAAACAAATGGGTTGAAAGATTTTAAAGATTACTTTAATTAAATTATCATAGACATATTACGGGGTGTAGGGGTTGCGTCGGAGAGGTAGTGCCTTTTGTTATGGACAGTGAGTGCAATCTGCACAGTCGGGCAAAAGCTGAGACAACTGATCCCATCTGTACAGGCTAAACCAAGTGAGGATATCTAGATGATGATGCTGAGCAGTAGCAGTATCAGTAATGCCATAAGGCCCAAGATGAATGACATCGGCAAGGCTTATAGTACATATATTCGCGACAATCGAATAATAATTCAACTACCAAAAAAGAATTATGACATCACAAGAAAAATCATACCACGTTATCGGGAATCGGAACCCGAGATACGGCATGAGAGAAATTTCACTATTAGATTACAGGACCTCTCAGGTCGTCATCCTGCAAAATTCCTGTAATAAAGATGAAACAAAATCGAATAAAAACTCAATGGTAAACATCAACAACTCAAGTTTAAAGATTGGTACTTGGAATGTAAAGCGTTTATATTTCCCTGGTAAACTAAATAACGTCATCAAGGAAATGAAGAGAATGCAGATGTACTAGGACTCAGCGAATTAAAAAACTAACATCGAAAGAGCAGTAAACCAAAGTGTAAGCAACTCAACAATAAACTTTGTGCCATACTTCAGACGGACCCGTCGTAGAAATAACAACAATGTATAGAGCTCTAACGGAATTGAAGAAAACAATTAAAAAGAATGAAGTTTTAATTGTCATGGGGGACGTCAATGCTAAAGTCGGTCAAAGACGTGTCGATGATACTGTAGGAGATTTCGAGCTAGGAACACGGAACGAAAGAGGCGACACACTAGTTCAATTTTGCCCAGAAAAAGATTCGGCAAAAACACCTGGTTCAAGCCCCCTCCAAAACGACTATACTTGGCAGTCCCCATAACATACTAGAGACAAAACCGTAAGATACCAAATTTACTTTTTAATAATCAGTAAGAAATATAGAAATGGAATCCATGAAACAGTCATTGGATCGGGCCATGACTCGGTAATCGGATCCCCAAGATAAAACTAAAGAAACAGTAGCCACCCTTAAAGAAAATAATTGACATCAATAAGTTAAAGGACGAAGAAATGTAAAACAAAGCTCAAGTAAAAGTAAACGTTGAAATTAAAGACATAGTAAATACAACCAAAAACCCAAATGTAGATGAGAGTTGGAATCATCTTAAAAATACGATTATATCGGTCAAAAACTACGTTATTGGACCACAAACCAACAAAAAGAAGAATCAATGGATGACCAAGAATATTCTGCTACTAATAGAAGAAAGACGAACATACAAAAACTGAAACCACCGAGAATATAAAAACAATTTCGAAATAAGATCCATACAGCAAAAGAAGAATGGCTAAGGTGCAAATGCATAAAAATGGAACGCCTAGAAGAAAAACGCGAGCACTTTTATATTCACAAACTTGCATCCTGCATGAAAATAAGGTCGACAATGTTATCTCTACCAGATGCCGTGGGCCACAAGCATTTGAATGTAGCTGTTTGCATTTATGGTACCACCCACAAGATATGGGCCAATGAGTCTTGTTGCCTACATTTTGCACCACATGGTAACTTTTGGTCGAGTTTGCATCCTCTGAAAAAATCGCCGTCATGGAATACGTTGCATTTCTCCCTTTTAGTGGACGCCATCATCTCTGCACAAGAAAATTGCGTGCTGGGATCTGAGTTAGCTCCCCAACAACCAAGTGGTTGGCCAACTTTCTTTACATTGCATGTACTATCTTTTGTACCCCACGCCTATACCATGAATGCAGTAAATATGAAATTCTATTTATTATCGTCCATTTATAATACAAGTTCGCTAACCGATTTTTATTTTCTAGTTACGTTCCACCCATCCTGTACTTTGGCTGGTATTTTCCAATGTGTTTGGCCTACGTAAGTACTTTGACAGTCTCCACACTATATTTCACACACTTAGGATTCGTTAGAGCAGTGATTTTTCTTTAGAGGAATAAATATTTTATTACTGGTCGTGAAAACCTTGTATATGCTTAGCCTCATTAATATGCGATTTATTTTATCAGTAATGTCTTTAATGTATAGCAAGAATGTTTTATGTTGATCGGATGGGTTTTGGGAGGGAAAATTTTTACTTTTGCTAATATCTTTAATTATATGGCTTTGTTGTATTAATAGTTTTAAGTTTTGTTTGTTGATTATTTATTCTGAAAAGTCTAATGAATCTGGTGACGAGAGAACTTGCAACCAAATAAATGTAGGCTGCTTGATGATTATCTGGCCTTATGAACGACACACACTTTTTCCTTCAACTTATCGGTACCAAAAATTGTAAACGATGCAAGAAACACTGCACATAGCCTTAATCCTCTTCAAAACAAGTACCTTGGAATATCACGCAGAATCAAAAACTTTCTGTAAAGTGGCATCAAGAAAAATATTACTGCATCTTCCCAGATACCGTTTATAACACCGTCCAGTAAGCACTAAATTTACTGTCATTATAGAGTGAGTACTTCTCTGGGACACCATGTATTTGTTAAAATTAAATGTTAAAGCTGCAAAAGTATTTCTAATAAAAACGTTTACAAATTGCGAACATTTTATTTTTGTAGGCGAGTCATTCTTAAGTATAAAAATTCGTATTGCATATTACAATTGAATTTATATCTATTTATGTACATTCAAAAATTAAGGAAAAATGACAGAAAAAATATGGAAATAATTAAAACTTACAGGCTTTTCAGATACAAAAATTGTTGTTAACAATAAAGCATAACAAGCACATTTCGTTAAATAAATAAGTGATGTAATGCGATTAGTCACTCCGAGATTTGAGAAATGTACTGCTTTATCGACCAAACATTTATTTTATTACGGTATGTTTGTATTATACCTATTTATGGTCAGTACTTTATCTAATGCTAGTATCGACTTGTGATGAATAGCTCTTTAGTGCAATCTCCTAATGGTTTCTGGTTAGCTGTAATTGCGAAGAGTAAATATGTAGAAATGAATAGCACCCCACTTTTAACAAACTTTTTTTAAAGGTACACGTTAAAACTATTTAAATTATCTAAGAAGATGATTAGCTAGTGATTTTTAATGCATACTTATGTGTGGTTGGTGACTAAAAATTTAAATGTGTGTGCTATCGAGTTATTCTAGACGAGGCGAAAATGTCACATTTATAGTTTTTAGACTAGAGAATCTGTCTAAACTAATTACATTACGTTACAAATTTGTTATATACAGGGTGGACCACATTGTCTTACGCAAGTTGTTTGAAAAGTAAAAAGAGAAAATAAAAATAATAAATAAAAATTGTATTTAGTCAGTGATTTTTAGTGGATAATTAATTTAAGTATTTAACAATTTTTTAATGCAATCCATGTGCCATTTATAATTTTTTTTATTTTAATGAAGATTTACAATCTGCTTTACATAGCAATAAATAAATTAGCTTAGTAAGTTACAATGAAGGGAGAAGTAATCCAGTGATTAAACTCCGAATTAATTACTACTTACGTAATTTGTTTTACATATAATAATTAATAATATCATAATAATTCTATGGATCCATATCTGTAGGCCATCTTCTATTTAGTCGCCTTCATACTGGTGGGGGAACGTCTAAGTGCTGGCTTCTTCGTTTGAATGTCCAGGTAGGTTGTTTAAGTAGGTGCTGGTTAGGTTGCGGATTACCTCTTCTACAAGAGGTAATGTAAGGTTTTGTTCCTGACATACCAAGGGGCGTCGAATATAATCGTTAGTATTTTGGATTGTAGCCTTTGGATGATTTTGAAGGTTTTGCACAACCCCAAAGTTGAACTCCGTATGTCCAAATAGTTCGAATTATACATTTGTACAGGAGAATTTTGTTGTCAGTTGTTAGTTTGGACTTCCGGCCGATTAACCAATTCATCTGTCGTAGCTTGAGGTTGATTTTTGTTCTCATGTTCATAATGTGTGCTTTCCATGTTAGTCTGCGATCTAATGTTAATCCTAGATATTTTATCTCATTTTTCACAGGAAGTCGGATACCGCTTATTGTTACTTCGGGGCATTCAATATGTCTATTTGTAAATGTGACCTGTGCTGATTTCAGTTGGTTCACTGTTACTCGCCACCTGCCGAGCCAGTCTTCGAGGAGATTAAGGTGGTACTGAAGGTTAGCTGACGCCACTTGTGGGTTTTCGTTTGTAGCTATTAAGGTAGTATCGTCCGCGAAAGTAGCGATTTTTGTGCTTTGTTGTTGGAATCTCGGCAGTAAAAAGTAGGTAAAGGAAGAGTCCCAGCACACTACCTTGTGGCACTCCTGATTTGATGGGATAATATGTGGATGTTTCCAGATTGAATTTTGTTTGGAAATAGCGGTAGGATAGATAGGATTTGAGGACAGGGTGTGGGTAGAGTAAGCTTTAATTTGTATAACACTCCAGTATGCCGCACGTGGTCGAAGGCTTGCTTTATGTCCAGGAAGGCGGCAGTGCATAAGTTCTTCTCCTCAAGACCTTTAAGTATTTCATTCACTATTCTGTGCGTTTGTTGGATTGTTGAGTGATGTCTCTGAAACTGAACTGGTGTGATGGTACTATTTCATTCAGATCAACTGTCTGTGTAAGCCTTTTCAGCAAGAGTCTTTCAAATATTTTGGACATAGTTGGAAGTAAGCTAATTTGTCGGTATGATTCAGCATCTTGTGGTGGTTTACCGGGTTTGTAGATCATAATTAAAAGTTACTGGGTAGTAAGCTAACCTTATCATGCCATTATAGATGGTAGTCAGTAACACTATTGCTTTCCTGGATAGTTGCTTAAGTATTAGAGGCGAGATTAAGTCAAACCCAGGAGCTTTATAGTTTTTCCTTTAAATATTTCGTGTTTCACTTCCGCCGGGGAAAAAGGTTTAATAGGCAATGTCATTGGGCAAGGACTGTCTAAGAAGTTCTCGATTTCTTGATCGTTATTGTTGTTGTTTGCCTGAGGTGGACTAAATACAGTTGATAAATGCTCCGCGAAGATGGTTGCCTTTTCCTGTTCAGTTTTCCCCCAACTACCGTCTTGTTTTCTTAAAGGAGGGATATGGGCGACTGGTCTTTTGAATTTTTCGTCGCTTTCCAGGTGGAATGGTCCTCTTTTAATAACGCAGTAATATAATTTTCAAATGTAGCATTTTGGATTTCTTGCAATGCTGAATTTAGTTGTCGTGTAAGTCTATTGTATGTGTTTTTGTAAGGATTTTGACTTCTTTGCCATTTGCTTCTGGCTCTCCTTTTTTTTTGCAACTAGTTCGCGAATATGTATGGGTGCGTTGTTTGTGGTATGTGCATCTCGACTTGTCACTGGAGTAGATTTCCAAGATGCTTCTTGTATTATACAAGTGATGTGGTTTGCCGCATCATCAAGAACGTCAGGATGTTTCAGGTTAAGATTGGTATTGAGATGTTTGTAGATATAAGCTCTAAAAGCATTCCAATCTGTCTTAACTAAAACAAGCTTAGGAGCGTCGAGTAGGCAAATGATATGCGTACCTAGCGTAGCAATTATGGGAGTGTGATCAGAAGAGAAATCCCAGTTTGATGTTATATTAAGGTAGTTTGGTGAGATACCTTTCTGCACGAAAAATTCGATTAAATCCGGCAGCTTGTTTTGGTCTGTCGGCCAATAGGTTGGTTCTGTAGTAGAAAGATACGAGCAATTCTTGTTATTGATGGCCCGCAAGAGACTTCTACCCTTGGTGGTAGTAAGTTTTGACCCCCAGTCTGTGTGCTTGACATTCCAATCGCCTCCTATTACAAATCTGTTTCCCAGCTGCTGAAAAGTGCTTCATATTTTTCAGTTGAAATTGTATGTCTGGGTGGACTACATGTAGCAGCTGTATGAAAGGACCACGGCTGTCCACTGGTATGGATAATTGTTGCTTGGATTTTATTTGCTTGATTTGTAGGTATGTCATGGTGCTTGATGGTGTTCCGAATAATAATTGCAGCGCCACCATAGGCCGTTCCATCAGGATGATTATTGTGATAAATTGTGTATTGTGGTATTTGTAATACTGTCCTTTCGCTAAAATGTGTTTCCGAAACTAGTAGCACATCGATTTTATTATATTCAAGAAAGTTAATTAATTCAGTTTTATGGTTCATTAAACCATTTGCGTTCCATAAGCAAATACGAATTGAAGAAAGCTCCATTAATTAGCGATTTTGTTTATGACGGTAGACAGCATGTTTAATATCATACTGTTCTGATTGATAAGTTGATCGAACATTGACTTGAATTAATTGAAAAAAGTGTTCAGTTGAGTTTCTAAGTTTTGTTGATTTTGCAAAGTAGTTCCTTGTACTGCTTCAGAGTATGACTAATTGGTTCTTATACCCTGCTGTATATTTCCTGTAAGTTGTGATGTGGGACAGTTTAGAGTTTGATGGTTCATATTTGGAGGCCTGCCTCTTGCCTTTTGCAAATCACTGTAGACTGTACATCCTTTATAATTGGCTGTATGACTGCCTTCACAGAGTGCACATTTAGCTGGCGTATCTCTAGATTTCTGGCATAATGTAGAATTATGGTTTTCTCCGCATTTCACACATTTGTAGGGTCTTGTACAGTACAATTTTGAATGGCCGTACATTTAGCATCTTGTGTATTGTATGCTGCTTTTCTTTTTATGTGGCGGTTCTACTTGGTTTCGCGTGTTATTTAGGAATCTAAGATCGTATATATCTTTATTATTTGGTTGTGGTTCGAGGTCAACGTAGAATAACAATAAGGTAATTTGATGACTCGGTGTCTTATGTTTATAATATTGCGGACTTTATGACCTTTTGCTATCAGGTCTTTTTATAGAAATCTAGTATTGGAGATTACGAATGATTACTCTGTAAACTATATCATTTTTCATTTGGTAGGTATGATGAACGATTTTTTCATCATTTAAGTGTGTTACAAGTTTCCTGTGTGTATCTGGAGTGTTAGCATTAAGTTTAATAGTATCGTTAGCTAGAGCTTTACTTTGATAAGTTTCTTCTGGAGTGACTTTGGATAGGCTTTCAATCATTTTTTTTTTAATCTACAACTCCATAGATGAATATTGGTGGAGATTTTGATATTTTTGGAGATTTTTCATTTTGAGTTATAGGTGTTTCAACAGTTTCGTTTGTTAGAGAGTTAAACCTGTTTGATGTTATAACACTAGATGGTCCAGCTGCATTTATTATTTTTTGAACATTACTTCGCTTTCTTTTTTTTTATAACTTGCCATTCATGTTTATTCACATAGGTTTCATCATCGTTACTAACTTGCATTGCTAATTCATTATTGTTACTGGAAGTTTTATCTGCGGGGACTGCACTTATTGTATTTTGTTGCTGATTAGTCGGCTAAGAATAATAATTATGTTGTGGATTATTATTTTATTTGTTGGGTGTTGAAAGGATATTGACTGTTTGATAGCTGATAGTTCATTTGCATTTGTGAGAAGGATAGCGGTGGAGCTGATTGTGGCTGGAATTTTTGTTGATAAAAGGGGAACTGGGCGATCGCTGATAGCTGCACTGATTAGCATGAAGCGCATTAAAGCCGTAATGATGGCTCATTGTGTTTGATGTGTTAACATTCGAAGTAGTTATTATTGTTTTTTCGATCACTTACTTGACAATTATAATGACTCGGCCTTACGGCCACACCTGCCGTATATGTTGCGCACTTTCAAACTCAGCGAAAACGGGACGTACTTACTCGTTGAAACTCAAGCGGCAATTCTCCCATTTATAAGTAAATATATACATTAAAATAAATTCCGAAAATTTAACGTTGGAGTAAAAAAATTCTCAACTATATTCCTATACTTACTCTTCGATGTCGACCGCTTAATGAATTATAAGGAGAAATAGCTTACGTCAGAAGTTTATTAGTCTAAAAAAGGTAATTTAGGCTAGAATTTTTTAAATTTCACAAACATTTGATCAGCTGATTATGAGCACGGAAGATTCTGACTTTGTAGAGCTATAAAGAAAACCATCTTGGTCTTGCTGACGCAAACTAAAGACTTCAACAATCCCTGTTAAAGCTTTGTAAAAAAAACCTTAAATGATTTTCTATAACCACTGATAAACTTAATGATTGTCTGGAATACTATAGCAAAAGTGACTTGAAAAATACACCAACAGGCCACAACTATTTTATAAATATGCAACAGGGTTTCTCAAAACACAACATGCACAAATGGGGATCAGAGAATAAAGTTGCTCAAAAAAACAGGCACAGCTTGAGGGACCTAACATAAACGTTTTGAAATCAGTATTAATAAATTTGTAATAAAGTCACAAAACTCTGTAGATTTTAAAGAACTATAACAACAAATATAAGAGATGTATGTTCAGGTTAGCATGCAGAAGTGTGGTTGTCTACCCTTTCACTGCACACTCGATCAAAGTTTGCGAAGAATAATCATTGTTACTAAAGCACATCATTTTTACAGCGCTTGGAGGAGGGCCACAGCGACTACTTGGCGGTGCTGAGCCCGCCCGACTTCGAACACCTCTTCTCACCGCACGAGTATGTGAACGACGAACTCCACGTCAGCGCAAGTCCAAACCTCACGAACACTCCCGACTATATGTGCATGAAGTCTTCGCACATATTCAGCCTGCGCTTGGCCGAAGACCCCGTTTTCAGCTTAGACGTCGACTCCGACAGGAAGCACAAGAACAGCAACGGGGAGGCAGCTTCGGGAACGGAACTGCTGCCGATGTTGTACACGAGGAGCGAGTCGGACTGCAAAACGCCCAATTTCACGGGCTCCCACTCCAGCTACTCCAACCCGACCCGACATTCCACCCAGCATCAAGAAGAAGACCAGCGTTGACGTAGTGAAGTCGGTGGACAACTACATCAACATGCCGCAGAGCAAAAGTGCGATAAAGAATAAGAGTCCCAATTGTATTAGGATTACGTCAACAGTAGTAGTAGGGATTGGAAACGAATAAAGTTGTAAGAGGTAATATCTGTCATTATCTCATTGCGGTAATATACACAAATATAGAATTAGACAGTGCGGAAGTATAAAAAGAGTGAACTTGTCTATAGGATCTAGATTATAGTTATAAACAAAGGATAACATGACCTGTTTGTAGTGTAATAAGAGAGTCTTCACAAACATGTAGTAAAATAAACTTCAGCGAATGTTTAATGTAAAGTAAGGTATTGGTATATTCGCTTTTTTTGTTTATGAAGCTCCACGCCTTGTTCAGATTTTAAAAAATTAGTTCTAATGTAAACTTCTGCATGTGGTTCCATTATTTATTGTATTTCATCTTGCTCTCACCAGTCATTTGCCATAATATCATTAAGTGATCTGGATGCTTGCTTCGACAAATCACGTACTTTTAGGAAGTTTTTCAATGAAAATCCTTAATAATACTCAATTTATGTATGTAGACTTGTATTACGTGTAAGGAAAGTTGATTGCGATCTCTAGTGATGTACTTAATAAGGATTTAGCCTTTGCGTTTTGTGTTTAGTTTTTGTGTATAAATAATTATAGTGTAAATGAAAGAATTACCAAATAAAATGTTGTTCGTCACTGCTCTTGTTGTTTTTTTAGTATAAAATGAAAAATTCTATAGTTACTCCAAAGAAAGTTAATGTAGAACAGATATGAGTTTAGCAAATTAAATTAAAAAAAAAAACATGGAAATACTGCCATAAAGTTGGCACGTATAATTTTATATAAAAATTTATATCGAAACGAGAGGTAGTAATTTAACTCAATGTAACCACCGCTTGCTTGCCGTCGCATAAAACTTGTGTTCTGTTCTGCACGTCTCCAAAGGTAAGTTGGCTTTTTTTTAATCTCTCAAAATTGCAAATTAAATAGTAAAATAATAATATAACATTATTAAAAAGTAAATAAGCTATGCAATACAAAATTATTAGCAAAAAGTAATTATTTGAATTTAATTTATATAAATATAACTTTAATCATAGTTTATAAGGTATGCCAGAGATGGCGCCACAACTTAAATGATAAAAATTTGCAAATTAATAAATTACTACAAATGGATAACAATTATTAAATGAGTATCAGTCAATTTATACATGCGTTTATGTACTACATAATTAGAAACAAAAAATTATTTGTATTTCAATAATTCGAATTTTAATTTTTATCGTAAAATACAAGTCTTTGAATAACGCTATAATGCTATCTCCTTAAGCACGTACTTAAAATTATTTAGAAAATATTAAAATCAATAATCAGTTAATAACATTAACTATAAAATAAAAATTATTTTTAAAATAAATTTGTTTTACGAAGATGTTAATGTTATAAAAGTGAAACCGTGTATGGCAGTTTAGAGCAGTGGTCATGTCGATTGCTTCAGAGTTGAATTTCTAGCGTTCAATTCTCCTTTCCGGCATTATAATTTTTCTCTTATAAACTAGTTTGAGTAATTGTTTATAGAAGTATTAGAATATTAAATTAAAAATAGTCTTCACTTAACTTGGCTTTTTCATTTACATTAGTTTTCAGATTAATTTTCACGAAGTAAGATAAAAGAAACCATTAAAATATGATTTTTTATCGTTGATGACGATTGTAGATTAGCTATCAGGAGCATAGAAGGCTTAGAAGATCCCCCCCCCCCCCCAATATAATAGAATTGTTAACATTAAGACAAGCTGCAGCAAAATAGAAAATCTACTCAAATATTTGAAATTCTGCTATAATGCCATCTCCTTTCGCTCCTGCGATCCTGATACAAATCCCGGTCTAATTCTCTAGCAAATTTTGGACGTACATAAGGGCGATTTTCGCATTTCGGGCAAAAATCGATAATTGTATCGCTATAATGCCATCTCCTTTCGCTCCTGCGATCCGACAATCTTATTTTGCGAAAATCCTATGTAACAAAATTTGCTGAATTCGATCATTCTATCAGGATCACAGAAGCGCGAGGAGATCGTTATGCGAGGCGGCGCAAAATTAAAAATCAATACATGAGCGCTCGGATTTTCTGCAGCGGCTGATAAACGATCTCCTTGCGCTTCTGTGGTCCTGATAGAAATCCGTGTCTGATTCTCTAGCAAATTTCGGACGTACATAAGGGCGATTTTCGCATTTCGGGCAAAAATCAATACTTGTATTGCTGTAATGCCATCTCCTTACGCTCCTGCGATCCTGATACAAATCCCGGTCTAATTCTCTAGCAAATTTTGGGCGTACATAAGGGCGATTTTCGCATTTCGGGCAAAAATCAATATTTGTATTTCTGTAATGCCATCTCCTTACGCTCCTGCGATCCTGATACAAATCCCGGTCTAATTCTCTAGCAAATTTTGGACGTACATAAGGGCGATTTTCGCATTTCGGGCAAAAATCAATACTTGTATTGCTGTAATGCCATCTCCTTACGCTCCTGCGATCCTGATAATTAATTTGACCGAAAATCGCCCTTATGTACGCCCAAATTTGCTAGCAATCGACGATTTCTGAGGATCACAAAGCGCGAGGAGATCGTTATGCGAGGCGGCGCAAAATTAAAATCAATACATGAGCGCTCGGATTTTCTGCAACGCCCGATAAAATGATCTCCTCGCGCTTATGTGATCCTGATAGAAATCCGTGTCTGATTCTCTAGCAAATTTCGGACGTACATAAGGGCGATTTTCGCATTTCGGGCAAAAATCAATATTTGTATTGCTGGAATGCCATCTCCTTACGCTCCTGCGATCCTGATACAAATCCCGGTCTAATACTCTAGCAAATTTTGGACGTACATAAGGGCGATTTTTGCATTTCGGGCAAAAATCAATATTTGTATTGCTGGAATGCCATCTCCTTACGCTCCTGTGATCCTGATGCAAATCCTGGTCTAATTCTATAGCAAATTTTGGACGTACATAAGGGCGATTTTCGCATTTCGGGCAAAAATCGATAATTGTATCGCTATAATGCCATCTCCTTTCGCTCCTGCGATCCTGACACAAATCTTCCTTTTGCCGAAAATCGCTTAGCCCAAAATTTGCTGATCGACGATTTCTATCAGGATCACAGGCGCGAGATCGTTATGCGAGGCGGCGCAAAATTAAATCAATACATGAGCGCTCGGATTTTCTGCAGGCTGATAAACGATCTCCTTGCGCTTCTGTGGTCCTGATAGAAATCCGTGTCTGATTCTCTAGCAAATTTCGGACGTACATAAGGGCGATTTTCGCATTTCGGGCAAAAATCAATACTTGTATTGCTGTAATGCCATCTCCTTACGCTCCTGCGATCCTGATACAAATCCCGGTCTAATACTCTAGCAAATTTTGGACGTACATAAGGGCGATTTTCGCATTTCGGGCAAAAATCGATAATTGTATCGCTATAATGCCATCTCCTTTCGCTCCTGCGATCCTGACACAAATCTTCCTTGCGCTTTGTAGCCCAAAATTTGCTAGCAATTCGATCGATTTCTATCAGGATCACAGAAGCGCGAGGAGATCGTTATGCGAGGCGGCGCAAAATTAAAAATCAATACATGAGCGCTCGGATTTTCTGCAGCGGCTGATAAACGATCTCCTTGCGCTTCTGTGGTCCTGATAGAAATCCGTGTCTGATTCTCTAGCAAATTTCGGACGTACATAAGGGCGATTTTCGCATTTCGGGCAAAAATCAATACTTGTATTGCTGTAATGCCATCTCCTTACGCTCCTGCGATCCTGATACAAATTTTAATTTTTGACCGAAAATCGCCCTTATGTACGCCCAAACTTTGCTAGCGAAATCGACCGAGATTTCTACCAGGATCACAGAAGCGCGAGGAGATCGTTATGCGAGGCGGCGCAAAATTAAAAATCAATACATGAGCGCTCGGATTTTCTGCAACGCCCGATAAAATGATCTCCTCGCGCTTATGTGATCCTGATAGAAATCCGTGTCTGATTCTCTAGCAAATTTCGGACGTACATAAGGGCGATTTTCGCATTTCGGGCAAAAATCAATATTTGTATTGCTGGAATGCCATCTCCTTACGCTCCTGCGATCCTGATACAAATCCCGGTCTAATACTCTAGCAAATTTTGGACGTACATAAGGGCGATTTTTGCATTTCGGGCAAAAATCGATAATTGTATCGCTATAATGCCATCTCCTTTCGCTCCTGCGATCCTGACACAAATCTTCACTTTTGCCCGAAAATCGCCCTTATGTACGCCCAAAATTTGCTAGCGAATTCGATCGGGATTTCTATCAGGATCACAGAAGCGCGAGGAGATCGTTATGCGAGGCGGCGCAAAATTAAAAATCAATACATGAGCGCTCGGATTTTCTGCAGCGGCTGATAAACGATCTCCTTGCGCTTCTGTGGTCCTGATAGAAATCCGTGTCTGATTCTCTAGCAAATTTCGGACGTACATAAGGGCGATTTTCGCATTTCGGGCAAAAATCAATACTTGTATTGCTGTAATGCCATCTCCTTACGCTCCTGCGATCCTGATACAAATCCCGGTCTAATTCTCTAGCAAATTTTGGGCGTACATAAGGGCGATTTTCGCATTTCGGCAAAATCATATTTGTATGCTGGAATGCCATCTCCTTACGCTCCTGCGATCCTGATACAAATGGTCTAATTTTAAAATTTCGTACATAAGGGCGATTTTCGCATTTCGGGCAAATCGATAATATGCTATAATGCCATCTCCTTTGCTCCTGCGATCCTGACAAAATTATTTGAAAATCGTTACGCCCAAATTTGCTAGCGAATTCGATCGGATTTCTATCAGGATCACAAAGCGCGAGGAGATCGTTATGCGAGCGGCGCAAAATTAAAATCAATACATGAGCGCTCGGATTTTCTGCAGCGGCTGATAAACGATCTCCTTGCGCTTCTGTGATCCTGATAGAAATCGTGTCTGATTCTCTAGCAAATTTCGGACGTACATAAGGGCGATTTTGCATTTCGGGCAAAAATCAATACTTGTATTGCTGTAATGCCATCTCCTTGCGCTCCTGCGATCCTGATAAAATCCGGTCTAATTCTCTAGCAAATTTGGCGTACATAGGGCGATTTTCGCATTTCGGGCAAAAATCAATATTTGTATTGCTGTAATGCCATCTCCTTACGCTCCTGCGATCCTGATACAAATCCCGGTCTAATTCTTTAGCAAATTTTGGGCGTACATAAGGGCGATTTTCGCTATAATGCCATCTCCTGGCGCTCCTGCGATTCTGATATAAATCTTTAGTTTTGCCCGAAATTCGACCTTATAGTCGCCTTTCCTATTTTGTTGCAGCTGGTCCTAATTTTAACAGGCGTATTATATGGGGGAAGGGGATATTTTTCTTTTTTTGAAATCTATAATATTCATGAAAAAGTCAAATTAAATAAAAATTATTTTATATGCAATATTGAAATATTGCTATAAACAATTATTGAAAATATTTTATAAGAGAAAAATTACATTGCCGGAACGGGGAGTTGAACGGCAGAAATTCAATTATGAAGCAAACGCATAACCAGCACACCAAACTGTCACATACAGCTTTACTTTCATATCGTTAACATTTTCGTAAAAATAATTATTTTAAAAATAAAATATGTTTTATAATTAACATTAATAATCATATAAATTAGGAAATTTATAAGTTACAACAAAGGCATAAATATTATTAACAGCGTATCAATTTATTTATACATGTATTTATATACTACATAATTAAAAACAATAAATTTTTCGTATTACAATAAGTCGAATTTTAATTCTTATCATAAAATACAGACCCCCTGTAATAATGCTATAATGCCACCTCCTTGCATTCTTGCGATCCTGATACAAAAATTCACTTTTGTGCAAAAATAGCCTTTATGTACACCGAAAATTTGCTAGCGAAATAGAGCGAGATTTCTACCAGGATCACAGAAGCGCGAGGAGATCGTTACGCGAAGCGGTGCAAAATTCAAAATTTATAAATGAGAGCTCGGATTTCCTGCAACCCCCGATAAAAAGATCTCCTCGCGTTTATGTGATGCTGATAGAAATCCCGGTTTAATTCTCTAGCAAATTTTGGACGTACATAAAGGCGATTTTCGGGCAACAATGAATATTTGTATCAGGGTCGCAGGAACGTAAGGAGATGGCATTACAGCGAAAACCGCCCTTATGTAAATCCAAAATTTGCTCATGAAAAAGTCAAATTAAATAAAAATTGTTTTATATCTAAAATTGAAATATTGCTATAAACAATTATTGAAAAAATTTAATAGAGAAAAATTACATTGCCGGAGCAGGGAGTTGAACGGCAGAAATCCAATTATGAAGCAACCGTTATAACCAGCACACCAAACTGTCACATACAGATTCACTTTCATATCGTTAACATTTTCGTAAAAATTAATTATTTTAAAAATAAAATATGTTTTATAATTATCATTATTAATCATATAAATTAGGAAATTTATAAGTTACAACAAAGGCATAAATATTATTAACAGCGTATCAATTTATTTATACATGTATTTATATACTACATAATTAAAAACAATAAATTGTTCGTATTACAATAAGTCGAATTTTAATTATTATCATAAAATACGGATTCCTGTTATAATGCTATAGTGCCATCTCCTTACGTTCCTGCGAAAATCGCCCTTATATACACCTAAATTTGCTAGCGAATTAGAACGAGATTTCTATCAGGATTACAGAAGCACGAGGAGGTTTTTATGCGAAGCGGCGTAAAATTCATAAATCATAGATGGGAGCTCGGATTTAATTTAATAAAAATATATAACGCAGAGCTGAAGTTAAAGAACATGAAAATCAACAAAGCACACCTGTTATAGCAAAATGAAAGAAATTAGAGCAAATGAAATTTTCTAAATATTTGGAAATGTACATAAACAGCAGTGATAAATCAGAAAATAAAAAATATAATAAAAGCTACTGTAAAATTGTTCAACATCCACTTTTTTAGGAAAAGAAAGGTACCAAAGAAACAAAGACAAAGACGTTCAAGAAAGTGGTGGTGCCGGTTTTGACGTACAGTAGTGAATCATGGACAATAATGAAAGAACATAAGAACAAAATTAGAAGTATAAACAGTTGGATTGATTGAGACATATACACAGAATGGCTAACAAAGCAACGGCAAAGAAAGAAGATGTATGTAGCAAAAATTCTTCTTCTTAAGGCTCCCATCCGGCCCGGATATTAGCAACCATCCTGGCTACTAATATTTTGTTGTCTACTGCTCTGAATAATTATGTTGTGTTATTTCCAAACAATTTTCTCAAATTATTTCACCATGATGTCCTCCTTCTACCCGGGCTTCTCCTTTTCCTGCAGTATATTCTGTAGAAATTACTATCTTATAGCGTTTCATGGACTCGAGTTTTCCGACTTTTACTGCATCAATATTTCTGCCTTCTTTTGCAAGCTTCTAAGAATCTTATTGTATTATATGTAATGTGATCTGTCCAGGAAACTCTCAAAATCCTTCGATACAGACATATCTCAAAGGCTTCTAATTTATTTCTTGTGGCTTCTGTCAGAATCCATAATTCTACACTATATATGTAATAATACGAAAATCACATAACAAAGTAATAATAGTATCTTTGTGTTTATGGTCAAATTATATATTATATTTCTTGAAGGTATTTTAAAAAAATACCTTCAGGAGATGACTCATGGGGCTCATTGCGCGATACTCACTATACGAGGGTAAGGTGAAAAGTTCTCGGCCTGACACAGAGATGGTGCTGCAATCGGCAAATAATTATGCTTCCTGCTTGGATGCATGTGTCATTAGTTCGTATAAGTAGATCCAACTTGGTCGCTCAAGCAGTTTGTTTACACAAATATTTTCAGTAGACATGTTGCATGTTTTTTGTTAAAATGGATAAACTTGAAAATCGTGCGGTTATAAAATTCTTCGTTTTGGATGGATTAACCCCCCAAGGAAATTCATCCGAAGTTGACAAAAGTTTACGGGGACTCTGCTCCTTCCATGTCAACTGTTAAAAAGTGGGCAGCTGAATTTAAACGTGGATCGCTTATCCCTCGAAGACGACCCACGTGAAGGACGGCCAAAAATCGCAATCACACCGAAAACCATCGAAAAAGTGCATGATATCGTGTTGGACGATAGGCGAGTGAAGGTGAGTGAGATAGCTGAGGCTGTGGGGATATCGAAAGAAAGGATGCGAAACATCTTGCACGAAGAATTAGGGATGCGAAAGCTCTGCGCAAGATGGGTGCCGCATTTGCTGAATGCCGATCAAAAGCAAATGCGCAAACGATTTTCGCAGCAATCTTTGGACCGATTCAACAGGGATCCGACCGATTTTGTGCGGCGATTTGTCACCATGGATGAGACATGGGTCCACCACTACACGCTAGAAACGAAACAGCAGCCCAAGCAGTGGGTGGAAGCCGGTGGATCAGCGCCAAAGAAAGCGAAGGTGATCACATCTACCGGATAGGTGGCCAGCGTGTTTTGGGGTGCGAAAGGGATCCTGTTAATTGATTATCTTGCAAAAGGCAGAACAATTACAGGCGAATATTACTCCAACCTTCTTGACCAGCTGGACGCCAAAATTCGCGAGAAGAGGCCTGGCTTGAAGAAGAAGAAAATCATCTTTGACCAGAACAACGCACCTGCACACAAAGGTGCGTTGGCGATGAGAAAACTGCGGGATTTGGAGTATGATTTGCTCGGCCATCCCCTCTATTATCCTGATTTGGCACTCTCAGACTTCCATCTATTCCCAAACTTAAAAAAATTTTGTTTCTGGGAAGCGCATCCAATGAAGAAGTTGATGAATATTTTCACAATCTTCCAGATTCTCACTTCCGAGAAGGAATACTGATGTTGGAGAGGCGCTGGATCAAGTGTGTTGAAGTCAAGGGAGATTGTGTAAAAAAATAAAACCATTTTTAACTGAAAGTCGCAGTCTTTCATTGTCAGGCCGAGAACTTTTCACCTTATCCTCGTAAGTTTTGGCCCTGGTATTCTTGAGCAGAGTTGTAAATTCTAATATTCTAATATAATTATATAACGAAATCAGTCAGTTTATTGCTTGTTCTTTCATATCCCTGATTGCAATTTCCACGTCTTCCTTCATTATGTTTTGTCCATTTTCATTATTTCTCTAGGGAGATAGCAGTCGATTGACTTTAAACAATTTCTTTATGTATGCGTCTTTGGTTTTGTTCTTATTGATAATAACTTTTCCGTCACTGGCAGTTAATTTGTTTATTTTTTTCTGTAATATTTTCCAATTTGTTTGACTTTTCGATATACATTGTTTCTATCTCTAAACATTTTCCTTTGGCTTCGTTCTCTTTGGCTTCTTTTATCTTTGTCTTAATAATTTTTTCAATACTTTTGTACTCTGTATGAACTACAGATTCTTCTTCTTTTCATCAACAGGGGAATTTCTTTCGTCATCCACGATTTATGCTTCCTATCGTCTAGTTTTAAAATATAAATTTTGATAGTCTTTGCCGTTATCTTTAATTCGTTGATCTTTTCATTAACATTCTGGGTGTTCAGGTTGCCCTCAATTGTGTTTCCCAAACGTACTGCTGCTTGCACTAAGGTAATCTATTATTTTTCATAAATCATATTTCTTAGTTTCTTTCTTGTGTATTTTTTTCAACTCTACTCTCAAAACTGCTACTAAGAGGTGATGATCTGACTGTACGTAGGTTTTTACTGAAATACAACTTAATATCTTCTGTTTATTAGAATATAATCAATTTGATTCCTGATTATGTTCTCAATAGTACACAATTCTCCACGTACACAATTGCCTCGCAGGTAATGAATAAAATGTGTTGGTTACCACAAAATCCTATTCACTTGCAAAAATGCTTAATGTTTTTCCTGTTTCTTTCCTTACACCCATTCCGTATAGGCCTTTTCCTTGGCGACCTTTCTCGATTTTGGTGTCGAAATTGCCAATTATCATCGTCAATTCCCTTTTTCGTATTTTTTCACTATATCTATAATTTGGTAGTAGATCTTTTCTACTTCTTCATCACTATGATCTATTATTGGGGCATACACTTGAATTATGTTAATTTGTGTTGGGCTAGCGTTAATTTGTAATAACATGATTATTTCGGGGACTTGTTATATATTTCAATAAGGATTTATGTTAATGTTCCCCTTTGGAATGACCTGAATAGTATATTCTATGTTTGCCTACGTCACAGTAATTAGCCCCCGGCAAACGTATTTCACTAATCCCCATGATCTGGATTTTATCTCTTCCGTTTCCTGTATCGCGTTATTTATTTTTCCTAGTTGGGCTAGTTCCGTGAGCATACTCTAATTTTTCTACCCAACGATAGTTTACTTTTTATCATAACATCGTTCATAAACATCTCTCCCGGAAATCCGACTGGCAGACTTGAAACTTCGAAATATTTTGTTTGAAACGCAAACATGGTTTTTACTAAAGGGCATCCCTAAGGGTGCGCTGGGTTCTCAATTTCCTTCTGTTTTCTTATGTCGTTGACTATCCTCAATAGTTCATCCGCCTTTATGATCACTTCGGTTACTGGGGAAAAGCCCATCTTCTCCGCCTTCGTAGCCAATGTGATCTTTATACTGCTGCTGTTGGTTTTGATCAGCCCGGATATTTTATTTCTCCAGCAACCCCACGCGGGAGGAATCTATAGGAAGACAATAAAGGCGGACTAAGAAGAAGCTGGGGGCGAAGTGTAAGAGACAATCGAAGATAATGAAGAACACAATATCAAAAAAAAGAAGGGAATATGTAGAAAACTATCACCCAAGGTAGAAAACTCGATAACCTTGCACGGTAAGATAAACAGACAGGATTAAAAGAATGTTTTAACATTACTTGCGTGTGGCATAAAAAATTGTTAAATATTTTTTAATACTTAATACAAAACAATACACAAAAGTCACGAAAGTACAAGTATGCCCCTCGGACTTAATATTTAACTAATTAACTTTTTAAAATTAATAATTTTTTGTATAATTTCACTCCCAAATGCTTTATTTATTTATGGGTTTAATATGAATTTACCATAACCAATAAAGAAATACATTACATTATTACTTCACCAAATTGAGCACAGTTACGTCTCACTACCTTTGCAATTTGCTATTCTTCTCATCTACCTCACCTTAACTAACATTTCCGAGTGTAAGTGAGCCAGTCATTGGCGTGTGCGATCAAAACGTCTCCGGCAGTTAAAGAAGTTACAAAGAAGTTACTGAAACTCCCAAGACGGTCGTTCCTGCGGGCCCAGCGGGGGTCGCACTAAAGGCATCCGCTCGCCCCGTTACATCTCTTATTTATCGCTTAAAACATCTACAATCAATTTAAACATTTACCGAGGGGCATCGCAAAATTCTTACAACGGACAATTTACTCCGCGCTCCTTCCCGTTCGCCCATGCACGCAACCGCGGCCGGCTCCATCGCCTTTAATTGCCGCCATTTTAGCAGCCACCCAGAAAAATCCTTGGCATCGCGCTGCAAATTGCAGTGCAAAGCGAACCTGTAAATACGCATTTGTGCATAATCTAGCGAAGTAATTACTGCTATCCGCAATAATTTTAGTAATTTTGCAATTTGCATTCGCGTGTCTACCCGGCAGAACTCATCCAGGAAATTAGTCTGTCAGGGCACAACCCACCCCGAAATGTAGATAACTGCTAAATGCTTTATGCTGCTTGTTTTCGTGCTGTGCACCAGACGCCTCGGGCTGTGTCAATTATGCACTTATTGGCCTCGCTTGATTCGCCCCAAACACTCGTCAAAACATTTCTAGGCCTGCAATTAGCGAATTAGCTGTCCGTGCCGTTCAATTAATTTGGGAACGCCTTCGGGCTCGCGTGCTGGCGAATATTTAAGTTTAACAGTTTCCTGGGCGAGTTGCAGCCGCGCTATTTTTGCCGTACCGCAGCCGCAACAGTTTTTACGCAACAGCGGGATTTTAGAGCAGCTCGCATCGCAAGCAGACAACAGCATTTGTCCGCCGGCTTCAGTTTCCATGGTCTAGCTCGAAAACAGCCTGTGGCTACAGTGACCGTATTACTTATATGGACAAAGCATGGAACGATAGTGGTCAACCACCCTCGAACCCGTGCTGAAACTTTGTTGATCGATGCCGTTGCAATTGCTTCGAACTAGTTCTATGGCAACGGCGCAAACACGGACAGCAAATTGACCATCTGAAGGGATAATCTAGACGGCAATAATTACAGATATTATATTTAACGAGCAACAAACGTTAGTACGAATTTGCGAGATTTAAAAAATTAGAAGATCCTGGGATTGTCAATTTTATATATAGCCGACTTATAGAGGAGAATATTCTTGTCTTTTTTATTGCAGAAGAAAGAGCAGTCGTTTCTTTAAAAAATTATCCTTTTGGTATTTTAAATTTTTCTAAATTTTTTTTACAGCGAATTTTGACGTCATTAAAACAGGAATACATAAAATAGTATACCTTAATATTTTGGTACATTAGCTAATTACGAGGTGCGTTCAAGTTCTAAGGTCCCAAATTTTTATTCTGAAAAAGTACTTACCCAAGAAAGTTAAAGCTTCTGTTACTGCTCAGCGTAATCTCCGTCTAGACGTACACATTTTACACAACGTCGTCACCATGAATCCATGGCTGCAGAGAACACTTAAATAAGTGTTCTTTAGAAGTTTGTTTTGCCCACTGGAAAATCGCTAATGCAGCAACGGTTTGATTGAAAAATGAGCGGCCGCGGAGTGTCCTTCATCTCCTAAAATTCATGTCGGCATCACGTGTCAACATCTCCTAAGACATTACCACCAGCGCAGCCTTGTATTCGTCGGTCAGCATTCGTGGGACCCACCTTTTCGCATTTTTAGGTCAAAATAGACTCCACAAATCCTACGAAAATGCCAAGTTTAGAGGCGATATCACGCGCACCCAATTGATGGTATTCCATAACAACTTCCTCGACTTGCGCAATCATGGTTTCAGTCCGGCTGATTCGTGGCCGGGACTGCTTCGGTTCATTGTCATATAACTCTCGACCTTCTTTAAACTTTCGCCTTCACCACATGATGAATTTCAATGGAAACTCTTAACATTTCATCCACAACTGTTGTGGGCGAAACGTCAAGAGTTTCTGAACTCCGACCACGGTTTAATAACCCCATAATCAACCCCACGATACTTACAAAGTACTATAGAAACGGCATAAAGACCTGCTTATTTATTTCCAAACGGCTTTTGAAGGGCTGCAACACCAAGAAAGTAGAAATTGGAATGAATAATAAAGGTTTTAGATTGCACTAAGCAACAAATTTTTACTTTTTGTTTGTGGCTCGATTCTCTCTTATGTGTGACTGGTTCCTTTTGCTCTACAATGAGGAAAATTCGATGGTATAATAGTTCTGATTTGCTTTTTGAATTATTTGAAGTTTGCCCCGGACGACTAATAAAAATTCTCTCCAACCCAGGAGGCCCGAGAGAGCTTCCCTACACTAGAACTGTCGCAGAGTAAAAATTCTAAACGGCAATATAACATACATACGAACTATAGCGTAATATACAGCTTAATAACGTTGAAAAGCTTATAAGTGAACTTTACGCACATTTGTGGTAGCATTTTGACCATGCCCCATATACATAAGTGCGCCCCACTTCCCCGGTATTATAACTAAGAATTTAAATCGCAATGTCTTGGTGTCTTTTAGATCCCGTGAGCTTCCTTTCGACGAGAACAACAGGAACAGGAACAGGGTGAGTATCTTAAGTAGGCAGCGATTAGTGGGAAAGGAGTCAGATGGTGACTGTCACGGATCACGAGAGCATGAATAATGTCTCTGGTAAGGCTACGTTTGTCTGGCGTCCAGTGACCATTGCATTGTCACAATGTCTCGTTTTGTTTCATCTGTGGCGAGTTTATTATGAGGAGAGCAAAAAAAATGAAAGCAAACAATGCTACACGTGAAGCGCACGAGACATTTTTTAACATCCTTGTGAGCAACAATTGGTTCCAAATAACTGCTGCGGCTCGTGCAACGCAATTTTGGAAGTAAGCACCTTTGCTTTTTAAATAAAATCTTATATTTTGAAAGAGGTCTTTCAAGTGGAGATTATGTCTAAGTTTCTTTTGTATGTTTTAGTGTGGTACAGAACGCGAGAGAAAGCCATGAGATTTGGAACTACGACTGCTACGTCTGTGTGGTGAAGCCAAAAGAAAGAACGAAAACCAAAGATAAATCCGGAATAGAGTATCCAGATTTGCCGTCTTCATCTGCGCCTGCGCCCTATTGCGATGTTTTACCTGTACCAGGAAGTTAGTTTTCTCCTTCACCAACAAGCGAGTGTTCCAGCAGCCAGAGAATACACGTAATCTCACTAGATATTTTTCAGACGATCGATGCAACGGGATGTGAATAACTGGTGCGAGACTTTGCTCTACTAAATTTTGGTTTCTAATTTGGAACCGTGTACGTGTCTGGCCAGAGGAAGCGGTACCAAACGTTACGAGACTTGTGTTTATGCCACGACGTTAAAGGGTTGTTCGAAGAAATATGAATGGCATACGAGCCAAACTAACGGCGTCTGTTTATAGCCGGTTCCTTCTACAGCTTAATTGGTTGTGTTGCATAACGAAAACCAGCACCTCTATTGCGTATTCTACTCATCTCAAGCAACATTACGAGAGTGAAAATCTTACTGGAAAAATTAATCCGTGCTATCTTTGTTCATGGGATAACCGGGCCTCTTATATAAGATTATATCACATCTTCCCAGTGAGTACTATCTTTTACTCAAATCTTACTAATAAATGTTCTAATTTCCATAAAATTAACACCAAAGTGTCCCAGGAAAGGGTTAGTGGGATCTTAATATACATCTTGTATATTATTAAATAAAATAAACAAATGTACTCTTATCATATATTTTTGATGTCTGATTATGTATATAATAATTTCATCACAACCAATATTAAATTTATGCTATAAGTTGCAGGTAGTAATAATAAAAAATTATAATCAATTAAAAAAACTAACAATCCTCGTTACAAATCATCAATAACATAATAAATATGAATTACAATGTACAAATTATTAAAAACAGTTTAAAAAATTGAAAGCAAATAAATTTGCAGGTTCGAGGTTTGAGGTCGAACATGCAAATGCATGTAAATTACATACATTAAGTTACAAGAACGTAACGGATTTATATTGGGGAGTAACTTGATATAATTTAAATCGTAACGTGTTAATGAACTATAAACCATAGACGTAGTAAGGCATTATTACGCGCAACCAAGTAACTACATTAAGCTTCTTTGTAAGTACAAGCTTGGCAGTAAAGTTACAGAACGTGCTGAGCACCGGTTTACTTAAATATTAAGTTCAAGTACACTGCTGTGTCTAATACTGCCTAGTTTCGTTTAACATCGATATGTTTGTAAATGAACAGCTTTTAAAAAATTAAAAAATTGTTTAATGCCACCCTCTACATCATGTATGTACAATCAGAAAATTATAGTATTTATTTTACTTTATTTCTTATAATTTCAGATAACAAACAACAAACAATCCTATGTAGTTATAAAAACATTTAATAATACTTACAGTGTAACGCATATCTGTATTTGTTAAATATATTTGAGAAACTATACTATGTTCCATTATTAAATATTAATTATAATTATAATTAAAGGCCGGATTTGTAGGCAGAATAAAATATGAAAAATAAAAATCGCTAATTTTTAATACTATTTTTTATTTACACGCAAAAAGAATGAGCTACTATGTATTTCTCTAAATTATCTTCTGTAAAATTCGTTCTATCAGTCAAAATGTGTTTATGTTGTGAAAACATCACAAGAAGTGATGGGCGCGTATTTAAAACAGGATACTTCTTTAGGGAACAAGCTATCCATTTTTCCTAGGCCCTCTCCCTCAAGGGCTTTTTTTCCAATGTGGGTTTTTTCCAGAACCATAACAATTTTCTGACGAATTTTTCCCCCTTGACTCCAGGAAAGCTCAATGGAGCTTGATTCACTAACTTCGTGCTCTCCGCGAGGGGTAGAGATGGACCTTCCAATTGCTTGATTAAACCTGGAAGATGGTTCAAAAGGGCTCCAATGTAGCCTAAATCAGCCACTACAGAATCAGAAGAAAACGCAGCTTTGGCATCTCAAAATTAGGTCTTTGCACCCGATTCTTCCTTTTTTTCGCACAAGTGGTGTACAACCTGTGAAGAAAATAAAAACAATTAAGGTTTCGAAATAGACAAAAAAAGAATTTGAATGTGCACCTTTTTAATCTCTCCAAAATTCTTGTTGTAATATAGAGCCGCCTCAACCAAGTCCCCCAATGTGTGACGACGTGAGCTGGAGGAAGGGAAGTCTCGGAAGCATAGTCTAAGGTAGCGCACCTACTGGGTTTTTTTAGAAAAATTTTCTTAATTGCTGAAATCAGAGCATTGATATCAGGGAAACAGTTCTTTAATTTGCCATGAGCTAAGCACGTTAAGTGTATCATTTTTTCATAAAAAAGCATTAAAGCTTTTCCTGCTTTTACGATGTAGGGGCTGCATCTGTTACCAGCAGCAAGAAGCGGTCATCCCGGTCCTCAGAAGGCCACAACATTTCTATTGAAATTAAACGGAAGGAGTAAATTAAATCTGTATAGTTAGTTCTTTTGAAATCTACTTACTTAATGCCGCTTTTACTGTACGGGCTATTGAGCCATGATGTGCGGCATCCAAAAATTTTGATAAAATAAGACGAGACTTCTATGTCATTTGGAAAAAGGCCACCAACCACAGCATTTACAACATATCGCCCAAGGGCATCCGTGCTCTCATCAATCGAAAGCCAAAAAGGATTTTCACCTACTTCCTCTCGAATGGACGTTATTACCTGGATATTTTAGAAAAAAAATTGTTATCTATGTACTTACGGTGTCATACATATTTTCAAGGTAACTTTTCCGAAGCGTCGATTCGTCCGGTATTGTTTCATAGGTATATTTTGCTAAAAAAAATTGCGAAATAGGGGGTTTGATAGTAGTAGACAATGGATTTTAGTTATTCCTCTTAGAACTGTTTAAATGTTTAGGTCAACATACAATACAGCATTTAGCAATTCCTTATTTAGAAAATGCTGCATTATTTCTATATTTGAGCTTCAAAAAAGTATACCGTACTTCCAAAAAAGCTTTAATTCGTTTTTTATAAAGTAGTCGCTAATTTTCCTCTGTCAATTCTAATTTTCCCGAAAATCCAAAACAGTTGTTTTAACTTTACTCCTATTTTCTTTAGCAAAATGGGAGTGTACCAATTTAGTCATTCATCTAGATTTCTTTAGAACAAGCGTGACAGTTGATTATTTTATATCAAAGAACACAACAGTATCGTTTCCCTTCTATATTATTTGTTAATTGCGATAATAATTCGATGTATTTGCTCTACGGTATTGTGTTTCTTCTTAAATTCGAGTTGATATGAAGATATAGTCTATTTTCATTTATAATTCCAAATTTCAGGCCTTTAGATAAATTTGCGACCTTTTTAGATTTTCTTTCTGGATTGGATAACTTGTCCTATTTTCAACCGACACGAGTGGTATTCGATTCGTAAATTGCATTGAAGATTTAAATTATTGCTCTAATATGCTTGGGGTTGTTATTAATTAATAAATTATTGAGACAAATATTTGCTCATCTGATCCCAGGCAGATTGTTATATTTATTTAATAATAACTTTTTCACAAATCACCTAACTGGTGAACCCTAACTTTTCAATTACCATACTAAAGCAAACTTTGAAATAAAACCACACTTTCTTAAACTCAAAAAAGTATTCTGATTTTATGAGTAATATTAAATATCAACTATTTCGTATACAATTGATGGACACCTCGGAGAATCTTTATTTGCAGCCTGGTGCCGTTGTAGAGTTTAACCAAGTTTATATCAGTAAAGTCACTAAAGTCACGGCTTTGAAGTACATCTACATTATGCAATTCACTACCTCATCCACAGAACTGTATTTATTGTTCTTCGAACTTTAACATTAATTGAAGTAGTCTAAGGCGCGACGCTTGCTACACCTTCTCGCATCAAAAAAGGTGCACAGTTGGCAGGCGGTGTTCCCACGCCACATGCTTAGGCAGAAGTTTGAAGTCCGCCTCATAAGCCATATTAGTCTTACATAATTATTTTGCCCTTTCTGCATTTCAAAGTGCTCTTGCTGGTATGTTCCCATTATTTTGGACAAAAATTATTTTGTTAGTAGTTAGTTAGCAACGTACGGTGCTCTGTAGATTTGGTTCACCATTTCTTTCTATCAGACTCTTTATTTTTCCCGTTTGTTTTGGTCTTCGTATATACAGACAATGTTTATCAGTAACTTTTTTAGCTAAACATAGGTCTGATATGCTTGAGAAGTGTATGCCCTCGCATAACTTTGTGGAATGCGCCTACGTCGATACGTTAAATTAAATTTTAATTCGTCAGGTGCTAACTTTATTCACCGGCTTACATGCAGCTACAAGAAAAAAATTGACAGCGCCTTGGGATGTCCAACACCTCTACGACACGTCGCCTTTTTCTTTTGTACTTAGCGTTTAATATGGCACATTATCTTACAAAAAAAAAAACTTGAAGACTTAGCTAGCAATTTTTACGACAGTGATAGTAATGATATTACTCTAGGAAATTTTGAAGAGACCGGTTTTATTGAAGAATATAGTGCTAACTAAAGTGAACATAGCGACCATCTTACAGGATTTGGAGCAGCAAGCGAGAGATTCTAACGAAATCGTAGCAGTGGGTTCTATTTTGAACTATTTGGTCCAAAGCTCCTACAGCACCATTTCGCACACGAAAATTATTATATTATACATCTGTCTGGAACAAAAGGTTCTGCAGCTACAACTAGGCCTTCAACTTCTTCAGAACCTGGCCACTTTTATTTATTGAGGAAGTCCTAGATATTATTTTAAAGCACACAAATAAAAAAATAACAAAGCTCAGCGTTAACTACGGCAAAGCGGTATCTTTTGTAAATCAGATTGACAAGCTAAAGTTGGTAGTATTTCTGGGTTTATTAATGTTAGCTAGCGTTTTCAATTCTGATCGTGAAGGTGCAAAATCCTGAAGATAAATAAATTGGCACCAACAACACAGACCTATGAATTATTTAACAAAAATTGCAAAGCCAATGATATTTGCAGCAAAGATGCAGCTGTAGACGAAATGTCAGGATTTTGCGAGCGATGCCTTCTTAGGCAATATTTCAAAAGCAAGCCTAAAAATATGGTATAACGATTATACGTAATTGTTATTTTAAAACATATTACTTATTCAATTCCTTTGTTTACTGTAAAAAAGCAAATCAACCCAATCCCAGAAAATTATCAGTTCCAGCTCCCAGTGCATTGAAATTAGCAACTCCTATTATAAATACGAATAAGCACATTACAGGAGGCAACTGGTTCTCTTTGATTGAACGTTCCAATGAATTAGAGAATGTAGGTTTGACATATCTTGGAACATTGCGAAAAAGTAAAGCTGAAGTGTCTGCGTAATTGTAGCCAAGTAAGGAACAACAGGTAAATTTAAACGAATTTGGCTTTACAAAAGATAAAACGTTAGTATCTTTTGTACCAAAAATAAATATAGAAATGTTATTTTAGTTTCATCAATGCATTATAACAAAACCATTAAAGAACTCAGTAATAAACCAGAAATTATAATGTTCTACAACCGTAAGGTAGATTGGATGCATTGGGCCAAAAGTGCGCTACCTATTCCTGTCAGCGTATGGTTATTTTTGGGGTGATGTTAAATAAGAGGGGTTACCCGCAAAAAGGTATTTTTAGCGTTTTAGGCTGACAATTTTTCACCCGCCATCCCTCAAATTTTTTCAAGGTGGGAACGTGGCACAAAATATCTATACATTTGAACAGAAAATAAACAAAGAAATGTGGCGTGGTCCTCGACCCTTGATTTACACGAGGAGGTCCATGCGTACTAAACAAAGACAGCTTATACATTTGAACGGAAAATAAACAAAGACGACTGTTATTAAATTTAGCGTGCCGCTCTCTGGGCGTTTAATTTACATAAGCAGGTTCGTGTGATCGTACGCGCACGTCGAGGCGGTTCTCGCTTCTTGCGGAATGGCCGAACGGCCGTGGCTAGCGGCACTGCCGAACGCGAAAAGCGCGTTTGTCACGGCCACTTCGTTTATTTCCGCCTAGCAAAGCTTTGATTGTAAGTAAAATTGTTCTACGTTTTCGATCTAGGAAAATAGCTGATTCAGGAAAAAACGATCCAGTTAAAAATTCAACGTTTCCACCTTGTAAAATTAGAGGGAAAGCGGGTGAAAAATTGTCATCCTACAACGCCAAAAATACATTTTGACGGGAAATCTCTAGTTTATTTACAAATTATAACAGTGGTATAAGTCGGTGTGGTAACCTTACAAAAGTTAGATATAAGAAAACGACTCTGAAGATAGGCAACCACACGTACGCCACATTTCATATCAACTGTTTTTGTTTACTTTCTATTCAAATATATAGTAGATATCCAGAACAAGTAGCTATATTTTATTAAAGCATCTAAAGTAGATATGAAGGTGACTCGTCGACAATTCACCAAAACTTTAAGAAAACAATTCATTGAGAATTGAAACTAAGAGCTCAAAGCAAAGTTTTGTCTACCGATTTAGGCCGTATTATGCAAAAATTGCTAGGTATGAACGATGGAAGTCATCGAAAACATCAAGTACTTATAAAGAAATATCAACGTTGCTGTTTTTGTCTAAGGCTCTACGTACAAGAAAGCTATATGCAAGGAACATTTGCAGTCAGCTGTAAAATGTTTGCGCTGTGCTGATAGGTAAACATCAGTCATATTTCTGTATTATTATCATCTTTTTTACTTACTTAATATTTTGTAATACACCATAATATCAAAACTCTTGAGTTTGCAAGACAAAATTGACTGTGGATTTTTGATGTCAACAAATATGTTGTTTTGTTGCAAAAATTGAGACTTGACTTTCCTGTATAGATGCATAATGATTATTTATCTTATATTTTGGAAATTTGTTTTATTTGGTTTTTTAGTATACATTGCAGATTGTAGCATGTAAAAGAAAAATTAAGTTTTATTTATTTTGTTTCACTTTTTTTCTAAATTAAATCAATAATTTTATGTATAAAATGTATTATAAATAAACAATTATGCGTAACTAATAGTTGTATCTGTAAAAAAATAATTATTAATGAGAGGTGCCGCGATACCTCATTATACCAGTTACATTCGCTGAAACAAAGCCACCATTTGAGGATTACATTTTTTTACAGGAAACAGCACAAATAAAGTCAATAGTAGCGGGAATCATATTATTCAATGTAGCCCCCATCAGCGGCCACGACCTTCTCGAACCGGGATCTAAACCTGCTGCAAGCCAACACAGCTTCTTCCTTGTCCACATCTATAGTAGTCGAGGAGATTGCAGCCAGGGCTAAAAGATGGCTACAAGTTAAGAGACCAGTAGTAATACAAATTGTTGTATAATCATGTGTTCCTTACCTTGTGGACCAGAGCTAAATCTTACTGGAACGCGTATTCTTGTCCAGCGGCCAACTTTTCTATCTACGGCTTGACAACTGTCTCCAGCAAGTTGCTGTAGTTGTCGACTATCATATTGAGCTCTCTAAGCCCTCAAATAAATAAGGCGCTGCTCACAAGCCCCAGCACCATCACAGGGGTGGGAAACTTTGTATGCGTGACGGTAGGTGCTTCAAAGACATTTTGATAGATTCTACAGCTATTTTAGCGATTCACCTTCCTGTCTGCGTAAAGCTCTTTTCATCCGAAAAGAATCTCAAAGAGGTAGCACTATTGTGCTTGATGTCGCTCAGAAGTCAGCAGTTGGCAGTTCTTTAGGACGAAAAACTTGTAGTGCAGGTCCTAGTGGACTGCTAAACTGACTGTCGACCTCACCATGTCCATTTATTTTGCTAGGTCAGTCGTGCTTCGCCCAATTCGTCACTTCTTTTGCAATCAGAGAGCTTGCTGTGAGTTGCCCTGTCAGTAATAACCTCCTCCTGGTAGTCGGATTCCCTGTACTTCTCGACTACGTCGTAAACTTGGGTCTTTTTCTGGTCAAGTCATCCAATAACTTTTGTCGCTGATTTTCAGACGTATTCTCGCTTCATGTTGTTGACTATCGTAGTTGCTCATTAATTAAAGCTAACTTGTGTTCCCTAATAAGGGATTGCGTATGCCCTTAAGACGGCTTTTTGGCTTTGCCGCAATGCAACCAAAAAAATTATATAACTGGTATTACTACATGCTTTTGTAGTGATACTTTCATCTCTAATGATAGAAGTTGTACGAACTAAAGGAAATTCTAATGTATTTTATGAACTGCCAAACAAAGACATTATGAAGAAAAAGAATATTTGCAAACTGCATTAATTTGTTCAAGTATTTCGCAAATACACGTTAATATCTGTATTTCTATATTCTTGGTAGGGAAGACGTACTAAATTTTGATGCAAAAACCCATCAACTTGATCGAGCAACCTTGTACGCCTCTATTTACATTCCGACTAAAACCGACGTGCCCCTGCAGACATCGAAAAAGCATAAAAGTCTGTATTGATAACAGTTCGTCGAATATCGCTACTACGCCCAAACTGCGCGGCGGGCGGCGGGCGACAGCGCCACTTTCCGCCATTAAAATCCGGCCGCCTTCTCGCCTCCGTTTCGCAGGCAAATTTCGCCCAGACGTAAACTCCAGAACGGCGTAAACCGAGACGTTTAGCGTAATTTGGGGTTACTTTTATTGGCATCGTCTTTGACTATAGCGCGGGTGCGACGCCGCCGCACCCGCGACCCTCGACCGGATGCCGCCCCCGCACGTGGGGAACGTATCTAAATAGTGGCAGAAACGACGCCGTAAAAATTGACGACATCCCATCTTTAGCCAGATGGAAGGCGTCGCATCGGTGTACCTAGAAAATGTTTCGAATGGCGTCGTTACGGCGCCGAAAGGCGCCTCCATCTGTCTCCGCGCTTTACGCGGCTGAAATTTGGTCATTAATTGGTCGTCAGTAATTTCGGCCAGCTGGATGCGTTCGCGGTTGTCAGTCGCGGCGCAGCTTTCGGCGGAAATGTAAAATGCGCCGAATCCCAATTAACTTGCAAAACGTCGCATTAATGCTCCCGTGGAGAGCGCGAACAGGCGAACGAGTGTTTTGCGAGCGAAAGCGCCCGCCGCAATAAATGCGCCAGTTAAATAATTGCGTATCCAACCTTCGAGCATCTAACTCGAAAATCAAACAAAGGAACTAATTGAATATGGCTCCCATGCCAAAGAAGCCTCAGACGAACAAAGGCTCCGTGTCTGAGGACTCATTAATTTGGAGAGTGTTGCCGCAGGCGCTCGGATCACTAAGGAGAAGGCGCCGTGCGTATTTGTTAATAATATTCGGAATAATTGGGGAGATGAGTTTAAGAAAATTAGAGGCTGTCAACTCGGGCGCGACTTCCGGGGAGCCGTTCGGGGTTCAATCGGCCCGCGGGGACGTGGGAACGCGTCCATCTGAGCCCGAGCCGATACTGCGATCGATGCCTCCCTCGGGATATTAGTCCACACATTAGTACTTACGCCCGGTAAAAACACCCCCAAATACATTTTTAAGTCCGCAAATTCGTTCTGTTCATTTTTTACCGCTTTCTATTACCGAAGCCCATTCACCTTGCCCAGAAGCTACTCAGAAGCAGTCGCTCTTTTTAAATGCCACCGCTAACTATTCCGTAATTTTTCCGCCCTTCGAGGCTTTTCACTCCGTATAGGAGCCATGCGCACTATGGAGCACATAACTTAATATTTTTGAAACATGACGGAGCTAATAGTAATAAATTTTCTATGACCTTTCTGTCGTATATGTAAGCCTTCCGCGCCCGTGGATCCGAATAAAGCTCTAGGGTGACATTTTCCTGCAAATGTTAAAGCTGCTGCTTGGCCCTGCTACGTGATCTGTGACTTCATCAACAGTTGCTCGTCCTCGCCTTGTTCTCTTTTAAATCGCTTGTTTTGATTTATGGTCCTGACATTTGCCTGTTTGGACTTGGTCACTGAATTTCAATGAGCCATGTAATACGTTTTTAACCCTAAATAAATACCTGCTAATAAAAGGCAGTGTATTTTTATTTGAATAAAAATGCCATACTCACTTTGATCAATAGAAATAACGACCAAAAAAGTTATTATTAGTCTTTGTTCTTGTATTTCCTTTTCCCAGCATTTCAAAGTGTTAAAATAAAAATTAATTGTTTGTTTTAAATTAATGCAATCATTTTTAAGGAAACAATATTTAAATATATTTTTATAACTAAATATAATATAGGGTCTTTTAGACAAATCGGGGATTCATTTATGTTATATTGCAAAAAGTCGATAGGTCGTCTTATACGCATGCGCAATCCTCTATTAGATAACATAATCAACAACTTACGATAGTCGGCAAAATGAACTGAGAGTACGACCACAGAGTTGCCAGAAAATTTCCGACAGAAATTATCGGGTGGTTTATCCAAAAAACCCAAGAAGTACAGAGAATTTGATTACCAGGAGGAGGTAACTGATGACAAGGCAACTCACAACAAGTAATCTGATCGCAAAAGAAGTGAGAAATTTTACCTCGAATTGAAAGAGAAGCTCGATAAGAATTCTGGGAGGAGCATGACTGATCTGGCAAAGGAAATGGGCGTGACGAAGTGCATCTGCACTACAAATCTTTCGTCCTAAAGAACCGCCAACGAGGTGGACTGGAAATGAAAAGTCCAATCATGTAGGACAGACAGGTAAATTGCCAAAATATTCTTTGGATCTGCTAAGATGCCTCTGAAGTGCCTACCGCCATGCATGAAAAGTTTTCCATCCCTGTGAGCAGCGAAGGAGTTCCTTCTTTCTTTAACATCTATATTAACGTATTGGAGACAGTTGTTGAGCCTTAGATAGAGACATCGCTTCAGTCCACAACGCAAAGACCCAATTGATTATACAACACTAGTCCACCAACTTGTAACCACCCTGCAGATCCGACTGCAATCATCTGGCTGCTACGGGTAGAGTGTGATCAAAGCGAAGCTCAATGAGAAGCATAACAACACCAAGGACAGCTTAATGGTCTCAATCGTGGAAATAATGACACAAATGGACCAGAAGTTGTATTAGCCTGCAGCAGGTTTCGGTTACAACTCTAGAAGAATAATACCATTCTCAATAATATTTAAGTTTCATCCAAATTAATTTTCTTGCATCTTAATGATAATTTCGTTATTTATTTATTTTTCGGGGACACTTCGACGACCCTGTTAATTTTTTTATCTTTAGATTTAATTTACCGCAAATTTTACTTGTTAATCTGTTTCTCTTTTTCTGCTGATGCAATTTTTTGTTTTATTTTACGTAAATATAAAGTTTTTCCTTAGCTATCAGACAAAATCATCAAAAATAAAATGCACCAGATAATTTCTTTTCAATTAAAACATTATTCCATTTTCCTCCTCGTAAAGCTATCACCTAACTTGGCAATGTATACAAGTAAACTATAAAAATAATTAAGAATCACTAGAATTTAACATTTTTGAAATTTAAGTGATAGAAGACGCCACAAAAAGAACACACATTATTCAATAAATATAACTTGGTGGATTATTATATAAAACGTTTCATTGTCGAAAGAATTCCCTGATATAAACGAGAAGAAAATATAGATTTTTGCCTTATAACTTTCATTTATCAACATTTCTATGTAAATTATGTTAGGTGCCACTAAATTTCAAGGCGTAGAAACGTAGAAACATCAAGAAGCCCCTCTCCCCGCATACGCAACCCATTTTCCCCTCAAGATACATACTTACACCAGGTGCCTCACGTCATAATTTGCATTTTATTCTTTAACTAGTTTGTCACTTCCTATTCTATGTATGACTTGTCCTCATTATTCCAAATGTCTTTCTTTGCCTGCAGCACATAGTATCCTTTCAAGCCTAGAAGCTTCATCATAGGCAGATGAAAATTCTAGCGTTACTAGGAGGTTTAGAAGAAGTTTGGATCTAAACTTCTTGTAAATATACATTGCAACTCTAGTCATAATGGGAGACAATCATGATTTTGGTCGCACGGCTAAATGTCAAAATGATTGTATGCAGTGGGAACCACCATAAAAATTATCAGTGTGGGGGGGGGGTAAGCAGTAGAGCTAAAAATTTTAGAGCGAATATCCTCCAAAATAGTTTTGCCTGCAGTTTTCACAATTCGAACCCTTTCTTCTTGAGGGTCTTTTTTCGTTCAAGTACCAGTTGTCAGACAAAATTTTGTGGCCAGTGTTCTTGAAACATATGACACTCCTCTGTTGGATGAACCAGAGATGATTATGTCATCTTTGTACTTCTCCAGACGCTTTTTCATAGTTTTAACATGTGGACGAGAAATTTCCGGTACCTAATCAAGCAACTCTCCAAGGAAAAATCTAGCGCTCCTCGCTGTTCTCCTCAAGAAAGGTGAATATAATTTCTATTGCTTGCTCTTTGTTTGGAGTAGGTTGTCCCGGCCTTTTGTGGACACATGCAAGTATTTTGTAATAATTTCGAATAACACTTTTGGTGGTATTGCGTGTTAATCGCAATTAAATCAGTGTCCATATTATCTAACACGCTCATACGGTCTTCATTTTTTTGTCCCCATTCATCACCTCTCTGTCTTGCATATGACAAAATTGTGCTTGTTACCTGTGGGAGCATCACTTTGACCACAGGATTGCACCTTTCCATAGGCAACTTGGTCTGTTTTTGTTTGTACTTTTCAGTAACCTCTTCCTCGCATAAGAAGCACTTGTTAAAATAAAATGATAATGAAACACCGTTCTAATAATATTGAAAATGCTATATTAACTGAGCACCACCATGAAAATAATTCGAAGTACAGCAAGTCCAAGCATAATTTTTTGTAGTATCATTCAAATAAGATGTCACCTACGAACATTGACTTCAAACAGCTACAACAAAACTGAACTGAAAAAAACCCCTTGTTTAGTAACGTAAAAGAAGATTTGTTAAGAGGGGATTTATAAACAAAGGGAGGGGTTACTATGGATCGGTCTTTCATTCTCCCCTAACACCTTTACCTAAGGAAGGGGTTACACAAGGTCATTCTATTATAATGACTTCCCCAACAATACCCTTACCTAAAGAGGGTGGAAAGTTCTGCACCTAACATAATTTACATAGAAATGTTGAAAAATGAAAGTTATAAGACAAAAACCTGCATTTTTCTGTTATTTTTCGTAATTTGAGAAATTTGTTGGCTCTTTGAACCACTATATCTCAGTAAATATTGAATCAAAATATACTTTTGACCAGTGAAATTTGAAGAAAATTTAATGTTCTTCAGCTTTATAAATAAGTATATTCCGCTAAAAATGCATTGTTTAGAAGTTATAAGCGAAGAACTGAAAAGATTCCGATAATTTCGAGGTTTTTCGTCTCCCCCAAGTTAACACAGAGTCCTCGAGGTCGAAAACTCCACAGAATACCCACAAACAACATACCAAAATATCATTAACTTTTCAGGTACCCCCCTTCATTTATGACCTGCCGCTCGGACTATTAATCAAACAAACGTGGTAATATAAACGAGAGAACAGTAGTCAAAGATTCGCTTGGTAACACAACTAAGTAATGAATCTAAAACCATAGAGATGTGTGAGATATGCTTAAGATATAAAAATATTTCACCAAATAATGTGAACATAGAAAATGTGGGCGAATACGTACATTTAGGGCAAAAAAAAATAAAACTTGTAAAAGAACATAAAGGTATAGAAATCAAAAAAAAAGACCGGGATTAGAACAGGTGTGGCCTTGAGAAAAAATAATAAAATACATCAGACAAAAAGCTAAAGCAATTGATATAACAGAAAGAACAGCAACTTACTATGCAGACTCTGAGACCATACAGCTAGAATAAAAAAAATAAAGTTGAGGTTAGAATAATAAGATGGAGACCAGATAAGAGACAAAAAAGTAGATAAATCATAAAGTGGTACGACGTGAAAAGTATTGCTGGTCTAAATTAGATAAGAACAGGGAGAGACTGCAAATATCTTCGTTGCTATTACTCTGTCAAAAAACGTAGTATTCTGGTCTTTAAAAATTGTTGTATATTATTACTTTTTAGTACTTTCTTTAATGGTATTATATTTTTTAGTCCGTTTACAAAAATATTGGAGAAGCTTATGGAAATTTTTTGGTTAAATTGTTGATCTCCTTCTTCTTAGTATTAGTGATTACTTCTTTATCTTACTGCCTATTCATAAACTTGATCATAATTTTTTCTTATATTCTACTTTTTACTACTGTGATTTTGTTTTGATAATTGATAATTAGTAGGTTGGAACATTTGGGATATTGTAAAATGAGATACCCGAGGGGCAGCTTTAGGTACTGATTTATAGCCAGGCAGCGTTGTTGCACTGAATTATATCTATTTTATAGAGTGTTCTAGTATTAAATTTACTTTCGTTGAAGTGGGACGTTCTTATCACTCGCGATAACAGCCATAAAGCAGCCTCGTGGTAGCGCTATCAGTTTATTTGAACTCTCACAGCAGGTAGCGCCGTTTTCAAATGTTTTCGTGCTTAAAAACCAGAAAAACACTTGTTGTAGGATTCCTCTTGAGTTTTGGTGCAAACAACATTAAAATCACTTTATTGGCTCACATACGGTTTAGATTACTAGTAACAACCAGACAATTTCCATGCGCCTACTAAATTAAAACCTTCGTAGGCCTCTTTTCTTATCTCTTATCCGTAGGCGCTTAACGCCACACTCTAAAATATGCCACATGAATGAAGACGATCACACTAGAGCTTAATTACCTACTACACATAGAGGCATTCTTAGTATCTATCTACCTTATAAGTTGTTAGTAAAATTATTTTGAAGATCACGTACAATGAAAACTCAAAGATAGAATTGACGTAGAAGCTGATATACAGATACAGCACCTATTAAGCGATTTTAACTTTTATGTGATAGGTAACATAGACTCAATGGTAGGTAACAATGCATATCATGTAGTTATTGATCTACGTTTAGATATACAAACCATACACTTACATTTATAATAAATATGTTAATGAACATGGACATGAAGGTCTCTCATTTGTTAAAAATGCTAGAAAACAATAATTTATCGTGCTCTAATAAATGACAAAATTTCTAGCCGTTTGAAGGCAACGAGTTATCTTCATAATGGTAGAAGAATCGGTAGGAAATGCTAATTTCTTGGTCTAAAGTAAATTTTCTTAATTAGGTTGCGACTTATGTAGATATTTTAGCTTCTCTAATTATTCAAGAAAGTTAACTGCACCGCCTGAATGCAACAAAAATATACGAACACTTTAGAACACAATTATGTTTTCACCTCTTTCGCTATTGCAACATGTCAGTTTTGCTATTAGAAAGTTCCAACTTTACTAAATTTTTATTTCGTCCAACTTAATATGAGTTAAAATTTATTACAAGCTTTTTATGAGTTAAGAAGCTCGGTAACCCTAAAAAGACGCCTTAGCCTTAACATTCAAAAACCAGAAATGACTTTAGACACATTTAGAGAAGAAACGCCAAAAAACACCTTCCAAAACTGACCCCCAACTACAAGTTTATTAAAAGAGAGTGTAAAGAATAGAAAAATCCGCACGATGGGAAGATTATTGAATTCAGTATGAAATATAGAACTGATAAACTATGCATCATTCTAACAGAATGTAAGGAGCAAAAACTACTGCCCTTTTATATGTATCATTCAATATCAATGGAAAGCGAAGTAAGTAATTTACTATAAAGATCAAGGAAACTTAACTACACGTCCCTAAACTTGGATGTATCCTTGACAACCGAGTTGAAGCCAAGGTAGCCGATTTGATATTCGCTAAGCCATCAGAATATTAAGCTCAAATAAAACAACACTCTGGCTGAACTTCCTAAAAAACTTCCAGTTGACTTTTACTTGTGATTTTGGAAGACATAAATCTTTTTAACAAAAAAATAAAGCAATTAACTTTCTTCCTGCGATTGAGTCCTGAGTTTAGATGAAATGAGACCACGATTTCTCAAAGATCTGGTTTCTAAATCTACTGAAGAAATAGAAAACATATTACTATATAATACAACTGTGCAACTTTTGAATGCAAAAAAATGAACACAGAAGTAGCTCTAATTTTTCTTTGCAGGATAGCTTGCCACATTATCCAAAAAGGGCGTTGGAGTAAGACGTTTCGCTTCATAAAAAAGCATTTGCTACTTTCCCCATACCATCGGGTGTAGCAATTGAACGAGGCTGCAAAAGTGCTGTAAGAACATTATTGAATGACCGCAAAAATGCCGAGTACTTCTGAAAATTTATTTTACAAATGCCTTCAATACAACTGATCAAAGCATTATGATCCCAAATCTGTACATGTTTCTGGATCAATGCTTCAAGACTTAATCATATCTTTTCTTCAGCAATAACAAGGTGACAATTGTAAACTCTATTCTCAAATCATTTTGGAACTTAATATTTGATATCTGGATGAGGCCTCATTAGGAGATGGGCCTGAAACTATACTAGTAAATTTTGTATCTTTGATACAGCTAATGCAGCGGGGCTAATGATAAATACCAATAATATGTAAATGAGGTATTTTGAAAAGGTTGACCTAATCTATCCTGGTATTCGAGTAATCGCAACAAAAAATCTAGAAATATTTGACAGCCCAGTTTTTAAAGAAAGTGTTTAGATAATTCAAAACATTAAAACTTCTGTTATCCAAGCATTCCACTTTAAACTGGTGTACCGCATCTTTTCTGCCAAGGAGCTGTTCTTTTATTCCAAAATGACGTACTTTCTTCTAAGCTAATGTCATTGACATGGATAAGTGCCTACGTCCTTAACCTCCTTTTGAGTGAAACATAATAGGCACAAATTATCTTACCCAGTCAAAATAGATGGATTAGAATAAGAAAAATCTCAAATATTTATTTACCACTCTTCTAAGCTCTATTTTTAGATCATACAGTCTACTGTCCCGCATTCGTCCTAACATAGATAGTAAAATTATTGTGTACCTTGAACAAACTACTTTGATTTGCAGGAAAACATCCAATTAGGACGTGTTTTTGCCTATCGTGTTTTCCAAAGAAAATGGAATAAAATAAATACCAATCCCATAATTAGTAAAATATAATAGAACTCGGATAAAAATACAGCAAAGTTCAAGACACTTGACCTTCCAGAATCCAATGTATGGTTACCTTCAATGCCATAAAAAATGTTAGTATAAAACTATGCAACCAAGACTTCCAACTTTATGTAGCACTACGAATAGGTTGTCAATTTTGAAAAACGCGTGTCTTTGCAGAAATATGGTAGATGAAGAGGGAGTTCATGAATTTCGTTGTACTAAAAATAAAGAAGAATTCGCGAGACGCTCAGAACTAAACCAAATTATTCACAGAGTTATGCACGTTTTCTCCACACTCGAACCAAATGGTATTTCTCGATACGATGGATAAAAATCGAATGGCATGACCATGTCGTCTTGGGAAAAAGGGCTGCGCATGATCTGGAACATGGTATGTATTGACACTTTAGCATTTCAACGATTAAAACATCAAACTTTGGAGTAACAAAACTAGATCTTTTATAGAAAGAGTTGAACCCACACTAATAAATGACTCAAAAGACACAAAGCCGAACATTACCTATGTCAAATAACATTGGTAGCAATTCAAAAGGCCAATACAGTTAGTATTTTGGAAACCCTTCTAAAATCAAATACCACAGATAACGTCAAGAAAAATAACAAGTCTAAGTTCTTCCGTAAAGCGTCATCAAGCAACACTTGTAGTGATAACCTCTCAAAACAAGTTAAAAGCAAAATATCAGTTGGTGCTATACAAATTCTGAATTCATCGGATAAACTAGCTGTTGAAAACTCGTTTAGAAGTTACTACCCCTCTTGCAATAAAAATGCTAGTGATTACCTACATGCAGGTTCAGATGTTGAACCAATAATGGTTTCCAAAAAAGAGATGTTCTTAGCAATGAGGTTAGTTAAGTCAAGTTTCGCTGGAGATCTCAATGGAATTAAACCCCAACATATAATTACTTTATCAAAAAATTATATCTATTCTATGCGGAGCTTCACGTTGTGTTCTTTCTAAGAAGGATGAAAAAATCAGACCTATTGCTGTTGGAAATTTCTTTAAAATATTTACTTCTAAATTGCCCTGTATATCTATTTATTTTGATATGAGAGAATACTTGCGTCCCTTACAATTTGCTACTAATGGCGAATTTGAGGCAGCGGTTCACGCTGTCAGAAGCTTTGTGGATTATTATGTCGGTTTAAAGAAAATTCTGCTCAAAATAGATGTTAAGAATGGTTTCAACTCCCTCAAAAGGAAGGACATGTTATTAACTGTCAAGGAGAGGATGCCGCACCTTTACCCCTTTGTTTACAAAGATTATTGTCAAGATTCTATTCTCGCACGTGGATTGCAATTTCTTAATTCTTCTAATGGAGTCTAGTAAGGAGATTTTGCAAAATCTTTGCTCTTTAGCCCCTCGATGCATCTCATTATTATGCAGTCATTGTTATGTGAACTAAATATTTGGTATCTCAATGATGGGCCATTTGCTGGCGATTCTTTGACAGTTTTCAAAGATCTCAGGTCGTTATCCGTTATCTCTCAATCAACTCTTCTAAGTGTAAACTACTTTTTTTTGGAGTCCATTCAATCAATCTGTTGCTGGTGATTTTGCAAGGTTGTTCCCTTATATTAAACTTGCTCAAAATAATTTATCCCTCCTATCCGTATTGCCATCAGTCTTAGGGGCTTAGGCCCAGACATCTGTGAATCTCACTTATGTCTCTGCGGTTCAAAAGTTAATAATTTGGGCCACCATGATCTCCATTGCAAGAAAAGTTCTGGCAAACAATCGAAAAATTAACGATGTTATTAAGCGAGCTATCATTTCAAACGAAGTTTCTTCATCTCTCAAACCTACTGGACTGTTGTCATGATAAAGGCAAACGACCTGTTGGAATGATCTTGGTGTCCTAATCAAAAGAAAAAGCCCTGTATTCAGAAAATTGGTTCTGTGACAGAATTAGCAGTTTCGAAAAATAAAACAAATATAAAACTATTTCTGAACAAGAACCATTTGGCCCTGGTATGGTAATGCTTTTTTTCTGGTTAATGATATCAGTTTCCGTTTAAAGTTAACCTCTAGTGACCCCCGCTCTAGATCTTAATTCAACGGATAAGTTTAAAAATCTAACGACAAAATGTACTTTGTATTCCATCCCCGTCGATAAATTGTCCTACTTGCATTGAATTATATGTAACCATTTTATCTGTTGAAACTCGGTGTTTCATTTTTTTGAAATCTCTGCATTTATTTGGTAAAAAAATTTTGACCATATAAGTTTTGTTTCCAAACTGTCTACTTGACAGCAGTAATACCAAATGTCTGAGAATAGTAGCGAAAGTAATGGTAGCGTTCAAAAATGGTAATCTTTCTGAAATAGAAGATTAGCAAATTACCTCATGCCACACTGTCACCACAAGCTTTCAGGATTATAAGGTTTATGAAGTAATTCCTACGAACAAGGAGGATGCAGCAATATTAGAAATTCTGAACTATAACCTTGACGTCGACTTTTGGACTCATCGCAGAAGCAGCATGGAAGAACCCGTCCAAATTATGGTAACTCCCTCTTACCAACAGGAATTTGAAGCCACGCTGGCCAAAAGCAGCATGCAGTTTAAAGTTTTAATAGAAGACGTTGATGAGTAATGCAACTTTTCTTGAAATTTTAAACATCCTGTATGTAGAGGTTTTTAGGGTTGTTAACGAAGAGAGGTTTTACCAGACAAGCCTGCCCAGTTTGATAGATGGCAAAATTAATTTCGAAAAATACTGTCGATACTCGGAAGTAACCCGATATCGTATTTTGGGGTGTAATGTTGAGTACAGTTTTTCAGATACAGGACTACTTGCAGCATGTCGCCGACGCATTCTCCGGCATCGTCCTGCTGGAGAACCCGGGCACCTCCAGCGAGAACCGGGACATCACCGCGGTCCGCATATCCGGCGGGGGCAGCGGCAACCCGCTGATCTTTATAGATGCAGGAATTCACGCCCGCGAGTGGATCTCGCCGGCTCTGGCCCTATACATCATCCATCAACTTCTGGAGCACCCAGAAAACAGGAATTTAATTGAAAACGTCGACTGGGTGATTATTCCTTTGCTGAACCCGGACGGGTACGAATACAGCCACACCGAGGTTAGTCAATGAGGGCGCATCTGTTCCCGGCATTTGCGTGGCTTTAAATTTGAATGCCTGCTTATACGTGCTTCATATAGTTTAGAGCAAGGTACGCTGCATGTGAGAAAGAAACAAGGGAAATTTACTACATATAATCGCCACATTTAGGGGAACCTACTCTTTCTTCAATACTTTTCTCTAAATAGTCTTTTGTAAATATTTACTCATTTTTTGCACTTTAATACAATTTAAAATGAATGGTTTCATCATGTAGGATCTTTAGAATGAATCCAAGTCTCGAGTGCTGTTGCATGTTTATCACCGTGCTACGCGCGTGATAACAATGCACGTGCTCGTGTTTCTAATTCAATAACAAACCTCCAAAATGCAATCGGGTATCCGATATCATGTTCCTATATCTTAATCACTCTGCAAACTATTCAACAATTTAATGTTTTTTTTACTTTTACCTACATCAAACAAATCTAATTTATATTAATCTTGGTAATGATAAACATACATAAGTGGAATATAATTAAAACCATGTATAATTAAATAGAGATTCATTCAAAATCCCTTAAAACCCACCTATAAATAAAGATATGCGTTGATAATAAAGATTTAATTTGATATAAAATCATAAAAAAAGATATTGGAATTTTCCTCTGCATTTAGCACATAATTAAAAAATATATAGAGGCAAAGTTGTAGCATAAAAACTTGCTCTTCTTAGACCTGTATGCGATACGAACACTGTCGTACCATTTGTAAAGGTTGCCGTAGTCGTAGAGGTAGTTGCTGATACGTCTGCTACGTAGAATAAGTACAAGACTGGTCCTAGTACAGATCTATGTGGCACACTACACTGTATAAGTAGTAAATTACAAAACAATAGGCACTATACATTCATGGAATATGTTTGGGATGAAAAAAGTTATTTATCATACTTACTAAATAGATCAAGAAGTTAAGATACAAGAAAGGCAGGAAATGAGCAAAAAATAAATTAAAGAAGCCATCAAGAAAATAAAAAAAGGAAAGGCAGCAGGTTACGGCCAAATAACTGGAGAGATGTTAAAAAAATTGGAAGAATCCATCAACATCTTATAACATGATATAGAATAAAGTTAAAATACCACACGATCGGGATATAGGTATTATGGTCGTACCATTCTTTAAAAAATGTGACAAAATAGACTGTTCGAACTACAGAGATATTGCCGTCTTGAGCACTGCTTTAAAAATTTATTAAATAATACTTGAAAAAAGATTAATAATGCAAATTAGTATCCAAAATTTACCATAAAAAAATTACTAGAACGAACTTTAAAGGCAGTAAAGGAATACTTTATAGCCTTCCTGGACTTAGAAAAGGCCTTCGATAGTCCTGAGGGATGTAATGGAAGGAACCTTAAAACAAAGAAACATACCAGCAAAGTTACTGAGAGCAATCTTGAACATCCACAATAACTGCAGAAATAGAATACAAATAAACACCAAGAAATAAACACAAAAATTTAATGTAGATGGAGGCTTAACACGATGGAGAGTATTAAGCACAATCCTTTTTAACATCATCTTAGACAATGTCATCAAAAGAGATAAAAGTAAAAGCAGTTGCTGTGAGGTATAAAGAACCAGTACTTTTAAAAGTGCAAAAAACAAGCAAGAATTAATTACTAATATTATAATTTAGAACAAAGCTCTCGAAGAAAGAGGTCTAAAGATGAATATTGTAATAATAGCAGGAAAATAAAAAGTGTCAACGTAGAAGTAAATGGGAATAAGATTGAACAAGTCGATACCTTCAAGCATCTAAAGGTTAATATAGATAGTTCGAAACTGCAAGATGCGGAAGTAACAGATAGATTAGAAAAATTTCCCAGATTCTACCATTTCATAGGAAATGCATTGATATGGAAGAAGAAAGTGTCAAGAAAAGCCAAAATCAGTGTTTACAGAACACGCCAAACCATCAACACACCGCAAATAGTATAGATGCTCGTTTCCTAAACAGCCACTTCTTTGGGTACACAGCACATGTATTGCTATAGAATTAAAGAGCCTATGTTCTATTCTGATAAAATACAGGTCATAAGCCTTGCGCAAAATTTAGCAGAAACTTGGAATTTTTGGCATTCTGTTATCAATATTTGATATAGGCTTTTTGCTGGATGCTTCTTATTGCTCTCACAACTTTCTCGTTAGTTTTCTTTGTTTTATGTGCTGGATATGCTTTTTCTTTTATATTTGCTAATGACTTTATGTATTTCTAAAACCCTAGTTTTTCTATTTTCATTGTTTTTGTTAATTCTCTTATTTTCCAAGTATTCTGTGGTAGGCTTTATTATATTAGTCTTTAGTTCCAGTCAAGCGTGATTAAGATCGGTTTGATCTTGTACTTTATCGTTCACTATTCGATTTTTTAACCTTCTCTGACACATATAAATCTTTTGTAGCTTCATCTTCTAGAAACATTTTCTTGGTCACATTTTCATACAGATGTCTTTTCTCTTTATTTGTGATATTCCCCATTAAGGTACGTTGAATTCAGTGTATACGATACATTGGTCGTACTTTTGTTTATAATGCCAAACCCTACCTTTGCCCTTAGGTTTTTTACACCATTATGGATTAGAATACAGTCGTCTTTTTTATTTCTTGTAATGCACAAACATCTATTTTGTGTTTTTGCCTTTCCTTGATCAGTTTTTGATGTCTACCATTCCGTGATCTGTTGATCTACGACCTTACTTTAGGATACTGTTTCTTCTAAGTTTTTTCTCTTTTCACGTCAATTACGTCTCCATAGAATCCGCCCGGTTTTCAGACTATAATCCAGTTCTAGAAGCATATATTCTTTTTACGTTGGATAGAGTGATAGTTTGTCTAACCAAACATTTTCCTTGTTAAAGCCGTGCATCAGCTATAATGACCACTAGTTATTACAGGCGAAATTGAACACTATATACAAATTTTTAAGTTTCTATGAGTATAGTGAGATCAGTTTCATCAACTTGAAGTTTCTGGAATAAGATCATTCCGTTAGTATTTACTCCATTTCAATTCTTCTCAAAGATACGCAACTGCATAGTTCTTTAAAGTTTAAATTTTGTCCTATAACTTATTTTACTCAGATAGAAAGCAGTTATAATCATTACCTACCACTTTTTACCCAAGTATGTTACCTTCAAACAATACCTTTTTCCCCATATTATTAAAGTAGATTAATCACGATCTTATTTGCCTTACCTTAAACTTTCAATTAGCAGCTTTGGACTTTTCAGTTTTTAATAAATGTCTGCTTCTTCTATGTTTGACTTTGTTTGGGTAAGGCTAAAATATGTCCCAATATGACTTATAAACTCTATGGCTTTTTGTTAGTCATTTTAGCTTCTTGTTTATCTGCAAATTCCATGGTTAAAATAACTTATTAAAGGTACTTACTAGAATTATTTACTTTACATAATGCTGACAAATTTGTCAAATAAGGTTAGATAACCTGGTGCTTTACAGTAAATGGCGTAGCGTTTAAGGCGATAAAGTGAGTCTGATTGGTGTTATCGTGTATTGCTCTTTAACATGGATCATTTACGTTTCTATTTCCTAAATCATGTTATCTGCAAACGAGCCTGTCATGGTCAATTCAGATATTAGAAAATCAGACGTATACAATAAATATGAGTCGCAGAATCCTATCCTGAAGAACTCCAACTTTAGCTTGTCGAAACCATTGCTTATATTGATCTTGGTTCAGTGGAAAATCTTTAGAAATGTTAATTAATTTGTTTGGACATGAAGGTATTTAAACTCCTGAGTGTATTTTTATTTGAAACAATTGACATGACCTTTTTGTGTTTGCTAATTAAAGCATTTATGTATGTCATAGGTACTTGTGCCCAGATTTTGAGCAGAAAAAGATTTTGTCCAAAAACTATTTTTAAATATTAACTTTCCTCTCTTATAAATAATAAATATTTGGCGTTTTTTATAGTGTCCCTCCTATCTTTTGCAAACCCTGAATGATGTTGCTATGTTTTATATACGACCCATAACATAAATATGTGATATCTCATTTGAGCATGTTTAGTAATTAATTTAATGTGAATAAATAAATTGGTTTAAATCTGCTTAAGCAGACGTGTGCTCTACAAGAAGCAAATTTAAAGTCTTCTTAACCATAAAAAATCAACCAAGCCGCTTGGAAAACGCGTAAACTAAACATGGCTCTGTTATAAGTACATATCTAAGTTTTAAACAAATAATAAACAAAAATTACCAATCTATCAACAAATAATAAATTGCAATAAAATAGGATTACACAAAACTCTACTAAACTCCACACATATTTTACTTTAGAATAAACTGGAGACCAATAAGACCTTAAAGAATTTTACTTAAAACTACTTGGAAAGTTTATAAGTTTTCCATAGAAAATTGATTTAAAAAATCCAAATCTACACGAAGAAGGTTTGCTATGGAAAATTGATAAATCTTTCTACATAGTCTTCTAACTTAACAACACATTTTTACTAATAAATTAATAACTTTGAAACCGCCATTGTTAAATCTGGATCCTTCAAGTGCTCCTTTTAGTAGTTCAAATAAATGATAATTACAGGGCGATAAGTTCGGACTGTAGGAAAAGTGTTACAATGTAGTGCAAAACAAATTTTCAATTTTTTGTTAAATTTGGGCAGCTGTGTTGAGTCGGACATTACCGTGAACCAAGATAACGTCTCGGATTGGGAATTTAAGTCTTTTGTGGCGACATATAAGTTCTCTTATGTTCAAATGTTCACAGTATCCGGCGATCATCTTCAGAAAGGCGATGAATATTCCACTCTATGCCCCCTATCCTAGTTATCGGATGATGTAGGTGACTTTCATTTTCAACTGTTTCTCATGTTCCTGAAAATTGTTGAGAGTACACTAGATTCATCTTAGGAATTTTGTCTTAAGTTTTCTCAAAATTTTGTATGCAACAAACAACGGTACCTCTTGTTCTGACATCATTATATTGAGTAAACAAGTAATAGGATGACACACCTCTTTTCTTTCACATCACGGCGTATAAAAGAGAAATTCCGCTTTCTATCTGATTCAGCTAGCTATAGAACAATCTAACAAATTCACGTAGGTAAAAAGATGCCAATTACAGGAATATTTCTTAACTCTACTTAATCTTCGAAAAGTTTTAAAATCTGTAAAATTTACGCGTATCGCCAGCGTAGTCGCGCGGTTGAGGCGCGGGCTGTGGTGCGGATAGACCCGGGTTTGTTCCTAGCGGGTGGCCTACTCAGTCAGTAAAAATAATTGAGTACCCGGGTCCACTTCGAACAAGGGATAATAATGGCGGTCATCTTAAGGTGCGGTGCCTGTCACATCGCCCCGCACCAGAGATGGTGCGCAACAATCAGATACATATCCGACTACCTTTTACTTATTTCTACATTCCCAATCTTTGACTTTCACCAAATCTTACAAGCGAATCGCAGAACATAGAGTCACTATATGTTTCATTTATTCAGGACCGATTCTGGAGAAAAACCCGCTCGCAAGGCAAGAAATGCTGCGGCGTCGACGCCAACCGGAACTTCGACTTCCACTGGATGGGGACGGGGTCCAGCAAGGACGAGTGCTCCCAGTTGTACGGCGGCCCGAGCCCCTTTTCAGAACCCGAAGCCGTCGCTCTAAAGCGCTCCGTGGAGAAATATTCGCGCCAAATCAAGCTGTACCTCACTATACACAGCGCCGCCCAGTGCCTGCTGTACCCCTGGGGCTACACGCAGTGCTTGCCGAAAAACGCGGCGCAGCTGCACGCCTTGGCCGCTCGGGCGGAAGAAGCCATCTTCGCGGTGAACGGCAGGAAGTACCAGGTCGGCAGCTCCGCCAGGGTCTTGACGCCTTCGGCCGGATCCAGTCGCGACTGGGTCACGGCGGTCGCCGGGGTGAATTTGTCCTACACGCTGGAGCTTCCCGGAGGCGGCGAGAAAGGGTTTGATCTACCGCCGAGCAGCATCCTGGATGTTATCAGGGAAGCCTTTGAGGGAATAAAGGTGTTCCACCAACACATTGAGAAGTCGTTTAATTAGATATTAATTACTACACAATCTAATAATAGTTTTAATAAAGATTTTAAATTGCCACATTTGCTTTGTTAATAACTTCTTTTCTATAAATGTTCTTCTTGTTTTTCATTTTACAGTTATACCACGTTTATCTAATTTTCCTTTGATGAGAAATTACTTATTATAAAAATACATAAGGTGCTGATCTAATCTGATGCTAATCTTTTACATTACTCCCCAACCGACTCTATGCACTTCCACATGCTTCTAAACCTGCTGTGAACCAATACTTCCACGTTTCCTCGAGATTTTGGGCACAATCGACATATTACGCCTTAGAAGTTTCTCCTCGTTGGAAAACTTTGTTTTGGACTATAGTGGGCACTCATAAAAATAAGATCAAGTTTTCTCATCCGGTATTATGCTATTGAGATAACAAGAAACTCGATAGGCACTTCGTGACACTGCATCGTGTCGTTTTCCCGTAGGTTAAAGCAAAAAAAGGAAAAACGTTTCTCACTTATGTCTGATGATGGATCACATTCTTGTTGGAGCAATATTTTCCTCCGTGGTAAACGAAGATGGACTTTGGAGAATCTTCCAGGACTGAAGTTTCCTCTACGGAACGGCCTATATCACCTAAAGATAATCGGATAGTCGTTTCTGATAAACATTTAAATAACATATAAAATTGTAAAGCAAAGCTGTCCGGTATTCCGTTTTTGACCAAGATAACACTGCGCGCTCGTTTCATTGCCACAATACAGAAACAAGCTGATATTTAAAAATGGGCAAAACTTTTCTAGTGCTCTTGGTTTTCGATAGAGTTAAAAGAAAACAAACGTGGAAAACACCTAAAAAGAAAAATTGAGGAGAAACCGTAACAGCAATCAAAACCCTTCACAAAAAAAAGATATAGCAAGATCAAGAAACGGGCGATCTAGAAAATAAAAGTTCAGAACAATAGTAAGACTGAGACAAGGTTGTGTACTTAGCTCGCTGCTGTTTACGTTAGCAGTAGGTGAGGCAATAAAATAAAAAACCAAGCTAAATCTTATAAAGGAGAAAACTGAAAAATGGAAATGATTGTAATGGTAAAATTTTGTTATGCTGATGATGTGATCCTCAGTAGAACAGGACAAGAAACAAAAGCCACGATAATAAGCACAAGACCAAAAAACACGGAATTATAGTTGGAGAAAAAAATGGAGCAAGTGAAATTCTATAAATATTTAGGAGTATGCATAAGCAACAAAAGCAAATTAAATCTGCAAATAAAAGAAAGAGTGAAGACGAGTGGTAAATTGTTTAACGCTATTAAATCCACATTTTTGTGAGATTAGTTGAAGGAAGTGATGGTGTCAGTTTTAACGTGTGATAGTCAATCGCGGGTGACAACAAAAGAACATAAGAGCAAACTCAAAATTACAGAAATGGGATTCGTGAGAAAGATAAAAAATAAATTGCGCGAAGACAAAATATAGACCAAAGTTGAGTTAATTGGGACAATGGACAAACGACAAATAAGTTGTAGGAAGCAAGAATTTTAGGGACGGCCAAGAAAGAGCTGGAGGGACGAGATGAAAGAAACAGTAGAAGATAGGCGACAAAAATAGAATAAAGTATCAGGAACAATACAAGGTCACAAAAATGGAAAGAAATTTGTCGAAAACTACCGGCCAATGAGGTCAGCTCTATAGACTCACATCGCAAGGTGAAAAATCTTAGGATTAAGTAAAAGAATTAAATAAGTTTTAGAATCCCATGTGTAATTAAAAGAGTGTTTTTGCTAACAATTCCATAAAAGGAAACAGTGCAAAAATATTATTTATTATGCACATACCAAGTCATTTATCTTGTATCTGTTACCATTATCAACTGATATTTATACTAAAGAGAAATAACTAACATTAAAACTTTACGCTCCCGTTATCACCAAAACAATGCAAGTATAAGAGGTCAAGAAAAATGTTTGATTGCAAAAAATGAACTTTCCGGCGCTACTGCTCCTGCCATTGGCAGTTATGTGCTTTGAAAAAGTTAGCTACTATGGGTGAGTTATATCATCTAATTTTTGGCTTAAACACATTTGAAACCAAAAAAGATAAATACTAACATGCAAATAAAAGTAAAACGTATATGTCTGTTAAATACTACTTTTAAAATCTGGTAGCTTTTATTTTAATAATTTTTAGGTTAAAAATTTTAATAAATCTGATATTCAAGATGTTAAGATTTGTTATCAATACTCAGATTTCTTACTGGCGTAAACACTTATGCCGTTAATCTCAGCATTGTGCAGTTACTATGCTAATTCAACCTTGATAATTCCAGGGTAATATCTACTTGAAATAAATGTAGTCATTTGGATTAGCTTATTTAAAAAAAATAATTTTAAATATTTTTTGATGAACTAATTGTGTGACAATTTCAAACAGAATTTAATCTCAATCATTATTTACAAATCCGATTGATTTATCTTCTTTTCTATTGTCACAAACAACTCTCCTCACACACATCACGATATAATTCGTTTTTCTATCTCTTTTTTATTGGTATTCTCTTACACTTTTCTTCGCATAGCTACTTGCAGATATGTCGTCGTCCTATTGAAAGAGTGGTGTTAGAACATCAACTGATTATGCCTTGCACCTATTACTGAATGTCACAGATGATTGATCGAATGGCCACTTTAAGGAGTATTATCTTTCTAATAACACTTTTGACTTTGACAGATTATTTATAACGTGATAATTTTATTTGCAGTTGCGATCGTTGCCCTCATTTTATCTTTAATGAACATTATACCTAGACACTTAAAGTTAAAACATCCCAAACATCACACAAATCTAAATACCTTCATATATTTTACACGTTCACGCTTTGTTCTCTCTGAAAGTTCAATGGTATATGCAGTTAGTAAAAGTGGAGGTCAATTCTACTTTACTTTACCACTCAGTAATTCCACCAAACTCATTTATCACACAATTTATCCTGTTCATTAAACTTAAACATTGCATTATTTACATTGCCGATCGGAAACGGACTAACAACCATAAATAATTCAAGTGCTCCATGTTTAATATTCCGGGTGTTTAAGGATAACATTTGCTCTAGCACCAAATAAGTCAACCTAACTCTCAATTCGAGAATACTACGAAGCACTCAGTGCTTTGGCAGGCGACAAGTTAACTCTACTATGGGTACCAGGGTACTATAAAATTGCAGACAACAAAATAGCTGGATAAGCTAGCACAAAAAGGATCATCAAATGAACCAAAAAAACAATACAAGACATACTAAAAGAACGTACCGGAACAAAGATATGAAAAAACCTTTATAAAAGCGCCATCTCATAAACGAAGTGAAGAACAGCTAGTACAAAGCATGAATCAGTTACGAACTGTTACAGGTTTCCTCACGAAGTATTTTTTTCTCAGACAATATCTTAACAAAATAGGCCTGTACCATAGTGACCTGAGTGGCAGGTAAATAAGGATATCCACCATCATCTTGTGCTAGTGTGAAGCTTTAACTCACAGGAGGCAAACTGTTTATGAAAAACCAATAATGTATTCAAAAGAATACAGCAACTATCCAGTAAGGAATTTGCACAAACTGGTACAAAAAACAGAGATACTGGAAAAATTCTGTAATAAAAATAAGAAAAGCATCTAAACACAGTCCCGCCCATTCAAGCAAAGCTCCTTAAATGTGGCAGCCATACAGATTTGGACAGATAAGTAATGAGACTAATTCGAATCTAGACGTCATAAATAATCAAATATATGCGAAGGCTTTCACAGCCGGTGTTATGGTGCATCGTGTAGTTAGTTCTTGAGTTAGAAGGCCGTGATTGGAGTTCAAAAACTATTGACGTTTTGTCCCCAACTACGGCAGACATCTTTAGAAGAGAGATTATATAGAGAGGTTGTGGAGATTTACCAATATAAAAATAATTTTAATAAGGACGGCGGATTCAATCTGCCTAAATCGTGTTTTATCGCTCTCAGTGGACAAAAAACAGACCGCGATATGGTGAAAGAGCGAGTGACGTCAGAGAATGCTAAAATATTACCTGCAACGACCCTATTGACGTCAGCAGCTAGCCCGATTACGTTATCTACCATCCCAGGTGACGTCAACAACAGCCTGCCAACACCATCTCTACCATACTCCCACGAGTATAAAAGCGAAAACGCACGGAAAAGTGACTTATTTTTAGAAGATTCTCTTCTGAAGATGTCCGCCGCAGTAGTGGACGAAACGTCAACAGTTTCTGAACTCCTACTACGGCATTATAACCCGAGAACGAATCCACGATGACTAAGACCAATGAAATTTAACGAAATCCAAACATAATGAAAAATAATCAAAGGAAATGGTGATTTCAAAAACTAGCTGATGTAGCACATTCAACAGATACAGAATTATCTCGTAAGCAAGACGACTCAGTAACGGTAACGACAGTCAACAAAGTGAAACCTCAAAACCTGCACTAAAAATGTGAAAGAAAATTTCTCTATAATTGTTAAAAGAAAGCACTATCTAATGACAATTATAATCTGTCTCCAATTCTCAGATTGCTACAAAAAATTAAAAAAAACATTTCAAAAATTAGAATCTAATGCACTCAAAGAACAACCTTATTAAAGGGCCATCCGAAACTTAGATCACTCCGTTACAATAATTGTCATCAAAGACATATTAACCGCACAAAGCCACGTAGTTTGCAACATTATTAATTTATTCGGCAGCAAATCTAAACAGTCACTTTCTCCCTTTGATGGTAGATCTCGAATCAAGCGTAAATGATATGAAAGTATTTAACATAAAACACACCAGTAACATAATCTTTTTGATTCTCAGGACAAAAAATATTTCCTATGTCTAAAATGGCAAGGACATAGACAAAAAACTGCTTACTTATATGAAATATTCAAAAAAAACATTCCAACACCCCAACTAAGTGTGCTGTATATGATGAAAGTCACACGGACAATTATAAAGGCCGCACAAGTTGCCATCTTTAAAAAGCTAGAAACTCTTTATTCAGAGGTGCAACAAATAAAACTTAGCCTTCACTTTTCCAAAATCAACCCTATAATTACGAAACACAAGTAACAATCCTGAACCACAAGCAAAAAACAACAATCTACCAACTCATGATCTCCGAATGATTATCCATCGTACTAACGGCTTTGAAATGGCCAAATCATTACAAATTGCCAACTGTTTCAGATGTGACAACATTTCTACAAATTCTACAAGTTGATACATTATCAGTCTCAGAGACTTATACAAACAGAACTGTATTTAAAATACCACGTTATAACTTATATAAATATTTATATAAATTCAACTGTGATAATAAAAAATATAATAGTGCATTACGAATTACAATCCTATCAGACAGAAGAGGCCTAAGCACCAAATGTATGGTAGGAGATTAGAAAAACGTAGCCTGAGCCTTATTAATCAAGACTGATTAGACAGAAAGAATCAACCTTCTAAGAACAATTCAAAGGTTACCTATCAACCTGATTGGTCAACTTTTCAATCACCAATCACATGGAATACGCATATACTACCATAAGATCTAACCAGGACCTATCTTCTGATCACCCTCCAGTCATCATCACCATTAGCACTACTATAATCACTAAAGAAAGACCCATTAGACTCTATGCTAGAAACATAAATTAAAATCACTTTAGAAACTATTTGGAAGAAAATTTCAGCATATTTATTAAGATCAAAAATAATTGTGATCTTAATAATGCAACCCAATACTTGACCACCATGATTCAGCAGTCCTTAACAAGTCATACCTGCTACCACAAATTAATAATATTTTTGCCATTCTTTGTTAATCTCGCCTTTCTCAGCACCTGAATTTCGCAAACAAATTGAATTTACAAATACTAGAAAAGCTCTTGATCTCAAGAAATTCTACATTATCTTCTCAGAAAGGCATTAATAGACTCCAGCATATTAAGACTAACTTACTTTCTAATACTATAAAATTATGCACAAATTGCTAAAAATAGTAAAACTCTTAATCAGCGATCCTCCTACAGACCCATAAGCCTGTTACCCCTAATGCCAAAGATATTTAAATAGATAATCTTCAAAAGATTGAAATGACGGCAGGCTTCAATCAAATAATCGCATCTCATCAGGTCGATTATCGTAAAGCCAACTTTACAACACATGAAAAGTCTTGAATCAAAGAATTGTTGTGAAGTACAAATAAAAACTATAGACTTGTTATACAAGTTCCAATTAGAGACAGAATAAGAACTATAGAATTAGACTTTATAAGACGAAACCTAGTATATATACATGGATAGAACAAAGACGGAGCAAATCTGTAGAAAGGTGAAATAGAAGACAGAACATTATGTTCAAGAATAAAGGCGGAGAGAAGACCCAAAGTATTATGAAGTAATCGCCCAGAGGACGAAGAATGGAGGACAATGGTTCAGAACATAATGATCAAGAAGAACTAACAGAAGAAGATTGGGAAGATTGGAGGTTAACAACGGAACACTTGTAACGGGGAGCCTAAAAAAAGAAGGTCATATGCTTCCAGAAACATTGATTTAAAATTGTAAATTGCAGCTCCTAAAACATAATAAAAATGGAAACAAAATAATAAATTTTGCAGAAAAGAAAATTCGGCAGTAAGCAGCACCATTTTTTCACTTTTCCTGGGCCGTTGTTTCGGCGCTTGTTTCATTACATATTAAATATTATGGGTGGTATTACTTTTATTGTTTTTTTTATTTCTTCTAGCTTTTATAGACTACTATCCTGTTTCTAAACGCACATTTGAATGGTGTTATAGGCCATGGGCCATGTTGAGCATCCCCGCGGGTGGTTAGCTAACATGTTAATTTAGAGAAATGAGAATGTACTTCCTGATAACTAAAACCGTTTGCTGGAGAACATTTGTTCGCCGTTGCTTTGAGAGTTATACCCAGGACCGCCTCATGCCAGTATGGCAGGCCAAGCTCTTTTTCTCGCAGCTTTTGTGCCCCCTCTATTGGTCTTATTATTTGATTACCTATTTTTACTTGGACTTCTGTTTTTCGTTATAAAACTTTTGTTACTTGACTCCGTTTTTTTCTCATTCATTTTCATTACGTTGCATAAGTTACATAGCGATGGACATCATTGTCTTGCAAGACTCCTGGATCTAAACCCTTAACCTTTCTTCTCCGGGAAGTCCTGACGTTGAAAATCGATTGCCTTTCAAGCGCTTCTAGTATGGTGGAAGCTTAAATGGTACTCAGGCACTTTAAGCCGTCATGATCATGCCAAAAATGATTTTGATGTCGTTGCTGCAGGTCATCAGTCCATAACCAACTCCACCGAGTTTGTAGAGGTCAGCGTAGTCGCCAGGATACGTTAGAATAATTCCAAAACGTGATTAGGTCTACAATCTGGAACCACCCGACGATGATCGACCAGTCCTAGTGTTTGAGCTGTGGCGGAAGGTTTTGTCACAGGCGCCGCTGAATTAGCTGGAGTCGTTGGAAAGCTGGAGCATCACGCCTGGTCGCTGCGGCATAGCTATGGCCTGGAATAACCGCCGTCAGTCGGAACGCTGGCTTAGAGAAAACATCCCCGTAAGCTGGCTGGGTGTTCTCCCTGGTAGTTTGCACAGGTGGCGGACTTATTCCAGGGCTTCTTACAGTCCCAGGGGTGTTGTGCGCCCCCGCACTTCGGAGCAGCACGACAACAGTGCTGCACGCGCCCGAAACGTTGGTAAAGGTGACATTGGCTTACGACCGCTACAACCAAGTTGAGAATATCGTAAAAAATGAAGTTCCCCTTGTCGGACCGCTCAAGTTTCAGGAACAAGAGCGGCATCAGGCGTCTCTTCGGGCCCTTCCTTATGCGCTTTGCCATAGAGGTATATAGTCATGGATCTTTTCTAAATGGACCAAATATTTATGCCAATATTCTTTGCTTATTTTTTTGTCTAACGATGAATATTGTCGATACATGATCTTTGTTACTCTTGCAAATAGTTTTTTTCCTTGTTAGTCCTGACGTAGAATCTTATCTATCTTTTTTTATTAACACATTGAAGCATTTATTCCAATTTGTTGGTGTATTTTCTTCTTTTTCTATTTCCTAAAACAGCTTTTTAATTTGTATCTTCTGGCTTAGTTTTGGCTTCAGTAAGCTAATGATAATTTCATTTTTTGTCTCTTGTCAGTTTCAAATTAATTTCCATTTTTCTTTAGATTTATTGAATACTATTACGTTCTTTTCATTGTTTTTGCACACTTTGTTATTGCATTGTATTTTCATCCAGTTGTATTCCTAGTCTATCTCGGTGTAATTTTCTACAAGTTTAAGTTTATAAATATGCTTTTAGTTCTTCCATTTTCTCTTCTTCTTGTTTATCAATTTCTGCGTCCTGTTTTTAGTCTTCTTTTTCTCGTCACAGATAATTGTTCCTATAATTAAATGGTCTGACCATGTACTCTAGTTTTCTGCGAGTTCTAACACATTTTACTTTATTTTTCGACCTTTTCTAACAATAATCAAAGCGATAGTTAATCTGAATTGAATATATCCAAGTGTACTTTTGAATATCCTTACGTTCCGTACCTTCTCCAAATCTTCCCACCCTTTCATCTTTCTCTTTGCGCCCCAGTCTGCTATTTAGGTTTCCTATTATAGCAAAATCACTTTACTTGCTATTTTTTCTATTTGTTTAAGTAGGATATGCAAGGATTCTTCCTTTTCGTCCGCTTGTACATCGTCATTTTTAGAATATGTCCCAATATATCATACTTTGTCTGTGTTTTTATTTTAATTTTTGGCAAACAGTCGTTAATTTCTTCTTCTTTCTTTTACCTTTTTAGCTCTTGTACGTTTCACATTCTTACTCTTAAGGTTATTCTCTGTTCTCCTCTCTTAAAGTCCAGTTGTGATTGGTTTTAATTTTAATCTGGGTTCATGAATTTTGCGCAGAGTAACCCTCTCTCAATATCCCATAAAGTTGCTTTTCAACGAGGCGTGAATTTCCGGCCTTCTATAATTTTTTATACTTCTAAATTTTTTCTATCCTTTTGTTTTCGGCGTAATGGCTTACTATATTCTAAAACCACAATCCTTCTACGGACGATCTTCTAGTTCAGGTGATGAGATGATGTTTTTCAATCGCCCACTCTTGGTTAGTTGCTCCTGCTAGTTTGCTTTGTCCCCACCATATCTGTCTGCCACTCGAGGAGGCGTCTGCTGTGGAACTCCGCATGAGAAGTATACTATAAAAATGCTTTTAAAGGTCCGTTAGCGTTTGTCAGAGACTTGTTTAGCCTAATTATATGGATTACTGGCCCATGTTATCAAAAAACTAAATTTGTTTTTATTCTCCCATTATATACATAATCAGTTCTAGTTATGTCTAAATTTTTTCTGGAACATATGTCTTTTTCTTTTTTTCCCCTCTAACCTCTGTTTTTAACATAAAAGACTCTTTTCCTCTTATGTTCTAAAAATGACATACATCGTTTTATCTTTTAGTACGTCTGCCATTTTTAATTTTTTCTCTCTCGAGTGATCATTTTGTTTTAAACAAGATTTTAGCTACACCCTTAAGAGTTTTCAGTTTGGTCTCCAATAAAACTCCTTTAGGTAAAAAGCAATTTTATTTTATTCGCTCCAATAGTAGCTAAGTTTACAAATTGAATCAACTACACTCCAGGTTTCAGTTCGTTTAATTTTTTTTTTAATTTGCATATTTATTCCAATTTTTTTGCTATTTCAGTGCTACTTGGCTTAGTTTGTTGCGCTATCTTAAACAATTCATTCAAAATCTGCAATTCGTTTAGTGTGCTCTGTTTCAACACTTTAAGATTCTTTTGCATATTCTGCATTTTTTCGCATTCTTGACTTTAAAACTTCTCACCTTAATTAATTTAAGTTTTAAGATGCAAGCCTCCTCAGCTGTACTAATATGTACTAATTATACACCAGTGTATTTATATCAATTTTATCTTCACAGTCCTGTAAAGTATTTCATATTGCTTGTAGGTAAAAGTTTACTTTATACTATTGTTCACCTAACTCGCTTAGTTTCAAGCTTATTTTTAATTGACTACCGATTATTTTAGATATAAGGTTTATCGAATACACCTATCTAACAGAACTGAGTTTGAACAGATCGTACAACACACGCAAAACAACAACTTTGATTATTGGTCTGGACCTTGTTGGGGCTGCAAATCTTTTGAAGTTATAGTAAAACCAAAAGTTCAAAGCTCTTTCGTAACATACATGACAAACCATAATATTAAGTGTAATATTCTAATCGACAATGTCGAAAAGTACGTGATAATGTAATAGTTGTATATAATAATGAAGATAATCTCATCTCAACGTAGTGCAAAAGGAACGTCTAAAACAATCAACAGTTCATCGCGTTCAAGAAGGCAGAATTAACCTTGACAAGTATAACAGACACTATGAGGTAAAACATCTTGCTGACGCAAATTCACCGACATTAGTCGGTATATTTTTATTTCAGATTAATAGTTATATAGATGAAATAAACGTCACTTACCCGACAATCGCAACGGTGAAAATAATTGGAAAATCCTACGAAGGTCGCGAGCTTAAAGTACTGCAACTGTCTACAAATTCAAGCGCCAACAGGCCCGTCATTTTTATAGATGGAGCTATCCATGCAAGAGATTGGATAAGCCCGGCGCAAGTTTTGTTTGTTATAAATAGACTTCTACAGGATCCCACAAGTCGACATCTGTTAAACAAAGTAGACTGGCATTTTTTACCTGTAGTCAACCCCGACGGTTACGAGTATTCTCATACAGCGGTACGTAGTGTATATGTTTATTTGCGCTTAATTAATCTTTCGGCGCAACAAGACAGGCTCTGGAAGAAAACTAGATCCCCAAACACGCGTTGTAATGGGACCGATGCTAACCGCAACTTCAATTTCCATTGGGGAGACGTGGATTGAATTGCTGACGAATGTTCGGATATTTACAAGGGCAAATAGCCGTTTTCAGAGCCAGAAACTAAAGCGCTCGGCGATTACATCCTCGCCCACAAATACAGAATTAAATTATATTTGTCCTTTCAAAGCTACGACGCGTACGTTTTGTATCCGTGGGCGCACACCTCAAAAGAAGTGCCAGGCAACCACGACGATCTCAAGTATCTTGCGTTGCTTACGGCGTTCACAATACAAAGACAAACCGGTACTGATTATACTGTTGGTTCTCCTCCAGAGGTTCTGCATCCGCTATCTGGAAGATCCTTTGACTGGGTTAAAGGGGTCGCAGGAATAGACCTGTCATACGCCATCAAGCTTCCGGGAGGCGGTAGCTCAGGATTTGACCCACCTGTAGAGGACGTGTCGGGTATTTGCCTCGAGACTTGGACGGGAATTAAGTTTCTACACCAGTACGTTTCTCTTAAATATACTAATTAGACATGTTAATGTGTTATAAGAAAATTATAGATATAAGAATTTTAAAATAGCTCTTAAACATTAGAGCTAATTATTCATTGTGCTTTTTAAGCTGTTTAAAAATTCCGAATTTACATTACTATGTTAATTGCGAATGAATGTACTACAGTATAGTCGACATTTAGTTTTATAGTGTCCCTAGAATAACATAAATTTTTCTAGATTTTCCAATTTTTCTCTAATCTTATAAATGTATAGAGAGCTTAAAATATAAAAAAATAAATGATCCAAAAAATGTCACTATACTAGCGTTTATCGATGGGGTTGAAGAAATTCACTAAGTAGAAACACCAATAATACAGGGTGTCCAGAGATAGTAGGGAGTATTTGTAAATTCAATAAAAAAACACTACAAGTAAAAAAAATTTTTTTTTATTATTAATTAAAACAAAGTTTTGGAAAATTAAGTGCTAAAGATTATGTTGTCCAAATGTTGACCTTAGCGCTGCTGGAATTCCTCTAACCGAACACGAAAATTAGCTGCCAAGAGTCTACACATCTCTCTAGAAGCGGCGGTCATTTCAATGTGGTTATTGTGCTTCAATTGCACTTTCTCTTTAAGGTATCCCCAAAAGAAATTATCAAGGGGTGTAAGATCGGGGCTTCTCGAGGATCAGTTGACGGTGCCTCGACGAGAGATCACTTTTTCTGGTAAAAGTTTATTGACAACCTCAAGTGATTGGTTTGAGGTGTGGCAAATCGCTCCATTTTATTGAAACCATGTGGTCGCACTCGCCGGTCTTCAAAAAAAATAAGGCCCAATTATGCCTTCATCAAACATGGCAGCCCACACAATAACTTTTGGACTATGTAATGGTCGTTCATGTCTTGTATTTTCGTTGCCCCAGTAGCGACAGTTATGTTTGTTTACGTGACCATTTAAGTGAAAGTTCGCTTCGTCACTAAACAGAATGTTTCGAACGTAGGGAAACGTTGAAGCATTTCATTTGCAAAATTCAGCCGGAAAGAGTAGTCGGTAACGTTGAAGTTTTGAACAAACTGAATTTTGTAGGCTGTAAGTTGTAAATCTTGTGCAACGACGATTTTTTAATGTTAAGTTTTTTATTGCGTTTACGAACTAATTGAGACGGATTTTCACGCACTGAAACTCTCACTTCTTCAATCGTTTGTTGGCTTCGAACAGAGCACGGGGACCTTGATCTAGAATTTTTACAGTCGAGCCGGTATTTTCAAACATTCGAATCCATTTTCTGGTCCTTCAGTGCATTCTGTACGTTAAATTCTGTACGATATAAACGTTGAGCTGTGACTATCGAATCACCATTGCGATAATAGGCACGTACACAAAAAGCGCGATGGTCTCCTGGGTACACTTCCATGACTACTATATCTCCAAAGAGACCTATCCTTTCCGCGCCCCTCCAAACCGCGCCGTTACATGGACGGCGCAGATACAAATACCCCCTACCCTTTCTGGACACACTGTAGATTAATGTATACGTTTATTGTGAGAGATTTTAAAACTTTTAACATCTAGTTGTCCCAAAAGTTTTAGCAAAAAAAAACAAATGTTATGAGCTTATTTAAAAACAACAAAAACTATTCTTAGAAATAGAAGCCATCACTTTCTGCGATCTTTTGCCACCAATCCGCAAGTTTTCGGATCTGGTCAAAACGTCACTCGGACAGCTTCGATTCGAAGAACTCTTGGCACCCTTCTTCAACTTCATCAAATAATTTGATCTGGTGACCACATAAAAATTCCATTGAGTGGAAGAAGTCATAATCGGTCGTGGTAATAACTGGACTGTAGGCTGGATGAGGAAGAACTTCAATGTTGTCCAAGTCTTCAAATTTCTCCTTAGTCTTCTTGACAGTGTGGAGTTTGGCGTTGTCTTATTGAAACAAAACGCGCTTTTGGTTGACCAAGGCATGGTAGTTCTCGTTCAGCTTGCCGTAGACACGGTCGAACTGCTGGCATTGATGGCGCGACAATTCGGCCTAAGTTAAAATGCAAAATTCCTTCAAAGTTCCACTAAATGCAAATCATGACCTTCTTACCAAATATAGTATTTATTAGTAGACAAGGTTTATAAGTAACTATAGAAATCGGTGTCTGCTCCTTCAAAAGGAATTTCAACAGTTCCAGCGATGTCTTTTTGTTTCATGCAACTATTAATACAAATCAGTTCTGTCTTGGTGCGGTTCCCTCTGTGGCTAACACATCGCGCCCAATTATATAGATTTGTTGTAGCCAAATTTTTTCCTTTAACTCATCACCTACCAGTACTGACATCCACATTGGCATTGCTATAAACGCACTTATTCATCGCTGAATGTCAATGTACGTACTACTCTTAGCTGTTAGGAACATAACAAAAAAAGCATCATCTTTTCTATGTAGGTGCGTTTCAAGATTATTCATCAAGTTAAAACATAAAATAACACAAAAACGAAACGACGTGGACTAGTCAAATACAACCTTTTTTAATTTATTGAAACTTCATGGAAATAGCAACATACAAAGACAGACTTAACGACGGCCTTTCTCCATAAACTTTTAAAGTGTTACCCAATAAGACTTTCAGGTTACTCAATGCAGCAGAAAGTCTTTTGGAATAAATGTCTTTAATCTTTTTCTCCTCAGGGGCAACAAACTTGACTACTTCCGAAAATAAAAGGATGGCTCTCAGTTGAACATCAGAATAAAGAATTAGATTATGCTCTTTTGCCCTCAAAAAAATAAGTAAGACATTCCTCCTCCATCGTGTGAAGTTTTTCATTTTAGGATTCTCCACTTTTCTTCTGTGTTTGTGTCCACACAAAAAAAATTTGATTGAGCCATCGTATTGCTTATTCTCGGATTGTTAGGATTAGAGTTTGAAAACTTTTGACATTTCGTCCACAACTACAGCAGACGTCTTCTAATAATTAGGTTACTGTCCCGTGCACTTTCGCTTTGTACTTCTGCAAGTGTAAGCTGGTTGCTGACGTAAATCGACCCGTAGGTAACATATCTGCATTTGCTGGTGTCACTCGCTTTTTCACTGCATGATGGTTGATTTTTTTGCTCCCTAAAAGCGACAAACGAAGATTTAGATAAATGAAATATGTTATTCATGTTATAATTATCTTTGTTCTTCTAAATTTTTTCGGTAAGTTTACAAGGGGTATTTAATTCTACTCCGGAGAAGTTATTCTTAAACGACTTGGTATGGCGCAAAATGCGTGAAACCTCCGCCCGAGCTTCCTTTAGTTCATCCACTGGGCGATTTTGTATGACTACTTCTATGTTAGTTATGATGTCCTCAACCGAAATGAATTTAGGAACTACCACACACTTTTCATCTTTGCTGAGGGCACTAGAGGCTTCCTTACAAAGAAACTCAAGAATGATAACACTATCACCATCTGACCAACAGATAAAGGTAATGCCACAATCGTATTGCTACGAAAGGACTACACAAAAAAGATTATCAAATTGCTTAATAACGAACACTTACACCATGCTCAAACGCGATTCTATAGTAGGAATATTACGTTACACAAGCAAACTGTTGACACTATTAAGAAAGGAATAACATCTAAGGTACTACCCCCAAGAATATACGAGGGCACTTAAAAGAATTTACTCAGCTGATAATGTTTACCATATTAAATAGTTACCAGACAATATTTGCTATATTTAATTTTCATGCTTTACATAATAGTATACTTTATGTTAGTCGAGTGCAAGAGTTTCTTTATTGACTGTTGCACGTATAACTATAGCAAATATAAAATATTCTATAAACTATTGTTGTATCAAACTATATTTGTTTTGCCACTAAAAATATGTAACTATAGTCTAGTAACAATAACAATGATAACATATGATAAGAAAGTACTTGTCTAAAAGTACTTTTAGACAAGTTTGCTTTTAGCATCTTCAAAATAGCCTACTATAGAACACAACATTAAATCACGTGATCACGTAGTATAATGAAAATAGTCACCTAGAAGCAATCATGCGCTTGCCACTATTATTAGTGGGTTTAGTAGCAGCTGTTCGCAGCGAACAATTTAACTACGATGGGTAAGTTTAACTACCATTTGTCACTCGATTTTTTTAATTGCTCATTTTTAGCTACAAAGTCTACCGTATACACCCAGCTAGTGAAACCCAGCTAAAACAGTTGGCAACAGTGACTCAAAACGATAATTTCGATTATTGGTCACCGATTCGATACAATGGTAACCCCATCGACGTGATGGTGGTTCCAAAATCCCAAGCCTACCTATCGTCGTACGTAAACAATACCAACATAAAATACGAAATTCTGATCAGTAATGTGGAAACGTAATAAACAATGGCCAACATTATAATGTGTCTAAATAGTAACTAACATTGTCTTTTCAGTGTGGTACAGAGAGAACGTTTTATGCAAATAATGGTTCCCAGTCCCCGCAAAAGCAAAATTGGCTTCAATAGGCATGCTAAAACTTTATATTACTACTACTACTACTAATTATATAGCTGATTTTGCAAAAATATCTAATTATCTGTTTTCCTTTAAATTCATGCTTACCTCGACCAACTAGAGAAGGACTATCCAGACGCCGTTTCTGTAGAAACCATTGGCGTGTCGTCCGAACTGCGAGATTTAAACGTGATCAAAGTTTCAACCAATCCCAAAAAAAAACAAACCTATCATTTTCATTCGCGTGAATGGGCCACCCCGGCGCAAGCCACATACATCATCAACCAGCTCGTAGAGGATCCTAACAACAAAAACCTCCTGGAAAAAGTAGACTGGCATATTGTACCCGGGCTGAACCCTGACGGTTACGAGAACAGCCACACAATTGTAAGTAATTGCTGCCTGAGTTTGCTTTAGCGATAACCTCTGCCCACCGCAGCAACGACTCTGGAGAAAAACGCGCTCCAAAGGAGTAAGGTGCCACGGAGCCGACGCCAACCGAAACTTCGACTTCCATTGGGGAGAAGTTGGTGTGAACTCTAATGAATGTTCAGATATTTACAAGGGAAAGCGAGCCTTCTCTGAACCAGAGAGTCGAGCAATCAGAAATTATGTCAATCAGTTAAAGGGCAGGATCAAGCTGTACCTAACTTTCCACAGTTATGGAAATTACCTCCTCTTCCCATGGGGCTACACGTCAGCATTACCAGATAACTATGATGAACTGCAAGGTCTTGGTGAAGCTGTTGCTGCTACTATCCAAAAGGCTACTGGCACGAAATATACGGTTGGCACTTCCACCAATGCTTTGTATCCAGCTGCTGGAGGCAGTGACGATTGGGTTAAAGCAGTGGGAGGGCCAGTCTATCTTATACCATCGAACTTACTGGAAGTGACTGTTCGTTTGGCCTATGTAAGTTCTGCCACAGACACCACAATGCATTTCGTAGACTCCTTGGGGTTCATGGGCGTAATGATCCTTTGGATGAAGTTAGCTATTTTGTTGTTGATTGTAAAAACAATTTGCATACCTTGCTTACTTAGTATTCTGTCAATAATGCTTCTGATGCAAAGACCGGGAAGGTGGTGAGTTTTAGAAATGCTGTTTCTGTTAATATTTTTAATAGTGTGAGTTAAGGATTCTTGGAAGTATCCGTTTTGTATTACATTTTGGTATTAATTTCTGTTTATTAGTTCGGTATGAAATTGTAGCTAGAAGGATTTTTTGTTATGAGAATGTCCAAAAAGGGGATGTTATTGTTTTGTTCGACATGTATCCTGAACTTGATATTGATGTGAAGTTTATTTAAGCGAAAAATAAATTCGATAAACGTTCATATCCATGAGGCCAGATAACAACGTACCTTATCCAAGAGATAGAAAAGGAAGCAAAACCTTTTATTTTAAAATTCGCCATAAACAGGTTTACTACAATAGATAAAAGTAGGGAACCCATAGGCACGCCATCTGATTGACGGTAAAATTTGTTTTTGGAAGGTAAAATAGGTATTGGATAGACAATGGTTAATACATTTGAGGATGTGTTCTTCTAGATTGTGATTCGTTTTTAAAAGCTGTAATTTCTCCGGAAAGAGTAAAGAGGGGGACAACATTGACGCTGGCTAATATGTCATCTTTACACATGGAAAAGAATTTGAAAATTTCTAGAAAGTGATTTTGGAACGTATAATAAGGTATACTCTGTAAGGGACTGAAGGATTTTGGTCAAGTATTTGTTTAAGTTATGTGTAGATAAATCAAAGGCACTGACAATAGATTGTGAGTATTTTCTTTATGAATTTTTGGAAGGCCGTACAATTTTGGTATTTTTGAAGATTTCTTTCCAGATATGAGAAGCTATTTAGTATCGGGGAATCATAGGGCCCTACTTTTTCGAGATTGCTTTGCATGTTGGAAAACTTTTTTACTCCACAACTTGCTTAGTACGATGTAAGCGAAGAAACATTTTTCAGCGGGGACAGCGAGAGTAAGCATGCATTAATATTGTCAAAGCTTGTTCTTAAATCATATCATTTCTCGAAACAAGGATATCACAAGGCCCTCTTGTTCCCCAGACCTCACAGCTTGTTACCTTCCTTTGGGTTTATTTAAAGAGTAGAGCTTATCAGGGCGACCCACCGAGACCAATGGAGGGTCTCAAACTACGCGCTCGAGATGAAGTGGCCCAAATCCCACCAGAATGCTGCGTGATGTGATGAACTTCAGGATCCGGCTCGAATGTTTGCGTTACCTTTCAGATGTAACTTTCACAAATAAATCCTGTAAACTGACTTTTCTTTGATGATTTTTATATACTTTACTGTGGTTAAAATAAATTTGAGACATATTAATTTTTTTAAATATCACCTGTTATTCTTCCGAACACTTTACATCCATTAACATGAATCTTTTCCTTAGAACTCATTAATGTTGTTTTTAGCAACTTTATGGCTTTGTTTGTTTAAAATCGACTAATGTCAAGCATAAGGGTAAATTGTACTCATGGTTATTTGTCATTAGTTGGTTTATTCCAAAATTTTAATCATATACCGAATTATTTGTACAGAATCCGAATTTATAGTTTCCCATACCTGTTTTTGTTATATCGTTTAATGCAGTTATCAGATCATTTGCCAAAACTGTATACGCCAGGTGATCCCTTATAGTTTTTTTTAATTGTCCTCACTTTTATATATAGGACATAACAGCTTTCGACCATTTGCTTGGCATAATTTTGTGCTGCAATGTACTATTCCGTTTCAGTAGTTCTGCTATAAGATCTTTTTCTTTAGCACTTTTTATTTTTCAAATTTTAAATGATTGCCTCTATTTGCTCTCGACTTGGAACTACTTCGTATAAATTTTCCATTTTCTCCTCCTTAATACCTTTTTATTATTTCTGTTTAAAACCTTCTTGCAATAATCTCCTTCCTCTTTTAATTTTTGGAAGGTCGCCTGTGTTATGTTGGTTCCCATGCCTGAGAGGACCAGCATATTTTCCCAAAATTACAGCCCGATCAGCCAATTGCCGACCCTGGAGAAACTGATGGAAAGCATTATCCACCGCTGGCTCAGTTTGGATTCCATTCTGATCACTTTATCCCACCTACTCTTTCATGTGGTAGAACAGGTTTTATAAGATTTCCTCATAAAACTCACCACCGCAACAGTATTTCTAAGTATAACCAAAACCTTCAACAAGGTTGGACACAACGACTTAGTTTACAAGATGGCTTCAGCGTCCATTCGGCTACCGATGCTACAGCTGATTCCGTGCTTCCTCTCTGGCCGAAGGTTCCAGATTAAACTAGGCGGCATGAAGTCATCAGAACAGCGCATTCGAGCCGGCATACCCCAAGACTTAATGCTGTCCCCGGCTTTATTCAACATCTACGTCCGGAACACCCCCCGACGCCCTCCAAAGCGATGGTCCAGTATGTAGACGACACAGCGGTGCTATCAAGCTCGCGACAACCCACGATAGCGATCCAACGAGTCCAGGATGAGTTAAACTTTCTTGAGAAATAATGCAGCACGTGGAAAATGGAAGTGTCTTCCACTATCCTTCCCTCCACAAGCAGAGGACTTTGTCGGAGAACTAACTTAGAGAGACTCAGAATCTTAGACCGGAAGATATACTGGGGAGAAGAGGCATGGTACCTGGGAGCGATCCTAGATAAAAAAGCTCCACATAAATCGGGCGATAAAGAAGACGAAGGCAGTCCGTCCTGCCCTTGCTCCCTCCTTTATCCCAAAAACCGCCTGCCTCACTTGGGGGGTACTATACGAAGACGCACGTCAACAAGCTCAAGCTTGCCGTTGGAGGAGAACCACTTACTGCGCGTTATCTATTTAATTCCGTCAAATAGAGTCTAGTTGCTTAGCGTAAAATCCGTTAAATATGGAGAGTAACAAGCACTTGTGGCCGCACTTTGTCAAATTAAAGCAATGTGCCGTACCTCCATATCTCATGGCGGTATTACTGGATGCGTCGACAGCAACGCTTCAGTGATTTACAGTGGAGCTCACTGGTAATAATTTTACGAGGCAGTCATTTATTTTTGACAAGTTTAAAATGAATGTTTGAAATTATTCATTCAGCTCAATCTCAAGCAACGATATGCGTTAAACTCAAAAACTTCAGAACCGAGACGTTTGCTATATTACCGAAAATTTACAGGTAAGATGCTTTATCGAAATCACAAGTATAAATAAATGTCAAAAAGTGTTTAGAGAAAGACGGCGAGGATGAGCCACACATAGACCCCCCCCCCCCATTAACGGCTCACATTTCAGACAATGTGACTAATGTGAAAGAGTATTAGATTATAGCAGATGAACTGGAACTAAAATCCATTATATATTAAGTCATCATGACAAAGTTGCAGATAACGAAAGCTTGTGCTAAATTAGTCCCCAACGATTTGATTGACAAGTAAAAGAAAAACCATGTGTCGATTTTTTGTAAGCCTAAATCCTTCTTAAAAAAAACACCTTTTTGAAATAGTTAAAAATGTGCATATTGGTGTGATAAGTATTGTGAAGAAGATTTCCATACAAACTACAACACTGGCAACGGTGATATTAATATGTTGATTTGATGGATATTAAGTATAGATATGTACAAACATACCTTCAATTAAACATATTTTGTAATCAGCTTTGTTATTTTTCTTGTATGTCGAAATATCGGGACAATTCGGAAAGAAAGCTCTGTTTCTAAATAACAAACATACAAACTCCAAATTTGTTTGTCAAAATCAACTAACTGGAGCTTGTTTTTGGTTGTAATCAAACACTCAAAGGATGTCTCCGGATTAACACTGTACAGTTACAGTAAATATCAGCATACATCCAACGTTTCTGCCGAACAATAAGAGTTTGGAAAACCAACTGCGCACAAATCTTTGTCATCTTAAAATTCCCATGAATGAAAGCACGCAAAGTTCCACCAAAGAACCAAATGTAATTCGCCTGTTTGTTACTATCAAATTGAACACACGCCGCATAATGTGCATCTTGTGCGCATTTGCTGAACGCCCGCTGCTTTTGTCTTTCTTACCACGCAGCGCTACCGTATAAATAATCGTGTGGTCGATCTCAACTCCGAAGACCACAAAAGGGACTTTAATAAACCCACCAACTTCTCCAACTGCTAGGTTTCTCATCCATTCAGCTTCAGGAGATATCCCGCCTTCTTGAAGCAAACACTTCAACAAGCTGCACCCACCCCAGGTTGCACGTACTCCTCAGCAACCATCGAGAATGCCCGTTCATTCGTCACAGCTACCTACAGTAAGTCCAGCCCGTCTACCAGAGCTGGGCTACCATTGCTGGTTGGTTCCAGAATGTGGACCGAGGTTTCCGACAACCTTCCAAAATAGAAAGCCACTAACTTTCTCGAAGTCGTCGCAAGAGCATGTTATGCGCATGTCTATGCTTCTTGCTGTGTTCTGTCCATTTCTGCAGAATCCATCTGTTAAGTTTTTAACTTTTCTATCATCATGAAGGTGGCAACTTTTTGGTTTGGATGCGTTAAAATTTTCCGCAAAGCACTGAACAATGAATTTTGTTAAACTTTTGCTCATAATTGGTTCTCATCAATGCTAAGAGTCAGTCGTGCACGAATATTAACTCAAAATTTTCTTCCCTGAAATCTTGATACCAACATTACACCGTTCGTTAGTCGCAAGTATCCTCGATACATTTTATTAATAAAAAAAATAAAAATATATACTCAAATATCTTTTGTTGAGAGCAGGAGGTCGAAATAAATGTCAATTCTTACCCAACGATAAAATAACAGTCCACATGTCCACATAGGTAAGTAACGTCGCAAATACGGCACTTCATGTGAAACCACGTAATGCAATATCTGTGATATCAGTTATATATTCTTTTATGTTATTTATTTGCCTTTTGGATTTAAAATACTTTATCAAGTACTTAAGCTTCTTACAGACTACAGAATTTGGAACGTTTCAAGTGACACTTTACCTCTAAATTTACACAGAGCTTCAAGAAAGTGATTTCGACTTCCTAAAACAGGCTGTTTCTTCGATTAAACCTTCTCAATTTTACACAATTCTGCATTTGTTATAAATGAATGCGCCCTTTTCATGTTTTGTATTTTTCGACTTATCTAAGAATAGACAATTAGTTTACTAATTGTCTATTCTTAGGTATAATTCTAAATACAAACCAAAATAGGAATTTATCTTATTTTGTCTCCTACCATAGTTTTTTGCATTCTTAGGCCATTTGTATAATTTTCTATAAAAAATATTCTAATTAATTAAATCGACCGTTAATTACAAACCAGGAAAAACAACAATGACGGTACAAAATAACAAAGTCCTACATACACTTAATAACTTTAAAGTATCCCATTGAAAAAATTTCACAATCACGTAGATGTATTGCATATAAGAAACGTTACGAGTCAGCTGAAAGCAATCATGCGCTCACTAGTAGTATTGGCAGCGGTAGTAGCCGCTGTTCTCAGCGAGCCATTCAGCTACGATGGGTAAGTTTCCACATGTTTTGTGTTTTAGGTTTTATATCTTAATTATGGATTTCCTACTTTTAGCTACAAAGTCTATCGCATTCACCCAGCCAGCGAAGCTCAGCTGAAAGGCTTGGCACAGGTGACTCAGAGCGATGACTTTGACTACTGGTCACCCATTCGGTACAAAGGCAACCCCATCGACGTGATGGTGGTACCAAAATCTCAAGATCACTTAGCCTGGTACCTGAATAATACTGGCATGAAGTATGAGATTCTGATCGACAACGTCGAAACGTAACAAATAATGCAAATCTTTCTTGTGCTTCATGGCAGCTAACCTTGTTTTCAGAGTGATACAAAAAGAAGGGATTATGCAACGGATGGCCCCCAGTCCCCGCAAAGGCAGAATTAGCTTTACTAAATACAACAGGCATGCCGAGGTAACTGAGATTACGTTTTAATATGAAGTGCTGATAATTGTTTATAGGTTTCAAAATTAACTTTGATAATGGAATAACGTTTAACCTACTTGAGATTCTGATATAAAGAAATTAAGTAAATAACTAAAATTAAAATTGTCACTGTTATATTATGACATATTCTGTGAGGTCTTTGATCAAATTTTGAAAATTTTATGAATTAGAGATTAAGCGCAGAAGAAAATCACCCATTTAAAAAATAAATAATTTGAAAAACTATCTCAACCAAATTTTGTTGAATTTTAGTCATCTATTATTTCTCTTAGATCAACGCATATCTGGATGAACTTCAAAAGGACCACCACGACATCGTTTCTGTGGAAACAATTGGCTTGTCTTACGAAGGTCGGGAATTAAAAGTAATTAAAATTTCGACGAACCCCAACGCAAACAAGCCTGTTATTTTCATCGATGCCGGCATCCATGCGCGTGAATGGGCTGCTCCGGCACAAGCCACATACATCATCAACCAGCTAGTAGAGAATCCAGAGAACAAGCATCTGCTCGAAAAAGTGGACTGGCACGTACTGCCAGTAGTCAATCCCGATGGTTACGAATATACCCACACAAATGTAAGTAAATTCCTTTTGTGATTTTACTTAAACAATAACTTTTGATAAACGCAGGACCGGCTCTGGAGAAAAACGCGCTCCAAGGGAGAGCAATGCTATGGGGCCGACGCCAATCGTAACTTTGATTTCCACTGGGGAGAGGTCGGCGTAAGCGTTTTTGACTGCTCAGACATATTCTTAGGGAGAGAACCGTTCTCGGAGTCAGAAAGTCGGGCAATCAGAGACTATGTCAATGAATCCAATGGCAGGATCAAGCTGTATCTAACTTTCCACAGTTATGGAAATTACCTCCTCTTCCCGTGGGGTTACACATCAGCATTACCAGATAACAACGATGAGCTACAAGGCCTTGGTGAAGCTGTTGCTGCCACTATAAAAAAGGCTACCGGCACGAAATACACTGTTGGCACTTCCACCAATGTTTTGTACCCAGCCGCTGGCGGCAGCGACGATTGGGTTAAAGCAATTGGAGGAGTCAGTCTGGCTTATACCGTCGAACTTCCAGGGGGTGGGAGTAATGGATTTAACCCGCCCCCAAGCGAGATCATCCCCATTGTTACCGAAACATGGTTGGGTATCAAAACATACCACAGTTATATTGAGAAGAAATATGGATAATATAATTGACTTACTCCACCATGCATAATTTTTTCCAAACAATTTATGTTAATACATTTTTATTTTAGCTAAAATTGTATTTATGTAGATAGTTAAGAAATATAATTAATCATATAACATTACACGTTATGCCTTTCTTAGTAGTAGCATTTAAAAAAAGAAGGAACCAGCAAGGGCCAACCGTAAAACAAAGAAAAATACAAATAAATTACTTAAGTAATTAAAAAAATAGAAAAAGCAACGTGTTCTTATTATTCTTAAATAAACTAAACTGTCATTAAAAAATCCTTATCGTTGTCAAATTAAGTCGGTTCCTTTAAACGGATAACAAACCAAATCTCCATTAAGAAATAAAAAATTAAGGTATTTAAACAAGTAGTTCAAAAAAGGTGAATCGTACTTGACAGTCAGTGGCTATAATATAAATAACAGCAACGAAATTGCTCTACTTTCTTCTAAAAAGGAATACCAAATATATCATTTTAATCTTTGTGCTTTTATCACTACTAATGTGTTAAGCTTTGCATATAGCACCTGTAATTCTTGGTTAGTAGTTTTTTTTCACTCTTCACACTTCGCAGTGTTATTCTTTCCCATACCATAAGTTTTATTCTCGCGTTTCTTTGCAGTTACAGTTACAATCCACATTTTGTTCGCATAAACCACTGTTGGCGTTATTACATTCTTGTATACTTTTGGTTCCACTTTCCGCACTACATTTTTAGAAGCGGCTTCGCAAACTTGCCACATTTCTGTTCCCAGCAATCACTAGTAAAGATACTAGATATTAAATTTATAATCTTTAGCACTATTAATGGATCCTGTTTTTGGCCTTTCTTTCCCATTACAACGTATTAACTTTCTTGCCCATTCGCTGTTAATCCTCTTCTTGTAGCCTCTTGCAGCCTTTCTCCACTTTCTCTCAATTCTCGTTTTGTGCAGGCAAATCATTGGCGCATCTTGTTGTTCTATATACCTCTTATCACTTTTTCTAATAATAAATACTGTAAATAGGAAATCACCATACCTTAGAATTCGTTTCAAAATAATTAGATAAGTTTTTTGTACCTTTACTTGGTATTTCGCATGCTTTAATGTCTTTTTAACCAAATTCACCAAGTTGTTGTTGGTATGTTCAGTTTTAGCATTGCTTTATATAGTTGTTTCTTATTAACCTTCAAAAGCCTGTAAAGCGTAAGCGAAAGTTAATGCGATCACAATCCTGTCTGCGCTTGTGTCGGTCGACACTATATCTCCGGAACCACTTAACCGATTCACTTTATATATGATCATTAGATACTTCGGGTCCATATCTTCCTCGATATTGAATTTCAAACCTGTAACTCTCATTTGATACGGGGGTCACATGTATGGCTTGTTTCGCTTTCAAAAGTTACCTTTCCATAAATTACATACATCGTGTATATTTTGTAAAAAGCAATAGTTGCACAGTTGCCATTTTTAGCTCCTACTTCTCTTATTATTGTAACTTTCCTTTATTTTCCCCATTTCCCTTGTATAGTTTTCACTGTTTTTTCATCTACATGCCTGTTTTAGTATCATTCTTTGTTTACGGGTCCTTTAATTTAACAAAATTAATCTCGCTTTTCCCTTGCTCACCACTACTACATTCTAGATCAAATCACCCAGTTCAATATTCTATCTGATCCCTCGCCAAATTTTCTTCTGCTGTCCAATAATTTCCGTGAGTTTAAATTAATGTTGTTGAATGTATATATTTTAAATCCCCCTCTTCAGTAATTCTCTCCTTCTGGTTATGGCTAACGTTTTCTTTTATTTCCTGTCGTTGTAAATTAGCTATCTTATTTTCTTCTTTTTTCCGTCTTTCATGGTACATTTTAAGTTTTTCTCGTATAAGCTTCACCCTTACCAGATAGTAATCAGAATCAGCACCCGCTCCTCTGTAGCTTCTTAAATCTAGTATTTGTGATGCTTATGTTTTATGTATAAATACATGATCATTTTACTACTATGTCATTTGTACCAAGTCTATTTGTAGTTATTCTTGTGAGTAAAACATGCATTTTTAATTTTAAAGTTTCTATTAGTAGCAAACCATCAGTTTTGCCCCTTGCAAATTAATGTATTCGATATATACACACATAAGTCAAACCCATAATATTATATGCAGCTTTGGCATAGTGGACAAATATGACGCAAAGAACCGCAATACCCTGTTAAGTAAGCCATAACAACAACACCAACAGAGGCAATAAACACTCTAGCAGACCATTCCCCTTTTCAATTTGAAATCATGAGAGGCAGAAGTGGCCCTTAATAAACTGTGCAACGCACCCATCTGCAAAGATTGTATGAAACTGAGACATCTAAAAATTGGACATCTGGTAAAAACATAATAAGTATGAGAACAGACCGTATGAGACCAAAATTTAAGTTTAATATTATGAATCAAAATGAATTTATAAACAAAATAAGCAACAGGAACAAACTAGGAAATATTATTTGGTCTACAGTCGGATCAAAGACCGGGTCTGAAACGGGAGCAGGTGTATACTATAAAAAGAAAACTTTGCAGCTCAGCTTTTTCCTAGGAAAATATACATCAATTTTTTAAGAGGAGATATTTGCTACACTGCAGTGCGCCAGGCCAAATTATTTGAAGGTTTAACACATTAAAGAACCCAAGGGTAACATCCAAGCTGGTATGGCAATGTCGCAAAGAGGTCAGTGCTTTGACGGACCACAACAAGTTAACTCTGTTGTACGTACCAGAACACCGTAAAATTGCATGCAACGAGGAAGTTGTTAAGTTAGCACAAAAAAGATCATCAACTTCATATACAGGCCCTGAGCCAGCTTTGCGAGTACCTAAAAATACAATACGAAACCATGAGAGAATGGGTCAAAAAACAACATAAAAAATACTGGAAAAATGTACTGGGACAAAATATGGAAAAACCTTTATAATCATAAACGAACTGAAAAACTATCAGCACAAAACAGGAATGAGCTACGAACTATCATAGTGCTCCTCACAGGACATTGTTTTCTCACACTCAGATAATACCTCAACAAAATAAGGCTGTACAATAGAAACCTGAGTTGCAAACAATGCGGCAGGAAAACAAAGGCGGCCATCCATATCTAGTACGAGTGTAAGGCTTTAGCTCACAGGAAGCAAGCTATTTATGGAAAACCGATAATGGATCCAGAACAATACAGCAACTATCTAGTAAGAGACTTATGCAAACTGGTATAAGGATCAAGAATACTGAAAAAAGTGTTGTAAATAAAATGAGAGAAGCACAATAACTCCCTGAGGGCGCAATGCTACCGGGACACCGAAACACCTTCCATCTTTAGACACCATTTAATCATTCTGGTTTCGATATTCTTTATTCGAGTCGATAGAAGATATTATAAGAGAGTATTGTCAAAACTCAATTAATTATCTGCAATAGTCGGGAACATTTTTCTCTTTCGTTTCTTTCCCAACCAAATACTACGGTATGTATGTAGTTTAGGTGTAGGTCCAAAAATAATCACCTTTTTTTATTTTCCTTTCAGATCTTCAGTTGTTGCAACTTTGGCAAACACACATACAGACTTGTATGAAAGTTAAATTTGTCGTCCCAATGAAATCCATTAAACCATTTTCCTTCTAGCTTGTAAGAATTTTTGAAGGAGTTATATCAAATTTTCCTGTTGATCTAGTATCTACTCCACCATTGATTCAAACTTATAAGTATTTTCTTCTTTTCCAAATTTTCTAATTCATCTTAAAGCTGTTCAACGAGATTCAAGTCAGAGTTTTGGATAAACCTATAGATTTTCTCTAATACTGTCCGCAAATTATTCCCTCTTATACCCTTATGACAAGAAGCGCCATTGTGCAAGCAGTCGTCATCATTAAACTGTTCTTTTATCGTAAATCAGGCAAAACTAGCCAAAATTTTTTGTGTCCTTCCCCCACTAAGATTTTTATTCAATTTTACTATACTACAATTCCACCTCTTTCAAACTACACATTCTGGAGGGTACCATTTTGTACACATACAAACTCTGTCATCATACTACTACATAATAAAGCGCAATTCGTCGCTCTAAATCACTTACCATTTACAGGAGTAACTTCTGCCTCGTTGGCGGCTACTCGACCATAATATTCCATTTTTATGAGTTTTTTTTATGTACAATAATTATTAGCATTGCGGAATTCATAGGTGTTTTTTTCATTTGATGAATGAGGATTTTTGTATACCGCGTTTCTTAACCAGACCACGGTTTTCTTACTTCACAATAACGTCACCTAATTAGACCATGTTCAAATTCAATTCATTCAGTTTCTTCGACTTATCAATTCTTATCGTATTGCTTAGAACTAGCTAATGGTTGACATTATTGTTGACTTTGTAGGCCCCTTATACCGCCTTAAGAGGGAATCGGGACCTTTAAGTACACCTTTGTTAACTATATCGTCGTATATGCTACAGATGAATGGTTTTGGACACTGAAGCCTAGTTTTTAGCTACTATATAGTTGATAAATCTCTATCTAGATACAAATGTTTCAAGTTTTTTATATGTACCACAAAGCGCTAAAGATAGTTCTTAAATGGTTGCTTCTGGGTAATATAAAGCTTTGCGACATAGCTTTACAATAATGTCGTTTAGATCATAATGAGTCATAAATTGACCTTGTAAATCATTAATTTGCTTTTGATAAACAGCCGACCCCGCTTTGCTTGCGACCATCCACGTGTGCGTTTTATAGCCACTTCGAGGTACTTTGGCTCGTCTTTTCAGGGTACCTACTGGTGGAAGATTCTAAGTAGTGTCAATCGTCGCGGCAAAAAGTTTTATCTTAGTAGGGAATAAGATCATTAAGCTCCTCTGCGTTTTGACTCTCATTTTGCACCGGTAGCACCAAATTAAAATTCTGTCAAGAAGTTCTTGCAGTTGTCTTGAGTCACGGTGAGCTGGATAGCACCGTCGTATCGTATTTACACTAAAAACATTAATATGGAGGGTGGTCGTTATGGTTCCGACGTTAACTAACGCTGGGGATAAGGTGCAACCTTGTAGGACACCGGCTCAAAGACGTTTCTTATGTCTTTACACCAGAACTTACGGCCGGACGGAAAAGAGTGGATCAGTTGTATTATCGACAACAGGGTGGACGCTGAAACCACCTTAAAGATGAGATTATTGTAACACACTTTGTCAAAGGTTTTAATCAGCTCAACTTCTCTTTCTAAAACATTTCGCAATATTGTCTACCATCCAAAGAACTAGTTGATGGTATAGTGGCCAGAGCGAAAACCAAACTGATTCTTCTAGGTGAGGTCTTCATAAGCTTCCCTATGATGGGCAGAAAACTGATTGGCCCGTAGTTCTAAGGAAAGATGTCGAATTTCCCAGGCTTTGGGAGTATTATCACATCCTACACCTTCCAAGTGCGCGGAAAGTAGCGGTGAACATCATTAGTTATGGTGACTATTTAGACTATTGGCTGCTTCAAGAGAACTTGCAGCGCTTGGTTTGGAATGCCTTCAGGAAAAATTCGTCGTAAGATGCGGGCTTCGTGTAGTCTTAGGGATCCTGCTCTCATAAAACTGACCAACACATACCCATGTAGACGTCACATTAGAAATTAATGATAAACGTCCGGATACTTTTGATCAATAATGTATACTTGTTGTACATGCCACGTCAAATTGACAGAATTTTTGTAGACCATTGCCTAATCATTTTCATATTTATTTAAGATGACTTTTCAAAGGCACTGCACAAGTTGTGTTATTATGAAAAGTTCTGCTTACAGCAAAGTTATTGCTTTTTGGAAGTGGTAAATATACGACACTTTATCCATTATCCGCTACTAATTGCTAATTGCAATTAAAATTAATTTGCTAATAAATTAAACTTGTCAAGCATCAATTTTATATAAAAAACTGTTTTTAATCGTGTGCCAGATTTAACATTCTATTCATTATTTATTTAGTCTTATCTCCCCGTGATAAACTAACCTATTCAGCTACATCACAAACAATATAAATATGTTTATACCAAAATAATGCTACTCCAGTATTAATCACGACTAACTACAGTTAGCAACAAATTATGATGAGATTAATAATTTACTGGACTTTTACGGCACTGGCCGTGGCTCACCAAATTAGCTACCGCAATTATAAGGTGTATCACGTAATTCCTTCTACCGATCAACACCGCCAGCTAATAAAATCGCTGGAAGATGAGCCGAATGTTGACTTCTGGACAGACCTACACGAACACTTTAGCGCAATTAAAATCATGGTGTCGCCCACTTTTCAGGATGAATTCGAGTACATGCTCAACAGGAGCGAATGCGGGTATAAAATAGCAGTAAATGACGTCGAAGAGTAACTAAAAGTGTTAGCTAGATGTATTTAATATTTCGAGTGTGACTTGCAGGTTGCTCAACGAAGAAAGGGTAGCTCAAGGCAAAGCGGCGGTAAAAGTGAAAGGAGGCGTCAGCTTCGACAAGTACTACCGCTACGGAGAGGTAAACCAGCGTGTACCTGTCACAGCAAGTGCTTTGCTAATTTTATCGGCTTAGATTCAAAATTACCTCCACCGATTAGCCGCCGAGCTCCCTGAAGTGTCGCTCGAACGCTACGGGTCGTCGTACGAGAACAGAAACCTGACTCTAATCCGCATTTCCAGCGGCGACGAAGGTAAGAAGCCTATTATCTTTGTAGATGGAGGAATTCATGCACGGGAATGGATCGCCCCGGCTCAAGTTTTGTACATCATTAACCAACTCCTTGAAAATCCCGAAAACCGTTACATGTTCAGGAATATCGACTGGATCATAATTCCAGTTCTGAACCCGGACGGATATGAATATACACACACAACCGTGAGTATATCGTAATAAATTGATACACAACACATTTTTAGAAAATAACATGTCAAAATTAGTATTTGTTAAGTGATCTCTGTTTTTATTTTGTTTTTCTTTTAATAACTAAAATGCAATCCATTATTTTAAGTTTATGTATACGCTCTAACTTCTGCAATATCTTCATGACATTCGGGGTTTTTCCTAAGTTAACGCAGAACTTAGTGTTAACTCCTTGCTCGTAATTGCGTAATTTCCAACTAAATTCATCAACAAACCAAACTTTGGGTTGCTACGCACAGCCCTACCACCCAGAGAGTTCACATGGAAACACTTCAAAGGCTACATCTATTCAGAACACATATCAAGTGACTGTATAACACATTTTTCTTGTGTTTGAATATCACAGATACACGGGCCAAGATAAGACAAGATAAACGGATCATCAGCAACCTTATTATAACACCAAGTTTCTTTCAAAAGAGATAATGTTGTGTATAGAGTGATATTGAAAGAAAATCCTCAGTGAAGAGCAACGATTAATGCCAAAACACACTGCACACAATTAAAACAGCACCCAATAAAGATCTTTCACAATTGGTCAATGAAAAGAACATAATCTGCCATTAAAATAACCCTATGCTACATGTTTCATTGATAATCAGTAAAACTGCTAAAGCTTAACTAAAAAATCTTAAAGTGTCCACCACATAATTACCTGGTATTTTGTTTTGAAAATTTCCTCTTCGTCTAGAAAAACAAATTTTAAATAAAAGTGGTAAAATCAAAAAAGGATCCATATAAACTTTTTTAAGAACCCACTAGTTCGAAGATTTATTTAATATTTTCATATAGGAGATGGTGGTTGTTAGTTTGATAAGGACAGTTTCCCTTTCACATCATTTTGATAGTACCGTCAGGACGACTATACGGCAAGTATCTGATATCTCTACCTTCCTTATACATTTGATATAGATTTTCCGAACCCCTTAAGGCTGTCTTGAGAAAACAATAGTTAGAAACAATCAAACAAATTAATACACAAATATCTCCAGACAAACCACGTCTTTTTACAAAAGTGGCATCAAAAAGTTGTTCAATCTGTGTCATATCTAAATTACAATTTTTTTCTTAGGTACTAAGTACAACTAATGAGACTTCCTTCCCATGAACCACTTTCACTTTAAAATCGAGCTGTTTCCAATTTTCAAGGTCAGTTTTGCTGTCCAAGCATTTAATTGCACTAATTATTAGTATCTTCATACCATTAATGTATACTGTTAAAGTGAATTGCATGAACTTGTTCTCAGTGATTTGAATTTTCACTTCTCTAACCAAACTTACAGCTAGTGAGTCTTAATCCTTGCCAAGCATCACTGTATCATTTGTGAACGTTCCACTTGTAGTGTTAACAACAATAGGTTACAAAATTGATCCGAGCATATTACCCTGAGGGACTCCTATTTTAATAAAATATAATTTAAACCGCAGGCTTGGCTTGGTGTGCTTTCAAATGCTTAATTAATGATGTGAATAATCCGGTTAGTCTATTCTACAGTCTTCTAGATCTTTGCTTAATTGTCCAAATCAAAGCCGCCCCAAAACTTCCAATATTACAGCTAAAAGACTTGTTCGTTGACATAAAAGTGCTTTCTTGGTTTTAATATTAATACAATCGCAACTACTTCGATGTTAGTTTATCTATCCTTGATGCTTTAAAAAGATTTTCTTGTTTAACTTCCTTTGAGGTAAATAGTCGGATCTGAAAATATTCTTAAATCCTGATGTCTTGTTATTTTTCTCAATCAAGTTGGTTGTTATATGTTGTAAATGCAGAGCTGAGATGTTTTTCAAAGATTACTGTTTCTTCTTCATCGTTGCATTTTAATTCCGTATAGGTAGTAATGGTCTTTTGGGCCAATTCTATTGGTCTCCAAACATTGTTAGCCAATCTGTTTAAATGATAAGATACTTTTGGACTAAATGATTATTTTATCGTTTGAGTCTTAAGTTTGTTATTAGCTCGATTGAATGTTGTTTTGTTTTCTAGAGCATAAATCTAACTCTTCTTTTTTCTACTATAAATTGCATCAATTCAATAAGTAGGTTTCTAGATCCTTGATATGTATCACTCTGCAGTACGGCTTGTTGAATTTCTTGTTTAAGAGTATTAGAAAGATCTGCAAAACCTTTATTGAATGTTTCGGAGTTTTAAGGCCCTTTGCCTTTTTGTAGGTCAACGGAGATCTCGAAAAGGTGTGTTTGCTGTTGTAATTAACACCTGAGATGACTTTGGATTCCGGTGTTTGAAAAAGTTTGTTAATTATTTTTTTCTTATTGTGTCAAAGTGGGCAGTATACTGTTGAGATCATTAAATCATACGGAAGCATTTTTACTTTATTAAAATTGCTCGTAGAGATTCATTATCAAATTTGGAACATCTATAGTGACTAATTATATTTTTAGTTAAAAATTTCACTTCTAACATGTGCTCTGTTTCTGGACGTTTGAAGTAACAAATTTTATATTGTGATAAATTAAATTAAAATATGCCCTATCGGTAAATTTCATTCGTAGTTTATTCGCCAAGACTGATAGCGTGTTTATAATCATTAAACAATTACTTAAATTATAAAAATTTCTTCACTGATACAGAAAATCATCTACAATTTGTGAATTCTATTGTGTGCCTTTCAGTATCGTAGCATGTGTGAAGTTTTGCTGTACCATTTCTGTTCTTTTGGGCGTTAGGGACTGAATATTTGAATAATTGTGTTGGTATTTTATGGTTTTAGAGTGATAAAGTTCAATTGCTTGTAGTTTGCTGGATACAAACCTTCACATAACGGATACTTTCCAGGAGTGCCTTTACTTTCTTACAGGTAGCAGTATTGTCTAACCTTCCACATGTTACGCAAACGAATGGTTTTGAACAATATGCTTTTGTTCTGTTCACTTTCAGTATTTCTCGCTACGATCTTAAGTTTAAACTCTATTACAACCAAGTACCAATTCGGAATAGTTATTTCTCAATTAGTTAATAAGAAAACAATGACCGCAACTTATCTAATTTATGGTAATTATAAAAGAAAAGACGCAGGATAAAAAAGACAAAATGGAGCCAAAAATAATTAAGTATATAAAATAAAAAGGCATATACTAGCTCTGGAGAATATCAAAAAAGCGTGGAGAGAAGTGATAACTAACTGGGAAATAATCTAATAATACTTATATATAAAAAGGAGAACAGGTAAAATGCAATAACTACAAATCTATACACCTACCATCGATAAGTTTTAAGATCTATACAAACATGACAGAAAAAGAATAAATCAATTCGCAGGAGAGGCAATTGAAGAAAAACAACCAGCATTCATGCCGGGAAGACAAACTAACGACAATATTTTCATTACAATAAACCTAATATAAAGAGGCTTAGAGAACAGCGAAGAATTCATTCTGCTGTTTATAGATCTTAAAGGGGCATTCGACTCAATAGAAAAACGGATGGTGTGGAAGTGCCTAAAAGAAACTAATATTCCGAAAGCAATCATACAATAAAGTGAAAGAAAAAGTTCAGATAGTAGAAACAAGATTGGAAGAGTAGATGGAAAGCCTTAGCCTCTCCTATTTATTATAGTAATAAACAAACTGATTAAAAATACTACGAAAAAAAACGAGAAAACTTCATACAAGAACAGGATACCAAAGTCTAGAGCTGACAGGAATGGATATACTAATGTATGCAAACGACATTGTATTCATAACGAATTCTAAATAGAAGATTAAATAACAAAATAGATAAATAGACAGAAGAACTTGAATTAATGAAAAGGAAATAAACATACAGAAACGAAAAATAATGGTGGGAAATAAGAAACAACCATATAACAAAAATAAAATGTAAGGACACAACACTTGAGGAAGTAACAAACTAGGAATACCTAAAAAGCCTTACGACAAATGATGGTAACATTAGAAGTAACAAGCTTAGAAATCACAGATTATAACATATAAATAATAGACTATAACTAAACTATACTATGCATTAAATGCAATACTAGGAACTAAACAAGAAACGAAATCAAGAATCCAAAATTTCATAGCCATCCCAACTCTGTTATATGCAAGAGAAAACTGGACATTACAGAAGAAATGCAGAAAAGATCAATGCAATGGAGATGAAGCGCCTGAGGATAATTTCGGGAAAAACAAAATTAAAAAGAGAACTAAACAAGAACCAATAATAGACAAAATACAAATAAGACAACTAAACTTGTTCGGTCACATGACTAACATCAACCCAAACAGATTGAGCAGAAAGATTTATGGAGCAAAAATTACAAAGGAAAAAAGAACGGCCAAGAAAAACACGGTTACCACAAATAGTACGAAATAGTATGGGAAAGAAAATGTGCAAAGCAATAGAAGCGTTAAAATAATAATAAATAAAAGGCATTGGAAGAGATGGATAGACGGATAATAAAAAGTACAAGAAATGTGTGAAAAAAGAAGAATAATAAAAAGAAAGACATCACATGTATCTTACACTTCTAACACCAAGGTTAATAAGAAAAGTCCTAATTATAATAATTTCTTAAATTGTAAATATAATTATTAAATCCAGTAAAACTAAACATCCCAATCATGTCTGGGGTATATTTTAATAGTAACTATGATATTTTAACTATGTGAAAATCTTAATGGAACCAGTTTAACATTTGAGAAACTATAAATTCATCAATAGCCTTATAGATAAATAAGAAAACATTTCTCTCTTTCCCTCTTTCTTTTGCTATTTTTAATTTAAATATCAACAAAAGATAGTAATGCTACAGGTATCTAGAAAAGACCTATGACGACCATTAGAAATTTAATGCTTGAGGTTTCAAAATGTTGAAGAAGTAATTCGGTCCATTCGGAGTGTCTTCCAGTTAAAATATTGTCAAAATGTAATACTAACCTTGTATAAATCTTATGGGAAAATTTTAGAAAAGATGATAACGTTTGCATTTTTGTTAAAAAGAAGAATAGTTTGTATAACATGTGTATCAAAATGGCCACACATGGAATGGTAAAAACCTTAACCACAACCAGCACCCTAATAAAATAATTTATATAAATCTTTTACTTTGTTAATTTTAATTCAATTTTAAAGGACCGCTTGTGGAGAAAGACGCGCTCGAAGGGTAAAGAGTGCGACGGGGTGGACCCCAACCGCAACTTCGACTTCCATTGGATGGGCCCCGGAGCGAGCGCCAAGGAATGCTCCAACACCTACGCCGGACCTTCTCCCTTTTCTGAACCGGAGACCTTGGCCCTAAGCAAAACAATACAGCGCTTTTCAGACCACATCAAATTGTACTTGAGCTTCCATAGCCCGGCGCAGTCCTACCTGTATCCATGGGGGTACACAGATGCGCCTCCGGACAACTTGGTCGAGTTGCGTGAGCTGGCAGAAGAATCGGCGCAAGCTGTGTACGCCGTGAACCACACCAGATACAAGATAGGAAGCTCCTTTAACACGCTCAGTCCGGCTGCAGGGTCTAGCCGCGACTGGGCCTACGGCGCTGCCAAAATAAGGCTATCATATACCATGGAGCTGCCAGCTGGACGTGACAGCAGGTTTGAGATACCCCCTGAAGAGATTTTGAGCATTGTTAAACCAATGTTTGAAGGCGTCAGGGCATTTCACCAGAAAATAGAGCAGAAGTATTGTAAAGATAATCAAGTGTAATACGTATATCTTTTTTTTATATAAGCAACTTTGTAATCCAAATATATTTTTTATTTGCCTTTTAATCAGCAATGAAAATAAATAATTATTTAAGTTAATTTGTTAGCAATAGGCTAAAGTAACAACAGTATTTTAGTCCAAGAAATAACGTGATAAGGACTCTTCCACTGAAGAGACATTTCACTTGAAGTCGATTGGTAATTTTCCTTTTAATCTTCTACTGAATAGTTAATGCGAGAGTAGTTGTAAGAGAAACTCTTGAACGAATGGTATACTAAGATTATTATGAAGTGTGTCGTTCAACACATACCATGATGCATCTGTGATTGCCCTTAAGATTTTTGATTGAGCTCTCTGGAGAATAGTAACGCTTAACTGCAAATTTTGATTCCATAAGTCGATATTGGTTTTATTGCAGTTTTGTTCACTAACAGCTTGTTTGCTAAGGATAAGAAGAATATTCATTCAAGAAGCCAGTGTAATTCTTTGGATTCTTTGGATCAGTATTTTTTCCTTTCTTATTATATGTTGCTTTCAGGTAAGTTCGTTATCTAAGTGTAGTCCCAGGTACTTAATTGTTGTAGATTTCGGAATTATTGGAGGAAACTGGGGGAGAACGTCATTTGTGTAGACTTCAATTCACTCATTTTTGTCTTTCCCTTTTTGTAGTATTGTAGGCTTTCAATTATACTCGTTTCGTCGGCGAAAGCTACTTTAGTAGAAAATGTTGTTAGGTCTAACGTATACAAGAGATAAAGTATTTGGTCTAATATACTGCCCTGGGGGACTCCTGATTTAATTGGTTTGGAATTGGCAGTTGGTTAAATATCACTTAAGTAAATTAAAAATTGATGGAATGAAATGTCTAATTTTGTAAAGAAGGCCATCATGTCAAACCTGGTCAAAGGCTGGGTTTATATCAAAGAATACTGAGGGGATAATATTTCTTGTCTAGTGATTCATTTATTACACGGATTATTCAGTGGTATTGTTAAGTGACTGATAAAACCCAAATTGATGATCATGAAGTTCATTTGAGAGTGGACTGATGTTTTGTAACAGAACTTTTTCAAAAAGTTTTGAAGCAATAGATAGAATGGTCTGTAATGGTTATGATTTACCTAATTGGAGCACTAAAATAATTTCAGCTATTTTAAAATGTTTCATCGAATGATAAAGTCTCAGAACGACGATAGCTTTTTTAAGAGTTCCTTTAGCATTTTATGAGTTATTTGATCAAATCCAGACAATCTCTTGTTGTTTAATCAAGATTTCTTTTGGTGTTATAAGTTTTACTGGTTCAGTTAGTGGTTAATCGCTGTCTAAAAAGTCTTTAATGTTCTGATAAATTCGAAGAGGTGTTCAGTGGATAAGTCCTGGTGTGGGCGATTTTTTCCAACTGAGTAGTTTAGTTGTGATCACTTAGAAGCTTTTACTGGTCACCAAATAAAATGATTGAATTGATTGGGATTGGATACATAGTTATAAAGATCTGGTTGTGTGATTAGCATATCAAAAAATACCTTCAAGCCACATCTACTTAAGTAAAAACGTTATTCTGTGGCATAACAATATCAGCAATATACTGCCAGCCTTGACACAACATTAAACAAGGCGGGAACGTGGAACAATGTTCCACATATATCCCGGGCTTTTATGCTCATAAATTTTTATTATAAAATTACCGTGGTCTAAGGGTCTAAGTCGCAGTCCACTCTGCGGGCGTAGGTTCGTAACAAGCCACTTTTTAATATACATAAAAAGCTGAAAAAAGTGTGGCATAAACGGACGGACAGATCATACGCAATAGGCTTTTATTTTTATACGAACGAAGCATAAGAATACCTAGAAAATATTGAAGCAACAACCTGCATATATAAGTGGCAATAGTGAAAATCCTACGACGCAAAAATCAGGAAGAATAAAAAAATATTAAATAGACTGTCAGCAGTAACAGAAAATTATGTGAGTATTGAACGAAGATATTGTACTTGCACCAAACGAACGGTACACCTTTGGTATCACGCAAGAAGGTTAAGGCAATTTATTGTAAAGAATAATCAACACAAAAATGAAGAAAATGTAATCGGAAGGTAGATTGAGTTAAAGAAAAATATATTAAGAGAATAAAAAAAATAACTGATAATAACGGATAATCTGAAAATAAATTGTAAAAGAAGTAGTAAAAACAAAATTAATGAATTATAACACAGATAGTAAAAGGACAAAAAGAAAGGAAGCAGAAGTGGAAAAAGGAAATACGACACAGTGTTCAAAATTTTATTTGATCACAGAAACTTGAGTGTAAGAACAAAGGAATTAAAGCACACGATAAAAAACAAGTACTCTAAACGAATAAATACAAAATTTAAAAAAGTAGTTAAAGAGAGGAGTCGAAAATAGAGAACATAGAGAAAATATTATGTAGAAAAATTTCAAGACGACAAATTGCTACGAAAAATAAATCAGAAAACTAAAGAAACGGAAAACTGGAATAACAGAAAAAAAATAAAAAGAAGCATTGATAGCTTTGAAATGAAAACTACTGGATGTAGTAAAATGAGTTTCGTGTGGAACAAGTCAGAATGTAATAAAATTAACGTGTAATAAAGCATTAAAAGATAAAAAGACCCCCAATGAATGAGAACAAAAGATATCATTACATAAGAAAAGAAATACCAATAAATGTGAAAAGTACAGGGCTTTATGTTTAACGACAGGTGCACAAAAATAAGAAAAAATAAATGAAGCTCAGAAATAGGCGGAATATTAAAAGAAGATCGAATAAATTTTAGACAGGAGAACGGCCAAGATGACTCACATACTGTAAGAGTAATGATTGAAAGAAAACTGGAAGAGCAGAACACCTTTAAATAGATGCGAAGGCTTTCACGGCAAGTGAGTCGTGTGGGTAGTTCTAGGGTTACAAGGCCGAAAACCTTTGACGTTCCGTTTCTAAAAATTTAGATTTCTTCGAAATGCCCGCCACCGTTGTGGACGAAACGTCAAGAGTTTCCGAACTCCGACCATGCCCTTATAAGCCGAGAACAAACCACACCATGCAACAGAACATTCATGTTCTATATGACAATTTGTGTGATGCATTAGAAAAATATAGGATAAATAAAGTCCTTTGTAGGAAATCAAAAGTATATCCAAAAATACAAAGGTTAACAAAAATAAATGGGTTAAAAATATTTATTATGATAAAGGAGCAAACCAAGAGGGCTACTGTAGCTATAAGCAAAGTTATGAAGAATTGTAGTGAATGCACAACAAAAACAAAACTTGATGACTGGCAATTGGAGCCAGTATTCATACAACACATTGTATACGAGATGGTATAATACTGATTACAAAAAAATAAAGGATAAATACATGTAAAGAAGGACTAAAACCATTAGGGTTAAAGATAAACATAAACAAAAGTAAAGTATGAGAGTAGACGATAAGAAAACGTGAATGGAAGAAATCAAAATGACTACGAGATCCTAGAAGAAGCAGCTAATGTATCTCGGAACGGTAATAACAAAATGGATACAAAACAGAGTGAGTAAATCAAAATAAGTATATTACATAATAAATAAGATATTAATCAAAAAAAGCTAAATAAACAATAAAACAAAATTCAAAATATAGAAAACGGTGTACGCCTAATTCTAATGTACGGTACGGAGAACAGAAATGAAATATCTAAGAAGTGTAACTGTTATACACGAATCGACTAAAAATACACCAACAATAGGAACAACAGGAACCAGTAATAAAAAAGATACAAAAACAGCAATTAAAATGGATAGAACATATATGGTAGCTGAAAGAGAATGATTTTCCCAGGATAGTAAAAAAAACTGGGGTGGAAGAACGGTAATCAAGAAGAAAGTCGAAAAAATGGGAAGAAATTATGCAAGATATAGTGAAAGTAAAGGATAAACAATAGTAGAAGTAAATACAGAACAAAAGATGCACAGAGTAGAGGTGTGCACTTTCTTGCTGTCCAGGCCTAATAAGTAAGCTGCAACGAAAAGTCGATCCTATATAATACTCGTAAACGAAATGAACAGTTGCTGGATCGTAAAGAAGTCCCCAGATAGTAACCAAATCCCATAATAGTCTTGGTAACTGTATGGTAGTGTAACGCAAGCATCGTCCACTATTCCTTCTTACAATGTAATAAAATAATTACAAGAGGGTTCTCCTGCAAAGGACTGACAATGTGTATGAAAAACTGCGCCAAAACGGTCATTTCTCTTCAACAGACGAGGCTACAAATTTCTTTCCCATCCTGACCTTCCACCAATAGGTTTTTATCTTCTCCGGAACTTGGGCAACCATACGCATAACTAATCTAACCTAAACATTGTAACTAAGATCTTCCAAAATTTCCCTAGCAACAAAAATTTAGATTTTTAAAATAGAATTTTTGCGCTATCTAAAGAATAATTATTATATCAAATAATGTTTCCTTTTATTTTTATAGACATTCCTACACAATATATTTTTATTATTTTTATAGCATAAACATTTTACTAATACATATACTGATAAGATAATTGATAACCAATATTTCCAAAGAATTTTTTACAGTAAAACTGATAGTTAATCAACTAGTCAAATATTACTTACGAAGTCATTATGAGCCTTTATCTAGCAGCATTAAAACCTGAACCGATACGAAAGTCTGGCAAACGAAAATGTTTTTCGTAACTGTTGCGTTTCTTTTAATAGGATCCACGGCGGCTCAACATGAAGAGTAAGTTTGTTTCTAATATGATGTACGGTTTCTTACCGCCATTTAAATATTGCAGATACAAGATCTATCAAACCTGGCCTTCGAGTGACCAGCAGCTCAAAGTATTAGCAGAACTCCACGCAAACAATAAAGTAGATTTTTGGTCACCTTTGCGCCGAGATAACGGGTCTGCTGTGGTCATGGTAAAGCCAAATGCTCAAAAACAATTCGATGAGATCTTGCAGCGCTATTTAATCAGACATGAAGTTTTAATTAACGATCTATACAAGTAACAGTGAGATATTTGTCTCTCTTGTATAAATAATATTCTAATTGCAGACTAATGGTTGAAGAGGAAGAAAAAGCTATATTTGAATTCAAATCAACCGAGATTAGCTTTACCAAATATAATCGTCATCATGAAGTAAATTAAACCTTTATTACCAAGAAAATTTTATACTATACATAATATAATTTTGGCAGATAAACGTCTACTTGGATCGGCTATCGAAAAACTACCCAGACATAGCCTCAGTGGAAACCATTGGACATTCCTATGAGGGAAGAAATTTGACGGTCATCAAAATATCGAAGAAGTCCAATATTAAAAAACCTAGTATATTTATAGACGCTGGCATTCATGCAAGGGAGTGGATTTCAATAGCTGTAGCACTGTACGCCATCAACCAACTCGTAGAGAATCCAGAAAACGCTGACTTGCTCGAGAAAGTTGATTGGCACATTTTACCCACCCTCAACCCTGATGGTTACGAGTACTCACACGGCAGCGTAAAAAATACGAAACCCTATTCTTCTTACATCAATAATTTTTATTTTACAGGTATATCAGAGGTTTTGGAGAAAAACTCGCTCTCCCGGAGTTTCCTGCTATGGTACTGACGCTAACCGCAACTTCGACTTCCATTGGGCCGCAACCGGTTCGAGCAATGATGAATGTGCAGAGATCTACCACGGAAAGCATGCGTTTTCAGAATTCGAAACCGTCGCGGTTAGCGACTACGTATCAAAAAATAGGGATACGATTAAGTTGTACTTAACGTTGCACAGCTTCGGGCAGCTTATTTTGTTCCCTTGGGGCTACACCGCGGAGCTGCCGGAAGACAGCAAAGAACTTCAAGAACTAGGAGAAGCTGTGGCCAAGAGAATTGAGGAGGTCGACGGTACCAAGTATATGGTCGGAAGTTCAACAAATGTGCTGTATGCAGCAGCAGGCGGGAGCGACGATTGGGTGAAAGGAGTTGCTGGAGTTCAGCTTTCTTACACCATCGAATTGCCAGGTGGCGGGACGTCAGGATTCAATCCACCATCCACCAACATTTTACCCGTTGCTAAAGAGACCTGGGAGGGTTTGAAAGTGTACCACGACTATATTTCAAAAAAATTCAATTAAACTGTCTTGGTACTTTTAGTACATCACATACCAGATATTTTTAAATATAACATGCTTATTAATTAAAAGACTTAATTGGAAAATAGATTTAAACTAACCTGATAACCTTCTTAATACCTACAATTCCTTTAAAAATCATAATTCGATAAGTTATTCATTGCAAGTCGTTCCTAGAGACAGATGAAGTATGTAGGTCAACTTCATGGAGATGCAGAAGGCAACGAAAGACCACGGCACTAAAGAGCTTGGTAGATATCTCCATTGTAATAAATATGGCTGAATTTAAAAAAATATATTCAGGAACTTTTAGTTCCTCGTTGAAATCTCCCAGAACAGCGTTTTTAAAAATAAGTATATGGAATGTATCCGTATATAAAACAAAAGAATTCAGAATATTTTCAAGAAACTCAACGACTTAAAGTGAACATAATGGGATTGAGTGAAACTAATTGAAATGGTTAAATACATGAGAAATGCAAATTAAGAAAGCAAAGATACACCACTCAGGGGACAACGATCCACAACATTGCAATGGAGTAGCGATAATAGACCATTTCAGATAGGATAATCATAATAAGAACACAAGCAAACCAAGAAAAATTAAATACAATACAACAAAAAAAACTAAAGAAAAAATCGAACGAGTAAAAAAAGTAAGACAATTCCTCAATCAGAATTCCGAAAGAGACAACATGAAACGAAGAAATATTAATATCAAAAGAATAGCCCAATGGAACGTTCGGACTAAAATCCGGAAAATTAGAAAATGCGAAAATAAAAATAGAAAAATTGAATATAAATATAATGGGCATTTGTAAAATGCACACAAGCGCAACACTCAAAGGAATATGAGGAGTAGAAGTGATGATAAATAAAGGCTTCGGAAACAAAGTGATACACTATAGACAATACAATGAGAGGATATTAACAGTAAGACTACAAACAAAACCAGTAAGTACAACGATAATAGTAGTGTGCACATACCAACAACAAACCACGAAGATGAAGAAGTAGAAGTAGTATATGACATACTGAACGAAACAATGAATAAAATAAAAGAAAGCGAAAATGTCATCTTACTAGGAGATTGAAATGCTGTTATAAGTGAACAAGAAGAAGAGAACATAGTAGGAAAGTACAGACTGGCAAAAAACAAGAAGCAATGAGGGACTTCTGTACTCAGCAGAAACTGACAATTAATAACACTCTCTTTCAACACCACCCACGAAGAAGGTATACATGGAGAATGCCGGGTGATGTAAGCCGATACCAAATTGACTATATAATAGTCAAAGAAAGATACAAGAATCAAGTTAAAGATGGCAGAAGCTATTCTAGTCAGAACATTGACAGTGACCATAATATGGTCATAATGAAATGTAAACTACAACAATTACAAAAAAATTAAGAAAAAAGAAACAAATGGAACAAAGAAACACTACAAGACAACCAAATAACACTAGAAAAGTTCCTAATAAAAATAATATAAAAAAGTAATATAAAAATGAGAGAAAATGCAAACGAAATCTCGGAAGACATAAAGGACTTCATATAGGAAAGAAGAAAATATAAAAATAACAATACTGAAGAAGGACAAAATAAGTACAGACAACTAAGAAACAAAATAAACAGGCAAACAAGAGAAACAGGAGAAAGATACATGGAGAACAACATGGCATACATAAAGACAACGGAACTATTGTAACAGATAACAGAGAGGTAGCAGGCAGATGGAACCAGTATATAGAGAACTTATATATAAATAACAATACAGAGAAAATACATATAGAAAATAAAGAAGAAATAAATAATGATATGAAAAGACTCTCGATACTAAGAGCAGAATTCGAAAAAGCACTAAAAAGTCTCATGAGCAAAAAGTAATTAACAAAATTCCAGCGAAAGCAATAAAAAAACTTGGTTAAAAAACAAAAGATCTGTTCTATAAATTATCAAGCACAATATATAACACAAGACATATTCCAGATGACTTTGCAAAGATTGTGATAATAAATATCCCCAATAAAATGGTAGTCAAAGGTGTGAAGAACACAAAACAATAAGTTTAGTAACACACGTCTTGAAACAATGGCAAAGATTATATATACTTTACAAGAGTAGAAGCAACAGTTAACGAGAACCTAAGTGAGGACCAATTCAGCTTCCGAAAGAGAAATTAGCACTAAGAATTATTATAGAAAACCCCTGGGAAAAATAAAAAGGTATGTGCAGTTTTTATTGCCGAAAAGACGTTTGATAATGTCAAATGGGCCACGATATTTAAGATACTAAAAACATAAGGGTAGATTACAATGACAGCAGGTTCATATGTTATATAACCTGCACACAAACCAAAAAATAATAAAAAAATCAGCGAAAAGGTGAAAGAAATAATAAAAAAGGGAGTGAGACAAGGATGCACACACTGTCATGTCTACTGTTTGCATATACATATAATCTCAGAAAACAAAGAAAGAATCAAAATCCACGGACTGAACATTAAATTAATTAGATTTGCTGATGACATTGTACTACCCTTGAATAATGACTAAGACACAGTACACACACGCACATCAAGGTAGACAAAAAATTCAAGAAGTAGACGAATTCACATATTTGAGCAGCAAGATTAACAGAGATGGAAGATGTAGAAAAGAAAGAAAAAGTCGTATTCACCAAGCAAACAAAGCTTTTCTTAACAAAACGAATTTAATAACATCAAAAAAACACCTCCCTACAGACGAAAAAAGCATTGTTATAGCCCTTTGCATAGAACGTTGCACTGTATGAAGTAGCAGAAAGCACTGGAACTGTGGTGCTACAGAAGAATAGTGAAAACCAGTTGGATAGAAAGAGAAACAAATGAGGGAGCCCTCAGAAGAATAGGGAAAGAAAGAAAACTGATTAAGGCAATACAGAAAAAAGATGTCAACTCATAGGCCACATTCTACGAAAAAAAAGCATACTAAACAAAATTATAGAAGGACAAATAGAAGAAAAGAACCAGAGGACGAAGTATATCAACCAAATAATGAGTGATATAAATGCAAGTCTGCTTCACTAGTCTCTTTGTTTAGCTTTATTCTCTTAGTTTTCTACATGCATATCTTCTTTTACCGCCGCTAGCCACCTTTTTCGAGGCTTGCCTCTACGTCTTCTCTCCACTACCCTTTTCATTAGCTTTCATGTGGCCCTGTTTTAAGAGTCATTCAACATATCCCTTAGTTCGTTTCTTAATCTTGCAATAACTACTTTGGTATTTGCTCTGATAAATCGTCCTATTTCCGTATATACCAGCTTCTTCTAATATGCTTTCTAATAGCACATTAAATAATACTGTTAAGAGTGCATCTCCTTTCCGTGCTCCAAAATTCACTAGTTTTCCAGGGATATTTAACTTCAACATAGCTTCGTACAGTTTTCTTCGGTCTATAGTGTCATAGACTTGTCGAAAATCTATAAAAGCTATATATAGAGAGAACTTCTGATCGTAACAGTACTCCATTATTTATTTAAGTGTAAATAATTGATCCAATACCAATACGTTACTTCTGAACCTGCATTGATAGTCACCAACTCTTCTACATGCTCGTTTAGTTCTGCCCGTATACACAGTGGTAGCAGCTTTTGTGCGCTCCAATAGCTCTATTCCTGTAGAATTCGTAGATATAGTCTTATTCCCTGTTTTCTAAATTGGCATTAGAATTGCACCCGACTATTTTTTGGTATTGTCTCTTCGTTCCATATTTACCGGCATATTGTACATTCTTTCTTCTAATTCTATAGCTAAATTTTTTATCAACTCCATTATAATATCCCTTTTTCCCGGCCTCTTTAGAATTTCTAAAAACTCCATCCAAGTTACTTCTAGTTTTCTTCGAACACCTTACGAATAAAGCGTATTCTTTTCCTCCTCCATTGACTGTTCACCATTTAACACTGACTCAAAATGTTTCATGTAGGTTTTTAAACTTTCCGCATATTTCTTGACCTATCTCTGTCTTCTAATATAACAAATTGCCTTAGTAGGTATTTTTTACACTTTTTTATCCACTGTACAATTTTTAACTTCCTTTGTTCTAAAATTATTTTAAATTTCTTCCAGTTTTTTGCTCCAGCCTTGTCTCTTCGCTGTAATGCACCCTTTCTTAGATTTTCTTCTTAATTCTGCATACTTTCGTTTCTCTTCCTCTAAATTACCTTCGAGATGTTTTATGTAGCTTAGTTTTTCATTGTAATACTTCTACATTCCGCACTAATATTTTTGCCTTCCCTTCTCTATTTGTAGAATCTCGGCTGCTTTTTGTATAGTTTCAGCTATGATGCACTATTCATTCTCTGAACTATCTTGCATTGTCTTCCCATTAACTCTACTTATAACATAATTACTATAATACGTCATATTCTTTTCGCCTTGTACTCTTTCTTTATCGTATTTACTTCTTTTATTATTTTTTTTATTATTTATAATTGGTTTAAACTGTTTTATTTTCGATAACTGATATATGAACGGAGTCAGAATCTGCCCCTTTGTAACTTCTTATATTTTGGACAAAAACCTTGTTGATATTTTGTATCAGGTGGTCTACTTAGTTTCTTCTTTTTCCGCCTGGGGTAATCCATGATTGTGGCGGAAATACGTGCTCATAATATGCAGACCATTTTTTGCAACAAATTCAATCATTTTTCCCATTTTTGTTGCTTACATCATGTCTGTCAATTGTTTCTATAAAGAGCTTATATTTATCTTGCCTCCAAATTTTGGCATTCTAAACTATTTCTGCATCATATTATTTACGGGTATTGAGTAAGCTCCCTAATTTCTTATGATACTCAGATTTTCCTCTTCATCCGTGGTCTCTGATTGTGCAAGTACAATTATTATGTTCAATTTCCTGGATTATTAATTATCAAAAAACTGATAAAATCTGTATTACCCTACGTCCATTACTGCTTTATCTTTCTGTTCGATTTTCTGTACTGGCGCAATATTTACTTGATAATTATTTAATACCGCCAATCCATTTTAAACTTTTTCTTCAAACCCCTTAATGCTTTTATTGCTTTTGGTATTCCATTCTTTTGACAGTTATTAACTTAATCGGTATCGGTTTCTTTCCGTTTTCTTTATATTTTATAATTCTTTTTCCCTTGTTGATATCAGTTTCAGTGCCAATTTTTACTCCTCCAGTATCGTCATGATTTTCTGTTCTGTATCCGTTACTGTCTTATTTGCATCATCGACTGTTTCTTGCATTATGTCTCTTTTTCTAAGGCGTCTATTCTTTGTTTATTTATTTTTCCCTTCGGATCTTTGTTTTCCTGTTTTATTTTTGTCATTTTCGCAATCAGATACTCAAGCTTCCAATCCATCTAATTTAATTTATCATTTAACTACTTAAACACTTTTTCGTCCACCTTTTGTTGTAAATCTTACGCGCTACAGTTTGTCTACAAATAGTTGGAGCGAAATGTCTAATTAACCAGATAGACTCTTCGGAAGTTACTGACCTGAATTTCCTCCCCGCCGTTACAATTTTTAGTTTATAGAAGTTTTGTATTTACTTTAATTTTTAAAGCTTAGCTTCGCCTATATTAAAAAGTTTGTCCTTATCAGAATATTCCTCTTTATCGCTTTTAACACTCGCAGTGATATTCACAATAACAATGTAAAGAATCCTTTCCGATGCTCTAGCTTGCTTTTCTGTACTCTCATCACTTAAATTACAGTAAATTCTTCACTTTTTACTAATATTTATTAATATTCAACTTTTTGCTTTTATAGCTCAATATTTCCTAGTGTATTTTAGTTCGAAAAAAATTTAATAATTCGTTACGCATCACTACTCGGCACAGAAAACCACTCCTGAAGTGATAAAGACGTAAACATTAAGATTCACAGATTTAAACGTGTGATGTCTTAAATTTTGTTACATCAGAGTGTAGACCAAATTTCCGTAAATATTAATATTCCACGGTTTAAATAGCCTACGCATTGAATACCGTGCATCCAGGAGTTGGTCAGCAGGTTGCATTAGCATACAAATATAATCTAAAGCTTTACTGTAATTTTCGCGTTCTGGCGCAATTTAAACGTCCACCTTTATTGCAGTAATGATAAACACAAAAAGGGGACCTAGGACAAAGCCATAAATGCTATTTACTGTTACATTTAGGTTATTTATGTAGCATCACTAAAGTTTTGGCTATTACGCGGTTTGCTTTCCCTCCAGTTTTCCAACATAGTGCGCTAGTTAAATATCCTTAAAAACATAAATACACCAGCAAGATTTAGGACTGTGCAATGTTAACAAAATCCTACCTAATGTTAAACTAAAAACGTTGCTAGATTATTAATATTCCTATACCAGGCGATGCTAAATTTAAAGGGTCGTTTAATTTTCCGTAATTAGTAACATATATATGCGTGATACCATAAAATACTGTTCATCGATTCACCCTATACACCGCTCTGTTCCAGTTTTTTGTCGTTGTGGAGATCAGTACACATCTCCAACTTGTAAACAAGTGCTATTCCTGAAGAAAATACTTGGATGGCGGAGTTAGGAAAACCACGTTAAATGTTCAGAACCCAGAACTAATTTCCATTTGCTTACTTTAGTCTTCTCTCCATTACCACTAAAAATTTCATGTTTTTTCAAAAAAATATGTATATAAAATAAACCTACATGTTTCCCCCTCTCTCTATATCCTCCTCTCTTTTCCCCTCTCCCATTCTTCCTCATTTCATCTCTCTCTACATTATGAATGGACTCTCCAAGTATAATCTCCGAACAGTCTCACCAATATGTGGTAAATACATGAGTGAGTAAGTTAGTGCCTTGATAAGATTCAAGTTTATATTACTTCAAAATTTAATTTTCCATGTGATACCACGGCAATAAAATTTAATTGGCGATTTTTGAAAACACTCATCATAATTTTCCAAAATCTCTGAAAGTATAATAATTACCTTTCGCGTGGATTAGATCAAGAGTAAACTGCATTTGTGTAAGTTTTCCTTATTTACAGTAATCCCACCGGTTCGTAGAGGTCCTCAGTTATTTGTCGACATCCATAACGCCATTGTTAAAGAACATCAGCAAGACGGAATGTAGTCGGAGCTCAGTGAGTAGTTGAGGGAGCGGATCTCAAACAACTTCTCGCCTATTCTCTTTTGTCTCACTCGATCTAATCATTGTTTTATTGCCATCGACACATGCCAATTATCAAATTAAGGGTTGTTAGACGCTCTATAATAAAGCCGATAATTTTTGAGAGGAACTGATACACCCAATTAGTGTTTGGTAACATCCATGTGTACTGGAGTGTAAATCATTAAAATAAAAGTGATCTGGTCAGACGAATCAATTTCGTACCTTTTGGAAGAGAAGCAAAATGTTTGATGCTGACTACCAGTTACCAACTATAAAGCATGGAGGCAAATCCGTAAGGCCGTGGCGATGTCCTAGGGGAAATGCAATTGGGCATTTTCCTCTAGTTTAAAGGATAATAATTAAAAACAAGTATCTAGACGTCTTTCAGAACATTATGCTTCCACATACTATAGAAACCAAAATCTTAGAAGAAACCTCATATATCAACATCGCATGAATCTGATCGATAGCTCGACAAGAGTCCTAGTTTCAAAATTTCTAAATCAGCGTTTGACTTAAACGCAGTTGAATATCTATGGAAAAATCGACTAGGTATATGAAGAATAAAAACCCAATTATCTGTCAGAAAAGGTTTATAAAACGATCGATATTGAATATATTCAACGGTATTAACTGCTTTTATGGTAAATATTATCATTTATTCTGCATTTTTGTATTGTTAAATTCATTGGTTATGATTGTACAATAAGCAAGGATGAATAAATCTGGTTATAGATGATTTTTTTTAATTTCTAACTTTCTGGTTGTTTTCTCTAGCAGTAAAAGTGCACATCAGAGTGAAATATGACTGATAAAAGATAAATATAACTTCTTTACGCTTACTAATGTATGTATTTACAGAGTGTCTTAATAAATAAATTTTAAATAAAACAATAAATTCAAGATTGTACAGTCTAATCAAAAGCATGATAACGGGGGACATTCCAAAAAAAACCGCATAAAGATTAATAGAAGTTACAAAAGGTGGTCAAGCGTTGGGGTTTTACAAATACTTTAAGATAAGATTCATTATCATAAGTAGACCCATCAGTAAACAGAATAATGTTATTATCTAAAGTCCTGCAAGATTATCATTAATAATTAAGTGGATTAGCTTTGTATACCCGTTTAAATAGCTTTTCAGTCCAAATTTATAAAACTTTCTTGGCTCACGTACTCTCCACTGAGTGCAAGTTGAAATACCAAGATCTTGGGCCAAAATTAAAAACCGTCAATAGCTAGAGTCAATTTTAAACATTACAGGAAACTTCCTGAAACCCAAAATTGTACAACCCCCTGCGCAAGGTAGTTCCGTTCCAAAATTACAATAGCCTTTGGCACTTGTGGGATGAGTGGTACAGAAATCGTCATAGCAGTAAACCAAGACCGGGCTGCTACAATCAAAACTGTGGAAAACGGTCCGTTTCGCTGTTAGTGAAAAGGGTAATTTCGGCATGTTCCGGTCGGTCCAAACCATATTCATTGTTTGAACCGCTTGTTTCTAAAAGACTTAACTTTATTTCAAGCGCTTCAAATTCTCCAATCCTGCGGGAGAAACACATCTCTTCCATCTAGTCACGTGACGTTAATATCGAGGAGGCTGAGACTAGGCAGATGTTAAAGCACTTAATAAGAGATTTCAAATGATGTAGTACATGTGTCAGTAACCTACATGGAACATGGTAAAAAATCAAAAAACTCAATCTGACTATAGGTTTTTCGCTCATTTCTCGGTCATCGTATATAATTTCGAGATTCATATGGCATTGTTGGAAAGGGCACGCAACAAGCTTTCAAACGATACCTCATTTGTGTCTGTACGTTGACTTTGATTTTTGGCCATTTTTTGGCCGTTTTAGGGTAGCATTATCCTAGAAAAGGGTTTCTTGGGAGTACGTAAAAGAAAAGGGACATGATGTTTTGTGGGGCAGTAAAGAAAGAAGAAAAAGCTAAAACAGTGTCATGTTTCTGTTGTCAAACTAGTTTATTAAGTAAGATGTCAAGGTCTGTAGAAGAAGAACTGTACAGATCTGAACGAACAAGGTTTAGTAAAGCGTAAGTCAATGATCATTGGTCTCTACTCTCCGTCTTCTTCGTCAGAAGACCCCCACGAATCTCCACCATCGTCGTCGAACGACTCCTGGAACATCGCATCGTAATTGGGACAGGTGCAGTGGATCGAGGCAAGCTATAGTTTCCATATTTGGCAGTTATATTAACCCCTACCCTAAGTTTTTATTCCGTTAGGTGGCTCCCTCCTTGCGCTTGCGGTTACAGGTATCAATCCCAAACCATGACCTTTTATTAAGCTTTCTAAATTGTATTGGATTACAGGTACCCTTCTTTTTTCGAAAGGACACGTGCAATTAACATTTCTTCATAGTTTAGCTCCAAATCTTTCATAATGTCTTTTCGATTCCAGAATATCCTCCTGATGTTCCATCATGGAGGCGACTAACAATTGTAACCCTAATTTAGTACTACTGAAATTCTATAAATTCCTTGTCAAAAGCCTAATGTTTTTTTTCTAGAGGCTCTAGCGCGTTAACTTTTTCTCAATAGCAGTCTCTGTACTTGTCGCTCTTAGATCAGCACCATCTTTGTTATCGAGTCAAGTTGCTATCCTACTGTGACTCCTATAGCAACCACCTTCAATTCTCTACAAATCCTGTAGATCTTCGACTAAACCTTACCTTCAATTCTAATTCCTCTTTGAAATTTTTTAAATGTCCTGACCTTTTGCTTTTAGTTTTTTTTGTGATTTCCGAAATGCCCTTTATTGACCTTTAACTCTTATAATTTTCCTGAAACGGTCTTCCGTGTTTCCTTTAGATTTTAGCCTCCAAATTTTCTTCTGCTAATTTTCTTTATAAATTATGGAGAATCAAAACTAAATCTTCGCAATACTTTTTGTAGTGCATTCCTCTTCCTGGTCGTTATCAACTCTTAATCCGTTACTTCTTTATTTATCAATTTATTATTGATTTAAACAATGTTTCATTTTTAATAAATCCGACTTCTGATACCCGTTTAACAAAAAGTCTACCTCAGATGAATCGCAGCCGTTGTTCTTGGCAATTCAATCGAATATTTCAGGGAAATTCCTAGCGCTATCTGTCCATGGAGGTACGTCTACTTTACAAAAATTACCTCACTTAGTTTAAAAACTATCTTTAGCAACAGTGCCAAATAATAATATTTTTACAACTAACATCAAACATTACACAACAATATTAACATTAGAATCAAGCCACTTCCTCACCAGATTGTTTTCCACTGACAAATAACGTTAATGCCAAATTAGTCAACCCACATGAATTATCGCATACTTCTAATATTTCTGATTATTAAACCACCCGCCAATGCACTTGAAAATGCGACGTACGTATATAAGCAGACCATCGGAATTGAAATTTTGCAAAATAGTTTACAGAGAGAAAATCATAAAGGCTCGTGTGAATCTAGAGGAATGGGAATTCATAGAAAATGAAGAGCGGAATAACGAACTGGATTTGTTCTCGGGAAATAAAGTGAATGATAAAGAGTTGGAAATTGTGGCCATGGCCAAGTCCTCAACCATGGAGAAGTTAAAACAGCGCAAAATCGGTTTCAACGTTTTGGTACCAAACGTGGACAAGTAACTTAAGTAGCAATTGATTATCCTGCATAATAATTTTTTCACTTGCAGAATGCTAGAGGAAACTCCACAAAGAAAAGGTTTTGAGAGAGCTGGACTAATATCTAACCACACCATTACCTTTAGTGCGATATCTAACCTACGAGGAGGTAAAATATGTGAATGCTAACCTGCAAGCAAAAGCTAAATTTGATATGAATTAACAGATAGTGCAGTATTTAGAATTTATACCAACATTAAGTACGGAGGACAAGAAAATATCGGTAGTGTCAATTGGTAAAACATTGCAGAACAAAAGCATACTGATGGTAAAAATTGAGCACAAAAGAGCTAAGAATATTATGTTTTACGACAGTGGCGCACATGCTCGTGAATGGTTGACTGTGATGACTGCTATGTACTTAATCGATCAACTGGTACAAGAGTTCAGTCACACCGCCTTTAGTGAAATGAACTGGTATATTATACCATGCCTTAACCCAGACGGATATGTTTATTCACAAAGCTCGGTAAAACCACATTTACACTTAATATAACAATTTACACCCTTTTTCTCTAGTCGAAATATAGACTGCATCGCAAGAATCTGAATACAAAGAATTGCTCTAAATGTAAGCGCTGCGGTGTAGATGTTAACAGAAATTTTGGCTATAAGTTTGGAGGTAATTTCCACTTTACTATTTATACATTGGTTTTAATTATTGTAATAATCTTAGTCGGTGGGTCTAGCCCAAATCCCTGCTCAATTATGTATCAGGGACAAGGCCCTTTCAGCGAACCTGAATCTAAAGCTTTAAGAAATATTCTGCTGGAGTACACCAAAGACATAAAACTATATCTATCTCTGCACAGTTGGGGAAAATTTATTCTGTACCCATGGGGCTATGACAAAATACAGTGCGATGACTGGGCCGATCTAGAAAAAGCAGCGAAAGTAGCTAAGAAAGCGATAGAACAAGAATCTGAAGGCTCTACTGTATATAAAATTGCTAGTGCAGGAAAAGATATTTGTGAGTGTTAATGCAATGGACAGCTACAATCACAAAACGATATTTTATCATCTTTGTAGATGTAGCGGCAGGCATTTCCTCCGATTACGCCAAAAGCATAGGAATCAAGTATTCGTTCACCATGGAAATCCAAGGCGGGGGGTCGACTGGATTTGATCCGCCCAGTTCGGATATCAAGAACTACGTTATAGAGAATTTTGCTGGCCTTACCGCGCTTGCGGTTTACATCAACGATGAGGCGCTTCTACGAGCCGCCAATTATGTAGATTACACCTACTACGCCGACGCTCCGCCGTCCGTGCGCCTTGATTATTTGTGTAAAATCGCTTCGCTCTTTTGCATTTGTAATTCACTAAAGTAAATAATTTTAAAAGATTTAAACAATTTCATTTTAAACATTTCCCACGTGTGTCTAGATAACTTCATATAATACTAATATAATCATATATCGTATGCGGGCCTCTCTGATCTAGAAGAAAAACGATTTTCACCGATCTTCAAACTGGAGCTCAATTAGTCAAAGGCGTAGTGTCTAATCTGCTTCCGATGGATTTAAAGAAACTGAGCCACAAGTTGTGTTTTTTCCCAAAAGAAAGACGGTATGTTCTTAGAGAAAGATTTTGTTCATTTCTGAGAAAAAGCATAGGATCTTTGTAAAAGAAACTGGTATTTTTGAAATAGTCATGGACTAAAAGACGGCAAATTCTTTAAAGTTGCGAAAATATTGAAAAATCTCAAAAATCCTAAAAGCTCTATAAAATGTTGGATAATCAAAAAAAATGTTGCTCAAATCAAAACAAAGAATTTTATATGCTCAAAAGATAGTAAATATTGACATACGTCTATAATTGGTTAAAGAGATCTGCCTTCCCGTCTGAATATTGATCACTCAACTATTAGCAAAAAAGTTATGAAAGTAAGAAATGCTCTTTACGAGGTTTTCGACTCTACCTATGCTATCAGTACCTATTAATAACCCAAAAAACGCCGTGCCTCTATTCAATGCTACTAGTTCACCACACGTAATAACACAGCTGTTTCTAATAGTCGCTTTTACTTTCTTTTACTAGGTTGGCCAAAAATTTCGTGCTCAATATCAAAACTAACAAATGGTCTTCAAAACAAAGGCCATTATCCTCCATGTTTTTTTGCCTCCATTCCACAAATTGTTGTACTTAATCAAAGTACCATTCTCGCTCCTTTGAATCAAAAAATTTTTGACAACATTCTTCAAATTCATCAAAAAGCTGAAATCGACTGCCACACAGAAAGTGCTCCATTTATTGAGTCAAACAATTATTTCATTTGCGTAAACTCGGTTAGTTTTGATTTTAATATTTTTAGAAAATTATCGAATAGTTAAGAGTACTGAATTTAATTTAATTTTAAAAGTACAAATTATAAAGGTAAACGAAAAACAAAGAGTAATTAAATTCTATTTGACTGTAAAAGGAACAAAATGTTATTTATTTTGTTGTGGTTGTGTGTGCGAAATAATCCGATTCGCGAAAGAAGTGCGTTTGTGTTTGTGTCTTATTTACTGCGAGAGCGAATCGGATGAGAGAGGCGAGAGCTTTGGCCGAAAAGTAGCGTCATCGCGGCGTAAGGTCGCAAGAAACGAATCGAGCTCAACCAGCCGTCAAGAGCAAAACTATTACCGCTGATCGCTCATTATCGCCAGGCGACATCGGTGCCACCGCTTCGTACGAGAAGTAACCACTGGAGGTTACCTTCCAAACCGCTCTCCGCCATTAAGCACCGCTCGCAGCGTTCTGGACGCACAAGGTAGGTTTCGCCCTAGAGCTCCACCGTTATATGTCCACAAGGTCTCAATCGAGTATCACAGTTGTCATGTTACCTTCTTGTGACATTACTGGCCTACTAGTAAATTGCGATCTAACTCTGATTTCGACTACGGTAAATACCAACTTGTTTTGAGCGCTCCAACGTTTTTAATAAACAGTTTAATAAATATAAATTTGTAATCATCAATTTAATGCTCTTTTCTTTTCTTCTAAAACTTGAAACTCAAACAGTTTTTTTCATTTATTTAATTAAATTCTTTCTGTTTAAAGTTTAGTTTTTATTAGTTGGATTTAGTTGCCTGACCTTGCATGCTTGTTTCCCTTTTTCTTCTACAATAATTTAGAGGTGTTCTGTGACAACTCTTTTAGCCAATTCAAGATCTTCCGGTGAAGTCACAGTGAGGCCACTAAGTTACGGTCACCTTGTTCTTAACACCGCTGATCGAGAGAGGCCGTAATCGGGTGGAGCAGCATCTGGACGGTTAAGCAATTTATACCAGATCTTGAGTAGGTGAGATCATTGGAATCATATCGAGACTTCTTGAAAACAAATGGTTGAGCAGAGTTTGATGGGGTTCTTCTCCAAGAACCGATGCCAGATTATGACTGCTTGATAAAGGCTATCAACAAATATTTGTGGTTCAACTTTGATGGCTGATCAGAATAGTTTGTATTCAACATTAAAATATTCGTCGGTAACTTTCTTTTAATAATGTCGTAACAAAACCTAAAGTTTTTTGTTTAGTATCCAGGTTTCTCACACTTATGAAATATCGTTAACTTTTTACCTCATCTCAATGCCATATTTATCCATTTCAAGTTGCAAAAACAATAATTTAACGATAAATGATCGGATCCCCTTGTGTTACCCTCTCCATTTCTTTTTAGCCTTATTGTTGCTTTAACGTCTCTATATAATTCTTCTGAGATTCTTACATACTTTATCGGTATCCCATGCTTATACTAAGTTGTCCCAAAAGTTCTGCAACACGCAAAAAAACAATTTTTATGGATGAACTTATTTAAAAATAACAAAAACTAGTCTTCGAAATAGAAGCCATCATTTTCTACTATCTTTTACCACCGATCTGCAAGTTTTAGGATCTGGTTTCGGTTAACCAAAATCGGGTACTTCTCTTTCAACTTGTTGTAGACAACAGTTCCAACCAAAGTAGCATTAATTGATGGCCCTTCGCATTGTCGAAACGATTAAGTTGACCAAAGGCAATACTCTGAACGGTCGGAGTTCGGCCTCGTAGAACCCATTTCTTCTGACGACTGTGATTAACCAAGAAAGCCCACTTCTCATTTGACGTCACAATTCGCTTCTAGAATGTCATTTAAAAGTTTTTCGAGTAGGTGGAGGAAATTTTGACTCTGTCAGCGGCTTGCGCATCAGTGAGTTCATGCGGATTCTGTCCGAACTTCTTGGGCGCAAAGTCAAGCTGTTAAATATGCCAATAAACTGATCCCATATCTCAAGTGCTCGACGAAGGCTCATCTGCCAATGTTTCAAGCAAGTCTTTATTGTCCAACTTTAACGGACGACCGGAACTAGATTGATCTTGCCGGAATAGAAGCGCTTGTACCATCTGAAGACTGTAAAGTAGTAGACACTTCCTTCGTCTTTAGTATCGCAGATTTTCTTTGCAGTATCTCTTAACAAAGTCCCCGCTTCTAGCAATAGCGCATGAAAACCCAAAGATCAATTTTGTCCAAAACCATCTGAAGTCCATAGATACAAATTGTTACTAAACTATAAACACAAAAAATCCACAGAAATTTGCTCAAAAATCAATATTTTCCGAAATATTGCAAAACTTTTGGGACAAGCTGATATTATTATTAAGATTAATAAAATTTCGGCCATCCCTATATACTACATTTTACCAATTTCAAAATTGGAAAGGCGTAAAATATATAATGGGGTTTCGTAACCTTCTACATCTATGACGATCCAATAAGATGGTTTAAATCAAGCAGTCAGTTGTCTTACTATCACCTGCTATTTCTCTACAATTTTCATGTCAAGTTGATAATCTTCAAATGGATAGTTTAGTTCTGCTCTTATTGATGTTTAAATTTGGCGCATGTGCACTTGAAAACGTAACGTACGTATACGCCCAAAGCTATCATTAAAAAATATTTTACTGAGCAGCCTTTCAGAGAACAAATTGTAAAAGCTCGCATTACTGCGAATGATTGGAAAATCATCGAAGAACAGCAAGACGAGTTGGACTTGTTTTCAAAGAAACGGCTGAAGGAGGGACTATGGGATGTTGTGTTTAAAGTCCAGCGGCATACCGTAGCTACGTTCGAACAGAATAAAATACCTATGGAAATTCTGGTAGATGACGTAGACGAGTATATTTTGGTTGTCTTACCAAAACAGTATCCTAATAAACGATGTGTTCTAGAATGCTCCAAAGTTCCAAATTAAACAGAAAAAGTCATGAACGAACTGATAAGTTAAGTAATAACACAATTACATTTAATGATTTCCTGACTTATAAAGAGGTAAAGCACCTTTATCAGTAATGAGCTGACAATTATATGTTTTCCAATCGATCATCAGATACAGCAGTACTTGCACTACATCACTATTCTAAGTCGAAAAAACAAAACAATATCGGTGGAGTCCATTGGAAAGACATTCGAAAAGAGAGACATCCTAATGGTCAAAATTGTACACGAAGACGCTGAGAACATCATGTTTTTCGATGCGGGCATTCATGCTCGGGAATGGTTATCCGTAATGACTGCCATGTACTTGCTGAAGCAGCTTGTAGAAGTGGATGATGATCCGGGCCTTCATAAAATGAATTGGTTTATAATACCGTGTCTGAATGTGGATGGATATGTGTATTCACATAGTTCGGTATAATAATCCAATACATCAGTGTGTTAAGATTTTAATTAATTTATTTTTTAGCCAAAACATAGATTGGTCAGGAAGAACAAAAATAACAGTAATTGCCCCGACAAGTGCAAGCGATGCGGTGTAGACCTCAACAGAAACTTCGGCTACAAATTCGGAGGTGACTGCTTTTTATATAATAATATGCCAGCTGTTCTGAATGCGTGCTTCCCCAATGAGCAGTATCGGGAACTAGTAAGGATCCCTGTGCCGAAACTTATGGAGGAGACGGACCTTTCAGCGAATCAGAATCCAGAGCCCTCAGAGACGTGTTGCTTAAATATTCCAGGCAGATAAGCTTGTACCTGACCTTGCACAGTTGGAGCTACCTTATTCTGTATCCGTGGGGCTACGACAAAATACCTTGCGACGACTGGCGTGACCTTAGAAGGGCTGCGCGATATGCCGTCAATCAAATACCACCCAGGCCTGAAATTTACCATTATGAAATTGGAAGTACCGGAAAAGATTTTTGTACGCTTCTTAAAGGTTGCTCGTAAAGGAACCGCAAGCGGTTCTAGCTTTACGACTAATCGGCGGCGTGTAGACGCCATCGTTTATTTAACAATGATTGTAGATCCAGCAGCAGGTGGCTCGGATGATTACGCCAAGTCTTTAGGGATCAAGTACTGCTACACTATGGAAGTCCAAGGCGGCGGAGATACAGGTTTCGATCCAGATCCCTCGGATATTAAAGATTACGTAAAAGATAACTATTTTTGCCTCGCTGCCCTAGCGAAGTACATTAACAACAGACCATTTCAAAGCAGTAAACGTCAAAGTTCTGCTGCAAACGTGGTTTTTAGTCAAAATATCTTTGTACTTATTTTGCTTCTTGTACTGAAGTAAAATAGATCAATGCCTTTACGAATTTTTCTATCAATATAAAATGCATTTCTGATTGGGATTAATTTTGCTTTTTATGAATGTCAAATATCTGCACTTAATACTCAGTCAGTTAAGGATAGTAGCCCTTCATAATCATTTGCATAGTAATTTCTAAGTACAAAACATTCCCCATTGAAGTCAAAATTACGATTTTCCAAAATCTAACAATAAGAAAATAATTGGTACTTCATTAATCAAAGGGAATTTTGGGGGGTAAGCTTCTCTATGGCAGGATAGGAAATGCTTTCGTAGATGGGCAAACTTTTCCTTCTTGATTTGCGATCTGCACATTTATACAGCGCTGCTTCTTATATGTGGTGACTATCTTCAAAACCATTATTTGGCGTGTCGAAATGTCTCCTTGTCAATTCTAGACATGTGGTTTTGTCAGTTATTCTGCTTCAGTATCTCTCCGAAAATGATTTGTATTTTTTATGATTTATTGATTATTCCAACATGTCAAAAAAAATACTATATACCATAACTTCCGTACTTTATAATAAGCTAAAATGCGCAGAGCCGAATCTCTTGCCAAACGAACGTCGGGCGTGAGGTCACACGCTTACAATAGAGCTTACAGAGTGGCAATGATGTAGCAATTGACATGTGGCCTCACATTGTCATGTTGATGTCTCATTTTTACCGCGTCCATTTCCCAATGAGCCAATCCATTAATTCAATTCCCTCCTGATCCCAAAAGATAACCGCCATTGGTTTGGGAATAAACAACCCTAATCATGGATTCTTAGGACAAGAGTTTTCAATGTACTGCTATTTCATAAACCGAAGTCTTGTACCAGAACCATGATTTGTCATGGATTATACTAACTTTTCTTCTATACGTGATACAAGAGTTTATCTTGGTATACACACTAGAGGCACATTTCGATTAGCGACACAAGCAACTCGAGAACGGCTGGGAATTTCCAAATTCTGTTTTCACCAATCGACAAGTGACCTAAAAGGCTTGTTTGCTAGCGATTTTGAAACTGATTGGTCAAAGGTCAACTAAAGGGTTCTCAAATTTGGGAGACTGCTTCGCCCTGTAATAAGACTCAACAAAACTGTAAATACAGACACCTCTAATTAAGATATTTGGCAGCATTTTACTATACTCCCAAAATCCTTGTTACAAGAATATAAAAAAATTATTGTTACCTCATTATTCAAAAGCTTATTAAAATTTATGAATGTAAATATTATCTATAATAACAATTTGTAATCTGGCAACCACACTGCATCCTTTCTGCAAACTCAAATATTATACATTTTCTTCTTCTTTCCTTCTCTGTTTCGTCATTCCTGTCTTCAACTTCTTGTTTCCTCCTTTCTGACTCTTCCATCTCTCCTTTCTTTTCTCTCTTCCTAATTTTTGTCTTCTTCCCTCCTTTCCATTTTTTTCTTTTTCCTTCCAACCCATTGCTATCTCATTTTTCCATTTTTCTTTGCAAAAGTTGTTCTTTCTCTTTACCATACAACACTCCCAATCTTCCTTTTACATCATACGAATATTTATAAATAATACCGAATAATCTCAAAGCTCACTAAATTCCTTGTAAATTATGTATCCCATCTTTTATGTATCTGCATTCCAATACTTCTCCCTCTTTGGGGTTTATTTAGTTTTAAATCGTAGACTAAATGATAAAAACGAACTAAACACTCGATTTCAGTCCAATGGTATGCCTTATATCGGGGTTTTTAGGTTTTATCCTAACGATCGATTGCCAGTCAGGTAGAAGGTACGTTTCGTTCCTTATACAATTCCCATTTTACCCTCTTAGGAGATGAATCGAGTTAGAGGATTTTGCACATTCTGTTGTCTATCTAATGGTAGTATGTCGCATGCTAGGTTTCTTTGATTTTACAATTTAGAAGGCTTTTCATTCCTCGTCCTTTACTACAACTACCTTAATCGCCAAATACAAAAATGTTTTGCATTCCATCATGTGACGTCTGTCTAGTGCTTCTAAGTTTCATTTCCCCAGGGAATGAATTTTTAAAATCCAAAAAGTCCGATTTTCTTAACACTTCAAAAGAGGGAAAATCCCAAAGCTAACGTTCTAGACCTTTTGGAGTGTACATAAATAAATTTAAAGTTTACTTCTCACAATTTCATTATCATAAGTTTAACCCTCTTCACCTAAAATGGCGTAGCACAAGTTATATAATTAAAACGTCTAGATATTTTATTTTTGTTTCGCACTCATTGACCGGGGACCGTTAGTAAATTTGGCCCATAAAAAGGCATTGTAATTCTCTAGCATGCGTTTACTTCCTGTTACTCAATTTATAATTTCACTGAAACGAACTCATCTAAAGATTTATGTCGCCATGACAGTAGTATACAAAACAATCCCTAAACAATAGCTGTACGTAAATATTAAATTGACCAAATAAGAATTTTACTAGTAATTGTTACATACATGAAAAATAAAATTACACATATAATAAGAAAATGCGAAGGGACGGATTGCAGATAAACCAAAATATTTTTTACGGGTCGTAAGGTGTACAAAAAAAGGCGCACTTTTTGAGCGTTGTAAGTAGGGATACCTGAAGATTCTACTGCTAGGTACCTCACATCTCCGTTTCTTTAGTGAATATTAGTTGCGCTACGGATTATTATTTGGTATATTACGACAGAGAATGTAAACTATCCCAAATTTTAAGAGTAACAGTACAGTTTGGGACAACACCCTAAGAACGCTCAAAAAGTATACGCCTAACATAAGCAAGTCTCGGATCAGCGAAAAATTGTTCAAAAATGATGATCACTGATGTCTTCCAATACCAAGCGTGGCTCAGAAGAATATTCTCATTAATGGTTGCTGAAATTGCTTCTAAAGTCGAAATAAATAATCCGACATATTATTCTGCTATACAACTCCCAGGTCTATACAACCGCCCAAACTTGACAAAACATGGAGTATTTATTCTGTACTACACTTTAGTGATTTAGGTGGATTTATACTTCCTAGAAATAAAACGCAAAATTTAGACTATCACCGTTTATTGATGATAATTTCAGAGCTACAGAGTGGCTGGCCTCAGGAACTGCTGTTGGTTTGAACGTCGGTTGTCGTCCTGGTAGTGCTTAATGTCACGAATCAGGTTTTATAGGATTTAAAGAAGTAGTAAAAGCTGTTGGTTGGGCGAAGTAAGAGTTGGAAGAGAAAGTAGGAGAGAAAATCTTGATTCGAAATGACGATCGCATTAGACATGAGTCATGGTATTAGAAGGCTAAGGGAGGTTATTAAACGGCACCCTTGCTTAAAGATATATCTTTGATTACAGCACTACGTGGTTTCCTACGGCTTATGGTACGATCATCTAAAACTGAAAGAAAAAATTTATACATGACAATATTTACATAGTTATTTACAATAGTTTATATACAAAATACATATGTAGCAATTTTACAGTCCTGCAATTATGAATTGTTTGAGCCACTAAAAGAACAGAGTTATCACAATAATGTTGCTGACGTTCATACTCGACTAGCTGATGTCACGATCACTTTTGATTAAGAAAAAGAATCAAATTCAATTTGATAATTCATTTGAGGTAAACCTTGGAAGTCTCTTGCTATGTGTTGGTTGGTTCATAAGATTTGTTGGCAAATTCTTTGGGTGTGCGCTAACAATAAGTTGGGCTCTGTATTATGATGTGAAATTAGTCATTTCCTTGATCATCGGGATTTGGAGATCATGTCGAATAACTGCGTTTCATACTCAACTGTACTTGCGCCAGGTGAGTCTCCTATGTAGACCAAACCCAAATTATTTCACTTCTACTTTGTAGTTTAGATAAACAGCGGGGCAAGTTTCTAGTCTTATCGTAAATGTTATATGTATGTAGAATTGTTTTACTTGTAACCTATTCTCAATTTCTTTAGACAGCATTGTATTGAATTTAAAGTTAATGCCAGAATATATATAGCAATATCAGGATCATTATCAGTGGCCAAAACGACAAACATTTCTGTTAGAACTTCTGATGTTATCGGCCGAAGAATGCTCCAACATTTGATCTGGTAGAGTTTGATGAGCTCAGAAATTGTCTGTCTTGTAAATAAGCTTGAGGAAAAGGAATGGTTCAAGGATAAGATTAAACGTAACTGGTCCGATATGTCACACCTAATCGAATACCTTCGTTATATTAGTACTGATTGTTTTCAAACGCTTCAATGATTTTATCAACAACCCGGTAAACTTGAACGCATTTGTCTATAGCCGAATTGGTAACTGGACATAGTCTTTTTTGTAGTAGTTTTTTAAACACTTTGACCGCTATACGTAGTGGGCTTATTATTCAATATGACTGTACCTCATTGGTAGATTTTCCTGGTGACAACTCAGCTCAGAAAATATACAACGTGCAATGTTTCCTTAAATAGATACGTAAGATATTTTAATCCAATACAGGGCAACTCTTTGAGATTTATTGTGTTGTAGAATTTTAACATCTGGTAGCTCAAGGTGGTAAGGGATCTCTAGAAGCTGAATTATTTCTTCTTCTTCTCTAGATTAGTTCTCCGATGGGTGCGTTTAAGACACTTCAGATATCTTGCTCAGAAAATGCACGCGTTGATCCTAACCTATGGCCCCACCGTGCCCTGATTGACGATAGAACTTTTAGGACCCAACTTTTTGCTTCCTTTCTATAACAAACAGTCAGTACCCTCAGTGAGTAAATTCACTTAGAAAGGTTTTAATGTATGCAGTTCTATTATTGTCGTGGAGGACTTCTAGTTCTTACGGTGCTGTATTAATAAGTCGTTTGCTTTCAAAAGTTCTTAATGCTCGCTATTGTTTTTAAGCCCTCTTTTTTTAGTATTTCTTATTTAATTAATAAAGAGCAATCATAAGTTGTAAGTAATTTAGATTACGTTCCAACCTGTCTGTTGCACTGGTAGTAAATAACATGATAGCTGTTTTAATGTTTTTCCATTTCAAGGGGAACACAACTTTAGGTTATCATATATAAGTCGTCTAAATTCATTTAGTTAGTAGTTTTTTTAACATTTTAAATATTCAGTTAGCTGTGATTTACAAAGTCAATGAATTGACATCACAAATAACGTAATAGTAATAAAATGCTTTGCACGGCCATATCTGTAATGTGCATTATTACTTTAGCACTACATTTTGACTTGTAAGTTATTTTAAATTTCTTAAAACTCGGGCATACCAGTTTCTCTAAATAACAGCATAAACAAGGTAGACTGCTTAAGCCTGTCAGATCTGCTAGATCAGAGGCTAGATCAGAGGCACCACACAGTCTCCAACAACAGATATCCCGAGACAACAAATAACGACAGCGGCAAGTCAAAAGTGAGCATTTTAAATAGTACCTGGACACGAAAACTGTTGGGCTATGATTACTACTATGAGTAAACGCAAGTTTAAAGGAGACTGCATAAATGTAACCGGGCTAATTGCAGCGACTACAGTGAAGAAGACAAAAGAGAACAAAACTGGCTAGATATCAACGTCACAGATCACAAAATCGACTACGATTTGGATCCTGAAGACGCCAATGCCGACCCTATCGTAATGATCCCCTCAAAAGGTTTCTCCATTACGAGATGGTAAAGTTTATTGGCTTAATTTTCATTCTTCACAGTAAGGTAGTGTCTTCTTACATGAACTAAAAAAATTCTAAGGAAGTAAGTCTGAGGAAATTAAATGTAATAATAGGCCAAAAGAAAATTAATTTTGATTCTGCAACAAGAGCATAAATACGGAATTATTAACAAAATTAAGAAGATCTGGTACAGCTTAGAGAATTGCAGATTAAACCAAAAAAGCTGTTTTTACCCCCAATCTTGAGTGAATCCGTAGATCTAAATCCTACATACTATCAGACGCTCCCCAGAAAAAATTCTTGAACCAATTCTACTCACTTTACAAGGTAATGTTAACAATAATAACAAGGTAATCCCTAATAGGAAAAGGAACAAAAGTGTTCGTATCAAGATAGGACTGAAAGTTGATGTTCTTCATGACGTTAGTCTTTTGTAAGAACAGTGTGTTACGATGTGTTTATACATTCTTTTTTCCTTTTTCACTTGCAGACCTACTCCTAAATGGGCGTGTGTTATAAAGTGCTGTTGAAACAACCCGTTCTTTATATCAGGAATATTTACACGTATGAGCAAGCAAATATAAATGGTTGAAAGGCCATACAAACATGTACCCTCACAGACAGGAGCAGAAGCATAAAACCTTTACAATGGTGTTTTTCTGTCTGTTTGTTGTATTGATGATGATGATGATAAGGATAAAGATGAGTATAAGCACATCATGTTCATACTCTCAAGTATTTCAGTATAAACTTCAGGCAAGATTTTGTCTATGTTTTTGCAAAAAAATCACTACTATAACAGAATTCCTGTGGTCGATTATCTCCACTTTTAGTAGGAGTCGAATCATCAAACTTCATAGCAGCCATCTACGGGTTAGGCAAGATCTCCATAAACTAGTTGAAGTTTATTATATGGTAACCATCTAATTAGACCGCTAATTCTTCAATAACGTCTCAATGGCCCGGTATATTTGCAATTACTAGAGATCACTCTCCTTTATTGCTTGAATACGTGACACTTTCAAAACAACAGTTCACTTATAGTGTTAAAGTTTTCCAATATCACAATAACAGCTTTCCAACAGATGGATCAGACAAGATGGTCCTGTTGCATATCCCATCCGCTCATCAGATTTTTGTATTTATCTGTGAAGCCACTTGAAAAGCATTTCGCATGCTGAGCCAATCTTGGACATATTCTTGAAAAACGCATCATTTCAGCGTGTGACAATAACTCAAAGTTATCATATTAGGGTCTCAGTACGCATTTTTGGACATATGAACCTTTGTGTTCACTTTCCTATCAGGAATTACTTTTTGAAGTTTATCTCAACATTTAACATTCTCCGTGTATACCGCATAAGTTATAAGATCTTATGGTGGTTCAGCAACGGCCTTAGAAGTATGCCCGTCTTCCTATAGCATTTAAGACTAGAAAAATAAAGCATCAAGGCCAATGAAACTACAGTTACTCTGGGTACAAAAATTTGGCCACCCGTGAAGATTTATAAGATGAAAATTCCATACATTTCTGTGTCCACTTAAACCGACATTTGACATATTCATTAAATGCAAGCAACTTGGACTCAAATTGAACCTGTTGTACTCTATCGTTGGCCTCAACCCAAATTATCTTTTGACAATGAGATATAGCTGCGCAAAAGAATCTTAAAGTTCAATAAGTTTATAAAATTCAACCGTGAGGTACAATCAGCAATTCTAACATTGCCATTTTGCAGAAGACATTGTGTGTCACAACAGATCCATCGTATTGTATCCCAACAAGATTATCCATCATGACAACTCCATGTTATTCATGGGTTTAGCGTAAAGTATCAGTGAAATAGTCAGTACATCCAAATTTGTTGTCCAACCTATTTAATACGTTCAAACTAAAACATCTACTGCCGTTTAACTTAACAAGAGCCTTTAACCAAGTTAATTCAGACAATACACCCATATAAGCTCTATACTTAGGTTAAAACTTAAGAAAGGGTCACTTATAGGTGACTTTTTTATGTAACTTAATTGATGTCTTACATCTTAGATAATGGATTATCTACAGTACCTACAACAGCTCTTCCCTCTAAGAATATATCTCTTCCCGCTAGAAGTAACTTTGCATAACCGTACCCTGTGCGCCATAATAATAAAAAGCCGCAAGTCGGACTCCTATACAGTTCTCATCGAAGGGGGCGCTTCGGGAAGAGAGTGGATCAGCATTTCGGCAGCCTTGTACATAATTAAGGAAATAGGAACGAACATAAAAGCGTATCCGAATATGTGGTACTTGAGCTGGATAATAATACCCGTGGTTAACCCAGACGGATATGCATATAGTCACACAAGTGTGAAGCACAGAATGTGGGAGAAGAACAGAAACTGCCCGCGCACATGCACTATAAACACATGCGGAGTTAATTTAGATAGGAACTTTCCTATTCCACCCGGAAGTACTCGTAAATAACAATACTTTTTGCTATTTTATTGTTTTACGATTTTCTTAACATTATAGTTTCTTCTAATTTTGTCCTTTGTTCCTGTATTTCACGTGTTCACTAAAGATATACTTAAGTACTTCTTAGATGCTGGATCCAGTTCAAATCCGTGCTCAAACACGTACCGAGGCCCTCAGCCGCTTAGTGAACCAGAAGCTCGAGGCATCCAGGGAATAATAACAGCGAACCAAAACAAAATCAAGTTATACATCAGCTTGCGGAGCTTCGGTGGCTTTATCTTATACCCTTGGGGTTCGCATTCAAAAACGCCGATCCCTGATGCTGCTGACTTAGTAATACACAAACATCAATATAATCAGATAGCCTAATAGACTTTTCTGATGTAGATCGACTATGCCCAACTGGCTGCGGACGCCATGTACGAAACGCACAAGGGAAGCTTGCAGAACTACACCATAGGGCGTTACGCAGAAATCAAATGTGAGCTATGGGACTTGCACTGATTCGCTTTTCATTAGGCATTCCACGTTATTCCAGATGCAGCCGCAGGCAACATGATGGACTATGCAAGAGCCGTGGCGAAAATAAAATACTCCTATACCATATATCTGAGGAGCGGGTCAAAGGGATACATACAGCAAAAAAAGGAAATTTTGCCCATAGTAAAGGAATGCTTCGCAGGTAATCAGCAGAAAAAAGCAAATAATCCTACTAAACCTATAACAATTTTTACAGGAATACATAAATTGTCTAATCGTATCTACTATCTCCATCTTCCCAGTAAAGAAATATTACGAATAAAAAATAATAGAAGGAAAAAGGGAAGTTCTAGCAGTTGTTATTCCAATGTAGCTATTCTATTAGCTGCTTGTATGCTACTTTTTGTGAATTTATGCTTTTGTTTTTGCTAATGTTACTTTCGTTTTCCAAAATAATAAAAACCAGTCGATACAAACGACATTGATATTGTCATACTTGGATACACAAGATTCTGGAACTAAATTGCTCTCCACCAAGACAAGAATGTGGCACACCCGAGTGGTTAGCAGGTTTGGACATTATAGGGATCGAATTGCGAATTGAAAACCAATAAATTGTTTAATGTTTAATCCATTTTATTCTTTTATGTTCATAGTCAACATGGTTAAATCAACGGGAGTTGAGGCTTATATTGTCCAAAGACATCCTTTCTGTGTTCTATTTTGTCAAAAGCATTTTTCATCCGTCGTTTTAAAAATATTGGTAGGGAATGGTCAAAAATAGCATCAAAGCGCAAAATTCCTCCATAAACTTAGTAATGGTCAGGCCCTAACCCCACGTGGGAGCACGGCTTGCAAACTGAGAGATTAAGGCTCTCATATGTTTGCTCTCTCTGCTCGGTCGTCGCCCACTATCCTAATGCGGGGCGATGTGGAAAGCACGCGCTTTAGACGACCGCCATTATTACCCCTTGTTTGAGTGAACGCAGGTATTCAATTATTTTTTAGTGACCGAATAGGTCACCCGCCAGGCATCAGAGAGCTCCGGGAATGAATCCGGGTCCGTCAGCATCGCAGCTCGCCCCTCAACCACGCTTCCAAAAACTTAATGTTGAAAAATTCAGGTTTTTGGGGATAATCAAAAGACGGGTCCAAAGTCAACCTATTGAATGACCATGATCAATTGGACAATTAGGCTCATAACACTGAAACCGTCACTTTGTCTTTATTTTAAAAAAGGTTTAAAAATCGATTTCATAAGTATGTATTTTTGCAGAATACTTTTTTGCAAAGAAATGACATTTTGAAAAGCAAAAATTTCCTGTCCGTTAAAGAAATTGAACAAGAAAACTAAAAAGCAATTAAATTATAATGGAACATTTGAGTTGCGTGGAAATTGAAATCTCAATTGACATAAGACAAGTTTAGGGTTAGTGAAAACACTTTCTGATTCATCTTTGATAAGTACATTGACTTTCTCTCTTTGTGGTTATCAATTTACTGATGGGTTTGAATCAACAACATAAGTTCTCCATCTTCCTTTGCCTATATCGAATCTTTTTATGTCATTATGCTGCTATATTGTAAGTCATATATGATCGTCATGTTCATGGTCTACCTGATGCGTTTTTCCTTCAAACTTTTCCTTCTATAATAGTATTGAAGATCTCTTTTACTAGAATTCGCCTTTTTCCTGCTCTTCCTAATACTTTTGCATTTGTAGTTCTATCGATCCAGATTATGCCCAGCATTCGTCTGTAGCATCACATATAAAAAGCTTCTAACCTCTTCCTTCCATTGGTTGCTGTTGTCCAATATTTTTCGGAATATAGCTTTGTTTTAATCCTCTTATCTTCTTAAAGAAATTTTTTATTGTCTCGTAGGCCTGGTCAACTTTCGCTTCTTTCGAAGGGTTAGTTACTTCTTCACCATTTTCCTCTATAAAACTTCCTTCTCTATTGATTTTGTTTTTCAATTCTCGACAGCTTTCCTGGGCTACCACTTGTTTGCAGATTTCTACATGGGTGATGCACAAGTAGTATATTTGCTATCGTTAAATTGTGCTTTGCACAAAACTTTATCAGATAGCTACCCCTTTCATTTCTTCTCCCTAATCCGTATCGATCCCCCATTTGATCTCCCACTCCTTCGCCAATAATGGCATGCCAATCCCCATTAATATTAGATTATTCTCTCTTTTGACATATTTTATTACTTTCTCTATTTCTTTATAGTCTTTAGTTGGTATTTATAGTATTATAATTGTATAGTTTGGTTTTGCCTATTCTTGTTTTTATAATAACTCCCACTTCGGCTTGCGGTCATTTTGTTTCATTTATACCGAGCAGGTCTGTCTATTGTAGTATTTTTTAGTTTTCCGCTTTTTCACAATGTCCTAACATTTCTGTCGAAGATCCTGTTGAGGGACCGTTTTACCTCTAGAATCTGTAACTAACCATTAGTGTTGATAATCTTGGGAGAGCTAACTATACAGCGGTAGTTTGCCGTTGCTTAATCCTTGATTCATTTTCTCTTTCGGTGCTCCTTGTGTTTGTTATGGTTATACCGCTAGTATTCGGTCGCCAGAGCCTCGTTGGTAGAAATAGAGTGCACCACGGAAAGGTGAGGTTGGCATTTGGATGGTAGAGGCTATATATGACGCTTATCCACCCCTTTACACTCCGCAATAACTTCGTAGGCATTCTTATACCACATCAGAATTAATCTAGTAGCTAGCTGTTAAAAGATATCTTTACTGTAATGGTTCCTGCTTATCCTTCCGGGAACAAATGAGCTTCCGCTTGGAATACTGTAGTACACTTTCAAGAATTTCCTCGTGTGTCTTAGTCTTTGTATTGTTATGATTTTTAGATCTATGTATATCTCAAACTAGTTTTTCAGACCAATAGTTCAGTAACAACTTTTCATTCCAGTCAAGTTGGTTTTTGAAAGGTCTATGTTTTGTCTGGTCCAAATTTCCAGTAAGCTTTAGCTAGTTTTAGACTAGTTAACAGTGCCTAAATATATAGAGAAAAAACTTAACAGCTGCAGTTAAAATTTTTCTCGCTTCACCTACAACAGACAGACAAGCAACTCTTTGGAGTTGGGCTAGCTCAAACTTGGCTTACCCCTGTTTTCAAGGTCACCATGAATATCTAAAAATTTTAGCGCAACTAATTACAGTCACGTATGGTTTACTTTCGTTAAGAATTATTATTCTTCCTCGTTTGCTTCTTATTTTTATCCTTGCTATTCCTTAGTCTCCTTAGTTTTCTTTTCTTGCCTCTAGTAGCTTCCATTATTCGTTTAACAAATCTAGCCATATTATATCATCTTTTACAATCTTTGCGTTCTATTTTATTTCTCATTTCTTAGTTTGCTATGTAGTCCCATTTTGTTATTACATATTTTTCTTACGTTTTTGGAAGTACCTAAAATTATTTTGGTCCATGGTGTTATTCTTATGAACTTTAAATCTTGATTTTTGAAAGTTACTTTTATAACGAATCTACACGAATTGGATCATATAATTAATAATGTAGCCTCGAGGAGGCGGTATGTAATTCAGCAGGATGGTGCACCGGCACATACGAACCATTTAGTCAAAATTGGTTTTGGATAACGTGGACATGTTCTGGTCTAAGGAATTCTGGAATGCTTTACGTGGAGCGTGCGAGAGCCTCACGCAGTTATTGCGGCTAAGGGGGTTACATCGACTAATTTTACTCTGGACAAGTCACACAACTAATGTAAAAAAAATTTTGTAATTTTAATTTACACATACAGAAGCGATTTTTTCTATATTTAACCTACCTGAGTGAGTTTTTATTCCTTGAAGATTTCGTGGATCTATACAGTGTCTTAGAATTAGTTATATCTATGTATTATGTATTCATAATTAATAAAACTACACTTTTCAACAGGTTGACTTCTATGGTCACTAGTCAAACCATAAAGCATTTTTAAAAACAATCACAATATATAACAGAATTAGTTATTTGAGAATTCCCTTGATTGCATATAGAATTCAATAAAAACCAAATAGCACACCTCGATCACAACTTATAAAAGTTAGCGTAGTTTTATTATCAAATAAAGCCCAGGACAGAACAAGCTCTCCCAGCTTTTCGTCAAACTCCGCTCGTTACGTTAATTAATCGAGCCGGCACGGCGAAATTTTCATGCCACGCTTACTTAAACCGCACTTTCGGAAGCCTGCACCCTTCGATCAGTGCAAACGCGGCCGTGCAAGACGTTTGGCTAAAACGCCCGTCAGGTGTGATTTCTAAATGCATCAAAAGTTAAAATATTCATTACCAGAAGAGGCGAGCCTTTTAAGGCCGCTAAAGTGCTTATGAGAGGCTGGAAATGAGCAATATAATTGTTCTATTGGAGCTTGTAGTAATTCTTGAGTTAAGCTTTTAATATCTGATTATAACAACAATGAACCAGAATAAAACTAAAATTTTTTGCAAATCTACAACCTCCTCTACAAGTAGTTTAAGTCAATATAATAACAGAAAATAGGCGGTGTTGGGAGAAACCACTCAGTAGCGATGCTCCTATAGCAGTTCTTTTCAGTGTAGGGAAAAAATAGATCACCAATTGGTAGACTAGATGGTTTTGGATAGCCATGTCTATCGTGATAAATCGAAGAATTTCTTCAGTGGCAAAAGAATGCCCAAATTCGTGCAAAGTTTGGCATATATTCATATTGGTTTCAGAATAGATACTAATAATTTCGATTCTTCCAAACATTCAGTACATACGACGGAACTTCCATATGAGGCATTGGTTTCTATTTAAAAAATTTGAACATCATTTTGTTCTGTCTGGTGGACACACGTTAAAGAAAATGTTAAATTTCATTTGACTTTGGTGGGTCATTTAATAAGCCAATTATCTAAAGTGTTCAAAAAAGGCGGTATCGCCAGCAAAAATAGCAATAACGGCAATTCCATTTCCTGATAAGTCAGCAATATAAGTCAGGTAAAAGAGGAGATTTCAGTCCTGTTATTTTCCGCTATTGTTCCTGTGATGTAGATGCTTGCTTTCTCTCCACCTTTTCGGTAGTCTTCTTGGTAGTCATTTGTCGACCAATTTTTCTTTTTTGGCAATTTCGCAATCTTTCAGGTAACATTCTCTCCATTCCCGACGTTTTGACCTTGTCTTGGAATTGGAACAATTACCACTAGGATAAAGGAACACAAACGTCATCTACGCTTTAATCAACCCGATAAATCATGCCTACTGTTGCTGATCATGGCTTTGGAAACATCCTAACAACAAGAAACATTCAGATACACCACGATTATATCCATTGCTTGTGAACAAGTCTATTGGGTACCCGACAATTACCACTAGGATAAAGGCGGAATCATCTAGCTTTAATATATAAATCACAGTTGCTGAACATGTCAGGAAAATCTACAACGATAGAATTGAGTTTTATCGCTTATAGAGGCAAATTATATAGGGAGGCGGTGGAGATTTATGAATATAAAATAATTTTAACAATGTCGACGGATTCAATCTACCTAATGGTTTATCGCTCTTAAGGGACACAAACAGACCGCGATACGCTGAAAAAGCGAGTGACGTCAGAAAACGCCAAAATATTACCTGCAACGACCCGATTGACATCAACAGCTAGCCCGATTACGTTATATAGCATCCCGGTGACGTCAACAACGGCCCCCTAACACCATCCCTACCATACTCGCACGAGACAGTCACTTAATTTTTAGATTTTCCTCTGAAGATGTCCGCCGCAGTTGTGGACGAAACGTCCAGAGTTTCTGAACTCCGGCCATGGCCTTATAACCCGAGAACCAACCACATGGATATGTTATTCACATAATAGACATGTTAGTCTACAATAGGCGAAGCTTCCTAAACCGCTACTTAGACAACAGTAACAAAATAGTGAACTACTTGATCTATGTCCTAAGATTGTTTTATACGCAGCTTGAGATCAATTTTGTCATTGAAAATTGTTGAAATCTAAGCTAATTGGTTTGTTTTGATGCAAGTTTAGGATTTGGTCTTTTATTGTCAAGCCTAGCACTCACATTTAATATTACTGTTGAATGATTCTTTCAGAAATCATTACTTGGTTCAACCTGAATCAAATTTTGGACCACTCTGTGCCGGATATAAGAATCTAATAGATTAGTTAAGATCTATGGGCCAATATGTCGCTCCCCCTATCTGCCATGGTTGACCTAAAGAAGCTTCTACCTTTTGTTAAAAATTTGGACCCCCAAACTTAGAGTTGCAATCTCCTCCAACAATAAATTTGTTTCCTAAAATATAAAAGAATCCAGTACACTCATCCATAGAGAACGTACTCTTGAGGGGAGAGTAAATTAAAAATGCTGTAAATGATCACGAGAATGTATTAATTCAACGTGAACAAATTGATCAGTTGGAAATGGATTGAACCGATAATGAGGTATCAAGTTTTTTATCACTGCTGCAACTCCCACATACGCCATCTGTGTGTTAAATGGAGTAATTATGAATACGAAGCACTGTTCTATCGATGAACCGTGTTTCTAATATAGGCAGTGCAGTACTTATCTCTTGCTTATATTTTAGAAGACAATTTGCCTTCCAAGAAGCTATTCTCATTATATTAGCCATTATTGGGGTAATTTTGTAACTAAAAATGACAGAAGATTGAGGATAATCTTACAAGCTGGTTCAAATATGACCGAGACTGATTTGAGTGTAAACAAGCCGCAGAGCGCAGCAGCTGTGCGACCACGGCGTTCTATCTCCGACAATTGTAATAAACCATCTTAGATTTGCCGCTTAGTAATTTCCGAATTCGGTGCACATCGTCCTTCTGGAATATTCTCAAACTGTTCTAGAGCTCGTATATTTGCGAACACTACGATGATGTCGAGGCTCTCAGATATTTTATCCTTTTATTAATATATGAATAGCGCTTTAACAGGCTTTTCAATTTTTCATTCATCATTATCCCCACACCAGTTCCTTTATTCCGAACGACCCGCTATATATTAATGTATATCTCTCTAGATCTTTGGATTCTCTTTGTTTCTTATTTTTTATAATAAAAATGTCGACGTTCCTTCTTTGCAGATTTCTATTTCTATTTTTTTCGTGTTCAGTCCTTAAACTGGCCTGTTTTAGTATGTCGGCTCTTCCTAATCGTTTGTTCTTCAAGAATTTGTCATCATTAGATCTGTCCGATTTTCCGAAGCAACGTTTGGACTTTCGAATGCTTTATGTTCTACTAGGCAAGTTGCCGGCTTGGACGCTAATAAAAATTTTTTATCGACCTTTTTCTGCTAAAGAGTGGCACTTTTGGTCGGTTGTTGCTCTTCCCTATATATAACGGTCTCAGGTAAGGGGGAGCTCTAGTCAAATCGGCTCTATAGTTACGCTACATCTACCCCATTATTAATAGATAAAGTATATAATTAAATTCTATATTTCCTAAAACTTGCCATATCCTCTAATAAAGGGTGTCATTACTTTTTCGTCCTGTCCACACACGCACCCCAAAGCTGAACCAAGTTTCTTCACCCTGTTGAAGAAACAGTGCTACTGTCTAAACGCGGTTGATACCGTTTGTTTGATATTATCAAAAACCAAGCGAGTCTGATCAGGTAGATTCGTTGCGATTGATTTTTTCCTTTCACACTTCTTGTCCATAGCCCAAAAGTACTGACATCTACACAAAACCACCACTCATTCGCATCGACGATCTGGTATTTGCAAATAAGCGCTCCTAAATATTTAATAGTAAATAAATTAGATTATGTGCCTCAAAGCAACATTAGCAGCCTTATCGGCTAGAGTTTTCAAAACACCCTCGCATTATAAAACTTCGTGCTATGAGCAAGATGTTTGAAACCCGTACACTTAAAAGTCAAACCAGAAGTATTAGTTTTGAATGTAATAATCCAAAAGAAGATGACCCAATGGGTACGCTAGATGAAACTTTCATTTTAAATCGTTGTCCCCAATTCTCTGATCACAAATCCACCAATAAAAAATTTTCCTCGTCTAGAGCGGTACTTTTTTCCCGCTTCGAAGGTCAAAGTGCGAAATTCAAAGTTCCGCTATTTTAGCCGTCCCTATGGGTATGCTAGGTAACACGCAAAAAAGAAAAAAAACATTATTCAAGTATTTATTTGGTAAATTAAACTTTCAAAGTGCATGCCTTCTGAGGCAATGTAAACGGACTTCAACGTTTCCTACTACTCTTGATAGCATTTATGGTTTTATTGATTCAATTTACTTTGCTATTGCTTTTTTGAAATCTACCATTTTAGATCCGGTGAGTGGGTGCTCATTCAATGTCTATTGTACTTGGCAAATCCGATGCGATGACCCTTTCATCAAAGTACTCTTCCAGAAGATCAAAGATTTTTAGCGTTAACCTTTCTCAAGCTCATAAGTACGGAAAAACTTCTTTCTTGGGGATTTCAAAGTAGCGATCACCAGTCTGTAAAAATAGGCCCAAATACCATGTCTGCGCAAATCGTACACCAAACAGTTATCCACTTTGAACGTAAGGATTCGACTCTTTGGATGTTTTCACTGGTTCTAACTGTCCTTTCCTTTGTCTTAATTCCACCAATATTGTCCAGTACACTTCCACTTCTCAAAAATTTTTCGTCATCCTGTTAGAGATAATCATGAAAACAAGGTAAACGTACTTGACAGATTTAACTTACCTTTTAACAATCATACTGTTCAAAGAAAGGTGGTTACCAAACTTCTTCTTGAAGTGACTTAACATGGTACGCCAGAACAGTGAAGGTTTTGTGTTCTACGGTGTATTTTCGCAGAAAAACTGAAAACTGTCCCATTACTTTACTTCCCAACCTCGTATTTCAAATTGAAAACCTGGTCTTTGAGGGCGCTAATATAATAACTACAGTCTGATTATGAAGCTGCAAATACTCCTCAAATGCGTTTTTACTCCTTTGTTTGCCTTCAATCCGCCGATTAAACGGCGGCCAGACAAATCGCCAAAATGCAGAAACTCGGCAAACAGCGAAAGGCCAAGTTCACGGCGATCCAAACGTCGACCCAGCGCCGGAAAGGTAGAACCAATTTGGACGCAATAAGATCAGCCCTTGTTTAATCTCAGGTCGTAAGTTCCTTAAGAAGCTTCACCAGCAGCCAAAAAATTAATCTTGGGGAGCCGGGTGACGGCTCGAGTCAGTACGTGTTTGTTCTCCGCGATAGTGTCCGCGCGAAAATAAATTGCCGGCAGGAATTTTCCCCTGCGCCGGCTCGAGGGCGCTCGTTTTGTAGGAAATTAGCGGAAAATTCCTATCGCCAGATCGATGCTATTAGTTGGGGATTTGTACTTACATGACATTTGGCAAAGCAGTTGCACATTTTGATGAAAAAATTCAAATAATTAAATACACCAAAAACTTTTAACATTAACAAAAGAAAACTATTAGAGGTACTGAAACGTTTCCCGTTTTTCAACCCTTTGACTAGATGAATTATAATATTGACGTTAACTTCACTGGCGAAATCAAAGGTCCATGGTCCAACCCCTAACCTCAATCTTCTTGATACGACCTAGCTTTGAATGTTAGGTTCTGACAAACCACAAAACATCGAAAACTGATCATAAAGCCTGGTTCTGCATAACACGCATTCATCATAATAGGGTGGGCTATGGTCTTATACAAGATGATTTTGTTGGTGGTGGATAGTCTGTTCCAGTGGTGTAAGAGCCTTTGTCTTATCCACTACCTTGTCAACATGAGCTTTCCAGGTCACATTCCACTCTTCTAGGGTATCTCTCTTCCAAAGATCCTAAAGTTTGCCAAACTGTTCCACCAGTGAAGTGGTCTTTTAGTGGAGAACAGGACTATCGAGCTCTTCTGTGGATTGATGGCTATTTTCCAACTAGCACCTCACACTTTTAAAGGGTCACAAAGAATGATCTTAACGAGCTGACCAGAGTAGTAGAGAGCGTCATCGGCATGTCCCAAACATAAAGGTTGTAAAGCGTCAGAGATAGGACGGAACCTTGGAGAACGCCGACTGACTTCACGTTACGGAATTTGACTCCATCAGAAGTAGTCCACTAAGCCACACCTTGTCGAAGATCTTGGCCACGTCGCGAAAAACTACATAAGCGGTTTGTTTTTTGACGTAGCTGTCAGTAATGTGTCCCATTACTCTAAGAAGCTGGAATTCAAACTGGTCTTCGCTAATTGACCTCAAACACTTGTAGATCACTTGTTTCACAATCTTCTTTCTAGAGAGAGCCTATAGCACGCGGTTGAGACTTGAGGGCTTGGATGAGCTAGAGGACTTTCTCATAGATCTCTGGATCCTAAGGTTCCTGCCTCCGAAGACGACCCATAAAGCGATCAACGCGGTCAAGATAGTCAAAGTCAGCATCGTCGTAGCTGATGTCGCACTGACGTTCTAGCTATCAGCAAAGGCCTCCACCTCTATTTTATCTTGAGTGGTAAGGACGACATCTTACTCCCCGTGAGTGAGTGATGATGGAAAGGGCGACTTCGTAGAACGTTGACCATTAGGTATTATCATCCACGTCGAGTACCTTCAGCTTGCTCCTTAATTTCCTCCATTTTTGGTATGCGACATCTCACCGCAGATGCCTTTTTGCTTTTATAATCGATATTAAGCATTCCCGTGCAAAACAATTAAATAAAAAATGCTTTCAGGTGATTCAGTATATAAAACTTTAGCGATATATCAGTTTTCATCAAGATCGAACATACTCTTAAAAAACTCAGCCTTCTAATCAAATGGAAACACATAAATCATTATATGTTACTTAAGTGTCATCATGGATCAAAGGATCCAATAAAAACTTGAGGGCGATTTTAATCTAAAAGATAAACCAAGATCTGGTCGGCCAACTATTGTTAATTAGAAAGTTTTGAAATCTGTCATCAAAAATCTAAAACTGTCGATTAAAGAGACTACTACCAAAATTGGCGCTTCCTGGTCGATAACATAAGAACACTTAAAAGCAGTTAACAAAATCAACGAAGCAGGGAAATGGCTTCCACATTTATTGTCAGCCAATTTCCATCTGCAGGGCGTTATTATCAAAACATAAAAATAAACCATTCTTTGGCCCAATAATCAGGTAGTGATAAGAAATGAGTTTACATGATAACACACATAAGAAGCAACGGTTATCTGTTAAAGAGTCTCTGAAAACATCCACGAAAAAAATGTTCTTCTTTGAAAACGATGGAATATATCCGCTTAGTTGTACTTTAAATTGTTAAAACCCATACAAACGCTTACTGCAAACCCTCACTGTCAACAATTAAATAGCCTCAATAAAGCTGCATCACTAAAACTCTCCTTGGTTTGGAGTACAACATGATAACGCTCGTGATCGCACCTCAAAAGTCATACGACCAAAACTGAAAAAATTAGATCTTATCACTTATTTCTAATGAATCTTTACAAATAGAAAATAAAAAAACTTCAGAGTACAAAACATAATCACAGAAAGATAGAAGCTTACACAAAATAAAATTATTTGTTTGTTTCTTAGTGGAAAACTTCATCGCAAAAGAAGTGTGGTAAGACATGTTAAGTGTGCTCTAATTAACTTGGTGTCAGCACGTCCGGTGGTGTGCTCTTCTATGGCCAATGACCTGGCCGGTTATTTTCTATGCCAGCGTGCCTGCACCAATTTTACTGGACGAACGTGCAACGTACTGACAGTTCGAGTTTGTCGTTTATCCTATCAAACTGTCTGTTAATACATTTTTTAATAAAATAATTTTATTGTATATTTCAACTCGCAAAACTCGACATCAAAATTTTAAATGTATAAGACAATGGAATACGTCACAGGGCTGGAAGAATTGGCGCATCAACTCGACGATCTTGGTAAACATCCAAAACATGGCGGAATCATTACTAAAATACTTTACTTGACATGACGTACTACTGCCTGCACTACTGAAGGGAGAATCGCCGAATAAAGAGATGGCCAAGCCCTCCAAACACGATAACGCAGCATCTCTTATTTCATAGCAGAAACTTACAAACGCGATAAGATGCGATATGTGAGTAAACAGTCAAGACATTTAAACATGGCAATAAATAGTACAAGATGTGCAACTAAAGATCTCCTCAGGTTTGTCCTGAAGATGACATATAATAAATGACTACCATTTATGTATTCATTGCTGCAATTATCAAGGAACATCCTACAAAGCCCAATACAAAAATCTGGACGATTTGCTACACCATTTTTTTTAATTGTTCAATTGTAATACACCAAACTCTTAAGATTAGTGAATCTTGAAAGCTAAACGAAGCCAAGTTGCAGGTATGTGCAGTATGGGACTATACTCCATTTCGTTGAAACCAAACTTTGCGTTGTAAGAAAAATAATTCAGTTTACACGCTTCATCTGATATCCACAGCTAATATATGAAGTCATCGTTCTCTATCACCTTAGCCAATAGCAGCTCATAAAATCGTCTGCATTGTGGATGATCATAGAATTTATGATTCTGGACTACCTGTAACTTGTAGGGATGAAACTTTTAACTATGCGTCGATATTCAATGGACACTTAAACAACGTAGGCTTCTGATGGCAGAAACTCAAACAGCCTCAATATTCGCTTGTGTAAGATCTCCGTGCGAACGTTCCGAAGATGTTTTTCTCAAAATTACATACCCGAGTGATTATTGTGTAGATGAATTGGGCTCGCTCATAGTGTCCGACTAAATGCCATTAAAATCTGCTGTAAGCAGCCACCATACTGTCACTGTTATTGTTTTTATAAATTTTTACTGTTTTGCATGTTAATGGCAGCGCCATCTACCAGACAGTACAATTACTTAACAATCCCGTCTTTTTAAGACACCTTTTATAATTTTGTACTATCCACGACCTTAGATTCAACTTTCTAGTGGTAGAGAGTAAAATGACTAACTCAAATGAAGTCTAGGTGATTCGCTAAAAAAAGAGACAAAACCAAAATAAAAATATATAAGGTCTCATAATAGAGATAGGAAATTACAATTTAAGAGATCTATTTAAGTAGTTGCTAATAAACAAAATCAGGTACTTGAAAGATGATTATTTGATTACATTGTCAAGAAAATATATATATAACCAAAGAAATCTTTGCTGTTCAATCTTACTAGTGGCCGGTACCGTTTTGAGCGAGTCTTTTCACATACGCAATGATTTATGGGACCAATGGAAAAATCTCTTTAAGATAGAAATATGAAACGTCAGAGAACTACAAACTAAGACATTAAACCTTCTAAAAAGGGAACTGTGTTTAAAGACACGTGGAACATCCGACGTCTCTTCTATGAATGGCAAAATCTACCATGTACCACACATAAAAATACATCTACTACGGGTGCAATAAATAAAGTTATACAAACACAGCTGAACAATATTCGTTTAAAAACCAATAATTCCCGGTAATTTTGGCAGCAAAATTGGATACATAATAACCTATCAAAATACTCCTCTCAATAGCACCTTCAAAGATTATCAACATGAATCAGTCCAAAACCTAATAGATCACATTCTTGCCAGAAAAATTGATAATATGGGTGCTAGAGTTCTTCAATAACAATTGACCATCAAAGTTATGCACATAAACCACTTTAATATAATCATCAGATAACGCCACTGAGAAGCTTCTAGTAATTTTTTCGTATTATATTCAACCTTAGGTTGGATTGGAAAATGTTCTATAAAAATTTCCAACAAAGTCAACACTTGTTTCGCTAGCAAAGATTTTGATTTTTTCCCCACTGTCAGGGAAATTTTCGGAAAAAGAAAAATTTTATCAAAATTGTCAAAAGCATCCATATTGAAGAATGGGTTTCCAATAGCCCACCTTTTAAAGTGTTTTCTATTCAGGAAGATATTCGTTATAATTGGCTTTGCACTCGTCATGTAAGATGGTAAGAATGTGCAGATTCCCCCTTCCCCTTTCTCCAACCACTCACAGTATGGCAACAAACTTTTTTATTACCATTGCGCCCTCTAAATAAACCCACAATGAAACTGTTAGTAAAAATCACGTTTTCTTGCGTAATTTCCTTCTACCTAACAGCATCGGTACCCCATATATAAAATTTTTCCAGGCAAATATTAAGAGTTTCAGTTCATAAGTCGTGATATACATCAAAATATAAACCAACTTACACAGACGTATATAATTACACATATTGCTATCAGGTTTTTTTGTTAAAAAGGGTCTCAAACGTTGGAGAATTAAATTTTACCCCTCCAGTTTAACCATTCTTTCCTTTTCAACATTTTATATTTTAACCAGAACTAACCTATATACACTAAAAAAATTGCAAGTCCAAACACCTTCTAAATACAACAAACTCATGTTTTAAAGCAGTCTACTAGGAAAGACTCTTCTCAAGTCAGAATGAAAACTTGAACCATAATTTCCTACAAATAGAACACCATTACAAGTCTCAAACTTCAATCCAAAACTTCTATAGCTAAAGATTCATAAAGAAACAAAACAGATATTCAGATTATTGTGGAAATATGGAGAAGCTACCCCAAAAGTCTTTCTACGGAGAAGCCAGAAAATCTATCTTATAATCAAAGAAACCCTTATTACATAAAATAGATCAGACATACATCTGCGTTGAATTGTACAATATATTAACAGGTGAGTAACCAGAAAAATTGTATGAAAAAAGCTTCATATTATTTTCAAAAAAGAATTTTTAATACAATATTCCACTCGTAGAATGGTTACAAACATCACCCACATAACCAAAATACTTTTATGCGTTACAGATGATACGAATATTCGAGAGATGTCACATTCACTGAATTCCCAGAAAATTATTGAATCTATAGGCATTTGGACAGTTTTACTCTTGTTGCAATATTCAGTTAGAGACGTAAAAATTCGCAGATGAGCATATAGCTGCATTTATTTCTATCTACATCTTACAGTAACCCGTCAACTGGACTAGTTTTTAATATTTACATTAACCATTTCCCATAATTTACTCACTGCTTGGTGAATGGTAAGTTTTACGAAAATGAAAAGAAAAACAGAATATACTGGATCAGTTTTGTTTGATTTCATTTGTTCATATCCAAAATTACGTTTTATGCTTACTGTTCTTTTAGGTTTGAATAATTTTTAATGACGTCACACTACTTTTATATTTTACTAGACATGGTTCTTCGATTTCTGAAATGTACATTGCAACAAGGATTTTATTCGACAGCAGATTTTATTTGTTGAATTTTTTCACTTATAGCTTGTTAATTAGGACTAAGATAATAACTCTAAGTTTACCATTTGGACCTCTACAAGTTGTTACTCCATAAAGCTGTTATTAAAATTCCTGCTTTGTCACCTAAAATACAACACCAGAAAATTAAAAAATACCATAAAGCCCTTGTTCTAAAAAGTTTATGCACTGTAGGTGGTATACCATACTATCATTCTTATTAGGTTATACATGAACCTTCTTCTCCTAGGAGCAATTCAGGTTGTAACTTGCATGATTACCCAGGTGATAAATATTGAGAAAACTTCAAACATTTTATGGGTCAGCCTATCAACAAAGTTTTTAAATACAAAAAATAATACAGTGTGAAGGTCTAGCTAGCAACACCTCCCGGTCTCCGTGTACATCTATGTGCCATTCTAGAGCACATTTAACCAATAGCATCAATATCAATGCAATGTTAATACTTCTTGTTAGCATACTACAAAATTTTGGCTTCTCCCATCGTACTATACTATCAATCATCATGTCGCATACAAAAAGTCTTATTAATTTCCTTCTTGGTATTTATTGTTACAGATCCAGTAAATGAGCAATGTTTTATTCATAAAAAAGCTTGATCCTGAAGCTAGTTACACACAAACTCCTTTCTAACCCCTGCCTTTCTAAGATAGCCTTGAGACATCTAATTATATAATCAAATGCTCAAATTGGGACTTAAGGGAGATCTGGCAACATCCAATGGATTTGCTTCAATTTGGTTCTAGTTACCACAGTGGTGCAGAGGATGTATTCTTTTGAAACAGCAACACTAAACAACAGTTGTTTTATTCCAAAATAAAGCTTTGAACTGTACTTGTTCATCTTCATTCACCATTCCATTTGGACGATGAGATGTAATAATGAAGAACTCTTTATTCATCAGTAATCAGTAATCCATTTTCCTCTTCATAATAAGTAAGGAGCCTCCAAGAGATTTCAAATCGCCTTACATTCAACATTAAAGAAAGATATATTTTTGATTATTGATTGGACCACCACCACTAATATCCACTTCAGCACACATTTTCATCAATTATCAGCTACCGATTGGCCTCCATAAGCAAATTCAAGCAACATTTATCTATGTTGCTGATGTACGCACATATATGTAGGTTTCACTTTCAACTATAATAAACTTCTTATACCATTGGAACACCTGACTTATCTCTATCAGTTTTCTCATTAGAAATTTTATTATACTTGGCTCTTCAGTTACTGCAATTTTTCCTAACAAAACAATGTGGAAGGGCAATGACACATGACGACTAACCTACATAAGCTAACTTCATCAAACCGCAACACTCCGATTGCCACATCAATAAAACAAATTTTTTAAATTCGACTCACTTATGTACTTATTAGTTTAGACACCATAACTGACCAATAGCAAAAACTTAAGCACGTGAACAAAATGGTAAAAGAAATCAAGTTTCCATAAAAACTAAAAAAAAAGTCCTCTCCAAACATTCAAAAGGTACCACTTACGATCAAATAAATAGAGTTCACAATCATTCATGCAAACATTACTGAAAAACGTGCTAGGACTATTTATTCATTGAAATTTAAGGTGTAGTTGGGTACAACACAATTGCAGTCACAGCCACTTAATGAAATTAACTGGATTTACTTAAAATGTAATATCTACTTTAATGAGATGCTACACTTAACTTATACATCTGATTTAACAAATCATTAATCGTAACACCTAAAACTAGTCAATGGCAACTGTTTTGCCAACTTCGGGTACAGCAAAGATACCTGCTTAGTCCACAACAGGGTGCAACTGGAAAGTAACCTAACCTCAGATTCTACTTGCAAAGCAATTGCCCGATGTCAGAAAAATTTACATAAACACAATTACAGATGTGTGTGTGTGTGAACTCTTCAACAACACATTGAAAGCAATTGACGCTCCACATATACCTAAAAATAAAACACTTGGCTCTAGTGAGAATTAAACTTAATCTAAGCAAAAGGAAACAAATTTAAGAATACTCCATCTCTTCCACATCTCCATCTGCAGAGGGCTGCACTGAATAGATCTTCTTCAACTTCTCATAGTGTTTTTGGTCCTGTAAACAAACCCTAGATCAACAAACTCCAAATGCAGATAGTTTCTTTTACCTTTTCTGTTACTGATGGCCGGCTCTTAGCCACTGCCCTTTTAAAGTGCTCAGCTGTGACAAGAAGTGGCTGCTGGGGCGTCTCTCGCAAAAGATCCTCCTTAAAGGCAGCTATGCTCGCCTCCCGCACCAGCTCTGCCAAGTCAGCTCCAGTATAATTTTCACACTGAACTGCGACGAGTTCCAGATTTACATCTGACGCCATTTGTGGCTTTGTACCATTCTACAAAACGTAGTTTGATAAACACACAAACAAAATGCAAAATAAATATTACCTTTGTAATAGTCCTGAGAATCTCCACGCGATCTTCAAGAGACGGCAAACCAACATAAATAATTTTACCGAGTCTACCAGGCCGTAACACTGCTGGATCGACAATCTCAGGTCGGTTTGTGGCTGCTAACAGGTACACACCAGATCGACCTTCTATTCCATCCATCTCTGTTAGCATCTGGTTAACTACGCGCATGGTGACGCCACCCTGTATGCACAAGACAAGTTGCATTACTTGACTCTAGACATTCATTGCAACACAAACCTCTCCACTATCAGCCCTCTTTGGACACAGAGCATCAAGCTCGTCAAAGAATATCACACATGGGGCTGAATTACGGGCTCTTTGGAAACATAAACGGATAGCTTTTTCACTCTCTCCCACATACTGAAAATTAAAAAATGCTTAAGCAACAAGTGCAAAACCGTATGAATGTGATAACGCACCATATTGAGTAATTCTGGACCTTTGACTGATATGAAATTAATACCAGCTTCGTTTGCAATGGCCTTGGCAAGAAGAGTTTTTCCACATCCTGGTGGTCCACATAATAGAACTCCAGTGGGCACCGTCAAACCCAGTGCTTCGCATCTCTCTGCATGCCTCACAGGAGCCTAATATAACACAACAATTATATTACAAAGCACAATTACTAAGTTCAGGTACACTTTAAGTGATCAATATACTATTATATCCCTGCTGATAGCTGCCTATTGGCACAATCAATCATTTCACTTTTTCCCATATGTAATTTGAAAATGTGTGAAATTTTGTTACTTTAGCTAATAGACCAAAATTATAAGTAAATAAATTTCATTCTAGTCCACCTATAAATGGTTCCATCATGCCTGGTAGCAATCCCAGAATCATGGAAAATTATTTTTTTTTTCGTTGACCTTTCTTCATGACATACGTGAAGTTCAATTCCAATATAAATTTCATTAAAATAAGTAATTATATAATAGATAATAATTAATGAACCCTTCAAAACAAATTGTGTTAAGTAAACAACAAAAGACCCTAATATCATGTGGTAACCAATCAACAAATTATCAGATAGACTATTTTTGATCAAATATGCTTCAAAACTATGCAATTAACATGGAGTTTTGAAATAGAGCAACAAACAATATTGTACACAGCTCAAAAAATGAGTATAAAATTGGAGAGATCGAAAGTAAAGAGTTTCCAGCCCGTGGATAACACTTAGGCCAATACAATGCGACAGTTATTCGCAATTTTGGCACAAGACTTTGAAGAAAGTTTTGAACGTGTGAAATGACACTAGAAGAAATATGTATTATATATAAATATATATAATTATATATAAAGCAAAAGCAATCAGAACACGAAATGTTCAAACACTGTACCAAACAGGAAATATTGACTTCTATTCTGGAAAAAACGACAATAAACATCGAGAAATCTGTCATTAAATTCATACCTTACTCGGAACGAGCTGCACTTCTACAGCTAAAACTTCTACGGTAAATATAAATATTGTACAAATTTATGCTCCTACAGTAAATAAAGGTAATGACGAGATAGAAAACAAATCTGGCAAAACGAAAAAATAACACTAGGGATTACAACACAAAAACTAGAAATCAAAGAAAAACATAATACATGGAAAATTGCTACATGGAATATCAAGAGTATTAACAAAAAAGAAGTGAATTATAAGAGAAGTTCAAAAGATCAGGTGCAATCATTAAAAAAAATGGACACGTAATATTATATAGTGGAGTCAAAAAGAAAGAGCAAGCGGCTGCAGGAGGAGTAGATTGTATAATACATAGATTTATTTAAGGACGTAACCAAATGGGAACCACATTTCAAAATATAAATAATTACAGTAGAGATTAGGAACCAAACAATGACAGACATTACCACAATAATAATAGTATATAAGCCAAATGAGGACGGAAAAAAAGAGGTAAAGGACAATTTCTGGCATGAATTAAATGAATAAAAAAGTCATACTGAAAAGTACACTTGATAAGAGATATTAATTGCAGCGTAGGGAAGTAAGATGGACTATATAGAGAAATTATCAGTAATGAAGGGGAGGGCATAATAAATAACAGTGGTACAAGACTGTTAGACTTCTGCTTAATTGCAATTGCGCCTCAGCATCTATCAACTGCTGGGGAGCTGTGGGTCATAGATATTCATCACCATCTTCGACGACAGGAGTAACGACCATCTCTGGTGTTCCCTTAGTTTCAGCCCATGTTAGTGGACGAAACTGCATGCCAAGCCGAGAAGACCTGGTTGCTGCTACAATCCAATCCCGATCTCTAGACCAGTAGTTATGGGAGACAGGCCAATCAGGCTCAACAGGTCTTCGGGGTTAATCTGGTGGAAGTATCTATTGACCATGAATGATATTGCGCTCGCCGAACCAAGGACCAACTTCAGCACCAGAGGCCAAACTCAATATACCGAGTGTCTCGATATATCTGGCCAAGACTGCGGTAGCTTCAAGTCCACGACAAAGTTGATTAATCGAGAGAGATTGGGTATATTTGCTTGAATATATCCGCACTCTATCGCTACTAAGGCCAAAGTGATGACAGTAGAGTATTTTAACTGTTGTACTGTGACATTGGCTACCATGCAAAAGTCTCAAAATTGGATGAAATTGAACAAGACATTGCATAACTCATTAGTACCAACACTTGTGCAGAGAATTTGATATATTTTTCTGCGTGATACATGAGCCGCACACCTGGAATAGGCGCCTTATCATAACCTGGCTGTGTGCTTGATGGAGCACCGGCTTTGCCTTTCATTTTCTTAATATTGCGGCGCTCGGCAAATGGGCCAGGACGCTTCTGATGAGAAGAGGCTGGTTGTTGCTTGGTGGAACCCTGTTTATTAGTAGGTGGCTTATGTGGTGTGCGTGAAGTTTGCGGTTGCACAGTAATAGCTGTGCGCATCAAAAAGCTCATCAACAGGTTTCACCTATGAAAGTATATGAAAAAGTATTAAATAAGAATTTAAGATCACAAGTAGAAAGTACATTGAAAGAGGTACAGAGTGGGTTCTTAAAATATTTATGATAAAACAGATAATCGAGAAACCCACACAATAAAATGCAGAATCATGTTTGCTTTTATAGATTTAGAAAAAGCGTTCAACAGGATTGACAGAAAAAAATGTGGTTTATATTAAAAGCATATGGTACACCAAATAAATTAATAGTCACGATTAAACTCCTCTATACAGTTTATAGAGCAAAAAAAAAACGAAAAATCAATTACTTAAAGATCGAAAGAGAGTGGGACAGTAATGTGTCCTGTCACCCATATTATTCTTGACTATAATTAATTGGATCATCAGGAAAGCACAAGAAGAAAAGTCAGGAATAAATTGGAAGTTTGATAAAACATTTGAAGATATAAAATTTGCAGACCATATTTGTTTATTAATGGAAAAATCAACACGTGCAGAAAAAGTTAAACAAACTGAAGAACAAAGCCAAACAAGTAGGACTAAATATAAATTTGAAGAAAACAAAAATCATGAAAATAGGAGAAGATAAAGAGAACAAATAACTTAATAACAGAAGATTAGAAAAATAAAATAATTTCTACTACCTAGGAAGTATTATAGATAAAGGTGGAGGCAGTGAAATGGACATAAAAGCAAGAATACACAAAGCCTATAGAGCTTGCAATGTACTTAAAAAATGTGGCACATCAAAGAAATGCACATAAAGACAAAAATCAGATTATTAACACAAATGTAGACTACATACTGATAAATACCTCAGAAAAATGGACAATATGTTCAACACACATAAGAATAACACAGATATCCATCAAGTACGTAGTAATAATGCTAAAAATATATTAGCCAGAAACAATCTAAAATAAAGAACTATGTGAAAGAACACAACAAAAACCAATATAGAAAACAGAAAAAACAAGAAAATAAAATTGGATAGGCCATACATTGAGAAAACCAAATATTGACAACAAAACATTAGAATACAATATTTAAAAAAAAAAGAAAGGAAGGAAGATCAAAAGACAAATGGAAGAAGAAGATGCAAAAAGAATTTATATTGTATTGATTTGTGCATATGCAAGACAAATCACTAGAGATACAGAAAAGCAAAATGAAGAATAAAAAGAGTGAAATAATTGATAAAAAGTCAATACCCTAAAAACCATTTTACCAAATCTTTATTCTAGAATTAATTCAATTATTTCAACCCTGTCAATTTGACATTCACACCAAAGCTTCAAAATACCTTGATCTTGATTAAAAAAATCCAGTAGATGGAGAATAAAAAAATAAACCTTATATTAATAACAAAAACGCATCCAGATTGCAACTAACAATGACTGGAAGTTAATTTCTTATTTTTACTCTGCAAACTACGGCAAAACATTTAATTCTAACAATAGGGATTTAAATGGACAATACAAGAAATAAGAGTAACAAACAAATAAAAGTTAGAAAGGTTCCAAATGCAAAATAGCATTTAGGAGAAGACATTAACCATTTGTGACAAAAACAGCTGTAAAATATTAGCACAGTTTGTTTTAATTATAGTAAGTGAGATTTTGATAAATAAGCTACAGAAAAACTAACAAAATATTCGTTTAATTTTTATACATCGACTTACTAATATCGCCATTTGCAACTCTTCTCGAATGTCCTGCAGGGACCCAATATCATCCCACGTAACATCCGGAACCGTAGCAAAGCCCTCTCGCTTAGCTGAAGGCTGCACCATCTTCAAAGCTGCTGCAAAATCATCCATAACTATGTAAACATCTGAGAGTTGCTCTTCACTGAAGGTGGTCTGACTGTGAAGCCAAGAGTGCAAAGCCTCCTGTTTTGTCTGAGATGGCTGTAATAGTTGCAGGGCTTCCTGTAGCTTGACAGCAGCCTGTTCATTATAGTCCTGCATATGCTTTGGCTCAGGCTCCACTCTATCAACCTTAACATCATCATCGATAACGACAATCGCACCATCGTTGATGTTTGGCTGGTCCACAACTTCGATTTCGGTAGGTTCAGAACTGGTAACGGCATTTGCAATGGAATCAGTGGCCTGTGGTACTTCAGTAATTACTTCGTGCTTTATTTGAGTAGCGGCATTTTGCTTTTGCAGCAACTCCTGTGTCGCCTTCTGCAAAGCCATCGCCTTTTCCAGCTTCCAACTCTCTTTGAGTGTGTTAAAAACCCTGCATAAAACCCAAAGTGCAAACAGTTTATTTTAATTTTATTACAACTTACCTCTTTGCAGCAGCCATAATGGCCTCCCTGATTAAACTCTTAAGGTCGGCCCCTACGAAGCCCGGCGTGTGTTTAGCGATGGTTTCGAAATCGAAACCTTCGGCCAAATTGAAATTCGAGGTGAGGACTTTCAAAATTTGCAGTCTAGCGTGGACGTTTGGTATCCCCAGGCTGATTTCTTTGTCGAAGCGATCTGCACGTCGCAGGGCCAAATCTAAACCGTCAGGGCGATTCGTGGCTCCCACAACGACCACTTTGTCGCCGTTCTCGTTTTTGGATAAATCTGAAAATGGAAATTTAGAACCAGCAATTGGGTTACCCCCAAGAGGCGCCAAACCATCAAAACAGCCCAGCAGTTGTGCTACAATTCGCCGTTCCATATCCTTCTGAGCAGTCTGGCGGCTTGATGCAATCGCGTCTATTTCATCTATGAAGACCATGCATGGCGCCGAGGCAATTGCCTGGTCGAACAAATCTCTAATCCTCTCTTCACTCTCGCCGGAAACGCCGGTGACGAGTTCTGGTCCGGTTACTTTCAACAATGGAATCCCCAACTCCTTCAGATACAAACAAATACAAGTTAATAACAAATAAAAAACAATTGAATATGAAATAACGCTACTTTAATGATTTTTTAATTCTCACGTCAGACACAAAATTTTGAAAAATTTCATCCCTAACCTTAGTAACATACATATAGTAAAATAACATCCATAAAAGCATATATTATTAAGTGGCGAAGCGAAACGGAGTCACTAACTTCATGTTGTCCGTCCGTCCGAGCAATAACTCGAGAACGGCTGGAAATTTCCAAATTCTGTTTTCACCAATGGACAGGTGACCAAAAAGGCTTGTTTGCTAGTGATTTTGAAACTGATTGGTCAAAGGTCAACTAGAGGGTTCTCAAATTTGGGAGACTGCTTCGCCACTTCGCTATGCATTTGCAGGTTTATTTAACTAGTGAATTTGGTTTTTGACAAACAAAAGTATGTGGATGCAAGTATATCAGCATTTCACAATCATATTTGATCAGTTCAGTTTGGTTTACTTCACTTTAGCTCAACCTGGCTCTACTATACTTCTCCCTACTTGATTATATAGTAAAAAATTAAATTCCTAGTAAGCATTTGTCTACTTGTTTAAGCCTAATCTCAATAACCTTTAAAAAAATTCTGATGCAAGTTTTATCATTCTACAAATAATTTCTCAAAGATTTAGATGCAAAAACACTTTTATTATTATTATTTTTGGTTAGATCAATGTATTATATACACCTAAATTATTTACAAAAACGATATCATAATTACATTCATGAGAAGACGACTGAAATTTATTTCTAAACTAAATGAAAGGTATGATTAATGTCTACATTATTTGTTTTTAGATGAAGATAGATAATTTGCGCTGAAGTCCTTTATGAAGTAATCTATTACTATCTTTATAGTGCAGTACCCACCCTAGGGCACTGAGGTGGTTTGTTATGAAAAGTCTTTGCCAGATGTTACAGAGAGCTGTGTATTGGAATATTCAGTTCACCATGAACTTTAGTTGGTTCTTGCAAATCACGTACTACTCTATCTCACACCACAAAGTGTTAGTCCTAATATAAATTACATTTTATCTCCAGTCTTAATTACAATTTATAAATACACACTAGGAGAATGTTAACTATAGGAACAAACTTCAGATAATTGCTGATGCTCCATGATAGGTGGCCATACCGTTCTTCATATCGTTGGTCCCTCAGAAGAGTTTATACGTTTTTCACTTGTAAATCTGCTCATAAACAAAATTGAAATAGTCAGGAAGTTGTATGGACTTGCCAGAAAACCTGTTCCTATATAAATCAATCGAATGGCAGATTGATCATATTTATGTATCTAAGTTGGAAGAACGTATCCTACAATACATTCAAAATGACTCCAGAACAAACTCCTGGTAAGCAGCACACCAGTATAGTATTATGCTAAGCCCATTGAGTACCTTCATGAAAACTACTACTATCCTTACCACTAACAACGTGTCCTGAGACTATTTTAAGCAAATTTTCTAGCTGATTTTTGTAAAAAGTCACTACCATTACAGGATTTCTCTTGTCGATCCTCCTCACTTTTGAAGCAGCCACCGACATGCATGATGGAGTTTGAGCTCACTTCACTGTTAACATACGCCAATATCTCAAATAATAACTCTCCCAAAAGATGGATTAGATAAGGAGATCTTGTATGGCTTAAACCCCCTTGATGTTTACATGTGGCCTATTTGGAAAAGCATCATGTATGATGAACCAGCTTCCAATTTGTAGATATTTGCACAACATGCCATTGTAGCTATTTGGATACAATCTGGAAGATTTGATCAGGTGTGTCAATATATGATACTATGCGTTGGCGTTTACAATGAAAACTCTGGGGGAAGAAGGAGCCATTTTCAACACTGCCAGAAATAAGCGAGAATATCATACAATATATAATTTAATAATTCAGTATTACAAACCCACTATACATTTCTGAACACACATTAATGGTACTTAAGCAAAGGTCTCATTTTTTAACTAAGCTAATTATGTTCTTTTCTCTTGTAGGTTACTTTTAGCTATGTTAATGACAGTGTTGGAAAATTATTGCAGTCTCATCTATATATGTATATCACTGCAGCATTGTAGAAGTTTGTCAAATAATGTTGGATCTAATATTGATCCCTGTGACACCAGTTTCTAGAAATCTATGCTCCAACACATTTTTAAAGTACGAAATTTTATGCGGGACCTAATGTAAAAGTGTGTTTTATTCTCAAGACCTTATAATTCTAAGAAATTGGTAGTTGATTAAATGCACGGCTTTAAAATCAAACTAGTGTTCTAGAATAATGCTTTGCATTGTCGCATAGTAATTAAATCTTCTTTGTAGGACTTCCCCCTGAATCTTTCTTAAATGTAAGCAGGAGATTTATATATACTTATAGAGTTAACTAAACTTATACTGATCTTAGCCACTTTATGAACTAAAATTATATCTTCTTTCTATTGAATCAAAAAACAATTGTTAAATAACCTAAATAGCATTTAGGAAGCTTTTTAAATTTGTTGAGTAGTTTTAAAAGCCAGTCAATTAAAAACTTTCTTAGCTAAAGCTGCTTAAACTGTTAAGAACGTGTGACAAAAACTATCCAACACAAAACCATCTAGAAAAAGTCTGCTGTGGCGTACACACATATATTTAAAATAACCCGTACATCAAGCAATTTTTATTACGATTTGCAGTAAACTCAAAATTGTTCCCATGTACAACCGAAGTGAATTATAAAGAAAATTAAAACAACTAGCCCGCGCATTTAAACTAATTTACTTTTGTTTTTTTTAGTTTAAGCATGGTTAATAAATTACACAAGGTCAAATGAGTGATAAGAAATAACTAACTAAATGGAAAAATATACAGCAACAAAACATACGAAACTTTATGAGTTAAAACACGATAATAAATTTATGTTCGAAGAGATTAATAGTTCCTAGTCACAGAGAAAAATGCAAACAAAATCTAGTGCTTATTCAAACACAATCCTTAATCTTGGCTTTAAGGGCAGCGCTGTGTGGCCGGAAGTAAAAAAATGGGGGAACCTGGTGTAAAGAAAATTTTATTGCATAAATTAGTTCTAGGACATATAGGGAATACGCCCTTGAAAGGATAAAGCCAGCCCGAACTTCCTTACAAAGTTATGGCCATTTTAGTGAGCACAGTTCAGAGGCCACGTTGAGAAATATACGGATAACAGGTTGCAAAACATAAAAAGAAAGATAAACTGGGGGACCGCGAAAAATTAACAATTTGATTAAAAAAATGACTACCTATTATAGCCTAGCAATAAGAAGTAGTAAGTGTTGAAAATGCTATTATGGGATCTTATCTGCACATGACTTCGACGAATGAAAAGCTTTTATGTAATGAAAACTTTAAATGTTTTCCTGGAGAGTTGTTTGGCGTCAATGTTTGAAACTGTTTTCCACACAGCATGAACCTACTTTTGTAGGTAATATATTGAAACAATATGCTTTTTTGTATTAACAAAGTTTTAAAAAAATGGAAAAATGACTTTTTTCTATTTCAAATTTTTTTGCGATAAATATAATTTTTTTACCCATTTTAGGTTCATGCTGTGAGTAATAGTATATACTTTATGAAAATATTCGTCTTTTTTGTTTCAGACATGATCCTCGACCCATAGAGTCCCCGGCGCAAAGTCCTGCGTTCATGGGTCACTTTCTTTTATATGAAAAAAAAAGATTATCCTTTGACCTTTTTTAAATAAAACTAACGTGATTTTTTAATAAAAAGATTCCTAATAACATGTAAAAACTATTAGTAAGATTCGTTTATTTACTTTCCTTTAATCCACTCCTAAATATAGGTCTATTTTTTAAGCATTTACATCAGTTCCCTCCTTAAATATTACCTGTGGCATATTAAGATAGAAGGGAGACAAGACTATTAACACTCTGCTAATAAATCAAGATCCAAACTAATGCTTTTTCAAAAAAATCCCATCTCCAATGGCGAAAGAAGTCAAATAATTACAAAACTATACCCCTGTAGTATTTGAAGATAAACTCGAAGGAAAACCCTAGTGAACTTGATAGCCCCCACTCTCCCTCCCACCAACAATATAAATCTAAAAGCCAAGTTTAACTAAAGATAGTAAATACAACAAAAATGTCAAACTATCAATCATAAGGATAGAAAACCAACGTGAAGAAATGATGTTCATCAACTTATGTTACGCAAAATCTAATCTATTTACTAATCAAGTCTTACACAAAGACAAAGATAAACAAAATACAGTCTGCCAAAGTTCGAATTAATGTATTGTTTTCAAACTTCTGAATCGATTGTCTCAAAATCAAACATCAAAATCAGATAATTTTACATTTTTTCCAAGAACGTGACTTTTGATCAATTGCTGATATGCATTAAAGAAATAAACCCAATAGTTAAAACTACGATAAAACAACATCGTGTTAAAAATAATAGGTGTATAAATAAGTTCTCAGTTCTGCAAAATTAAAGTTTTATTTAAAAACAAACAAAAAAAGCTCAAGTATCAAAGTATTCTCCGTTGGCATCGATGACCTTTTGCCATCTTTCGGGTAGCTTGCGAATTCCCTGGTGATAGAACCTCACCGGCTTCGAGACGATAAAGTTATCGATGCATTTTCAGACTTCTTCTATTTTGAAGTGCGTATCAGCCAAGTGATGCTGTAACGAATAAATGATAATCGGAAGGGGCCATGTCTGGGCTATACGCCGCATGTGGGAGAAGTTCCCAGCCTAACGCGTCTGCAGCTCATCCGTGTCAAATGTTTGAGAGCGTCCAGCGCGTGATTGATCTTCAAGACTAAACTCTCCTCCGCGAAATCTTTGGTACCACTTTTTGCACGTTGCATGACTTACAACATTCTCACCATATATACCACAAATCATTTCAGTGATTTTTTCTTATCATGGATGATGAGATTTACCTAACGCTGGAAGATTCCAGAGAAATGGCTACTGGATTTGTATCGGACCAAGGGTTTTCTCTCCATTATTCGTAATTTATTTTCAGAATTCGTTTCAGCACCATGCGTATCTACTAATTTGACTAATAGTTTTGGTATCTTGACATTATACTGTATTCTCACTTTTTTTTGATTGCGTATTTTATGTATTGCATCCACTATTTAGTCGCCCCTTGTAGAATTTATATTTAGTATCCAGTGATCTAACTTTCAATGTACTCTTCTGGTCTTTCTTAATAATGTTGACAGTATTGTTTATAGTTATTACATATTTCAGTATCTTCGTTCTTCTATGTTAATGTCATAGTGTCTATTTTTCATCCCCCCCTCACACACATACTTTCTCTCCATATTTGTATGGGAATATGTAATTTTGTTAAAGATTATTTCATCAAGTAACTTCTCTTTCAAAAGTTTTGCATAATCTTTACCCCACATTTCTATTACGTCTTTTTTTCCATTTTTCATTTTCATTTCAACCCCTCTTACTTTGATATAGATTCTTTTTGTTATTTTTATTTATCACTAGGAAGACTTTCAAGACTTATTATGCTATTTTCTCCAAGTCTTCCATTTTGACATTTAACTAATTTTTTTTCTTCTGTAATATTTTTATCACCCTATCAATTTTTTAAATATATTCTCTTTTCCCCTTCTTTTATTTGCAGGCACTTTGTCTCTTTTTTTTTCTATTAGTACTTCGTAAGTATCGTCGTACGCTTCTTTGAGATATATATTTTTTTATACTATTTTATTTACTATTACGAGGTCTGGCAGCGGCCCCCCGAAAAGCTTGTCCAACTCCGACATGCTTGAGCCCCTTCGCATGCGTAATCGGCCACCCTCAAGAATGTCCTTCGTGTTGCTCTTCTTTTTCAGCCGGTCGGCGGAGCACATCCCCATTGACAATAATTCATAAGTGAATACAATTTTAAAACTTTTTTGTGAAACACAAAACGTTTTGAAAGCGTTTTGACTCATTTGTTTATTTTATTAGCCCTTCCCTCAAATCACTACATCATTGACAGCAATAGTATAGTTAGAATTGGATTTTGACCTGTGTGACAGCAGTAGCAGCAGCACTCATAATTTTTTTTATATATATAATTATGAGGCTCATAATTTCGTTTCCTTTTAGTCAGTTTTCTGCTGTTCATGGTCTAAATTCATCCTTCAGTTTCCTTGTGCATTCAACCCTATTTTGTTTTACGCTATTATTAGAAAGAATGCAGAGGAGTTCATCTCTATGATTACACTTATATACCTATCTAATATTAATTATTATCTAATTATCTTATCTAATTATAAGTAGAAAAGAAAATTGTGAAATAGAAATGCTAAAATAGACATTAAATTAAGGAATGTGATTAATAACTATCTGGAATTGCATTAAACAAATAACATCATATAGCATTATTTGGCTAAAATTAAGTTTTTATCTTATAAATAATAAAAAATGTTATTTGAAATCAAATCTCAACTACAGCATGGTAAAAACTTTTTACAAAGATATAAACTGGAACCTTCAAGAAGACTCCATACATAATATAGTTTAGATGAATTTAAGATTTGATCCACATCAAGCTGTGGAATTTTTGCAATGAATTTTAAAGACTGTTAAACCTTAAAGTAATTGTATATTGTTTCGATTCAACCAACTATAATAACGAAAAAACAAAATAAATCGTTGAAGGAAATAACCGTAAACCACCAGCAATCACATAAAATCGTGCTTGGCATATTAATTGTTCATGTACAGATAAGGAATGACAGAATAATAACTTTTCTTATTTTGTTAAATAAGTACACGCGAAAAATTTGCATTAACGTAACTGCTAACTGCAGTATTTGTTCTATCTTAATAAAAACTTAGTTCAAATAATGTCTCTAACTAAACAGAAAAAGTTCGATAATAATGATTCTTAAAATCTCCACAAAGACGGCAGAAACCTTAATAATTAGCCAAAATACAGGCTAGCATCACATGTAAAACAAATTGTTTAGCAGGAAATGGTTACTGGCAAGTACAATTAATTACAACAGATTTATTCAACATGACCATCTTAGCCTCTAGACAAGCTTTAAGACATTTGAGCCACTTATATAGGGCAGCACACGCTACATCCATTCGAGCAAACTATGCTCTCTAGAACTGCCCATAATTGGTCATCTAATACATTGAGATCTGAGCTACCAGAAGGCCAATCCTCTACTGTTAGAAAACGAGGCACATTGTTATTCAGTCAAGTTTGAGTTGACCCTACTTTGCTGCGGTTGCAGAGTCTTGGCTCACCCCCAAAAAGCAGTTCAGTGGTTTCACTGCACCTTCCAAAACATTTTGTTGATACACAGCTGTCGAAGTTTTCACTCCCTTTTCATAAAGAAGAATATCGGTCACTCCATCATAACACACTCCCCACCAAAGCACCCTTAGCACTAGTTGAAATGCTTCTTTGTACGACCTGGCGTACATTTAGTTTGTTGAAAAATGTTTCTGTGGGTACTCAGTTTTGGATATTTGCATCTCCCAAGACATAATCTCCTGCTTACAAAGAGGATTTCGTTTAAATCGAGCACTTTGGCTTTGACTGCCTGAACAGTCTAAATCAAACATGGTCTTCCAGATCTTGAACAATCCTCGACAACTTCAGTCTTACTAAACAATTTTATAACTCGATACACAAATATACAGTTCATGCTGAGAGGATACAGTTCTTAAAAATTACATTTATTCAGTTTCACACTTATGTAATGCTATTACTGAAATACGATTTTTTTTGTCGCCCCACTCCATTCATAAATGATCAAAATTTACAAGAAACGCAATGTAACTTACTAAAGACTTCACAATTGCAGCTGTATGTCAATGTCATAGATATCTCATTGTTGTGTAAAACAAGGACAAGTTTGATTTTGTAACATCATTTAAACGAATACTAAGTACTATCAGGTCTAAGTCGCACAATCATTTTGTTCTATATGAAAAAGTTCTAATAAATGGTGTAGTAAGTTATAAGTAAATAATTTGTTATTTGTCAGACAACGTTCAACATTTATCAAAAACTAAAATCTCCCACAAACTTGGAAATAAAATTAAAGAAAAAAAAGCACTTTTGAGTGTACTTGTACAATTATTTTAGATTACTGATAATTAGAGATACATATTCAAGTGAAACCTATTCTTTGGGTAGAAGTTTAGAGTGTCCTATAGATAAGGCCAAGCAATTTGATTAGAATTAGAGCCAAGATCGATTGCCTCCATTTCCAAAAAATCCCCCTTTGATCAAAGTTGTGGAAGGATTTGCTTCAAAGCTAGTAAAGATGAAATATTTAGCACATAACTGCTTACCCAAGAGAGTTGCAAAGGAATGGGCGACGACCTATCTCTCTCAATGATTTTGGCAATAAATAAAACTAGAATCTGGGGTATTCAAAAACAAAGAGCTATTCGCCAGTTTCAACTACACCCTATTAAATGTACAATGTGCTGTAGGGTTATAGCCAATAGATTCATTAGTCCATTTTTTCCAAACTGACGATGACAATGCAACATAGAAAGTGTACCAAACTAAATCTCAAACACCCCACCAACTGATGGAACAATCTCCGAACCTTTGCACTTGAATCTCCTATTATTAATAATACAACAAAGTTTAGAATCTCATCTGTCTATTATTGTTTTTAGTTGCGCATTTTTTATTTTCTTTCTCTGCATCTTTAATGGGTGCATGAACATTTAAGATGCTAATTTCCCTTTTACACTTAAATAGCTTATTCTCTCATTTACTTTACATTTCATAACTATACTGCCTAGTTTTTTTTAATTTAAAATAAATGCTATCCCAAATCTATTCGTCTTTCTTCCGCCATGATCCATAAATATTCATTTAGAGTCATACTGGTATTTTCATTATAATATATTATGTTTGTTTTGGTTTTCCTTTTTTTTGCCTTTGCTATAACCAGTATCATCAAAGATATGTCCATTGGTTTTTTAAGTTTGCATTGTTTTAAACTTCAACCAGTTTGTCCCCTTTTTCATTAGTGCTCAAACTTTAAATTATTGTAATAAGAAATGTAGCAGTTAGAAACTAGCTACAGAAGATTATACTTTTTTCTCAAACTTCATTTGAATGGATACTTCTTTTTCATTTATTTTTTGAACTACCTCTATATGCACCTACATTTTTAATGTTCGCGAATAAACTGAGTCATCGCTTTTTTATATGTCGTTCTTCGTTTCTGCTTGTTCTACTTTTTTCCTATTTTTTTATTCTACTTTTGTATTTAACTTAGGAACATTTCCTTCTATTTTTTAAATTCTCATGCTTGTTATTCATTCATCTTTTTCATCCTTTAACATTTCTTTTATTTGATTCATTTCTTATCACTAACTTTTTTTAGATATATTTCAAATTGTGTTCTCTTTTTTTATTACCATTAAATAATTTGGCTTTCCAACAATACTTTTTGTTTCCCCCACATTTTCCAATCTGAATTACGATTTTATTTGCCCGACACCGTTTAATAAATTTTTGCATATCTCTAGTTGGCACACTTGCGTTTCTTTACCGAATATTCACGCAACACGCCTGCAATATTGCTGATACGCATTTTTAAATCTGAACTTCTCAAATTTCAAGCGATTTCTCTATAATTAGACCTTATTTGTAAAACGACCGTCGTACTTTGTATTACAATACATGACATCACAATCGATAACCAAAATATTTAATTCAACACCTGGAGTCAAATTACAATCATCAATTTAAATTTGTCATAAAGAATGACTGTAAAAGTTCGTAAATTGGTGTACTTTGGACAGGTGATGCGCCATGATAAGTACATAACACTCCAATATATCAGAAGGAAAAATTGAAGGAAAGAGGAGTCATAGGTGAAAGATTTCCTGGCTTTCAGAGCAGTATCTTCAAATTTAGGCTAACAATCCAAAAAACAGTCAACAGAAAAACAGGTTAATTGTTATATAATTATACTTTTCCTTGTACATGACTAATCATAAATCTGCGTTAAATGCATCTATAAATAAACTATTCATAGATAAGCAAAATATGCCTGGCCTTGGTTCATATAGGCATGAGCACCTCTGTTTATGCAGGTGCAAGAGAGTTCAAGTCTTGCTCAACCTATGGGCATATATGATGCCCTAGCATTAAGATAGTTAAGTACATGTTAGTATCATAAATACGTCCAAACAGACAAAAATGCCTGGCCTCAGTGAAGTGTAAAAATCTTTAAAAACAATTGCCTTGTTAACCGACCGCTAATTTCAATAAAGAATAATAGATGGTACAGTAAAACACAAAAAAAAATTCGTTATTCTTCATTAAACAAAAATAATTCACTTTTTAGTCCACATTTTTCTCTAACAAAAGATGCTTGACTGAGGCTTCTTGGCGCTTGAGGTTCTGGCAGTTCAGTTAGGGCTTTTTTATCTAGAAAAGATTATATAATAACAATGGACTTCAGTGTGCCTCAACCAGTAAAGCAGGCAAAACTATCATTCCTCTCTTTAGTGAAGTCTAGGGTGAATCCAATGTATGGAAAGCTCATAGTACAAAATTGTCAAAAATGCGTTGCTCACATATTAATGAATACCATTTTGATTAATGCAAGTCAAAATGTTTAGTTCAGTAAGACCTCATTCAGCGCTTCCTCGATTAACGCTGATTCGACATAACGTAGGCTGCTCAAAGCTTAAAAAAGCTGAAAATTTACGCAAATTCAATTTATCGTGGCATTTCTCTTAAAACATATATAATATGATTATTACCGAACACATGAACCAATGTTTATTTGGTATATTTGCTTCTGTGCATCATGTTCATTAACAGTGAAACAGTGTCTACATTATCAACGCCATTTGGAATGCTGCAAGAAACTTTATTAATTTATGTGCTGTAATAATCGATATTACTATGTAACAAACCAATAAACATTTTAGTTGTTCTTTAAAAATTATACTTATATTTTTTTAGATTATTCAAAAGATAAATAAAATAAAAATAATACGAAAAAGCAGTTCACTCGACATTAAATGCAGTTGCTAAGAAGATCGGAAAATAGTGAACGTCAGGTTGACATTCGAATTGCTTTAATTTGTCCACCTCTACTATTGCAAATTATTTTAAAAAATAAGGACAAAACTAAGTTATCAGTAACCGCAACCAATCCAGAAGCAATATTTTAGAGGAAATAGAAAAACGTCTTTGCGTTTGGATTGACGATGATGAAACCAGACGTAACTTGCCACTCAATTGAGTTTACCTGTGACGGGAATTTAATAAAAAATCTTGGATTGCTAGAGTTTCAAAATTGGTTTCTACACATTTTTGTCCATCTGCAAGACGTTACTATTAATTTAAAAAAATTAAACAAAACGCGCTATCACTGATAGATAATGATCCAAGCCATCCCATCAAACTTGTCTGACTTAAACACTCATTCTGCTTGAAGTACTACTTCTACCACCCAAACACTTCATCGTTAGTTCAGTCGATGAATCGTTGAACATTTCAACAACTTATTGATAAAACAGACGGCGAAATTAAGAATCAATTGTACATAAACAGAGTGTGGAAGAAGGTATGACCGGAGGTATCCAAAAATTCTCAACAAGAAGAGCCTATTGTTGACCAAATTGTTAACCTAGTTGATACAGCAGAACAAGGATATTGAGGAGATACTGTAGATTTCTGGTGAGAGCCTTACCAACGACAAACTTTACGAACTGACAGAAGAAGGAATTAATGTAGAACTTAAAAATAGTAATTCTGAAAACGAAAAATCCAATAAACTTGTTACAGATTTCCTTAGCAACAGTTTGGTCACAATAATTGAAATCTTTGATGTAATTGTAGACATCCAGATTTTGAAAGAAATGAAAAGTAAGACGAAGTGTTTTGAATGTAATTTCCTGCTACCGACAATTGCGTAACAAAAGAAAAAGAAAGCAATAAATGAGACTACACAACCTCATTGCAAATCGCAAAATCAAGATTTCAGAAGATCCATGGCCTTCATCACAAAAATGAACTTTATATGTCTATGTTCGTATGTTTACGTGCTATATAACATACATGATAATTATGCAAATTAATATAAAAATAACTTACAATTAAAATAAAATTTACTTATTTTTGGTTGCGTGTTCTCCTTTCTCTCCTACTACGTGTCGAACTGATTTCATTTAACCGTCATTTAATTTAGTGTCTCGTCATCTAGGAACGAACCTTAAGTGCTAAATGAGGCCTTACTTGTATTACCAAATCACAAAATCAGAGTAACTATCAAATTGGTATAATCATAATTCAAGCAGTATCATATAAGTAAATATAAGATAAATTTTAAGTTCTTCATTCCACTTTAACTGACGTGTAGTTTAACAACAGGTGCCTCTTGAGCCAAGTTGATTCGTTTCTGTTCATTGGTTTTCAAGTCTTCAAGATTATCTTGTTTCCACATCCATTCAAATAATATTTCTTCAGTACCTGTTAAGCCTTCTTTAATATCACACTGCATATTCATAATTGTATTGCAAACATTTTAGGATGGAGATTTGTTCAGCAGATGAAGTAGTCCCGACCAGCTGCCACCAAAAAATTGGAGATGTCCCACGTGGGAGCACCTCCTGCAAACTGAGAAGTTAAAACTCTGATGTGTTCACCCTCTCTTCTGAATCATCACCCACTATACTGATGGACAATGTGGCAAGCACCACACCTTAAATGACCACCTTCATTTCCCCTAGTTCAAAGTGAACATGGGTACTCAATTATTTTTACTGAGAAACCCATCCGCCAGGCATCAGAGACGTCCAGAAATTAACTCACGTTCATCCACACCGAAGCCCAGCATCTCAAGTGTGTGGCCATGCTAGCGCCTGTCTTACAATAGTAATCAATATATTAGGTTCTTCATCACAATCCACTTGCCCATTACTTCATTCAATTAAGAGTACCAACACTAAATCATCTCTTTCCTTCTACCATATAATCGCTTCAACCAATGAATCACCAAGAATTTTACCTTTTAACACAGCAAACTCAATAATACTACGCTTAGATTTGATTCATAGCTTCTTTTTTAAAAATAATAAACAGAAGAAAAAGAACTAAAAATAGATTTATTTTTCAGTAACTGCATTACAAGTAGAGGCACACATGCAATCGGCATTGAGTGATCATGTAAGTTTTACCTTCCTTCAAAGGATGTTACCAGCTTATGCCCATATCTCAAACTTGATTATCCTTAAGATACTAACTCAGTTTCTAATTCATCAAAGAATGGAAACCCCTTACGTGCCAGAGAAGAAGAAAACCAACAAACTTATATTTAAAAAAAAAACACATATGTACTTGGGCAAGAATGATGGTTTCTTGCATTCTCCGCATGTTTATGAGCAGCACTATAATTGAGTACTGGGTGTCCAGTCAAATTTCAAAATAACTCAAAAACATTCCCAAAATGGCATATTTGGATGTTTCGAGCCCCGGGTCAATTTTTTATTATTAAAACAAATAGCATAATATTATGCAACAAAATCAGGAGATTCTCCTATTCTGGTTTCATGCCCTACATGTTTATAATTCAACTAACCAATATAAAAAATTTCATTTCTTACATTCTCGACAACAAAAAAAAATTGTGTAATTCTCACTTACCCCAGCCATAGCATCTGCGAGCAGCGTCTTCCCACATCCCGGCGGCCCATGCAGCAAAATGCCACGTGGAGGAGTGGTCCCAAACTTATTGAACACTTCAGGATGGCGGATGCACATTAGCAAGTCGGTGATTTGCTCAAGCACCGAATCCATCCCTCCCACATTTTTGAACGTGACCTTAGACTCTTGCACTGCCGCCACTGTCCGCTTTTTCTTCTTTGGCAAACTTTCCAGAACTGGAATTGGCTGATTTTCATTCTTGCGCTTCTTCCCACGTTCCTTATTCAGCTTCGGTGCGGCAGCATTTTCTTCTTCAACCGGTGGCTTAAGAGGCGGCTTCTTGCATATGGTTATTGATGGCAGGAGAGGATCTTTAAACTTCTGCGAAGTGGATGCCCCATTTGCAGTTTTTTCGGCAACTTGATGTGATGTATTTTCGTCATCCGAGTCGTCACTGCTGATATCTATCAGTTCATTTTCCTCTAAAGGTTTCCTTGGTCTGTTATACATGTCAATGAACTGGTTATTCAATGGATCGTCCTAAATAATTCAAACAACTATTAGTAAAAGGCAGCCATAACCTCACATCACATACCATCGGAGGTTCTTCATTTGCACTTTCTTCGCTGACGTCTTCAGAGCTGGTAACATTGGTTCCTTGGCCGTAACTGCGCATTACAATCGAATAAGCTTTCTTGACACTGCTCCTGAAAGGGATCCGCTTGCGCCTAGCATAGTCTTTGTAAATTCGCTGTAAGTCATCGGCCATAACATTAATGTCGATGTAAGTTTTATCAACATTGCTCTCTAAATACTGAAACGAGGTACCTAATAAGTTTGCTCGGTACATCAAGAACAAAGTGCATGCGGCCTTACCTTCTGCACCCGCGGAATAATCGTAGAATCTCCAACGAAGGGCATCGTGGCAACTTCGGGCTGCAACTCCTCGTCGGGATATCTGAACGCACCCTGTTCGTTATTATTTACAGGAGGTGCCTCATTGTCGTCCAGCGGAATAATTTCCAAGTTGGCATATTTGCCCATCATCAGGCGCCCGATTAGTGTGACCGCAACGCGCCGCTAACCGCTACGCCGCATGCGAGCCACGAAACAACAGACGCGCAGGAAACGACTCACGCTCGCATACGCAAATAACGATGCCTCATACCTGGCTACAACGTAGTTGCGCGTCGCGTGCCGAAACTGCTCACGCCATCAACCACGATTAGCGTATCTTATTTCCCACGCGCTGGCCGCTATTCGCTATCTCTTTCGGACGCCGTTTTAAAATTACTGCTGGGACGCGGCAGGTTATTCGATGGACTCGACTCCCAGAATACCACCATTTGTAACGTATATTTTAATCAGGGCTGCCAACCGGCAGCGTCATAATTCTTGCGCTACCAACTGCGTTTCGTTTTTAAAAATTTTTCAGTTAATTGAATTTCTCAAAGAGAATTAAAAATTCTGAAATGTTTAATCAACTCGATTTTGACAATTTATATATTTGGCAGCCAACAAACCAAAACTGATCCAGATGTACAAAAACAGTTTTTTCTGAATGCTTCCATGCGATCATATTGGAAAAAAGAACAAAGGGATCAGACAATAAAAAACTACTAGAAAATCCAGCCAGCTACGCTTGGCTGATATAGAGAATGCAAGGGTTACGAACTTTCTGTAGCTATTTCTTCCCGTGTTCTTTGAGAATGTCATAGTCGCCTTGTTTGATTTGTTGCTGCTATTTCTTCCGGGGTTCTTCGTAAACTTCGCTGTCACCTTGCTTCGTTCTCTGCAGCTATTTCTTCCCGTGTTCTTTGAGAACGTCGTTGTCGTCTTGATTGGTTTTCTACTTCAATTTTCTCTTGGCTCATATATGTCGCCTCGCTTCATTTGTTGCTGCCCTTTCATTCGCAGTCTGCTCACTTCTTCGTTTTCATACCAAAGAATGCTTATTTGCAAAAAAGAACAGAAAAACCAAAGCAATAGGATAAACAATTTAATTTGAATTTAAGTTTTTAAAATTGCAGTGTGCTTTAAAGGTACGACGGTCAATTTTATTACAATTACATACAAACAAAATATACCAACTACAATGACGGCTTTGTCTTTTTACTTAGTAATTCTCGTGAAACAACAAAGAAAAGAAGATTGTGGGATGGGTAATTTAGAAGAGTTACAAATAAGGAATAAGTGTAGAATGATTAACTAAAAAAAATGAAGAAATCTTCAAAGATCAAGGATGTGGAGTGCATGAGTGTGACTGCACGTGTTTATGGTGCGTGCGCAGGCGCTCGCGTGATGTATGCGATGCATGACTGTTTTGTACTGTTACACAGCAATTGTAATTACCCGACAAACTTAACTTATACCAAGAGCAAAACATTGTTTTCGCAAGTCTGCAGAGGACTGTACGATTAAATGGTTTGTGATGTCACATTTAGTGTTAAGGCTCTGAAACAACAAAGCAACAAATAATACAGAATCTGATGTCTAAAATTCCGGTGCAAATAATTTTCCCTAATAATCTGGAAACCAAAATAAAACACAAAAATAACAGTCGTTCTTACCCTTCTGTGCCATTAAGTATCCCAATTAATAGCTGAATACTTGAACATAATGTGAAACATCAAATATTTTGACACACATTATTGTTATTGTTAACATCCTCCATAGAACGTGCACCTGTTTTTGGTTAACAAATTCCTTTGAATACATAAGGAACAATGTATAAGGTAATACTGTGCTTCTCACTGACGGAAAAACATATATTAGTTGTACAAGGGATAGTATCTCTATGTATGCTTTAACGCACTAATGCAATAATTTAATTGCACAGCACCTAATTATAAATTACCATATTTATTTTATATAAACAATTATTTTGATATGCCTATTATATTAAATCGCCTAAAAGGTGACAGAGTTGGCGGCCCGAGTTAAATGTATGCGTTGCATATTGCCCCCTCCCACTCACAAGCCGATTTTGCGCAAATGAACTTTCGTCGTCCTTTGCGGGGCACCTAATTGCATAATGTTCCTCCCCACTCCACAATTGCGGTCCTATCAAAAACTAGAAAAGCCCAAAAATCATAGAGACCTTTTAGGCGTCTTCTTGTCGGCGCAGAACTCGCCTCAGTTTTAAACTGCATCCTCCTGGTCCACTCAGCACGAAACACTTATTAACCAGTCGTACAACACATAAAGTTTATCATTGTCGACACACGGAACGAAATTATCAAAAAAGGCACCACCGCGTCGCGTCACAACCGATCTGAACGAATTCGCATGCGTTACTAGGCTGCCGAACTAAACTAATACAAAAAGCGCTTGATTTGCAATTGTTTAACCTGACAGATGCCACCCTGATTGGTCGAGACGCCCTAAAGCGAAATACCCGCCAAAAATTGCACAGGCTGTTACTAAGTGCGGTCTCTGATTGGTCCATCGCTGCTTTCAAGGTCTCCTTCCACCCCTTGCTACGCCTTCCAGGAAAAGCGTCTGGAAATGACGGCATCACACCTGATGTGCAATTTATCTACAGTGTTAGAACAAACGTTTTCAAACATTTCAGTTTTACTGATAATATGCGTTATATAATGCAATATTTATTATATACTCTAACGTCATACAGGATATTAATATTTAATATTTTTCTCTTTATACTATAAAAGAAACATCCACATTTGTTTTTGTTTATTTTTTTAATGAATTTTGGAATTCTGGATTGAATAGTTCTAGAAATGAATCTTGATAATCAGTCTTTAGCATTCTTCTATTCCTTTGAAACCATTTTACTTATAGTTTACTATAGATGAAGCGTTTGTTCTTTGTTAGGCCATCATATTCTTTTTCACACGAGGTCCGCAAGACAGTTAGCACGAGCAGAATTATGAAGTACGGGTACATTACGTCAAGATGCGCGGTCTTGTGCTAACACTGCAATATGTCTTAATTGTGTTGACAGGGAACAGTAACCAGGCCAAGACAGCTTCCCATATTGCTCTTGCAACCATCTCGGCCAACACCAGCGCTTAACGGTCGCTCCCTCCATCTCTGCTGGAGAGCAAAGATAACAATGACATCGCCCCCACCTTTGGCACCAATCGTTAACTCCTTAGACATCCTCAACAACCGAGAAAAAGGCTTTAAAATGTTTCCCATCAGCAGCTCCCATTCGAGCATTCCAAGCCCTCCAGTGAGCGCTCCCCCAGGAAAAGAAGGAATTATTCCCAAAAATCCTCCAAGAGAAACAAATCTAACCTTCAGTTAGGAAGACTCTACACAACAATTAAAGCCAAAAACATAGCGAATGGACTATCAATCCATCTAGACGCTTCTCAAGGTCATTGGTGACTAAGTGGCGTTTTAACGGAAGCGAATATCCAACACCACAATTACTTTCTGAAAGCAGACAAGCCTTTTTGTGCTATAATTAGTAATGTTCTAGGGTATGTCCTGGAGGAAGAACCAAAATACAACCTTCTAACCGTAAAATGGATGAGAAAAAAGTTGATGAGATAAAGTTGACTATATTAAAACAATCTCTTACATACAATACAATTTCATTTATAATTTTGGTGTTGCATTGACGATTTCTATATTGATATATCATAATTTATACTTGACTTTTGAATTATCCTTGTATAATATTGTCATTATGTTTGCTTCTACGGCCTGCGCAGTGGCATATCTTGGAACACGAGATCAAAGGTGCCAATGTTCCCATTTTATTTTATATGAAAGACCCCTGGGTCCTGCGCAGTGAAAAATTCGGGGACAAAAAAAAGGTTCAGTTAGAGCATAAAAATGGATGTAGCTAAGCTTCCTATAGCGAGTATAATACGAGGGTGAATCAAATATAAACGACACTTATTTTTTAAAAAATATTTTATTTGAACTTGAAACAAAAGAATAGCAGATTATTTTTCTACGTAATCTCCTGATTTAGAAACACATTTTCCTAACGTGTAGCTAATTTTGAAATGCCTTCCTTGTAGAATGAAGTTGGTCGTGTTTCCAGCCAATTGCGCACATAGACCTCAACCTCCTCATCGCTGTCGAATCTATGCCCTCCCATGGCTTCCTTGAGAGGACCGAATAGGTGATAGTCACAGGGCGATAGGTCAGGGCTGTAGGGAGGGTGTTCAACTGTGAACGATGCAATTTCTGCTCAGTTGTCAGAAGGGGAGGCACCCATCTTGCGCACACTTTACGAAACCCTAGCTCCTCTGTGATGATCGAAAAAGTGCTGCCTTAACTTATTCCAATCTCAGATGCAATCTCATCGATGGTCAGACGCCTGTCACCCTCAATAAATTGTTGAACGCGGACGATGTTTTCGTTGGTGATGCTGGTGCGAGGTCGGCGATCATGGCTCTCATTTTCAACATTCTCACGAACTTTTTGTGCCATGCGAACACTCTAGTTCGTGACAGTGTCTCTTCCTTGAACTGTGCAGTCAATCTCCTCAAGATTTCAGCCGGTTTTACACCTTCCGTGGCGAGAAATTTAATGATAATACGCTGCGCAATTCATGACGGCACCTCCTGCTCAGACATTGTCACGACGGGTACTGACAGGAACGAACGAAATCGCCCGCCTGCTTTCTGACATTCCTACCCAACACCTGACGAACCGAGAACTCTCGCGCATTAATATTGCGTGCCCGAGATCAAAAGTCTCGTTTATATTTGATTCACCCTCGTGAATTCTGTCTAATATGATTGTCCATATCATACTCTTCCTTTCGTTTCTATTAAACATTATACCAACGCCATTTTTAATTTTCTTGTCCAGTTCACCTTATTTCCGCCAGTCCTAGAATATCAAAGTTAAGAAGAAATGAGAAAACAGAGAAGCAGATAAAACTAACTTAAAAAAAATTACTGAAGAATGTGCAGAACAGATGGTTAAGAAAGATAAGAAGTGGTTGGGCTTCATAAGTATGGTGGTAAAACAAAACAAGTTAAGGCAGTTAGAACATACTGAGTGAAGAAAGAAAAAAGTGAACTAACACAAGAAATTTAATTTGAAACCAGAAGGCCAAACTTAACGAGGTGAAAAATAAAATTTTTTTTGAAAATTTAAGAGAAATCAAACAACTAACAAAAAATATTTTTTCAACAATATATGCTTTTCTTTTTCAGTCCTGATTTGTAAATCTTTTAAATGTTTATCTGTATGCTTCTTTACAGTTTGATAAAATTTAGTTTTATCTATTTTTTTAAATTTTTAATAATAATGAATTTAGAGTAAATTGAGAAACAAACTAAATATAGCGTTTGTCTTGAACTTTTACAAATCGCATTTATTATCATGCCACAAACCCGCTAATACTTAATTCGTCTCATCCTGTTCATACTAAAAGGTGGCCATCATAACGTCAACTAACGTGAACGCGATTACAACTAAATGTTGTCACAGTTGGCAATGCATTCTTAAATCGGTAACGGAATTCTTGCGATCTAAATTCAAATTTCGGCCCGAAACCCAAAATGCCAGTTTTCCTGGACCCTCGCGAAGTGCTGGCCTATTTGAATGAGCTCGGCTACCAAAACATCACGGCCCAGCAGCTGAAGGAGTTCATGACCGGTAAGGCGACTTAACCCCTGTTTCCTGTTTCTAACCTGCGCGCTTCCAGACCTCAAAAAATTGATCAAGTACGAGACAAGGCGGCAGCGAGCTGACCGAGAAAATGCCAGTCCGCGGCCCCCTTCACGCCACGACGAAAACCTCGCGCCGAATCACTTAACTCCAACCGAATCATCGAAAGCGAAGCAAGTCTCGAAGAAAGACACCGTCGTCTCTGTTCACATCAGAAAGCCTACGAGATGCCCAAATGCTCCAAACTGCATCTACACCAAGGAAGCTGCCGCTTCTCAAGTGAGCAGCGGCCAGCCAAAAGAATCTCCCCATGTTCATAAGAGTGCGAATGAAATAGCTGGTGACGAAAGCCCGACGCGGCCGAAGTCGTGCGATATTCCTTGCGAAAAACCGAAGGCGAAGGTTACCTTTAAAAGTAACGTCCTCCGTCCTAGGGGATCCTGTAAGAATTACAATTATTACTATTTATTTTAAAAGTATCGAAATGACTCAATAAAAGATTCCTTTGATGATGTTTTTTTTTCTAACATTACAGATATTGTGCCCAAGATACCAACGAAAAAATGCAAATGCGACCCAGTGGCTCTTTATCACAAGTACCAGGAAGAGTGGAAGAAGTACAAGCTGCCTGGGGAAGACAACCATTCAAATTTGCGGTGGGTGATTCGCGAGCGACTGCTGGGCCAACCGAGATGCAATTCGAGGGTATGATATTGCAAGGTGTTGTTGCGATTTCTATAAGTGTTGCTTTTAGGCCATGTCGGCAGCGCCTTCTATGGAAGTGATTGCCAGAAAACGAGTAGCTACAGCTAGGATTTGAAAGGACGACTTTTAGTTTATAAGACAAACAACGAATTAATTTTAAGTAGATCATGGTGACTGTTTTTGTTGATAAAATGTACTCAAGACTATTGTATTTATTTGTTATAAGAAAAGCAATTTTATCCTCGTGTGAGTAAAATAATTTATTTGAATTTGTGTGTTCAAAATAGGCAGTAAATTGTGGTATCGTTCAATTTGAATTATAATCTTTAGATGCTCAAGGTCAAAAAATTGGTGAGTATCGACTAGTTCTGATAAATCTTGAGTGAACTATAAAGCTATTAGGACAATATTGAGCGATTTGATAGGTAGGATTAGCACTAGCTCTACTAAAATTGTGAAAGTAAACGTAAATATTGCAAATGAGCTGAGCCAACAATTTTGTCTTCATAAAAATTGCCTGCCATGTCGTTAATTGCATCAATTCAGATTTTGCTAACATTTTCAGAAAGGTGCATTGTTGGATCATTCTTCACTTGTTTGTTTAGACAAATAATAATAATAATAGTTTTCTTCATCTCTTGTACCGATAAGTTTAATTGTAAATATTACTGGGATTACACAGTAATCTAATTGAAAACATGCTTAATGATATCGCAACTTATGTTACAAATGAAAATCTGCTAACTGCATCTGAGATTATGGTTACGTGCCATAACATCTTTTCTGTGACCTTAAGTGATGAGTGACGAGACTTTTTCAATTCAAGTTCCAATACTGCAATTTAATCTTCATTCCATTATGCTTCCTTTGGAAGATGGAACATCACAAGATGTTTCAAAGACTAACTTAAATATAAAGTCGTTGGCCTTACATTCTACAATTTAATAAGTCGTGTCTGAGATCAGTGTCAAGAATATTCGATTAATCAGGTGTCTATATGGTTATAACTTTCTAATGTATCTGTATAATAGTAAGCGATAATTTCTTGTTAGTTGGATAATTTACATTACCACTCTGGCCTCTTTCCACACTGTCTGCTAATTTTGTGACATTCTTAGATCTTTAGTTAGGCTGTAGTCCTGGTTGAACAGCATTTTCCAATTTGTTCATTGAGACAGACCTTTTTAGGAGTAAACAAATGAAACCAATCAAAGGACAGCGATGACCCACTTACTCTCCAATGAAAAAGTTGTCTGACATAAATAGCAATCTAGAACTGAGTGAGAGTCGATCGTCAGTAGAGCACTAGTGTGGATCAGATTGGATATTTTTGGATGACTGACAGACTCTCCAAACATCACTGTTTATTATCATGTGCATATAATTATAGTTTATACCAGACATGCAGATTTTTCCAGTCTTACATTTTGCGGAGGTTTCTCCAGAATGAGAAGCAAGCAAGAGTTGTCACCAGCAAACTCTAGAACACTCCATATAAAACATTAGATCTAAGATTTTGGAATTTTTTGGGTTAAAGACAATCATACTTATACGAGATCCCAGTCGTGGGCTAAGTATCAGTGACAGCAGCAGTAAAATGTACGGCAAATATTTAAGTTGTAATAATAAATAAGTGTTTAATGAAGACCAAAAGTGAGTAGTATTAACAAGGAAACGAAGAAGTAATCAAATAAACAGAAAATAAGGTCGGAGTAGAATATAAGCAATAACTACGAAGAAAATAAGTAACAGAGGTTGCGCCGATAAGACCGAAACCAGACCATCGACGGGATGACCGGAGTCGCGTTCTTTACGCAGAGAAACGATAATGAGCAGGGTCATATCAAGGAAATTTAAGAGCGAAAACCTGGAAATATCAACTTATAAACCAAAAAGAAGATAGTTAAACATGGCGGACATTTGTGGATAATGAACCAATTAATACAAATGGAAAAGAAAACATTTAATGAACGTGAACACTAAACAAGGTGAGAAAATAAAAACTTAGAAGAAGTCACAATACAGCAATAAGAATTAAAACACTAGAACGCAAAATAAGGAAAAGGAATTTATTAAATAAATAAAACCCGAAAATAGAAATAATAGGAATGTCAGAGGGACTTTAGACTAGGACAACGCAAAGGAAATAAAAATAGACCAATAAAAGTGAAAAAAAAATATTGAGAACAACGATCATAAGAGATAATTTAATAATAAATGGGGAAGAATAGAAAGAGGAAGATTTGGATGTATCAGACAGGAGAGAAGAAGAAGTAAAATATACAAGGAAGACAGAGGAAAATAAGGAAGAAAAGAGAAAGATCTACAGAGGAAGAGAACGACAATTTCTCCAAAGGAGAGTAATTCCAAAAAAGAAAAACTGAACACAAACTATGTTAGCACCTTACCAAAGAGGAAACAGAGAAGATAGAATGCATAAAGGATAGACTGCTGGTAGAAGAAGTCGAATTAAATGCGAGCCTCGGGAACATTACAAAGGCAGGAAGAAACCAAAATAGTGTAAAAAACTAATAGAAGAGGGACGCTAGACGGAAAAAGTGACTACAATAGGCAAAAGGAAAGGATAAAACGGAAAAACGAGGAAAAAGTAAAAATATTACCAAAGAAAGGGAAGAAGAAATAGGTATAGGGCCATGAAATGTAAACACTATGAAAGGCAAAGAAATAGAAATAGCGAAAGAAATGGAAAATAATAAAATACAAATAATGAGTTTAGGTGAAACAAAAAGAAAAGAAAAAGGAAATATGAGAATAACAAACACGTAATATATTATTCAGGAGTGAACATAGAAAACAGAACCAATGAAGGGTTAGGAATAATATTAATGTCTATTCAACTGAAACAAAGAGTCAACATTATCCAAATTTACGGACGAAACAAGAAAAGAAATAGAAGCGTCCATCATAATGGGAGACTAGAATACAAGAGTAGAAAAAGTCCAGAACAGAGATATAGGAAAATATGGGGAGCAAATATTAAACAAACATGAAAAAAATAGGATTGACTTCTGCCAAAAGACCAAGAACTGGAAGATAAATATAGCATATATACAAGCCTAATAGATAGATTACATTGTGTATACAAGAAGCCTCAGAGAGATACAAAACGAGGGAAATAGGCAGAATAGGCTCAAACCATTACCAGATTACCAGTAGCAAAAGTCAGAACCAGGATTAATAAGATAGCAGAATAGCAGCAAATAAGTTAAAAATTCCAGAAATCAAGAAAAATATCAAGATATTATCCTTTGCCAATCATTGTACAGTCATCGTGACTTTCTTTAGTTCATCCTTCAATTCAGTCTATACAAAAAGAGATGGGAATAACAATTAAAAGAGAAGCTTACAAAATAGGAAAGTCGAAAGCAAAAATTACAGTGGTGAAGTGTGATAACTTTGAACAAAAATAGAAATACTAAAGAAGAAGCGAAAATTACTAAGCAACGTATATATTAATAGTGACCTCACCAAAAAAGAACAAAAGATACATAAAGTAATACAGAAAGCAGTCCATGAAGAAAAGAGCAGAGGGAAAAATATGATTCGATACCGCAAATTAGAAAAATATGGAGTTAAATATATATGATGGTAACTAAACCAATGAAAAGGATTACAGATATAGAAGCGCACATAAAAAATTTAAAAACGAAAGAAAATTAAGGGAAGTACAATATGAATAGGAACATGGAGGCCTTGTTGAAGCCGGGTAAAATGGAAAAGGAAAATCAGACAAAGGGAAATATGCAATTTGGTATGCTGGGGAAAAGGGCGTGGACAAGAGGAAAGAGCATTTATAGTATGCAAAAAAGACAAAGTAATACAATTTAAGACTGGAGAAGGGAGAATATCATACCTAAGAAATTAAACCGAGGAACATATCAATAATAAATGTGTATACCCCAACAGAAAAAGAAAAAGAAGACGCAAAGCAACCGTTCTATGAAGAACTAGAAAAAATGACTGAAACAATGCCGAAGGAAGACATAATGATGATAATAGGAGCTTTCAATGAACAAGTCGAGAAAGAGGAATGCTACTGAGAAGTAACAGACATACAATACATGAGGAAACAAACAATAATGGAGAAAGGTTGTGTAATTTTGCGGCACCAACAGATATGTGCCTAACAAGTACAAAGTTTATGCACAAAAAAAAATCATAAGGTTACATGGATGATTCCAGGTTAAAGCACAAGCCCCCAAAAATAGATCATGTTTTAGTCACCACGGTGATAAAAGACACAAGATCATATTGAGGAGCGAACATTGACTCAGACCACATATTGGTAACAACCAAATGCAAAATAAACTTAAAGCGCTTAGAACACAAAATAAAAACAGTGAAAAGAGAATGGGATATAGAAAAGTTAGAACAAGACAAAATACAAAATAAATACAAATTAGAAATCAGAAAAAGAACGCAAGAAAGGTATATGCATACAAGAAAACTGGGAAAATATCAAATATAGCATAAGTACAGCAGGGGAAACAATAGGATATAGGCTAAGGCAACAGAATAAACAATGGTTTGATCATCAATGTATGAGAGCAATAGAAGCAAAAAATGAAATGAGAGCAAGATAGCTAAGACACAAAAAAAAGATGTCAATAGTCTATGGAGAAAACAGAAGAAACCACAAAACTATGTAACAAAAAAAAAGTGGATAGAAAAATAATTAGATGAAATAGAAAGAGTGCAGAAATAATAATACTAAAGCGTTATACAAATATATGAGAAAAAGTAAAAAACAAAAAAAAAGAGATCGAGAAAGAAACATTTAGAAAAATTATACAAGGAAGAGGAAAAGGAGAGACAGAAGAAGACGAAGAAGTGGAAGTAACCAACATACAAAGAAGTAGGGAACGCAATTGAACAATTAAAAGAAAGAAAGGGCTGCAGGAAGCGACAAGATAACAGTGGAGTTAATAAAAGAAGGTGGGGACAAACTGCACAAACAAATTTTTAAAACAATCCTAAAGATATGTAGAGAGGACACGATACTAGAAGAATGGATAACAAGCATCATAATTTCTATATAAAAAAAAGGCGATATGGCAGATTGTAAGAATTACAGGGGCACTTCACTCCTCAATGTGACATATGAAGTGCTAGCAGCCATAATAAAATAACGAATACAAAAACACACAGTCAACATTATAGATAACTATCAGTACGATTTCAAAAAAGGGAGATCAACCGTTGACGCAATATACATACTGAAACAAATAATAAAAAAAAAAGCTATGAATATAATATAGATATGAACGTCATTTTCATAAATTTTAAGCAGGCGTTTGACTAACTAAAGAGAAAGCAATTAATGAAAGATCTGAAATGCAGTACAATACCAAGGAAAGTCAAAGAAATGATAAAAATTTCGATGAAAGAATCTAATGCAGTTGTAGACATGAGACAAAAAAAACAGAAAATACAATTAAACAAAGGTGTAAAACAGGGAGATGCAATGTTATCAATCCTTTTCACTTTGCCAATGGATAAAGTAATTAAAACAATAGAAAGCATAGGAACAATTAATAAAACCTTTACACAGCTTATAGCATATACGAATAATGTAGCAATCATTTCAAGAAGTAAGAAAGGATTAGAAAAAACAACTAGAAAATTGAAAGAGGGAACTAGAAATAAATGAAAGAAAAACTACATGTGTTGCAGCAGAAATGATAGAATAATAATAAATTTAATAAAGAAGTGGAAACTTAATTATTTGGGAATAACAGTACACAAGAAAAACGAAAAGCAGGGCATAAACAAGAGAATAATGAAAGAGAACAGTGCGTTTTACTATAACAAACAAATGTTAAAAAGTAAGAAGTTAAGCAAAAAGACCAGATTTACAAGGCAATGATAAGACCAGTAATTACGTATGCAACATAATCAATGACAATGACTTAAAAAGGAGAAGAAAAGTTTAAAAAGTTTAGGAAGAAAAATCATAAGAACAAAGAAAATGAGTAGAGGTAGTTTATGAATCACGAAATTGATGAGATACTGGAAAAGGACAACAGTAAGAGTCATAAAAGCGATGAATTAGATGATATGAACCCATATACAGGGGTGAGAAGAAGGCAGCTTCAAGAACTATCACAGATTGAAGTCCAATGTATAACAGACCTAAAGAAAAACCAAAGTGCAGGTGGAAAGAACAAGTAGAAGACGACATTGCATGATTAAATGTGAAACAGTGGAGGAATCAAATATCAAACAGAAAAGAACGGAGAAGAATAGGCTATCAGGCAAAAACACACCAGTATTATGAGACAAAAAATGAGAAAATAAGGACTAAATAATGGGAAAACAGGATCACTCAAGTTCTTGTATTAGAACAGCTACTATTTTAATTATGAAATGTATTAGCTTAATAATATTAATTGAAGACTATTCTATATATCTATCATATTATCCTTGACGAGTTTGAATGGTCTGAAAGTATTTAAAAGACCTCAGATGGGTTAATTCAGTTGTTGTCCTATACTGCTCCTTTGGGGTTTCCAAATTTGAATCACATATTCTTCTCATGAAAGATTGTGACTATAATATTGAGTACAGTTAGTATATCACATCATCTGGTATTATTTGATAATGAAGGTGGTACTTTGGCCAATATTTTTTAGGACAGACTATTCCGAGTACCACTCCCAGTCAGCTTTGAACCTCACCCAGATGTTTATACCTTGATGAAATAAGGAAGGTACTTCGCTTCTCTACAACAATGGACTGTAAGTGTTCTGTTGAGCATGGTCTAACTATGTTTGGGGACACACTTCTCTATATGGCTTGGTAACGCTCATTGAATGGAATACTGGAAAAGTAATTGATAAAATTTTAAAATCTAAGTATTGTAAATGTTGTAAGTTTTTGGAAGAACGTTAACACTACAGAATATTAAGAACAGTTCCAAGCTCACAAGGAAATATGTCAGGCGAATCACGAGGGCTCGGCCGGAAAAATGGAAATTGACTCAGTCATCGAAATATTCAAGCACCCAGACCTCTGTATTATGTAAAAATATGCTTACGATGTTGGAGACGTTTAAAGGTATTTTAGATGCATGAAAATTTTGTTATAACCCAAAAAGGAATGCAGTGGGATGTCCAAAAATGAATGGACATTTCTCTTTATAACTTAAAAAAAGGAAAGCTTTTGGAAGAAAAGAAAAATTAACTAGAAAGCTTATAGACGAGCTTTTCATATGCTACAGTCTAATCTAATCTAATCTGTCGGGAAGAAAATAAATGAAATCTGGGCGACACGCATAAGATTTCTACTGGTGAAAAATCTGGTGAAGTTTCGTGGTTGTCTTGGTAGTAAACAAGTCACCAATTCTCTGCCCCAATACATGCATAAACCAGGTCTCCCACAAGTAATTTTGGTGCCATCAAGCCAATCTATGAACTCAGGTCAGATAATCTCAGGTGTGCATCAATGTCTGTACGCAAAATAGCAACGAAAGCAGCGTCACATAGGAAAACCATTAAAAAATATTACATCCCACATAGCTGTATGTGTATGCAATGATGGGGAACAAGTATTATGAAGATTATGGAACTCTTAGGCATCATTATCAGCTATAACGTCTTTGTGAAAACTGTCAAGTACTGCATCAAGTTTTTGAGGCCATCACCATCTGATGCTGCAAAAGAAAGAATAAAAATAAAATTTTACACAGAGCAAAGGTAAATTGAATCATTCTATAAACATGTAAAATAAATTTTCTTTACAAACGCAACATTTTTATAAAAACCATGTTTTTTAATATCCTTACGTGGTTTCCGCGCTATTCTTGTCACACTTGGTCCTCACCAAGTTAGTTCATTAATGTTTCCAAAAAATTTGCACATTCATTCTGGCTTTACATTTAAATCGCACATTTAAAAGTAACCAACTGTTAAGTATTTTATTGCTTTTATTTATCTTTAATCATAAATCAAGAATCTTAATTCTACCCTAATATTAAAAACAGAAAAAAGCATTTTCATGCTTGATCAACCCTCTATTTGGCTGTCAGCTTCCTAGGACCATTTCTGTACAGAAGAAACAAGGTCTTAGATTTGATAAAGTCAACTGCTCCTTTAGTTAGAACAAGCGTGTCGCGTTTAAACATCAAGTATACATTCAGTCCATAGACCGGCATCAGATTAATGTGCTTAATTGTGTCTGCAGCAGTAATGTTCCTTGGCATAATGTCGGTGCTGCAAATATCCATCATTAACACTTTACCAAACTTACTCATCAACAAAAAACCGGACAGCCTCCAGTTCAGAGTGTTCACTCGATGTACTTTCAGTCTCTGGTGGAAATCTCAGGCTGTTCACAACATGTAAATTATCCTGTGCCAATTTAACAGACAGTAAAATTGTGGGGCCCAGTACACACATGTAAAAGTGCAGTATTGGCGATCAAGGGCAGTGCCCCGCACTCCCACCCTGAAAAGAGGGCTTCTTATCAAACCGGCCGGAGGTCTCCCCAAACCTGCAAAAATTCTTTCAATGTACCTGTTAGTCATGGTAATTTTTTAGTGTAACGTTTTTGTAGCCACGGTTTCCAGCCTCCAATCTCTGATTGCATTTTCGTGTGGACATAGCTGATGTATCTGTACATCTTACATTTAGTAGACATTTTTCTAGGTTACGAGCTCCGCAAATACAAATAGTATGAGGCACAAATTGTGCATGTCCATATAATTGGACTTAGAGATATTCTTTTAAAATTCATTTTTAAAACCCTCGCAATGCGGGCAGCATCGATATGAACCCCTTGGTCTGTAGAATTCGAATATATACATTTTAAAAACGACTACGAAAAGTCTATTCTGATATCCTTTCCCAAGTTCTTAATTACTAGGACAGAAGCCTACTTTCAGTAGGTTATACACGCAGTAGCTCATTTTCCACCGTCTTTCGATCAAATAAACCACTAACTAACTAAACCAGTGGCAATGCGTTTTTGACATTCGGAAAATATTAGGTAACACTTTTCAAAATACTCTACAATGGCATCATTACTCAGGCAAATAACACGCTCTTTGAAAGCACCCCTCCTTCAAAATCAAGGTATTAGTTAATAGCAATTGATCAAAGTATTTTTCTATCATCTCTCACTTATAGTGTGTGCGAGCTTTGCTCGATTCAAATCGTCTGCAGAGGCTCACCAAGAAACCAGGCGTAAGTCGGTTGTAATGGTTTTAATCGTTTCTTGTATAAAACTCACCGCTTGCAGCGACCGTTCGCAAATACGACCCTCTGGTCAGAACTCAACTGACAGAGTTCGGCCAATATGTTGCTGAATGTCTGCCAAAGTACATCCAGAAGGTGCAGTTAACAGCAGGAGATGAATTAGAGCTGTTGATCGTACCTGAAGGTATTCTGCCGGTGTTGCAGTTCTTAAAAGATCACCACAATGCACAATATGCAAGTCTTGTGGATATCGCAGGTATGGACGTGCCAAGCAGGGAGTACAGATTTGAGGTATGCTACTTTAACCAACTAGGATTTGAGGTAACATTAAGTTTGTAGATCATCTACAATTTGCTGTCACTGCGTTTCAATTCACGTATACGAGTCAAGACGTACACCGACGAATTAACTCCAGTAGATTCTTGCAATGATGTATTTAGGGCAGCCAACTGGTATGAACGTGAGATTTGGGACATGTATGGCGTTTTCTTCGCAAACCACCCAGACTTGCGCCGAATCCTCACAGACTACGGCTTTGAGGGCCATCCCTTCAGGAAAGACTTCCCATTGAGTGGTTATGTTGAAGTGATCATTTGAATCCTAATTTGAGTTTGACTGTAATTAATGTTGCTTGCTTGTAGGTTCGTTATGATGATGAGCAAAAGCGGGTAGTGATAGAGCCGCTGGAGCTCGCGCAGGAGTTCCGCAAGTTTGACTTGTCGGCGCCGTGGGAACAGTTCCCAAACTTCAGAAAGGCCCTCCCTGCTGCAGAAGAGGTGCCTGTGGGAAAGGATAAGAAGTAGATTGTAAACTGGTTTTCAGTAAATAGGAGTATATTTATTAATTGGGCTTTTATTTCCAACAATGTCATTTTGCCTGTTGTTCGTTGTCACATAAATTTATGATCGTTCATTTAATTGCTAGAGAAGTGTTGATGAGAGTAGTTTCTTGGAGGTCCAGGTGCAGACTGCAGAGAATTAGAATGCTATTTTATTGCTTTAATAAATACTCTTACACAACTCTTATCTTTTAATGCCAGAATTCACCTGTGGTGCAAACTTAAATTATTTCCCGTTAATAAGAATTGCTAATATCAATTTAAACCGAAAAAATTACTTTCAAGATTCTAATTGCAACAAGTAGTACTATTCAAGAAACTGATATAAGTGAGAAATGAATGAATTTGGACAAAATCATCACCTAAAAGATTGGTTGCAATGAGTGAAGGGTCAAATTACACCAACATAACACAATTGAAGCACTAAATGGTGACCAAAAATAACTGATAATTCTGCCGAATATATCTTAACACAGTTATGCCTGAACAATTAATTAGAGCCTCAAGTATTGGATATCCATGGGGTATGTTGAGAGAGTTCTCTTTGGACATCTGAAAAGATGTGCAATTCCTTAATCAAAGGAATTGCTTGTGAATTTTGAAATCTTTTGAAAATCTAAATCAAGCTTTTGTTTGTGTGGTAAGGTTGAAACAGAGTTCTATTGATATTACTTGGCTTGGTTGTTATTGATTGGCCAATTTATTTAAGTGTATGACACACGGCTTTTTGGTCTAACAAATCAAAAAAATATATAAGAGAAAACCGTAATAAAACAATGAAGGGTGAAGCTTTTCTGCAATCTGTTAAGTGTTGTTAAGAAGAAACTCCCATTACCACTTAAGACAGTAGGTTAACATTCAAAGTGATTTCTAAAAAATACCATGTCTTTTTGAAAAATTCACTCAATCAAAAATACTACTCTCCAGGCAATGAAACTACCAATAAAAAAATTAAAAAGTCCCAAGACAAATCTAGTTTATATATTCCATCGAAATCCACAGAGTGCAGTATAAGACTTGCACTTGGAACTTGGAAATATGTGCAGGTAAGCAATTGGATTGGCTACTTCCCATATGAAATAAAAGTGTAGATGTGATGTGATTGGTTGCCTTAATAACAAACCAATTACCTTATTGGGACTAAATTGGAGAGGGTATTACCATAATTGACAAACTCTGTTACCTATGAATGACTTGAAATATCATAGCCAAGATACATACATAAAGCATTGGTTGTCCCAATTATTGTATCTAGAATTACTAGAAGTCATGTTTGTCTCTGTGCTCAACAATACTTAAATCAATGATTGATCTATGTAAACCTTATTACCAGATTACGAAAAAACCGCATAAACGGAAACATGGATTTTGATATTTTGTAATTTATTACATATTAGAATAGATTTCTTGAAGTGGTCGTATTGTCTGCAATGTCATTTATTTGATCTTTATTCATCGAGTCTCTTAAATGCAGCTGATCTGTTAGTCAGCTCTAAATCAAATACATTTATTGGGAATGCTTCATATCAACTCCCCAAATGGAAATAAAATGCATGCTACATATAACTAGTAAAACAGGTAATAATTTTTCAACCTTATCCTTAAGTTTGCAGTTTTTTTATAAAAATGTATTTGCTCATTTTTGACTCTCATTATAGAGAACAAGTTAAAACAACTGTTATGAGCTAGCAACGTCTCTTTCGACCTGCACCCGAACCGCCGTGATTTTCATGACCTGCAAACTGCTGGAAGTCTAGCGCTATGAAGCAGTTCACATTACAGGTACCAGCTATCACCCATTCTAACATCAATGGTAACTTAATGTGTACAACACTTATATATTTACATGTGGGACGGCGGCCATAAACTCTGCGGAAAACTGGGCGCCTCTGCGTGCAGAGGCGCCGCACAGTCTGCGGCGACCCACCCAAAACGCTTAATAAAATAATCTTCCACTCATCAAAAATATATCTTGTATGTGCCTCAGAAAAATAGTGTTCATTTAGTATTTCGATTCTCTAACCGTATAAAGCTTAGCGAACAAGTGAGCACATCCGTTTTCAACCTTACGATTAGTGCACGAGGTACGAAACGGAAAGAGCCTGTTAAGTAACGAAACCGCGCAGCGCAGCCCTGCACTGCGGCCTCCACCCTTGGTCGACGGACAATAAATAATCTGAAATAAGTTATCACATTACTCTAGATCTTTAGTTAAATACTACAACTTAGAACTTAGGGCATCTGACTGCACTAGGAGCTCCTCAAGACCTCAACAAGTCGACGTTGTCTCTACAAACTAAAAAGCATAAATATGTTGCAAAATATACATATACGTTTCAACACTTATGCATTAAGTAATATACACAACTTCCAACTTTGTACAAAAGCTCGTTTGTCTTGATTAGTCCAGAACTCGGAAGAAAGCTTGGTTGTAAATGGAAGTTATGTTAACAGGAATGACAGTAAAGTAGCTTGTGGATGGCACGTCTGCTGTGTCCGCTACAAAATCAAGACAAAACGTCGTCTATGAAGGCGCTTGCGTTTTCTGCCAGTTTAGTTCACACTTTGTACATTTGGGAGGAGCGAAAGCAAAGCAAAAAGTCATTAATCTTACTTTGCCTTCCGATCTTTCTATACACTACCTATCCTCCCGCCTTGCAGAAACTAGCAGTAAAGACAACAAAACAATTACATGCTAACAACATTAAACTCGAAGATAACCTTTCATACAAAAACAACTAGAATAGTCAACAATTATCTCTCTATAGCTTTCAAAAATAATTGCAGCAATCCTTGCTGCTTGTTACAAGAAAAACAGTGACCATTTCATGATACACGAATATATTTAGAGAGTGAAATGGTCTCCCTGCGTGACATTTCTGCTCATAAGAAGTTTAAAATTATAAGCACTGCACAGTAATCAATACAGAGCATTGTAAAAGTTATGTACATTGCAGCTATGAACGAAGCATTTGACATCCAGATTAATTCAACGCTTTACCCTGCAAAAGAACAGCCACAATGTTACCAACTAACGTGTTTAAATATACCAAATATGTATCCATATTGCTATAAAAGTTGTTCGCTCAATAACCACTGCAATTTTCATTACAATTTCAAATAAATTTTTCTTGCTATTACCAAAGATTAGGCCGTTTCTGTCTGCCACCTTTCTTGTCAAGCTTTCATGTTCCTACACCACGCATACCATCTAAACAAGCCTCGCCGGCAGCACAATTAATTTGTTTGTATATCTCACATCGAGCTAGTCTTTGGAAATATAGTTCTCATAACCGAGGTAGTCAGCGCCAGTGGGTCTGTCTGCCCACTGCTGACATGCCGCTCATGGTAGTCTTGAAAACAGGGCACAATGCATAGGTTCGTTTGACAGTCGGGGCAGTGGTACTTCGTCTTGCGCCTCAGAATGCGCCCATGAGTGTCCACCGTGTTCCAGCAGTAGTTGCAACCCAAGGCAGGACCCGGCCTTTCCACAGGGCAATGGCTTAGGCGGGTGCTTGTCTGAAATCAATAGACAAGTTTGATCAATAAAAATGGCAACAGCTATGCAGGAAGACAAACTGGCTACACTTTCTGTGATAACAGAGGAAACAGAAGCAAAATTGTATGATCCAAATTGGTTTGAGAAGCTATTAGAACTCCAAAAACTGCATCAAGCTAAACAAGATCAGCCAACTAGCAGAGATGAACAGGAATCTGATGATTTAGAAAAATTGTGTGGGTTACTAACACCAATAGAAAGTGCATCAAATGACGTCCCGTCTTCTTGGAGCAGCGAGATATCTGACGTGTGTACTGACCTTTACAAACAAAGCTTAATGCCACTAGTAGATGAACGGCTGTTTACTAAACAGGAAGTCGACCAATTAACCATGGGCTTGTTCACAGAAAAATTTAAACAAACAATGTTGGAGACGAGAGTAGAAATGCAGGTAACTATATAGTGAAAATATATTTATTTTCGCATTATTTGATGTTAACCGAGTTTACGTTATAGCTGGATGATAATATGATGAGAGAAAGTTTGGAAGATATCAAAAACATATTCAACAAAGAACGTGAACCTTGTGAAGTTTCACAGCCACTGAAGGATCGTATTGCAGAACTTCTAAAAGATGACGAATATATAGCTTCCACTCCATCGGAGGTCTCTGAGTCAGGACAGCCCAGTAGAAAAGTGAGTAGTATTGGCGTTGACGCTATGTCCAGCGTGTGGAAAATACTAGAAACTAAAGCCAATAAAGAAAGGCTTCAAGTCAGTTCACCTGGATTTGATGCATACAAGCAAAAGGAGCCCCACTGGCTGGACTGCCCGGCTGTATCATGGAAAAGCCGAGACTTTTCCAAGTACAAGTGTGAGAAGTGGCTGAGTGAGCAGCAAGGCAGTTGAAAGTCACACAGAAGTCATGTACCTGGGGCGAGGAAGCGCTACGCTTCAGTTCATCTGTCCGCACCCGGAGAGTGGCAGTTGCTGCTGAGGTGACGCTCGACGCAGTATCAGCTCGAAGCGGCGCAACTTCCTGGGTCGTAGCGCCGAGCGGGTCTGAGACCACCACGACGGGGCTGGCGGCTCGCTCAGCTTCGCTCTGTGAAGATGCGTTTGGTATCACTTGAATGTGAAGAGGGGTTGGGTGTGATACTTGTATGTGCTATAAACGAGGGCTTTAATACCGACAAGAGGAGCGGTGCTAGCCACTAACCTGATGCATTTCGCTCGGCAGAAGCGGGTGCGAATGCTGCTTGACTAAAGCGCTGCCTCCAGGCACCGTCAGCAAGTTACCCGGCGGCGGCGAAAGGGTGGGCAGGGGATCGGAGCATTGTCTTTCTACTCTCAGTGGAGGCACCGATAAATACTGCAGGGCCAAGGGGTCGCCGTCGGGGTTTTGGCTGGGATCGCTCTCCCTTTTGATGCGTGGCTGACGCATCAAGAAACGTCCTCTTTTCGTTCCCATCACCAACTGATGGCTCTGTGATGATTGCGTCGGCTGTAACAGCTGGGCTTGGCTTGTTGCTAGTGTCCGTTCTGAAATTCCAATGTTGTAAACGAAATCAGCTTTTATTTTGTACTAAATTATAATTACATTAAAGCAATCCATTAAAAACATAAACATAACAATTTCACAAGCTTGGAGATGGGCTTCCCCTTCTTACACTACCAAATTTTGATAGCGCTGAAAACTTCTTTCCTATAACTTTCTTACGTCTTAGACCTTCAAGAATTACAAAGTCCAAAATTTTTAAGGTCACATTTCTTTTAAGAGACACTGATCAGAGGCAAACAGTACCACTGTTCAAATAAGTGACCTTTCTACATAGTTGCAGCAAGTGGTTTTCTCAGGAGGCTCAGTTAAATACTAATTTTTTTTAATGCTTCAATTATAACTCTTCATAGTTAACAGTCTATTTGTAATAATCATTTTAAAAATTTAAAAATCTAATTATTCCGTTGACGAACAACTTGGAATATTATTTTAAATTTGTTGAAGCATTTATTACAAAACTATGATTCTTTTTCAGCATTTAATTTTTCGCTCCGTTCTGATTTATGCTGTCTGTAGCCAGTTCTTCCCAGCTTTCTCTTTAATATCGTCTACCCATCTCACAGGTGGTCTTCTCTCTGTTTCTGTAGCTTTGGTCTCCGTTCAAGAATGTCTTTTGCCCATTTTGTTTCTTTCTGTTTGGCTGTGTTCTGTTCATCTTTACTTTCCTCCTGCAGTTCATCTTCTAATTTATTTGTTTGTAGTTGTATCTCTTAGGTTTATTGAGTTGTTGATAGTTTTTAAGGGAACTGTTCCCTGTTCACTTAACATATCTTGTAGTTCTTTGGGTTTGGTACTAATCAGGTGATTTGTGTTGTCCTAATCGTTAAAGTTGCCCAAACGTCTACCAAATCAGACGCCAGGTGAAGTGGGATATATTTATTACACTACCCATCTGGGGCACATTTCTGCTCGTTTTAAAATTCGCCATGTTTCGAGAGTTTAATATCGATACTCTTCCATGCTGGCTAGACAGGTTGGAAGGTGGATTTAAGCTATGGAGAAGCAATGGGAGGATTGTGGTTGGAACATGATTCTCTCATGAAATAAACCTGTCTTCCACTGGGATTGTGGAAGTGTCTGCCCATTACTCTAATAAAAAAATATTTTAGCTAAAAACAATGTTTATTGTTAAATTACGAATGAATTAAATGTATATACTAAACAACAATGCAAATGAATCTACAACCCCTCTACGTTGTTCCGTTTATAAGATAAATGTACAAGTAGAAACGGTGACTACAATGCGAGATGTGCAACGACGCTATAAAATTACGAAAGTTCAGTACAATTTCAATGATTTACAGCTAAATGTCAATTTTTCAGTCTATAATTACCACGATAGAAATTAAGTTCCCATTAATGCACTATATCGCTAACAGGCACCTAAAACAGTCAGTGCTTTTTCACAACAATGGCTGATTTATCAGTACAGGTCAACTTTCTTCAGATGTAATGACATGCTTACTTAAGTTTGTGTAAAAATTTCTTGAAAATGATGCCAAAAATGCCCTAACGTCAGTAACAGTAGTGTTACAAGACATAATATTAAAAGATAAATAAGCTTGCAGTGGAGATGATTTTTTTATTAGGTGAGCAGGGTTAACAAAGTTACTTATTGGGGTGATTTTGGTTTTGATCCCCCACTTTGTCAAACCTAGTCACTTTCAATTACAATAGTTTCATTGAAAATATGTATCAAGAAAATGCTATTAAAAAATAAATATATTTCAGGACTCTTGTTTTCCTATGATTTTAGCAAATACATGTATGGAGTCATTCGAAAGTAAGCTCATGTATATATTACTCTGAAACATCCGTAATACATTATGAGAATTCGCATTTTACTCGTAACAGGTTCGTATCATTTTTTGTTTATCCACAATACAATTCGTACTAGTGATTTATACTTTGGATAACTCAATAACAAACGTCGTCACTTATCCAACTATGAACGATTTTAGATATTTTCTTCTGTTCTCATTCAGTTCACTTCAAGCAAAAGTAAGAGTTACTACTATCACTATTTGGGAATTTGGAAAGAAATTATAAAGGGCTTTTAAATGGTAAGGCTGGTAGATCACTTGTATGGTTATTGCTATACAGGAATACTTCAAGAGAAAACAGTTAAAGAAAAGAGAAAATACCTTATAAAACTAATGTCTACATAGTAACTTTGTTAAATAAATACAACTGCAAAACTGGTAAGATGTTTGGTCTACAATTTATTCATCACATTTACTAAGCTTCATTCGAGATTCTAACTTCAACCAGTAGATGATATTAATATCAGTAGAAATGTATCACTTACAGACACCAGGGAGATTTATAGAATTTGTATATGTAATAAATAATGCGAAGAGAAAAAATGTGCTGCATGTTTCCTGCAAAGTGTATCTCAGGTGAATAGCACTTAAGAACTACAGCTGCTTGATATGAAAGTCTAAAAAGGAATTAGCTGTGCTATCAAACAAAGTTAAAAAAAAATATGCCGAGGACAAACAAGAATCTAGTAATCAATTTATTATTAGAAGCAGTGGCATGAGCAATGAGAACCATTTTGGGTATAGTTAGCATGCCCTACAACTTAGGAAAAAGCTTCACTAAAGTGATAGCATAAAACACTCATTAAGCAGACAGATAACTTCTACAAAACACAAATTTATCTACTGGTACAAACATGGGTATTTGGGTAGGGTTCAGTATTGTTCAAATCATGTTAAGGTTATCAAAAGAAAACACTAATTAGACCATAGTTAACAAGGAGATTTATAAAAATTCAATTATCAATTGTCTACTAAGTAACTGTACAATTCAAGAGACGTAACAAAGAAATGATATATAACAAAACGAGAAATTTTACTACGTTGACCTTATGCAAATCTCTTAAAGAATCAAACGTAATATTTGATTTTCTTTACACAAAAAAAAACTGCTTATATCTCTTCAAAAAAGTGATTAACAACGTAAGCTACAAAGACGCTAGCATAATCGACAACTTTTGGCAGTCTGCACTTTTTTTAGATGAAAGCTAATATCAATTAGTTGTAGTAATTGCACACGAGCATGAAGACGTTCATTGTTTTTAACAGCTTAACAATAAAGAATATAACTAATTAATCACACAGATATGCCTCCAATGTCAACTTTACTGTTAATTTGTCCTCAATACAGCTATATAATACTCAATTTGTTATTGCTTTTTTGTTTTAATACTTGAATTTACATTGATAAGAACCAGAACGTTCGTTGTACACTAGTCTATTCTAGTTTAGTTGCAACGACTTAAAATAATACAAGTCAAAATACTGATTTATATGGGTTAAATTGATAGTTATGTTTCTACCTGAATAACCCTTCTGAAGACACTAGATGAAAGTGAATCAGAACAATCACTTACAGCAATAAGCTATCAGTAAAGACTTTTTTTTTTGCAAAAACGGACATAGAGGAAATAGCTTCAGTATTGGAATAAATGATCAGAGTCATTTTGCCCACTAAATGGCTACTGGCTATTGGCGTTGAATATAGAAACTTTTTAGAACCGAACCAAATTCCAACTTAGTAAACAAAATAGCTATTATATGGTAAATAAACAATCTTAACAAACACATTCAAGCAGAAGAACTTACAACCTCTGATGTCCTATAATTATAAAAATTACAAAAATGATACCAGAACCGTAAAACACTGTCACCAAGCTACACAAAGCAGGAAGTCTGGACCAGTAGAGCAATCATCCCAAAAAATGTAAACAAAGAAAAATAAAAAAGATGATAATTTTCAACAGGAAGAACAAAATTCGAGAGAACTGTGCAAAAGCAAATAAGATGGTTTATAATATAAGATGGTAATGAAGAATTTAAGTCCATATGTATCATTATTTAAATTCCTTACTGAAAGAACTAGAAATAACAGAAAAAACAAACAAATTGGAGCAAAACTTCGGAACTTGAAAGATATTTCCAAAAGCAATCAAAACAGATTTACGAATGGCTATATACTTTAGGAGTTCCGAGTAAGATCTTTAACGATTCTGCTAAAACCAAGGATATAAATCTATACCTGAAGTACAAAGAGTAAAATCTGAAAGTTTCATAACCTAGACTAATATAGTAACTGAAAGAATGTGATGGCATTTCAAAATATAGTAGCAAGTCATGCCCAGAACTCTTGAAGCATTAGAGTGCCTACTGCAATTCATATAAAATTAGAAGTACAATCACTGATAACGGCATCGCTTTTTCTATCACCCCAAATATTCCATAAGAATCAATAGTGGAATTGTTACCATGGACATCACATGGAAAACATACTTTGAATAGAAGTGCTGAAAAGAATAAAAGTAATGGCTTACACACTGACTTAATATTGATAGCTTTAAATGGTAATGGAACATCAGGAAAAAATAGAAGCAATTTTCTTAACAAGATAGAAAAAAGAGAAACTCAAAATCTACCTGTAACAAAGTAGTATCTAAATTAAAAAGACTATAATTCCTTAGGTAACCCTTAATTTCCAACTAGAATAAGGAGTCAAAGCCATAAAGAAAGCAGCTACAGCTGTAGCAGGACAGATAAAAAGTCATACTAAGGATTGGTGGCGCATGCAAATGTAAAAATAGTGTCACCTTCATCATCCTGTATATGATTCTAATATGGATAGTGATTACAACAATAAAACACTATCAGCAATTGCCAAGAACACAACAAATATTTGTATTATAAAACTGTAATAACTCAATCGATATTGTTGCTGGTTGGCACAATTGATATTAACTCACTGGAAGAAGCAAGGTTACAGATCTTTGAGAAGAGTAACATCAAGATGAAACAGAAAGCAAGTATTGTCAGCAGATAGCAAGAGGTAATTAGAAAGAACACAAACTGGAAAAAAATAAACAATGAAAATATAGCTTACTAACTAATACAAATGTTCATAGGGTGTACTTGGTTTAATCGCTGTTTGTTTATGTATGTTCTATAGGGAAATCAATACTAAATATATGGTGGAGACCAATAGGCCATGAAGGGTGATTCTCATTAGAAATAACCATAATCTAAAAACCAATATCTAAAAAAAAAATTATATTAAAAAATATGTTTTTTCATTGGGATTGGATATTCCTTTTGTTAAGAAAACAAGGATTCAAATAGAAACCTTCTGACTCGAGTGTGGCTTTAGGATTATACTAGATAAATGCATACCACATTTATCTCAAACGGGAAATAAAATGAAAATTAAAAAAGTGATCACCATGTACAGCAGTATCAAGTCCTTGGTGTAACGACTTTACTTTCAAAAAAAAGAATCTTATACTACCCTATCAGTACTACAACTGAAACCTAAAACATAAGAAAGTCTGCATGCTCTCTATACTTTTTTCTGTTTGTAAAGGAAGATCTAGAGGAGTAAATAATGCAAACTATGCAATAGCATCAAAGATAGAGAAGATGTAGTGAAGTTTATTAAGGCTTAAAGAATAAGATGGATGCGACATGTAATGAGAAGTGACAGAGAAAAAATAGTTAAACGAATTATGGAATGGAAACCAACTGGTAATAGGCCAAGGGGTAGACCGAGAGAGAGAGATGTGCAGACAAAGTGACGAAGGATTTGGAGAAAATGAAGTTCTAAAACTAGAGAAACAAAGCAATAGACCGAGAACAATGGAAAAAATTATTTTAAGCATAAACACCCAGAATTATAAATTGATGAAGAAATAAGGATAAGAGGAGTAATCCACCTCAATAAGAGGATTTAAAAGCTTCCAATGAAGCGGCTATATTCCACTAGGAATGCATGAAGCCTTCATATATGGAATAGCATCATATTAGAGTGATATATGTGATACTGAATAACTATCATCCTTCCCAAGACAGTGTTGTGTCCTTGTTGCAAAAAACCAAGTGCACGCAAATTTTAATTGGAATTTATAATAATCCTCAAACTAAAAAGTTAAACTACAATTAAAAAAATACATACCCAACATTGATGTCAACCCTAACATGACCAAATATGCAATTGATATACCGCTAGTAATTATTTTTTGTTTTTGTTATTTTTAGATGAACCAGTGGTTGGATTAGAAAGTACCCCATAAGAACCTTCACTAATGAGGTTAAACGTGTTGATTAAAGCCACCTATAGGTTTCCAGCATAAGCTTTAACCGCCTTTCCTGTAGTTGGAAAAAAGTTTTAAAAAATTCACCCAAAGTTGAGCAAAAATTTCCTATTATCTCATATTGAAGGTTGCTGAATTCAAATCAGCAAGGATTTTTTGTTTACTTTTAATCTTTTGGTTACTATTAAGTATAATTGCCATTAAATTAAATACGTTTATAACAAGAAGATAGCATTAAAAAACAATAACAAAAAAGAATAGAAATTAATCTATTATTCCAAGAATCCAAGGACAATGCCATCAGAAAAGAATTTCAAAGCAGAGCGTAAACCAGTACTGGCAATGTTTGTCTGTGATATTCTTGGAAAGCTATTAAAAAAGAATGGACAATGTTGTGTCACAGTTAAACCAGTTTAGCCATTCATTTATGTGCTAGAAAGATTAAACCTGACAGCCAAATAATGTGAATTAGAAAATGCAGAAATATTGCACATAAGTTAAAGTAACTATTAAATTACAAAATTTCATAGTTTCTACAAAACAACTTATAGTTAATCACCGCTATGTAATTGCCTTGTAATTGATCACTTATGGAATCTATAACTAATACAAATTTATAAACCAATCAGTCAAAATTTCATTAATTGTATAGACTGTGGTTCAATCGTTAAGATAAAAAAAGAAAACACAAAGAAAGTTGAATATGCCGAGGTTTTCAATAGATACTTTATATAAAGTAGCTCAGCAATTTTTTAAAATCATAATAATTGTGACCTACAAAAGATCTTACAGGGTAAAGAACAAAACATCTAAAATAAATAAAAAACGATAATTGGTCATCTAGGTTTTACAATTCAATAACACAGCGAATTCTTTCTATCAATCAAGCTATTTATATAAGAAAAAAGTGAAGAAATGATCTAATGTAAGGAAAAAGAAAAGAGGCTTAGGTATTAGATGGCTTAAAAAAATATATAATATACCACAAATTTAAAGCAAAAGTGAAATTTAAAATTGAAAGCATCGGAGGAGTAATAAAAGGGCAAATTTACATTAGAACACAAGATCATAAAGTGGAGAAAAGAAATTGTTGAGCCTGATGAGCCTCGAGCTTAAATATTTTATAAGCACTTTTAATTCTTATGAAATCTAAAGCTCCAAGTAGTGTATAGATAATTTGTGAAAGAAATAAATAGAAAAACTCTAAATTAAAACAAGCTAGATGACACAAAATGCATTTTTGACATAAATTTATAAATGACACCACTATAATGTAAGGCCAGGTCGAACTGGAGTACAATCCAAATGGTCGTAATTAAATTAGTAATGTTGAACAGCAAGGAGTAATCTGATTTTTAATTGGAAAATGTGTTTAGAATTACAAAATGTTTTTTAAAGGCATTAGTTTAACTTATTAGTAATCTCTTTAACTAAATTAATACAGGTTATAATTTGGAAATTTATAAAGAACATTAACGATTTTAATTTTCTACAAAGCAGGCTATGTAAACTGAATCGGTACAGTGACATCTAACAGCAATACTAAGGCAGTCTACCAGAGCAATTTATTTACGATATTAATGTATTGTATAATATTGAGGTATAGGAAATCAAACTTCGGAACAAAAAAACTCAAAACCCAGAACAGTATAAAATTTCATTTTCACTCAAGAAACAAAAACTACTTAATGACTCTGGCTATTCAGATTTACTCAGCTATTATAATTATCCAAACCTAACAGATTGAACCTTTGTCATGAATAAACTATGAATATATAAAAAATTTGATATGCAGACAACTCTCAATTACCAACCAGCAGTTTCAGCCCCTTACAGTGCAAATTAAGCAATACACTCCCTAATTAACATGAAGTTTTTCAAACCAAATTAGAAACAAATGACAGCAACACTCTTTTCAATTAAACAAAATTATCTAAGTGAAAGGGAGGTTCAAACTTAACAGAAATTCAATTTAATCTATGTTTTTATAAAAAAAATGTTAAGAACATGTAGTAGTCTGTTACCAAGGACAAATTGGATTAATTCAATGGTTAAAATTGCGTAACTAATAAAACTAATTAAAACCATACTATTTAAGATATAAGTTTTTTGATATTACATAGTAGATAAAAGCCAACAATAATTCAAATACAAAAAATATAGAGTATAAAATAAACATTCTAAGTAATTTCATTCGTATCTATTTGAGAATAAATAAAAGACACAAATAAGTCTAAAACTCTTAGTATAGCTATCAGTAGTAAAATAATAAAGCCTACCTTATAATTTTCGAGTAGTTCGGAAAGAGACTCAACGTTTTGCTTCTCTGTTATATTATTACGCTTAAAAGTACGTCATCATTAAAGCTTAGATAAACTGCCACTAGATTTTCCAAATAGTAAAATATTTATATTCTAAATGTCTGTCTTGACAGTGTCGTTACTTACTCGTCCTTTAAATATGCTAAACTAATCATTTTAAAATTAATTCAACTATATTAGAAAGACGAAGTGGTGACTGGCTATGGCACAAAAAAGTATATCTACACACTACACAGCGTAGTTGGTATCAACACTACTATTCATATCTGTTCGAAGCTGACTCCAGGAATGCCAAGCGTGTGCTGCATGTTCACACTAATGGGGTCCAAGTAGCGCGGCCTCTGCAGAATCGGCGATAGATCAACGTGCCGGCTGTCTAAAAATGTGGTGCTCGCAATTGCCGTGGCTGCAGAATGGTTCGCTATGGTTGTGCAGATCACGTCGCTTTCTTGATCGCTCATGACAGCAGCAGTGGTGACAATGGAAGGAGGAGGACTGGTGGGGTTATTATGCGCAACAGCACCTGGCACCGCAAATTCCTGCTTTCGGTTCTTAATGCTAATGCGATTGTTCGGATAGCCCCTTTTTTTGTACTCTAGCCACAGTGTGCGGTTGTTGACGCCATACATTTTAGCTGCTTTGCAGAAACCGATGCCGCCAAAGCGGACGGCCTCCAGCGCTCGCACAAAATTTTCGTCCGCCTGGGGATTGATGCTCCTCTTGCGCTTTTGCATAACCTGTGGGGGAGAAGTGGGCATGCCTTGGTTGATTGTGATAACTGAAGGCTCCTCTGTGCATGGAGGGCTATTGCTCACAGAGCATGGAGGCAGCGTTGTGGTAGTGTAATTCATGTCAGTCGGCATGGTTGGGTTTGTGTGGCAGGAAGTCAGAGCAAACCGCGAGTACGCGTTGTCCACGATTCCCCACTGGTAGCCTGCAAGGAGGGAGAGGTTAAAAGATACCTTGGCAAGGCTAGGCTCAACGGCAAAAGTGAACGTGATGGTCTGGTAGGTGATTATGCAATGATATAATGGAACAACTGAATGATTAATGCTCCACAATGAGTTACAAAACAAAACCATTGAGCTCAGCCTCAGCCAAAGGTGAGGATTGCGGGAGAGATGGAAAAGGCAGTGTTCACTGTTGCTGTTGATCTTTAGCCTTCTTAGCCTTGCACACAACTATTTCACTGCACTCGCACTTTTGTTTACAGAAAAGTTTTATCAAATAAAAAAAAATTAAATTTTTAATTTACCTTAAAATAATTACAAACGTTACTACTAAAAGCATTATTGAAAAAGTTACCTGTGGCTGTTTGTTGGGTGATTGAAGATGGGCCAGCAAGATCAAGGGATGTGTTTGCATCTATGCTGTGTGTTGTGTCCTGTTGTTGAGGAACTTGCTGTAATTAAAAGTGCAAATATTTAGTCATATTTTATATCTAATAATAAATATAATAAAATTCACGTACTACAAAGGTTGGGGTATAAGTCATAGCAACTATTTTTTTTAAATGTAACGGATGGTATTGCAAAATGTTTCAAGAAAACCGTGTCTACAATACAAGATGACTCTGTGATGTTCTATAATTGTACAGAGAGCAATGTTAAATCAGTTGTTAGTCAACTGCCGTGCTCCTTTGAGACACGACATTTTGTGATACCATCCCTTATCTTTAAAAAAATAACAATTGCCATGACTCATGCCTCAATCCTCGTAGAATGAAAGGAACCATACAAAATTTAAATTGGCTCAACTAAATATCTGTAGTCTTCAGGTCCGTATTCGTTATTTAGAAACACACTAAATCAAAGTAATTACTACCAAGGTGATCTGATGTGGCGGGTCTCCTTCCATACTTTCATGTGAACTGCCTCGGTGCGGTTCAGAGTCGCTGCTGTGTTGCTTGTTCCGTAGAGGGGTGCTGTTCTCGGAAGCAAAGCCCCCTGGATCTGGTTTTATCACAGTCCCTAAATTACTCCCGCCCGGAGATGTGAGTGTAACATCACTGGCGGGATGCTCCTCAGACGTCCTTTCTGCAGACCCCGATCCAGAGCCTGTTGACGTTTTCCTTAATCGTTTTCTGCAATAACATTCAAATGACTTAAAAATCAAAAACGGAATTATAGTTTATGAAAATAAAAATGGTGAAATAAATGCTTTATGAACAGTCCATTGTACTAATATACAGAATTTTCAAGAGCTGTTGTGTAGATTAACCAATAATCCATAAGAACCATCAGGGAGCAGTTTTGAATTAGCACTTGTCAAATGGTAGAAGTGAAATGAATTAGTGTTACAGTAATAGAGTCAATAGAGAGAAACTATTTAAAGATTTGGAAAGCTTATAAATATTACCAGAGTTGCCGAGAATAATGAAAGTGACATAGGAACATACTAAAAGTAGTCAGATATAATGGGGAGATCAAAGAGTTTTAAGAGCGATCTAAAGTCACCTATCTTGTTCAATCTGGTATTAGAAAAAATAAAAGTAACTAGGACATATATAAAGACTAACACAGAGGACAGAACAGGAAAACAGCCAATGAAGAAGAAATTGGAGTACATAAAGAGAGTAGAACAACCCAAAAATAAATGTTGAAAAAGATCTAGATAAGAAATACATTGGAGAGTAGTATACAAGAGCCGTGGACCGAAAGATCTAGGAGAAAATTGTTAAGGAACGAGCGCAATGTCTGTTAAAATTAAGGAAGGGAAAACGCGCTTAAGATAAGAGAATTATTTGTAAAGCATTAGGGAAAAATAATGTCTTTTAGAATGTGAAAACTAACCAGAAGGATTACAAACTTCTTGGACAATTAAAAAAGTTAGAAGACAACATTAAGAGAAACTAGTGCCTAAAAACCCATGTCAAACCCAAGCAGAAACTGTTTAGAAACCATTTCTATCAAAGTTGGATAAAATTCAAAGAATGTAGATTGACAACAAAGCTGTGACTTGGTCTTGTTTTTATTATTCAAATTCCATTGGAAGAACTCTTTACCATTACAGTTTTTATTATGTTTATTGCTTATTTCTGTAGGTACACATTCTTCAAGTAACAAGTCATTATCCCCAACCCATAATACCATCGCGTTTTGAAGACACATTAAGCCAATTCAGTAAGTACATAACAAATTTGCGACACCATATAAAGTTCCCATCTTGGTAATGAAAAATATTCACATAAAGTTCGTTCTTCAAAAGATGAAATAAGATTTAACTGTTTTCATTAGTTATCTATTATATTCATTATTTATTGAAAAAAGTTTATTCATTAGACATACAAATTTCTTCTGAATTAAAAAACTTGTTATAATGTTCTTGCAGGTCTTGGTGGTGAGAAGTTAATTGTTAAAAATAAAATTTCCGAAATTCATGATCTAAATACAGAGGAGACACACAAACAGACAAGCAAGCAGCTACACATTTAGGGAAAGGGGATTATAAGAGTTTAAATCCAATTTTTGTAATTAGCATTTATGCTGAAGAATAAACATATTTGAGATTTTTTAAAATTTGAAAATGGATTCTTATAGAAAATTTTACGCTGATTTCGAATTCGAAATTAAAAAATTTCTATCTCGAATAGTTTTCGAGATATTCGATTTCGAATTTCGGGAAAATTTTCGACATTACGATTTTAAATGTGATTCTTATAGGAAATTTTACGCTGAATTCGAAAATGAAGTCGAAAAAAAATTCTATGTCGAATAATTTTCGAGATATTCGATTTCGAATTTTTAAGTTCGTTCTGGAATTGCTTACAGAGCCGGCCCCATGTTTTATTAATAAAGCCTCTTTTTATGCTATAAAATAACTTTGATATTGCCGTTATTCTGTTGTTAATTTCTTCTTCAACCTTTCCTGTAGTATCTATGACTGCTCCCAGATATTTAATGCTCTCAACTTGTTCCACTATGCTGTTATTTATCTGTATATTTACATTTCACTCGGTGTCATTTGTTATTACTATTGATTTCGTCTTGTTTGAATTTATTTTCACACCTTGATCTTCAAGCTCTTTGACCCATATATCGACATTGAATTGCAGGTTCTTTTCACTATTGGCCATTATCACCACATCGTCTGCAAATACGCATTCACTTATTTTGATTGGATTCATTTTATAATAGCCTGAATTTATTTTCCTGCTTTTACTACTCGAATTCTTTATTATTTTGTCCACAAATGTAATAAACTGAATGTGGCTCAAGACTCCCCCCTGTCTTACCCCTTTTGTTGTTCTAAATTTTTTCAGATTCTTGATTATTTGTTTTAACTATGTTATATGTTTCCTTGTAAATTGATTTAATTCCTTCCACTAAATATCTGTCTACTTCTTCATTTTCTAGGGCAATCCATAATTTTAGCCTCTCTACTTTAACAAAAGCTTTCTCCATATCTAATAAGCGAAAGTATAATTCGTTATTATATGTTAAGTTCTTGTCTACTAAGTTTCTGATAGTAAAAATGTGAGCTTGTGTGCTGTGTCCGGATCTGAAACCACTCTGCGCCTCATGTAGTTTTCCTTCTGTTAGTTTCCTTAATCTTTGTTCTAAGACAGATTCATACACTTTACATACAACACAAGTCAAGGATAGCCAGAAGTTGAACCATATTTAAGCATAATGTGAAAGTGATACAGCAGGTATGCAAAGTTTTTGCTAATTTGTATTAGTCACATTTCTAGGAATTTTTTTATGACTAATAATAAAAACGGCCTACGAAAAACACGCGTGTCATTCAATTAGCACATTTTGAATAGTAAACATCAATATGTATGCTTATGAACTGAATATAACCGAACAAAATAACATCGTACGTGCTTATTGCGCAAATTCAAAGTTGGTTCTAACACCTTGGACTGCTGAAAGGTTTGTATGGCAGACTAACAAAACTGCACATAGATCTGCAAGACCATTTTCTTTGAATGACGAAGATTTGAGAGCTGCAACTATAGGCTATTGAGCTGTGAATAGCCTGCGACTGCTTTTAATGTAATTCAAAAATGTCCAGGGTATGATGGAAAGTACTTTAAAAGATGATTTTAAAAGTGTTTACACATAAACCGACTACTTCTCCATGTTTTATAATATCTTTGTTATTTGAATGCATATTTGACAGTTTATCATTTGTTAGTGAGTCAATATTGTTCTAAAAAAATTATTACTTTGACATACACGCGGTGACATCAAAGGGTCCTTAAACTGTACTTGCTGTGCATCTACCGACAATTTGAGCATACAAAACAGGTAAATTGCTAAATTAGTTATAAAACCTATACTTAGTATTACATTCGTTTCGTATGATATTCAACAAATTTTCATACAAGACAATATCTCGAGGTGTTTGATTTTCGTTAAATATCAAGAATTACCCCGACACTCTCTAGTCTGAACTTCCGTTTAGCTTCACTACTTTCTTTATTAAAATGAAACTGTCGCTTTTCGACACTATAAATAAAATCAAAGCAAGTGATGTTAGACTTTCGAGAAGACTGCTAGTATTCTGAGCTATATCATAGGGTTTGTTATTTGTCTATTGAAGTATTTCAGAAAATTAACTTTTTTAGTCTCCAGAACGTTGTAATACAACCTTGTACTAATTTTAGCTTTAACATCAGAAATTTTTGAAAAATATTTCTGCAAATTCATATTCCTCTACCAAATATGTGCATATTTTATCGCTTGATTAGTAAATGATGATCTCAAGTTAATAATGCTAAATTAAAGCCATTTAAATATTTTTGCTTAGTCAAATTGTAAACAATGATAATTAATATTATAATTTAGATTTATGGTTATTGTGATAAACAAGAACAGATGATAAGGACTTATTGTTAATAGATCACTATTCCATTTAAACATTTCAAGGTCATTTTAAATCAAAGCTTGTACTGAGCCTCTAACTCCTATTATGTTTAATGGTAAATATGTAACATTGGATTCTTCGCCTTTTGGAACCCCTTCTGTCCTTCTAACTATGTTATGATCACTTTTTTAATCCTCTCATATGCTTTTGGTACTATACTTAATAGTGTTATATCTGCACATAATCAAGGTCAAAAGTTTAAAGTATTTTGGATTTTTTGTTACAACATTCCTGGGAATAGGACAGTCCTCACAATTTTCGGATATGTAAGGTAATTTAAAATATGTTATAGATTTTCTCTGTTGGTGTTAAATGGGTATTCAAAGTATTCAAAGGAAAGCTGAGATCCTTCACGTGCAACCTAAAATTTTACAAAAACATCCATATTTTGACCGCCTTGGATTTTGAGAATGGGTTGTATTTCTACAAGATAACTTCTGAATATCTTCATACTAACAGCATGATGTGACATACTTGGCACATTTTAAAAAAAAGAGTAGTAGTCTGGTGCTAACACAGTTAATTTATAACATATTTCAAATGATCTACTGCTGTCCCCAATATATCCAAAAATAATGAGGATCCTGCACATTCTCAGAAAAGTTAAAATAAAAAATCTAAAATCGTTCAAAATCCTGAACCCCACTTAACTACTGCACTGTTTTGTTTCTTTCCTTGTATGTTGGAAATATTATTTCTACTTCCCAGTTTTTAGGTATAATTCCTTAGTCCCATGCTTTGACGGAATTTCTGTAGTCATTTGATTGTAGTCAGATGCTTAACATCTTCTTCCATACTTTGTGGTATCTGTTCAATTGGGTGCACATATTTTATCTAGTTGTCTATAGTTTTCTTTTTCTCCAATTTTATCTTTTGCATTTCTTTAATTTTTTGGTTATATTGTTTTATTTTTTGATCTACCAACTTGCATTTCTTACTGATTGAAGTTTGAGTACTAATTCTCATATGCCTTTTTCCACTCTACTTATCAATAAGTAATTTATAACAAATTTTTCTTTTCTTTTTAAGCCACTTGTGTTTTTATGTAGGTTTATACGTTCAAAAAAATGCTACAAGTTATTCTGGATGCAGTAATCTTATTTTTTTTCCCATTATTGTGTATTTCAATCATTTCCCCCGATTTTCAATCTCCCTTTCCATTCTTTTACTTAAGTTTCTCAAAGTTAAGGTTCCTTCGTTTTCAATTTTGTTAACTATTATACAAAAAACATTTTTCATGTCTACTTTTTAATTTTGCTCAGAGTCAACATCTTTAATCTCAATTCTATTTTTCCACACAAGGAACACGGTGTGACGCAAATTGCGTGCTATTGAAACTCAGCCGGAAAATGACACAACAGTGCATGTTGTTAATGATTAAAATGTTGCAAATAAAATGAACATCGAACAGATGTCAAGCGCTTGGCGCCATTTTGCGCGCGCTTCCTTCGCTATACCATTTTTCACCAATAAATCACCCTTTTTCTGACCTTGGTTAATTCAGATCGCATTCAAAACTATCTAAAAAGCCCCCAACCATTAAAATCGATTGCTTTTTCGATTCACAGCGTGCATTTTTCCTTGGCACTTTAATAATGTGTATTCTTATGTAATTCTTGTTATTCTTTTCTATAATGTAACCTACACCTGTTCTAGTCTTCGGTAAGACTTTCTGCTCAGCTCAGGAAAATACGTTTATCCAAGAGTCAAGTTACGCACTGAATGAAACCAATATTGAACATGTTGACCCTTTACAATTCGTCAAAATGAACAAATAACGGTAAGAACTATTGTTTTGAAGCTTCCTGAACAGTAAGTCCACCAAATTCAAGTCTGCACTGCTTTAGTCTAACGTTTCGAAGAATAGAGAGATAGATTTCTTAAGAGCATAGTCACTTTGTACCTGAAAACATTATTGACTTTAATAGAATGCTAATGTTACCACCTCCGCCGAAAAATTCTTGTTACCCCTATTCTTGGACTTATTAAGAGTGATTTTCTACATCCTTAAAAACCATAATAATGTCAACGTTTTTTAATCCATACTGTCCGCTTGTTCCACGACAATGTAAGCAGTACAAACTTTACAAAACCTTCACTGAGAAGTTTTGCCACATCCGCCTTATAGCTCAAATTTGTCAACAATGATTTTTATCTTTGGTTTCTTGAAAAGTCATCTAAAGACCAAGAAATTTGAATCCAATAATGCTGTTATTGAAAATATGTATTTGTAGCTGCAACAAGAGTAAAAAACTTTTTATGAGAACGGAATCAGGAAGCTAACGGAAAGATGTCAAAAGAGTATTGTGAAAAAAAAGGGCTGTCGCAAAATGAGTTTTGTTTTTTTTAATAAAATAGAAGTTCCAGTTATGAGCTGAACACAGTTTCGTACCTATTTGTTCTAACCTTTATCTTTGATTGGTTTTTATGCAAGTGCTAGTTTTTGACTTTGTTGTAACCATTTACCTTTCCTACTTTGTGTGTCCTACTACTTTGACTTATTTTTATTCGTTTACAGTTTCATTTGGTATTCATCTTATTTGTTTTTAATTCGCGTCGTCTCCTCATAATTGTTATTTTATCTAGTTCCCTTTCTGGTTCAATAAGATGCATTTTTCTTGGATAATTTACATACCTCTTTGACCACCTGTACCTTCGTTTCTAGATGTTCTATTTTCTATTGTAGCTTTTAGCACTACTAGGTCTTCTGCATTTATTTTTGGTCTTAATTTCTTCAGTTAAGCTAGTATAGCGTTAAGCGTTTACACTGTCACCAATAAAAGAAAAGAGAGACTTAAGAAGGTTTTGATTTTTTCATTTAGTAGATACATGGAAATTATCTGTTTGCTTGTACCTAAACTGAAGAGGAATCCAACAATTGGTGACCCCAACGTGATCTCTGTCTCAATCAAGGCTGAAGGAGAAGGACCACAGAATCTCGCAACACCAGGGCATCAAGTTAATCTTCACCCGAGTCACCAATTGTTATAGGATTCCTCTTCAGTTTAAATATACACAATGTTAAGTTTTAAAATCACTTTATTGACTCACATTAGGTTTGGGTTGTCAATAACAACCAGATAATTTATTTGTGTCTACCAAATCAAAAAATCAAAACCTTTGTGTGCCCGTTTTCTTTTCTTTTCTTTTATCCACGAGGCAGTGTAGGTGCTTGATGCCACACTGGTCTTCCCAGTTTTCTTTGCTTCAAATTTATTTGCTTATAAATTTTTTTTTTAACAGTTGCTATCTGTTATGGTTTGTGTTGTTCACTCTTCAGTGTTGCGAATTTGTTATTAAAATTCATTTGCCTCTTCCTCCTTAATTAATATTTATTAACCCTACTATCGTAAGTTTAATGCATTATCGTCGTTATTGTTCTATGTAAAAGTACAACCCAGATTAACTTCTCGGAAACCACTTTCTTGTCGATATTTATTTATTATTCAATTGCATTTAGACTTTCTTGTCTTCAACAATAATTAACTAGCATCTATGTTTAAAGCAGCCTTTGTACATTTTCCAAAAATTACAGACCATTTTCTGTAATTATCTGTTTGATTTTAATTGCATTGTAATACTCAACCCAAATTGGCCTCTTGAGAATAGTGTGTCCCAGTTTTATCTCAACATTCACTAACAAAAACATTTTTTTAAGTGGAACAAATAATTACACAGATATTCATCGACTATTTAATGTCATACTCATAACAGAGCTAATATAAATACTTGCACAATATCAGTCAATTTTGTGTTTAATATCAGAATAATTTGTACGCAATTTAGTAATTAAGCTCTCATCGATTATCAATAGTTATTTTATTATTAATTAATTATTGAAAGTAATACTAATAGCAACTTAAAAATTTGATTAATTCGCAGCATAAACATGAGTATCTTATCTAACCTAACCTAAACTAACAATAATAATAACAAAACGATATACATTATATATTGCAACCATTTTACCTTTTACTGGCGGGAGATAACGGGCATGGTGAGGGCGAAAGAGACTGTCTCTGCACATCATCAGAGCTCCAGTTCGAGTCACCAGGAGTCAACAGCTCGGTCCTCTCCGTGGAGCTGTGTTGCGACTTTGTCAGCGCCGACTGGTCCACAGGTATATCGGCTAGACCTACAAAATATCAATAACCGCCTGACTGCGAGATACTCGCCATTTACCTTTAATTTTTAGCATATCAGCAGTCTTCAGAATGTGGGGCAGCTGCTCCTGCGACACATTCACTTCCCCATAGTACATGAAGTCCACGATCACTTTCAAGTCGATGAACTTGACATCCTTCAGTATGACTATGGGGTGCTGGCAAGGATTGACCGTGAACAATGACTGTAAGGGAGTACGGCGTTACGGCAAGTTGGAATGTGCAGTGCTGTTTACCTGAAAGTACGAGCTGCAGGCAGACAGCACAACCTTGTGGGCCTGCAGGTGCCTGCCCTCGGCAGCCAGCGTGACGTCCACGAGCGACTCGTTATTTAGGAGATTAGAGAATACTGAAATGAAGTTCGGCTGATGGTTGTTCCATCGCAGGCAGTACTGCTGCATAGACATCCTGTGCTGGCGCGGCGCCTGAAAGCCGGACTATTGTTTACGTTGCGCCCTATCCCACTGCTTCACGCACCTACAATCGATAAATTGACCCCTAAACGTCAACCTTGAAACTTCACCAATACCAGATGACATCAACGCGGTTATCGCGGTGCCGCAACGCAAATCCGGAGGTCACAGCGGAATTCTTATCGATGACATCACACGCGCGGCGAAACACTAGACATGTCCGTTAGGTAGACGGCGGGCTTGCGCTGCGACAACAAACACTGCACCTAGCGAGCGGAGGCCACCATTTCTGACACTTTTCGCCCACCGACATAACGTTCGCCGCGGATGCAGGTCACTGTAACGCCGCGACGCCGGCCAGCCTACCAGCAGCCCGGGCCGACGAACCGTGCAGTTGTATTTTTGCTGTGGGACGCAAGCATCACCAGCAGATATGCAGTATAATGCCTTGTCAATTACGTAAATAACGTCGTAATTCTCGTATTGCTATGCCCTGAAGTGAAACGCAAACGGCGGTAGGACTATAACGCAGGAAAGTGTACTCTGCCAGCGTTATATACAGTGTCGTGTCAAATAACATCACAACGGGTATAAAGTGATATACAGTGTAATTCAATATTTAAATGTTCTGAAAATAAATCATGAGTAATTTTAAAAAACGAAATATTTTACTCAAGAAAGTGTCTATATTAGGTAGATTTTTGAAAAATAAGTATTTTTTTCATTTTTCTCTAATAATAAAAATTTGTAAAAAATTATTTAAAAAGTGCTTTCCCATCTAAAGTGACGCAATAACATAAACGCTATATTTTTTTGGTTTGTTTATCGGGCCATCTAATTCATTTACTGTTTCATTGAAGATGTTTTTGGAGTATATAGTGAACAATTTTGGTGACTAAATGCAATCTTGTCTTGCGCCTTTTATTATATCATATTTATTCGTAATTTTCCCTTTCACTCCAACTACTGTAGTCTGATTCCAATAAAAATTACATATGTTACGTACGTATTTTACATCAATTCTAATCGTTTAAGGATTGCACACAAGTACAAGAATAGCATTTGTGCACGGAAAAATGCCTCCAGAGCTCCCAAGCTTCAACTTTGTTTTGTGTTCTTTGATGCATATCTGCAAGAAGACTTTCATCATGCTAATTGTTTGGTAATCGTTTATTTCTTTGCCTCAATTTTCGGGAATTATAAATGTAGATTTTAACCAGTCTGAGGGTATGGTTTGGATGTTTTATATTAAGTTCAATATTTTTATTCCCTTTTCTTCCAGTAATTCTAGAGTTTCACTGGTTATCTCGTAGGGCCCTATAGCTTTCCGATTTTTCCGCGCTTTGCTTGCATTCTCAACTTTTTGTATTGGTACTGGTAGTAGATTATGGTCAGACGGTACATCTGCACATGGAAACCGTATTTTAAAATATTTCATTCACTATAATATAGTCTATTTGATTTTTTTTTTACTTTTTTTATTTACGATGTATTGAGATATATGTAAGTTGGGGTCCAAATATATGGATGTGCTTTTTTTAATAGTTTGAAGAAGGTATTTATTATCGTAAGTTTATTTTTTGCACAAAATAATTTTTTTGTTGGAGAGTACTGTAGCGGTTCTCCATTGCCTTCGACACCGCTGTGTATACATCGTTTATGTAGTTTTCACTGTGTTGTTTAGTATCTAAATGGTGATTGTCGCGTTCTATTTGACTTTTGCTCACCGCCGATATGGAAAAGGCAGTTCCGTCTATCCAATCTTTGATTTTGGGGTTAGGTTCTCTAGAAGGATAGCTTTGACCACAGCTCCTCACCAGTTTAAGATATATGGATGATAAGAATTGGTGTGGATGGAAGGGATAAGTATTGAAGTAGATGGAAACTGAGGTTAGATAAATGAAACCATGAGGTGGATTTATTCTCTATAGGAATCCTAGAGAATTATTTACCCGCTGCTCTGACAAGCGCCAAGTTTAATGTTCGATTGTAGTACATCGTATGAAGCAATTGAAGAAATATTCGTTAAAGAAGTATTTTTAATAATATATAACTAAAAAAAATGTGATTTGTTTAATAATGTTAAATTATTAAAAGTGTGTTTGTTTAATAAACTTTATTAATCTTATAATTTGGTATTGGTAATTTTTATTTTGTGAAGTTGTACACTGCAAAAAGTAACTTGACCCCGACGTGATTTGAACACGCAACCTTCTGATCTGGAGTCAGACGCGCTACCGTTGCGCCACGGAGTCGCACACAATAACGGTGCAAGCTTAATGGAGTGATTTTACGTACAACTGGTTTTTAGTTAATTTAATATTACGAAATACTGGTGAAATATTAAATAAAATTATTTAAATTGTAAATTTTATTCTTTAATAAACAATATTTTAATCAAGACATTTTCGTTTAATTTTTGTCATAATTTTCTATTACAATAAATTGCAGTAAATTTGCGAATTACAGTTTATATCACAATATAAATGTATGTTATGCGTGTATTTAGAACTAGCCATTTTTTTTACAAAAAATAAGGCTTTATTCGACAGTGAAAATTGAGACTCAATTATGGACATCTTCATATGAGCCAAAGTGTTGTTTTACAAGCTTATGTGTCGATCCAAACAAGTGACAGTCGAAACCAGAAATGTCTGGTGAATACTGCGGGTACGGTATGTATTCTGACCTGTTCCCCGCAATGTGAATGAGCGTTGTCCTGTTGAAAAACTATTTTGTTATGCCTTTTGGTGTATTCTGGACTTCAATGCTCGATTAAAATTGATTAATTGTTGGTGGTAGAGGTCGCTGGTGATTTTTTAACACCAAATAAAAGCGTTGGTTTTTTTTCATAAAGATTCTGTTTTGGTGTCGATGTTGATGGTTGGTTTGCGTCGCAAATTAATTTTTTGAGTTTGGGATTATCGGAATGTATTCACTTTTTGCCTATCAAGCAGAATTTTGCTTATGGTTTTTCGCCCTTTGGTTTGTATGGCACCCATTTCCCTTGTAAACCTTTATCGCAGCCTTTAAGTGTATGAAAATCTCAAACTGAGTAATTTTAATGTTTCTACAAGTTGTTTTTGCGTTTGACATGAATCTTCATCCAATAATTCGCGCAATTATTTGTCTTTGCGTTACTTCTGATGGAGCACGTGCACCATAAGTCTCTAGAAGCATTTTTTCTATAGTGAAGTGATAAAGCAACACTTGTAGCAAATGACGCTTATTTAGTTAGAATTACAACTTTTTTGAAGAAGTAAAAAATTTTGTTATTGTTAAAAACGCAAACCTTTATAATATTGATGGTAGATATTAAATAAAACATTGGACGCCATAGTCATTATAAGTTTTTTTTTGTATATTAATATTAGTGTGTAAATTCAGTAGTCTATGTATGCAACCCATTTTACATTACGCTTTAGGCATCCGAAAAAGTAATAATTTCGCGATGAAGTTGAGTACATTGACAACGTTTTAGGTTGTAATTAAAGCGGAGTAATTGTAAGCGTCTATTAAAAAAATAATAATAACGAATAGATGCGACTAAAATTTGTAAACGTTGATTGACACTTTTTTGAGTTGCTTAAACATTAACGAATTGTGCTGCTGTTATTCGTGCGTATTAAGGAAAGTCTGTGGTGGAGAAACCACCTCTGACGTAATTCGGGTTACCACAAGTAACCGTTTATCAGCTGTTATACAACAATAGCTTTGGCAGCATGTGAGAGCCGAAAACAGGCTTTAAATAGATGGATATAATTGTCTGAATAAAAATGATTTGTATATATAAAGTTTAAAATTGGTTTAAACAATCCAAGTTGGAAGATGTCAAAAATATCAACTTATTGATATAACGAGAAGGTACAAATTGTAAAAAAGTCTTTAATATTGATATATACCAGGTGTACAAATATGAAGTGTAGATGTGAGGCAACAGATGGTGCGCCAATGCAGTGTGGAGTATAAAAATTTGACGTATATGCCATTTTCTTGTGCCACCAACAAGAGGCAACGCGTACAAGTGATAAATTGAAAAATTGTTTAAAGAGTATTGTTTTGCTGTGTTCAATATGTCGAAATTTGTGCCAAATAAAGAGTATTCGCGGACAGCATTAATTTCTTGTTTTTATTTGAATAAAACTGCTGCTAAATTATACCAATTACCTCGAGAAGCCTATGGTGAACTTGCTCCATCACAAGATACGTGTGAACGATGGTTTTGGCGTTTCAAAAGTCGTGATTTCGATGTTGCAGACAAGGAACACTGAAAACCGCCAAAAAAGTACGAAGATGTGGAATTGCAAGAATTGTTGGACTGAGACAATTGAACGTTAGTCAACAAGCTGTTTCCAATCGTCTACGAGAGATGGGAAAGATTCAGAAAGTCGACAGATGGATACCACATGAACTGAGCGAGAGGCAGATGGAAAGGCGCAAAAACACATCTGAAATTTTGCTCGAACGATACAACGATTACTGGGTATGAAAAGTGGATATATTATGAGAATCCCAAGCGAAAAAATGTATGGGTAAACCGAGGCACACCATCTACATCAACCGCAAGACCGAATCGCTCTGACAGGAAAACGATGCTTGTATTTGATGGGGCCAGAAAGGTGTGGTCTGTTATGAGCTGTTAAAGCCTGGTGAAACGGTTAATACCAAATGCTACCAACAACAACTGATCGATTTGAACCGTCCACTACTCGCAAAACGATCAGAATATTGAAAAAAGCAACAAAAGATCATTTTCGTCCATGGCAATGCTCCATCACATACGGCAAGATCGGTTCGTGACATGTTAGAAGTACTCAACTGGGAAGTGCTACCCCATGCGGCTTACTCACCATACCTATCTTCTTCCGATTACCACTTGTTTGCATCGATGGGCCACGCAGTTGCTGAGCAGCGCTTTGGTTCGTTCGAAGATGTGAAAAAATGGGTGGATAAATGGTTCAGGGAAAATTTTTACTGGCGTGGTATCCACAAATTACTCAAAAAATGTGAAAAATGTGTAACTAGCAATATAACATATTTCGAATAAACCACTTTTTATCATCCTTCCGAATTTAATGGTTTTTTTTGGAAAAAAAATCCTCATTTCATACTTGTACACCTATATATATATATATATATATATATATATATATATATATATATATATATACATATATATATATATATATATATATATATATATATATATATATATATATATATATATATATATTCTACTACAGGATGGGGCAAAAGTTTTGCCTTATTTTTTAGGGCAAATAGAAAAAATTTACGGACTATACTGTAATACTGCAAATTTTACTTTAATCTATTTTAAAGAGGATATCCGCCAAGACCTCCATCACCTTTATGATAGAGAATGTAACATAGGGCAAAATGCAGTGAGCAGACGGGCCAAGCTACGTCACTTTGTTGACAGAGATTAGGCCGTCAAAAAACATTGCAAGCAGCGTTTGGAGCGAAACCCTTGCTGTATGTGCTGTGACTCCTTTCTGTTGCAACCAAACGTTTTCCAGTTAGAGCGCATCGTGATTCGGCTTTTGTCCTCAAAAAGTACCAGTGACCCCAAATTACTCGCCGTGAACCAGTGATATGTTCGCTGTGGACAGGCCTGTCATAAATATCTTGTGGTTTGTTGTCACTTCAATAACAAAGGTTTTGCTTATTAATGCATTCTGAAAAGTGAAAATATACTTTGTCGGCAAAAAAAAACAATTGCGCGCAAGATGTTTCTATACCTCGGGGGTTGGGATATCTACCGAGCATGTCTCTAGACAAGGGATAAGAGAATGGCTGAAGCTTTGCAGCTAAAGCTAGTAGTCAAGTTAGTAATGAAATCCCAGGCATGAGAATTTTGGTTTGTGATCGACCGGTAGATAGATCACTCTCATGTTAGTGCCGTTCGAGGCAATCCGTGTCGGTGGATGAAAGAAACCTGTGCCAGTCAGACCATCGGCAGGTTGAGCTTCTTGGGAGTGATGGGACATGCAGTGGGCCCCTATGATCAGATGACGTAGGGTCACTCACTTGTGTGCAAAACATTCTCGGGAGCAGTATCTCTCTAGTAGCCTTGGTATCGTAGTTCTAAATTTCCTTGTTGGGTTTCGTGGTGGGTAGGGAGCTAGAGAGACGAAGTGTTACTTACGCAAGATAAGTTCTTTTTAGGAAACCATCCTATAAGGAGCGTCTTCGGATACCCTACAATCCAGCAACACTAGCAACAACAACAACAGTTTGAAAACAGAAAAATGCTGAACAGAAGGAGCGTAGGAGAATCTGCCTTCCAGCAGCAGCCAACCAAACCAACCCAACTCTTACCGTCTCCAACCAGGTGTTGGATTCTATAGTTAACCATGTAAAAGAGAGCAGTAACGTAATAGTTACTACCACCACTACTTCTTCACAGGAGCTGCTAACCCGGCTCGTTCTGGGAAAACTTCCCCTTCATATATAAAAGGTAAGAGGGGCCATTTGAAGGAAAACTCACCATCTACTTCTAACCCCAAAAAGAAGTCAAGACCAATTAGATCAACAGCAACCTCATACAGGAGGCTATAGAGAGTTATTTACCTTCAGGTAGCTATTGTAGGCTTAGCCAACCCATATGGGAAAATAACCAAGCTAAAACACTACAAGCAACAAGGTTAGATGTTTTTGACACTGATATATTTACTTTAATAGAAAATCAACCCGTACTCACTTTTAGAGGACGGCAGTATTTCGGGGAGATTCCTAGAATCACCTATGAAGACGGCTATGTTTTACTGTGTCTAAAACAGGCAGTTGTCAACCTTTCTTTCTCGTCGTCCGTAGGCTGCCAGTGCAGAACCTCTGGACGAAGGTTAAAAAATGTTGCATCTTCCACAATGCCAAAAAAGAGGCTTGGTATAAGTGGGATAACAAAGGAGAGAAATTCTTTTATTATTTATTTTTATTATTTATATTATATTTAACAGCCAAAGAAGGAGGGTGCGTACTTGGATATCCCTCAACCCTCACCGTAAGAACAGCGGCCTCTGTAACATTACAAGCAAAACATGGCTGCGACAATCTCTCAAGAGATGCCGTCCATGATGGAGCTAACTCCTACCACCATAAAAGAGGTAACTCCAGAAGAACAGGATTTCATGGACATCATGTTAAAGTAGGACGAGACGGCAGAGCACGTTCTTTCCATATGTTCTGTACTTGCTTAAATTAGAGGATCCATGTTGGAGGAGTCAGCATCCACACTGCCCCTTTGACGGACATCCTCAAGCTCATCTAAACGATTGGTTGGTTTGACCGATGCGCACTCGGATAGAGGCGGCAAACGAGGTAGTACAATGGGCCCAATTGAAGCCTAAGTGCGCGTGACTTCGTCATCCATTTAATTTCGGCTCCCTATGTACTCATCGCGTCTAGTGCTTACTTCGCCATGCTCTTTAGTACTTTGTACTGCCTGACTCGCAGCCGTAATTAGACTTATGCTACGTTACGGTGCACTAGTCTGGTAGCCTAGGAACAAATAGGTCACTGCAGCAACCAAGATTTCACACGTTTAAAGACTGACGTGTATGAGTATTACGAAAGCAATGCGTTCCACTCCAACGGCAGCTAAGAAAGCTTGTCTGAGTTTCCCTCACTAGATATCTATGTGGAGGAGATAGCATTAAGGTCAGTTCTAAGTCTGCAACCAAAAGAACTTTGATCCATCCTGACGAAGCTGCAATTTAAAAAACGAGAAAGCAGAGCACGTTCTTTTTGCTTGCTCCGGCCTAGCATGCCCCGCATCAGCAATTCCGCTCTGTCGAACTTGCTCAAGTTCATCTAAAGGATTGGTTGGCTTGACTGATGGGTATACGGGGAGAGGCGATGGAGGAGATAATACAATAAGTCCTCACAAAGAAATTGAATATATTTTCGTATAAGATTTAATTGCAAACGCCTCTGACTAAGTTCAATACTGGCAAAAGATTCACTTTATTGCACAGAAGTTCTCGGAAAATGCATTCCAATTGTGAGAGACAAAAGACAAGTTAACCAATACTGGTTTTAGGAAGATTTGGCCACCTCCCATCGGACTCAGGACATCTTTGACATCCTTTGGAAAGAGGAGCATAAGTCTGGACGCTCCCCGTAAGACAGAAGGTGGCATCGAGTGACCTCCGAATTCTCCCGATTTAAACCCATGCGATTTTTCCTTATGGGGGTTATCTTAAAAATAAGTTTTATCGAAACAAATCCCAGTCTATCGGCGAAACCAAGAATTGCATTAGAGAAGAGGTTCTGGCCATCTCTGCGGGCACCAGAAAAGGCACAATTGAAAGTTTCGGGAAAAGGATTAAAATGACCACCTTTAGTAAAGGCAGTCATTTTAAAAACATAATGCACTGAACTCCATTTATTCATCATCATAATAAAAAAAGAATAGGAATTTTATATTGCGTAGTTTTTTTTTATACAGCCGAAAAGCCAAATATGGGGGCATCTTCTTCTTCCCCAGCCTAGGTCGTCCACTGCTGGACATAGGCCTCCCTCAAACCCTTCCATTTGTTTCTGTCCTGTGCGATCTGGATCCAATTTCCTGCAACTCTTTTTACATCATCGGCCCATCTTGTTGGTGGTCTACTTCTGCTTCTGAATGCGTCTTGTCTGGGTCTCCATTCAATCATTCGTCTTGTCCATCTCTCATCTTTCAGTCTTGCCACGTGTACCGCCCAGTTCCACTTCAGCTCAGCTATCCTCAACACAGCATCCTTCACCTTTGTTCGCTGCCTAATTGTGGTGTTTGGTTTTTGTCCCTAAGTGTTATTCCTAGCATTGACCTTTCCATTGCCGTCTGAGTTACTCTTATTTCTTTATGGTTTTCTTGGTCAATGTTAGTGTTTCAGCCCCATAAGTGAGAACAGGGAGTATGCACTGATCGAACGTTTTCCTCTTCAGGCATATTGGGATATCTGATTTAAAGATGTTGCTGAGCTTACCGTAGGCTGCCCATGTTAAATTGATCCTCCTCTTCAGTTCGTGGGTTTGATTATCTCTCCCAATGGTTAACTCGTGTCCCAGGTATTTGTATGAGTATAGTTGTTCGATTTTTATATCATCTGCCGAAATGTTATCGCTCAGGACCAGGTTTGTCATATATTTTGTCTTTGTATAGTTTATGTCAAGTCCGACTTCCTTTGAGGCAGCTTTGAGTTCTTGTAGCATTTTATTTGCTTCGTCTATCTTATCTGTGATTAGGACTAGATCATCGGCAAATCTTAGATGGGCATAACTATGTTAGAATTGTTAGGAGGCAAATCAGCACTCTATGGCGGATAACCCATCATTTTGACGTTTTCAGTACTCAAAAAGCTAGTTGTTTGCGTCGATGTGTGAGCTCGTATTGCCATGGTTGAGAATGTACTTTTGTAGCACAAATCGACTCGATAGACTTTTAAGAATATTGCGTTTATGACTAGAGCGAGTTCTCAGAACACCGTATTTTTTGCATGCGCTTTTATGAAGAGATGATAAGCTTCGTGACAAAAAGTCTCGGAGCGAACCCATAAAACACCAGAGTTTTGACATTAGCGAGTTCTCAGAACATCATAAGTTTTTGAGTACACGTTTATGAAGGGATAATAAGGTTCTTCGCAAAAAATCTCGCAGCGAAGTCATGAAACACCAGAGTTCCAACATCAGCGAGTTCTCAAAACTTTTATGAAGGCATAGTAAGGCTTTTCGCAAAAAATCTCCGAGCGAATCCATGAAACACCAGAGTTTTGTACATGCGTTTATTTCACCTCTCGCTAATTCGCCACACCGCTGTCGAAAGTTTCATTTATAGTTTTACACCATTCTCGTTGAGCATTTCTTTGGAATAACCGATACGAGCCTGTTTTTGTACGATCGTTAATTTATATGGGATCCAATGCATACACAAATTTTTCACAGTTAAATGTTCGTGCGATGTATCGAATGTATGCTAGTTATAGTAATACCTAAGGATGCCTAAATTTTACGATAAGTCACATGACGAACTTGCTTTATCAGTTCGCGCGCGACATCGATGTTTGCTGGCACCACAGCCGATTTTGGACAGTCTTCTTTAAATTTATCCACCAATGAACTACTATCACGATTAAATTTATTGAACCAACGATATACAGTGGGTCTGTGTGGAGGTTCATCATCAAAAGTCGAAGTGAATTGATCGACAAACTGTTGTCCAAATAATCTATGCTGAAAGTCATAAAAAATCATCGCAGTAAAATTTAATTCTATTTTTGGCCGAAAGGAAATTTTTAACTTAATGAAAACAAAACAAATAGCGTCATCCATATGACAAAACGTTCTGAGTATCTGAGTGAGAGAGCACCTAGCACTGCCAGGGTTGCCAATTTGCAATAGAAATCGCGCAGCCCACGTATCGTGTTTCTGTCGTTTTTGCTGTTCGTTATCACATTACCTCATTATTTTACTCACTCACTTACTTTCACATATATCTTGTTTGCTTGATCTGGCATCTAATGCTTTTGCTCATTCACTTGAAAAAATTCACATTGTATGCGATCGTCGTCAGACTTAAATTACGAAAGATGAACTAAAAGAACACGAATAAGAGATTCCCAGATGTTTTCCAAGCAAATCTTAAAGAGATAGTTTCACGCCGCGGAAAACTATTGTAAAACACTCAGCACCCGTGCAATTTCCAGTCGTAGAGCGGTTTAAAGAAGGAGCACTCTTGGGTTCAAGGAAGGTTAGCGAAAGCTGCAATTAAGAAATTAAATTTTAATGGCGACAAGAAGAAACAAACGCGGAAAGCGGCTAAGCGGCGTCCCGTGCTTTCCCACAGCAGCCCGGAAAAATCGAGCGCCACTTTTCCGCGCGCCTCGAGCACCGGCGCACTCGGAGAATGAATTTCCGCCGGCGCTGAAAGGCGCGGCGCTGCGAGGGCAGGCCCGGGCGATAAATCATACGCATGGAAAATTAATAAATCGCGAAAGAGATCACCGAACAAGCGGCGAGCATCGACCGGCAAAATAAGAAACGTGACGAGAAACAAGCGGCGGCCGTAATAAAAATAAATCAGGGCGCGCTGCTGCGGCCGCACGGCCGGAAAATAAACTGCGCGGGCCCTGGAAAATATGAATTATTTATTGCCTGTTTGTGTTTGCTTTCCCGGGCATCCCGAAACTTCGTTCGCGGCTCGGCGGCGAGCGAAAAATCATGCTAATTAGCCGGGGTCGCCGGGCCCCGGCAAAAATGACCGCCGGGGGCCGCCCGAGAGCGAGAATCCGGAAGCGATGGGACGTCGATACGCGATAGCGTCGGCCGAGGCCGCCGCCTGATCCCGATGGCGGGAAGGAGATAGGCCACTTTAATCATTAATCCCCGGGATTAAGATCGGGAGAAGCAATTAAGAAATATCGATTCGTCTTGTTGGGGAAGAGGTGTCGGCCGGGTTCCGGTTCGATTTCCGGGAGGAATGCCCATCTGTCTATCTTCCGTGCCTCTGCAAATGCTCCCCATTAAGCTCGGGATTAATTTTGAAATATTTCTTCGGGTCTGATAGCCGCCATGTGTCCTTTCTATATGGCGCAGCTTACTTTTAACTACTTTTTTGTATAGTGCCGTGGAAAAGTCCTACATCACATTCGCGCAGTAACGTTTGCAATTTTTTCTAATTATCCTTAATTTTCTGGCAATTATGAATAAATTAGTAACGTCTCTGCTCATTATTTTTTCGAAAAAGTTGCTGACGAACCGCATATTGGGCCAACAAGCGAAACCTCAGTTTGAGGTGATGCACCCCTAAGAAGAATAAGTCTGGACTGCTTCCACTGAATTAACTAAATTATTGTGCAAAACTATCAATGTTAGTGTGTGTACATCTACTGTAAGGCAATATGTTGATTAAGGAAGGAGCCACTTGTCCCTGAGAAGTAATTTCGTCTTCAATGAGCTAAAGAACTTTTTTTTGTTGGGAGTCGTTTGACCTGTCTCCAGTAGCAATGCAGCTGCATGGACTTATTGTACTTCTCTTATTTTCTTTAAAGCACGCAAATATGTTGATTCGTCTATTTTGATAAGCCCTCAAGTTATTTTGTATGACACACTGCAAATATCTTTATTTGAAAAACTAATGTGTATTTTCCTAATAAAAAGCTTAACTGCAAGTTTCCCTTTTCACAGTATATGTCTGCTTCCGTTCCAGACCTGGTCTTTGATTCGTCTGTATATCAGATACTTCTTCCTGTTGTTTATTTCGTTCTTCATTTATTTTCACTTATAACAATAATTTCGAAATTGCAAATTTTGGCGTCATAGTCTGTTCTCATACTCAGTATGCCTTCACCCATATACCCAATTTTCAAATGTCTCACTTTTATACAATATTTTCGGATGGGTCTATTAAGAGCTACTTCTGTCAATCCCATGATTTCAAAATGAAGAGGGGGAAGGTCTCCATTGCCGCTGTTGGTGTTGTTTTTATGGCTTTCGTTATTCCCAGACAAACAAGTCTTTGTATTTATTTTTATCCACCATTTCAAAATTTCAAATAATATTATGAGTTTAACCACCGTGGTACATATCCAATATCTTTTGAGTTTTTGAGTGTGTTGATCCAGGTGAGTTTTGAGTCTAAAATAACTCCAAGGTACTTTACCTCACCTGATAACTTTATTTTTACCTCTCGGAGCTTAAGAACTCTCGATTCCTCTAGGTTTCTCCTTCTTGAGAATGCTACTATAATAGTTATTTAGAGATTTATCTTTGGTCCTGCATTTCTCTACTTTGTAATCAGATTTAGAACCTTTTGGGGACGCTCCCTAACTGTACTGTTAAATTTTCCCTGCGATAGTATGACTAAGTTATCTGCATATTCTAGTACTCTATACGCGTTCCCTTCGAGTGTCTTCAATAGCTCGTCCGCTACAAAACTTTATACTAGAGGAGACAAAACCCGAGCCATCATTTTCCACCCATAAAGGTCATATTGGTGGACCAATTCAAATGCTTAGAATGCTGGATAACAAGGGACTTGAATGCAGAAGTAGAAATACGCTGCCGCATAGAAAACGCAAGAAGCGCATTTCGTAGAATAAAAAGCTTACTAACAAACCGCACACTATCGCTAAATATCAGATGCAGGTTTACGAAAACCTATATTATTATATGAAAGTGAATCTTGGACGCTGAAAGTCTGTTCGATGCGACGATTAGAGGCCTTTGAGATGCAGGTAATGCGTGGAATGCTCAAAATATCATGGACAGAACACACTACTAATGAAATGGTCCTAAAAAGAATGAACGTAGACAGAAAAATTCTTGCCAAAGACGAAGACAAGCTACTTAGGACATATATACAGAGGCAGAAGATACGAGCTTTTAAGACCGATAGTGGAAATCAAGATTGAGGGTAGAAGAGGGCGGGACAGGAGACGATGCTCATGGTTGAAAAATGTGGGAGACTGGACTGGTCTAAATTTACAATCGCTGTTAAGAATAGCACAAAATAGAGAACGATTTGCCGACAGCACCTTAAGAAGAAGAAGAAAGGTCACATATACTAACTTTTCTTAAGCGTGCGGTCTATTCACCTGCAGCTTGTTTTGTAGAGTCCTTTACTGCTCAAAGCTGTAATGATTGAATTTAGGGATGTATTATCGTACGCTTCTTCACTATCTAAAAAAGGAGCTAAAAGTACCTCTTTGTTTTCTATACTGATAACAAGTCTATTCAATGCCGTTTTTGTTGATTATGTACATATTGGTCTTGATATAGAGGTCGAATGACTAATACATCAGCTCTGATGTGCCTGATAAGCAGTTTTTCTGGTGTTTTGAATGCAGGAAACATCAAAATAACTGGTCTTAGTGCCTTAGCCTCACCTTGTCTTATTTTTCCAGATTTGGGTATAAAAGTAACTCTAATTAGTCTTCCAAAACAAGACTTTCCCTGCGGATATAGCACATCCTGTAGTATAGAAGGTCACTTCCTTTCTGAAACAAACTAGGATAAGTGCTATTAGGTCTTGGCAAATTATAAGATAAGATAAGAAATGAGTTAATTGCTTACTTTACTTTGTTTATATCTATCATTTTCTTTACATCCCTATAGATGCCTATTATAGGGATTCCAGTTCCGAATTTTGCCAGTCACTTGGTGGCATACTAACAACCTGCGACCCTTGCAAGTGTACCCTAAGTAATTCTCTTATTGTTTCCTTTTTAGTATTAGTGTATTCTCTTGTCTCCGTTTTTAAGTAGTTATACAGCTCTGGGGATTCTTTGAGAGTATTTTGTGGTGTGCGGCAATGCTCATAATTTAGGAAAATCTCATAGCCTTGATGTATTCAGTTAGGACCTTTTTATAGTTATCCCATCTCCCCGATTTCTTTACTGCATTAAAAAGCTTTCTTACTTGTTTTCTCATTTGAGCAAGATTTTCATTCTACTATAACACATTTCTGTTGAAATTTCTTTTCTTCTGAAAACAGTTATTTTTATAAGCTAAGATCACAGAATCTCGCCATTACCCTGTTGCAATTTCCAGCTCCGTACTATTCCTGATCGTTCTATTTATGCCTCTATGTTTCTGTTCTAGGTCTGCCTGGTAGGCTTTCCAGTTTGTTTTTCGAGGGTTACGATAGGTTTCTTCTATAGGGTTGATGCCCCCCATCTCAAAATACATGTGCCTGTAGTCAGAAGAACTTATTTCATCAATTTCTAACAAACATAATAGCTATTGTTATGTCTATAACCTCCTTTCTTCTTATATTAATAAAGATAGATTTATTGCCTACATTCAGCACGTTCAAATTATTTGCTGTAATGAATTGTAGTAAAGATTCACCCCGTACATTGGTGTTGGTACTTACTTGCATCACAGCTAACGTTGACTTGCAAGCTATTTCATCTAGGCAGCTGTAGAGTGGAGTCGTTGTAAGGAAGGTATGCCGATCCGAGCATTAGCTCTTTTAGTTCATTCTCATTATCCACCCTTAATCTTGTTTTGAAACCTTTTTTGATTATAATGCAAGTCCTAGGAACCTCTGAGGACCGACTGTAAATCAGTTCTCCTATTTTTCCTAGACCTTTAACTTTTCTCCTATTTACCCAGAGTTCTTGAATAAAGGTCGCGTTGTATATTCCTTGAAAGACACCGAATTACCATCTTCACTACCAAGAACCTTTAGGACCCTGGATGTAATCATTCCCAGTTTATAAAAAGCCCCAAACTGAGATGTCTCCAACGCCCTAAAATATGTCTCATCAATCCAACAAATTGTCCCGTCGTTTTTACTTTTCTGCTTAAGAAAAACTAGCCTCTCACTTTTAGTGCAGGCTTTCTTTCCTAAGCGCGCTCTTGTCTGTTTCTCCTGCGTTTTCATTCAAGAAAGAAGACCAGCACTCCAAGTTTCTTTAAAAGGTCCTCGGACTCAGTCACTGCCAAATTCCAGCTCACCAATCGTGCTTCTGAGGCAGTTTGGTGCCTATATTAGCGCAGGTTATCCATAAGACCCTTTAGTTAAATGTTGCCCTTTTAAACTGCAACGGACTGCTGCTCCTAGTAGGAGTATTGTCCATTGCATCAATAAGTTTTTCTTAGACCAAGTTGGCTTGTTTCTGGTTCCTAGTTATCTTAGGATGCCACTTGTTTGTTACCAACATCATGAGTTCACCAACTATTTCATTGTTTGTATTAGTTTGTACATGTGTGCTTCTGGGCTTCTCTGATTTTTGTGGCGGGGTTGTGGAGTCTGATCGGGCTCTTTTGGGCCCTTTCTTCTGGTCTACCTTGCTCGTCTTGGCGTCTCTTTTGCGGCTTATTATCGGCACATGTCTCTGTTATAGTATTTCTATCTTTAACAAGCTTTTCTCGGTGGACCAGAAATAGTGTTTTTTTCTTCCGTTTTCCTAACTGCTGCTTGCCATCTGAAGGTCATCTTGTGGTATTTCTATATTCTGTGCTTCCATTGATTCCATGACAATAAAACTTAATTCTGAGTTAGAAGCTTCCCAAAAATAGCTTATTCTGATCTCTTCCGTCACGTCAGTTCTTGGGCGCTATAAGTGACTTTAAACTGCTTCTTGTCCTATATAGAGAGAAACTCCATAAGAAAGTACCTCTGGTTAGAGAGGTAGTGCCAGCTGTCTCTGGGGGGGGGGGGGGATACATTCTTTTTAAGCACCGCTACTCATGACGTTCTGTTCACCTTACGGTGTGTTATAAAGAAATTTCGGTTTTTATTTGATTTGCTCTCGTATTTCAAACTAAAATCAATTCTTATAAAAGCGTTTGTTCTCAGGAAATTAAACAAAAATTACCTTTCCAATCAATTCACGCACTGATAGTAATATTTTATGTTAGTCCGAAAATTTGGATTAAATCCTAGTTCGGCGTTCCACGAGAGCATATTGATTTTAGAAAACAATTGTAACTTCCCAATGCGTACAAAAGGTGCTTAATTGCTTAACATTTGTAGACATAAGCCATTTGGCACGATATCTCCATTTATTAGGATTACCCGAAACATGACAGGTAATTAACTTTCTGCCTGTATCACTGATAAAACACGGCGCATTCTCTATTACGCCATTTGTTGATGTTGCCGATGTCGTTTTTATGATTGCTTTGTACACGCAGCCGTTTTTGTATACGCTATACATATTAAAACGGATAGACTACTCTTTAAAGCCACTCCGCGACGTTAATTGTCCAATATGAAAAATTTGTGCAACGCATTTTTATTGTTCATTATGTTTTTTCTGCCGCTTGGGACTGTCATTGAAATTTTGCTTTTGTTATTTAGTCTATAAACATTTTGCAAAGTTTTTAAGTTAACAATAAATATTTTGGATAATAAAATAGATATTGCCGTGAACGATGTCAAGTTCTCCTGCTTATTTGCGTTGTGAAACAGTGCACGGTCTGTATTACCGCTACTGCCAATGATATCTTCTTTTTCTACCACGTTGCAAATTTGTATGTTTCATAAACCAGAACTTTTCCTCAAGATGACTAACTGACAAGCCTATTGACTATCGAAAAGAATTCGAATTCAAGAGCTGAAGACCTCTTGAAGAATGATTTGTCTTTTAGGAGGTAAATTACAGATTTAATCCTCGTCAACGTGGATAAGCCTCTTATAGACTCAGCTTGTCCAAAAAAAGTTTTAAATTAAGTTTGGTGGTTTTTAAGACTCTGTACTGTCGCCGATACTCCACAGCCTACAATAAGCAAATGATACGGAGGTATGGTTCGGCTTGCTTCAAAAATTTCTGGTAGTTATCGTCTATAAGAAGAATTAGACATTTGATTGACAAGCTAACCTATCAAAACTTAAAATCTTCGGAATAAAGATGCTCTGGACAAGAAACTTGATCTGGGAAGTTCACAACCATAAAGCGGTGGACAAGACAAAATAACGATATCGGCGTTTGGGTCACTGCCCCACCTTACTAGAAACAAAATGTCTTACATAAGATTATCACACGAGTTTATTTTTTAGTGCCAAGGTTAGGGAACTTTAAACATCCTTGGTAGTTATCGGCTATAAGAAGAATTTCACATATTATTAAATTAATGCTGAGAAAAGCTCATTGGCTCTGTTTTTTGTCATAAGATCCTTGATTGGCAAGATGCCCTAACAAATCTTACAATCTTCAGACTGTTTGATTTGACAAGTTTATAATAAAGCGGTCAACAATACAAATATGGCGTTATCGGTGCTTGGCCTACTGTTCCACTTTCAGAACAGGATATTCATCAGAAACAAACCTGTTTTGTACAAGACCATCCTACGAGTTTATTTCTCAGCGCGCTCTAGACGTTTATAAGAATGTTCAAAGCCACCACCGTTCGCGTCAAGTTGGATTGATGATCGAGGTTAGAAGATCAGTTCAGGAAATATCAACGTTTTTGTTTGAAATAAATTTAAGAAAGATTATTTTTAAATTTGATTTTATCTCCTCCCCAATAAAAACATGTCTTGTCCAAGCATTTATGATCTTTCAAGAGAAGCTGAAGCAAAACTGAGAACTTGGAGAAGGAGATAGTAACACTAGAGAAACAGCGTAGCACAAAGTTTACAAAGTTACTTACATAAAATAAATGAGCGAAAACTGGAAAACCAGAAGGCACATCGAATAAAAGCGTACTCTAGCAAATTTGTTTTAGAGAAAACCACACAATAGAACCAGAAAATAAAATAGACGATTTCGGGAGTGAAATTCATAATCGAAAAGATCTTTGGAAGAGAAAACTAATTCTTGTTTGTGCTGATCGTGAAAAATCGATTGTTGGTTTTAAAATTATGCTCTTAGTCAATGCTACGTAAAATTAAAAGTGTTTATGATAATCAAGTATCTATTAATATCTTTTATATTAAACATTATAATGCTATAGAAAATCAAAGATACATTTTATTTCAATAATAGCAGGAACACGCTAATGGAAATTTGGCTATTAATAAAAATTGACTCAACAAAAATAGTTTTATCAAGGAATGGTTAAGCTCTGCCACTTTTCTTCAGATGAAAGATGAGGTAATAATACAATGACATAGCCATTAAATTTGGTCTCTTAGCTATTATTCCAATGCTTCAATTAGAGTTAATGCTTTATTGATTGCGGAAGCCAATGTACATTTGATGGAAGAAGATGTGAAACGTTTAAGATAGAAAGTTTATAATAAAGATATTCGAAAAAAAAGTCACAGTTATTGGATTAAAAAGGTAGTGAAAGCTTCATTAAGGCAACTACTAATAAATTTCTGGGGTACAACTCGCATTATTTTGGATGTAGACGATTTAAAAAATACCCATACTTTTGTAGATTGTTGGCTTGAAAGCTTCAAGATTGTTGGCCCTCAGAGAAATTTTAAAAGGTTTAAGTTACAACTTATTTGTAGTTTATCCATCAAGTTTACTGAGGAGGTATAGTGTAGTCCTTTCCCCATACATAATTGAATTGAAACTCGAAGACTACTAACATTTTGTTTTCAAAAATATAGGGTCATATCAAGAATACAAGTCAGAACAAATTAAATCGTTGAAAACTGGCATTTCGCAAAGAGATCCTCGTTGTGAGTTGCCCAAAAATAAGCAAATAGCACTTCGTAGATTGTACATTATGGAACAAAAACTAAACAAGGATTTCAAGTTTGCTCGTTGGTATTAGGAAAAATTCGAAGATTGCATAAAGAAGCAACGTTTCGTCGGAACGTCAAAAAACGAATAGTTTCTTTCTTGATTTTTTCTTTGCCAATCGACAAGAAAGCTAAGATTTATACTAACGCTGCAGTGAAAGCAAAAATTTTTAATAAAATTCTTTGTAAGAACTTCAGTTGCTTCGCCTATTAGCTGCAGTACTTATAGGGATTTAAAAATATTTAGAGATAGAAAGGAATACAAAAGAGATAGTTACTAAGTTTCTCTGGAGAAACTATTTTATCGAGGTACGGATAGAAAAATTTTCTCTTAAATATATGAGATGTATGTACAATTTTTTGCTTCTGCTTTCTCACTATAAGACATTTACGTAAAAAAACACAAATGAAATGAAATTTGCTAAAAATCTTCTTGCAGAATTTCTTAGAATGAGTGCATAGATGACCATTTGAGTGGAAAGAATAATAACCGATCTAGTTCAGTTTTTTTTTCAAAGAAAAAGCCTTTGATGAAGTAAGGAATAGCCCCCTTCAATCTAAATATTATAAGTATTGTTATACTGTATATAGTTCCCCGGCATAGGCCACGAAGGTCCTTTGTGGTCGTAACAAGATAGGTCTGCTATAATCTAGTATTGTTATACAATTCTTTTTAATTCACCTAAATTTTGGGTTTTTTTAAAGGTAACAGCGAGGATCATAATTTAAGAAGATGAGATAATAAGTTTCAAGGAGACGTTTTGGAAGAATAGACAAATTGGACGAATTTGCTTAATTCAGTTGAAGAGTTTTGTATTAGAGAAAAGTATTGTTCGCATCCCTATTCTGAATCAACTTCAATCCAAGTTCTTGTGGTTTGTGATCCACCTGATGAAGACTTTGCTTCACTTATACACTTAGCAACGATAACAAGAGCGTATTTACAACTATTTTTCTAGAATTATAGACATATCAAATAATTGACTACGTACTAGAGCTTTTTTATATCTACAGCGTTTAATTCTCAGCCATTTTCTTATAATTCGAAGCCAACCTGATCGGGGCAGGCGTATATTATGATCTTATAGATTGTCATCTTATTGCGGAAAGATTGTCAACTCCCAAGGTAAAAAAGGGACTGTCTACTTTTGCCACCTCTCGATCGACGTGTGATCTCCAGGTGAACTTTTCGTCCAGGGTCACTACTAGGTTCGTGCCTCTTCTCTAGGAAATCTCCCGGTTGAAGTCGACCTTGTCTAAGACCTAGGCTACATCTAAGAAAAATGTTGCGGTCGATAGTTTCTTGTTAAAGTTCCCCGAGATTTTTTCCACCATCTGGAAGATTTGGTGGGCGATGGAGTGGCTGGGGCAGGATCTGAACTAATTCCCTGAAATCAACTGAAGGTCTCCAGCTGCTATTTGTAACCAGCGGTTGATGATGCGTTCCACCAGCTTTTCTAAGAATGGCAGTAGACTGATCGAACGGTAATCCTAGCGAAACGTGACGGTCTTCCCAGTATTGGGAAGAATTACGACGTACTTTTCAAGAAATCGTTGGCAATAGTGATGATGTAGACGACTGCCCTCTTCGGGAGAGTCTGCAGCGCTCGGTTGGAAATGTCGTCAGGCTTGGGTGCCTTTCTCTATAGGTGGTCTTGGGGCTTTTGCCCCCACAGGCGCCCTACAGCGTCGTCGATGATGTCCATATGATCCAAGTCGTCGGTGTAGTTGAGAGTGCACCGGCTCTATTGACTACTACAACAAGTCTCTAGTACTCATCGGGATGGAAAAACTGCTGTGGACGCCGTTGCGACCGGTTCTTCTCTTGGACTCACTCATTTTAACTATTTTAACTACGAGATGAACATTATAACACTATCTCGACAACAATGTATACTTTAAGACATTTCTTTATTCTTTCATCAGATTAGCACCGAATGGGGCTGATTTTATCTAGTAATATAATTCTTTACTACTAAAAACATTAACATTTTTTAACGTAAATTTATGTATAAGGCCAGTGTGGTCGAGAAGTTGAGATGTTTGACTGCGATGTAGGCATATCCGGGTTTAGTTCTGGACTCAGCTACTAAAAATAATTCAGTAATAATGCGGTCGTCTAAGGTGCGTTGCTTGTCACGTCACCCCGTATCAGTGATGGTGCGCGACGCCCAGGCGGTGATTCCACCCGGTACTCGTGCTAGCTAGTGTTATCGCGCAGTGCGTTAGTTAGTGATGTTTGGCGATAGTGACAGCAATAGTCTAGACAGTAAAAGCTCGAGGAGATCTTCGTCGCTGATCTGGAATAGGGTGACGTGTAATGTAATGGTACTGCCTCTAGATGCGCTACCTTGAAGATCCCCGGGGGCCATGTTCAAGCTCTTCCAGGAGTTGCTGGACAACCGATTGCCGGGAGGTAAGCAAGCCACCCATGTAGTGGCCTCAGATACCTCTGGAGCATACTAGCGCAACCCAGAAGAGCCCTAGCGAGGACCAGGAGAAGTTTAAACCTGCTCGTAAGCATCCCCGTGTCCGCTCGTGGTCTTAAAAGACCGCAAGGAAGTAGATGCTTGCGTATTCCAGCTTGTTCAATAAACGCTCCTTAATTGAAAAGAATCTCGCCGATCATCTTTTTGAAGAAAGTCTGGCTTACCGTTTGGAATGCCATACATGTGCGGCAAATTGATTTTATCAAAGCCAAAAATGTAGCGAATAATATCACCATCCACCGCTACAACCCATGACTTTCGGTGCTGGAGCCCCTTCCTGGAAAAAGCAAAAGGTGGACAAGTACATTCGCCTTGTGATGCGCGCCGTTCCTGAAAACGTCCTCGAAGAGGAGCTAAAGCGGGAGTTTCTCCATCGAGGCATATTCATCCTCTAATAGTTGACCCAAACTCTTGTTCTTAGAGCTTCAGCTGTCCAAAAAGGGTAAGTCAAAAGGTTGTGAGTCAGTGTCGCTGTTGCCAGCGCTGGATCGAAGTGCGTGAAGTGCGGTGACACGCGCCACTTCGAGGACTGTAAGAACCCCGGAATAAGCCTGCTATCTATGCTAACTGCCAGATAGCACACTCAACTAGCTTCCAGAGGTGTCGGCGCCCACCTCACCTATGCAGCGACAACCTTAGGGTATACTCCAGCCTCCAATCGACCCCACATAGCTCCGCGATGCCTGTCGCAGAACACGACTGGGTCATCTTTGCCGGGTGGTTTCAGTATATGGATCCACCATGTTCCAGCATATTGTAGTAGCTACCGAAAACGTTACCAACTTTTCTGAAGTCTTATGACCTGCAGCTAAGACATCAAAGCTATACTTGCCATGTTCAGGACTGCCTAGAGTGTCTGGGCATCAACTAAGCTTCCACCATTCTGGAAACTCCTGTAAGGTCACCAATATCCAACGCTAGAGTTCTAGAGAAACAAGGTGCTTAGACCCTAGATACCTGGAATGCAAAGGAAGTTAAAGTCAAAAGACCAGGAAATCATTTGAAAACAACTTTATATTATGGTGGTAGGAAACTAAATTTCCAATGTGAAAGATAAAAGCTAATGGACATAATAAACACGAATGACGACACAAAAAACAAGCGAAGAAGCTCGCCTCTTGGCGAAATTGTAATGGAGTTTCCCCGGAAAAATTTTCAGCACGTGTAAAGGGCAAAAACTGCAGCCCGACCGGCCTTCATCCTCTGGAAGAAGCCGGCTCCGGTTCGACAAAATTAGATTACATCATGGCCGGGATATCTCGGCGGATTTAGTTTCAAACAGGCGTTCTATGAACCCGATCCTGAATAAGGACATTACGCCTCTAAATTGCCGCTGTTTATGTTGGAAAAATCTAATAAACGTTCAAAGTCTTACGTTTCAGAGGCAGGCGTGCTCGCCGCCCTCATCAGCCCCGCAATTTGGGTCTCACCTTTTCGCCTTCGCGCCGGCCGAATTTTCAGCGCGTAATTAGCGCCCGCGCGTTAGGCCGCTCGGCGCTTTGTTGCGCAGCGGCGGGAGTTCCTGTTTGCGTCCGCAAATCCATTTGTTGCGTCGCTGTGCCGAACAGTTATAAAACTAATGAGAAATCATAACAACGGCGGTTGTTCCGGCCAGAAGCGAAATGTAATTCCCCTGGAACGATTCGAAAGCAATGTAATTTAAAGTACCCCGCTGGTTTTTGATAAGGGGCCTGAATGATTGATTTCGCAAAGTTTATTAAAGCCCGTCCGTCGGTTATGGGATTACGACTGCCATGCCGATCCGTCGGAATGGCGGACGCCATATTCGGGAATGCAATATAAATGGCTCTTGGGGAACTCTAGACTTGGCTCGAATTATCGCGAGCAGCCCGGCCAGCAAAAATGCAAATCTTATCGGCGCCATTACATCCAATAGACCGGTAATTACCATTAAAGGGATGAACTGCGTGATGAAGACGTCCCCCGAGCGGCTTCAGTAAAATTCGAGGGTTATTGCCGGCGTGATTGCGGCGCTACATTGAATTGCACTCAGGCGGGGTTCGCTGCAATCGGCTCGGCTAGAATTAAATGTTTAGTTTATAGGAAGCTGCTACAGCTG